>CM055126.1:134827130-137286313 GCA_029206835.1 Rana muscosa
TTCCAATTTTTTATGTTTTTAACAGTTTCTACCAATGTTGGCCATGAATGTGTGTATGAAATCAGCTTGCAATGTTTCTGGCTCCAAGTATTAATTTGTTATTTCTTTAATTCCACAGTTCCCTTCTTCGCCACATGAATGGCAGAATGTGGCTTCCGAGTTTGCCCAGCGATGGAACTTTCCGAACTGTGGAGGAGCCATCGACGGCAAACATGTTCGGGTCGTCCCACCACCCCATTCGGGATCCTTTTATTATAATTATAAGGGGTTCCACAGCGTCGTGATGATGGCAGTGGTGTCGGCCACCTACGAGTTCCTCTATGTGGACGTTGGCAAGAATGGCAGGATGTCTGATGGAGGAGTTTTTGCCCAGACGGAGTTTGGAGAACGGCTCCTTTTGGATCTGCTGGCCTTGCCACCCGCGGAGCAGAATGTGGAGGGACTACCTTTTGTGTTTGTGGCGGATGAGGCATTTGGCCTGGGACCCCATTTGATGAGGCAATTCCCGCAACGCACCCTCACCCCTGAGAGGAGGGTTTTCAATTATCGGCTGGCCAGAGCCAGAAGGGTGGTGGAAAATGCGTTTGGGATCATGGCCAGCCGATTTCGCCTCTTCCTTACCTCCATCCACCTTGCCCCATACAAATGGAACCATGTGGTTATGACGTGCTGTGTGCTGCATAATTTCCTAAGGGTGCATTCAACGAGTTATATATCTTTGAGTGGGCCTGAGGCCTCTTTAATCAATGCAGAAACTTTGGTGGCCCTGGAACCTGGCCGTCCTGGCTTGGCCCCCCCAACCGGACGTGAGGTCCGTAACCAATATGTGGACTATTTTATGGGTAGGGGGGCCATTGAAATGCCAGACAATCTCTAATAATTTTAGACCAAAAAAATAAAACTTTTTAAAAAAGTAAAGATTGGTTTGGCGCATGCGCGGCTTGTAGGATGGTGGACGTGTGAGAGACGAGCTCCGGTCCCCGTCTCTCTGTTCGCGGCTCCTGCTCCGCTTCCACTGCTACATAAGCACCAGGAGCAACACCACAACTTGCTTAAAGCCCCCGGGCAGCTTATGGGCAAAATCGGCAATCAAAAAGCTACTTACCGAGGCTTCGTCCCGCCGCCGCCCTCGAGGCCTAGTCACGATATGGAGCGCTTCCTATACAGGCCGCAATCCCCGGCCTCGAGTACGGCCACCGGCCCGCCGGATGATGCAGACGCTCGCCAAGCATCCGATACCACACCGCAGACGGACGATGGATCCCAGCATTCCCAACCCATAGATGCTGCATCGACGGTGACGGTAGCTGTGCTGGATCTCAAATTGCAATCACTACTACAGGATCTGACTCATAACATAGCCAAGGAGGTGGGTAAATTGGCACACGAACTCAGGGGGGAGATAAACCAACTGGGGGAAAGAACTGACACTTTAGAGACCAAATTTGATGATCTCACACAATATATACATGTGTTAGAGGAGGATAATGCGGCCATGAAACATACAGTTTCTCAACTCCAGCTACAGCAGGAAGACCTGGAAAACAGGGAAAGACGCCAGAACCTCCGTATCCGTGGAATACCTGAATCGATATCTGACAAAGAACTACGTCCATATCTGCTAGGCCTCTTTGTCACCCTGGCACCCCATATTCCAGACATTGACTGGCGTCTGGACCGAGCCCACAGGTCTCTAGCCCCTAAACCCCCATCTGGCTCCAACCCCAGAGACATTATTGTACGTTTTCATTTTTATGAAAGCAAAGAAGCTCTCACGATCGCAACTCGTAACAAATCTCGCATAGAATACAAGGCAACCAAAATTCAGATATTCAGCGATCGTTCTCCTATCACCCTGGCAAAGAGAAGGAGCTTCCGCCCTGTTACCACCCACTTGCAAAACCTCCAAGTGCCCTATCGTTGGGGATTTCCTTTTCGCCTGATTGTCACTAAAGATGGCATTCAACATTCACTGAGAGATCTATTTGAAAGCGAGGCCTTCCTCCGCAACCTAGATCTCCCCCTCATCCCTGAGGAGGACCTCCAGATGCCCACATTGAATATCAAGCCTCTTACTACTCCTGCCAAGATTTGGACCCCCGTCCAACGTCGATCTCGAAAAAACTTCTCCACCCCTCAACGCGCTGACACCTCCAGATTTCCGACCTGAACAAGCTTTAGTCTCCAGAGACTTTCTTTCCCACTATAACGGCCGGTTGCTGTTGTTTGCCATGGCTGTGCTGGTGGTCCTGTGATTATGGATCACTTTTGTTGGCCCTTATTTCTTTTATTTGGGACGCTATCCTGATTCTCATGATCTACATGCTCCACTTTTAGTTTTTTTCTATGGTTTTACAGATGAATGCCTCGACGACCACTGTCCTGAAACCATGTTTCACGCCCACCCCTAGAATGGTGCGGACTGTTTACTTAGAAGTGACGGGCCCCCGCGCTGGTTCCTGCAGGTTGCTATGCTCCTCCATTTCCCAGACTGGTGTCTGGGCTCCCTGATGTTTTCTTTCTCATCAGGGCTCTTGAAAATGTGTTTTCATTTTCTTTTAGTTCACAATTTTTTGACTCTCCTTTTCTTTTTTTATTTTCTTTTTCTCTCCTTCTCAAGCAATGTGTGTTATATTAGAGGTCTTTTTTTTGTTGACCCTACTCAGGTTCCTAAAGTCACCTTCAAGGCATCATTTCGACTGGTAAACGTATTGGCTTTCATATGCTCTGTATTATGGTTACTTGAATGCTTTTTCCTTTTAGATTTTATTACCCATGTTACGATAGCTAAGTACTGCTTTGACAGATTATGGCCCTGAAAGTGTACTCATGTAATGTCAAAGGCCTGAACTCCATTGGTAAAAGATGGCAGGCTTTGAAAGAATTCAGGTCCTCTAACGCGGATGTGATTATGGTCCAGGAGACCCACTTTAAATCGGGGGGATCCTTTAAATTTGCTTCCCGACATTTCCCCACGGCGTTCGTGGCTTCCGACCCTTCTGGAAAGGCGGGGGTGGCAATCCTCATCAAACGTTCATGCCCGATCAGGATCCTTTCCTCCTGTCTAGACCCTAACGGTCGGTATGTTCTCCTGAACTGTACTCTTTTGACTACCCAACTTACCTTGGCTAACGTTTATGCCCCAAATACCGGTCAAATTAGCTTTCTCACAACAGTTTTTGAGAAGATACACTTAGATTCTCAACCTTTTAGGATCATAGGCGGGGATTTCAATGTGTGCATGTCCCCGACCAGGGATAGGCAAGCACTATTTCAGGATACACCACGTATAGCAGGCCAAAAACTGTCAGCTTCTTTTTGTAAACTGACGAGATCGTATAACCTCTTGGACACATGGCGAGTGAAACATCCAATTCAAAAAAGTTTCACGTTTTACTCTCCTCCCCATAAGCTATATTCCAGACTAGACCATTTTTTTGTAATGGCCCCTCTGCTTCCCTATGTTATCTCTTCTGAGATCGACTCAATCGGATCATGCACCTATTGAACTCGACCTTATACTGACCTCCATTACCCCTAAGATGTGCCATTGGCGCCTTAACGAGTCATTACTTAAAGATCCGATCGTTGGGCCTCAATTGCAGCAGAAATTGTCTGAATTCTTTCAATTGAACGAAGGTTCGGTGTCGGATCCCTCCATCCTATGGGAGGCTCATAAAGCTTTTTTTAGAGGTGAGTGCATCTCCGCAGGCTCTCGTTTTAAACGTGACTCAATGAAGCTGAAAACTGATCTTCTTGCTCAGTTGAGGGCTGCGGAGACGCACTTACTTAATTCTCCCACGGTGGAACGGCTGAGACTGGTGACCTCGATTCGTAATCGTATCAAATCTTTTAACCTCAGTAAGATCTCTAAATCTATGTTATGGGCTAGACAGAAATTCTATGAGTATGCCAATAAGCCACATAGAATGCTTGTTAATAGACTAAAGCCACGACCCTTTCTTTCAATTCCTGACCACCTGATGCAGCCAGATGGACTTCCCACATACTGTCCTAGGACTATGTCCCAGGTTTTTGGGGACTTTTATCAGAAGCTGTATAATTGCCTAGCCTCTGATCCGACGTCTCAGTTCTCCCAGGATAAATTTGAAGAATTTATGTCCCTTTTAGATCTGCCTAAACTGTCAAGCGACCAGAAAACCTTGCTCAATGCCCCTGTTACTATTGAGGAAATAACAGCGGTAATAAAGGCTCTACCGACTCACAAATCACCAGGACCAGATGGACTCCCTTACTCCTACTATAAAACCTTCTCTGACGTTCTCATCCCCCACATGCTATCCTTATTTTCCTCCTTATTCGATGGTTCCATTCCACATTCGCAATTCTTACACGCATTCATAACTGTCATCCCTAAACCGGGTAAGGATCACTCATTACCAGATAACTATCGTCCCATTGCCCTATTAAACTCAGATTATAAGATCCTTACTAAAATACTTGCTAACAGACTATCCCCATTACTGACAAGACTGATTCACAAAGACCAAGTAGGGTTTGTGCCTACTAGACATGCGGGTGATAACACCAGACGGACTATAGATCTGATTGACCTCTTAAATAAAACCAAACAATCTGCCATTGTCCTAAGTCTTGATGCACAGAAAGCGTTTGACCGCCTTAGCTGGCCTTTCATGTTCGCGGTCCTTTCCAGATATGGGTTCTCAGGTTCTTTTATTAAAGCTCTACATGCCTTATACTCTACCCCTACCTCCCAGGTATGGATGTCTTCCTACCTGTCGCAGCGATTCCCCCTCAGTAATGGTACCAGGCAGGGATGCCCTTTGTCACCCCTGCTGTTTATTCTGTGTTTGGAACCCTTGGCGCTGGCCGTCAGGGCCCACCCGGATATCCAAGGGGTGTTGCTGCGACAGCGGGAATATAAATTGTCACTCTTCGCCGATGACATCCTATTGACTCTTACCCACCCCACCATGTCTTTGCCCGCTTTACACGACACCCTATCGGCATTCGGAGACCTCTCAGGGTTTAAAATTAACCAGTCCAAAACAGAGGCCTTACCCATAAACATGTCACCCGAACTGCTTAAACCTCTCCAAGATTCTTTCCGTTACCATTGGAATCCTTCCACGCTCAAATACCTGGGGGTATACATTACCCCTTCATACACGTCCCTATACCAAGCAAATTTTCCCTCTATGTTTGTGGAAATATCACGTCTCTTGAATAGTTGGACCTCTCTTCCGATTTCTCTCTTGGGTAGGGTAAATATCCTCAAGATGTCAATTCTTCCCAAGTTACTTTATCTGTTTGAAACACTTCCGATCCCGGTGCCAATGTCGCAGCTGAGAAATCTCCAGAGACGATGCCTTAGATTTATATGGAGCAATGCCTCCCATAGGATAGCACAATCAGTTGTCTTTTCTCCTAGGTATAGGGGGGGCCTGGCGGCGCCAGATCTCATCAGGTACTACTATGCATCCCACTTAAGAGCAATAACTACATGGACTTCTAGAAAAGCACCTAGCAGATGGGCGGAGATTGAGATGGGAATTACTGTTCCGGTTCATCTCTGCTCTATGCTATGGCCTATCTCTTCTAAATATACGCCCCAATTGAGATCCCTCTGTTTAGCACCGATGCTTTTCACCCTTACTATTTGGAAGAGATGTGCAGAACGTTATTCTCTGACTTCCAAGTGCCCCCCCCTTCTAAATATACTGTTCAACCCAGACATCCCTGATGGGCTGTCATATGCGAGGATGTGCCCGTGGACCCGAGCAGGGATATTTCAGTTGCGACATGTTGTGCATCCAATTACTCGTAAACTCCTATCTTTTTCAGAGCTACAGGATAAACACGACCTCCCAGCTTCACTCCATTATTCTTATATTCAATTCAAACACTTTTTCTCTACCATATCCTCCACCCTTTCATTAGAAAAACCTACAGGCTTTGAAGGTATTTGTGCTAATGGTCCCTATGATTCCAAACAAATTTCATCTATATATAAGATACTCCATGAAAACCCACCCCTGACGGATTCCACCCATAGCTACATGAAAAAATGGTCGCATATACTACAACGCCCAATATCTCTATTGGATTGGGGTAAGATATGGGACTCTACATCCAAGATCTCACGCTGTGTAGCACAGAAAGAAACTGCATTTAAAGTCCTGATGTTTTGGTATAGGACCCCGGATCTGCTACGTGCCCGAGACTTATCTCTATCTAACCTTTGTTGGAGATGTGGCGGATCTGTGGGTTCCCTTTTTCACATCTTTTGGGAATGCCCACTTATTATTCCCCTCTGGACTGAAATCCAGGAACTTCTACAGAAGTTACTGCTTACCCCTATCCCACTAAATCCCATACACTTCCTTCTAGGCCTACCTCTCCATGGCCTATCAAAGGCTTTGAAGAAACTAATGAATTTTGTTCTTCTAGCAGCTAAAAGAGCCGTCCCTAGGTGTTGGCTTTCCACCTCTCCTCCTACGTTCCACCAAGTCTTGTCAATAATACATGACACACGTAGAATGGAACATATGACCGCTAAGATAGAAGAAACCTTACCTGTTTTTGACATGATCTGGGAACCTTGGGATAAATCTGAGTACTCTTGTGAATCTGATGGGCCCCTTGATGTCCGTCCCCAATTATGATGTCTATCTACGGTTATCCCCGTCTGCCCCCCTTTTTTTCAGATATGTCTAGAGCTGTAACCATCTTTTTAGCCAATGCCTTATTGCCCTATGACACTGTACGTTATACATGCGTCATTGTCCCTAAGTTGGTTAACATTTCAATGCAATGTACATGTATCACTACTATGTTCTTTCTGTCAAACTTCGCTTTGTCAAATGTACTTTTATATCATTGCCAGTCGAAATGCCTTTTCTCCCTTTTCATTGCACTATTATGTAATATGCTTATAAAAATTTATAAATAAACAATTTAAAAAAAAAAAAAAAAGATTGGTTTGTCATTTTTATTGTATAATGTTTGATGTTTCTGGTAGGTTTACCTAGTGCATTTGTTTTGCCATGTGGATTAAAAAATATTTTAATTAGCCTTCATTGTCAGTGTAAACACCAAATATTGATTAGTTCACTCAGCACCACATTTACATAATGAAGCCACAATGATTCGTTATGTAAAAATACCTTTATTTTTTTTGTTTAGGTGGTCAACTTCCATAGAAATGTGGATGTTCCCTTAATTTCAGGTGTATTAAAACGCATGACCAGCCATGCATAAACAAACTATAGTTCTCCAAATTTTGAAAAAGCTAAACATTAAAGGGTAAAATAACCCAAAAAAAAAGAAAACTCTGCAAGTAAAACGTTATTTGGTGTAAAAACATTAGACACGCCCAAGCACAGCCATGATATTTTGGAGCCTTTCCTCCACCTGCTTTGTATTTGCCCTGATCTCTCGCAAATCTCCCTTAATTTTTTCGAGGTCACGACAGCAGACCATCAGGTATTGGATCAGGATCTGGGCACTGTGATGTGACAACTTATTGGGGTCTTCCGCCAGAACTGCACCTAAATGTAAAAAGAAATATGTAGGATAGAATATGTAGGCCTACATCTATTTAACATGCATGTGTCTGGTTTCTCTCTGACCTGTGGTGGTGCCACTTTCAACTTCCACAACATCACATTCCTCTCCATCCTGGGGTTCTGGGGGTATTGTTGTAGGTATTGCAATTCTCGTCTCATCTGAGGTAGCTTTTCGAATCCCTAGGGAGATTGAAATAAAAGGAATAGTTTCATTAGTAGCGACTCAATTTTGCTAAAATAAGAAACATGGAAAAAAACTTTTTAATCATTCTTTGGAAGCATGCTCCATTTTAATTTTTAACCCCTGTGCCAACCGGGACAAATGATTAGATACATAGGCCAAAACAGAGCATATACATTTTGTGAACAAATTTGAAACATTGTAACACCCCAAAGTATCTACACTGGATCACCTGTGTGTGACTCCATCAAGCTTTTTGGCTTTAGGCCCACACTTGTACTACTGCGTTCAGATGTTTCATCAGCTGCTGAGCATTCACTCCCTTTAACATTACCATGCATATCGTTTTTCAAAATGAACAAATCTCCTTTGGATTAGCACACCAAAAATAAGTGTGGCCCAAATGTACTCCCCCAAATAAACAAAAAAACATGGGTGTTCACACTGGATGATCCTAAAACATCGTTTGAGGAACTGTACGGAGAAAGAGGTAAAATACGTCCGTTTACTATGCGGACGAACCTAAAAAAGATGGTATCTTTCAGTGTACTATATGAAAGTTAAAAATACACGACAGAATACAAGAAAATAATATGTACCATGGAAACTCAAAAAAAACAACTTACTTTTTAATATAACTTTCTTGATTCTTTTATATAGGTCGGCCTCCCGCAACTTCAGATCTGACCATCGTTTTCTGAGCTGTTCCTTCGTTCTGCACACCCCGAATTTTTGGTGGAGACTTTTGACCACTTTGCCCATAATTCTGGACTTGACCAGATTAGGCCTTTTATACGGACCATGCTTGGCATCATAATCCTCCTTCTTTAAAATGGCGACCATCTCCACCATTTCCTCGAATGACATGTTGGATGCCTTATATCTCCTGGGTCTTGATTTGGGCTCCTCTGTAATTTCATCCTCTGTAGAGGTAATCTCAGCCACCTGTGTCTCCGCCATGTTTTGTTCAGCACTACGAGCGAGAAGGGGCGGGGAAAGTACAATATCGAACGTCAGGGGCGGGGAAAGCGTGCGGAGTTTCACGCATGCGCTGTGTATATAAAGTGAAGATCCATGTCTGGGAAATACGTTCATTTTTCGGGAGAGAGAGTTAGCAACGAACGTCGTGACCAAGGTACCTAACAATTTTACTTTTTGAGGTTCATCAGACGAGGAGATTTGTGTGCTCAAAATATGTAGACAATGCACAGTTGAGGAATGTTGCCTGAAATATATTTTTATTTTGGTTTCTCGCTTTTACAGATATCATGAATACTTTTAAAAACCCAGACTTCATGGGGGAGTTCATCGACAAATGGCAAGAGCTCCCTATATTATGGCAAACCAAAAGTGGCGGAAATAAAAATAAAGACGCCAGGAAAGAGGCACTGGAGAGCCTGCTTGCATTTGTGCAAACAAAGATACCCACAACAACTCTCCAAGATGTCAAAAACAAAATTGGGACCATCAGAGGGACATACAGGACCCAGAGGACTATGGTCCTGAGGTCCCAGAGGTCAGGTGCACCAGCAGATAAGGTTTATAAACCCAGTCTGTGGTACTACAGTAAGCTTGCTTTTCTGGATGACCAGCTGGAAGTGCGGGAATCTCTCTCCACCCTTCCCCCCAGAGGTCAATCCAGCCTTCCTTGTACCCAACCCTCCAGCCTTCCCTGCAGCCAGTCCTCCAGCCTTCCTGTCAACCCTGCTCTGGCTTCCTCTGAGGATCAAGATCAGGGCCTTGAGGAGGCAGATTTGGAGATATGGAGCCAGGTAAAGTTTTGCTATCTATATTTCTATCGTACAAAATTGTAGATTTTAAATAGATGTTATTATTGTTAAAGGTATGTACACTTCTACCAATAAAGTTTGTGAAGAGCAAGATACAGTAGTGGGCTAATTTTATGTGTCCAAGACAACAAAACCAGGATGCGTAATCAATGAAAAGGACATAACTTTTGGCATTGATTTCAACAATGTCTAGAGGTGAACAATGTCTGTGAATGATGATGTGGCAAAATAAATAATGTCCCTTTCTTTTTTTACAGCCAGAGCAGAGCCAGGAAGAGGGTGATGTTGGGGATCAGGAGGAGGCTGGGCCCAGTGGCACCCAGGAGGAGGCAGGGCCCAGGGGCACCCAGGAGGAGGCAGGGCACAGTGGCACCCAGGAGGAGGCTGGGCCCAGCACAAGAGCCCAGATGCCTCCCCTGGTAGTTAAACCACGAGGGCCAAGGAGAGGTAGGCAGGTGGAGGAGAAAACCAGGGCCTTCCTCAGAGAGGCAACAGCGGCCCTCAGAGAGGCACCCTCTGTTGAAGAGGGATTTGCCGCAGTCCTCGCCCACAAACTAGGGCAAATGGAGTTGCAGCAAAAAATTTACAGTGAGACCCTGCTATTGAAAGTCATCAATAAGGGCGTGCTGGGTGAACTCACTAGGTACACGGACATAACGGAGGTTGTCCCTACTCCTCCACCTCCTCCTCCTACTACTCCTCCTGCCACAACCTCTCCTCCTGATCCCCAGCCTCCAAGGAAGAAACCAACCAAGGCTGCAGAGAAGGCTGGAGAGAAGGCTACAAGGAAGAGAAGAAAATAATGCCTGCTGTAGTACCACAGACTGGGGACATATAGGACTTATCTGCTGTGGCTCCTGACCTCTGGGAGCTCAAGACAAGATTGGGCTCATTTTTTGGGGGGATCTAATCTCTATTTTGGTTTGGACATCTTGTATGGTTGTTGTGGGGTCAAAGGGATGCACAAATGCAAGCAGGCTCTCCAGTGCTGCCTTCCACTTTAATTTGTTAATGTTCTGAAATAAAAAAAAATTGAGTGCCCTTTAAATACTTGACTATGTGATTTGTATTTCAAAAGAGAGCTTGCTAGGAAGCAGGCAGGGACATCTCAAATTATATTATTGTTATTATCAGGGGACACAAACCTCCCTGAGGCCAAATGAGACACATTTGGAAGGTTGTTGTGGTAACTTTACACAAGAATAATTTAAGCCAAAATACTTAAAAAAAGGCCAAAAAAAAATAACCAAAAATAATATAAAATTTAAAGAAAAAAGAAGAATTAACTTATTTTATTATTAGTAGTATTATTTAGGAGGGAGGTGCGGCTTATAAATAATATTTTAAAATCATTAGAGCAATTTGGAATTACTTTAGAAACAAGTTTGGCATAAAACTCTCAATGTCAAAAGAAGAACGGAATGCGCTGCATTAAAACGATGCTATTAATTCCACCGTGACGAATGTGCCATCTCCATTTCCAACATTAGCTTTACCAAAACGAGCGCTCCCGTCTCATAGTTGCTTCTGAGCATGTGCGTTTTTTTTCACGTCGTGAAAGCATACACACTATCGTTTTTCACATCGTTAAAAAAAACGACATGAAAAACGACGTGAAAAAGAGAGCATGTCCGGAATTTTTAATGGCCGTTTTTCACGTCGTTAAAAATGCTCTGGAGCCTACACACGATCATTTTTAATGGCCATTTTTAAAAATGGCATTTTTAACGGCATGAAAAACGATCGTGTGTACGGGGCATAAGAGCCGGTTCACACACAGGCGGCACGACTTTGGGGGCGACTCGGCAAGGCGATCTCAAGACGACTTCAGAGGCGACTTGCAAAATTACTTCTGTATTGAAGTCAATGCAAGTCGCCCCCAAAGTCATACAAGAACCTTTTTCTAAGTCGGAGTGACTTGCGTCGCTCCTATTAGAACGGTTCCATTAAAAAGAGCGGATCGTGACTTGTCAGGCGGCTGAGTCGCCTGACGAGTCGCCCCAGTGTGAACCGGCTCTAAATACAAATGCTCTCACGTAATTGAAAATGCTGATACACCTGGCTGCTCCTTGGATTCCCCAAGCAAGAGATGTAGGGCTACTGTACTGGCTTTAAATGGCTCAAAGCTGTCCCCTGGTAGTAAGCAAGCAGGATATTGCACATGGCTGCTTCTCCTCTGTCAGGCTCTGGGGTGTAGTGGTTGAAATTTCTCACTCAGTCGCTTAGGGGAATCCTGAGGCTCTAATGACTGCTGCACAAACCTCCTGCTGAACAGGTCCTGACCTTGGCTTTCAGGATGGCTTCAGCTAAGCCTAGCTAAGGCTGAAAGAGTGTAAGACTTTAGCTGCTCTCTCCATCTTCCTCTGGCTCCTTTCTTCTGCCTAGGGGCACAGCCCCCCAGCACAGGATCCTGTCCAGGCAACTGGACACCAGGCTCTGCTCGTACAAGACTCTGGAATATTTGTGGTCTGTCTCTCCACCTTCTGGGATGCCCCTACCCACGGATTGGAGAAGATTTCATAAATATTCAGACCTAATCTCTGCTCCTCTAAGTTCTAGAACCCTCAGCAATTCCAGAATCCAGGGGGAGGTAACAGAGACTCAGCCCTTGAAGCTCTGCGGGGTAACTCTTAACAAATTAACTCTGCCTACAGACCAGCCCAACTAAATTTTCCTACACTGTACACAGAGGGTGCTACACTAGTGTAGCGGGTATGTACTTTCCCGGGTGTAAAATTTGAACTTGACAGAGACATTGGTGATGTGTAATTCCCTGCAGCCCAGTGGGTGGCGCTGTTGCCCTGGGCTGGGGTTGAATCATTGCTGTGTGCTGTGCCTCCTTTTTGTCCTCCCTCGGCAGCGGTATGGTGGGGCGGGGAACCCGCCGTGCTTGCTGGGAGAAGGTATAAAGGGGCCGGCCATCTTTGTCACGGGGTCGAAGTCCCAGGCACCTTCAGCTTGCAGACGGTGGTTCGTGTCGGTCCTCTGGGTGGCCTAGGCCTAGAGGACAACCGGAGGTCGTGTTCCATCCCAGGCACCTTTAGCCTGGGGTGAGGTACTCGGATGGAGGTCCAGAGCTCAGTGCCCAACACTGAGTTCCGCGAGGGAAGGAGATCCTAGGGTACCCAGGGATTGGGTGCCCGAATCCGGAAGGCGTAATGGACCGGGGGGAGCTCCTCACTTGAAGACCCGGTGCAGCATATTGCCGGTGACAGGTAAGCCTCTCGTCGGAGACCACCTGGAAGGAAATTCCCCCTCGTGCGGAGACCGTAACCCACTTTCAGGAAGGAAAGTGGAGAACACATTGTCTGGGCCTACTCGCATCCACACCTCCTTTCCTGTTCTGTTCCTACTAAGGGAGTTCAACTGATTGTGTTCATTCGAGAAGAATAAAGGAGTGTTGAACTTTAATGGTGTGGGGCTCATTTCCTAACAGACATTGTTCAAGGTGACTCTTGGAGGGAGGATCCGGTGCACAACACTGACCCGAAGGTAATACAAGAACGTTGCTTATACCGCACTGACAACTGTGGTGGAAGCCAGGCGTGGTGTCCCCGCTCCCTCCCCTCTAATATACCCCTAGACAAGAGACGAGACGCAGATGAGAGAAAGAGGGGAGTGAGAAGGCCACTACACTAGCAAATCTCAAAGTCATAAAACATAAACATACATATCTGAAACGCTCAGGACAAGAATTATTCTGAGGACATGGAGTTTAATGCAATACATGTACCAAAGTTCACTAATAGATCTTTCTATTTTATTCTCATATTCATACACTAATATACTTTTAACATAATATGCAGCAGTTAAGAGCAGATTAAAAAAAGAAACAGCACATGAAATCAATTGCACATTATTGTGACTTTTTACCAGTTATGTTTAGGTTATTATTCAAGTTTATGTAGGGGTGAGGTATTTTTAAGTAGTTTTGCACTAAGGATGCATTCACATTTGCGTGTTCCAGGAATGAGGGCAGAGGCACGGGAAAAATGCAAGTTGTACTTGCAGCGCCATTCAGAATGAATGGCACCCCAAGTGTGGCCAGCAGCTGCATTTTTGCACACAGTAAAATGGGCAACAGACAAACCACAAACATGGCAAAATGCACGGTAAAAAAAAAAAAACACACAAAGCTCTAAGCCCAAAAAGGTGTAGGAGCTTTTTTGGTGGATTTGTTGCTCAAAGGGGCTGCCTAGTTAGGGTCGCATGAAAGACATGCAACAAAAATGCACCCAAAAACACTCATTCCTGCTGTACTAGGTGTGAATGGGGTCTAAAACCACTAAAAATTGCCAGCATGAGGTTCCTGATGCCAAAAGCCAATGTCTGGACTGCCAAAGAACAATTCAAGGAAGTGTACAGCCTAACATTCCCAACATGATCAAACAAGCACATAACACAAACTCTCTATAGAGCTGGTCTAATCAAATGCCAGTTAACCAAACAGTAGTTTTTTCAAAACAGTTATATTCAAAGGCATGCTGTGAATAATAACCAATGCTTTCCAAACTGTCAAGCCATCAATGGCTGGTGTCATAACTGATCACATGTGCAGTACCACAGCAACTGCTGATCAAACAAAGGCTAAGATGCTGTAATGTAAAAGATAGGAAGGTTTATTTTTGCATGAAATCGGTGGGTTTAATAGATGTTGGAATACAGAATTGTATTTTGCTCAACAACTACTGAACATCAGTATTCAGTAGAGATATATTCTTCACCCAGTGGATGGCAGTGTTTATAAGTTTGTACCTGCATCTATGGTAAAACTCTTTTCCCTGAATACAATTTTCTGTTTCCTGTCTGCAGTTAAGCAGCAAAGCCCATGAACTGGGGACTGTTCACTGTCTGTTCTGTAGGGCTATATACAGAATTTCTAACAATAGATCATTCTCTTAGAACTACCACTGCATGAAAAAAAAAGCACTCTGAAAGTAACTAAAAATCCCAATTAGAATTGAAGCTTGAGAACTGTGTGGATCTAAATTTAAACCCTAATGTGATTTTGTAGTTTTTTTTTTTTTTTTACTGCATTATAATTGAAATACAGCACACACTAGTTCACAGATCAGCAGTGCATAATAATAAAGGAATACTGAAAATGACTATTGATGATAAATTACAAGCCACATTTCTTGGAGAGAAGGGGGTCAAGAAGTTGCCCCTGGCTGTAGTAATCTGATCAGTAGCTACTCTTACATGAATGGATAATTACACAATACACCAATTAAAAGGTAACTTGTGCATTTCCATTTTAATTGATTGATTATAAACGGAGCAAGGCCTGAAACAAAACAAAAAATAAAAATACAATTATTTTCTTATAGGAACAAAATGTCGATGAAATTGTTCCAGGCCAGTACTTATACAGTTAATCTCAAAGGAAAGAGCAATCAAGGATTCTTTGTCTTGCGGCTATCTACTTAGCGGCTTTTGAAAACATTTATATTGGCAGAGATGATGTCATGTGATGTGTTCTATAAACAACATCAGTAATAAATAAACTCTGTGTAATGATCACAGTAGGTGGTGTAGGAAATAGCCCTTATTGCTTCCGTTATTAATTGGATTAAGACATTTGCATTCAGAGGGGAAAAAATAATATCGAACTGACTTTTGTCACGTGGATTATTATTTGTATTGCAAACAAGAGACTGTAACATGAGATGCTTCAACCTAACTCCTCAGTATCATTATTAGAGGCTGATGATGCAAAGACCAGCTTTCAGAATATTGCAAAAATATTGCAAAAATATTGCAAAAAGAACAATGTTAGGCAGCAAAAGGCACCAAAGCCATGACTTAAATTCAGATACATTAACTAGATTCCATATTCAAGGACCTGTATAGGTCAATGTCTGACGTGGTATATAGTTTTGTTCAGTAATGAGGTGTGATTCATACCTCACTGGCAAATTACTGTAACTATATATACTATGCAGGTCAAAGCAGCAAAATCCATGGCTCACATGTCTTAAAGTGGAACTCCAGCCCCCAATTTTTTTTAAACTTTTTTTATAGAGTACAGAAGAGGTTAGAACCTCTATCAAGTTTCAGTTGCTGCCTGACTCCCCATTGTGAATATTTCCTTTCACTTCCTGTGTGATCACCAGGGCAGATGGCAGTTCATAGGATGGCTAAGAGTTGACAGCCTTTATCAAGCCCCAATACAGGTCTTCTTATTATATCTAATAATTAAAAATGACCCTTTGTGCAAGTATCCACTGCTCATATGTAAAACACCAAACACATAAATAGTGAACTGCCGCCTGCACTGTTATGCGTTTCCTAACCTCAAAATTAATGTAAAACTGCAAATAGTCACGCAGTACTGTCCATAATTTTTAGAAATGCATAAAATAACATAGCATAACAAATCTAGTTGAAACCTACTCTCAGTACACAACACATATGCCACCGTTCTTTTATCCACAAAATACTATACTGTACTACAAGTGAGAGTTTCACAGACACACAAACCTGAAGAACTATCATTAGAAAATTAAACATAATATAGGCTAGATTTAGCTATGTTATTTTTTTGTTTATTTATTAATTTCTTTTTTGTTCATTTTTATGTTATTTTATGCAACTCTTATTTTCTTTATCGTACATCACGGGACACAGAGCAGCTATAGTAATTACTGTGTGGGTTATACGCCACCTATAGGTGAATGGACACTGCTACACTCAAAAGACAGGAAGTCCCCTACTATATAATCCCTCCCATACAGGGAGTACCTCAGTTTTTTCGCCAGTGTCTAAGGTGTTGGTCACGGTTAATGAAGTGCTAAGAATAAGCTCCGCAAAGAGATCCTTGACAGGATCAAGGGGCTATGCATTCGGATCCGTTCAAAGTGCCAAAAAAGTGCCAAAATGGATGGTACCTAAACCTTGAGGAAGAAGAATGAGGTTTCCTGCCTGTAATGCTCCTCTTTTGGGGGCTGGACCCTGGGATCCAGCACCTTGGTCACATATACTAAACCAAAGGTTGCTCTGGCAGGGAGCTGTACAGGCCCAAGGGAGATGACCCCATATATAAGGGGGACCCAGTCCTTGAAGGTCCCTCATGACATCGCCCGTTGTGATGGGTGAAGATTGGGTCTGTCTGGGAATTCCAGCAGTATCCTGCGGCGGGAATGGTAAATTAAGAAGATCCTAAGGAGCTTATATGGTTCACTTATGGACTTCTTTTTGAGTAGACAATGTCTTGCCTGTTTTTTACCACTAGAGGGTGTAAAGTGTAACATACCTGAGTGTTTAACATTACCATGCTTCTCCAGTATTGTGCTCAGTGTCAGCAGCACTCTTGTGGAACAGCGTTGCTCCTTGCTCTGTCACAGCCACCAGAAGGGGTGTGGGGGATCACCCACCTCCAGGCGCTCGGCATCCCCCTGGTAGGAGCCCCTTTCCCCCCCCCAGCCATCCGGATCGCGAGACCGTTGTCTACGCGCGAGCGGGCGGGAATTAGCCCTTTAAGAAAAGAAAGGAGGCATTCCTATAACACGGGGGCGTGGCTTAGCACCGCCAGCGTGCACGAGGATCCGGCGTACAAATAATGCACGGCGCAGGCGCAAGGCTTACTGCCTTTATAATCGTTCACTCTGGAAAGAGTTTGGTGGCTGGCGGAAGGGACACAGAGCATATGTGTGGGCATGTAAGCTGTATGGGTGTTGGATACAGTCATTCTTAAAGTGCTTATAAACCCACTTTGACAACATGCACCTACAGGTAAGCCTAGATTAAGGCTTACCTGTAGGTGCATGAAATATCTCCTTAACCTACACGGTTAAGGAGATATTTGCTTTTAAAAATAGCGCCGATGGCGTCATGCGCATGCGCACTAGCAGGCCGGGGTCATTGTGCCGGTTTTATGAATGGGACCTTGAAGGCCTGCGTGTGACGTCATCGCCGCTCCGGCCAATCAGAGCGGCGGAACGGCGATACCCGGAACTAGCGAGAGGGGACATGGTGGCGGCGGTGGACGGACCGAGGCGGACTTCGGGGGCTTCAATCTCAGGTAAGTGACACATAATGAGCAAGTATGCTGTGCATACTAGCTCATTATGCCTTTCTCTTGCAGGTTAGTTTCTAAAAAATATATATTTACGAGGGTTTACTTCCTCTTTAAAGCGGAAGTAAACCCATCGATTTAACAGTTTCAAAAAGCAGTTACATTCCCGGCATGCCGGGATTGCTAACTGTCACATTGGTTGTGCTCTCAACCAAACTGTCAAACCATCCAATGGCTGGTGTCATAACTGATCACATGTGCAGCATCATGGCAGTTGAAGATTAAACAGAGGCCAAGATGGCAGCTTCCTTGCCTGAAAATGATAGGAGAGTTTACTTCCACTTTAAGGCACATCTACTCAGCTTAAGGCTGAGCAATTATAGCGGCATAGTACTCATTGCTGGACTAGAGCTCAGAAGTAGATCCATTGTGTTAGTACCTCAGATTTTTTGTGCTTAGGACTATGTCTTCCCGAAGGAGAAGTGGGAATACAGCAGGGGGGAGTGCAAGGGCACCGCGGTCAGGGTCTGAGGATCCCAGTCTTGCTTCCACAGTAGCAGCCTCCCCTGAAAGACCTGAAGCGGCTGGCCAGTCTGAGCCATCTAGACTCTCAGGTGTTGCAGCTGCTTCCAACTTTTCAGCCTCTGCATATGTCACTAAGGATGATTTGGCTTCAGCATTAGCTGGTTTGGAAGGGAAGATAGCTGATATGTTCACATCTTCCTCCCAGGCTGGGAGAAAATGCAACAGGTTCCCTTCTCCGGCCCCTGACCTTCCAGCATTGGAACAGGAGTGGGCAGGAGATGTTGAATTACCTTTGGGGATCCGGAAGAAGGGCATGCGGATGTCTCCTCCTCTGAGGATTCAGTCTAAGAAGAACCTTTCTCAGCCTCGCAATCCCAAAGATTGCTGGTTCAATCCCTTGCGGAATTGGTCCGTTCTAGATATATATTTGTTGCCCCCAGCAGAGGCGGCTGAAGCCCCCTTTTCCTCTTTGGGTTCTCTGATGCCCTGTACACACGCTCGGTTTTACCGATAAAAACAGTCTGATGGACTTTTTTCATCGGACAAACCGATCGTGTATGGGCCCCATCCGTCTTTTTTCCATCGGTGAGAAAAAATAGAACATGTTTTAAATTTATCCGATGGAAAAAAACTATCGTCTGTGGGGAACTCCATCGGAGAAAAAACACATGCATGCTCAGAATCAAGTCGACGCATGCTCAGAAGCATTGAACTTAATTTTTCTCGGTTCGTCTGAGTGTTTTACGTCACGGCGTTTGGGACGGTCGGATTTTTGACTGATGGTGTGTAGGCAAGACTGGTGGAAGTCAGCTTCATCGGAATTCCGATGGAAAAATCCATCGGATTTGAATCCATAGGAAATCCGATCGTGTGTACAGGGCTTAAGGCCTCCACAGGGTCCACATGCTTTCCCTGTACACCCTTTGCTGGAACAGCTAATATATGCTGACTGGGATCACCCAGATAAGCATTTTCTTCCTCCTAAAAGGTTTTCTCTTCTTTACCAGGGATGAGCCGAACACCCCCCTGTTCGGTTCGCACCAGAACCTGCGAACAGACAAAATGTTCGTGTGAACTTTAGAACCCTATTAAATACAATGGACTCGAACGTTCAAAATCTAAAGTGCTAATTATAAAGGCTTATATGCAAGTTATTGTCCTAAAAAGTGTTTGGGGACCCAGGTCCTGCCCCAGGGGACATGTATCAATGCAAAAAGAAGTTTTAAAAACTGCAGTTTTTTCGGGAGCAGTGATTTTAATAATGCTTAAAATGAAAAAATAAAAGTGAAATATTCCTTTAAATTTCGTACCTGGGGGGTGTGTATGATATGCATGTAAAGTGGCGCATGTTTCCCGTGCTTAGAACTGTCCCTGCAAAAAATGTCATTTTTGAAGGAAAAAAAGTCATTTAAAACTCACTCGCGGCTATTAATGAATTGTCGGCTTTTATCAATACAAACAAAAGTCATTGATAAAAAAAAAAAAAAAAAAGCGTGGGGGTCCCCCAGAATTCAATTACCAGGCCCTTCAGGTCTGGAATGGATATTAAGGGGAACCCCGCTGAAAATTTTTAAAAAAATGGCGTGGGGTTCCCCCAAATATCCATACCAGGCCCTTCAGATCTGGCATGGATTTTAAGGGGAACTCCACCCCAATTTTTTTTAAAAATGGCGTGGAGACCCCCCAATTCATACCAGACCCTTATCCGAGCACGCAACCTGGCCGGCCGCAGGGGAAAAGGGGGGGCGAGAGAGCGCCCCCCCTCCCTCCTGAACCGTACCAGGCCACATGCCCTCAACATGGGGAGGATGTCCCCATGTTGATGGGGACAAGGGCCTCATCCCCACAACCCTTGCCCAGTGGTTGTGGGGGTCTGCGGGCGGGGGGCTTATCGGAATCTGGAAGACCCCTTTAACAAAGGGGACCCCCAGATCCCGGCCCCCCCCTATGTGAATTGGTAAGGGGTACATTGTACCCCTACCATTTCACGTAGAAAGCATAAAAAAATGGAAAAAAAAACCAAACACCTTGAAAAAGTCCTTTATTAAAAAAATAAAATAAAATACATTCCAGCGGAGAAATCCAGTGTCCCGCGGCGATCTCGATGTCCAGCGCTGTCCGTCATTGGTTGTGCCTGAGCGGACCTGATAGGGAACTTCCTCCGCTGTGTTTTAAATGTATAGACCCGCCCCTTCTAAAGTTCCCCATCAGGTCCGCTCAGCGGACCAGATGCGGAACATGACAAGGGGCGGGTCTATACATGTATTACCAAAGTGAGAGAAGTTCCCCATCAGGTCCGCCCCCTCGGTATGTCGGACCCGCCTACGTCATTGGCCTGAGCGGGGAAACTTCCTTCACTGTGTAAATTTTAATTACGCAGTGAAGGGAGTTCCCCGCTCAGGCCAATGACGTAGGCGGGTCCGACATACCGAGGGGGCGGACCTGATGGGGAACTTCTCTCACTTTGGTAATACATGTATAGACCCGCCCCTTGTCATGTTCCGCATCTGGTCCGCTGAGCGGACCTGATGGGGAACTTTAGAAGGGGCGGGTCTATACATTTAAAACACTGAGGAGGAAGTTCCCCATCAGGTCCGCTCAGACACAACCAATGACGGACAGCGCTGGACATCGGGATCGCCGCGGGACACTGGATTTCTCCGCTGGAATGTTTTTTTTTTTTTAATAAAGGACTTTTTCAAGGTGTTTGTGTGTGGTTTTTTTTTACATATTTTTACGCTTTCTTCGTGAAATGGTCGGGGTATAAGGTACCCCTTACCAATTCACATAGGGGGGGGCCGGGATCTGGGGGTCCCCTTTGTTAAAGGGGTCTTCCTGATTCCGATAAGCCCCCTGCCCGCAGACCCCCACAACCACCGGGCAAGGGTTGTGGGGATGAGGCCCTTGTCCCCATCAACATGGGGACATCCTCCCCATGTTGAGGGCATGTGGCCTGGTACGGTTCAGGAGGGAGGGGGGCCGCTCTCTCGTCCCCCCCTCTTCCCCTGCGGCCGGCCAGGTTGCGTGCTCGGATAAGGGTCTGGTATGAATTCTTAGGGGGACTCCACGCCAATTTTTTTTAAATTTGGGGTGGAGTTCCCCTTAAAATCCATGCCAGATCTGAAGGGCCTGGTATGGATATTTGGGGGAACCCCACGTCATTTTTTTTTTAAATTTGCGGCGGGGTTCCCCTTAATATCCATTCCAGACCTGAAGGGCCTGGTAATTGAATTCTGGGGGACCCCCACACTTTTTTTTTATTTTTATCAATGACTTTTCTATGTATCGATAAAAGCCGACAATTCATTAATAGCCGCGAGTGAGTTTTAAATGACTTTTTTTCCTTCAAAAATTACACTTTGTGCAGGGACAGTTCCAAGCACGGGAAACATGCGCCACTTCACATGCATATTATACACCCCCCCCCCCCCCCAGGTACGAAATTTAAAGGAATATTTCACTTTTATTGTTTCACTTTAAGCATTATTAAAATCACTGCTCCCGAAAAAACGGCCGTTTTAAAAAAAAAAAATTGCATTGATACATGTCCCCTGGGGCAGGACCCGGGTCCCCAAACACTTTTTCTGACAATAACTTGCATATTAGCCTTTATAATTAGCACTTTAGATTTCTCCCATATACTTTTCGAATTTGCCGCGAACAACCCAATTTGTTCGCTGTTCGGCGAACGGACGAACAGGCAATGTTCGAGTCGAACATGAGTTCGACTCGAACTCGAAGCTCATCCCTATTCTTTACCTTATGGAAGAAAAGTTCACTAGAAAGTGGAGTTTGCCAGCAGTGGACGCTGCTATCTCCTCTGTGAATAGGAGTTTAACTTGTCCAGTGGACAATTTCCAGGTGTTTAAGGATCCAGCCGATAAAAAAATGGAATCTTTACTTAGGGCCTCATTTGCTGTAGCACAGCCTACAGTAGCAGCAATAGGCATTTGTCAATCCCTAATTGACCAAGTTAACCACTTCAATACCAGGCACTTATACACCTTCCTGCCCAAGCCAATTTTGAGCTTTCAGCGCTGTCGCAATTTGAATGACAATTGCGCAGTCATGCTACACTGTACCCGAACAAATTTTTTATAATTTTGTTCTTCTTTCGGTGGTATTTTATCGCCTCTGCGATTTTTATTTTTTGCACAACAAATAAAAAAAGAGCGAAAATTTGGAAAAAAATATGTTTTTCTTTGTTTCTGTTAATTTTTTTGTAAATAAGTACCTTTTCTACTTCAATGACGGGCACTGATAAGGCGGCACTGACGGGCACTGATAAGGCGACACTGATGGGCACCGATTAGGTGGCACTGATGGGCACTGATGATGGGCACTGATAGGCGGCACTGATGGGCACTGATAAGTGGCACTGGTATGCGGCACTGATGGGTACTCATAGGCGGCACTGATTGGCACTCATAGGCGGCACTGATGGGCACTTATAGGCGGCACTGATGGGCACCGATGAGGTGGCACCAATGAGGTGGCACTGATGAGGTGGCACTGATGGGCACTGATGATGGGCACTGATAGGCGGCACTGATGGGCACTGATATGTGGCACTGGTATGCGGCACTGATTGGCACTCATAGGCGGCACTGATAGGCACTCATAGGCGGTACTAATGGGCACTTATAGGCGGCACTGATGGGCACTTATGGGTGGCACTGATAGGTGGCACAGATGGGCACTGATAGGTGGGCACTTATGGGCACAGATGGGCACGGATGGGCACTGATAGGTGGCACTGATGGACACTAGTAGGTGGCACTGATGACACTGATGCCCAGCAATGCCAGCCCCCACACATTGTGGTCATGCCATGATGGTGCCAGTCAGTGCCCATTTGTGGGCACTGATTGGCATATGTTTTTTATGTTTTACTACATGTGGATGGCCATGGGGGCCATCCACATGCTTGGGGCTTCCCTGGTGGTCCTGGGCGGCATCCTGGTGGTCTAGTGTGGGTATCCGAGGGGGGCTGCGCTGATAAACAATCAGCGCGAACCCCCCCTGTCAGGAGAGCCGCCGATCGGCTCTCCTCTACTCGCGTCTGTCAGATGTGAGTGAGGAAGCGCCGATCAACGGCTCTTCCTGTTTACATCGTGATCAGCCGTGATTGGACACGGCTGATCACGTGGTATAAAGCCTCCGCCGGAGGCTCTTTACCGAGATCAGTGTAGCAGTGTGTCAGACTGACACACCGCTTCACCGATCGCCGCGATGCGCGCCCACCCGGGCGCGCGGCGGCTGTTATTCTGCAGGACGTCAATAGACGTCCAGTGTGGATAACAGAACCACTTCCCGGACGTCAATCTCCTATTGACTGGGCGGGAAGTGGTTAAGCAGGTTATCAAAGGTCTACCTGCTCGAGAAGAAGAGGAGAAGAGATCCAGGATTTAGCTGAGCTACCATGGGCCTTATGTTTTGCGGTTGATGCTATCAAAGATTCTATTTATCAGGCGTCACGCCTTGCTCCCCTGTTAGTGCATAAGCGTAGAATTCTGTGGCTAAAGCATTGGTCAGCAGAGTCGCCATGTAAAAAGCTATTGGCTGGGTTTCCCTTTCATGGGGAACGGTTGTTTGGGGAAGATTTGGATAAACACATCCATAAAATTTCAAGTGGTAAGAGTACCCTTCTACCGGTTAAGAGAAGGAGTAGGCGTCCTTCATTCAAACGTGCTTCCTCTCCGGTGCTAGGGGCGACACGCTCCAGGCAGTCGTGACGGCCTCCGCCATCAGGGTCAAAGGATAGGCCTCAGGGCCAGGCACAAGGCCAGAAGAAGCCCTGGGGGCAGAAGCCTCCAAAGCAGAGTCCCAAGGCCTCCTTATGAAGGGGCTCGATCGAGTGGGAGGAAGACTTCTGTGGTTTTCAGGTGCTTGGCAAGAAGAAATCCAAGACAGATGGGTCATCTATGTGGTAGCCCTAGGCTACAAACTAGAGTTTCAGAAGTTTCCACTGGTTTGTTTTCTAAGTTTGAACATCCCCAAAGACCCAGTGAAAAGAAGGTCTTTATTTCTGGCGCTAAACCAATTGATGTCGCAGGGTGTAATCATAGAGACCCCCTCAGAAGAGCAGGGCATGGGGTTTTATTCAAATCTCTTCATGGTGCCATAACTGAATAAAGATGTCAGACCCATTCTAAATCTCAAAGATCTGAATCGGTTCCTAAACATCTGCTCCTTTCGCATGGAATCAATCCAATCAGTCGTATCCACCTTGCGGGGAGGAGATTTTGTAGCGTCAATAGACATCAAAGATGCATATCTGCATGTGACAATTTTTCCCGCTCACCAGAAGTTTCTGCGTTTTGCGGTACAACACCGCCACTTTCAGTTCGTGGCCTTGCCCTTCAGGTTAGCCAACACGCCCCGGGTGTTTACAAAGGTTCTGGCCCCACCTTTGGTGAGACTAAGAGCCCAGGGTATAGCAGTAATGGCATACCCGGACGACCTGTTGCTGGTAGATCAGTCGGTGGCACGGTTAAACCAGAGTGTGTCCAGCACGGTCAAGTATCTGGAACACCCGGGTTGGATTCTCAACCTAGAGAAATCATCCTTGCGACCAGTGAGGAGGCTGGAGTATTTAGGACTGGTCATAGACACAGCCCAAAGAAGGGTGTTTTTGCCTCAGACAAAAGTCAACGCTATAAGAGAGCTGGTCCAGGTGGTCATGGCAAGGAAGGGTCCTTCCATTCGCCTTTGCATTAGGTTGCTAGGTAAGATGGTGGTTTCATTCGAAGCAGTTCCCTATGCCCAGTTTCATTCAAGACTGTTGCAGAACAGTATTCTGTCTGCTTGGAACAAAAAAACCCAAGCCTTGGATTACCCAATGTATCTGGCCCCAAGAGTGCGCCAGAGTCTCAGTTGGTGGTTGATAACCAAAAATTTGCAGAAGGGAAAATCCTTCATACCGGTTACCTGGAAGGTTGTAACAACGGATGCCAGCCGGTTGGGCTGGGGTGCAGTCCTGGAAGAGACCACTGTGTAAGGGAAGTGGTCAGAGTCTGAGAGGATCTTGCCCATCAACATCCTGGAGATTCGGGCGGCATGTCTGGCTCTAATGGCCTGGACGTTCAGGTTGCAAGCTTGTCCCGTCAGGATACAATCCGACAATGCTACAGCAGTGGCCTATATCAATCACCAAGGGGGCACCAGAAGTCGTGCAGCCCAGAAGGAGGTGAATCATATTCAGGCCTGGGCAGAGAAGCATGTACCTTGCCTAGCTGCAGTCTTCATTCCACGGGTGGAGAATTGGCAGGCGGATTTCTTGAGCCATCAACAACTATTCCCGGGAGAATGGTCTCTACATCCCGCCATTTTTCTGGTCATATGCCAAAGATGGGGTACCCCGGACATAGATCTATTGGCCTCCAGGTTCAACAAGAAGTTGGACAGCTTTGTGTCAAGAACAAGGGATCCACTCGCATGCGAGACAGATGCGTTAGTGACCCAGTGGGATCAGTTTTCACAGATTTATGCATTCCCCCCAGTTCAGCTGCTACCGCGGCTTCTTCGCAGGATCAAAGAGGAAGGTATACCGGTAATTGGAGTAGCCCTGGCCCAGAAGATCCTGGTATGCAGAGATTTTTAAGGATGACAGTAGGGGATTCATGGACTCTTCCATATCGTCCGGACTTGCTTTCGCGTGTATTCCATCCTGACTTACAATCGCTAAATTTAACAGTTTGGCTATTGAAGCCCACATTCCAAAGAATCGGGGGCTTTCAGGTTCAGTGGTAACTACCTTAATGCAAGGAAGCTGGCCTCTAGGACAATTTATTATAGGGTCTGGAGGGCCTATGTTTCCTCGTGTGAAGCCAAAAGATGGTATCCCCAGAAGTATGTCATAAGTAGAATTATTGCCTTTCTACAGTTGGGGGTAGAAATGAAGCTGGCCTTACGATCAAGGGTCAGATCTCGGCCTTGTCAGTGTTTTTTCAAAGGCCGCTTGCTTCACATTCTTTGGTCTGGGCCTTTACACAAGGGGTAACACGTACAGCTCCGCCGGTTAGGACACCCTTGTGCCCATGGGATTTGAATCTAGTTTTGTCAGTTTTAAAAAGACAACCTTTTGAGCCGATGCGCAATATTCTTTGGTTCTCTTGACAAGGAAATTGGTGTTCTTAGTTCTTAGTTGCGGTAACCTACGCAAGAAGGGTATCAGAATTGGCAGCTTTTTCTTGTAAAGAGCCCTACTTAGTTATTCACCAGGACAAGGTGGTGTTGCGTCCTCACCCAACCTTTCTGCCTAAGGTAGTGTCAGGTTTTCATCTGAATCAAGATGTTGCCCTGCCTTCCTTTTTTCCAGAACCTCGTTCTGCTGAAGAAAAATTGTTACACTCTCTCGATGTAGTGAGAGCAGTTAAGGCCTATCTGAAAGCAACAGCAACAGCTGTTTGTGCTGCCAGATGGCCCCAGGAAAGGGCAGGCAGTGTCGAAATCAACTATTTCAAAATGGATTCATCAGGTTATTATTCAGGCTCACGGTTTGAAAAGAAAACTTCCTCCTTTTTGAGTTAAAGCGCATTCTATCAGGGCAGTCAGTGCTTCTTGGACAGTGCATCACCAGGCTTCTATGACTCAGATTTGCAAGGCCGCAACTTGGTTGTCAGTGCATACATTCACTAAATTCTATCAGGTGGATGTAAGATGGCAAGAGGATGCCGCCTTTGGGCACAGTGTGCTGCAGGCAGTAGTATAGGTCCTCGCATCTGATGGCGGCCTGCTTTTTGATTTGTGTCTCCCTCCCCTCAGAAGGCATTGCTTTGGGACATCCCACATAGTAATTACTATGGCTGCTCTGTGCCCCGTGATGTACGATAAAGAAAATAGGATTTTTATAACAGCTTACCTGTAAAATCCTTTTCTTGGAGTACATCACGAGACACAGTGGTCCCTTCCCTCTTATTGGGATATATACTGTATATATTACTTTGTTGCAAAAACTGAGGTACTCCCTGTATGGGAGGTGTTATATAGGAGGGGACTTCCTGTCTTTTGAGTGTACCAGTGTCCATTCACCTATAGGTGGCGTATAACCCACATAGTAATTACTATGGCTGCTCTGTGTCCCGTGATGTACTCCAAGAAAAGGATTTTACAGGTAAGCTGTTATAAAAATCCTATTATTCAATGCAATTTAGCCATGCCCATGTTTTGCCCAGGGCTGTGGAAAAGGAGGTACCACCAGTCCTCCTGTATGGGGCCCGGGCCAGCAGGGGGTCCCAGGCAGCAGGGTGAATCCTTGGACAGGGGGGCAATTACTGAAACCAATCCCATTCATGGCTCTCTATGCAGCAGCTGAAAGCTGGCTCCTTCCCTTCTCCCTCCCGTTGGCTTACAGCTACTTTAGAGAGAGCCATACAAAGGATCAGTTCCAGTAATTGCTCCCCTGCCACATCGATCGCCCTCCCTGTGCAACATACATTTCCCCCTGCCCAGGCTCCCCTGTGTGCCCCATACCCCTGCAGTGCTGCTGGCTTTCCTCCTCTCCTTCCAACCGGCAGCTGCAAGCACACAATAGGATCCTTCAAGATTGAGAGTGGGGGAAGGGTCTAGTAAATATCCCAGATAGCAAGCAATTGAGCTGCAACGTTGAAAATGACTTGCTAAGCTATTGCTAGACTTGCCAGGCTTCACAAGTTTGTTGCACAATTGCAGGAAGTCTGCATTCCATGACTCCAGATCAACTTTCTTTGCAAACATTCTGCAAGTCTGCTGCAAGTTCTGGTTCAGTTATATTGTGCAATAGTCATCCCACCACAGGGGTCACTGTGACTTGCAGAGCTTTTGCGGTAGACTCACCACTGCAAATTTGCTCTTGCTATAGACTTGCCATGCAAATTTGATACAAATTGAAAACGTGTCAACTAGAACTTGAGCTTCAAGTGCTCTGCAAGTGTACAACTTGCTAGTGAAAATGTGCAGCAAGTTAACAAGACTTACAATTCAACACTGCCACAAATTTGTGGCAAGTTATACTTGCTATCTGGGGATGTCATATTTACCAGCCCCTTTCCTGAATGAAAACAATGTGTGATCAGTACCAATCACTCACTATGTTCATTCATAACTGAAGCATTGGATGTATGGGGCCCCGGGTCAGGTTGTCTGTATTGGACCCCGTGGTTTCAAACAGCAGCTATGGTTTTACCCACCGCAATTTAGCCATGCACACATTTTGTCACTCAATCTGAAGTTCTAATGTACCCTGTCATCTCTCTTATGTCCAGTTTCCTTACATTTTATGGATATATTATCAATAGCCTACAAATAAAAAATGTGCTTGCTGTTCTGAATATTTCAGTGTATGTGAGTACATAGACAAAAGCTATTCTTGCAGTGATGGAAGTATGTCATATACAGAAGATTCAGTGTCTGCTTGTCCATGCCAGGCGCTTGTTGCTGATAAGCTTTAGAGGATAATGTTGGATTACACTTGCGCATCAGTGTGTAAGTGGCAACTTCAAGTTCGATTGGATGTTCCCCATTGTACAATTTATCTGAATCTGTTCAAGCAATGCCTGTGTGCCTCTATGAGACATATGCACTATACTTTGTGTGAAGTACTGCAAAACCCACTTCAATCATCTCCTGCAGAAAACTGAGCGTGGATATAAAATTGCTGCATTTTTGCTTGCGGGATTCTTACAAGGAAAAAAAACAAAACAAAAAAATATATATATCTGTATGGCGAAGGTAGCAAGACATACTGTACTTTCTAACAAAAAATAAATAAATGTACTGTACATTATTTTTAGGACAAGTAAAGATTAGCGTACCATTAAAAATAATTTGTAATAGTGTGACCCTATTGTGAAGTGGGAATCTTTCGCGCTACTAGTGAGTACATAAAAATGGGAATAAGGATATAAGAAAAGTGTGCAAAAAGCTGCAAAAACTAGTGCTGTTCATCATACACAATAAAAGTCAATGAATAATGTTCTCGCACTAAAAGCAAAGCAAACAAAATCTCCTCTCTAAAGTGCAACAGTGTTCTTATTACTATATAGTATAAATCGATCCAAACATAAAATGAGGATCAATAAATAAAAGTGCAACACCACACGAATAAACATCAATATGTGCAAAAATAAGCAATGAGTGCAATAATGCGACAAGTGCAAGTAAGTATTGCAACAGCATGACAACCTGTACAATAAAGTGCTAGATAAGTGCTAATAAATGCCGAAGAAAATAAATATGAGTCCTAGTGGGCAAATGATGGCTCTGAATTCAAAGTCCCTTAATGCAATAAAGTCATTGGACAGACAAGGTGAGAAATGATGTAAACTTTGAAAAATCTTGACATTAGGGAATCACGGTGACAAAAGGGTATCCCAAAACTGTCTCGCAGAACTCTCACCTCTATAATGAAATAAGAAGGCATCAACTGTAATCTCCTCCCTCCTCTGCTAAATCCTCACTGCTCGATATTCCGACTGTAGTCCTCCAATGTTTCCAGTCATCACATGGATGTCAATCCACCCAAGGGGGATTGCTCCAGCAGTAGGGCCAAACCGGGGGTGGGGGGGAGAGAAAGAAGCCTCCAATAGTGAAGTGGGTTACGATAAAACTAGTTTATTAATTAAAAGTAAATGCTCGTACATGAAAAACAAAGTAAAAAGACGTGTATACGGACCGCGGCGGTACAATATTCCGTCTTACTGTTCCTCCGGGTACTTCCGGTTCAAAGTGACCTCACTTCCTGCCTACGCCGTTACGTTATGCACCTCGTGACTTCATCAGTCCCCTGGTGTGCGTTGCAACATTCAACAACACAATGGGGCTGATTTACGAACCGTTTGCGCCTTGACTTGAGGCGCAGGCTGAGGCGCAACGTACGTTTTGGTATTTACGAAACCTTTTCGCCGGTAACACATCGCTATTCCCTATTTACTAAAGTGATTTTGGCGCACGGGAGGAGGCGATCAGTGCGCCACTCTGGACATGGTGCACGGCATCTTCAAATCAAAATTAAAAGAAGCTGGAAGTGCCAATATTATGGGGTGATGTGAGGAAGTATAGTAACAACTGCCCAGGTAACAAATATGCCCAAAATAGAATGAGAAAGTACCTTTTTCAGAACAAGCCTGTTGTGCCTGCAAGTACGTTTAGAACTGCGTGAGGTTTATTTGTGCACTGCGCATGCCCAAGCGGCATTTGCGCACGTTCAAATGCGTTGGTTCACTGCTCCGGCAAAATCTTAGTAAATGTCAAGTAACGTAAATGCATTAGCGAGGGTTGAACAGGCGCACCTCTAAACTTGACATTTTTTTTAACGCTGGTTCACTTTTATGTCTTTTTTAAGGATATTTGCACAAAGGTCATGGTAGCGTGTTACGTTATTAACATGTTACATGTACCTTGTTAAAATTATGTAAAAAGACTCTCACTACTCTAGCTCCTCCTAAAAGGGCATTTATACTTCCCCCTCTAATGCATATGTTTTCTTTGGGCTATTTTTTGGTTTTAAAGGGGAACTCTACACTCCATTCTCCATTGCGCTTGTCTCCCCCTTCTGATGCATATGTTTTCTTTGGGCTAGTGTTTGCTTTTAAAGGGGAACTCTACACTCTATTCTATTCTCCAAAGGCTGTGAGCTGCCTTCACCAATCCAAACCACTTTTGGGGTGCTCGAGCCCCTCCTTCCCCCAAGCATCCACCCCTTTCATTAGCTGGCTTGCTGTGTTTGGCTAGGGGTTTGTTAGTGCGTGGGAGGGGGTGGCATTTCATGTAGGGGTTCTCATTTTAAGCCTTTTTCAGACCCAAATGGCCTTGTATGTATTGGGGGGGGCAGGCTATTTTATTTATTTTTCTTGTCAAAATCTTGCAGCTGCAATGTCGATTTGTAAGTTTGCTCTAAAGCCGTACATCTTTGAAGAAGCATTTTGGATGCATGCTACAGATGCACCACTTTACAGGCAGAGTACCCCCCCCCCCACCCAAGTTAATAGCTTTAGGGCAAGTTCACTCTATAGAAACGCAGTCCAGATTATTTTCTGCATGTGCGTTTTTGACGTCTTCCTGTGCGTTTATGATGCTTTTTTGGCGTTTTACAGCGTTCCAGTACAGTCCAGTGCAGGAAAAATGCAGCATGTTCTACTTTATTTTCTGGAACTGGAACGCACTGGAACTGCAAGCAATGGTGTGAACTATGCCATTGAAAAACATATAACTTACGTTCCATGCGTTTTTGAGGCATAAAAAACCACACTGGACTGCATGTGGTGTGAACTGGCCCTTAAGCAATTTGGCATATTTAAAGGCACTTCTCCTTGTTTCGTTTTTGGGGTTCTCCAAATTGGTGACATTGATATATATCCCTTAGGGTGGAACCTGGGCCCCCATACCCATTTTAAGGCCAATAACTAGAAGATAAGACAGCCAAGTGGGGACTAGAAAAATTACCAAGTCAGTTCCCATAGACTGCAATGGTATTTGTTGTCTAACTTTTGCCCATGTTAGGCTCTTTGTTTGCCCCCCTGGACCGGGGGGTGTTTGTCCCATCTCTAATTTAGTAGCATGCTGGATGATGTGCTTAATTTTGGACAGGGGGTGGCTTATTTTGTGCTCAGGGACTTTGCTTTTTTTGGTGTTTTTTGTGTGTGAACAGCACTTGGGTGTTTCTGGGCATGCTCATAGAGCATGTTTTTTGGGTTAGTAATTTAAAGACATCCTTAACAGGTGTACCCACTTTGAAGTTCAGTCTCTACGTTAGGTGAACTTGCGTTTTGTGTGTTTTATGGACTGTGTATGTGTTTTCAATTGCCTCATTAGCACACAAACCTATGTTATATAAAGCTTGCAGATAGCATTCTTTACCTTGCCCTGAAAAGAGGCAAGATTGTGTGTGTGTGTGTGTGTGTGTGTGTGTGTGTGTGGCCGGCCGGCCGGCAAGAGAGTACATTTTGGTGTCCTTATCGAGTTTGTTACACATGTATTTTCACTTTGTATTTTGTTTGTTATTTCTTTGCAAAACAGATGTTTTTTTTTTTTTTTACTTTGGTTTATTGTATTTTTGGTTTATTGATGTCTTTCCCTGAAATATTTTTGATGTTGCTAATGTGTGTCGTTTGTAGGTTGTTCACTTTGATTTAATTGTCTGTGCTGCATTATTTTGCAGTCTTTCTCAAGATGTTGTGACTAATGTTTCAAATTAACATACATGTTTTTTTTGCTGTGCTTGCTCTTTTCCAAGTCCTGTTTTGTTGACCAATAAAATTTGATGCAAATTTGGATGTTTGTTTGTTTTGTTATTTTTTCATGCAACAGATTTCACAGCTGCAGCTTAACTAGGCTGATTGGCATGTCAAAACAAAACGGGTGTGATTTGTCTAAAAGTTCCTTTCCTGGTGCCTTCATGGTAGCATATGCATGGATTGTGCCATGGATAGTCATGTTAACCGTCCAATAATAATTAAGATTTAATATCTCAAAGATATGATGTGGGTTAAATGAGAGTTCTTTTGACCAGGAGTGAAAGCGTTAACATAATAACATTTATTGGAGTATAGTTGGTAATCTACCTAATACACAGGAAATATTAGCTTAAAGTAAAATGATTACATGGAGGAATACAGAGCATATTCCTCCAAAACATTAATGTACAAACATGTTCAGTTACCAGTAAAACAGACCTTTTCCATAAATACCCTTTAGTCCCATCCTGATCGCTGCCGTTCCATAAAGAGAGCGTTATCCTCCCCTAGACTCCATGTATATCCCTGCATGCTGATGCCCCATTGGCTGGCAGAGCTTGGATCATGATTGGAGGGCTTACTACATAAGCCAGCCCCCTTTAATGCAAATCCTGATGACTATTCTGGGCAGGAGATTTAATTGAATTTCCTGGGAAGTTAGGTATTGATTACGGGTTGGCCTCCCTTCATTGCATATCCCAGCATGGGATCCTTTGAAGTTAGTATGTGTAAAACAATGGAATAGGCTCTCCATTGTTTGTATATACAAGCCTAGGCACCGAGGTGTATGCTCTTTAACAAGCACTTCTGTGATACCCTTTTGCACGCCTCCCATAGATGCAAGCTGAATGAAATATATTCATAGGTACAATATTTTACAGCTATTATTGGAGATTTCACATAAACCCATAAGGAACAGTCACCAGGAAAGGAAAAATACAGAGCGGTAAGTATTCAATTTTCCTTTTTACTGCAGTGGTTCTCAGCCTCAATCCTCAAGTTCCCCTGACAGGACATGTTTTGTGAATTTATCTTATCTAGAATTGCTGTCCAAAATACCAAGCCATTGACTGTGATTTAAAGCACATGTGCAAGATGAAGGAAAAACTGAAAACATGGCCTGTTGGGGGGAACTTGAGGACAGGCTTGAGAAGCACTAATTTAGAGCACTGCGCTAAAATCTAGCTCAAGGCAATCCTATTCTAATTGTGGGCATTTGAGGGAAACCAAGTGAGTGTTAGAACCCCTGCTTGTCTTTTTTTAGGTTGGGCTTTGTGTCCCTTTTCTTAAAATTAGCTTCACTTCCTGTCACACAGCCAAACAGGAAGTGAGGGTAAAACCCTACCAATGTCTTTTCTTGGGGACACACAGATCAATCTAACTAGTTAAGCAAATTGCACTCTAGCACTTTGTTGTGTACACCCCAAATCATTAGGTAGTTTGGGGTTTAGTAAAGGCAAATCCACTCTGCAGTACAAGTGTAGTTGCTGAAAATCTGAGGGGAAGCATTGGTTATTTTAACATCCAATAATGTAGAAGCAAAGATGGTGTTTTTTTATTTTCCTTGCATGTCCCCCTCGGATATCCAGCAAGTGCACTTGTAGTGCGAAGTTGATTTGCCTTTAGTAAATAAACCCCAAAGTCCAAGATACCTAATAATTTGGGGTGTACACAGAAAAATGCTGGAGTGCAATTTACATAATGGGGAAACTATTTAGATTGACCTGTGTGCCCCAAAGGAAAGACATTGGTAGGGATTTACCCTCACTTCCTGTTTGGCTATGTAACAGGAAGTGAATAAATTTGAAGGAGAAAGTGGCAAAATTTGGGAGTTGTCTTCACCCTATCAGGGGTGCAGACATCCCCAAAAACTGACCAGATTTCTAATCCCTCTACACGCTATCCCCAAGCAAAAATAAGAAAGCATTTCATTTAGTTTAACTTTGCAAAGACACATTCCTAAGTACAACTGTGATGCATGTCAATGGCCCATTTAGACCTTGTTTAATAGAAAACACCAGTTGCCTTTCACTAGAATCATTTCTTAGTACAGTCCTGGAAATCTGCATCTGCTTTATTTATAATTTCAATAAAAATTGAGTTCCTGCAGCTAGATGCGCCAAATGTATGTAGATGCGCGACCGCTGTGTATATGAGATGCACAACTGCTGTGTGCGCACAAGTATGCGCATATGTGGTTCTCGGAAAGCGGTGGCCAGCACACAGGAATGTCATCACGCCCCTACAGGAAGTTGCTTGTACTGCTGCTAAGTTCTCTGAGGAAGAAATAACAATTTTTATTTAAAGTGGCCACCTAAAATTTTTTTTAAAGCCAGCAGCTACAAATACTGCAGCTGCTGACTGACTTTTAATAAATAGACACTTACCTGTCCAGGGTGCCCGCAATGACGGCAGCCGAAGCCGAGCAATCGATCGTCTCTCGGCTGCCCCTGCCGCCATCCTCGGTGAGGGAATTAGGAAGTGAAGTGTTGCGGCTTCACTGCCCGGTTCCCTACTACGCATGTGCGAGTAGTGCGGCGCATCCTCACAGGTCCCTGCTGTCTCCTGGGACCAGTGTGTTTCCCAGAAGACAGCAGGGGGGTGACACGAAGGGGCGTGACTCCCGCAGGAGTTTATTCCCAGAAGTGGGTGAAAATACCTGTATTAGACAGGTATCTGGACCCCCCTCCCCCCTGAAAGGTGCCAAGGGTTCCGAAAACAAAGGTTCACTTTTTGTGTGGACCTTCGCTTTAACATGGGGTGGTGATTGTGTGGGTCCCTAACACACATTCATACATATTAGGGCCAATTTAGACAGGATCCAATTTACAGCATGTTTTTAGATCGTGGGAGGAAACCCACGCAGCCACAGGGAGAACATGCAAACTCCATGCAGATGGTGTCACGGGCGGGATTCGAACCAGCGACCCTTTTTGCTGCTAGGTGAAAGTGCTAAACACTACACCACTGTGCTGAACAAACATGTATCTAAAGATGCACATCTACATTCCAAATTTGGCACTTAAGATGGTCATGCATTATGCAATCTGATTGGCCAATCTCTGTACAACTCGAGATTTCGGAAAAATAGGTAGTAGGAATACACACTTGAACAATTAATTCAAATTTTTGGAAATCAAACAGGCTCTTGCCTGATCTAATTTTTATAATTTATTTTAAGATTGCAGTGTATGGTCACCTTTAAAGATCAAGATCTGAAAATATAAATTTATTGGGTTTAGAAACACTTTTCTGTTATTTGTAATGTATTGAAATATTTGTGTGAAAATAGAAAAAAAACAAACATTTCAAAGGTATATTAGAAGTACTGTATATACTCGAGTATAGGCCGACCCGAACATAAGTCGAGGCACCTAATTTTACCACAAAAAACTGGGAAAATGTATTGACTCGAGTATAAGTCTAGGGTGTCCATCTGCATGCCTCACTGTGCCTCACTGTGCCTCACTGTGCCTCACTGTGTCCATGTGCATGCCTCAGTGTGCCTATGTGCATGCCTCACTGTTCCTCACTGTGTCCATGCCTCACTGTGCCTTACTGTGCCCATGCCTCACTGTGTCCATGCCTCACTGTGCTCATGCCTCACTGTCACTGTGCCCATGCCTCAATGTGCCCAATCTCCCTACCTGATCTCCTGCGCTGTGTGACTAGACTGATGTTTAACATGGGAGTCTATGGAAGGGGTGCCCGGCTTTGAAAAATTGGTGCTCCCCGGCCGTAGGTCCCCCGGACAAAAAACTTTGCACACTTGTAGAGGAAGAGTGGGGCTACATGTGTGCCAAGGTTGGCCGGGATCAGGTGCAAAAAGTTGAAGATGGACACAGACTCGAGTATAAGCAGAGGGGGGCATTTTCAGCACAAAAAAAATGTACTGAAAAACTCGGCTTATACTCGAGTATGTACGGTAATAGGAATGAGAGTAGCATCAAAAGGGTTAATTAAGTGAGAACACCTACTAATTGCCTAACAATTCCCCCCCCTCGAGAAAATAGTGAGCGGGCCGGCAGGCCAGTCAGTAGGCCGACGGGTGAGCGGAGTGGGTAGTCATGCCATTAAGCAGGCCGATGGGTAAGTGGGAAGGCAGGACAGTGAGCGGGCCAACGGGTGAGCAGAGCAGGCAGTCATGCCAGTAACTGGGCCGATGGGTGAGTGGGAATGTAGGACAGTGAGCGGGCGGGCATGTGAGCAATGAGATGACATCACCCTGCCCTGCATCACCGCAGTTCTGCCCTCACTATGCAGCTGTGGGCAGCAGAGAGATTACATCATCTCTCTGCTGCCTGCCTTCACTCTGGGACACAGCAAGTGACAATCCGCACAATGTGGCAGGCAGACAATCCACACCTTTTGGCAAGCAAGTGACATGGCAAGTGACAATCTACATCTTGTGGCAGGCAAGTGACATTGCACGTGACAATCGGCATCTTGTGGCAGGCAAGTGGCACGGCAAGTAACAATCCGCATATTGTGGCAGGCAAATGACAATCTGCACCTTGAGGCAGGCAAGTGACAATCCACATTTTGTGGCAGGCAAGTGACAATCTGCACCTTGTGGCAGGCAAATGACATGGCAAGTGACAATCCACATCTTGTGGCAGGCAAGTGACTTGTGACAATCTGCATCTGGTGACAGGCAACGTGGCAAGTGACAATCTGCATCTGAAGGCAGGTGATGTGGCAAGTGACAATCCGCATCTGGTGGCAGGTAACGTGGCAAGTAACAAGCTGCATCTGAAGGCTGGTGACATGGCAAGTGACACGCTCCATCTGGTGGCAGGTGATGTGGCAAGTGACACACTCGGGGCTCCCACTGATTCTGCATTATGGTGAGTTGAACTATTTCATTTTATACTACAATGTAATGACAGAAATAATGTGCTTTAATCATCCGGACACCATATCAACCATGGTGCCGTGTTGATTGAAGCGCCAACACCAGCCATTGCCCCGATAAATTGCCCATGAAAAACCTTATTTCCTGGCAGTGCCCCTCCCAAGACGAGGTTCTGGATCCACCCCTGCTCCCCACCCCGCCAATCCCAGCTGTACTTTCCTCTGTGGGTGCTGAGCTGTCAGTGCCCATGCAGCCCATGTAGTAGTCTGGAGATTTAAAATCCCAGCTCTTCTTTCTCTTTGTTCTGATGCGTTTCTGAACAGCTGCATAGTAAAGGAGGAGAAGAGCAGAGATTTCATATCCCTCGACCACTACATGAGCTGTGTGGGCACTGACATCTCAGCACCCAGAAAGGTAAGTACAGCGGGGACAAGAGGGGGTGAAGGTGTATGGTATTCGTTAACCCTTTAATTTTTTATGAAAAGGTGAACTAACCTTTAAGGACATTTGGGGAACCCTGTAAATATTATTCAAGCTGAACATAGGTAATAGATGTAAAACATGTTTTTTATGTGGAAGTTACTGGTATACATAAATTATCATCAGAGCACCAAGGTATGCAAAAGTAGTTAAATCACCCATTGATTGTATATTTAATCTTTGGTGCTTCTCAGTATGGGAGAGCACTTGACCTCTTCCCATGATGCAGGGATAGGTTCAAGTAGTCTTTCCCTAGGCCCAAGCATTGTCACATGATGGAGAAGGTGACATCACCCTTCCTTCTAAGCTCCACCAGTAATCAATTTGCTAAGTACCTACTGTGTCCACAACCAAAGCTGTCCTGTGAACTGTCACTGGAGTGTACCTTCTGGCTCCAAAAAACAGTGTTCATTAATCCATCGTCAATTACGACTCCAAAGCCACCACCGACCCTGTAAAAGCACCGCAGGTGCAGCACAGTGCATCCTGAGTTAGCTATGCTTTGCCATAGACTTCTATTTATATCCTGCAGGTGTGGTGCACTTTCTGAAAGTGCACAAAAACGCCTGCATTCAGAAAGTGCGCCAAACCGGCAGGATATAATTGAAGTCTATGGCTAGGTGCAGCAAACCTGCAGGAAAGTTGCAGGAACACTGCACCTGCGTTGTGGGTAAACCGCAATGCATTAGTGTTAAAGCAGCCTTATACTATTATGTCCAGTGTACTGCCTCACACTGACCTGAAGATTTCTTCTTTCCTGCTGCTGGCAGCACTCTGGAGACCACTAGCCGGGATAAGAGGTGGAGTACATTTGTTATCACTCCGCATGGGACAAGAGCCAGCACTACAAAGGAGGTATCAGCTTATGCGGTTCTTGCTCCCTACTACAGCTCCAACTTTACAAGTAGTCCCTCTGTATCTCACTCTGTTTGATGTTCTGGGATGGCGGGTCAGCAAGCCCAGACCGCGATCTACAAGTCACCTGGCCACGATACTGGTAGATCGTGATCTACGGGTTGCTGACCCCTGATATACGTGGTTACAACAAGTCACTTATTTAACAACAATCCCTATGAGCCCCTTCTAACTAAGCAAGCTGAGTTATGCACAAAAACCCAACTACAATTTGTTACACACATACTGTATTTACTACGACCAAACAGGTTATTGCTCGTGCATGGAAATCCCAGACCGCCCAGATATGCCCACCAAAACAACACAATGAACAAAATTCTGTAAGGATTGAGTTCTATTACCCCCTACATTTATGTTTGGGAATGAGAATCATGGATCGAGCTCTATTTCTCCCTACATTTAATTTAGATTGCCTGACTCTATGAAACCTGTTACTCCATGGCTTCTTACATAATACCCTCCCATGTGTTATCTATCCTTCTAGTGTCCCCTTCACCCACCCCCTTTCTTGTACTCTTCTCCTCTTTCTCTCTTTTGCCCTACTATAGTTCTGTAATGGTTTGTTTACGACACATGTTGTACAGTCTTATGCATCTTACAGGTTAACAACTTTGTCAATGTTTTGTACACTCTGTATGTGTATACTTTTTCTGGAACTGTAAAATAACTTGTAAAAATTAATAAAAATAGATTAAATGAAAAAAAGTAGAGAGCAGAGTGCGGTTATGTGACATATCATAGTTAAAGTGATTGTTAGACATGTGCATGCTGAAAAAATTAGTTTAGTTTCGTTAAATTTGGTTGATTTGTTGAATTCGTATTTGGGATTCGTATTCGGAATTTGTATTCGAAATTCATCTTATGTCTTTTTACATTTTTCTTCGAATTTACCGATTTTTTTTCGAAACGTTCAAAATCGATAAATTTTGAATTGGCCAAATCGAAAACTTTGGATTCGAATGTGGCAAAGTGAACAAACAAGAGAAAAATCTTCATTAAATGATTACAATGACTCATTTAATCACCTTTGACTTAACTAAAACAGCATTATTTCGAAATGGTACTCTAATAACACAACAGTCTTTGATTTCAAAGACATGTTTACAGTTCGAATTTGACTGGAATTTGCTGTAAAATTTGTTTAGAATTTTAATTAGAATTTTGTAAATTCGGACAAATTTCATTTTGTCATTCAGAGCATTCAGTAAACTTTGTTTATACTGTAATTCAGGAATTCGGATATATCCGAATCTCCGAATAATGAAAAAATTGTCCAAATATTTATTTGGAATGAAACGAACCGCACATGTCTAGTGATTGTAAAGTCTCCTTTTATTTCCTATAAAAATAACAAGCATGTTATACTTACTTGTTCTGTTGCAGTGGATTTGCACAGGGCAGCCTAGATCCTCCTCTACCGGGGTCTGATTAATGCTCTCCCTGCCCAGCCTTTCAGTTTAGGTGGATGGCCATGTCTTGCTAGGTTTGCAGTTGTGCCATACTTATTCCATTTTTAGTTGATGGATTGAACAGTGCTCCGTGAGATTTTCAAAGCTTGGGATATTTTTTTATAACCTAATCCTGCTTTAAACTTCTCCACAACTTTATCCCTGACCTGTCTGGGGTGTTCCTTGGCCTTCATGATGCTGTTTGTTTACTAACGATCTCTGAGGGCTTCACGGAACAGCTGAATTTATACTGAGATTAAATTACACACAGGTGGACTCTATTTACTAATTAGGTGACTTCTGAAGGCAAGTTGTTCCACTAGATTTTAGTAAGGGGTATCAGAGTAAAGGGGGCTGAATACAAATGCATGCTACACGTTTCAGATATGTATTTGTAGAAAAATTTGAAAGCCAGTTATGATTTTCCTTCTACTTCACAACTATGTGCAACTTTGTGTTGGTCTATCACATAAAATTCCAATAAAATATGTTTTTGATTGTAACACAACAAAATGTGGAAAATAACAAGGGTTATAAATACTTTTTCAAGGCACTGTACACACCTTTATAAATGGAGCCCAATTAGTCCCCCTTCACACTTGTGCACGTTGATGCCTATTTCATGCTTTTTTTGTGTGCTGACATTGAAATCTACGAGGCCAAAAAAGCACTTGTAGTATTTTCTCTGATGTGTTACAATGCACTATAAGGCGATTTCCATTCTCTTCTATGGGGCCAAATCATACCTGTGTGTTGTGCTGTTATGCATCTGGGAAAATACAACATAAGATTATTTTTTTTGGTACATCAACACATTTTTGGCCCCATAGACTTCAATGGCGCCACATGAAAATGCATGAAAAAAGCACATCAGAAATGCTCATCTGAAACATGCAAAAAAAAAAAATGAAAACCAGAATATTCAGACACAAAGGTTTGCACCTAGCCTAAATGTTTGTGTACGGTATAGAATGTGTTAGAGAGTGCGTGGCTGTGTGTATGTGAGGAGGGGGATACAGATGATAACGTCAAACAGCTGGCTTACCACTTATCCCACAATTTCAAACATAATTTACATGAAATGCCATAAAACAGCAAGCAACAACATTAGTACTGAATATTTTAAAGCATTCAATGGCATGTAAAAAGCTGGCAACATACATAAGGCTGTAGTAATGATATGACTGCTGAAAGAACAGAGTTTCTCATGTTTGCATGCATCCCGGTTGGAATTTTTGTCTCCTCTGTATACCTTTTAAGTCTTTTTGCTTATATTTAAAGGAAAACTATCAAATATAAGAAGTTAAACTAAGCACTTTAACCGCTTCAGCCCCCGGAAAATTTTACCCCCTTCCTGACCAGAGCACTTTTTACAGTTTGGCACTGCATCACTTTAACTAACAATTGCGCAGTCATGCGATGCTGTACCCAAACAAAATTTGCGTCCTTCTTTTCCCAAAAATAGATTTTTTTTTGGTGGTATTTGATCAACTCTGCGGTTTTTATTTTTTGCACTATAAACAAAAGAACAGAGACAATTTTGAAAAAAACACAATATCTTACTTTTTGCTATAATAAATATCGCAATTTTTTTTTTCAAAAAAAAAATAATTTTTCCTCAGTTTAGGCCGATATGTATTCTTCTACATATGTTTGGTAATAAAAAAAAAATCGCAATAAGCGTATATTGATGGGTTTGCACAAAAGTTATAGCGTCCACAAAATAGGGGATAGAATTATGGCATTTTTATTATTATTATTTTTTTACTAGTAATGGCGGCAATCTGCGATTTTTATCGGAACTGCGACATTATGGCGGACAGATCGGACACTTTTGACATATTTTTGGGACCATTGACAATTTTACAGCGATCAGTGCTATAAAAATGCACTGATTACTGTAAAAATGTCACTGGCAGGGAAGGGGTTAACACTAGGGGGCGATCAAGGGGTTAACTGTGTTCCCTCAATGTGTTCTAACTGAAGGGGGGTGGGACTTACTAGGGGAAATTACAGATCGCTGTTCATACTTTGTATGAACACACGATCAGTCATTTCTCCCCTGAAAGAATCAGGATCTGTGTGTTTACACACACAGATCCCGAGTTCTCGCTGTGTCACGTGCGATCATGGGTGCACGGCGATCATTGCACCTCCAGCGGCGTGCGCGCTCCCATAGTGGCCTCAGGGAGAAGCGACGTAACATAATGTCGTTTTGCCCAGCCGTGCCATGCTGCCGCAGTATAACTGGACGGCACGTGGTTAACTAAAATGTATTTCTTCAGTGTAACTGCATGTCAACAACAGTACCGATAGGTTCAGATATACTGTAGGTAGGTATGTTATGGGAAAATCTCCCTTTTGGTAGTGAAAATCAAGCTTGCCCATCCCTTCTACCTCCCAAGTGTCCCCATTTGGCCTCAATAACCAATTAGGAGATACAAAAGGGGAAGGCCTAAGCTTGATACTTACAAGAAAAGTTGAGATGTGGAAATAAATGTAGCTGTCTATATCTCTAGATTAGTTCAAAAAAGAGAATATTCATTCCAGTCATTTCAGTCAGTCCAAAGTAAGTGCTCATAAATATGTACAAAAGCTGAAATGTAAATGTAATGAAGAACTCCAGGCAGGTATAAAAGACAAGAACCCTTCTGCTGCCAGAGACATTTTTGTGTTTTTGCACTCATTTCAAATATGATTCCAGGCCTGAATATTAGTTCAACCCCCCCCCCTCCCCAATTATATATTTTCTAAAAGCAGAGACCCTTGAGAAAAAAATAGTGGTAGGCCCAAATTTTTATGCTACATAATATTTGTGTAGCGCGGTGTTCCCCTTTAATGCAGAGAGACAAGAAGTTCCAGGTGAGAGGTGAGTCGGGAGGAAGTAAAGAGACATTATGGAAGTGAAAGCAGAGGAGAGAGAGACTACATCTCCCAGTACATCTTGCAGCACCCAGGGTGCATTGCTCCAGAACAGAGACTGCTGGGGCAGACTTTATAAAGGGGAGGCGGAGTTTTGGTCGGCCTCTTTGGACACCCCTCTCCTAGCAAGAGGATGTCTGTGCTGAACTGCTGTGTGCACAAGGCCTGAAGCCTGGGCCGTGTGCTCCTTTCCAAAGAGCCCTCTGCCAGCCTAGCAGAGCCTTAGAGACATCTATTCCTCCTTGCTGCAGTACACCAGAAGGATTGAAGACTTGGATGTCGGTGGATTCCTGTTCCTAGACAAATCGATGGAGGGAACGGACTTGGACTTGTCCAGGTGGTGAGAGCTGTTTAAAGACAGATCCTTTATCTTTACTATTCGTTGGGATTACAAAGTTGTTCTTCAAGTGCACCACCGAGAGATTGCTAGCGAATATTGTTTCACTGAACTTCCATTTAGATCAGTCAGGCCTGACTGCATAGGTAGACATTGCTGGGTGTTAGTCTACCCATGAGGGGAAGTAGCTGTAAAAGGGCAGCGCTAGAGTTGCATAGCAATACTTTATTATTCTGATTACTCTGTTTATCTTTATTACTGTTTATTGCAAGGATCTGCAACTTGTTATACTGTTGTTTATTACTTGCCCATTAGCCTCAGTAAAATATCTGGGTAAAGTACATTTGGTGTCAGTTCCGCTTACTTTAATAGGAGTTTTAAAGTATATTCTGTGTATGTTTGTTATAGGACTGCGTCACCAACAGTTGCGATCACACGGTCCTATCTCTCTATCACCAGCTGTGCCACGGGAGGTTAGAGCCGATTGCCGGGGGTTGACAGCGGTGCACTGCAGGGCCCAAATCAATATCAGCGGCTCTCTTAACTGGGGGTAGCGCTACACGTGGGGGCTCGTCCGGGATCCTTGTACGTTGCACGCTGCAATCAAGCCGGTCAGAAGTACCAGCATGGACCCGCTGGCAATGTCACAGTGGTGCGCAGCGATTGGCGCCGATCCAACCGCGGCGGTAGTCATTGTACTCCCGGGGGAAAGATGGAAGGAAGAGGAGATAAAACAGCTCGTATTGTTACTGTCTCCGAGCCACAAAGCATGGGTGATGGATTTTAGGCCAGATCCAGTGATCTCGTTTACATACGCACTGGTAGAATGGAAAAACGAAATCCCAGAACATTTTAAAAGTCAGAGTATACAAGCCATAGATAATCAGATCTATCACTTGATACATACGCTGCCAGTGAAGGAAGAATGGTTTCAGACACCAAAGCCATCACTCCCACAATTATCTCCACCACTATCCCCTAAAGCAGAAAAGCTTAAGGAACTATTAAGCCCGGGATCACCGCTGGCCGCTATAGGGCCTGAATTGTTGAATGCTCTAGGAGACCTTGTAATTAAGTGCCAGAAAAGCAGTACGGTGCATGTGGAGGCCGGTTACCGGAAGCTTAGCACCTTCTCAGGGAAGCTCCCCGTCCCTGCGGGGGAGGAAGATTTTGACACTTGGATGGAACAGGCATTGCAGGCAGTAGAAGCATGGGAGGTGCCTGAGGCACAGAAGAGACAGCGAGTCTTAGAAAGTCTGAAAGGTGCCGCGGCAGAAGCGGTGAAGAGCTTCCGGTTTGGAAATGAAAACTGTACAGCTCAAGATTGCCTGGCCATGCTGCAGGAAGAGTTTGGTCAGCTGGAGAAGGTGTCAGAGATGATTTATCAAATTGAACACACTCTCCAGCAGCCGAATGAGAAACTGTCAGAATATGTTAGAAGGCTGAACAGGCAGTTATGCAAGATTGTACTGAAGAAGGGAATGCTGCCCAAAGATGCAGATGAAGCACGCATGAAGCAGATCATGAGGGGAGCGCGGCGCTCAGACCCGGTCTGGCTGCACCTGAAAACCTCAGGAGGAGGAATGTCACTAACCTACTCTGATCTAATAAAAATTATTAGGGACGAAGAGGCGCTGCAGGAAGATCAGCAGGTGGCCAAGGCGAATGTCACACCTGTACCAGTGTTGGTCCATTCTGTCAAGAGCCCAGAAAGAGATGCGGAGGTTGACACTCTGAAATCGCAAATGGCCCAAGTGTTGGAGATGCTGACCTCTTTGATGGAGAAAGATCAGAGAAGACGAGAGAAACCAAGCCCAAGAAAGGAGTTGTTCCCGAACACCTCAGCACCGGCCTCCCTACAGGACCGAGAAGAGGTGATTTGCTATAACTGCGGAGGGAGTGGCCACTTTGCTAACGTATGCTCCAGCCCAAAGAAGAAGAGAACAGATAATTGCAAGCCGGCGGGAAACTCCAAAGGGCCCCGGTGAAGGAGTCAACCGGGTGCCCATCATCTTCAGTGCGCTCCAAACTAAAAAAAAAGGCCAAGAATGGAGGAGACAAAACTCCTAGGAGGAGGTATAGTACACCCCCACCAAGATGTACCCCAGAGGGAGGGGGCAAGACCCCTCAGTGGAAGTACAGCACCCCAAAGAAGGAACATCCACCTAAAAGGAACAATAACATCCCTCAGCGGGTTTGTGCCCCCATTGAGAGGGAGAAAGTCAATGCATGCCAGGCTCAGGAAAAATTAAAGTCCAAAAGGAGCAGGGCAAGGGTCGAAAGCCAAAAAAAAGAGGTGACCCCAGTCCGGCCATACCCAAAGGAACTGGTGGGCCCGTCTCCTACTGTGCCCATTCAAGTGGAAGGAGTCTATACTAAAGCTCTTTTGGACACCGGAGCACAGGTGACTTTACTATACCGGGACTTCTATGATAGGCACTTGAGTCATCTGCCTATCCAGAAGATAGAAGAGCTGGCGATATGGGGACTTGGAACCCAGAGTTTCCCTTATGATGGGTACCTGCCCATAAAGATGACTTTCGACCCATCCGTGGCTGGGAAGGCTGAAGTGTTTGACACCCTGGCAGTTGTGTGTCCCCGGCCGCCTGGAGCCAGCAAGATTTCCCTGATCATTGGGACAAACACGGATCTAGTCAGGAGACTCCTGACCCCTCTAGTGAAAGAGAGAAACCATTCAGCCACCAAAATCCATCCCATGCTAAAGACGGCCTACCAACGACTGGTCTTAGAGCAGAAGACCCCGGGAGAGGGGATAGGGAAGGTGTGGAGACTTGGCAGAGAAGGAGTAGTGCTACAGCCCGGAGAAGTAACCTGTCTTAGGGCCACTGTGAAGCTTTCGTGGGAACAACCTGGCCCCTTTGTCATGCTGGAATCCGACCCAAGGGAAGAGTCCTCAGGCCTGGAAGTGATACCAGAAGTGATTCCGTTCAAGGCCCTGAAGAAGGCCCATGGCAGAGTTCCGGTGAGTGTTAGGAACACTACGGGAGGACCCATGGAGATCCCTGCCAGAGTGTTGCTTGGTCAGGTGAGCCCTGCTGCCCCGGTCACTTGGTCCGAAGTCAAGGGGACGGGTGACGGAGGAGATGTTTGGGAGAAACTGTCTGTGGAAAACCCGAACCTACCCAGGGCTTGGAAAGAAAGAGCCAAGGCCCAGCTGACCAGGTGGGAGATCTTTTCCGAAGATGAATTCGATGTGGGGTGTGCAAGAAGTGCCACCCATCGGATCCGCCTCCAAGAAGATAAGCCCTTCCGAGAGAGGGTCAGGCGGGTCCCCCTGGCAGATCTGGAGGATCTGAGGGAACAACTTGTAGAACTAAAGAAGACTGGTGTGATCCGGGAGTCTAGAAGTCCCTATGCCTCCCCAATCGTGGTGGTCAGAAAGAAGAATGGGTCGTTGAGGCTTTGTATCGATTACAGGACTCTCAACAGGAGAACCATCCCTGACCAATACACCACGCCAAGGATAGAAGATGCCCTACAAAGTTTGTCTGGAGCCAAATGGTTCAGTGTGATGGACCTCAAGAGTGGGTACTATCAAATCCCTATGCACCCAGAAGACAGGGAGAAGACAGCCTTCATAACCCCGGTGGGATTCTTCGAATTCAATAGGATGCCTCAGGGTCTGTCTGGAGCTCCTGCTACCTTTCAACGCCTTATGGAGAAGACTGTTGGAGACATGAATCTTATAGAAGTCCTTGTGTACTTGGACAATGTCATTGTCTTTGGAAGAACCTTGGAAGAACATGAAGCCAGGTTGGAGAAAGTATTGAGAAGACTCAGCGAAGAGGGACTTAAGCTTTCCCCCGAGAAGTGTCGGTTCTACCAGTCTTCTGTGAACTATCTGGGGCACATAGTGTCTGAAGAAGGGGTGGCCACAGATCCTGAGAAGTTGGAAGCAGTCACTTCCTGGCCACGACCCACCACAGTAACAGAGCTCAGATCCTTCCTGGGGTTCTGCTCCTATTATAGGAGGTTTGTGGAGGGGTTTGCTCGGATTGCCCGCCCGTTGAATGAATTGCTAAAGGCAGAAGGGGAAGAGGATGACTCAGGGCCCAGGAGGCCTGGTGAGTCAGTTCAAGATCAGTGGAACCCAAGGTGTGAAGAGGCCTTTCATGCTCTGAAGAGGAGCTTAACCACTGCCCCAGTCCTGGCCTACGCCGACCCTACCAGACCTTATGAATTACATGTGGATGCCAGCCATGAGGGTCTAGGTGGTGTACTCTACCAAGAACATGAAGGACAACTGCGACCAGTGGCCTATGTGAGCAGGAGCCTGACCCCCTCAGAAAAGAATTACCCCACTCATAAGCTGGAATTCCTGGCCCTCAAATGGGCGGTAGTAGACAAGCTAAAAGACTACTTGTATGGGGCAGAGTTTACTGTGAAGACAGACAACAACCCCCTGACCTACCTCTTCACCACCGCGAAACTAGATGCCACCGGACACAGGTGGTTGGCCGCATTGTCTGGATTCAACTTCAGTCTGAAGTACAGACCAGGAGCCGGAAATAGGGATGCAGATGCCCTGTCCCGGAGGTCTCATGCCACGACAAATGACTGGGAAGATTGGACCCAAGTGGCACCGGACGGGGTGCGGGCCCTTTGTCAAGGGGCTGAATTCCAAGCCAGAGGAGGCTCCAGAGCAGAAGAAATAGGGGTTACCATGGTAGGAGTCCCCAAACACTATTGTGGGGTAACTCAACTGGAGGAAGACAACCTACCGAGACTGTCCAAGAAGGAGTTGAGGTGTGACCAATTGGAAGACCCCATGGGGAGATTGGTCCTCGAAGCCCTGGAGAATCAGGATCCCAACAAATTCCTACATCACCCCTCAAAGGAGGCTCGCCTGTTGAGGAAGGAATTGGACAGGCTACAGGTACATCAGGGAGTGGTCTACCGAAGGGGCCCCTCTGATGACTCAGAAGATAAGTGGCAGTTATTTCTTCCAGAGAAGCACCGAGAGACTGTACTAATTGCCCTGCATGACCATCATGGTCACCTAGGGGCAGAAAGGACCTTCCAGCTTGTCAGAAATCGGTTCTATTGGCCCTGCATGAGGGCAGAAGTAGAGGAGTATTGCCATTCCTGTGCACGATGCATTCAGAGAAAGACCCTACCCCATCAAGCTGCCCCAATGGGCCACTTACAGAGTCAAGGCCCAATGGATCTGGTATGCATTGACTTTCTCTGCCTCGAACCCGACCTGAGTGGATTGGGGAATGTTCTGGTAATAACCGACCATTTCACCCGCTATGCTCAAGCTTTCCCAACCAAAGAGCAGAAGGCATCCACCGTGGCCAAGATACTTATGGAGAAGTATTTTGTCCATTACGGACTACCACAGAGACTCCACTCAGATCAAGGAAGGGACTTTGAGAGTCGGTTGATCCGAAGACTTTTGGATTCATTAGGAATAAAGAAGACCAGAACCACGCCTTACCACCCACAAGGAGATGCTCAGCCGGAGAGATTTAACCGGACCCTGCTCAACATGTTGGGAACCTTAGAAACAGAGAAGAAGCAACACTGGAGTCAGCACATATCAGCCCTAGTACATGCCTATAACTGTACCACAAGTGACGCCACTGGCTACTCCCCTTATCGACTTATGTTTGGGAGAGAAGCAAGGCTACCTGTGGACCTGGCCTTTGGCACTTCTATAGACAATACCTCAGCTACATCCCACAAGGGATACGTGGACAGACTTAGACGTAGCTTGCAGGTGGCCTATGAACAAGCCCAGGCGGCTTCGGATCAAAGGGGGGCCCGCAACAAGAGAAATTTTGATCTGAAGGTTCGAGTGCAAGATCTGCAGCCCGGGGACCGAGTACTGCTACGCAATCTGGGGGTCCCTGGAAAACACAAGCTTGCCGACAGGTGGAGATCTGAGCCCTATGTTGTCTGTAGGAAGTTGCCCGGTTTGCCTGTCTACAAACTAAAGCCAGAAGGAAAGGTGGGTCCACTGAAGACGTGGCATCGGAACCACCTGCTCCCACTTGCTGAGGCAGTCAGAATACCTCCCGTGAGAGACTCCCCTGAACCGGCCTCTATCCTGGATATTCCTAGGCCGAACACTCGGTCCCAGACCTCTCGAGCCAAAGATGGGGAGGCCTCCCAATTGAGTACAGAAGAAGGTGGAGAACTGGACTGGCTGTGGCCTCCCTCGACTCTGGGAACGTCCGCCATAGATCTCCCAAATGGAGGGGATACCCCAGATGCAACGCTGAATCCGGAGGCTACTGAATTCATACCCTTCAGTCCCTCAGCTGATTACTGGGAAGATGTTCCTGACACTTGCGCAGAGGAGGACTCTAGAGATTCCATACGTCAGTCGACTTCTGAATCAGAGGTTCCAGAACCAGCAATGTTACCTGAACTTACTCCTGAAGAAGAGCCTGTGGTGCCAGAGTCAGAAGCACCAAGAGAGCAGAGGGCTCGCAGAGTCATCAGGCCTCCCAAGAAACTAACTTACCCCCAAATGGGGACGAGCTCAGAGGACTCTGTTGTAACGGCTAGGAGAAGTGTTGAACAACCTGATCCTTCCACCGTCCATTTGGTGGAGGGCAACCCCAGCTCACTCTCTGGCACAGTTAGGCAGGCCACTCATGGTAGTGTGACCTGTGGGTAAGAGAGTTCCATCCCAAAGTTTTGGTGGGAATTCCCTATGCCAACATCATGCTCGACATTGTCCAAAATGGTAAACAGTATTTGTTGAAGTTTATCTTTGGGGACCAAAGAGTTCAAGTGGGGGGAGTGTGTAGCGCGGTGTTCCCCTTTAATGCAGAGAGACAAGAAGTTCCAGGTGAGAGGTGAGTCGGGAGGAAGTAAAGAGACATTATGGAAGTGAAAGCAGAGGAGAGAGAGACTACATCTCCCAGTACATCTTGCAGCACCCAGGGTGCATTGCTCCAGAACAGAGACTGCTGGGGCAGACTTTATAAAGGGGAGGCGGAGTTTTGGTCGGCCTCTTTGGACACCCCTCTCCTAGCAAGAGGATGTCTGTGCTGAACTGCTGTGTGCACAAGGCCTGAAGCCTGGGCCGTGTGCTCCTTTCCAAAGAGCCCTCTGCCAGCCTAGCAGAGCCTTAGAGACATCTAATCCTCCTTGCTGCAGTACACCAGAAGGATTGAAGACTTGGATGTCGGTGGATTCCTGTTCCTAGACGAATCGATGGAGGGAACGGACTTGGACTTGTCCAGGTGGTGAGAGCTGTTTAAAGACAGATCCTTTATCTTTACTATTCGTTGGGATTACAAAGTTGTTCTTCAAGTGCACCACCGAGAGATTGCTAGCGAATATTGTTTCACTGAACTTCCATTTAGATCAGTCAGGCCTGACTGCATAGGTAGACATTGCTGGGTGTTAGTCTACCCATGAGGGGAAGTAGCTGTAAAAGGGCAGCGCTAGAGTTGCATAGCAATACTTTATTATTCTGATTACTCTGTTTATCTTTATTACTGTTTATTGCAAGGATCTGCAACTTGTTATACTGTTGTTTATTACTTGCCCATTAGCCTCAGTAAAATATCTGGGTAAAGTACATTTGGTGTCAGTTCCGCTCACTTTAATAGGAGTTTTAAAGTATATTCTGTGTATGTTTGTTATAGGACTGCGTCACCAACAGTTGCGATCGCACGGTCCTATCTCTCTATCACCAGCTGTGCCACGGGAGGTTAGAGCCGATTGCCGGGGGTTGACAGCGGTGCACTGCAGGGCCCAAATCAATATCAGCGGCTCTCTTAACTGGGGGTAGCGCTACATTAGTGCAACAGTTTATCAAGCAGAAATTTTCAGGTAAAAAAATTGAATAATGTTAATAATACGGTATATAAGATGAGGTTGTGCTTGAGAAAATACTGTATATACTCGAGTATAAGCCGAGTTTTTCAGCCCATTTTTTTGTGCTGAAAATGCCCCCCTCGGCTTATACTCGAGTCACCTTTTTGCGCCTGATCTCCCGGACTTTGGGGACCCGGTACCGGCCGGCCGTAGGTCCCCTGAACCCCAAGCTTGGCACACATGTAGCCCCACTCTTCCTCTACAAGTGTCAGGAATCAGATATGATCAGAACTGTGTGGACTGCAACAGAGGAAACTGCAAACAGAAATAGGTGAAGTAAAATAGTTTATTTAAGTAAATAGAAATGTGAACACACCACCAGTACAAGTGAACAACCAAACAATCAATCAGTGATGATAACCCACCAGCATAAGTAGTAAAGGGGGAACCATAATCGTAGTCAAGCCAGGCCAGAATCATTAACGGGAGGTCAGCAGATGGGGGGCCAGGAGTGGACAGACAGGGACAAGCAGAACAACAGGTATCAGGTATCAGGTATCAGGTTAGGGCACGAGGACAATACCAGGGCGGTATGTGTGTATGCACTTGCCGGGTATTTATACCTGCTAACAGGCTCAGGTGATTCCTAATTGCAGGAGGAGATACCTGCTCCACCCTGTCAGGTGGATGCCAGTACTGCGGCCCAAGGATCACATAACACCAGCAGGGAAAGGCTCTCCTGACAGTTCCAAACTGCCAGGAGACACCTGCTGGTGGACATCAGTACTGCATGCCAAATATCAGATGGTATTACCAGCGAGTGGAACCTTTCCTGACAGTACTCCCCCTCAAAGGAGCGACCTCTGGACGCTCCAACTAGCCTTTGCTGGGGAAAGTCCATGATATCAAGCCGAGCAGCAGACAAAGTCACATGAGGAAGGTCCATGGCTCCAAGCCGGGCAAGGTGCAGCTCGAGCTGAGCAGCGGGTACAGACACATCAGGCAGGGTAAAAAGTATGTCAGGCTGGGTAGCAGGTACAGGAAGCTCAAGCGGAGTAGCAGGTACAAGTGCATCAGGCTGGGCAGCAGGTAAATCAAGCTGGGCGGCAAGTATCGGTACATCAAGCTGGGCAGCAGACACATCAAACTGGGCAGCAGGAACCGGCACATCAAGCTGGGTAGCGGGCACAGGCACATCAAGCTGAGCAGCAGACAGTGGCACATCAGGTTGAGCAGCAGACAAGAACATCTCAGGCTGGGCAGTGGACAGGAACACATCAGACTGGGCAGCGGGCTCCTCAGTAGGTATGAGCCGAACACCCCCCTGTTCGGTTCGCACCAGAACCTGCGAACAGACCTAAAGTTTGCGCGATCTTTAGAACCCTATTAAATACAATGGACTCGAACGTTCGAAATCTAAAGTGCTAATTATAAAGGCTAATATGCAAGTTATTGTCATAAAAAGTGTTTGGGGACCCGGGTCCTGCCCCAGGGGACATGTATCAATGCAAAAAAAAAGTTTTAAAAACTGACGTTTTTTTGGGAGCAGTGATTTTAATAATGCTTAAAGTGAAACAATAAAAGTGAAATATTCCTTTAAATTTCGTACCTGAAGTGTGTGTATAGTATGCCTGTAAAGTCGCGCTTGTTTTCCGTGCTTAGAACTGTCCCTGCACAAAGTGTCATTTCTGAAGGAAAAAAAGTCATTTAAAACTCACTCGCGGCTATAATGAATTGTCGGCTCCCGGCAATACATAGAAAAGTCATTGATAAAAAAAAATGTGTGGGGGTCCCCCCAAATTCAATTACCAGGCCCTTCAGGTCTGGTATGGATATTAAGGGGAACCCTGCCTCAAATTTAAAAAAAAATGTGTGGGGTTCCCCCAAATATCCATACCAGGCCCTTCAGGTCTGGTATGAATTTTAAGGTGAACTCCACCCCAAATTTAAAAAAATGGTGTGGAGTTCCCCCAAAAATCCATACCAGACCCTTTATCTGAGCACGCAACCTGGCAGGCCGCAGGAAAAGAGGGGGGGACGAGAGAGCGCCCCCCCTCCTGAACCGTACCATGCCCTCAACATGGGGAGGATGTCCTCATGTTGATGGGGACAAGGGCCTCATCCCCACAACCCTTGCCCAGGGGTTGTGGGGGTCTGCGGGAAAAGGAATATTTCACTTTTATTGTTTCACTTTAAGCATTATTAAAATCACTGCTCCCGAAAAAACTGCAGTTTTTAAAACTTTTTTTTGCATTGATACATGTCCCCTGGGGCAGGACCCGGGTCCACAAACACTTTTTATGACAATAACTTGCATATAAGCCTTTAAAATTAGCACTTTAGATTTCTCACATAGACTTTTCGAATTTGCCGCGAACACCCCAAATTGTTCGCTGTTCGGCGAACGGGCGAATAGGCAATGTTCGAGTCGAACATGAGTTCGACTCGAACTCGAAGCTCATCCCTACTCCTCAGGCCGGGAAGCGGGCACCACATCCTCAGGCCGGGAAACGGGTACCACAACCTCAAGCCGGGAAACGGGCACCACATCCACAAGCCGGGAAACGGGCACCACAACCTCAAGCCGGGAAACAGGCACCACATACTCAGGCCGGGAAATGGGCACCACATCCTCAGGCCGGGAAACGGGCACCACATCCTCAGGCTGGGAATTGGGCACCACAACCTCAAGCCAGGAAATGGGCACCACAACCTTAAGCCAGGAAACGGGCACCACAACCTCAAGCCGGGAAATGGGCACCACATCCTCAGGCTGGGAAACGGGCACCACATCCTCAGGCTGGGAAACGGGCACCGGATCTTTAGACGAGGACACAGGCACCAAATCTTCAGGCGGGGTCACCGGCACCAAATCTTCAGGCGGGGTCACAGGTACTGAATCTTCAGGCGGGGTCACAGGCACCGAATCTTCAGGCGGGGACACCGGATCTTCAGACTAGGACACCGGATCTTCAGACTGGGACACCGGATCTTCAGACTGGGACACCGGATCTTCAGAATGGGACACCGGCATCAGGAATTCTGGTTGGAAGGTAGGCACCGGAACATCGGGCTGGAAGACTGGCTCTGGCGCTTCAGGCTGGAAGACTGGCTCTGGCGCTTCAGGCTGGAAGACTGGCTCTGGCGCTTCAGGCTGGAAGACTGGCTCTGGCACTTCAGGCTGGAAGGCTGGCACAGGAACTTCAGGCTGGCAGGCTGGCACAGGAACTTCAGGCAGGCAGGCTGGCACAGGAACTTCAAGCTGGCAGGCTGGCACAGGAACTTCAAGCTGGCAGGCTGGCACAGGAACTTCAGGCTGGCAGGCAGGCACAGGAACTTCAGGCTGGAAGGCTGGTACAGGAACTTCAGGCTGGCAGACTGGTACAGGAACTTCAGGCGGAGGCACTGACTGGATAGCAAGCAGAGGTTTGGTAGAGTCAGGTGGGTTGTCAGGTTCAGCTGGCATGCAAGCAGGCTGGAGCAGATTGGTTGGTGTGAAGGCAGGTTGGGTTACTGGCAGGATCGTGTGGGTTGGAAAGAATTTCCGTTTCTTCTTTGGCTTAACTGCTGAAGATCTGTAGGTGACTGCAGGACTGTAGGTAGGAGTTGAGACATACTGAAGAGAAGGGCTGGGATATGACAAGGAAGAGGTAACAGTGGCCAGAGGAAAATCTTGTGGGGAAGCTGTAGGTAGCAGAGAAGAGACAGGTTATTTAAATGCAGGATAGGTAAAGGGAGAAGAGACTGGATGTTGGTATCTGGTGGGAAGCAGTGTGTACTGAACTGTGACTGGGGTTGCCATGGGTGATGGAGAAACATGCTTTTGGGTCGGCTGGTGTCTGATGGAAGAGGCGGTTTGTCTAGCCAGGGCTGATTGCACCATGCCAGACCATGCTGAGAGTATAGGCCAGTGATGGCGAACCTATGCCACGGGTGCCACAGCTGGCACGCCAAGCCATCTCTGTCGGCACGCCAGGGGAATCCCTCAGCCAGGCAGTCACTTGCACTGACGTGCAGGCTCGGAGGAGCCGACTCTCTTCCTTGTATCAGTGCCAGTGACGTCGGCAGCTCCCCCTACTCCAGGATGACATTGGTTCAGTCTGTCCTTCTAAGCGGAGGGGGAGGGGCAGTGCTCAGAGCAAATTATCCATGAGGAGAGGTGCAGTGGCTGCTAGCTGACCTCCCGGTCGCAGGGATATCCAGGAGCGGCTGGATGGCAGGGATATCGAGGAGCAGCTAGATGGCGGGGATTCATACAATACTGCCCAGGGAGAGCAGGACGATGAGGCCATGGAAAGGTAAGGAGGAGGATGGATCCTCCGATCTACATTGTACTGTGTGTGGGGGATGGGGATGTGAGTAGTGCGGGAAGCATGTGTCAGGTAGGTGAGTGCATGTGTCAGGTAGGTGGGTGTAATGGTCAGGTAGGTGAGTGCATGGGTCAGGTAGGTGGGTGTAATGGTCAGGTAGGTGAGTGCATGTGTCATGTAGGGAGTGAGCCGATCGGATGGCTGTAAACAACTCACACTAGACCACTCTTTCAAAGCCTGGCAACAATGATCATTGCTTTCAGATGCCAGCTGAGATAAATAAACAATTATACCAGCATTCATGTTTGCAAATGATCAAATGGTTCCCCTGTGCAGCCACTTCTGATCAGGGATGGCCCTGGTATTCTGTCAGGAATCAAATATGATTAGAACTGTGTGGACTGCAACAGAGGAAACTGCAAACAGAAATAGGTGAAGTAAAATAGTTTATTTAAGTAAATAGAAATGTGAACACACCAAGTGAACAACCAAACAATCAATCAGTGATGATAACCCACCAGCATAAGTAGTAAAGGGGGAACCATAATCGTAGTCAAGCCAGGCCAGAATCATTAACGGGAGGTCAGCAGATGGGGGGCCAGGAGTGGACAGACAGGGACAAGCAGGGAGCAGAGCAAGGATCCAAGGGATAAGGAGCAGAACAACAGGTTCAGGTATCAGGTATCAGGTATCAGGTTAGGGCACAAGGACAATACCAGGGCGGTGTGTGGGTGTGTGTATGCACCTGCCGGGTATTTATACCTGCTAACAGGCTCAGGTGATTCCTAATTGCAGGAGGAGATACCTGCTCCACCCTGCCAGGATCCACCCGCTGGTGGATGCCAATACTGTGGCCCAAGGATCACATAACACAGGGGTCTCCAACCCCCGGTCTGCGGCTCACTACCGGGCCGCAGCCTGTATGTCGGTGGGCCATGAAGTCTGAGCTATCTGAGGTGCGGCAGCGGCGGGCGAGCACTTCAGCCCACACAGCCCTGCTGCACTTCCGCCCACACAGCCCCACCGCACTTCCGCCCACACAGCCCTGCCGCTACACTGTTAGGGGTGAAGCAGGCGAGCAGAGAGGTGACATCATCTCCCACCGCCCGCCCGGATCACTGTGTTTAGTGACAATTTGAATCCAGGAGGCAGGAGACAGTGGCAAGAGCAATCTGTATCTGGTGGCATGTGGCAATCTGCATCTGGTGGCATGTGGCAATCTGCATCTGGTGGCATGTGGCAATCTACATCTGGTGGCATGTGGCAATCTACATCTGGTGGCATGTGGCAATCTGCATCTGGTGGCATTTGGCAAGTGACTGTGGCAATCTACATCTGGTGGCATGTGGCAATCTACATCTGGTGGCATGTGGCAAGTGACTGTGGTAATCTACATCTGGTGGCATGTGGCAAGTGACTTTGGAAATCTGCATCTGGTGGCATGTGGCAAGTGACTGTGGTAATCTGCATCTGGTGGCATGTGGCAAGTAACTGTGGCAATCTGCATCTGGTGGCATGTGGCAATCTGCATCTGGTGGCATGTGGCAAGTGACTGTGGAAATCTGCATCTGGTGGCATGTGGCAATCTACATCTAGTGGCATGTGGCAAGTGACTGTGGCAATCTACATCTGGTGGCATGTGGCAAGTGACTGTGGCAATCTACATCTGGTGGCATGTGGCAAGGCATGTGCCAATCTGCATCTGGTGGCATGTGACTGTGGAATGTGCCAATCTGCATCTGGTGGCATGTGGCAATCTGCATCTGGTGGCAGGCGATGTGGCAAGCTGCATCTGGTGGCAAGTGACAAGGGGCATCTGGTGGCAGATTTAGCATTACGGTGAGTTTGACTATTTCATTTTATATTACAATATAATAATATAAATAATGTGCTTCAATCATCCTGACACCATATTAACCATGGTGTTGTGATATCTGAAGTGCTAACACCAGCCATTTCCTGACAAATAGGCCGCAAAAAACCGCATCGTTACCTAGTACCCCCCCCCCCCTCCGGGCCTTGGCACAATTGTCACCCACAATGCCGGTCCCCGATGCCAAAAAGGTTGGGGACCACTGACATAACACCAGCAGGGAAAGGCTCTCCTGACAGTTCCAAACTGCCAGGAGACACCTGCTGGTGGACATCAGTACTGCACGCCAAATATCAGATGGTATTACCAGCGAGTGGAACCTTTCCTGACAACAAGTGTGCAAAGGTTGTTGTCCGGGAGACCTACGGCCGGGGAGCACTGATTTTTCAAAGCCGGGCACCCCTTCTATGGACTCCCATGTTAAACGCTCATTTCTTCAGTGATTTTGGGGACCCGGTACCGGCCGGTCGTAGGTCCCCTGGACCCAAAAATTGGCACACATGTAGCCCAATTTCTCCTCTACAAATGTGCAAAGTGTGTTGTCTGGGGGACCTGCGGCCGGGGAGCACCGATTTTTCAAAGCCGGGCACCCCTTCCATAGACTCCCGTGTTAAACGTCAGTCTAGTCATGGACACAGTGAGGCATGGGCACAGTGAGGCAGGGGCACAGTGAGGCATGAACATAGTGAGGCATGGACATAGTGAGGCATGGACATAGTGAGGCATGGACACAGTGAGGCATGCACATGGACACAGTGAGGCAAAGTGAGGCACAGTGAGGCATGCAGATGGACACCCTAGGCTTATACTCGAGTCAATACGTTTTCCCATTTTTTTGTGGTAAAATGAGGTGCCTCGTCTTATGTTCGGGTCAGCTTATACTCGAGTATATACGGTAGATATCAAACACGTCCAGTATTAAAATTGTCTGTGAAATGACAAGGAACTTCCTTACCCAAAATTTTACATAGACAACACGCTGTAATAGTCCCTACAGGTCATCACTTTAGAGGTAAGCATGAATACTAACTCTAGAATTTTTGTTCTCACCCCACTCAAAATGTGGGGTGATATGTACCATGTGTAGCGGAATTTACAGTTTTGTACATAGTGGCCTCCAACGTGCATTTGTAAGTAGGTAAATTTGTTCTGTTTGCATGGTCTTATAGCAGCACCATCTTTAATGCAATTTTAGGATGTCCCCCCAAGTCTTTGTCTACTGTATGGGTCCCCCCCCCGCCATTACCTATTAGTGTCAACCTGTGTTATAGGAGGAGTCCTTTAGTTCTCCCATATAGAGGAGTGTATTTTTCAAAGGTTAAGAGAAGCAGGATCTTTCATTCTATGAATAGTGTAGGACCCACTAATAATGGTGCAGTAGTGGGCTTAAGCACTATATGGCATTGGTCATATGGTGTGACCAAATCCCCATATTTTTGCTGAATATGTTCTGGTGTTTTAAATAGCCTTGCAAGATTTAAATGGCATTTTTGCATGTGTGCGCTGTAATCTTTTTTTCTGTTTGCATGGTCTTATAGCAGCACCATCTTTAATGCTATTTTAGTGTGTGCCCCCCAAGTCTTTGTTTGGCGAGGGCGCAACATTCTTTGTGGGGGGGGCTACGTTTTTGGGTTTAACCACTTGCCGACCAGCCGCCGTCATTATACTGTGGCAGGTCGGCACGTTCCCGGAAATTGATGTAGGTGTACGTCGGCACCTTTAAGGGCGATAGCAGGAGTGCGCCCGCGGGCACAAGAGCCAGAATGGGGATGTGTGTATGTAAACATACAGATCCCCATTCTGACAGGAGAGGAGAGACAGATCTGCTGTTTCTAGTAATCAGGATTCAGGAACAGTGATCTGTCTTTTCCTCCAGTCAGTCCTATCCCCCCTACAGTTATAAACACACATGAGGGAACACATTTAACCCTTTGATCACCCCTAGTGTTAACCCCTTCCCTACCAGTGGCATTTACACAGTAATCAGTGCATTTTTATAGCACTGATCGCTGTATAAATGTCAATAGTCCCAAAAAAGTGTCAAAAGTGTCCGATCTGTCTGCCACAATGTTTCAGTCCCGCTAAAAATTGCAGATCACCGCTATTACTAGTAAAAAAATAAATAATAAAAATGCCATAAATATATCCCCTATTTTGTTGACGCTATAACTTTTGCGCAAACCAATCAATATACGCTGATTTACCAAAAATATGTAGAAGAATATATATCAGCCTAAACTGATGAAGAAATTTTTTTTTTTTTACATTTTTGGGGATATTTATTATAGCAAAAATTATAGAATATTGTTTTCTTTTTCAAACTTGTCGCTCTTTTTTTGTTTATAGCGCAAAAAATAAAAACCGCAGAGGTGATCAAATACCACCAAAAGAAAGCTCTATTTGTGGGAAAAAAAGGACATAAATTTTGTTTGGGTACAGCATCGCACGACCGCACAATTGTCAGTTAAATTGACGCAGTGCTGCATCACAAAAAATGGCCTGGTCATTAAAGTGGAAAATCTTCCTGTCTGTAAGTGGTTAAATAGTTTTTTCCACTTTTTTCCACCTAAATTTATTTTTATCATTGGCAGATCACGCTCTATTAGCTTCTTTCCTGACCACAGCAACCAGAGAAAGTGACACGCAAAACCAGAAGTGATGTAATGCATGCCATTCCCGTGTTCATTCTAGATAGGGGTGACCAACAAACAGATGTGCATTGGTCTTCCTCCCCACTACCCAGTGGCATCAGCAATGAGGGTCTCAGGCCCACAGGTGGCACAGCGGGGCCTGGAAAACATGGCAGGGGGCCGCACTACCCGGGGTCTGTGAAAGTAATCCGGCAGCTGAACATCACTTCCACCTGAGGCCTGGTATGACACGACAGTCGTACAACTGTGGATCCGACTTTGCCCTGCAACTTCATGTCTGACTTCCATCCGACTTCAATGAACAGGTTTCGACCTTGATCCCGACAATACCAGGCTCTTTAAGTCTGGTATGAATCTTAAGGGGAAACCCCACGCCAAAATAAAAATGATGCCTCCGGTTATATTTCCTCTGATGTCTTCTCCCGACACTAGCTTCCGCAGTAATGCGAGCATTGATGACACAAGGGGGCGGGGTCTCTGGATGACGTCACCCGATAGCCCCACACCCTGTGTCTATAAAAGAACTGGCAGAGAGCAGAGCTTGCATAACTGCGGGAGCTAGCGTCAGGAGTAGACATCAGGGGAAGAAGAAGAGGAGGCAGGAGAAGAACCAGAGGAAGAAGACAGCGGAAGAAGACAGTGGAGGGAGACGAACCGGACAGGGGAGAAGACATCAGCAGAAGAGGGAGAAGAACCGGAGAGGGGAGAAGACCGGAAGGAGAAGACACGTTGGAGCTGCTTTAATAAAGGACTATGTGTTTTTTTTACACCTTTTTGGGTGAATGAGTAGGGGTACAATGTACCCCTTACTCATTCACATAGGGTGGGGGGTCGGGATCTGGGGGGCTTCCAGATTTCGATAAGCCCCCTCTGCAGACCCGACACCCGCTGCCTAGGGTGTTCGTAAAGAGGCCTTTGTCCCGCAGAGACCCCCTGCCCCAAAGCACCCATCCATGTTGAGGGCATGTGGCCTTATATGGTCCGGGGGGGCTCGCTCGTCCCCCCCTATTCCTGATCCACCGGGCTGCCTACTTGGATATAGGTTTAGTATGGATCTTGAGGGGGTCCCCACGCAGTTTTTTTTATTTTGGCATGGGGGTTCCCCTTAATATCCATACCAGACCGAAGGCATGCCAAAGTCCGATCAGTTAAGATGACGATCCAACATTGATCCGACTTTAATGATATTTAATAGGCTGAAGTAGTGTTATGGATTGTTCAATACTCAAATCAAATGGCTATTTCTATTATGTACCATATACATCCTAAAAATCTCCTTACTCAAAATGCTAACTAGACACCCCTTCCCATCAAAGAAAACAAGGATTGCTGAGACGTCCGAAAGACTGCATAGATCTGACCAGAAGACCTTAGATAAGAGATGACCAATCCATGAATGACAACACAAAGCTAAGGCTATGTTACTGCATTGCAAACAATGACTCATGCTTCACTATAAAAAGGGCTATATGTCCAGAGATATAAACAAGAAGATTAATTTAGCTGAACAAAGCGTCACTGTGTTTTCTTCTTCTATGTGCACATATATTCACACTTCCAATTAGGCCAGGTACAGATTCTCAGCACAGACATTTGTCTGGATCCAAATCAGTATGACCAAAGCAGACCAAAGTAGTGCAGGAACCTTTTTCAAAGTCGGACCGACTTGTGTCAGAGCAGTTAGGATGGCTCTCATAGGAAATCATTGATTTACACACGTCATGCGACATATGCTCCCAAAGTTGCAGCGTATGTCGTACCAGTGTGAACCCGGCCTGAGAGCCAACAATCAGTTTGTCAGATTTCCAATCCCTGTGCTGGTGACATTGTATGATATATGTCCGTGGCAGTGAAAGGATTAAATAGTGTAGCCCTGTATTCATAGTACCTAATTTTTTTAAGCACTTCCCCTCCGCTGTGCGTTTAAAGAGCCGCTGGATTACTTTTATAGGCATGCAATTGGGGAGCCAGGTAAGGATGGGTCCTGCGGCATCCTGTTCCTGAGACACAGTAGAAGAAACTGGTGTCATTCCTGCTACTGTGTGACGTGTTCATCCCTTGTAATTTAACCACTTCATTACCCACCCATAGTCATATGATGTCCAGAGATGGGATCTCCCATCCTGGGTGGACGTCATATGACGTCCTTGACTTTGTGGGGGGTATATCTGCAGCTAGAGGCATCATTCAGATATCAATATTTCCAGCCAGCGATTCTGCGCACCATAATAACGATCATAACGGCAGTTCCGCCTCTTGATCATTCTTATAGGCGATGGGAGGGGACATCCCCCCTCCCGCCGCCATCCTGTGCTTCCCCGGGCTCTCCCATGCCATCAGGGGCCCGGAGAAAGAATCGTCCGATGCCGGATAAGGAGCATAGAGATTTCAGGTGACCAGATGGTCACCAGTCATCTCTATGACCGTCGGAGGCCCGGGTGCGTTGTTATGACATCACGCCCAGGTACCCGGAAGTAAACAAAGCCGCAATTGCAGCTGAAAGCATGAGATTGGTGAATTTTTTTTCCCAATCTCATGCTTTTCATCCTGGAGGAGAGATGTGGGGTCTTTTTGACCCGCATCTCTCCATAAAGAGGACCTGTCACACACCATTCCTATTACAAGGGGTGTTTACATTCCTTGTAATAGGAATAAAAGTCAACAAAAAATAAAAATGTAAAAAAAAGTGTAAAAAAAAAAAAATTTAAGTAAAATAAAAAAAATTAATACAAAAATTAAAAACGCCCCTGTCCCCGGTAGCTCGCGTTTAGAAGCGAACGCACACGTAAGTCTCGCCCACATATGTAAATGGCGTTCAAACCACACATGTGAGGTATCGCCGCATGTGTTAGAGCATGTGCAACAATTCTAGCACTAGACCTCCTCTGTAACTCTAAATTGGTAACCTGTAAAAAAATTTAAAGCGTCGCCTATGGAGATTTTTAAGTACCGAAGTTTGGCGCCATTCCATGAGTGTGCGCAATTTTAAAGCGTGACATGTTAGGTACCTATTTACTCGGCGTAGCATCATCTTTCGTATTTTAGAAAAAAATTGGGCTAACTTTACTGTTTTGTTATTTTTTAATTCATGAAATATTTGTTTTTTCCCCAAAAAAAGCGTTTGAAAAATTTATGCGCAAATACCGTGCAAGATAAAAAGTTGCAATGACCATAATTTTATTCCCTAGGGTGTCTGCTAAAAAAACATATATATATATAATGTTTGGGGGTTCTGAGTAATTTTCTAGCAAATGAATGATGATTTGTAAATGTAGGAGAGAAGTGCCAGAATAGGCCTGGTATTGAGGTGGTATAAAAGCCCTGTATTGAAGTGGTTAATAAAAATAAATAAAAAAAAGTACAGAGTTAAAAAAAAATGTAAATGAAAAAAAATGTTCTCCCATTCCCGCTCATGGGCAAATATGAAAGTGCACGCATATGTAAATGGCGATCGCACCACACATGTGAAGCATCACCATGAACGTCAGAGCGAGAGCAATAATTTTAGTGCCAGACTTCCTGTGTAACTCTAAACTGTAACCTGTAAAGGCTTTTAAAGCTTTTAAAGCGTCACCTATGAAGATTTTTAGGTACTGCAATTTGGCGCCGTTCCACAGGTGGATGAAATTTTAAAGCATGACATGTTAGGTCAGGGCCGATCCTAGGGTCACATGCGCCTGGGTGCAGAAATATTTCTGGCGCCCCTACAAGGGTGTAGTCACCTTACTAACTCCTCCCCCTTTTACAAATGTTTCTATGGTCATCGTTACCCTGGGATCCTCCCACGATCTCTTAACAATAAACAAAATACAGGAAGAGAAGCAGAGTACTCTAATCAGACCTGGAGGGGGGGTCTCTTTAATGGACACAGAGAGGGCCTCTGTTAGAGAGTCTGTTTAGAAAGAGCCCCCAGACATAATACAGGAGATGGTCAGAGACCACAGGCATAGTACAGGAGATGGTCAGAGACTGCAGACATAGTACAGGAGATGGTCAGAGACTGCAGACATACTACGAGAGAAGATCAGAGATTGCAGACATACTACAGGAGATGATCAGAGACTGCAGACAGAATACAGAAGATGGTCAGAGACTGCAGACATAATACAGAAGATGATCAGAGACTGCAGACATGGTACAGGAGATGGTCAGAGACTGCAGACATGGTACAAGAGATCAATGCAGACTCACCAGTGCCCATCAAATGCAGCTTATCAGTGCCCACCAATTGCAGCCTACCATTGCTCACCAACTGTAGCCTACCAGTGCCCACCAAATGCACCCTTATTAGTGCCCACCAAATACAGCCTTATTAGTGACCACCAAATACAGCCTTATTAGTGCCCACCAAATGCAGCCTATCGGTGCCCACGAAATGCAGCCTACTAGTGCCCGCCAAATGCAGCCTACCAGTGCCCGCCAAATGCAGCCTACCAATGCCCATCAAATGCAGCCTCATCAGTGCCCATCAAATGCAGCCTCATCAGTGCCCATCAAATGCAGCCTCATCAGTGCCCACCAAATGCAGCCTCATCAGTGCCCACCAAATGCAGCCTCATCAGTGCCCATCAAATACAGCCTCATCAGTGCCCACGAAATGCAGCCTCATCAGTGCCCACCAAATGCAGCCTCATCAGTGCCCACCAAATGCAGCTTATCAGTGCCCATCAAATGCAGCCTACCAGTACCCAACAATTGCAGCCTTATAAGTGCTCACCAATTTCAGCCTACCAGTGCCCCTGGCACACAGAAGAGCAATATTTTGCTGTCACATAGCTTGGATTTGATTCGCCCGGGCAGCCACTGTAACAAAGACCGACTCGCGGCTCCTATGGTACACATCACACTGATTCAATTTCACGGCATTGCATCAGTGTGCAGGGACCGGTCTAGGAGGCGAAACTTTGTTACAGCTCCGCCCGGGCATTTCAGACCAAAGCTCATGCGGTGAGAAGGAGGGAGAAGAGCACTCAGGGCCAGTGATAAGTATTTGTGACTACATAGGCAAAGATCCATTTTGACCCCCCTCAACCCATACACACTGTCCTCTTGCTACTCCCTGTCTAAAATCGAGCTGGTACCTCCTTTACACTGCGCCTGTAATGTGATGGGGCGCAATGTGAAGGACGTCACATACCACTGAAAATAGAACTTCCACTATACAGCAGTGTGTAATGAGGGGGTGGGGTTATGCATTTCTTGCTTCCCCTCACTGGTCACAGGCAGCTGAGGCCAACTAAAACCCATAAGCAACTCCCAGGTCACACCCCCCAGATACTCCCACTTTGATCACACCTCCCCGGATTCCCTAAGGGCGCTTTCACACTGAAGCGCTGGATGCGCTGGCGGTATAGCGCCGCTATTTTTAGCGCTGCTATACCGTCGTTTTTGCGGCGCTAATCGGCCGCTAGCAGTGTGGTTTTAACCCCCGCTAGCGGGCGAGAAGGGGTTAAAAACCACCTCAAAGTGCCTCTGCGGTATAGCCGCGCTGTCCCATTGATTTCAATGGGCATCAGCGGTAAAGGAGCGGTATACCGCTCCTTCACCGCCTCAAAGATGCTGCTTGCAGGAGATTTTTTTCTTGTCCTGCAAGTGCATCGCCTCAGTGTGAAAGCACTCTGGCTTTCACATTGAGACTGCAGGGACAGGAGTTTTTCAGGCGTTTTTTAGGCGCTATTTTTAGCGCAAAGCGCCTGAAAAACTCCTCAGTGTGAAAGGGCCGAACCCCAACTATACCCACATATACCCCCCACCATGATCACACCTCCCCAGATACCCTCCACTCTGATCACACACACCCCCAGATACCACTACCCTGATTACACCACTGGATACCCCTCTACACACTGCAGGGTACTCCATCTCTACTAGAGAGAGAGGGGGCTGATAGAGATGGAAGTGGACAGAGAAGGGGGTTGAGTGAGAGAGGTCAGGCTGAGAGAGAGGTGAGGCTGAGAGAGAGAGAGAGAGAGGTGAGGCTGAGAGAGAGAGAGAGAGAGAGAGAGAGACGAGGCTGAGAGAGAGAGAGAGAGAGATGAGGCTGAGAGAGAGATGAGGCTGAGAGAGAGATGAGGCTGAGAGAGATGAGGCTGAGAGAGAGAGAGAGAGAGATAGGGAGGCTGAGAGAGAGAGAGAGAGAGAGAGATGAGGCTGAGAGAGAGAGGGGGGGTGAGGCTGAGAGAGAGAGAGAGAGATGAGGCTGAGAGAGAGATGAGGCTGAGAGAGATGAGGCTGAGAGAGAGATGAGGCTGAGAGAGAGAGAGAGAGATGAGGCTGAGAGAGAGAGAGAGAGAGGGAGGCTGAGAGAGAGAGAGAGAGATGAGGCTGAGAGAGAGAGAGAGAGGGGGTGAGGCTGAGAGAGAGAGAGAGATGAGGCAGAGAGAGAGAGATGAGGCAGAGAGAGAGAGAGATAGATGAGGCAGAGAGAGAGAGATGAGGCAGAGAGAGAGAGAGATGAGGCAGAGAGAGAGATGAGACAGAGAGAGAGAGAGAGATGAGGCAGAGAGAGAGAGGTGAGGCAGAGAGGGAGGGGGTGAGGCAGAGAGAGAGGTGAGGCAGAGAGAGAGAGAGAGAGGTGAGGCAGAGAGAGAGAGGTGAGGCTGAGAGAGAGAGTGTCACGTACCTGGTAGACGAGCCCAATGTGCAGGGAGCGGCTTCTCGTAGCCTCTGATTCACGAGGCCCTGGTAGATGGAACAGGAGCTCGCGAGGGCAGAGGGCACAAGTGCCTGACTGGTAAGCTGAGTAGGGGCCTTGAGCAGAAGCTGTAGTCCACGGCAAGGTGCAGTAGTAGAACACTCGTGGACGAGCAGCAGAGCAGGTGAGGGCAGACCGGGTCAAACACTGGCAGGCTGGTTCAGGTACAGAAGTGGGATCCAAAACGGGAGTCAGAGTCCAGGCCGGGTCAGTTCGTTGGGCGGGCAGCAATCAGGTTAGAGGGATAAGCAAGAGAGTCGTCAAGGCAAGCCGGGATCAGAAGGGCAGGCAGCAAACAGGATACACAGAGGGAAGCCGGATCAGGTAGGAATTTCAGCAGCGGGGTATCAATCAGCAGGGGTCTCAGGAAACGCTGTAGACCAGACAGCACTGGGCAGCATGACAGGGGAGTTTAAATACCTGATTCTGGCGCCAAGCGCCGTCACCGTTGTGCTGTCGCGCACGCGCATGCGCCGAACAGTTCTTCCAAAGGCAGGCATTCTTCTGATGCTGCTGTTGCCGGGCAGATTACGTAAATGCCTTTCCTGACATTGCCCCCCTCCAACGGGCAGCCTCCGGATGCCCAACTGGGCCATCCTAACTGGGTGGGATCTTTTGAAGGCCAGAATTAGTCTCTCTGCGTGGATGTTAGTCTCTGGTTCCCAGGAATTTTCTTCCGGGCCATAGCCTTTCCATTTCACCAAGTACTGGGTTTGGTTGCGCCTCCTCCTGCAGTCTAGGATGGATTCGACCTCGAACTCCTCCTCCCCATTGATTAGTACTGGTTCTGGGGGGCCTATACCTCGATCGGAAAATGGATCCGGAACTGCAGGTTTGAGTAGGGCCACATGGAACACCGGGTGTATCCGGAAGGATTCCGGCAGTTTCAACTCATAAGCCACATCGTTAATCCATCTTAAAACAGGGAAGGGGCCCACAAATTTGGGGCCCAATTTCTTGGAAGGGCATGCTAATTTCAAGTTCACCGTGGACAGCCAGACTTGGTCTCCGGGCACCAGGTTAAGCTCCCCCCTCCTCCTCCTGTCGAATATCTCTTTGTTATATTTCTGGGTCCTTGCCATTGTTTCTTGTAGTAGTTTGTTGTTATTGTTAAAGAAGTTCAGAGTCTCTTGGGCGGCTGGAACTGCACATTCCAGTATATTATTGGATAGGAACAAGGGGTGAAAACCGTAGTTTGCGAAAAAGGGGGACTGTTTGGTAGCTGAGTGGACAGAGTTGTTGTACGCAAATTCGGCAAGAGGTAGTAGGGGTACCCAATCGTCCTGAGAAAAGCCTGAGAAACAGCGTAGATATTGTTCGAACGTCTGATTGGTTCGTTCAGTCTGCCCATTGGTCTGCGGGTGATAAGCCGAAGAAAGGCACAGGTCAATTTTTAAGGATCCACAAAGTGCTCTCCAAAATCTGGACGTAAACTGCACCCCTCGATCGGATACGATGTTTGAAGGGATACCGTGCAGCCTTACTATTTCCTTGATGAACAGTTTTGCGGTTTCAGGAGCGGAAGGTGTGCCTCTCATAGGCAAAAAATGGGCCATTTTGGATAGTCTGTCTACTACCACAAAAATGGTAGTGCAATCTTCGGATGGTGGTAACTCAACGATAAAATCCATGGAGATCATTTTCCAGGGTCTTTCTGGAATGGGTAGGGGTTTTAATAATCCCCATGCTTTGGCCTTGCTGCCCTTGTTTCGAGTGCAAACGGCGCATGAATCCACAGTCTCTACAGTCCTTCAATAGGCGAGGCCACCAAAACATGCGCTGAAGAAGTTCAGATGTCTTGCGGACACCGAAATGGCCAGCCAGTTCATGGTCGTGGCAAGACTTAAGGACCTTGACTCGTGCTTGTTGAGGTACGAAAATCCTGTCCTGGAACCACAGCAGGTCATTTCTCCGCTGTAAGGTAACGTCCGGTAGGTGTAATTCACTTGTGTAAGCTCGTTTGATCTGAGATAGTACGTCTTCTTGTAATAAAAGAAAGTTTCCAGGCGTCAGGATGGTGTCCGGGAGTGACGAGGTTTGAGGTTCACTGAACATCCGGGAAAGTGCATCAGGTTTTGTGTTCTTTGACCCGGGCCTGTAAGTAATGTGGAATGAGAACCTGGTAAAAAAAAGTGCCCACCTAGCCTGACGTGGTCTCAATCTCTTGGCGACTTTCAAGTACTCCAGGTTCTTGTGGTCTGTGTAGACCAAAATGGGGTGTGCTGCCCCCTCCAGCAAGTAGCGCCATTCCTCCAGTGCTGCCTTAATTGCGAGTAATTCTCTGTCCCCGACATCGTAGTTTCTTTCTGCTTCGGACAACTTACGAGAAAAGAAAGCTACAGGGTGTAACAGGGCCTTGGGACCCTGCCTCTGGGAGAGTACTGCTCCCACGGCAATCTCTGAGGCGTCTACTTCTAGTGTATAGGGCAGGGCTGGGTCTGGGTGTCTTAGGACAGCGGCTGAGATGAACTGACCCTTGAGGGTAGAGAAGGCAGCCTGGGCCTCAGGGGTCCAGTTGAAGCGCGTGCCTTGTTTTGTCAGGCTGGTGATGGGGGAGATGATGGTGGAAAAACCCCAGATAAATTTGCGATAGAAATTCGCGAACCCCACAAACCGCTGGATCCCTTTCTTGTCCGTAGAGGCTGGCCAATCCAGGATGGCGGAGACCTTTTGTGGGTCCATCTTGATGCCTTCTACGGAGATAATCAGCCCCAAGAATTGGATGCTCTGCTGCTCGAAGACACATTTCTCAGGTTTTGCATACAGACCGTGTTGACGGAGTCGGGTTAATACCTTCCCAACATGTTCCCGATGGATGGACAGAGAAGGAGAGAAAATTAGGATGTCGTCTAAATAGACGATAACGAACAGGTCAAGATAGTCTCTGAAGGCCTCATTCACAAAATGTTGAAATGTACCTGGGGCGTTGCATAGACCGAAGGGCATCACACGGTATTCAAAATGCCCGAATCGGGTACGGAAGGCGGTCTTCCATTCATCCCCGCTTCGAATCAGGACTAGGTTGTAGGCCCCACGTAGGTCTAATTTGGTAAATATAGAAGCGGTTCCAAGTCTCTGGAAGAGTTCAGGCACCAGAGGAAGGGGGTAACGATTCTTGATCGTAATCTTGTTAAGCTCACGGTAGTCTACGCATGGGCGTAGTGAGTGGTCCTTCTTCTCGACAAAGAATATCCCCGCTCCTGCCGGTGAGGTGGAAGGGCGGATGAACCCTTTTTTCAGATTATCATCAATGTAAGTTTTAAGAGTCCCCAGCTCCAATTCGGTCAGAGGGAAGATCCTCCCAAATGGGACCTCTGCCCCGGGGAGGAGTTCAATCGGGCAGTCGTAGGGCCTGTGTGCGGGTAATGTCTCTGCACCTTTCTTGCTGAATACATCCAGAAAGGTGTGGTATGCCTTGGGGACGGATTGGCGGGTCTCGGCATCAGCATCAAGACACAGTAGCGAAGAAGGCGTATCAGTGTTTTTCAATAGGCAATGCTGGCGGCAATAAGGAGAGCGGAAGCTGATCTTTCCAGTAATCCAGTCAATCTTGGGGTTGTGAGCCCTCAGCCATGGCATACCCAGTATAATGGGAAACAAGGGGGACTCAATAATGTCCAGGCAAAGCCATTCCCGGTGGCTATTGGAGATGACTGTGTCCAGAGGGGCCATCTCCTGGGTAACAGGCCCGGATTTGATGGCTGATCCGTCGGCCAGATGGATGGATAGACCCTTAGCTCTGGGTTGTAGGGGGATTCGGAACTTGCTGGCGAAAGATGCATCCATAAAGCCGCTACACGCTCCGGAGTCAATTAGGGCGGTAGTTTGGATATTCCCTCCTGGAAGCTGTAGAGAAATTGAAACAGCCAGATGAGTTGCGTTATCAAATGAAACAGGTGAGCAGGTAGAACAAACAGAGGAAGACTTACGGGACTTGGCGGGACAGGACCTCACGTAGTGTCCCGGTTCGCCACAGTAAAGGCAGAGGTTGTTGTTCCGCCGGCGTTGACGCTCCTCGGGAGTAAGCGAGGGTCGAAGCAAACCAAGCTGCATGGGCTCTGGAACGTCGGTGGGTGTATGAGCGAACGCCGGAGGAGCGGAGTGAGGAGGGTTTGGGTTAAACACACAGGGAAGCATCCAGACAGGGCGAGAAGGGCCCGTGGTGCGTTCTGCCCTTCGTTCCCTTAGCCGTCTGTCGATTTGGGTAGCCTGCAGAATCAGAGCGTCAAGCGTTGCGGGTATGCCCACCCGGGCCAGTTCATCCTTAAGAGGTTCCGAGAGGCCTAGGCGGAACTGGTGACGCAGGGCAGCGTCATTCCAGTTAGTATCCGCGCTCCAACGCCGGAAATCGGACACGTAATCTTCCACGGCCCTGCGGCCTTGTTGTAGGGAGCATAATGCGGCTTCTGCAGTGGCCGCCTGAAGGGGGTCCTCATAGAGGAGGTCCATCGCTTGAAGGAAGGAGCTCAGCAGGTTCAGGCAGACGTCCTTGTGTTCCAAGAGGCGATGGGCCCACGTCTGGGGTTCTCCTGAAAGTAGGGAAATGACAAAACCCACCTTGGTGGACTCAAGCGAGAATGTCCGGGGCTGTAACGCAAAGAACAGTTCGCAGGCGTTACGGAAGGCCCTGTACTTGCTGCGGTCCCCCGAGAATCTTTCCGGAGTGGGGACCCTAGGTTCTGGTGGCAGCATTACCACAGATGGCGCAGGAGAAGTTCCAGAGGCCGGGGTGGATAAGGTCCGGACTTGTTCCTCCAGACGGGTGTACCCCTCTTGCAAACTTCTGACGGCCGAGGTAAGTCCGTCCAGGTGGCGGCACAAGTCCTCCATTGGAGAGGCTCCCTGCGTGGGCTCGGACATGGCTGTCTGGTACTGTCACGTACCTGGTAGACGAGCCCAATGTGCAGGGAGCGGCTTCTCGTAGCCTCTGATTCACGAGGCCCTGGTAGAGGGAATAGGAGCTCGCGAGGGCAGAGGGCACAAGTGCCTGACTGGTAAGCTGAGTAGGGGCCTTGAGCAGAAGCTGTAGTCCACGGCAAGGTGCAGTAGTAGAACACTCGTGGACGAGCAGCAGAGCAGGTGAGGGCAGACCGGGTCAAACACTGGCAGGCTGGTTCAGGTACAGAAGCGGGATCCAAAACGGGAGTCAGAGTCCAGGCCGGGTCAGTTCGTTGGGCGGGCAGCAATCAGGTTAGAGGGATAAGCAAGAGAGTCGTCAAGGCAAGCCGGGATCAGAAGGGCAGGCAGCAAACAGGATACACAGAGGGAAGCCGGATCAGGTAGGAAGTTCAGCAGCGGGGTATCAATCAGCAGGGGTCTCAGGAAACGCTGTAGACCAGACAGCACTGGGCAGCATGACAGGGGAGTTTAAATACCTGATTCTGGCGCCAAGCGCCGTCACCGTGCGCGTGTGCGCGCTCCCCGCGCGCACCCGTTGCGCTGTCGCGCACGCGCATGCGCCAAACAGTTCTTCCAAAGGCAGGCATTCTTCTGATGCTGCTGTTGCCGGGCAGATTACGTAAATGCCTTTCCTGACAGAGAGAGAGGGGTGAGGCTGGGAGAGAGGGGGTGAGGCTGAGAGGAGAGAGAGAGAGGGGGGGTGAGGCTAAGAGAGAGAGAGAGAGGTGAGGCTGAGAGAGAGAGAGAGAGAGAGAGAGGTGAGGCTGAGAGAGAGAGAGAGAGAGAGGGGTGAGGCTGAGAGAGAGAGAGAGAGATGAGGCTGAGAGAGAGGTGAAGCTAAGAGAGAGAGAGAGAGAAGTGGGGCTGAGAGAGAAGTGAAGCTGAGAGAGAAGTGGAGCTGAGAGAGAGGGTAGTGGACAGAGAGGGGGAGGGACTCAGAGAGAGGGCTGAGAGAGAGGGCTGAGAGAGAGGGAGAGGTGGGGCTGAGAGCGGGGTTTAGAGAGAGGGGCTAAGAGGATAGTGGACAGAGAGGGGGGCTGAGTGATAGAGGTTGGGCTGAGAGAGAGGGGGGCTGAGTGATAGAGGTTGGGCTGAGATAGATGTGGGGCTGAGAGAAAGGGTAGTGGTGGTCAGAAGGTAGATCTGAGAGAGAGGGTGGTGGACAGAGGCGGGGGCTGAGAGAGAGAGGCGGGGCAGAGAGAGAGGCGGGGGCAGAGAGAGGCGGGGGCAGAGAGAGAGGGGCGGGGGCTGAGAGAGAGGGGCGGGGGCTGAGAGAGAGGGGCGGGGGCTGAGAGAGAGAGGATGGCTGAGAGAGAGAGGGGGGGATTGGACTGAGGCTAGGTTCACACTGCTGCGATTTCAGAGTTTGCATGTGATTCGCACCACACTGCAGTGCACATCACATGCGATCTCTGTGCGGTGCGATTTCAGCCATACAAATGGTATGGCTGAATTCGCATCAAACTCGCACAGGAGCCTTTTTTTTGTCCGCAGCAGAATCGGATCGCATGGGTGTTCACACCCATGCAGTCCGATTCCTGTCCGAGTTTGCAGATCGCACTGCGATATGCAAACTGATTTGGGGGTGTCATTAACTTTTAATTGACACTCCCAGCAGTTCGCATAGAGCAGTGTGAACTGCCGCCAGAAAACCTGCGATGCGGGAACCCGCAGTGGATTTGCAGCGTTCCCGCATCGCAGCAGTGTGAACCTAGCCTTACAGAGAGATCCCTAGCCCTGTCTGTATCTGAAGATAGGTCTGTGTATGATGCCAAGTACCTTCTTGATCAGGGAGGTGCTCTGCTGCTTCTTCCAGCTTGTACCTCTCACTAGTCCTTGTCCTCCAGGCCTCAATGAATGCTGATGCTGGAGCAGAGCGGAGAGGAGACGGTGTCCAGCGACTTTAGATTAGTGTCACTGGCGTCTGCCTGCTTTGAAATCTCCCGCCCACACCCCGTTCCAGGCACAGATTGGCCGCACAAGGGGTTGTGGGCGGGCACAGGGGGGACATGGGGAGGAGGTGGGGCGGACCTAACTTACCTCCTCTTCCCTCTTTGTACAGCGGGCGCTGGGCGGGGGATGTGTTGACACTGCTGCGGGCGTGCCGGCGGGCGGGTCAGTGGGCGGCGAAAGTATGGGGCAATGAACGAGGTCACGGCGTCCTCGATGACATGCGCTTGTGACTCCTGTAGGACAAAACACCAGCGCCAGACTCGTTGGAAAAAACACACTCCTGCTCCTGAAACTTTGGCGCTCCCTCCCCTCAGGCGCCTCGGTGCAGTGCACCCCGTGCACCCCGTCTCGGACAGGCCCTGTGTTAGGTATCTATTTACTCGGCGTAACATCATCTTTTATATTTTACCAAACAATTGGGTATTATAATGTTTTATATTGTGTTTTTGGGCATTAAATAATTAAAGTGTAATTTCTTCTAAAAAACTTGCATTTGAAAAACCATTGCACAAATATCATGTGACATAAAAATATGCAACCCCCACCATTTTATTCTCTAGAGCCATTCAGAGAAAGCAATATATTCTAGCAATAAATACAAAGCTTCCTCTGATTGGCTGAGTCAGAGGTTGTAACATCATCAACCCACCTCTCTGACTCAGCCAATCAGAAGCTTTGTATTTATTGCTAGAATATATTGCTTTCTCTGAATGGCTGAGCGCCGATCAGATATCTATACTGTTTTCCGGGTATGAGACAGGACGTCTTGGCTTGAACCTGGAAAACAGTGCGGTATGCTGTATGTAGCCTAAGCTACAGTACATACAGTTTATACTACACAGCCCGCAACCTCACATGTTAGTGAGGGACATAGTTAGTTTGGGCTGCCTTGGCTCAAACAATCTATGTAAAAAAGCTGGAGTTCAGCTTTAATAATTAGCTTCCCTTATTGGTCTGATAAACATAGAATTGAAATTGTTTTTGTTCGTGCAAAGAAATACCCGATGACCTTGCCAGAAATCCAGTGAACATTAACAGTCTGTATGACCGACTGTAGCAACTCCATCCAGAAACTTTGTCCCTGTTTGCACTGGTTCAATTTCCAAAGATCTAATACTGGTCTTAGATCACCTGTCTTTTTCTTTATTAAGAAAAGAGGAGAATAGAATCCTTGCTTTCTAGGAACTGGCTTTATGGCTCTTTTTTGTACAAGTGACTGGACATATTCAAAGATAATTTGAATCTTCTGCTGACATCTGGTGAATTGGGGTAATTCCGGGGGGGGGGGGCACAAACTCCCAATGATGACCCTCCTGGATTATCTTCATGGTCCAAGGGTCCTTGATGTGCTCCGCCCAGACCTGCGCAAATTGGCGTAGTCAGTTACCAACTAGGCCAGTCTGGATCCTCAAAAGGGTTTCTATGCTGTGCCCTGTCTCGGCTTGTTCAACCTTGCCACTGACGTCTGGGGGTTCTTCCACCCTCTTCTGGCCTCCTTGCCTTGTGAACTGTCTCCTTTCAGGTGGGCTCTGGTGTCTGGGTTTCAGGTCCTGTGGGATTAACACTCATTTGCCCCCTGTCATCTTTGAAATAGCGGCCTCCATTTTGCTGCCAAGTAAGGTCGCTCCATCAAAGGGAATGCGGCACCAGTTGGACTTTTATGAACATTCCGCTGTGCGCTGTCCATGGCTTGAGCCATAGAGCTCTTCTTGCCATCACTGATGATAGCATCACCCTGGCCGAGCACCGTAGGGTGTCAATTGCTGCTTAACCCACAAAATCGCCTGCCAGTTTGATCTCATTCAATATTTTCTCTACTAGTGTGTAGGGATGAGCCGAACACAAGCACTAGAACCTGCGAACAGCCAGAATGTTCGCGTGAACTTTAGAACCCTATTAAATACAATGGACTCGAACGTTCGAAATCAAAAGTGCTAATTATAAAAGCTAATATGCAAGTTATTGTCCTAAAAAGTGTTTGGGAACCCGGGTCCTGCTCCAGGGGACATGTATCAATGCAAAAAAAAGTTTTAAAAACTGCTGTTTTTTCGGGAGCAGTGATTTTAATAATGCTTAAAATGAAACAATAAAAGTGAAATATTCCTTTAAATTTCGTACCTAGGGGGTGTGTATAGTATGCATGTAAAGTCACGCTTGTTTCCCGTGCTTAGAACTGTCCCTGCACAAAGTGTCATTTCTGAAGGAAAAAAAGTCATTTAAAACTTACTCGCGCCTATAATGAATTGTCGGCTCCCGGCAATACATAGAAAAGTCATTGATAAAAAAAAAAAAAAAGCGTGGGGGTCCCCCCAAAATCAATTTCTAGGCCCTTCAGGTCTGGTATGGATAGTGTAAAAAAATGTAAAAAAAACACACAGACACCTTGGAAAAGTCCTTTATTAAAAATAAAAAAATAAAAAATAAAAAAAAACTAGACCTGAAGGGCCTGGTATGGATATTTGGGGGAACTCCACGCATTTTTTTTTAATTTGTGGCAGGGTTCCCCTTAATATCTGAAGGGTCTGGTAATTGAATTTGGGGGGACCCCAACGCTTCTTTTTTTTTTATCAATGACTTTTCTATGTATTGCCGGGAGCCGACAATTCATCCAAATTGTTCGCTGTTCGGCGAACGGGCGAACAGGCAATGTTCGAGTTGAACATGAGTTTGACTCGAACTCGAAGCTCATCCCTACTGGTGTGTTTTGTGCCCCTAGCGACAATCCTGCTTCCGTGTTCTCTGTCCATGCTGATATGGCTTTGGCTACTGATTTTAGCGTCAATGATGGTTTGCAGGCACTTCCCGCCGAGGTGTAAATTTCTTCAGTTCTGTGTCTATCTTCCTCTCCGATATATCTTTAAAGAAGACTGCAACGTCCATAGGAAATGTGATGTGCCTGGCTAGTCTGATGACAGCCACATCCACTAGTGGGGGTACTTCCCATGAGTGGGCTATTTCTTCCTTGAAGGGATACATTTTTTCAAATCTATTGGACAGCGACGGCTTCCTGTCAACCTTCTTCCATTCATCATAGATAATATCCTTTACTTCCTCAATTAACGAGAATGAAAGTACCGGCTTTTTTAACTGCGGGTAGTATTTTCTAGTACTAGCGCAAAATCAAATCCTGCAACCAACTCTTCCTCTGCCAGGGACTCATCTTCTGATCCTAGGAATGGTTCCCTTGGGGAACTTTTCTGCGCTAAAGGCAGACTAGACACTGTTGTCCCTGGTTGGCTGGTTTTACCTCCTATTTCTTGTAGGGAGTATTTAACCACTTAAGGACCGCTGCACGACTATTTACGTCGGCAGAATGGCACGGACAGGCGTAAAGACGTACAGGTACATCCCTTTAAGATGCCGCCACGTGGTCACACGCGGCGGCGTGCTCGCAACCCTGCTGCGAGCTCCATGAGCTCGACGATGGGTCCCGCGGACTCGATCGCCGTGGGGATACCCGCGATAGTCTCACGGAGAGATAGAGTGGGGAGATGCTAATGTAAACAAGCATCTCCCCGCTCTGCCTAGTGACAATGACACTGATCTCCGCTCCGTGTAATCAGAGCGGAGATCAGTGTCATGTCACACACAGCCCATCCCCCCTACAGTAAGAATCACTCACTAGGGCACACTTGACCCCTACAGCGCCACCTAGTGGTTAACCCCATTCACTGCCAGTGTCATTTTTACAGTAATCAGTGCATTTTTATAGCACTGATCGCTGTAAAAATGACAATGGTCCCAAAATGGTGTCAAAAGTGTCCGATGTGTCCGCCATAATGTCGTAGTCACGATAAAAATCGCTGATCGCCGCCATTACTAGTAAAAAAAAAATATTAATACAAATGCCATAAAACTATCCCCTATTTTGTATACACTATAACTTTTGCGCAAACCAATCAATAAACGCTTATTGCGATTTTTTTACAAAAAATATGTAGAAGAATACGTATCGGTCTAAACTGAGGAAAAAAAAAATTATATATTTTTTGGGGATATTTATTATAGCAAAAAGTAAAAAATATTGCATTTTTTTCAAAATTGTCGCTCTATTTTTGTTTATAGCGCAAAAAATAAAAACCGCAGAGGTGATCAAATACCACTAAAAGAAAGCTCTATTTGTGGGGAAAAAAGGACGTCAATTTTGTTTGGGAGCCACGTCGCACGACCGCGCAATTCTCAGTTAAAGCGACGCAGTGCCAAATCGCAAAAAGTGGCCTGGTCTTTGACCAGCAAAATGGTCCGGGGCTGAAGTGGTTAACTGTCTGCCTAATCAGGAAGCTCATGTCTGCCTTTTTTTGCTTCTTTGTCTGTTGCTGCTTCCAGTAGACAGGCTCTGCACAATACCTTCCCAGGTAAAGGTTTTAGGCCGCATCCTAGACACTGGTCTTCCTCAGCTTGTTTCTCTTCCATTCCCTGCCGGCCATCTTGGCGGGCCTTTGAATGGGCTTTAGCTGTGCTAGGACTTTTTGTTTGTGCGTCTCAATGACCGATACTGGCGGTGAGGGCTAGAAAGATTTAAATTTCGTTAGCCATGTGCTCTTTTTTTTATCTAACCCTCACCTTATATTGTGTGGCTGGTCTCTGGAAGAGCTCATGGTGTGCTTTTAGGAAGCTGAAAATAAAAAACTATTTGTACCATTCCTTTCCAAACTTTCTGATAGTAACAGATATACAAAATGTGACTTACCTCCGTAGCAGCACTGATCTGGCATGGCAAAAACAGGCGCACAATGGCAGTATCTGTTCAATAATGTAACCTTTAGTATTGGCACTAGTGATGAGCCGAACACCCCCGTGTTCGGTTCGCACCAGAACCCGCGAACGGACCGAAAGTTCGAACGAACATTAGAACCCTATTAAATACAATGGATGCGAACGTTCGAATTCTAAAGTGCTAATTATAACAACTATTATGCATGTTATTGTCCTAAAAAGGGTTTGGGAACCCGGGTTCTGCACCAGGGGACATGTATCACTGCAAAAAGAAGTTTTAAAAACGGTCGTTTTTCGGGAGCAGTCATTTTAATGATGCATAAAGTGAAAAAAAAAAAGTCAAATATTCCTTTAAATATCGTACCTGGGGGGTGTCTAAAGTATGCCTGTGAAGTGCCACGTGTTTCCCGTGTTTAGAACTGTCCCTGCACAAAATGACACTTCTAAAGGAAAAAAAAGCCATTTAAAACTGCTTGCGGCTTTAATGTAATGTCTGGTCCCGGTAATATGGATGAAATTCTTTAAGAAAAATGGCATAGCTACCCCATGACCCCCCCCCCCCCCACCCCAGCCCATTACCAGCCCCTTTGGGTCTTGTATGGATATTAAGGGGAACCCCGCACATAAAATAAAAAAGGCCCTATATACTCTGAACAGCCCTATACAGGCGGTGCATACAAGACAGGGACTGTAGGTTTGTTCTTATGTAGAATCTGTTTGTAATTTTGAACAGGTACATTGTTGAAGTGTAGCTCCAGACCAAAAATCTATTTTTAAACTTTTTGGAAAACATAGGTAAGGGTTATCACCCCTGTAACATTTGTTTTGCTGTCTGTGCCCCTGTTCAGAACATTTCACCTCACTTTCCGTCCCAATGACAACTGTTTTTGAAATGTGGTGTTTTTCTTGAAACAAGGATTGCTGATAAAGCATCAGTACAGAGGAGACACCTTTCTCCCATATTTATTCTTACAGGAGAGAATTTTCCTTCCTAGTGGTAGATTTCCTCTCACTTCCTGTTGTCTTCTTGCGTTTGCAAGTAGGAGTCGTTTGTAAGTTGGATGTTTGAAAGTAGGGACCTGCCGTATATACTCTGCAGAAATAGGCCCCTTAGTTGTTGGTGTTGGCACAACACTGTAAGCACTCACAGTTACTCTTGGTTGGTGCTGGAACGCCCTGCTGTCAACTATTATATCAGGAATTTTAATTACATATAATTGTTGAACAGTGGTAGTAAAAATTGGGCCTTTGATGGTGGTGCTGGTGCCACAACACTGTAAGCCCTGACAGTTACTCTTGGTGGGTGCAGCAATGGGCCCTGCTGTGAATTATTAGATCAAGAATTGTAATTACATGCCCCTGTTGAACAGGGGCTGAAAAATTGGGCCTTAGGCACTGGTGGCACAACACTGCAACCCCTCACAGATACTGTACTTGGAGCACAGCAATGAGCCCTGTTGCAAAGTATTGCTTCAAAAATTGTAATTACACGCCCCTGTTAAACAGGGGCTGAAAAATTGGGCGTTAGGCACTGGTGGCGGCACCCATAAACAAAAATGATCTTCCAAGCTATCATCATCAATCGTATCATTGAGGACTCGGAGGAGGAGGATAGCCAGTCAACATAACAGCACAGGCACTCAGCATCAGCATCAGTCTTGAAGGGATGTGACATGTTAAAATCAATTAGTCTGTTATATCAGCATCAGGTGTGTGGTAGCTGGTGGTGATCCAAGACTGGTTCATCTTGATGAAAGTCAGTCGATCAACCGAGTCGGTGGACAGGCGCACCCTGTGATCCGTGACAAATCCTCCAGCAGCACTGAATGTGCGTTCCGAAAGAACGCTGGATGCAGGACAGGCCAGTAGCTCAATTGCATACTGTGCAAGCTCTGGCCAGTGATCCATCCTCAAGACCCAGTAAGCCAGAGGATTTTCGGTGGGGAAGGTGTCCAAGTCTGACCTTGCCCCTAGATATTCCTGCACCATGTTTATCAGACGCTGGCGATGGTTGCTGGAACCGATCATACTTTGGGGCTGCGGACTAAAGAATTGTCTGAACGCATCGGTCAGACGGCCACCTTCCCCACCGCTCCTTCTTTGACTGGCCGAAGCCTCAGCAACTCGTTGTCCAGGACCAGGAGTTTGCAACCTCCCAGTCTCTGGGAACGCGTTGCACAGACCTTTCTGCAAGGCCTCCCGGAGTTGTCTCATCCTCTGCTCCCTCTGCGATGGTAACATAAGGTCCGCAACCTTACCCTTGTACCGTGGATCAAGGAGAGTGGCCAGCCAGTAATGGTCCCTCTCCTTGATCAGAAGAATACGAGGATCCTTCCGCAGACTTTGCAGGATCAGGGAGGCCATGCAGCGTAGGTTTGCTGAGGCATTCGCTCCGGAGTCCTCTGGGTCACTAAGGATGACATGATCCGCAGCCACCTCCTCCCAGCCACGTACAAGTCCACTGGTTTCTTGGGACTGTAAATCATCCCTAAAAGACTGCTGCTGATGATGCTGAGTGCCAGCCTCCACCTCCATGCTGACACAATCCTCCTCCTCCTCCTCCTCTTCCTGTGCGATGGGTGGGACAGAAGGAACACTGTCTGGGTAAAGGGGGCCTTGAGAGGCAAGGAAGTCCTCCTCTTCCTGCCTCTGTTCTGCCTCAAGTGCCCTGTCCATTATTCCACGCAGCGTGTGCTCCAACAGGTGGACAAGAGGTACAGTGTCACTGATGCATGCACTGTCACTGCTCACCATCCTCGTGGCCTCCTCAAATGGTGCCAGGACAGTGCATGCATCCCTGATCATGCCCCACTGGCGTGGAGAAAAAAAACCAAGCTCCCCTGACCCTGTCCTGGTGCCGTAGTCGCACAGGTACTCATTGATGGCCCTCTGCTGCGTGTGCAGCCGCTGCAGCATGGCCAACGTTGAGTTCCACCTGGTGGGCATGTCACATATAAGGCGGTTCTTGGGCAGGTTCAACTCCTTTTGCAGCTCAGCCAGGCGAGCACTGACATTATAAGATCTGCGGAAATGCACACAGACTTTCCTGGCCTGCCTCAGGACATCCTGTAAGCCCGGGTACCTGCCCAAGAACCGCTGCACCACCAGGTTAAGGACGTGAGCCACACAGGGCACATGGGTCAGTTGTCCCTGTCGGAGGGCGGAGAGGAGGTTGGTGCCATTGTCGCAAACCACCATTCCTGGCTTAAGCTGGCGTGGCGTCAACCACCTCTCGGCCTGGCCCTGCAGAGCAGACAGGACCTCTGCCCCAGTGTGGCTTCTGTCCCCCAAACACACCAGCGCAAGCACGGCATGGCATCTTTTTGCCTGCGTACTTGCGTAGCCCCGTGAACGGCTACGGAGCACCGCTGGTTCATAGGACAAACCACAGGAAGAGGCCATGGAGGAAGAAGAAGAGGAGGGGGTGGAGGAGAGAGGTGTGTCACAACCAGTAGTAGCATTTTGGAGGCGTGGCGGTGGGACAACCTCCAACACTACTGCACCTTGTCCTGAATCCTTCCCAGCTGCCAAAAGAGTGACCCAATGGGCCGTGAAAGAAAGGTAACGTCCCTGTCCATGCCTGCTGGACCATGAGTCAGCGGTAATATGCACCTTACCGCTGACCGCCCTGTCCAGCGAGGCCAAGACATTGCCTTCCACATGCCGGTAGAGAGCCGGAATAGCCTTCCGTGAGAAAAAGTGGCGTTTGGGAACCTGCCACTGAGGAACCGCACATTGCACAAACTCACGGAAGGGGGCCGAGTCTACCAACTGAAAAGGCAGCAGTTGAAGCGCTAGCAATTTAGCCAAGCTAGCATTCAACCGCTGGGCATGTGGATGGCTGGGAGTGAACTTCTTTCGACGGTCCAGCAGCTGGGGCAGGGAAATTTGCCTGCTAGAATCGGACGTCGGTGTACTGCTAGCAGAGTGGGCGCAAGTACTTGGCTGTGACACACCTAATTCTACACCTTCATTCCTCTCAGTGCATGTTTCAGAGAGGACTGAAGTTATAGTGGGGTTGGAGATCCCAGCTGATGCGGTGCAAGGAGAGGTCCGCTTTGTTCTTTGGTGTGGGTCTTTGAGGTAGGCTTGCCAACGAGCTGCATGGCAGGTCAACATATGTCTGGTCAGGCATGTGGTACCCAAGCGGCTGATGTTTTGGCCACGCGATATACGCTTGAGACATATGTTGCAAACAGCAGCTGTGCGATCTGATGCACTAGCCTCAAAAAAGGCCCACACCAAAGAACTTTTTGAATGACGGGCAGAGGCAGCGCCCTGCACAGGCGGAGCTCTGCGGTGTGATTCCGTCGGTGTACTGCCCTTACGCTGGCCACCAAAGGGCATCCTGCCTCGTTGGAGATGTGCCTCCTCCTCATCCTCCTCCTCCTCCTCTCTCCTATTAGGCACCCACGTGGAGTCAGTGACCTCATCATCCCCTCCCTCCTCATCACTGGAGCCAATCTGGCAGTATGCTGCAGCTGCTGGAACATGACTGCCAGATTGGTGTCCTTCTTGAGCATCCCCTCTGTCTGCTCTCACGCTACTGCCTTCCTCTAGCTGGGTTTCATCATCAGACCCTTCGAAACGCTGGGCATCCTCCTGGAGCATGTACCCAACACTGTGCTCAAACAGTTCGGGGGACTCCTCAGGAGGAGGACATGGTGGGTCTAGGGAAGGAGTGACTGATGATTTGTCTGACATTGATACCAGGGAAGACGACGCTTTGGCAGCTGCTTTTCCAGTACCCTGAGCCTGGGTGAGAGAGGATGAGGAGGAGGAGGAGGGCTTGGTCATCCACTCTACCAAGTCTTCGGCATGATGTGGCTCAACATGTCCAGCTGCCGAAAAGAAGGACAAGCGTGTCCCATGGCCATGTGCTGATGACAATGCACCGCGTCCACGACCAGCACTGTTGCCCCCAGACACAGAGCCTGCTTGCCCTCTTTTATTGCCTCCTGACTGTCTGCCTCTCCTTGTTTGCCTTCCAGACATTCTAATAGATGGCCTGCAGGGAGATGGGAAAAAAGCAATAAGGGCTACCTTCAGGTGTCCTTCTCTGTCCCTTGAAACAAGGACTTTCACAGTGAAAGAAACTGACACTCTCCCTACCTACAGTTTTCTGTCCCTAGAATAAATGTTTTTTTTAAGCACAATATAGCACAAGGACAATTCACTCACTGTCCTTACAGGTCCCTGGAAACAAGGACTTGCAGAGTGAAAGAAAAAAAACACTCTCCCTACCTACAGTTTTCTGTCCCTAGAAAAAATGTTTTTTTTAATCACAATATAACACAAGAACAATTCACTCACTGTCCTTACAGGTCCCTGGAAACAAGGACTTGCAGAGTGAAATAAACTGACACTCTCCCTACCTACAGTTTTCTGTCCCTAGAATAAATGTTTTTTTTAAGCACAATATAGCACAAGGAGAATTCACTCACTGTCCTTCCAGGTCCCTGGAAACAAGGACTTGCAGAGTGAAAGAAAAAAAACACTCTCCCTACCTACAGTTTTCTGTCCCTAGGAAAAATGTTTTTTTTAATCACAATATAGCACAAGAACAATTCACTCACTGTCCTTACAGGTCCCTGGAAACAAGGACTTGCAGAGTGAAATAAACTGACACTCTCCCTACCTACAGTTTTCTGTCCCTAGAATAAATGTTTTTTTTAAGCACAATATAGCACAAGGAGAATTCACTCACTGTCCTTCCAGGTCCCTGGAAACAAGGACTTGCAGAGTGAAAGAAAAAAAACACTCTCCCTACCTACAGTTTTCTGTCCCTAGAAAAAATGTTTTTTTTAATCACAATATAGCACAAGGACAATTCACTCACTGTCCTTACAGGTCCCTGGAAACAAGGACTTGCAGAGTGAAATAAACTGACACTCTCCCTACCTACAGTTTTCTGTCCCTAGAATAAATGTTTTTTTTAAGCACAATATAGCACAAGGACAATTCACTCACTGTCCTTACAGGTCCCTGGAAACAAGGACTTGCAGAGTGAAAGAAAAAAAACACTCTCCCTACCTACAGTTTTCTGTCCCTAGAAAAAATGTTTTTTTTAATCACAATATAGCACAAGGACAATTCACTCACTGTCCTTACAGGTCCCTGGAAACAAGGACTTGCAGAGTGAAAGAAAAAAAACACTCTCCCTACCTACAGTTTTCTGTCCCTAGAAAAAATGTTTTTTTTAATCACAATATAGCACAAGGACAATTCACTCACTGTCCTTACAGGTCCCTGGAAACAAGGACTTGCAGAGTGAAAGAAAAAAAACACTCTCCCTACCTACAGTTTTCTGTCCCTAGAAAAAATGTTTTTTTTAATCACAATATAGCACAAGGACAATTCACTCACTGTCCTTACAGGTCCCTGGAAACAAGGACTTGCAGAGTGAAATAAACTGACACTCTCCCTACCTACAGTTTTCTGTCCCTAGAATAAATGTTTTTTTTAAGCACAATATAGCACAAGGACAATTCACTCACTGTCCTTCCAGGTCCCTGGAAACAAGGACTTGCAGAGTGAAAGAAAAAAAACACTCTCCCTACCTACAGTTTTCTGTCCCTAGAAAAAATGTTTTTTTTAATCACAATATAGCACAAGGACAATTCACTCACTGTCCTTACAGGTCCCTGGAAACAAGGACTTGCAGAGTGAAATAAACTGACACTCTCCCTACCTACAGTTTTCTGTCCCTAGAATAAATGTTTTTTTTAAGCACAATATAGCACAAGGACAATTCACTCACTGTCCTTACAGGTCCCTGGAAACAAGGACTTGCAGAGTGAAATAAACTGACACTCTCCCTACCTACAGTTTTCTGTCCCTAGAATAAATGTTTTTTTTAAGCACAATATAGCACAAGGACAATTCACTCACTGTCCTTACAGGTCCCTGGAAACAAGGACTTGCAGAGTGAAAGAAAAAAAACACTCTCCCTACCTACAGTTTTCTGTCCCTAGAAAAAATGTTTTTTTTAATCACAATATAACACAAGAACAATTCACTCACTGTCCTTACAGGTCCCTGGAAACAAGGACTTGCAGAGTGAAATAAACTGACACTCTCCCTACCTACAGTTTTCTGTCCCTAGAATAAATGTTTTTTTTAAGCACAATATAGCACAAGGAGAATTCACTCACTGTCCTTCCAGGTCCCTGGAAACAAGGACTTGCAGAGTGAAAGAAAAAAAACACTCTCCCTACCTACAGTTTTCTGTCCCTAGGAAAAATGTTTTTTTTAATCACAATATAGCACAAGAACAATTCACTCACTGTCCTTACAGGTCCCTGGAAACAAGGACTTGCAGAGTGAAATAAACTGACACTCTCCCTACCTACAGTTTTCTGTCCCTAGAATAAATGTTTTTTTTAAGCACAATATAGCACAAGGAGAATTCACTCACTGTCCTTCCAGGTCCCTGGAAACAAGGACTTGCAGAGTGAAAGAAAAAAAACACTCTCCCTACCTACAGTTTTCTGTCCCTAGAAAAAATGTTTTTTTTAATCACAATATAGCACAAGGACAATTCACTCACTGTCCTTACAGGTCCCTGGAAACAAGGACTTGCAGAGTGAAATAAACTGACACTCTCCCTACCTACAGTTTTCTGTCCCTAGAATAAATGTTTTTTTTAAGCACAATATAGCACAAGGACAATTCACTCACTGTCCTTACAGGTCCCTGGAAACAAGGACTTGCAGAGTGAAAGAAAAAAAACACTCTCCCTACCTACAGTTTTCTGTCCCTAGAAAAAATGTTTTTTTTAATCACAATATAGCACAAGGACAATTCACTCACTGTCCTTACAGGTCCCTGGAAACAAGGACTTGCAGAGTGAAAGAAAAAAAACACTCTCCCTACCTACAGTTTTCTGTCCCTAGAAAAAATGTTTTTTTTAATCACAATATAGCACAAGGACAATTCACTCACTGTCCTTACAGGTCCCTGGAAACAAGGACTTGCAGAGTGAAAGAAAAAAAACACTCTCCCTACCTACAGTTTTCTGTCCCTAGAAAAAATGTTTTTTTTAATCACAATATAGCACAAGGACAATTCACTCACTGTCCTTACAGGTCCCTGGAAACAAGGACTTGCAGAGTGAAATAAACTGACACTCTCCCTACCTACAGTTTTCTGTCCCTAGAATAAATGTTTTTTTTAAGCACAATATAGCACAAGGACAATTCACTCACTGTCCTTCCAGGTCCCTGGAAACAAGGACTTGCAGAGTGAAAGAAAAAAAACACTCTCCCTACCTACAGTTTTCTGTCCCTAGAAAAAATGTTTTTTTTAATCACAATATAGCACAAGGACAATTCACTCACTGTCCTTACAGGTCCCTGGAAACAAGGACTTGCAGAGTGAAATAAACTGACACTCTCCCTACCTACAGTTTTCTGTCCCTAGAATAAATGTTTTTTTTAAGCACAATATAGCACAAGGACAATTCACTCACTGTCCTTACAGGTCCCTGGAAACAAGGACTTGCAGAGTGAAATAAACTGACACTCTCCCTACCTACAGTTTTCTGTCCCTAGAATAAATGTTTTTTTTAAGCACAATATAGCACAAGGACAATTCACTCACTGTCCTTCCAGGTCCCTGGAAACAAGGACTTGCAGAGTGAAAGAAAAAAAACACTCTCCCTACCTACAGTTTTCTGTCCCTAGAAAAAATGTTTTTTTTAATCACAATATAGCACAAGGACAATTCACTCACTGTCCTTACAGGTCCCTGGAAACAAGGACTTGCAGAGTGAAATAAACTGACACTCTCCCTACCTACAGTTTTCTGTCCCTAGAATAAATGTTTTTTTTAAGCACAATATAGCACAAGGACAATTCACTCACTGTCCTTACAGGTCCCTGGAAACAAGGACTTGCAGAGTGAAAGAAAAAAAACACTCTCCCTACCTACAGTTTTCTGTCCCTAGAAAAAATGTTTTTTTTAATCACAATATAGCACAAGGACAATTCACTCACTGTCCTTACAGGTCCCTGGAAACAAGGACTTGCAGAGTGAAAGAAAAAAAACACTCTCCCTACCTACAGTTTTCTGTCCCTAGAAAAAATGTTTTTTTTAATCACAATATAGCACAAGGACAATTCACTCACTGTCCTTACAGGTCCCTGGAAACAAGGACTTGCAGAGTGAAATAAACTGACACTCTCCCTACCTACAGTTTTCTGTCCCTAGAATAAATGTTTTTTTTAAGCACAATATAGCACAAGGACAATTCACTCACTGTCCTTACAGGTCCCTGGAAACAAGGACTTGCAGAGTGAAAAAAAAAAACACTCTCCCTACCTACAGTTTTCTGTCCCTAGAAAAAATGTTTTTTTTTAAGCACAATATAGCACAAGGACAATTCACTCACTGTCCTTCCAGGTCCCTGGAAACAAGGACTTGCAGAGTGAAAGAAAAAAAACACTCTCCCTACCTACAGTTTTCTGTCCCTAGAAAAAATGTTTTTTTTAATCACAATATAGCACAAGGACAATTCACTCACTGTCCTTACAGGTCCCTGGAAACAAGGACTTGCAGAGTGAAAGAAACTGACACTCTCCCTACCTACAGTTTTCTGTCCCTAGAATAAATGTTTTTTTAAGCACAATATAGCACAAGGACAATTCACTCACTGTCCTTCCAGGTCCCTGGAAACAAGGACTTGCAGAGTGAAAGAAACTGACACTGTCCCTACCTACAGTTTTCTGTCCCTAGAATAAATGTTTTTTTTAAGCACACTATAGCACAAGCACAAAACACACTGACACTCTCCCTACCTATCCTTCTCTTTCCCTAAACTAAAGGAATCCAGGTTAAGCAAGAAAGAAATAACAGTCACTGTCCCTGCCTATGCTGCTCTATCCCTGCTCCGGAACACACTACACTAGGCCGCCGTGCTGGCGGCCTTTTATAGTGTGGGGCGTGTACTAAACACCCTCAGCAATAATTGGCCACAGGCATCCTGCCTGTGGCCAATCATTGCTCTCCTCGCTGCCGGCGCTGTGATTGGCCAAGCATGCGGGGTCACAGTGCATGCTTGGCCAATCACAGCGCCTGGATGACACTGCGATGGCGTAGTGCATTGTGGGCCGTTCGCGTCACTCGAATTTGGCGCGAACGGCCCAAATCGTTCGATCTTCGTCGAACGATCGAACAGCCGATGTTCGAGTCGAACGTATGTTCGACTCGAACACGAAGCTCATCCCTAATTGGCACATATCTTCCCTCTCCAATACACAGAAACCCTGGGTCCTCTCTCACCTGGCCTCCGCTGCCTTCACTCTCTCCTGTCTGTGCAATTCACGGGGAGAGAGAGAGCCTGCCCTCTCTCCAGGTGTCCCCTAATCACTGCTCCTACAGCTTCCGAGCCTCCCGGCTGCCTACAACAAACCAGAAGTACCCTCAACGCCATCTTGGTTCACCCTCGACAGCCGGGAGCGTCTACGATTCCCTGCAGCCTAAAGGGGCCCTGCAGCTATGGAGAGCCTGTAAAGATGAAGAGGGAGAGACCCATGTTGCCCGCAGGGGGGGTTGACTTTACCTGTCCCCAGAGACCAGTACCCCAGCCCCCCAGAGTTTTACAACCGAACGGAGGGAGCTTCGCCACAGGAGAGGGGCTGAACCTGTGCGGCTGGCCAGATTTATCCGGCAAGGTGAGGGTAAAAATAAAAATCTTCTTTCCATAGTTATAATCATTGAGCATTTGAGGAACAAAAAGAGAATGCCACCTGGGGGTACTCCTTTATAGTATAACCAGTCCTGATTGGGCGAGGGGGCAGAGCCTATCCCATACATGTATGCTGTCATGCTTGTTTCAGGAAAGCTCTATTTGTGGGAAAAAAAGGACATCAATTATGTTTGGGTACAACGTTGCACGACTGCACAATTGTCAGTTAAGTAATGCAGTGCCAAATCATAAAAAATGGCCTGGTCATTAAGGGGGTAAATCCTTCCCGGGCTGAAGTGGTTAAAGCATGTTATACAGCTTGTGCTGTGTAATTTGGCCCCCTGTATCATCTAAAATACCTGGCTGATCCTGCCTGGTTCTGCTCTCCCCCCTGTAAACTGACCACGGTTTATCATGGCTGCTGAGTCCTGACACCGTGGTCAGTTTACGTGCCTCCATCATCCGCAGCTCTCCTCTGTCCTTCTCTGTCCTCTCCCCCCTCCCTCCCTGCCTGTCAGATCTGTGTGTGATCCACCCCTCCCCTCCCCTTCTAGCACCGTTCTGAGCAGTATAAAACAAACTGCTCACAATCACTGCCAGCCCCTCTGCTAGGATAACATGTAGTATACAGTGTATGCCATTTTTTAAAATTCTTCTTCCAAATACCTTATTGCTCCTCGCTGATCAGCGGTCACGTGACTGCTCGTCGCTCTCTTCCTCTTCCTCCGATGTATGCACTACAGAGGGAGGTCATGTGACCACCCGGCAGACGTCAGAAGGAGATCTCGGTCCCTCCCTATGTAGTCCATACATCTGAGGAAGAGAGCGACAGGTGGTCAGTCAACTGACCGCTGATCGGCGAGGAGCAATGAGGTATTTAGAAGAAGAATGTTAAAAAAACGCCATACCCTGTATTCTACAGGTTATCCTAGCAGAGGGGCTGCCAGTGATTGTGAGCACTGCCTTTACAACCCCTTTAAGAAGTGGATTGGGGATGTGTTCTCCAATCCTAACATACTTTCTTTCTTGGGTGATAACACACTGCTGACTTATAGATACAGTGAGTAAATGTTGTCAACCTTGGACAGAAAGTGTGTTACTGGCAGGATCACCAGGTGAAAATAAAGAAAAAACAAAGCCAGAAAAAAGAAAACGAATACAGCCACATCTATATTAAATTGTTGTTCTTGAGTTTTTATACACGTTACTTGACAGTATATGCAGATGGAAGCTCCCTTTGTTCTGCAGGTGAATGAAACAAAGTAGACCCAAATGTAATAATGTTACTTTTGTAACTTTATAAACACTGTGTTAGGCGGTTCATTTTTTGACAGCAGCCACTTCTACAGCTGCTGAATTTACACAGCAAGTCTGGGATATTATTTTGACAGCTGGGCAGAAAGATAAGGAATACTACAGTTGCCCTGTGTAGACATGTGCAATTGGTTTCATTACGAATTCAGACAAAATTTGCGTGATTTGAAGATTCAAATAATGAAGTATTTTGAAAATGAATCATTTGAACATAACGATTATGATGAAATTAAATAATATACTTTTTGAATTAAACTGAAATTAAACACATTTTTCTGCCGTGTACATCTTTAGCCTCTAGCCCTTTGTACTTTGATGACATTTTTGGGCCATGTATAGCACTTCCAGTATCCACAATTAAAAAACACTGCCCTAGATATTATATGTAATTTTCATTGAAGAAAACCACTGCTTATACATTTGTTCAGCATATATTCTTGAAATTGAATCAAATATTTGACATGCGGCTCCAAGTAGGATCAGACTCCACCAGAGACGGGACAAGTGGTGGGCAGGAGGGGCAGATGCCCTGGGCACTGTGGTATCATGTGAGGTGGGGGGGCATTACAAGGACATTTGGAGGGGGGATTTGGGGGGCAGCAGGGGATAATAATTGTTCTAGAAGGGGAAATTTGGAGAAGGGTATGCTAGGAGTGGTGATTTAGGGGGATTTGTGTTGAAAGGGGGTTGGGGGAAGAGGATTTGTGCTAGGAGGGGGGATTTGGGGGGTCTGTGCTAGAAGCGGTGATATGGTAGAAGGGATAATTGGGGGGTATACCTGCTAGGAGGGATAGTGGGAGGATTTGTGCTGGGAGGGGGGCTTTGGAAGGGGGGTGTACTCAGGGGGGAAATACGAGAGGTAGAGGATTTGTGCTAGGAGGGGTGATTTTATTTTTGAAGAGGGGGCACATTTGATTTGCATTGGGTCGATAGGGGGGCAAAGATTTGTACTGGGAGGGGGGATTTCAGCCAGGGGGTGGATTTGTACTGGGAGAAGGGGGCATTTATGCTTAGTGATAAGCATGCAGATTAGTGCAAATTTTTTTGGGGGGGAGTGGATTTTTGCTGACATATAATGCTCATACATCCTAGGGGGGGCGCAGTTTGGCTTTTTCACCTGGGGCTCTAGATGACCTTCTCCCAGCACTGGGCTCCACACTCCAAAATCTCAGGTGCAGGCTTGTCTTATCTCAACTGAAGCAATCAATTGTACCAGTAACAGGAATGCTGCATGTGGGGAGGTGCAGCGTGGTGCGGCATCAGAGTCCAGTTGCAGAAAACAGAAATGTCTTAAAATAAAAGTTCAGTAATGCACAACAAGATCAGCTAGAAGATAACCTGACTGGGAGCAGTCACAGAATGTGCAGTGATGAGTAGTAGCAGTAGGTCTCAGGTGTGCTGACAGTGTCTGTCTCGAGGGGCGGAATACAACTTGGCCAGTCCGTACACAATTAGGGAGGCTTTCAGGAAGAATGGTGTGTCCCTGCACTTTCACTACTCACCTGGAACCTCTCCTTGACACTAAGCACTGTCCCTGACAGACAGGTAACCTGTCCCTACTCTAGCCACACGTAAAACACGCGCCAAACCCAGAAGCCAGGGTCTGAAATAGACTCTGCCTGACCCAAGATGTCTGCCTGACCCAAAGTCACATGGCATCCAAATGGAAACTGCCTCTTTGTGACCGAGGAGATCTTTGATAAAACAAGGCTCCTCTCAACTTCCTCCTCCACCTGCATTGCCCCTATGGGTGAGCGCCACCTGCAGTGGGGAAAATAGACTGCACCTGCCTACATGCACACAGAGAAAATAGTGGGCAGAAACAAGTTCTGTTGTACATGTTTTGCGTTAGGCACAGCACTTTCGCAAATAATCTTTAAGACAGCATTATGCCTAGCACAAAACATGTCGGAATAGAACTTGTGCCTACTCACTATTTTAACCACTTGCTTACTGGGCACATAACCCCCTTCCTGCCCAGGCGAAATGTCAGCCTTCGGCACTGTCACGCTTTGAATGACAATTGCGCAGTCGTGCAACGTGGCTCCCAAACAAAATTGACGTCCTTTTCTTCCCACAAATAGAGCTTTCTTTTGGTGGTATTTGATCATTTCTGCGGTTTTTATTTTTTGCGCTATAAACAAAAATAGAGCGATAATTTTAAAAAAAAACACAATCTTTTTTACTTTTTGCTATAATAAATATCCCCATTTTTATTTTAAAAAACTATTTTTTTTCTCAGTTTAGGCCGATACGTATTCTTCTACGTATTTTAGGTAAAAAAAAAATGCAATAAGCGTACAGTGATTGGTTTGAGCAAAAGTTATAGTGCCTACAAAATAGGGAATAGAATTATGACATTTTTTTGTATTACCGTATTATTATTTTTTTACTAGTAATGGCGGCGATCTGCGATTTTTATTGATACTGCGACATTATGGCGGACCCATCGGACACTTTTGACACATTTTTGGGACCATTCACATTTATACAGCGATTAGTGCTATAAATATGCACTGATTACTGTATAAATGTGACTGGCAGGGAAGGGGTTAACACTAGGGGCGGGAAGGGGTTAAATGTGTACCCTGCGAGCGATTCTTACTGTGGGGGGAGGGGACTGACTGGGGGAGGAGACCGATCTGTGTCCCTATGTACAAGGGACACAGCATCGGTCTCTTCTCTCCCTGACAGAACATGGATCTCTATGTTTACACACAGAGATCCACGTCCCTGCTCTGTGACAGCCGATCGCGTGTATATGGCGGACATCGCGGCCGCCAGGCACGCGCATCGGCACCCGCATGACACAGCGGGCACAGCTTTTCCCCGATGTGCGCCCGTCCATGGACGTCCTCCCGGCAATTGAGCGCCGCAGTGCGGCCGTCTTTTGACCACGCCCCGGGCGCGAAGTGGTTAATAAAGGAAGAACGTTCTTGAACTTGAATTGCCTAGGTTTGTGCCACTCATGGGCGTCCGCTGAACTTTTTTCAGGGGGGGGCAAAATTTTAAGGTCATCCATGCATCTTTGGGGAAGTGGAGCAGCTCTGTATACACCACTCCTCCACCGCCCCTGCTCATTTAAATAAATGGGCACCGCTGCCGAAGCACCTGCAAATCGCTTCGGCAGTGGCGATACACCGTTTCATTTAACCCTGTCTTCAACCGCTAGCTGGGGTTAAAAGCTCCCCACTAGCGGCCTAATAGCGCCACTAAAACTATGATAAAGCGCCGCTAAAACTAGCGGCGCTTTACCGATAACGCGGCCAGCTGGCAGTGTGAAATAGCTCTTGAGTATAATTCAGCTTCACTCCACCATGTCCATATAAATATAGCCTAGAGAATGTACATCTTTCTATGTTGCAATACATCTGTTGTGGCCATATTTTGATCTTTATGAAAACAGCCTATACTGTATAGGTTGTTTTCATCTAGATCAAAATATGGCCGCCCACAACAGATGTATTGCAATACAAAAAGACGTACACAGTGGGGTCGTGACACAGGCACTGCTGTTACCTGTAATTCTTCAGCGATAGGCCCAGGGCAGGCACTGGCATCGTATTCTCTCGTCTCGGCCACTGCATGCCACGCACCTGTGGGAGGAGCCGGCGCATACATTTACACAGGCAGAGGCCCGAGCGGCAGAGCCAATCCGATGCTCGGGCCGGGGGTGAGGAGGGAGGGACGGATGTGTAGTTGGAAGAGACAAAGCAGCCCCAGCCCCCAGGCCAGCAGCAGACTTAGAAAAAAAAGTCCACGGCTGCCGCGGAGGCGGCCATTGCAACACAGGGGGCAAGTGTCTTCACTCTGACTTCTGATTCCAGGGGGGGCAATTGACCCCCCTTGCCCTATGGAGCGGACGCCCATGGTGCCACTGAGAAGAAAGTAAGGAAATTCTTCACACTGGGGGCACACAGAGGAAAAGAAACTTGACAGAAGTTGTAACCTTTCTACAGTTTAGTAAAAACAAGATAAAACATTTTTTGTTGCTGTTGGAGATTTTATTGGAGAGATTCATGTTTATTTCCACTATCAGTGATAGGTGCACAGAAAGTTAGGGAAAACAACTACAAGAGAGCAATAATAACCTGGCAAAAGGTATTCATTTTTAACATCTCTATTCAAATAAAAAAAAAATGGCTAGAGTTAGGCCTTGCACAAATATAAAATAATTTAATAATGCATGCATCAAATACATTTTTTTTTCTAATGAACAAATATCCATATGTGTTTGAGACACTAATAAGATGTGACAAGTGTCGCCATGCAACACACAATTATATGAGTGACTGTGATATCTTAGTGCTTTTACTGCCATAGAGATCTAGAAATATTTACATTTTTATTTTCTCTGAATTTGCCTTGAGCAACAAATGAGTACGTAGGGAAGCATATAAATGAAGATCAGGTGAACATCACTTTGATCTAATAGGTGAACACAAAGAAGGACATTGAATTGTTGTAAAGACGGCATACGTCATCAAATTTACCATCTGTTTTCAGTGTTTTCACTACAAAGGCTACCTGCCACCTCTCATCCAGCAGAGACTTTGAACCTTACATATGTGTCACAAGAAGAAAGAAAAGGTAATTCTTAATAACAACATTATCAGAATTATTCAATTAGCTAGTGCAAAAAAAGCACGGCCTAGGAAATGAGCGGAAACAATCTGAATTCATTTTTTACCTTATAAGAGACAGAAATCTGACTGATTGTTCTGGGTTATTGCACTTTGCTCCAAACTATGGAACATGACCAATTACCTGAGGCATTCTAGATACACTATATTACCAAAAGTATTGGGACACCTGTCTTTACACACAAATGAACTTTAATGGCATCCCAGTCTTAGTCCGTAGGGTTCAATATTGAGTTGGTCCACCCTTTGCAGCTATAACAGCTTCCACTCTTCTGGGAAGGCTGTCCACAAGGTTTAGAAGTGTATCTATGTGAATGCTTGACCATTCTTCCAGACGTGCATTTGTGAGATCAGGGACTGATGTTGGATGAGAAGGCCTGGCTCACTGTCTGCGTTCTAATTCATCACAAAGGTGTCCTATCGGGTTGGGGAGGCCAGTCAAGTTCCTCCACCCCAAACTTACTCATCCATGTCTTTATGGACCTTGCTTTGTGCACTGGTGTGCAGTAATGTTGGAACAGGAAGAGGCCATCCCCAAACTGTTCCCACAAAGTTGGGAGCATGAAATTGTCCAAAATGTCTTGGTATGCTGATGCCTTAAGAGTTTCCTTTACTGGAACTAAAGGGCCAAGCCCAACCCCTGAAAAACAACCCACACCATAATCCTCTCTCCACAAAATGATTTGGATCAGTGCACAAAGCAAGGCCCATAAAGACATGGATGAGCGAGTTTGGGGTGGAGGAACTTGACTGGCCTGCACAGAGTCCTGACCTCAACCCGACAGAACACCTTTGAGATGAATTAATGCACTGCATCAACCTCAATGCACTGTCTAATTGGGTAACTAAGTCGCAAATGAGGTTTAATGTTGATAAATGTAAAGTTATGCACTTGGGGGCTAAGAATATGAATGCATCATACATACTAGGGGGAGTACAAGTGGGGGGATCCATAGTGGAGAAGGATCTGGGGGTTTTGGTAGATCATAAGCTCAATAATAGCATGCAATGACAAGCTACGGTTTCCAAAGTCCTTTCTTGTATTAAGAGAGGTATGGACTCCAGAGAGAGAGAGAGAGAGAGAGAGATAATTTTGCCCCTGTACAAATCATTAGAAAGACCTCATCTGGAATATGCAGTTCAGTTTTGGGCACCAGTTCTCAAAAAGGATATTGGGGAACTGGAGAAAGTGCAGAGAAGGGCAACCAAACTGATAAGAGGCATGGAGGAGCTCAGCTATGAGTAGGGATGAGCTCGGTGTTCGACCGTTCGGCGAACATCGAATGATTTGGGCCGTTCGCGCCAAATTCGATTGACGCGAACGGCCCACAATACACTGCGCCATCGCAGTGCAATCCCGGCGCTGTGATTGGCCAAGCATGTACTGTGACCCCGCATGCTTGGCCAATCACAGCGCAGGCAGCTAGGAGAGCCATAATTGGCCACAGGCAGGTTGCCTGTGGCCAATTATAGCTCAGGGGGTTTAGCACACGCCCCACACTATAAAAGGCCGCCAGCGCGGCGGCCTTGTGTAGTGTGTTCCGGCGCAGGGAAAGAGTTACATAGGCAGGGACAGTGTCAGTGCTATTTGTACCTCAAACTTGTGTGTAGGGAGAGAGAAGGATAGGCAGGGAGAGTGTCAGTGTCATATTCTTTGCTAAACCTTGTGTGCAGGGAGAGAGAAGGATAGGCAGGGAACAGTGTCAGTGTCATATTCTTTGCTAAACCTTGTGTGCAGGGAGAGAGAAGGATGGGCAGGGAGAGTGTCAGTGTCATATACTTTGATGAACCTTGTGTGCAGGGAGAGAGAAGGATAGGCAGGGGACAGTGTCAGTGTCATATTCTTTGCTAAACCTTGTGTTCAGGGAGAGAGAAGGATAGCAGGGAGAGTGTTAGTGTCATATACTTTGATAAACCTTGTGTGCAGGGAGAGAGAAGGATAGGCAGGGGACAGTGTCAGTGTCATTGTTGCTAAGCCTCCTGCACATTATACACCTGAAGTTAGCCTGTATTGCTGCTTTTTCCTGGTGTGTTACACCAACAGGCATTTGCAGCACTTACAGCGGGCGGAGTGTGCCTCCTGATCATATTACACCTGAAGTTAGCCTGTATTGCTGCTTTTTCCTGGTGTGTTACACCAACAGGCATTTGCAGCACTTACAGCGGGCGGAGTGTGCCTCCTGATCATATTACACCTGAAGTTAGCCTGTATTGCTGCTTTTTCCTGGTGTGTTACACCAACAGGCATTTGCAGCACTTACAGCGGGCAGAGTGTGCCTCCTGATCATATTACACCTGAAGTTAGCCTGTATTGCTGCTTTTTCCTAGTGTGTTACACCAACAGGCATTTGCAGCACTTACAGCGGGCGGAGTGTGCCTCCTGATCATATTACACCTGAAGTTAGCCTGTATTGCTCCTTTTTCCTGGTGTGTTACACCAAAAGGCATTTGCAGCACTTACAGCGGGCGGAGTGTGCCTACTGATCATATTACACCTGAAGTTGGCCTGTATTGCTGCTTTTTCCTGGTGTGTTACACCAACAGGCATTTGCAGCACTTACAGCAGGCGGAGTGTGCCTCCTGATCATATTACACCTGACGTTAGGCTGTATTGCTGTTTTTCCTGGTGTGTTACACCAACAGGCATTTGCAGCACTTACAGCGGGCGGAGTGTGCCTCCTGATCATATTACACCTGAAGTTAGCCTGTATTGCTGCTTTTTCCTGGTGTGTTACACCAACAGGCATTTGCAGCACTTACAGCGGGCGGAGTGTGCCTCCTAAACATATTACACCTGAAGTTAGCCTGTATTGCTGCTTTTTCCTGGTGTGTTACAGCCAAGATTCCTAACGTCATCACGTATTGGATATTGATGTATTGATGCCAGGGCCGGCCCTACCATGGGACCCGATGGTACCTCGGTCCCAGGCGGCACTTATAGGGGGGCGGCAAATTGCCGCCCGTCAGCCAGCCGCAGGGCCGCCATCAGGGGGGTACAGGCAGGCAGTAGTACTCCTGTAAGGGGCCCCAGCGTGCCCGCTATAGTGAAGGAACTAGAAGCTGTGACAAGGGAGAGAGGCGAGCTGCGGGACGTCAGTATATCTCCCCCCGCTCGCCCCCTCCTTTCTCCCGAGTGTCAGCAGTGGAGAGAGAGCGGCTCTAACCTGGTTTGCTGCTTAGTTCTTTGCCTGGTCTGTTTCCATCCCGATTGGCTGCGCTGTGGCCAATCAAAAGAGACTAGGGTCTAGTGGAGCATCATGGAACATGCAGTCCCAGAAGCTTGACTGCTCCATTGTTGTGCACAGCCAGCAGACTTCAGCCCCCAGCATGCACTATGCTGGGAGAGAGAGTCAGGAACCCAGGAAGAAACTGAGGGAGTAATTGCTACAGGACACAGGGAAAAGAGAGGGATGTGCTGGGGGAAGCCAGAGAGGCACCAACACTGTACCATTGGCCCCTTTCACACTGAGGCGGGGAGGTATAGCAGCGTTATTTTTAGCGCCGCTATACCTTAATTTTTACCGCGGTATTCGGCCGCTAGCTAGCGGCCGAAAAAGGGTTAATACCACCCGCAATGCGCCTCTGCAGAGGCGCATTGCGGGCAGTATTACCGCGGTTTCCCATTGCTTTCAATGGGAAACCGCGGTAAAGGAGCGGTGAACACACCGCTCCTTCACCGCTGTAAAGATGCGGCTAGCAGGACTTTTGGAGCGGTCCTGCTAGCGCACCGCTTCAATGTGAAAGCCTTCGGGCTTTCACATTGGGACTGCAGGGCACGATTTTTTCAGGCGGTATAGCAGCGCTATTTTTAGCGCTAAACCGCCTAAAAAACGTGTCAGTGTGAAAGGGGCCTTACAATCAGAGAGGGAGCCACGCTGTGCCCGTGACAATCTGCAATGTGTAACATCGGGGCAAGTGACAATCTGCATCTGGTGGCAGGTGACTCGGTAAGTGACACACTCGGGGCTCCCACTGATTCGGCATTATGGTGAGTTGAACTATTTTATTTTATATAACAATGTAATAATAGAAATAATGCACTTCAATAATTTTTGTTGTGATTCGGCACTGCATCGATTTAACTGACAATTGCGCGGTCGTGCGACGTTGTACCTAAACAAAATTGACGTCCTTTTTCCCCCACAAATAGAGCTTTCTTTTGGTGGTATTTGATCACTTCTGCGGTTTTTATTTTTTGTGCTATAAACAAAAATAGCGACAATTTTGAAAAAACATTTTTTTTTTACTTTTTGCTATAATAAACATCCCAAAAAATAAAAATAAACATTTCTTCATCAGTTTAGGTCGATATGTATTCTTCTACATATGTTTGTTAGAAAAAACGCAATGTGTATATTTATTAGTTTGCGCAAAAGTTATAGCGTCTACAAAATAGAGGATAGATTTATGGCATTTTTAGTATTATTATTTTTTTTTTTACTAGTAATGGCGGTGATCTGCGATTTTTAGCGAGACTGTGGACAGATCGGACACTTTTGACACTTTTTTGGGACCAGTGACATTTATATAGCGGTCTGTGCTATAAAAATGCACTGATTACTGTGTAAATGTCACTGGCAGGAAAGGGGTTAAATGTGTTCCCTGGGAGGGGTTTCTAACTGGGGGGATGGGACTGACTGGAGGAGGAGAGAGATCTCTGTTCCTAATCACTAGGAAGAGCAGATCTGTCTCTCCTCCCCTGTCAGAATGGGGATCTGTCTGTTTACATTGACAGATCCCCGTTCTGGCTCTCTGGAGCGATCACGGGTGGCCGGCTGACATTGCGGCCACCAGCCACGCACAGGTCCTTTTATACTCATATATACATGTATAAAGCCATGACAGGTCCTCTTTATACTCCTACATACATGTATAGAGCCATGACAGGTCCACTTTAGTTATCATGATATAAAATAATTAATGTGGGGTATTTGGTGGGCGTGATTTTTTTTTGGCACCAGGCAGCACGATGTCTTGGGCCGGCACTGATTGATGCAGTCTATGTTTGCTCTCTGACTAGCATACGGAAACATTAGAAACCTTTTTTACGCTTGTTACGTTGCTGTTTCCTTGCCTATTTTACTATTTGTGGATTGGATGTGGACTTTTTGATTTTGGCTTTTTTGCTGTGTGTTTTTACAATAAATCCTTTGAATTTTTTGAAAATACTGCACCATGAAGTCCTTTTTTTAATCCTTCCTTCCTGAGTTGAACAAGCTCTTAGGAGTACACTTGGAAGCTGGAGCGATTCTGTTCCCGCCTACCTTTTCCTTTTTCGTTTTGAATACTGTGTGTCAAGAAATCTGATTACCTGGTGGAGTGAGGACAGCCCACTTGGGATAAAGGAACAGGTGAATACCATCGCTGCCGGCAGGCTGATGCACACGCCTTTGTGACCTCTATGATCTGAGGTCCCGTCCATCTGGTAAGCGGCTTTAAGATTATCTGTTATCACTGAACATCTATAGAGTAAGGCTCCCTTTGGATATCCCTTATCCATATGAAGCAAGTGGATTTCACCTTTGGAATTTAAATGTGTTGTGGACATTTTGTTCAATCTCACCTTTATAAATTTAATTTTTAAATTAATATTTGCCTTTGGAGAACAATTTCACTTTCACTATTGAGATTCAGTATATATTCTCTTGTGTTTTTTTTTTCACTATTGAGATTCAGTATATATTCTCTTGTGTTTTTTTTCACTTAGTGTGTTATTAGTAATATATTTATCATTTTTTATTTAATCAATGTCAGTGATTGCGCGCTTGTCCTTTTACACATGTTACACCAACAGGCATTTGCAGCACTTACAGCGGGCGGAGTGTGCCTCCTGATCATATTACACCTGAAGTTAGCCTGTATTGCTGCTTTTTCCTGGTGTGTTACACCAACAGGCATTTGCAGCACTTACAGCGGGCGGAGTGTGCCTCCTGCAAAATATACTCCTGAAGCTAGGCCTTATTGCTGGTTTTCCCATTTCCCTGCAGGCCATTAGAATGTCTGGAAGGCAAACAAGGAGAGGCAGACAGTCAGGAGCCAATGAAAGAGGGCAAGCAGGCTCTGGGTCTAGAGACAACAGTGCTGGTCGTGGACGCGGTGCATCGCCATCAGCACGTGGCCATGGGACACGCTTGTCCTTCTTTTCTGCAGCTGGACGTGTTGAGCCGCATCATGCCGAAGACTTGGTAGAGTGGATGACCAAGCCCTCCCCATCCTCTCTCACCCAGGCTCAGGGTACTGGCAAAGCAGCTGCCAAAGCGTCCTCTTCCCTGGTATCAATGTCATCATCAGTCACTCCTTCCCTAGACCAACCATGACCTCCTGAGGAGTCCCCCGAACAGTTTAAGCACAGTGTTGGGTACATGCTCCAGGAGGATGCCCAGCGTTTCAAAGGGTCTGATGATGATACCCAGCTAGAGGAAGGCAGTAGCGTGAGAGCAGAGAGAGGGGATGCTCAAGAAGGACACCAATCTGGCAGTCATGTTCCAGCAGCTGCAGCATACTGCCAGATTGGCTCCAGTGATGAGGAGGGAGGGGATGATGAGGTCACTGACTCCACGTGGGTGCCTAATAGGAGAGAGGAGGAGGAGGAGGAGGATGAGGAGGAGGCATATCTCCAACGAGGCAGGATGCCCTCGGGGGGCCAGCGTAAGGGCAGCACACCGACGGAATCACACCGCAGAGCTCCGCCTGTGCAGGGCGCTGCCTCTGCCCGTTATTCAAAAAGTTCTTTGGTGTGGGCCTTTTTTGAGTCGAGTGCATCAGATCGCACAGCTGCTGTTTGCAACATATGTCTCAAGCGTATATCGCGTGGGCCAAAACATCACCCGCTTGGGCACCACATGCTTGACCAGACATATGTTGACCTGCCATGCAGCTCGTGGGCAAGCCTACCTTAAAGACCCACACCAAAGAACAAAGCGGACCTCTCCTTGCACCGCATCAGCGGGGATCTCCAACCCCACTATACCTTCAGTCCTCTCTGAAACCTGCACTGAGAGGAATGAAGGTGTAGAATTAGGTGTGTCACAGCCAAGTACTTGCGGGCACTCTGCTAGCAGTACACCGACGTCCGATTCTAGCAGGCAAATTTCCCTGCCCCAGCTGCTGGACCATCAAAAAAAGTTCACTCCCAGCCATCCACATGCCCAGCGGTTGAATGCTAGCTTGGCTAAATTGCTAGCGCTTCAACTGCTGCCTTTTCAGTTGGTAGACTCGGCCCCCTTCCGTGAGTTTGTGCAATGTGTTCCTCAGGCGATTCCGGCTCTCTACCGGCATGTGGAAGGCAATGTCTTGGCCTCGCTGGACAGGGCGGTCAGCAGTAAGGTGCATATTACCGCTGACTCATGGTCCAGCAGGCATGGACAGGGACGTTACCTTTCTTTCACGGCCCATTGGGTCACTCTTTTGGCAGCTGGGAAGGATGCAGGACAAGGTGTAGTAGTGTTGGAGGTTGTTCCACCGCCACGCCTCCAAAATGCTACTACTGGTTGTGACACACCTCTCTCCTCCACCCCCTCCTCTTCTTCTTCCTCCATGGCCTCTTCCTGTGCTTTGTCCTCGGAACCAGCGGTGCTCCGTAGGCGTTCAAGGGGCTACGCAAGTACGCAGGCAAAAATATGCCATGCCGTGCTTGCGCTGGTGTGTTTGGGGGACAGGAGCCACACTGGGGCAGAGGTTCTGTCTGCTCTGCAGGGGCAGGCCGAGAGGTGGTTGACGCCACGCCAGCTTAAGCCAGGAATGGTAGTTTGCGACAATGGCACCAACCTCCTCTCCGCTCTCCGACAGGGACAACTGACCCATGTGCCCTGTGTGGCTCACGTCCTTAACCTGGTGGTGCAGGGGTTCTTGGGCAGGTACCCGGGCTTACAGGATGTCCTGAGGCAGGCCAGGAAAGTCTGTGTGCATTTCCGCAGATCTTATAATGCCAGTGCTCGCCTGGCTGAGCTGCAAAAGGAGTTGAACCTGCCCAAGAACCGCCTTATATGTGACATGCCAACCAGGTGGAACTCAACGTTGGCCATGCTGCAGCGGCTGCACACGCAGCAGAGGGCCATCAATGAGTACCTGTGCGACTACGGCACCAGGACAGGGTCAGGGGAGCTCGGGTTTTTTTCACCACGCCAGTGGGGCATGATCAGGGATGCATGCACTGTCCTGGCACCATTTTAGGAGGCCACGAGGATGGTGAGCAGTGACAGTGCATGCATCAGTGACACTGTACCTCTTGTCCACCTGTTGGAACATACGCTGCGTGGAATAATGGACAGGGCACTTGAGGCAGAACAGAGGCAGGAAGAGGAGGACTTCCTTGCCTCTCAAGGCCCCCTTTACCCAGACAGTGTTCCTTCTGTCCCACCCATCACACAGGAAGAGGAGGAGGAGGAGGATTGTGTCAGCATGGAGGTGGAGCCTGGCACTCAGCATCATCAGCAGGAGTCTTTTAGGGATGATTTACAGTCCCAAGAAACCAGTGGACTTGTACGTGGCTGGGAGGAGGTGGCTGCGGATCATGTCGTCCTTAGTGACCCAGAGGACTCCGGACCGAATGCCTCAGCTAACCTACGCTGCATGGCCTCCCTGATCCTGCAAAGTCTGCGGAAGGATCCTCGTATTCTTCGGATCAAGGAGAGGGACCATTACTAGCTGGCCACTCTCCTTGATCCACGGTACAAGGGTAAGGTTGCGGACCTTATCTTACCGTCGCAGAGGGAGCAGAGGATGAGACAACTCCGGGAGGCCTTGCAGAAAGGTCTGTGCAATGCGTTCCCAGAGACTGGGAGGTTACAAACTCCTGGTCCTTGACAACGAGTTGCTGAGGCTTCGGTCAGTCAAAGAAGGAGCGGTGGGGAAGGTGGCCATATGACCGATGCGTTCAGACAATTCTTTAGTCCGCAGCCCCAAGGTATGATCGGTTCCAGCAACCATCGCCAGCGTCTGATATACATGGTGCAGGAATACCTAGGGGCAAGGTCAGACTTGGACACCATCCCCACCGAAAATCCTCTGGCTTACTGGGTCTTGAGGATGGATCACTGGCCAGAGCTTGCACAGTATGCAATTGAGCTACTGGCCTGTCCTGCATCCAGCGTTCTTTCAGAACGCACATTCAGTGCTGCTGGAGGATTTGTCACGGATCACAGGGTGCGCCTGTCCACCGACTCTGTTGATCGACTGACCTTCATAAAGATGAACCAGTCTTGGATCACCACCAGCTACCAAACACCTGAAGCTGATATAACAGACTAATTTATTTTCAAATGTCACATCCCTTCAAGACTGATGCTGATGCTGAGAGACTGTCCTGTTATGTTGACTGATTATCCTCCTCCTCCTCAATGATCCGATTGATGATGATAGCTTGGAAGAACATTTTTGTTTCTGGGTGCCGCCACCACTGGCTAAGGCCCAATTTTTCAGCCCCTGTTTAACAGGGGCATGTAATTACAATTTTTTATGCAATGCTTTGCAGCACGGCTCATTCCTGCACTCCAACTAGAGGATCTGGGAGAGGTTGCAGTGTCGTGGCACCAGCACCAGTGGCTAAGGCCAAATTTTTCAGCCCCTGTTTAACAGGGGCGTGTTATTACAATTTTTTATGCAATGCTTTGCAGCAGGGCTCATTCCTGCACTCCAACTAGAGTATCTGGGAGAGGTTGCAGTGTCGTGGCACCAGCACCAGTGCCTAAGGCCCAATTTTTCAGCCCCTGTTTAACAGGGGCGTGTAATTACAATTTTTGATCTAATAATTCACAGCAGGGCCCATTCCTGCGCCCACCAAGAATAACTGTGAGGCCTTACAGTGTTGTGTCAACACCACCACCACCACCACCAAAGGCCCAATTTTTCAGCCCCTGTTCAACAGGGGCATGCAATTACAATTCTTGATCTAATAATTCACAGCAGGGCCCATTCCTGCGCCCACCAAGAGTAACTGTGAGGCCTTACAGTGTTGTGTCAACACCACCACCACCACCACCAAAGGCCCAATTTTTCAGCCCCTGTTCAACAGGGGCATGCAATTACAATTCTTGATCTAATAATTCACAGCAGGGCCCATTCATGCGCCCACCAAGAGTAACTGTGAGGGCTCACAGTGTTGTGGCAACACCAACATGTAAGGGGCAAATTTCAGCTGAGTATATACGGCAGGCCCCTACTTTCAAACATCCAACTTACAAACGACTCCTTGCAAACGGAAGGATACAACAGGAAGCGAGAGGAAATCTACCCCTAGGAAGGCAAATTCTCTCCCGTAAGAGTTAATATGGGAAAAAAGTGTCTCCTCTCCACTGATGCTTTATCACCAAATTTGGTTTCAATAAAAACCCCAAATTTTCAAAAAACATTTGTCATTAGGACGGAAAGTGAGGTGAACTGTTCTGAACAGACAGCAAAACAAATGTTACAGGGGTGATAACCCTTCCCTATGTTTTCCAAAAAGCTTAAAAATAGATTTTTTGGCTGGAGCTACACTTAAACAATGTACCTGTTCAAAATTACAAACAGATTCTACATAAGAACAAACCTACAGTCCCTGTCTTGTATGCACCGCCTGTATACGGCTGTTCAGAGTATATAGGGCCTTTTTTATTTTGTGTGCGGGGTTCCCCTTAATATCCATACAAGATCCAAAGGGGCTGGTAATGGGCTAGGGTAGGGGGGGCTGTGATGGGGTAGCTATACCATTTTTCTTAAAGATTTTCATCCATATTACCGGGACCAGACATTACATTAAAGCCGCAAGCTGTTTTAAATGGCTTTTTTTCCTTTAGAAATGTAATTTTGTGCAGGGACAGTTCTAAACACGGGAAACACGTGGCACTTCACAGGCATACTTTAGACACCCCCCAGGTACGATATTTAAAGGAATATTTGACTTTTTTTTTTCACTTTATGCATCATTAAAATAACTGCTCCTGAAAAACGTCCGTTTTTAAAACTTTTTTTTGGATTGATACATGTCCCCTGGTGCAGAACCCGGGTTCCCAAACCCTTTTTAGGACAATAACATGCATAATAGTCGTTATAATTAGCACTTTAGATTTCGAACGTTCGCATCCATTGTATTTAATAGGGTTCTAAAGTTCGTGCGAACTTTCGGTCCGTTTGCGGGTTCTGGTGCGAACCGAACCCGGGGGTGTTCGGCTCATCACTAGCTATGAGGAAAGATTAGAGGAACTGAATTTATTCTCTCTTTTGAAGAGGAGATTAAGAGGGGGATATGATCAACATGTACAAATACATAAGTGGTCCATATAGTGAACTTGGTGTTGAGTTATTCACTTTAAGGTCATCACAGAGGACAAGGGGGCACTCTTTAAATCTAGAGGAAAAAAGATCTTATCTCCACATACGGAAAGGTTTCTTCACAGTGAGAGCTGTGAAAATGTGGAACAGACTCCCTCCAAAGGTGGCTATGGCTAGCTCAGTAGATTGCTTTAAGAAAGGCCTGGATACTTTCCTAAATGTACATAATATAACTGGGTACTGACATTTACCGATAAAGTTGATTCAGGGAAAATCCGATTGCCTCTTGTTGGGTCCAGGAAGGATTTTTTTTTATCCTGCTGTAGCAAATTGGATCATGCTTTGCTGGGTTTTTTCGCCTTCCTCTGGATCAACTGTGGGTGAAGGATTGTGTATATGGGATAGTATGAACTAGATGGACTTGTCTCTTTTTTCAACCTGACTAACTATGTAACTATGTAATTAGAGCGGAGACTGCGATCCAGACCTTCCCGTCCAACATCCGTGCCTGACCTCACAAATACGATTTTAAAAGAATGGTCAAAAATTCTCATAGACACACTCCTAAACCTTGTGGACAGCCTTCCCAGAAGAACTGAAGCTGCTATAGCTGCAAGGGGTGGGCCAACACAATATTGAACCTTACGGACTAAAGCCCTATACACACTATTCAATTTTTTGCAGATTTTTGTCTTCAGGTTTACCAAAACCATATAATATGAGGTCAAACCTTAAGGCTGGATTCACACTTGTGCGTTGCGTTTTTGAGCTCCGGAGTCTTTGGCAAGATATCAATCAGTGGTTCAGTGGTTCGTCTGCGTTCTAGCTGTGGATTTGCTGACCTGCGAGAGGAGAGGGAATCCGCTGTTATCATGAGGGCGGAACTCCACGCCAAATTTCAAATAAAAACCGGCATGGATTCCCCTCCAGGAGCATACCAGGCCCTTAGGTCTAGTATGGATTTTAAGCGGAACCCCTACGCCAAAAAAACAGCGTGGGGGGTTCCCCAAAATTCATACCAGACCCTTATCTGAGCAAGCAGCCCGGCCGGTCAGGAAAGGGGGTGGGGACGAGCGAGCGCCCCCCTGCCCCAAAGCACCCACCCCCCCATGTTGAGGGCATGCGGCCTGGTATGGTTCAGGGGGGAGTGCGCTCGCTCATCCCCACCCCCTTTACTGACCTACCGGGCTGCGTGCTCGGATAAGGGTCTGGTATGGATTTTGGGGGACCCCCCACACCGTTTTTTCGGCGTAGGGGTTCCGCTTAAAATCCATACCAGACCTAAGGGCCTGGTATGCTCCTGGAGGGGAACCCATGACGTTTTTTTATTTAAAATTTGGCGTGGAGTTCCCCCTCATGATTCATATGTAATGTGTTCAGAACGCAACACATCTGTGAATCAGATGCGTTCCCATAGAACATAATGGGCAGACAATTCGCACCGCAATGCCTAGAAAACGCACAAGTTTTTTGGGCAATGCGCAGTGCGAATGCATCGCACATATGTGAACCAGCCTCATTGAAATCAATATATTTTAAAATGTTATGCGAATTGGATGCGGTTTTAACCGCAACCAATTCGCATAGGTGTGAACGGGGCCTAAGAGTTTCAATTTGTATGCAATCAGGTAGGCGCTTGCACTACATGGTTTTGGTAAATTTGGAGACAAAAATCTGCAGAAAATCTAATAGTGTGTATGGGGCTTTAGACTGGGATGCCATTAAAGTTCATGTGTGTGTCAAGGTAGGCATCCCAATACTTTTGGTGCATATACAGATGTAGTATAAGTTTCACTTTTTTCTGTGTCTATTCATACCAGCCCAGTCTATTGCAGTGTGTTAAATAAACATGCATTCAAGCATGATTGTGCATTGTGTTGGAGCAGCCAATTCATGTGCATGAACTGCCCAACACACTACAGAGGACCAAAAATTGTCCATGCAGTATTTTTGTCAGTGCATATTAGTGTGCTGCACTACTCTGCAATGCAAGTATCTTAGGAAGGAGTATCATGGTCCCATTCAGAATGTATGGCACCACTTCGCATCAACATGCATTACAGTGCATGCCAAGCCCTGAAGGCACAGCTTACTGAATGGTCTTGACACAGGACTTTGTTTATCCTGGCCTGCCATATAAGAAGGCTGTAGACTCCAAACTTAGAAGAAGAGAAGATGGAACCACCAGCAGTGGAGGGCAGTGTGGACATCACAGAGCGAGAGGGGACTGCTTTGCAAGGTAATCAACCATAATTTGCACATTATGGCAAAAAGAATCTGGGGTCCCAAAACCATTTATCTATTTAGTTTAGTTCAGTTTTTAACACCATGTTATGTGAGCTTGAAAATCTTCTACTGTGACATACAGCAATATCTGCATAGAAAGCTTAAAATCAGTAGGTGAGTTTAGGTCTTTAACACTTCCAGCCCAGGTCAATTCGGGCATTTATCTCCTACATGTAAAAATCATAATTTGTTTGTTTTTTTTTGCTAGAAAATTACTCAAAACCCAATATATATATTTTTTTACCAGAGGCCCTAGGGAATAAAATAGCTGTCATTGCAATTTATTTATGTTACACGGAATTTGCGGAGCGATATTTCGAATGCAATTTTTGGGGAATTTTTTTTTGGTAACGGATAAAGGATGATGTTACGCTGAGTAAATGGATACCTAACATGTCGCGCTTTAAAATTGTGCCCGCTCATGGAATGGCGCCAGACTACGGTACTTAAAAATCCCCAAAGGTGACGCTTTAATTTCTTTTACAGGATACCAGCTTAGACCCCTTTCATACTGGGGTGGTTTGCAGGCGCTATTTTGCTAAAAATAGCGCCTGCAAACCGAGCCTAAACAGCGGCTGCTGTCTCTCCAATGTGAAAGCCCGAGAGCTTTCACACTGGAGCGGTGCGCTAACAGGACATGAAAAAAAGTCCTGCTAGCCGCATCTTTGGAGCGGTGAGAGGAGCGGTGTGTTTACCGCTCCTCCACCGCTCCTTCCCATTGAAATGAATGGGACACCGCGGTAATACCGCCCACAAACCGTGGCTGTAGCGGGTGGTATTAACCCTTTTTCGGCTGCTAGCGGGGGTTAAAACCGCACCGCTAGCGGCCGAATACCTCAGCAATCCCGACGGTATAGCGCCGCTAAAAATAGCGGCGCTATACCGCCACCGCACCCACTGCCACAGTGTGAAACTGGCCTTATAGTTACAGAGGAGGTTTAGTGCTAGAAGTGTTGCTCTCGCTATAATGTTTGTGGTGTGTGATGCGAACCCTGTTTACGTATACGTTTGCTTCTGCATAAGAAAATGAGGTGACTGGGCGCTTTTATGTTTATTTTTTATTTTTATTTTATTTTTTTACACTGTTTCTTTAATTGTTTTTTTTATCAATTTTATTTCTATCACAAGAAATGTAAACATCACTTGTGATAGAAATAAGGTGTGACAGGTCCTCTTTATGGAGACATCTGGGGTCTATAAAACACCAAATCTCTCCTCTACCCAAAAAAAACCCATTGATCTCTGCTTTCCAGGAGAAAAGAAATGGCAGTATTTACATCTGCCAGAGCCGGAAGTGACAGGATGATGTCACTTCTAGTCTCCCAGGATCATAGAGATGGCCGGAAGCCAACCAACCGGTCTATGGCCAGCTTTGTGGTAACCCTTTCCATCCCGCCACCCATTGGCCCCTCTCCAGGCTCTCCCGTGTAATCAGAGAGCCAAGGATCGGATCCTGCAACAGTGGGAGGGGGGGGGGGAGTCAAGCAAGCTTCAAGAAGTACTGTAGCCTGCTAGCAGCTTGGTTAAAATGGCAATCAACAGATTAAGATCTGTGTTCAACATTTACAAACTGCACCTGAATGGTATTTTAAAAGCTTCAACAAAGCTCTGCAAATGCTTTGTCAAAGCTTGCTGTTCACATTTCTCTTACACAAGCTGATGCCTGTGTTAAACTGGCCTAAATGCTGATCATTGTAAGCACCACTCGTAGCGTTAAATCGTTTATCTCATCCATGTAACTGATACATTTGCTGGAGAGCTGGTTCTTCTAAAAAATAACAGACTTACTGAAAAGATGACCAGATAAAAATAGAAGAATTGGTAAGCTGCAATATAATAAATGTTTGCTTTTGGGTTTAATACTGCTTTAAAATGATCAACCTGTCCAATTTTTATTGGCCAGGTGGCAACTCTAAATACAATGATTGACTCGCTTTTACAACACATATGCAACATTGTAGATTGTAGAAATGTCCTGTTTTTGCTATGGGTCCAAAAGGCTGTGGAACATTCATTTTTTCGTTCCATTCACAAGAAAAAAAGCCTACTGAATATTTATTACAAAATGTTGTGTTTTGCCTGGAGTTCTATGTTAAAGGCTTGCACAGCTGGAAAATTAGAATTCATTTTAAACACCACCATAACTAGGCATGCTGCTGATCTGAATACATTAACAACGTTTATATGTGATGTCAATTTTTATCTCTCCTTCTCAATCATTTTAAAGTGACTATTTCTTAAAATGAAGAGCCATATACTGTAATACATAAGAGAATAAAATATACAAAGATTCTGTATATATTAAAACTAGATAGAATATTGCATATAATAATCATGGAATGTAAAATTCCAAAAACTCCAAGACAATAGCTTTAAGGACTATAGAGATAAAACAATAAGAATTATCAAATACACAGTGAGAGAATCCAAGGAACAGTTCTGTTGGGAACAATTTGTTGCACCAAACACCAACAAAGGGGAATGTACACATCTTGCATTAATAAAAGCTCAATTTTATTAAAAACAGACCTAAGCTCTCTCTTCAAGTTGGAATTCCACTACCTTGATGCTCACTATCCTGAAATAACACAAATGTCACTCTGCACTAGCTAATCAGTGCCTCTGCTTCACACAGAGACTGCCCAGGGGCTGTGATCAGAAATGAACTGGAGACCAGTAACCAGAAGGAACCTAAAAATACTTACGAACTGAACTCTAGGCCAGTGTTTCTCAACCTTTTTTCAGTGAAGGCACCCTTTAAAAATTACGGACAGTCTTGAGGCACCCCATTCTTCTCCCTCACTCAGCTAATGTGACCCCAATGCTGACAGAGAGGGGCAGGGGAGGGTCAAACAAGGATGTTATGCAGGCGACTGACATCATCCTTATAAACTGATGATGTCATTGGTGACGGTCCTTAGGATGCTGGCAGTAATAAGGTTGTAATGGTGTACAATGAAAACCCATGGCTTTGTGTAACTAAAAGGCAGATTTTTTGGGCAATTTTTAGGCATTTTGCCAAGGTACCCCTAAAGAAGCCTCAAAGCACCCGAGTGTGGCTGGGCACCCTGGTTGAAAAAGGCTGATCTAGTAACTGTGTTTCATCCCGCTCAGTGGAAGCTGGTGGTTTTTTGTTTGGGGGGGGCAGCAAACAACCACCCCCCCACAGCACCCCAAACCCCACCCGGTGCATCCGCGGCAGGGATCGGAGGGCACAGCAGGCAGGGGATCAGGCTGCGTGGGCATCTGGCCGCATCTCCTGTGTCCTCTTCTAAGATCACGGTGGCTTCTGCCGTGCGTCTCCTCCCCTCCTCCTAGGTGTCCAATAGGATCGCCGACCTTTCAGCCAATCGGGAAAACGGATTTCAGACCCGCGCTTCCTGATTGGCGGAGAAGCGATTCAGTGTTAGAAAAGCGAATATTCATTTGCTTTTCTAACACACCTGGGTGGGCTCCGAGCGCAATGCTCTGCGCTCTGAGTCCACCCTATTTTGAAGCCTATTAGAGCCTATGGCTCTAATCCGGTGTTTCAAAAAACACCCCCCGTCGCTGTAATTCATGCGCCCGGTGTCCTGAAAGGAGCCGGATGCATGAATAAGGGGTGGCCGCAGCGGCCATGGATAGATTCATGCTATGCATGAATCTACCCATTACCCATATAGGGGGTGGCGTGGATAGAGGGGGCGGCGCCCATGCGCCCTTAATGTATTTAATGCAACTAGCAAAAATGCCTTGAGAAGAGGCAGAACACATCCAATAAGGGCTCTACTGGTTTGCAAAGTGCTTATCAACCCAACATTAATCATGGTTATAGGAAAAGGGAGAAAAAATGTCCTTATCAATGTGCAGCCTCTTCTTAATTTTTTAATCAGCAGGATGTGACCAGAAAGGGAACTAAAGCAGCCATTTTTATCATTGTGACCAGTCTGATGGGTGAATAATATATTATTACCAAGTTTTAAGGGGGTGGAAATGTGGTGAACTGTGCACACAGAGGATGGCTGCAGCTACAAGGCATGCCATACAGTATATGTGGAGCTCTTTTTGTCAAATCTGATTTTGTTATCACATTAAATCCTTAGAAACACTAGTTGGTGGAAATCCCATGAATAACGCCTTCTGGCTGCTGGGAGCTGGTCCCCTAATGAAATTTAAATGTTGGAGGGATTTCTTTGGCTTCCCTAGTCATGTGATCACTGATTGTCACAGTAGTCATGTGATCGAGAGACAATTTTACTGGCTTGCGATTGTTAACAGTAACTGGGAGCTGACAGTGACAGCGCCATCACAAGGCTTGGGCAGTAAAGTGAGCATGTAAAAAACTTGTCGCTGACTGTACGCATATATGTGTCAACATGATGCTAAAGCCTTGCTACCACATTCTGTATATGTGTATGGCCTATGGAAACAGGATATAGGAAAGCTAAAAGGATAGAAATATGTAAATGTCTACTCTCAAATTGTTACATTTTTAAACAAAATAATTCTGATTGAGGCTTCACCACATACAACTTACTGACCTAGAACATTTTTTGCCTAGGTCAGTGATGCACAAGGTAGCTAAACTTGGATGAGGATGTCAGCCCTGGATCAATAGGATAGCTCTCATATTTATGTCCACACAGCTTCCCTTCATACATATCACTAATGTCTTCAACAAACCCATTAACACCTCTAATGTAGTTCACCAATATCACAAATATCTTAGAACTCTTTCAACAACAAATAATCAGAAGTCCTTAAAGCAGACCTAAAGGTCACCACCATGTACAGTTACTGTTTTTAACCTACCCTAGCTAGCACCTAACCTACAAGTTCCCTATACTCACCTAACAACCACTTCAACCTTGGTTTGCCTGCAGGGCTCAAGTTGCCAGCCAATCATGAGAGCTGTCAAACCAAGTCTCTGTAATTCCTACAAATCGAAATCCTCCTCGTACAACATCTTGCCTGCCAGACTCTTGGCATTGGTGAACATGCCACGTAGTTTAGACCGGTTGCACACTATCGCCTTATTGGGTGCTCTGCGGTTGCAAATAGGACTTTGTTTGTTCACCTGAGCTGGTTAGGAGTAGCGGTGATCCTTTCCTCTTTATATCTAGTTATATCAGCTTCATGTCCCCAAGGCAGCGTTAGGTCTTTCCCTGGATTGTGACATGTTTTTTTTTTTTAAGCCAGGATTGATTTTTACCCATTATGCATTTCCCAGTTTTTTTTAGATGAGAACACAATAAAAAGACATATAATTAACAAGTTTGTTTTGGTCCTAGGAGTACATTTAACTATGCTATAGCCAAATGATGGCTAAAGCGTGGCCAGCCAGTTCTGGGAGGGCGTTATATGACAACCTCCTAAGATCACACTCGCTGTGGCTCCCGGGCAGCACGCTCTGATCACTGTGTCCTCCAGACACAGCTGATCACAGATCGCGGTAAAGAGCCAATCACAGGTGATCACGATGTAAACACAAGCCGGTTATTGGCATTCCTTTCCTAATGCCGACAGCGTGAGGAAAGGAGAGCCGATAACTGGCTTGTGTGAAAAGGACAGCTACACTGACAATCAGGGCACTGTTTATCAGTGCAGTCCCAACAGTGCTGCAAATCAGTGCTGCTAATCAGTGCTCTACAGTGCTGCCAATCAGTGCCCATCAGTGCCTCTTCATCAGTATCACCTATCAGTGTCCTACAGTGCCCATCAGTGCCCATCAGTGCCGCCTATCAGTGCAGCCTCATCAGTGCTTCCTCATCAGTGCCCACCAGTGCTATCTCATCAGTGCTGCCTCATTAGTTCCCATCAGTGCAGCCTATTGCCGCGTACACACGATCGGAATTTCCGACAACAAATGTTCGATGTGAGCTTTTGGTCGGATATTCCGACCGTGTGTAGGCTCCATCGGACATTTGCTGTCGGAATTTCCGACAACAAATGTTTGAGAGCTGGTTCTCAATTTTTCCAACAAGAAAAGCTCTTGTCGGAAATTTCGATTGTGTGTAGCCATTTCCGATGCACAAAAGTGCTGCGCATGCTCGGAATCAGTTTGATGCATGTTTGGAATCATTGTACTTCATTTTTCTCGGCTCGTCATGGTGTTGTCTGTCCCTGCATTCTTGACCATCGGAATTTCCGAGCAACATTTGTGCGACCGTGTGTATCCAAGACAAGTTTGAGCCAATATCCGTCGGAAAAAAACACACGGTTTTGTTGTCAGAAATTCCGATCGTGTGTACGCGGCATATCAGTGGATCAGTGAGGGAGAAAAACTACCTGTTTGCAAAATGTTATAACAAACTAATAAAAAAAAAATATTTTTTTCAAAATGCTTGGTAATTTTTTTGCTTATTTAGAAAAAAATTAAAACCCCAGTGGTAATTAAATACCATTAAAATAAAGCTCTATTTGTGCGAGAAAAAATGCTAAAAATGTAATATGAGTACAGTTGTTATTCAAAAGGTGACAGTGCTGAAATCTGAAAATTAGCCTGGGCAGGAAGGGGGGTAAAAGTGCCCAGTAGGCAAGTGTTTTTTTTTCTCTCAGGGTGGTGTCTGTATTGACTTGCAGGGATATTTACTATTGATGGCACATAAACTCAATACAAATTACAGCCTTTTCTGTTTCCAAAGGGCATTCCTTAGACAATGTTTGCTTGGTTTAATCTTTATAGAAGTTAGATTTTATTGGTGGGCTGTTGTAATCAGACTATCAATTTTTAAATGTTTAAAAGTAAAATGAATTTGATCATGATTTAAAAATGAAAAGGCGCAAGAAACAAATTACAAATTGTTATCACGCTGGTACAGAGTGCCAGCAGACTTAGCGAGAATATACCCCAATAGCTCCGACCGGTGCTGTCGGGGATGCGGAGGCCGGGGAACCCTCCTACACATATGGTGGGACTGCCCCTTGATCACTCCGTACTGGGAGGATATTCAACATCAGATTAAGGAAATCCTGGGGGTAGATATCCCCCTCTCTCCGGTCCACTTTCTCTTGCACGTCCCTTCCATGCCCCTGAGTCGTTATAAAAAAAACGCACTCCCTCACCTACTAGACGCCGCTAGACGGCTACTTCCTATTCTCTGGAAGACAAAGCAGATACCAAGTAGGGAGGAATGGATATGCAAGACGAATCAGATCAGGGTAGCGGAGGAATGGATTGCAACCTGTAGGGGCACTAGAGAGAAACACATGGCCAGGTGGGCTCTCTGGACAGATCACTTCTCTGCTCACAATCACATCCCCTCCAGTCTGGATGAATCTCTTCTTCGAATAGCAGATCCGGCTATAGGCCATGGTAGGATGCTAAAAAGTACCTGATGCTAACCCCTTAAGGAGGGAGACATGGGCCGCGGACAATGAACCACTGTGCGGTGGTCACTGCTTCTTCCACCACATGGCGAACGAGCGGCTAGCGGTCCGGTGCGGGCAAGGTAGACCCTATGGGCGCAAAAAGGTGAGACTCTGAATTCCCCCCTTCTCCCCATTTTCTATCCCAGTCCCCCCCCCCCCTCTCCTTTCCTGTGTCTACTCTAATGACGGAACCTAAGGTCCTTATCCCCTTGTCTCTGTCAACTTATATTTTCTTTCCCCCCACTGTAATTTTTCTATCTCTTTTCTATGGTTGTTTATTACAATGATTAAAGCGGATGAGACTGATAGTAGCAGTCCGTAAACAGTTATGATGTCTGCTCGTGGTGTGGCCGGGCTTGTGCACACGAGTGCCCTGGACAGTGGTGCCGACGAGGTGCGGTTGCGTGGTTAGGGTGGGGGGGTGCGGACCTGGGCGGCGCGCCGGGGGAGGTCTGATGGAGGCCCTGAAGGGCCCCCCTCGCTCGGTGTGGCGTTCGGGGGAGGTCATCCCTGGGGGTGGCTGCCGCGGCTCCCCCCGCCCCCCCCCCTCTAAATATGTAGCCCGACTCGGGCCGTCCCGCAGGCTGACACTAACTTTTCAGGAGCAACAGTTCTTTGAGCCATGACTGCTCCATCTGCAAAGAACACCCTCTCGTTGTCTTGTTATACAGATAATAGTTGTTGTTGATATGAAAATACTACCTTATTGCTGTGTTACGCTTGAAACAAATAAAAATACTATTTACAAAAAAATGAAAAGGCATTTTAATCAATAAACATGAGAAGAACTGTGAAGCCTCGTACACACGACCGATTTTCTCGTAGTAAAAAACACGTCGTTTTTTCCGACGAGATTCTTGTTAACCTTGACGATTTTCTCGTCAAGCTTTCCATGCGTACACACTGACATTTCCCAATTTCCTCGTTGTTCTCCGTGGTCACGTCCAGCACGTACGATGGCACTATAAAGGGGAAGATCTATTTCCCTGGCGCCACCCCTTGGGCTGCTTTTGCTGATCTCGTGTTACCGCGTGTGAAGTAAAAGTTTGGGAAGAGACGATTCACGCTTTTCAGTCTTCATGCTTTTCAGTTCGTTTTTTGCGGTTCAGTTTGTGCTTGTGGGTTCGTATCTTGTCTTTCAGGGCGTCTAGGCAGGTAGTATCTGTTTTACAGTGCGTTCTTGCCCGTTCGTTTCTGATTTTCAGTTCGTTATTCATAGGCCTTGCTGTTCTAAAGTGCGTTCTGCTCTGTACGTTCTTATAAGACGACCGTTTCCTAGCCATGTTGCCTGTACGTTCTCGTCGTCGAGTTCATGCTGTGCGTGCGCTTGGTGTTGGTCTGCTTGTTTTGGACCAAGACCAGTCCATGAACGGTGTGAGGAGGAGTTCATGGACCAAGAATTGGTTGCTCCAGCGGGACCAATTCTGCCATATGCCTCTGCTGCGGGAGATCGTCGAGAATAATCCTGAGGACTACAGGAATTTACTGCGGATGTCTGACCCCGTTTTTCAGCATCTGTTGGCTTTGGTGTCCCCCTATATTACCAGGAAGGACACCGTTATGCGGGAAGCCATCAGTGCTGAGCAGAGGCTCATCGCCACGTTACGCTACCTGGCGACAGGGAGAAGTCTGCAGGACTTGAAGTTCACGACAGGCATCTCCCCCCAGGCTCTGGGCCTCATAATCCCAGACACCTGTTCTGCCATTATACAAGTCCTGCAGGAGGACTATATTAGGGTAAGTTTTCTCCATTAACATCACATTTTATGTATTTCATGTATGCTAATGTATTGTATTGTATTTCTTTCATCCTTCCCTAATTACCATGATTGTAATATGCTGAGAATGTCCCCTTTGTCCTCATGCATGCTGGAAGCTTTTAAATGTCACTTTTTTCTCCTCCATGCATATTTCCCTACACTAACCTTTCCAGCAGTGGCGGCTGGTGCTCAAAATGTTTGGGGGTCCAACCCCAAATTTTAGGAACTAAACTTCCTCCTTTTTAGCGACTGTGCCTATTAAACGCCACCAGTTGCCCCTTCCAATGCAGCCATTTTGTCCCCTCCAATGCAGCCATTTTGTCCCCTCCAATGCAGCCATTTCCCCCCCCCAGCCCTGCACTAACCTTCTTCTGGTCAGCGCCATCCTTCTTCTGTCCTTGATGTCTTCTCCTGCCCTCGATGTTGCATCAGCCAATCATGTTACCGTTAAACAGACTTGGTGAACATGATTGGCAGAGCAGCCTGTCAGTGTTTAGCCAAGGTATGTCCCCCCCCCCCGCGTCCCCTATTTAACTTTTATCAAGCCAATTACATCCCTCAGGCTGGATTTTTCAAGCCTATTTGTCCCCCTGTTTCTGATATGCAATTTTCACCCCATAAATGCCGCAGTTATTCATATGGCCGTCGCTCAACAGGGGGCCATCCACCTGAATATTGGGCGGCATTAACAATACATAGGTTAATGCAAGGCATGAACCTATGTATTGTTCTGAGTGACGGGCACAGGTGAGAGGGGGCAGTGCTCCAGCGCCCACTCTGGACGCCCCGCCACTGCAATGCTATCCTGTGGCCAAACACATCTACCCCCCCCAAATTTTGTTAGAATGGACCATCAGAGGGGGTGATGAATATGAAACATGAGCCTTCCATTATACTTATTAAAAACACCTTAAACTGAGATTTTTATTGATGTTGGCCTCTAATGTATTTTCTTATAATCTGCTTGCAATGTTCTTTTTAAAATTTCTATTTTTTTTTCATCTTGTTTGACTCCCCAGCTTCCTTCCACGCCACAGATATGGCAGACTGTGGCATCGGAGTTTGCCACACAGTGGGACTTCCCCAAATGCGGTGGTGCCATTGAAGGGAAGCACGTCCGCATCGTGCCGCCACCCCGTTCTGGGTCCTACTACTTCAATTACAAGGGGTTTCATAGCATTGTGCTGATGGCGGTGGTGTCAGCACGGTATGAATTCCTCTATGTTGATGTAGGGAAGAATGGTCGGATGTCCGATGGGGGATCCTTCATGCAGACGGAGTTTGCCCTCCGTCTCCAGAGTGACAAACTTGCATTGCCACCGGATTCAGGGAATGTTGAAGGACTCCCCTTTGTTTTTTTGGCTGATGAAGCCTTCGGACTTGGACCGCACCTCATGAGGCCATTTCCACAGAGGACCCTGACCCCAGAGAAGAGGGTGTTCAATTACCGGCTGGCCAGGGGCCCAAGAGTCGTTGAAAATGCCTTTGGCATAATGGCCAGCCGGTTCCGCCTTTTTATGACTCCCATCCACTTGGCGGAGTACAAGATAAACTATGTCGTTTTATGCTGCTGTGTGCTCCATAATTTTCTTTGCCGAAAATCAACTACTTATATGGCCTCAGTATTGCCTGAGGCAGGACTTTCCCATGCCAATCCCCTGCCGGGCCTTGAATCTGCCCCTCCTGGCTTGCCCCCCAAAAATGCCCGTGAGGTTCGGGAGAAATATATGGACTATTTCACGGGTAGAGGGGCAATTCCTATGCCAGGCCAAGACTAAAGAATTGTGCATAAACAACTCATTAAAATTCTTTTTTAATCTGGTAACTTTGTTTGTTTCCTGTCTCCTAGTTTGTCTTAGTGCATTTGTAGTGGCAATTGTTTTTTCCTTTAGTAAATAACAACCATTTCACTATGCAACCCAAAAAAATACACAAATAAGGTTAGAGCGTATTTGAAAAAGAAGCTACACGTTGTTTGTGTTCCAAAATTTTACTCTGTGCACATTCACACACATGGTAATTTTTTTTTTTTTTCCTTGGCTGGCCACAAACCGGCAACTGTTTTCTTATGAAAATACAAAACCATTAGTTGCATTCCAAAAAGTACAACATTGGATACCTCTGAGCAATATGAGACATTCACTTACACAAACTATGTCTCTATGTGCCCGTCCTAATATGGGGTATTGGCACCCCTTGCCCAGCCAAAAATTGAATATGCACACATTTTGAAGAAATTTCAAATAGGGAGTTTAGACTCCTGATCCCTATTGACAACATGTGCCATCTGCCATCAGGGGTGATCAATGGACGTGTTTTGTGGGTGCAACCCCTTCTTCAGTTCACCTACTTTAAATACGAGGAAGGGGTTGCACCCCCAAAAGGCGTACATGGATATCCCCTGATGGCAGATGGCACATGTTGACACACTGTGTGCATATTCAATTTTTGGCTGGTTTGATTGTCAAAAATACATTAAAAGGGTGAATAACAAACTGAAAACAAAAATGGGGGTTTTGAGGCCTTATTCAATTCTCCCCAAAACATCGAGAATGTCTTTAAAGGTTTGAGCCATCACATGAATTCTTTGTTTAATTCTGTCCAGTTCTGTGCTACATTCCATCACTTGCTGTATTATTCCTAGGGCACTGTCAGCAGAGAAACGTGTACTATCTTTCACCACAACATTTACATCCCCTAAAATATAAAAAAAAAAGGTATTATAACTCTGCAGGCCTACATCTCTTACCTGAAGCTGTGGTGACAGATACTGACCTGTTGTGGTGACCAGTTCCACCACGTCATCCACTTCTCCTCCCTGCACTTCTCCTTCCTCCACCTCTTCAACTTCCTCAACACCCTCAGGTTGTGGGTCTTTGTGAGGTTGGGGTTGTTTCGAAGCTGTGGGTTCCATGTGCTCCCTGGAGTGTTCTCCTCCCAGTCTTCTCTCCCCTATGAGAATCAAACAAAAGGTCTAGTTATCACACAGAAATTTTCTCTAAAAAATAAAAACAGGCTAAATTGATTGGAAGTGGGGTACAAGTGTCTGTTTGTGCTGAATTTCAACATGAAGACATTATTTTGTCTAAAAAATATGTTTAGTATTCACCTTTGGCTGTCAATTTTGAGACATGGAGGCAGCACAAAATTTCACTGATGCACCTGTGTGGGACACCCAAAAAATGTGGTTCTGGTGGCCCACACTATAGTGCTCAAAAGTACAGATGTGGAACCAGCTGCTGAGTGTCCTCTCCTTTACACTGATTAAAGTTTGCATTTCATTCTCTTTATAAACACATCATCTAGCCAACAATGTAAGAACAACAATTTTATCAAAACAGGCAGATGACTAATTAAATTTGAGCCTGAAAATTAATCTAAAAACGAGGATAGTGGCCGAACGATGTGTCTGTAACGAACGCTTACTGTGCCCAACCAAGTTCAAAATATTACATTTTGGAAGGGAGTACATTTGTAAACAAAAAAAACTTGGAGCAACATGTAAGTTGAGAAATACATTAATAGCATAAAAGTTTCAAAAGTACTTACTTTTTGCTAGCATTCTCTTAATGCTCCTTAACTGCTCCGGCTCCCTCAGTTTGAGGTCTGACCACCTCTTTCTGAGCTGCTCATTTGAGCGTTTCACCCCAAAATTCTTCTTCAGACTCTTCACGACTTTCTTCATGATTTTGGCCTTCCTTCTATTAGGTTTGCTATACGGCCCATGCTTTGCGTCATAATCCGACTTTAGCAAGATGTCCACCATCTCCGCCATCTCCCCATAAGACATATTAGATGCCTTGAATCTCCTCCTTGATCGTGACGTTTCCTCAGTCTCCGGGCTTGTCTCCTCCTCGTTATTTGAGGAATTATCAGACACCTGCTGTAAATCCGCCATATCTGTCTGCGCGCCGAAAGAGAAGGGGCGGGGAAAAGATGTTAGTTAGAACGTCATGGGCGGGCGACGTGTGCGAAGCGACGTGTGCGTAGTTCGACGCATGCGTGGTGTATATATAGCAAACACACATGTGACTATACTACATTCGGTGTGCGGAGAGAGGAATTCAAGTGACGGACGTGAGAACGAAGGTATGTGAATTTGTGACTTTGAAAAATTGTTGCCCTATACTGTCTTGAGAATGTTGGAGGATATATATGGTGAATAAGATTTTAAGGAGGTTAGACTGTGTGCCTCACATTAGTTATATAATTTTTATTTTACTTGCAGAGCCAATATGAATGTCTTTATTAGCGACAAAGAATTCCTTGCGGAATTTATAGACCGGGTAAGGGAGTTGCCCGCTCTGTGGGAAACCAAAAACCCCATACATAAAAAAAAGGGGTGAGAAAAGCAGCGCTGGAGACCCTGCTCCCATTTGTGCATACCAAGGTGCCCACAGCCACAGCAAAACAGGTGGACACTAAAATTGGGAGCTTGAGAGGCACATACAGGACTGAACGCTCTAAGGTCCTGGCTTCTCAGAGGTCAGGAGCAGCAGCAGATGATGTGTATGTCCCCAGTTTGTGGTACTACAGCAGGATGTCCTTTCTGGATGACCACATTGAGGCAAGGCCATCACAGTCCACTCTTCCCCCCAGACTTCCCTGCAGCCAACCTGAGCCTTCTCTGGAGCAAGAGGAGGCAGCCATCCTGGATGAACCTGATTTGGCCATCTGGAGCCAGGTATAGTATTTATAGAAAATGTATTGGGATAAACCTAATGTTTGAAAAATATGTCAAGATGACAAACATAAACTATTTGGTGTTCCACACGTAAAATCAAGATGTCTAGACATTAGTCTGGCCTAAATTGGGTGCTAAATAGTCAATCTGATGTAGTTGTAAATTTATGGAAATGTTTTATTGATTTACATTCAAATTGCTACAATCAGGATCTGAAAGTTGTATGAAAATAATAAACCAAAATATTAAACTATGTCCCTTTTTCATACACAGGATGAAATCAGCTAGGAGGAGGGTCAGGAAACTGTCAGGCAGGAGGAGGCAGGGCCCAGGGGCAGCCAGGAGGTGGCAGGGCCCAGTGGCAGCCAGGAGGTGGCAGGGCCCAGTGGCAGACAGGAGGTGGCCGGCCCGAGGAGAACCACAAGATCACAGGTGCCTCCCATCCGACTTCCCAAAAGAAGCAGGAGGGACAGGACCATGAGTGAGGCAGCAATGGCCCTTATTCGAGAGGCCCATGCCACCCTCCAGGAGCCCACATCCCCTGAAGAGGCCATTGCCGGCCTAGTGGAGGCCAAGTTCAAGGTGATGAGCATGGAGCAACACCTCCTATGCGAGCCCCTGCTCATCACCTTGCTGAACAAGGGGGTGATGGAGAAAATTACTCCCAATACGGCCATATGTGAGGTGGCACAACTATCCCAACCTCAACCTCCTCCTCCACCTCCACCTTCTTCTTCTGCCCCACCCCCTTCTCCTCCACCTCCTCCTCCACTTCCACCTTCTTCTTCTGCCCCACCCCCTTCTCCTCCACCTCCACCTCCACCTTCTTCTTCTGCGCCACCCCCTTCTCCTCCACCTCCTCCTCCTCCTGACAGGAGTACCCCTCCAGTGGCCCAGCCTCCAGCCACACGAAGAAGGAAGGCTGCAGGGAAGGCTTCAGGGAAGGCTGCAGGGAAGGCTGCCAAGAAGACAAGAAAGTGATGGCCTTGCTTCATTGTGGTCGGACAGAAGGCAGCCTGTTGTAGTACCACACACTTGGGACATATATATCACCTGCTGCTGTTTCTGACCTTTGGGAGGCCAGCATCAGATTGTGCTCAGAACTGTTGGCCTTCTCAAGCTCCCAATTTTAGTGTCCACACAGGGTTGATGTGTGCTCTGGGGTCCCTGGGATGCACAAATAGCAGCAGGTTCTCCAGCGCTGCCTTCTCTTTATTTTTTACAAAACATGAATAAATGTTATTTTTGTTTAAGTTCATACTTGACTATGTTTATTTTTTCAAATTTTTAAATTTAGCTTTGAAGTAAGCAGATACATTTGACAGCCAAAAAAAGGGAGAGATAACAACCCCCCAAAAAACAAGAAAAAAATAATGCAAAAAATATAGGGTGTAAAATTTACAATTAAAAAATTCTAATATACAATGGGAGATCACTAGCAAAACATTGCCAAATTACAATTAACATCTGTTAGAAAAATCTAAAACAGTAAAATATTCAGAAGATCTTGCACAATATATTACACCTAAATCTTCTTAAGAGCAACATGCAAAAGGTTAAAAAAACATAGTCATAACTCTGTGTGAATATCAGCAGCAAAAGAAGTTCATTTGTTTTGATTAATGTAACATTCTAAAGAAGATTTCAATGCACAACATGTGCTATCTCCATTACGAAGGCTTGATTTAGCTGAAGATGCGCTCCCGTCTCATACTTGATTCTGAGCATGCGAGCTTTTGGAAGAGTCGTAAAAGCATACACACGAACCATTTTCTCGTCACAAAACAGGCCGACGAGAAACACGACGAGGAAATCTTGAATCCTGATGAGAAAATAGAGAGCAGGTTCTCTATTTTCTCGTCGAGATTCACGGCAGTTTTCTCGTCGTAAAACCATACCCACGAGCGGTTTTCTTGACAAGAAAGCTCTCGCGGCACTTTTCTTGCCGGTTTTGGACGAGAAAATCGGTCGTGTGTACGAGGCTTAAGGTTCAATTCACATTTGTGCATTTTTTTTTTTTTTATTCAAAAACTTATTTTTATTTAAAAAAAAAATATTCTCATAATACATACAATTCAATACAATTCAATTTGTGCATTTTGTTCGGTAAAACCTTACTCATAGGAAAAACATGTCTACTCTTACATCCATATAATATTTTGTGTCAATCTTGTGTATTTACATCTGTATTATATCACTCTATCATCTTTTCCCTTTTTCTCCCTTTCCACCTCCCCCCAACCCTATACTACATCCATCACCTATACCTTCTAATGTCTGATCACCCAAAGTCGTTTCTTCCACCACCAATGTTCTCTCCTATCTAGATGTTCAACCTTTACTCCTTCAAGCTATTCTTTCCTTCTCCTCTCTGCCCCTCCCTCCCCTACACCCCCCAGGATCTCTACATCTTGAGTCTTTCCACTACCAGTTGAGCTGGCGCTAGATCGGCATCCCCCAGCCATGGTTGCCATATAGTATCAAATTTACCCACTTCTCTTCTACGACTACGTCAATCGTTCTCTAAGAAGCAAGGAATTTACGTAAGAGATCCACTGCTTCCCCGTGGGAACCGCTGGTGCCATCCAGTATTTTGCGATGAGTTTTCTAGCTAAATACATCAATCTAGTTAACATGTAGTACATTCCTCTTGGGAACATTTCTACATCTATGGCTCCAAGCAGGTACACTACAGGGCTTAGAGGGACAGGGACCTATGCTAGTCTAGTAATGCACTGGGAGACTTCCTCCCAGTACCTATGTAGTTTTGGACATCTCCAAATTAGGTGTATGAAGTCCCCCTTATGTACTTTACATTTTGGGCACATGGGGGAGTCTCTTCCTCTCCATTTATACAACTGTACTGATGTTCTATATGCCCTATGCAAAATAAATAATTGTGATAATCTGTGGGATGCAGATACCGATACCACTGGAATAGATTCAAGGGCCCTTTCCCACTGATTTCCATCTATCTCCCCTATGATTTCCACCCATTTGCTTCGGCATTTTAGGGAGGCATGGTCCTGTATTGAGGAAAGCGATTCCCTATAAATTTTTGATGTTAATCCTTTCCTAGTGTCTGCCCCAAGAACCTCACTCAACATCGGTGATGTTGATACTGTCAATGAATGTGTTGTTTGTGGGCCTGCAACGCATGACGAAGTTGGAGATATTGATAGAAGCTCTTGGGGTTTAACTGGAATTCCCTACATAGCTGTTCGTATGTCTTCAACACCTCCCCCTCATATAGCTGTACAAAATACCAGATCCCCCTTTCTTTCCATTTGTGCATTTAAAATGGAACTATTTTTTTATTATGAAAAAGGTCATGATACAATTTTTTTTTACAGTGGTAGAATATGTACAAGTGTGAGAGTCATTTTGACTATACAGCATATAAGAGGATTAACAAATCATATGAGAAGGTACATATATTAGATTATAAACCCACATTGTGTTTGTGGGAAGAGATCTATATACGTGCTTAGATAGGATAACAGTAGTGGACCTTAAACCAGAAGTGAAGATTCCCATAGAATCCATTTTTTTTGGTATATATGCATGGAATCATATAATGTGTGGTGTATTCTTTCTGATAATTTGATATTTGCCATACGATTAAGATCCTGTGGCCATGGTACGATGGATGAGCGCCAGTTAAAGGCGATGGCCCAGTGGATAGAACTAAATAGGGTGTGGATTAGCCTGGCACTAGCTATTAGTATATCTTGTATGGGAGAGAATAAAATACTTATTTGGGGTGTTAGTGGGATCTTTCTGTCTGAATTTCGTTCAATTATAAGACTAGAATTGTGCCAGATGTTTTTTATATGGGTGCAATCCTAAAATATATGTAGTAGTGTCCCATGTGTAGGACAGCCCCTGAAACAGAGTCGGGATGTTGAAGAAGACCGTGATACTATTGGTCGAAGCGGGTCGGGATACTCATATGGATGCTAATTTACTAATTGCATATAATGTATTGCATTGATGACTATTTGATAACATTGATGCTATATTTTATAGACTGTCTGTAACCAGATTGTACATTTTTAAACCAATTTTTGTAACTGCACTTTTATTCGTTGTATAATAAAAGACATAAATTTGATTATACTACTCTCTTGATGAAGTACATCACGCCGCTAAAAAAAACCCAGGGGAAACTTCCCTTTTTTCTTATAATATTAGGGTGCGCAGCTCCCGGACTCTCCTACTATGCTTTTTCCTTTTTTGACATATATTAGATTATAAACCCATATTGCGTTTGTGGGAAGAGATCTTTATACGTGCTTAGATAGGATAACAGTAGTGGACCTTAAACCAGAAGTAACGATTCTAATATAATGTGTGATGTATTCTTTCTGATAATTTGATATTCGCCATACGATTAAGAACCTTTGGCCATGGTACGTTGGATGAGCGCCAGTTAAAGGCGATGGCCCAGTGGATAGAACTAAATAGGTTGTGGATTAGCCTGGCACTGGCTATTGGTATATCTTGTATGGGAGAGAATAAAATACATATTTGGGGTGTTAGTGGGATCTTTCTGCCTGAAATGTGTTCAATTATAAGACTATCATTGTGCCAGATGTTTTTTATATTGGTGCAATCCTAAAATATATGTAGTAGTGTCCCATGTGTAGGGCAGCCCCTGAAACAGAGTCGGGATGTTGATGGGTAAAATGAATTGAGTTTGGCAGGTGTGAGATACCATCTGTAGAGCAGTTTGGTGGCAGATTCTCTGATGGTGGTTGTTTTGGTGCATTTGTGTAGGTTTACGAATATGGTATCCCATTGTTCAGGGGAAAGCGATACATTTAGTTCTGATTCCCATTGCAGCATGGGATGTGATTTTTCAGGCATATTGAATTCATTTAGATTTTTTATAGATTTTGGAAATTAATCCTTTGTCATGTGGGGAGGAAATACAAATCTGTTCGAATTTTGAGAAAGGGACGTGGAGTGTGTGTGAGTAGTATTTTTGGTAGAAGTGTTTGGAACGTATTGTTGTGGGTAAGTGATTTTAGGTTTGTTAGATTATGTAGTTTCCATATAGCTAATGAGTTTTGGTTATTATCTGAGGAAGCGAAGTGGGGGTCTCCTAGAAAGGGTTCTAGGGGAGGGACGTCAGAAGACATGTTAAATTTGGTATTATGTCTGTTCCATAATTGTAGCGTGTGTGTTACAATTGAATTTAACGGTCTTATTTTTTGTGGTAAAATAGACTTGGACCAGAGAAGTCCTTGTAGGTGGTATGGGGGGATTGATTGTTCCTCAAATAGGAGCCAGGGGATTTGGGAGGCTGGAAGATACCATTGTGCTAGTTGGGTGAATCTGGCCGACAGGTAATCTAGCCAAAAGTTTGGGATATTTAGGCCTCCTTTTAGTTGGGGCCTGAACATTAAGAAATAACTAAACCTAGGTTTTTTGTTTTGCCAAAATAATTTATTGGTTTCTCTTTGGAGAGAATCTAACGTGTTTTTAGGCAATATAAGGGGAAGGGCTCTAAAAAAAAGAGTTTGGGTAGTATAACCATTTTCGTGGCCACTATTCTTCCAGAGAATGATATTTGGTATGATGACCATAGCTTAATTACATTTTTGATGTTGTTAAATATTGGTGGATAGTTTGCGTGGAATAAGGTTTTGGGCGTAATATGAATTCCTAGGTATCTAAATGAATCAGTGCGCCAATTGAATGGAAATTTGTCTTTGAGTGTTGATATTAAGGCTGGTGGAATATTGATGGGTAGGGCTGAGCATTTAAACCAGTCAGACTGTGAAAGATATCTAGTGTTTTGGTCAGATTTGGTAAGGAGATAAGGGGGTCTGTTAAAAAAAGAGGGACGTCATCCGCATAAAGGCTTAGTTTGAATTCTTTGGATCCTTTAGTGTATCCTTTGTTGTCTGTGTTGTTTCTGATCGCACAGGCAAGGGGCTCTATTGCCAGGGCAAAGAGGAGTGGGGAAAGTGGGCATCCTTGCCTGGTACCCTGGTTCAGAGGGAAAAAGTCAGAATTGTTGCCTGGGAGTTTGATGCGTGTTTGGGGGTTATGGTAACGAGCTTTGAAACGATGTAGGAATTCTTTGTTTATGCCAAATCTAGGGAGTAGTGTGTCTAAGTATGACCAGCTAACGCTATCAAAAGCTTTGTGGATATTAGACATGTGCAATAGTTTTTGTCCGAATGCCATCATTAGAATTAGGGATGAGCTCGGTGTTCGAGTCGAACGTACGTTCGACTCGAACATCGGCTGTTCGATCGTTCGACGAAGATCGAACGTTTTGGGCCGTTCGCGCCAAATTCGAGTGAGGCGAACGACCCACAATACACTGCGCCGTTGCAGTGCAATCCCGGCGCTGTGATTGGCCAAGCATGCACTGTGACCCCGCATGCTTGGCCAATCACAGCGCCGGCAGCGAGGAGAGCCATAATTGGCCACAGGCAGGATGCCTGTGGCCAATTATAGCTCAGGGGGGTTTAGTACACGCCCCACACTATAAAAGGCCGCCTTGTGTAGTGTGTTCTGGTTCAGGGAGAGAGAAGGATAGGCAGGGACAGTGTTAGTGATATTTGTTCATTTACCTTGTGTGTAGGGAGAGAGAAGGATAGGCAGGGACAGTGTCAGTGATATTCTGCTAAACTTTGTGTGCAGGGAGAGAGAAGGATAGGCAGGGACAGTGTCAGTGATATTCTGCTAAACCTTGTGTGCAGGGAGAGAGAAGGATAGGCAGGGGACAGTGTCAGTGATATTTTTCTAAGCCTCCTGCACAGTATACACCTGAAGCTAGCCCTTATTGCTGTGTTTTCCTGTTGTGTAACACAGGCAGGCATCTGCAGCACTTAAAGCAGGCGTAGTGTGATTCCTGCAAAATATACACCTGAAGCTAGCCCTAATTGCTGTGTTTTCCTGTTGTGTAACACACGCAGGCATGTGCAGCACTTAATGCAGGCGTAGTGTGATTCTTGCAAAATATACACCTGAAGCTAGCCCTTATTGCTGTGTTTTCCTGTTGTGTAACACAGGCAGGCATCTGCAGCACTTAAAGCAGGCGTAGTGTGATTCCTGAAAAATATACACCTGAAGCTAGCCCTTATTGCTGTGTTTCCTGTTGTGTAACACAGGCAGGCATCTGCAGCACTTAAAGCAGGCATAGTGTGATTCCTGCAAAATATACACCTGAAGCTAGCCCTTATTGCTGTGTTTTCCTGTTGTGTAACACAGGCAGGCATCTGCAGCACTTAAAGCAGGCGTAGTGTGATTCCTGCAAAATATACACCTGAAGCTAGCCCTTATTGCTCGTAGTTTTTTTTCTTTTGTGTTACACTAACAGGCATCTGCAGCACTTACAGCAGGCGTAGTGTGATTCCTGAAAAATATACACCTGAAGCTAGGCCTTATTGCTGTGTTTTCCTGTTATGTAACACAGGCAGGCAGCTGCAGCACTTAAAGCAGGCGTATTGTGATTCCTGAAAAATATACACCTGAAGCTAGGCCTTATTGCTGTGTTTTCCTGTTGTGTAACACAGGCAGGCATCTGCAGCACTTAAAGCAGGCGTAGTGTGATTCCTGCAAAATATACACCTGAAGCTAGGCCTTATTGCTGTGTTTTCCTGTTGTGTAACACAGGCAGGCATCTGCAGCACTTAAAGCAGGCGTAGTGTGATTCCTGCAAAATATACACCTGAAGCTAGCCCTTATTGCTGTGTTTTCCTGTTGTGTAACACAGGCAGGCATCTGCAGCACTTAAAGCAGGCGTAGTGTGATTCCTGAAAAATATACACCTGAAGCTAGGCCTTATTGCTGTGTTTTCCTGTTGTGTAACACAGGCAGGCATCTGCAGCACTTAAAGCAGACGTAGTGTGATTCCTGCAAAATATACACCTGAAGCTAGCCCTTATTGCTGTATTTTCCTGTTGTGTAACACAGGCAGGCATCTGCAGCACTTAAAGCAGGCGTAGTGTGATTCCTGCAAAATATACACCTGAAGCTAACCCTTATTGCTGTGTTTTCCTGTTGTGTAACACAGGCAGGCATCTGCAGCACTTAAAGCCGGTGTTGTGTGATTCTGCAAAATATTCACCTGAAGCTAGCCCTTATTGCTCGTAGTTTTTTTTCTTTTGTGTTACACTAACAGGCATCTGCAGCACTTACAGCGGGCGTAGTGTGATTCCTGAAAAATATACACCTGAAGCTAGGCCTTATTGCTGTGTTTTCCTGTTGTGTAACACAGGCGGGCATCTGCAGCACTTAAAGCAGGTGTAGTGTGATTCCTGAAAAATATACACCTGAAGCTAGCCCTTATTGCTGTGTTTTCCTGTTGTGTAACACAGGCAGGCATCTGCAGCACTTAAAGTAGGCGTAGTGTGAATCCTTAAAAATATACATCTGAAGCTAGCCCTTATTGCTGTGTTTTCCTGTTGTGTTACACAGGCAGGCATCTGCAGCACTTAAAGCAGGCGTAGTGTGATTCCTGCAAAATATACACCTGAAGCTAGCCCTTATTGCTGTGTTTTCCTGTTGTGTAACACAGGCAGGCATCTGCAGCACTTAAAGCGGGCGTAGTGTGATTCCTGCAAAATATACACCTGAAGCTAGCCCTTATTGCTCGTAGTTTTTTTATTTTGTCTTACACTAACAGGCATCTGCAGCACTTACAGCGGGCGTAGTGCGCTTCTTGCAAAATATACACCAGAAGCTAGCCCTTATTGCTGTGTTTTCCTGTTGTGTAAGACAGGCAGGCATCTGCAGCACTTACAGCGGGCGTAGTGTGCTTCTTGCAAAATATACACCTGAAGCTACCCCTTATTGCTGGTTTTCCCATCTCCCTGCAGGCCTTTAGAATGTCTGGAAGGCGAACAAGGAGAGGCAGACAGTCAGGAGCCAATTAAAGAGGGCAAGCAGGCTCTGTGTCTAGAGACAACAGTGCTGGTCGTGGACGCGGTTCATCGTCATCAGCACGTGGCCATTGGACACGCTTGTCCTTATTTTCGGCAGCTGGACGTGTTGAGCCGCATCATGCTGAAGACTTGGTAGAGTGGATGACCAAGCCCTGCTCATCCTCCTCATCCTCTCTCACCCAGGCTCAGGGTACTGGCAAAGCAGCTGCCAAAGCGTCCTCAATGTCATCATCAGTCACTCCTTCCCTAGACCCACCGTGTCCTCCTGAGGAGTCCCCCGAACTGTTTGAGCACAGTGTTGGGTACATGCTCCAGGAGGATGCCCAGCGTTTCGAAGGGTCTGAAGATGATACCCAGCTAGAGGAAGGCAGTAGCATGAGAGCAGAGAGAGGGGATGCTCAAGAAGGACACCAATCTGGCAGTCATATTCCAGCAGCTGCAGCATACTGCCAGATTGTTTCCAGTGATGAGGAGGGAGGGGATGATGAGGTCACTGACTCCACGTGGGTGCCTGATAGGAGAGAGGAGGAGGAGGATGAGGAGGAGGCACATCTCCAACGAGGCAGGATGCCCTCCGGGGGTCAGCGTAAGGACAGCACACCGACTGAATCACACCGCAGAGCTCTGCCTGTGCAGGGCGCTGCCTCTGCTCGTTATTCCAAAAGTTCTTTGGTGTGGGCCTTTTTTGAGTCGAGTGCATCAGATCGCACCGCTGCTGTTTGCAACATATGTCTGAAGCGTATCTCGCGTGGCCAAAACATCAGCCACTTGGGCACCACATGCTCAACCAGACATATGTTGACCTGCCATGCAGCTCCTTGGCAAGCCTACCTTAAAGACCCACACCAAAGAACAAAGCGGACCTCTCCTTGCTCTGCATCAGCTGGGATCTCCAACCCCACTATACTTTCAGTTCTCTCTGAAACCTGCACTGAGAGGAATGAAGGTGTAGAATTAGGTGTGTCACAGCCAAGTACTTGCGGGCACTCTGCTAGCAGTACACCGATGTCCGATTCTAGCAGGCAAATTTCCCTGCCCCAGCTGCAAGACAGTCGAAAGAAGTTTATTCCCAGCCATCCACATGCCCAGCGGTTGAATGCTAGCTTGGCTAAATTGCTGGCACTTCAACTGCTGCCTTTTCAGTTGGTAGACTCGGCCCCCTTCCGTGAGTTTGTGCAATGTGCGGTTCCTCAGTGGCAGGTTCCCAAACGCCACTTTTTCTCACGGAAGGCGATTCCGGCTCTCTACCGGCATGTGGAAGGCAATGTCCATGCCTCGCTGGACAGGGCGGTCAGCGGTAAGGTGCATATTACCGCTGACTCATGGTCCAGCAGGCATGGACAGGGATGTTACCTTTCTTTCACGGCCCATTGGGTCACTCTTTTGGCAGCTGGGAAGGATGCAGGACAAGGTGCAGTAGTGTTGGAGGTTGTTCCGCCGCCACACCTCCAAAATGCTACTACTGGTTGTGACACACCTCTCTCCTCCATCCCCTCCTCTTCTTCTTCCTCCATGGCCTCTTCCTGTGCTTTGTCCTCGGAACCAGCGGTGCTCCGTAGGCGTTCAAGGGGCTACGCAAGTACGCAGGCAAAAAGATGACATGCCGTGCTTGCGCTGGTGTGTTTGGGGGACAGGAGCCACACTGGGGCAGAGGTTCTGTCAGCTTTGCAGGGGCAGGCCGAGAGGTGGTTGACGCCACGTCAGCTTAAGGCAGGAATGGTGGTTTGCGACAATGGCACCAACCTCCTCTCCGCCCTCCGACAGGGACAACTGACCCATGTGCCCTGTGTGGCTCATGTCCTTAACCTGGTGGTGCAGCGGTTCTTGGGCAGGTACCCGGGCTTACAGGATGTCCTGAGGCAGGCCAGGAAAGTCTGTGTGCATTTCCGCAGATCATATAATACCAGTGCTCGGCTGGCTGAGCTGCAAAAGGAGTTGAACCTGCCCAAGAACCGCCTTATATGTGACATGCCCACCAGGTGGAACTCAACGTTGGCCATGCTGCAGCGGCTGCACACGCAGCAGAGGGCCATCAATGAGTAACCGTGCGACTACGGCACCAGGACAGGGTCAGGGGAGCTCGGTTTTTTTTCACCACGCCAGTGGGGCATGATTAGGGATGCATGCACTGTCCTGGCACCATTTGAGGAGGCCACGAGGATGGTGAGCAGTGACAGTGCATGCATCAGTGACACTGTACCTCTTGTCCACCTGTTGGAGCATACGCTGCGTGGAATAATGGACAGGGCACTTGAGGCAGAACAGAGGCAGGAAGAGGAGGACTTCCTTGCCTCTCAAGGCCCCCTTTACCCAGACAGTGTTCCTTCTGTCCCACCCATCCCACAGGAAGAGGACGAGGAGGAGGAGGATTGTGTCAGCATGGAGGTGGAGCCTGGCACTCAGCATCAACTGCAGCAGTCTTTTAGGGATGATTTACAGTCCCAAGAAACACGTGGACTTGTACGTGGCTGGGAGGAGGTGGCTGCGGATCATGTCGTCCTTAGTGACCCAGAGGACTCTGGACCGAATGCCTCAGCTAACCTACGCTGCATGGCCTCCCTGATCCTGCAAAGTCTGCGGAAGGATCCTCGTATTCTTCGGATAAAGGAGAGGGACCATTACTGGCTGGCCACTCTCCTTGATCCACGGTACAAGGCTAAGGTTGCGGACCTTATCTTACCATCACAGAGGAAGCAGAGGATGAGACAACTCCGGGAGGCCTTGCAGAAAGGTCTGTGCAACGTGTTCCCAGAGACTGGGAGGTTACAAACTCCTGGTCCGGGACAACGAGTTGCTGAGGCTTCGGTCAGTCAAAGAAGGAGCGGTGGGGAAGGTGGCCGTCTGACCGATGCGTTCAGACAATTCTTTAGTCCGCAGCCCCAAGGTATGATCGGTTCCAGCAACCATCGCCAGCGTCTGATATACATGGTGCAGGAATACCTAGGGGCAAGGTCAGATTTGGACACCTTTCCCACTGAAAATCCTCTGGCTTACTGGGTCTTGAGGATAGATCACTGGCCAGAGCTTGCACAGTATGCAGTTGAGCTACTGTCCTGTCCTGCATCCAGCGTTCTTTCGGAACGCACATTCAGTGCTGCTGGAGGATTTGTCACGGATCACAGGGTGCGCCTGTCCACCGACTCGGTTGATCGACTGACCTTCATAAAGATGAACCAGTCTTGGATCACCACCAAGCACCTGAAGCTGATATAACAGAATAATTTATTTTCAAATGTCACATCCCTTCAAGACTGATGCTGATGCTGAGTGACTGTCCTGTTATGTTGACTGACTATCCTCCTCCTCCTCCTCAATGATCCAATTCATGATGATATCTTGGAAAAACATTTTTGTTTCTGGGTGCCGCCACCAGTGGCTAAGGCCCAATTTTTCAGCCCCTGTTTAACAGGGGCATGTAATTACAATTTTTGATGCAATGCTTTGCAGCAGGGCTCATTCCTGCACTCCAACTAGAGTATCTGTGAGAGGTTGCAGTGTCGTGGCACCAGCACCAGTGCCTAAGGCCCAATTTTTCAGCCCCTGTTTAACAGGGGCATATAATTACAATTTTTGATGCAATGCTTTGCAGCAGGGCTCATTCCTGCACTCCAACTAGAGTATCTGTGAGAGGTTGCAGTGTCGTGGCACCAGCACCAGTGCCTAAGGCCCAATTTTTCAACCCCTGTTTAACAACAGGGCTCATTGCTGTGCTCCAAATACAGTATCTGTGAGGGGTTGCAGTGTTGTGGCACCAGTGGCTAAGGCCCAATTTTTCAGCCCCTGTTCTACAGGGGCATGTAATTACAATTCTTGATATAATAGTTGACAGCACGGAGTTCCAGCGCCCACCAAGAGTAACTGTGAGTGCTTACAGTGTTGTGCCAACACCAACACCTAAGGGGCCAATTTCTGCAGAGTATATACGGCAGGCCCCTACTTTCAAACATCCAACTTACAAACGACTCCTACTTGCAAATGGAAGGAGACAACAGGAAGTGAGAGGAAATCTACCCCTAGGAAGGGAAATTCTCTCCTGTAAGAGTTAATATGGGAAAAAGGTGTCTCCTCTCTCTACTGATGCTTTATCACCAATCCTTGTTTCAATAAAAACCCCACTTTTCAAAAACAGTTGTCATTGGGACGGAAAGTGAGGTGAAATGTTCTGAACAGGGGCACAGACAGCAAAACAAATGTTACAGGGGTGATAACCCTTCCCTATGTTTTCCAAAAAGCTTAAAAATAGATTTTTTGGCTGGAGCTACACTTAACCACTTAAGCCCCGGACCATTTGGTAGCTAAAGGACCAGAGGTGAATTCAGAATTTTGCACTGCGCTGCTTTAACTGTAAATTGTGCGGACATGCAATGTTGTACCCAAACGAAATTTGCGTCCTTTTCTTCCCACAAATAGAGCTTTCTTTTAATGGTATTTGATTGCCTCTGCGATTTTTATTTTTTGCGATATAAACGGAAAAAGACCGAAAATTTTGAAAAAAAATGATATTTTCTACTTTTTGTTATAAGAAAAATCGAATAAACTCAATTGTAGTCATACATTTAGGCAAAAATGTATTCAGCCACATGTTTTTAGTAAAAAAAATGTCAATAAGCGTATATTTATTGGTTTTCGCAAAAGTTATAGAGTTTACAAACTAGGGTACATTTTCTGAAATTTACACAGCTTTAAATTTATGACTGCCTATCTCATTTCTTGAGGTGCTAAAATGACAGGGCAGTACAAACCCCCCCCCCCCAAATGACCCCATTTTGGAAAGTAGACACCCCAAGGAAATTGCTGAGAGGCATGTTGAGCCCATTAATTTTTTTTTTTTGTCCCAAGTGATTGAATAATGACTAAAAGAAAAAATAAAAAAAAATTACAAAAAGTTGTCACTAAATGATATATTGCTCACACATGCCATGGTTATATGTGGAATTTCACCCCAAAATACATTTTGCTGCTTCTCCTGAGTACGGGGATACCACATGTGTGGGACTTTTTGGGAGCCTAGCCGCGTACGGGACCCCGGAAACCAAGCACCGCCTTCAGGATTTCTAAGGGCGCAAATTTTTGATTTCACTCCTCACTACCTATCACAGTTTCGAAGGCCATAAAATGCCAAAATAGCACAAACCCCCCCCAAATGACCCCATTTTAGAAAGTAGACACCCCAAGGAAATTGCTGAGAGGCCTGTTGAGCCCATTGAATATATATTTTTTTGTCCCAAGTGATTGAATGACAAAAAAATAAAAATTACAAAAAGTTGTCACTAAATGATATATTGCTCACACATGCCATGGTTATATGTGGAATTACACCCCAAAATACATTTTTCTGCTTCTCCTGAGTACGGGGATACCACATGTGTGGGACTTTTTAGGAGCCTAGCCGCGTACGGGACCCCGAAAACCAAGCACCGCCTTCAGGATTTCTAGGCACAAATTTTTGATTTCACTCCTCACTACCTATCACAGTTTCGAAGGCCATAAAATGCCAAAATCGCACAAAACCCCCCCAAATGACCCCATTTTGGAATATAGACACCCCAAGCTATTTGCTGAGAGGAATGGCGAGTATTTTACAGCTCTCATTTGTTTTTGAAAATGAAGAAAGAAAATATATATATATTTTTTTTTTTTCAATTTTCAAAACTTTGTGACAAAAAGCGAGATCTGCAAAATACTCACAATACCTCTCAGCAAATAGCTTGGGGTGTCTACTTTCCAAAATGGGGTCATTTGGGGGGGTTTTGTGCCATCTGGGCATTCCATGGCCTCCGAAACTGTGATAGGCAGTGAGAAGTGAAATCAAAAATGTACACCCTTAGAAAGCCTGAAGGCGGTGCTTGGTTTTTGGGGTCCCGTACGTGGCTAGGCTCCCAAAAAGTCTCACACATGTGGTATCCCCGTACTCAGGAGAAGCAACAGAATGTATTTTGGGGTGTAATTCCACATATGCCCATGGCATGTTTGAGCAATATATCATTTAGTGACAACTTTGTGCAAAAAAAAAAAAAAATTGTCGTTTTTTCCGCAACTTGTGTCAACATATAAAATATTCCATGGACTCGACATGCCTCTCAGTATATAGCTTGGGGTGTCTACTTTCCAAAATGGGGTCATTTGGGGGGGTTTTGAACTGTTCTGGCATTTTATACACAACATTAGGAAGCTTACATCCACTCTTCTAACCACTTGAAGACAAAGCCCTTTTTGACACTTTTTGTTTACATGAAAACATATTTTTTTTTGCAAGAAAATTATGTTGAACCCCCAAACATTATATATATTTTTAAAGCAAAGGCCCTACAGATTAAAATGGTGGGTGTTGCATTTTTTTTTCTACACAGTATTTGCGCAGTGATTTTTCAAACGCATTTTTTGGGTTAAAAAATACACTTTTTTTAATTTTAATGCACTAAAACACACTATATTGCCCAAATGTTTGATGAAATAAAAAAGATGATCTTAGGCCGAGTACATAGATACCAAACACGACATGCTTTAAAATTTCGCACAAACGCGCATTGGCGACAAACTACATACATTTTTAAAATCCTTTAAAAGCCTTTACAGGTTACCCCAGTAGATTTACAGAGGAGGTCTACTGCTAAAATGACTGCCCTCGATCTGACCTTCGCAGTGATACCTCACATGCATGGTGCAATTGCTGTTTACATATGACGCCAGACCGACGCTTGCGTTCGCCATTGGGCAAGAGCAGGGCAGGACAGGGGTGCTTTTTTTTTTTCTTTTTTTTTTATTATTAATTTTGCTTTTTTATTTTATTTTTAAATTGTTCCTTCCAAGTATTTTTTTTTTTAATCATTTTTATTGTTATCTCAGGGAATGTAAATATCCCCTATGATAGCAATAGGTAGTGACAGGTACTCTTTTTTTGAAAAAACTGGGGTCTAGACCCTAGATCTTTCCTCTGCCCTCAAAGCATCTGACCACACCAAGATCGGTGTGATAAAATGCTTTCCCAATTTCCCAATGGCGCTTTTTATATCCGGGGGGGGCATTCCCTCCCACTGCTTGTAAAAGCAGTCCAGAGGCTAATTAGCCGCTAGGATTGCTTTTACATGAAAGCCGGCCGCAGGCTGAAAAGAATGATACCAAGATGATACCTAAACCCGCAGGCATCATTCTGGTATAAACATTCAAAGTCCAGCAACATACCAGTACGTTGCTGGTCCTTGTTGGACATGTATTGTAATCTTTTTTTTTAATGCAGCCAGTTGGCTGAACGAAAAAAGAGATTGATCGGTGGGTATGCCCACCATTAGAATACCGCCCTTCATCCACCCACTTCCAATGATGGGCATACACGCACCATTTATATATGCCGAAGCATGGGGGCATCCTCCCACAAAAAAGTTATGCCGCACACACATGGTCGGACTTTTCCACGGGCAAGCCTCCGTCGGAATTTCGACCGTATGTACGCGGCATTAGGAGCAAAATCGCTCCTCCGCCCCTGCTGCCCCAATGCTTCGGCATATTTGCTTTTTTTTTTTAACTGTGGTGGTGAAATCACCTCCTACAGCACTGGAGTCGCAGGGATCAGGCCTGTCTCTGCGAACGCTGCAGTTATGTGTGTTTTTGTTTTGTAAGTGACAGTGATCGATCGATACTGCACTTGGGTGGCCTGGGCTGGACGGAGGGGCAAAACGCAGGTGCCAGCAGGTGTCTGGGCTGATCCCGCTAACACTGCGTTTTTGGGAACCCTAAACTGCTGGGGACGCTAGTATAGATCTGATCAGATCAGATATTGATCTGTTCAGATACTATACCACTAAGGGGGGTATATGCTTCACGCGTGGGTGTTAGCGTTACTGGCACTAACCTGACGCTGCCTGGGGTGTGACGCAGACCCTCTCTGATGCTAAAACCTAATTGATATCACCCGCCGGGCGATCAGGGGGTTAAACCTTTATTGGGTTATATACGGCGGGTGCCCTGACACTATAAAAAGCAAACTAACTAACCAGCGTCACCCGTAACACTTATATGGTGATCACTGGTGAAAGGGTTAACTAGGGGCAATCAGGGGGTTAAAACCTTTATTAGATAATATATGGGGGTACCTGACGCTATAAAAACCTGCGGCGAACCTAAAAAAAATTACCAGCTACCGATCTGCATCACCGACACTAAGACAGCGTTTAGAAAAACGATCGCTTAGCGACAGTGGTGATGGGGGTGAAAGGGTTACCTGGGGGGCGATCAAGGGGGTTAAACCTTTATTAGATAATATATTGGGGTACCTGACGCTATAAAAACATGCGGCGAACCTAAAAAAAATTACTGGCTACCGATCTGCATCACCGACACTAAGACAGCGTTTAGAAAAACGATCGCTTAGCGACAGTGGTGATAGGGGGTGAAAAGGTTACCTGGGGGGCGATCAAGGGGGTTAAACCTTTATTAGATAATATATTGGGGTACCTGACGCTATAAAAACCTGCGGCGAACCTAAAAAAAATTACCAGCTACCGATCTGCATCACCGACACTAAGACAGCGTTTAGAAAAACGATCGCTTAGCGACAGTGGTGATGGGGGTGAAAGGGTTACCTGGGGGGCGATCAAGGGGGTTAAACCTTTATTAGATAATATATTGGGGTACCTGACGCTATAAAAACATGCGGCGAACCTAAAAAAAATTACTGGCTACCGATCTGCATCACCGACACTAAGACAGCGTTTAGAAAAACGATCGCTTAGTGACAGTGGTGATAGGGGGTGAAATGGTTACCTGGGGGGCGATCAAGGGGGTTAAACCTTTATTAGATAATATATTGGGGTACCTGACGCTATAAAAACATGCAGCGAACCTAAAAAAAATTACTGGCTGCCGATCGGCATCACTGACGCTAAGACAGCGATCAGAAAAATGATCGCTTAGTGACAGTGGTGATAGGGGGTGAAAGGGTTATCTGGGGGGTGATCAGGGGGTTAAACCTTTATTAGGGGGGTTAGGGGGCTACACTGGACCTAAGACTAAACTTTGGTGACACTTTTACAGTCACAAATGTCACTGATTGCAGTGATCACTAAATAAATGGTCACTGCAATCAGTGACACTGTGACTGGGGGCTAGGGGGGTGATCTAGGGGGTGATCTGGGGTGTCTGGGGGGGCCTGGGGGGGCGATTTATGTCCCTATGTGTCCTGGTGTCAGTGTAGTGTTGTGTGCACTGACCTGATGTCTTCTCTTGTACGGCGCTCGGTATATGTGAGCGCTGCACCAGAGATGACATCACTTCCTCCTGCTCCCTCTGTCTGACACAGACAGAGGGGGCATTTCCATTCGCCGGGAGCGATCGCGAGGGGGTGGCCGGAAACGAATGGCTGCCCCCTCATCCCGGAACGCTCCCGGACACTTAGCCACCGCTCACTGTATAGGAGGGGGGTCCGATTGGACCCCCCAACTATACAAAGGCAATCACGTATGCTCTACGTGATTGTGCCTGTCGGTGCCATTCTGCCGACGTATATATACAGTGAGCGGTCGTTAAGTGGTTAAACAATGTACGTGTTCAAAATTACAAACAGATTCTACTTAAGAACAAACCTACAGTCCCTGTCTTGTTTGCACCGCCTGTATACTGCTGTTCAGAGTATATAGCGCCTTTTTTTAATTTTGGGTGCGGGGTTCCCCTTAATATCCATACAAGACCCAAAGGGGCTGGTAGTGGGGTGGGGGGTACCCATGACATTTTTCTCAAAGATTTTCATCCATATCACCGGGACCAGACATGACATTAAAACCGTAAGCAGTTTTAAATGGCTTTTTTTCCTTTAGAAATGTCATTTTGTGCAGGGACAGTTCTAAACACGGGAAACACGTGGCACTTCACAGGCATACTTTAGACACCCCCCAGGTACGATATTTAAAGGAATATTTGACTTTTTTTTTTCACTTTATGCATCATTAAAATGACTGCTGCCGAAAAACGGCCGTTTTTAAAACTTCGTTTTGCATTGATACATGTCCCCTGGGGCAGAACCCGGGTTCCCAAACCCTTTTTAGGACAATAACATGCATATTAGTCGGTATAATTAGCACTTTAGATTTCGAACGTTCGCATCCATTGTATTTAATAAGGTTCTAACGTTCGTGCAAACTTTCGGTCCGTTCGCAGGTTCTGGTGCGAACCGAACCCGGGGGTGTTCGGCTCATCCCTAAGTAGAATATTTATATTACCTGAGGAAGAGATCAGTCTGTTGGACACTATTATAAAGTATGATTTGTCACTTGTATATAGCATCATTAAATACATCAATCTTAATTGTAGGTTTACAATGGTGGACCTTTTCGTATAAGATAACTTGTAATAACATTTTCTGTATAAAGTTAGAATCTTATCAAACAATAACTGGAAAACTGGAAAACTGCAAAAGGCAGTATGACCTAAAAACAAATAAACTTGGACTAAGGCCCCATGCACACGAGACGCTGGTAAACGCGTGTTCAGAGGCAGTTGGATGCTTTTTTTTCAACTGCCCCTGAACTCATTCAATGTTATCCTATGTGTCCATGCCCACAGTCTTGTTTTTAGGCATTTTTAAGCAGTTGCGTTTAACCTCGTTTTTCCAGAAGCAAAAAAATAGGTTCAGACGCAAACGTTTTCCACGTTTCAGACGCAAAACGTGGCCAAACGCGTCTAAATGCGGTACCGGCGTTTGGCCGTGATTTAGTTTATAAGCGTTTTTAAAGGTGACCTATTTTGTTACATTAGAAATCTCAAAAATGATGGCAAATGATGAAAAACCATTAACAAAAAAAAATTTATTGCTTGCATTGCATTGTGGACAAGCCACAACTTGTGGCAGGTGACGTGGCAAGTGGACAATCCACAACTTGTGGCAGGTGACGTGGCCAGGTGACGTGGCAGATGACGTGGCCAGGTGACATGGCAAGTGGACAATCCACAACTTGTGTCAGGTGACATGACAAGGTGACATGGCAAGTGGACAATCCACAACTTGTGGCAGGGGACATGGCCAGGTGACATGGCAGGTGACGTGGCCAGGTGATGTGGCACGTGGACAATCCACAACTTGTGGCAGGTGACATTGCCAGGTGACGTGGCCAGGTGACATGGCCAGTAGACAATCCACAACTTGTGGCAGGTGACGAGGCCAGGTGACGTGGCAGGTGACGTGGCCAGTGGACAATCCACAATTTGTGGCAGGTGACATGGCAAGTGATGTGGCCAGGTGACGTGGCCAGTGAACAATACACAACTTGTGGCAGGTGACGTGGCCAGGTGACGTGACAAGTGGACAATCCACAACTTGTGGCAGGTGACGTGGCCAGGTGACGTGGCCAGGTGACGTGGCAGGTGACGCGGCAGGTGACGTGGCCAGTGGACAATCCGCAACTTGTGGCAGGTGACGTGGCCAGGTAACGTGGCAGGTGACATGGCCAGGTGACGTGTCAAGTGGACAATCCACAACTTGTGGCAGGTGACGTGGCCAGGTGACGTGGCTAGGTAATGGGGCCGGTGATGTGGCAGGTGACGTGGCAAGTGGACAATTCACAACTTGTGGCAGGTGACGTGGCCAGGTGGACAATCCACAACGTGTGACAGGTGACGTGGCAAGTGGACAATTCACAACTTGTGGCAGGTGACGTGGCCAGGTGGACAATCCACAACGTGTGGCAGATGACGTGGCCAGGTGGACAATTCACAACTTGTGGCAGGTGACGTGGCCATGTGACGTGGCCAGGTGACGTGGCCAATCCACAACTTGTGGCACGTGACGTGGCCAGGTGGACAATTCACAACTTGTGGCAGGTGACGTGGCCAGGTGGACAATTCACAACTTGTGGCAGGTGACGCGGCCAGGTGACGTGGCCAGGTGACATAGCCTGTGACGTGGCCAGGTGACGTGGCAGGTGACGTGACAAGTGGACAATTCACAACTTGCAGCAGGTGACGTGGCCAGGTGGACAATCCACAACTTGTGGCAGGTGACATGGCCAGGTGACGTGGCAGGTGATGTGACAAGTGGACAATCCACAACTTGTGGCAGGTGACATGGCCAGGTGACGTGGGAAGTGGACAATTCACAACTTGCGGCAGGTGACGTGGCCAGGTGAACAATTCACAACTTGTGGCAGGTGACGTGGCCAGGTGACGTGGCCAGGTGACGTGGCCAATCCACAACTTGTGGCAGGTGACATGGCCAGGTGGACAATTCACAACTTGTGGCAGGTGACGTGGCCAGGTGGACAATTCACAACTTGTGGCAGGTGACGTGGCCAGGTGACGTGGCCAGGTGACATGGCCGGTGACGTGGCCAGGTGACGTGGCAGGTGACGTGGCAAGTGGACAATTCACAACTTGCGGAAGGTGACGTGGCCAGGTGGACAATCCACAACTTGTGGCAGGTGACATGGCCAGGTGACATGGCAGGTGATGTGACAAGTGGGCAATCCACAACTTGTGGCAGGTGACGTGACCAGGTGACGTAGCAAGTGGACAATCCACAACTTGTGGCAGGTGACATGGCCAGGTGACGTGTCAAGTGGACAATCCACAACTTGTGGCAGGTGACGTGGCCAGTGACGTGGCAAGTGGACAATTCACAACTTGCGGCAGGTAACGTGGCCAGGTGGACAATCCACAACTTGTGGCAGGTGACGTGGCCAGGTGACGTGGCAGGTGACGTGGCCAGGTGATGTGGCAAGTGGACAATCCACAACTTGTGGCAGGTGACGTGGCCAGGTGACGTGGCCAGGTGACATGACAAGTGGACAATTCACAACTTGCGGCAGGTGACGTGGCAAGTGGACAATCCACAGCTTGTGCCAGGTGATGTGGCAAGTCACACGCTAAATACAAGTACACTGCTGCTCTTTCAGCTGCTGCTACTCACTCTGGTCTCACAAAATGGCTGAAATGGTTAAATAATACTGTTTTTGGAGCTTAGGGAGGGTCTTATGTTTCTTAACTAAATGCTTATAGACGCAAACGCGGTAAAACGCCGCTAAAATCGTGGCAAAACGGGCGTTTCTAAACGCCGGTTTCAGCCTTTAAAAATGTGCGTTCAGCAGAGTTTGCACCGGCGTCTCGTGTGCATGAGGCCTAAAGAGACCAAAACTCAAACGGGGAGTCCAATCATGATGGACCCAAAAGAGGAGGGTCAAAAGTGCCATGCAACCCATGTGGGGACTTCCAAATGTGAGCTGGGGGAAGATCAAGCGGAGGCGGAGAGTCTCAACATCTCTCCTTTTCTTATGTTATCAAATTGAAAAAAAACGTGCATGCTATTATATTAAATGTCCCATAAAACATTAAAGTATATATTAGAGCCTATATATTGCAAGGTTGAGAGAGTTAGCAAGGGAAGATTGTAGAATAATGAAAAAAAATAAAGGGGGGCGAAGAAAAAAAAAGGGGGGTGTCAAGTTCCAACTTGGTAATTATGTGGTAATATTTTCATAAACTTATAGTCATTGTTGGTGACTTGATAGAGTAATGGAAAAACTTTGTTGATTTTAAAATCTCACTTCTTTTCATGAGCATATAGTCATTGTTGGTGACTTGGTAAAGTAATGGAAAAAGTTTGTTAACCTTTTCATTGTTGAGAAGGGGAATGGAAAAAAAATAAAGAGAAAAAGGAAGAGAAAAAAAAGGAGACTGTGGGGCTGATTTACCAAACGTTTGCGCCATGAGTATTGGCGCATCTGCGTGCGCAATGGCTGTTTTGGTATTTACAAAACATTAGCGCCTGTAGCGCAGCCGTATTTCCCATTTACTATAGTGTTCTCTGCGCCCGGGAGGAGGCGCTCAGTGCGCTACTATGGACCTGGCGCACAGCATGTTAAAATCTAAATATAAAGAAGCTGGAAGTGAGAATATAATGGGGGTGATGTGGGGTGATGTGAGGAAGTGTAGGGACACCTGCCCAAATAACTAACATGCCCAAAATAGAGTGGGAAAGTAACTTTTTCAAAACCAGCCCGCTGCGCCGGCAAGTACGATTCGAGCTGCGGGAGTTTTTTTTTAGCTCAGCGCGGGAATTTCAATGGTTTAAATGCGCCAAGACACTGCGCCGGCAAAATCTTAGTAAATGTCAAGTCACCTAAGTCAATTTGCATAAGTTGAACAGGCGCAGCACTGAACTTCCCAGTGCGCCTGCAAAATGACATTTCTAAAGGAAAAAAAAGCCATTTAAAAGCAGCCGCGGCTGTAATGAATTGTCGGCTCCCGGCAATATAGAGAAAAGTCTTTGAAAGTCTTTGCTAACCAAAAAAAAAAAGCGTGGGGGTCCCCCCAAATTCCATAACCAGGCCCTTCAGGTCTGGAATGGATATTAAGGGGAACCCTGCTGCAAATTTAAAAAAAAAATTACGTGCGGGTTCCCCCCAAATATCCAAACCAGGCCCTTTAGATCTGGCATGGATTTTAAGGGGAACTCCACCCCAAATTTTCAAAAAAAATGGTGTGGAGTCCCCCCAAAAATCCACACCAGACCCTTATCCGAGCACGCAACCTGGCCGGCCCCAGGGGAAGAGGGGGGGACAAGAGCGGCCCCCCTCCCTCCTGAACCGTACCAGGCCACATGCCCTCAACTTGGGGAGGATGTCCCCATGTTGATGGGGACAAGGGCCTCATCCCCACAACCGTTGCCCGGTGGTTGTGGGGGTCTGCGGGCAGCAGGCTTATCGGAATCTGGAAGACCCCTTTAACAAAGGGGACCCCCAGATCCCGCCCCCCCCTGTGTGAAATGGTAATGGGGTACAAATGTACCCCTACCATTTCACAAGGAAAGTGTCAAAAATGTAAAAAATGACAAGAGCCGGTTTTTGACAATTCCTTTATTAATGTCTTCTCCTTTCTTCCATCTTCTTCTTCCTTCTTCTTCTTCCATCTTCTTCTTCCATCTTCTTCTTTTCTCCATTCGGGTTTCTTCCTCCATCTTCATCTTCCTCTTCATCTTTATCTTCATCTTCCTTCTTCCTTCGGTGTTCTCGTCCGCATCTTGTCCCGGCGTCTTCCCTTCTTTCTTCTCCGGCCGCTCCGTTTGAATTGGAGGTTCCCGCTGTGCGACGCTTCAGTTCTCCACTTGGTCCGCTTACACCGGTGGCTCCGCCCCCCTCTGTCACCATGGGGAAAGTCCCCGTGAAATCCATGTGCATCAGAGGGGGGCGGGGTCACGGGTGTAAGCGGACCCAGAGGCGAACTGAAGCGTCACACAGCGGGAACCTCCAATTCAAACGGAGCGGCCGGAGAAGAAAGAAGAAGGGAAGACGCCGGAGCAAGATGCTGGACGAGAACACCGAAGGAAGAAGGAAAATGAAGATGAAGATAAAGATGAAGAGGAAGATGAAGATGGAGGAAGAAACCCGAATGGAGAAAAGAAGAAGATGGAAGAAGATGGAAGAAAAGAAAAGACATTAATAAAGGAATTGTCAAAAACCGGCTCTTGTAATTTTTTACATTTTTGACACTTTCCTTGTGAAATGGTAGGGGTACATTTGTACCCCATTACCATTTCACACAGGGGGGGGGGTGGGATCTGGGGGTCCCCTTTGTTAAAGGGGTCTTCCAGATTCCGATAAGCCCCCCGCCCGCAGACCCCCACAACCACCGGGCAAGGGTTGTGGGGATGAGGCCCTTGTCCCCATCAACATGGGGACATCCTCCCCATGTTGAGGGCATGTGGCTTGGTACGGTTCAGGAGGGAGGGGGGGCCGCTCTCATCCCCCCTCTTTTCCTGCGGCCGACCAGGTTGCGTGCTCAGATAAGGGTCTGATGTGGATTTTTAGCGGGACTCCACGCCATTTTTTTTTTAAATTTGGAGTGGAGTTCCCCTTAAAATCCATGCCAGATCTGAAGGGCCTGGTTTGGATATTTGGGGGGAACCCCACGTCATTTTTTTAAAAAATTTGCAGCGGGGTTCCCCTTAATATCCATTCCAGACCTGAAGGGCCTGGTTATGGAATTTGGGGGAACCCGCACGCATTTTTTTTTTGGTTAGCAAAGACTTTCAATGACTTTTATCTGTATTGACAGGAACCAGCAATTCATTACAGCCGCAAGGACTTTTAAATGACTATTATTTTACTTTAGAAATGTCATTTTGCTCTCCAACTATTATAAACATGGAAAACATGTGCTACTTTACAGGCATACTATAGACACCCCCCGGGGATGATATTTAGGGCCAGTTCACACCAGATGCAGTGCAGTGCGTTTTTTTGATGCCTGAAAAACGCAAAGAAAGTTGATCACATTAATGCCAATGGCATAGTTCACACCACTGCAGTCCGTTCCAGTGCATTTCAGAAAGCCAAAAAATAATTGGTCATGCTGCATTTTTTAGGTACAAAACTGTACTGGACTCCAGTAAAACACATCAAAAACGCAACGGAACGTACCAAAAATGCACTGGAATGCACCGCAACGCACCTAAATGCACCAAAGACGCACTGCAACACACTTGTCCTAAGTGAAAAGAGGGGGAAAAAAACACTGGACTGCATCAAAAACGCCTCAAAAATGCACTGGAATGTGTCAAAAATGCGCATGCAGAAAAGCACCTGGAACGCACCCAGACTGCGTTTCTATAGTGTGAACTAGGGCCAGTTCACACCATAGAAACACAATCCGGATGCGTTCCAGGTGCTTTTCTGCATGCACTTTTTTCATGCGTTCCGGTGCATTTTTGGTAAGTTTTTGATGCAGTCCAGTGCTTTGTTTTCACCCCTCTTTTTTATTAACCATAGATAAGGACAAGTGTGTTCCAGTGCGTTTTTGGTGCATTTAGGTGTGTTCCTGTGCGTTCCAGTGCGTTTATGATGCGTTTTGATGCATTCCAGTACAGTCCAGTACAGGTAAAATGCAGCATGTTCTACTTTTTTGGGGGAACTGGAACGCACTGGAACAAACACTGCCATTTAGAACCATATAACCAACTTTCCATGCATTTTGGATGCATAAAAAACGCAATGCACTGCATGTGGTGTGAAATGGCCCTTAAGCAATTTGGCATATTTAAAGGCACTTCTCCTTGTTTTGTTTTTGGTGTTTTCCAAATTGGTGACATTGATATATGTCCCTTAGGGTGGGACCTGGGTCCCCATTTTAAGGCCAATAACTACTAGAAGATAAGCCAGCCAAGTGGGGACTAGCAAAATTAACAAGTCAGTTCCCATAGACTGCAATAGTATTTGTTGGTGGGGGGGGGAGGGGTGATTGTCCCATCTCTAACTTTGTAGCATGCTGGATGATGTGCTTAATTTTGGACGGGGGGGAGGGGGGGGGTTATTTTTTGCTAGCTGCATTGGTGTTGTTCTGCACATGCCCAGCCAGTTAGTTTTTTTTTGGCGTGCTTTTTGTGTGTGAACAGCGCCTGGATATTTCTGGGCATGCTCAGAGAGAGTTTTTATGGGTTAGAAATTGAAGGACATCTTAACAGGTGTGCCCACTTTGAATTTCAGTCTCTACATTGGGAGATTTTGCATTCTGGGTGTTTCATGGACTGTGCATGTGTTTTCAATTGCCTCATTAGCACACAAACATATGTTATATAAAGCTCACAGAGCATTCGGTCGATTGCCTTAAGAAGAGGCAAGTGTGTGGGGGGCAAAATGTACATGTTGGTGTCCTTATTTTGTAACACATGTATTTTATTTGTTATGTCTTTGCAAAACAAGTGATTGGTTAACTTATGTGGATTGTATATTTTTGGTGTGTGGGGGATATGTTCCCCTGAAATAATTCTGATGTTGTTAATGTGTGTTGTTTGTTCACTTTGATTTAATTGTCTGCTGTATTTTTTTAGCCAAAAATTGCTCAAGATGTTGAGTCTGTAACTGTTTCAAATTGACCATGTTTTTTATTTTGCCTTCCCTTTTGTTTTGTTGAACAATAAAATTAGATGCAAAATTTTGATGTTTGTTTTGTGTTTTCTTTGCAACAAATGTGACAGCTGATTGGCATGTCAAAACAAAACAGGTGTGATTTGTCTACCCTGGTGCCTTCATGGTAGTATATGCATGGATTGTGTGCTGCCATGGAGCGTCACCAGGAAATGAAATACAGAGCGGTAAGTATTCAATTTTCCTTTTTTTACTGCAGTGGTTCTCAGCCTCAGTCCTCAGTACCCCCAACAGGACATGTTTTGTGAATTTATCTTATCGAGAATTGCTGTCCAAAAATCTAAACCATTGACTGTGATTTAAAGCACATGTGCAAGATGAAGGAAACCCTGCAAACATGGCCTGTTGGGGGTACTTGAGAAGCACTGATTTAGAGCACTGCACTTAAAAATAGCTCAAGGCCATACAATTCTAATTGTGGGCATTTTGAGGGAAACAAAGTAAGTGTTAGAACCCCTGCGTGTGTGTTTTTTCATTTTTTTTATTTTTTTGTAGTTTGGCCTTTGTCTCCTTTTCTTAACATTGGCTTCACTTCCTGTCACACAGCTAAACAGGAAGTGAAGGTAAAACCCTACCAATGTCTTTTCTTGGGGACACAGATCAATCTAACTAGTGTCCCCATTAAGCAAATTGCACTCTAGCACTTTGTTGTGTACACCCCAAATCATTGGGTAGTTTGGGGTTTAGTAAAGACAAATCCACTCTGCAGTAAAAGTGTAGCTGCTGAAAATCTGAGGGAAAGTACTGGTGATTGGATGTTACAATCATGTAAAAGCAAAGATGTTTGTTTTTTTGGCTTGCATGTCCCCCTCAGATATACAGCAAGTGCACTTGTAGTGCAAAGTAGATTTGCCTTTAGTAAATAAACCCCACAGTCCAAACTACCTAATAATTTGTGGTGTAACCCGCAATATGCTGGAGTGCAATGTGCATAATGGGGAAAGTATTTAGACTGACCTGTGTGTCCCCAAGGAAAGACATTGTTAGGGATTTTCCCTCACTTCCTGTGTGGCTATGTGACAGGAAGTGAATTATTTGGAAGGATAAAGTGGCCAAATTATTTAGTTTAACTTTTCAAAGACTCATTCCTAAGTTGAATTGTGATGCATGTCAATGGCCCATTTAGACCCTCTTTAATCACTTGAGATCAGCGCTATAACTGATCGACGGCCACAGCATGGTCCTCAATTGCTGGGAGTCCGTCATTAAACGTCCTCCCCTTTGCGCGCGCTGTGGTCACAGAGTCACTGTGACTCGGGTGATGACAGATCCGAGTAAGGGGCCGATCCCTGCCCTTTACCATGTGATGTAAACAAAAGCTGGGTAATGGTTTTTGTTTTCTCCTTGTGCTGACAGCGTGAGCATAAAAAAAAGGCAATCACCGGCTTATGTGCAAGGGACATGGGGCCCGAAGAGGAAGAGGCAATTCTGCATCATCTGTGACAATTAGTAGCCCCTGCCAGTGCCACCTATCAATGCCCACCACTGGTGCCAATCAGTGGCACCTAGCAGTGCTGCCAGTGCCTATCAGTGCCCATCACTGCCAACTATCATTGCCACCTAGCAGTGCCACTTCTCACTGCCCACCAGTGCTAAATAGCAATGCCACCTCTCAGTGCCCACCCTTGCCACCTTATCGGTGCCCATCAGTGCAGTCTCATCAGTGTACATCAATGAAGAAGAAAAATTACCTTTTTTAAAAATATTAACCAGTTTCCTACCGCCCACCGTCAAATGACATCCTTGGCTTTGGGCGGTGACATCTGAATGATGCCTGCAGTTGCAGGCATCATTCAGATATCATTCTTTTCAGCCGGCGATTCTGTGCACAATAAAAATGATCATAGTGGCAGTTCCGCCGCTTGATCGTTCTTATAGGCGGGGGGAGGGGTTGTCCCCCACCCCTCTCTTGCCGCCATCCGGTGCTTCTCCGGGCTCTCCCGTGCCATCTGGGGCTCGGAGAATGATTTGGAGATGACTGGTGACCAGATGGTCATCAGTCATCTCTATGACCGTCGGAGGCGCGGGCATGACGTTATGACATCATGCCGTGTTCCCGTATGTTAACCAAGCCGTGATCTTGGCTGTCAGCATGAGATTGGTGATTTTTTTGGAACAATATCATGCTTTTCAGCCTGGAGGAGAGATGCGGGGTCTTATTGACCCCGCATCTCTCCATAAAGAGGACCTGTCACACACATTCCTATTACAAGGGATGTTTACATTCCTTGTAATAGGAATAAAAGAGATCCCAAAAAATAAAAAAAATTAAAAAAGAGTAAGAAATACAAAAAAGTTAAAAAAATAAATAAAAAAAAAATAAGAAAAAACGCCCATGTCCCCGGTAGCTCGCGCTCAGAAGCGAACACACACGTAAGTCCCGCCCACATATGTAAACGCCGTTCAAACCACACATGTGAGTTATTGCTGCGTGCGTTAGAACGAGTGCAGCAATTCTAGCACTAGACCCCCTCTGTAATGCCAAAATGGTAACGTGTAAAAGAAATTTAAGCATTACCTAGGGAGATTTTTAATTACTGAAGTTTGGTGTCATGCCATGTGTGTGCGCAATTTTAAAGCGTGACGTGCTAGGTATCTATTTACTCAGCATAACAACATCTTTCACATTATACCAATAAATTGGCCGTAACTTTACTGTTTTGTAATATTTTTAGCAAACAAAAGGCGTTTGAAAATTTATTGCGCAAATACCGAGCGAGATAAAAATTTGCAATGACCGCCATCTTATTCCCTAGGGTGTCTGCTCCAAAAAAATATATAATGTTTGGTGTTTTGAAGTAATTTTATAGCCATAAATTTATGATTTTTACATGAAGGAGAGAAGTGCCAGAATAGGCCTAGTGCTGAAGTGGGTAAAATATCCATTTTTTTTTTTTTTTTAAACTCGGTCTTTTGTATTTATAGAAAAAAAATAAAACTAAAAACACAAAGGTGATCAAATAGCACCAAAAGCAAGCTCTATTTGTGTGCCAACAAATAAAACATTTTCATTGGGTTACAGTGTTGTATGAGCGCGCAATTGTCATTAAAAGTGCATCAGCGCTGAAATGTGAAACTTGGTCTGGGCAGTGCGCAAGTGGTTAATATAAGGCTACATGCACACGGACATTTTTCCAACCGCTTGTTTGAGCGTTTTTTGCAGCTTAAAAACATCTCTCCATGTTAGCCTATGGCCTCATGGCCACCATGGCGTTTTGGAGCTGTAAATGGCATAGGCGTTTTTAAGCCCCATGTAGACGGGACGCTGGTGCAAAGTGTTCTGAACTAAGGTTGAAAGTGGCGTTTAGAAAGGCGCGCTTTGTGGCGTTTGCATGCCGTGTTTTACCACATTTGCATGTATATGATAAGGAGCCGCCCTAAGCTCAAAAAACAGTATTATTTACGATTTTAGCTATTTAGTGAGAACAGAGTGATATGAGCAGCTGAGAGCAGCAGTGTAGTTGTATTTAGGCTGGGTTCACACTAGTGCGAAACGACATCTGTCCTACTTTGGATCCGACTTTGCCCTGCAACATGAAGCCGACATATGTCCGACTTTCAATGAACGGGGATCCGACTTGGATCCCCGCCAATAGCAGGCACTGTGTTTGGTATGAATCTTGAGGGGGAACTCCAGGCCAAATTTTAAATAAAAAACCGGCATGGGTTCCCCCTCCAGGAACATACCAGGCCCTTGGGTCTGGTCTGGATTTGAAGAGGAACCCCTACGCCGAAAAAACGGCGTGGGGGTCCCCCTCAAAATCCAAACCAGACCCTTATCCGAGCACACAACCTGGCAGGCCGCAGGGGAAGAGGGGGGGGACAAGAGAGCGGCCCCCCTCCCTCCTGAACCGTACCAGGCCGCATGCCCTCAACATGGGGGGTTTGGTGCTCTGGGGCAGGGGGGCGACCTGCGGCCCCCCCACCCCAGAGCACCCTGCCCCCATGTTGATGAGGACAAGGGCCTCTTCCCAACAACCCTGGCCGTTGGTTGTTGGGGTCTGCGGGCGGGGGGCTTATCGGAATCCGGGAGCCCCCTTTAATAAAGGGGCCCCCGGATGCCGGCCCCCCACCCTATGTGAATGAGTATGGGGTACATCGTACCCCTACCCATTCACCTGGTGGAAAAAATTGCAATAAAAAAACCACACAGCTTTTTAAAGTATTTTATTGCACAGCTCGGGGGTCTTCTTCCGACTTCGGGGGTCTCCGGTGTCGTCGCCGCCGCTCTCCGGTTTTCTTCTGCCGGGCCACCGCTAACTTCTTTAGCTCTTTTGCTAGCGGAGGCCCGGTCTTCTCCGTCGCCTTCTCCCCTATTCTTCTCTCCGGTTCTTCCTTTCTTCTGCCGGGCCTCCGCTAACTTCTTCTAGCTCTTTTGCTAGCGGAGGCCCGGTCTTCTCCGTCGCCTTCTTCTTCTCCCGCTATCCGGTTCTTCTCCCGGTTCTTCTCCCGCTTCTTTCTTCTGCCGGCCCCTCCACTAACTTCTTTAGCTCTTTTGCTAGTGGAGGGGCCGGTCTTCTCCGTCGTCGCCGTCGGCGTCTTCTTCTCTCTTCTCCTCCTCGTTGTTGACTCGTCGCTTCCTCTCGCAGTAATGCTAAATTTTCGGTCCGCAGAGATTAATATAGGCTTCTCATGACGTCACAGTCACATGTTCCCATGACGTCACACTCACATGCTCCGGGGCCATGTGCCCCGGAACATGTGACTGTGACGTCATGAGAAGCCTATATTAATCTCTGCGGACCGAAAATTTAGCATTACTGCGAGAGGAAGCGACGAGTCAACATCGAGGAGGAGAAGAGAGAAGAAGACGCAGACGGTGACGACGGAGAAGACCGGCCCCTCCACTAGCAAAAGAGCTAAAGAAGTTAGTGGAGGGGCCGGCAGAAGAAAGAAGCGGGAGAAGAACCGGATAGCGGGAGAAGAAGAAGGCGACGGAGAAGACCGGGCCTCCGCTAGCAAAAGAGCTAAAAGAAGTTAGCGGAGGCCCGGCAGAAGAAAGGAAGAACCGGAGAGAAGAACCGGATAGCGGGAGAAGAAGAAGGCGACGGAGAAGACCGGGCCTCCACTAGCAAAAGAGCTAAAAGAAGTTAGCGGAGGCCCGGCAGAAGAAAGGAAGAACCGGAGAGGAGAAGAGGGGAGAAGGCGACGGAGAAGACCGGGCTTCCGCTAGCAAAAGAGCTAAAGAAGTTAGCGGTGGCCCGGCAGAAGAAAACCGGAGAGCGGCGGCGACGACACCGAAGACCCCCGAAGTCGGAAGAAGACCCCCGGAGCTGTGCAATAAAATACTTTAAAAAGCTGTGTGGTTTTTTTATTGCAATTTTTTTCCACCAGGTGAATGGGTAGGGGTACGATGTACCCCATACTCATTCACATAGGGTGGGGGGCCGGCATCTGGGGGCCCCCTTTTTAAAGGGGGCGCCCTGATTCCGAAAAGCCCCCCGCCCGCATACCCCGACAACCAACGGCCAGGGTTGTCGGGAAGAGGCCCTTGTCTCCATCAACATGGAGGCAGGGTGCTTTGGGGTGGGGGGGCCGCAGGTCGCCCCCTGCCCCGAAGCACCAAACCCCCCATGTTGAGGGCATGCGGCCTGGTACGGTTCAGGAGGGAGGGGGGGCCGCTCTCGTCCGCCCCTTTTCCCCTGCGGCCTGCCAGGTTGCGTGCTCGGATAAGGGTCTGGTTTGGATTTTGGGGGAACCCCCACGCCGTTTTTCGGCTTAGGGGGTTCACCTTAGAATCCAGACCAGACCTAAGGGCCTGGTATGCTCCTGGAGGGGAACCCATGCCGGTTTTTTCATTAAAATTCGATGTGGAGTTCCCCTTCATGATTCATACCAAACATGGGACAGCGAGGCTGCCGAGGACCAGCGCAATGACATCGCGCTGGACACATTCTCGGCTGGCTAGTCTCCTCTAGGACACGACTTCAGCGGCTGCCTCACGCGCTCAGGTCGTGTCCAGGTCGCCTGGCAGAGTCGCGCTGTCCCAGTGTCAGCCGGCACACGAGTCGCCCGCAAGTCGGATCCGACTTCCCGGGCGACCTCTATTCAAATCAATGGGCTCCCATAGGGAACCATTCATTTTCAATAGAGCGCTGCTGACATTTCTATTTACTATAACAGTGTGCCGCTGCTTCCTGCGCCCAGTGAAGGAGTTATCAGGCTCACCAATTAAGGTTAGAAGCAGCGCAGCGCACTGTTATTAGTAAATCAGCCCCTGTGTCTTCATTTTTTCTAGTAGTTTCTTCTACGGGAATGCATTTCTCAGGGATTGTCTTACTCTTCTCTGGTCTCGTCTAGAAGATAGGGTGGCCCAGATGGGAGATGAGAGTGGTGTAGAAGGGGGTCTTGGATTTATTTCTGGGTCTTTGCTTTCTGCAACATTAAAGACTGTATATGTGGTTCCATTATGAGGTACTGTTAGTTTAAACGGGAATCTCCATCTGTATCTTATATGGGCAGATTGCAGGACAGATGTGATTTCTTTCATCTTGAGTCTTCTCTCAAGTGTGGCTTGGGAGATGTCAGGGAAAATCTGAATCTTTGAGCCATTCAATTCTATATTGTGTGAGTTTCTTGATGCTCTCAGGATGTTTTCTTTATTAATGAAATCTTTCATACATAATGATGGGGTGAGCCTCCTTAGCCCAATAGACTGTACGAGATCTGACCAAGTTGTATTTGTCCGTCTCAGTACGAGCTCGGAGACCACGGTGGACAAATTTGTGACAAGCAGGCAGGCAGTGTTCTTTGCTCAGAGTGGTCTGATATGTAGTTTAATTCTTACAGCTTATATGGGAAATTACAATAAGAGGACGTGCAGAAATCAACTTAAACAATATTACATCTTATGTTGAGTGTGAGACTTCTCACAGAGTGTCTCATAAACAAACCTTGTTATGAGACTCTACACAGAGTGTACCATAACAATATTGGAACAGACATGAGATTAGAAGTGTATTAACGTCACTTCGAGGAATTGCATACTCTGTGAGAACTAATAACAAATGGAACAAATATCTGTGCAAAGGACAATTTATACCAAGTAAGCTAATCCATCCTAAGATGGATGCTGACTACAAAATGGAGTCACATTGGTTCATTGGTTAGGCCTAAAATAAAAATAATCTTTCAGTAAAACTTCACATGCGCTCCGCCATCCCCTATGGCCTACCGTGGTATTAGGCCATAAACAAAGATGCACTAGCTGCGGGGATGCATGCCTTCCCCTCTTTGAGGAAAAGTCCATTTATGGTCTTTTCCAAGTTATCCCCCGGCCAATCCTTCAAATCTATCTCTGTGGTATGTGTCTGGAGATCTAATAATGTATGATCTAGTAGTGCTATTTCAGGTATTAGTACGTGGGGGTCAATGTGCAAAAATAAATTTCTCAATATTTTGCACAGAGATACCCCGGTCATTTTTTGGCCAAATGCCAAATGGAAATATTTTGCACAGAGATACCCCGGTACGTGGGGGTCAATGTGCAAAAATAAATTTTTCGAAATAAACCTTTTGATAAGAGATATACCCATTTGGCATCCTGCCAATTATTTTTTATTGGACCCCTACTTATGATTTTCGTGTATGGGGTGTGCATTGGATGAGCTCTACAACATATATAATGTTTACCTAGCAATATAAACAATAAACAATAAATGCACAAGTTCCTTTTCTAGCCAAAAGTTAACACTCTTTTTTTCTCTCCATAAGAATGTGAAAGGAGGGGCGAATTCCTCACAGAGAACCCCAAGGGTGGGGGCTTCTGTGGAGGAGCTCCTCTCTACTCACACGTAGTATTAAAAAAAAAGAAAATTGACAGGAGATTTTTCCCTTTTTTTTATTTAGTCAATGGACTCCAGACACCGACTAATTACTCGCCACTGAACAAAATAAAATGAGAATAATTGTTTCTTCATCGTGGCCACTCTTCTGTTCAAAGTGAGTTCCACGTCTTTTTGGTCGGGAGTCCACTGGACTGTATTTACAGTAACATTAACTGACCCTTACTGTCAGCATTTGTAAGTTTTCACATTAACTTATAGAACACCTTGGCTCATAGAGGTATAGGATTTTCCTGTACCTTCCTCATAATCACAAATCACAACACAGTGGACAGATGCCGTCTCAACCACGGCTTCTAGACAACTCCACACAAACAAACAGATTATCTTATATTTTGTTACACGTCAGGGAGGACAGCGACAGAGGTCTGAGTTTTTTTCTCACCCAGAGTTTTTACTACTACTTACTACTACTTTTTACTACTACTTAGACCTAGACAGTTAAACTGTCTAGGTCTAACAAAAATTTCAGACTCTACACAAGACGGATCGGTCATTTAGTATTTCCAAAATGCTTAGACCCGCCTCATGAGTCCAGACATTTTTGAACCATGCCCAGTTTCCCCTGTTTTCTATCTGCAGGCTAAGGAGAAGGAAAATATATTTTTAAAAAAAGAAACCAGTACTGTTTTATTTCCTCGACTCTCCAAGAGTCTCTTTACTATTTTATGTGCTTCTAAAGCACCATATATATATGAGGTTTCTTAGAACCTTAGACTCCTAGAGTCTTTTACCATGTGCTTCTAAAGCACCATATATATGTGTGTGTATATATATAAAATATATATATATATATATATATATATATATTGTCAGGGTCACCTGTGGCCAGGTGACAGATGCACACCGTAGGGGGACAGGAGTGCACCGCGAGGTAGTGAACCCTATGGCTGGCTTCTGTGGGTAGGAAACTGGGTGGTTGTGGAAAGCGGGACCAGAGGAGCACAACCGGGATCCCAACGGAAGCGAGAGCCAAGATTCCCCAGGGCGCGGAGTCTAAGACCCAGCTGGTCTTCTCCAGGGCCTCTAGTGGTGAGGATGTTACGCTGCAGGCTGGGACCAGGTCGCGGCCCCTGGAGTTTCCTAGCTCACGCCCCGTAGGATAAGGGGAAGCAGCGGCACACGATAGAGAGAACCGAATAACAAGCCGAAGGTCAGGGGCCACAAGCAGACAAGGATAACGAAGAACGAGCCGAAGGTCAAGGGTCACGAGCAGACAGGGATGGTCGGGGACAAGCCAATGACGTAACAGAGAGACAGACGTAGCACACGGCAGGCAGGAACCCAAACACACAATGCCTAACAAACACGTTGATCAGCAAAGCAGGCTTGCAGTGCACAGGTTAATATAGTGTTCAGTGATAGGGCCTGGGGTGGAGTCAGGCTGGGAGGAGATTATAAAGGAAGCCAGGTGAAGGAGGTCTGGTCTCTAGATGAACACATGAGGAGGAAGGTAAGATGGCAGACAGACATTAATGCATATCCATGACAGTACCCTCCCTCTTACGAGGCCTCCCCCTTCCCCGCCTGGGCCCAGGTTTAGAGGGAAACTTCAGATGAAACTCCTTTAACAGACGAGGTGCAAAGACCTCAGATGCAGTGATCCAAGACCTCTCCTCAGGACCAAACCCTTTCCAATGAACGAGGTACTGAAGAACGCCTTTACAGAGTCGGGAGTCCAGAATTTGACTGATCTCGTACTCCTGATTATCCTCCGAGACAGGCGCCACGGTAGGAAGAGGACGAGAGAATTTATTGAGGACTAAAGGCTTTAGAAGAGCAACATGAAAGGAGTTAGTGATTTTAAGGCTCTTAGGAATCTGGAGTTTGAAACAAACCGGATTCAGTTTAGCAGTTACCGTGTATGGACCGATGAATCGTGGAGCAAACTTCAGAGAAGGAACTCGGAGCTTGATGTTCCTGGTAGAGAGCCAGACTTTGTCCCCTGGCTGAAGAGAAGGCGGTTTACGCCTGCGGCGGTCTGCAAAGCCTTTGAATTTTTCAGCAGCTGCCCGGAGGGAATCATGAACGTGACCCCAAACGGAATTGAGAGACTCCTGAACCGAAGCCAAAGCTGGAATGTCTGGAGAACAGATCATAGGAAGAGGAAGTTGAGGGTGTTTTCCATAAACTGTGAAAAAGGGTGTCTTCTGCGAACTGGTATTCACATGATTGTTATGGGAGAATTCTGCCCACGGGAGTAGAGAGGACCAATCGTCATGGTGAGAAGACACAAAGGTGCGAAGAAAGACCTCTAACTCCTGATTAACCCTCTCAGTCTGTCCATTGGATTGGGGATGGTAAGAAGAAGAAAAATCCAAGACAATATTGAGGGATTTGCAAAAGGCTCTCCAAAAACGAGACGTGAATTGGACTCCCCTGTCGGAAACAATATGAGAAGGGACCCCATGTAGGCGGAGAATTTCTCGAATGAAAATGGGAACCAAGGCAGGGGCAGAAGGAAGACCAGGAAGAGGAACAAAATGAGCCATCTTGGAGAATCGATCGATTACCACCCAAATGACTGTATTATTCTCAGACAGTGGGAGATCGGTGATAAAATCCATGGCAATATGGGCCCAGGGTTCCTTAGGAATAGGCAAGGGCATGAGGAGACCAGCAGGAGCTTGTGTGGAGGATTTGGACTGAGCACAGACATGACAAGCTTTAACGTAGTCTTTGACATCTGAGCGGAGATTAGGCCACCAGTAGTGACGACTGATGAGTAGGAAGGATCGGAGGAATCCAGAATGCCCTGCCACCTTGGAATCATGTCCCCAACGAAGGATCTTAGCTCTTAGCTCAGTGGGGACAAAGGTCTTACCAGGCGGAATTTTAGACTTCAGGGTGGTAGAGTGGGCAACAATGCATGAGGTGGGAATGATCGGCTCAGGTTCAGGGGCGGACTCCTCGTCCAAAGTGTCAAATGACCTAGAGAGCGCATCAGCCCGACCGTTGCAGGAACCAGGTTTGTAGGTAATCGTGAAATTAAAACGGGCAAAGAAGAGACTCCACCTGGCCTGTCTAGGATTCAGACGTTTAGCATTCTGTAGATACTGTAAATTCTTGTGATCGGTAAAGATCGTTATGGAGTGAGGGGAACCCTCCAAGAGATGACGCCACTCCTCTAACGCCAATTTAATAGCGAGAAGTTCCCGATCACCGATGGCATAATTCCTCTCTGCCTGAGAAAATTTTTTGGAGAAGAACGCACATGGTTGGCGTCTCTTCTCAAAGATTTGAAGAAGCACAGCTCCCACCCCCATTGAGGAAGCGTCCACTTCAATAAAAAATGCATTCCCAGGATTTGGTCTCCTCAAGAGGGGGCCAGAAACAAAGGCCTGTTTCAGGTTGTGAAATGCAGAGACAGCTTCGGGAGGCCAGTCTCTGGCATTCACACCCTTCTTGGTCAAAGCGATAATAGGCGCGGCAATGGAAGAGTAATTCCTTATGAACTGCCTATAATAATTAGTGAAGCCAAGAAAGCGCTGTGTGGCCTTGAGGCTAGCAGGAAGAGGCCAGTTGGTGATAGCCAAGACCTTCCCAGGGTCCATACGAAGCCCCGAACATGAGACAAAGCACCCCAAAAACAGGACCTCAGAACATTCAAAGGAACATTTCTCCAGCTTGGCATAGAGATTGTTCTCTCTAAGACGTTGAAGTACAGTGCGGACATGGTTTCTGTGGACGAGCAGATTTTCAGAAAAGATCAGAATGTCATCCAGATAGATGACAACAAACTGGTACAGCAGATCTCTGAAGATTTCATTGACAAAGTTTTGAAACACGGCTGGAGCATTACACAGACCAAAAGGCATCACCAGATATTCGTAATGCCCGTCTCTAGTGTTAAATGCAGTCTTCCATTCGTCACCCTCCCGTATTCGAATGAGATTGTACGCGCCTCTGAGATCCAACTTGGTGAAAATGGAGGCACCCTTCAACCTATCGAATAGCTCAGATATTAAGGGTAAGGGGTATCGATTTTTAATAGTAACCGCATTTAAACCCCGATAATCGATGCAGGGTCTTAAGGTACCATCCTTTTTGGCAACAAAAAAGAACCCTGCCCCTGCAGGCGATGAGGATTTCCGGATGAACCCTCTCTCCAGATTCTCTGCTACATACTCCGACATGGCCTGGGTCTCTGGGATGGACAGAGGGTAGGTACGACCCCTGGGTAGAGTTGCTCCGGGGACAAGATCAATAGCACAGTCAAAAGACCTGTGGGGAGGAAGCACCTCAGCTGATTTTTTACAGAACACATCCCGGTAATCGCTGTATGCGGCGGGAAGATCAGAAGAAACAGAAGTGGCAGCAACCGGAAGACTCTCCTTGGGGGTCACCTTGAGAAGACACGACGAGAAACATGAGGAACCCCAGGCCAGGATCTGCCCAGAGACCCAGTCCACATGTGGAGAGTGGAGCTGTAGCCAAGGGAGGCCCAATACAACTGGGGTAGAGGCCTTGGGTAGAATAAGAAAGGATATCCACTCCTGGTGGAGAATCCCTACCGACATCCTAATGGGTAGCGTCTGGAAGCGAATAGGGCCCCCTGGGAGAACAGTGCCATCAATTGCCGAGACTACCAATGGGGTAGTGAGAGGTGAAAGGGTAAGCTTCATAGAAGAAGCAGTTCTCCAATCCATGAAATTGCCGGCAGCCCCGGAATCCAGGTATGCAAGGGTTGACTGAGGAGAAGTGCCTACATGAAGGGACACCGGCAAGAGCAGGCGAGAAGGTGATGTTTCTGGGTCCAATACTCCACCTTCCAAATGTATTAGACCCGAGCGTTTCCCGGACGAAGCGAGCAGGAGTCACGAAAATGACCCTTGCCCCCACAATAGAGGCACAAGCCCAGAGTTCTGCGCCTAGCACGTTCTTCGGGGGTTAGTCTGGTCCGGCCCAGCTGCATAGGTTCTTCAGCAGGTAGAGGATGCTCCACGGAATGAAGGGAGGGGAGCTCAGACTGGCTAGGACCCAGAGAGTGCTGGCGTCTTTTTTCTAAGGACCTCTCTTGAAAACGAATGTCGATCTGGTTGCATAATGAAATTACATCGTCCAGACCGACGGGAATGGCTCTTCCCGCTAATTCGTCTTTCACTCGGTCAGAGAGGCCATGTAAAAAGGTAGCGACCAGGGCCTCATTATTCCAGCTCAATTCAGCTGTGTGGATACGGAACTGAAGAGCATATTGCCCCACTGAACTAGATTCTTGGCGAAGACGTAAGACAGCACTAGCCGCTGAAGAAGCCCGAGCCGGCTCTTCGAAGATATTACGAAAGAGCTTCAAGAATTCGGACAGACTGGAAACCACCGGATCGTTCCTCTCCCACAGGGGGGCAGCCCAGGCCAAAGCTTCACCGGAGAGGAGAGAAATGATATAGGCTACCTTAGCCCGGTCAGATAGGAAGCTTTGAGGCTGAAGCTCAAAATGAATAGTGCATTGGCTGAGAAACCCCCTGCAGGCCTTGGAGTCCCCAGAGAAACGGAACGGAGCTGGCAATCTTAGTGAGTGTGAGGCTGCGACTGGTGCGATAGGTACAGCCGCTGGTTGTACTTGGGGTTGCGGATTCGGGGTTCCCAAGGAGACCTGAAGCTGCTCGAATCGAGAAGCCAGATCCTGGAGGAATCGCATCACCTGGGTCTGATTTGATTCCTGGGTCTCAAGTCTGCGAACTATGCCCTGCAATGGATCATCCGCGGGAAGCGGGATGTCAGCCGGGTTCATGGCTGATCAAACTGTCAGGGTCACCTGTGGCCAGGTGACAGATGCACACCGTAGGGGGACAGGAGTGCACCGCGAGGTAGTGAACCCTATGGCTGGCTTCTGTGGGTAGGAAACTGGGTGGTTGTGGAAAGCGGGACCAGAGGAGCACAACCGGGATCCCAACGGAAGCGAGAGCCAAGATTCCCCAGGGCGCGGAGTCTAAGACCCAGCTGGTCTTCTCCAGGGCCTCTAGTGGTGAGGATGTTACGCTGCAGGCTGGGACCAGGTCGCGGCCCCTGGAGTTTCCTAGCTCACGCCCCGTAGGATAAGGGGAAGCAGCGGCACACGATAGAGAGAACCGAATAACAAGCCGAAGGTCAGGGGCCACAAGCAGACAAGGATAACGAAGAACGAGCCGAAGGTCAAGGGTCACGAGCAGACAGGGATGGTCGGGGACAAGCCAATAACGTAACAGAGAGACAGACGTAGCACACGGCAGGCAGGAACCCAAACACACAATGCCTAACAAACACGTTGATCAGCAAAGCAGGCTTGCAGTGCACAGGTTAATATAGTGTTCAGTGATAGGGCCTGGGGTGGAGTCAGGCTGGGAGGAGATTATAAAGGAAGCCAGGTGAAGGAGGTCTGGTCTCTAGATGAACACATGAGGAGGAAGGTAAGATGGCAGACAGACATTAATGCATATCCATGACATATATATATATATATACCGTATTTATCGGCGTATAACACGCACCGGCGTATAACACGCACCCCAAGTTTAGGAGGGAATTTTAAGGAAAAAAACTTTTAGGAGGGAAATTCAAGGAAAAAAAACTTACATTTAAATGCAGCATGCAGCCTTGCCCAGTGTCCATCTGCAGCCTTGCCCAGTGTCCATCTGTCCATCTGCAGCCTTGCCCAGTGTCCATCTGTCCATCTGCAGCCTTGCCCAGTGTCCATCTGTCCATCTGCAGCCGTGCCCAGTGTCCATCTGTCCATCTGCAGCCGTGCCCAGTGTCCATCTGTCCATCTGCAGCCTTGCCCAGTGTCCATCTGTCCATCTGCAGCCGTGCCCAGTGTCCATCTGTCCATCTGCAGCCTTGCCCAGTGTCCATCTGTCCATCTGCAGCCTTGCCCAGTGCCTTTGCGATCGTGTCAGTCCCGGCGTTTTTTAAAATTTGGCGCCGATTTCTGTGGAGAGGAGCGAGCGGGGCCGAGTGTACTTCGGCTAGACTCGGCTCCTCTCGCAGTCCCGCCCATCTCCACTGACTGCGCCGCTGACGGAGAAAGCCGAGTGCACTTCGGCTAGACTCGGCTCTGCTCACAGTCACAGGCAGGACTGCGAGAGGAGCCGAGACTAGCCGAAGTACACTCGGCTTTCTCTATGTCAGCGGCGCAGTCAGAGATGGGCGGGACTGCGAGAGGAGCCGAGTAAAGCCGATTGTACTTCGGCTTCGGCTCCGCTCGCTCCTCTCACTCGTTTTCAGCAGGGGAATTCGACGGAGTATCGGCGTATAACACGCACCCACGATTTTCCCCTGATTTTAAGGGGAAAAAAGTGTGTGTTATACGCCGATAAATACGGTATATATGACACATAGACTTGTCTCTGCCCTGACCAGCTTGACCCTTAAATCATCTTTTAACAGATGATTTATTCTAAATTTATGTCTTCTACTTCCTTCGTGAAGTCTGTTTCTAAAAAGCAAGTGCCCGTAAATACTGTGTGTGTGCATGAGGCATAGAAGCAATACATGATGGTTAATATCATGCGTGTTTAACAAGGATCTTCCATTCCTATCTATAATTAGCCTCATATCCTCTCGTGTAAAATTTCTGCCCCTACATGCCCTTTTTTTTAATTTAGGTAGGTGAAAAAGTCCCTCCCAGTGCAACAGTGGGTTTGGGACAGTTCTAGACAATATCATTGATTTCATGTCAGTCAAATACTTTTAATACTAATACATCGCCCACCGTTAAGAAAGGGTATTGTTGGTTTGTGTTCCCTGAATAAAAGTGTGTACCTACTTTATCTACCCTATCCCGGAGATCGTAGCGACCTTCTGTTCCCCCTTCTCCTATTGTTTCCACTATTTCTAACTGTTTTATGTACTTAGGTGCGGTTGTGGGTGTCATTTGAGTGTCAGACCCCCCCTCCGCCCCTCTTTCAGGCTCTGTGTCAGTGCTTATATTTACTAACCCAGGGTCTCTTTCTGCTGCCAGGGGATGTGTCTTTACTGGTGTCCTTATTGGCGTCCCCATGGTGATATTTTGAATATTATCCTGCTGTGCTGTGGGGGGCTGCGCTAGTGCTTGTTGGTCTAGAGCTGGGGGTCTACTTGTCACGGGCTGGGTCTGATAAACTGTTGCAGCCAGAAAGTCTATGTCTTCCTTTGAAAAACCCTGGTGAGGTGGGGGCTGAGCTGGTACAGTCAATGTTGGGTAATAGGGTGAGGGTAATAATACTCCAACAACACAATCTGGACACTTACCCGACATTAATACAGTTCTTAATACTCTAAAAATATGTCTGATTACCGTGATCAAAACTGTAAACCCACAACACATTCAGAACATCTATTTAGACATTAATAATGTTCTTCTACTTCTATACAAGAATTATTCTTACATTTCTATGCGATAGAAAGATAAGCAAAAGTGACCTGAGATATTGGAACAACTTGTCAGTCTATTTTTGTGTATACACCTTTAAATTTTCTTTAAATAGCCACCCAGGACTATCAGATCCATTCAGGACCTGTCTATATTCCCAGAAAACTTTAGGTCTCGCCGGACCTGTAATAGCCACTTAGGACTATTGTACTATATGTGTTTCAAAAACACCTTGTGTTCCCAGAACACTTTAAAGTCTATCCCCTACACAGATCTTAAAATAAGGATAGTCGAGAGCACAGGTCACGGCAAGGTAAAAAATAAACTCAATAATGCTGCCACAACTACGCAAGTTGATGGGGTGAGCCTCCTTAGCTCAATAGACTGTACTAGATCTGACCAAGTTGTATTCGTCCGTCTCAGTACGGGCTCGGAGACCACGGTGGACAAATTTGTGACACGCAGACAGTGTTCTTTGCTCAGAGTGGTCTAATATGTAGTTTAATTCTTACAGCTTATATGGGAAATTACAATAACAAGAGGACGTGCAGAAAACAACTTAAACAATATTACATCTTATGTTGAGCGTGAGACTTCTCACAGAGTGTCTCATAAACAAACCTTGTTTATGAGACTCTACACAGAGTGTACCATAACAATATTGAAACAGACATGAGATTAGAAGTGTATTAACGTCACTTCGAGGAATTGCATACTCTGTGAGAACTAATAACAAATGGAACAAATATCTGTGCAAAGGACAATTTATACCAAGTAAGCTAATCCATCCTAAGATGGATGCTGACTACAAAATGGAGTCACATTGGTTCATATTCCTTCACATAATATAAAGGAAAAAAGTTGCGCTATGAGTCCAAAAATCTATTATTTGGATAATGAAAAAGTCCAAACAGAAATGTATAAACAAGCTGGTTTCAATTGAAACACTATCGTGGATCCAAAAAACTGGTAAAGATGTATGCTTACCAGAAGATAAGCCAAATCGAACAGATGGCTATAACCCAGCCTGGGCCTTTATATACACTTCAGGTACGATTTTTCCAATATTATTGAAGAACGACAATAGAAAGGTACTCCGCTACTATGTTTTTGTTTACTATGTTTTGTTTGCTATGTTATCCATATTTGGATTTTTGATGTCAGCCATAACTGCAGATGCATACTTGTTCACGGTAACGCAAGCTGTACGTTCTGTTCTGTTCTGTTTTAACTAATTCACCATGTTACTGACTCTGTTCCCTGCATATTCCTCTAAACCAAAGTATATGCCCCCTATTCTCTGTCATGTGACATCTGAAATTTGAGCAATACACTTAATTTCTTATCCCCCTCTTCCACACAAACCCCCAGATTACACAATGCTAAACATCCTCCTCTAATTGCCGAATAAATGCCCTTACAACTCCACAGCCTTCATGCTTTATGAGAATAAGCCGTTACACACAGCCCTGAAGTCACCTACGAATCACCCTCTCACCATGTCCTTATAGGATGACCTGTCCGTCATCTACACAACAAGATTACTCCTCTGACACCAAAATGAGCCATAGATGACGCTAACAATCAGCAGCGTCTGTTATCCTTAAGACCTCATAGAGAGACGCAGACCTCACCTCTCTCTAGTTGAACTCCACCTACCGCTCTCACACACAGCGGACTCTGGTAGACACCGCTGAACCTCACCGGTACCCCCACTCCTAATTGGTGGGCTTGCAGGTCAAGTCCCACACCCGGTATAATACCCCATCCCCCTACCTGTCCCCTCCTTCCTCCCTGGTTATCTTCCTCCTCAACGTCCTAACCTCACCTACCCCACATCTTCCCTTCTCCCCATCCGCATAACCCCCCCCCCCCTTTCTTTTCCTCCCGTCTCTGACTTCCCCATATCCTCCCGCCCCCCACTCGCTTAAACCTCTACTACCAACATGAGCCCCGATAATGTCCGAGGCGCCAACCTGTCCCTAAAGGTAGTCTCCCTTAACGCCAAAGGACTGAACATACCTGAAAAGCGAACACAACTCTTTTCCCTCATGCGCAGCATGAAAGCTGACATAATCTTCTTACAGGAAACCCACTTTTGTAAGAAATCAGTTCCCAACATGACTAATCGCCTCTTCCCCCATAGTTTCCATGCCACCTCACCTATCTCGAAATCCAAAGGAGTCTCCATAATCATTTCCAAAAACCTTCCCATCCAAATTACAGACACTCACCTTGACGAACTAGGCAGGTATATCTTCCTAAAAGGGACACTCAGGAACAAACCAATCACTTTGGCTAACATATACAGCCCCAACTCGTCCCAAGTTCCCTTTTTTAGGGCTGTAACAAGACACCTAACCAATTTCCAAGAGGGTATTCTTATACTGGGAGGGGATCTCAATGTACCCCTGAACCCCCTTTTAGACACCTCGTCGGGGAAATCCCACCTACCATACAGGGCGCTCCGACAAATCAGAAAATGTTTCCAAGAACTCTTGCTCCACGACACATGGCGCACCTTACACCCGAACGTAAAGGATTTTACATTCTTCTCCGCCCCACATAACAAATATTCACGACTAGACTACATATTTCTTACCCAACAGGATCTCCCGTCCCTGAAAGCAGCAACCGTCGAACCGATGACCTTCTCGGACCACCACCCTATCTCAATGACCCTCACTTTCCCTGAAAAAGTATACCGCTCGCAAATTTGGAGACTAGACCCTTCCATCCTGACAGACAAAACCAAAGAATTAGAGATTCAAACTTGCCTAAGCAATTATTTCACTGAGAACAACACCCCGGACATTTCTAAACTTACTCAGTGGGCGGCTCACAAATGTGTTGTCCGAGGGAAATTGATTTCCCTGGGGGCCGCAATTAGAAAGGAAAAACGGGCCAAACTGGCTGATCTCTTTTCCAAACTTAATAAACTAGAAGCACTACACAAACGAAACCTGGCCCAGCAAACCCTCGTAGAACTACTAGAGACTCGTACACTCATTCAGGAAGAATTGGGCCATCACCTCAGGAAGAAATACACTCTATCTCAGAAACTTTTTTACGAATTCGGCAACAAAAGTGGCCATCTTCTTGCTCAAGCCTTACGCAAGAAAAGGGCTGCTAATACGATACACCACATACAATCCCCCACGGGTAAGACTCTCACGAATAACAATGACATAGCCAGAGAGTTTGAGAAGTACTACTCGTCCCTATATAATCTAGATAAATCCGAACCCCCTACTACCTTATCGAATGACAGACCCAATGATATTAACTCGTTCTTAGACCAATTTGCTCCAGGAAAGCTCCCCACTGACACCACCACGATTCTGGAATCCCCGATCTCTATTCAGGAATGGAAAAAAGCTTTAAAACAACTTAAGCCTGGTAAGAGCCCGGGACCTGATGGTCTTTCCGCCGTATATTTCAAGACATTCTCAGACCTTCTTCAACAACCCTTCCTTGACGCCTTCAATACACTCTCTCCCACAAATCCTTTCAAAAGCGAAATGTTAGAAGCACATATCGTTGTTATCCCCAAAGAAGATAAGGACCCCAGCCAAACGGGAAATTATAGACCAATCTCATTATTGAATGTAGATGTCAAAATCTTTTCTAAGATTTTGGCAAACAGACTCTTACCGCTTCTCCCTTCCTTAATCTCTCATGACCAGACCGGCTTTATCCCTGGACGTGAAGCCAGGGACAACACTGTTAAAGCAATAAACTTACACCACCTTATGACACAGACAACCCAAAAAGGCCTGTTTTTGTCACTCGATGCGGAGAAGGCGTTCGACAGAGTAGCTTGGGACTATATGACAGCGGTTCTGAGGGCCATAGGATTGGGCCCATATATGTTAGGCCTAATCCTGTCACTATACACGGGACCATCTGCTAAGGTACGGGTCAACAATACTCTGTCGGACGCCTTTCCCATCGGAAATGGCACAAGACAGGGCTGCCCCCTGTCCCCCATCCTCTTTGTACTCACACTTGAACCATTCCTCCGTAAACTGACATACAACCCAGATATCCAAGGTATAAGTTCCTCCAAAAGAGAATATAAATACGCTGCTTTCGCAGACGATATTTTGTTGTTCCTGTCGAACCCACTGATCTCCCTACCAAACCTTCTTTCTGAATTTAAACAATTTCAGTTCCTCTCCCACCTTAAAATTAATTTCTCGAAATCCTTTGCCCTTAATATAACATTACCTCAACACATAGTTGATCAATGTAAGGCTAACTTCCCGTTCCAATGGAAACATGATTCCATCACATACCTAGGGATACAACTCCCTTCCAAACTCTCAAACCTCTACGCTAAAAACCATGTTCCTATCCTACACAGAATATCCTCTGATCTTGAAACATGGAACAAACCGCTTTTCTCTTGGTTTGGCAGAGCGGCGATCCTCAAAATGAATGCCCTCCCGAGAATACTCTATATATTGCAGGCGATCCCTATACATATACCTCCGGCCTTTTTTAAATCTTATAGAAACATATGCACTAAATTCTTATGGGGGAACCGTAGACCCAGAATCAGCTTTACGCAGCTCACCCGACCTAAAAGACTTGGGGGCATAGGCCTCCCCAACCTTCTCAATTATTACACTGCTACACACCTTACCAGGATAGTGGACTGGAATACTCAATCTCTCCACAAAGATTGGGTTTCCCTAGAAGCATCTTTTTCTGCTCTCCCTTTGGAGTCTCTCCCATGGTTACTCTCACCCCACGTCCCCTCTGAATTACACGTACACCCACTTATAGGCCCAACCTTGCAATGCTTCAAAAAGCTTTGCTACCGATCACCCATATCTTCGATTCCCGGCCCACTGACACCTGTAAAAATGAACCCTGGGTTCCCACCAGGTATGCACGCAAAGTTTCTTACCGATAACTGGACACAGAGCCCAATTAGATCACATCAGTTCTTCCTCCGGGGCAAACTATTGTCTACATCCCAACTCTCCTCCCAACTAAACAAGCCACCCATTCCCCCTTGGACATATATTTTAATTGCTCATTTTCTAAAATCCCTTAACAAGAATATACAATGCTCCAGAGAACTCACCCCTTTCGAAAAGCTATGTATCCAAACGACACCCCAATCTCATCTAGTTTCTACCACACATGAACTCCTCTTCGCCGAGATGAAAGCTAACGAGACCTTAGCCTGTAAGAACTGGGAGTCAGACCTCTCGGTATCTCTTTCAGCGGAACAATGGGAACTAATTTTCCTCAACATACATAAAGGGTCGACGAATGTGTCGACCCAGGAAAACGGCTTTAAGATCCAATCTAGATGGTACCGCACGCCCACCCTTCTGCATAAATATAATCCCACAATCCCAGAGGTTTGCTGGAGATGTCTCCGGGAAAGGGGAACCCTTCTCCATATCTGGTGGTCCTGTCCATCTCTAAAAGACTTCTGGGAAAAGGTATGCCATATAACCTCTCGAGTCACCTCATATCATTTGGACCTTTCCCCTTCTCAATTCCTTCTACACCATTCACCCCTGTCGCACAATTCCTATCACAAATCCCTAGCAATGCACATGATCAATGCGGCAAAGCAGTGTATCCCTATACACTGGAAATCGACTCACCAACCAACCATAAAAGAATGGTTTAACAGAATATGCAAAATTGAGGAAATGGAAAATCTTATACATATTGCAAGAGAGACTCCGTCATCATTTAGTAAAAAATGGGCCTGCTGGTTACACTATAAAACGACCCCAGAATTTGCAAACTCCCTGAACCCTGACAAAGGATAAATTACTCCTCTGAGAATTGTCATTAAAAATCTGCGACGTGCCAGGATCTCCCCTTAACCCTAAACCTTACAAAGACACCTCTCTCCTCCTATATCTCCCCCTATACAGATCCGCCCCTAGTTTCTCATAACACGCCCCTTGAACACCCCAAGGGGTCGGGGAAGTCAGAGACGGACCCCCTGCCAACGCCATCCCTTCCTGCCTCACTCCCCTCCCCTCGATCCCCACCCCACCCCTTCTCCTTCCACCACTTACCCCCTCCTACTTTCTCATCCACAAGCTTCTGTACAATACAACCACTAACATAGCTCCAGCCTACACTCCCGCATTCATACACTCTCAACGAAATAAACCTGTTTATAGCTCCTTCCCTCCCTTTCTGCCATATTGCACCTGTTGGCCTTTCCCTCCCACACAGACCAAAAGTCCATAACGGCATCCGTGAACCTACCTAGCTCTAACCTACCAACAAGATCTATCCCCGTCAATGGTAGTGGACTTTGACTAGACCCCACAACTACCTTGAATTAAGGTAGCCCACCCCAACACGGCCTAGTTCATGAAGGATGCACATAGCCATTTCATTTTCACTACCCGCAAGTTGAATTGTATGTGACACATGTTATTCATCCATGTTTTGTGGTTGTATTAATACCTTATTGTACTACTATTGTTCAAGATATCTGTAAATGCTTTTTACATTTCAATAAACTGTTTTTGGAAAGAAAAAAAAAAAAAAAGAAAGGTACTCCGCAGTATGGGATAAGTGATCCAAAAGATTGTGTATATTGAAAAAACAAAAGACAGAAAAAAACATAGCGTGATCCTGCCACAAAGAATCTCTCTATAGGAAACCAAGACTATAGGATGGGGGAGACAATACACAACCAGTGAGTGACTCCTATGTTAGTGAACCATCACCACACATATTGGGGCTGATTTACTATAACTCCAGGAAGTACTGAGCACATCGCAAAAAATAGCTCCAATTTTTGACAATTAAAAATTCCATGCGCGAATTTGCGAATGAAAAAGAGCGCTATTAGCAGCAAACAAGTGTTAGTAAATGTGAAATCAGCGCTAATTAGCGAATCCGCGTACGCGCAAATGCCAATTTCCACTGAGTTTTTATATAGCACTGCACTGTAACCATGATCCATGTATGTGAAAGAAACATTTTTATATGAGATGTGCTCTATCTATTGATGTATATTGCAATTAGTATTCCTAGTTTTTTTCCTTCTTTTGCTAACAAAATGCAGTTATGAAGGATTATTACATAGTAATGTCTGCTATTATGTAAAATTACATGTATTAAACATTTAGGTTACCTATTTGTTGTATGTTGTTTTTTTCATTTAGGTGGCTATAAAGCGGTAATTATTTATGTTCATTCTTTAATCACACTACACTATTATGCAGGTCTTGTACTTAGCACAATGGCTTAGTGGTCTGCTCCCATGTCTATACAGCTCTCATGTTACAAGTTCAAATACCAGCCAACCTACCATCCAACAGCTATTTTTATTATTTGCACAAGCAAATTAAAATAAACAAACAAAGAAATGTAAATGGCCCGTTAGCTAGTGTGTGATGTTTGGAAGTCCACACCATAATATTATTGAATAAAAGTGCATTGGCTAATTGGCATTCACCTATTTTCAGCATATGCTACTTTGGCTAATTGGCTAATAGGCATTTGCCTTTTTTCACCAATACAATCTTTTAGTATCTCTCTGTGGGATTTGAACCCATGAGTGCTTCGAAGCCTGAGTTTTTCAAGGTAGAAGTGCTGACCACTAGCCTATTGAGCATAGCACAAACATCTACTAGTGTGTGTAGATTAAGGAGATATTTCTTGCACCTACAGGTAAGCCTTAATCTAGGCTTACCTGTAGATGCAAGTTGTCTAAGTGGGTTTACAACCACTTTAATATTATAGTAACAACCATGCTCATGCTGATGTGGCATTGGCTAATAGGCATTCACCTCTTTTCAGCATATGCTGCTGAGTGTTTGATGGTGGGACTACTTTATATTCTAGGTATAATAGTACTCAGCACAGTGACTTAGGCCCCTTTCACACTTGTGCGACCTGAAAGTTGTGTGATTTTGATGCGACTTTAAGCAATGCCTGTGTAATCTTGAGGTCTATGGATGCAGGAGTCGCAGGGAAAGGCGCGCAAACTTCCGTCTGCATTTTTTTCTGCGATCCCAGGGAATGCCTGTGTAAAGTTAAGGTCTATGAACCTCAACTCGTATCAAAGTCGGACCAAAGTAGTACAGGGACTACTTTGAAGTCGGTGTGACTTGAAGTTTCACAGATATAAATGGTACACATTGAAAATCATGGGGTATGACTTGTCATGCAACTCTGATGACCAAAGTCGCAGGAAAAGTCGCTCAAGTGTGAAAGGGGCCTCAGCCCGACTTTGTGAGCAATTTCAGAGACATCAGTGCACTTTCCTGCACAGATGTCTAGTGAAATCACATAGGTCTCAACTGTCCCTGATTTGGAACAAAGTCCCTCTGTCCCTCTTTCCTCCTCATTTGTCCCTCATTTTGTTCGGATCTGTATAGTTCGATATTAAATGCAATTTTTATCTTTCAAAAAGTGTTTCCCAGCGCTAAACCTTTCATCTAATTTCTAAATTGCTTTGTTTGTAAATTCCCAAAGCCAAGCTAAAGGGATCTTATTGTTAAAAAAAAAAAGCACTTGGGGGGTTAAACTAATATATATATTTTTTTTTATATAATTCTCCTTTAAGAAGGTGTTTTAGGAGGTGTGTCCTATGCCTACATACTTTTGCTAATAGTTGTCCCTTATACAAATCTCAAAAAGTTGGGAGGTAAGAAATCGCCTCCTGAAGTCGCCCAAAGTAGTGTAGGAACTACTTTTGGGAATCTGTGTGGCGTCGCACCAATTCGGACAGTTCTATTGCCGCCAATAGGCGCCGATTTGGCCTGCAATTTGACATGTCAATTCAGAGCTATGTGAACATGGGTGAAGTTGCATAGATATGAATGGAACTCATAAGGGGGGGAGATACTTTTAATGCGACTCTGAGGTCCAAAGCTGCATGAAAAGTCACATAAGTGTGAAAGTAACCTAATGAGATTAAATGATAACACCTTTGAATAAAGCCCCATTTGCACTTGTGCGACCTTAAAATTGCACAGCTTTGCCATTACTTGAAGCAATGTCTGTGTTATCTTGTGGTGTATGGACCTCAAATTGCATCAAAGTCAAACCAAGGTAGTGCAGGGATGAATTTTCCCCACTTTCAGGATGCACAAGTGACAATAGGGCCAAATTCAAAGATATCCTTGAATCTCTTTCACACTGCTGCGACCTGAAAGTCACACTAATTTGCTGCCACTTTGTCGCTGCAACTTGGCCCCAACTTCTGGGAATGCCTGTGTAATATTGCGCCCTATGTACCTCAAGTCACATGAGGCTCTGTTTCCACTATTGCAACCCTAAATTCGCATGATTTTGCCGCGATTTTGATGCGACTTGGAGCAATGCCTGTATATTCTTGAGGTCTATGGACCTCAAGTCGTATCAAAGTGGGACCAAAGTAGTGCAGGGACTACTTTGAAGTCACTGCGACTTGATGTCGCACAGATATGAACCATACTCATTGGAAATCATGGAGTATGACATGTCATGCGACTTTGCAGTCCCAAGTTGCATGACAAGTCGCACTAGTGGAAACCGAGCCTGAAAGTCACACCAAAGTAGTACAAGGACTACTTTGAAGTTGGTCTGACTTAAAGTAGCACAGACATGAATGGTTATCATTGAGAATCATGAAAAGTCGCCCAACTGTGAATCAAGTCATATATATTTTAATAGAAAGGAGCTCTCATTTATACTTGCATAGTCCTTACTGATTTACATCAGCAGAACAAATGCAGGAAGTAGTGATGTGTGCACATGGGCCAGAAGCAAATGTGTAGTGATACCAAACAAATCAATGAAGCCCACCCACACCAAATCCACCCCCACCTTGAGTAAGCACAAGTACATATCCTACACTTAGCCGGCAAATCAGCAGCACCTCCTCTTTGCTAAAGAGGGACCTCGCCATGTCCACCTAGATGGAGATCCTGACCAGCACAGGAACTTCCGGGTGATTACAATGACTCATTTCCGGGTCAGGAGGTAAAACCACGCTCTGTTGATTGCAGCTGCGAATATTTGATCGCAATCACACTTAGAATTTATTATTTGCAGATATGCAAATCTGTATTTCTACATATGATATTTGAAGGTAAACTTAAGGGAGTTTGAAAAGGAATGGGGTCTCTGCCATAGCAGCAGGTGAATTACAAAGGCAAAAGGCCTGGTTTGAGCTCTGCTTCACACTGACAGCGGGAGGAAATCGTTCAGCTGAACTCATACGATTTTCATTCCCGCATGTCAGTCCCGACTTAAGGAGGGGGGGGGCATTAGTGCAGGTTTCTGCACTTATATCAATACAAATCACACCAATTAGAACAGCGCAATTGCCACCGATCTGACATGTCAAATCACACCAATGCGAACCAGAGCTGACACATACAACACTGTCTATCCTCCAGCTGAATTCATTACCTGCAATTCGCCACAGCTGTTATATTTAAAGATTCCACCTTTATCATTTACTTGCAGGTGTGCTGAAGCCTAGGTTTACATTGGGGCAATTTGTCATGCAATTTTAGAAATCAAATCGCATGACTATTGGTGGCAATGGCACTGTTCCAATCGATGCAACCCCAATTTTGTGGGACCGCACCGATTTGCAAAAGTAGTTCCTGCACTACTTTTGCCGATTTCAGGTGCGACTTCAATAGACATTTGTGTATGAAGCCACACAGATGTCTATCAAGTAGTACCTAAAATCGCGCTAGCTTAAGTGAAGTAGCGCGATTTCAAAGTAGCATCAATGTGAACAAGGGCAAAGAGATTCATTTTTGATGCACAAATCCATACAGAAATAAAATTAAGGATTTTTGCACTTTACACACACACACACACACACACACACACACACACACACACACACACACACACTTTTATTTTGCCAGCAGAAACAAAATTAGGTCCATTCATTTACTAGCTTCAAAAAAATTGGGACAGGATACACGGTACTCAATTTAGCAATTGGATTTTAAGGGCCCTGCTCATAGGAGCTTACAATCTAAAATTTGTCAAAACCTTAGAGTGCACACAGCTTTACTTTTAGTGTATAACGGGAAACATCACATTTTTATCTGCAAGAATATAGAAACATACTCAAGTCATTATTCTTACAAAGCATTCCAACATAATAAAAAAGACATGTTCAAAACACCCACCCCACCCCACAATCCACATATACATACATTGATGACCATGTTCTGCTGGAAGCTGCATTTCTGTGTACATGATTAAGCAATGAGATCCACGAGTAGAAGGTCAGCAGATGCTTCCAAACGATTTTGCATGGTCAGACAGGAACAATATACACACAATTTTTGATTGAAAAAATGCACAAGAATTTCAGCAAATAACACTAGTTAGAGGTTTGTCAATCTGCACAATATCATTCCTTCTCTCCCCCCACAAATCACAGCAAAAAACCTGGCCTTCTCAGACCAAACGATCCCCCATACTGCAGGCCTTTATATAAGAGAGGTTGTATTGTTAGCAAACTGACACACGCCCAATAGAAGTACACGCCCAAAAGAAGTACACGCCCACCAGTATCTTTCAATCTGTCCCTTTGTGTATGTCTAAAGTGATTGCACCTGATGGCCAGGAACAAATAATACTATTTACAACTGTGTTAGCCCTTGGCTATGTGCATCAAATCTTCAACTACAGGCCAAAGATCCAAGTCCATTTGCATGCACATAAACAAAGCAACAGTTTTCTAAGCATATGTACCTGTGCAGTGTAAACCCTACAATTTTAAATGTCCAAGTCCCTGGGCATGACTAGTGCTAACAAACATTAACATCAGTCCCTGGCTCCAATGAGCTTCCAATTTAAAGTCCAAAATAAACTTTTTTACATTAGAGACTATTTTGACAGGAGACAAATAAAATGCCAGCATGTCTTAGGATGGTGGTGAGAAACCCACACATGGAAAACATATAAACTTCAACATAAGCATTAGCACGTTGGGGAATTGATCCAGCAAACCCAGTGCTGCTAGACGGAATTGCTGCCCACTTAGCTCACACATGTTCTCTGCATCTCTGTGGTGTGAACCAGCCCTAAGTCAATAGCCAAGTTCCGTGTCTCCAAGCTATATACAATATATTGGCCTAAGTATTGGGACGCCTGCCTTTAAACGCACATGAACTGTAATCGCATCCCAGTCTTAGTCCGTAGGGTTCAATATTGGGTTGGCCCACCCTTTGCAGCTATAACAGCTTCAACTCTTCTGGGAAGGCTGTCCACAAGGTTTAGGAGTGTGTCTATGGGAATGTTTGACCATTCTTCCAAGTGCATTTGTGAGGTCAGGCACTGATGTTGGACGAGAAAGCCTGGCCTGCAGTCTCCGCTCTAATTCATCCCCAAGGTGTTCTGTTGTGTTGAGGTCAGGACTCTGTCCAGGCTAGTCAAGTTCCTCCACCCCGAACCCACTCATCTATGTCTTTATGGACCTTGCTTTGTGCACTTCGCCAAATCATTTGGTGGAGGGGGATTATGGTGTGTTGTTGTTTTTCAGGGGTTGGGCTGGGCCCCTTAGTTCCAGTGAAGGGAACTCTTAAGGCATCAGCATACTGAGACATTTTGGACAATTTCATGCTCCCAACTTTGTGGGAATAGTTTGGGATGGCCCCTTCCTGTTTCAACATGACTGCACACCAGTGCATGAAGCAAGGTCCATAAAGACATGGATGAGGGAGTTTGGGGTGGAGAAACTTGACTGGCCTGCACGGAGTCCTGACCTCAACCCGATAGAACTCCCTTTGGCTGAATTACAGCAGAGACTGCGAGCCAGGCCTTCTCATCCAACATCAGTGCCTGGCCTCACAAATGCACTTCTGGAAGAATGATCAAACATTCCCATAGACACACTAAACCTTGTGGACAACCTTCCCAGCCTTCCCAGAAGCTGTTCTAGCTGCAAAGGGTGGGCCAAATCAAATTTTAACCCTACGGAATAAGACTGGGCTGCCATTAAAGTTCATGTGTGTGTAAAGGCAGGCATCCCAATACTTTGGGCTAAATTGTGTATCTGGCAAGATTTACAATGGTGGTGGAACCCTCCGATACATAAATACAACATTTAGACATAGTTTTAGGACCTGGGAGATGAGACAACTTCTCTACATGAAGCAGCATGTTTGGGATTTGAACCCAGACACTAAGGGATGCAAATCAGAAGTTCTAACCTCTAAGCCACGGATAAACACACACAAATACTGCATTTCTTTGGACATACAGGTGATGGAATTACATTACTCAAGAGTTATTCTTCTTGATTTATTCTGTGATATTTGGTGTTTTTTGGGGGGGTGAGTTTAGAATAGTGATATTACCCTCAAATTTTGGGGAATTACATTTTGATTTCTGATGTTGGAACACATATCAAATTTTTGGGGCTCAAATTATGATTATTTAGAAATAATAAAAAGCACAAAAAAAGTGACTAATTTTAAATTTGCATCAGCAATAGTATTGATTGTGCTTTGTAAAGACACCTGTGTGAGTTGGGTAAAGATTGTTGTGAGATGGAGAGGAACTAGTGAAAGTGACAGAAAAATATATTTTATCAAAACATTCCACATTCTAGCTTTCTTTAAAAACAAAATATTTTAATTAGAAGCAACATTGTTGCAAAGGAAAATTTATTTCAGAGAAAGATACATTTCATCTCAACATTAAAAGGATTTATTTGTGAAAGTTACAATTGTATCATTAGAATCAATGGCTAAAACTTGCATTGGACTAAAATAGCTCAGATTTTCACTTCCAAAACATGCTGTTTAATTAGCTCTCATTTCGGTATTTACTATAACTCTTGTGAAAAAAGTCACTTGAGTTAAAATTTGAGTTATATTAGCTCTGGGCATGCTCAGTTTCGTTTGCAAATAGTTGTCCAAAAACGGGCATTTTTTTACTTCTCAGACTTTTAAAGATATTTCAGTGTAGAAATCACTTTTTCACACAGTTTAAAAGCAGATTATCTTTAAATAATATACCGCATATTTCAGTACCATTTAGGCAATTATATCATGCTCTAAACATTATTTCCATCTGCACAACTCCAGTTTTTAGTAGAGTAAGGATTTGGGCGCTATTTGGATTCTGGGAGCTATAGTAAATTCGATTTTGGTAAGTATTTTTTCTCCAGCGCTATAGTGAATACCGTTTTCGCGCTAATTAGCGCAAATTGCCGCGATTTGCGCTAATTAGCGCGAATTCGCGGCAATTTGCGCTACTTAGCGCCGTGGCGCTATAGTAAATTACCCCCATTGTCTCCTTACCAGAGATATACAAAAAAATGGAAAAGTTTGAAGAGTGTAGAAATGACACACATGTTCACCCTGAAGTGCACCACCACCTGATATAATGTCTGCTTACCAGATTGCAAACAAGATATGCACCACTAATCAGATCAAAATTGATGGCTGGATGTTGTAGATGTCTATACAGGTATGTTCTGGGAGCATAAAAAGTATATAGGTTCCTCGCTGTCACCAAGAACTTCCGTATAGTCCGGGTGGTGTATCAACCCAAAGAAAAAAATATAGGGACTGGATAGTGTGATACCGTCTCAGCAATTTATTATAAAAATTTAAAAGTTACACTTACATCAGCGAACAGATAAAAGGACATGTGTACAAGCCGACTGGCTAGAAAGCAAACTCCCGTCCCACGAGTGTGGTGACGTCAGCACATACCCCCTTAGATGCGTTTCGTCATCGTAGACATTGTCAATAAGGGACGTCCCTTATTGACAATGTCTACGATGACGAAGCGCGTCTAAGGGGGTACGTGCTGACGTCACCACGCTCGTAGGACGGGAGTTTGCTTTCTAGCCGGCCGGCTTGTACACATGTCCTTTTATCTGTTCGCTGATGTAAGTGTAACTTTTACATTTTTATAATAAATTGCTGAGACGGTATCACACTATCCAGTCCCTATATTTTTTTCTTTGGGTTGATACACCACCCGGACTATACGGAAGTTCTTGGTGACAGCGAGGAACCTATATACTTTTTATGCTCCCAGAACATACCTGTATAGACATCTACAACATCCAGCCATCAATTTTGATCTGATTAGTGGTGCATATCTTGTTTGCAATCTGGTAAGCAGACATTATATCAGGTGGTGGTGCACTTCAGGGTGAACGTGTGTGTCATTTCTACACTCTTCAAACTTTTCCATTTTTTTGTATATCTCTGGTAAGGAGACAATATGTGTGGTGATAGTTCACTAACATAGGAGTCACTCACTGGTTGTGTATTGTCTCCCCCATCCTATAGTCTTAGTTTCCTATAGAGAGATTCTTTGTGGCAGGATCACGCTATGTTTTTTTCTGTCTTGTTTTTTCAATATACACAATCTTTTGGATCACTTATCCCATACTGCAGAGTACCTTTCTATTGTCGTTCTTCAATAATATTGGAAAAATCGTACCTGAAGTGTATATAAAGGCCCAGGCTGGGTTATAGCCATCTGTTCGATTTGGCTTATCTTCTGGTAAGCATACATCTTTACCAGTTTTTTGGATCCACGATAGTGTTTCAATTGACACCAGCTTGTTTATACATTTCTGTTTGGACTTTTTCATTATCCAAATAATAGATTTTTGGACTCATAGCGCAACTTTTTTTCCTTTATTTACTTTTGTGTTTATCCCATTATTGTTGCTGCTTGACAGGGTCTACATTACAGTCACTACTTCGCTTAATTGAGTATTATACTGTTTTTCTATTTACACACTATAAGCGCGGTTTTGTTTTTTAACCTTCACATAATATGATGTCTCTTGGTGGTTTAACAGGCGGAGGTTTGGGGCGAAGGGCTCTGTGTATCCTGTCACACAAGAAAGAAGATGGAGGAGTATCAGGAAGGAGAGACTGAAACAGCTTAGTGGCAGCAGGCATTAATTCTGTGACAGACTCAAGAATTCCACGGAGTCTTAAATTGTTTCTGCGTTTTCTGTTGTCCAAATCTTCAACTTGGGCTTGAAGATAGGAGTAGTTGTCTGCTAGAAGCTCAAAATCCTTCCTTAAGTCATTGTGTGCAAGGGAGAGTTCGTCATGTTTAGTCTCTAATATTCTCCTGCTTTGATGTGCTGGTTGTTTTATGTAGTTCACACTGGAACTTGTTGGCTAGTTTATCATAAATAGCAGATAAACTAGCATCTAGGTCTGCCTTAGTAAGTTGAGAAGGGTACTCACTTTCTTGTTGAGGAGTAGTTTGTTCAGTTGGAGCACATGTGGCGGTAGGAGATGCCTGTAAAGAGGGATGGGCGCCATCTCTTGCTTGTCTTTATTCCGGAGTAGGTAGTTTGTTAGGTGCTGTGACTGGTGACCGTGTGCTTTTCTGCCTGACGGCATGCATAATTGTATCCTGCAGGGGTGCGGGTAAAATTCGGGTGTCCTGTGTGGAGTATGGCCCTGCAGCAAGGGTTTTATCCTCCGTGATCGACGGAGCTGTTATGGAGAGCTGCCGTTCCTCATCGAGCCATGCATGCGCCCCCCCCCATTTAAAATGGAATTAAACCTGATCACTAAAATCTTACATAAGCTCTAACATGTAATTGTAATCTCAAATGGTATTTTCAATCTCTTTATATGCAGCTTCATTAAAATGATAAAAAGTAATCTTGCCATGTTCAGGCACTTCCTGTTACGGGGTGACAACTATCACCCAATTATGATCCTATGTTGTCACCCTGCCCTACCCCCAGTTCTGAGAGAAGGTCATCCAGTGCTCAGGGAAAAGATGGGAAACTGTGGCTCCCCGAGGTGGAGAAAGGGACTGGTCCAATAGTGTTGGGTGCCAAAATGTATGTAATGTTTGTTGCATGTGCTGAAATATTATCAATAAATGTGGTGCACTGCAGCAAACTGAAGAGTTTAAAATCAGTGCCCACATATGGGGCTAACAGTGGCAAAGGAAAAAATAGACTTGAGTCAGTGGTGTCACTGAGAGGAAAAAAATGTCCCTGAGTCAGTGGTGTCACTGAGAGGAAAAAAATGTCCCTGCATTGATGGTGTCCATGGAAAGAAAAATGTCTGTGTGTGGGCAGGGTTTACTGCAACCATGTATGTGAGGTAACACTCACACGGAGTGTGCTCATCAATGCTCTTGATCAGACTGAGACTGCAGTCAAGGAAAGTCTGCAGCAAAAATAAATAAAATAAAAAAATAGCAGAGGGCTGGCATGACAGGGGTAACAGGGTACAGACAAAATGAGAGGTTTTACTCATTTGGGGGAGGGGGGGACATGAGAGTAAAAAGGAGTTGGCCCCTCCCCCAACATCAGTGCAGCGTGCAGGAACAAGCTTAGAGCTTGCTACGGATGGAGACATGCTGAGGGGAATGTCGGATGGCCCAGCTGCGGACGGAAGCAGCGGCATGGGTAGCTGGGTGGATGCATGCACAGATGCCATTGCTGGGTGAGCAGGCCGAAGGTTCCGGTGCCGTGAGCGGGAAGTCCTCAGAAGCTCGGAGATCTAGGCCTCCGGAGAGCTGCCAGGATGAGTCACCCAGCACTGAACTTCAGTAAACCCCTGACCCATAGAAAATAGAAAACATTTCAATTGTTTAAACTGAGAAAAATTACCATTTTAAGAAAAAAATAAGGTTATTTTAAAAGTGATGGCAGAAAAAGTTGGGACAGGGCAACAAAAGGCAGACAAAGTAAGTACAGTAATACCTCGGATTGCGGGTAACATGGTTTACAAGCATTTTGCAATACGAGCTATTTTAAAAAAAAAAATCCTAACTCGGTTTGCAAGCGTTGTCTCGCAAAATGAGCAGGATTCAAGCCTCTGGGGTGTGCAGTACCACATTTGGCCAGAGGTGCGGGACGCCGGTGACACTCGGAGCCGTTCGGGGCTGCTCGGAAACACTCCATTCCCGAGTGTCTCCGAGCCTCTCTGAGTGCATCTGAGCGGCTCTGAGTGTTTCTGACTTTCTCTGGCACCCCCCACCTCTGGTTACATGCGGTACTGCATGCACTAGCTGGGCAACTGGAACGGATTATTTTTCATTATTTCCTATGGGGAAAGTCGCTTTGATATACGAGTGCTTTGAATTACTAGCATTCTTCTGCAATGAATTATGCTCGTAATCCAAGGTATTATTGTAGTATTAACAAGAAATAGCTGGAAGAACTATTTGCAACTAGTTAAGTTAATTGCCAACAGGTCAGTAACATGATTGGGTAAAAAAGGGGCATCTGAGAAAGTCAGAGTGTCTCAGAAGTAAAGATGGGCAGAGGTTCAACAATCTGTGAAAAGCTGCATCTAAAAATTGTCAAACTATTTCAAAATAATGTTTCTCAATGTAAAATTGCAAAGACTTGAAATATTTCATCATCTCTAGTACATAATATCATCAAAATATTAGAAGAATCTGGAGAAATCTCTGTGCGTAGGGGACAAAGCCAAAATACAAAATTGGATGTCTGTGATCTTTGAGCCATCATACGGCAATGCAGTAAAAACAGGCATGATTCTGTGATGGGCATCACTGCATGGGCTTAGCAATCCTCCACTCCCGCTGCCTTCTGGGACACACAGGTCCCAGAAGATGGCGGGACCATTTAGAAAGCGCAGAGTGACTTGCGCCTGCACAGTAGGAAGCCGATTGATGAATCGGCTAGGGATGCCAACATCGCAGGATCCCTGGATAGGTAAGTGTCCATATATTAAGTCAGCAGCTACAGTATTTGTAAGTTTTTTTTTTTTTTTTTTTCCAGACTAAAGCTCCTCTTTAATATGAAAGTGAATGCAAAAAGCAAAATGACCTATGTATCTTTATAGACATTTACATTGCTCTGATCTCTCTCTTTTATTTATGCAGTACCAACGTCATTTATTTTTAAGGCACAGATCTCATTATGCAGTTTGTGTGTAGTTTCCATGCAATTACCTGCACCAAACATGCTTACCGTAGTTGTGAACAGAAGCTGAATTTCAAGCAAACGGCTAAATACAATGGTACAATAAATATATGGGAGCTGTTTTATCTGTCAAATCAATTAACCTAGTCCTGAGATTTATACAACCCAGACAGATAGCAGAGCCATGATGGTGACCTGACATTTCTATGCTTCAGATAAGTAATACAACTAGGTCTCCTTTCAGTAGAGCAAAGAGGCACCAAAGAAGCACCATTTCACTGATGAGCGTATCCCTCTGCCCTCTCCCCTAGTTATTGCTTTTCTTCACACATCTGAATGGCTCCTATTGCTGCTCCTCCCACCTCTGATCTAAGTTTTGTTGTACAGGAGACATTCAGGAGCTCAAACCCTCTAATGCAAATGGTTAATCAATGTAAAAAATGATACATGAAAACAGTGTGTTTCTAGCACTGGTCTGAACTATCATGAATGTCAATAAAAACACTGAAGGAGAAAAATCGCATCAACACGACATGAATTGCACTCAAGTCTAAACTGAGCAGAGAAGTTGGGGTGTGTATGAAATCACTAAAGCCTTTGTTTGTTTTGTTCTCTTCTTTTCCCCTTTATTGCGCCAGCTCCGCTCCCCCTTACCTACCTTAGCTCCTGGGTCTATAGGCTCGGGAATAACGCACGGACCCCTGGCCTCAGCCCGAGGGTCAGTGTTAGTCTATAATTTTGGGAAGGTCTCTGCTGATGCCACTGCGTCATTTTGATCTTATATGCTTTTATATGTCTTCTCAAATGTGAGTGACCATTTTATATTTTACAAATAAATGCTCTTATTTTAAACGGAATCACACTATGTGGGCCAATTTTTTTCCTTTTACCATATGATACATTGGGAGGATTTGTACATGAAGTATCGTAGCTTAATCTATGGTGGATATTCATTGATGTCAATATTGTGAAACTTCTCTGCCTGGTCTATATTGGAAGCTGTGCTTGCTGTACTTCTCCCTGGGTGTGCTACACCAACAAGCTAGTTTGACCCATCAGGCGTACGCCTTGCTGGGTCCAACTTGTCTGGTAAGCCTTTGATCTTCACAGTGGTGGATTACCTGCAGACAACTATACATTTGAATCACTTTTAGCACTTTGGAATACTTGGACTTTTTATTTACTTGCTCACCAATATATTTGGTCCATTGCCACTGATGGTGTTCTTAATGTTTTTGCAATGTTTTTGTAGAATATATACCATCCTTTCATATACCAATTTAACCATTTGAGCACCATAAGCACATTGGAAATAGGACTTCACAATCACTTGTTCACTTGCTTAATCTGCTTTCGCCATTCATGGTGTCTAATTCCATTTATAGGTGTATTTATTATTGTTTATTTCATTATTTTGTATCATTTACCATTTTGTGAATCAAACCACTTAATTGGTTGTATCCATCTTTTCACTATGGAGGTTACATCTTGAGTTTTGTTCACACATACCATCACTTTGAGCGCCGCACTTTACCACTTCCACTAGTCTATAATTTATACCTTTGTAACACGCTTTATGTTTAATTTTGTAACTTTACATGATCTTTTGTCTTATGCTCCATGCCCATATCACCTGCCTGGGAATTTGTTATCTGGTTTCTCTTTTTTTTTCCTTTATGTCAATAAAACCATTGTACCAGAAATCACTAAAGCCAGCCATAGATGGCAACCAACCAAGATTCGAAATGTGTGTGGGCAGGCTGAATAAACCAAGTTGATCGATCGGTCAACTTGGATACAACCAGCCTGCCAGATTCACTTGCGATTATCACTGGTGGCTCCTATAGCCGCTATCAATAATCAGTCTTTTTCTGACTACCCCTGCCCCCTGGGAGCAGACAATTGCTCAGCCATGGTTGCAGGAAAGAAATTTTTACCATCTACGGCCGGCCTAAGAGGACAACAAAATCTGTTATTACTGTAGCACTACTCCTGTAGGAGCTGCTGGTTTAAAGTTTTGGGCCTACCGTTACCTTTTCTGTCAGGGATCCTTCTTGAAGAGCTTTTATGAATGTTCCCACCAACACTTGGATACGTTTTCTTCAAGGCTTTATTTTACCAGTTCCAACAGAGGGATAGAGGAATATAGGGGAGTTTCAGGTACTTTACTTTGCGGATCACGGGCACAATCTCAGATCCAGAGGACAAACAGTTTCACGCTGGATTCAGCAACCACCAGATAGGCCTACTCTCACTGGCCTAGCAACCGTTGCGAAGCTGGCTCAAAGTCTCTGCCACAGACTTCATGAGTGCCGTCGCGTCGTTCCACAACCTTCCGCCACAAGATCATGTAACCACACTGACACTTTGCAAAAAGTTCCTTCAGAAGCTCACGGTGCCAGAATCTTTCAATCGTCCGGCAGCACCGCATGGCAAACTGACCAGGATGCGTCCTTCAATTGAGTCCCCAATGGTTCCGCTTCTTCCCGCAGGCAAGGACCATCCCTGGACTAGTAGGCCCCAGCAACTCATGGGCTTAGTTCTCAGTTGCAGAGCCTCGGGCCAGCAGGCCCCGAGGCCGAAAATGGCTCACACATCCCTGAGGCCAGGAGGGCCCTCAGGTCAGGATCCGGCAATGATCTCCGGCAACGAACCCTGATAGAGCGATCTCTGTCCCTTAAGTATCCCCCTCCCAGAATGCACAGCGGGTTCACGACGCCCCCTGAGCCACTTCTGGGAAAGGAATACCCAATACACCTAGCCTGCTGCATTTCCAACCCTGACCAGTGATGACAGCGACACCCACTGTCAGGTGGAAAACGCGCAGCCCAGCCAGACTGAAACAGAGCCAGTAATTTACATAATTTTTTCTGAGCTGAACTACAGCTCAGATAACTAAATTTAACATATAGCGTCAACCCAACAGGAGTAGGGCGCTACATTACCTATTGTTCTCTCCATTTGCCTCATCACAGAGGTACTCTACCAAAATTAAAAATCCTGTAGCTGTTGACTTTTAATAACAGGACACTTACCTGTCCAGGGATCCAGTGTGGTCCTCACGTGGACTACTTCTTCACTAGCCTTCAGGTTCCTGGTGCAGGCGCCCTAACTGTGGGCAGCCGGCTATGCTGCTTTTGGCTTCACAGCTGGCTGCCCACTGCGCATGCGCGAGCCATGCTCCTCTTTGTGAATGTTCCTACAGTCTTCTGGGACATGTGACGTGTGGATCCCGCAGCCGCCCACTCAGCCTCTTCGCAGCCGCCCATTCAGTTTAGAGCATGGGTGGGGAGGCAGAGACTAGAGGTCAGCTGACTGGTGAGGAATTTTAAGTGGGAGGGGCTGGACGAGACCCTATTTCCTGATTTCGGCATAGGTGTCACTGCTGCGAGACCCCACAGAGCTGGTGACACAGTAAAGCCGGAGACACAGTGAAGCCATGAGTAACACTACCTGTGATTATAGTTGTCATTAAAAGTCCCCACTACAGTTCTCAGATCAGCAGATGACCTTAATCAACAGCACCTACGTTGGTTGATCAGAACTCCCCCAGCACTGCCACTCATCCCACCCCCCACCAGCACTGCCAGGGAGCGCTAAATGTCTGTGAGTTAGGGCCGTAAATTACTTGTCTTGCCTTGGGTGCTGTCACCACATGCTACGAAAATAATTTTTATATAATTTTATCAAGGTGTCACGGTACTAGAAAGGATGAGAACCACTGTTCTAGACTCATCTATAAGCACAATTGTGACTGGTTCTCTTTATCAACTTCCCTACTAGCATGGTTTTTAAACATTGGCTGGTAACAGGGATTTTAAATACACCCCTTGTTGCTATAGTACATCTTTATCCTGCACTGTTTGGGCTTTCTTCCTGGCAAATATGCGCTTTAACTGCTTCAGTACTGGACACATTTACCCTCTTCCTGCATAGGCCAATTTTCAGCTTTCAGAGCTGTCACACTTTGAATGATAATTGTGCGTTCATGCAACACTGTACCCATATGAAATATTTATATTTTTTTCACACAAATAGAGCTTTCTTTCTGTGGTATTTAATCACTGCTATTTTCTTTTTTTTTTTTTTTGCTAAATAAACGGAAAAAAAAGACCACAAATGTAAAAAAAAAAAAAAAAAAAAAACACATGTTTTTCTTTGTTTCTGCAAATAAAGAATTGTTTTTTAGGCCAAAATGTATTCCGCTACATTTCTTTGGTGAAAATAACCCAAATCAGTGTATATTATTTTGTTTGTAGGAAAGTTTGTAGGAAAGTTATAGAGTCCACAAACTATGGTTTATATCTGAAAATCGATTAATCCTGATATACTGACAGCCTATTTCATTTCTTGAGGCCTGAAAATGCCAGGACAGTACAAATATACCCCAAATGACCCTTTTTTGGAAAGTAGACAGTCCAATGTATTTAGTAGGAGGCATGGTAGGTTTTTTTAAAGTTGTAATTTTTTGGTAAATGAAGAAATGTAAAAAAATGTAAGGTTCACAATTTAAAAAAAATGTTTACATACTGTCACCAGTGCAGTACAGCGTCATTCTATAACAGATGTGGCAGTGATCAGAGACACTGACTGGTGACATCATGTCAAAAAATAATAATAATAAAAAATTTAAAAAATTTTAATTTAAAATTAATTAACAGCATTTTTTCATACCTTCCTAAAACTTTTGCACAGTACTGTATATATAAATATACTATATATTCAATTATACACACATATACCCATGGGACTTTTCTAGAGGTACATCACCCTTCATACATATGGATAAAAGTACCGTATATTTACACTTTAATAATCCATCAAATACAATTAAAAAGCTGGCAACCTACCTTGCCCTAAGCAACGACTGATCTTTTTATGCTTTTGGCGGCAAAGCTTACTATAGCCCTGAAAGAAGACCTCTGTGTATATGTCATTATATACTGTAGATAAAAAGTATCCTGGATTACATGTATGCTTAACAAACAAATTGCCAGTGTGGTTAATGACACTACTAAGTGCTTTGAGGCCATCTGGAGCCCTTGGGCTGAATATGTAAATGTGAGGCTGTAGGGGACTTGACCTTGTCAGGCTCATCCTCTGAGAATTTCACTTTTTTGTCTTCTCTCAGGTTTTCCTTGTTCTATTTTCCATTGCCCCTTTTCTTTCTTTCCTTTCTCCCGCTTCTGTCCTTTCTGAGGTTCTCTATATATGGGATATCCCCATTTTGACTTGTTAAGCCCCGTACACATGATCGGTTTGACTGATGAAAACCGTCCGATGGATGGTTTTCATCAGACCAACCGATCGTGTATGGTACCCATCGGTCTTTTTTCCATCAGTTGGAAAAAATAGAACTTGTTTTAAAATTTTCTGATGGATAAAAAACCGATGGGAATTTCCGATCGTCTATGGGCAAGTCCATCGGATTAAAAACCCACGCATGCTCAGAATCAAGTCGACGCATGCTCAGAAGCATTAAACTTAATTTTTCTCGGCTCATCGGAGTGTTTTACGTCACCGCGTTTGGAACGGTCGGTTTTTTGACTGATGGTGTGTGGCCAAAACTGATGAAAAACAGTTTCATCGGATTTCCGATGGACAAATCCATCGGACGAAAATCCATAGGTTATCCGATCGTGTGTACAGGGCTTAACAGTTGGAGTTAATAACATTCTCCTTGAGTGAATCTAGAACAGTGAGAGGTTTAGTCCAGTTTTATTACTCTCCTCATGAGGGGGTAACAATATCTCATGATTTTTCGCCTCTTCAGCACACTGGATGGAAATAGTTTGAGTCTATTCAAATTTTATTTTATTGTTCTAAAATTTGGAATGTGTTTTTTACCCACTGTTTCTGTAAGCCTGTGCCAGGTCGTTGGCTGTTGTAACGGCAGTTGTGTCTTAGTCTCTTTGTATGTCATTGCATTTCCGAATAAAAATTACTAAAATTAAAAAGCTGGTGGCTAATTTATTACAGATACAGTTATAGTATATGATTTTTTTTAACAACATTGTTTTTGTTTATCAAGGGAACATATAACATCAGAAAAATGTTGATTCAACCTAATGCTACTTCCACCAGGTTGGCCATAGAGTAACTTATACACAGGTCCACCGGGCAGGACAGTTTTCTCAACATGTTCTGCAAATTTTAACTCACTTCATCAGGAGAAGATTATATAATTTATACACGTCTACAGTATAAACCACATGATTATATGATTATACGAATATAACATCAACATAATTCAAACTATAGATCAACCATATAAAAACATTGATGTCAGTTACAGAATAAGTTCTCATGTATAAATCAGCCCATATTGAAAATAAAAATCTCCAGGAAAGGGAACACCAAAAGAGGTCTAGCCTGGGAGCAGTGGGAAGTCGGGACTTTAAAAAAGGGGCAGGGGAGGAAAAGAAGGGGACAGAAAAAAACAGACCAGAGAATAAGACATTTGTAGTAGTTCTTCGATTGATGTTAATACATTAATGTAAAAAAATATTTAGTCCATAAAAAGAAAAATATAGCAAAGTCCAAATAAAATCCAATTGAAGGGAAATATTCATCCATCAAAAGTGAAGACAAAGTAATGTTCTTTCCATCAACATAAAGACGCACAGCGCACTCACTTTTGACCCCTATTACAGAGCAAGCTGGTCACCACACACCCGAATCCACATTGCTGTTAGCATCCAACCAAATATCCTATTTAGGAGGTCCTTTAAGATTGTGTAACACAGCGCTCCTGTGCTCCCTAACTATAATTATATGAATTATTTACCCAATTTTTTTCTTATTTTGATATTTTGGATACAGAACTAGCCATTAAGGCTATAGGTTTGTTTCACATTTGATTTAAGTCACTAATTGCACGGGTGTAGGAACCAATCTTAGCTTCCACACTTATTGCATAAAAGAACATACAACCTTGCTCAACTGGTATCATTACAGTTAGAAATCCTCTTTGAAATCCATAATGTAATCCCACTCAAAAGTAAATGGAAGGGGTGAACCAATCCTGGGAAACATACCTTATTAGATCTTTACATCAAAAATCTATGTATTACTTTGAATACTTCCTTTAGCATTACAGCCTATTCTCCTCCAAACCCCCCACCCCCACACACAAGCACCCCCAAACCGTGCCACACAGACCAAACAATACCGCTGAGACAAGCGTAATAATCATCTACATGCTGTGTGAGACGCGGCGTGATGACGTCAATAGGCTACATAAATTGTGCGGCATGACGGTACCCAGTGAGATATACTGTGATTGTATTAAATCAGCCACCAGCTTTTTAATTGTAATTGCTGTATTAATAATAGTGTTAATATATATTTTTAATCATATAGAAACTTTTGCATGAATGGTGATGTACCTCTAGAAAAGTTTTTTTTTGCAGAAAGAGGCAGCATGTCTGCATTTTTGCACACCACACATCACTGCTACTTCGCAGTGTGAATTGAGCACATAAACAATATTTTTATGAGACCTAGTGGTGATCAGCAGCATTCTCACGTTAAAATATACAGGTTACTGCATATAACACGAAGGAGCCCTGAGGCTGGGTTCACACTGCAGCACGCTCCGTCTCACAGCAGGGGTCCGGTGCATCCCCTTTCACCATTTCAGGTCCGATTTCAGCCCGGAATTTTGGCTGAATTCGGACCTGAAATGGACCAAAAGATGCACAGGCCTCCTGTGCAATTCGCACCAGAGCTGCTGCGGAGGTGTGTGACCCGATTACATAGAGAGTCAGTCACAATCTTTTGCTATGTGAATTGGATGCGGTGAAACCCTCATGCAATTTTTCAAAGGTGTGAACCAAGCCTAAAGCCCTGTACACACGATCTAGTTTTACCGATGAAAACAGTCCGATGGACTTTTTTCATCGGACAAACCGATCGTGTATGGGACCCATCAGTCTTTTTTCCATCGGTTTTAAAAAATAGAACATGTTTTAAATTTTTCCGATGGATCAAAAACCGATAGCAAATTCCGATCGTCTATAGGCAAGTCCGTCGGATAAAAAACCCACGCATGCTCAGAATCAAGTCGACGCATGCTCAGAAGCATTAAACTTATTTTTTTCTCGGCTCATCTGAGTTTTTTACGTCACCGCGTTTGGAACGGTAGGTTTTTTGACTGATGGTGTGTAGGCAAGACTGATGGAAGTCAGCTTCATCGGTTTTCCGATGGAAAAAAAACATCGGATTAGAATCCATAGGATATCCGATCGTGTGTACGAGGCTTTAATGTATGTAAAGGTTTCAGTACTTTAAATACATTAACCACCTGCCAACCCTATAACCTAGATATACGGCGGAAAGGCTGCTCTCCTTGCGCCAGATCATGTACCTGGTATGTGATCTGGCACTTCCGGGTAGGGGGGCACGCCCATGCCGCCAGCGACCCGGCTCTGCTGTGATTTTACACAGATTACTGTGGGCACCCGCTGATCGTCCAGAACACACTATGTAAACAAGGCAGACTCCTGTCCTGTCAGCGGGAATGTAATAGATTTTCTTTTCCCGCAAAGCAGGAAATTAAATGTATTACTTCCCCTAGTAAAAACACAACACACAGTAAACATAAACACTGGCTAGGCACATATTTAACCCTTTGGCACCCTAGATTTTTAACTCCTTCCTAGCCAGTGTCATTAGTACAGTGACAGTGCATATTTTTAGCACTGTTCACTGTATTAGTGTCACTGGTTCCCAAAAAGTGTCAAAAGTGTCAGAATGTCTGGCACAATATCGCAGTCACGCTATAAGTTGCTGATCGCTACCCTTACTAGTAAAAAATATATATATATAATAAAAATAAAAATAAATATAAATATCTCATAGTTTGTAGACGCTATACCATTTTCGCAAACTAATCAATATACGCTCATTGTGATTTTTTTTTTACCAAAAATATGTAGCTATGTAGCAGGATACATAATGACATAAATTTATTAAGAAATTAGATTTTTTCATTTTTTTTTTTATTGGATATGTTTTTTTATGGCAGAAACAAAAAAGATATTGTTTTTATTTTTTCTAAATTGTCGGTCTTACTTTGTTTATAGCTCAAAAACAAAACACAGAGGTGATTAAATACCATCAAAAGAAAGCTCTATTTTTGGGGGGAAAAGGGCATACATTTTATTTGGATACAGCGCTGCATGACCGCGCAACTGTCAGTTAAAATAATGCAGTGCCGTATCGCAAAAGAATGCTCAAGTGGGCTAAATTTATTTGGGCACACTTGCATGGGCATGCGAATGCCCCCTCCCCTTTTTTTCCTTACATATGGCTAGTTTTGGCATTTACTTGAAGTAAATTTAAGTTTTATAAAATTGTGAACTGTCTCTTTAAATTTCCCACACCTTACGGTACAGGTAAATATGTGTCCAATCAGATTGAGTGGAACTTGCCAGATGGTGTGGGGCACGCTATATAAGGGGCTGAAGCCCAGTTGTGTTCTTCTTTGGATCATCATGAAAGAAGAGCTACAGTACCTGTGCCATGGAGAGCCTAGTACATTGCATGCTGGAGATGGCACAGATGAGCGGCGGGGAGGAGTGGCTAAAAACCTGTCTCCAAATGGCTTCAGTAGAAGGAACGGTGGGAGAGGCGTACTCGCTGCAGCAAGCCGCAACATGGTGTCTGTGTCGGGACCAGGGGAGGAGTCCCAGAGAGCCGGCAAGGTTTTTACTGGCATCTCAAAAAGTTGGGAGGTATGCTTATCTAGTACTTCTTCTGCTGTTAACTCTCCTCCTGTGACACCTGTGCAGACTGAGGTTACCTCTTGTGTTGTTAACTCTCTCCCTTCTGGAGCTCCTGCAAGCACTAAATTTCTGGCAGTCCTTCTGACATTAGTCATGCTGTCCCTGAGTCCTGCTTAAAAGAAGTTCTCCTCTGTGATATATCTCACTTAGGCTTTCACTTACCCATGCCAGTAAAGGAGAAGATTTGGAGGGGAGAATTTATAGACATTAAAATGGTTGTATACCCTTATGTAAAATTATTACATACAGGTAAGCCTATAATAATTATGGATGGGAAGTTCGTGACGTCACCCGCAGTTCATTCACAGTCTCACCAGACGCGCTGTTGTACCTCGGCACTGGTATAGTGCCTTTTAAATGTGCACTACTTTTGTTTTCTCAATAAATTATTTTTACTACGGAGAAACACTATGGTCTGCCTTTCTATCTTCTACATGTAAAACTGTCTTATGAACCGGATACCTTGAAGTCCTTGAATGATTCTGATCTCATACGGGATTGATGATCCTCACTCATCTGGGGAATTTTACATATATATCTGTCTTGGATTCACCCGCAAGGGAAGGTTTTCAGTCACCCTCTATAATCAAAGGGTCCATGTTTGGAGGTGAGCGGCCAATTTATCTGTTGGTGGAGACTCTCACTGTGTGTGTTTGTTACCACCTGCATGCAATCAAGAATTCATGTGTCACCTATGAAGATCACGGGGATTATTCATTGATTCACTGTGCTGTTTTTCCATCTTTGACATATGGACATTTAAAGCGCTGCACTATCTATTTTTATGTTTATTTCAGGGATTTTGACTATTTGACCCTTAGTGTTCAGCTGCTCAGTATCATATTGTATCACAGTTTATTGCGCGGATTTGTTTCTTTTTATATAAGCCTATAATAAGGCTCACCTGTAGGTAAAATGAATATCTCCTAAGTCTGTACAGTTTAGGAGATATTCACTTTGCATGCAGCCGCTGACGTCCGCGGTGCATGCACTGTAAAGGGCACTGTCTGGCTGCGTGCATGCGCATGAGTGACGAAATCGCGGCTCCGGTCACTCACAGCACCGGAGCCGCGAACCCCGGAACACACGTCGAGGGGAGAATGTCAGCTCCCTCTGTGGTGACGGGGATTAGATGCCGACGCCTCGTTCTAAGGTAAGTATTTCATAATGAGCTAGTATGCGGTGCATACTAGCTCATTATGCCTTTGCTTTACAGGTTTTTTTTTTAAGTGCGGGTATACAACCGCTTTAACTTTACTTCCCTTTTTTAGGGATTTCAATGCTCGCTAAGATAAAAGAGCAGAAGCTAACATGGAGGATGACAGGCGCAGAACAGTGAATAAGTCATTTAATAACTGGCTTCAGGCGTACTGTATATTTGCTAGCATTTTGGGTGAAAAGCAACCTGAATTATGCAGTGGGCTGTTTCAGCATCTCGAAAATGTATTAGAAGCCTATAAAAACGTTGGCGGTTTAGGCTGGTTTAATTATGATGAATTGTCCTGCCAAAAGCTATCATAGTTTTAAATGGGGTATGAAAGACCTGGGGTTTTGGCTGAACCTCATTTTGCCATCCAAGATTAATACTAATAAACAATTGTCAACCACTTCTTTAGCCTCCCCCTACAGGAAAGGTTTCTGCTTTGCATACAATGAAAGCCAATGTAAATGGAACGCGGCATTAAAGTATAAGCACAAATGTTCACACTGTTCTGGGAATCACCGGTTGTGAAATGCTTTAAAGGGGCTAATGCTGCTAGCCAAGCACATTGCAAAACCTTGTCCAAAAGCATTCACTCCTGTGAAAATAGCAAACATGTGCACTTGGCTGGACAGATATCCAGACAGGGAGACAGCTCTGCTTATAACTGATGGTTTTACCAATGGTTTTGTTTTGCCTACATTTAATGGTTTAGGATGTAAGGTGGTGGGTAATTTAAAGTCAGTGGATGTTTATCCTCATATAGTTAGGGAGAAATTGTCTAAAGAATTTAGTGAAGGGCGTATGGCTGGCCCTTTTCGTTCCCCACCTTTTCCCAATTTTAGAATGCCACGGGGGGTGGTGCCCAAAAAAGAACCTCATTAATTTAGGTGAATCTTTTACCTCTCATTTGCCAAAGGGGGTTCTTTAAACAATGACATTGATTTTGCATCAGCATCCGTATCTTACAGCTCGTTTGAGGAAGCCATAGGGAAAATTAGGCAGTTTGGTGTCGGTGCCCTTATGGCCAAGGCAGACATTAAAGCCGCATTCAGGCTCCTTCCAATATCCCCTGAAGCGTTTACCTCATTGGCTTTTTTCTTTGAAGGCTACCACTATTATGACATGTGTCTTCCAATGGGGTGGCCTTTATCCTGTGCATTTTTCAAGAGATTCTCAACTTTTTTTACATTTGGTTGTTGCTTTTGAGTCTAGTCAATAGTGTAATTCATTATTTGGACGATTTTTTGTTTATTAGCCCTGTTGATTCTCCTCATTGTTTTAATCTATTGTGTTTTGTTTTTTATGATTTTGGAATTCTTTGGTATTCCACTTGCCCAAGAACAAAACTTTGACTACTGAATTTTTGGGTATTCAAATAAATACATCCCTGATGGAATTTAGATTACCAGCTACCAAATTAGAGCGTTTAAAAAAATGTACTTTGTTTTTCTCCTCAGAAGAAGGAAAGTTCTGTTAGAGGAACTTCAATCTCTATTGGGGATTTTAGCCTTCGCAACAAGAATTATGCCTGTAGGCAGGCTATTTTCTAGGAGGTTATACATGGTATTGTCAGGTTATAAATCCCCAATTTACCATATTAGACTTACCGCTGACTTACCGCAGACCTGAAGGAGGATTTGTTAGTGTGGTAACGTTTCTTAGATGGTTTTAATGGGCGGTCTTTTTTCCAGGAAGAATTTGTTTTCTCAAGTAACTACAAATTGTGTACTGATGCAGCAGGATCTAAGGGTTGTATGGCGCAACCATTGGTGCTGCGATGTGTGGCCCCTTTTTGGGTGGGTAACAAAGCCACTAAGAATATCGTCCCGTTTCAGAAGCCTCCTTCCAGGTGCAGATCCAGATGGCCACCCCTGTCCGAAACACCTTTGGGATTTGATTTAAGCCATATGGTGTCAGCAATCATAAATTCCCTGGTCCCTCAAACTTGGGCTCAATATGTTAAAGCATGGCATGTGTGTGTCTCCTTTAACAGGATACTAGGTTCTCCAAATGACATTGGTCGTACCAAAACTTTAGACCTCATGCATATGATTAAGAGTGATCTGTACCGATTTAAAATGTCCTCCCCACAGACAACCATCGTTTTTTCTGGGATTATTCCACGTCTAGCATGGCTGTTTTCTCCTGACCTTAGAAAACTTGATAAGATAAGAAAACATTATTATTGATGTATTCAGAAATTTATGCCAATGATTGAAGGATTTTCGCTCCGTCATGTTCATTTAGAAGGTGGCATCTAAGGCCTTTATAGGCAAGATTTGATTCATCCTTCCGATATCGGGAATGATATACTTAACCTAGACTTTCTGTCTTGTATTGAGCGGGCCGCGGGCTTGGGGTAGGGTGGCCTTATAGCTATAAGCCTGGCTGATGGGGACTTGTTTTCTGTATACTTGTTATTTGCTTGAGTTTTTATGACTAAGTAAAGATATATATTATTATTTTATTACTGATGAGATTTAATGTATGGTTATTATTATTATTGTTATTTACAAAACCAAAATAAAGTGCAGTGGCCATATTTTTGCCACAATAAAGTCTGGAGTTTTTTTTATTTTATTATTGGTTGTCTTCGGGGAATGTTTTGATTGAGGGGGGTTTATAGGTGCAGCCTGCATGACCATGCTCAAGTGGGCTCAATTCATTCACTTTTTTTCCTTACCTTAAATTTAAGGTTTAAAAAATTGTGCACTGTCTCTTTAAATTTCCCACACCTTACGATACAGCTAAATTTGTGTCCAATCAGATTGAGTAGAACTTGCCAGATGGTGTGGGGCACGCTATATAAGGGGCTGAAGTCCAGGTGTGTTCCTCTTTGCATCATCATGGAAGAAGAGCTACCCACCCGTCGCGAGCACTTGTTTGTGGTATGTCACCCCCGGTTTTGAGGGGGTACATGTTTTCTGTATACTTGCTATGTGCTTGAGTTTTTGTGACTAAGCAAAGATATATATTATTATTTTATTACTGATGAGAGTTAAGCCCTGTACACACGATCAGTTTGACTGATGAAAACCGTCTGATGGATTGTTTTCATCAGACAAACCGATCGTGTATGGGACCCATCAGTCTTTTTTCCATCGGTTTTAAAAAATAGAACATGTTTTAAAATTATCTGATGGATAAAAAACCGATGGCAATTTCCGATCGTCTGTGGGGAAATCCATCAGATAAAAAACCCAAGCATGCTCAGAATCAAGTCGACACATGCTCAGTAGCATTGAATTTCATTTTTCTCAGCTCATCGGAGTGTTTTACGTCACCACGTTTGGAGCGGTCGGTTTTTTGACTGATGGTGTGTGGGCAAGACTGATGGAAAACAGTTTCATCAGATTTCTGATGGACAAATCCATCAGACGAAAATCCATAGGATATCTGATCGTGTGTACAGGGCTTCAATGTATGGTTATTATTATTATTTTCAAAACCAAAATAAAGTGTCACGGTCATATTTTTGCCACAATAAAGTCTGGAGTTTTTTCTTTGTTATTTATTGGTTGTCTTTGGGAAATGTTTTGATTGAGGGGGGTTTTATAGGTGCAATCTGCATGCCCATGGCCTGGTCATGAAGGGGGTTAAATCTTTCAGAGGTCAAGTGGTTAAGGGTGTGAATAAAGTTTAGGAGGACAGTAGTTTAAATATGAAGCTAAGATCAAGAACATTGGAGCATGACCTGAAACTAGCAGGTGGAAACTGCAATGTATCATGTTTCTTGAAAAGCATTTCTCTCAAATGCATTTTATAATAGTACAGTATATAAGAAGATTGCTTTCAAAGTCCCCAAAGCAGCTCCCCAGTCCCCAGCTTATTAGTGGAATCTCACATTGTTTTGGCAAGTATCAGGCCCTAATTAGTAACACTAAGCAAAGATGTTAGTTTTCTGCAACTGTCAGAGCTAAGTGCAGACAAGTTGTAAAGAACAAACCCTCACAACAGCATTTTTAAATCTTTGCTGGATGCTGGAAAAGACTTTACGATGTAGTAGCACTTTAGTATTAGATCTACAGTATATGCTCCAAAGACATTTTGCCTTTAAGCTGGGAACTTGTGGACAGCATTGTTGGCAGTAAGTGTACAACCCAATAATTTGAATTGCAAAACATGTTACTGTTAGGGTGACCACATGTCACCGATTGCCCAGGACAGTCACGCATTTTGCAGGTCTGTCCCGGGCACATTCATTCCAGGACAATACAGTGTCCCGGAATGAAACTGACACAGTACCCCCCGGGCCAATCTGATGCCCCCAAAAAAGGCTGCCACATCATCGCTTTACTCACTGACAGTACTTGTCCTGGCCAGGAATGCCTGGAGGAGCGCAATCCCTCCCCCTGCTTGTGATTGGAGAAATCATAAATACCGCTTCTTGTGTCCAATCACTGTGCTGTGATTCGTTACAGCACAAGCTGATTTTTGGGAAGGGAGGGTGTCCCTGAATGGTAGTTTGGAAATGTGGTCACCCTAGTTACTGTACATGTACAAGTGGTTAACAACCAGCTTGTGATGGACAATGGCCTGGGTGGCTCTTAGCAGAGATGCACACTAATCTCTCTCCCTTCATCCAAGAAACCTACATAGCACTATTATAGGCAAGCAAAGCGACAGGGTCATACAATCCCTAGGTGTAAAAAAATTCCTAAAATTAATCTTTGCACTCAACAAGTTGTTATGCCTTGAGGCCTCCAAAATGGTGACCATTCCTGCCATACTAAGTGAAATAAGGTCTTTCGCGCTACTAGTGAGTAATGAAATGTCTAAAGAGTGCTATTGTGCAAAAAGCTGCAGAAACTAAATATGTTCACATTACACGATAGTGAATAAAATAAAGGAAATGTTTCCGCGCTGGTTGCTGACACACCAAAATAGTGAAACAAAATGTGCATAAATTATTAAAAAATTAATCGAACCATAAAAGAAAATATCACTGGTGTCTATAAATGGTGCATATAGGCATACAGAGAAAATAATGAAAACCCTGTAAATAAAGTGCCTGTGCAATATAAAACACGTGAATGTATAAATATACAAGTGAACATAAATAGATTAATAAATCAAATAATCCAAAGTAATATCAATATTCCAGTGTGGGAAAATAATCATAGATGAAAAATAAATATATGGGTGAAAAATATTAATTGTAAGCATATAGTCTCTCAAACAAGTTAGCCTTGCTGGAATGCGGTAAACAGATGTGCAAATGTCCTGATATAAAGATGAAATGTGAATATTTCCAAACTAGGGTCTCACAGGACTCATCTCCAGATGTATAAGTGTAGGCAAAATCTGTATACTCTCTCTCCTCTACATTGATCCCTCCAGCGTTTATGTATGTATCTTTCTCCTTCTCACCTCCACCGATACTGTTGGTATGGTAATCCTAAAGGGGAGGGGAGAAGCGGGGGATCGGTTCCAATGAGGTATTGGCTCCGAGATGGGGAGAGAGAGAGAGTCTCCAATAGTGTAGTAATATTAAAAATAGGGGAGTGTATTTAAAAATAATAATGCTCGTACATGCCAAAAGAACAAAGCAAGCATATATTGCTCAAGCGGCGCGATCACCGTCTTACTGTTAGTCCGGGTACTTCCGGTCTGCAGTACCTCTCAATCTCCCTGGAATGCCCATTTTAGGAGTTACAGTGGGGCAAAAAAGTATTTAGTCAGCCACCAATTGTGCAAGTTCTCCCACTTAAAAAGATGAGAGAGGCCTGTAATTGTCATCATAGGTATACCTCAACTATGAGAGACAAAATGTGGAAACAAATCCAGACAATCACATTGTCTGATTTGGAAATAATTTTTTTGGCAAATTATGGTGGAAAATAAGGATTTGGTCACCTACAAACAAGCAAGATTTCTGGCTCTCACAGACCTGTATCTTCTTCTTTAAGAGGCTCCTCTGTCCTCCACTCATTACCTGTATTAATGGCACCTGTTTGAACTTGTTATCAGTATAAAAGACACCTGTCCACAACCTCAAACAGTCACACTCAAAACTCCACTATGGTGAAGACCAAAGAGCTGTCAAAGGACACCAGAAACAAAATTGTAGACCTGCACCAGGCTGGGAAGACTGAATCTGCAATAGGCAAGCAGCTTGGTGTGAAGAAATCAACTGTGGGAGCAATAATTAGAAAATGGAAGACATACAAGACCACTGATAATCACCCTCGATCTGGGGCTCCACGCAAGATCTCACCCCGTGGGGTCAAAATGATCACAAGAACGGTGAGCAAAAATCCCAGAACAACACGGGGGGACCTAGTGAATGACCTGCAGAGAGCTGGGACCAACGCAACAAAGGCTACTATCAGTAACACACTACGCCCCCAGGGACTCAGATCCTGCAGTGCAGACGTGTCCCCCTGCTTAAGCCAGTACATGTCCGGGCCCGTCTGAGGTTTGCTAGAGAGCATTTGGATGATCCAGAAGAGGATTGGGAGAATTTCATATGGTCAGATGAAACCAAAGTAGAACTGTTTGGTAGAAACACAACTCGTCCTGTTTGGAGGAGAGAGAATGCTGAGTTGCAACCAAAGAACACCATACCTACTGTGAAGCATGGGGTGGCAACATCATGCTTTGGGGCTGTTTCTCTGCAAAGGGAACAGAACGACTGATCCGTGTACATGAAAGAATGAATGGAGCCATGTATCGTGAGATTTTGAGTGCAGACCTCCTCCCATCAGCAAGGGGATTGAAGATGAAACGTGGCTGGGTCTTTCAGCATGACAATGATCCCAAACACACCGCCCGGGCAACGAAGGAGTGGCTTCGTAAGAAGCATTTCAAGGTCCTGGAGTGGCCTAGCCAGTCTCCAGATCTCAACCCCATAGAAAACCTTTGGAGGGAGTTGAAAGTCTGTGTTGCCCAGCGACAGCCCCAAAACATCACTGCTCTAGAGGAGATCTGCATGGAGGAATGGGCCAACATACCAGCAACAGTGTGCGACAACCTTGTGAAGACTTACAGAAAACGTTTGACCTCTGTCATTGCCAAAGGATATATAACAAAGTATTAAGATGAACTTTTGATATTGACCAAATACAAATTTTCCACCATAATTTGCAAATAAATTCTTTCCAAATCAGACAATGTAATTGTCTGGATTTGTTTCCACATTTTGTCTCTCATAGTTGAGGTATACCTATGATGACAATTACAGGCCTCTCTCATCTTTTTAAGTGGGAGAACTTGCACAATTGGTGGCTGACTAAATACTTTTTTGCCCCACTGTATACTTCCTGGTCATAGACCTCACAGTGTACAGGGGATAAAATCTTCATACTTTTTGAGAGATATTGTTAATGAATATTACTGTCCCATTTGAAGTAATCCAATCATATTCTCAGGGTTCAATATTTTCTTGGTCACCCTGCGCCCAAAAGTGACTCCCATCACACTGCCTCTTTTTCATCTGGCCACCCACTCAAAACAATAGACTTCAATACTTGTAAAGTTGCATCACTGTCGGTGTGCTGTATGCGTTGATGTAGTCGCTGATCTGTGACATTAAGATAGTCCGCTTGATTGATATCAGCAAAGAAATTTTGTTCCTGTTGCAGCAGACAAATTGTACGATGCTCATGCTCACCTCCAGGTGCCACATTATCTGACGTAGCTCTGCTCAGGGTATCGCTGATATACAGTTTACATCCTGGCTTGTAGCCAACATTGAGGTTGTAATGCTGCAATGTAAGCATCATGCTCTGCAAACGCTTGAGAGCAATATGGCTATCAGAGGTTTGTGATCAGTTTCAGCTGTAATTGAATCCCATCCATAAAGATAATGATGGAAATGCTGGCAAGCAAATACAATGCTTAAACAATCCTTTTCAATTTGAGCATTATTTTGCTCAGCTGATGAAAGAGCTCTGGACGCATATGCAACTGGCTGACATTTCTGCAAAAGGCAACAACCTAGACCATTTTTACTGGAGTCACTGTGTATCGTAACAGGCTTTGTGACATCATAGTATTTCAACACTGGGACAGAGGTGACCAAGCGTTTTATATCCTCTACTGCCCGGTCATGCTTGGGAAGCCAGTGCCAAACTGCATCTTTGTCCAGAAGTCACCTTAATGGCTCACACACCTCAGATATGTGTGGCAGGAATTTCGCTAGGTATGTAACAAAGCCAATAAACCTCTGTACCACTTTGGCATCAGCAGGTTGTGGCATGTCCACAATGGCTTTAGGCTGGGTTCACACTTTTGCGAATTGAAAGCATGTTTCCCTGCATTCAATTCGCATAGCAGGAGAATGTGACTGGCTTTCTATGGAGCCGGTTCACATATCTCCGCAGCGGGTCCGGTGCGGTGTGCCAGAAAAACGCATGCCTTTTTTGGTGCATTTCAAGCTCGATTTCAGCCCAAAATTCGGGCTGACATCGGACCTGAAACGGTGAACCAGCACGCACTGGACCCCTGCTGTGAGCCGCATGCGGCGACAGTGTGAACCGAGCCTGAATCTTATCCGGGTCAGCTTTTAAGCCTTGTGAATACAGGATATGTCCATGGAAATGGACTTCTTCCACCTTGAACTGTACCTTCTTTACACTAAGCTTCAGCATCACCTACCTACAACGATCCAGTAGCGTATTAAATTTTCATCCTGGTCATGTTCAGCCTCCTCATCTGTATTACCGCAGCCAACTATAAGAATGTCATCAGCTATTGGCTCAATTCCGTGAAGACCACCTAATAGTTAATGCTGCTTTCGCTGGTATACCCCAGGTGCTACAGAGACTCCAAATGGTAGTTTGAGCCATCTCTTTCTGCTCCAAGAAGTACAGAACGTGGTCATGTAGCTACTCTTTTCATCCAGTTTGCACTGTAAAAAGGCATCTCTAGCATCAACAAGTGTGAAGACATGTGCTTTAGGTAGTTTCTGAAAAATATCATCAAGTGTTGGCATTAAAGCGGAGTTCCACCCAATTTTTTTACTTTTTTTTATTCCACTCCTCACCCCCTTACATGCCACATTTGGCATGTATTTTTTTTGGGGGGGGAGTGGGGGCTTCAGTAGGAGTGGGACTTCCTGTCCCACTTCCTCCTTCCGCCCTGGAGCCGCCTAGGCGATACGTCATATCGCCTTGTGGCGGCTCCTCCCTGTAGGCGATCACCTGGGACGTGACAGGTCCCAGGCGATCGCCTGTCCACATACAGAGCGCTGCGCCGTTCGCGCATGCGCAGTGAGTGCCCGGCCGTGAAGCCGAAAGCTGTCACGGCCGGGTGCCCACACTGTGAATGGACGCGCCAGCGGAGGAGGGGGGAGAGGAGCGGAGCTCCAGGCGGCGCGTCGCTGGACAGTGGAGCAGGTAAGTGTATGTTTATTAAAAGCCAGCAGCTACACTTTTTGTAGCTGCTGACTTTTAATAAACATAAAAAAAGGGTGGAACTCCGCTTTAAGTAGTGTGACTGTTTCAGGGCCATATTCAGGAACTTGGGATCAATGCATATTCTGATCTTCTCAGGCTTTCTGATGTTGCCTTATGAGGAATTTTATGAGTAATCTCCATTGGCAACTGGGAATATCTGTACATAGATGTATATATTAGGCTTGTGCAATTCGTTTCGTAACGAATTGAAATTCGTCCGAATTTAGCAACTTTCGGACATTCGGAAGCATTCGAATTTCCGAACAAAGCAATTACGAATAAGACCGAATCCGAAATAAATTATACCGCAAATAGCGAATGCCCGAATGTCTTCGGCATAATTCGTTATGAAAAAGTTACGAATGTACGAATCCATACGAAGCACAATAACACTCACTCTGCTCTGCTCTCTGCTTCTCCCACACCATGCTGAACTCCCTCTCAAAATGGTGTACAGGGGCGGAGGTTATAGCCGCATGTAAAAAACGAAAGTAAAATACGAGATTTCAAATCCATTCGAAGCACAATAACACTCACTCTGCTCTGCTCTCTGCTTCTCCCTCACCGTGCTGAACCCTCTCAAAATGGTGTACAGGGGCGGAGCCTATAGCCGCATGTAAAAAACGAAAGTAAAATACGAGATTTCGAATCGTTACAAATAACCGCAATGTATTTAGAAAAGTACAAATCCATTCGAAGCACATTAGGCATAATAGGCAGCGTCGTTGTGAGAGAGACACGGAAAATTACGAATCAACGAACCCAAAAAAAGTTACGAAAGTAGGAGTTGTGTCCAGAATCAACGAAAAACAACGTACTCTACCGAAAGTATGAACCCAAAAAAAGTTACGAAAGTAGGAGTTGTGTCCAGAATCAACGAAAAACAACGTACTCTACCGAAAGTACGAATTATAAAGCAACAAAAAATTCAACGAAAAATGTCGCTTGCAAAAATACGAATGAGTCCGAACACGAAAAATCCCGTCTAGCAAAATTACGAATGATTACGAATCAACAGGACCGGAAAGAAACGAACCGGAACGGAACGAATTTTTCCGTTGTGCACAAGTCTAGTATATATAAGTTAGAATAAGGAATGTGTAGTATGAAATATGTGTGTCTGTAAGGGTTAACTTGGCTGACAAGCTGGGCTTGAGAAAATCGAATTACCAGTCCCCTTTTGATGTGCATGAATGCTGGGTGACAAGGTGCTGAGGAGTCGTTCGGTCTGTATACGTAAATTAGTATTCAAACAAGCCATGAAGAGATCACATCTGAAACTGGTAGGCTATGCGGCACCGCTAGATAAAGGTGTGCGTATTCTCCCATGTTAACGAACCAATATCCATTTAAGGGGTAATTTGCTAGAGCTAGTTCCATGTATAGCTAAGTGCCCCATTCAAGGGAAGTTAACGACCTTCGGTTTAATTAATTTATCTTCAAATCTAATTATCACTAAACTCCAGTAAGGAGGGGGCTAGTGAGGGAAATTAATATAACGCCCGGAGGGAGGAGAGAGCTAAGAGTAACCAATCGTAATGGCCCTGTTTTAGTCAATGGGAGAGAGGCCCATATAAGGAGAACCCCCATCAGTAGAAGTGAGAGATGAAATGACCTGGGCCCAGGAGTCATTATTAGAGGTAATTATCAGACCATCTCCCAGCACTTACAGTATACTTGTGTTGTCATATGTTTTTCTGTTTGATATTTGTAGTGTTATGTACATACTTTGTATTTGAAACTAATATTTACTCCCTTGCTTAAGACTGTAAATGTGTGCGGTGTATTAGATAGTAGGCTTGTGCAATTCGTTTCGTAACGAATCGAAATTCGTCCGAATTTAGCAACTTTCGGACATTCGGAAGCATTCGAATTTCCGAACAAAGCAATTACGAATAAAACCGAATCCGAAATAAATTATACCGCAAAATAGCGAATGCCCGAATGTCTTCGGCATAATTCGTTATGAAAAAACTTATGAATGTACAAATCCATTGGAAACACAATAACACTCACTCTGCTCTGCTCTCTGCTTCTCCTTCACCGTGCTGAGCTCCCTCTCAAAATGGTGTACAGGGGCGGAGGCTATAGCCGCATGTAAAAAACGAAAGTAAAATACGAGATTTCTAATCCATTCGAAGCACAATAACACTCTGCTCTCTGCTTCTCCCTCACCGTGCTGAACCCTCTCAAAATGGTGTACAGGGGCGGAGGCTATAGCCGCATGTAAAAAACGAAAGTAAAATACGAGATTTCTAATCCATTCGAAGCACAATAACACTCTGCTCTCTGCTTCTCCCTCACCGTGCTGAACCCTCTCAAAATGGTGTACAGGGGCGGAGGCTATAGCCGCATGTAAAAAACGAAAGTAAAATACGAGATTTCGAATCGTTACAAATAACCGCTATGTATTTCGAAAAGTACAAATCCATTCGAAGCACATTAGGCATAATAGGCAGCGTCGTCGTGAGAGAGACACAGAAAATTACGAATCAACGAACCCAAAAAAAGTTACGAAAGTAGGAGTTGTGTCCAGAATCAACGAAAAACAACGTACTCTACCGAAAGTACGAATTATAAAGCAACAAAAAATTCAACGAAAAATGTCGCTTGCAAAAATACGAATGAGTCCGAACACGAAAAATCCCGTCTAGCAAAATTACGAATGATTACGAATCAACAGGACCGGAAAGAAACGAACCGAAACGGAACGAATTTTTCCGTTGTGCACAAGCCTATTAGATAGATTAATAACAATTCTCTAATAAATGCTTATTATATTGAAGCTTTCACTTCTAGTCAAAAGAACTCTTATTTAACCCATATCATATCTTTGAGATATTAAATCTTAAATATACATTTTGACTTTCGCAAGACTGATAACAACCATGTTACTAATCCAATCTGTAGGCTCTAAAACTGAAGTTAGATGTCCTTCAACTTCATATTTATCTAGTTGAGCTTTAAGCTGTGGCTTAATGGCGATAGACACATTACGTGGGGCACATTGTCCAGGTTGAATAATAGGATCAAGTTCAAAACGAACCTCTCCTGGAACAGAGACTATCGGGCCCTCAAACACATCACTGAAGGAGTAAAGAATTTGCTGTTTTGTCAGTGGCCTAGTCAGAGATTTTGCAGGCTGATTATCAACATTATGTAGCTCAGCAGGAATGGTGAACAGCATCAGTCCAAGGCGCTCACATGTTGAACCCGATAATAGCGTTTTCTGATCGGCATCAACAATCTCAAAGTTCAGTTTGTGTATACAATCACGTATGCTGCATTCTGTTTGGAATAGCCCCAATGATTCCATTAGTTCCCCTGAATACAACTATAGTTTGGTGCTACTAGGCTGAAGGGGTGCTCTGGGTGCCAGTTTCATTTTGTCCTTTATACTCATGACATCACACGTTGCACCCGAGCCCAGCTTGCAGGGTTGGATTATAATGTTTAATCTGAGGTTTACAAACCATTTTTTGCCCTTTGTGTTTACAGCATCAATGCATTCTGAGGAGTAAACCATATCAGTGCTAAGCAGGTGTGCGTCCTCCGGATCTTACATTTGCTCAATTGTGTGCAGCTTCCTTGATTCCATTTTACTGGAGAGAAGCTCTTGCAAAGTAATTTGGTTTACCACATGCAGTACAGATTTTCCCATATGCAGGACACTGCTCCATTGCTTTCATGTGTTTGTCCGTAAGTTCTGCAGTGCGACATATCTCAATTGCTGTTTGTAGATCTAAATCATGTTTCCTCAATAGGTGGCGGCGTGTGCTTTCACTGGTGATACCCAAAACTATTTTATCACAAATAAGTTAAGTTCATCTCTCAGAGAGCCATACTCACAGCTTGCAGCTTTTTCTCTTAGCCGTGTGACAAACCTGTCTATTGATTCACAGTCTTCTTGCTTACAGCAGCCAAATATATATCTTTCATATTCTGACATTTTTAGAAGGTCTGAAGAAAGCTTCTAATGCATCCAGAATGGTTTTGGTGTCACTCTTTTGCTCCTCTATGAGGTTCAGATTATGCTTGTAAACATGGAGGCATACACTGCCCATCACCCTCCTCAGTGTGGCTGCTTGCACTGCTGCAGGCTTCTCATTTAACCCTGTGGCTAGGGAGGAGTCCTTAAATTCAGCCCTGAAATTGTCCCAGTTACTGCCGACATCTCCACTCACCCTTATTGCCTCAGGCAGTGGAATGCTGTTAGCTGCCATGATGCTGTTTTCCTTGCTGCAAATACTCAGCATTCAGGACAGGATTGCAATTGTTAAGAGGCACAATCAGTTCTAAGAACACTCAAATCAAGGCTAGCAGGCTCTCAGCATCAAATGTGTAGAAAGAGCATGGATCCAGAAATCTTCTGACATCTAGGGATGAGCTTCCAGTTTGAGTCTGTGTGTTTTTTGTTTTTTTTATACTTTCTTTGTTAAATGGTAGGGGTACAATGTACCAATTCACATATGGGGAGCCGGGATCTGGGGGTCCCCTTTGTTAAAGGGGTCTTCCAGATTCCGATAAGCCCTCTGCCCGCAGACCCCACAACCACCGGGCAAGGGTTGTCAGGATGAGGCCCCCAAAGCATCCTCCCCATGTTAAGGGCATGTGGCCTGGTACGGTTCAGGAGGGGGGGGTGCTCTCTCGTCCCCCCCTCTTTTCCTGCGGCCTGCCAGGTTGCGTGCTCGGATAAAGGGTCTGGCATGGATTTTAGGGGGGAACTCCACGCCATTTTTTTTTATTTGGCGTGGAGTTCCCCTTAATATCCATACCAGACCTGAAGGGCCTGGTAATTGAATTTGGGGGGACCCCCACGCATTTTTTTATCAATGACTTTTCTCTGTATTGCCGGGAGCCAACAATTCATTATAGCCCCGGGCACACACCCCCCTCCCGGTACGAAATTTAAAGGAATATTTCACTTTTATTGTTTCACTGTAAGCATTATTAAAATCACTGCTCCCGAAAAAACTGCATTTTTTAAAACTTTTTTCTTCAAACCTTTTTTAGGACAATAACTTGCATATTAGCCTTGATAATTAGCACTTTTGATTTTGAACGTTCGAGTCCATAGTATTTAACCACTTAACAACCACCTGCCGACAAATAACGTCGACAAGGTGGTTGCTTAACTCTGGGAGGACGTTATATAACGTCCTCCCAGAATCGCGCTCCCGCGCGCCCCCTGGGGCGCGCACACGGGAAACTCCGTGCCCGCCGGGTCCAGAGGACCCGGCGGATCACGAATCGCGGTAAATCGCCGCTGATATCGGCCGTTTACCACGTGATCGCTCCGTCAAATGACGGAGCAATCACTTGTAAACAGACCGGCGTCATTTGATGACGCCGGTTCCTCCCTCCCCTCTCTGTACCGATCGGTACAGTGTGAGAGGGGAGGGGGAGGGAGCGGATGGCAGCAGCAGCACTGTGGGCTGGATCTGTGACAATTGCAGTCACAGATCCAGCCATCCATCCATCCCTGCTCAGCCATCCCTGTGCTATACCCTGCCAATACTCTGCAATACACCCTGCCAATACTCTGCAATACCCTGGTGCAATACTCTGCAATACCCTGGTGCAATACTCTGCAATACCCTGGTGCAATACTCTGCAATACCCTGGTGCAATACTCTGCAATACCCTGGTGCAATACTCTGCGAAATACTCTGCAATACCCTGCGAAATACTCTGCAATACCCTGGTGCAATACTCTGCAATACCCTGGTGCAATACTCTGCAATACCCTGGTGCAATACCCTGCGAAATACTCTGCAATACCCTGCGAAATACTCTGCAATACCCTGGTGCAATACTCTGCAATACCCTGGTGCAATACTCTGCAATACCCTGGTGCAATACTCTGCAATACCCTGGTGCAATACTCTGCAATACCCTGGTGCAATACTCTGCAATACCCTGCACAATACTCTGCAATACCCTGCACAATACTCTGCAATACCCTGCACAATACTCTGCAATACCCTGCAAAATACTCTGCAATACCCTGCAAAATACTCTGCAATACCCTGCAAAATACTCTGCAATACCCTGCACAATACTCTGCAATACCCTGCACAATACTCTGCAATACCCTGCACAATACTCTGCAATACCCTGCACAATACTCTGCAATACCCTGCACAATACTCTGCAATACCCTGCACAATACTCTGCAATACCCTCCACAATACTCTGCAATACCCTCCACAATACTCTGCAATACCCTCCACAATACCCTGTGCAATACCCTCCACAATACCCTGTGCAATACCCGTGCAATACCCTGCCATACACCGCAATACCCTGCCATACACCGCAATACCCTGCCATACACCGCAATACCCTGCCATACACCGCAATACCCTGCCATACACCGCAATACTCCGCAATGCCCGGCAATACTCCGCAATGCCCGGCAATACTCCGCAATGCCCGGCAATACTCCGCAATGCCCGGCAATACTCCGCAATGCCCGGCAATACTCCGCAATGCCCGGCAATACTCTGCAATAACCACTTCCCGCCCTCCGGCCGTCATATGACGTCCTTGACTTTGTGCGGGGATATCTGAATGATGGGAGCAGCTACAGGCATCATTCAGATATTAGCTTTTTCAGCCGGCGATTCCCTACACCATAAGAACAATCATAGCGGCTGTTCCGCCGCTTGATCATTCTTACGGGAGGCGAGAGGGGATGTCACCCCCCCCCGCCGCCCTCCGGTGCTTCTACCGACTCACCGCTACGATCAAAGCCAGGATTGTTGTTTTTTTTTTTGTTTTTTTTTCAGGCTTCCCAGCCTAGAGGTGAGATGTGGGGTCTTATTGACACCCCCCCCCCATATCTCACTGTAAAGAGGACCTGTCATGCCATATTCCTATTACAAGGGATGTTTACGTTCCTTGTAATAGGTATAAAAGTGATCAAAAAAATGTTTAGGGCGGAAAAACATGTCAAACTAAAATAAATAAAGTAAAATGAAGAATAAATTTTTTTTTTTTTTTTTAAAGCGCCCCTGTCCCCGTGAGCTCGCATACAGAAGCGAACGCATACGTAAGTCCCGCCCACATATGAAAACGGTTTTCAAACCACACATGTGAGGTATCTCTGCAAACGTTAGAGCGAGAGCAATCATTTTCGCCCTAGACCTCCTCTGTAACTCAAAACATGTAACCAGTAAAAATATTTAAAGTGTCGCCTATGGGGATTTTTTAAGTAGCGAAGTTTGGCGCCATTCCACGAGTGTGTGCAATTTTTAAGGGCGACATGTTAGGTATCTATTTACTCGGCGTAACTTCATCTTTCACATTATGCAAAAACATTGGGCTAACTTTACTGTTTTTTTTTTTTTAAGCACAAAACATTTTTTTTCCGTAAAAAACGCGTTAAAAAAATCGCTGCGCAAATATCGTGCGAGATAAAAAGTTGCAACAACCACCATTATATTCTCTAAGGTCTTTGCTAAAAAAACATATATAATGTTTTGGGGTTCTATGTAATTTTCTAGCAAACAAATGATGATTTTTACATGTAGGAGAGAAATGTCAGAATTGGCCTGGGTGCTCCAGAACGCCTGAAGGTGCTCCCTGCATGTTGGGCCTCTGTATGTGGCCACGCTGTGTAAAAGTCTCACACATGTGGTATCGCCATACTCGGGAGTAATAGCAGAATGTGTTTTGGGGTGTAATTTGTGGAATGCATATGCTGTGTGTGAGAAATAACCTGCTAATATGACAATTTTGTGAAAAAAAAAAAGAGAAAAAAAAAATCTTGATTTTGCAAAGAATTGTGGGAAAAAATGACAACTTCAAAAAACTCACAATGCCTCTTTCTGAATACCTTGGAATGTCTTTTTTCCAAAAAGGGGTCATTTGGGGGGTATTTGTACTTTTCTGGCATGTTAGGGTCTCAAGAATTGAGATAGGCCGTCAGTACTTCAGGTGTGATCAATTTTCAGATATTGGCACCATAGCTTGTGGACTCTATAACTTTCACAAAGACCAAATAATATCCACCAATTTGTACTTATTTTTACCAAAGATATGTAGCAGTATAAATTTTGGCCAAAATTTATGAAGAAAAAATAGTAATTTGCAAAATTTTATAACAGAAACGAAAAAAAAATAATTGTTTTACAAAATTTTCAGTCTTTTTTCTCTTATAGCGCAAAAAATAAAAAACCCAACAGTGATTAAATACCACCAAAAGAAAGCTCTATTTGTGTGAAAAAAAGGACAAAAATTTCATATGGGTACAGTGTTGTATGACTGAGTAATTGTCATTCAAAATGTGAGAGCACCGAAAGCTGAAAATTGGTCTGGTTATTAAGGGGGTTTAAGTGCCCAGTGGTCAAGTGGTTAATAGGGTTCTAAAGTTTGCGCGAACTTTAGGTCTGTTCGCAGGTTCTGGTGCGAACCGAACCGAGGGGTGTCATCCCTACTGACATCATGTTTGATGTGATGTATGTAAAGGAGACAGCACAAGCCATTACTGTACAGAAGCCATGTTTACTGAAAGACCCAGCAGGAAACAGGAAACACCACACAGGAAGAAGTACAACAGAGATGCACCATAGAGTTGCATTTAAAGAAACATATCATCCATAACAGCTGCTTCTACAGCACCACCACAGTACAATCTGACCAGAGCACCTTCTTCTACATGTTTGTTCATGTCTAGTGTTGAGCGGACCCGAACTGTAAAGTTCGGGTCCGTACCGAATTTTGGCGTTTTCCCGACCCCGGACCCGGACCCGGATTTTGCGCTAAAGTCCGGGTTCGGGTTCGGATTCGGGAATTTAATGGCGCAGTTAGAAATGCTTCAGGGGCCAGCCAATCACCATTTGATTAGCTGGTGTGCCCTTAGAAGCCATCATAGCCATGCCTACTAATGGCATGGCTGTAATTGGTCAGTGCAACATGTGACCCAGCATGTGATCAGCTTCTATATAAGAAAGAGGCACACAGCACAGATCGTCACTCTGCTTTTAGACAGTGTAGGGAAAGGATCCTGGCTGCTGTTGCTGTGAGGGAGAGAATAGGAGTTAGTCCTGATTCTGCAATCTACTGATATAAAAGATAGGGAGACAGTGTAGTGTAGTGTAGTGTAGGGGCAGGATCCTGTTTGTGCTTTCAGGGAGAGAGATTTAGATAGGAGTCCAGATTGAGAGATATAATAGCTCAGCGATCTGCATAGGTTTATCTGTTTGTGTTGCAAGCTCAGTGCACCAGCACTGCATTACGTTGAGTGATACACCTATTCCATACTGTGGCTGTATTGTGCTCTTGCTAAAAGACCTATTTTGGTCAGAAAAAAAAAAAAAAAAAGGCACTTTATTGTGCTTTTGCTAAAAAGACCCATTTTTGGGCCCCAAAAAAAAAAAAAAAGGCACTTTATTGTGCTGTTGCAAAAAAAAAAAAACGGCACTTTGTTGTGCGCAAAAAAGACCTATTTTTGGGCAAAAAAAATATTTTGCAGTGTATATCTCTAGTTGTGTGAAATAACCAATTTCTATATATTTTTCTTGTACTATGCTATACTAAAAAAAAAAAAAAAACTTTTTTTTGAATAGCATTCTCTGCAGCTGTGCGATTCAGCGGTTATATACTGTGGTTGTGTTGTGCTCTTTCAAAAAACGCCATTTAGGGCCACAGAAAATATTTTGCAGTGTGAAATACACATGTGGAGGTGTGTAAAATAAACAATTTCTATATATTGTACAGTGCTATACTAAAAAAAAAAACATTTTTTTTGAATAGCATTCTCTGCACTTCTATAGCTGTGCGATTCAGTGGTTAAATACTGTGGTTGTGTTGTGCTCTTTCAAAAAACGCCATTTAGGGCCACAGAAAATATTTTGCAGTGTGAAATACACATGTGGAGGTGTGTAAAATAAACAATTTCTATATATTGTACAGTGCTATACTAAAAAAAACAACATTTTTTTTGAATAGCATTCTCTGCACTTCTATAGCTGTGCGATTCAGTGGTTAAATACTGTGGTTGTGTTGTGCTCTTTCAAAAAACCCCATTTAGGGCCACAGAAAATATTTTGCAGTGTGAAATACACATGTGGAGGTGTGTAAAATAAACAATTTCTATATATTGTACAGTGCTATACTAAAAAAAACAACATTTTTTTTGAATAGCATTCTCTGCACTTCTATAGCTGTGCGATTCAGTGGTTAAATACTGTGGTTGTGTTGTGCTCTTGGAAAAAACGCCATTTAGGGCCACAGAAAATAAATTGCAGTGTGAAATACACATGTGGAGGTGTGTAAAATAAACAATTTCTATATATTTTCCTTGTACTGTGCTATACTAAAAAAAACAACCTTTTTTTTGAATAGCATTTTCTGTAGCTGTGCGATTCAGCGGTTACGTGCTGTGGGTGTGTTGTGGTCTGGCAAAAAACGCCATTTAGGGCCACAGAAAATATTTTGCAGTGTGAAATACACATCTGGAGGTGTGTGTAAAAAAACAATTTATATATATTTTCCTTGTACTGTGCTATACTAAAAAAAAAAACCTTTTTTTTTTGAATAGCATTTTCTGCAGTTCTGTAGCTGTGCGTTTCACCCATTACGTACTGTGGGTGTGTTGTGGTCTTCCAAAAAACGCCATTTAGGGCAAGATCCTAAATTTGGAAAATATGAGGGGAAGGTCAAAGGGACGTGGTGGCCCCGGTCGTGGTGCTGCTGGTGGAGCTCCTGTTGCAGGGAGAGGACGTGGTGGATCTGTGCCAGCTACACGCACAAGTGAAACACCTTCCTCAGGTGCGAGGAAGCGACCGAGCCTGCGGCGGTATTTTGTCATGCCTAATGAGGCTGTACCAATGTTTAGGCCAGGACAAGTACAGGCGATAGTAGATTGGGTTGCTGACAGTGCCTCGGGTTCCTTCACATTGTCTCCCACCCACTCTTCTGCTGAAAGATCAGAGTTGGCACCTGAAGCCCATGTCCATCAGTCTTTCACCTCACCCCCTTGCAAATCAGCCAAGCAGTCTGAGCCCCAAATCATGCAGCAGTCTCTTCTGCTTTTCGATGACTCTGTTAGCAGGGTTTCCCAGGGCCATCCACCTAGCCCTGCCCCAGAAGTGGAAGAGATTGAGTGCACCGATGCCCAACCACTTATGTTTCATGATGGGTACATGGGAGGACCATCGCAGCACGTCTCGGATGATGACGAAACACAGGTGCCAACTGCTGCTGCTTTCGCAATTGTGCAGACAGACATGGAGGGCAGGGGTGAAGACTGGGTGGAAGATGATGTGGAGGACGATGAGGTCCTCGACCCCACATGGAATCAACGTTATGCAGGTGACCAGTGTAGTTCGGAGGAAGAGGCGGTGGTCGCACAGAGCCACCAGCACAGCAGAAGAGGGAGCAGGGTGCAAAAACGGAGCATTCGTCCCCTAGACAGTACATCTGCTACTGCCCAACGCAGCAAGGGACCGAGCACACCAAAGCCAGGTCCAAGGACTTCCCTAGCGTGGCAGTTCTTCACACAGTGTGTTGATGACAAGACACGAGTGGTTTGCACGCTGTGCAATCAGAGCCTGAAGCGAGGCATAAACGTTCTCAACCTGAGCACAAGCTGCATGACCAGGCATCTAAGTGCAAAGCACGAGCTGCAGTGGAGTAGACACCTCAGAAACCAAGAAAGGTCTCTGGCTCCTCCTGCTTCCTCTTCTGCTGCAGTCTCGGCCTCTTCATCCACCTCTGTAGTGACAGTGGCACCTGTCACCACGCAAACAGAGGATCTGCCAGCAACACTACCACCTGGGTCACCGACCATCTCCACAATGTCCCATGGAAGCGTTCAGCTCTCTATCTCCCAAACATTGGAGCGGAAGAGGAAGTACCCCCCTAGCCACCCGCGATCCCTGGCCCTGAATGCCAGCATTTCAAAATTCCTGGCCTTTGAAATGCTGTCATTCCGTCTGGTGGAGACGCAGAGTTTTAAAAGCCTGATGGCATTGGCTGTCCCGCAGTACGTCGTGCCCAGCCGCCACTACTTTTCCAGGCGAGCCATCCCTTCCCTGCACAACCAGGTGGGGGACAAAATCAGGTGTGCACTGCGCAACGCCATCTGTGGCAAGGTCCACCTAACTACGGATGCGTGGACCAGTAAGCACGGTCAGGGACGTTATATCTCCCTAACAGCACACTGGGTAAATGCAGTGGCTGCTGGGCCTGAGGCAGATAGCGGTTTGGCACATGTCCTTCCACCACCGAGGATTGCAGGGCGCTTCAGTTTGCCTCCTGTTGCTAACTCCTCCTTCTCCGCTTCCTCATCCTCTACCGCCTCCTCATCCATTCAGCGTAACACCTTCACCACCAACTTCAGCACAGCCAGGGGTAAACGACAGCAGGCAGTTTTAAAACTTTCCTGTTTGGGGGAAAATCCCCACACCGCGCAGGAGTTGTGGAGGGACATGGAACAACAGACCGATGAGTGGTTGCTGTCAGTGAGCCTCAAGCCCGGCCTGGTGGTGTGCGATAATGGGCGAAATCTCGTAGCAGCTCTGGGTCTAGCCGGTTTGACGCACATCCCTTGCCTTGCGCATGTGCTGAACTTGGTGGTCCAGAGGTTCCTTAAAAATTACCCCAATATGCCAGAGCTGCTGCAGAAAGTGCGGGCTGTCTGTGCGCACTTTCGGCGTTCTCACCCTGCTGCTGCTCGCCTGTCAGCGCTGCAGCGTAACTTCGGCCTTCCAGCTCACCGCCTCATATGTGACGTGCCCACAAGGTGGAACTCCACCTTGCACATGCTGGCCAGACTGTGCGAGCAGCAGCAGGCAATCACGCGTGAGTCGCTCTGCGGAACAGCACCACTTCACCACCAATAACTGGGCCTCCATGCGAGACCTGTGTGCCTTGTTGCGCTGTTTCGAGTACTCCACCAACATGGCCAGTGCCAATGACGCCGTTCTCAGCGTTACTATCCCAGTTCTATGCCTCCTTGAAAAAACGCTTTGTGCGATGATGGAAGAGGATGTGGCACAGGAGGATGAGGAGGAGGAGGAGGAAGCGGGATCATTTCAAAGGCTTTCAGGGCAGTCTTTCACAAGTGGCTACGAGGGTGGGTTCCTGCACCAACAAACGCCAGGTACACAATTGTCCGGCAGAAAGGGCACAGTTCTGGAGGATGACGAGGTGGAGGAGGAGATGGAGGAGGAGGAGGAGGAGGAGGAGCCATGTTCACAGCAGGGTGGCACTCAGACCAGCTCGTGGCCATTACTGGTGCGTGGCTGGGGGGATACAGAGGACACAGACGATACACCTCCCACAGAGGACAGCTTTTCTTTGCCTCTGGGCAGCCTGGCACACATGAGCGATTACATGCTGCAGTGTTTCCGCAACGACAGCCGAGTTGCCCACATTTTAACTGGTGCTGATTACTGGGTGGCCACCCTGCTGGATCCCTGTTACAAGGACAACGTACCGTCCTTAATTCCCTCACTGGAGCGGGATCGTAAGATGCGCGAGTACAAGCGCACGCTGGTAGACGCGCTGCTGGTGGCATTCCCACCTGACAGCGGGCGTACGGTGGAAGCACAAGGCGAAGGCAGAGGAGGAGGAAGAGGTCGCCAACGCAGCCGGGGCACCGGCAGCACCTCAGAAGGCAGGGTTAGCATGGCCGAAATGTGGAAAAGCTTTGTCAGCACGCCACAACAACCAGCACCACCAGCTGAGATGGAACGTCTTAGCAGGAGGCAGCATTTCACCAACATGGTTGAGCAGTATGTGTCCACAGGCCTACACGTACTGGATGACGGGTCTGCCCCCTTTAACTTCTGGGTCTCCAAATTGGGCACATGGCCTGAGCTTGCCGTTTATGCCTTGGAGGTGCTGGCCTGCCCTGCAGCCAGTGTATTATCTGAACGTGTATTTAGCACGGCAGGGGGCGTTATCACAGACAAGCGCAGCCGCCTGTCCAGAGCCAATGTGGACAAGCTCACGTTCATTAAAATGAACCAGGCATGGATCCCACAGGACTTGTCCGTACCTTGTGCAGAATAGACATGTATACCGGTGTTGTGACAAAAACTGTCCGGCCATCGGATTGTGCCCGGCCCGTACTGCGCAGGCGCAGCGCTTGCGCAGTACAGAGGACAAGGAGATTCACAAAATCTCCGAAGATGAACGGCGCCTGCGCTGTGAGTGCAGGTTCAAGCCCCACCATCCAAGAGGACATACGGTAGCACATAGTAACAGGGCCCCTCACGGGCTCGCTTCGATCGCGGCCTTGCTTGGCTCGGCTTGAACCACGGATGGTGTGGCCTTCACCTGAACTCAACACGCAGGCGCCGTTAGTCTTGGGAGATTTTTGAAATCCCCTTGTCCTACATACTCAGCAAGCGCAGTACAGGGCGGACACTATTCGACAGGGGACAGAATTCGACACATCACCGGCCTTACCCAGCCATTGTTGTATTTTTGAACCAGTGTTGGCTACCTCGTCCTCCTCCACCGCCGCTTCCACCTACACAGCCACATCCACCGCCACCTCAACCTCCTACTCCATATGGACCTCGTCCTGCTAGGCCAAGATTAAAATTTTTATTTTATTTTTTTGTAGCGCACAGATCCTTTCCCCCTTACCTGCCTTTATGTTGTTGGCTCTTCGCAGGAGGGAGAAAGGCACACCGCACTACCAGCCCGTATCATCCTATATAAAGAGGTTGAGCGGTGTACTTGACGGGCCGTGTCCACAGCCGGAGTCAAAACTCCTCCAGAGGATGATTCTCACCTCTACTGTAGGTAGAGGCAAGTCCTTTAATTGCCAGTAAAGTCAATGTCCACACCAGCTGAAACTCCAACTCTTATTCTCTCATGGCAAAATAAACTGTACTCAGATAGAAAAGGTTAGAGCAAAGAAACAGGACAGCTTAAGGTGTGGAGGAGATCCAGGCACAAACGTAGCACATTCACTTCACTGCTTAGGTTTCTCAAACAGTTTTTGGCGCACGGTCTCTGCCACAGACATTGAGGTTGGTCTCTGCCACAGACCGGGTGTACAAGGCCCCTGCCACGGGCCTGGAGAACTTTGGTCTCAGCCACAGACCAGGGTGTATAAGGCCCCTGCCATGGGCCGGTTGAATAAGGCCTCTGATACAGTCAAGGTGACCTTGAGCTTCTCCTTCTACGAACCTAGCCCATATCAAGGGGAAGACATCTCTCCAGGGAGTCAACAGACCATTCCTTCACCGTGACTCCCGCATCGGTCCATCAGAATGATCCTCCCTTCCCTGGAACAGGGTCCCCTACACGAGGCGGCTCTGGACTCCAGGCTTTACTCCCGCCCCTAGGCCTCCATACCCAGGGCAGCAAGAACTCCAGGATAGTACCTCACCCCGGGCTAAAGGTGCCCGAGATGGAACAGGAACACATGCACCCAGGCCGAAGGCACCTGGGCGCGGACCCCACTGGACATCAGCCCCCAGGCCAAAGGTCTGCCACTTTTATATGCTCTCCCGGCATGCACAGCAGGTTCCCTGCCCCGCTGTACTACTGCCAAGAGGGGACACAAAAGGCGCCACCTGTAGGCCGCAGGGAACTGCACACCAATACTGTCCCCCGAGGACAAAATGGTCCATGAATCCTACAGAATTAGGGTATTTGAGCCTATTTACCACTCAAACACTTTCCTTAAATTTAGCACCCCGCTACATTTTTATTTCAAAGTATTTTATTTTCCCACTAGCTTATCCATTAAATTAAATAATTTATTCCAGAAAGGGCGTATTCTGGGGCATTCCCACCATATGTGTGGCATTGTGCCGTTGAGTTTCTGAGGTTCTTAATGACTTCCTGTACCTCTTCTGCTGAAAAGGGGGCCTCCAGCATATTTTTTTATTTTTTTATTTTTTTTATGTTCTTTTAAGTTATTTCCTATCCACATTTGTTTGCAGAGCACTTGCCATGTTCTTAACAACATTTTGCTGCCATTTGCAGCCCTCTAGCCCTTTCCATTACTTTTTTAGAGCCTTTTTAGTCGTCAGAAGTCCGGGTCCCCATTGACTTCAATGGGGTCCGGGTTCGGGTTAAAGTTCGGTCCCGAATCCGAACTTTTTTCCGAAGTTCGGCCGAACCCGCCGGACCCGAATATCCAGCTACCCGCTCAACACTATTCATGTCTCCACATGGCTTCTCGCAAACTGCAAACGGGACTTCTTATGGCTTTCTTTAAACAATGGCTTTCTTCTTCCATAAAGGCCAGATTTGTGAAGTACACGACTAATAGTTGTCCTGTGGACAGATTCTCCCACCTGAGCTGTGGATTTCTGCAGCTCCTCCAGAGTTACCATGGGCCTCATAGCTGCTTCTCTGAATAATGCTCTCCTTGCCCAGCCAGTCAGTTAAGGTGGACGGCCATGCCTTGGTAGGTTTGCAGTTGTGCCATATTCTTTCCCTTTTCGGATGATGGACTGAACAGTACTCCGTGAAATGGTCAAAACTTGGGATATTTTTTTATAACCTAACCCTGCTTTAAATGTCTTCACAACTTTATCTCTGACCTGTCTGGTGTGTTCCATAGCCTTCATGATGCTGTTTATTCACTAAGGTTCTCTAAAAAACCTTTGAGCGCTTCACAGAACAGCAGAATTTTTTTTTAACTACCTGTAAGAGAAAGCCATAATGAGCTAATTTGACTAGCATAATAGCTCATTATGCATCACTTACCTTAGATCGGGGCACCCGAAGCCGTCCTCGTCTCCCTCTCCAGCCATCGCTGCGGCGATAGCTGGAAGGTTACTTCCGGGTATCGCCGCTCCAGCCAATCACAGCGCCGCTCCGGCTCTGTGATTGGCCGGAGCGGCGAAGATGTGACACCGCGCATGCGCACGGGAGCCGTCGAATCCGGCTAAGTCGGAGAATGCTGGGACTTAGCCGGATTTGTGAATGGGATTAACCCCATGAATGTGCCTTTGTCTACGGCGCGCATGCACCGTAGACACGGAGCAATGTCATTTTTAGCAAATATCTCCTAAACCGTGTAGGTTTAGGAGATATTTCTTGTACCTACAGGTAAGCCTTAATCTAGGCTTGCCTGTAGGTGCAAGTTGCAAAAGGGGGTTTTACAACCACTTTAAATTACATACAGGTGGACTCTATTTACTAATTAGGTGACTTTTGAAGGCTATTGGTTCCACTAGATTTTAGTTAGGGTTATCAGAGTAAAGGGGCTGAATAGAAATGCATGCCACTCTTTTCAGATATTTATTTGTAAAAAAAATATGAAAACCATTGATCATTTTCCTTCCACTTTGTGTTGGTCTATCACATACAATCCCAATAAAATACATTTACTTTTTTGGTTGTAACATGACAAAAAGTTGAAAATTTCAAAGGTTATGAATACTTTTTCAAGGCACTGTATGCCTATGCTATGTGTAAGAAATATCTTATTTAAATTACTTTGTGAAAAAAAATTACATTTTCATTTTCTTTTTTCATTTTTCAAAACTTGCCGCAAAAAAACGAAATCTTCGAAAAACTCACCATGCCTCTTAATAAATACTTTGGGGTGTTTGCTTTCCAAAATGTGGTCAATTTTTGTTGGAGTTTGTTGGAATTCACTCGCTGTAAATGTATGGGCTGGTGGCCTGCTATCATGTGACAGCTTCCTGTGGATACAGTCCAAACATTAGGAAAAAGGTGTTTTAGGGTTTAATTGTAAGTATTGTACATAGAAATGCATGCCACTCTTTTCAGATATTTATTTGTAAAAAAAAAATGAAAACCATTGATAATTTTCCTTCCACTTTGTGTTGGTCTATCACAGCCGTCACTAAATGGCGGCCCGCGGTCCGAGTCCGGCCCGCGTGACACTTCTCTCCGGACCGCCAGTATAATAACAAATGTCAGCGTTGGTTTGCTGGGACCGCGGGTTTCCCCAGCAACCAGTGACGCTGCGCCCGCCCCCTGCTCACCGCAGGTCTTGGAGTTTACCAGCACGCACGGGCCGTGAGTAGGGGTGTGACGTCATGTGCGTGCCCCGCCCCCTGCTGCTTGCGGTTCCCGGGTCCACTCCTGGCTCTCCTTGCGAGTAGGGGGTGTGACGTCCCGCCCCCTGCTACTCGCGGTTCCCGGGTCCACTCCTGGCTCTCCTTGTGAGTAGGGGCGTGGCGTCACGTACGCGCCCTGCCCCCTGCTGCTTGCGGATCCACTCCTGGCTCTTCTTGCGAGTAGGGGGCGTGACGTCCCGCCCCCTGCTACTCGCGGTCCCGGGCTCTCCTTATCTCGCAGCATCCGCCACTCCTGCATTCAAGGTATGTGACATGTTAATAATTAGTGATCACTAATGAGCATATTTTTTATTGTGCACACTGATGGGCATATTTTGTTGTGCCCATCAGAGTGCCCCTTACCATAAAATATAACCATCAGCGTACACATTAAAAATATACCCATCAGCGTGCCCCTTAAAATAAAATGTGCCCATCAGAGTGCCCCTTATTTTATGTTAAAGGGCACGCTGTTGGACATATTTTATGTTAAGGGGCACTCTGATGGGCAAATTTTATGTTAAGGGGCACTCTGATGGGCAAATTTTATGTTAAGGGACAAGCTGATGGGCACAACAAAACGTGCCCCTTAACATAAAATATGTCCAACAGCGTTTTGTTGTGTCCATCAGGGTGTCCCTTAACATAAAATTTGCCCATCAGAGTGTCCCTTAACATAAAATGTGCCCATCAGCGTGACCCTTATTTTATGTTAGGGGGCACGCTGATGGGCACATTTTATGTTAAGGGGGACTCTGATGGGGACATCTGATGTAAGGAGGCACTCTGACCGGAATGCCTGATGTAAAGGGGCACTGTGATGGGCACACCTGATGTAAAGGGGCACTGTGATGGGCACACCTGATGTAAAGGGGCGCTGTGATTGGGACACCTGATTTAAAGGGGCGCTGTGATGGGGACATCTGATGTAAAGGGGCGCTGTGATGGGGACGTCTGATGTAAAGGGGCGCTGTGATAGGGACACCTGATGTAAATGAGTGCTGTGATGGGGACACCTGATGTAAAGGAGCGGTGTGATTGGGACACTTGATTTAAAGGGGCACATGATGGGGACACCTGATGTAAAGGAGCGCTGTAATGGGGATCCCTGATGTAAAGGGACGCTGTGATGGGGACACCTGATGTAAAGGAGCGCTGTGATGGGGACACCTGATTTAAAGGGGCGCTGTGATGGGGACACCTGATGTAAAGGAGCGCTGTAATGGGGATCCTTGATGTAAAGGGGCGCTGTGATGGGGACACCTGATGTAAAGGAGTGCTGTAATGGGGACCCCTGATGTAAAGGGGCTCTGTGATAGGCACACCTGATGTAAATGAGTGCTGTAGTGGGGATCCCTGATGTAAAGGGGCGCTGTGATGGGGACACCTGATGTAAAGGAGCGCTGTGATGGGGACACCTGATTTAAAGGGGCGCTGTGATGGGCACACCTGATGTAAATGAGTGCTGTAATGGGGATTCCTGATGTAAAGGGACGCTGTGATGGGGACACCTGATGTAAAGGAGCGCTGTGATGGGGACACCTGATGTAGAGGAGCGCTGTAATGGGGATTCCTGATGTAAAGGGGCGCTGTGATGGGGACACCTGATGTAAAGGAGCGCTGTAATGGGGATTTCTGATGTAAAGGGGCGCTGTGATGAGGACACCTAATGTAAATGAGTGCTGTAATGGGGATCCCTGATGTAAAGGGGCGCTGTGATGGGCACACCTGATGTAAATGAGTGCTGTAATGGGGATCCCTGATGTAAAGGGGCGCTGTAATGGGGACACCTGATGTAAAGAAGCGCTGTAATGGGGACCCCTGATGTAAAGGGGCGCTGTGATGGGCACACCTGATGTAAATGAGTGCTGTAATGGGGCGCTGTGATGGGGACACCTGATGTAAAGGAGCGCTGTGATGGGGACACCTGATGTAAAGGGGCACTGTGATGGGGACACCTAATTTAAAGGAGCGCTGTGATGGGGACACCTAATTTAAAGGGGCGCTGTGATAGGGACATCTGATGTAAAGGAGTGCTGTGATGGGAACCCCTGATGTAAAGGGGCACTGTGATGGGGACCCCTGATGTAAAGGGGCACTGTGATGGGGACACCTGATTTAAAGGAGAGCTGTGATGGGGACATCTGAGGTAAAGGAGTGCTATGATGGGGACATCTGATTTAAAGGAGCGCTGTGATGGGGACATCTGAGGTAAAGGAGCGCTGTGATGGGGACACCTGATGTAAAGGGGGGCTGTGATGGGGACACCTGATGTAAAGGGGCGCTGTGATGGGGACATCTGATGTAAAGGGGCACTCTGATGAACAAACCTAATTTAAAGTGCACTCTGATGGGCACACCTGATGTGGTGGGGACACCTGATGTAAGGAGGCACACTTATGATGACACCCAATGTAAGGGGGCACTCTGATGAGGACACGCTATGTAAGGGGGCACTGATGGGGGAACCTTATATAATGGGTCAGATGATATAAGGGGGCACACTGATGGGAGTAACCAGCTGTAAGGGGGCCTTCCATTGCAGAAACCTGATGTAAGTGGGCACTCTGACAAGAATACCTGATGTAAGGGAGTACTCTGACGTTGGCTACTGATTTTTGGGGTTAGTCTGATGGGACACCCAATGTAATGAATTACTCTGATAGGGGCAACTGATGTAAGGGGGAACACTAATGGGGACATTTACATTTACAGAGTAAGTGTTTGGAGAAAACCGTAGGTCCGTAGGAAAAGCACCAGAGAGCATGGCTTGTGCTAAGAAAAGGAAGGTAGATGCTGAAAACCGAGTCTTCAAAGATGAATGGACAGACCAATATATGTTCATTCTTCTCATGGGAAGTTTAAAACCAATTTGTCTCATTTGTTGCGAAACCGTGGCGTTAATAAAAAGTATGAAAACAGAATTTAAACCTAAAAACACGCAGGTGAAAATTAGGAGAAAATATAGTGCTAATAAACGAAAATCACTAAACTAATATAATAACATTCACTAGTGAAACTGTGATAATCAAATTGTACTCCACGTGACATGTGATAAAATTCAAAAACAATAGTCCATAAAGTGAAATAATGTTCCAAAGAAGAAAGAAATATTCCAAAAAGAGATGTGTAGTCTTCTTAATAGAGAATATCTTCCACCCCACCGTGCACGTATCAGCTCCCCTTTGAAAATACACTCACCAGCTGTAAATGCCTCCCACTCTCGTGTTCGGCTCAAAGGCTTGCTAGTTAACCACTAGAAGGTGAACGACCATCAGCTGAAAGCTTGTGTGTCAACACAGGATGTTCCATACATGTAAAAATAAAAAGGTGCTCCAATAGTGTAAAATAGTAACGACCAAATTTATTCAAATACACAACCACACTTCAAATATTACACTCACATGATATGAAAATAAAACCAGCCTTAAATCAATCACAGCAAGCAGAAAAAAGTGTAAGATGGCACTGCAGTGATTTGCGGTCACGGCGGACCCAAGGTGTACGCTCGGTACAGGTCTCTCACCCCCTCCTGAGCTCCGGGTCACAGCAGCCGTGTAGCGTTCTTAGCCTCAGCGTGTCACGATAATGTCAATAATAATGCAGCTATGCACCCGACGTTTCGTCACTAGGACTTATTCATGGGATTGGCTGCTCATTCCCTCACAACTTCCCTTTATGCTTTCCCACCTGCCTCTCACCAGAACTTCAATCCTGCACCTGCACACTTCCTGTGTCCCCATGACCGCAAAGTGCTAACATGCCGATGCCCGGTGACACACAGACATAACAGCTTGCGCTTGTTAGTGTGTAAAAAAATGCAAAACAATAGTTTAAATGGTTTAAAGCCTCACTGTTGAGAGTATGGTGTGCAGCAAACTAATAATAATACAAATAAAATGGAACACAAATCCATTTCAAATTTAAAATCATACCTGAAAAGAGAACCACTATAATTTGGTATAATAATTAATGGGGCTTAAGAAGCATCTATTTAGCAGGTCATAATGATTGCTAAAAACTAATTTAACTGTATCAAAAATACAGGAAAATAATTACATTTATTAAAATTATTAAAATTATTAAAATCTCCTCTAACAAAATAAGGAGGGCTGTCACATACATGATGTAACAATGGATGGTCTCATCAAAAGGGTCGTAAATGAGCCATCCACCGCAACACCCCAAATCCCAGAGCCATTCGGCACATGATGGCAACTGTGCTTCAAATTAACCCCGGATTCAGGTATATTTACAGGCACCAATGGTAAAGCCAAATAACTGCTGTCTGTAAGACCTCCCTCTTTTAAATAAAAACGTCACAACCGCAAAAGGCGAGGGGAAGACACTGTATAGAAATGTGCAAGTTACTGCACAATCCCAAACAGTGTCAACCCACATGGAACTAGATGCTCACTAATCAAATGAGCCTAATTATACGTAATATGAAGAATAATAAACAAATGTGAAGAATAATAAAAAAACACCAAATCTTATTGGAACAGGCACAGTAGACAATTATTATAGAAAAAATCATTCTAAAAAAGTAGGAAAAAATAAAATGATCACTATAATTACTACAAAGCTGGTCAGAAATTATTAATAAAACAGTTTAAGTCGACTTCAATGTTTAACCCTCTAGGGCTAAGACACTTGAGCAGAAAAATCCAGCGGGTTTCCCTTTGGGACAGGTCTCTCACCCTGTTGGAACCCCTCCAGGCTGGATAGACAACATCTATCCCACAAAATTGTAATAAAGACGGATCCTGGTTGTGCTTTTCCTTAAAGTGTAATGACACACTATGGAAGCGGAACCCCTTTCTTATATTTGATAAATGTTCAGATATTCGTACCCTCAGAAGCCTTTTGGTCCTTCCTACATACAGTAATCCGCATGGACACCACATTAAGTACACCACATGTGTGGAATTACACGTGATGAATTCATTAATGTCAAAGGACTCCCCATCACTACTAGAGACTTCAGTTTTTCCTCTATTGCTTACCCTAACAGTCCTACAGCAAATGCATTTTCTACAGGCAAAAAAACCTTTTAAGTCAATCTTTAGAAAATGCTTATCTGGGGGGTCCAAAATCTTCCTTACTACTTGGTCACCGAAATTGGGGGCACGCCTGTATATAAATTTCGGTTGTTGAGTTATTATTTGCCCAAGATGTCTGTCCCTCCCAAGTATATGCCAGTGTTTTTTATAGATGTTTTCGATCTCTTTTTACTGGCAATGGAAGTTAGAAATGAACCCCAGTTGGTGTTCAGTTTTTGGTATCTCCTCTGTAGATTTTTTTCTCAGGCATTGTTCTCTTGGTATCTCAGATACCTCCTGGATTATTTCATTTAAAGAGCCTTCTGTATATCCCTTCTGCAGAAATTTTGTCTTCAATAGTTGGGATTGTAGTTGGTAATCTGACAACTTCGTGCAGTTACGACGGACCCTCAACATTTGGCCTTTTGGAATGTTCCTAATCCATGATGGATGATGTCCACTTCCTATTGACAGATAACTATTCCGATCCGTCGGTTTAAAGAATACTTTAGTATTCAGTCTATTGTTATCCTTTTCAATGGTTAAATCAAGAAAATTCACAGTCTCATCACTTATCTGATATTCCAATTTAATGTTATTCACATTATGATTTAGACCCTCTAAGAAGTCCACAACAGATTCACGTGTTCCCTCCCAAATAAACAGGAGGTCATCAATGAACCTGCGGTAAAACTTCAACTGTGGGAGCTGTTTACTGAACACCTGCCTATCCTCCCATTCAGCCATGAACAGGTTGGCGAGGCTAGGAGCATATTTGGCTCCCATAGCCACGCCAACCTGCTGCGAATAGAATTGTCCCTGCCACCAAAAGTAATTGTGTGACATGCAATATTCTAATGCATGTCCCAAGAACCTTTTTTGTGTATACGGGATATCATCCCTTTTGCTCAAGGCCCAGTTAAGCGCTAATGCTGCATCTTCATGTTGGATGATGGTATACAAAGAGCACACATCAGCTGTCACCAAATAGGTTTCAGCAGTGGTGCTAAGTTGAATATCTTCCATCAGTTGCAGTAATTCTGAAGTGTCCTTCAAGTAGGCCTTGGTTGCCTTTACACTAGGCTGGAGGAACTTATCTAGAAATTCACCCAATCTGGCTGTTACCGATCCTATTCCATTAACTATAGGGCGGGCTGGAGGATTTTGACTGTTCTTGTGGATTTTAGGTAACGTGTAGATGATGGGAATTCTACATGCACTGGGTACCAAATATCGTCTCTCCTTGGAGTTTAGGGCATTAATGCCATAGCCCCACTCCACTAATAACTCCAACTGGGTAGAGAAAGAATCTGTTGGATCACTTCCAAGTTTTTTGTACGTCACGTTATCTTCCAATAATTCATTCAATTGTTGACTGTAAAAAGTTTTGTCCATCACTACCACCCCTCCCCCTTATCAGCGGGGCGCACAATGATGTCCTTCCTTTTTTCAAGTGATCTGATGCCCTCTTTAATATATTCAGGATTGACTCTTTTCTTAGGAGGGATATATTTACCTTTGAACACTATGAAAAAGAGAACCTTATTTTTAGAAGCCTGAGGTGGGAAGTTTCCCCTCAGGATGGCCTAACAGAACAAAAGTATATGGATGAATGGCTAGAATTTTTTAATAGAATGGGGAGAGAGCTCCAGGCTCTGGTTTTAAGAAGGAAGCATATTAAACCAAGAATTGTGAATCAAAAAATAAACACAATACAGGCTACATTAGAATCTGTAAAGGATACTAATCAAGTAAAAGATTTTAATAATAGTATGAAGAAGAAATTGGAAAAATTGGACAGGGAAATACAGAAGAAAAAGGTCAAAAAATATTTGCGTGACTCAAATGATTTCCAAACCAATGGTATATACGCATGGCAAGTATCTAGCATTGGCAAGGAAGAAGTGATTAAAGAGGGCGGTGAACCCATCACCACCGAGGCTCAATCTACCAATAATAACAATAAAAAACCTATTGGGAAGGAAGGAGTGATTAGAAATGAAAGGGCGGCTGGTGCAGTTGCAAAAAATGGTGGTCCACAAGGAAGTAGGACTGGACAACCAATTGAACATCAGCAACCAATAAGATCTAATTTACAAGGGATGGTTATCAATACCAACAATATCCTTCCCCACATCCGAATAGGTCAAATAATCACTTTTATTATCAATCACCAAGAGTAGGTAGGGGGAATACTCCACAGAATAATTATTATCCCTCACGGGATTACCAACAATGGTACCAACACCCTCCCCCGTATCACTACCCGGATCCAAGGAAGGAACCACCTATGTATAATAGGTATCAAGCCTTGGCTGATAGTGAATACTATGAAGAGTACCCTAACCGGTATCCAACCTCCTCTTTTTTAGGACATCGAGGGAGAGGGGGGAAGGGTGGGGGAACACCAAGGAAGAACCCCCAACCCAACAAACACAAGGGAGGCGAGAAAGGAGCACCCCCATACCACTTGAACAAAGATTTGGCACCCACTCTAAGAGAAGAAGGGGATGCAGATCAGGCCGACGGAAACAACACAAAAAAGCGGATGCGAAACCATTGAACGCGGGGATATATAATCTGAGTAAAATGGATCTAGGCCCATATGAATTAAACATACTCCAATTGGGATTAAAATGTGCCCCAAAAAAATGTTTAAATAAGTTTGATGTCTATATAGACACGCACAAATTTATTCGAACTTTAAACATGAAAAAATATTTTCTGAGCCAAACAGCGGAAGTTTCGCAAAAGGTCACTTACACTACTGAGAGAATTGATAGTGGATTGAAAAATAAATCCATATTCAATCCCCAGAATCCAAGTAACCATTTCATTGAAGTCTTCAAAAGCCTGGTGCTGAAGGATATTGAAGAACTGGCTCCTAAGAAAAGAGTCAATCCTGAATATATTAAAGAGGGCATCAGATCACTTGAAAAAAGGAAGGACATCATTGTGCGCCCCGCTGATAAGGGGGGAGGGGTGGTAGTGATGGACAAAACTTTTTACAGTCAACAATTGAATGAATTATTGGAAGATAACGTGACGTACAAAAAACTTGGAAGTGATCCAACAGATTCTTTCTCTACCCAGTTGGAGTTATTAGTGGAGTGGGGCTATGGCATTAATGCCCTAAACTCCAAGGAGAGACGATATTTGGTACCCAGTGCATGTAGAATTCCCATCATCTACACGTTACCTAAAATCCACAAGAACAGTCAAAATCCTCCAGCCCGCCCTATAGTTAATGGAATAGGATCGGTAACAGCCAGATTGGGTGAATTTCTAGATAAGTTCCTCCAGCCTAGTGTAAAGGCAACCAAGGCCTACTTGAAGGACACTTCAGAATTACTGCAACTGATGGAAGATATTCAACTTAGCACCACTGCTGAAACCTATTTGGTGACAGCTGATGTGTGCTCTTTGTATACCATCATCCAACATGAAGATGCAGCATTAGCGCTTAACTGGGCCTTGAGCAAAAGGGATGATATCCCGTATACACAAAAAAGGTTCTTGGGACATGCATTAGAATATTGCATGTCACACAATTACTTTTGGTGGCAGGGACAATTCTATTCGCAGCAGGTTGGCGTGGCTATGGGAGCCAAATATGCTCCTAGCCTCGCCAACCTGTTCATGGCTGAATGGGAGGATAGGCAGGTGTTCAGTAAACAGCTCCCACAGTTGAAGTTTTACCGCAGGTTCATTGATGACCTCCTGTTTATTTGGGAGGGAACACGTGAATCTGTTGTGGACTTCTTAGAGGGTCTAAATCATAATGTGAATAACATTAAATTGGAATATCAGATAAGTGATGAGACTGTGAATTTTCTGGATTTAACCATTGAAAAGGATAACAATAGACTGAATACTAAAGTATTCTTTAAACCGACGGATCGGAATAGTTATCTGTCAATAGGAAATGGACATCATCCATCATGGATTAGGAACATTCCAAAAGGCCAAATGTTGAGGGTCCGTCGTAACTGCACAAAGTTGTCAGATTACCAACTACAATCCCAACTATTGAAGACAAAATTTCTGCAGAAGGGATATACAGAAGGCTCTTTAAATGAAATAATCCAGGAGGTATCTGAGATACCAAGAGAACAATGCCTGAGAAAAAAATCTACAGAGGAGATACCAAAAACTGAACACCAACTGGGGTTCATTTCTAACTTCCATTGCCAGTATAAAGAGATCGAAAACATCTATAAAAAACACTGGCATATACTTGGGAGGGACAGACATCTTGGGCAAATAATAACTCAACAACCGAAATTTATATACAGGCGTGCCCCCAATTTCGGTGACCAAGTAGTAAGGAAGATTTTGGACCCCCCAGATAAGCAATTTCTAAGGATTGACTTAAAAGGTTTTTTTGCCTGTAGAAAATGCATTTGCTGTAGGACTGTTAGGGTAAGCAATAGAGGAAAAACTGAAGTCTCTAGTAGTGATGGGGAGTCCTTTGACATTAATGAATTCATCACGTGTAATTCCACACATGTGGTGTACTTAATGTGGTGTCCATGCGGATTACTGTATGTAGGAAGGACCAAAAGGCTTCTGAGGGTACGAATATCTGAACATTTATCAAATATAAGAAAGGGGTTCCGCTTCCATAGTGTGTCATTACACTTTAAGGAAAAGCACAACCAGGATCCGTCTTTATTACAATTTTGTGGGATAGATGTTGTCTATCCAGCCTGGAGGGGTTCCAACAGGGTGAGAGACCTGTCCCAAAGGGAAACCCGCTGGATTTTTCTGCTCAAGTGTCTTAGCCCTAGAGGGTTAAACATTGAAGTCGACTTAAACTGTTTTATTAATAATTTCTGACCAGCTTTGTAGTAATTATAGTGATCATTTTATTTTTTCCTACTTTTTTAGAATGATTTTTTCTATAATAATTGTCTACTGTGCCTGTTCCAATAAGATTTGGTGTTTTTTTATTATTCTTCAAATTTTTTTATTATTCTTCATATTACGTATAATTAGGCTCATTTGATTAGTGAGCATCTAGTTCCATGTGGGTTGACACTGTTTGGGATTGTGCAGTAACTTGCACGTTTCTATACAGTGTCTTCCCCTCGCCTTTTGCGGTTGTGACGTTTTTATTTAAAAGAGGGAGGTCTTACAGACAGCAGTTATTTGGCTTTACCATTGGTGCCTGTAAATATACCTGAATCCGGGGTTAATTTGAAGCACAGTTGCCATCATGTGCCGAATGGCTCTGGGATTTGGGGTGTTGCGGTGGATGGCTCATTTACGACCCTTTTGATGAGACCATCCATTGTTACATCATGTATGTGACAGCCCTCCTTATTTTGTTAGAGGAGATTTTAATAATTTTAATAATTTTAATAAATGTAATTATTTTCCTGTATTTTTGATACAGTTAAATTAGTTTTTAGCAATCATTATGACCTGCTAAATAGATGCTTCTTAAGCCCCATTAATTATTATACCAAATTATAGTGGTTCTCTTTTCAGGTATGATTTTAAATTTGAAATGGATTTGTGTTCCATTTTATTTGTATTATTATTAGTTTGCTGCACACCATACTCTCAACAGTGAGGCTTTAAACCATTTAAACTATTGTTTTGCATTTTTTTACACACTAACAAGCGCAAGCTGTTATGTCTGTGTGTCACCGGGCATCGGCATGTTAGCACTTTGCGGTCATGGGGACACAGGAAGTGTGCAGGTGCAGGATTGAAGTTCTGGTGAGAGGCAGGTGGGAAAGCATAAAGGGAAGTTGTGAGGGAATGAGCAGCCAATCCCATGAATAAGTCCTAGTGACGAAACGTCGGGTGCATAGCTGCATTATTATTGACATTATCGTGACACGCTGAGGCTAAGAACGCTACACGGCTGCTGTGACCCGGAGCTCAGGAGGGGGTGAGAGACCTGTACCGAGCGTACACCTTGGGTCCGCCGTGACCGCAAATCACTGCAGTGCCATCTTACACTTTTTTCTGCTTGCTGTGATTGATTTAAGGCTGGTTTTATTTTCATATCATGTGAGTGTAATATTTGAAGTGTGGTTGTGTATTTGAATAAATTTGGTCGTTACTATTTTACACTATTGGAGCACCTTTTTATTTTTACATGTATGGAACATCCTGTGTTGACACACAAGCTTTCAGCTGATGGTCGTTCACCTTCTAGTGGTTAACTAGCAAGCCTTTGAGCCGAACACGAGAGTGGGAGGCATTTACAGCTGGTGAGTGTATTTTCAAAGGGGAGCTGATACGTGCACGGTGGGGTGGAAGATATTCTCTATTAAGAAGACTACACATCTCTTTTTGGAATATTTCTTTCTTCTTTGGAACATTATTTCACTTTATGGACTATTGTTTTTGAATTTTATCACATGTCACGTGGAGTACAATTTGATTATCACAGTTTCACTAGTGAATGTTATTATATTAGTTTAGTGATTTTCGTTTATTAGCGCTACATTTTCTCCTAATTTTCACCTGCGTGTTTTTAGGTTTAAATTCAGTTTTCATATTTATCATTTTAAGTGGCAGCTTTAGTTAAATATATTTTTTCACATTTTTTTGTATTGGCGCAGTGGTGGTACAAGATATTAGGAGCGGTTGTATTTTGATACCTATTTTTATTGTTAATAAAAAGTAGCAATGTGAAGCGTCACTACGAAAGAAAACACAGTTCTTTTGCGCAAACATATCCACAGCATTCCGAGGCGAGGGCACGTAAAATAATGGAACTGAAAGCCCAGTATGACAGATCCACCAAAGTCCTCTCACATTCATTTACAGCCCAGCAGCGTGCAAATGAATGTTCACTTAAAGTAGCATGGATTTTGGGACAACACAAAAGACCATTTACCGATGGTACATTTGTAAAGGAATGTTTGAATGCTGTTGCTAAAAATATACTTGAGGGTAAACAAAAAGATGAGCTGTGTGGAAAAATCACCCAGATCCCACTGTCAGCATCAACAGCAACTAAAAAGACTGAAATGTTAACAGAGGATGTATTGGCACAACTTGATGCAGCTATTCAGAGTACAGCATGCATTTCTTTAGCCATTGATGAATCAACAGATATAACAGATAATGCCCAGCTTTTGGTGTATGTAAGATTTTTGCACAAAGAAACAAAAGAACTCTGTGAGGACCTGTTAGGTGTAACACCACTTGAGACACACACAAGAGGACAAGACATATATGAGGCCATTAAGGAGATTTTGAGAAAGAGGAAGATAGATCTGAAAAAAGTGGTCTCGGTTACCACAGATGGTGCCCCTGCCATGGTAGGAAAGGAGAGAGGAGCCGTGGCACTACTGAAAGAGGACAACCCTGACCTTATTTCTTACCACTGCATCATTCACCAGACCGTCCTATGTGCCATTCTATCAGACCGGTTTGCAGAAATCATGGACACAATGATGAAACTCATCAACTTCCTCAGAGTATCCTCATCCCATCAACATCGTTTACTAAGAGAGTTTCTTAAAGAAGTTGAGGCAAATGCAAATGACCTTTTACTTCACAACAATGTTAGATGGCTGAGTAAAGGCAATGTATTGGAACGCTTTTGGTCCATTCGAACAGATATAGCGGCTTTCTTAGTGCAACTCAAAAGTCAGAAAGCAAGACCATTTTCACAGTTTTTACAAGATGAGAGCACAATGGATAATATCGCTTTCCTAGTGGACATAACATGACACCTTAATGAACTCCATTTAAAGCTCCAGGGCAAGAACAATTCCATCTGTGATTTGATGACCGCTGTCCGCTCCTTCCAGAGAAAACTGGATTTGTTCAAGGAAGATCTGCAAGGAGAGTGCTTGCATTTCACAAAGGTGAAAGAACAGATTCAAGGAAAGAGAGATGTTTCTCCTTTTGTTGACTTCATAAATAAACTCATTGGAAACTTCAGTAAAAGGTTTGATGGCTTCAGTCTTGGACAGCAGATCCTCCTGTTCATCCACAATCCATTCCTCATTAAAGATGTCAGAGTGTTTTCAAAGGAGGTGATACAGACCTTCAAGTGGGCACATGAGGGATCTCTACAGACAGAAATGATTGACATGCAAACAAATGTTGCACTAAGAGAGCACTTTGGAGGAACTGATCCTGCTAACTTCTGGCTACATACTGTTCCTGGGACTGATTTCCCTTGTCTAACCAAGGTAGCACTACACACCTTGACCATGTTTGGATCTACATACAGCTGTGAGTCAGCTTTCTCCACTATGAACATTATTAAAACGAAGTATCGTTCCAGGCTCACCAATGAGCACCTACATATGTGCATGAGAATGGCAGTAGCTCAATTTAAGCCAAGATTCAAACTACTGGCAGGACAAACAAAAGCTGATTTTTCTCACTAGACAGGGAAGGTTTTTGCATGGTCAAAAAATTTAAATAAAACTGAGGATAATGTGTGCACTTTTTCAAATTGACACCTTTAGTTTAAGTCAGAAGGTGCTTATTTCTTTTACTTGAAAAATGGATGTGCTTTTTATGTTTTATTAAAGAGTTATTGATTTATTTCCATATTGTTTTTGTTAAAAATATTTGTTTGTTTTCCATACAAAGACAAGAGCAAATGTAAAGCTATCCTAGTTCTAACTGTCCACATGTTTAACCACTTGACCACTGGGCACTTAAACCCCCTTAATAACCAGACCAATTTTCAGCTTTCGGTGCTCTCACATTTTGAATGACAATTACTCAGTCATACAACACTGTACCCATATGAATTTTTTGTCCTTTTTTTCACACAAATAGAGCTTTCTTTTGGTGGTATTTAATCACTGTTGGGTTTTTTATTTTTTGCGCTATAAGAGGAAAAAGACTGAAAATTTTGTAAAAAAATGATTTTTTTTTCGTTTCTGTTATAAAATTTTGCAAATTACTATTTTTTCTTCATAAATTTTGGCCAAAATTTATACTGCTACATATCTTTGGTAAAAATAAGTACAAATTGGTGGATATTATTTGGTCTTTGTGAAAGTTATAGAGTCCACAAGCTATGGTGCCAATATCTGAAAATTGATCACACCTGAAGTACTGACGGCCGATCTCATTTCTTGAGACCCTAACATGCCAGAAAAGTACAAATACCCCCCAAATGACCCCTTTTTGGAAAGAAGACATTCCAAGGTATTCAGAAAGAGGCATTGTGAGTTTTTTGAAGTTGTCATTTTTTTCCCACAATTCTTTGCAAAATCAAGATTTTTTTTTCTTTTTTTTTTTCTCACAAAATTGTCATATTAGCAGGTTATTTCTCACACACAGCATATGCATTCCACAAATTACACCCCAAAACACATTCTGCTATTACTCCCGAGTATGGCGATACCACATGTGTGAGACTTTTACACAGCGTGGCCACACACAGAGGCCCAACATGCAGGGAGCACCATCAGGCGTTCTGGAGCACCCAGGCCAATTCTGACATTTCTCTCCTACATGTAAAAATCATCATTTGTTTGCTAGAAAGTTACATAGAACCCCAAAACATTATATATGTTTTTTTAGCAAAGACCTTAGAGAATATAATGGTGGTTGTTGCAACTTTTTATCTCGCACGATATTTGCGCAGCAATTTTTTTAACGCGTTTTTTACGGAAAAAAAATGTTTTGTGCTTAAAAAAAAAAACAGTAAAGTTAGCCCAATGTTTTTGCATAATGTGAAAGATGAAGTTACGCCGAGTAAATAGATACCTAACATGTCACCCTTAAAAATTGCACACACTCGTGGAATGGCGCCAAACTTCGCTACTTAAAAAATCCCCATAGGCGACGCTTTAAATATTTTTACTGGTTACATGTTTTGAGTTACAGAGGAGGTCTAGGGCCAAAATGATTGCTCTCGCTCTAACGTTCGCAGAGATACCTCACATGTGTGGTTTGAAAACCGTTTTCATATGTGGGCGGGACTTACGTATGCGTTCGCTTCTGTATGCGAGCTCACGGGGACAGGGGCGCTTTAAAAAAATATATTTTTTTTTATTGTTCATTTTACTTTATTTATTTTAGTTTGACATGTTTTTCCGCCCCAAAAATTTTTTTGATCACTTTTATACCTATTACAAGGAACGTAAACATCCCTTGTAATAGGAATATGGCATGACAGGTCCTCTTTACAGTGAGATATGGGGTCAATAAGACCCCACATCTCACCTCTAGGCTGGGAAGCCTGAAAAAAAAACAAAAAAAAAACAACAATCCTGGCTTTGATCGTAGCGGTGAGTCGGTAGAAGCACCGGAGGGCAGCGGGAGGGGGCGGGGGACATCCCCTCTCGCCTCCCGTAAGAATGATCAAGCAGCGGAACAGCCACTATGATTGTTCTTATGGTGTAGGGAATCGCCGGCTGAAAAAGCTGATATCTGAATGATGCCTGTAGCTGCTCCCATCATTCAGATATCTCCACACAAAGTCAAGGACGTCATATGACGGCCGGCGGGCGGGAAGTGGTTATTGCAGAGTATTGCCGGGCATTGCGGAGTATTGCCGGGCATTGCGGAGTATTGCCGGGCATTGCGGAGTATTGCAGGGCATTGCGGAGTATTGCGGACTATGGCAGGGTATTGCGGAGTATGGCAGGGTATTGCACAGGGTATTGCAGGGTATTGCAGAGTATTGTGCAGGGTATTGCAGAGTATTGTGCAGGGTATTGCAGAGTATTGTGCAGGGTATTGCAGAGTATTGTGCAGAGTATTGCGCAGGGTATTGCAGAGTATTGCGCAGGGTATTGCAGAGTATTGCGCAGGGTATTGCAGAGTATTGCGCAGGGTATTGCAGAGTATTGTGCAGGGTATTGCGCAGAGTATTTTGCAGAGTATTGCGCAGGGTATTGCAGAGTATTGCGCAGGGTATTGCAGAGTATTGCGCAGGGTATTGCAGAGTATTGCGCAGGGTATTGCGCAGGGTATTGCAGGGTATTGCAGAGTATTGCGCAGGGTATTGCAGAGTATTGTGCAGGTTATTGCGCAGGGTATTGCAGAGTATTGCGCAGGGTATTGCAGAGTATTGCGCAGGGTATTGCAGAGTATTGCGCAGGGTATTGCAGAGTAGACATGTGCATTCGTTTTCGTCCGAATGCATTTTCGTCCGAATTTCAGCTATTTTCGTTATCGTTTTAACAAACGAAAACGAAAGCACAGAATCCGAAAACCGAAAGATCCGACATAAACAAATGCTTTATTTTCGTTTTCGTTGCTACAACAGTTCGATATAGATAGGAGATTCGACGTGACGCTGACAATAACAATCTGTGTCTATCGAATCTGTGGTCGAATGTGCCTAACCTTAACTCTATTAGTCCAAGATTATTCTACATAGGAGAGAAAAGATTCGACATTATAGAGAGAAAAGATTCGACATAGGAGAGAAAGATTCGACATAGGAGAGGAAAGATTCGACATAGGAGAGGAAAGATTCGACATAGGAGAGAAAAGATTCGACATAGGAGAGGAAAGATTCGACATAGGAGAGGAAAGATTCGACATAGGAGAGAAAAGATTCGACATAGGAGAGGAAAGATTTGACATTATAGAGAGAAAAGATTTGACATTATAGAGAGAAAAGATTCGACATAGGAGAGAAAAGATTTGACATTATAGAGAGAAAAGATTTGACATTATAGAGAGAAAAGATTCGACATAGGAGAGAAAAGATTTGACATTATAGAGAGAAAAGATTCGACATAGGAGAGAAAAGATTCGACATTATAGAGAGAAAAGATTCGACATAGAGAGAAAAGATCACTGCTTGTGGGCGGAACATTCGACCGGAAATGTATGATTGCAGAGTCGTACAGTTTCGCTGCTCCGTCGAAACTTCTTTGAACATTCGACAGACACCATAAGCCTTCAATGACAGATTCGACCTTAATTAATTCAGATTTTCGGACGAATGCAATTTTTAACGAAAAACGAAATAAATAAAAACGAATTTCGGGAGTAACTAAATAAATTTATTTTTTGGACGAAAACGAAATTCCGAAACGAAATATTTCAGTGTGCACATGTCTATTGCAGAGTATTGCGCAGGGTATTGCAGAGTATTGCGCAGGGTATTGCAGAGTATTGCGCAGGGTATTGCAGAGTATTGCACCAGGGTATTGCAGAGTATTGCACCAGGGTATTGCAGAGTATTGCACCAGGGTATTGGCAGGGTATTTTGCAGAGTATTGGCAGGGTATTTTGCAGAGTATTGGCAGGGTGTATTGCAGAGTATTGCACAGGGATGGCTGAGCAGGGATGGATGGATGGCTGGATCTGTGACTGCAATTGTCACAGATCCAGCCCACAGAGCTGCTGCTGCCATCCGCTCCCTCCCCCTCCCCTCTCACACTGTACCGATCGGTACAGAGAGGGGAGGGAGGAACCGGCGTCATCAAATGACGCCGGTCTGTTTACAAGTGATTGCTCCGTCCTCTGGACCCGGCGGTCACGGAGTTTCCCGTGTGCGTGCCCCAGGGGGCGCGCGGGAGCGTGATTCTGGGAGGACGTTATATAACGTCCTCCCAGAGTTAAGCAACCACCTTGTCGACGTTATTTGTCGGCAGGTGGTTGTAAAGTGGTTAATGTTGTAACTGAAACTTGACAATAAAGATTGTTGAAATGCTAAAGAAATTGTACATTTCTCATGTTTTGATAGACATACAGTGACTACAATCTTTTTGAGTGATGGCCCAGACTTGAGGTTCGGACCTCGGCCCAAAGAAAATTTTGGCGACCGGACCTCCTTGAATTTTAATTCAGTACCCCTGGTCTATCACATACAATCCCAATAAAATACATTTACTTTTTTGGTTGTAACATGACAAAAAGTTAAAAATTTCAAAAGTTATGAATACTTTTTCATGGCACTGTAGTTAATAACTATATTCAATACAGGTAAGCTGACTGGATGTGCACCTGACATTCATCATGGCTCCCATATGGTCTTCTTCCTCGGCTACAGCTGTTCTGAGCAGAGGCGGCTCTAGGCTTTGTGAGGCCTTAGGCAAAACTTAGACATGAGGCCCCACTCACGTCCATAATGGGAAAAATAATTCAAGCAAGAAAAATGGCTGCAGAAAATGCACGGATCTAGCACACAGGTGATCAGCACAACTTCCAGGGCACCCTCCTCACCCATCAGACATATTCAGCCAATGCAAGAGGGGGGAGAGAGGGGGAGGTGAGAAAGAGAGAGGGGTAATAGAGAGATACGATGACGCCATCATTAGTATTGATCACAGGCAAAGTAGGCAGCCGCGAGGCCCCTGTGAGTGCGAGGCCTTAGGCGACCGCCTAATTTGCCTAATTAGAAAGCCGCCTCTGGTTCTGAGTCCTGGACCCCCTTTAAGATTCGGAACTCCAGAGGCATGTGGGATGCTCTGAATCATATCTACCTGTGATAACTGTTGTTCATTGTTTATTTAGTTTGTTAACTCTCTTTGCTGTCCCCAAACCCTACCCTACTTCACCTGTCTTCCTAGAGTCCTTGGGACACCAATATCAGCAGATGCCCTGGAACCATCCCATCACTACAGTGTGCACTAAATTTATATCTCCTATAAAGAGTGGTAAACTGCACATATTTCCTCCATCCACATCATGACAACGTTTCTATCACTTAATTTTTCAAAGGGTTAAACTTTAATGTTAAAAGAAAACCAGTTCTTCAAAAACTCAAACAGTGACATGCCAAGTGGTTTTCCTTCAAGAGACTCACTTAGATACCCCAGGTACATTTAAATATGTTAATAAATACCATCTACTGTCATATTCTACCACAATGAAGAATAATTTTTTTTGACCTTATTAAATCAATATTTGGTTCCCACAGGGCAAACCCTTATCTGTATTTTAGACTTAACTGGTCTTACACTATGTAATATATAACTCCTCCCTTTCTGACACGGATCCTAAATTGCCTATCCAACCTCAAGTATACCTTTTACTGACCGACAACTTCAATTTACCACACACCCCCTCAGCTTGTTTACTTTCCCTAAGGCCCCTTTCACACTGAGGAGTTTTTCAGGCGTTTTGCGCTAAAAATAGCGCATAAATAACGCTTGAAAAAATCCTGCTCCAGTATGCTCAATGTGAAAGCCTGAGGGCTTTCACACTGAGGCGATGCGCTGGCGGGAGGAGAAAAAATCTCCTGCAAGCCGCATCTTTGGAGCGGTGAAGGAGCGGTGTGTATACCGCTCCTTTACCGCTCCTTCCCATTGAAATCAATGGGACACCGCGGTAATCTAATTAACCCTTTTTCGGCCGCTAGCGGGGGTTAAAACCGAACCGCTAGCGGCCGAATATCGCGGTAAATAATACGGTATAGCGGCGCTAAAAATCGCGCCGCTATACCGCCACTGCACCTGCCCGCCCCAGTGTGAAAGGGGCCTTAGCACTAGGACAGCCCCACCTGCAACCATCCGCTAATTCCACAACTTTGGACAAAGAAAATAGAAATCATGACCTTTTTGATGCCTAAGAGCCCATTCACACAGGGGCAACACGACTTCCAGCGCGATTTTATGAGGCAACTCAGACACGACCTGAGTATGAATCACAGCACGACCTGGAGCTACTTACAAGGCAACTCCAAGTTGCCTGCAGGACAAGAGACATTCCAGTGGCCAATCAAACAAGAATCAGCTCTGTGGGAGGGAGGGGGGAGAGAGAGTTTTGCAGGAGAAATGTATGTTATCTTCCTGGAGAGTCGCTCCTATTAAGACAGGGAGAGGCGACTCCCATTGAAATGAATGGTTACAGGTCGCCTAGGAGTCGGATTGAAGTAGTACAGGGACCTTTTTTGAAGTCGGAGCGACTGCAGTAGTGTGCATAAGGACGGCTCCATTAACTTACATTGATTTCTTCAGCCAGCGCGACCTGAGGCGACTAGGGGTGACCTGGGGCGATTTGGAGTCGGATCCAAAGACGCCCCTGTGTGAATGGGCTCTAAAGGAAAACCACCCCACAAACAAACATTGTGTTCCTACCTAAACCCCACTCATACACAAACTAGAATAGGCTACGTATTTATCAACACTTCAGCTTTCGGCACTGAAAAACAATCCTCCAGCCTCCAATCTTCAACTAGTTTGACCATGCAAAGTAGTACACCTCTCAAAGTAGTCACCCTTGAAGTTCCACCTCCACTGCACAAGCAAAGGGTGCTGGTCCTGCATATAGCAGAAAGTCTAAAGTAAAGAAGAGATGTCTGGATGGCCACACTCAAATAAAATTACCTTTATTTGAATGCAAAAAAGCGTAAAAAATTACAGTCCATATTGCAAGCGAGGGAACCAGATACAGTAAGCAATACATCTAAGGCATTTTACACCATTCTTGTGCATAATCATAGCTCATTCTATGGTGCTATGATTAAGCACCAGGAATGGTGTGAAACGTGATAGTTTTAGGATAGAGTGCAAAGGGATTAGAACACCTGTCAGTTTTTATTGCTGTCTGTGCCCACATTAAGAAGTTCACCCTCTCTATTTGTCCTGTTTACCATTATCCTTGAAATTGAAAGTAAAGAAAATCCCAAATTTTGGGTTGCCCCAGAACAGAAATAGAGGGGAAATCTTCTAATTGGTACACTAGTTCTGGTGACCTGGGGGTCCCCAAGGGATTTCCTAATGTGGGGTTCCACCCAAAAGTGAAACTTCCGCTTAACTAATACCCCCCTCCTTTGGCACCTTTCCTGGGGGGGAGCGGGTACCTGTTTTTTACAGGTACCCTGTCCCCACTCCTGGGAGACCAGGCCACGGCGAATTAAGTCAGCAGTCAACCACCGGGCCAAGCATCCTCCCCATGTTGAGGGCATGTGGCCTGGTTTGGTTCAGGAGTGGGGGGGGAACTATATTTTACAGCCGCGAGCAAGTTTAAATTACATTTTTTTCCTTTAGAAATGTAATTTTGCTGTGGCACACGTCAGACAGATGCGCCACTTTACAGGCAGACTAATGGGGACCCCCCATGCACGATATTTAAAGGAATATTTCATGTTTTATTGCTTCACTTTAAGCATTAAAATAACTGCTCCTATTGCTTTTTATGACAATAACTTGCATATAATCCTTTAAAAATTTGCACTTTTGATTTTTCATGTTCATGTCCCATAGACTTTAATAGGGTTTGCATGTTTGCACAAATTTTTTGCCTGTTCATATGTTCTGGTGTGAACCAAACTGGTGGGTGTTCGGCCCATCCCTATGTGCCACTTTATGTTGGTCTATCACATAAATTCACAATAAAATACATTTACGTTTTTGGTTGTAATATGCCAAAATTTTGAAAATGTCAAGGGGTATGAATACTTTTTCAAGGCACTGTATGCCTATGCTATGTGTAAGAAGTATATTATTAAAATTACAACTTTGTGAAAAAAAATAGATTTTCATTTTCTTTTTTCATTTTTCAAAACTTGCCGCAAAAAAAAAAAAATCTTCGAAAAACTCACCATGCCTCTTAATAAATACTTTGGGGTGTTTGCTTTCCAAAATGTGGTAAATTTTTGTTGGAGTTTGTTGGAATTCACTCGCTGTAAATGTATGGGCTGGTGGCCTGCTATCATGTGACAGCTTCCTGTGGATTCAGTCCAAACATTACTACTTAGAAGGCATAGGAAAAAGGTGTTTTAGGGTTTTATCGTAAGTATTGTAAATATGTAAGTATATTTACTTTCTTCATTTTCCAAAAAACTAACTTGGGAAATCCACTGTTTTGGGGGGGGGGGGGGGTTCTACTGTCCTGGCATCAAGAAATGTGACAGGCAGTCAGAAAATCAAGGCTCAAGTACATATTTCAAATATATAAATACTGTGCAAATGTTTTAGGCAGGTGTGAAGAAATTCCGACAGAATTAGATAGAGAACAAGAGAACATGTACTCTTTTTTTCCGATGAAAAAAAATTCTATCAGAATTTCCGTCTTGATGCAATTCCGACGGACTAAAAACCATGCATGCTCGGAAACAATTAGACTCATGCTCGGAAGCATAGACCTTCATTTTCTCGGCTCGTCGTAGTGTTTTACGTCACCGCGTTCTTGACGGTCGGATTTTAGTGTGACCGTGTGTATGCAAGACAGCTTGAGCGGAATTCCGCCAGAACTCCGTCGGAAAAACCCGTAGGAGTTTATTCCGACGGAAATTCCGCTCGTGTGTACAAGGCAATAGAGAACTAACCACAGATCTTCTGTGGATGTCTCCTCAATCTGTCTGTCTCATGTAATCCCAAACAAACCTGATGAATTTGAGATCAGGGCTCTGTGGGGGCAAGACCATCGCTTCCAGGACTCCTTGTAAGCCAATTACACACCTCCCTGGTGGTATTTATATGCTATGTATATAAAATATATATATATATATATATATATATATATATATATATATATATATATATAAAAACGCACACGCACACATACCATCGTTTGTAGATTCTAACTTTAAGGCCTCATGCCCACGGACGTTTTTAAAGCCACGTTTTTTTACAGCTTAAAAACGCCTGTCCAATATTGTATACATTTTTCGACCATATTTTTTTCGAAAAAAAAACCCGCCGGAGCTCAAAAACGCAATCGCAGCGTTTTTGCGCGTTTTCGCAAGTTTTTGAGCGTTTTCGCAAGTTTTTGCGTGTTTTTTAACGCTTTGCGCTTTTTTATGCCTAACGCCGATGCCGGGGAATGCACTGGTCCTGGGTTTTTTTTTTTACAGCTTAAAAATGCCTATGCTATTTGCAGCTCAAAAACGCCTAGGTGGGCATGAAGCTATAGACTAACATGGATAAGCGTTTTTAAGCTGTAAAAAACGCTCAAAAACGCGGCTGTAAAAACGTCTGTGGGCATGAGGCCTAACACTTTATTTATTTGTTTGTTTTTTTACAAATGAATGTAGCAAAATTATTTTTTTATCAAAATTTATGAAGAGAGACAATTTATTTTATATGTTTTATAGTAATAATAAAAGAAAATTATTAATTCTTCAATACCACCAAAGGAAAGCATGATCTGTCTTAAAAAATATTGCATGTGACTGAGAAATTCTCAATTAAACTAGCACAACACTGAAAACCTAAAAAATGACCTGAAAAAGAATGGGGAGTAACATACTGGTGTTGAGATGAGTAAATTGGTCTTCATTTTCGCAAGCCTATGTATAACAATTCCATTTCCTAGCAGTGACATCTTGCTAATAGCTTTGGCACAATGTAGGACTATCCTGTTATTTAAAGATGTAAAGCATACAATTACCTAGGATTTTAAACATTAAACAACATCCTTACATTTTTTTACCTTATAATTATGAGAAAAAAAAGGAAAGATGAGACAGTGCAAACAATATGCTGTTGTGACATACATTACATACTGGTAAATTATGAGTATGTTTCCCCTACTCTTTGGATTTATTTGCTAAGCACTGCAGGTTGATTACTTCCATGTGATAACCACTGCATCACGTTTGATGAGACAGACAACTTGATTATATTTTATGTACATTGGTTGCAGCATTCATCTCTTCCAACATAAGGTATTGATTTTTTAACAGCATAAGATCAAAGTAAAGTATATAACAAAACTCCACATTGCAAAGCTATGAACGATGGAGAACAGAGAGAACCTGTCCAGGAACTATCAATTTTTCTGATAGCACAAAGGATGAGCGTGTGCTAGCATTCAAGTGCATTCACAGGTCCTAGGGGGGACCTTTTTATCAGCTCAGGAAGGAAACAAATGCAGTGACATGGCGCATATTATAGGCCACAGATAGAACACACACACACGGCTGAATGAAGAAACATTAAATGAACAAAATAATCTCACTGATTCATTCTAGAAAGCATTGTCACACCGCATTAGAGATTGTGACCTGGATACAACTTCAGACACTATGACATAACAAGTGATCTCACAACCAGACCACCATGAACACAAACAGAACATCATTTTCAGGGCTCATGCACAAATCTACTATTTTGTTGTTGCATTCACATCCATCTCCCACTGTAATACAGAAAGAAGTCAGTACCTTTTGCAATGCTGAGGCACTAAAGTGTCTACAAAGCAATAAGCAGGCAAGGATGGAAAATTAGCATACTGTCCTATTTTTTTTATGCATATTCATTACTCTGGTGGCAATTATAGATGTCCTTGCCTGATGAACCTGTCTAATGAGTCAGTGTTCCCCTATGGGTATGGGGTATGTGCACATTAGCAATGGATGCAGACAACTTTTGCTGCAGTAAATGTTCAAAACATTACAATACAGTCTTTATAACCACCATATCAGTCATGCTCTATTGTAAAACTCTGTGAAAACGCTTATATATGTATATATTTTTAATAAATGCTTTGTATTAATTGTCTAATAAATGAGAAAACTTTTTCTTTTTACCAAATGAATTGAGTCTTCCACTGTTGTCTAGATACCAATACTAGCACCGCTATAGTCCCCTTTACTTTTTTTCTCACATTTTGTCAAAAATTTGGGATGAGGTGCGTTATATTAGGTGTCTACCCTTAGTCAGACCACAAAATCTATTTTTCCATTACAATACAGTGTTGAACACTTACCTGAGGACCACATATGAGGACTTTGAAAATAGCCAGGGGCTGACATTTTTTGAACAGTAAAGGGTGAGGATGTGCATAAATGTGGTATAGTGCACACTGTTCAGAAATGTGGAAATGGCCTATTATAAATTGTTATCCAGACATTGCTTAATGGGTGTGGCTTTACCGTAACAAAAAATAGTAAAATAGGAAAACTTTGGGCAAAAATGTTTTTCCTAAAAAAAGTTTTAATAAGTTACAGGGAACCCTACTCTCAGTCTAATTTCAAAGTAATACTAAAGGCTCCATTTAAAAAAAAAAAAAACATGTTATACTTACCTGCACTGTGCAATGGTTTTGCAAAGAGCAGCCCCGATCCTCCTCTTCTCGGGTCCCCCTACCCACACTCCTGGCTCCCAACCTCCCACCCCCCACCGAGTGCCCCTATAGCAAGCTGCTTGCTATGGGGGCACTACTGCATGCTTGCTTCCAAGCCCCTTTCTGTGTATCCATAAGACACACAGAGAGGGGCTCAGCCCAACCCCCAATCCTGCCTCGCTGGCTGTGATTGACAACAGCGAGAGCCAGCTTCAAATCCACTACAGACTGGAGGAAAGCCAACATCCGACCCACAATGTATTTGCTTCACACCATCTCCCACATTTTTCCGGGTTCTATGTAAATCTACCTGGAAGAAGCCACCCTGGCTCCTAATAATGTGGGAATGGCTGCATCAGACACCCCTTCATCCTTCCAAACTCTGGCTTCAGCAGCCAAGCCATTAAACTTAGCAACTGTAAAGAGGGATTGAAAAACCCGACTCTGTGACAGGCAGTCTGGTTGAGCCAGAAGTACAACAGATTCAGAAGAAGCTGAATTGGAGAGAAGGCATAGATCAGAGAGAACTAAATCCCTGATGTCATCAATGCATCCACTGCAAGGGCTTGTGGATCCCTGGTCCCAGACACTAATCTGTCCAACAATGCATTGAAGCTGGATTTTAGATGACCCACTTCCAACATGCCCCATCACTGACAAAGTGCTCCAAACACCTTAGGGTGGAGAGACCACTCCCCTGGCGCTAACTGCTTTTAATTGAGGAAATCTGCCTGCCTATTTTCCCCCTTCCCCATCCTGTTAGGCTGGCATCTGTCAACAACATCTTCCAAGAATGGAGAGAATAACCTAACTATCCCCATCCTCAGAGGAGACATCCACCAGTCTAGTGAATGCAGCGTACTGCGATGCAAAGACTTTAAACAGTCCAGCAACTACGGTCCCATGCCCACAGGACATTCTGCTGCAGGCCTGGAATGGAACTGAGCAAAAAAACTACCTGTAATAATAAATGGAAATCGTGATCTCCCCCTTACTGTCTGTTAACACCCTTCTAGGCAGCAGCGTCAATCGGCCCCCAAGAAAATTGCAGACACCAATAGCTGCCCCGAGTCCAGCTCTGTCTTTATGATTGGCATTGACAGAGAACTGTGGTTATTCTCTCATACTTACCAACATTATCCATTTAATTGTAAGGCCCCATGCACACGAGACTCCGGTGCAAACTCTGCTGAACACACGTTTTTAAAGGCTAAAACCGGCGTTTAAAAACGCCCGTTTTGGCGCGATTTTAGCGGCATTTTACCGCGTTTTACCGCGTTTGCGTCTATAGGCGTTTAGTTAAGAAACATCATAAGGCCCTCCCTAAGCTCAAAAAACAGTATTATTTAACCATTTCAGCCATTTTGGGAGACCAGCAGCTGAGAGAGCAGCAATGTACTTGTATTTAGCGTATCACTTGCCACATCATCTGCCACAAGCTGTGGATTGTCCACTTGCCACGTCACCTGATACGTCACCTGGCCACGTCACCTGCCACAAGTTGTGAATTGTCCACTTGCCACGTCACCTGCCACAAGTTGTGGAATGTTCACCTGCCACATCACCTGGCCACGTCACCTGGCCACGTCACCTGCCACAAGTTGTGCATTGTCCACTTGCCACGTCACCAGACCACGTCACCTGCCACAAGTTGTGGATTGTCCACTTGCCACGTAACCTGCCACGTCACCTGCCACAATTTGTGGATTGTCCACCTGCCACGTCACCTGCCACGTCACCTGGCCACGTTACCTGCCACAAGTTGTGGATTGTCCACTTGCCACGTCACCTGGCCACGTCACCTGCCACGTCACCTGGCCACGTCACCTGCCACAATTTGTGGATTTCCACCTGCCACGTCACCTGGCAACATCACCTGCCACAAGTTGTGGATTGTCCACTTGCCACGTTACCTGTCACAAGTTGTGGATTGTCCACTTGCCACGTCACCTGCCACAAGTTGTGGATTGTCTACAGTGCAATGCAAGCAATTACAGCTTTTTTTATATTTTTTTAATGGTTTTTCATCATTTGTCATCATTTTTTAAACTTCTAATGTAAAAAAATAGGTCACCTTTAAAAACGCTTATAAACGAAAACGGTACCCGCGTTTTGCCACGTTTAGCCGCGTTTTGCATCTGAAACGTGGAAAACTTTTGCGTCTGAACCCATTTTTTTGCTTCTGGAAAAACGAGGTTAAACGCAACTGCCTAAAAACGGCAATAAACGAGACTGTGTGCATGGACACATAGGATAACATTGAATGTGTTCAGGAGCAGTTGAAAAAAGTGTCCAACTGCCTCTGAACGCGCGTTTAACAGCATCTCGTGTGCATGGGGCCTTACCGCATTGGTATTTTTATATGTACTTGAATTTTTATTATGTGTTAATAAAGCTTTTTGTTATAAACTCTTAATCTATGTTGGAGTTCATGCCCTAAAAAATCATATTAGAGCAGTGGTTCTCAATCTTTCTAGTGCCGTGACCCCTTGAAAAAATTTCCCAAGTTGTGGGGACCCCTAACAGTAAAATTATTTTTGTAGCGTGGGTTGTCAGCACCCAAGGCAAGACAAGTAATTTGCGCCCCTAACCCACGGACATTTAGCATCCCTGAGTCCCTTCCACTCATACAGTATTAAAACCCCTTATGGTACATTTTGGGATGTACCACTCTTTCTCTTTGTCCTCCTTTCTTTCCCTTTTATCTCTCTCTACCCTAATTTCTTGTTTTTTTCTCCCTATCCCTCTCTCTGGCCATCTTTCTTGTTCTTTCTCTGATTCTTTCTCCCCCTTTTTCTTTGTTCCTCCCCCTCTTTTCCTCTCCCTTCCATGTATTTCCTATTTTTATTCCTTCTGTTACTCCTTGGTGGGGGGAATGGGATGAGTGGCAGTGCTGGCGGGGAGTGGGGGTGAGTGGCAGTGCTGGTGGGGTGTGGGATCAGTGGCAGTGCTGGTGGGGTGTGGGATCAGTGGCAGTGTTGGGGGGAGTTCTGATCAGCCAACTTAGGTGCTCTTGATCAAGGTCAAATGCTGATCTGAGAACTGTTAATGGCAACTATAATCACAGCTAGTGTTACTCATGGCTTCACTGTGTCTCTGGCTTTACTGTCATTACGTATGAGTGCTGCCAGCATTGCTGCAGAGGTTGAAGGGGTGGGGGGTCAGCCTGTCAGTGCCCAGACAATACGCTGCACACTGCATCAAATTGGTCTGCATGGCTGTCATCCCAAAAGGAAGCCTCTTCTAAAGATGATGCACAAGAAAGCCTGCAAACAGTTTGCTGAAGACAAGCAGACTAAAGACACGGATTACTGGAACCATGTCCTGTGGTCTGATGAGACCAAGATAAACGTATTTGGTTCAGAGGGTTCAATCATGTGTGGCAGAAACCAGGCGAGGAGTACAAAGACAAGTGTGTTTTGCCTACAGCCAAGCATGGTGGTGGGAGTGTCATGGTTGGGGGCTGCATGAGTGCTGCTGGCCCTGCGGAGCTACAGCTCATTGAGGGAACTATAATTGCCAACATGTACTGTACAGAAGCAGAGCATGATCGCCTCCCCTCAGAGACTGGGCCACATGGCAGTATTCCAACATGATAATGAACCCAAACACACCTCCAAGATGACCACTGCCTTGCTAAAGAATCTGAGGGTATGTCTCCAGACCGAAACCCTATTGAGCATCTGTGGGGCATCCTCAAACGGAAAGTGGAGGAGCGCAAGGTCTCTAACATCCACCAGCTCTGTGATGTTGTCATGGATGAGTGGAAGAGGACTCCAGTGGCAACCTGTGAAGCTCTGGTGAACTCCATGCCCAAGATGTCACGGGACCCGGTGTTTCCTATGTCCTGAACCACCAGGGAACTGGTTTTATGTTAGTATCCTAGTTCTTTTCTACTTCACTAGTTGGGATGTTTGCTTCACCCTGGGACCAGCTGTTAGCAGTCATCTCATCAGTGTCCCTATAAATCTCAACTTCCCCTTCCTGTCCGTGCCCTACTATAGGTTCCTGTTTATGCTGTAGTGGATGCTGTTTGTTTTTGGTTGCTGACTTGGCTCGTTCCTGACTTCGATACTTGTATTACCCCTTGGACTTCGCTTATCTTGTTGCCGACCCCGCCTGGCTCGTTCTTGACTTCGATACTTGGATTACCCCTTGGACTTTGCTTATCTTGTTGCCGACCCTGCCTGTTTCCGACGCTGCTTCTGGTTGACCCCTGTGTATATCGCTTGCTTGGATTGTCCTTCCTCCTCCTGGGTTCCTGTCTTCAGCCTCTACTAAACCGTGAGTTATTACTGGGGTTTTGGTTAGGCTGTTTGCACAATCCATCAAGGTTCCTTATATGCCGGCTGCAGGATCTCAACCATCCCTCCACCTGATACTGGGATAACAAGACTACCAGTCAGGAAAGCGGAGGGACGGTTGTAGTCTCCTGGCAGACCTGACATTATACTAGGGCCAGATGGACCTCAGCGAGCTGGTGCAGGCAGTCTCTGTACAGGGTCAGATGTTGGGTGAGCAGGCCAATTGTGTACAATCATTGGAGGAGAAATTGGATGCTAACATTTCTATATTATCATCTTTGGCCACTGCACATGGTACTAGCCCTGTTACACCAAAAACCCATGAGTCTGGGGTTGGGGAACCTGTAGTTGTGTCTAACCCCGAGGGTTCTCCCGCTTCATAGATTCCTCTCCACGATAAGAATGATGGGAACCTCTTGGATTGCAGGGGATTTCTCAACCATTGTCGGTTGCATTTTAGAAATCAACCTTCTGTGTTTGCCTCTACCCAAGCCAAGGTGACATTTATTATTTCCTTGCTCTGTCCTGGGTGTCACCTCTTCTTGAGAAAGATTCTCCTGTACTTAGTGATTACCCCACATTTATGCAAACCTTTGAGAGAATATTTGATGTTCCTGGCAGAGTAAGGGCAGCTGAGGCCAGTATTCTTGACTTACACCAGGGTAAACACACGGTAGCATCTTATGCCATAGAATTCCACATACTTGCGGCAGAGACTACCTGGGATAATAGCGCCCTTAAGGCCATCTTCCGCAGAGGTTTCGCGGAACGCATTAAGGACAAATTAACCTACCGTGAGATCCCTGTGGCCCTGGAAGATTTCATCAATTTGTGTATCCTGGTGGACAGTCGCTTCTCTGAACGTCAGTCTGAGGGGGGGCGCCAGAGACAATTTCTTCCTCACAAATTGGATGCTAAATCTTCCCCTCGACAATCACTAGTCTCTTCTGTTCCTCCTACTGGCAAGTTTGAGGAAGAACCCATAGATGTTGGGGATGTGCGTGTGTCTGACGATGAACGTACCAAACGCAGGACCCTAGGCCTCTGTTTATATTGTGGAAAGCCGGGTCACTTCCTGCGTTCCTGTCCGGTGCGGCCGGAAAACTCCCGGGCTTAATGGGAGATCGAGGAGCCCCATTAGGCCACCCTGTTCTGAAAACTCCTCTAGAGAGAGTAGTAGTACCTATATCCTTTTCTTGGAACGATAAGTGCTGTCCAACAGTTGACTTTATTGATTCCGGTGCTGGTGGGGTATTTCTCGATGCAGCACTGGTTAAGAGTCTTCAGATTCCCACTGTTCCAAAAGTTCCACCACTGTGCTTTACTACTCTTGGCGGAGAACCTCTTGGTGATGGACTTATCACTCTTGAGACCAAGCCCCTTTCCATCCTGGTGGGTGCTCTGCATTCTGAAGTGTTATCGTTGGACGTCATTCCATCTCCTAAGTATCCTGTAATTCTTGGGTTCCATAAACATAACCCATCAATTGACTGGTCCACTGGTCAAATTTCTGCCTGGAGCACCTCTTGTCAGGTTCACTGTCTTAAAAAATGTGTACGTAATAAAGTGTCCATTCTTGAAGTCTCTACTGTCCATGAACTACCTGAGGCCTATGCCGACTTTGTTGATGTATTTTCTGAAAAGGAAGCAGAGGGGCTCCCTCCATATTGCCCTTACGACTGTGCCATAGACCTTAAATAGGAGAAATGAAGCTGTGCCAAGCATTGATATAAAAGTCCTCAGATCAGGAGAAATGAAACAGTAGCTGTACTCCAGGCAGGATGAAAAACGCCAAGCAACAGTCTATAATCAAATCCTAGTGTTGGTTAAGCACCACAGTGACTCCACAAACAATCCACAGGTATGTGAAAAGCCCATCACCGAATGTAATGAACGCTTACCAGAGCACAAGCTCAATCCAGCAATCGGTTATAGCCCAGCCGCGGCCTTTAGTCTCCAGGGAAGGGTTGCACTGATATGGACTCACACAGGATAAGCAGTTGTCAGATCACAGACTCCTTTCACGCTCATACGAACGTTAATTCAGGCATATGCAAAAAGAGGGAGGGATCATAGCGTGAATCCGCATAATATATCATTTATTAAAAAAGTAAACGTACTTACAATAGTTCAGAATAAATCAGCATATAAAAAAGCCGGCCGGCATACAGGAACCCTTCCTTCTCACATCAGCGTGGTGACGTCACTGCGCGTCCTCCCATACGCGTTTCGTCATCAACAGACATTCTCAATGGGAATAGGGCGCCCAGTGACTCACCACATTAAATACAGCCAGACCTCGTTGTGAGATGCGAGGAAACAGCCATCCGTGCCATGTTGTTTGTGGGCAAAAATGCCAATACTTGAAAAACCCCATAGTGAGTGTATGAACTCAACTATTGAACCCTTATATGGAATTAAAATTAAAAGAATAATTACAAATCCATCTTAAAGCAGCCTAGACCAGAAAAAAACAAAAAGTGTTTAAATACTTAAAACATCTGTGAAATTGTGAATTATATTATAAGACCCGTATATCCGCAATCAAGACTGCGAACAATACGGGACTAGAGACACCTAGTGGATTTACCAAAAAGTGCATGAAAATAAAAATAAGTTATATATACTAATTACAGAACCCATATGGTATCAATGATATCAGTCAGCAACCACATAGGGGAAAATAAGTATAGTGATTAGATCCTAATCTAATTAAAGTAATAAATAATGAAATGTGGCAAAAATTACACAAAAATAAATATATGAGAAAATATAAAATAAATTCTCATACTGATACAAAAAAACAGCTCTGTGATAAATAATGTGTTTAACCCCTATATAGGGCCACTTAGGGAATATACTTGGTAGAGAACAGAGAGAAAAAAGGAAGAAAAGACTATGGAAACCTTAATAGGTAATAATTTTGAAAAAAACTTGCCTGTTACTGCATATCACAACGGGTTTACATGTTGGCCGAATCAAGCATTGTTTAAAAATGCATTGACATCCGTCTCTATGTTTAACCCGTGGGGGGCAAAGGTTTTTAAATGATAAATCCAAGCCATCTCCAACTTTGAAATCTCCCTCACTAATAGGCTCCCCCTCCAGTTGGGCTTGAACTTATCTATCCCCAAAAATAAGGTGTTTGACGGGTTCCAATTAGTGTACTGTGTGCTTTTCATAGCGTTCACCTAAAGCTTACTTGAATACAGTTAGTGAGTGACTAACAGTGGTGTTCTCATAATTAAACCACAGGCAGAGAGCTGCAAGTATTTTCAGTGTACTGTGTCCCTCTCTGCACAGTTTTCACCTAAAACTAACTGCTGCTGCTGCTTCTGCTTTTCCCATACTAATACCACAGCAGGCAGTTGATTCTGATAGCTGCATTATCAGTACAGACAAATATATATATATATACACATCCCACCTTTGTGCAGCTACATCTCACTGTAGGCCATTAGTATGTCTGGAAGGCAAACAAGGAAAGCCAGAATTTCACAAGGCAATAAAAGAGGGCAAGCAGGCTCTGTGTCTAGAGGCAACCGTGCTGCTGGTCGTGGACACAGTGCATCCTCATCAGCACTTGGCCGTGGGACACGCTTGTCCTTCTATTCGGCAGCTGGCAATGTTGAGCTGCAACATGCCCAAGACTTGGTAGAGTGGATGACCAAGCCGTCCTCCTCCTCCTCGTCCTCTCTCACCCAGGCTCAGGGTACTTTGTCTGGCAAAGCAGCTGCCAAAGCGGCCTCTTCCCTCGGCTCAATGGCATCAGTCACTCCTTCCCTAGCCCCACCAAAATAAAAAATAAAAAAAAACATTCCAGCGATGAAATCCAGTGTCCCGCGGCGATCCCGATGTCCAGCGCTGTCCAGACGAAATGTCATTGGCTGAGCCTGAGCGGACCTGATGGGGAACTTCCTCGGCAGTGTATTAAATGAATAGACCCGCCCCTTCTAAAGTTCCCCATCAGGTCCGCTCAGCCAATGACGTAGTGTAAGGCTGAGGACCTGATGCGGAACGTGAGAAGGGGCGGATCTATTCATGTATTATACTGCGGAGGAAGTTCCCCATCGGGTCCGCTCATCCAATGACGTAGGCGGGGTCTGACATACGAGGGGGCGGAACTAATGGGGGACTTCATCCACAGTTTAATACATGAATAGACCCACCCCTTCTCACGTTCCGCATCAGGTCCTCAGCCTTACACTACGTCATTGGCTGAGCGGACCTGATGGGGAACTTTAGAAGGGGCGGGTCTATTCATTTAATACACTGCCGAGGAAGTTTCCCAATGGTGTCTGTGTATTTTTTTTTTACAATTTTTACACTTTCTTTGTGAAATGGTAGGGGTACAATGTACCCCATTACCAATTCACATAGGGGGGCGGGATCTGGGGGTCCCCTTTGTTAGAGGGGTCTTCCAGATTCCGATAAGCCCCCCGCCCGCAAACCCCCACAACCACCGGGCAAGGGTTGTGGGGATGAGGCCTGGTACGGTTCAGGAGGGGGGGTCGCTCTCTCGTCCCCCCTCTTTTCCTGCGGCCTGCCAGGTTGCATGCTCGGATAAAGGGTCTGGTCTGGATTTTTGGGGGTACTCCATTCCATTTTTTTTAAATCTGGGGTGGAGTTCCCCTTAAAATCCTTTCCAGACCTGAAGGGCCTGGTATGGATATTTGGGGTGAACCGCACTTTCTTTTTGTAATTTGCGGCAGGGTTCCCCTTAATATCCATAGCAGACCTGAAGGGTCTGGTAATTGAATTTGGGGGAACCCCCACGCTTTTTTTTTATCAATGACTTTTCTATGTATTGCCGGGAGCCGACAATTCATTAATAGCTGCGAGTTAGGTTTAAATTACTTTTTTTCCTTCAGAAATGACACTTTGTGCGGGGACAGTTCTAAGCACGGGAAACAAGCGCTAATAGTCCTCAGAAGTTTGTCCGAACCCGTCGAACCCGAACATTCAGATGTCCGCTCAACTCTATTTGTAACCGATCACAGGGTGCGCCTGTCGACTGACTCGGTCGATCGACTGACCTTCATAAAAATTAATCAGTCTTGGATAATCACCAGCTACCAAGCACCTGATGCTGATGTAACCGAATATTTTTTTGGGAAATGTCAGATCCCTTCAAGACTGCCTATGCTGATGCTGAGTGACTATCCTGTTATGCTGAGTGACTATCCTCTTCCTCCTCAATAATCATGCTGATAGCTTGAAAGAACATTTTTGGTTCTGGGCACCGCCACCAGTGGCTAAGGCCCAATTCTTAAGCCCCTGTTTAACAGGGGCGTGTATTTACAATTTTTGATGCGATGCTTTGCAGCAGGGCTCATTGCTGTGCTCCAACTACAGTATCTGTGAGAGGTTGCAGTGTTGTGGCACCAGCACCAGTGCCTAAGGCCCAATTTTTCAGCCCTTGTTTAACAGGGGTGTGTAATTACAATTTTTGATGCAATGCTTTGCAACAGGGCTCATTGCTGCGCTCCAAGTACTGTATCTGTGAGGGGTTGCAGTGTTGTGGCACCAGCGCCTAAGGCCCAATTTTTCAGCCCCTGTTTAACAGGGGCGTGTAATTACAATTTTTGATGCAATACTTTGCAACAGGGCTCATTGCTACACTCCAAGTACTGTATCTGTGAGGGGTTGCAGTGTTGTGGCACCAGAACCAGTGCCTAAGGACCAATTTTTCTGCCCCTGTTTAACAGGGGTGTGTAATTAAAATTTTTGATGCAATACTTTGCAACAGGGCTCATTTCTGCGCTCCAAGTACTGTATCTGTGAGGGGTTGCAGTGTTGTGGCACCAGCACCAGTGTCTAAGGCCCAATTTTTCTGCCCCTGTTTAACAGGGGCGTGTAATTACAATTTTTGATGCAATACTTTGCAACAGGGCTCATTGCTGCGCTCCAAGTACAGTATCTGTGAGGGGTTGCAGTGTTGTGGCACCAGTGTCTAAGGCACAATTTTTATGCCCCTGTTCAACAGGGGCATGTAATTACAATTCTTGATATAATAATTCACAGCAGGGCCCATTCCTGCGGCCACCAAGAGTAACTGTGAGGGATTACAGTGTTGTGGCAAGACCACCACCAAAGGCCCAATTTTCTGCCCCTGTTCAACAGGGGCATGTGATTACAATTCTTGATCTAATATTTCACAGCTGGGCCCATTCCTGCGCCCACCAAGAGTAACTGTGAGGACTTACAGTGTTGTTGCACCAGCACCACCACCAAAGGCCCAATTTTTCCTACCACTGTTCAGCAATGTCATGTAATTACAATTCTTGATCTAATATTTAACAGCTGGGCCCATTCCTGCACCCACCAAGAGTAACTGTGGGGACTTACAGTGTTGTGCCAACACCACCACCACCACCACCAAAAGCCCAATTTTTCTGCCCCTGTTCAACTGGGGCATGTAATTACAATTCTTGATCTAATAATTCACAGCAGGGCCCATTCCACCAAGAGTAACTGTGAGGGCTTACAGTGTTGTGGCAACACCAACACCTAAGGGCCAAATTTCTGCAGAGTATATAGGGCAGGCCCCTACTTTCAAACATCCAACTTACAAACGACTCCTACTTGCAAACGGAAGGAGACTACAGGAAGTGAGAGGAAATCTACCCATAGGAAGGGAAATTCTCTCCTGTAAGAGTTAATATGGGAAAAAGGTGCCTCCTCTCCACTAATGCTTTATCACCAATCCTTGCTTCAATAAAAACCCCAATTTTTCAAAAAACATTTGTCATTGGGACGGAAAGTGAGGTTAAATGTTCTGAACAGGTGCACAGACAGCAAAACAAATATTACAGGGGTGATAACCCTTCCCTATGTTTTCCAAAAAGCTTAAAAATTGATTTTTTTGGCTGGAGTTACATTTAAAAAATGTATCTGTTCCAAATTATAAACAGATTCTACTTAAGAACAAACCTACAGTCCCTGTCTTGTTTGCACCGCCGGTATACTGCTGTTCAGAGTAAATTTGGGTGCGGGGTTCCCTTTAATATCCATACAAGACCCAAAGGGGCTGATAAATGATTTTTAACCATATTGCCGGGGCCAGACATTACATTAAAGCCGCAAGCAGTTTTAAATTACTTTTTTTCCTTTAGAAATGCCATTTTGTGCAGGGACAGTTCTAAACATGGGAAACACGTGCCACTTCACAGGCATACTTTAGACACCCCCCAGGTATGATATTTAAAGGAAAATTTCACTTTTTTTTTCACTTTATACATCATTAAAATCACTGCTCCCGAAAAAACGGCCGTTTTTAAAACTTATTTTTGCATTGATACATGTCCCCTGGGGCAGGACCCGGGTCCCCAAACCCTTTTTAGGACAATAACTTGCATATTAGCCGTTATATTTAGCACTTTTGATTTTGAACGTTCGCGTCCACTGTATTTAATAGGGTTCTATAGTTCGCGCAAACTTTCGGTCCGTTCGCAGGTTCTGGTGCGAACCGAACCGGGGGGTGTTCGGCTCATCCCTAATCTTCACCAAACTGGACCTTCGGTCAGCATATTACCTCATTGGAATCAAAGCGGGAGGTGAATGGAAGACAGCTTTTAATACTAGAAAGGGGCATTACGAGTGTCTGGTTATGCCTTTTGGGCTTTGCAACGCTCCCGCTGTATTTCAGGAGTTTGTGAATGATATTTTCAGGGATCTACTTGACTCGTTTGTTGTCGTCTATTTAGATGATATACTCATTCACTGTAAAGACTTAAAGCTTCACCGTTGCCATGTTCGCACTGTTCTCAAACGTTTAAGAGATCATAGGCTGTATGCCAAACTTTCCAAGTGAACAATCGGAAATACCTTTCTTAGGTTATATAATTTAATCGAATGGATTCCAGATGGACTCCAAGAAACTCGATGCTATCTTACAATGGCCTAAACCAGGGATATGCAATTAGCGGACCTCCAGCTGTTGCCAAACTACAAGTCCCATGAGGCATAACGAGGCTCTGATAGCATCAAGCATGACACCCAGATGCAGAGGCATGATGGGACTTGTAGTTTGGCAACAGCTGGAGGTCCGCTAATTGCATATCCCTGGCCTAGACCTTCTACCTTAAAGGAAATACAGTGTTTTATTGGATTTTATAACTACTACGGCAAATATATCAAGAATTTCTCCAAATGGCTCCCATCACTGTTTTTACTAAAAAAGGGACCAAATGCTCTCAGTGGCCTCCTGAAGCTCTGGAAGCTTTCGATCACCTAAAAATAATTGTGGCCCACAAATTATTGACACTTTGGGCCCAATTTGGACATTTTCACTTAGTGTTTGGTCACCTGTGGCCAGATGACAGATGAACACCGTTGGGGATCAGGAGTGCACCACAAGGTAGTGAACCCTATGGCTGACTGCTGCGGATGGGACGCTGGATGGTTGTGGAAAGAGGGACCAGTGGAGCACAACAGGGATCCACAGGGAGCTAGAGCCAAGATTCCCCCAGGGTGTGGAGTCTAAGATCCAGCAGGTCTTCACCAGAGCCTCTAGTGGTGAGGATGTTACGCTGCAGCTGGGTCCAGGTCGCGGCCCCCAGAGTCCCCTAGCTCACGCTCCATAGGGTAAGGAGGATAGAGGGGAAGCAGCAGCACAGGATACAAGAATAGTGAGGGGAAAAGCCAAGGTCAGGGCAACAAGCAGACAAGGATAAACGTGGGACAAGCCGAAGGTCAAGGTCACAAGCAGACAGGGATAGTCGGGAACAAGCCAATATCAAAACACAGAGACAGACGTAGCACACGGCAGGCAGGAACCCAAACACACAATGCTTAAAAAAACATGTTGATCAGCAAGGCAGACTTGCAGTGCACAGGTTAATATAGAGTTCTGTAATAGGGCCTGGGGTGGAGCCAGGCTGGGAGGAGAGATTATAAAAACAGTCAGGTGAGGAGAGTCTGGCCTCTAAGGTGAACACATGAGGAGGAAGGTAAGCTGACAGACAAACATTACTGCATATCCATGACACTTAGGGGTGTACTCACTTTTGTTGCCAGTGGTTTAGACAATAATAGTGAGTTATTTTGAGGTGACAGCTAATTTACAGTTATACAAGCTGTACACTCACTACTTTACATTGTAGCAAAGTGTCATTTCTTCAGTGTTGTCACATGAAACAATATAATAAAATGTTTACAAAAATGTGAGGGGTGTACTCACTTTTGAAAGATACTGTATTTGTTTATAGATAATTATATTTTCTAACTTTACAGTGTATTTATTACAATTGCAATCATTACTGTAAATATGTTATCCCTTTGCCCTGTTTATTCCCCCTTTCCCTCCTTTTTCATGGGATGCCCTTGCATTTTTCAGCCCATGAGGACAGGGCCTATTTTTTAGGAGGGGTGTATGTAGCACCCTCTGTGTACAGAGTAGGTAAATCTAGTTGGCTTCTCTGTAGGCAGAGAAGCTGGGGTTAATTTGTGTGTTAGCTGGCAGAGCTTCAAGGGCTGGGTCTCTGTTACCTCCCCCTGGTTTATAGATTTTGCTAGATCATTCTGGAACTTAGAGAATGGAGGAACAGAAACTAAGCCTAATTATTTATGGAGTCTCCACCAATCCCTGGGCAGGTAAGGCCCAGTAGGTGTGGTGACAGGACACAAATGTTCTGGAGCCTGGCCATGTGAGCAGAGTCCAGTTACCTGGAGTGGACCTGTGCTGGGGAGGGGGGTGGCTCTGACCCTGTGCAGAAGGAAGGAGCCAGAGGAAGAGAGAGAGAGAGAGAGAAAAACTCACATCCCTTTCCAGCCTCAGCTAGGCTTAGCTGGAGCAACTTGACAGTCAGGAGTTGGGCCTGTTCAGCAGGAGGTCTGCGCTGCAGCCATCTGGACTTCAGGATTAACTCAAGAGGGACTAAGTGAGTAACCTTCATTTTTCACACCCCAAGCTTAGACAGAGTAGGGAGTGCATGGTGCAATACTATGCTTGTCCATAACAAGAGGGGACAGCTTAGTGACAGTTTGCCAGCAAGAAAGCCACCCAAACCTTTTCTATCTATTTGCTGTACCATTATTGCTATGGGAGGACAGCTTTGTAACTTTAATTCCTAGCAGCTAGAAAGTCAGCAAGTCCATAAGCTTGCAATCAAGTTCTGCAGTTCTGGGCACCCCATGTTTCCACTCCCCATCCAAGTTCTAACCCCCTTAATAGACAAAAAAGCAAAACAAACATCCCCTGGACTGATCGTTGAGTCTACATGAAAGCTGCAAAAATTCTTGTTGCTTGGCTGTGTGCATAAGGGAAGACCATGAAAACCTAGTGGCCCTAACGGGGGTTAGTGCTACAATTAAAAAAGGCTTTCAATGCCTATGTTGGAAATCTTGATTACTAATATTTTCTCCACAATGCCTACAGATACATTACAGAGAGAAATGAGGGCTTGTTAAGGCCTCATGTACACAGAAGCTTTTGAGCATGTAACCTAAATTGCAGGTGTATTTCCACACCCAAGAGAGACAGCTGCTGCAAAAAGCCACAGAAAAGTAATATATGGCTGTACACAAGCACACCGTATACTCGGGTACAACCAGCAACCCCTTCCCTTCAAGAGTAACTCCACTTCTGTTGAGAAAAAAACATTCCCCTCTGGGTGATCTTGCAGGGAATTTACCAAACTTTGTTGCAGATTCCTACCTTTTGTAATTCTGAATGAGTAGCTGTTTCTCTGTGTCCATATGCTAAATTAATCTGTATGGGAGTGTTTTTTCTATTATCAACAGTCTGCTGCACCTGCAGAGCTCTAATGAAGAAAGTGGCAGGGTCTACATCCCTTTAGATGTTATTTCCTTTTGAGATTATCTCACCAAAAATTAAATTTTTGTTGCAGGGGATGTTCAAAATCTGATTTGTGTCTTTTGAAAATCAGTAAGCCAATCACACAAGCAGCAAATGACATTTCAAGGGGGGCGTTCTGTACACCAACTGTGTTCAGAACGCCTCCAGGTAGCCATATTGCATTGCATTTTAAAGAATATTACAGAGCTGCAGATCGAAAAGGAAAGGTCATTTTTATTAACATTCAATTTCAATATGACTTGTGTCGCAATTGTATTTGTTATATTATTATTTTTATTTGCAAATTTTTTTCACCAATGAGGAGTTACCCTTTAAAGATCCCTAAGTGTAGCCCAAAAAAATACATTACTTACAGTCAATGCAATGTGACCATTGCTACAATGGCTGCCTAGTTAGATAAAATGTCTGTCCTACGATACTCTCCCATCCCAACCAGCGTAACTTACCAGTGTAGCAGGGGTTAATATAGCCATGAGACCTGTCAGGGGTGCAGACTATGCTCAACACTTCTCCCCACCACCTCCAGTCAAACAATCTGTACTATAGCTTCTATGAAGGAAAAACAATCTACGAATGATGGACAGACAGATGAATGAAAGGTCTGCCTCCTCCATTCATAGATAATTTTTTTATGGGCAGTATTTCCAGGTCAATGATGCAGAGGGTATTGAAGAGAGCGATAGCTTGGCAACAAGAATTTCCAAAAAGGAGGTCAGAAATGGTAGCCTCATATTTCTTTTACCACAACTTTCTGTTAAGGATACAAGGGATCTTCAAAAAGTTTCCACACTTTTTTTTTAACAGAAAGATTTATTTATTATTTTAACAGAAAGATTTCCACACTTTTTTTTTACTTTATTATATATATAAAAGTGTGGAAGACCCCTCGTATTTGCAACTAACTTAGAATCCAAGTAGTGAAAGAAAAGCAAGGAGAACAACTGATGTATATATGCTATTCCATTCTCAACAATATTCCTACTTCACCACAAGAATAAATAAGCAAAAAAAAACTGAATAATTATGCAAATATCTGTTTAATTTGGCGGAATAAAACCATTCATTATGTTTGAATAAGTGGGGTTCTTTTCAAGTAAGAGTCAGACACGAGTTACCAGTTTATTCTGGGAGCTAATATTTTTAAATAAGCATTCACAGAGTAAAATAGTTAAGGGGAGTTGAAAATTAGGTCACCTTAGTCTTTAGGCATCCTAGGAATCTGAGACCATTCCTAGGTGTGCTATTCTTCAAATCAAAAGTGCTTGTTTCAGTTTCACAAAGATAAAATACAATATTTATGAAAGATTCTAAGATACTAAATGCAATAAGCATTCAAATAAAATTGACTGAGAGATGGTTCATGGCAATTTGCACAAATTATGGAATTGCAATTCAATGTGATTTGAGGTTCCTGAAAAGGTTTGGTGAGCAGAAAATAGGACTAAATATAAAATAAAGTTGACTTGCTCTTTTTCTGGATGCAAGAATTAATGGCCTTTTTTTCCAGTCGAAGTTCTAATAGGGCATAAAATTGGACTCTAAATTAATGGCAACGCAATATTATGAATGTTGTGGAGAACAATTGAAAGTTTAGGTTTACAAGTTAGAATATTAACTTGCATATTCTTTTTTTTTTTAAACAGGAAGTAGGGGTCCAAAAATAAATTTTATCTCTTATACAATCACAGTACATCAAATCTTTTAGCAACTGACAGTTTAAAGTCCAATTCAAGTTTACAATTCAAGTATAAAGTATAGGTTCAGTCAGAGCAAAACCAAAGGACAATCCTAACACAAGCAGCTGGACACTCAATATACAAAGAAAAAGAGCCGCTGCTCCAGGTGTATGATGATAACCTGAGGTGGAATGTCTCGTAGAGTGCCAGCCCCGGCTTGCCTCCGTGGGAAACTTGTAAGAAAAGAAATGGTTGCACATCCAGGAATTCCAATTGCCTTATATTGTTCAAAGTGATAACAGCAAAGACACCAACACGAGGTCGGGTAGACGTGTTTCACACAAACATCTTGTGCTCAATGATTAAGCACAAGATGTTTGTGTGAAACGCGTCTACATGATCTTGAGTTGGTGTCTTTGGTGTTATCACTTTGAACAATAAAAGGCAATCGAAATTCCTGGATATGCAGCCATTTCTTTTCTTACAAGCTGGACACTCAAGGTCAATATATAGGAATCCTTGAAAGAATAATTAAACAAAAAAGCAGTGCAGCGCTACAAACAAAATAATAACTAAAAATACATAAGAACAGATTGCTGGCAAAGGTAGGCCATAAAAAGTCTCAGTTCATATGGTATGAGAGCAAGAATGGACACCAAAGGTAAGTAAAATTCTCCTCAGTGGTTATCAGGGTGCTCAGAAAACATTTGTGCGTCCTTATCAGTGCTTCCACCACCGTATATACAGGCCGCTCACCTCAAACTATGGACCTCTGAATTATTAGATAGTGTGACAGCAGGAAGGTAAAGTCACCTGGTTGCATCCAGGGGGGTAGATATATTTCGCCCAGATTCAGGCTTTACGCCGACTTATACAACTAGGTGGAGAGTTGTATAAGCCCAGCTGAGGCTAGTGGGCTCATGGATGACTCATACCTCTAGGGAGAGTGTGGGGCGTCGTGCAGACAGGGAGTTGATGAGACCAGCTGAAGCTTGTCAGCTCATTTAGGCCTCTATAAGAACTCCCAGATTCATTAGGTGTTTGCTCATGCCTGGACCCAGACCTGTGTGGACTGTCTAGGGAGAGTGAACCCCTGTGCGGTGAGACAAAGCCTGTGTGGCTATTTGCTTGGACATTTAAAACCAGGGATTTAGGGACTAGGACAGCACTAGGCTGATCCCAGTTGTTAGTTAGGAAACCTGTATGTTTAGTCAGAGGTCAAGTTGACCAGGATTTATTTTATTTATGTTTCTTTTGCTTTGCTGTGTTTTGTCACTGTAAATAGAAAATAAACCGCACCTTTTTGATTTTGAAAACCACAACCTCCGTTTGCTGGGCCTGTTTTTGTGTGGGGAGCCCATCCCGGGGGTCACACACACCCGCTGCCGAGCTAACCCCCTCACAGTTGGTGGAGAATGCAGGCAGTTTTTTTTAAGCCAGCATGGAGGAGATACTGAAGCAGCTGGCTCTAGCAAATGCCAATCAACAGCAGACAAATGCAGGTTTGCAAAAGAGCCTTGCAGCTCATCAACAGAGCCTTGCAGCTCAACAACAGAACTTCGCAGCCCAGCAGCAAGCTCATCAACAGAGCCTTGCAGCCCAGCAGCAGACAAACGCAACTTTGCAACAGAGTCTGGAGGCTCAGCAACAAGCCCAGCAGCAATCTGAGGCCCACTTCATAGATCTGTTGCAGAAGCAAGAGCAGAGACTACAACAACAGATGGAAGCAGTAATGCAGCAACGTCCGCAGACCAGTGAGGAAAGCCGTCCCACTAATACCGCGTCCTTTGGGGTGAGTCGTTTATTGACAAAAATGACTGGAGAGGATGATCCAGAGGTATTTTTGACCACATTTGAAAGGACCGCTGAAAGAGAAAAGTGGCCTGAGGAGCAGTGGGCTGGACTGGTGGCTCCTCTGTTAACTGGTGAATCGCAGAAAGCTTACTATGACCTAGAGCCTAACCAAGCAAAAGACTATGTGATGCTAAAAGCTGAAATTTTGGCAAGGCTGGGTGTCACCCAGGCTGTCCGGGCTCAGCGTGTGCATAACTGGACTTTCCAGCTTGGAAAACCCCCCAGGTCTCAAATGTATGATCTCATTCACCTGAGCAGAAAGTGGCTACAGCCAGAGACTTTGTCCGCACCAAAGATTGTGGAACGTGTTGTAATGGATCGGTTTTTGAGAGCTCTTCCTACTGCCATCCAAAAGTGGGTAAGCCATGGAGACCCAGAGACGGCCGATGGTCTTGTGGATCGTGTGGAGAAATACTTGGCTACAGAGAACCTGACGGCCTCTTCCAGAGACACTCGGACTTTCCACCCTAAGACCAGACCATCCCCAGGGGCGGATAAGAGGATTCCAAGGGGTAAGGGTGGAGAGAGTGAGAGGGTGGGAGCTCTACCCCAAGTTTGGCGAGAACAGCCTGGGAAATCAGCGGCTCAAGAGGCGGCAAGAAGGATCGTTTGCTACCGCTGCCGGCAAGCGGGACATATTGCAGCCAATTGCCCGGTTGTGGAGGAACCCATGCAGTGTGACTTTCTGACGGGCAGACGTCAGTCGCTGTGTGCGACAGTCGCATGCACTGCCATTCGAGGAACTGAGAAACATTTATGCAAAATGTGTGTTAATGGTAGAAATGTTGTGGTATTGCTGGATTCAGGTAGCCTTGTGACCCTGATAAAGGCTGAGTTAGTTAAAACAGAGGTCTTTGGGAATAGCAAGGTAGCTGTTATTTGTGTGCATGGGGACACCCGAGAGTATCCAGTGACTACAGTGTGTTTCGAGACCCCCAAAGGTACCCTCTCTCATCCAGTGGGCTTAGTATCTCAGTTACCGCATGACGCCATTGTGGGAAGGGATTTTCCGAAGTTCTGGGAACTGTGGGATGATCCTGAGCCCCCCACTGGTGCCCCTATGTACCAGGAATGTGATAGCCAGAACTCCCCTGAGAGTGGTGAGGACTCTCTGGAATTTCCCTTATCAGTATTGGCAGGGGAGACTCAAGAAACTGGAGAGGAGCCCACCTCCTCAGACGAAAACCTACCGTCTGTGGAGTTTTCTGATCTTGAGGTTCACAGGGAAAACTTTGCCACAGAACAGTTGAAAGACCCCGCCCTAATAAAGGCACGGGAAAACGTAGTGAAAATAGATGGCGAGTTAGTGAACCCAGATAATACCTGCACTTACCCATACTTCAGCGTAGAGAAGGACCTACTGTATCGGGTGGCAAAAAGGGCAGAAGAAACCGTTGAGCAGCTTGTGGTGCCCAAACCTTACAGGAAGTTGGTGTTGGAGTTGGCCCATGGGCACATTCTTGGAGGTCATCTGGGGACAGAGAAAACCCGAGAGAGGGTATTACAGAGATTCTATTGGCCGGGGGTGATGAAGGACATAGAAAATTATTGTTCCTCCTGCCCTGTGTGTCAGAGGTCGGCCCCGATGCCACATTTCCGTAGCCCGCTGGTCCCTCTACCCATCATTGAGGTCCCGTTTGAGAGGATCGCCATGGATTTGGTAGGGCCTATAATCAAGTCCGCTAGGGGGCACCAGTACATATTAGTTATAATGGACTATGCCACCCGTTATCCAGAAGCGATCCCTCTCCGAAATACCTCGGCCAAAACCATAGCCAAAGAGCTATCTCTTGTGTTTAGCCGGGTGGGTATTTGTAAAGAACTGCTTACGGACCAAGGTACACCCTTTATGTCCCGGGTTATGAAGGAGCTGTGTAAATTGTTCAAAGTGACGCAATTACGTACATCTGTGTATCACCCCCAAACCGATGGGCTGGTTGAAAGATTCAACAAAACCCTAAAACAAATGTTGAAGAAAGTGGTGGATAGAGATGGAAAGGATTGGGACTGTCTACTTCCTTATCTGATGTTTGCTATTAGGGAGGTGCCCCAATCCTCTACGGGATTCTCCCACTTTGAGTTACTGTATGGGAGACACCCAAGAGGGCTGTTGGATATTGCCAAGGAAACTTGGGAAAGTGAGAGTTCTCCCCACAGGAGTGTGATTGAGCATGTCGCCCTGATGCAAGACCGAATTGCACAGGTAATGCCCATCGTGAAGGAACATTTGGCCCAAGCGCAGTTAGCACAGCAGAGAGTGTACAACCGTGGAGCCAAGACCCGTACCTTTTCCCCGGGGGATAGGATACTGGTACGTGTCCCTACGGTTGAAAGTAAATTCCTTGCCAAATGGCAAGGCCCCTATGAGATAATGGATAAAGTGAGCGAAGTGAATTACAAGGTCAGACAACCAGGAAGGCGAAAGCCCGAACAGATCTATCACGTTAATCTGTTGAAAGCCTGGAGGGATAGAGAGTCCCTAGTCGCAGACACTTGGTCACCAGCTCAAACTGGTTGCGTGATTCCTGAGGTTGGAATAGCAGCCACCTTGTCACAACCCCAACAACAGGAGGTTAAGGAGTTTGTGCTTCGCAACAAGGAGGTATTCTCTGAGCTGCCGGGACAAACATCTGGGGTAGAGCATGACATCATTACCCCGCCCGGTGAAAGGGTGAAGTTAAAACCCTATCGGATCCCAGAGGCCCGACGGGAGGCAATACGGGAGGAAGTACAGAAAATGCTGAACTTAGGGGTGATAGAGGAGTCCCAAAGTGATTGGTCTAGTCCCATTGTGTTGGTGCCTAAACCGGATGGGAGCTGGCGATTTTGTAACGATTTTCGTCAGTTGAACAAAGTTACAAAATTTGACACCTACCCCATGCCACGTATAGATGAGTTGATCGACCGGCTGGGAACAGCCCGATACATGACGACTCTTGACCTCACAAAAGGGTATTGGCAAATCCCCCTGGCCAAGTCGGCCAAAGAGAAAACCGCATTTGTAACCCCAGACGGGGCGTTCCAATATAAAAGAATGCCGTTCGGGTTACAGAATGCGCCGGCCACATTCCAGCGGAAAATGGACCAGATGCTGAGGCCCCATCGGAAGTATGCTGCGGCTTACCTGGATGACGTAATTGTCCATAGCACAGATTGGGCCTCACATCTGCCAAAAGTGCAAGCAGTCCTGGACTCTGTTCGGGAAGCGGGGTTTACGGCTAACCCCAAGAAGTGTACCATTGGGCAGGAGGAGGCCAAATATCTTGGGTACACCATTGGGAGGGGAGTAATAAAACCCCAACTCAACAAAGTCGAGGCCATCCAGAGTTGGCCACGTCCCAACAGCAAGAAGCAGGTACGAGCCTTTCTGGGAATCGCTGGGTATTATCGGCGATTCATTCCCCACTTTGCTTCTAAGGCTGTGCCCCTAACCAACCTGACGAAGGGGAAAGGGTCGGTCATGATTAAATGGACCCCCGAGGCTGAGGCAGCATTCCAATTCTTGAAACAAGCCTTATGTAGCCAGCCAGTGTTGTACTCACCCGACTTCTCTAAAGACTTTGTCGTACAAAGTGATGCGTCAGATGTGGGGTTAGGAGCAGTATTGTCCCAGGTCTGGAACGGGGAAGAGCACCCAGTCATTTACCTCAGCAGGAAGTTGAAGTCCCATGAGGTAAATTACGCCACAGTTGAAAAGGAGTGTTTAGCGGTGAAGTGGGCTCTAGATTCCCTTCGGTACTACCTGCTAGGTAGGCACTTTGACATGGTTACGGATCACGCTCCGTTAAAGTGGATGGCTCAAAACAAGGAAACAAATAGAAGAGTGAATAGGTGGTTCCTGGCCCTCCAGGAATTCAACTTCACAGTAAAGCATCGCCCTGGCGTTCAAATGGGGAATGTGGATGCTTTGTCTCGAGTACATGAATGCCTGATTGCTGGTGTTCCAACCCCGAGGTTAAAACAAGAGGGGGGGGTATGTGACAGCAGGAAGGTAAAGTCACCTGGTTGCATCCAGGGGGGTAGATATATTTCGCCCAGATTCAGGCTTTACGCCGACTTATACAACTAGGTGGAGAGTTGTATAAGCCCAGCTGAGGCTAGTGGGCTCATGGATGACTCATACCTCTAGGGAGAGTGTGGGGCGTCGTGCAGACAGGGAGTTGATGAGACCAGCTGAAGCTTGTCAGCTCATTTAGGCCTCTATAAGAACTCCCAGATTCATTAGGTGTTTGCTCATGCCTGGACCCAGACCTGTGTGGACTGTCTAGGGAGAGTGAACCCCTGTGCGGTGAGACAAAGCCTGTGTGGCTATTTGCTTGGACATTTAAAACCAGGGACTTAGGGACTAGGACAGCACTAGGCTGATCCCAGTTGTTAGTTAGGAAACCTGTATGTTTAGTCAGAGGTCAAGTTGACCAGGATTTATTTTATTTATGTTTCTTTTGCTTTGCTGTGTTTTGTCACTGTAAATAGAAAATAAACCGCACCTTTTTGATTTTGAAAACCACAACCTCCGTTTGCTGGGCCTGTTTTTGTGTGGGGAGCCCATCCCGGGGGTCACACACACCCGCTGCCGAGCTAACCCCCTCACAATAGGTCAATCAGGTATTCCCCGCAGGGGTAATCAAAGATCGATAACCAATCCCTTCACAGCAACCGCAAGATGACACTCTCATAACCAGTAGATAGGACCGTAGTAATCATGAAAGATCAATAAGAGATATATAGTGCTCTCTGTATGGCTAAAAATTTCCTTTATTGCTAAAAAAGGATACTCACAAGCATAGCACTGTCTTCCCAGTGCTAGGGTACAAGACATTTATCGAGCGTCTCAACGAGACAGAGAAGGTGGCTGCAGTGACATCACAGAGTCCTCCCGCATGCGTATCGTCCCTGTGGGCAGATCAGGCTCAGGTAAGTATAAAGGGGGGCTGGTGAGGGGAGCTGCACTCAGAAGATCTTTTACCTTAATGCAGAGAATGCATTGCTGGTAAAAAAAAAAAAAAACCTTCAGCCTTTAGAACCATTTTAACACTGCTGGCCAGGTTTCCTGAGCTTTTTTGGGAAGTCCCGTCCTCTCTTGGACAAAATATATAAAAAAGGGAAACTGTATTTAGGCCAAGGGTTCTTTGGGGTTCCTGTTATACTCTCTGCATGGTAATAAAAGGAGAGTGCTACTGAAGATGTAATTGCCAATTTATCCCCACTTGTGGGGGCCCAGTCAGGGTTCTAAGGGTATGGACTTATGCTGCTAAATGGACTAATGGACTAAAAGACATTCTCACCTATCTAAGGTATGACTACCTCATGTGGCAAAAGGGAGGACCAGGGGCACTTAGAGGACTATGTACAGGAATGTGTATGAAAGATGTTTTTGAGAACTGTTCATGTGTTATGTTTAAGTACTTCAGTAAAATAACTTTTTCCTTACTTATATTGCCTGTAATGAAGTCAATAATGAGGTGCATGCATGGCATATTCAAAGAACAGAGCTTGTCAAGGGAGAAAGATAAATAAGTGAGGATGCTGTACAATGATCCAATGAGCAGAGAAGCTATCTGAAGGAGGCTATAATTATGTGGCTAATGGCTACAGTACTAGTGTTGTGTGCATAAGCAACCAGCCAGTCAGGAAGAGGGCGACAGAGACCTTGATAGTGAAGCAGCTTGGTGTTTAGGCTCCTTCCCTAGTGACCAGTTCCCCATATACTAGGATTGACTTCACAGCACTGGGCATTCTAGGGACCTGGAATGAGAGTCACAATGAGGGATGTAGCAAAGCCTCAGAACATGAATAAACATGGGCTATGCACAAGTGAGCTTCCTAGTATCCAAGTGCAAGAAATGGATTGATGTGACTGGGAGTGAGGTGACAGGCTACTGGGTTGGTGGAGTCCGGTACATAAAGGAGGAAAACTTTGGGACTTTGAGTGAAACATGTCTCCATCCCTATATCGTAGCAAAGAGGGGGGATTTTCTGGACTTTCAAAGAGGTGGGTGGGAGTGGCTAAATGATAAGTTGGTTTTGAAAAGGATACCTTTATTGTCAAAAAGAATCACAGCATAACATAAATGCAATGAGTAAATATGCAATCACATGTTAAAAACCATATATGGTGAAAACAGTAATACAGCATGGCATGCCCATAGTATGGCAAATGGTAAGATCTTCCATGTGGAAACAAAATAAGATCACAGAAATCTAGTACATACAGTATATTGAAATCAATAGATCATCTACAAAATAGGTGCATCCAGTAGGCCCGAAGTTTTGTGTATATGAATTTACACTCTTCAGGGGAAGGTGCACTTGGGTCTACAACAAAACATGAATAAATAAATATGTACCATTGTTGAAACCATATGTGGGAGAAGTATATACATATAGGGAGAGAAGTGTAAACTCATCCCTATGAATACTTACAAGCCTATAGAGTGTGAGTCGTTGCATCCAGACAGGGAGGGCTGCAAGAGTTATCATTCCCAGGAGCTGAGGTCAGAATCTGGCATTGAAAAGACTGGGCGCATACAATGATCCCAACAAAGATGAAAAACACATAGCCAAATGGTGATAGGTGTGGGTTCAAATTGTAGAAATTAATTACAATAGGTGCATTGTAAATACGTGTTACAGTGTACCACTAATGAAATATTTTATAATAGAAACCCAACACCACAAATCCATATAAACGATATGAGTGTGATATAATGAATGGACTAGAGGGACTATAGCCTTAGTAAGGATTAAGCCCTGTACACACGGGCGGGAATCCCGTCTATTTGAAAAACATTGGTTTTCCTGACGGGATTCCTGGCAAGCTTGTCTTGCCGAGCCCTGTGTACAGACGGCCATTCAAAAGAACCGCCGTTCTTTTGAATGGCAAGAACACGGTGACGTCATCGACTACGACGAGCCGGCACTCGTCACATTCGATGCCGTCGCCGCCATCTTGCTACACTCTACACTACCCTTGTATGCTACCGCGCATGCATCGAAGTCTCATCGAGCATGTGCTGGCTTACCTGGGACAGGTAAGCATACTCACAAACGGTTTTCTCAGCAGGAAACACTCTGCCAAAAATCCAGACGAGAAAAATAGAGAGCAGGTTCTTTACTTTTCTCGTCGAGATTCCCGGCAGTTTTCCTGTCGAGAAACCATACACACGAACAGTTTTCATGGCAAAAAGCTCTCCCATCAGTTTTCTTGCCGATAAAACCGGCCGTGTGTACGAGGCTTCAAAGTGGCTGTAAACCCACAAAAAAAAAAAAACCTGCAAGACAAGTGCATAATGAGCTAGTATGTATAGCATACTAGCTCATTATGAAATACTCACCTTCAAAGCCCCCACAGTGGTCCCAGTACACAGCTCCGGCCGGTGACATTGCTCCCGGAGTTACTTCTGGTTATCGCGGGCTCCGGCGCTGTGATTGGCTGGAGCCGTGATGCCATTGCTTCAGTGCGAATGCGCCAATGACGTCGGCACATGCTGATACAGGGGATATCTCCTAACCCGTGCAGGTTTAGGAGATATCCGGGGTAGCTACAGGTAAGCCTTATTATAGGCTTACCTGTAGTAAAAAGCAGGGATGAGCCGGACACCCCCCTGTTCGGTTCGCACCAGAACCTGCGAACAGACAAAATGTTCGTGTGAACTTTAGAACCCTATTAAATACAATGGACTCGAACGTTCAAAATCTAAAGTGATAATTATAAAGGCTAATATGCAATTTATTGTCCTAAAAAGTGTTTGGGGACCCGGGTCCTGCCCCAGGGGACATGTATCAATGCAAAAAAAGGTTTAAAAATAGACGTTTTTACGGGAGCAGTGATTTTAATAATGCTTAAAATGAAACAATAAAAGTGAAATATTCCTTTAAATTTCGTACCTGGGGGGTGTGTATGATATGCATGTAAAGTGGCGCATGTTTCCCGTGCTTAGAACTGTCCCTGCACAAAGTGTAATTTTTGAAGGAAAAAAAGTCATTTAAAACTCACTCGCGGCTATTAATGAATTGTCGGCTTTTATCAATACATAGAAAAGTCATTGATAAAAAAAAAAAAGCGTGGGGGTTCCCCAGAATTCAATTACCAGGCCCTTCAGGTCTGGAATGGATATTAAGGGGAACCCCGCCGCAAATTTTAAAAAAAATGACGTGCGGTTCCCCCTAAATATCCATACCAGGCCCTTCAGATCTGGCATGGTTTTTAAGGGGAACTCCACCCCAAACTTAAAAAAAAATGGCGTGGAGTCACCCCAAAAATCCATACCAGACCCTTATCCGAGCACGCAACCTGGCCGGCCGCAGGGGAAGAGGGGGGGACGAGAGCGGCCCCCCCTCCCTCCTGAACCGTACCAGGCCACATGCCCTCAACATGGGGAGGATGTCCACAGATGTGAAATATGTAAGTGTCACGACCAATGAACATGCACAAATCCCAATAACGCAGGGGGGAGAGAAAAAGGTTACCCTAATGGGTAAGCGTTAACATAATCACATGTGAAATCTTAGATGAAATATAAACAAGTAAATAATTATAAATTAATGTGCAAGGCAAAACGTATGTGAACTCCAAAAAAAAACAAAAAACGCACAAGATAAAACAAATGCAAAAATTATGATAAAATGTCCATAGTTTGGATCCGAAGTGAACGTAACAAGCGATACAGTTCAATGTTTTAAGTGAATCCTGTCACCATCGGTTGCTAGGGTGTTTAACACATGAATCTTCAGTGCAAATCCCAATAACGCAGGGGGGAGAGAAAAGTTACCCTACTGGCAGTGGCGGCTGGTGCTCAAAATTTTTTGGGGGGCGCAAACAAACTGAAAAAAAAAATCAATTGCCGCCACTGTGCCCATTAAACGCAGCCACTGTGCCCAAATGCCACCAGTTTGCCCCCTCAAATACAGCCAGTTTGTTTCCATATACAGCCAGTTTGTTTCCATATACAGCCAGTTTGTCCCCATATACAGCCAGTGTGCCCCATATATATATAACCAGTGTGCCCCCATATATACAGCCAGTGTGCCCCCATATACAGCCAGTGTGCTCCCATATACAGCCAGTTTGTCCCCATATATATAGCCAGTGTGTCCCCATATATATATAGCCAGTGTGCCCCCATATACAGCCAGTGTGCCCCCATATACAGCCAGTTTGTCCCCATATACAGCCAGTTTGTCCCCATATATATATAGCCAGTGTGCCCCCATATACAGCCAGTTCCCCCCATATTCAGCCAGTTTGTCCCCATATACAGCCAGTGTGCCCCCATATATATATAGCCAGTGTGCCCCCATATACAGCCAGTGTGCTCCCATATACAGCCAGTTTGTCCCCATATATATAGCCAGTGTGTCCCCATATATACAGCCAGTGTGCCCCCATATACAGCCAGTGTTCCCCCATATACAGCCAGTTTGTCCCCATATACAGCCAGTTTGTCCCCATATATATAGCCAGTGTGCCCCCATATACAGCCAGTTCCCCCCATGTTCAGCCAGTTTGTCCCCCATATACAGCCAGTTCCCCCCAAATGCAGCCAGTTTGTCCCCCATATACAGCCAGTTCCCCCCAAATGCAGCCAGCGTGTCCCCCATATACAGCCAGTTCCCCCCATATTCAGCCAGTTTGTCCCCCATATACAGCCAGTTCCCCCCAAATGCAGCCAGTTTGTCCCCCATATACAGCCAGTTCCCCCCATATTCAGCCAGCGTGTCCCCCATATACAGCCAGTTTGTCCCCCATATTCAGGCAGCGTGTCCCCCATATACAGCCAGTTCTCCCCAAATGCAGCCAGTTTGTCCCCCAAATGCAGCCTGTCCCCCCCCCAGCCCTGCACTTACCTTCCTCGGTCCGCGCCGTCCTCGATGTGTTCTCCCGCCCTCGATGTCGCTTCAGCCAATCAGGTTACCGGTAACCAGATCCGGTGAACCTGATTGGCTGAAACCTCCACACAGTCTTCTCCAAGGAACGCACCCCCGTGCGTACCTGGGAGGAGTTTTTGGAAGCCGAATACAGCGTGAGAGCTGTATTCGGAAAGCCTATTAGAACCGCTGGCTCTGATAGGCACTTCCAAGTTACACCCACCGCCGGCCATCGCTCTAATTCATATGGCCGGCGCTCACCAGGAGGCCGGCCATATGAATAGTGGGCAGCGCGGTAGCGGTGACAATACACAGATTCATGCAATGCATGAATCTGTGTATTGTCTTTCAGTGGCGGTGCAGGAGCGAGAGGGGGCGGCGCTCCGGCGCCCTCTATGGACGCACCGCCACTGCCTACTGGGTAAGCGTTAACATAATCAGTGAAAACTTGGATGAAATCTAAACAAATAAATGATGATAAATGAATGTGCAAAGAAAAACGTATGTGAACTCCAAAAAAACACACAAGAGAGAACAAATGCAAAAATTATGATAAAATGTCCATAGTTTGAATCCAAAGTAAATGTGATACAGTCCAATATTTTAAGTAAGTCCCGTCACCATCGGTTGCTAGGGTGTTTAGCACACGACTCTTCAGTGCAAATCCACCACAGTGCTCACAAGCAGCTTACCTCCCAGCTAAAATAAACCAGCATATGGTGTACTCCGGGGCAGTAGACAGTCCTCTCGAGGAAGACCTATTCTTACTTTTACAGGATGTATATGGAAATACAAGCGAAGAAAAAAAAAATATAGTGTGACTCTGTAGATGCACAAACTAGAGTGACTGTAATTAGATGTTCTCACACTCACTTTTTAATGAGCGAGCATGGACATCAATCCACGAGCACCGAACTCGTTAGTACGTAGCAGGTTACAATAATGAAAGCCCTCCAATTTGGGGGTAGCTGCAGGGTGCCTCTCAGATGCGGTGCATGGAAAAAATAAAACAACCAAAAAACAAAAGGTATATAGCGTGACTCTGTGGATACACGGAGATGGGGTCGCTGCAATGGCTGTTCACACACTCACTTGTAAAAGGTGAGCGTGGGCATCAATCCACGAACACACTGGGGCTGATTTACTAATAACAGTGCGCTGCGCTGCTTCTAACCTTAATTGGTGCGCCGGATAACTCCTTCACTGGGCGCAGGAAGCAGCGGCACACTGTTATAGTAAATAGAAATGTCAGCGGCGCTCTATTGAAAATGAATGGTTCCCTATGGGAGCCCATTGATTTGAATAGAGGTCGCCCGGGAAGTCGGATCCGACTTGCGGGCGACTCGTGTGCCGGCTGACACTGGGACAGCGTGACTTTGCGAGGCGACCTGGACACGACCTGAGCGTGAAGCAGCCGCTCAAGTCGTGTCCTAGAGGCGACTAGCTGGCCGAGAATGTGCCCAGAGCGATGTCATCGCGCCGGTCCTCGGCAGCCTCCCTATCCCACGTTTGAATCATGAAGGGGAACTCCAGGCCAAATTTTAATGAAAAAAACGGCATGCGTTCCCCTTCAGGAGCATACCAGGCCCTTAGGTCTGGTCTGGATTCTAAGGTGAACCCCCCCTAAGCCGAAAAACGGCGTGGGGTCCCCCCCCCAAAATCCAAACCAGACCCTTAGGTCTGGTCTGGATTTTAAGGTGAACCCCCTTAAGCCGAAAAACGGCGTGGGGGTCCCCCCAAAATCCAAACCAGACCCTTATCCGAGCACGCAACCTGGCAGGCCGCAGGGGAAAAGGGGGGGACGAGAGAGCGGCCCCCCCTCCCTCCTGAACCGTACCAGGCCGCATGCCCTCAACATGGGGGGTTTGGTGCTTCAGGGCGACCTGCGGCCCCCCCACCCCAAAGCACCCTGCCCCCATGTTGATGGGGACAAGGGCCTCTTCCCAACAACCCTGGCCGTTGGTTGTCGGGGTATGCGGGTGGGGGGCTTTTCGGAATCCGGGTGCCCCCTTTAAAAAGGGGGCCCCAGATGCCGGCCCCCCAACCTATGTGAATGAGTATGGGGTACATCGTACCCCTACCCATTCACCTGGTGGCAAAATAAGTCAATAAAAAAAGACAACACAGGTTTGAAAAGTAATTTATTGGGCAGCTCCGGGGGTCTTCTTCTGACTTCGGGGGTCTTTCTGATCTGTCCGAGCAGCGGTGCCACTTTTATTGGCATGGGGCGTGGTCACCGGCTGATGCCACTGCTGACCCCGCCCCGTATGATGTCACAGTCCCAGGGAATGATGGGACTGTGACGTGAAACGGGGGCGGGGTCAGCGGTGGCATCACCCGGTGACCACGCCCAATGCCAATAAAAGTGGCACCGCTGCTCGGACAGATCATTGCAGCAGTGGACAGCGACGAGGCAACATCGGGCGAAGAGAAGAGGGAAGAAGGCGACGAAGAAGACCGGCCCCCGCTAGCAAAAGAGCTGCGAGAAGATAGCGGGGCGCCCGGCAGAAGGCAGAAAGAACCGGAGATCGTGGAGAAGACACCGGAGAAGAACAGAACAAGAGACCCCCGAAGTCGGAAGAAGACGGCGAGGAAGCCCGGGACCTCCGCTAGCAAAAGAGCTGGCAGAAGATAGCGGGGGCCCGGCAGAAAGACCCACGAAGTCGGAAGAAGACGGCGAGGAAGCCCGGGACCCCCGCTAGCAAAAGAGCTAGCAGAAGATAGCGGGGGGCCGGCAGAAAGACCCCCAAAGACGGCGAGGAAGCCCGGGACCCCGCTAGCAAAAGAGCTAGCAGAAGATAGCCGGGGCCCGGCAGAAGGACCCCCGAAGTCGGAAGAAGACCCTCGGAGCTGCCCATAAAATTACTTTTCAAACCTGTGTTGTCTTTTTTTATTGACTTATTTTGCCACCAGGTGAATGGGTAGGGGTACGATGTACCCCATACTCATTCACATAGGGTGGGGGGCAGGTATCTGGGGTCCCCCTTATTAAAGGGGGCTCCCGGATTCCGATAAGCCCCCCGCCCGCAGACCCCGACAACCAACGGCCAGGGTTGTCGGGAAGAGGCCCTTGTCCCCATCAACATGGGGGCAGGGTGCTTTGGGGTGGGGGGGCCGCAGGTCGCCCCCCCCTGCCCCGAAGCACCAAACCCCCCATGTTGAGGGCACGCGGCCTGGTACGGTTCAGGAGGGAGGGGGGGCCGCTCTCTCGTGCCCCCCTTTTCCCCTGCGGCCTGCCAGGTTGAGTGCTCGGATAAAGGGTCTGGTGTGTATTTTTAGGGGACCCCACGCAAATTTTTTTGGTTTTTGGCGGGGGGTTCCCCTTAAAATACATGCCAGACTTGAAGGGCCTGGTATGGATTCTGGGGGGACCCCCACGCCAGTTTTTTTTTCATTTTTTGGGGGGGCCCCTTTGAATCCATACTAGACCCAAGGGCCTGGTATGGACCTGGGGGGGGACCCCACACTGTTTTTTTTTGTTTTTTTTTACATTTCCTTTAACAACCAGCTATAAACAGGTAAAACAAAAAATCGCCGCAAAATTGCGGTAGTAGCGTTTTGGATGTGGGTCCATTGAATTCTATTACATCCAAAACACTGTTTTTGGCCTGGCAAAAAAAATCTGCAGTTGCGTTTAAAATCGTTTTTCACAAACCCTCAAAATGCCTTCAGACGCCAAAGATTTCCACGTTTCAGACGCGGTACCAGCGTTTAGCCGCATTTTAGTTTAGAAGCGTTTTTAAAGGTGACCTATTTTTTTACATTGATAAACTCCAAATTTATGGCAAATGAGGAAAAAAAAATATATATATATATATAAATGAAATTGCTTCCATTGCATTGTGGACAATCCACAACTTGGGGCAGCTGACGTGGCAAGTGGACAATCCACAATTTGTGGCAAGTGACACGCTAAATACAACTACACTGCTGCTCTCAGCTGCTGGTATCACTCTGGTCCCACAAAATAGCTAAAATCGTTAATAATACTGTTTTTGGAGCTTAGGGCGGCTCCTTATCATATACACGCAAATGTGGTAAAACACGGCATGCAAACGCCACAAAGCGCGCCTTTCTAAACGCCACTTTCAACCTTAGTTCAGAACACTTTGCACCAGCGCCCCGTCTACATGGGGCCTAAAAACGCCTATGCCATTTACAGCTCAAAAACGCCATGGTGGCCATGAGGCCATAGGCTAACATGGAGAGATGTTTTTAAGCTGCAAAAAACGCTCAAACAAGCGGCTTGAAAAACGTCCGTGTGCATGTAGCCTTATATTAACCACTTGCGCACTGCCCAGACCAAGTTTCACATTTCAGCGCTGATGCACTTTCAATGACAATTGCGCGCTCATACAACACTGTAACCCAATGAAAATGTTTTATTTGTTGGCACACAAATAGAGCTTGCTTTTGGTGCTATTTGATCACCTTTGTGTTTTTTTTAATTTATTTTTTCTATAAATACAAAAGACCAAGTTTAAAAAAAAAAAAATGGATATTTTACCCACTTCAGCACTGGGCCTATTCTGGCACTTCTCTCCTTCATGTAAAAATCATAAATTTATGGCTATAAAATTACTTCTAAACACCAAACATTATATATGTTTTTGGAGCAGACACCCTAGGGAATAAGATGGCGGTCATTGCAAATTTTTATCTCGCTCGGTATTTGCGCAATAAATTTTCAAACGCCTTTTGTTTGCTAAAAATATTACAAAACAGTAAAGTTACGGCCAATTTTTTGGTATAATGTGAAAGATGTTGTTATGCTGAGTAAATAGATACCTAACACGTCACGCTTTAAAATTGCGCACACTCATGGCATGACACCAAACTTCAGTAATTAAAAATCTCCCTAGGCGATGCTTTAATTTTTTTTACACGTTACCATTTTGGCATTACAGAGGAGGTCTAGTGCTAGAATTGTTGCACTCGTTCTAACACACACAGCAATAACTCACATGTGTGGTTTGAACGGCGTTTACATATGTGGGCGGGACTTTTTCGTATTTTTGCTTATTTTTTTTTATTTATTTTTTTTACTTTTTTGTATTTCTTACTCTTTTTTTATTTCTTTTTTATTTTTTTGGATCACTTTTATTCCTATTACAAGGAATGTAAACATCCCTTGTAATAGGAATGTGTGTGACAGGTCCTCTTTATGGAGAGATGCGGGGTCAATAAGACCCTGCATCTCTCCTCCAGGCTGGAAAGCATGATATTGGTCCAAAAAAATCACCAATCTCATGCTGACAGCCGAGATCACAGCTTGGTTAACATACGGGAACACGGCGTGATGTCATAACGTCGTGCCCGCGCCTTACACGGTCATAGAGATGACTGATGGCCATCTGGTCACCAGTCATCTCCAAATCGTTCTCCGAGCCCCAGATGGCACGGGAGAGCCCGGAGAAGCACCGGATGACGGCAAGAGGGGGGGGGAACGTCCCCTCCCCCCGCCTATAAGAACAATCAAGCGGCGGAACTGCCACTATGATCGTTTTTATTGTGCACAGAATCCCTGGCTAAAAAGAATGATATCTGAATGATGCCTGCAACTGCAGGCATCATTCAGATGTCACCGCCCAAAGCCAAGGATGTCATTTGACAGTGGGCGGTAGGAAACTGGTTAATATTTTAAAAAAAGGTAATTTTTCTTCTTCATTGATGTACACTGATGAGACTGCACTAATGGGCACCAATAAGGTGGCAAGGGTGGGCACTGAGAGGTGGCATTGCTATTTGGCACTGGTGGGCAGTGAGAAGTGGCACTGCTAGGTGGCAATGATAGTTGGCAGTGATGGGCACTGATAGGCAGCACTGCTAGGTGCCACTGATTGGCACCAGTGGTGGGCATTGATAGGTGGCACTGGCAGGGGCTACTAATTGTCACAGATGATGCAGAATTGCCTCTTCCTCTTCGGGCCCGATGTCCCTTGCACATAAGCCGGTGATTGCCTTTTTTTTATGCTCACGCTGTCAGCACAAGGAGAAAACAAAAACCATTACCCAGCTTTTGTTTACATCACGTGATCAGCTGTCATTTGCTGACAGCTGATCACATGGTAAAGGGCAGGGATCGGGCCCCTTACTCGGATCTGTCATCACCTGAGTCTCAGTGACTCTGTGACCACAGCGCGCGCAAAGGGGAGGACGTTTATTGACGGACTCCCGGCAATTGAGGACCATGCTGAGCCGTCGATCAGTTATAGCGCTGATCTCAAGTGATTAAAGAGGGTCTAAATGGGCCATTGACATGCATCACAATTCAACTTAGGAATGAGTCTTTGAAAAGTTAAACTAAATAATTTGGCCACTTTATCCTTCCAAATAATTCACTTCCTGTCACATAGCCACACAGGAAGTGAGGGAAAATCCCTAACAATGTCTTTCCTTGGGGACACACAGGTCAGTCTAAATACTTTCCCCATTATGCACATTGCACTCCAGCATATTGCGGGGTATACCCCAAATTATTAGGTATTTTGGACTTTATTTACTAAAGGCAAATCTACTTTGCACTACAAGTGCACTTGCTGTATATCTGAGGGGGACATGCAAGCCAAAAAAATACACCATCTTTGCTTTTACATGATTGGAACAGCCAATCACCAGTACTTTCCCTCAGATTTTCAGCAGCTACACTTTTACTGCAGAGTGGATTTGTCTTTACTAAACCCCAAACTATACATTGATTTGGGGTGTACACAACAAAGTGCTAGAGTGCAATTTGCTCAATGGGGACACTAGTTAGATTGATCTGTGTGTCCCCAAGAAAAGACATTGGTAGGGTTTTACCTTCACTTCCTGTTTAGCTGTGTGACAGGAAGTGAAGCCAATTTTAAGAAAAGGAGACAAACGCCAAACTACAAAAAAAAAAAAAAAAAACACACACGCAGGGGTTCTAACACTTACTTTGTTTCCCTCAAAATGCCCACAATTAGAATTGTATGGCCTTGAGCTATTTTTAAGTGCAGTGCTCTAAATCAGTGCTTCTCAAGTACCCCAACAGGCCATGTTTGCAGGTTTTCCTTCATCTTGCACATGTGCTTTAATCACAGTCAATGGTTTTGATTTTTGGACAGCAATTCTCGATAAGATAAATTCACAAAACATGTCCTGTTGGGGGTACTTGAGGGCTGAGGCTGAGAACCACTGCAGTAAAAAAGGAAAATTGAATACTTACCGCTCTGTATTTTTTCATTTCCTGGTGACTTCCCATGGCAGCACACAATACAATCCGTGCATATGCTAGCATGAAGGCACCAGATTAGACAAATCACACCAGTTTTGTTTTGACATGCCAATCAGCTGTCACATTTGTTGCAAAGAAAAGAAAACAAACATCAAAACTTTGCATCAAATTTTATTGGTCAACAAAACAAAAGGGAAGGCAAAATAAAAAACATGGTCAATTTGAAACAGTTACAGACTCAACATCTTGAGAAATTTTTGGCCAAAAAAAAAAGGCAGCACAGACAATGAAATCAAAGTGAACAAACGACACACATTAACATCAGAATTTCCCCCACACAAAAAATATATAATCCACAAAAGTTAACCAATCACCTGTTTTGCAAAGACATAACAAATAAAATACATGTGTTACAAACTCGATAAGGGCACCAACATGTAAATTTTGCACGCGCGCACGCGCGCACACACGCGCACACACGCACACGCACACGCACACACGCACACACACACACACACACGCACACGCACACTTGCCTCTTCTCAGGGCAAGCGAACGAATGCTCCTTGTGAGCTTTATATAACAGGTTTGTGAGCTAATGAGGCAATTGAAAACACATGTACGGTCCATGAAACACCCAAAATGCAAGTTCACTCAATGTAGAGACTGAAATTCAAAGTGGGTACACCTGTTAAGGATGTCCTTCAATTACTAACCCATCAAAACACTATCTGAGTGAGCATGCCCAGAAATATCCAGGCCCTGTTCACACACAAAAAGCACGCAAAAAAAAAACTAACTGGCTGGGCATGTGCAGAACAACACCAATGCAGCTAGCAAAAAATACCCCCCCCCCGTCCAAAATTAAGCACATCATCCAGCATGCTACAAAATTAGAGATGGGACAATCACCCCTCCCCCCCCACCAACAAATACCATTGCAGCCTATGGGAACTGACTTGTTAATTTTGCTAGTCCCCACTTGGCTGGCTTATCTTCTAGTTATTGGCCTTAAAATGGGGGCCCAGGTCCCACCCTAAGGGACATATATCAATGTCACCAATTTGGAAAACACCAAAAACAAAACAAGGAGAAGTGCCTTTAAATATGCCAAATTGCTTAAGGGCCATTTCACACCACATGCAGTGCATTGCGTTTTTTATGCATCCAAAATGCATGGAAAGTTGGTTATATGGTTCTAAATGGCAGTGTTTGTTCCAGTGCGTTCCAGTTCCACAAAAAAGTAGAACATGCTGCATTTTACCTGCATTGGACTGTACTGGAACGCATCAAAACGCATCATAAACGCACTGAAACGCACAGGAACAAACCTAAATGCAACAAAAACGCACTGGAACACACTTGTCCTTATCTATGGTTAATAAAAAAGAGGGGGGGAAAGCACTGGACTGCATCAAAAACGTACCAAAAATGCACTGGAACGCATGAAAAACGTGCATGCAGAAAAGCACCTGGAACGCATCCGGATTGTGTTTCTATGGTGTGAACTGGCCCTAGTTCACACTATAGAAACGCAGTCTGGGTGCGTTCCAGGTGCTTTTCTGCATGCGCGTTTTTGACACATTCCAGTGCATTTTTGATGCGTTTTTTGATGCAGTCCAGTGTTTTTTTCCCCCTCTTTTCACTTAGGACAAGTGTGTTGCAGTGCATCTTTGGTGCATTTAGGTGCGTTGCGGTGCATTCTAGTGCATTTTTGGTACGTTCCGTTGCGTTTTTGATGTGTTTTACTGGGGTCCAGTACAGTTTTGTACCTAAAAAATGCAGCATGACCAATTTTTTTTTTGGCTTTCTGAAACGCACTGGAACGGACTGCAGTGGTGTGAACTATGCCATTGGAATTAATGTGATCAACTTTCTTTGCATTTTTCAGGCATCAAAAACGCACTGCACTGCATCCGGTGTGAACTGGCCCTAAATATCATACCTGGGGGGTGTCTATAGTATGCCTGTAAAGTAGCGCATGTTTTCCATGTTTATAACAGTTGGAGAGCAAAATGACATTTCTAAAGTAAAATAATAGTCATTTAAAAGTCTTTGCGGCTGTAATGAATTGCTGGTTCCCGTCAATACAGATAAAAGTCATTGAAAGTCTTTGCTAACCCAAAAAAAAAAATGTGTGGGGGTCCCCCAAATTCCATAACCAGGCCCTTCAGGTCTGGAATGGATATTAAGGGGAACCCCGCTGCAAATTTTTAATAAAAATGATGTGGGGCTCCCCCCAAATATCCATACCAGGCCCTTCAGATCTGGCATGGATTTTAAGGGGAACTCCACCCCAAATTAAAAAAAAAATGGCGTGGAGTCCCCCTAAAAATCCACACCAGACCCTTTATCCGAGCACATAACCTGGCTGGCCGCAGGAAAAGAGGGGGGACGAGAGCGGCCCCCCCTCCCTCCTGAACCGTACCAGGCCACATGCCCTCAACATGGGTAGGATGTCCCCATGTTGATGGGGACAAGGGCCTCATCCCCACAACCCTTGCCCGGTGGTTGTGGGGGTCTGCGAGCGGGGGGCTTATCGGAATCTGGAAGACCCCTTTAACAAAGGGGACCCCCAGATCCCGCCCCCCCTATGTGAAATGGTAATGGGGTATAAATGTACCCCTACCATTTCACAAAGAAAGTGTAAAAAATTAAAAAAATTACAAGAGCCGGTTTTTGACAATTCCTTTATTAATGTCTTTTCCTTTCTTCCATCTTCTTCTTCCATCTTCCTCCATCTTCTTCTTCCATCTTCTTCCATCCTCTTCTTTTCTCCATTCGGGTTTCTTCCTCTATCTTCATCTTCATCTTCATCTTCCTTCTTCCTTCGGTCTTCTCGTCCGCATCTTGCTCCGGCTTCTTCCCTTCTTCTTTCTTCTCCGGCCGCTCCGTTTGAATTGGAGGTTCCCGCTGTGGCTGTTCTTCAGTTCCATTCTGGGTCCGCTTACACCCGGTGACCCCGCCCCCCTCTGACGCACATGGATTTCCCCGTGGTGTCAGAGGGGAGCGGAGCCACAGGGGGGCAGCGGACCAAGTGGAGAACTGAAGCGTCGCACAGCGGGAACCTCCAATTCAAACGGAGCGGCCGGAGAAGAAAGAAGAAGGGAAGACGCCAGGGCAAGATGCGGACGAGAAGACCGAAGGAAGAAGGAAGATGAAGATAAAGATGAAGATGAGGATGAAGATAAAGATGAAGAGGAAGAAACCCGAATGGAGAAAAGAAGAAGATGGAAGAAGAAGATGGAAGAAGAAGAAGATGGAAGAAAGGAGAAGACATTAATAAAGGAATTTTCAAAAACCGTCTCTTGTCATTTTTTACATTTTTTACACTTTCTTTGTGAAATGGTAGGGGTACATTTGTACCCCCTTACCACTTCACATAGGGGGAGGGGCGGGATCTGGGGGTCACCTTTGTTAAAGGGGTCTTCCAGATTCCGATAAGCCCCCCACCCGCAGACCCCCACAACCACCGGGCAAGGGTTGTGGGGATGAGGCCCTTGTCCCCATCAACATGGGAGTGGTTTCATAATTATCAGTCAGCTCTGGCAGCTGCAGGGCACTAATGAGGAAAGCTGCTGGGCCTGCATCCCTTTAGACGTGTTCCTATTGGGAGTATCTCAACAAACAAAATGTCATTTATGTTGCAGGGGATGCCTGAAATCTGACTTGTATCTTAGGCAGACTTCTGGGAAAATCGGTGAGCCAATCACACAAGCAGGAAATTATGTTTCTGGGGAGTGGTCAGTAGACATTCTGTGTACAGAACAACTCCATGTAGCCATATTGTATAGCATTTATAGAAAATGACAGTGGCTGCAGAATAAAAAGGAAATGTTTTTAATAACATTCAATTACAATATGACTTGTATTGCAATTGTAAACGCTATACTATTTTTTCTTTATTTGCTATTTTTTTCCCCCACGAAAGTGGAGTTATCCTTCAAGTGAGAGAAGTGTTCTGAGTGTAATGAGGAGCAATGTGAAGCCTCTCTTTTAAGTTGGAGTGTCTCCTTAACCCTGTACCAGTGTGAAAGTCGGCCTCAGCACGATTTCGGGGGACTAGCGAGTGCTTGTTCTGAGTCCCTCACCTTCTCCTTCCGTAACCTGAACACGCTATCCACTGAGTCAATTTCAATCCCCAGGTGTGACAAATAAGTGGTAGAGTTCTGTTGGACCTGGTAATCTCAAACCATGCAGAGCACATTACTAATGTTCAGATAAAGGAACACCTGGGTAGCAGTGACCATAACATGATTTCATTTGATGTTAGCTGTAAGCAAAAATCACATACAGGAAAGATAAAAACACTTAATTTCAAGAGAGCAAATTTTCCAAGGATAAGGGCTGCTCTCCAGGACTTAGACTGGGAGGGAATATTGGCATTAATGGGCACAGAACAGAAATGGGAATTCTTCAAAAAGACTGTTTGTGAACTCACTGCAAAGTATATTCCCATGGGCAATAGGTTTAAAAGGCTAAAAATAAAACCTATGTGGCTCACGGCCAAAGTTAAAAAAGCTATAAACTATAAGAAAAGAGCTTTTAAAAAATATAAAAATGAAGGAACACTAGTGTCATTTAAATGTTACAAAGAATATATCAGGATATGTAAAAAGGAAATCAAGGATGCAAAAACTCAAAACGAATGACAGATTGCAAAAGATAGTAGGACAAACCCCAACAAATTCTTCAAATATATAAATAGTAAAAAGGTAAAGTCCCTTTACAAAATAATCTAGAGTGGGTGACTGAGGACAAAGAGAAGGCTAATTTATTAAATACTTTCTTCAACTCTGTGTATACAAAGGAGCATGGGGGAGTTCATGTCCATAATGGGGGTGGTAGTGACACAGCCCCAAATGATCCACCATCGCTCAAAAGTGATATGGTCCAGAAATATTTAGACAGAATAAAGGTGGATAAAGCACCTGGACCAGATGGCATACACCCACGGATCCTAAAAGAATTGAGCTCTGTAAGTTCAAAGCCATTGTATCTAATTTTTAGGGACTCCTTAATGATAGGAATAGTACCACTGGTTTGGCGCAGGGCCAATGTGGTGTCTATATTTAAAAAGGGAACTAAGTCTTTAACAAGTAACTATAGACCTGTTAGTTTAACTTCTATAGTTGGGAAGATACTGGAGAGATTAATAAAAGACCACATAGATGAGTTCTAGCTGGAAATTCATGAAATACAGAAGTTGTCAGACAAACCTGATTTCTTTTTATGAAGAAGTAAGTAAAACCTTGGACAGAGGGGTGGTGGTGGACGTGGTATACTTGGATTTTGCAAAAGCGTTCGATACAGTTCCCCACACACGGCTCATGTGTAAGGTAAAGTCTACAGGATTGGAAATATCAGTTTGTAAATGGATAGAAAACTGGCTAAAAGACAGAATTCAGAGAGTAGTGGTTAATGATTCTTACTCTGAATGGTCCAAGATTATATCAGTGGTGTACCCCAAGGTTCAGTACTGGGACCCTTAATTTTTAATATCTTTATAAATGATATTGGGTCTGGGATCAAAAGTAACATTTCTGTCTTTGCAGATGACACCAAGCTATGCAGTGGAATAACGTCCTTACAGGATGTCTCCAATTTACAAGCAAACCTCAATGCTCTGTCTAACTGGGCGACTATGTGGCAGATGAGGTTTAATATTGATAAATGTAAAGTTATGCACTTGGGGGCTAAGAATATGAATGCATCATACATACTAGGGGGAGTACAACTGGGAGAATCCGTAGTGGAAAAGGATCTGGGGGTTTTGGTAGATCATAAGCTCAATAATGGCATGCAATGCCAAGCTGCAGTTTCCAAAGCGAGCAAAGTCCTTTCTTGTATTAAGAGAGGTATGGACTCCAGAGAGAGAGATATAATTTTGCCCCTGTTCAAATCATTAGTAAGACCTCATCTGGAATTTGCAGTTCAGTTTTGGGCACCAGTTCTCAAAAAGGATATTGGAGAACTGGAGAAAGTGCAGAGAAGGGCAACCAAACTGAGAAGAGGCATGGAGGAGCTCAGCTATGAGGAAAGATTAGAGAAACTGAATTTATTCACTCTTGAGAAGAGGAGATTAAGGAGGGATATGATCAACATGTATAAATATATAAGGGGTCCATATAGTGAACTTGGTGTTGAGTTATTCACTTTACGGTCAACACAAAGGATAAGGGGGCAGTCTTTATGTCTGGAGGAAAAGAGATTTCACCTCCAAATACGGAAAGGTTTTTTCACAGTAAGAGCTGTAAAAATGTGGAATAGACTCCCTGCAGAGGTGGTTCTGGCCAGCTCAGTCGCTTGCTTTAAGAAAGACCTGGATTCATATAGAATTGGGTATATGGGATTGTATGATATTATTATTATTATTATTTTTTTATGGTTGAACTGGATGGACTTGTGTCTTTTTTCAACCTGACTAACTATGTAACTATGTAACTATATTGTTTTCTTGTGGGCAACTGGAGCTAAAAAATTCTTAAACGCAGATAACACGATTCTTAGCAGTCTTTTGCATTCCTTCGTAACCCCCTTCATATCGCTTCCTTATTTATAGGAAATCATCTGCATAGTGTGTGACTTTACCCATCTCCCCTTCTATGTGCCACTGCAGAAAACAGCTAAAAGTCTCAAACAAGGAGTAGGATATTATTATTATTAGACAAAAATTATTGTAAAATTGTCCCTCCGATTTGCAATCCGTAAACTAGATTCAGTGTCTATTTGTGCTAGACTGCTAGTGCACTGACAGTTCGACTGATACCTCACCCTGCATACCTTGTGTGCTATGGCATCATTCGACAACCTGCCCTTGGCATATGAAAGGTGCTGTATCAAACAAGATTTTCCCTTGTCCTTTTTGGCACCAACTCCAGCAGTGAAACCAGCATACCCCTTATGAGTGTATCTTTAAAAGGACCAACCATTCTGCCCAGACTGACTTCCTTGTCAACTTAGTCCTTGAGCGTCCCTGGAAATTCTCTTGGAGATTTCAAATTCACCTGTTTTTTGGAATCCTTTGTCACTTCCCAACACAAGCAATTTAAACTCTGATTTAAACTCGTCCCTGATCAATTCCGCTACCTCCCTTCTTGGATATTTTTGCAGCCACGGTATCAGCCAGCGCACCTTTATCGGGCTCTTCCCAGGAGCATGAAAAAAAGTTCTTCTACCCTGATATTATATGTATACCAATTTACCATCATGCTTAAGTTTACCCTATTTTGGGCAGGTTTGAATCCTGACCCTTTTGGCACACACTCATTTAGAATTGGTGAGGCCACTTTTACAGCAGCCAAAAGGGGGAAGTAGATGTCTAAGTGATATGGGCCAAGGAAAGGGTTATTTGAAGCTTGATGTCAAACCATTCTCTCATTTTATATCCTAAGGGAAGTGTTTGCTGGGATGCTCTTTCATCTACTGGGCATAAAACAGGGCTAAGACGAGTATTTATTGAACTTACCTGGGGTTAGAGCAGGATAGCCTGCAAGTCTGCTAGCTAGGCAAAGGGGGTCGAGAGTAGGGACAGATGAGCGGGCTTAGGGAGGAGGCAGCTGTAAGGTGGGGCTCCCCATCTGTTATCACCTTCCACGTAGGCGGCAAAGATCTTGGAAGCATAAAGCCACTGGACATAATATTTGACCTAAAGACAGTTAAACACAGAGCCTCGTAAAGGTGGACAGGTGTGAAATTATTCTGGTCAAGATTAATCAGCAGGTTCTCATGGTGGCGAGCAGCATCTGGTTTAGCTATAGAGAGGTCCAGGAAAATGAGGATTCATGGAACTTACCTAAGATTAGAGCAGGATGGCCTACAAGTCTGCTAGCTAGGCAAAGGGGGTCGAGAGTAGGGGCAAACGAGTGGGCTTATGGAGAAGTCAGCTGTGAGGTAGGGCTCCCCATCTGTGATCATCTTCCACGCATGTGGCAAAGACCTTCTAAGCATAACGCCACTGGACCTAATATTTGACCTAAAGACAATTATACACAGAGCCATGTAAAAGGTGGACAGGTGTGAAATTATTCTGGTCAAGAATAATCAACAGGTTGTTATGGTGGCGAGCAGCATCTGGTTTAGCTATAGAGAGGTCCAGGAAGAATGTGAATAAAACAATCAAACCGTTCATAAGAGGACTTAGGGGTTTCACAATTGAGCATGGACTGATTGAGAAGGATTGCCCTACACCTCTCTGATGCAGGCCTTATTTTAAATAATGGACAACAGGATGGACTCGATGGTGGTCTTAGTATAGATGAGTGTGGAGTAATAAAGCAGGAAGATGAGAGGAGGTTACAGACCCCTACTTTGTTTATAGTGTGAGATTACTGTACCCCACAAGGTGGATTTGGTACCCTCTCTGGGCTGAAAGGAGGAATAGACTCTTACTGTGAGGCAGAGTTCAGGTATGCAAGGCAATAAAGGCTAAGTGAAGACTTCATAGTGGACATTCTGAAAAGAGGTGTGTCTCAACATCCCCGGGGGCAGCTGAGGGCAAGCAGGCTCAGCTACAGAGTGTGGCCCTAGCAGGCCAAAAATATATTTGGGGATTATGGGGCTGAGTGCAGACGGCCCTCTGTGGAGTCTGAAAGGGTTTACAGAGGGCAGTCTCAGTGAATTTTATAACTGTCTATTTACTGCCAGAAGGTATATTAAATCTGTCTCATTATCAGCCTTTCTAACTTCTGCCACAGATACTTGACTGGCTCAGAATAGCTTCATGCAGTTTATTTTGAAAGAGTATACCATTATATACAGATTAAAAAATAGTTATCCTACAGTTGACAGTTCTTATGGTATGAAATGACATTATCTAGATTACCGTATATACTCGAGTATAAGCCGAGTTTTCCAGCACATTTTTTTGTGCTGAAAATGCCCCTCTCGGCTTATACTCGAGTCACCTTTTTGCCCCTGTACTTCCGAACTTTGCGGACCCGGTACCGGCCGGTCGTAGGTCCCCTAAACCCCAAACTAGCCCCACTCTTCCTGTACAAGTGTGAAAAGTTTGTTGTCTGGGGGACCTACGACCGGGGAGCACTGATTTTTCAAACCGGGCACCCCTTCCATAGACTCCCATGTTAAACGTAATTTCTCTGGTAAATTTGGGGACCCGGTACCGGCCGGCCGTAGGTTCCTTGGACCCGAAACTTGGCACACATGTAGCCACAGTTCTCCTCTACAAGTTTGCAAAGTTTGCTGTCTGGGGGACCTACGGCCGGGGATCACCGATTTTTCAAAACCGGGCACCCATTCCATATACTCCCATGTTAAACGTAAGTCTAGTCATGGACACAGTGAGGCATGGGCACAGTGAGGTATGGGCACAGTGAGGTATGGGCACAGTGAGGTATGGGCACAGTGAGGTATGCACATGGACACAGTGAGGAACAGTGAGGCATGCAGATGGACACCCTAGGCTTATACACGAGTCAATAACTTTTCCCAGTTTTTTGTGGTAAAATTAGGCGCCTTGGCTTATATTCGGGTCGGCTTAAACTCGAGCATATACGGTAATTAAAAAAAAATTTCAGTGACATTATCTGTACATTTGTATTAATGTTTTTTCGACGGACTTTAGCATAATGGAATTGCTCAAAAGTATGCCTAAACTCCTCTGGGGCCTTTAACAGGGCATGTAATGACCCACCTGCTGACAGCTGCTACCTTTGCTATCCTTGTTATGCACTGTGCTTGCTTTATTTATTTACATCAGGGTGTTGGCAGAAACAAGACACTGGCAAAGAGGCAACAGCTTTCACTTCCAACTTTTGAAATGGTCAGAATTGGAAGTAATTATGTGTTGCCGTACGACAAATAAAACACATCTCATTAGAATGAATTTAAAGGTTAGTACTGCACAGACTGTGCCAATAAACAAATGCTTCTTTGGACCTCACACACTGCTTTATTTTAGCAAAGAAAATACTTTACAGCTAGATTAATGGTAATAATATAAAATGACTTAAAGTATAACTAAAGGCAAAATGTTTTCTTTGTTTTTTTTTGGATAGAGTGGAGAGAGAGGAGCCTCTCCCTTTTAAAGTCCACCCCAGCAGTCCCTGCGCGGGGAATGGCACCCTGGGTGCTGCAAAGCATGCCGGGAAATGTAGTCCTGTGGGGAAAACGATACCCCGCTACACACTCTCCCCACTTGAAATCTTTGGTCCCTGAAAGACAGCATCAACAGTAGGAAAACACAAACTCATTAAGGGCAGCCAGAGAAGTTGGCAGAGGAAACTCCCACCAGAATGGGGAAGGGAGTTTGTCCTGCCCACTGGTTACATCAAAGGGGTTGACCTGTCTAACTGTGCCAGAGAGAGAGCTGGGGTCGCCTTCCGCTAAATGCACAGCAGAAGGATCAGGTGTTGGCAAAGTCCTTCTAGCAGTGGTTACTGTATCCTCAGAACTTTCCCCCATCTGGGTGTAGGTTAACTTCCGAGGAGGACGAATAACTCTTTTGGCCCTTTGTTCTCTTGGGGTGAATGTTACATCCCTCACTGTGTCTTCCTCTAACGTGGGTACACTGGGCTCCAATACTTCTGGTACATCCAAGTCAGGTGTAGGCAAATGTGAGGAGTAATCTTGATGATCAGCAGAAGGTGACCATGTGGCATCTTCCCACTCTTCAGCCAGAGGACTAGACGGAACAAACTCAGTGGCTTCCACGTTTAATGTACTATCCACAGTATCTTCAGATGGTGGAAGATCTATAGACATGGGTTCTGGGGTCTGAGAAGGCCACAACCATCCAAGCTCTTCATCTAAACTCTGATCCGAGGCATCCACTTCTCTAGACTGAGAAGCCTGAGACCGAGTGTTTGGCCTAGGTGTCTCCAAACTTGAGGATGGTTCAGGGGAACCTTCTACAGAAGGTATCCGGACCGCTTCTGAAAGTGGGAGTAAATGGTTCCTGTGCCATGTCTTCAGTGGCCCTATCTTCCCTTCTGGCTTTAGCTGATACACCGGCAAATCTGGTAACTTCTTACAGATCACATAGGGTTCAGGTCTCCATCTGTCTGCTAACTTATGCTTCCCTGGAACTCCTAGGTTGTGCAGCAGCACTCGGTCTCCTGGCTGGAGGTCCTGGATTCGAACCTTGAGGTCAAAGTTCCTCTTGTTCTGAGCTCCTCTTTGTTCTGAGGCCACTTGGGCCTGTTCAAAAGCCAGCTTCAAACTCTTCCTCAGTCTGTCTACATAGCCCTTGTGTGAGGTGGCTGAAGTGCGATCCGTGGATATGCCGAATGCCAGATCCACAGGCAGTCTTGCTTCCCTGCCAAACATAAGGCGATATGGAGAGTACCCTGTGGCATCGCTAGTGGTACTATTGTAGGCGTGCACTATGGCCGCTATATGCTTGCTCCAGTGCTGCTTCTGATCACTACTCAGAGTCCCCAACATATTTAATAGACCTCCTGTTAAACCTCTCCGGCTGAGCGTCACCCTGAGGATGATAAGGGGTGGTGCGGGTTTTCTTGATACCCAAAGAGTCCAACAGTTTCTTGATCAATTGACTCTCAAAGTCTCTCCCTTGGTCAGAGTGCAAGCATTGTGGCAGTCCGTAGTGCACAAAGTATTTCTCTACTAAGATTTTAGTTACAGTGGAGGCCTTCTGGTCTTTGGCTGGAAAAGCTTGGGCATAACGGGTGAAATGGTCGGTTATCACCAGAACATTTCCTTGTCCACTTAAGTCAGGTTCAAGACAGAGAAAGTCAATGCACACCAAGTCCAAGGGTCCTTGACTCTGCAGATGGCCCATTGGGGCAGCTTGACGTGGCAATGTCTTTCTCTGGATACAACGTGCACAGGAGTGGCAGTATTCCTCCACTTCAGCCCGCATACAAGGCCAATAGAACCTATCCCTTACAAGTTGGAATGTTCGTTCAGCCCCCAAGTGGCCATGATCATCATGTAAGGCAGCCAAGACGGTTCTTTGGTACTTTTCCGGCAGAAATAGCTGCCACTTCTCTTCCAGGTCATCAGAGGGGCCCCTTCGGTAGACCACCCCTTGATGAACCTGCAACTTGTCCCATTCCTTGTGAACCAACTGGGCCATCTTAGAAGGGTTCTTCAGAAGTCTGTCTGGATCCTGGTCCTCCAAGGTCTCCAGTGCTAATCTTCCCCAAGGATCTTCCAACTGGTCCTTCCTCAAATCCTTCTTGGACAGTTTGGGTAGGTCATCCTCTCCTACTTGGGTCACATTGCAGTAACACTTAGGCACTCCCACAGCAGAAACACCAATTTCTTCAGCCCTCGACCCACCACTAGCTTGAAGTTGTACTCCTTGACACAGGGCCCGTACCCCATCTGGGGTTACCTGGGTCCAATCTTCTGGATGGTGGGTGGGTGCATGGCCTCTTCTGGACAGCATGTCCGCATCACGGTTTCCTGCTCCCGGCCTATACTTCAGGCTGAAGTTGAACCCGGCTAGGGCGGCCAACCAACGGTGACCAGTGGCATCCAGCTTGGCCGTGGTGAAGAGATAGGTGAGTGGATTATTGTCAGTCTTTACTGTGAAGTCAGCTCCATACAGGTAATCTCTGAGTTTATCCACGACTGCCCACTTTAGGGCCAGGAACTCCAACTTGTGGGTGGGGTAGTTCTTCTCAGTGGGTAATAAGTAAAAAAACCTCGCGCCAGTTGAAAAAAAAATTATATATATATATATATGCTAATTAAGCTGCACCCCTGAAAAACTCAATGGATACCCATAAAGTGCAATGTGGAATTATATAACAAGGGGGCGCTAGTGAATGTATAAATTATAACTAATATATAAACAATCACATATGGAATGCTAAATCAAATAATAAATAAAAGTACATGAATTAACAATAATAAAAACATCAACTATTGATGTAACTTTGAATAAATGAAACAAATCGGATGTGATCTCAGCAAATGAACCCAATATAATGTAAAAAACATCCAGTGAGTGAATCGTGACTAATCCATAATAAAGTCCATAAAATGTGTTCCAGTATGTTCTTTGCAGTGAACCTTCACCAATACAAATACAACACCCAAAGTGCTATGGATGGATGGCCGCTTACCCCAAGATGTTGACCCTTTTAACTAAAAAAGGGTCAGATATCGCTTATCGCAAGATGCCACTTGCTAGTGAAAGGATTGAAATCCCAAGTCCATACGACTCCCCAGGATAGATGCGATTGGAATATGCAGATGAAACGAATAATACCAAAAATAGTGTAATCCCATTTATTAAAATATAAATCGATAATAAAAAAGGCCAAATGGCTCCTTACATTACGTGGTGCCTTAACCCGGCACTGAGGCTGAAAGGCATGTAGAAGCCAATTCGTTCCGTCCGTCCGTGTGGAGAGCTGGCGTGCGTTCCACCTGCTACAGCGGCTAACCAACGAGGACCGGAAGTAAGGTAAAAAACATGACCAAGTACCGCCTCGACGTACGTTTCGTTAAATCATCATCAGGAAGCGTACTGGGTCACTGAATGGGCGGACTTTTATAAGCCTGTCAATCAAGACAGGCTGGAAAACTAATTGTATCAGCCTCAGTGCCGAATCATAGGCACCAACGCAAAACATAATACATCAATAGTACATTTAAAAACAAATTAAATTGACAGGAATATTAGAATATACACCATATATCCTAAAACATAATTAATTATTTAATAAAAAACCGGGAAAAAGAAGCAATTAATAAATACTAAAAAATAAAGAGTATTTAATAAAACATTAATTTAAAATGGACTGCCAGAGGGAAAAATTAATCATTTGTTAAAAAACAATTTAAATCTAGATCTATGTTGAGTCCCTGTGGCTGCATCGTCTGTAGGCGATACAGCCATTGGGTCTCATTTTGAGAAATAGCTTTTTTCAAATCTGTGCCTCTCCAATGGGTCACCGCTCTGTCAATCCCATAGAATGTAAGCAGGCGAGGATCTCTGGCATGACACCGGTCAAAGTGTCGTGACACACTATGATTAGGGAATCCTTTGGAAATGTTGGTGACATGCTCATTAATTCTAACCCTTAATTCTCGTGTTGTACGTCCCACATACTGTAGGGAACATGGACATTCCAAAACGTATGTGACGTACTTGGAATAACACGTAATTAAGGGTTTGACCTGGAATTCTTGTTTTGTAACAGAGGACCGAAACTTGGTGATTTTTTTACCATATCGGGTGGTTGTGCGACAGGATTTACACCTTGTACAATAATGGAAACCAGAGCCATCCAAAAAAGTCAAGGGTTTTGATGGGGGGTCAGGGACATTGGGTGCTAACATATTTCTTAACCCTGGTGCTCGTCTATAGATAAATTTGGGTTTTGAGGGAATCATAATCATAGTGTGTCACGACACTTTGACCGGTGTCATGCCAGAGATCCTCGCCTGCTTACATTCTATGGGATTGACAGAGCGGTGACCCATTGGAGAGGCACAGATTTGAAAAAAGCTATTTCTCAAAATGAGACCCAATGGCTGTATCGCCTACAGACGATGCAGCCACAGGGAATCAACATAGATCTAGATTTAAATTGTTTTTTAATTTTTCCCTCTGGCAGTCCATTTTAAATTAATGTTTTATTAAATACTCTTTATTTTTTAGTATTTATTAATTGCTTCTTTTTCCCGGTTTTTTATTAAATAATTAATTATGTTTTAGGATATATGGTGTATATTCTAATATTCCTGTCAATTTAATTTGTTTTTAAATGTACTATTGATGTATTATGTTTTGCGTTGGTGCCTATGATTCGGCACTGAGGCTGATACAATTAGTTTTCCAGCCTGTCTTGATTGACAGGCTTATAAAAGTCCGCCCATTCAGTGACCCAGTACGCTTCCTGATGACGATTTAACGAAACGTACGTCGAGGCGGTACTTGGTCACGTTTTTTACCTTACTTCCGGTCCTCGTTGGTTAGCCGCTGTAGCAGGTGGAACGCATGCCAGCTCTCCACACGGACGGACGGAACGAATTGGCTTCTACATGCCTTTCAGCCTCAGTGCCGGGTTAAGGCACCACGTAATGTAAGGAGCCATTTGGCCTTTTTTATTATCGATTTATATTTTAATAAATGGGATTACACTATTTTTGGTATTATTCGTTTCATCTGCATATGCCAATCGCATCTATCCTGGGGAGTCGTATGGACTTGGGATTTCAATCCTTTCACTAGCAAGTGGCATCTTGCGATAAGCGATATCTGACCCTTTTTTAGTTAAAAGGGTCAACATCTTGGGGTAAGCGGCCATCCATCCATAGCACTTTGGGTGTTGTATTTGTATTGGTGAAGGTTCACTGCAAAGAACATACTGGAACACATTTTATGGACTTTATTATGGATTAGTCACGATTCACTCACTGGATGTTTTTTTACATTATATTGGGTTCATTTGCTGAGATCACATCCGATTTGTTTCATTTATTCAAAGTTACATCAATAGTTGATGTTTTTATTATTGTTAATTCATGTACTTTTATTTATTATTTGATTTAGCATTCCATATGTGATTGTTTATATATTAGTTATAATTTATACATTCACTAGCGCCCCCTTGTTATATAATTCCACATTGCACTTTATGGGTATCCATTAAGTTTTTGAGGGGTGCAGCTTAATTAGCATATATATATATAAAAAAAATTTCAACTGGCGCAAGGTTTTTTTACTTATTATTCACTTGAGGTTTTCTATAGAAAATTCTTTTCACCTACGCTGCCATGGATGTTTTCAATTTCATGAAAAGTCGCCAGACCAACATTGAGGAAATATTCCAACAAGCCCCCAGTCCTAATTTGGACCTCGAGAGAGGTTTTAAACAACTCCAATATGACATGGAAAAACAAATTAGACTGTGGTGGGATATAGCGTCGTTTGAGATGTACATAGGTAAAAATCTTACCCCCAGGAGACTTAGATGGGATGTTAATCCCAATGATGGGGTTGAAGACCTGACACTACTAGACGAGTGGTTTCAGTTCTTCAACGCCTGTGAACAGAAGCTTATGCAGTTAATGATTAGGAGACGACGAGCCAAAAATATTTTAGTAGAAGCAAAAATTGCAGATCTTAAAGAAAATATGCAACCTTTTATGGGCACTAAAGAGTATTTGGACAAAGCCCATAATCTCCAGACATATTTGTCAAAATATGATGGAGAAATTAAACAAAAAAACCGTAAAAAATATCAGAGGGATATAAAGGACTATGAGGAGAAAAAAGTTTATAAATGGCAGGAGGATTCGACATTGAATCATCCCAATGACCAGGGAATTGAGGATGATATGGAGGTTCACAATGTGGTCACACAGGTGGCCCGGAATTTTAAAAATACTCCATCCACCCCCAAAAATTCTAAAATTCAAAATAGTCAAAAAGTACAGGGATCACAAATTCCTAGGGGACCTCCCCCTCCGCCCCAACATCCAATCTATTATCCCCCGCCCACTAACTATTATCAGGATCAGTATGTAGCACCCACCTATAATAGGTATGGACCACTTGATAATAGACCTATGGATTATGGTTATCCCTATTCTTACCCAGGCCCTAGCCAACATCAGTCTAGACCACCTAGGGGTAACTTTAGAGGGAACCATAGAGGCAGACCCAATCAACATCAAAACAATTACCAACAGGGGGGGGAATGGAGGGGATGGAAAGAACCTTACAAAATCCCACCCACTACCCCGCAATATTCCAAAGAACCTACCGCAAAAGGGGTAGAAGAGGGGGAACCAGGAAGAAAAAGACCAAGGGACAATTAACAACAGGGATTTTTAACCTAACCAATATAGAACTCTCCAAAGAAGAATTAGGTGTTCTCTCTCAGGGTTTAAAGTATGCGCCAGATAAAAACATCAATAAGTTTGAGCTATTTATAGATGTAGAAAAGTACGTCAGAAAACTTAATATTAAAAAACATTTTGCTTCTCAGACCCCTACTGTTTCATCCGCAGTGGTAACTGAACAGTTTGTTCAGAGTGGTTTGAGAAACAATTCTGTTTTTAACCCCAAAAAAGGGACCCATCATCATGTCGAGGTATTTAAAAACATGGTGCAGGATGAAATTAAATCAGTTGAAGTCAAACACATTAGGAAAAATCGTGTAATAATAGAAGGTATCAAACAGCTAGAAAATAATAAAAACCTGGTGGTCCGCCCGGCAGACAAAGGGGGTGCTGTCGTGGTAGTCACCAAGGATGATTATAACATAGAAATTCAACGGCTGTTGGGTGACGCTGAAACCTATAGGGTGCTCGCCTCTGATCCGATTTGTAAACTGTGAACTGAATTGACCAATTGGGTCTCTAGAGGGGTGGATCAACATATCCTGAATCTGAAAGAAGCACAATATTTGGTCCCACGGGCTCCTCGCACCCAAGTACTATATACGGTACCCAAAATTCATAAAACCAGAGTCAAACCTCCTGGCCGACCCATCATAAGTGGGATAGGGTCTCTGTATTCTCGTGTTGGAGAGTATATTGACATATATCTCCAACCATTGGTAGCACAGGGTAAGTCCTTTTTGAAGGACAGTAGAGAGCTTATTAAGTCTATATCCAATATACCAGTGACAACTAATACAATTTTGGTTACAGTTGACGTGGAGTCACTGTATACCAACATCAAACAAAATGAGGCTCTAGTAGCTGTAAGATTAGCTTTGGTTGAACAATCTAAGATACCTGTTGACCAAATTGATTTTTTGATGGAAGGTCTCAAACAAGCTATGGGCCATAATTATTTTTGGGCCCAGGGTCAATTCTTCAACCAGATAAAGGGGGTAGCTATGGGGGCTCGTTATGCCCCCAGTGTAGCCAACCTAGTACTCAATAAATGGGAGAATGAAACTATATATCATGAACCCAAGGCAGCTCTTTTGTACTATAAAAGGTACATTGATGATATTATCCTGTTGTGGGAGGGCCCAATAGAGGATTTAATTACTTTCATCACATACCTTAATAACAACCATTATGGTCTTACATTTACAGCTGAATGGAGTACAGATACAGTGAACTACCTAGATTTGACTTTGATTAAGAAAAATAACATGATTAGTTCTAAGACCTTCTTTAAGAGCACAGACAGAAATGGTTTTGTGCCAATTACTAGTTGTCATCACCCACAATGGTTGGGAGCTATTCCAAAAGGTCAGTACATGAGGATTAGAAGGAATTGCGAGAGTATTACTGACTTCCATGAACAGGCCTCCATTCTAACCGAAAAGTTTATGGAAAAAGGTTACTCTTCTCATGTACTTCAAAAAGCTCAGCATCAAGTGGCCATTATGGATAGAGAGACACTCTTGACCTCCAAGAAAAAGCCTCCTTTCCAAGGAGATTTGGCTTTTGTATCTGGCTTTCATAGGCAGTACAAAACAATTGAGCGTACCTTTCAGAAATTTTGGCCTATACTCCTTAAGGATAGAGATTTGGTTAATGTACTTCCCTCAAAGCCCAAATGTATCTATAGACGAGCACCAGGGTTAAGAAATATGTTAGCACCCAATGTCCCTGACCCCCCATCAAAACCCTTGACTTTTTTGGATGGCTCTGGTTTCCATTATTGTACAAGGTGTAAATCCTGTCGCACAACCACCCGATATGGTAAAAAAATCACCAAGTTTCGGTCCTCTGTTACAAAACAAGAATTCCAGGTCAAACCCTTAATTACGTGTTATTCCAAGTACGTCACATACGTTTTGGAATGTCCATGTTCCCTACAGTATGTGGGACGTACAACACAAGAATTAAGGGTTAGAATTAATGAGCATGTCACCAACATTTCCAAAGGATTCCCTAATCATAGTGTGTCACGACACTTTGACCGGTGTCATGCCAGAGATCCTCGCCTGCTTACATTCTATGGGATTGACAGAGCGGTGACCCATTGGAGAGGCACAGATTTGAAAAAAGCTATTTCTCAAAATGGGACCCAATGGCTGTATCGCCTACAGACGATGCAGCCACAGGGACTCAACATAGATCTAGATTTAAATTGTTTTTTAACAAATGATTAATTTTTCCCTCTGGCAGTCCATTTTAAATTAATGTTTTATTAAATACTCTTTATTTTTTAGTATTTATTAATTGCTTCTTTTTCCCGGTTTTTTATTAAATAATTAATTATGTTTTAGGATATATGGTGTATATTCTAATATTCCTGTCAATTTAATTTGTTTTTAAATGTACTATTGATGTATTATGTTTTGCGTTGGTGCCTATGATTCGGCACTGAGGCTGATACAATTAGTTTTCCAGCCTGTCTTGATTGACAGGCTTATAAAAGTCCACCCATTCAGTGACCCAGTACGCTTCCTGATGATGATTTAACGAAACGTACGTCGAGGCGGTACTTGGTCACGTTTTTTACCTTACTTCCGGTCCTCATTGGTTAGCCGCTGTAGCAGGTGGAACGCACGCCAGCTCTCCACACAGACGGACGGAACGAATTGGCTTCTACATGCCTTTCAGCCTCAGTGCCGGGTTAAGGCACCACGTAATGTAAGGAGCCATTTGGCCTTTTTTATTATCGATTTATATTTTAATAAATGGGATTACACTATTTTTGGTATTATTCGCTTTATCTGCATATTCCAATCGCATCTATCCTGGGGAGTCGTATGGACTTGGGATTTCAATCCTTTCACTAGCAAGTGGCATCTTGCGATAAGCGATATCTGACCCTTTTTTAGTTAAAAGGGTCAACATCTTGGGGTAAGCGGCCATCCATCCATAGCACTTTGGGTGTTGTATTTGTATTGGTGAAGGTTCACTGCAAAGAACATACTGGAACACATTTTATGGACTTTATTATGGATTAGTCACGATTCACTCACTGGATGTTTTTTACATTATATTGGGTTCATTTGCTGAGATCACATCCGATTTGTTTCATTTATTCAAAGTTACATCAATAGTTGATGTTTTTATTATTGTTAATTCATGTACTTTTATTTATTATTTGATTTAGCATTCCATATGTGATTGTTTATATATTAGTTATAATTTATACATTCACTAGCGCCCCCTTCTCAGTGGGTGCCAAACTTCTGCTAACGTAGGCAACTGGGCGCAACTGCCCTTCATACTCTTGATATAGCACTCCTCCTAGGCCATCATGGCTGGCATCTACATTCAGTTCATAAGGCTTCTTTGGATCAGCATAGGCCAGGACTGGTGCAGTGGTAAGACTCTTCTTTAACATCTGGAAGGCTTCCTCGCACTTCCCTGTCCACTGGTCTTCCACAGACTCTCCAGGCTTCCTGGGACCAGTATCATCTTCCTCTCCTTCCGTCTTCAGTAACTCATTTAGGGGTCTGGCAATTTTTGCAAATCCCTCCACAAATCTACGGTAGTAGGAACAGAAGCCCAAGAAGGACCTGAGCTCAGTCACTGTAGTTGGTCAGGGCCAGGAGGTGACTGCCTCCAGTTTATCAGGGTCTGTAGACACTCCTTCAGCAGATACTATGTGCTCCAGATAGTGGACCGAGGATTGATAGAACTGGCATTTTTCTCTGGAAAGTTTCAGTCCCTCCTCACTGAGTCATTTCAGGACCTTCTCCAATCTTTCTTCATGCTCTTTCAGAGTCTTCCCAAAGACAATGATGTCGCCTAGGTACACCAGGACTTCGATCAGATTCATGTCCCCAACGGTCTTCTCCATCAACCTCTGGAAGGTAGCAGGGGCTCCTGATAGGCCTTGGGGCATCCTATTTAATTCATAGAATCCCACTGGGGTGATGAAGGCCGTCTTCTCTTTATCTTCAGGGTGCATGGGGATTTGATAATACCCACTCTTCAGGTCCATGATGCTGAACCACTTGGCCCCAGACAGACTCTGCAAAGCATCTTTTATCCTGGGGGTAGTATACTGGTCAGGAATGGTCCTCCGGTTAAGAGTCCTATAGTCTATGCAGTAGGCTTGTGCAATTCGTTTCGTAACGAATCGAAATTCGTCCGAATTTAGCAACTTTCGGACATTCGGAAGCATTCGAATTTCCGAACAAAGCAATTACGAATAAAACCGAATCCGAAATAAATTATACCGCAAAATAGCGAATGCCCGAATGTCTTCGGCATAATTCGTTATGAAAAAACTTATGAATGTACAAATCCATTGGAAACACAATAACACTCACTCTGCTCTGCTCTCTGCTTCTCCTTCACCGTGCTGAACTCTCTCTCAAAATGGTGTACAGGGGCGGAGGCTATAGCCGCATGTAAAAAACGAAAGTAAAATACGAGATTTCTAATCCATTCGAAGCACAATAACACTCTGCTCTGCTCTCTGCTTCTCCCTCACCGTGCTGAACCCTCTCAAAATGGTGTACAGGGGCGGAGGCTATAGCCGCATGTAAAAAACGAAAGTAAAATACGAGATTTCGAATCGTTACAAATAACCGCTATGTATTTCGAAAAGTACAAATCCATTCGAAGCACATTAGGCATAATAGGCAGCGTCGTCGTGAGAGAGACACAGAAAATTACGAATCAACGAACCCAAAAAAAGTTACGAAAGTAGGAGTTGTGTCCAGAATCAACGAAAAACAACGTACTCTACCGAAAGTACGAATTATAAATCAACTAAAAATTCAACGAAAAATGTCGCTTGCAAAAATACGAATGAGTCCGAACACGAAAAATCCCGTCTAGCAAAATTACGAATGATTACGAATCAACAGGACCGGAAAGAAACGAACCGAAACGGAACGAATTTTTCCGTTGTGCACAAGCCTACTATGCAGAGTCTCAGCGACCCATTTTTCTTCCTTACCACCACAATGGAGGAGGCATATGGACTCCTGGACTCTTTAATGACCCCTGTCCCCTTCAGCTCTGCCAACTGCTCCCGCAAATCTTCCAGATCAGCCAGTGGGACTCTTCGGACCCTCTCCCGAAAGGGCTTGTCTTCTTGGAGACGGATTTTATGGGTGGCACTTCTCGCACACCCCACATCAAACTCATCTTCAGAGAATATTCTCCTCCACCGAGTCAGCTGAGCCTTGGCTCTCTCCTTCCATTTCTGTGGCAAGGCTGTATCTTCAAGACAGAGCTCTTCCAAGGTGGCTTCTCCATCTTTTGACTTCAATTCAGACAGGGTTACTGGGGTAGCAGGGTTCACCTTGCCCAGTAGCACTCGGGCTGGAATCTTCACAGGAGAATTTGTGACATTTCTAACACTCACTGGAATCTGTCCCTTTGCTTTCTTAAGTGCCCTCAGCGGGACCACTTCAGGGAGTACTTCCAATCCTTGGTGGGTGTTGACAGGATCCGGTTCCACAACTACAAAGGGACCCGGCTGCTCCCAGGAGAGTTTTACTGTAGCCTGAAGACAGATCACCTCACCAGGCTGTAGTATCTTCTCTCTTCTAGACAGTCTCCAGACTCTTCCCACCCCTTCTTCCGGGGCCTTTTGTTCCAGGACCATCTTCTGGTAGACCTGTTGTAGCATTGGGTGAATCTTCTGTCTGGGAGAACTCCGTTCTTGCACTAATGAGGTCAGCAGTCTCCGGACCAAGTCAGTGTTGGTCCCTATCAACATGGACATCGTGTTGGCTCCTGGCGGGCGAGGGCAAACCACCGCCAAAGTGTCAAAAGTTTCGGCCTTCCCGGTCAGCGAGGGGTCAAAGGCAAGCCTGATCGAAACATAGCCATCGTAGGGGAAACTGCGGGTGCCAATTCCCCCTATCTTCAGGTCTTGCAGCTTCTGCAAAAGGTACGTGACTTAAATGCTTCTGATAAAAGTCTCTGTATAAGAGAGTCACTTGGGCTCCAGTATCTAAAAGTGCCTTTGTGTAGACTCCCTCCACTTGAACGGAGACTAGAGGGGAGGGTCCAACTAGTTTATCCGGGAACTTCTTAGGAGATATTTTCTCCTTTGAACTCCTTGATTTTTCCAATGTTTTCTTTTTCTTTTTCCATTTCTCTCTAGACCTCTGCCCTTTTTGAACCTGGTATGCATTGATCTTTTTCTGGTTGTCAAATTGCAACTCCCGACAGACAGTATGGGAGTTTTTAGGAGAGGCATTGTTGCCTTTCTTTTTTTTCTCTGCTTGTCTCTGAACCTACTTGGAGCTTTCTGTAGGTAGCGGGCGCCCGGCTGACTCCTTCACCGGGGCCCTCTGAAGTTTTCCGCCAGCTGATATTGAGTGCCTCTGCCCTTCCTTGGGCTGGTACACACTCTTTCAGGGTGACCCATTCCTCCACAATTGAAGCAGATAATTTCCTTCCTGATCTTTGGGGATGCTGGAATAGGGACATTCCGGTCCGGCTCCTTCCGGATCTCATCTTTCTCCTTGACTCCCGAGTTCTTGGCCAATAAAGAGGTCAATAAGTCCAGTACTTGGGACATTTGAGACTTCAAGGTTTCTACTTCTGAGTCACGTTCGGTGACCACTGTCGTTCTGACTCCTACCGAAACAGGTGGTGTGATTTTCTCAAACCCCTCTTGATCCTTTATCAAAGCCTCTTCGTCCCTTATGATCCGCACAAGGTCTGTGTAGTTCAGGGCCATGACTCCGTCAGAGGTCTTCAGGTGGAGCCAGACTGGGTCCGACCGCAAGGCTCCCCTTAGGATCTGTTTCATCCTGGTAGCATCTATGACCTGTGGCTGCATTCCTTTTCTCAGTACAATCTGGCACAGCATTCTATTCAGTCTCCGGACATACTCGGACAACTTCTCCTTTGGCTGTTGGAAGGTATGTTCAAATTTATACACCAAGTCTGACACCTTCTCCAGCTGGCCAAACTCTTCCTGCAACATAGACAAATAATCCATTGCTGTACACACAGTATTGCTGCACCTAAGGTTTTTCACCGCCTCAGCAGCAGGGCCTTTCAAGCTCTCACTGATGCGCTGCTTCTTCTGCGCTTCTGGAACTTCCCAACCTTCTTCTGCCTGCATTGCCATGCTAGTATTTCAGGCCGCCTTGCTCGCACCGTGCAGTATACACGGGTCCAGGACCGAGCCCCCACGTGTAGCGATACCCTCAGATTAAGAGAGCTGCTGGTTTGTTTGGGCCCTGTAATGCACTGCTACCAACCCCTGGCAATCAGCTCTGACTTCTCTCGTGACACAGTTAGAAAAAAGAGGGAAAGTAGTGGTATAACTGTACTATCTCTATACACATATTATACAGTACAACCCCCTTTGTATACCAGCACAATAATTGACACTCACAACCAGGGATGAGCCGAACACCCCCCTGTTCGGTTCGCACCAGAACCTGCGAACAGACAAAATGTTCGTGTAAACTTTAGAACCCTATTAAATACAATGGACTCGAACGTTCGAAATCTAAAGTGTTAATTATAAAGGCTAATATGCAAGTTATTGTCCTAAAAAGTGTTTGGGGACCTGGGTCCTGCCCCAGGGGACATGTATCAATGCAAAAAGAAGTTTTAAAAACGGCCGTTTTTTCGGGAGCAGTGATTTTAATAATGCTTAAAATGAAAAAATAAAAGTGAAATATTCCTTTAAATTTCGTACCTGGGGGGTGTGTATGATGTGCATGTAAAGTGGCGCATGTTTCCCGTGCTTAGAACTGTCCCTGCAAAAAATGTCATTTTTGAAAGAAAAAAATGCATTTAAAACTGACTCGCGGCTATTAATGAATTGTCGGCTCCCGGCAATACATACAAAAGTCATTGATAAAAAAAAAAAAAAAAAAAAGTGTGGGGGTTCCCCAGAATTCAATTACCAGGCCCTTCAGGTCTGGAATGGATATTAAGGGGAACCCCGCCGCAAATTTAAAAAAAAATTGACGTGGGGTTCCCCCAAATATCCATTCCAGGCCCTTCAGATCTGGCATGGATTTTAAGGGGAACTCCACCCCAAATTTAAAAAAAAAATGGCGTGGAGTCCCCCTAAAAATCCATACCAGACCCCTTATCCGAGCACGCAACCTGGCCGGCCGCAGGGGAAAAGGGGGGGACGAGAGAGCGGCCCCCCCTCCCTCCTGAACCGTACCAAGCCACATGCCCTCAACATGGGGAGGATGTCCCCATGTTGATGGGGACAAGGGCCTCATCCCCACAACCCTTGCCCGGTGGTTGTGGGGGTCTGCGGGCGGGGGGCTTATCGGAATCTGGAAGACCCCTTTAACAAAGGGGACCCCCAGATCCCGGCCCCCCTCCTATGTGAATTGGTAAGGGGTACATTGTACCCCTACCATTTCACAAAGAAAGCGTAAAAAAATGTTTAAAAAAACACACAAACACCTTGAAAAAGTCCTTTATTTAAAAAAAAAAATAAATAAACATTCCAGCGGTGAAATCCAGTGTCCCGTGGCGATCCCGATGTCCAGCGCTGTCCTTCATTGGTTGTGCCTGAGCGGACTTGATGGGGAACTCCCTCTCAGTATTTTAAATGTATAGACCCGCCCCTTCTAAAGTTCCCCATCAGGTCCGCTCAGCGGACGAGATGCAGAACATGAGAAGGGGCGGGTCTATACATGTATTACCAAAGTGAGAGCAGTTCCCCATCAGGTCCGCCCCCTCGGTATGTCGGACCCGCCTACGTCATTGGCTTGAGCGGGGAACTTCCTTCACTATGTAAATTTAAATTACACAGTGAAGGAAGTTCCCCTCTCAGGCCAATGACGTAGGCGGGTCCGACATACCGAGGGGGCGGACCTGATGGGGAACTGCTCTCACTTTGGTAATACATGTATAGACCCGCCCCTTCTCATGTTCCGCATCTGGTCCGCTGAGCGGACCTGATGGGGAACTTTAGAAGGGGCGGGTCTATACATTTAAAATACTGAGAGGGAGTTCCCCATCAGGTCCGCTCAGGCACAACCAATGAAGGACAGCGCTGGACATCGGGATCGCCGCGGGACACTGGATTTCACCGCTGGAATGGTTTTTTTTTTTTTTTTTTTAAATAAAGGACTTTTTCAAGGTGTTTGTGTGTTTTTTTAAACATTTTTTTACGCTTTCTTCGTGAAATGGTAGGGGTACAATGTACCCCTTACCAATTCACATAGGGGGGGGGCGGGATCTGGGGGTCCTCTTTGTTAAAGGGGTCTTCCAGATTCCGATAAGCCCCCCGCCCGCAGACCCCCACAACCACCGGGCAAGGGTTGTGGGGATGAGGCCCTTGTCCCCATCAACATGGGGACATCCTCCCCATGTTGAGGGCATGTGGCTTGGTACGGTTCAGGAGGGAGGGGGGGCCGCTCTCTCGTCCCCCCCTTTTCCCCTGCGGCCGGCCAGGTTGCGTGCTCGGATAAGGGGTCTGGTATGGATTTTTAGGGGGACTCCACGCCATTTTTTTTTAAATTTGGGGTGGAGTTCCCCTTAAAATCCATGCCAGATCTGAAGGGCCTGGAATGGATATTTGGGGGAACCCCACGTCAATTTTTTTTTAATTTGCGGCAGGGTTCCCCTTAATATCCATTCCAGACCTGAAGGGCCTGGTAATTGAATTCTGGGGAACCCCCACGCTTTTTTTTTTTTTTTTTTTATCAATGACTTTTGTATGTATTGCCGGGAGCCGACAATTCATTAATAGCCGCGAGTCAGTTTTAAATGCATTTTTTTCTTTCAAAAATGACATTTTTTGCAGGGACAGTTCTAAGCACGGGAAACATGCGCCACTTTACATGCATATCATACACACCCCCCAGGTACGAAATTTAAAGGAATATTTCACTTTTATTTTTTCATTTTAAGCATTATTAAAATCACTGCTCCCGAAAAAACGGCCGTTTTTAAAACTTCTTTTTGCATTGATACATGTCCCCTGGGGCAGGACCCCGGTCCCCAAACACTTTTTAGGACAATAACTTGCATATAAGCCTTTATAATTAACACTTTAGATTTCTCCCATAGATTTTTCGAATTTGCCACGAACACCCCAATTTGTTCGCTGTTCGGCGAACGGGCGAACAGGCAATGTTCGAGTCGAACATGAGTTCGACTCGAACTCGAAGCTCATCCCTACTCACAACCGAGTACTTAACTATAACGGTTTACTGCAAGCAACAATATAAAAGGGTAAATTGAATGCAATATCTTATGCAGATCCCTGCAATATAGGTGTACACATTATATGCATATGACATTCAGTTAGACAATGAAATGTATTAACCCCGCTGCAGCTATCCTCCCTCGTGAGCAAAGAAATGGCGCCCAGCAATGTCCTAACTACCCAGTCAGGCCTGACTATAACTGTGAGTATAGTTTGTTGAGGAATCTTCGCTAGCAACTGTCGGTGGTGCACATAGAGAAACAAATTATAATCCAATAAGGGGGGTTGTAGATATCCGCTAACTTGGCAACTGGAGAGGCTGGCAAACTCAGTTCAGGACCATGGTCTCTCCACAGTATAACTATGTTCTATGGAATGCCTATGCAAAGTTATTGATTTAAGATTCCGAGCTGGCGCTCTCTCACCCAAACCGGACTGACTCCTGTCCGGTTCCTCCGCTACTGTGAATGGCGTCACAGTAGCCCACGATGCACCGAGTCTTTGGTCCTTCGGAAGATGATGGCACCTCAGATGGATTGGATGCTTTGCGGACTCCCCAGCGGAACGGAAGGCTCTCTGGAACAAAGATTGCAAGACCCAGGCTTCAGGCCTAGCATGCGCAGCTGGTGAGTGTAGGAGATCCTCTCGCAAGGAGGGCGGTGTTCCAAGAGAAAGAAGCGAGCCCCGCCTCTCCCTTTTAAAGTCCACCCCAGCAGTCCCTGTGCAGGGAATGGCACCCTGGGTGCTGCAAAGCATGCCGGGAAATGTAGTCCTGCGGATAAAACGATACCCCGCTACATGTATGTAAAGCAAAAATGTATTTTTAAAATTAATGCAGAACTACACTTCATCTGAGCACCACAACCCAAAAATGCTATTTAAATCATTTTTAATATTCAAAGAAAACGTACCCATCCATCCAGGTCTCCATGCTTTATTTTGCTGAGAAATCACTTTGAAAAACACCCCTAGCTTTTCTGGAAGTGGCCATCTTGAGCAAGGGCAGATGATTTATGTAGCATTTACTTCCTGGAATCCATCTGCCCTTAGCTCAAGTATGCAGACAGAAATGTAAAAAAAAAAAAAAAAGTTAAAAACAAATAAATATACTGGTAGTTTGTTTTCCTATCTATTTACTAATGCTGGATACTAATATTTATAGGTAAAGCTGATCTAGGGAATATCCAATTAATTGCCTCTCGGGGGATCAGGAAGGATTTTTTCCCCTGCTGGAGCAAATTGGATCATGCTTTATATGTGTTTTTTGCCTTCATCTGGATCAACTGTGGGTATAGGTTTGTGCATATGGGATTTTATAATATTTTTCTCTTCTATTGGCTAAACTGGATGGTCTTTTTTCAACCAGACTAACTATGGAACATAAGGATTAAACATAATCAGTGTTGCTTGAGAGAGCGAAGGTGCATTTTAACCACTTGCGGGCCGCCCCATGCACAAATACTGCGGCAGGGCGGCCGCTCTGTGCCAGATCACCTAGTACGTGATCTGACACTACCGAGCCACCGAAAACCCCCTCCCGCTGTGAATGGACACAGCAGGAGCCAATCAGTGGGTCCAGCGGACGTGATGTCCGTCAGGACACGACGATCGTTCGGTAAACAAGGCAGACCAGCGTTCTGTGAAAGGGGAATGTACTAATCCTCTGTTTCTACTAAGCAGGAACACGGATCTTTACCTTCCCCCAGTCAACGCACCTCCCCACAGTTAGCAAGCACTCCTTAGGAACACAGTTAATCCTTTGATCAGCCCTTAAGTGTTAACTTCTTCACTGCCAGTGTCATTAGTACAGTGACATTGCATTTTTTTTCAGCATTGATCATTGTATTAGTGTCACTGGTCCCCAAAAAGCATCAAAAGTGTCAGTTAGGTGTTCGATTTGTCCGCCAAAATATCGCAGTCCCACTATAATGCCGCGTACACACGATCGTTTTTCACGTCGTTAAAAATGCAATTTTTTAAATTGGGCATTAAAAACGATCGCGTGTAGGCTCCAGAGCATTTTTAACGACGTGAAAAATGGCCTAAAAAAATGAGAACCTGCTCCATTTTTTCACGTCGTTTTTCACATCGTTTTTTTTAACGACGTGAAAAACGGTAGTGTGCATGCTTTTACGAGGGGAAAAAAAAACACGCATGCTCAGAATCAAGTATGAGACGGGAGTGCTCGTTCTGGTAAAACTAGCGTTCGTAATGGAGATAGCATATTCGTCACGCTGTAACGGACTGAAAAGCACAAGGCTGAAAAGCGCAAATCGTCGCTCAACAAACTTTACTAACATGAAGGGTGGCGCCATTTGAACGGAACTTCCCCTTTATAGTGCCGTCGTACGTGTTGTACGTCACTGCGCTTTGCTCGAGCGTTTTTTTAAATGAACGTGTGTATGCAAGACAGGCTTGAGAGGAAACAAGAAAAATCACGTTGAGAAAAACGTCGTTTTTGAAAATGACATTAAAAACTATCGTGTGTACGCGGCATTAAGTCACTGATCGCCACCATTACTAGTAAAGAAAAAATATCCTATATGTAGCACCCCTCTACTTTGAGGGGTGCTATGTACCTAAATTTAGGGGTTGGTCTGAGCTAGTAGCCAGGCTCAGACCGCTTTTATTGATAGGTTCTGTTATTTTGTTTCCTCAGGTGTTATACTGGTGTGCAGTTCCCTGTGGCCTGTAGGTGGCACTGCCATGACAGGTCAGGGTTGAACCACTGGTAACAGTGCTGTGCCTTAGGGTGTCCTCTCTCTGCAGTAGTACAGTGGGCGTGGTCAACCTGCTGTGCATGCCGGGAGAGGATACATAATGGGCAGACGCCGCCTGGAGGAGGTAGTGGTTGGAGATTTCCGGAGTTCCGGAGTTCGGGTCGCGTGACCTGGCCCTCCAGGCCAGGTGTGCACGAGGTCATCTGTCCCAGGCACCTTTAGCCTGGGGCTGCAACTTCACCATTGGGCCCAGCACCTTTAGCTGGGGCTCAGCTCTAAGAGGAGGAATCCCAGGGTGACCCTGAGAGGAGACCCGCTCTAAGAAGAGGAGACCGGGGGAGGACCTTTCTGAGGGACCGGTGAGAGTTTCACGGTGAAAGAGAGGCCCGGTAAACTTCTGGAGGGATTCCACTAATCATCTGAGGCCTTGTAATGTGCAGCAACTTGCACCTGTTCTTTAATTACAAGCGCTGAGAGGTTCGGGGCTCAGAGATTCTGTGGCAGAGAATCTCCCGATCGTATCTCCAAGGGAAAATTAAGAGAAGTAAAGTTTGTGCATCACTTCGGCTGCTAGGACTGTGAGAGGGGACTATCCGGGTGAGCAGAGTCCACTTGGGATTGAGTGGTGATACCAAGTGCCTGAACCTGCCTCCCTGTTTCCTTTTGTTCTTCAACTCCAACTTTCCTATCCAGTTGTCAGCATAAAGAAAATAAACCTTCCTTCATTAAGATTTAACCTTGTCTGGACATTGGCCTTATTGGTGCACCTACAACAGACTCTTCCCTACACTCTAGGGGTAAGAACTAACTGAGGGAAGGTAACTCGCTGCGGGACCCAACAATTTCTGAACACCGCTCACCCTCTTATTCAAGAAGGAACCTGGGCATTGTGGTACGGTGTGTCCCGCCTTGAGGAGGTAAGACCAGGGATCTGTGTGCTAGTTTGTAGATGCTATAACTGTTGCGCAAACCAATCAATATACGCTTATTGTGATTTTTTTTTTACCAAAAATATGTAGCACAATACATATTGGCCTAAATTGATGAAGAAATCCGATTTTTTTTTTAAAACAAATTATAGGGTGTGTTTTATAGTAGAAAGTAAAAAATTGTTACATAGTTACATAGTTAGTCAGGTTGAAAAAAGACAAAGTCCATCCAGTTCAACCATAAAAAAATAACTAAAATAAAATAAAATAAAAATATCGTGCACTCCCATATACCCAATTCTATACCCACAGTTGATCCAGAGGAAGGCAAAAAACCCCAGCAGAGCATGATCCAATTTGCTACAGCAGGGGAAAAAATTCCTTCCTGATCCCCCGAGAGGCAATCGGATTTACCCGGATCAACTTTACCTAGAACTGTTAGTACTCAGTTATATTATGTACATTTAGGAAAGTATCCAGACCTTTCTTAAAGCAATCTACTGAGCTGGCCAGAACCACCTCTGCAGGGAGTCTGTTCCACATTTTTACAGCTCTTACTGTGAAGAAACCTTTCCGTATTTGGAGATGAAATCTTTTTTCTTCTAGACGTAAAGAGTGCCCCCTTGTTCTCTGTGTTGACCGTAAAGTGAATAACTCATCACCAGGGATGAGCCGAACACCCCCCTGTTCGGTTCGCACCAGAACCTGCGAACAGACAAAATGTTTGTGTAAACTTTAGAACCCTATTAAATACAATGGACTCGAACGTTCGAAATCTAAAGTGTTAATTATAAAGGCTAATATGCAAGTTATTGTCCTAAAAAGTGTTTGGGGACCCGGGTCCTGCCCCAGGGGACATGTATCAATGCAAAAAGAAGTTTTAAAAACGGCCGTTTTTTCGGGAGCAGTGATTTTAATAATGCTTAAAATGAAAAAATAAAAGTGAAATATTCCTTTAAATTTCATACCTGGGGGGTGTGTATGATATGCATGTAAAGTGGCGCATGTTTCCCGTGCTTAGAACTGTCCCTGCAAAAAATTTCATTTTTGAAAGAAAAAATTGCATTTAAAACTGACTCGCGGCTATTAATGAATTGTCGGCTCCTGGCAATACATACAAAAGTCATTGATAAAAAAAAAAAAAAAGCGTGGGTGTTCCCCAGAATTCAATTACCAGGCCCTTCAGGTCTGGAATGGATATTAAGGGGAACCCCGCCGCAAATTTAAAAAAAAATTGACGTGGGGTTCCCCCAAATATCCATTCCAGGCCCTTCAGATCTGGCATGGATTTTAAGGGGAACTCCACCCCAAATTTTTTTAAAAAAATGGCGTGGAGTCCCCCTAAAAATCCATACCAGACCCCTTATCCGAGCACGCAACCTGGCTGGCCGCAGGGGAAAAGGGGGGGACGAGAGAGCGGCCCCCCCTCCCTCCTGAACCGTACCAAGCCACATGCCCTCAACATGGGGAGGATGTCCCCATGTTGATGGGGACAAGGGCCTCATCCCCACAACCCTTGCCCGGTGGTTGTGGGGGTCTGCGGGCGGGGGGCTTATCGGAATCTGGAAGACCCCTTTAACAAAGGGGACCCCCAGATCCCGGCCCCCCCTATGTGAATTGGTAAGGGGTACGTTGTACCCCTACCATTTCACGAAGAAAGCGTAAAAAAATGTTTAAAAAAACACACAAACACCTTGAAAAAGTCCTTTATTAAAAAAAAAAAAAAAAGCGGTGAAATCCAGTGTCCCGCGGCGATCCCGATGTCCAGCGCTGTCCTTCATTGGTTGTGCCTGAGCGGACCTGATGGGGAACTCCCTCTCAGTATTTTAAATGTATAGACCCGCCCCTTCTAAAGTTCCCCATCAGGTCCGCTCAGCGGACCAGATGCGGAACATGAGAAGGGGCGGGTCTATACATGTATTACCAAAGTGAGAGCAGTTCCCCATCAGGTCCGCCCCCTCGGTATGTCGGACCCGCCTACGTCATTGGCTTGAGCGGGGAACTTCCTTCACTATGTAAATTTAAATTACATAGTGAAGGAAGTTCCCCGCTCAAGCCAATGACGTAGGCGGGTCCGACATACCGAGGGAGCGGACCTGATGGGGAACTTTAGAAGGGGCGGGTCTATACATTTAAAATACTGAGAGGGAGTTCCCCATCAGGTCCGCTCAGGCACAACCAATGAAGGACAGCGCTGGACATCGGGATCGCCGCGGGACACTGGATTTCACCGTTTTTTTTTTTTTTTTTTTAATAAAGGACTTTTTCAAGGTGTTTGTGTGTTTTTTTAAACATTTTTTTACGCTTTCTTCGTGAAATGGTAGGGGTACAACGTACCCCTTACCAATTCACATAGGGGGGGCGGGATCTGGGGGTCCCCTTTGTTAAAGGGGTCTTCCAGATTCCGATAAGCCCCCCGCCCGCAGACCCCCACAACCACCGGGCAAGGGTTGTGGGGATGAGGCCCTTGTCCCCATCAACATGGGGACATCCTCCCCATGTTGAGGGCATGTGGCTTGGTACGGTTCAGGAGGGAGGGGGGGCCGCTCTCTCGTCCCCCCCTTTTCCCCTGCGGCCGGCCAGGTTGCGTGCTCGGATAAGGGGTCTGGTATGGATTTTTAGGGGGACTCCACGCCATTTTTTTTTAAATTTGGGGTGGAGTTCCCCTTAAAATCCATGCCAGATCTGAAGGGCCTGGAATGGATATTTGGGGGAACCCCACGTCAATTTTTTTTTTAATTTGCGGCAGGGTTCCCCTTAATATCCATTCCAGACCTGAAGGGCCTGGTAATTGAATTCTGGGGAACCCCCACGCTTTTTTTTTTTTTTTTTTATCAATGACTTTTGTATGTATTGCCGGGAGCCGACAATTCATTAATAGCCGCGAGTCAGTTTTAAAAGACTTTTTTTCTTCCAAAAATGACATTTTTTGCAGGGACAGTTCTAAGCACGGGAAACATGCGCCACTTTACATGCATATCATACACACCCCCCAGGTACGAAATTTAAAGGAATATTTCACTTTTATTTTTTCATTTTAAGCATTATTAAAATCACTGCTCCCGAAAAAACGGCCGTTTTTAAAACTTCTTTTTGCATTGATACATGTCCCCTGGGGCAGGACCCCGGTCCCCAAACACTTTTTAGGACAATAACTTGCATATAAGCCATTATAATTAACACTTTAGATTTCTCCCATAGATTTTTCGAATTTGCCGCGAACACCCCTATTTGTTCGCTGTTCGGCGAACGGGCGAACAGGCAATGTTCGAGTCGAACATGAGTTCGACTCGAACTCGAAGCTCATCCCTGCTCATCACCAAGTTCACTATATGGACCCCTTATATATTTGTACATGTTAATCATATCCCCCCTTATTCTCCTCTTCTCAAGAGTGAATAAATTCAGTTCCTCTAATCTTTCTTCATAGCTGAGCTCCTCCATGCCTCTTATCAGTTTGGTTGCCCTTCTCTGCACTTTCTCCAGTTCCCCGATATGCTTTTTGAGAACTGGTGCCCAAAACTGAACTGCGTATTCCAGATGAGGTATTACTAATGATTTGTACAGGGGCAAAATTATATCTCTCTCTCTGGAGACCATACCTCTCTTAATACAAGAAAGGACTTTGCTCGCCTTGGAAACCGCTGCTTGGCATTGCATGTTATTATTGAGCTTATGATCTACCAAAACCCCAAGATCCTTCTCCACTATGGATCCCCCCAGTTGTACTCCCCCTAGTATGTATGATGCATTCATATTCTTAGCCCCAAGTGCATAACTTTACATTTATCAACATTAAACCTCATCTGCCACATAGTCGCCCAATTAGACAGAGCATTGAGGTCGGCTTGTAAATTGGCGACATCCTGTAAGGACGTTATTCCACTGCATAGCTTAGTGTCATCTGCAAAGACAGAAATGTTACTTTTGATCTCAGACCCAATATCATTTATAAACATATTAAAAAGTAAGGGTCCCAGCACTGAACCTTGGGGTACACCACTGATAATCTTGGACCATTCAGAGTAAGAATCATTAACCACTACTCTCTGAATTCTGTCTTTTAGCCAGTTTTCTATCCATTTACAAACTGATATTTCCAATCCTGTAGACTTTACCTTACACATGAGCCGTGTGTGGGGAACTGTATCGAACGCTTTTGCAAAATCCAAGTATACCACGTCCACAGCCACCCCTCTGTCCAAGGTTTTACTTACCTCTTCATAAAAAGAAATCAGGTTTGTCTGACAACTTCTGTCTTTCATGAATCCATGCTGTCTGTTGCTTAAATAGTTTTTTTCCAGCAAGAACTCATCTATGTGGTCTTTTATTAATCTCTCCAGTATCTTCCCAACTATGGAAGTTAAACTAACAGGTCTATAGAGATTGTTGCTCTTTTTTTGTTTATAGCGCAAAAAATAAAAACCGCAGAGGTGATCAAATACCACCAAAAGAAAGATCTATTTGTGGAAAAAAATGACAAATATTTTTTTTGGGCACAGTGTCACACGACCGCACAATTGTCAGTTAAAATAACACAGTGCTGTAACACAAAAAATGGCCTGGTCATGAAGGAGGTAAAACCTTCCGGAGCTGAAGTGGTTAACGAATAGTTAGAACCCTTGTCAAATTTTATTTATTTTATTTTTGTGTTTTTGTATGTTTGTTTTTTTTTTTTTTTTGCTGTGTCTCATTGGGAAGATAATTTCTCATTTTCTCATTGTCTGTCCAAGAAGCTATGTAAGAAAAATCTCCCCATAGTGAGGGAAAATCCCTTCTTATGCCGCGTACACACGATCGATTTTCTCGATGGTGAAAACACCGTCGAGAAAATCGACGGGAAAAACGAGGGAACGGCTTGGTTCCCTACACACGTCCGTTTTTCCCAACATTTTTTTTTTGGTCGAGAAAAACGACCGTGTGTGGGCTCCGTGGCAGTGTTTCCCTATGGGAAAACTGCCGCGGAAAAAAACGACGGTATTCACGACGAGAAAAATTAGAGCATGTTCTAATTTTTCTCGTCGTGATTAATGTCGTTTTTCCTGTCTGGAAAAATGACAAAAAGCCCACACACGGTCGTTTTTCTTGTTAAAAAAAAAAAATTCCCGACGGGAAAAATGATCGTGTGTACGCGGCATTAGAAAGCTGAAATGGGAACACACAGTAAGTCCCGATTGGAAGATTTTTTTTTACCTCACCTCATATTCCAGTGACAAAACCAAAACGAAAAAAATATATAGTTTTGAGTTCATATAAAAGTATATATAAAAAGCCATATCATTTTAAAGCATTTTTTACCTGCGCTGCACCTGGATTGAAGGCACAGCAGCTAGATGTGCAACCAGGCTAAAGTGACTCTGTCGCTTCAACAGGAAATACCTAAAACTTCCGAAAAGAATATTCTTAATACTTATGCCGCGTACACACGATCGGACATTCCGACAACAAACCCGTGTTTTTTTTTTCCAACGGATATTCGCTCAAACTTGTCTAGGATACACACAGTTGCACAAATGTTGCTGTGAAATTCCGATGGTCAAGAACGCGGAGACGTACAACACTACAACGAGCCAAGAAAAATGAAGTACAATGATTCCAAGCATGCGTCAAATTGATTCCGAGCATGCGCAGCACTTTTGTGCGTCAGAAATGGCTACACACGATCGGAATTTCCGACAAGAACTTTTCTTGTCGGAAAAATTGAGAACCTGCTCTCAAACATTTGTTGTTTGAAATTCCGACAGCAAATGTCTGATGGAGCCTACACACGGTCGGAATATCCGACCAAAAGCTCACATCGAACATTTGTTGTCGGAAATTCCGATCGTGTGTACGCGGTATTACCGTGTTTCCCCGAAAATAAGACCTACCCCAAAAATAAGACCTAGCGCTATTTTCCAGGAGAGCTGCAATATAAGCCCTACCCCGAAAATAAGCCCTAGTTTAAAATGCTTGTTAAATCCTTTAATCCACACTATCACAGTAGTATATAATGTACAATGTGTGTGTTTCTGTAATATAATTGCGGGGAAGAGAGCTCCGGCAGGTCACAGAAGCACAGAGTTATTTGGCACAATTATATTACAGAAACAAACACATTATACATTATATACTACAGTAATAGAGTGGATTATAGGATTTTACAAGCATTTTTACTCAGTTTACACTGGGGATTCCTGACAGGCAGGGAGAGGGAGGGGGAGAGAAGACATCACATTACATGGTAAGACCTACCCCGAAAATAAGCCCTACTGTGTCTTTTGTTGCCAAAATTAATATAAGACCCGGGCTTATTTTCAGGGAAACACAGTACTTCTCAGATGGGTGGTGAGTCCTCACTTCTCTGTTATAAATGCTAAGACCTCTGTCAGAATCTTCATCTGACACTTCTGCATTAGAGCACTCCAGTGTACCATGTGGTTCTAGTCGTCAACCCATCCTATGACTGGACAATGAAGAAGCAGCAGCAAACTTATGAGGTCACCCATCCTTACGCCATCCAAAGCAGTAGAGATTTGATTGGTTCAGTTTGCTGAACTTCCCTCTTCCAGCCTGAGCACTACTATTCTATACAGGAAACTGATATTCAGATAGATTCAAGTACTTTTTCAAGTTCTATGTAAAAATAAATTTAATGATTTTCTAATGAATGCATAACTGGATTAAATTATGTTTCTTCATATCTACCCAAAGTTCAGCTTCAAAAGTACTGAAAGCACAGAACTGAGATACACTTAATTAGCTGGCCTTTACTGTTATAGGAGTCAAAGGTACATTATATAAATAACACTTTTTATTAAAATGAGTCTGTGACCTATTGAGGAGTGTCACAACCAACCATCACTATATGAAAAAGAGAAAATATAGTGTTTTATATATAGCATATATAGATAGATAGATAGCAAATTGAGTCTTAAAGAAGAACTTGTAGGCAGGTAGTCTAAAAGAGTCAAAAGGAACATGGTTCCTCTATGGTTTATGGGGTCACTGGGAAAGCTGTCCGATTGGAATTTGCAGCACCATGTGACTCTCGCAGCCATCCTGGGTCAGGCAGAGTCTATTTAAAGCCATGACTCCCAACATTTCAAAGTTGTTGAGCGGGGGGGGGAGTTTGCCGCGGGACAGTTACTTTTTTTGAGCCCTCGCCCGCCCGTCTTACCTGCTTGATCGCAGCCGCTCTGCATCCCGCCTCACCTCCCTGCCTCCTGGTGCGCTGAATCTGACCTCCTCATCTGATGCCTGGCTCTGTGCGGGAATACAGCCTCCCGCGCGTGACCGCGGGAAAATGGTGTCCCTGCGGGGAAAACCCGCAGAATCCGTGCGGGTTGGGAGGTATGGTAGAGTAGAGATAGGTACCCTGTCTGTTAGGGACAGAAGTAGTGGCAGGGAAAAGTTCCTGGTGAGGAGGGAAAGCATAGGGTTTGAAACATCTCTGGACATCTTCCCACTTGGGCACAAGATGGGCAGGCCGCATTCTACCCCTTCTAACAGGTGCTGTCAGTTTGGCTGAAACCTGCTCTCTGCATGCTGTTGGGACCCGTAAGTGTTCCCAGTTGGGCTGTCATCCCACTGGATTAATTGTGAACTGCCTTTGCATTACTTTAATACAAGTTCTTTACATCGTACTTGGACTGTGTGTGTTATTGACGCCGCACTGCACCTTACCTACAAACTGAACTGTGGAAGATGTGCCCAAAAAGGTAAGAAGAGGGCACAGGACTAGTCACATATATTTTATGTGGGCTCCCTGCCGCTGAACAGATTTAAGCGGGCCATACACTAGTAGATTTGTGAACAAACATTCATATGAAAATTCTCAGTACATTTGATAGCTTGACAAATGCCATTCAAAAGGACTTCACAAATTTCATTTGCTTTTAACATATGATTTAGGAATAAATAGACGTTCCTGAACAAAAACGACATACACTGTTTTTAATTTGAGAAAATTTTTAAATCCTGCTCCTTTGATTTTTCTTGTCACTGCAGTTGAAAAGGAACTTTGATTTGATCCCACCAATGAGTAGCAAATGTTCTTAAAACGAAACATTTCAAAAGAAATTCTACTAGTGTATAACCAGATTTAACCATATTTTGTTCTGCACTATGTCACTGTGGGGAGGTGTCAGGGCTTTGCTTCCTCATGCCAGAGTTGCCCCCCTGATGACTGGTGATCTGATGACTGGTGGGAGAATATTCACCAAGCAGCAGTAGGAACACAAATAAATAAAGCATGATTATGCCTATACATATCATACTATAAATTGGAGTGCATAGGTACATTCATATACCAGGAATCATGAAGCAATGCTTCAGGAGGAATTCAAGAAAAACTGTAGATTTTTGTTAGGGTACTTCTTAGGCACCGTTACCATTTGTAAATGTTTCTATAATATAGCAAATTTTCCTTTTTGGTTCAGGTCCACTTTTATAGTCAAAATAATAGTGTAGCGCCCCTTTACTTTCAGGGGTGCTATGTACTTAAAATTAGGGGTTTGGTCTGAGCCAGTAGCCAGGCTCAGACCACTTTGATTATTAGGGCTAGCTTCTGCCTATGTAATGCAGCCTGATGTACAGTTCCCTGTGGCCTGTAGGTGGCACTGCCATCTTGGGTCAGGGTTGAACCGTGGGTGACATTGCTATGCCTTAGGGTGTCCTCTCTCGGCAGTGGTACGGTGGGCGTAGTTAACCTGCTGTGCATGCTGGGAGAGGATACATAAGGGGCAGACGCCATCTTTTGGGGAGCAGTTTACGTTACCCGGCCCTCCAGGCCAGGGGTGCGTGTGTGTATCAGTCTCAGGCACCTTTAGCCTGGGGCTGCAGCTCCACTATTGGGCCCAGCACCTTTAGCTGGGGCCCATCCCCGAAAGAGGAATCCCAGGGTGCCCTTGCGAGGGAACACGCTCTAAGAAGAGGAGGCCGGGGAGGACTTTTCTGAGGGACCGGTGAGAATTCAGGGTGACGGAGAGGCCCGGTAACCTTCTGGAGGGATTCAAAGATTCACTACAGGCCTTGCAATGTGCTGTCGCACCTGTCCTTGTGTTGCATGTGCTGAGAAGTTTGTGACTTAAAGATTCTGTGGCAGAGGATCTCCCGATCGTATCTCTAGGAAAACTCAAGTAAACGTTCGAGCATCACTCCTCCGGCTGCTAGGATCCGCTCTTACAGGGAACTATCCGGGTGAGCTAAACCCACTCGGGATCGAGTGGCGACTACAATATTAGTTTGTGCCAGGACCTATCTCCCTACACCTTGCTGTCCTTTCTCTCATCCATCTTTACTGTCTATTGAACTTTGCTTATAAAAATAAACTCAACGTTGGAGTTTGAAGTGGTGTGGACATTGGCCTTCCTGGGGGAACAATAGAGACTTGTCCCTACAAACTAGGAGATGAGAACCAACTGAAGGAGAACCCAGCTGCAGGACCCAAAAATCTGTCAACGCTGCTCAAACTTTTTAGACAGAGGATACGGGCATATCGTGCGGTGTGCCTTGACCTGCAAGCGAGCCAAAGGCAGGAAAAAGGTCTGTGTGGATTTCAGATTTTTCAGAAAAATCTATTTCCTGGAATACATTACAGGACACAGAATCTTTAATCATCACAACTGGGTTATATGTAACTACCTTCAGGTGACCGGACACTGGCAAAAAAAGGGCTGCAGGGTAATTTCTTGATATGACACCACACTAGGGTGCCCACGTGTCCCGGATTGCCCGAGACTGTCCCGCAATTGACATGTCTGTCCTGGGTCCCGGGCACCTTCATTCCGGGACAATACAATGTCCCGGAATGAAATAGAGGACACAGCCACCCCCTACTAACTAATAACTACATTTCCGGAAACTGGTTACTAGGGCCAGTGCTGCTCGGCATTTTGCAACCAGTGACAATTTAATCTCAGACAATGAGACCGGGAGCGAGGCCTGCGCCTAGTGCAGCACTGCTGTCCCCACCCACCTCGGCACCTCCTCCTTCTCTGGCACCCAGCGGCAAGCAGCAGGGACTGGTGTGATCTTCACTCTCCAGATAGTGACGCTACTCCTTTCCTTCTATGCACATGGCTCATGCAGAGGGAGTGACAGCAGCACTGCATCTGGTGGCAGGCTATGGGTGGCAAGCGGCACATTCACCTGACAAATAACCCGCCGCCAAATTCCCCATCAACCCCGAGACTACATTACCCCCGCCCCCCCCCCTCATCTTTTTTGGGGGAAGGTGAGAGAGGGGATGTGTCCCTGAATGGCAGTTTGGAAATGTGGTCACCCTACACCACACCCTCCCAGCTAGCCTCAGTTTTGTAACAAGCAATAGGGAAGTCACAAATAGAGATGAGAAGGACATGCATCCTGTACTGTAATCCAGGAAATGGATTTTAGATTGCAAACTCTAACAAGCAGGGCCCTTTTATCCCTCCTGTATTGAATTGTATTGTAACTGTACTGTCTGACCTCATGTTCTAAAGCGCTGAGCAAATTGTTGGCGCTATATAAATCCTGTTTTATAATAATAATAAAATCAAAAATCCAATTTTCCTAGTCATACAGTACAATATATGGCTCTTTAAAGTAATTGTAAACCTTCACCTTGTAAAACAACTTATTCAGTTTAAAATAAAAATGAAAGGCAAAACATTTGTGTAATGAAATAAAAAAAAAAAAAAAAACTTTATGAATAACTTTTTTTCCCCTTTTTAATATGTGATCACATACCCCCTGTTCTCAGCTGCATAAGAGCTAGGGGAGGAGAAACAGCAGCACATGATCTTCCCAGTGAAAGGCTGTGCAGAGGGGTGTGTAAGGACACGTTTCATCATTGTAGAAGAGCAGACTGAGTTCCCAGCAGAGCTAGAGAACTTACCATGAAGTGCTCTCCTGCTTAGTGTTCTCAGTTTTTGATAGGAAAGCAGAGGGACTGGCAGGAACACCAGGGATTTCACACAAAGGAAGCAATACAAAGAGAACAGGATACTTTTTCATACAAGTACATGGTACAGCAGCCACATATCAGGAATATAAAATGTTGGGTTTACATACTCTTTTATCAAACCAACCTGGATGTCCAAAGGTTGCCCAGCTGAGGGGTGGGCAACACAGCAAACAATGCCAACAGGCCCACAAAAAGCATACAGGTCAAGAAGGCTTGACAGACTCAGAGAGCAACTTGTAGTACCTTACACCCCAAACTGACATCAGAGGAGGTCTGGACATCCTCCTGGTAGAACTTAAACAACGTGTGAACAGAAGCCCAGGAGGCAGCCTTAAAAATCTGAGATATAGATTCCTGATGCAGAAAAGCCCATGAAACACTTATGCCCCGTACACACAAGCGGTACTTTCATCGGAAAAAAGTTGGATGTTTTTTTCGACGGAATTCCGCTCTTGCATACACACGGTCACACAAAAGTTCTCTGAACTTTCGAGCGTTAAGAATGCAGTGACGTACAACACTACAACGAGGCGAGAAAAAGAAGTTCAATGCTTCCGAGCATGCGTCAAATTGTTTCCGAGCATGCATGTTTTTTTTCCCGTCGGAATTGCATACAGACGATCGGAATTTCCGATAGGAACTTTTTCCGTCTGAAAAATAGAGATCCTGCTCTCAATCTTTTGCTGAAGGAAATTCCGACATAAAAAGTCTGATGGAGCATACACACGGACGGAATTTCTGACCAAAAGCTCACATCAGACTTTTGCTGGCGGAAATTCCGCTTGTGTGTATGGGGCATTACAGATCTTTTTTTATGGCTGTCCAAGAGAATGCTAGTAAGTTTCCTAATGATAAAAAAATTGTCTATGTGTTGTCAGATTTCCATGAATTGTGTTTATTGTTTCTGACAAACTCTTGCAAATGTTTGTTTGGCAGTTAGGGTAGGAGATTTATGATGGAGTGGAGATAAATTAGAACACCCGTCAGTTTTTATTGCTGTCTGTGCCCCTGTTAGGCAGATTTACCCTTTCTATTCATCCTGTTTACCATTATCAAGGGGTAATCTTCCAATGGAGACACTAGTTCTGATGACCTGGGGGGCCCCCAAGGGATTCCCGTTGTTTACATGGATTTTCTTGTACTTCCTGATTTGGCTACGGGACATGAAGTGAAGAGAAATCTCCCCAATGGGACACAGATGGCAAACTGTCAGAAGTTACCTCTCCTACTATCCAAATAAAATAAAAAAAAGATTATGATCACAAATATGTTACAGTAAACTATAACATTAGCAGCGCTAAAACGTAATATTTGCATAATAATGTCCAAAACTACAGTGCCTTACGAAAGTATTCGGCCCCCTTGAACTTTTCATCCTTTTGCCACATTTCAGGCTTCAAACATAAAGATATAAAATTTAAATTTTTTGTGAAGAATCACCAACAAGTGGGACACAATTGTGAAGTGGAACAAAATCTATTGGATTTTTGAAACTTTTTTAACTAAGAAAAAAATGAAAAGTGGGGCGTGCAAAATTATTCGGCCCCCTTGCGTTAATACTTTGTAGAGCCACCTTTTGCTGCGATTACAGCTGCAAGTCGCTTGGGGTATGTCTCTATCAGTTTTGCACATCGAGAGACTGAAATTCTTGCCCATTCTTCCTTGCAAAACAGCTCGAGCTCAGTGAGGTTGGATGGAGAGCGTTTGTGAACAGCAGTTTTCAGCTCTTTCCACAGATTCTCGATTGGATTCGGGTCTGGACTTTGACTTGGCCATTCTAACACCTGGATACGTTTATTTGTGAACCATTCCTTTGTAGATTTTGCTGTATGTTTGGGATCATTGTCTTGTTGGAAGATAAATCTCCGTCCCAGTCTCAGGTCTTTTGCAGACTCCAACAGGTTTTCATCCAGAATGGTCCTGTATTTGGCTGCATCCATCTTCCCCTCAATTTTAACCATCTTCCCTGTCCCTGCTGAAGAAACGCAGGCCCAAACCATGATGCTGCCACCACCATGTTTGACAGTGGGGATGGTGTGTTGAGGGTGATGAGCTGTGTTGCTTTTACGCCAAGCATATCGTTTTGCATTGTGGCCAAAAAGTTCGATTTTGGTTTCATTGGACCAGAGCACCTTCTTCCACATGTTTGGTGTGTCTCCCAGGTGGCTTGTGACAAACTTTAGACGAGACTTTTTATGGATATCTTTGAGAAATGGCTTTCTTCTTGCCACTCTTCCATAAAGGCCAGATTTGTGCAGTGTACGACTGATTGTTGTCCTGTGGACAGACTCTCCCACCTCAGCTGTAGTTCTCTGCAGTTCATCCAGAGTGATCATGGGCCTCTTGGCTGCATCTCTGATCAGTCTTCTCCTTGTCTGAGCTGAAAGTTTAGAGGGACAGCCAGGTCTTGGTAGATTTGCAGTGGTCTGATACTCTGTAAGAGAACTGTCAGCGCGCTCCGGGCGCATCCACGCATGCGCAGATGCGCCAATGTGCATGCGCACGGGCGCGTGCGCGTTCGCGGGAACGCGTCCACGCTTTCCTCTGGCGCCAGTCGGCCTATTTAAGGGGAGCACTGACACCAGTCTAGCGCTGACGGATCTTCAGCGTTCCAGTACCCCTACCTGCTATTACCTGAACCTGCCTGATACCTGTTACCGAACCTTGGCTTCCCCTGACCTTGCTGCTGGACTTCGTTACTTCTCTGATTACCAGTTTCTGAACCCGGCTTCCTGTTGACCTCGCTCCTGCCTAATGTCTATGTACCCTGCTGTCCGCCTGCTGCTGAACCCGGCTATCCATGTGACTACACTCCTGTCTCCTGTTTGGCTCAAATCCGTTTCCCGGGTCTCTGCAACTTCGGTCCTGCGATCTGCTGCGACCTTCTGCCATCCTAGAGTCGCATCATCTGTTCCAGGCTTCCAGGGCTGCTTCTGCAGGCACTCGTGTTCCTCTGGTCCCTTGGTTTCTCCTGTCCTCACCTCCAGCGGAGCCAGGGCCAGAGATACAAGAGAGGCTGACCTCGTCACTTCAGACTCCAGTCAGGTACGTGACATACTCCTTCCATTTCAAAATGATCGCTTGCACAGTGCTCCTTGGGATGTTTAAAGCTTGGGAAATCTTTTTGTATCCAAATCCGGCTTTAAACTTCTCCACAACAGTATTACGGACCTGCCTGGTGTGTTCCTTGGTCTTCATGATGCTCTCTGCGCTTTCAACAGAACCCTGAGACTATCACAGAGCAGGTGCATTTATACAGAGACTTGATTACACACAGGTGGATTCTATTTATCACCATCAGTCATTTAGGACAACATTGGATCATTAAGAGATCCTCGCTGAACTTCTGGAGTGAGTTTGCTGCACTGAAAGTAAAGGGGCCGAATAATTTTGCACGCACCACTTTTCAGTTTTTTATTTGCTAAAAAAGTTTCAAATATCCAATAGATTTCGGTCCACTTCACAATTGTGTCCCACTTGTTGGTGATTCTTCACAAAAAATTAAAATTTTATATCTTTATGTTTGAAGCCTGAAATGTGGCAAAAGGATGAAAAGTTCAAGGGGGCCGAATACTTTCGCAAGGCACTGTATATGAACCAATCATAAGTCCATCAATAAAGTTCATGTGGGGTATGAGTCCAAATTTAATCCCATTACCACACCGTGTGTGAAAACTCCCTATGGTAATGAATTTGCCAGATGAACCAAGAAAATGTGCTTGTATTGATCTATCCCTTATACAGGCAATGCGTCCTTCCATCTAGATATTGCGAGAGAATGATGAGTTTACTTCACAGAACGGACAGCAGCCTGCTGTCCGTTCTGTGAAGTGAAAGCATCGTTTTCAAATGAAAGCAAATTTTCTTGGTTCATCTGGTAAGCTCATTACCATAGGGGAGTTTTCACACGCAGTGTGGTGACGGGATTCAATATGGACTCATATCAAAGGTTTGGTCTCGCAGTGGGCGATGGGATTGTTCTCCGGCGCCGCCATCTTCAAAACTGGCTGCTGTCAGTTCTGTGAAGTGAAAGCATCGTTCTCTCACAATATCTAGATGGAAGGACGCATTAGGAATTGATCAATACAAGCAAACTTTTTTGGTTCATCTGGTAAGTTCATTACCATAGGGGAGTTTTCACACGCGGTGTGGTGACGGGATTCAATTTGGACTCATACCCCACATGAACTTTATTGATGGACTTATGATTGGTTCATATAGTTTTGGACATTATTATGCAAATTTTAAGTTTTAGCGCTGCTAATGTTATAGTTTACTGTAACATATTTGTGATCATTTTTTTTATACAGTATTTATAGTTAGTTAACATCAGTATTGTCCTATGAGCGCTGGGAGAGAGGGACCATTTACTATTGTTTTAATCACTTCTCATTATTTTGAGAAAAAATAAAAGATTATGCCTAGAATTCTACTTTAAATAGGGTCTGTAAAATCTCAACAATTTTAGTCCAGGATTAGTCCAGGATTGTGGGGATTGTGGGGATGAGCCCTTTGTCCCCATCAACATGGGGACATCCTCCCCATGTTGAGGGCATGTGGCCTGGTATGGTTCAGGAGGGGGGAGCGCTCTCTCGTCCCCCCCTCTTTTCCTGCGGCCTGCCAGTTGCGTGCACGGATAAGGGTCTGGTATGGATTTTTGGGGGGAACCCCACACCCCATGTGCATGGTTCCCCTTAATATCCATACCAGACCTGAAGGGCCTAATATGGAATTTGGGGGGGGACCCCCAAGCTTTTTTTGTTTTTTTGTTTCGGGGTTCCCCTTAATATTCATACCAGACCCAAAGGGCCTGGTAATGGACTAAGGGGGAACCCATGCTGTTTTTTCTCAATGACTTTTATCTGTATTGCCGGGACCTGGCAATTTATTATAGCCACGAGTAGTTTTAAATGACTTTTTTATGTTTAGAAATGTCATTTTGTGCAGGGACTTTTCTAAGCACGGGAAACATGCGCTACTTTACAGGCATACTATAGACACCCCCCAGGTACGAAATTTAAAGGAATATTCCACTTTTATTGTTTCACTTTAAGCATTATTAAGATCACTGCTCCTGAAAAAACTGCAGTTTTTAAAACTTTTTTTGCATTGATACATGTCCCCTGGGGCAGGACCCGGGTCCCCAAACACTTTTTATGACAATAACTTGCTTATTAGCCTTTAAAATTAGCACTTTTGATTTTTCATGTGCGTGTCCCATAGACTTTAACGGTGTTCGCGTGTTGGAAATTTTTTTTTGCCTGTTCGCATGTTCTGCTGTGAACCGAACTGGGGGGTGTTCGGCTCATCCCTAGTCAGCAGTAGGTAGGGCAGTGTATAGGGAAAAATAGGGCAGTGGACGTGGGTGAGCAGGACAGGGGGTTAGCAGAGAAATGTACAGGGAGCTTTGGAGGGCATAGAATGGGGGGCTCAGGAAGGCATAGTACGGGGGTTCAGGATGGCCTGGTACTGGAAGGTCAGGACGGCACATTACAGGGGACTCGTGAAGGTACAGGGGGGTCAGGAGGACACAGTTTTGGGAAGTCAGGGGGTACGACACTGAGGGCCTCACGGGGGCACGCCAATGGGTACCTCAGGGGGGAACACCACTGGGGGTATCAAGAGGGATACCACTGGAGGCACTGGGTTGGACACCACTGAGAAACTCAGTGGGGCACCCCACTGAGAGCATCGGGGGGGCACACTACTGTGGGCATTGGAGGGGAACACTAATGAGGAGTTAAGAGGGCACACTATTGGGGGGTCAGGATGGCACAACATTTGTTACCTTAATGCAGAGAAGTGCAAGCTACTGTGGCAGATGTCCTAGTGCTGACCCCAGCCAGCCCTCTCTCATCCTTCCCACATGATGTCACCCATAAGCACCCTGGAGGGACTGAAGAGGAGGACCGGAGGGGATCAGTACAATACACTCGGGGTACAAGCTCGGAAGCCCAAACCCACCCACTGTCACAGGCAGCAGAGGCTTTCCCTGCCCCGCAGCCCAACCCGCCCACTGTCATAGGTGGCAGAGGCTTTCCTCACCCCGCAGCCCAAATCTGCCCGCTGTATAGGCAGCAGAGGCTTTCCTCATCACGCAGCTGCACGTAAGCAAAGGGCGTGCTGCAGGGGCGGGGAATGCCTTTTGCCGGCTTTTGACAGGTTCCCAGCAGCTCATTACTTTTCTGCACAGCTCTGCCAGTCGGCAAGACAGAGACAAGATCGTGATCTACCAGTAAGATCTTAAGGGAACTGCTTTGGCACAATTATCATTTCTAGATATTAACTATAATGCCGCGTACACACGATCGTTTTTCATGGCGTTAAAAATGCCATTTTTTAAAATGGCCATTAAAACCAATCGTGTGCATGCTCCAGAGCATTTTTAACGGCGTGAAAAACGGCCATTAAAAATTTCGAACATGCTCTATTTTTTCACGTCATTTTTCATGTCGTTTTTTTTTAACGACGTGAAAAACGATAGTGTGTATGCTTTTACGAGGTGAAAAAAACCGCGCATGCTCAGAATCAAGTATGAGACGGGAGCGCTCGTTCTGGTAAAACTAGCGTTTGTAATGGAGATAGCACATTCATCACGATGTAACGGACTGAAAAGCACGAGGCAGAAAAGCGCGAATCGTCGCTCAACAAACTTTACTAACATGAAGGGTGGCGCCATCCGAACGGAACTTCCCCTTTATAGTGCCGTCGTACGTGTTGTACGTCACTGCGCTTTGCTCGAGCGTTTTTTTTAATGATCGTGTGGATGCAAGACAGGCTTGAGAGGAAACAAGAAAAAAAACTACGAGAAAAACGTTGGTTTAAAAAATGGCATGAAAAACGATCGTGTGTACGCGGCATAAGACAACAAACTTTTATTTCAAGTGAACTTTAACAGTGGGATCTTATATATTTTTTTCTAAAGATATACAGTATCTCACAAGAGTGAGTACACCCCTCACATTTTTGTAAATATTTTATTATATCTTTTCATGTGACAACACTGAAGAAATTACACTTTGCTAAAATGTAAAGTAGTGAGTGTACAGCTTGTATAACAGTGTAAAGTTGCTGTCCCCTAAAAATAACTTAACAAACAGCCATTAATGTCTAAACCGCTGGCAACCAAGGTGAGTACACCCCTAAGTGAAAATGTCCAAATTGGGCCCAAAGTGTCAATATTTTGTGTGGCCACCGTTATTTTCCAGCACTGCCTTAACCCTCTTGGGCATGCAGTTCACCAGAGCTTCACAGGTTGCCACTGGAGTTCTCTTCCACTCCTCCATGTCAACATCACAGAACTGGTGGATATTAGAGACCTTGCGCTCCTCCACCTTCTGTTTGAGGATGCCCCACAAATGCTCAATAGGGTTTAGTTCTGGAGACATGCTTGGCCAGTCCATCACCTTTACCCTCAGCTTCTTTAACAAGGCAGTGGTCATCTTGGAGGTGTGTTTGGGGTCGTTATCATGTTGGAATACTGCCCTGCGACCCAGTCTCTGAAGGGAGGAGATCATGCTCTGCTTCAGTATGTCACAGTACATGTTGGCATTCATGGTTCCCTCAATAAACTGTAGCTCCCCAGTGCCAGCAGCACTCATGCAGCCCCAGACCATGACACTTCCACCACCATGCTAGACTGTAGGCAAGACACACTTGTCTTTTTACTCCTCACCTGGTTGCCGCCACACACACTTGACACCATCTGAATCAAATAAGTTTATCTTGGTCTCATCAGACCACAGGACATGGTTCTAGTAATCCATGTCCTTAGTCTGCTTGTCTTCAGTAAACTGTTTGCAGGCCCCCCACCCCTTCAACCTCTGCAGCAATGCTGGCAGCACTCATACGTCTATTTCCCAAAGACAACCTCTGGATATGACGCTGAGCACGCGCACTCAACTTCTTTGGTCGACCATGGCAAGGACTGTTCTGAGTGGAACCTGTCCTGTTATACCGCTGTATTGTCTTGGCCACCATGCTGCAGCTCAGATTCAGGGTCTTGACAATCTTCTTATAGGCCATCTTTATGTAGAGCAACAATTCTTTTTTTCAGATCCTCAGAGAGTTCTTTGCCATGTTGAACTTCCAGTGACCAGTATGAGAGAGTAAGAGCGATAATACCAAATTTAACACACATGCTCCCCATTCACAACTTGAGACCTTGTAACACTAATGAATCACATGACACCGGGGAGAGAAAATGGCTAATTGGCCCCAATTTGGACATTTTCACTTAGGGGTGTACTCACTTTTGTTGCCAGCGGTTTAGACATTATTGGCTGTGTGTTGAGTTATTTTGAGGGGTCAGCAAATTTACACTGTTATACAAGCTGTACACTCACTACTTTACATTGTAGCAAAGTGTCATTTCTTTAGTGTTGTCACATGAAAAGATATAATAAAATATTTACAAAAATTTGAGGGGTGTACTCACTTTTGTGAGATACTGTATATATATACAATTTACAGTATGTATTTAGAGTTTTGTTATAATGACACTGCAGTGATCCTAAATGTGCAGAGACAATATCCTATTCAGGGGACTATGATAATGTTTCGTAGGTGACTGTCTGGCCTTAGTTATTCAAAACTCACCATTGATTCTGCGCTGCATCTGTCTTCAAATTGAAAACCAACAGCTTCCAACTATGGGGGAGCATTGAACCTCATTCTAATCTTAATGTCACAGGCCTAGCAGCAAATCAGTAGACCTGAGCACTGTCACCCAACGAAGGCAGGTGACATCACAGATCCTCCTAGAATAGGCAAACTGACAGCATCTCATAAAGAATATTTTATTAAATGTTGACAATTGCACTAAAAAGATTGTATACTAAATTAATAATATAGAAACCATAAAATGTCTGCCATTATTTAGCAGTGGCCAAAGCATAAAGCTTACTGCTCCAGAACTGCAGTAACAATTTGTATATTGAAAACTTTACAATGAGCAAAAAACAGATTATATATGCCAGTCATTATTAATTTGAAGGATTACAAAAAACATATACTGCAACTGACCCTGCTGATGTTAAATGGGTTAAAATTCTGACAATTAGCAAGAGCTTTGAAGTCCTCTGCAGGTTCTTTTCTCAAACACTATGAACTTAAGAAGCAAACAAATTTCTATAATCATTTAAAACCCACAAGCAATTTAAAATTAGCTTTGGTTTTACCCCAGATAGCAAAATTTCTACTCTTCTCAGAACTTAAAAACAAGCTCTAACTGAAGGTATTCGGGCGTGAAATATCTTGTTTAATCATGGCTTGATGGTTTGGAAAAATCCAATTACAAATGGGAATGTTGATACCCCCCAAATACTAAAAAGGTATGATCAGCTGAAGTACAGTGTTTTTCCTCTCTAGGATTCCTCTAACAAAATGAACAGTGATTGCCAGCAGTGGCACAAACATACAAGAACATATTGCAGAAATTAGGAATTTCATAAGTCATTTCTGCATTAGACACCCCCCAGGCTTTGTTAGCCACATTAAGTTTGAAAACCTTGTGCCAAATAATAATAATCACCAATAATGTAGAGTTCAGGAGCAGCACATATTTACTTCCCTTTAACTCTACTGCATATTTTAAAGTACCAGGAGCAAGAATATAAATCTGTCTGTAGTCAAATATTACATAGGGCTAGAAGCATAAAAGAACATAGAGGGCACGTAGGCCTAACGCATTATCCTTAATACGTTTTTATTGAATAAAATAGAGGTAATTAGGGTACTTTCACACTGAGGCGCTTGGTGCGCTGGTGGTAAAGTGCCGCTCTTTTTAGCGGTGCTTTACTGTCGTGTTTGCCGCAATTTTCGGCCGCTAGCGGGGAGATTTTAACCCCTGCCAGCGGCTGAAAAAGGGTTAAACCCGCCTGCAAAACGCAGCTGCAGCGGCAGTTTGCAGGCGTACGGCCGCACTGCCCCATTGATTTCAATGGGCAGGGGCGCTATAGGAGCAGTGTATTCACCGCTCCTACAGCGCCTCAAAGATGCCTCAGGCTTTCACACTGGAGAGAACGGAGCGGATCTTTCAGGGCGCTTTGCAGGTGCTATTTTTAGTGCAATAGCCCCTGCAAAGCGCCTTAGTGTGAAAGCAGCCTTGTACTCACAAACCAGTGCTTGTGTAATAGCATTATCATAAAATCATCTGCTTAAGTCCATATGCAAAAATCGACAACACTTGTAGTCACATCGGCTAACACGTTTCAAAGTTTCCCTCTTCTTTCAAGGAGGTCAGCTAACGTGTTTCAAGGTTTCCCTCTCACGGCCCACTTCCTGGTTGGCTGGGAGGAGAATCAGTGTTAAAACAGTGAATATTTATTCGCTATCGTCCCACAACTGGGTGGGCTTTGGGCACAGTGCTCTGCGCCCCGAGCCCACCGTTTTTTGAAGACTATTAAAGCCTCTGGCTCTAATCACATGCTTAAAAAAAAACACCCCTCCCCCCATTGGAATTCATGCATCCGGTGCCCTGTATATAGATTAGGGGCCGGACACGTGGATAAGGGGCGGCGCCCCTGCTCCCCTAATGGACGGGCCACCAATTATCCAAACCCACCTGAGATATCCTGCCAGGAAGCTGTCATTGCAAACTGGCAATCATAATTGGTCGAAACTTTCCCCTCTGATAATCTGTACATATATAAAGAGCTTATAAATGTGCAGCTACAGGGCAGGGAATGCTTTGGCCTGTTATGATTGGTGATATGCAGTGACATCTTCCTGGCGGGAAGCTTAGGTTGATCCTAAGCTTAGGTTGATTTAGACTAGGATCCCTACAAGCCTCAGCTCATCCGTGGCTAATAGTCTCTCCCTGCTCCTAGCAGTACATCAACCACTAAGCACCTGTTCCATTGGGGAATGTAAGTGAGTAACATGCTCCTTAGTACCTGGAAGCGTAGCTTGGAGACGAGCTCCTCCGTGGGCGTTTCCCCGCCTACATTGGGGGTTTCTCCTGGCTTATGCTTTGCCTGCATGCCGCTGGTGATCATTAGCCTGCACCTGTGTGGAGTGTTCTTATATGAACCCTCCCCAAACACAGCTTCACCACTATCCTGAGACGCCATACTGCACCATGGTTTATGGATCGGTCCCTGCATTTTTGGGACCCCTGGGATTTGAGCATCAGGTAATTTTACCTTTTATTTCCCCATTGTGGTCCTTCCCCCACCGGGCATGAACATGTTTTGACATTTTTGTTTGTGTTATTTTTTAGATTGCCTTTGGCAGCCACCTTTGGTTCAACGTTTTTATTATGAACATCAACACTGCATGTTCCGGTGTTTTTTGGCAGGGCTGCGCTAGTGCATCCTGCCTGAGTGTGGCTATACATCACCTCAGCTCCCATGATGGACCTATCTTTGGTCAGGGCTTCATATGCACCATACCCATTGTACCAGATTCCATGTAAGTACTCCAGATGGGCTCTTGTGTTCCATCATTTATTTCCTTTGACCAGCAACCAGATTTAGTAATTTACACTTCACCATATGTCTTTTAGATGTCCTGAGCACTAGCCCCTGAAGAGTGTAACTTATACACGAAACGCGTCGGGCATCAGAAAACGCATCAACTCAGTTGACAACACAATCATTTACTTATGCTTTTACTGGTTTTATATGCACATTTTTTCAGGTTTTTAGCGCTTGTTGCCATGTGATATCTGTACATATGTAATTCACTGAATGTATTCCATTATCCATATGGATCACTATGTGGCACCTGGTCACACACTGATGTACCTTGTTGCTTATATTGTGCATACCCATACTTATGTGTGTGTAACTCTAGGGAATCGCATCAACCAGAATGTTTTTCTTTTCATTTGATTTCTGTTTGGAGATGTGTCATGCGTTTATTTTGAATAAACATGTATCTTTTTTACCTACACCATGTCTACAGTCTCACTTAAAGTCCCAAACCTCCGTTATACTTTTTTGAACCAGGGATGGAGGTGCACCACATATGCGCCTCATTCAAAGTCCCAAACCTTCCCTCTACCTTTTTGTTCTTAGTACCTGGAAGTACAGAGTTTTTACTTTGTTCCTAGTGGCTAAATTTAGCGTTGTGGAACAAAGAAAAGGTAATTGTGGGAAAGAGTGAAACCATTTCTTTGCCCCATGGGCAAAGCATATGTTTGATTAAAAGCAGTATTCAATCCAAAAACAAAATTCAAGTATACAATATTGCAGCTTACCAATCCTTTAATGTGTTGGCTGAATTTGTTTTCTCTCTAGGCTCCTTTCCTTTTATTTTCACCTGGTGATCAGTAACATGCTTCCTATCTTGAGGTGTCTCTGCTCTGGATGGAGCAAGGAAGAAACCATTGGACAGCATTCAATATGAGGAAAGGGTAGTGTAAAGCCTCGTACACATGGTTGGACTTCAAACAAACTTTTCCATGGATTTTTGTTGGCCGGGCACACCCATAGCATACACACGCTCAGACTTTTCTGCAAACTTTCCCAAAACTTTCCCAACATCACATGGTTTTCCTGCTCTTTTCTGCTCTTTACCGCCACCCGTCAACTTCTGCTATTGTTTGTCCATTTTACCATTGGTTCTGGGCCTGCGTATTTGTACTTCGGACAAAAGTCCGATGGATTTCTGTACACATGATAGGACTTTGCACCATCGGACTTTTGTTGCCAAAAAGTTTGTCCGTTTGCAGACCGAACTTTTGTCCAATGAAAACCAAAAAAGTTTGATTTATGGCATTTTTATGGCATTTTTATTATTAATATTTTTTTTACTAGTAATGGCGGTGATCTGCGATTTTTAGTGGTACTGCGACATTGCGGCGGACAGATCGGACACTTTTGACACCTTTGTGGGACCATTGACATTTATACAGCGATCAGGGCTATAAAAATGCACCGATTACTGTGTAAATGTCACTGGCAGGGAAGGGGTTAACTCTAGGGAGCAATCAAGGAGTTAAATGTGTTTCCTCATGAGTAGTGATGAGCCGAACACCCCCGGGTTCGGTTCGCACCAGAACCCGCGAACGGACCGAAAGTTCGAACGAACATTAGAACCCTATTAAATACAATGGATGCGAACGTTCGAATTCTAAAGTGCTAATTATAACAACTATTATGCATGTTATTGTCATAAATAGGGTTTGGGAACCCGGGTTGTGCACCAGGGGACATGTATCAATGCAAAAAGAAGTTTTAAAAACGGTCGTTTTTCGGGAGCAGTCATTTTAATGATGCATAAAGTGAAAAAAAAAAAGTCAAATATTCCTTTAAATATCGTACCTGGGGGGTGTCTAAAGTATGCCTGTGAAGTGCCACGTGTTTCCCGTGTTTAGAACTGTCCCTGCACAAAATGACACTTCTAAAGGAAAAAAAAGCCATTTAAAACTGCTTGCGGCTTTAATGTAATGTCTGGTCCCGGTAATATGGATGAAATTCTTTAAGAAAAATGGCATAGCTACCCCATGACCCCCCCCCTACCCCAGCCCATTACCAGCCCCTTTGGGTCTTGTATGGATATTAAGGGGAACCCCGCACATAAAATAAAAAAGGCCCTATATACTCTGAACAGCCGTATACAGGCGGTGCATACAAGACAGGGACTGTAGGTTTGTTCTTATGTAGAATGTGTTTGTAATTTTGAACAGGTACATTGTTGAAGTGTAGCTCCAGCCCAAAAATCTATTTTTAAACTTTTTGGGAAACATAGGTAAGGGTTATCACCCCTGTAACATTTGTTTTGCTGTCTGTGCCCCTGTTCAGAACATTTCACCTCACTTTCCGTCCCAATGACAACTGTTTTTGAAATGTGGTGTTTTTCTTGAAACAAGGATTGCTGATAAAGCATCAGTACAGATGAGACCCCTTTCTCCCATATTTATTCTTACAGGAGAGAATTTTCCTTTCTAGGGGTAGATTTCCTCTCACTTCCTGTTGTCTTCTTTCGTTTGCAAGTAGGAGTCGTTTGTAAGTTGGATGTTTGAAAGTAGGGACCTGCCGTATATACTCTGCAGAAATAGGCCCCTTAGTTGTTGGTGTTGGCACAACACTGTAAGCACTCAGTTACTCTTGGTTGGTGCTGGAACGCCCTGCTGTCAACTATTATATCAGGAATTTTAATTACATATAATTGTTGAACAGTGGTAGTAAAAATTGGGGCTTTGATGGTGGTGCTGGTGCCACAACACTGTAAGCCCTGACAGTTACTCTTGGTGGGTGCAGCAATGGGCCCTGCTGTGAATTATTAGATCAAGAATTGTAATTACATGCCCCTTTTGAACAGGGGCTGAAAAATTGGGCCTTTCGTGGTGGTGGTGGTGGTGGCGTTGCCACAAGAATGTAAGCCCTCAGAGTTACTCTTGGTGGGTGCAGCAATGGACCCTGCTGTGAATTATTAGATCAAGAATTGTAATTGCATGCCCCTGTTGAACAGGGGCTGAAAAATTGGGCCTTAGGCACTGGTGGCACAACACTACAACCCCTCACAGATACTGTACTTGGAGCACAGCAATGAGCCCTGTTGCAAAGTATTGCTTCAAAAATTGTAATGACACGCCCCTGTTAAACAGGGGCTGAAAAATTGGGCCTTAGGCACTGGTGCCACAACACTCCAACCCCTCACAGATACTGTACTTGGAGCACAGCAATGAGCCCTATGGCAAATTATTGCTAAAAAAATTGTAATTACACGCCCCTGTAAAACAGGGGCTGAAAAATTGGGCCTTAGCCACTGGTGGCGGCACCCATAAACAAAAATGATCTTCCAAGCTATCATCATCAATCGTATCATTGAGGACTCGGAGGAGGAGGATAGCCAGTCAACATAACAGCACAGGCACTCAGCATCAGCATCAGTCTTGAAGGGATGTGACATGTTAAAATCAATTAGTCTGTTATATCAGCATCAGGTGTGTGGTAGCTGGTGGTGATCCAAGACTGGTTCATCTTGATGAAAGTCAGTCGATCAACCGAGTCGGTGGACAGGCGCACCCTGTGATCCGTGACAAATCCTCCAGCAGCACTGAATGTGCGTTCCGAAAGAACGCTGGATGCAGGACAGGCCAGTAGCTCAATTGCATACTGTGCAAGCTCTGGCCAGTGATCCATCCTCAAGACCCAGTAAGCCAGAGGATTTTCGGTGGGAAAGGTGTCCAAGTCTGAGCTTGCCCCTAGATATTCCTGCACCATGTTTATCAGACGCTGGCGATGGTTGCTGGAACCGATCATACTTTGGGGCTGCGGACTAAAGAATTGTCTGAACGCATCGGTCAGACGGCCACCTTCCCCACCGCTCCTTCTTTGACTGGCCGAAGCCTCAGCAACTCGTTGTCCAGGACCAGGAGTTTGTAACCTCCCAGTCTCTGGGAACGCGTTGCACAGACCTTTCTGCAAGGCCTCCCGGAGTTGTCTCATCCTCTGCTCCCTCTGCGACGGTAACATAAGGTCCGCAACCTTACCCTTGTACCGTGGATCAAGGAGAGTGGCCAGCCAGTAATGGTCCCTCTCCTTGATCCGAAGAATACGAGGATCCTTCCGCAGACTTTGCAGGATCAGGGAGGCCATGCAGCGTAGGTTTGCTGAGGCATTCGCTCCGGAGTCCTCTGGGTCACTAAGGACGACATGATCCGCAGCCACCTCCTCCCAGCCACGTACAAGTCCACTGGTTTCTTGGGACTGTAAATCATCCCTAAAAGACTGCTGCTGATGATGCTGAGTGCCAGCCTCCACCTCCATGCTGACACAATCCTCCTCCTCCTCCTCCTCCTCCTCTTCCTGTGCGATGGGTGGGACAGAAGGAACACTGTCTGGGTAAAGGGGGCCTTGAGAGGCAAGGAAGTCCTCCTCTTCCTGCCTCTGTTCTGCCTCAAGTGCCCTGTCCATTATTCCACGCAGCGTGTGCTCCAACAGGTGGACAAGAGGTACAGTGTCACTGATGCATGCACTGTCACTGCTCACCATCCTCGTGGCCTCCTCAAATGGTGCCAGGACAGTGCATGCATCCCTGATCATGCCCCACTGGCGTGGAGAAAAAAAACCAAGCTCCCCTGACCCTGTCCTGGTGCCGTAGTCGCACAGGTACTCATTGATGGCCCTCTGCTGCGTGTGCAGCCGCTGCAGCATGGCCAACGTTGAGTTCCACCTGGTGGGCATGTCACATATAAGGCGGTTCTTGGGCAGGTTCAACTCCTTTTGCAGCTCAGCCAGGCGAGCACTGGCATTATAAGATCTGCGGAAATGCACACAGACTTTCCTGGCCTGCCTCAGGACATCCTGTAAGCCCGGGTACCTGCCCAAGAACCGCTGCACCACCAGGTTAAGGACGTGAGCCACACAGGGCACATGGGTCAGTTGTCCCTGTCGGAGGGCGGAGAGGAGGTTGGTGCCATTGTCGCAAACCACCATTCCTGGCTTAAGCTGGCGTGGCGTCAACCACCTCTCGGCCTGGCCCTGCAGAGCAGACAGGACCTCTGCCCCAGTGTGGCTTCTGTCCCCCAAACACACCAGCGCAAGCACGGCATGGCATCTTTTTTGCCTGCGTACTTGCGTAGCCCCGTGAACGGCTACGGAGCACCGCTGGTTCATAGGACAAACCACAGGAAGAGGCCATGGAGGAAGAAGAAGAGGAGGGGGTGGAGGAGAGAGGTGTGTCACAACCAGTAGTAGCATTTTGGAGGCGTGGCGGAGTGACCCAATGGGCCGTGAAAGAAAGGTAACGTCCCTGTCCATGCCTGCTGGACCATGAGTCAGCGGTAATATGCACCTTACCGCTGACCGCCCTGTCCAGCGAGGCCAAGACATTGCCTTCCACATGCCGGTAGAGAGCCGGAATAGCCTTCCGTGAGAAAAAGTGGCGTTTGGGAACCTGCCACTGAGGAACCGCACATTGCACAAACTCACGGAAGGGGGCCGAGTCTACCAACTGAAAAGGCAGCAGTTGAAGCGCTAGCAATTTAGCCAAGCTAGCATTCAACCGCTGGGCATGTGGATGGCTGGGAGTGAACTTCTTTCGACGGTCCAGCAGCTGGGGCAGGGAAATTTGCCTGCTAGAATCGGACGTCGGTGTACTGCTAGCAGAGTGGCCGCAAGTACTTGGCTGTGACACACCTAATTCTACACCTTCATTCCTCTCAGTGCATGTTTCAGAGAGGACTGAAGTTATAGTGGGGTTGGAGATCCCAGCTGATGCGGTGCAAGGAGAGGTCCGCTTTGTTCTTTGGTGTGGGTCTTTGAGGTAGGCTTGCCAACGAGCTGCATGGCAGGTCAACATATGTCTGGTCAGGCATGTGGTACCCAAGCGGCTGATGTTTTGGCCACGCGATATACGCTTGAGACATATGTTGCAAACAGCAGCTGTGCGATCTGATGCACTAGCCTCAAAAAAGGCCCACACCAAAGAACTTTTTGAATGACGGGCAGAGGCAGCGCCCTGCACAGGCGGAGCTCTGCGGTGTGATTCCGTCGGTGTACTGCCCTTACGCTGGCCACCAAAGGGCATCCTGCCTCGTTGGAGATGTGCCTCCTCCTCATCCTCCTCCTCCTCCTCTCTCCTATTAGGCACCCACGTGGAGTCAGTGACCTCATCATCCCCTCCCTCCTCATCACTGGAGCCAATCTGGCAGTATGCTGCAGCTGCTGGAACATGACTGCCAGATTGGTGTCCTTCTTGAGCATCCCCTCTGTCTGCTCTCACGCTACTGCCTTCCTCTAGCTGGGTTTCATCATCAGACCCTTCGAAACGCTGGGCATCCTCCTGGAGCATGTACCCAACACTGTGCTGAAACAGTTCGGGGGACTCCTCAGGAGGAGGACATGGTGGGTCTAGGGAAGGAGTGACTGATGATTTGTCTGACATTGATACCAGGGAAGACGACGCTTTGGCAGCTGCTTTTCCAGTACCCTGAGCCTGGGTGAGAGAGGATGAGGAGGAGGAGGAGGGCTTGGTCATCCACTCTACCAAGTCTTCGGCATGATGTGGCTCAACATGTCCAGCTGCCGAAAAGAAGGACAAGCGTGTCCCATGGCCATGTGCTGATGACAATGCACCGCGTCCACGACCAGCACTGTTGCCCCCAGACACAGAGCCTGCTTGCCCTCTTTTATTGCCTCCTGACTGTCTGCCTCTCCTTGTTTGCCTTCCAGACATTCTAATAGATGGCCTGCAGGGAGATGGGAAAAAAGCAATAAGGGCTACCTTCAGGTGTCCTTCTCTGTCCCTTGAAACAAGGACTTGCAGAGTGAAATAAACTGACACTCTCCCTACCTACAGTTTTCTGTCCCTAGAATAAATGTTTTTTTTAAGCACAATATAGCACAAGGACAATTCACTCACTGTCCTTCCAGGTCCCTGGAAACAAGGACTTGCAGAGTGAAAGAAAAAAAACACTCTCCCTACCTACAGTTTTCTGTCCGTAGAAAAAATGTTTTTTTTAATCACAATATAGCACAAGGACAATTCACTCACTGTCCTTACAGGTCCCTGGAAACAAGGACTTGCAGAGTGAAATAAACTGACACTCTCCCTACCTACAGTTTTCTGTCCCTAGAATAAATGTTTTTTTTAATCACAATATAGCACAAGGACAATTCACTCACTGTCCTTCCAGGTCCCTGGAAACAAGGACTTGCAGAGTGAAAGAAAAAAAACACTCTCCCTACCTACAGTTTTCTGTCCCTAGAAAAAATGTTTTTTTTAATCACAATATAGCACAAGGACAATTCACTCACTGTCCTTACAGGTCCCTGGAAACAAGGACTTGCAGAGTGAAATAAACTGACACTCTCCCTACCTACAGTTTTCTGTCCCTAGAATAAATGTTTTTTTTAAGCACAATATAGCACAAGGACAATTCACTCACTGTCCTTCCAGGTCCCTGGAAACAAGGACTTGCAGAGTGAAAGAAAAAAAACACTCTCCCTACCTACAGTTTTCTGTCCCTAGAAAAAATGTTTTTTTTAATCACAATATAGCACAAGGACAATTCACTCACTGTCCTTCCAGGTCCCTGGAAACAAGGACTTGCAGAGTGAAATAAACTGACACTCTCCCTACCTACAGTTTTCTGTCCCTAGAATAAATGTTTTTTTTAAGCACAATATAGCACAAGGACAATTCACTCACTGTCCTTCCAGGTCCCTGGAAACAAGGACTTGCAGAGTGAAAGAAAAAAACACTCTCCCTACCTACAGTTTTCTGTCCCTAGAAAAAATGTTTTTTTTAATCACAATATAGCACAAGGACAATTCACTCACTGTCCTTACAGGTCCCTGGAAACAAGGACTTGCAGAGTGAAATAAACTGACACTCTCCCTACCTACAGTTTTCTGTCCCTAGAATAAATGTTTTTTTTAAGCACAATATAGCACAAGGACAATTCACTCACTGTCCTTCCAGGTCCCTGGAAACAAGGACTTGCAGAGTGAAAGAAAAAAAACACTCTCCCTACCTACAGTTTTCTGTCCCTAGAAAAAATGTTTTTTTTAATCACAATATAGCACAAGGACAATTCACTCACTGTCCTTACAGGTCCCTGGAAACAAGGACTTGCAGAGTGAAAGAAAAAAAACACTCTCCCTACCTACAGTTTTCTGTCCCTAGAAAAAATGTTTTTTTTAATCACAATATAGCACAAGGACAATTCACTCACTGTCCTTACAGGTCCCTGGAAACAAGGACTTGCAGAGTGAAATAAACTGACACTCTCCCTACCTACAGTTTTCTGTCCCTAGAATAAATGTTTTTTTTAAGCACAATATAGCACAAGGACAATTCACTCACTGTCCTTCCAGGTCCCTGGAAACAAGGACTTGCAGAGTGAAAGAAAAAAAACACTCTCCCTACCTACAGTTTTCTGTCCCTAGAAAAAATGTTTTTTTTAATCACAATATAGCACAAGGACAATTCACTCACTGTCCTTACAGGTCCCTGGAAACAAGGACTTGCAGAGTGAAAGAAAAAAAACACTCTCCCTACCTACAGTTTTCTGTCCCTAGAAAAAATGTTTTTTTTAATCACAATATAGCACAAGGACAATTCACTCACTGTCCTTACAGGTCCCTGGAAACAAGGACTTGCAGAGTGAAATAAACTGACACTCTCCCTACCTACAGTTTTCTGTCCCTAGAATAAATGTTTTTTTTAAGCACAATATAGCACAAGGACAATTCACTCACTGTCCTTACAGGTCCCTGGAAACAAGGACTTGCAGAGTGAAAGAAAAAAAACACTCTCCCTACCTACAGTTTTCTGTCCCTAGAAAAAATGTTTTTTTTTAATCACAATATAGCACAAGGACAATTCACTCACTGTCCTTACAGGTCCCTGGAAACAAGGACTTGCAGAGTGAAATAAACTGACACTCTCCCTACCTACAGTTTTCTGTCCCTAGAATAAATGTTTTTTTTAATCACAATATAGCACAAGGACAATTCACTCACTGTCCTTACAGGTCCCTGGAAACAAGGACTTGCAGAGTGAAAGAAAATAAACACTCTCCCTACCTACAGTTTTCTGTCCCTAGAATAAATGTTTTTTTTAAGCACAATATAGCACAAGGACAATTCACTCACTGTCCTTACAGGTCCCTGGAAACAAGGACTTGCAGAGTGAAATAAACTGACACTCTCCCTACCTACAGTTTTCTGTCCCTAGAATTAATGTTTTTTTTAAGCACAATATAGCACAAGGAGAATTCACTCACTGTCCTTCCAGGTCCCTGGAAACAAGGACTTGCAGAGTGAAAGAAAAAAAACACTCTCCCTACCTACAGTTTTCTGTCCCTAGAAAAAATGTTTTTTTTAATCACAATATAGCACAAGGACAATTCACTCACTGTCCTTACAGGTCCCTGGAAACAAGGACTTGCAGAGTGAAATAAACTGACACTCTCCCTACCTACAGTTTTCTGTCCCTAGAATAAATGTTTTTTTTAAGCACAATATAGCACAAGGACAATTCACTCACTGTCCTTCCAGGTCCCTGGAAACAAGGACTTGCAGAGTGAAAGAAAAAAAACACTCTCCCTACCTACAGTTTTCTGTCCCTAGAAAAAATGTTTTTTTTTAATCACAATATAGCACAAGGACAATTCACTCACTGTCCTTACAGGTCCCTGGAAACAAGGACTTGCAGAGTGAAATAAACTGACACTCTCCCTACCTACAGTTTTCTGTCCCTAGAATAAATGTTTTTTTTAAGCACAATATAGCACAAGGACAATTCACTCACTGTCCTTCCAGGTCCCTGGAAACAAGGACTTGCAGAGTGAAAGAAAAAAAACACTCTCCCTACCTACAGTTTTCTGTCCCTAGAAAAAATGTTTTTTTTAATCACAATATAGCACAAGGACAATTCACTCACTGTCCTTACAGGTCCCTGGAAACAAGGACTTGCAGAGTGAAAGAAAAAAAACACTCTCCCTACCTACAGTTTTCTGTCCCTAGAAAAAATGTTTTTTTTAATCACAATATAGCACAAGGACAATTCACTCACTGTCCTTACAGGTCCCTGGAAACAAGGACTTGCAGAGTGAAATAAACTGACACTCTCCCTACCTACAGTTTTCTGTCCCTAGAATAAATGTTTTTTTTTAAGCACAATATAGCACAAGGACAATTCACTCACTGTCCTTACAGGTCCCTGGAAACAAGGACTTGCAGAGTGAAAGAAAAAAAACACTCTCCCTACCTACAGTTTTCTGTCCCTAGAAAAAATGTTTTTTTTAATCACAATATAGCACAAGGACAATTCACTCACTGTCCTTACAGGTCCCTGGAAACAAGGACTTGCAGAGTGAAATAAACTGACACTCTCCCTACCTACAGTTTTCTGTCCCTAGAATAAATGTTTTTTTTAAGCACAATATAGCACAAGGACAATTCACTCACTGTCCTTACAGGTCCCTGGAAACAAGGACTTGCAGAGTGAAAAAAAAAAAACACTCTCCCTACCTACAGTTTTCTGTCCCTAGAAAAAATGTTTTTTTTTAAGCACAATATAGCACAAGGACAATTCACTCACTGTCCTTCCAGGTCCCTGGAAACAAGGACTTGCAGAGTGAAAGAAAAAAAACACTCTCCCTACCTACAGTTTTCTGTCCCTAGAAAAAATGTTTTTTTTAATCACAATATAGCACAAGGACAATTCACTCACTGTCCTTACAGGTCCCTGGAAACAAGGACTTGCAGAGTGAAAGAAACTGACACTCTCCCTACCTACAGTTTTCTGTCCCTAGAATAAATGTTTTTTTAAGCACAATATAGCACAAGGACAATTCACTCACTGTCCTTCCAGGTCCCTGGAAACAAGGACTTGCAGAGTGAAAGAAACTGACACTGTCCCTACCTACAGTTTTCTGTCCCTAGAATAAATGTTTTTTTTAAGCACAATATAGCACAAGCACAAAACACACTGACACTCTCCCTACCTATCCTTCTCTTTCCCTAAACTAAAGGAATCCAGGTTAAGCAAGAAAGAAATAACAGTCACTGTCCCTGCCTATGCTGCTCTATCCCTGCTTCGGAACACACTACACTAGGCCGCCGTGCTGGCGGCCTTTTATAGTGTGGGGCGTGTACTAAACACCCTCAGCAATAATTGGCCACAGGCATCCTGCCTGTGGCCAATCATTGCTCTCCTCGCTGCCGGCGCTGTGATTGGCCAAGCATGCGGGGTCACAGTGCATGCTTGGCCAATCACAGCGCCTGGATGACACTGCGATGGCGTAGTGCATTGTGGGCCGTTCGCGTCACTCGAATTTGGCGCGAACGGCCCAAATCGTTCGATCTTCGTCGAACGATCGAACACGAAGCTCATCCCTACTCATGAGTGTTTCTTACTGTGGGGGATGGGACTGACTGGGGGCGGAGACATGACTGTTTGTAATTACTACAAACAGCAGATCTGTCTCTTCTCTCCTGTCAGAACAAAGATTTGTGTGTTTAAACACACAAATCCCCGTTCTGGCTCTCATGTCCGCAAACGTGGGTGGCTGGTGGCGATCGCACCCGCTGGCCACGTGTATCGGATCCCCCGCTGTGCAGCGGGCGCACGCGCCTGTTATGGCTCTTTAAGGAGCCGATATACCCATACGGCGATTTGCGGGAACGTGCCACTTTGCCGACGTAAATCGGCGTGAGTCGGTCGGCAAGTGGTTAAACAGCAGCTATTTGTCCAGTGCCTGTTTAAAGCAGCATCAGAACTAAGCAGCTCCCACGGGTCCTGGTCAGGTTTAAAGTGTTACTAAACCTAGGACCCCGCATTCACTATATTTGGTTTCCCACAGTACACAGAACATCGAAATGCACGTATTTTAGTAAATATAAACTGCCTAATACCTTTTCTCAACAGCAGTATATATCAGTCTTGTGACTTCTATCAGTGTCTGGTTAAAGCTTGAAGGAGGAGTTTTCATTTAACTCTGACTGTCCTATGAGGCTGCAGGACCCCTGACCCTCTGTCTGGACAGTGCTGATTGGCCCTGTGCTTATCACATGCACTCTCCCTAAGAAAAAAAAAAAACTCTCTAGCAATACACACCAAACTGAGCATGTGCAGAGTCACTCCACAGTGTCTATCTTAACAGAAGATTGATTGGGGACAGTGGAAGAAGGGGAGGTTCAGAGGAGAGAGGCTTAAACAGCCTTTTTACACAATGCAGAGGATTAACCCCTTAGGTTCCACAGTGAGTATAACAAGCATGCTTTACTGCATTATACATACTGATTTTACTGTTGTGGAACTGGTGGCTGTCAGTGGCTTCCAATTTTGCTACAGAATGTTTCATAATAACATACTAATGTGACATCACATGTGACATCACAACACTTCCTGTCAGTCTGGGGGCTAGGGTAGAGATGATGCAGCTCTGTCCTGCCTCCACCAGCAGACGCAGATCACAGCAATAGCAATTCACTGTTGGCTGGTTATAGCCAGCAATAAATCATGAAGGTGAAATAAGAATGGGGGGATTTACGCCAACAAATTGTTGTTTCCTGTGTGGTTGAACTGTTGTGTCGAAAGGGAAAAAAAACTTTATTAAAAACAAACATTCACTTTGAGGTTTGCAATTCAGTAGCATTACAAAAAAAATGCACCTTTTTGAAATCCTTTTAATCGGGAAGAATTTTTTGGTTACACTGGCAAAGGCTACATAAAATGCATTTTTCTATTTTTACTACCTCTACCATAATAAAATCTAACAAATAAATGTATTTAAATCCTAATCTGCTACCCTAGCCTGATCTGTCCAGAATCCAAATAATAATTTGAATGGAATGTTACGTGTGTAGAACTTACCCCCATTTAAGGGACCGGCTGGTTTTGTTGGGTCTTGCAAACTACCTCCAAGGCTTCCGTTGTCAGGGTATAGAATGTCTCTAGAAAGGCCAATGTCCACACAAATGTAAAACCCAATAATCAGGCTTTTTTTACTTTTCTGAGGGAACTGGAGAGGAAAGTAGGAAACGAGAGAAGAACAGGGGAAGGTTCAGGCACGCAGCACTAAATGCACAACGTCACCACTCAAGCCTGAGTGGGTATTGCTCACCCGGATAGTCCCTTTCACTGGTCCTAGCAGCCTGGATGATGCACGGATCAGTTTTATCTAAGAACTTAAGGATGCGATCAGAAAACCTCTGCCACAGGATTATCAAAGTCCCGAACCTCCCAGCCAAGCAATAGAGAGAACCTTTAGGCCAGATTGGCGTATTGCAGGGCTTAAAGCAATGGATCCCTCCTTAGGTGAGTCGCCAGGCCTCCTCCCAAGACAGCAGTACCGTCGCCAGTCTCCTCTGGGGCAAATCCTCCTCTGGCCTCCTTTCCTAAGAGCGGGCTTCCCGCAGGTGGGTAGCCTCGGATCCCTTCCAAAGGTATAAGCCCCAGCCAGCAGAGCTGGGCCTACCAGGTAGCGATGTAACCTCGGGCTGAGGGTGCCCGGGCTAGAACACACACGCACCCCGTGCCATGCGGGCCACGAGGCGTGCACACAGGACCCCAATTAATAGCGTCTGCCCCTTATGTACCCTCTCTCAGCATGCACAGCGGGCTAACCACGCCCACTGCACGGCTGCAGAGAAAGGACACTCAAGGTGTTGTGATACCCCTGTAGTTCAACCTGGGCCGGTGGTGGCAGTGCCACCTACAGGCGAACAGGGAACACTACTGCCAGGCAGTATCACACCCAGAGCAGAAGCAATTTTAAACAATCATCTGATCTGAGCCCAACTATGGCTCAGACATACACCTAAATTCACACATAGCGTCCCAACCATTTGGGAAGGGCGCTACACATGTTTATGAATGCAATTCTAGAGCAGATTTCAAATGAGTTCTTTAAAACAAAAAGTTTAAGAACAAAGTGTTGAATACAAAGCTCCCCCTGAATATGTAACTTGTTTAGAGGTGCCCACTCAGGTTTGATTCATTTGAAGATGCCAAGATGAAGGTACTATGGCAGTGAGACCAGGGCTGGTGCAAGGATTTTTGACACCCTAGGCAAAACCTTGTTTTGCCACCCCCCCCCCCTTGGCTCCACCCCTGACTTCACTCCCTTTGCCCTGCCCATGTATACCCCACCTTTTTAATGAAGTGCCCATCAAATGCAGCCTCACCAGCGCCCATCAAATGCAGCCTCACCAGCGCCCATCAATGCAGCCTACCAGTGCTTATCAATGAATGTTTGCTTGCTTCCATTCATTCAGGAGTCGGGAAACAGACACAGTCCTCCGCCGCCGCTGCACCTCTGACACTATGTGCGAACGGAGCGGCGGCTGCCTGCTGATGCTGAGACTTAAGCCCCGTACACGTGGTCGGACTACCATCTGACTTTTCCGTGGTTTTTTATCCGAACGGAGTTGGTCGGGAACACCCATAGCATACACACGCTCGGACTTTTCTGCAAACTTTCCCAAAACATTTTGCAACATCACGTGGTTTTTCTGCTCTTTTCTGCTCTTTACCGCCACCCTTTGGTCAACTTCTGCTATTGTTGGTTGATTTTAACATTAGTTGTTTTGTCCATCGGACAAAAGTCCGATGGTTTTCTGTACACACGGTCGGACTTTGCTCCATCGGACTTTTGTTGGTCAAAAGTTTATCTGTTTGCAGACCCAACTTTTGTCTGATGAAAACAAGAAAAAAGCAAAAAAAGTTTGTCCGATGGAGCGTACACACGGTCGGATTGTTGGTCCAACTTGCTCAAAATGAAATTTGTTGGCCAAAAGTCAGACCGTATGTATGGGGCTTTAGTTGCTTGCTGCAGAGAGAAGAGAGTAGGAACAGCAGTGGCTTGGTGCCCTAAGCAGCAGTGTGCCCTAGGTGGCTGCCCAGTTTGCCTAGTGGTAGCACCGTCCCTGAGTGAGACTGAAATAAAAACCTGGGACACAACCTTATTTGAAACACAAATTGATAAAGTTTGCAAGGCAGATTCAGTGCAGTTCCCTTAAAAGTACACTTTATCTATGATACTCTAAATGGTGGGAAATTTCCAATATTACCTTCAGAGCGACACATCTTTCCCTCCCACTCCATGAACTGACTGCTACAAAAGCTTCTTTTGCAATTTAATATACATGCCCTCTTTATCCACCTGCATTAAACATGCAAGAGCTTCTTATACAGCTGTATGCATACAAAGACACTAGAAAATTGCTGGTACAAAATATTATAAAATAACTAACTTAACCATATCTGGGCAGAATGTTATTACTAATAAACTTGGCAGGTCTGGGAAAAAGAAACGTTAATGAAAGATTGCTATAAATGATGCAACAATAGAGTGGTATCATCTAGCTATAAAATGTTGTTCATGCTGTGTGACATTCATTAAAGAATAATAAGCATCATTGATTTGTCTGCAAGATCTCTACTCACCTCAGATCAATACTGTATTTTAATTTTCCACATACATTCTTATGTACCGCTAGCTGACACCTCTACCATTAGATGACAGCTCAGTCTTACAGTGAGCATGTTTTTCGAAGCCCCAGTGTTACTGTACTCAGGATTCCCGGGTAGTAAGATGAAAAGCAAGACAGGGGTGGATCTTTAAATATCCCTATAGTTTATGAAAATAGATAGAAAATGGATAGCATCTGAACCACCAGAAAAACAAACTAACATTTATAAATGATCTGCAAACAGTGATCCTTGCTAAAAAAAAATATTGCTCAGTAATGTGGATATACAAATACTCTAGATCAGCCTTTCTCAACTTTTTTACTTTGGCAAAAACTTTGAGATATTGTAAAAAGTTCATAATTATACATTCAGGCCCAGACTGAGACAAAAAAAATAGGCCTGGGTATTTCAGACTGAGCAGCCCGGGGTGGGAAGGTCTTCCGCACCGTAATGTAAAGGGGATATAAAGGGGTCTGCACTGTAAAAGAGCAATATAATCATTACAGTGCCCATTTACAGTGCAGCTTACAGCGTCCCTAGAAATCACAGCCCCCCATAACGGTGCCCCTTGCAGTCACGCCCCCCCATTTTTCTTTCTAATCACAGTGCCCCCGTTTACTCCCTGCACAGTCCTACCTTAGGAAGGGGGCATAGGCAGGATTCAGCCTGTGTGTCCTCTCCAGGGTATTAGCAGGGCAGGGGGCGGGAGGATCTGCAGATCTGGATCATATTAACAAGCGGGTGATTACCCGTTCTCTGTGCATATTTCCAGCTCCTCCCACCCCCTGCCCTGCTAATACCGTGGAGAGGACACACAGCCTGAATCCTGCCTATACCCCCTTTCGGAGGTAGGACTGTGCAGGGAGGCAGAGAGTAAAAGGGGCACTGTGATTAGAAAGAAGGGGGCGAGGGCACAACTGCAAGGGTCACTAGTGGTAGGTGAGCAGCGGCTGCAGTCTGTGTTAGCCCTGTCCAGGACGGCGCTCGCCGCTTACCTCCCACTGTGCGCCCTGGCCAACAACAGGCCACCGACCGGTATCAGTGTGCGGCCCAGCAGCCCCAGCTCACCTGGCAAATATCTGGTGTAGCCTATGGCCAGTCTGAGCCTGTAGAGAAAAAGAAAGAAAGGAGGGCGCACCGACCTAGTGCATTACCGCATATAAAAATGTTTATTAATTAAAATAGAATAAAAGCAATGGTCTTATTCACAAAACGAGCATAGGTATACGCTTTTCTGACAATACAAACTGGCTCTCCTGGCCCCTGCAGGTGGGATTTGATGACGAGAGGATCGGACGGTCCCTCAAACAGCTGACGCGTTTCTGGGGCGTACCCCTTTCTTCAGAGCCTAGGTGGTCCGTGAGGGACGGCGTCAGCCGTTTGAGGGACCGTCCGATCCTCTCGTCATCAAGTCCCACCTGCAGCCAGGAGAGCCAGTTTGTTTGTCAGAAAAGCGTATACCTATGCTAGTTTTGTGAGTAGGACAATTGATTTTATTCTATTTTAATTAATAAACATTTTTATATGTGGTAATGCACTAGGTTGGTGCGCCCTTCTTTCTTTCTTTTTCTCTTTAGCCATATGAACACCCATTGTTCTGCGGAGGGCTGCAAGACTATAGACCTTGTCTTAAAGACTGGACAACACTACCTGTGTTTAGCGAAAAACAAGAGCGCAGGAGATTTTTGTCTTGGAGTCCGAGCCTGTATACATTTATTGTTATCTTGATCTTTGCCATCTGACAGCGGTGCAACAATTGCAGGTGAAATCGAAAATGGTTAAAAGGGCTCATTGCCCAACAAACATGGACAGCGGGCATGTTTTGAATTTGGTGAGAAACGTATAGATTGCTTAAAAGTATGGCTGTTACTGATTACAATTTTTGTGTTTGATTAGTCGATTAATCAATTAATTTTGATTAATTATAACGCACTGTAGCAAAATACTGAAACTGAGAAAGGTGACAGCAAAGATTAATTCCAGGAAATGTAGAGACAGAATGTCTACTGATGTCTGAATAAGTAAATTGGGTTAATTGGGGGTCTGAGGTAGCGTTCCATTCATCTATTGTTCAGTGTGTTAATGAAGTCACGTATTATCTGCTACGGGAGGTAATTGTACTCCTAGTAATGTGTCGGGCACGGTTCCATTGTTATGAGTAAATATGTGGAGCTCTGTTCATGGGGAGACAAACGTCTCACGCATACCGAATGTGTTAGAAGTAGTCCCAGGTAATTAAATCACTGTCATCTGTTAATTGTTAAAGGGAATGCCCCTGTAAAATGAGTTAAGAAAACCCTTGCATGGGAAATGATATAAAAAGCCAGCCTGGGCAAAATAAAGCGTTGATTTACTCCCAGAACTGTGTGTCGTCCAGTTACTGGGGGGGTAACAGGTTGCCTTGGATAAGTCAGTACTTCCTCAGCTTCAAGGATTTCCCAGCGGACGTTGGAGCTCCGCAACACGCACATACAGATCCAACTACTTTTAGCTGATCTACTTGCAGGCCGATTCCCAGTGCAGCTGCCAACCACTGAACAAATGGATAGCAGGATACAAAAAAACACACAAAGGCAGCGCTCAATGGGAATAGCATTAAAACTTTTATAGTCTTCAAGTAGGTAACAAAATAAATATTGCACTGGAGATAAAATCAATGTAGCTACATAAACTGTAAAAATGGTGCGAGTAATACCAAACGGTAGCAAAAGCAGTCATAAAAAAAATAAAAAAATAAAAAAATATGCTGGAGGCCCGATTTTCAGCAGAAGAGGTACAGGAAGTCATTAAGAACCTCAGAAACTCAACGGCACGATGCGACACATATGGTGGGAATGCCCCAGAATACGCCCTTTCTGGAATAAATTATTTAATTTAATGGATAAGCTAGTGGGAAAATAAAATACTTTGAAATAAAAATGTAGCGGGGTGCTAAATTTAAGGAAAGTGTTTGAGTGGTAAATAGGCTCAAATACCCTAATTCTGTAGGATTCATGGACCATTTTGTCCTCGGGGGACAGTATTGGTGTGCAGTTCCCTGCGGCCTACAGGTGGCGCCTTTTGTGTCCCCTCTTGGCAGTAGTACAGCGGGGCGGGGAACCTGCTGTGCATGCCAGGAGAGCATATAAAAGGGGCAGACCTTTGGCCTGGGGGCTGATGTCCAGTGGGGTCTGCGCCCAGGTGCCTTCGGCCTGGGTGCATGTGTTCCTGTTCCATCTCGGGCACCTTTAGCCCGGGGTGAGGTACTATCCTGGAGTTCTTGCTGCCCTGGGTATGGAGGCCTAGGGGCGGGAGTAAAGCCTGGAGTCCAGAGCCGCCTCGTGTAGGGGACCCTGTTCCAGGGAAGGGAGGATCATTCTGATGGACCGATGCGGGAGTCACGGTGAAGGAATGGTCTGTTGACTCCCTGGAGAGATGTCTTCCCCTTGATATGGGCTAGGTTCGTAGAAGGAGAAGCTCAAGGTCACCTTGACTGTATCAGAGGCCTTATTCAACCGGCCCGTGGCAGGGGCCTTATACACCCTGGTCTGTGGCTGAGACCAAAGTTCTCCAGGCCCGTGGCAGGGGCCTTATACACCCTAGTCTGTGGCAGAGACCAAAGTTCTCCAGGTCTGTGGCAGGGGCCTTGTACACCCGGTCTGTGGCAGAGACCAACCTCAATGTCTGTGGCAGAGACCGTGCGCCAAAAACTGTTTGAGAAACCTAAGCAGTGAAGTGAATGTGCTACGTTTGTGCCTGGACCTCCTCCACACCTTAAGCTGTCCTGTTTCTTTGCTCTAACCTTTTCTATCTGAGTACAGTTTATTTTGCCATGAGAGAATAAGAGTTGGAGTTTCAGCTGGTGTGGACATTGACTTTACTGGCAATTAAAGGACTTGCCTCTACCTACAGTAGAGGTGAGAATCATCCTCTGGAGGAGTTTTGACTCCGGCTGTGGACACGGCCCGTCAAGTACACCGCTCAACCTCTTTATATAGGAGGATACGGGCTGGTAGTGCGGTGTGCCTTTCTCCCTCCTGCGAAGAGCCAACAACATAAAGGCAGGTAAGGGGGAAAGGATCTGTGCGCTACAAAAAAATAAAATAAAAATTTTAATCTTGGCCTAGCAGGACGAGGTCCATATGGAGTAGGAGGTTGAGGTGGCGGTGGATGTGGCTGTGTAGGTGGAAGCGGCGGTGGAGGAGGACGAGGTAGCCAACACTGGTTCAAAAATACAACAATGGCTGGGTAAGGCCGGTGATGTGTCGAATTCTGTCCCCTGTCGAATAGTGTCCGCCCTGTACTGCGCTTGCTGAGTATGTAGGACAAGGGGATTTCAAAAATCTCCCAAGACTAACGGCGCCTGCGTGTTGAGTTCAGGTGAAGGCCACACCATCCGTGGTTCAAGCCGAGCCAAGCAAGGCCGCGATCGAAGCGAGCCCGTGAGGGGCCCTGTTACTATGTGCTACCGTATGTCCTCTTGGATGGTGGGGCTTGAACCTGCACTCACAGCGCAGGCGCCGTTCATCTTCGGAGATTTTGTGAATCTCCTTGTCCTCTGTACTGCGCAAGCGCTGCGCCTGCGCAGTACGGGCCGGGCACAATCCGATGGCCGGACAGTTTGTCACAACACCGGTATACATGTCTATTCTGCACAAGGTACGGACAAGTCCTGTGGGATCCATGCCTGGTTCATTTTAATGAACGTGAGCTTGTCCACATTGGCTCTGGACAGGCGGCTGCGCTTGTCTGTGATAACGCCCCCTGCCGTGCTAAATACACGTTCAGATAATACACTGGCTGCAGGGCAGGCCAGCACCTCCAAGGCATAAACGGCAAGCTCAGGCCATGTGCCCAATTTGGAGACCCAGAAGTTAAAGGGGGCAGACCCGTCATCCAGTACGTGTAGGCCTGTGGACACATACTGCTCAACCATGTTGGTGAAATGCTGCCTCCTGCTAAGACGTTCCATCTCAGCTGGTGGTGCTGGTTGTTGTGGCGTGCTGACAAAGCTTTTCCACATTTCGGCCATGCTAACCCTGCCTTCTGAGGTGCTGCCGGTGCCCCGGCTGCGTTGGCGACCTCTTCCTCCTCCTCTGCCTTCGCCTTGTGCTTCCACCGTACGCCCGCTGTCAGGTGGGAATGCCACCAGCAGCGCGTCTACCAGCGTGCGCTTGTACTCGCGCATCTTACGATCCCGCTCCAGTGAGGGAATTAAGGACGGTACGTTGTCCTTGTAACGGGGATCCAGCAGGGTGGCCACCCAGTAATCAGCACCAGTTAAAATGTGGGCAACTCGGCTGTCGTTGCAGAAACACTGCAGCATGTAATCGCTCATGTGTGCCAGGCTGCCCAGAGGCAAAGAAAAGCTGTCCTCTGTGGGAGGTGTATCGTCTGTGTCCTCTGTATCCCCCCAGCCACGCACCAGTAATGGCCACGAGCTGGTCTGAGTGCCACCCTGCTGTGAACATGGCTCCTCCTCCTCCTCCTCCTCCTCCTCCTCCATCTCCTCCTCCACCTCGTCATCCTCCAGAACTGTGCCCTTTCTGCCGGACAATTGTGTACCTGGCGTTTGTTGGTGCAGGAACCCACCCTCGTAGCCACTTGTGAAAGACTGCCCTGAAAGCCTTTGAAATGATCCCGCTTCCTCCTCCTCCTCCTCATCCTCCTGTGCCACATCCTCTTCCATCATCGCACAAAGCGTTTTTTCAAGGAGGCATAGAACTGGGATAGTAACGCTGAGAACGGCTTCATTGGCACTGGCCATGTTGGTGGAGTACTCGAAACAGCGCAACAAGGCACACAGGTCTCGCATGGAGGCCCAGTTATTGGTGGTGAAGTGGTGCTGTTCCGCAGAGTGACTCACGCGTGATTGCTGCAGCTGAAACTCCACTATTGCCTGCTGCTGCTCGCACAGTCTGGCCAGCATGTGCAAGGTGGAGTTCCACCTTGTGGGCACATCACATATGAGGCGGTGAGCGGGAAGGCCGAAGTTACGCTGCAGCGCTGACAGGCGAGCAGCAGCAGGGTGAGAACGCCGAAAGTGCGCACAGACAGCCCGCACTTTCTGCAGCAGCTCTGGCATATTGGGGTAATTTTTAAGGAACCTCTGGACCACCAAGTTCAGCACATGCGCAAGGCAAGGGATGTGCGTCAAACCGGCTAGACCCAGAGCTGCTACGAGATTTCGCCCATTATCGCACACCACCAGGCCGGGCTTGAGGCTCACTGACAGCAACCACTCATCGGTCTGTTGTTCCATGTCCCTCCACAACTCCTGCGCGGTGTGGGGATTTTCCCCCAAACAGGAAAGTTTTAAAACTGCCTGCTGTCGTTTACCCCTGGCTGTGCTGAAGTTGGTGGTGAAGGTGTTACGCTGAATGGATGAGGAGGCGGTAGAGGATGAGGAAGCGGAGAAGGAGGAGTTAGCAACAGGAGGCAAACTGAAGCGCCCTGCAATCCTCGGTGGTGGAAGGACATGCGCCAAACCGCTATCTGCCTCAGGCCCAGCCGCCACTGCATTTACCCAGTGTGCTGTTAGGGAGATATAACGTCCCTGACCGTGCTTACTGGTCCACGCATCCGTAGTTAGGTGGACCTTGCCACAGATGGCGTTGCGCAGTGCACACCTGATTTTGTCCCCCACCTGGTTGTGCAGGGAAGGGATGGCTCGCCTGGAAAAGTAGTGGCGGCTGGGCACGACGTACTGCGGGACAGCCAATGCCATCAGGCTTTTAAAACTCTGCGTCTCCACCAGACGGAATGACAGCATTTCAAAGGCCAGGAATTTTGAAATGCTGGCATTCAGGGCCAGGGATCGCGGGTGGCTAGGGGGGTACTTCCTCTTCCGCTCCAATGTTTGGGAGATAGAGAGCTGAACGCTTCCATGGGACATTGTGGAGATGGTTGGTGACCCAGGTGGTAGTGTTGCTGGCAGATCCTCTGTTTGCGGGGTGACAGGTGCCACTGTCACTACAGAGGTGGATGAAGAGGCCGAGACTGCAGCAGAAGAGGAAGCAGGAGGAGCCAGAGACCTTTCTTGGTTTTTGAGGTGTCTACTCCACTGCAGCTCGTGCTTTGCACTTAGATGCCTGGTCATGCAGCTTGTGCTCAGGTTGAGAACGTTTATGCCTCACTTCAGGCTCTGATTGCACAGCGTGCAAACCACTCGTGTCTTGTCATCAACACACTGTGTGAAGAACTGCCACGCTAGGGAAGTCCTTGGACCTGGCTTTGGTGTGCTCGGTTCCTTGCTGCGTTGGGCAGTAGCAGATGTACTGTCTAGGGGACGAATGCTCCGTTTTTGCACCCTGCTCCCTCTTCTGCTGTGCTGGTGGCTCTGTGCGACCACCGCCTCTTCCTCCGAACTACACTGGTCACCTGCATAACGTTGATTCCATGTGGGGTCGAGGACCTCATCGTCCTCCACATCATCTTCCACCCAGTCTTCACCCCTGCCCTCCATGTCTGTCTGCACAATTGCGAAAGCAGCAGCAGTTGGCACCTGTGTTTCGTCATCATCCGAGACGTGCTGCGATGGTCCTCCCATGTACCCATCATGAAACATAAGTGGTTGGGCATCGGTGCACTCAATCTCTTCCACTTCTGGGGCAGGGCTAGGTGGATGGCCCTGGGAAACCCTGCTAACAGAGTCATCGAAAAGCAGAAGAGACTGCTGCATGATTTGGGGCTCAGACTGCTTGGCTGATTTTGCAAGGGGGTGAGGTGAAAGACTGACGGACATGGGCTTCAGGTGCCAACTCTGATCTTTCATCAGAAGAGTGGGTGGGAGACAATGTGAAGGAACCCGAGGCACTGTCAGCAACCCAATCTACTATCGCCTGTACTTGTCCTGGCCTAAACATTGGTACAGCCTCATTAGGCGCGACAAAATACCGCCGCAGGCTCGGTCGCCTACTCGCACCTGAGGAAGGTGTTTCACTTGTGCGTGTAGCTGGCACAGATCCACCACGTCCTCTCCCTGCAACAGGAGCTCCACCAGCAGCACCACGACCGGGGCCACCACGTCCCTTTGACCTTCCCCTCATATTTTCCAAATTTAGGATCTTGCCCTAAATGGCGTTTTTTGGAAGACCACAACACACCCACAGTATTTAACCGCTGAAACGCACAGCTACAGAACTGCAGAAAATGCTATTCAAAAAAAAAAAGGTTGTTTTTTTTAGTATAGCACAGTACAAGGAAAATATATAGAAATTGTTTATTTCACACACCTCCAGATGTGTATTTCACACTGCAAAATATTTTCTGTGGCCCTAAATGGCGTTTTTTGCCAGACCACAACACACCCACAGCACGTAACCGCTGAATCGCACAGCTACAGAAAATGCTATTCAAAAAAAAAGGTTGTTTTTTTAGTATAGCACTGTACAAGAAGAATATATAGAAATTGTTTATTTTACACACCTCCAAGATGTGTATTTCACACTGCAAAATATTTTCTGTGGCCCTAAATGGCGTTTTTTGGAAGAGCACAACACAACCACAGTATTTAACCACTGAATCGCACAGCTATAGAAGTGCAGAGAATGCTATTCAAAAAAATGTTGTTTTTTTTAGTATAGCACTGTACAATATATAGAAATTGTTTATTTTACACACCTCCACATGTGTATTTCACACTGCAAAATATTTTCTGTGGCCCTAAATGGCGTTTTTTGCCAGACCACAACACACCCACAGCACGTAACCGCTGAATCGCACAGCTACAGAAAATGCTATTAAAAAAAAAAGGTTGTTTTTTTTAGTATAGCACTGTACAAGAAGAATATATAGAAATTGTATATTTTACACACCTCCAAGATGTGTATTTCACACTGCAAAATATTTTCTGTGGCCCTAAATGGCGTTTTTTGGAAGAGCACAACACAACCACAGTATTTAACCACTGAATCGCACAGCTATAGAAGTGCAGAGAATGCTATTCAAAAAAAATGTTGTTTTTTTTAGTATAGCACTGTACAATATATAGAAATTGTTTATTTTACACACCTCCAGATGTGTATTTCACACTGCAAAATATTTTCTGTGGCCCTAAATGGCGTTTTTTGGAAGAGCACAACACAACCACAGTATTTAACCACTGAATCGCACAGCTATAGAAGTGCAGAGAATGCTATTCAAAAAAAATGTTTTTTTTTTTAGTATAGCACTGTACAATATATAGAAATTGTTTATTTCACACACCTCCAGATGTGTATTTCACACTGCAAAATATTTTCTGTGGCCCTAAATGGCGTTTTTTGGAAGAGCATAACACAACCACAGTATTTAACCACTGAATCGCACAGCTATAGAAGTGCAGAGAATGCTATTCAAAAAAAATGTTGTTTTTTTTAGTATAGCACTGTACAATATATAGAAATTGTTTATTTCACACACCTCCACATGTGTATTTCACACTGCAATTTATTTTCTGTGGCCCTAAATGGCGTTTTTTTGAAGAGCACAACAACCCCAACAGTATATAACCGCTGAATCGCACAGCTGCAGAGGCCAGAGAATGCTATTCAAAAATAATGTTGTTTTTTCACACACCTCCAGATGTGTATTTCACACTGCAAAATATTTTCTGTGGCCCTAAATGGCGTTTTTTGGAAGAGCACAACACAACCACAGTATTTAACCACTGAATCGCACAGCTATAGAAGTGCAGAGAATGCTATTCAAAAAAAATTTTTTTTTTTTTAGTATAGCACTGTACAATATATAGAAATTGTTTATTTTACACACCTCCACATGTGTATTTCACACTGCAAAATATTTTCTGTGGCCCTAAATGGCGTTTTTTGCCAGACCACAACACACCCACAGCACGTAACCGCTGAATCGCACAGCTACAGAAAATGCTATTCAAAAAAAAAGGTTGTTTTTTTTAGTATAGCACTGTACAAGAAGAATATATAGAAATTGTATATTTTACACACCTCCAAGATGTGTATTTCACACTGCAAAATATTTTCTGTGGCCCTAAATGGCGTTTTTTGGAAGAGCACAACACAACCACAGTATTTAACCACTGAATCGCACAGCTATAGAAGTGCAGAGAATGCTATTCAAAAAAAAATTTGTTTTTTTTAGTATAGCACTGTACAATATATAGAAATTGTTTATTTCACACACCTCCAGATGTGTATTTCACACTGCAAAATATTTTCTGTGGCCCTAAATGGCGTTTTTTGGAAGAGCACAACACAACCACAGTATTTAACCACTGAATCGCACAGCTATAGAAGTGCAGAGAATGCTATTCAAAAAAAATTTTGTTTTTTTTAGTATAGCACTGTACAATATATAGAAATTGTTTATTTTACACACCTCCAGATGTGTATTTCACACTGCAAAATATTTTCTGTGGCCCTAAATGGCGTTTTTTGGAAGAGCACAACACAACCACAGTATTTAACCACTGAATCGCACAGCTATAGAAGTGCAGAGAATACTATTCAAAAAAAATGTTTTTTTTTTTAGTATAGCACTGTACAATATATAGAAATTGTTTATTTTACACACCTCCACATGTGTATTTCACACTGCAAAATATTTTCTGTGGCCCTAAATGGCGTTTTTTGCCAGACCACAACACACCCACAGCACGTAACCGCTGAATCGCACAGCTACAGAAAATGCTATTCAAAAAAAAAGGTTGTTTTTTTTAGTATAGCACTGTACAAGAAGAATATATAGAAATTGTATATTTTACACACCTCCAAGATGTGTATTTCACACTGCAAAATATTTTCTGTGGCCCTAAATGGCGTTTTTTGGAAGAGCACAACACAACCACAGTATTTAACCACTGAATCGCACAGCTATAGAAGTGCAGAGAATGCTATTCAAAAAAAATGTTGTTTTTTTTAGTATAGCACTGTACAATATATAGAAATTGTTTATTTTACACACCTCCAGATGTGTATTTCACACTGCAAAATATTTTCTGTGGCCCTAAATGGCGTTTTTTGGAAGAGCACAACACAACCACAGTATTTAACCACTGAATCGCACAGCTATAGAAGTGCAGAGAATGCTATTCAAAAAAAATGTTGTTTTTTTTAGTATAGCACTGTACAATATATAGAAATTGTTTATTTTACACACCTCCACATGTGTATTTCACACTGCAAAATATTTTCTGTGGCCCTAAATGGCGTTTTTTGGAAGAGCACAACACACCCACAGTATATAACCGCTGAATCGCACAGATGCAGAGAATGCTATTCAAAAAAAAGTTTTTTTTTTTTTTTTAGTATAGCATAGTACAAGAAAAATATATAGAAATTGGTTATTTCACACAACTAGAGATATACACTGCAAAATATTTTTTTTGCCCAAAAATAGGTCTTTTTTGCGCACAACAAAGTGCCTTTTTTTTTTTTGCAACAGCACAATAAAGTGCCTTTTTTTTTTTTGGGGGGCCCAAAAATGGGTCTTTTTAGCAAAAGCACAATAAAGTGCCTTTTTTTTTTTTCTGACCAAAATAGGTCTTTTAGCAAGAGCACAATACAGCCACAGTATGGAATAGGTGTATCACTCAACGTAATGCAGTGCTGGTGCACTGAGCTTGCAACACAAACAGATAAACCTATGCAGATCGCTGAGCTATTATATCTCTCAATCTGGACTCCTATCTAAATCTCTCTCCCTGAAAGCACAAACAGGATCCTGCCCCTACACTACACTACACTACACTGTCTCTCTATCTTTTATATCAGTAGATTGCAGAATCAGGACTAACTCCTATTCTCTCCCTCACAGCAACAGCAGCCAGGATCCTTTCCCTACACTGTCTAAAAGCAGAGTGACGATCTGTGCTGTGTGCCTCTTTCTTATATAGAAGCTGGTCACATGCTGGGTCACATGTTGCACTGACCAATCACAGCCATGCCATTAGTAGGCATGGCTATGATGGCTTCTAAGGGCACACCAGCTAATCAAATGGTGATTGGCTGGCCCCTGAAGCATTTCTAACTGCGCCATTAAATTCCCGAATCCGGACCCGAACCCGGACTTTAGCGCAAAATCCGGGTCCGGGTCCGGGGTCGGGAAAAAGCCAAAATTCGGTACGGACCCGAACTTTACAGTTCGGGTCCGCTCAACACTAGTAATTAGCACTTTAACAATTTACATTTTCACCTGTAACTGTTGCACTGCTGTCCAATGGCAAAGATCAAGATAACCTAAAAGTGTTACTAAACCCTGCATTCACTATAACTGGCCTCCCACAGTACACAGAACATTAAAATGCAATATTTTTAGTAAATATAAACTGCTAAATACATTTTTTCATCAGCAGTTAGAGCAGTCTTGTGACTATCAGTGTCTAGTTAAAGCTTGTAGGAGGAGTTTTCATTCTGCTCTGACTGTCATATGAGGCTTCAGGACCCCTGACCCCTAGTCTGGACAGTGCTGATTGGCCCTGTGATGATCACATGCACTCTCCCAAGAAGAAAAAAAAACTCTAGCAATACCTGTTCTCTGTTCTATCAGGAGATGTATTGAGGACTCTGGAAGAAGGGGAGGATCAGAGAAGACGGGATCAAACAGGATCAAACAGCATTTTTACACAGCGCATTTTTACACAGCGCAGAGGATTAACCCCTTAGATTCCACAGTGAGTATAACAAGCATACTTTACTGCATATACAGACTGACTTTACTGTTGTGGGTTTAGCAACACTTTAAATGTATATATGGGCTGCCATGTATGTATTGTATATGTATTGTGTCATTGTGCCTTTTGAAAAACCTCTCTGTAGGAGAAGAATTTTCGCTTTAAAATACCCTTAAATACATTAGACATGTAGCCCCCCCCCTATATTTGGGGGCGCTATGTGGAAATTTAGGGGTAGTCTGAGCCGGTAGTTGGGCTCAGACCAATCACTGATTCATTATTGCTTCTGCTCTGGGTGTGATACTGCCTGGCTGTAGTGTTCTCTGTTGCCTGTAGGTGGCACTGTCACCGTCGGCATAGGTTGAACTACAGGGGGTATCACAGCACCTTGGGTGTCCTTTTTCGGCAGCCGTGCAGAGGGCGTGGTCAACCCGCTGTGCATGCTGGGAGAGGGTACATAAGGGGCAGACGCCATTAGGTGTGAGGCGTTCCAGGGGACCTCCGGTCCTGTAAGCGTGCCTCGTGGCCCGCATGGCACGAGGTGCGCGTGTGTGTTTGTGCCTCGGGCACCTTCAGCCTGAGGTTTCGATGCTGCAATGTAGGCCCAGCTTTGCTGGCAAGGGCCTACACATCAGAGAAGAATCCCAGACTGCCCACTTGCAGGGAGTAGGCTTGTGCAATTCGTTTTGGAACGAATCGAAATTCGTCCGAATTTAGCAACTTTCGGACATTCGGAAGCATTCGAATTTCCGAACAAAGCAATTACGAATAAAACCGAATCCAAAATAAATTATATCGCAAATAGCGAATGTCTTCGGCATAATTTGTTATGAAAAAAGTTACGAATGTACGAATCCATTCGAAGCACAATAACACTCACTCTGCTCTCTGCTTCTCCCTCACCGTGCTGAACCCTCTCAAAATGGTGTACAGGGGCGGAGGCTATAGCCGCATGTAAAAAACGAAAGTAAAATACGAGATTTCGAATCGTTACAAATAACTGCTATGTATTTAGAAAAGTACAAATCCATTCGAAGCACAGCAAAGGCAGCGTTGTTGTGAGAGAGACACGGAAAATTACGAATCAACGAACCCAAAAAAAGTTACAAAAGTAGGAGTTGTGTCCAGATTCAACGAAAAACAACGTACTCTACCGAAAGTACGAATTATACATCAACTAAAAATAAGGCTTACATTAATACGAATCATTCCGATTCAACAAAAAATGTCGCTTGCGAAAATACGAATTAGTCCGAACACGAAAAATCCCATCTAGCAAAATTACGAACAATTACGAATCAACAGGACCGAAAAGAAACAAACCGAAACTAAACAAATTTTTCTGTTGTGCACAACAGAAAGGAGTCCAGGGGAGGATCGGTCCCAAAGGAGATTAGCGACGGTACTGCTGTCTCGGGAAGAGGCCTGGAAACTCACCTAAAGAGGGATTCATCATCTCTATTATCCGTGCTCCATCCCGGCTGCTAGGACCGCTCTCAAAGGGACTATCCGGGTGAGCAATACCCACTCAGGCTTGAGTGGCGACGAAAGACTGACACTGAGCTCTAAGTGTTGCGTGCCTGAACCTTCCCCTACTTTCTCAACTTCCTACTCTCTCTCTTCAAGTTTACCTCAAGTATAAAGAATAAAACCTTGCTGATTGGGTTTTACTCCTGTGTGGACATTGGCCTTATTCTGAAAGATTTCTGCCTAGACAACGGAGAGAAAGGGATCCACTCTAGAGAGGTAATTGCTGCAAGACCCAACAATAACACCGCTCGCTCCTCTCTATACACAGGGAGGGGATACCGGGCAAGTAGCAGGTGTGCCCCTCTATTGGCGGAGAAAAGTGGGGTCTGTGTGCTACAGACATATCACGACTGTAACCTTGAAAAGGAAAAGCATAAGTTGCATTTAAACTAAGAACAGTGTGTGACTTTTAACAGTGTGTTTTGTTTAAAGTTTCCTGGAATCAAATATGGAAAATATATTTAAGTAGGAAATGTCAAAAGGTATCACGCAACAAGGATGTTAGTGGGAAAAAGGTTATGCCTCAGCAGGCAGATGAACGTCTCAATAGTTATACCACCAGTGAAGAAGATAACTAGACAATATAAGACCAGTTTGACAGATCAGATTTGACCATTGACCAGGGTCCAGGGACCATATTTTGGAGAAAATCTGTCACTTTGCCCTGAATGGGTACTCTTGACAGGCTACCCCTAGGGTGACCACATTTCCAAACTACCATTCAGGGACACCCTCCCTTCCCAAAAATCAGCTTGTGCTGTAACGAATCACAGCACAGTGATTGGACACAAGAGGCAGGATTCATAATTTCTCCAATCACAAGCAGGGGGCGGGGATTGTGCTCCTCCAGGCATTCCCGGCCAGGACAAGTACTGTCAGTGAGTAAAGCAGTGATGTGGCGGCCCTTTTTTGGGGGCATCAGATTGGCCCGGGGGTGGCTGTGTCAGTTTCATTCCGGGACACTGTATTGTCCTGGAATGAAGGTGCCGGGACAGAACTGCAAAATGCGGGACTGTCCCAGGCAATCCGGGACACGTAGTCACCCTAGCTACCCCCCAACTAAAACTCACATTTACCATGCTCACAAACTACTCCATTAATCTGTGAGGGTCCTCAAAAATGCCCGGTACTTTCAGGTATGTCAGAGACCTCAGAAATACCAGAACATTTGACCATGGAGGTGCATGTGACCTTCTCCCAGTACTTCTAGAATGCAGTGCTTGGAATGAGTGCCAATTGATAGGGCTAAGCTCTATCACACGTGAGTGGGGCAAAGGTCATTAGCCCTATGTAACCTCCAATACAGACTTCACGCATTGATTAGACAAAGGGCTCTGAAAAAAAACTGGACAAAGGGGGAGGTAAATATCAGTAGTTGCGAGGAAACCTGTAAGAAAAACCTGCCATGTTATACTTAAAGAGGAACTACAGTCTGCTCACATAATTTGTAATAAAAACATATTTTCCATTCTGAAGCTTCCCTCCAAATACATTGCATATTATTTTATATATACTGTGATTCTGTACTTGCCAAATATGCTGCAGAAATTTCCCTCCACTGAGTCTGGCTGCAACCATTTAAGCTGTGGGCATCTGAAGCTGCTGCCTCTTCACTTACTTTGGATTTACACAGACACACAGAGACACACCTCCAGTTCTGCAGCCTTGCAGCTCTCAGAGAGAGAGAGCTGTGCATGATGCCATAAGCCTAGGCTTTTTACCAGACAAGAAACAGGAAGTGGGCTGTACAAGGTATTTACTGGCAGAAAAAAAATGTTTTACTATCCAAAGTTAAAACAACAACAAGGGCAGAAGATTTAATGGATGGAAAGATGAAAAAATGACTGATGTTCCGCTTTAATATAGAACAAAGAAAGCCTGTGCTCCCGCCAGGTATATATATATATATATATATATATATGGAAAACTTGTGTAGCAGGGTATCGTTTTCACCCGCAAGACTACAGTTCCCAGCACGCTTTGAGGCACCCAGGGTGCATTTCCCCACGCAAGGACTGCTGGGGTGGACTTTAAAAGGGAGAGGAGGGGCCTCGCTCTTTCTCTTGAAACGCCGCCCTCCTGCGCGTGTAAGGCCTGAAGCCTGGGCCTAGCACTTTGTTCCAGAGAGCCTTCCGTTCTGCCGAGGAGCCTGCGGAGCATCCGATCCACCTGAGGTGCCACCATCTTCTTGAGGACCGAAGACCCGGTGCATCGTGGGCACTGTGAAGCCACTCACAGTAGCGGAGGAACCGGACAGGAGTCGGTCCGGTCTGGGTCAGAGAGCGCCAGTTCAGAACCACATCAAAGTACCCTTTGTTGCCTATTAACTTTGCCTAGGCCCACCATTGACCACAGTGATACTTTGGAGAGCCTATTTGCTGAACTGAGATTATCAGTCTCTCCAGCTTCACCAAGTTAGTGATCATTTGCTACCCCTATTGGATTACAGTGTTTGTTTCTTTATGTGCACCACCGCGAGTTGCTAGCGAAGATTCGTCTACGAACTATACCCCAAGTTATAGTCAGGCCTGACTGGGTAGTATAGGACATTGCTGGGCGCCATTTTTTTTGCTCACGAGGGAGGATAGCTGCAGCGGGGATACAATATTATTACTGCATTATTGAATGTTATGCTCTTTGAATGTGTGCACCTATACTGCAGGGATCTGCATGAGATATTGTATGCAAATTGCCTTTTATACTTTTACCAATAGTAAACCGTTATAGTTAAGCAATTTGGTGGTCAGTGTCAATTACTGTGCTGGGGTACGGAAAGGGGGTTGTACCATATAACAATATAGAGATATTACAGTTGTGCCATCCTTCCCCTTTCCTAACTGTGTCACGAGAGGTTAGAGCCGATTGCCAGGGGTTGATAGCGGAGCATTACAGGGGCCCAAAACAAACAAGCAACCCTCTTAAACTGAGGGTACCGCTACACTTAGTAAGATCTCTAGGCAGAATTATTGTTACCAACGCAAACACCATTGTAAAGATTTAAAGGGGTTGTAAAGGTTCCTTTTTTAAAAAAAATAACAAACAATCATACTTACCTCCACTGTGCAGCTCGTTTTGCACAGAGTGGCCCCGATCCTCATTTTCTGGGGTCCCTCGGCGGCTGTCTCGGCTCCTCCCCGCATCATCTAACCCCCGTTCTGGGAAGCGCTCTCCCAAGGGGGTTATCTTGCGGGCGCGCTCCAGTGATACAGTCTTTATCACTCGGCCCCGCCCAATGGCGCGCCGCATCATTGATTTGATTGACAGCAGCGGGAACCAATGGCTGCGCTGCTATCAATCATCTAATGAATGAGCCGAGAAGAGCCGCGAAGCCCGGTCGAGAAGCCAGCGTGTTCACGATGTGGGACTTTCAAGGGCTCAGGTAAGTAAACGGGGGGTATGGGGGGCCGCTAATCGTCTGAATTTTTTTCACCTTAATGCATAGAATGCATTAAGGTGAAAAAACATGTACCTTTACAACTCCTTTAACTCCCTTTCCTATATTCTACAATGTATTCTTCATTTATTTTATAGTAAGGAAAATGACTATGCAACTTAACTAAGCAGGAGACCCAGAACTCCATTTGGGGAATATCACCACCAGCAACCCTAAAATATATAGTAAGAAAGTGGGTAATTCAGTCTACCAACTAAAATACTGAGGCCTTAAAAAAAAAAAAAGTCCTATGTACTGTATCTATATAATTTATATATATGTAAAAATGATTCCGATTTTTTTTACTATTTCAAAGACTCTAATTCTGAAGATGCAGACCTCAGATCTATCTTCTATAGCCTACTGCCTTTTTAGTGCTAATGTGGCTCACTTTACTTTCATTATAAACTAACAACTTTAAGAATGCCCCAAAAAAATGGCAGGTATGGTTAGACTCTGAAAAGAAGCATAATCTATTATACAATGTTCCTCACAGAAAGGAAGACTGAGCGAGGGCTTTCTGTGCTGCTCCTTTATGTCAAGATGTTCAAAATTATCTTCAGAAAGGAATAAATATGAGGAACATTTACGTCAATGCGGCTTTAGTGCCACTAATAAGGCCCCTACCGCAAGCTTTAAAACAGAAAAAGAAATATATGAAGAAGACAGTGGTCATTTATGTTACAGCTCAACTCTGTCCAAAACAGTTTGTTCTGATAGATTGGGGGGGGGGGTGTGGGTAGGACCACTTGTCGGGTTCTTTTTCCCCTATATTTTCTGCCTTTACACTTCCAAACAAATGAGAAACATACACAATGGAAATAGGAAGACACTTCAAGTACAGTGGGGAAAGGTAAGAATCCCTTTGAGGCTTCTATTGCTGTCAGTCCCTTCTTGGCCAGATAACCACTGTAAATCTCATTTATTTTCCTGCTGTCACTAGGGCAAACTTGAAGTGTTACTAAACCCAGGACCCTGCATTTACTATATCTGGTCTCCCACAGTACACAGAACATGGAAATATAAACTTCTAAATACCTTTTCTCATCAGCAGTATAACAGTCTTATGACTTCTATCAGTGTCTGGATAAAGCTTTAGGAGGAGTTTTCATTCTTCTCTGACTCCTATGAGGCTGCAGGACCCCTGACCCTCTATCTGGACAGTGCTAATTGGCCCTATGCTGATCACATGCACGTCCCAAGAAAAAAAGAAAAATAAACTCTCTAGCAATACTAACCAAACTGAGTATGTGCAGAGAACCTCCAAGGCTCTATTCTATCAGGAGATGGATTGGGGACAGTGGAAGAAGGGAAGGATCTGAGAAGACAGGATCAAATAGCCTTTTCACATAATGCAGGATTAACTCCTTAGGTTCCACAGTGAATATAACAAGCATGCTTAACTGCATATACTGTAAACATTGATTTTACTGTTGTGGGGTTTGTAACACTTTAAAGTGGTTTTAAACCCTTTACAACCACTTTATGCTACAGGTAAGCCTATATTAAGGCTTACCTGTAGCTACCCAGGATATCTCTTAAACCTGCACAGTTTAGGAGATATCACCTGTCCCCTGCATGTGCCGATGTCACCGGCACATGCGCACTGGGGCAAACTGAAGCAATGGCACCTATGTGCCATTGCTTCAGTCCGTGTGCTGTTACCGGCGGCTCCTGCGCATGCCCGGAGTGACGTCATCGCTGCTCCGGCCAATCACAGTGCCGGAGCCGCGATACCTGGAAGTAACCTCCTGGAGAGACGTCGCCGCCGGAAGGGGGGGGAGGCGAGGACCGCTGCGAGGGCTTCGATCTAAGGTAATGTGACAGCAGGAAGGTAAAGTCACCTGGTTGCATCCAGGGGGGTAGATATATTTCTCCCAGATTCAGGCTTTATGCTGACTTATACAACTAGGGTGGAGAGTTGTATAAGCCCAGCTGAGGCTAGTAGGCTCATGGATGACTCATACCTCTAGGGAGAGTGTGGGGCGTCGTACAGACAGGGAGTTGATGAGGCCAGCTGAAGCTTGTCAGCTCATTTAGGCCTCTATAAAAACTCCCAGATTCATTAGATGTTAGCTCATGCCTGGAACCAGACCTGTGTGGACTGTCTAGGGAGAGTGAACCCCTGTGCGGTGAGGCAAAGCCTGTGTGGCTATTTGTTTGGACTTTTACTAAACCAGGGACTTAGGGACTAGGACAGCACCAGGCTGATCCCAGTTGTTAGTTTAGGAAACCTGCATGTTTAGTCAGAGGTCAAACTGACCAGGATTTATTTTGTTTGTTTCTTTTTGGCTTTGCTGTGTTTTGTCACTGTACATAGAGAAATAAACCGCACCTTTTGATTTTGAAAACCACAACCTCCGTCTGCTGGCCCTGTTTTTGTGTGGGGAGCCCAACCAGGGGGTCACACACACCCGCTACCGAGTTAACCCCCTCACAGTTGGTGGAGAACCAGTGGCAGTTTTTTTTAAGCCAGCATGGAGGAGATACTGAAACAGCTGGCTCTAGCAAATGCCAATCAACAGCAGACAAATGCAGGTTTGCAAAGGAGCCTTGCAGCCCAGCAGCAAGCTCATCAACAAGCCCAGCAGCAATCTGAGGCCCGCTTCATAGACCTGTTACAGAAGCAAGAGCAGAGACTACAACAAATGGAAGCAGTAATGCAGCAACGTCCGCAGACCAGTGAGGAAAGCCGTCCCACTAATACCGCGTCCTTTGGGGTGAGTCGTTTATTGACAAAAATGACTGGAGAGGATGATCCAGAGGTATTTTTGACCACATTTGAAAGGACTGCTGAAAGAGAAAAGTGGCCTGAGGAGCAGTGGGCTGGACTGGTGGCTCCTCTGTTAACTGGTGAATCGCAGAAGGCTTACTATGACCTAGAGCCTGACCAAGCAAAAGACTATGTGATGCTAAAAGCTGAAATATTGGCAAGGCTGGGTGTCACCCTGGCTGTCCGGGCTCAGCGTGTGCATAACTGGACTTTCCAGCTTGGAAAACCCCCCAGGTCTCAAATGTATGATCTCATTCACCTGAGCAGGAAGTGGCTACAGCCAGAGACTTTGTCCGCACCGGAGATTGTGGAACGTGTTGTGATGGATCGTTTCTTGAGAGCTCTTCCTACCGCCATTCAAAAGTGGGTAAGCCATGGAGACCCAGAAACGGCCGGTAAACTTGTGGATCGTGTAGAGAGATACTTGGCTGCAGAGAACCTGACGGCCTCTTCCAGAGACTCTCGGACTTTCCACCCTAAGACCAGACCATCCCCAGGGGCGGATAAGAGGATTCCAAGGGGTGAGGGTGGAGAGAGTGAGAGGGTGGGAGCTCTACCCCAAGTTTGGCGAGAACAGCCTGGGAAATCAGCGGCTCAAGAGGCCGCAAGAAGGATCGTTTGCTACCGCTGCCGGCAAGCGGGACATATTGCAGCAAATTGCCCGGTTGTGGAGGAACCCATGCAATGTGACTTTCTGATGGACAGACGTCAGTCGCTGTGTGCGACAGTCGCATGCACTGCCATTCGGGGAACTGAGAAACATTTATGCAAAATGTGTATTAATGGTAGAAATGTTGTGGTATTACTGGATTCAGGTAGCCTTGTGACCCTGATAAAGGCTGAATTAGTTAAAACAGAGGTCTCTGGGAATAGCAAGGTAGCTGTTATTTGTGTGCATGGGGACACCCGAGAGTATCCAGTGACTACAGTGTGTTTCGAGACCCCCAAAGGTACCCTCTCTCATCCAGTGGGGTTAGTATCTCAATTACCGCATGATGCCATTGTGGGAAGGGATTTTCCGAAGTTCTGGGAACTGTGGGATGATCCTGAGCCCCCCACTGGTGCCCCTATGTACCAGGAATGTGATAGCCAGAACTCCTCTGAGAGTGGTGAGGACTCTCCAGAATTTCCCTTGTCAGTATTGGCAGGGGAGACTCAAGAAACTGGAGAGGAGCCCACCTCCTCAGACGAAAACCTACCGTCTGTGGAGTTTTCTGATCTGGAGGTTCACAGGGAAAATTTTGCCACAGAACAGTTAAAAGACCCCGCCCTAATAAAGGCACGGGAAAACGTAGTGGAAATAGATGGCGAGTTAGTGAACCCAGATAATACCTGCACTTACCCATACTTCAGCGTAGAGAAGGACCTACTGTATCGGGTGGCAAAAAGGGCAGAAGAAACCGTTGAGCAGCTGGTGGTGCCCAAACCTTACAGGAAGTTGGTGTTGGAGTTGGCCCATGGGCACATTCTTGGAGGTCATCTGGGGACAGAGAAAACCCGAGAGAGGGTATTACAGAGATTCTATTGGCCTGGGGTGATGAAGGACATAGAAAATTATTGTTCCTCCTGCCCTGTGTGTCAGAGGTCGGCCCCGATGCCACATTTCCGTAGCCCGCTGGTCCCTCTACCCATCATTGAGGTCCCGTTTGAGAGAATCGCAATGGATTTGGTAGGTCCTATAATCAAGTCCGCTAGGGGGCACCAGTACATATTGGTTATAATGGACTATGCCACCCGTTATCCAGAAGCGATCCCTCTCAGAAATACCTCGGCCAAAACCATAGCCAAAGAGCTATCTCTTGTTTTTAGCCGGGTGGGTATTTGTAAAGAACTGCTTACGGACCAAGGTACACCCTTTATGTCCCGGGTTATGAAAGAGCTGTGTAAATTGTTCAAAGTGACGCAATTGCGTACATCTGTGTATCACCCCCAAACCGATGGGCTGGTTGAAAGATTCAACAAAACCCTAAAACAAATGTTGAAGAAAGTGGTGGATAGAGATGGAAAGGATTGGGACTGTCTACTTCCTTATTTGATGTTTGCTATTAGGGAGGTGCCCCAATCCTCTACGGGATTCTCCCCCTTTGAGTTACTGTATGGGAGACACCCAAGAGGGCTGTTGGATATTGCCAAGGAAACTTGGGAAAGTGAGAGTTCTCCCCACAGGAGTGTGATTGAGCATGTCGCCCTGATGCAAGATCGAATTGCACAGGTAATGCCCATCGTGAAGGAACATTTGGCCCAAGCGCAGTTGGCACAGCAGAGAGTGTACAACCGTGGAGCAAAGACCCGTACCTTTTCCCCGGGGGATAGGATATTGGTACTTGTCCCTACGGTTGAAAGTAAATTCCTTGCCAAATGGCAAGGCCCCTACGAGATAATGGAAAAAGTGAGCGAAGTGAATTACAAGGTCAGACAACCAGGAAGGCGAAAGCCCGAACAGATATATCACGTTAATCTGTTGAAAGCCTGGAGGGATAGAGAGTCCCTAGTCGCAGAAACTTGGTCACCAGCTCAAACTGGTTGCGTGATTCCGGAGGTTGGAATAGCAGCCACCTTGTCACAACCCCAACAACAGGAGGTTAAGGAGTTTGTGCTTCGCAACAAGGAGGTGTTCTCTGAGCTGCCGGGACAAACATCTGGGGTAGAGCATGATATTATTACCCCGCCCGGTGAAAGGGTGAAGTTAAAACCCTATCGGATCCCAGAGGCCCGACGGGAGGCAATACGGGAGGAAGTACAGAAAATGCTGAACTTAGGGGTGATAGAGGAGTCCCAAAGTGATTGGTCTAGTCCCATTGTGTTGGTGCCTAAACCGGATGGGAGCTGGCGATTTTGTAACGATTTTCGTCAGTTGAACAAAGTTACAAAATTTGACACCTACCCCATGCCACGTATAGATGAGTTGATCGACCGGCTGGGAACAGCCCGATACATGACGACTCTTGACCTCACAAAAGGGTATTGGCAAATTCCCCTGGCCAAGTCGGCCAAAGAGAAAACCGCATTTGTAACCCCAGACGGGGCGTTCCAATATAAGAGAATGCCGTTCGGGTTACAGAATGCGCCGGCCACATTCCAGCGGAAAATGGACCAGATGCTGAGGCCCCATCGGAAGTATGCTGCGGCTTACCTGGATGACGTAATTGTCCATAGCACAGATTGGGCCTCACATCTGCCAAAAGTGCAAGCAGTCCTGGACTCTGTTCGGGAAGCGGGGTTTACGGCTAACCCCAAGAAGTGTACCATTGGGCAGGAGGAGGCCAAATATCTTGGGTACACCATTGGCAGGGGAGTAATAAAACCCCAACTCAACAAAGTCGAGGCCATCCAGAGTTGGCCACGTCCCAACAGCAAGAAGCAGGTACGAGCCTTTCTGGGAATCGCGGGTTATTATCGGCGCTTCATTCCCCACTTTGCTTCTAAGGCTGTGCCCCTAACCAACCTGACGAAAGGGAAAGGGTCGGTCATGATTAAATGGACCCCCGAGGCTGAGGCAGCATTCCAATTCTTGAAACAAGCCTTATGTAGCCAGCCAGTGTTGTACTCACCCGACTTCTCTAAAGACTTTGTCGTACAAAGTGATGCGTCAGATGTGGGGTTAGGAGCAGTATTGTCCCAGGTCTGGAACGGGGAAGAGCACCCAGTCATTTACCTCAGCAGGAAGTTGAAGTCCCATGAGGTAAATTACGCCACCGTTGAAAAGGAGTGTTTAGCGGTGAAGTGGGCTCTAGATTCCCTTCGGTACTACCTGCTAGGTAGGCACTTTGACATGGTTACGGATCACGCTCCGTTAAAGTGGATGGCTCAAAACAAGGAAACAAATAGAAGAGTGAATAGGTGGTTCCTGGCCCTCCAGGAATTCAACTTCACAGTAAAGCATCGCCCTGGCGTTCAAATGGGGAATGTGGATGCTTTGTCTCGAGTACATGAATGCCTGATTGCTGGTGTTCCAACCCCGAGGTTAAAACAAGAGGGGGGGGTATGTGACAGCAGGAAGGTAAAGTCACCTGGTTGCATCCAGGGGGGTAGATATATTTCTCCCAGATTCAGGCTTTATGCTGACTTATACAACTAGGGTGGAGAGTTGTATAAGCCCAGCTGAGGCTAGTAGGCTCATGGATGACTCATACCTCTAGGGAGAGTGTGGGGCGTCGTACAGACAGGGAGTTGATGAGGCCAGCTGAAGCTTGTCAGCTCATTTAGGCCTCTATAAAAACTCCCAGATTCATTAGATGTTAGCTCATGCCTGGAACCAGACCTGTGTGGACTGTCTAGGGAGAGTGAACCCCTGTGCGGTGAGGCAAAGCCTGTGTGGCTATTTGTTTGGACTTTTACTAAACCAGGGACTTAGGGACTAGGACAGCACCAGGCTGATCCCAGTTGTTAGTTTAGGAAACCTGCATGTTTAGTCAGAGGTCAAACTGACCAGGATTTATTTTGTTTGTTTCTTTTTGGCTTTGCTGTGTTTTGTCACTGTACATAGAGAAATAAACCGCACCTTTTGATTTTGAAAACCACAACCTCCGTCTGCTGGCCCTGTTTTTGTGTGGGGAGCCCAACCAGGGGGTCACACACACCCGCTACCGAGTTAACCCCCTCACAGTAAGTAATTCATAATGAGCTAGTATGTTTTTGCTCTGCAGGTTTTTTCTTTTATATTGGGTTTACAACCACTTTAAGGTTACAGACAGTGATAAAAACAATAAAAGGAGAGTGCGCCTTTGATTGCTTTATTTAAAACAAGAAAAAAAAAAGATTTGGCTGGAGATGAGTTTTGACTGTCATAATACTATCTTTTTTATGCATTTTTAAGAAGTCTGTGTAAAAATAAAGCAATGTAACATTTTAGAAAGTACCAGGCATGTATCTGGAGCACATGCTTCAAGAATCACAAAGAGTAAACCGGTGACAGAAATCATGCTCTGTGTGCAGCATGTAGATACTTGCTCACATTTTTGGAGGAGGAAATGGTAAAAGGCTATTCCCAGCTACAGAAGAGGCTCAGAATCGCAAAGCTCGCGCTTAAAGCAAAACAATAGCCCATTTACTGGTCTCCGTGGAAACTGGGCTCTCGCTGGTAAGATGTGTGCGTTTGATCCATATACATATTAAAATATACAAAATATGTAAATATTACAGTGTGCCATTTACATAATAGAAACTTCAACAAATAATTTTTCTATGAATGCAGCCTATCTCGGAAAGATAAAAACAATGCCATGAAATATTCCATAACTTTGCTGAGTAGGTGATCTATGTTACAAGAAGGCAACTTCAATAAAATAAAATAGAGCTACCCTCAGGTATTCACCCTACTTTACCAAAATACAGTAAAGCCTCGTACACACAACCGGTTTTCTCGGCAAGAAAACTGCTGGGAGAGCTTTTTGCCGAGAAAACCGGTCATGTGTATGGTTTCTCGTCGGGAAAACTGCCTGGAATCTCGACGAAAAAAATAGGGAACCTGCTCTCTATTTTTCTCGTCGGGATTCTCGGAAGAGTTTTCCTGCCGAGAAAACCGGTCGTCTGTATGCTTACCTGTTTCACGGTAAACCCCCGCATGCTCGAAAAGACTTTGACGCATGCGCGGTAGCATACAAGGGCAGTGTAGAGTGTAGCAAGATGGTGGCAACGGCATCAAATGTGACGAGCGCAGGCTCGTCGTAGTCGATTACATCACCGCGTTCTTGCCATTCAAAAGAACAGCGGTTCTTTTGAATGGCCGTGTGTACACTGGGCGTGCAAGGCAAGCTTGCCAGGGATCCTGTCGGGAAAACCAACATTTTTTTTTCCCTACCGGATTCCCGCCCGTGTGTACGAAGCTTCACAGTTACTAAAATGTGCTTTGAAAATATCCATTTTCCCAAACCTTTATGCTAGACAGTTTGGTCCATTATAGAAAGAAAAAAAAAGAAAACATACATTTTTGCAGGATCAACAGCTAATAAAGCTGAGTTACAGATGGGCTCAGAAAAACAAAAAACTGCTAACAAAAAAAAACTGCTGTGTTAATGCTAGTGACAGACTTTTTGCCAATACTTAACACAAGCAGGAAGCAGAGCCATGCACAAATATAGTTTTCTCAATATATATAAAATTACAAATTATACAAATAAACAAGGTTTTCAAAAAGTCATTAATTATTTATATTAAACCTAAAAAGTGTCACAGAAATCTTAGTGCTGACAGTAGCAGAAGAGCTGGTTAAATTAGGAAGACCATAGGAGTCTAATCTGTATTAAACAATGTAAATGCTGAGGAAGAAAGATACAAAGTAAAAAAAGTTAAATGTTACCACCTTTGAGTCTCTATGCATGCAGCCTAATCCCCCTACGCATATTGTGTCCTCCATTTATAACCTTCTCCTAACCGAGATTTTTTTCTGATAAACCTTCTTACTTCTTTGAATGGGGAAGGGAACTACTGTGCCTTAAAAAAGTATTCATACCCCTTGAAATTTTCCACATTTTGTCATGTTACAACCAAAAACGTAAATGTATTTTTTGGGATTTTAGGTGATAGACCAACACAAAGAGGCACATTATTGTGAAGTGGAAGGAAAGTGATAAATGGTTTTTATATTTTTTTACAAATAAATATGTGAAAAGTGTGGTGTGAATTTGTATTCAGCCCCCCTGAGTCAATACTTTGTAGAACCACCTTTTGCTACAGTTACAGCTGCAAAGCTTTTTGGGGATGTCTCTACCAGCTTTGCACATCTAGAGAGTGAATTTTTTGCTCATTCTTCTTTGCAAAATTGGATGGAGAGCATCTATGAGCAGCAATTTTCAAGTCTTGTCACAGATTCTCAATTGGATTTAGGTCTGGACTTTGACTGGGCCATTCTAACACATGAATATGCTTTTACATAGTTACATATAGTTAGTGAGGTTGAAAAAAGACACAAGTTTATCAAGTCCAACCTGTGTGTGTGCTTTTATGTCAATATTACATTGTATACCCCTGTATGTTGTGGCCGTTTAGGTACCTATCTAATCGTTTTTTTTTATTTATCTATGCTCCCTGCTGAAACCACTGCTTGTAGAAGAGAGTTCCACATCCTTACCGCTCTTACCGTAAGAACCCTCTACGCCTCTTTTCTTCTAATTTTAGTGAATGGCCATGTGTCTTTTTATGTTCCCTCGCGGGGAAAAGTTTTATCCCTAGCACCAGTACGTTATTTGTACATTGAAATCATATCCCCTCCCAAGCATCTCTTCTCAAGAGAGAACAAGTTCAGTGCTCATAATCTTTCTCCATAACTAAGGTCCTCCAATCCCTTAATTAGCTTTGTTGCCCTTCCCTGGAACCTCTCCAGTTCCAGCACATCCTTCCTGAGGACTGGAGCCCAGAACTGGACACCATACTCAAGGTGTGGTCGGACCAGAGTCTTGTAGCGTGGGAGAATTATTGTTTTATCTCTGGAGTTAATCCCCTTTTTAATGCATGCCAATATTCTGATGGCTTTGCTTGCAGCAGCTTGGCATTGCATGCCATTGCTAAGCCTGTCATCTACTAAGACCCCCAGGTTCTTTTCAATCTTAGATTTCCCTAGAGGTTCTCCCCCAGCGAGTAGATTGCATTTGTATTTTTGGCACCCAAATGCATAATTTTTAATTTTCTACATTAAACCTCATTTGCCATGTAGTTGCCCACCCCATTAATTTGTTTAGATCTTCTTGTAAGGTTTCCACATCCTGCAGAGAAATTATTGGCCTGCATAGCTTAGTATCGTCTGCAAATACTGAGATTGAGCTGTTTATCCCATCCTCCAGATCGTTTATGAATAAATTAAATAGTATTGATCCCAGGACAGAAGCCTGGGGGACCCCACTTTCCACACAAGACCATTCCGAGTACTCCCCATTTATCACCACCTTCTGAACTCGCCCCTGTAGCCAGTTTTCAATCCATGCACTCACCCTTTGGTCCATGCTGACAGACCTCAGTTTGTACAGTAAACGTTTATGGGCAACTGTATCAAATGCCTTTGCAAAATCCAGATACACCAGGTCTACGGGCCTTCCTTTATCTAGATGGCAGCTCACCCCCTTATAGAAGGTTAATAGATTGGTTTGGCAAGAACGATTCTTCATGAATCCATGCTGATTACTGCTATTAATACCGTTTTCATTACTAAAATCTTGTATATAATCCCTTATCATCCCCTTCATGAGCTTGCATACTATTGACGTTAGGCTAACTGGTCTGTAGTTCCCAGGGATATATATTGGTCCTTTTTTAAATATTGGTGCTACATTGGCTTTTCTCCAATCAGTTGGTACCATACCAGTCAGTAGGTTGTTCGTAAAAATTGGGAACAATGGTTTGGCAATTACTTGACTGAGTTCTTTAACCACTTCCCTTTAAATTTGCCGCCATGTGGGCACGCGCGCGCCCCTGCCTCGAGCTCCATGACCATGCCCGCGGGACCCGCAAACTCGATGACCGCCAGTGTCCTGCAATCATGTCACGGAGCTGCAGAACTGGGAGATGCCTGTGTAAACAAGGCATCTCCCTGTTCTGCCTAGCGACAGGACACTGATCATCTGCTCCTTGTCCCTGTCATCGGGAGAAGCGAACAGTGTTGTGTCACAGATAGCCCAGCCCCCACACAGTTAGAAATACTCCCTAGGACACACTTAACCTCTTCCTCGACCCCTAGTGGTTAACCCCTTCCCTGCCAGTGTCATTTATACAGTAATCAGTGCATTTTTACAGCACTGATCGCTGTATAAATGACAATGGTCCCAAAATAGTGTCAAAAGTGTGTCCGCCATAATGTCGCAGTCACGATAAAAATCACTGATTGCCGTCATTACTAGTAAAAAAAAAAAATATTAATAATAAAAATGCCATAATTCTATCCCCTAATTTGTAGACGCTATATCTTTTGCGCAAACCAATCAATAAACGCTTATTGCGATTTTTTTATAACAAAAATATGTAGAAGAATACGTATCGGCCTAAACTGAGGAAAAAAAATATTTTTTTTATATATTTTTGGGGGATTTTTATTATAGCAAAATGTAAAAAATATTTGTGGGAAAAAAAGGACGTAAATTTTGTTTGGGAGCCATGTCGCACGACCGCGCAATTGTCAGATAAAGCGACGCAGTGCCGAATCGCAAAAAGTGCTCTGGTCATTTGGCAGCCAAATCCTCCGCGGCTGAAGTGGTTAAGGACCCTCGGGTGCAAGCCATCTGTCCTGGTGACTTATTAATGTTAAGTTTTTCAAGTCTATTCCTAATTCTATCCTCCGTTAGCTCTGAGGCTGCTTCCACTGACGTTTCATGAGGATAAACATTGCAGTCTTGGTTACTGAATCCCTTGTTTCCCTTGTCAAGACTAAGGAGAAGAATAAATTCAAAACCTTCGCCATCTCTCCATTCTTTGTAACCAGATTCCCTTCATCATTCTTTATGGGGCCAATATGATCTGACCGCCCTCTCTTGCTATTTATATACTTAAAGAATGTGCCTTTCGTGTTCTGTCTTAGCCGCCCTGATTGCACTCTTACATTTCTTATTGCATACTTTGTAAAGATGGAATGCTGATGATGACCCCTTAGTCTTGTATTTTTTGAAGGCCTTCTCCTTTGCTTTTATATGTATTTTTACGTTGGAGTTAAGCCACCCAGGACTTATTAGCTCTTTTCAATTTATTTTCCATTGGGATGCACTGGTTAATACCCTTATTTAATATGCTCTTAAAGCACTCTCATTTTTCCTCCACGTTCTTTGTTCCTAGGATTTTATCCCATTTAATAACTTATAGCAAAAAACGCAGTTTAGGAATGTTGGCTCGTTTTAAATTCAGTGTCTTAGTATTCTATTCCCTTTATGTTTCCTATTTGTGTGATTTATACTGAAACAAATTGACCTGTGATCGCTGTTTCCTAAATTGCCCCTTATCTGTGATTAGGTCTGTATTGTTAGTAATCATTAGGTCTAGTAACGCTTTGTTTCTTGTTGGTGCATTTACCATCTGACCCATAAAAATTGTCCTGCAAGACATTTAGGAAATTTCGAGCCTTAGACGAATGTGTGGTTCCTTCCGCCCAGTCTATGTCTAGATAATTAAAATCCCCCATTATAATGACACTTCCCATTCTTGCCGCCATTCCACCTTGCCGCCATTCCAAACTGTGATCTAAGCCATTCCATTCCATTGTAGCTCTGGCTGTATGTTTAGGGTCATTGTCCTGCTGGATGGGGATCCTCCACCCCAGTCTCAAGCCTTTTGCAGGCTCTTAGCAGGTTTTCTTCTAAGATTTCACTGTATTTGGCTCCATCCATCTTCCCATCAACTCTGACGAGCTTCCCTGCTGAAGAAAAGCATCCCCACAACATGATGCTGCTACCACCATGTTTCACGGTGAGGAATTGTGTTTACAGGGTGATAAGCAGTGTTAGTTTTCCACCACACATAGGGTTTTGCTTTTAGGCCAAAAAGTTCAATTTTGGTCTCATCTGACCAGAGCACCTTCTTCCACGTTTGCTGTGTCCCCCCACATGACTTCTTGCAAACTGAAAACAGGACTTCTTATGGCTTTCTTTCAGTAATGGCTTTCTTCTTGCCACTCTTCCATTACTTCCAGATTTGTGGAGCGCATGACTAATAGTTGTCCTCTGGACAGATTCTCCCACCTGAGCTGTGGATCTCTGCAGGCCCTCCATAGTTACAATGGGCCTCTTGGCTGTTTCTCTGATTAATGCTCTCCTTGCCCGTCCTGTCAGTTTAGATGGAAGGCCATGTCTTGGTAGGTTTGCAGTTGTGCCATACTCTTTTCATCTTTGGATGATGGATTGAATAGTGCTCGAGGAGATGTTCAAAGCTTGGGATATTTTTTTATCTCTAACTTGTTTTAGACACACATAGATTGGGTGAGAGGGCTGCACATCCCGAAATGTAAAATGGACATGGACAGAAAGTTTCCCGAGGGATTTTTAAGCAGCAAAAAAGTATAATAAGATCCAAATTAGTAAAAATAGATTTTATTGATGAAAAAGGAAGTGCTTAGCACATAGTTAAAATAAAAAGAACATCAATTCATGATTGTATGAGCTCCGGTATTTCATAAAAGCCGAACACAGTACATACAAGGGCAAAGATACATCTACAGATATTAGATACAAAATAAATGATCATACATAATTGAACCATGGGATGCAAAGAAAGCCCCGATGCATTTCTACCCGTTCGGGTCTTCCTCAGGGGGTCTTACATTCTGTAAAGTATTAGTAAATAACAGCATGTTAAGGTTTAAAGAGATGTTTGCAAGCGTCTCTCATCGGATAAAACAGGTAATTAGCTTTATAGTTTTATATACAATATTATTTTTAGAGTAATTTAATATTAATCGACAAAGAGACAGCTAATATGAAGAGAACGATGTTATACATCTATTTCCTTCTAGAGTAGAATAAAATAAATCTGTTTGATATTTACCCTTTTTGCCGCATGGTATGGCTTGACCGGAGAAAAAGGTACACTTGGGTTCCTCAATATCCCATCGATGTTCCCAGATGAAAAGAGAGGGGGGGAAAAAAATTGGGGGTGAATTACCACGCTTCTTGGGTGTCCACCCTGTACCCAGCGGCGGGTCCGCTCCACACGAGTGTCTGCTCTCAAGGGGTCACGCATTCAGGTGGGGACTCCACATGCAGACAAGAAAGCAGCTGGGATGGGTCGGTAACTATGTACCAATTGCCAAACACCTACAAGTCTGTAGTAGTAATAAACAATTTTTAGTATAATGCTTGAGTTACGGTAATTAAGTCTATGTGTATGAGGACTAGATAAGAATACACTATGTTATACTGGGATGTAAAGGGCAGGGCCTGCAAAAGCTGCTGGTATTGTTGGTTAAATTATGTAGTAAGGTATATGCCCTAAGGCATCTACATTGATTAAATGGGCAAAATGCTGATAGGCATTATTTGCATATAAGTGTTTAAATTGTTGATGAAATGATTAAATTGCCATTAAATCGTAATGGGTTGCATGATAAGGTGAGTGTGATAAAATATAAGATGGTAAATGTGCAATTAAAGTGCTGATGATGATAATGTGTATAAGTGAAGAAAAATATAAATATAAATAAATATATACGTATGCCTACATTTGAGATGTGATATAGACATTAAGGTGAAAAAGAGGTGAAAAAGTAAAGTGGTGAATGCCTTAGGGCATATACCTTACTACATCATTTAACCAACAATACCAGCAGCTTTTGCAGGCCCTGCCCTTTACATCCCAGTATAACATAGTGTATTCTTATCTAGTCCTCATGCACATAGACTTAATTACTGTAACCCAAGCATTATACTAAAAATTGTTTATTACTACTACAGACTTGTAGGTGTTTGGCAATTGGTACATAGTTACCGACCCATCCCAGCTGCTTTCTTGTCTGCATGTGGAGTCCCCACCTGAATGCGTGACCCCTTGAGAGCAGACACTCGTGTGGAGCGGACCCGCCGCTGGGTACAGGGTGGACACCCAAGAAGCGCGGTAATTCACCCCCAATTTCCCCCCCCCCTCTCTTTTCATCTGGGAACATCGATGGGACCAAGTGTACCCTTTTCTCCGGTCAAGCCATACCATGCGGCAAAAAGGGTAAATATCAAACAGATTTATTTTATTCTACTCTAGAAGGAAATAGATGTATAACATCGTTCTCTTCATATTAGCTGTCTCTTTGTCGATTAATATTAAATTACTCTAAAAATAATATTGTATATAAAACTATAAAGCTAATTACCTGTTTTATCCGATGGGAGACGCTTGCAAACATCTCTTTAAACCTTGAAGAATGGTTAACTAAATTGAATAGCCTTGTGAAAATGGAAGAACTATCAGCATAGCTACAAGATTGACATTCTTATTCTGAGGAAATATGGCTCCCTGAGATATCTTTTATAAACAACTCCAATTTTGCAACCGTACTATCCTAGAATTCTTCTACATGGCCTTCCTAAATCTGATTTTTTTCACATAGTATTGGATATCTCGCCAGCGAGTCCATTTTCTCTCCGCCCCCCCCCCCCCCCTTTTGTTTTTTCTTTACTTTCCTTTGTCCTTGTCCCTTTATTTTCAACTTTGGTTTTTGCTATTCAACATCTCAATTATACAAGCTTTTTATTTCTCTTTTTGGACATATATGTCTCCACTTGCTTACTTTACTTTACTTTAAATTTGAAATGTTGTTTTAATTCTCTTAAGGCAATCTATACCAAGAGCAATCTTAAATACTTAAAGAAATCTATACCATTACCTATGTTCTGAATTGTATTTTTTAGTACTCATAGGCTCTACTTTAAACTTAAGTTTAATTTCTCCCTTTTTTTTGTCAATTCGTATGATGAAAATCTTAATAAAAATGTACTATTTAAAATGGGAATATTTGAGAACCTGTCAGGTATGCAATTGCATGCAATGGTATATAAAGTAAAAACCTGCATGTGCCCAAGCTGTGAATCGCTGTCAATGATTTGTGATGTGACAAGGAACTCCCTTTCAGCTTTCACTCTTGTGTCACAACACTATTTACTGTCTGTCAAAAAGATCTGTGCTGAGTGTTAAGCATGTTTAATCTGCTGATGGACATCTCAGCTTTGCTGTGATTATTATGAGCAGTGCAGTACCTACACAATGGTTAGCTAGCTTCCTTTGGTACCATACATTATGCAACCGTGTCAATATATTTTTTGTGTTCTCAGAAAATACAGAAAACAAAGTTAGGATTATTAAAAACAGATGCAGATTTCTAGGAGACTTGATGAGCTTTTTTTTTATTGCAGAGTTTCTTACTGATTAGGGTAGTTTTACATGCAAATGATATGAAGATTTGTACTGCTTCTCTTCTTGGTGGCCCTAAACTTTGTATGCCATTTAGATATCATGACTGTGTCTATGTGCATCTTAGGCTAAGGTTGCCACCTGTCCCAATTTCCTAGGGACAGTCCCTATTTTGAGGGGGCTGTCCCCAGCAAACAAACATCCTTATGATGTAGTAGTTTACCTTCTTTAACCACTTCCCTACCGGGCACGAAAACCCCCTTCCTGCCCAAGCCATTTTTCAGCTTTCAACGCTGTCACACTTTGAATGACAATTGCGCGGTTGTGCGATGTGGCTCCCAAACGAAATTTGTGTCCTTTTTTTCCCACAAATAGAGCTTTCTTTTGGTGGTATTTGATCACCTCTGCGGTTTTTATTTTTTGCGCTATAAACAAAAGAAGAGTGTCCAGTTTAAAAAAAAACACAATATTTTTTACTTTTTGCTATAATAAATATCCATTTTTTTAAATTAAAATTTTCCTCAGTTTAGGCCGATACGTATTCTTCTACATATTTTTGGTAAAAAAAAAAAATCGCAATAAGCGTATATTGATTGGTTTGCACAAAAGTTATAGCGTCTACAAAATAGGAGATAGATTTATAGCATTTTTTTTTAAATTTTTTTTACTAGTAATGGCGGCGATCTGCGTTTTTTATTGTGACTGTGATATTGCGGCGGACAGATCGGACACTTTTGACAAATTTTTGGGACCATTCACATTTATACAGCGATCCTGCTATAAAAATGCATTGATTACTGTATACATGTGACTGGCGAGGAAGGGGTTAAATGTGTTTCCTAGATGTGTTCTAACTGTGGGGGGAGGGGACTGATGGGGGGAGGTGACCGATGGTTGTCCCTATGTACAAGGGACACACCATCGGTCTCCTCTCCCTCACAGGACGTGGATCTGTGTGTTTACACACACAGATCCACTTTCCTGCTCGGTTACTGGGTAATCGCGGGTGCCCGGCGGCCATAGTGGCCGCTGGGCACGCGCATTGGGTCCCCAGCAACGCGGCGGGTGCGCGCGCCGTCGGCCGCGCGCGCCCCCTAGCTCCTTTTAAAGGCAGGACGTCATATGACGTCCTGTCAAAACGAGAGAGTCTTCCGCCCGCCGTCATTTGACGGTGGGCGGTAGACAACAGGTTAAGGTCACTTATATTTATCTGCTTATGCTTCTGGCTGCCTATCAGACCTGTGGCACTGAGCCAAGAAGTTTTAGAGCACTTCCCTTGGCCACAGGACTGATAGGTGGTAGCTGTATAATTGACATAATAAAGAAAATGGAGCGCCCTTTTGCTTCTAATGTGACCTACCCCTGTTGCCCCTTGAGACCACCAGCATTGTGGGTGGTTCCCAGTGGGCCCCACGCGATTGTCCAAAATAGACTCTTTTGTTTATTTTTGGAGTGATGATCCCCACATGGTTTATTCACAGTAAGAGCTGTAAAAATGTGGAATAGACTCCCTGCAGAGGTGGTTCTGGCCAGCTCAGTAGATTGCTTTTAAAAAGGCCTGGATTCTTTCCTAAATGTACATAATATAACTGGGTGCTAACATTTATAGGTAGAGTTGACTCAGGGAATATCGTTTGTCTCTCAGGGGATCAGGAAGGAATTTTGTCCAAAATGTCTTGGTATGCTGATGCCTTAAAAATTCCCTTCACCGGAACTAAGGGGCCAAGCCCAACCCCTGAAAAACAACCCCACACCAAAATCCCCCCTCCACCAAATTATTTGGACCAGTGCACAAAGGTCCATAACGACATGGATGAGCTAGTTTGGGGTGGAGGAACTTGACTGGCCTGCACAAAGTCCCGACCTTTACCCGATAGAACACTTTTGGGGTGAATTAGAGAAGAGACTGTGAGCCAGGCCTTCCCGTCCAACATCAGTGCCTGACCTCACAAATGCGCTTCTGGAAGAATGGTCAAACATTCACATAGACACACTCCAAAACCTTGTGGACAGCCTTCCCAAAAGAGATAAAAGAGTTAAAGCTGTTTTAGCTGCAAAGGGTGAGCCAACTCAATATTAAACCCTACTGTCACGGTTCCTACCGTGCCATGCAAACGGCCAGGTGTGGCCACCCCCCAGGTGGCTCAAGGAGGTATGACTTTCTGTGTACTGGTCCTGCTGTATTACCTCTGAGCCACACCTCAAATCATTATTCAGCCTGGTTTCCAACTATGCCTTGTTCTGCATGCAGCACTGAGGGCTAGACTCTGAACCTTGCTTCGCAATTAGCATCTGTCGCTCATGGTTCAGCTGTGGCAGTTTATCAAATCAGCTGGGTGTAAAACACTGCCTCACCCTGAGGGCCATGTCAGTTCATTGTCTCTTGTATTACCAAAGGTTCCTGTGCTCTTATTTTCAAGTTTCAGTGTTCCAAGACTGACCCTGGCTTCAAACCCGGGCTCTGTTCCTCGTTAACTCTGACTTCTGGAATCCCCGACTGCGGCTTCACCTTGACAATCCTTTGGTAATTTCCCTCTTTTGTACTGGATATCCAGATCCCTTTTCCTGTTAAGCCCCCGTGCTCAGATTCACAGCCCAGGTAGCCTTTTACCTAGTTACCGTGGGCTGTGTGTATTTGCAAGGGTGAGCATACATCTCTGCACTATGGACTCCAAACAAGGTAAGCCGTTACACCTACAGACTAAGACTGGTATGCCATTAAGGTTCATGTGCATGTAAAGGCAGGCATCACAATTTTTTTGGTAATGTAGTGTAAGTAGTAATATGCAAAAAAAAAAAAAAATTTTTAATATACTGTGGGAATAGTGTGGATATATTGCCAATTACTATGATAATGCATACAGTAGGGATGAGCTTCGTGTTCGAGTCGAACATACGTTCGACTCGAACATTGGCTGTTCGATCGTTCGACGAAGATCGAACGATTTGGGCCGTTCGCGCCAAATTCGAGTGACGCGAACGGCCCACAATGCACTACGCCATCGCAGTGTCATCCAGGCGCTGTGATTGGCCAAGCATGCACTGTGACCCCGCATGCTTGGCCAATCACAGCGCCGGCAGCGAGGAGAGCAATGATTGGCCACAGGCAGGATGCCTGTGGCCAATTATTGCTGAGGGTGTTTAGTACACGCCCCACACTATAAAAGGCCGCCAGCACGGCGGCCCAGTGTAGTGTGTTCCGGAGCAGGGATAGAGTAGCATAGGCAGGGACAGTGACTGTTATTTCTTTCTTGCTTAACCTGGATTCCTTTAGTTTAGGGAAAGAGAAGGATAGGTAGGGAGAGTGTCAGTGTGTTTTGTGCTTCTGCTATAGTGTGCTTAAAAAAAACATTTATTCTAGGGACAGAAAACTCTAGGTAGGGACAGTGTCAGTTTCTTTCACTCTGCAAGTCCTTGTTTCCAGGGACCTGTAAGGACAGTGAGTTAATTGTCCTTGTGCTATATTGTGCTTAAAAAAAACATTTATTCTAGGGACAGAAAACTCTAGGTAGGGACAGTGTCAGTTTCTTTCACTCTGCAAGTCCTTGTTTCCAGGGACCTGTAAGGACAGTGAGTTAATTGTCCTTGTGCTATATTGTGATTAAAAAAAACATTTATTCTAGGGACAGAAAACTCTAGGTAGGGACAGTGTCAGTTTCTTTCACTCTGCAAGTCCTTGTTTCCAGGGACCTGTAAGGACAGTGAGTTAATTTTCCTTGTGCTATATTGTGATTAAAAAAAACATTTTTTCTAGGGACAGAAAACTGTAGGTAGGGAGAGTGTTTTTTTTCTTTCACTCTGCAAGTCCTTGTTTCCAGGGACCTGTAAGGACAGTGAGTTAATTGTCCTTGTGCTATATTGTGCTTAAAAAAAACATTTATTCTAGGGACAGAAAACTCTAGGTAGGGACAGTGTCAGTTTCTTTCACTCTGCAAGTCCTTGTTTCCAGGGACCTGTAAGGACAGTGAGTTAATTGTCCTTGTGCTATATTGTGATTAAAAAAAACATTTATTCTAGGGACAGAAAACTCTAGGTAGGGACAGTGTCAGTTTCTTTCACTCTGCAAGTCCTTGTTTCCAGGGACCTGTAAGGACAGTGAGTTAATTTTCCTTGTGCTATATTGTGATTAAAAAAAACATTTTTTCTAGGGACAGAAAACTGTAGGTAGGGAGAGTGTTTTTTTTCTTTCACTCTGCAAGTCCTTGTTTCCAGGGACCTGTAAGGACAGTGAGTTAATTGTCCTTGTGCTATATTGTGCTTAAAAAAAACATTTATTCTAGGGACAGAAAACTCTAGGTAGGGACAGTGTCAGTTTCTTTCACTCTGCAAGTCCTTGTTTCCAGGGACCTGTAAGGACAGTGAGTTAATTGTCCTTGTGCTATATTGTGATTAAAAAAAACATTTATTCTAGGGACAGAAAACTCTAGGTAGGGACAGTGTCAGTTTCTTTCACTCTGCAAGTCCTTGTTTCCAGGGACCTGTAAGGACAGTGAGTTAATTTTCCTTGTGCTATATTGTGATTAAAAAAAACATTTTTTCTAGGGACAGAAAACTGTAGGTAGGGAGAGTGTTTTTTTTCTTTCACTCTGCAAGTCCTTGTTTCCAGGGACCTGTAAGGACAGTGAGTTAATTTTACTTGTGCTATATTGTGCTTAAAAAAAACATTTTTTCTAGGGACAGAAAACTGTAGGTAGGGAGAGTGTTTTTTTTCTTTCACTCTGCAAGTCCTTGTTTCCAGGGACCTGTAAGGACAGTGAGTTAATTGTCCTTGTGCTATATTGTGCTTAAAAAAAACATTTATTCTAGGGACAGAAAACTCTAGGTAGGGACAGTGTCAGTTTCTTTCACTCTGCAAGTCCTTGTTTCCAGGGACCTGTAAGGACAGTGAGTTAATTTTCCTTGTGCTATATTGTGATTAAAAAAAACATTTTTTCTAGGGACAGAAAACTGTAGGTAGGGAGAGTGTTTTTTTTCTTTCACTCTGCAAGTCCTTGTTTCCAGGGACCTGTAAGGACAGTGAGTTAATTTTACTTGTGCTATATTGTGCTTAAAAAAAACATTTTTTCTAGGGACAGAAAACTGTAGGTAGGGAGAGTGTTTTTTTTCTTTCACTCTGCAAGTCCTTGTTTCCAGGGACCTGTAAGGACAGTGAGTTAATTGTCCTTGTGCTATATTGTGCTTAAAAAAAACATTTATTCTAGGGACAGAAAACTCTAGGTAGGGACAGTGTCAGTTTCTTTCACTCTGCAAGTCCTTGTTTCCAGGGACCTGTAAGGACAGTGAGTTAATTGTCCTTGTGCTATATTGTGATTAAAAAAAAACATTTATTCTAGGGACAGAAAACTCTAGGTAGGGACAGTGTCAGTTTCTTTCACTCTGCAAGTCCTTGTTTCCAGGGACCTGTAAGGACAGTGAGTTAATTTTCCTTGTGCTATATTGTGATTAAAAAAAACATTTTTTCTAGGGACAGAAAACTGTAGGTAGGGAGAGTGTTTTTTTTCTTTCACTCTGCAAGTCCTTGTTTCCAGGGACCTGTAAGGACAGTGAGTTAATTTTACTTGTGCTATATTGTGCTTAAAAAAAACATTTTTTCTAGGGACAGAAAACTGTAGGTAGGGAGAGTGTTTTTTTTCTTTCACTCTGCAAGTCCTTGTTTCCAGGGACCTGTAAGGACAGTGAGTTAATTGTCCTTGTGCTATATTGTGCTTAAAAAAAACATTTATTCTAGGGACAGAAAACTCTAGGTAGGGACAGTGTCAGTTTCTTTCACTCTGCAAGTCCTTGTTTCCAGGGACCTGTAAGGACAGTGAGTTAATTGTCCTTGTGCTATATTGTGATTAAAAAAAAACATTTATTCTAGGGACAGAAAACTCTAGGTAGGGACAGTGTCAGTTTCTTTCACTCTGCAAGTCCTTGTTTCCAGGGACCTGTAAGGACAGTGAGTTAATTTTCCTTGTGCTATATTGTGATTAAAAAAAACATTTTTTCTAGGGACAGAAAACTGTAGGTAGGGAGAGTGTTTTTTTTCTTTCACTCTGCAAGTCCTTGTTTCCAGGGACCTGTAAGGACAGTGAGTTAATTTTACTTGTGCTATATTGTGCTTAAAAAAAACATTTTTTCTAGGGACAGAAAACTGTAGGTAGGGAGAGTGTTTTTTTTCTTTCACTCTGCAAGTCCTTGTTTCCAGGGACCTGTAAGGACAGTGAGTTAATTGTCCTTGTGCTATATTGTGCTTAAAAAAAACATTTATTCTAGGGACAGAAAACTCTAGGTAGGGACAGTGTCAGTTTCTTTCACTCTGCAAGTCCTTGTTTCCAGGGACCTGTAAGGACAGTGAGTTAATTTTCCTTGTGCTATATTGTGATTAAAAAAAACATTTTTTCTAGGGACAGAAAACTGTAGGTAGGGAGAGTGTTTTTTTTCTTTCACTCTGCAAGTCCTTGTTTCCAGGGACCTGTAAGGACAGTGAGTTAATTTTACTTGTGCTATATTGTGCTTAAAAAAAACATTTTTTCTAGGGACAGAAAACTGTAGGTAGGGAGAGTGTTTTTTTTCTTTCACTCTGCAAGTCCTTGTTTCCAGGGACCTGTAAGGACAGTGAGTTAATTGTACTTGTGCTATATTGTGCTTAAAAAAAACATTTATTCTAGGGACAGAAAACTCTAGGTAGGGACAGTGTCAGTTTCTTTCACTCTGCAAGTCCTTGTTTCCAGGGACCTGTAAGGACAGTGAGTTAATTGTCCTTGTGCTATATTGTGATTAAAAAAAAACATTTATTCTAGGGACAGAAAACTCTAGGTAGGGACAGTGTCAGTTTCTTTCACTCTGCAAGTCCTTGTTTCCAGGGACCTGTAAGGACAGTGAGTTAATTTTCCTTGTGCTATATTGTGATTAAAAAAAACATTTTTTCTAGGGACAGAAAACTGTAGGTAGGGAGAGTGTTTTTTTTCTTTCACTCTGCAAGTCCTTGTTTCCAGGGACCTGTAAGGACAGTGAGTTAATTGTCCTTGTGCTATATTGTGCTTAAAAAAAACATTTATTCTAGGGACAGAAAACTCTAGGTAGGGACAGTGTCAGTTTCTTTCACTCTGCAAGTCCTTGTTTCCAGGGACCTGTAAGGACAGTGAGTTAATTTTCCTTGTGCTATATTGTGCTTAAAAAAAACATTTTTTCTAGGGACAGAAAACTGTAGGTAGGGAGAGTGTTTTTTTTCTTTCACTCTGCAAGTCCTTGTTTCCAGGGACCTGTAAGGACAGTGAGTTAATTGTCCTTGTGCTATATTGTGCTTAAAAAAAACATTTATTCTAGGGACAGAAAACTCTAGGTAGGGACAGTGTCAGTTTCTTTCACTCTGCAAGTCCTTGTTTCCAGGGACCTGTAAGGACAGTGAGTTAATTGTCCTTGTGCTATATTGTGATTAAAAAAAAACATTTATTCTAGGGACAGAAAACTCTAGGTAGGGACAGTGTCAGTTTCTTTCACTCTGCAAGTCCTTGTTTCCAGGGACCTGTAAGGACAGTGAGTTAATTTTCCTTGTGCTATATTGTGATTAAAAAAAACATTTTTTCTAGGGACAGAAAACTGTAGGTAGGGAGAGTGTTTTTTTTCTTTCACTCTGCAAGTCCTTGTTTCCAGGGACCTGTAAGGACAGTGAGTTAATTGTCCTTGTGCTATATTGTGCTTAAAAAAAACATTTATTCTAGGGACAGAAAACTCTAGGTAGGGACAGTGTCAGTTTCTTTCACTCTGCAAGTCCTTGTTTCCAGGGACCTGTAAGGACAGTGAGTTAATTTTCCTTGTGCTATATTGTGATTAAAAAAAACATTTTTTCTAGGGACAGAAAACTGTAGGTAGGGAGAGTGTTTTTTTTCTTTCACTCTGCAAGTCCTTGTTTCCAGGGACCTGTAAGGACAGTGAGTTAATTGTCCTTGTGCTATATTGTGCTTAAAAAAAACATTTATTCTAGGGACAGAAAACTCTAGGTAGGGACAGTGTCAGTTTCTTTCACTCTGCAAGTCCTTGTTTCCAGGGACCTGTAAGGACAGTGAGTTAATTTTCCTTGTGCTATATTGTGATTAAAAAAAACTTTTTTTCTAGGGACAGAAAACTGTAGGTAGGGAGAGTGTTTTTTTTTTTTCACTCTGCAAGTCCTTGTTTCCAGGGACCTGTAAGGACAGTGAGTTAATTGTCCTTGTGCTATATTGTGCTTAAAAAAAACATTTATTCTAGGGACAGAAAACTCTAGGTAGGGACAGTGTCAGTTTCTTTCACTCTGCAAGTCCTTGTTTCCAGGGACCTGGAGAGACATTGAGTGAATTGTCCTTGTGCTATATTGTGATTAAAAAAAACATTTATTCTAGGGACAGAAAACTCTAGGTAGGGACAGTGTCAGTTTCTTTCACTGTGAAAGTCCTTGTTTCAAGGGACAGAGAAGGACACCTCAAGGTAGCCCTTATTGCTTTTTTCCCATCTCCCTGCAGGCCATCTATTAGAATGTCTGGAAGGCAAACAAGGAGAGGCAGACATTCAGGAGGCAATAAAAGAGGGCAAGCAGGCTCTGTGTCTGGGGGCAACAGTGCTGGTCGTGGACGCGGTGCATTGTCATCAGCACATGGCCATGGGACACGCTTGTCCTTCTTTTCGGCAGCTGGACATGTTGAGCCACATCATGCCGAAGACTTGGTAGAGTGGATGACCAAGCCCTCCTCCTCCTCCTCATCCTCTCTCACCCAGGCTCAGGGTACTGGAAAAGCAGCTGCCAAAGCGTCGTCTTCCCTGGTATCAATGTCAGACAAATCATCAGTCACTCCTTCCCTAGACCCACCATGTCCTCCTCCTGAGGAGTCCCCCGAACTGTTTCAGCACAGTGTTGGGTACATGCTCCAGGAGGATGCCCAGCGTTTCGAAGGGTCTGATGATGAAACCCAGCTAGAGGAAGGCAGTAGCGTGAGAGCAGACAGAGGGGATGCTCAAGAAGGACACCAATCTGGCAGTCATGTTCCAGCAGCTGCAGCATACTGCCAGATTGGCTCCAGTGATGAGGAGGGAGGGGATGATGAGGTCAATGACTCCACGTGGGTGCCTAATAGGAGAGAGGAGGAGGAGGAGGATGAGGAGGAGGCACATCTCCAACGAGGCAGGATGCCCTTTGGTGGCCAGCGTAAGGGCAGTACACCGACGGAATCACACCGCAGAGCTCCGCCTGTGCAGGGCGCTGCCTCTGCCCGTCATTCAAAAAGTTCTTTGGTGTGGGCCTTTTTTGAGGCTAGTGCATCAGATCGCACAGCTGCTGTTTGCAACATATGTCTCAAGCGTATATCGCGTGGCCAAAACATCAGCCGCTTGGGTACCACATGCCTGACCAGACATATGTTGACCTGCCATGCAGCTCGTTGGCAAGCCTACCTCAAAGACCCACACCAAAGAACAAAGCGGACCTCTCCTTGCACCGCATCAGCTGGGATCTCCAACCCCACTATAACTTCAGTCCTCTCTGAAACATGCACTGAGAGGAATGAAGGTGTAGAATTAGGTGTGTCACAGCCAAGTACTTGCGCCCACTCTGCTAGCAGTACACCGACGTCCGATTCTAGCAGGCAAATTTCCCTGCCCCAGCTGCTGGACCGTCGAAAGAAGTTCACTCCCAGCCATCCACATGCCCAGCGGTTGAATGCTAGCTTGGCTAAATTGCTAGCGCTTCAACTGCTGCCTTTTCAGTTGGTAGACTCGGCCCCCTTCCGTGAGTTTGTGCAATGTGCGGTTCCTCAGTGGCAGGTTCCCAAACGCCACTTTTTCTCACGGAAGGCTATTCCGGCTCTCTACCGGCATGTGGAAGGCAATGTCTTGGCCTCGCTGGACAGGGCGGTCAGCGGTAAGGTGCATATTACCGCTGACTCATGGTCCAGCAGGCATGGACAGGGACGTTACCTTTCTTTCACGGCCCATTGGGTCACTCTTTTGGCAGCTGGGAAGGATTCAGGACAAGGTGCAGTAGTGTTGGAGGTTGTCCCACCGCCACGCCTCCAAAATGCTACTACTGGTTGTGACACACCTCTCTCCTCCACCCCCTCCTCTTCTTCTTCCTCCATGGCCTCTTCCTGTGGTTTGTCCTATGAACCAGCGGTGCTCCGTAGCCGTTCACGGGGCTACGCAAGTACGCAGGCAAAAAGATGCCATGCCGTGCTTGCGCTGGTGTGTTTGGGGGACAGAAGCCACACTGGGGCAGAGGTCCTGTCTGCTCTGCAGGGCCAGGCCGAGAGGTGGTTGACGCCACGCCAGCTTAAGCCAGGAATGGTGGTTTGCGACAATGGCACCAACCTCCTCTCCGCCCTCCGACAGGGACAACTGACCCATGTGCCCTGTGTGGCTCACGTCCTTAACCTGGTGGTGCAGCGCTTCTTGGGCAGGTACCCGGGCTTACAGGATGTCCTGAGGCAGGCCAGGAAAGTCTGTGTGCATTTCCGCAGATCTTATAATGCCAGTGCTCGCCTGGCTGAGCTGCAAAAGGAGTTGAACCTGCCCAAGAACCGCCTTATATGTGACATGCCCACCAGGTGGAACTCAACGTTGGCCATGCTGCAGCGGCTGCACACGCAGCAGAGGGCCATCAATGAGTACCTGTGCGACTACGGCACCAGGACAGGGTCAGGGGAGCTTGGTTTTTTTTCTCCACGCCAGTGGGGCATGATCAGGGATGCATGCACTGTCCTGGCACCATTTGAGGAGGCCACGAGGATGGTGAGCAGTGACAGTGCATGCATCAGTGACACTGTACCTCTTGTCCACCTGTTGGAGCACACGCTGCGTGGAATAATGGACAGGGCACTTGAGGCAGAACAGAGGCAGGAAGAGGAGGACTTCCTTGCCTCTCAAGGCCCCCTTTACCCAGACAGTGTTCCTTCTGTCCCACCCATCGCACAGGAAGAGGAGGAGGAGGAGGAGGAGGAGGAGGAGGATTGTGTCAGCATGGAGGTGGAGGCTGGCACTCAGCATCATCAGCAGCAGTCTTTTAGGGATGATTTACAGTCCCAAGAAACCAGTGGACTTGTACGTGGCTGGGAGGAGGTGGCTGCGGATCATGTCGTCCTTAGTGACCCAGAGGACTCCGGAGCGAATGCCTCAGCAAACCTACGCTGCATGGCCTCCCTGATCCTGCAAAGTCTGCGGAAGGATCCTCGTATTCTTCGGATCAAGGAGAGGGACCATTACTGGCTGGCCACTCTCCTTGATCCACGGTACAAGGGTAAGGTTGCGGACCTTATGTTACCGTCGCAGAGGGAGCAGAGGATGAGACAACTCCGGGAGGCCTTGCAGAAAGGTCTGTGCAACGCGTTCCCAGAGACTGGGAGGTTGCAAACTCCTGGTCCTGGACAACGAGTTGCTGAGGCTTCGGCCAGTCAAAGAAGGAGCGGTGGGGAAGGTGGCCGTCTGACCGATGCGTTCAGACAATTCTTTAGTCCGCAGCCCCAAAGTATGATCGGTTCCAGCAACCATCGCCAGCGTCTGATAAACATGGTGCAGGAATATCTAGGGGCAAGGTCAGACTTGGACACCTTCCCCACCGAAAATCCTCTGGCTTACTGGGTCTTGAGGATGGATCACTGGCCAGAGCTTGCACAGTATGCAATTGAGCTACTGGCCTGTCCTGCATCCAGCGTTCTTTCGGAACGCACATTCAGTGCTGCTGGAGGATTTGTCACGGATCACAGGGTGCGCCTGTCCACCGACTCGGTTGATCGACTGACTTTCATCAAGATGAACCAGTCTTGGATCACCACCAGCTACCACACACCTGATGCTGATATAACAGACTAATTGATTTTAAAATGTCACATCCCTTCAAGACTGATGCTGATGCTGAGTGCCTGTGCTGTTATGTTGACTGGCTATCCTCCTCCTCCGAGTCCTCAATGATACGATTGATGATGATAGCTTGGAAGATCATTTTTGTTTATGGGTGCCGCCACCAGTGCCTAACGCCCAATTTTTCAGCCCCTGTTTAACAGGGGCGTGTAATTACAATTTTTGAAGCAATACTTTGCAACAGGGCTCATTGCTGTGCTCCAAGTACAGTATCTGTGAGGAGTTGCAGTGTTGTGCCACCAGTGCCTAAGGCCCAATTTTTCAGCCCCTGTTTAACAGGGGCGTGTCATTACAATTTTTGAAGCAATACTTTGCAACAGGGCTCATTGCTGTGCTCCAAGTACAGTATCTGTGAAGGGTTGCAGTGTTGTGCCACCAGTGCCTAAGGCCCAATTTTTCAGCCCCTGTTCAACAGGGGCATGTAATTACAATTCTTGATCTAATAATTCACAGCAGGGCCCATTGCTGCACCCACCAAGAGTAACTGTCAGGGCTTACAGTGTTGTGGCACCAGCACCACCATCAAAGGCCCAATTTTTACTACCACTGTTCAACAATTATATGTAATTAAAATTCCTGATATAATAGTTGACAGCAGGGCGTTCCAGCACCAACCAAGAGTAACTGTGAGTGCTTACAGTGTTGTGCCAACACCAACAACTAAGGGGCCTATTTCTGCAGAGTATATACGGCAGGTCCCTACTTTCAAACATCCAACTTACAAACGACTCCTACTTGCAAACGCAAGAAGACAACAGGAAGTGAGAGGAAATCTACCACTAGGAAGGAAAATTCTCTCCTGTAAGAATAAATATGGGAGAAAGGTGTCTCCTCTGTACTGATGCTTTATCAGCAATCCTTGTTTCAAGAAAAACACCACATTTCAAAAACAGTTGTCATTAGGACGGAAAGTGAGGTGAAATGTTCTGAACAGGGGCACAGACAGCAAAACAAATGTTACAGGGGTGATAACCCTTACCTATGTTTTCCAAAAAGTTTAAAAATAGATTTTTGGTCTGGAGCTACACTTCAACAATGTACCTGTTCAAAATTACAAACAGATTCTACATAAGAACAAACCTACAGTCCCTGTCTTGTATGCACCGCCTGTATACGGCTGTTCAGAGTATATAGGGCCTTTTTTATTTTATGTGCGGGGTTCCCCTTAATATCCATACAAGACCCAAAGGGGCTGGTAATGGGCTGGGGTAGGGGGGGGGGGGGGTCATGGGGTAGCTATGCCATTTTTCTTAAAGATTTTCATCCATATTACCGGGACCAGACATTACATTAAAGCCGCAAGCAGTTTTAAATGGCTTTTTTTTCCTTTAGAAGTGTCATTTTGTGCAGGGACAGTTCTAAACACGGGAAACACGTGGCACTTCACAGGCATACTTTAGACACCCCCCAGGTACGATATTTAAAGGAATATTTGACTTTTTTTTTTTCACTTTATGCATCATTAAAATGACTGCTCCCGGAAAACGACCGTTTTTAAAACTTATTTTTGCATTGATACATGTCCCCTGGTGCAGAACCCGGGTTCCCAAACCCTTTTTAGGACAATAACATGCATAATAGTTTTTATAATTAGCACTTTAGAATTCGAACGTTCGCATCCATTGTATTTAATAGGGTTCTAATGTTCGTTCGAACTTTCGGTCCGTTCGCGGGTTCTGGTGCGAACCGAACCCGGGGGTGTTCGGCTCATCACTAGCATACAGTATAATGTGATATATATATATTTTGCTGATCAAGGGGAGGGCTATCTAAAGGTAATGTATGTGCACAGCAGGTAGCTCTGACAAAGGGGGGTTTGCATGAAAGTGTAAGCCATGTTGCATGCTTGGGACAGCGATTACGTGTTGCTGAATGGGTTCAGCCATTGAACATGATAGGGTTTTGACACACACCTTTGTGAGTACAAGACATGATGTTTTTTTTGTTTTGTTTTGTTTTTTAGAGTGGAGTATGATCATTTTATTTGTACTAAATTACAAAAAAGTTTTAAAATAATGTCTCCACTCCAATAATTTAGGGTTGAAATAAATGAAGCTTGATGCTAACAGTCCAGTTTGAGTTGATCAAAGACTTTAATCTTGGTGTGGTATGAATGGAAATCAGCAAAAGTTGGTTGCATCAAACGATCCAAATGGTTAACATTTTTTAAAGTTCCAAGCCATCTAATAAAAAAAGTCATGAAGGGGGTGTGACAGCAGGAAGGTAAAGTCACCTGGTTGCATCCAGGGGGGTAGATATATTTCGCCCAGATTCAGGCTTTACGCCGACTTATACAACTAGGTGGAGAGTTGTATAAGCCCAGCTGAGGCTAGTGGGCTCATGGATGACTCATACCTCTAGGGAGAGTGTGGGGCGTCGTGCAGACAGGGAGTTGATGAGACCAGCTGAAGCTTGTCAGCTCATTTAGGCCTCTATAAGAACTCCCAGATTCATTAGGTGTTAGCTCATGCCTGGACCCAGACCTGTGTGGACTGTCTAGGGAGAGTGAACCCCTGTGCGGTGAGACAAAGCCTGTGTGGCTATTTGCTTGGACATTTAAAACCAGGGACTTAGGGACTAGGACAGCACTAGGCTGATCCCAGTTGTTAGTTAGGAAACCTGTATGTTTTCTCAGAGGTCAAGTTGACCAGGATTTATTTTATTTATGTTTCTTTTGCTTTGCTGTGTTTTGTCACTGTAAATAGAAAATAAACCGCACCTTTTTGATTTTGAAAACCACAACCTCCGTTTGCTGGGCCTGTTTTTGTGTGGGAAGCCCATCCCGGGGGTCACACACACCCGCTGCCGAGCTAACCCCCTCACAGTTGGTGGAGAACCAGTGGCAGTTTTTTTTTAAGCCAGCATGGAGGAGATACTGAAACAGCTGGCTCTAGCAAATGCCAATCAACAGCAGACAAATGCAGGTTTGCAAAGGAGCCTTGCAGCCCAGCAGCAAGCTCATCAACAGAGCCTTGCAGCTCAGCAACAAGCCCAGCAGCAATCTGAGGCCCGCTTCATAGACCTGTTACAGAAGCAAGAGCAGAGACTACAACAAATGGAAGCAGTAATGCAGCAACGTCCGCAGACCAGTGAGGAAAGCCGTCCCACTAATACCGTGTCCTTTGGGGTGAGTCGTTTATTGACAAAAATGACTGGAGAGGATGATCCAGAGGTATTTTTGACCACATTTGAAAGGACCGCGGAAAGAGAAAAGTGGCCTGAGGAGCAGTGGGCTGGACTGGTGGCTCCTCTGTTAACTGGTGAATCGCAGAAAGCTTACTATGACCTAGAGCCTAACCAAGCAAAAGACTATGTGATGCTAAAAGCTGAAATTTTGGCAAGGCTGGGTGTCACCCAGGCTGTCCGGGCTCAGCGTGTGCATAACTGGACTTTCCAGCTTGGAAAACCCCCCAGGTCTCAAATGTATGATCTCATTCACCTGAGCAGAAAGTGGCTACAGCCAGAGACTTTGTCCGCACCAAAGATTGTGGAACGTGTTGTAATGGATCGGTTTTTGAGAGCTCTTCCTACTGCCATCCAAAAGTGGGTAAGCCATGGAGACCCAGAGACGGCCGATGGTCTTGTGGATCGTGTGGAGAAATACTTGGCTACAGAGAACCTGACGGCCTCTTCCAGAGACACTCAGACTTTCCACCCTAAGACCAGACCATCCCCAGGGGCGGATAAGAGGATTCCAAGGGGTGAGGGTGGAGAGAGTGAGAGGGTGGGAGCTCTACCCCAAGTTTGGCGAGAACAGCCTGGGAAATCAGCGGCTCAAGAGGCGGCAAGAAGGATCGTTTGCTACCGCTGCCGGCAAGCGGGACATATTGCAGCCAATTGCCCGGTTATGGAGGAACCCATGCAGTGTGACTTTCTGACGGGCAGACGTCAGTCGCTGTGTGCGACAGTCGCATGCACTGCCATTCGAGGAACTGAGAAACATTTATGCAAAATGTGTGTTAATGGTAGAAATGTTGTGGTATTGCTGGATTCAGGTAGCCTTGTGACCCTGATAAAGGCTGAGTTAGTTAAAACAGAGGTCTTTGGGAATAGCAAGGTAGCTGTTATTTGTGTGCATGGGGACACCCGAGAGTATCCAGTGACTACAGTGTGTTTCGAGACCCCCAAAGGTACCCTCTCTCATCCAGTGGGCTTAGTATCTCAGTTACCGCATGACGCCATTGTGGGAAGGGATTTTCCGAAGTTCTGGGAACTGTGGGATGATCCTGAGCCCCCCACTGGTGCCCCTATGTACCAGGAATGTGATAGCCAGAACTCCCCTGAGAGTGGTGAGGACTCTCCGGAATTTCCCTTATCAGTATTGGCAGGGGAGGCTCAAGAAACTGGAGAGGAGCCCACCTCCTCAGACGAAAACCTACCGTCTGTGGAGTTTTCTGATCTTGAGGTTCACAGGGAAAACTTTGCCACAGAACAGTTGAAAGACCCCGCCCTAATAAAGGCACGGGAAAACGTAGTGAAAATAGATGGCGAGTTAGTGAACCCAGATAATACCTGCACTTACCCATACTTCAGCGTAGAGAAGGACCTACTGTATCGGGTGGCAAAAAGGGCAGAAGAAACCGTTGAGCAGCTTGTGGTGCCCAAACCTTACAGGAAGTTGGTGTTGGAGTTGGCCCATGGGCACATTCTTGGAGGTCATCTGGGGACAGAGAAAACCCGAGAGAGGGTATTACAGAGATTCTATTGGCCGGGGGTGATGAAGGACATAGAAAATTATTGTTCCTCCTGCCCTGTGTGTCAGAGGTCGGCCCCGATGCCACATTTCCGTAGCCCGCTGGTCCCTCTACCCATCATTGAGGTCCCGTTTGAGAGGATCGCCATGGATTTGGTAGGGCCTATAATCAAGTCCGCTAGGGGGCACCAGTACATATTAGTTATAATGGACTATGCCACCCGTTATCCAGAAGCGATCCCTCTCCGAAATACCTCGGCCAAAACCATAGCCAAAGAGCTATCTCTTGTGTTTAGCCGGGTGGGTATTTGTAAAGAACTGCTTACGGACCAAGGTACACCCTTTATGTCCCGGGTTATGAAGGAGCTGTGTAAATTGTTCAAAGTGACGCAATTACGTACATCTGTGTATCACCCCCAAACCGATGGGCTGGTTGAAAGATTCAACAAAACCCTAAAACAAATGTTGAAGAAAGTGGTGGATAGAGATGGAAAGGATTGGGACTGTCTACTTCCTTATCTGATGTTTGCTATTAGGGAGGTGCCCCAATCCTCTACGGGATTCTCCCCCTTTGAGTTACTGTATGGGAGACACCCAAGAGGGCTGTTGGATATTGCCAAGGAAACTTGGGAAAGTGAGAGTTCTCCCCACAGGAGTGTGATTGAGCATGTCGCCCTGATGCAAGACCGAATTGCACAGGTAATGCCCATCGTGAAGGAACATTTGGCCCAAGCGCAGTTAGCACAGCAGAGAGTGTACAACCGTGGAGCCAAGACCCGTACCTTTTCCCCGGGGGATAGGATACTGGTACTTGTCCCTACGGTTGAAAGTAAATTCCTTGCCAAATGGCAAGGCCCCTATGAGATAATGGAAAAAGTGAGCGAAGTGAATTACAAGGTCAGACAACCAGGAAGGCGAAAGCCCGAACAGATCTATCACGTTAATCTGTTGAAAGCCTGGAGGGATAGAGAGTCCCTAGTCGCAGACACTTGGTCACCAGCTCAAACTGGTTGCGTGATTCCTGAGGTTGGAATAGCAGCCACCTTGTCACAACCCCAACAACAGGAGGTTAAGGAGTTTGTGCTTCGCAACAAGGAGGTATTCTCTGAGCTGCCGGGACAAACATCTGGGGTAGAGCATGACATCATTACCCCGCCCGGTGAAAGGGTGAAGTTAAAACCCTATCGGATCCCAGAGGCCCGACGGGAGGCAATACGGGAGGAAGTACAGAAAATGCTGAACTTAGGGGTGATAGAGGAGTCCCAAAGTGATTGGTCTAGTCCCATTGTGTTGGTGCCTAAACCGGATGGGAGCTGGCGATTTTGTAACGATTTTCGTCAGTTGAACAAAGTTACAAAATTTGACACCTACCCCATGCCACGTATAGATGAGTTGATCGACCGGCTGGGAACAGCCCGATACATGACGACTCTTGACCTCACAAAAGGGTATTGGCAAATCCCCCTGGCCAAGTCGGCCAAAGAGAAAACCGCATTTGTAACCCCAGACGGGGCGTTCCAATACAAAAGAATGCCGTTCGGGTTACAGAATGCGCCGGCCACATTCCAGCGGAAAATGGACCAGATGCTGAGGCCCCATCGGAAGTATGTTGCGGCTTACCTGGATGATGTAATTGTCCATAGCACAGATTGGGCCTCACATCTGCCAAAAGTGCAAGCAGTCCTGGACTCTGTTCGGGAAGCGGGGTTTACGGCTAACCCCAAGAAGTGTACCATTGGGCAGGAGGAGGCCAAATATCTTGGGTACACCATTGGGAGGGGAGTAATAAAACCCCAACTCAACAAAGTCGAGGCCATCCAGAGTTGGCCACGTCCCAACAGCAAGAAGCAGGTACGAGCCTTTCTGGGAATCGCTGGGTATTATCGGCGATTCATTCCCCACTTTGCTTCTAAGGCTGTGCCCCTAACCAACCTGACGAAGGGGAAAGGGTCGGTCATGATTAAATGGACCCTCGAGGCTGAGGCAGCATTCCAATTCTTGAAACAAGCCTTATGTAGCCAGCCAGTGTTGTACTCACCCGACTTCTCTAAAGACTTTGTCGTACAAAGTGATGCGTCAGATGTGGGGTTAGGAGCAGTATTGTCCCAGGTCTGGAACGGGGAAGAGCACCCAGTCATTTACCTCAGCAGGAAGTTGAAGTCCCATGAGGTAAATTACGCCACCGTTGAAAAGGAGTGTTTAGCGGTGAAGTGGGCTCTAGATTCCCTTCGGTACTACCTGCTAGGTAGGCACTTTGACATGGTTACGGATCACGCTCCGTTAAAGTGGATGGCTCAAAACAAGGAAACAAATAGAAGAGTGAATAGGTGGTTCCTGGCCCTCCAGGAATTCAACTTCACAGTAAAGCATCGCCCTGGCGTTCAAATGGGGAATGTGGATGCTTTGTCTCGAGTACATGAATGCCTGATTGCTGGTGTTCCAACCCCGAGGTTAAAACAAGAGGGGGGGTATGTGACAGCAGGAAGGTAAAGTCACCTGGTTGCATCCAGGGGGGTAGATATATTTCGCCCAGATTCAGGCTTTACGCCGACTTATACAACTAGGTGGAGAGTTGTATAAGCCCAGCTGAGGCTAGTGGGCTCATGGATGACTCATACCTCTAGGGAGAGTGTGGGGCGTCGTGCAGACAGGGAGTTGATGAGACCAGCTGAAGCTTGTCAGCTCATTTAGGCCTCTATAAGAACTCCCAGATTCATTAGGGGTTAGCTCATGCCTGGACCCAGACCTGTGTGGACTGTCTAGGGAGAGTGAACCCCTGTGCGGTGAGACAAAGCCTGTGTGGCTATTTGCTTGGACATTTAAAACCAGGGACTTAGGGACTAGGACAGCACTAGGCTGATCCCAGTTGTTAGTTAGGAAACCTGTATGTTTACTCAGAGGTCAAGTTGACCAGGATTTATTTTATTTATGTTTCTTTTGCTTTGCTGTGTTTTGTCACTGTAAATAGAAAATAAACCGCACCTTTTTGATTTTGAAAACCACAACCTCCGTTTGCTGGGCCTGTTTTTGTGTGGGAAGCCCATCCCGGGGGTCACACACACCCGCTGCCGAGCTAACCCCCTCACAGGGGTTATACCATCTTCATGGTAATCCAAAAAGCCCACCATACCCTCTAGGTCCATTGACTCTCCTGTAAAAAACTAAGTTTTTTTGAAGTTTCCAAGAATTTCTTAGATTTTTTCTGCTGCTCCTGTCATGAAAGGCTGCACTCTTTCAGGATTATGGTTTTCTAGATGACTATTAATGGCTTTTTATATAGTCTTTAATATATCGTTTGAATGCATCCTTTGAGAAGCTAGCTTCCTGAAGTTTATAGTTCATTACAATGTCAACTCCTGATACTGATAAACCATCACCTCCCTCATCCAGGTACTCAGCAGATGCATGTCCACCAGTAAGAGCATCATCAATGTCACCGTCTCTTCAGGTGATGGTCTTTCCTTCAACTTCAATACACAGCCCATTGCAGACTTTTTTTTATTGGGTAGATGTCTGAGGACATTTCATCATTGCTGATGATACACTTGTAGATGATCATGGTGACAGTGAATTGGGAGTCGCCGTCCCGGAGCGATGTACGGGAGCTTCAGCTCCAGCTAAGGGTGGGTTTTATAATAAAGTTGAGGTGCAGCTTCTGTGCATAAACACTGGGACGTGTTTCATGATCAAGTGGACCAAACAAAGGTACTAATGTTCAGGAGGGAATCTGAAGCAGTACTGCTGCCACAAGAGAGCCAGGAGGCTGATTGTTATTTTTTCCCAGAACCCTATGTGTAAAAAGCCATACCTGTGTGAAGTTTTTGATGTTTGCTTAAATAAAAGTGGTCAGGAAAGCCCTGAAAAGTATATCTGGTGTGGAGAAAACTCACGGTTTTGACGCTACCATTGGGCTAAGAAACTCTGCTGTATCACAATATATATATATATATATATATATACAGTGGGGAGAGCAAGTATTTGATACACTGCCAATTTTGCAGGTTTTCCTACTTACAAAGCATGTAGAGGTCTGCAATTTTTATCATAGGTACTCTTCAATTGTGAGAGACGAATCTAAAACAAAAATCAAAAAAAATCACATTGTATGATTTTTAAGAAATGTATTTTCATTTTATTGCATGACATAAGTATTTGATACATCAGAAAAGCATAACTTAATATTTGGTACAGAAACCTTTTTTTGCAATTACAGAGATCATACGTTTCCTGTAGCCCTTGACCAGGTTTGCACACACTGCAGCAGGGATTTTGGCCCACTCCTCCATACAGAGCTTCTCCAGATCCTTCAGGTTTCGGGGCTGTCGCTGGGCAATATTGACTTTCAGCTCTCTCCAAAGATTTTCTATTGGGTTCAGGTCTGGAGACTGGTTAGGCCACTCCAGGACCCTGAGATGCTTCTTACGGAGCCACTCCTTAGTTGCTCTGGCTGTGTGTTTAGGGTCGTTTTCATGCTGGAAGATCCAGCCACGACCCATCTTCAATGCTCTTACTGAGGGAAGGAGGTTGTTGGCCAAGATCTCACGATACATGGCCCCATCCATCCTCCCCTCAATACGGTGCAGTCATCCTGTCCCCTTTGCAGAAAAGCATCCCCAAAGAATGAAGTTTCCACCTCCATGCTTCACGGTTGGGATGGTGTTCTTGGGGTTGTACTCATCCTTCTTCTTCCTCCAAACACGGCGAGTGGAGTTTAGACCAAAAAGCTCTATTTTTGTCTTTGGCTGTGTGTTTCGGGTCGTTGTCTTGCTGGAAGACCCAGCCACGACCCATCTTCAATGCTCTTACTGAGGGAAGGAGGTTGTTGGCCAAGATCTTGCGATACATGGCCCCATCCATCCTTCCCTCAAAATGGCCAAGACCAGAGAGCTGTGTAAGAACATCAGGGATAAAATTGTAGACCTGCACAAGGCTGGGATGGGCTACAGGACAATAGGCAAGCAGTTTGGTGAGAAGGCAATAACTGTTGGCGCAATTATTAGAAAATGGAAGAAGTTCAAGATGACGGTCAATCTCCCTCGTTCTTGGGCTCCATGCAAGATCTCACCTTGTGGGGCATCAATGATCATGAGGAAGGTGAGGGATCAGCCCAGAACTACATGGCAGGACCTGGTCAATGACCTGAAGAGAGCTTGGACCACAGTCTCAAAGAAAACAATTAGTAACACACTATGCTGTCATGGATTAAAACCCTGCTCAAGCCAGCGCATGTTCAGGCCCATTTGAAGTTTGCCAATATATATACACACAGTATAAGACTACTTTGTATATAGAAATAAGAAATCTGTACATTACTTACATTTGACCCCTGCACTCTGTGCATTACACACCCATTACCTCTGCACTCTGTGGGTTACTTATTCCTCACCTCTGTACTCTATGCATTACTAATTTCTGACACTAGCACTCCATACATTATTTACTCCTGGCACCTGCAATATACTCCTGACCTCTGCACTCTGTGCATTATTTACTCTTGACCAGTGGCGGCTGCTCCATTAGGGGCACAGGGACGCTGCCCCCTTTATCCATGCGCCCGGCTCCTACATACAGTGCGCTGGACGCAAGGATTTTCTTACGTTTTTTTTGTCTTTAAGCACATGATTAGAGCCTGAGGTTCTAATTGGCTTAAAAAAGGGTGGGCTGCCCTGCGCCCCGTGCCCACCCAGTTGTGTGACAATAGCAAATAAATATTCGCTATTGTCTTCCTGTTTCTCCTCCCGGCCAATCAGGAAGCGGGTCTTAAGACCTGATTGGCCGATAGGAGAAGCAACTGTATTGGCCAGGAGCAGAAGCAGGGGGGGGGGGGGAAGCCACAGAGGAGGAGACACAGGGGGAAGCCACCAAAGCTGCCTGTGACCTGGATGGGGTAAGTGCGGGTCTGGTGAGCAGACAGGTGAGCGACGGGGGTTTTGTTTGTTTGCGGATCGACCGAGCGACGAGGTGGGTTTGATCAATCGACTGTCCGAACGGGGGGGTCGGGTGGTTTGTTTGGGGCCCCCCTCCACTCCCCCCCCAAAAATGAAGCACCAGCCTTCACTGCTCTTGACCTCTGCAATATGTGTGTTACCTACTCCTGATCTCTGCATTACTTACTCTTGATTCAGAGCAGAGTAAGCTCAGGCTTTATTTAACTTCTTTAAGCCCTTCCCACTGTTCCCACACTTTGGTCAAACCCACAAACCCACAATTCCACACAACATGCTATGCATGCTGCATCATTTCCCTACTCAAGATGCCCAAGGTATTTTGTGTTTATACCCTGAATGTCTGCCTCTTGTTCCAAAAGTCTGTGACCATTTTCTTTCAGGGTATTTTAAAAATAAGGGCAAACTTTTGTGGTTTTGGCTACAAATGGGTGTTTGATTTTAAAAGTATGTGTGGTCAGTGGATTTGATTTTGAAAATCAGGTTAGCTTATTTAAGGCACATGCAGGAGCTTAGACTAACTAGCAAATTAAAGGGAAACCGTGTCAAATATGGGAACTGACTTGTCTCAAAGGTGAGAACTCTTAGGGCTGTCATCCTTATCATTGCATCACTACATGGGAGGGCACTGATCTGAAACAATCGGCCAGAAGACCTTACTTCACTGGCTGAATGCTTATTTGAGTGAGTAGTAGAACTGAATCTATTAATGCACTTTGTAAAATACTAATGCTGCGTACCGACGGAAAATTTTAAAATCTGCTCTCTATCTAAGTCCGTCGGAAATGGGGCATACACACGGTCGGAATATCCAATGAAAAGCTCCCATCTGACTTTTTCCATCAGAAATTCCGACCGTGTGTATGCGGCATAATACAATTATCCCGATGCATTTCATTTGCCAAGAAATACTAATGAATTTTTACCCAGAATTTAATAGTAATATACCTTCTTCTTTCTACCTCCGAGCCCCTGCATTCTTACATTAATCTGTTAAACTTCCCTTGATGCTTTTACTTTCAAACACATGCTTTATAAGTTCCTTCCATTGAATGTTCAGAAACGTTTTGTTCTTTTTTTTTATTTTTTATACCTCTATATAAGAAAGTTTAAACAAATGAAAAATGTTACATGCAGCTTTTGATTGTACAAGTAAGAATGCTCCCGTTGACTTCTCTTATTTTTTCTTATCTGTTTTCAGAACGTTTTCCAACAGGCACGGTGCACAGTAATAAAGAACAAGCAGGACTTGGATTTATATAGGCTCTATCACCGCTGTGGCAATGAATATTTAATTCAAGGCCAAAGCGTTATTTTTTAATAAACTCTGTCATTTAAATCAAGATCTGGTAACTCTGAGATGCAAGCACCTAGCACATACTGTACCCACCGCAGCCTGTAATACCCCTGCTTTACCCAAATGGTGAGCCGTCCTAATCAGGTAAAACTCCAATATTTCCTGCTAGTGCTGAAGCCCACTTCTTCTTGCCACCCACACATCTGAAGCAGAAAAAGATGGGCAAACTTCAACATGTCCAGTAGATTCCAGAGATATGCTCTATCAAAATACTATGGCCTCCAGAAGTTGTGTAGGGGACTGCAGACTGCTGCATATAGGGCCAGATTTACACCTTGGGGGGCCCGGGGCACTTTAGGTTTGGGGGGGGGGCTAATACACAGAGCTGGTTTACATTCTCAATGATAGTTATATGTTTTTAAAATGCATGACACAATGCCATTATGAGGTCATGCACGCACTCACAGTCATAGCACTCTGTGTGCGGTTCGCTTAAGCTGCCAAAATGTATTTTTTAAAACAATACAGTATCCAGTCCAGAGTAAAAACCTTTACAGATAATGGCCAGCAAATATTTACTTCTCAAAATACATTTAATAAAAATAAATTATTATATATTTTAATAAGCAAGGCACTCTGATTCCTCTTGTACCAAATTGTATTGTAACTGTAATGTCTGCCTTCATTTTGCAAAGCGATGCGCAAACTGTTGGCGCTATATAAATCCTCTATAATAATAATAATATTATTATTATTAATAATAACATTTTATATATTTTTTTTATTATTTAATACCAATTTTTATATTTTTTTGTGATTTTTTTTTTATAGAGGGGGGCCCCTTCTGTCAGGGGGCCCAGGGCAGTTGTCCCTTTTGCCCCCTTATGAATCCAGCACTTGGCGCAGATATATAAATGCACCTCTAGGTACTTAGACCTGTGAGTCACTTTCTTTTTCAAGTGACAGAGTCACTTTACGTGATAAAATGTATTCTTAATTGTGCTCTACTGATACAATATTTCAAAGTCAAATGTAAGGACAACAGCAAGATGATTCTCTCAAGCTGGAAATTGCCTCGTTATGGGTGAACCAAGAATATCTTCAATTCATTTTCAGTGAACACATATTCTGAGTAATCACAACATTCAAAGTAAATTGCATATCAACCCAAAAATGTAATTCAAATAAATAGTTTAATAGTGTAATATTGCATAGTACTTTATATTTTTCATTAGCAATGAGCTAAATGTTTTATTTTCTTCCTTCCATCCTGTAGAGGTAGTGTAGATAGCGTGACAACATTTACACACTGTTATTGAACAGTGTGCGCTCCAGCTGCCTGCCTCTGGTCTTCCTACATCAATGGAAAATGCAGAGCAGCAACGTCATCCGTAGCAAAATTCCTTGATGTCAGTGATTTAAAAGCCAAACATTAGATACATTTTTTCTTCTTGTTTAGGAGAGTGGGAAAAGGTTATAACCTATATTATGTTTTTATTAATATGTTATCTCAATTGAAGACATTTTCCCTCACCCCTTGTCATGATGACAGCGTGTCAAAGGACACGAAATTATGGGAAATCTCTATAATGGGAACAAAGGCAAGGAAAAATAAATGTCAGGATGCCATCTATGTCTTTCTGTCCAGCTAACACTCATGGTCCTAATTTCTGTCACACAACCAAATGATGAGGGTGAATCCTTCTAGTGGAGTCAGAGACAGCAATAAGAACCTTACAGAGTTCTACTTTGTTCTAGACTTATTGTGAAAAAAGAATACAGGAAGTAAAATAGAGTTTTTGTTTTTCCTGTGTCTTTTACCACCTCAATACTGGGCACTTTCACCCTCTTCCTACCCAGTGCAATTTTTTGCTTTTCGCGCTGTCGCTTTTTGCTTGGTCATGCAACACAGTACCCAAATTTTTTATTTGTATTTATTTTTTTATTCACACAAATAGAGCTTTATTTTGATGGTATTTAATCACTGCCCGAATTTTTGTTTTTTGTTAAAAAAAAAGCCAGAAAAAAAAAAAGTTTTCTTATTTTCTGTCAGTAATTTTTTTTGTAAATTGTCTCTTTCACTGAAGTGCACTGATGAGGCTGTACTGATAGGCACTGATGAGGAGGCACTTATGGGCACTGATTAGGTGGCACTGATATGGGGCTCTAATATGCCTCACTGATGGGCACTAATAGGTGGCACTGATAGGTGGCACTGGTGTGCACTGATAGGTGACAATGGTGGGCACTGAGAGGCGGCAGTGGTGGGCACTGATGTGCAGCACTGGTGAGCACTGATAGGTGGCACGGATAGGCAGCACTGATGGGCGGCACTGATGGGCAGCATTGAGGGGACTGATGGGCAGCACTGATGGGCACGACTGATGAGCGGGCACTGATGGGAGGCACTGACTGGCATCACTTATGGAAACTGATTGGTGGCACTTATGGTCACTGATTGGTGGCACTGATAAACACTGATTGGTGGCACTGATAGGCACTGATTGGTATCACTGCTGCCTCTGCTGGGGCTTTCCTGTAATCAGGGCACTGATGATCAATGCCTTGATTACCTGCCCAGGTCTCCTCTGCGAGGAGATGCCACTGATCGGCACACTTTGTGTAACGCCGAGCGCTCCGGGTGTCCCATCCTTCCCGGAGCGCTCACGGCGTCGGTCCCCCTGCAGCGCCCCGGTCAGCCCTCCTGGCCGTGGGCGCTGCTCTGTCACCAGCGGGGATGCGATCCACATCTCCGTCCGCGGATCGCATCCCATCCTACTCACCTTCCCCCTCCTGCTCTTTCCCTGCGCGCGCGGCCCCGCTGCGCTCTAGGGCGCGCGCGCTGGCCTTCTAAGATTTAAAGGGCCAGCGCACCATTGATTGGTGCCTGGCCCAATTACTGTGTGCACACCCAAAACATATATAAACCCACTTCCCCTTCCTGTCCTTGCCGGATCTTGTTGTCCTAGTACCCTGTGGAAGTGTTTTGTGGTTTGCCTTGCCTGTGTATCTGACCTACTGCCATTGTCTCTGACTACGAACCATTGCCGCCTGCCCTGACCCTCTGCTACGTCTGACCTTGCCTCTGCCTAGTCCTTTTGTACCGCGCCTATCTCAGCAACCAGAGAGGTGGAGTCGCTACTGGAGGACACGACCTGGTTGCTACCGCCGCAGCAAGTCCATCCCGCTTTGCGGCGGGCTCTGGTGAAAACCGGTAGCTGCTTAGAACCGGTCCCTCAGTACGACCCGTGCCATCCCCTCTCTGGTACAGAGGATCCACCTCCTGTATTCCCACTAGCCGTCAGTCCGGCTCGTGACACTTTGCCACACAATCTGACAGTGTGAGGCGAGGAGAGCCATTTAACTGCACTTCCGTATTTACATGTGACCTTCTGTGATTGGACACAGCCGATCACATGGTTAAAGAGCCGCGGCCACGGCTCTTTACAGAGATCAGGATCATGCCGTGTCCTAGCAACAGAGCGCGGCCACGATCGCCACGCTGCGTGCCACCACGGGCACACGATAGAGGCCGTTCTGGGTCGTCGTCATATGACGTCCGCCCAGAACGAGGGACGCACCGTCCCTCTGTCATTTGATGGTGGGCAGGCAGCAAGCGATTTATATAGAAATTGCATGTTATTTTTTATTTTTTGCCAACTGTTTAAAAAAAAAATTTCTTCTTCTATTTTTTGTTTTTTATTCTGTGTGATAGTTTGTCTCTATGGTAGTCTATACTTGTAAAGAAAAAAATATATTTAAATCAAATTTGATAAAGAAAAAAAAAAGAAATTACATGTTCAAAATAATAATATAGAAGGTTTATTAGGAGGGAAGAGTGATAAATTGCAGTGTTGTATTTCTAATAAAAAATGTACTTTAAAAGTAAAAGAAATAAAGAATACATTTGGATGCTGAACTTCTAGAAATGACTACTGCATTGGAAGGGTTCCATAGCAATGGATGTGGTGAGCGTTTTAGTGTTTGGGTTCCCTCTTCCTCTCAGCCAAGAAGTGTGCACCTCCTTCCTTTTCCGGAATAAATACACATCACCTCCAGGGGCCAGAGGACTGACTGGCCACTACAAGCTGCTCTGGGGAGGAACTTATGTCACCAAAGGGAGGAGGAAATGAGCAAAGAGCCCAGAAACTCAAGACTCAGCATATCCTCCTCTCTACAAAGAGTATGACAAGAGGAAGCAGGAACAGGGGGTAGTGGTGGGTAGGGATGAGCCAAACACCCCCCGGTTCGGTTCACATCCAGAACATGCGAACGGACCGAAAGTTTGCGCAAAATTAAAGTCTATGGCAGGGATATGCAATTAGCGGACCTCCAGCTGTTGCAGAACTACAAGTTCCATGAGGCATAGCAAGACTCTGACAGACACAATCATGACACCCAGAGGCAAAGGCATGATGGGAATTGTAGTTTTGCAACAGCTGGAGGTCCGCTAATTGCTTATCCCTGGTCTATGGGACTCGAACGTGAGAAATCAAAAGTGCAAATTTTAAAGGCTAATATGCAAGTTATTGTCCTAAAAAGGGTTTTGGGACCTGGGTCCTGCCCCAGGGTACATGTATCAATGCAAAAAAAAGTTTTAAAAACAGACTTTTTTCAGGAGCAGTGATTTTAATGATGCTTAAAGTGAAAAAATAAAAGTGAAATATTCCTTTAAATATCGTACCTGGGGGTGTCTATAGTATGCCTGTAAAGTGGCGCGTGTTTCACGTGTTTATAACTGTCCCTGCACAAAAATACATTTCTAAAGGAATAAAAGTAATTTAAACTGCTTGCGGCTTTAATGTAATGTCTGGTCCCGGCAATATGGATGAAAGTCATTGAGAAAAACGGCATGGGTACCCCCCCCCAGCCCATTTGGGTCTTGTATGGATATTAAGGGGAACCCCGCACCTAAATTAAAAAAAGGAAAGGCGTGGGGCTCCTAGGCCCTATATACTCTAAACAGCAGTATACAGTATACAGGAGGTTTGTTCTTAAGTAGAATCTGTTTGTAATTTTGAACTGGTACATTTTTAAAGTGTAGCTCCAGCCAAAAAATCTATTTTTAAGCTTTTTGGAAAACATAGGGAAGGGTTATCACCCCTGTAACATTTGTTTTGAGTGAGTGAATAACTTGTATAGCGCTGCAAATGCGAACTAAATAATTTTGCTGTCTGTGCACCTGTTCAGAAGATTTCACCTCACTTTCTGTCCCAATGACAATTGGATTTTGAAAATTTGGGGGTTTTAGGGAAACAAGGATTGGTGATAAAGCATCAGTGGAGAGGAGACACCTTTTTCCCATATTAACTTTTACAGGAGAGAATTTCCCTTCCTAGGGGTAGATTTCCTCTCACTTCCTGTTGTCTCCCTCCGTTTGTAAGTAGGAGTCGTTTGAAAGTCAGATGTTTGAAAGTAGGGGCCTTCCCTATGTACTCTGCAGAAATTTGGGCCTTAGGTGTTGGTGTTGCCACAACACTGTAAGCCCTCACAGTTACTTTTGGTGGGCGCTGGAATGCCCTGCTGTGAACTATTATATCAAGAATTGTAATTACATGCCACTGTTGAACAGTGGCAGAAAAACTGGGCCTTTGGTGGTGGTGATGCTGGTGCCACAACACTGTAAGCCCTCACCGTTACTCTTGGTGGGCGCAGGAATGGGCCCTGCTGTGAAATATTAGATCAAGAATTGTAATTACATGCCCCTGTTGAACAAGGGCAGAAAAATTGGGCCTTAGGCACTGGTGCTGGTGCCACAACACTGCAACCCCTCACAGATACTCTAGTTGGAGCGCAGGAATGAGCCCTGCTGCAAAGTATTGCAGCAAAAATTGTAATTATACGCCCCTGTTAAACAGGGGCAGAAGAATTGGGCCTTAGCCACTGGTGGTGGTGCCCAGAACCAAAAATGTTCTTACAAGCTATCCCCATGAACATTGAGGAGGAAGAGGATAGTCACTCAGCATAACAGGATAGTCACTCAGCATCAGCATAGGCAGTCTTGAAGGGATCTCACATTAAAAAAAAAAAATTATTCGGTTACATCAGCATCAGGTGCTTGGTAGCTGGTGATCCAAGACTGATTAATTTTTATGAAGGTCAGCTGATCGACCGAGTTGGTGGACTGGGGCACCCTGTGATCGGTTACAAAGCCTCCAGCAGCACTGAATGTGCGTTCCGAAAGAACGCTGGATGCAGGACAGGCCAGTACCTCAATTGTATACTGTGCAAGCTCTGGCCAGTGATCCATCCTCAAGACCCAGTAACCCAGAGGATTTTCCGTGGGAAAGGTTTCCAAGTCTGATCTTGCCCCTAGGTATTCCTGCACCATGTGAATCAGACGCTGGCGATGGTTGATGGAACCGATCATACCTTGGGGCTGCGGACTAAAAAATTGTCTGAACGCATCGGTCAGACGGCCACCTTCTCCACCGCTCCTTCTGTGACTGACCGAAGCCTCAACAACACGTTGTCCAGGACCAGGAATTTGTAACCTCCCAGGCTCTGCAAGACCTCCCGAAGATGCAAGACCTCCCGAAGATGTTTCATCCTCTGCGACGGCTGGATAAGGTCCGCAACCTTACCCTTGTAACGTAGATCAAGGAGGGTTGCCAGCCAGTAACGATCCCTCTCCTTGATACCACAAATACGAGGATCCTTTCGCAGGCTTTGCAGGATCAGGGAGGCCATGCAGCGTAGGTTTGCTGAGGCATTCGGTCCGGAGTCCTCTGGGTCACTAAGGACTACATGATCCACAGCCACCTCCTCCCAGCCACGTACAAGTCCGTGGGTTTCTGGGGACTGTAAATGATCCCTTGAAGACTGCTGCTGATGCTGAGTGCTAGGCTTCACCTCCATGCTGACACAATCCTCCTCCTCGTCCTCTTCCTGTGTGATTGGCGGGCCCGCAGGAACACTGTCTGGATAAAGGGGGCCTTGAGAGGTAAGGAAGTCTTCCTCTTCCTCCCTTTTTTCTGCCTCAAGTGCCCTGTTCATTATTCCACGCAGCGTGTGCTCCAACAGGTGGACAAGAGGGACAGTATCACTGATGCATGCACTGTCATTGCTCACCATCCTCGTGGCCTCCTCAAATGGTGACAGGACAGTACATGCATCCCTGATCATAACCCACTGGCGTGGCAAAAAAAAAAACAAGCTCCCCTGACCCTGTCCTGGTGCCATAGTTGCACAGGTACTCATTGATGGCCCTCTGCTGCGTGTGCAGCCGCTGCAGCATGGCCAACGTTGAGTTCCACCTGGTGTGCATGTCACAGATTAGGCGGTCCTTGGGCAGGTTAAAATCCTTTTGGAGGTCAGCCAGCCGAGCACTGGCATTATATGACCGGCGGAAATGCATACAGACTTTCCTGGCCTGCCTCAGGACATCCTGTAAGCCCGGGTACCTGCCCAAGAACCACTGCACCACCAAGTTAAGGATGTGAGCCAAACAGGGCACATGGGTCAGCTGTCCCTGTCGGAGGGCGGAGAGGAGGTTGGTGCCGTTGTCGCAAACCACCATTCCTGGCTTAAGCTGGCGTGGCGTCAACCACCTCTGAGCCTGCCCCTGCAGAGCTGACAGAATCTCTGCCACAGTGTTGCTCCTGTCCCCCAAGCACACCAGCTCAAGCACCGCATGGCATCTTTTTGTCTGCGTACTTGCATAGCCCCTTGAACGCCTACGGAGCACCGCTGGTTCAGAGGACAAATCAGCAGAGGAAAAGGCCATGGAGGAAGAAGAAAAGGAGGGGTGGAGGAGAGGTGTGTCAGAATCACCACTAGTAGCATTGTGGAGGCGTGGTGGTGGAACAACCTCCAACACTACTGCACCCTGTCCTGCATCCTTCCCAGCTGCCAGAAGACTCACCCAGTGTGCCGTGAAAGACAGGCAACGTCCCTGAAGGGGGCAGAGTCTACCAACTGAAAAGGCAGAAGTTGAAGTGCTAGCAATTTAGCCAAGCTAGAATTCAACCTTTGGGCATGTGGATGGCTGGGAGCAAATTTATTTCGCCAGTGTAGCAACTGGGGCAGGGAAATTTGCCTGGTACAATCGGACGTTGGTATACTGATAGCAGATTGTCCGCAAGTACTTGGCAGTGGCACACCTAATTCTACACCTCCATGCCTCTCAGTGCAGGTTTCTGAGAGGACTGAAGGTATAGTGGGGTTGGAGATCCCAGCTGATGAGAAGCAAGGAGAGGTCCGCTTTGTTCTTTGGTGTGGGTCTTTCATGTATGCTTGCCAACGGACTGCATGGCAGGTTGACATATGTCTGGTCAAGCATGTGGTGCCCAAGCAGCTGCTGTTTTGGCCATGCTTGATACGCTTCAGACATATGTTACAAACAGCAATGGTGCGATTTGCTGCACACCTGTCAAAAAAGGCCCACACCAAAGAACTTTTAAAAATACGCGGGGAGTCAGCAGCGTCCTGCACATGCGGAGCTCTGCGGTGTGATGCAGTAGGTTGGCTGCCCTTAAGCTGGCCCCTGGAGGGCATCCTGCCTCGTTGGAGATGTGCCTCCTCCTCCTCCTCTCTCCCATCAGGCACCCACGTAGAATCAGTGACCTCATCATCCCCTCCCTCCTCGTCACTGGAGTAAACCTGGCAGTATGCTGCAGCTGGGGGAACATGACTGCCAGTTTGTTGTCCTTCTTGGGCAGCCTCTCTCTCTGGGCTCACGTTACTGCCTTCCTCAAGCTGGGTACCCTCATCAGAGCCTTCAAACCGCTGCGCATCCTCCTGCAGCATGTACCCGACACTGTGGTCGAACAGTTCGGGGGACTCCTCCGTGCATGATGGTGGGGCTAGGGAAGGAGTAACTGATGATGACCTTGAGCCGATGGAATAGGCTGCTTTGGCACTTGCATTGGCAGCCAAGGTAGCCTGGGTGACAGAGGATGAGGAGAATGAGGACGGCTTGGTCATCCACTCTACCAACTCTTCTGCATGTTTCGGCTCAACACGGGCAGCTGCCGAAAAAAAGGACAAGCGTGCCCCACGGCCACGTGCTGATGAGGATGCACCGTGTCCACGACCAGCACTGTTGCCTCTAGACACAGAGCCTGCTTGCCCTCTTTTATTGGCCTGTGAATGTCTGCCTCTCCTTATTGGCCTTCCAGACATACTGTATTTGATGTATTGGAATAGGTACACAAGGAATGGCCTGCAGTGAGATGTAACTGCACAAAGCTGGGATGTATATATATACTGATTATACTGCAGCTAACTGAATCAACTGCTTTCCTGTAGTATATTAGCAAGAGAACAGGGATGGTATGCAGTCAGTAGGGATGAGCTTCGAGTTCGAGTCGAACTCATGTTCGACTCGAACATTGCCTGTTCGCCCGTTCGCCGAACAGCGAACAAATTGGGGTGTTCGCGGCAAATTCGAAAAATCTATGGGAGAAATCTAAAGTGCTAATTATAAAGGCTTATATGCAAGTTATTGTCCTAAAAAGTGTTTGGGGACCCGGGTCCTGCCCCAGGGGACATGTATCAATGCAAAAAGAAGTTTTAAAAACGGCCGTTTTTTCGGGAGCAGTGATTTTAATAATGCTTAAAATGAAAAAATAAAAGTGAAATATTCCTTTAAATTTCGTACCTGGGGGGTGTGTATGATATGCATGTGAAGTGGCGCATGTTTCCCGTGCTTAGAACTGTCCCTGCAAAAAATGTCATTTTTTAAAGAAAAAAAGTCATTTAAAACTGACTCGCGGCTATTAATGAATTGTCGGCTCCCGGCAATACATACAAAAGTCGTTGATAAAAAAAAAAAAAAGCGTGGGGGTTCCCCAGAATTCAATTACCAGGCCCTTCAGGTCTGGAATGGATATTAAGGGGAACCCCGCCGCAAATTTAAAAAAAAATTGACGTGGGGTTCCCCCAAATATCCATTCCAGGCCCTTCAGATCTGGCATGGATTTTAAGGGGAACTCCACCCCAAATTTAAAAAAAAATGGCGTGGAGTCCCCCTAAAAATCCATACCAGACCCCTTATCCGAGCACGCAACCTGCCCGGCCGCAGGGGAAAAGGGGGGACGAGAGAGCGGCCCCCCCTCCCTTCTGAACCGTACCAGGCCACATGCCCTCAACATGGGGAGGATGTCCCCATGTTGATGGGGACAAGGGCCTCATCCCCACAACCCTTGCCCGGTGGTTGTGGGGGTCTGCGGGCGGGGGGCGTATCGGAATCTGGAAGACCCCTTTAACAAAGGGGACCCCCAGATCCCGGCCCCCCCCCCTATGTGAATTGGTAAGGGGTACATTGTACCCCTACCATTTCACAAAGAAAGCGTAAATTAAAAAAAAAAAAAAACACAAACACCTTGAAAAAGTCCTTTATTTAAAAAAAAAAAAAACATTCCAGCGGTGAAATCCAGTGTCCCGCGGCGATCCCGATGTGCAGCGCTGTCCTTCATTGGTTGTGCCTGAGCGGACCTGATGGGGAACTCCCTCTCAGTATTTTAAATGTATAGACCCGCCCCTTCTAAAGTTCCCCATCAGGTCCGCTCAGCGGACCAGATGCGGAACATGAGAAGGGGCGGGTCTATACATGTATTACCAAAGTGAGAGCAGTTCCCCATCAGGTCCGCCCCCTCGGTATGTCGGACCCGCCTACGTCATTGGCTTGAGCGGGGAACTTCATTCACTGTGTAATTTAAATTTACATAGTGAAGGAAGTTCCCCGCTCAAGCCAATGACGTAGGCGGGTCCGACATACCGAGGGGGCGGACCTGATGGGGAACTGCTCTCACTTTGGTAATACATGTATAGACCCGCCCCTTCTCATGTTCCGCATCTGGTCCGCTGAGCGGACCTGATGGGGAACTTTAGAAGGGGCTGGTCTATACATTTAAAACACTGAGAGGGAGTTCCCCATCAGGTCCGCTCAGGCACAACCAATGAAGGACAGCGCTGGACATCGGGATCGCCGCGGGACACTGGATTTCACCGCTGGAATGTTTTTTTTTAAATAAAGGACTTTTTCAAGGTGTTTGTGTGTTTTTTTTAAACATTTTTTTACGCTTTATTCGTGAAATGGTAGGGGTACAATGTACCCCTTACCAATTCACATAGGGGGGGCGGGATCTGGGGGTCCCCTTTGTTAAAGGGGTCTTCCAGATTCCGATAAGCCCCCCGCCCGCAGACCCCCACAACCACCGGGCAAGGGTTGTGGGGATGAGGCCCTTGTCCCCATCAACATGGGGACATCCTCCCCATGTTGAGGGCATGTGGCCTGGTACGGTTCAGGAGGGAGGGGGGGGCGCTCTCTCGTCCCCCCCTTTTCCCCTGCGGCCTGCCCGGTTGCGTGCTTGGATAAGGGGTCTGGTATGGATTTTTAGGGGGACTCCACGCCATTTTTTTAAAATTTGGGGTGGAGTTCCCCTTAAAATCCATGCCAGATCTGAAGGGCCTGGAATGGATATTTGGGGGAACCCCACATCAATTTTTTTTTAAATTTGCGGCGGGGTTCCCCTTAATATCCATTCCAGACCTGAAGGGCCTGGTAATTGAATTCTGGGGAACCCCCACACTTTTTTTTTTTTTTTATCAATGACTTTTGAATGTATTGCCGGGAGCCGACAATTCATTAATAGCCGCGAGTCAGTTTTAAATGACTTTTTTTCTTTCAAAAATGACATTTTTTGCAGGGACAGTTCTAAGCACGGGAAACATGCGCCACTTTACATGCATATCATACACACCCCCCAGGTACGAAATTTAAAGGAATATTTCACTTTTATTTTTTCATTTTAAGCATTATTAAAATCACTGCTCCCGAAAAAACTGACGTTTTTAAAACTTTTTTTTGCATTGATACATGTCCCCTGGGGCAGGACCCCGGTCCCCAAACACTTTTTAGGACAATAACTTGCATATTAGCCTTTATAATTAACACTTTAGATTTCGAACGTTCGAGTCCATTGTATTTAATAGGGTTCTAAAGTTCACACAAACATTTTGTCTGTTCGCAGGTTCTGGTGCGAACCGAACAGGGGGGTGTTCGGCTCATCCCTGGCAGTCAGCTGTACCTGCACACTGTGCCCAGTATACAGTACACTGACTTAATATACTGCAGCTTAAACCAATCAACTGCCTGCCTGTATTATTACGAAGAGAACAGGGATGGTCTGCAGTCAGCTTTACCTGCACACTGTGCCCACCCAGTATACCGTACAATGACTTAATATACTGCAGCTTAGCTCAATCAACTGCCTGCCTGTATTATTAGGAAGAGAACAGGGATGTTCTGCAGTCAGCTTTACCTGCACACTGTGCCCAGTATACAGTACACTGTCTTAATATACTGCAGCTTAGCTCAATCAACTGCCTGCCTGTATTATTAGGAAGAGAACAGGGATGGTCTGCAGTCAGCTTTACCTGCACACTGTGCCCAGTATACAGTACACTGACTCAATATACTGCAGCGAGAATAACAGGAACTCTCTGCAGTGAGATCTAGCTAAACTGTATAGAGTATATATATATATATATATATATATATATATATATATATTTATGGTCGGAGTCCTCTGTCTGAAGAGATATGGATCACATAAACACGTCACAAGACTAACAACACAAATAAGACCTGAAGTGTGGGCCTGGCCTGTTGTACGGTATGCCAAAGAAGGGGCCATACCTGGATAGAAGTAATAGATAATTCTGTTGAGAATTGGTTGTAGAGGAGTGCCCTAGAAAAGGGGGATATGGGTGGGTGGGTACCGCGCACTAGAGCCGACACTGACCCTCGTGGATGGTCTGTATAAGTACCCCTCGAACTCCTCCCATAATTTCAGGCTAGCATACTAGCCTTCCTATTTATGGTCGGAGCCCTCTGTCTGAAGAGATATGGATCACATAAACACGTCACAAGACTAACAACACAAATAAGACCTGAAGTGTGGGCCTGGCCTGTTGTACGGTATGCCAAAGAAGGGGCCAAAAAGTCACATAAGGTTAGGAAAGAACTGTTCTATTATGTCAGGTAAACACTATAGAGCGAGACTGTTAAAGGCTCGTGATATTTCTGACTGAGGATCGGGAACGTATCGGGCGACACACAAGGATTTCCACCTGCCCATCTTCCTTATTGCGTGGTCTGGAACTCTGTTTTGTGATGTTGCTGGGGCTGCTCTAATGCGAAAGCAAGTCCTGAGTAACATCCTGGGTCAAGGCCCGAGATGCTCAGGAGTGTTCTGACATGGCTGATGAACTGGTTCCCGCTTAGGGGTTCAGTTGGGAAAGGTAGTAGAGGGCTGTCCTCTGACGGGTCGGACAGCAAAGTTTACCAGTTTACACTAGAACGGCCATGGCGTTGTGTGTCTGGAAAAGTTTGATGTCTACTCCGGGACCGGGTTGTAGCGTTTCCGATACCGTCGGGTGTAGGATGAAATGACTTTGGTGGCGAGTCGGGTGGTGCCTGAGTAGTACTTGGCATTTAGGGCTGGTGATAGTAATTCGCCGGGCCGTAAAATCGTAAAAGGATAGGTAAATGGCTGCTTGAATTACCAGGCTGGGCCATGGACCGAAGGGAGAACGTGAAAGGATAGCAGATATGTCCCGGAGTATGGCGCTGGTCACTGGTAAGCGTTTGGTACTAGAGTGTGGTTGCCGCCACCTGTAGTGTGTTGGCAGATCAGGATGCATTGATGAGGGAGGTAGCACCACGGAGGTGCTATCTGATTCCAGAGTTGGTTGCGACTAATGTGGGATGCCGGACATGGTCGAGTCGGCTCCGGGCTTCTGTGAAAGGATGTGGCATGGTTAAGCAGGATAGCGCGTCGGCCGAGGTGTTGCATTGACCAGGGATGTGGACACGGAGGCTACTGAGCTGATTTTGTAGGGAAAGTAGCAACAACCTACGTGGGAAGGACATGATGGACAACGATTTATTGACCTGCCTTTGTTAATGACTGTGGCTGTAGCCTGGTTGTCTGTGGCGAACGTGGCGGTCTGTCCTGCCCGGGGCTGCCCCATACTTGAGTCGCTGCGACTATGGGGTAGATCTCAAATAGAGAGGAGGACTGACTAAAGGCGGAATTGTGAGTATCTCAGATGGTCGCGGTCCTGAAACCAATGATGGCCAAAAAATTGCAGCGAAGCTTGTGGGAGCTGCTACGTCCATGATTATCTGTGGTGACGAAAAGGATGCTGATGGGATAAACAAGGGTCTACCTATCTGCATGGCGCGTTTGTCTAGAATGATTTCCAGGAAGGAGATGAACTGTGCCGGTCTTTCTACTTTCTTCTCGGTTATGGGCACGTCGAGGTTTTAGAAGACCTCTCTTGGATTCCCTAGATCTCACAAGAATACTAAACCTTCAGGAGAACTCCTCTGAGGGTATGCAGGAGTTTGACTGGGTATGTTTTAGAATGAGTCAGGCAGTATAATGAGTCCGGTGTGGAACCCTGTAGTGCCTCCTGCACTAGAAAGGATGCTAGAGAGGGAGTTGGATGTGAGGAGAGAAAAGTCGAGCCGCCCGAAGTGCACGTGGCCTAGTCAAGCTGGACTCTGCTGCTTGATGCCGCAGGTATTACTAGGGAGAGCCTTCTGGTGCAGGAGGCAGATGTGCAGAAGTTTGCGGTGGGGGTAAAAGCAACCCTTGAAATTAAGTTGCTGGAGATGGCTGCGCCCCCCGATGCTCGAACTGGACGTCCTAGTCTGACTGGGAGGACTGGCTACATCTCTAAGGCTTCCAGAGGCTACCACGAACTTTGTCGCTTTCGAGTTTGCGAGCGAGCCTGGGGTCCTTGGCCATTAGGATGACTGAGATGTCCCCCAAGGCACGTGACTTGTTCCCTGTTCTGACCTGTACCGAAATGCGTAGGGACGCTAGGTTCACGTCCTAGCCGCTTAGGATGTCCTTCCTGGTAGAGTTGCCGCTGGTTATGGAAACAGCAGCCTAACAGCTTGGCTTTCCTGGCTGTGGTAAGGCAGGGAATGCCCCTACGTCGTAGTTCAGCCGTAGCCTGGGGATGGTCCGAGCTCTAGGGGACTGTGTAGCGCCGGCCGCTGGACCCGCGAAGGGTGACGACGAGGCAGAGGCGAAGACTTCGCTGTCGGCTCGCGACATGGCGTCGGCTAAAAGGAGGGGAATGCATATGTTTAGAATGAGATTGCGAGTTTTCAGAGGGGATAGAAGGATTTAGAAAACGGGGAGAAAGAAGGAAAGTAGGGTGGACAGGACAAGGAGCGATAGGCGTAGGGGACAGTTTAGTTTGCGTACGAGCGCTGTTGAGTGTAATTTAGAAAACTCAAAAGAGTGCGTGGCAACCGAGGTGAGCCAGGAGGTGACTGGCTAGGTAACCGATAGCTCGGGTGCCGTCTGTGCTTGGCACAGACTGATGAACCAGAGCCCCCAGGGCGTACTGGGGTGGGTAGCTGAAAGTCTGGTATACTAAGTAGGAATGTTTCGATCTGTAGTTCATTGACGTGTGGTCGGTCTGCCAACTCCTGCACTGCCAGCAAGGTGGATGTTGGCGACCTTGTCTGCGTGGTGAAGGATCTCGGATCGCTCTTCGAAAACAGAGTGTAGTGCGTAGAAGTATGTGGCAGTTGCTAGCGCCTGTTGAGCGGTCGAATTGTGTATGTGAAGACAAATATGTCGTGAAAGAGTGCGACGAGAAGCAAGGAGGGGCCTTGCATTTACGCATCTGTCCTGTACCCTAGTAGTGACGTCTCAGTTGGGGTCCGGAAGTGGGTCGACCGGGGACCTGTAGTAAGGTGACATGGAAATACTCTTTTTTTTTTTTTTTTTGTGAGGGGGATGCAGAGAGCTGTTTTGGAGCAGTAGCTGGCTCCCTGGTGAAGATGTGAGCCCTAAGATACTTCCCCCTGTTTTTTTTTTTTTTTGTATCCTGAGGGGAATACTGTCCAAACCTGGAGCAGGGTGGACCAACTGGAACTCAAACTGACCTGAATGGGGAAAGGGACAGAGAAAACGGTGAGTAGCCGTGATGCTACTGGAGATGATGAGTGGCTGATGTTTGAACCACTTGTCGAATGCTCGCAGCGATTGCGAAGAACACAGCCTTACTGAGAAGGCGAAGGAAGGAAAGTTTGTGAATTGTGAGTATGTAGGAATAACCGTCCGTGAGGGAGCTGGAATAGTTGGAGTAAGTTGTGTATGTAAATGCAGAAATTTTTATTTAATTCTTCCTATATATATATATATATATATATATATATATATTTTTTTTTTTTTTTTTTTTATTCATTTATTAATTGTTTTTCCCTTTTTTTTTTTTTTTTTGGTACAGCGTGAGGTTTGGGGAATGGTTCGTACGTGATCGTGACGCTGATGCGACTGGTAGCGACCTGGCACTTTGTATTGCCGACGATCTGAAACGTTTGAGCCGATGCTACGACTGGGTTCGGATCGGTTGGAAGGGTCGTGTCGGTTGGAGAGTGCTGGTTGCTAGGGATCCGAGTCGTTTGAGCCGGTGATGCGACTGGACTCGGATCGATTGTGTTTGCCAAGGATCCGAATCTACGAGCCGACGTTACGACTGGATTCGGATCAGTTAAAGAAGTTTACTGCTGCAGATCAGAGCGGTATGAGCCGGTGATGCGACTGTGCTCGATCGATTGTAAATGCCATGGATCCGAAAATTTGAGCCGACGCTACAACTGAATTCGGATCAGTTCGGAGTTTGATGTTTGTAGATCCGAGCCGATGAGCCGCTGGTGCGACTGTGCCCAGATCGGTCGTGTTAGCGGAGGATCCGAACCTTTGAGCCGATGCTACGACTGGGTTCGGATCGGATAGGGGGGTTTGTTGCTAGAGATCCGAGTCGATTGAGGCGGTGATGCGACTGGACTCGGAACGCTTGGGAATGCCATAGGTCCGAAAGTTTGAGCCGATGCTATGACTGAATTCGGATGGTTTAGAAGTTTGATGTTTGTAGATCCGAGCCGATGAGCCGGTGGTGCGACTGTGCTCGGAACAAACGTGGATGCCAGAGATCCGAATCTCTAAGCCGATGCTGTGCCTGTATTCGGGCTGATAACGGGTGCAAGGCGGGGATTTGAATTGCCGGGTCCGAATCGTAGCGCCGGAGATACGGCTGGACTCGGACGGCTGTTCGGTGTTTCGAAGTTGAAGGGGCTTGTGATTGCCGAGGGTCCGGCCTGTAGTGCCGATTGTTAGCGACCAGAGCCGGACCGGACTGTTCGGTGTATGGTGTGAGTAGGAGGTGTGGGGCATCAGTAAGGTGAAGGGAGAGTATCGTAGGAGGTGTAGGGCATCAGTGACTAGGGATAAGGAAGTGCAGTGTGGGATACCAGTCCGACGACTGGGTATCGGATGTGCGACTTGAGGTAAGAGACTTGCGAGCTGCGAGTAATTCATACAACAGCTCTGTGAGACGTAGTGTCTAGGCGGGCCGTTACCGGTGGTAATGTGGGTGTGACAGGGTTCGAAAGACAACTGGACTAACCGGTAAACATGCGATACAGACGGAAAACACGGAGTTATGAACCGTGTGACTTGTAAAAGAAGAAACGTGTACCGGCGCTACGATTCGTACGAATGGTAATGGCCGGTCCTACCTGCGACAGCGAGCGGGGATACGACCGACTGCGAACGAGCTGGAAGATACGAGGAAACTACACGGACGTTGCGAATCGTAGGGCGTCGGCTGATGACGACGAATACCGCGCACTAGAGCCGACACTGACCCTCGTGGATGGTCTGTATAAGTACCCCTCGAACTCCTCCCATAATTTCAGGCTAGCATACTAGCCTTCCTATATATACACAAAGCGTGCAATGCATATATATACTAAATATACTGATCTAAATAGCTGAATCAACTGCCTGCTCAATCTAGCTAACTGAAATAAAACGTCAATCTCTCTCTCTCTCTCTCTCTCTTGCTCTCTGAACGCCACCGGAACACACTACACAAGGCCGACGTGCAGGTGGCCTTATATAGTGTGGGGCGTGTACCTACTCCCCTGAGCCATGTTTGGCCAAAGGCACCCTGACTTTGGCCAATTATGGCTCTCTGTGCTGACGGCGCTGTGATTGGCCAAAGCATGCAGGTCATAGTGCATGCTTGGCCAATCATCAGCCAGAAATGCACTGCGATGACGCAGTGAATTATGGGCTGTGACGCGCCACTCGAATTTGGCGCGAACGGCCCATAATGTTTAAAATTCGGCGAACAATCAAACAGCCGATGTTCAACTCGAACTCGAAGCTCATCCCTAGTGGTGGCATATAAAGTGGCAGAGTTGCTATCTGGCAGAAAGGTTCAGTGTCTGAGGTGTTGAGGTTCAGAGACACGGTTGCTGAAAGGCAAATTTTGAGAGTCCAGGGTGCAGGGGCTGCTGGGAGGCAGGGAGGTTCAGAGTCAGGGGTGCAGTGGTAAGGATGCTGAGTGGCAGGAAGATACAACGTCAGGGTGCAGAATGCCAGGGGTACTGGATTCTTCATGGGCCAGAATACAAATACGATCTACTTACAGTGCCTTGAAAAAGTATTCATACCCCTTGACATTTTTCACATTTTGTCATGTTACAACCAAAAACGTAAATGTATTTTATTGGGATTTTATGTGACAGACCAACACAAAGTGGCACATAATTGTAAAGTGGAAGGAAAATAATAAATGGTTTTCAATTTTTTTTACAAATAAATATGTGAAAAGTGTGGGGTGCATTTGTATTCAGCCCCCCTGAGCCAATACTTTGTAGAATCACCTTTCACTGCAAATTGCAGCTGCAAGTCTTTTTGGAGATGTCTCTACCAGCTTTGCACATCTAGATAGTGACATTTTAGCCCATTCTTCTTTGCAAGCTCTGTCAGATTGGATGGAGAACGTCTGTGAACAGCAATTTTCAGGCCTTGCCACAGATTCTCAATTGGATTTAGGTCTGGACTTTGACTGGGTCATTCTAACACATGAATATGCTTTGATCTAAACCATTCCATTGTAGCTCTGGCTGTATGTTTAGGGTCATTGTCCTGCTGGAAGGTGAACCTCCTCCGGTCTGAAGTCTTTTGCAGACTCTAAAGCCCTGTACACACGATCGGATTTCCTATGGATTCTAATCCGATGGATTTTTCCATTGGAAATCCGATGAAGCTGACTTCCATCAGTCTTGCCTACACACCATCAGTCAAAAATCATTCCAAATGCTGTGACGTAAAACACTCCGACGAGCCGAGAAAAATTAAGTTCATTGCTTATGACCATGTGTCGACTTGATTCTGAGCATGCGTGGGCTTGTTCTCCGATGGAGTTCCACACAGACGTTCGGATTTTGCTATCGTTTTTTTTTCCCCAACAGATAAATTTAAAACATGTTCTATTTTTTTACACCGATGGAAAAAAGACCGATGGAGCCCATACACGATCGGTTTGTCTGATGAAAACAGTCCATCGGACTGTTTTCATCCGTAAAACCGATCGTGTGTACACGGCTTAACAGGTTTCCTTCTAAGGTTGCCCTGTATTTGGCTCAGTCCATCTTCCCCAAACGCCTAGTGCATTACCTTCAACACCAATGAAAATGTATTAAAAATGCCAAAGTCATGCTCACTAAAATTAGAAAATAAAACGCATGTCATATATAAAACTCTAGTGACAGGGATAACACTTCTCGCGGTTGGAAAACTGTCACGTTTCGGGAGATACGCTCCCTTCCTCTGAGCTCTAAGTCACCAAGACCAAGTCACCAGGGCCTTAGTTGATCAAACTGCAATTCAATTATTTGTAACTAAATAAACCTGTACATGTTTTGTACATGCAGGGATTTTTAGCGTGATGCCCCGTACACACAATCGGAATTTCCAACAACAAATGTTCGATGTGAGCTCTTGGTCAAATATTCTGACCTCGTGTAGGCTCCATCGGACATTTGCTGTCGGAATTTCCGACAAAAAATGATTGAGAGCTGGTTCTCAATTTTTCCGACAACAAAAGTTCTTGTTGGAAATTCCGATCGTGTGTAGCCATTTCCGATGCACAAAAGTGCTGTGCATGCTCGGAATCAATTAGACGCATGCTCGGAATCATTGTACTTTTTTTCTCGACTCATAGTGTTGTACGTTTCCGCGTTCTTGACGATCGGAATTTCCCAGCAACATTTGTGCGACTGTGTGTTGCATGACAAGTTTGAGCTAAGATCCGTCGGAAAAAAAACCCACGGTTTTGTTGTGGGAAATTCCGATCGTGTGTATGCGGCATAAGTGTGTGTGTGTGGGGGGGAGGCAAACTAAACCTCCTTTCACACGGAGGTCCGTTCAGGTCCGCCTGTCAGTTTTTTAGGCGGACCTGAAACGGATCCTCCATGTACCCCTATGGAGGCACGGATGTCAGCGGAGACATGTCCGCTGACATCCGCTCCGCTCCGCCAAAGTGTGACGGAGGAAAACCCTATTTTTCCTTCCGTCGGCGGAGCGGATCGGATGACAACGGACTCTACGGTCCGTCATCATCCGATTCCCCATAGGGGAGAGCGGCGCTCTGACAGGGCGGTCCCTGCACAGTGTGCGGGGACCGCCCAGTCATCTGTCGGCTCAGCGGGGATCAACGGAGCGATCCCCGCTGAGCAAGCGGAGCTTCACGGGGCGGATCTGCACGGATCCGCCCCGTGTGAAAGGACCCTAACTCACAGTGAGAACTGGCAACTGTCAGACCTTTAGCTGCATTTGTACAAAAATAAGAGTTACCTATTGATAGTGAAAGTTGAAACTACAATTTATTTACTGTATACTCCATTAGGAGTGCAATTAAATAATACATAAGCCAATTTTACGAATGTACAGTCTCCTTGAGCTTTGACATTCAGAAAACTAACCAGCACACTTAACAAATCTATGACTTTGAATAAAAGAGATGCGGTTGGCAGAGTCTGCAGCACATGAGCTGCCACAATATAAGCAGCACATTTCCTAGGTAACAAGGCCAGCACTCTCCTCTTATAGTGCTCATCACATATCTTTGTAAAGAAGCATTCAATCAGTCACCACTTTATCCATCATTTTACATTTAACCTCTGCTCACCCTAGAACTACCAGAAAAATGTATGTTTTGTGTAAACACAAATAAAAAAAGCCAATGGCGCTTTTTGTGCTGCAAAATAAAATGAATTCTCTCTAAAGCAACAAGTACAATATTAAATGGAAGCTAAACTCTGATTTAATTATTTTTTTCAATTGTGTATTCCCAACTCAAAAAAATGTCTATTGCTCTCACTCAGCCTGCTACATATTTGTTTGTTTTGCTGCTGTGATCCTAATTCCTCCTAAAAGATGACTATGTTCTTTTTCAATGGTTCCATGTAGCCATCCTCCCTTGCTGGCTCCTGAGGTGTACCAAGGATTACTGACAATGGGATTTGTAGAATGCATAGAGCGGTGCACGTGAACGCAACTAACAAGCACAAACAAGCAGAAGTGAGAGGGTAAAAGAGAGGTTCAGATGGTCACATCATTACAAGGAGGCAGGAAAACACAAAGGATTTCATGACAAATAGATTAGTAGTGGATGTGTATAGATTATTTTAGGCGAATAAGGATATCATTTATAACAAACAGAGGAGAATGAGGCCCCTTTCACACTGGGGCGGGCAGGTGCGGTGGCGGTATAGCGGCGTGATTTTCAGCGCCGCTATACTGTCGTTATTACTGCGGTATGCGGCCGCTAGCGGGGTGAATTTAACCCCCGCTAGCGCCCGAAAAAGGGTTAATACCGCGGTGTCCCATTGATTTCAATGGGCAGCCGCGGTAAAGGAGCGGTGAACACACCACTCCTTCACCGCTGTAAATATGCGGCTAGCAGGACTTTTGGAGCGGTCCTGCTAGCGCACCGCTTCAGTGTGAAAGCCTTCGGGCTTTCACATTGAAGACTACAGGGCACGATTTTTTCAGGCGGTATAACAGCGCTATTATTAGCGCTAAACCGCCTGAAAAAGTGCCAGTGTGAAAGGGGCCTAGGGATATCATTTAGTATCGCTTTAACCACTTGCCGAACAGCCGCCATCAATATACTGCGGCAGTCGGCTCTTCCCGCGAATCACCGTAGCTGTACGCCAGTCCGTTTTACAGCTATAGCAGACGCGCGCGCCCACTGCACGGCGGAGGAGCTGATGCGGGATGTCCGCCGGCCACCCACGAACGATCCACAGAGAGCCAGAACGGAAATCTGTCAATGTAAACAAACAGATCCCCGTTCTGACCAAGAAGTACAGAGTGATCGTCTGTTCCTAGTGATTAGGAACAGCGATCGCTCTGTACTCCCAGTCAGTCTCCTCCCCCCACAATTAGAAACACCTCCCAGGGAACACATTTAACCCCTTGATCACCACTAGTGTTAACCCCCTCCCTGCCAGTGTCATTTATACAGTAATCAGTGCATTTTTATAGCACTGATCGCTGTATAAATGTCACTGGTCCCCAAAAAGTGTCAAAAGTGTCCGATCTGTCTGCCGCGATGTCGCAGTCCTGCTAAAAATCGCTGTTTACCACCTTTACTAGTAAAAATAATAAAGAATAATAAAAATGGCATAAATTTATCCCCTATTTTATAGACGCTATAACTTTTGCGCAAACCAATCAATATTCGCTTAATGCAATTTTTTTTTTCTTTTACCAAAAATATGTAGAAGAATATATTTTGGCCTAAACTGATAAATATATATATATTTTTTTTGGGGGGGGGGATATTTATTATAGTAAAAAATAATGTTTTGTTTTTTTTTCTAAATTGTCGGCCTTTTTTTGTTTATAGCGCAAAAAATAAAAACTGTAGAGGTGATCAAGTACCACCAAAAGAAAGCTCTATTCGTAGGAGAAAAAGGACATCAATTTTGTTTGGGTACAGCGGCGCACGACCGCGTAATTGTCAGTTAAAGCGACACAGTGCCGTATCGCAAAAATGGCCTGCTCATTAAGGGGGGAAATCTTCCGGTCCTTAACCACTTCAATACCAGACACCCCTTCCTGCCGAGGACAATTTTCAGCTTTCAGCGCTGTCACACTTTGAATGACAATTGCGCGATCATGCAACACTGTACCCTAACTACATTTTTATAATTTTCTTCCCACAAATAGAGATTTCTTTTGGTGGTATTTGATCACCTCCAGGGTTTTTATTTTTTGCTAAACAAACTAAAAAAGGCCCAAATTTTTGATAAAAAAAAGTTTTTTCTTGCACTGATGGGCACTGATGGGCACTGATCAGTTGGCACTAATCAGTTGGCACTGATAAGGTGGCACTAATATGTAGAATTGATGGGCACTGATAGGCGGCACTGATATGCAGCACTGATGGGCACTGATAGGCGGCACTGATGGGCACTGATAGGTGGCACTGATGGGCACTGACAGACGGCTGTGATGGGCACTGACGGGCGGCACTGATAGGTGGTACTGATTGGCACTGACAGGTGGCACTGATGGGCAGCACTGATGATGATCTTATTAGTACATTTGATGGGGGCTGTGCTGATAATCAATGTGCTGATTATCAGCACAGACCCCCCCCCCCCTCTGACAGGGAGAGCCGCCGATCAGCTCTCCCTGTCAGCGCAAACCGAGAAATGTCGTTTACGGCACTTCCTGGTTCACGCGATGATCATCTGTGATTGGTCACAGCTGATCACGTGGTAAGAAGCCTCCTTATCACGATCGGAGGTGCAGTGTGTCAGACTGACATGCCGCACTCGCGATTGCCGCGCTGCGTGCCCCCATGGGCACGCGCCGGCAAATTATCCTGCTGGATGTCATATGACGCCCAGTCAGGATAACAGAACCACTTCCTGGCCGTCATTCTGCATACGGGAAGTGGTTAAGTAGTTAATGTGGTTGTAAACCTCATATCTGAAATATGAACAAAGCATATGCTTCTATACTGTGTATTTGTCTTAATTAAGAGCACTAAGTGTCATTTTTGTCTGCTGCGTCATTCCTGCTATCAGCATAAATCACTTCTAGCAAATATTCCTGACGCCAAGAGAAAAATTGTGACAGGGGAGGGATCTCTAGCTGATTGACAGCCTTAGCTCTGTTCTTGTGTGCTGTGTGAAAGGGGGGGGGGTGTCCCTGCTCCTCAATCAGCTCTCAAAGCTCTCCTCACTGAGCTCTGCATAGTGTAATTTCAGCTGTCCATTCCCTTTTTTATCAGGCAAGCTTTATAAATTCAGCACTGAATAGATGTAGAGAAGAGAAGACTACAGATAAACAGGTACAACTTATCAAAGAGGATTTGTTTCATCTCTGTGTATCACCTAAGGCCAGTCACTTCACTGGGTATATGTAAGGGTAACACCACTTTAGACCTGCTCCCACACCCATTCTAATCCCCATAGGTGTGCACAGCCTATTGCATTAGGGTGTGCACTCCAAAGCTCAAACACATGGTACCGATCACCTACTGTGCTCATTCACAAAGGGAAGGAGCTGGTAAATTATATATTTTCTGGCCCCTTTCCCCACTCCTTTTAAAACTTCCCCGTGTGTGCCAGCAGCAGCAGCCTTTGTGAGAGAAGAGGAAGGAAGCCGGAAGTGCTGCTGGGGGGGGGCAGCAGAGGCGGCTCTTTAATTAGACAAATTAGGCAGCCGCCTAAGGCCTCGCACTCACAGGGGCCTCGCGGCCGCCTAACTTGCCCAATGCATTATGCCAGTTTTGAGGGACAGGGAACTTTAACGCTGCTGTGCTCAGGCAGCGTTATGAGCCCAGACTCAGGAGCGGGGCCGCCAGCATGCCTAACAACCAGTGAATATCGGTGACTTCACCCCTTGTGACGTCAATGACCCAGCATGCCCTCAGTCAATGTCGTTACAAGGGGTGGATACACCAGGTGACATCACAGGTGGCCCCCGCCCCTTAGTTATTAAAGAGCAGGATCTGGGGGCCGCCTTGTTAAAGCCCCCTGCCCACAGACCCCCACAACCACCGGCCAGGGTTGCGGGGAAGAGGCTCTTGTCCTTGAATTATTTTTCCCATCATGGGCGGCGTGAGTTGGGGCCCCATGTCAAGTTTTGCCTAAGGCCTCACAAAGCCTAGAGCTTTCCTCTGGGGGGCAGGAATGAGCCAGGGCAGTAGGGGCAATCTGCACTGCACAAGGTGATTAGGGTGTGCCCAGGCACACCTGGCACACCCTGTGCGCACGCCTATGCTAAGCCCTATACTAACCACCCTGTAAAGGAAAGATGTGTATCCTTACCTATCCTGAAGACGCTTTGGTTGGGTCACATGATCTCTCCCCAGGGGCAGCCTCAGTGAGAGGAGAGCTCGCCAACCACAGCTGCAAAGCCTGGACATTGATGTCACCCATAGATTTATTATAGGGCATTCGTTGTCGGCTGTCCCTTCTATACATTAAAGTCGCTACTGACAGCTGATCCTGTGACCGGACAGGATCACTCTCAGAATAAATAAGTATACACATCTTCCATTCACAGGGTAGATTTAATAGGGTTTAGAAATGGGGTGGGAGCTGATTTACGCTTAGTTAGGAATAGGCTAGACTATAAGTTTAATATTATCTCCTTATTTCTATTTTATTAGTGTTTGTTACAAAACCTTAAAGCAGAATTTCACCCAAAAGGTTTATGGAGGGGGGGGGGGTACCTAGTTTTGACAGTTTTACTCAGGTCGCCTAGGTGATCCGAGCGGAAGTTCTCCTTCCCCTCCCTCCCTGAAGTCTTCTGGGACACGTCACAGGTCACAGAAGACTACAGGCCCATTCACAAAGTGCATGGATCACGCATGCGCAGTGGGCAGCCTGCTGTGAACCTGAAAGCAGCATAGGCGGGTGCATACATTTTGGATGCTGGAATCCAGAAAGCCTAGTGAAGAACTAGCCCGGGTGAGGATGGCGCTGGATCCCTGGACATGTCTTTTTATTAAAAGTCAGCAGCTAAAGGATTTTTTCCAGAGCAAACAACCGCTTTAAGGCTGCACATTCACTTTTGCTGCCGCATGTCCTAATATGAGCTGGCTAATGCAGGGGTCCCCAACCACCGGGCTGCGGATCGATACCGGTCTGACATCTGTTCATGGCCGGGCTGCACAGTGGGAGATAAGCGTTGACCACAGTCTGGACAGGGCTAACACAGACCTCAGTCGCCACTCACCTCCCACTAAGCGGCCATGCCTGTGTCTCTCCCGGCTCTCCCGCCTGCCAACAATGCCATCCTATCAGCAGAGCAGGGGGCAGGAGGAGCTGAAGATCTGCACAGAAAACAGGAGTCTTTTCATATTAACAAGCGGTTAATCACCCATTTGTTAATATGATCGGATGACATTGTCCGCGGGGCAGGAGACCCTGGAGAGGACACACAGGCTGAACCCTGCTTCTGCCCTGCAAAAGTAGGACTGTACAGGGGACTGTACAGGGAAGGCAGAGAGTAAAAGGGGGCACTGTGATTAGAGAGAAAAGGGGGGGGGGCATGACTACAAGGGACACTGTGATTGGGCTGTGATTTGTAGGGGCACTGTAATGTAAAGGGACATTGTGATATAAAGGGGACTGCACTGTAATCATTACAATAATATCACAATGCCCCTTTGCATTACAGTGCGGAGGACCGAATATGAATATCCCCTCACCAACCACACCTGCAAACGCCTGATTTTTCAGGTTCCTCATCAATTGGTAAAACCCAGTTTGGGACCTGGAGCCCAGAGACTTTGTAGAGATTTGGGAGTGATGAAATCTCTAATCCCGTGTCTGCGTTTTGTGAATAACCAGCCCACTATATGTGCAGGTGTGCGCAGGGTTTTTTGTAGAGTCAGGGCTAGGGTTCTGTGCTCCATCTTCGCAGACAGAGAAGGTCTCTGCCTGGGAATCAGGAGGATGGGTGGGAGCTAGAGCAGTAAGGGGCTGCTAGGTATGTGCATAGAGTCGTGTATGGAGACGGTCTGTAGGAGACAGACAAGGGCCTTAAAAAGTAAGGACAGAGCAGCAATGCTGAAGGCATAAGCCTGGAGGCTGAATGCTGTCTCTTTTGTTTGATGGAAGAGCAATACTGAACATACCTGCGAGGGAATCCCATGTTTTGTGTTTTTTGGACATTCTTTTAATACAATTGGGTAAGAAAAGCCCTTAAAAAGATGAAGAAAGTAAATGGCCAAACCCCTAATGCTTTATTACTTGAAGCAAGTTCTCACACACCCAAATGTGGTCAGCAGATGCAGATGTTTTTGTGCATGGCAAAACATGTGACAAACACGCCACAGCACATGGTAAAAAAACGGTGCAGTAGTGTCTTCGGTGAGTTTGTTGCACATGGGGCAGGTTGTACATTTTGCTTCAAAAAATGCACAAAATATGCACATTCATGCAACACCCAGATGTGAATGAGGCCTAAAGTGGAACTCAACTGTGTCTGAGCACCACAAACTGAAAATGCTATTTAATTAATATTTAATATTCAAAGTAAATTCTCCCATCCATCTATGTCTCCATACTTTATTTTGTTGAGAGATTGCTTTCAAAAATACCCACCTAGCATTTCTAGCCATGGCTATCTTGAATAAGGGCATATGAATTATGTAGCATTACCTTCCTGGAATCCATTTGCCCTTAGCTCAGGCAAGCAGGCAGGAGGTTGTGCTTAGCTGAGAAAGCCCCCTTCTCCCCTCCTCCAGAGGAAAGATAAAATAAAGTCCATGAAGACTCCTGGTATGTATGACATCATTTTGGCCTAGGCCAGAAACCAGGAGTCAACTAAAGACATGTAAGTTTAAAACAAGTAAATATAAAATAAGTTATTTTCTATTTACTAAGGCTGATAGAGAATGAAGTTCAGAAGAGCTCAAGGCAAAAATAATTATCTTAGGATATAATTTTTATGCCTCACATCAGTGTTGTCACTTCCCCCCCCCCCCCGACACCAGGGGCACATGCACAGGGTCTCCCGCCCAGTGCTCTGGGTCTAGCGAGACCTAACAGATCAAGTCACTCTGTCACTCTGTCAAAGTGTCTGTTCTATGCATGAAATGCTGGGCAGAGGGATGCTGACTCATAATTCTGACCTGACATTGTTCTGCAGGAGACCTAGGGGATAAGAAAAAGCGGTGAGGGACCTCTGTGGTTTCTCTTAGGTAAGTAAATACTGCTCCCACTCAGCACCAAAAAAAAAGAAAACAGAGAGCACACACCACTAGTGATGGGCAGAACACCACCGGGTCGGTTCACACCTGAACTCCTGAACAGGGAAAACGTTCGGTCCGGAGCCACGAACTCTATTAAAAGTCTATGGGACCCGAACATGAAAAATCAAAGGTCCCCATTTTGAAAGCTTATTTGCAAGTTATTGTCCATAAAACCCTTTGGGTCTGGTATGGATGTTAGGTGGAACCCCTCACCAGAATAAAAGAAAGGGGCATGGGGTTCCCCGAAAATCCATACCAGACCCTTACCTGAGCATGCAGCCTGTGGGAGATGAGGTAGTAGGCGCCGCCCCCCCTTCCTGAACCATACCAGGCAACATGCCCTCAACATGGGGTGGGTGATTTTGGGGCAGCCTCAATTGCAGCCCAACACAATGCGGTTGATTTGCTAAAGGCAAATACACTGTGCACTACAAGTGCACTCGGAAGTGCAGTCGCTGTAGATCTAAAGGGGAAGATCTGAAATGATCTGCTGATTTCTATCATCCAATCATCCAATCATGTGCAAGCAAAAATGCTGTTTTTTTCTTTTTCTTGCATGTCCCCCCAGACCTAAAGCGACTGCACTTCCAAGTACACATCCAAGCGGCTCCGCCTGCCAGTTGTCTATTACCCTAATGTAAACGGCCGACAGAGCCGGCATGCTTCTTTCCGCCCATCTTAGGATGTGGGCGACCTCGGACGCCGCAGTTGAGCTCCGAGTTCCCCCCTGATGGTTGACATAAGCCACCGCAGTGGCGTTGTCCGACTGTATTCTGACTGAGTGTCCCTGCAGTCTCCTTGACCACGAGGAGAGGCACAGTCTGATTGCCCGGAGTTCCAGGACATTGATCAGTAGATGGAATTCGGCCGGAGTCTAAAGTCCTTGTGCTGACAGAACTCCCCAAACTCCACCCCAGCCCGTAAGGTTGGCGTCCGTCGTGATCACCGTCCACTGGATAGGAAGGAACGACTTCCCGGACCGAAGTGCCGGTGATCTCAACCACCACGTCAGAGAGACCCTGACCGGTTGACTCACCTGGATCTGACGATCCAGTGACAGCGGGGACTTGTCCCAGATGGACAGGATCTCCTTCTGTAAGGCCCGAGTGTGTGAGTGGGCATACGGAACGGCCTCGAAGGAGGCCACCATGAGTCCCAGGACCCTCATGCAGAAACGTAATGACGACCATTTTCGGGACGTCAGAACCCGAACCCCAGATTGAAGAGTCTGTAACTTCTCCAAGGGAAGGAAAACCTTTGCTTCTGAGGAGTCCAGGATCAAACCTAGATACTCCAGATGCTGAGTTTGAACCAGGACCGACTTCTGAGTGTTCAGTAGCCAACCGAAGTCCCGGAGGGTCTGACTGATCATCACATTTTCTTCTAATTCTGAGCCAGTGTCTGCTCTCAGAAGAAGATCGTCCAGATAGCCCACGATAGCAATGCCTCGCTGTCTCAGCAAAGCCAGAATCGGGGCAAATACCTTGGTGAAAACCTGCGGTGCTGACGCTAAGCCGAAGGAAAGGGCCACAAATTGATAGTGGACTTCGCTGATCGCAAAGCGCAGAAACTTCTGGTGACCTGTGCAGATTGGGACATGCAAGTAGGCGTCCTTGATGTCCAAGGATGCCAGAAAGTCCCCAGGATGGAGCGCAGCAATCACTGTGTGAATGGATTCAATGCAGAATTTTTGAACCTTCACAAAGGCATTTAAGACCTTGAGGTCCAGGATTGGACAGACTCCGTCCTTCTTTGGGACCACAAAAAGATTCAAATAAAATCCCTGAAACCTCTCCTGTGACGGTACCTGCACAATTACTCCGCACCTGAGCAAGTCCTGCACTGCCCCTAAGAGGGCCGCCCGACGCGCTGGGAGGAGAGGGAGATTTGAGGGAAATAATCTGTTTGGAGGCCAGGAGCGGAACTCTATCCTGTACCCCGAGGTGACCACCTCGCACACCCACCGGTTGTAGATCTGGGAGGTCCACCGATCCATAAACCTGCAAAGTCGTCCCCCCACCCGGAGTCGGGCGGGGGCAAGACTTCATGCGGTGGCGGGCTTGGCAGCCGGCTTGTTTGGCTTACGCACCCAGGGACGCTTCTGTCCCCCAGCCGCATTTTTGTCAGTCTGGGAGGTTTTCCCCGTGGGCTCTGACTTATGAAAAAATCTTTTTTGTGCTGGAAAGGAGGGGCCCGGCTTACGGCGGGGCTCCTTACCCTTAGTAGTCTGAGAAAGTAGGGTGCTCTTTCCCCCCGTGACATCCTTAATAATGTCATCCAGGACAGCACCAAACAGCCTACCGCCCTTAAAGGGCAAATCAGTCAGGAGCTTCTTAGAGGCCAGGTCAGCAGTGGCATCGCACACATACACTAGACCCTGCACCAGTTGGTGGGCTAGTGCAATGGTTTCTGGAGGAAGATTATGCTCCTGCACGGTCTGGTGCAAAATCTTTGCCCATTCCGTGAGTGTCTGAGACACTAGGGTCGCCGCTACAATAGGACGTAAGGCGGATCCCAGCAAGGCGAACATAGCTCTGCTCACCACTTCTGACCTCCTGTCAGTGGGGTCCTTAAAGGCAGGAGTCCCCTCTATCGGGAGAGTTGTGGCTTTATTCAAACGGGCGACCGGGGGGTCGACCACCGGAGGAGAAGCCCATTTTTTTTAACCAGGGCCTCATCAAAGGGGTACCTAACAGACAGATGCCGCGGGAGCGCAAAAGTCTTCTGCGGCTTTTCCCAAACCTGATCCATGAACCTGTCAAAGAAAGGCATATAAGGAAAAACTTTTTAGAAGGCTTGGCTTTAAAAGAACCAAAGGAGACAGCTTCCACCTGAGGTTCCTCAGCCGCAGCATCCAGCTTGAGAGTGTCCCTCACAGCATCAATGAGTTCACTTACAAGCGCCCTGTCATGTACTGACTCAGAGCAGGAGTCTTCCTCACAAGGAATGTCCTGTTCAAAAACATCAAAAAATTCAGAGCTAGGGTCCTGAGCGGCAGCTAGGCCCATATCTGAATCGGAGCACTCCCCTACTGGAGATTGTGTGGGGAGAGGGCGCTTTATAGCTCCCTTACGCTCGCACACCACTTCCATCCTGACAAGAAATGATTCCAGGACTGCCGACAACTGGTCCATGGGGAACGCAGGTGCAGGAGCACTGCCAGTTGCCTCTGACATGAATGGGGAAGCAGGTGAACCAGACTCCATAACCTGTCACTCTCTGAGACTTTGCCAAATAAAAGAAAAGTCCACCCTCTGGCTGCGCTGACTGTGGGGGTTACCCAGGGGATTTAACAACCCGGTCAGGACCGCTCGGTTCTGCTGCCTGTGCTGCGCTGTACAGCGCGAATGAGCAGTGAGGAGACTGTGAGGAGAATCGCGCCGTTCCAGCAGCGATAGAGGTCAAACAGCATAAAAAGCGCGTGGCTCCAAGAAAATGGCCGCTGCAATGTAACTGCGCCATAGAATCCACGGCAAGATGGCCGCCATGCGCACCATTGTAAAACATAGAAAAAGATAAAAAAACATGGCGCTGAACGGCGCAGAGGGCCAAAACAGTGGAAAAAAAAACCTCAGCTCCATGCGGCCACCCATGAGCCCCCCCCCTGGGACAGAGTGACCCCCAGGCACCCCCAGACAGTACAGCGCCAGAGCAAGGTGACAGGGAGCAACAAACAACAAGGGGGAGACAGGGAAAATCCCCCATACAGAGGAACACACAGCATGTACTCACCTGCGGAGGCAGGAGATACTACTTACCCATCATAGAAGGACCCACTGGTGTGTTCCTGACAGATCTATCACAGTTCGGTACTGAGTAGCTGTCGGCCCGGTCCACCGCGAAAGATACAGCAGGACTGTTCAATCTTATGCGGACAGCGGAGCATAAAAAGTCCACTGGCCACCCCTGGAGTCATGGGGCATGTCGTGAACTGAGTCTCATGCCGAAGCGAGGATCAGCATGATCAGTGGCATCTCCAGCTTTCATATTTAGGGGGGGCACATGGGGGGACAGGGACAAAAGTAGGGGGGCCAACTTTAAAATGCAATTATATATATATATATTTATCCTGGGGCCCTTTACTACGATCCCACAACGGGCCCTTTCACATGTACTGCAGTGAGCTCCCTTACTACTATACTGGGGCCCCCAGGGTGGCAGAAAACAAGAGATATATGTCACCAGCACACCGAGAAAATATAAGGGTCCAAAGCAGTGGGAGAACTATCAGGGTTGCAAAGGTTGTCTTGCCACCAGGCCCTGGTGTTCTGCCACTGTGGGGTTCCCCAGCTGTCCTGTCCCTGCTATTGACAGCACTGGTCTGGCATCTGTCTCCTTGGCAGCGACGGCAGTCTATTAGGACCTAGTGCTGGTGACATTATGGGTGCATGCAGGGGAAGGCTGGCACTATTGGTTATAGAGAGCCGAGCCCCCAGCTGGTCACCTAGCAGCAGTAATGCTGTATAACCTTCTCTGTTGACATGCTGATCGGGATGTGATCCAGGTGATGCTCCCAGTCAGATCTAATAAACACAGTATTTATTAACATCAAGAGTACAACCACATATATATATAATCAACCGTATGTTCAGCAGCCATGTGGGCTCTATGCCTGCAAAGTGTGGGCTTTGATCAATAAAATCACTGATATTTAACACTAGGATTTGACTAGGAGCATCACCTGGATTGCATCATGACCAGCATGTCAGAGAAGGTTCCACTGCTGTTAAGCAACCTGCAGGGAGCTCAACTGTCTACAACCAATAGAGATGGGCTCGGGTGTGTTTGAAATCCCACATGCTCGATCTCCCGCCAGGAAGCCGACACTCCACAGTGCTAATCACAGCCAGTGAGACATTTCCTGATCTGTGCAGCTGCACACCGGGAAATGTCTCACTGCCTGTGATTAGCGCTGTGCAGTGTGAGCTTCCTTTTTTTTTTTTTTTATCCAACAAAGTTTTATTATTATTTTGCAGAGGTACAAGGCATACAGACACCCATTGCGGGGTAAGAAAAAATTACAAACATACATTTCAAAACAGATCTGAACTAGGGGCCAACCGGTCCTCAAATTGACATACCCACTCTTCCAAATATTAAAGCACTAGAAAAACATCTCATCCTATATTGATACCTAGCAATCTATCAGCCACCAAATCCACTGCAGTGTGGGCTTCCTGGCAGGCTCTGGCATGTGGAATTTTGAACATGCCCAGCCCATCTCTAACAACAAATTATGCTGGCCCTCCTGCACATCAGCCCCATAAAGTAACCAGCACTGGGTTCCAATGTGCTGCCGCCGCTGCCATGGAGACAGAGACCAGCGCTGTGAATAGCCGGGACAGGACAGCAACTCTGATTGTTCCAGCACTGGTCCACACTGGGAGGATTCCCCCATCCACCTATAATGTGTAGATGGGGGAATTGGACCATTTCTTTTTTTTTTTTCATTCAACCTAATAGTTGAATGAAAAAAAGTGATCAATGTATGGGCTGCCTAAGAGCTAAGACCAGCCATAGACAGTTTAAATCTCAGCTGGTTCAGCAGGAACTGACTGAGATTTGAACCATTAATGAGCAGATTCTCTTATGATTATCACTAGTGGTTGCTATAGCCACTAGTGATAATCACTGTTTGTCGGGAGAATACAATTGCTGGGCAGGAGGGATATTCCCCTGTCAGCACTGTCTGTGTTGATGGGGGAATCATGCAAGTTTTTTTCCTGCAATCTGTGGATGCAGGAAAGAAATTTGCACCGTATATTACCTGCCTAACTGAAAGTGAAAGTAAATTGTGAATGTCTTGAAAGAACAGGAGAGGGGGAGGGAGACAGATGGGGGAGAGAAGGGATGGCGATAATGCAGTTCAGTGATTACAGTGTACTGCGGTCTGCAGTGCACACACTTACCCACGGTCCAGGCTAGAATCTCAGGCATCGGGAATGCTTCTCACATTTCCCGCCCACACATCCCCTCTCTTCAGATACAGCACGCCGGGATAGTGTGGGTGGGACTGGAAGGAGGAGGAGGAGCTGTATTCCTCCCTGCTCGTATGTGAGGAGAGTGAGGGGGTGTGACTAGACTCATAGACTGACACTCAGCTCAGCTTGCAGTCACCACTCTCGGAATTTACAGGCTGGTTCTCCTGTCCTAAGGACGGGAGAAATCAGTCTGTTTTTTCAGTAACTGAGATGAAGGCTTGGGCCCCCCTCCCCCCCCCCCGCCACAGTGCTCATGGAGTCCTTCCTGCAACTCGCTCTTCTCCGTGCCAATTAGGATGCAGGGGAAGGAGCAGATCGGGCGGCTGTGGTTGTGTGAGTGCTCGCATTATGCAGTGTCAGTGAGCAGAGGGAGGGGGGAGGAATCCCTCGCAGGAGCTGACTGGGGACGCTCTCCCTCTCAGGAGAGACTGTGTTACTCCAGCGGCGGCCCAAACAAAATACAAAAACATTTTTTTACATGGTGGGGCACAGCATAATGTTGGGGGGGGGGTCAGGGCCCCCTCTGGCCCCCCCTAGGGATGCCATTGAGCATGCTTGATGGTTGGACAGGGAAGACTATGAGGATATCCAATGTACCCAACCTGTTGACCAGCCGAGAGTTGATAGAAGATCTCAAAAATAAAATGATAAAATTCCTAAAGGAATAAAAAATATCTTCAGGAGACTGGCCCCTAAGAGAGCCACGTCCTCTCCTCTGCTAGGCGGAAAAAAACTGAGGGCTGCTGGCTGCAGGTAGGAGGGTAATGTACGGAGGGACCGCCCCCTGGGCGGGGCTGTTCAGCTCTGGTTTTAGAATGTATGTTGTAACATCTAACATTCTGCCTAGTCGTCTCCTATGAGCAGGGACATAAACCCACTTGTCAAGTATGAAGAGGCTGTGTCAGTCCATGGACGGTAAGAGAAAAGTCGTTTTTCTCCTTCACTGATGAGGCAGCACTGATGGGCACTGATGAGGCGGCACTTATTGGCACTGATTAGGTGGCACTGATGAGGAGGCACTAATATGCCGCACTGATGGGTACTGATAGGTGGCACTGATATGCGGCACTGATGAGCACTGATAGGCGGTAGTGATGGGCACTGATAGGGTGGCACTGGTGGACATTGATAGGTGGCACTGGTGGGCACTGATGGGCAGCATTGGTGGGCACTGATAGGTGGCACAGATAGGTAGCACTGATGGGTGGCACTGATGAGCAGGTACTGATGGGCAATGAAAGGCTGCACTGACTGGCATCACTAATGGGCACTGATTGGTGGCACTAATGGGCACTGCTGGGTCTTTCCTGTAATCAGGGCACTGATGATCAGTGCCATGATTACGTGCCCTGGTCCCCCCTGTGGGGAGATACACAAATTTTAATGCAAAAAAACACAATACATAACCCAGTTTTTTGGTAACATATAAAAGATGGTGTCATGCCGAGTATATAGATACCAAGCATATCACACTTTAAAATTGTGCATTCCCGCACAGCAGCAACAATCGCCGATATAAAAGCCTTTAGAAGTTAACACTTTAGATGTACAGAGGAGGACTGGAATTACTGCAAATGATCTGACTTTTGCAGCGATACCTCACATGTGTGGGACGAGCGCGGTGTGCATGCAAAAAACTGGGAAAACGTATTGACTCGAGTATAAGCCTAGGGTGGGAAATGTAGCAGCTACTGTAAGCGGAAAAGAGGGTCAACAATGCCCATTTTCAGCTTCACTGTGCCCATTTGCATGCCTCACTGTGCCCATTTGCAACCTCACTGTGCCCATTGCAACCTCACTGTGCCCATTGCAGCCTTACTGTGCCTATTGCAGCCTTACTGTGCCCATTCTCACTGTGCCCATTCTCACTGTGCCCATTGCAGCCTTACCGTGCCCATTCTCACTGTGCCCATTGTAGCCTTACTGTGCCTATTCTCACTGTGCCCATTGTAGCCTTACTGTGCCCATTGCAGCCTCACTGTGCCTGAGTCAGTGTACCTGTATTCTTGACAGGCTGTGGGCATCCATTTTTCAAAAGTTGTGGCTTCCTCCTGGTCCCGTTCTGTTCCGGGATAGGCGTTTGACACTGTGTTCCGCTACCGCCTATCACGGAGGTCCTCTCATCCGTTTCCCAGCAGACACTGTGTTCAGTGTTCCGCCAATCACGGACTTTCTTTCATCCTCGGACAAGAGGACGTCCGTGATAGGCGGAACACTGAACACAGTGTCTGCTGGGAAAGTCCGAGGATGAGAGGACCTCCGTGATAGGTGGTAGCGGAACACAGTGTCAAACACCTATCACAGAACGGGACCAGAAAGAAGCCGCGACTTTTGAAAAATGGACGCCCAAGGTACACTGATTCGAGTATAAGCCAAGGGGGCTATTTTCAGCCCTAAAAAAAGGGCTGAAAAACTCGGCTTATACTCGAGTATATACAGTATTAATTTATTTGATTGTTTTTATTTTTACACTGCTGTTTTCATTTTTTTTTTTTTTGATCAGTGTTCCAGGTACTCTTTATGGAGGGATCTGGGGTATATAAGACCCCAAATCCCTCATTTGCACTTGAAAGCATTCAAAAAGCCAAGATCTGCATTTTCAAATACTTCTGATTTTCAAAAATTGCGCCGTTAAGGTGTCAGTAAACATCATCGCTTCAGGATTACCATAGCGGAGACCCGATCAAAGCTGATCCTGGCTATCTCTTTCGGTCTCTGACTAGCCGGCGGATGTGCCGACTAGTAGCTCAGGTCTCTTGGTGGTGGGACGGGAGATCCAGGGTGAGAGGCGGAAGGTGGCGGGAGGGGAGACATCCCTTCCACTGCTTTTAATACCAACCGAGTGGCCAGTTAGCTGCTCTGGTTGTTAATACAAGAGAGCTGACAGTCGGCTTTAAAACTCCACTTTTGTTGAGAAAAAAAAAACTGTCCCCTCTGGGTGATCAATATACAGTACTGTGCAAACGTTTTAGGCAGGTGTGAAAAAATGCTGTAAATTAAAGTGATTGTAAAGGAAAACGTTTTATTACAGAAAAATAACAAACATGTTATACAGTGAAACCTCGGATTGCGAGTAACGCGGTTAACGAGCGTTTTGCAATACGAGCACTGTATTTTTAAAAATCCTGACTCAGTTTGCGAGTGTTGTCTCGCAAAATTAGCAGGATTCAAGCCACAGCGGTGTGCAGTACCGCGTTTGGCCTGAGGTAGGGGGGGCGCCAGAGCCGAGCGGAGTGGAGCCAATTCGGAGCCGTTCGGAAACTCAGAAATACTCCGTTCCCGAGCCGGTCCGAGGTTTTCCGAGTTCAGCCGAGCTGTCCCTGGGTCTTTCCGAGTGTTTCAGAGGCTCTCCGGCGCCCCCTCACCTCTGGCCACAATAATTGAAGTCAATTGAAGTCAATGCAGAACAAATTATTTTCATTTCCATTGACTTTTATGGGGAAACTCGCTTTGATATGCGAGTGCTTTGGATTACGAGCATTCTCCTGGAACGGATTATGCTCGTAATCCAAGATTCCACTGTTCTTACCTCCTCTGTACAGTGGCTTCGCACAGAGAAGCCAAGATCCTCCTCTTCATGGGTCCCCCGTTGGCGCTCTGTGCCCCTCCCCCTTGACGAGTGCCCCCATAGCATGCCACTTACTGTGGGGGTACTTGTGCATGCTTGCTCCTGAGCCAGCTCTTTGCGTCCATAAGACACAGGGACCGTGGCTCAGCCTCGCCTCACTGGCTGCATTTTAGCCAATCAGGAGGGAGAGACGCAGGAGAGCTTTAGGTCTTGTGCACATCGCTGGATCAAGATCAAGCTTCGGTAAGTATTAGGTGGGGCTGAGGGCAGAGCTGCACACTGAAGGCAGTGGCGGCCGCTCCATTAGGGGCACAGGGGCCGCCCCTAATCCATGCGCCCAGACCCTAATCTACATGCAGGGAGCCGGACGCATGGATTTCAATGGGGGGGGGGTTTAAGGTCATGATTAGAGCACATGATTAATATTCGTTATTGTCTTTCTGCTTCTCCTCCCGATCAATCAGGAAGCGTGTCTTAAGACCCAATTGGCCGAGAGGTGAAGCAACCGTATTGGCCACTGAGGAGGAGATGCAGGGGGAAGCTGCCAAGGAGATGCAAGGGGATGCCGCCAAAGCTGCCCCCGACCTAAATGGGGTAAGTGTGGGGCTGGTGGGTGGACAGGCGAGCAATGGGGGAGGGGAGTGGTGCTTGGTTTGCCGATCCACCGAGCGATGGGGTGGGGGGTGGTTTGACTGACGGACCGACTAAACGGAGGCTTTCAGAAATAATTTGTATCAATTAACAAAATGGAAAGTAAATGAACAAAAGAGAAATCCAAATCAAATCCATTTGTGGTGTGACCATCCTTTGCCTTCAAAACAGCATCAATTCTTCAATTCTAGGTACACTTTTACACCGATTTTGAAGGCATTCACCAGGTAGGTTGTTCCAAACATCTTGGAGAACTAACCATGGATCCTCTGTGGATGTAGGCTGCCTCAAATCTTTCTGTCTCTTCTTGTAATCCCAGACAGACTCGATGATGTTGAGATCAGGGTCCTCTTGGGGCCAAACCATCACTTCCAGGTCTCCTTGTTCTATACAGAATATAGTACTTAATGACATTGGCTGCATGTTTGGGGTTGTTGTCCTTCTGCAGAATAAATTTGCGGCCAATCACACACCTGCTTGATGGTATGCCATGATTGATAAATATCTGCCTGTATTTCTCAGTGTAGCGGCCTCCACTCTCTCCCTCTAGTATCAATTCTTCTGTCTCTTGCTTTTGTCTAGGGGTACCTTGGAGGAGAGAGTGCGGGGTCACCACGCCAATGTTTCCAATGCAGATGTGTATGTAATGGGAGACAGACCTCTTTTACCTTCGGGTCGGTGTTCTGCTTCTGGAGCCTCCTCCTCCTGGTTTCTTGAACAGTGTCTGCCAGTAAATGAGCCCCACACCAATAAAGTCCAACACTCCTTTATTCTTCTCAATGTAAAAGTGAACACAATCAGTTGGACTCTCTCAACGAACAGAACAGACAAGGGGGTGTGGATGCGAGTAAGCCCAGACACAATGAACTCTCTTACTTCCTTCCTAGAAGTAGATTCCTGCTCCCTATCGAGGAAGACATCTCTCCGGGCAGTCTCCGGAGGCTCACCCGTCACTGGCAATTTGCTGCACCAGGTCTTCAGGTAAGTACCCCCTCCGGTCCCTTACGCCACTGGATTCGGGTACCAACTCCCGGGGTCCCCTAGGAAGTCCATCCCTCGCAGAGCCTTAGCCCGGGACACTCAGTCCCAGACCTCCATCCAAGTACCTCACCCCAGGCTAAAGGTGCCTGGGATGGAACACGACCTCCGAACGTCCTCTAGGCCTAGGCCGCCTAGACTCCCGACACGAACCACCGCCCTCAGGCTGAAGGTGCCTGGGACTCGACTCCCGCCACCAAAAATGGCCGCCCCTTTATACCCTCTCCCAGCAAGCACGGCGGGTTCCCCGCCCCACCATACACCCACCGAGAGAGGCCAAAAGAGGTACGACACTGCAACGATGGCTCAACCCCGGTTCCAAAGTGACAGCGCCACCCGGTGGGCCCCAGGGAACCATAATTCACAATTTCCCCACCAGATTCAAACAGAAAAGCACATACCCGCTACATCAGCATTAAGGACACCATTGATCCTGACCAAATCTCCAACTCCTTTTGCAGAAATGCAGTCCAAAACTTGCAAGGAACCTCCACCATGCTTCACTGTTGCCTGCAGAAACTCATTATTGTACCGCTCTTCAGCCGTTGGCGAACAAACTGCCTCCTGTTACAGGCAAATATTTCAAATTTTGACTCATCAGTCCAGAGCACCTGCTGCCATTTTTATGCACCCCAGCTCCGATGTTTCCATGCATAGTTGAGTCGCTTTGCCTTTTTCCCACATCCTGGATCCACAAGAAATGGGTTGGATCATAATGGCTGTCATTCATCCCAGTACTGGACATCAGAACGATATTCGCGAAGGATAGAGTCAGGAATAGCATGAGCATTGCAGCTAAAACTGCGTGTTTTATTTTAAAAGGCAACATATAAAAATAAAACTATGATTTAGCTTGTCAAAGTTTATGGGAGATATTATTGAAAGGGCTTACATATATTTTAATTCCTCAATTACATTAGTACAAAATGGCAACATATTAGCAGATCATGCTGATCTAAATAACTGCTGGCTTCTGATATTTTTGTTTGTTCTTTTCTACTAAAGGATCTGGATGCTTATCTTTCCTTGCTGATTAAAAAATATCTGGCTCTTAGACTTTACAGATTGGGTCATAGGTTTTACTTTATTTTGTCCTGATGCAGCCATACACAGAGTTATATAAAGAAAAAAAAAAAAAAACTGAAGATTAGCAAACTGTTTGGCTTTTTTTGGAACTGATATGGTTAATAAGGGATTTCGAAAATTCCTCCAAGCCGCATAATTGTCCTAGTAGCAAAGAACCTGGACAAAAGACACAGAGAGCTAATGACTGTTAGAAAATGTCTTCAAATATAGATGGAAAAGAAGGTGCTATTTTGTAGATGTGGTAATTATCCCACCACGACATATTCACAATCTATGACCGCATCAGAGTAAGCACGCAGGATATAAAGGAATATAAGGACAGAGGTCTCTCACTCTGCCCCGGGGCTTGTTAAGCACACTCATAAATAAACACAGCTATTTTAATTGGCTGTTATCTATGGTCAGTATAGATCGGAGCATAAAAATGTGGAAAATCTGAAACCCAAGCTTGTACAGTCATAACATTTCATAGTCTGTATCTGAGTCTTATCTTCAGTCAATGGAAACCATAAAAACAAGAATATGGCAAAAAGAGAACGGGGCATACGTTTTCATTAAAATACCATTTGAAAACACTATTTAGAACTGAAACGTTTATTATTTAAAGTGTCATTACACCCATATCATTAAAAACTGTCAGTACAGTAAATGCTGTATTACATGCTGTTCATACTCACTCAGTCACTATGGAAATCATTTTCTGTATTCTGCAAAAAACCTGCTTGATCCTATTGTTTACTGTCCCTCCCTCCTTGTCTGTGTCCCCACTGCAGACTGAGATTGTGACCAGCTGTTGCCACATCTACTGAGCATGCTCCAGTTTCATTTCTCTTCTAAGCTGTTCATTTCCTCCTTTTTCTTATCTGCGCAGTCATGCGACTATAGAGTCACACATGTGGGCTTATACAGTACACTCTGAATAAATGACAGCCCCTCCCTCCCTCCTCCTCCATGCCCACTAAACACTCAAGCGGCCGGATATTATATATTGGTTGATGGAGGCTTCACCTCCCTGTAATTGTAAGCACTTGCAAACAATAGACACCGGCTGTATGTGCATTGAGCAGGCTATGATTAGCAGATCCTCCCCCTAGATGGCCCACACTGTGTTTTTGTACATACACAATAAAGATTTGAGTTCAAATACATATTTGGATGACAAGTTAAAACATTTATTTGATATTATTTATTTATATTTCCTGTTTTTTTAAGGCTTTTTTTTTTAAGATGTGGCAGCAGAGGATTAGAAGCTCCTTCTGCCGATGTCTCCCTGCACGTGACAGCTGTATATTGGTTATGAATAAAGGTACTCAGATATTTTTTTAAATTAAAGATTTAGTTACATAAGGTATTTTAGAATACTGGCACGTAAATGATCAAGTTTTGGCCAAGCCTTGTAGTAACGGAATGCAAATTGATATGTAAAGCGGTCGAACCTACCACCTGGTACACAAACACTCCCCATACTATGGCATAGGTCTGCCTCTAGTGCCAAATTAAGCTGTCTGGCAGGGGTGTCTCAATCACAAGCCTGGCTGTACAATATCACGGATGCTTTGGTAAAACACCTTCCATAAACGCATTTTAGAGGTGTATTGACTTGATTGCATGGAGTTTAGTTGTAATTTCTAGCAAAAGTAAGCTCCCACTATACAAACAATTACTGCACATCACATAATATCTGTCATTAGTCTGCCTTCACTTCAGCCCCCCAAGACCAGTGTAACTGTGAGGCTCTAGAATTCCAGATATATTGAATTAATTAGATTTTACTGAAGACTGAAACTAACTGTTTAGAAACAACAGGAGTTGAAATCGGTTTAATATTATTACAGACTTACATAATGCATCACACAGGTTGATTGATTACTACTACCGAGCAAGCACGCTTTTTAGAAATTCTACACAAACATATAAAATGTTTCTCAAGAAATTTTCAAACAAAAAGGGGAACATCGATAAGATGACAAAGGTCAACAGCTACAAATGGCAAGAAAAGATGTTATATTACAACTATTTACTATATTTCAACAATGTTTTAAGATTAATTCTTTAAACTATTGTGATGTGTATGTGTGCCACTATTTGCAGCTGCCCAGCTGTGGTATTTGAAAAACCCTTTTGCCTAATACACACGACCGGGATATCCAACGGGAAATTCCCCCATACAGACGCTAGGTTTTCCCGTCGGGAAAACTCCAATGAGAGCTTTTCCTTGGGAATCCCGACCGTGTTTTATGCTCCTTCTGAGTTTTCCCCACAGGAAAACTGCCAAAAATGGCCTATTTTTGCTACACACGACCGGGTTTTCTGACGGATAAAAGTCAGTCGGGAAACCCGCCGGGAAAAAAGAGAGGAGGTTCTCTTTTTTTTTGTCCGGCGGGTTTTGGCAGTTTTCCCATCTGAAAAACTGCGAGGGAGCATACACATCGCCGGGATTCCCGGACAAAAGCTCTCCTCGCAGTTTTCCCGTCGGGAAACCCAAGCGGTGTGTACAAGGCTTTTGTCTTCAAAACCGCATAAATATTTCTAGGTACACTTGCACAGTTTTTGAAAGTGCCTGCAGACACTCATCATTGTACCGCTCTCCAGCCCTTCAGGGAACAAACTGCCTCCTGCTACAGCCAAATATTTTGAATGTTAACTCATCAGTCCATAGCACTTGCTGACATTTTTCTGCACCCCAGTTCCTAGGTTTCCATGCATAGTTGAGTCACTTAGCCTTGTTTTCATGTCAGAGGTATGGCTTTTTGGTTGAAATTCTTCCATGAAGACCACTTCTGGCCAGACTTCTCTGGACAGTAGATGGGTGTGCCTGGGTCCCACTGGTTTCTGACAGTTGTGGGCCCCCAGTATGAGGAGAGGGGGCAGGACTGTCTCAGACTTCAGTCGGTGAAGTGCCAGCAATAAAGAGGTTTCTCCCGCCCTCCCTCCCCGAGACATATTGGTTTTTGGGCATTATTTGGTTTCTTTGTGCCTTCTTTCATTTGTGTATTTTCTTTGCATTTTTTATGAATGCTTTTGTTTTATTTCTGACTCCCGCTTTGGTGTCCTGATCTTTATATTCCCATGTCATAGTAGTGGACTGGGGTCTCTGGGGTCTTTAAAGGTGTTGTTTTATTAACAACATTTTGGAGAATTTCAGGTTGGGTCTATCATAGGTATCTCTTCCTAACAACAGGTTACACTGGTAACATTGTCTTTATTGGATTGTATCTAGGAATACATAGTTGGCTCATTGTCCCCAAGGTGGTATAGTAGCAGCTGGGGGCCTTCTCACTGGTTGGCAGATACAGCCAGGTTTTGTTCGGATTATCAGGGCCTGGTTAGAATCAAGTATTGTTCTGTTAATACATTGACTGTATTTTATGCATTGATTGCATCATTCTCTAATATTGTATGTAATATTGTTCGTTATGATAAAAAAAAAGGCTGCTATGGCCATTTGACTCCAAAAATTGAGATTTGTCATTAGTTATTTATGGAGTTTAAGGTGTTGTAATTTAGGTTACAATATTAGGAGCAGTGTTGTCAGCCTCCCACTACTTTTTTTACTGACAAAACATGGAATATTTACTGATGGAGCAAAAAACTTTACTGACATTCTGAAATATGACAGAAACTCCTATTATAGACTCAGACAATCAATATTTAAACAGTATAAACAATACGCAAACATTAACAATACTCAGGACAAGTAATCTGCTGGCTTTACAATGAAAAATTACAAACAGAATGACAAAATGGGAGCATGACTAGGATAATGAAAGACCTGGGCCACGCTGCGATAAAAAAGACTATCAGAAAGCACGGCCATATTTTGGATAACAGTGGTAGGGGCTTAAAGGGGATCAATAAACAGAATCTGTGTCTAGTCACTATATACCCTGCATACATATAACAGTCCTTGCACCCATATAATATTACTGTACCACAACTGACAGCCTCACAGACACAAATAAACCTCAGGACAAAGGATTGGCTTTTTTTTTAAATGTAAAATTTCCATTGCATATGCTTTCATGCACACAAAAAGGACTAACTAACTGAACCTACCTTAAAGAAGAACTTAATTGAAACCAGCAACTGTTGGGACAGTGACCACTTTTGTCAGGACTATGTAAGTTCTCCCTTGCAGACTCTGATGTGGGGGCGACACCTTCTGCAGAGTGAATAGTTGCTGATATAAGGGGAACCTGTATATCAGTGTACTCCCTTACCTTAGTGTATTCACTCCCTCCTTACATCAGTCACCCCCCACAGACTCTGTGTGGACTGGCTGGAGTTGTCTGTCACACTGACCACTGAGGGCAGGCTAAGTCAGACCTTGGCTTTGAAAGCCACATGTTGCATTTTAGCCAATGACTTGAGCCCACTAATCTATGTTGATCTGTGTTATGCCAAGCAGGTGATTACAGGACAATCTTGTTATCAAAATAAAAAAAGCAAAAAATGTGGTGGGTGCTACATTCGTTTGATATATTTCCAGCACCATGTTGGATTCATTACTTGCCATGAAAAGTGATAGGTACCTAGAATTTGCATAGCTCTGGGGTGTGTATATAAATAGTTAGACATATTATGATATATACACACATCAAGAATTCCCTTTATCATTAGCTACAGAATACATTCCTTATACATTTCATTTTATATCATCAGCTGCAAAATACATCTGGCAGCTAAGATCAATCAATATGCAGCTAGGCAGCACTATGAAAACGGCTCCTCTGGGCCTCAGACCAAGTGAGATAACAGTCACATGGACATACTTATTCTTTTCAATCTCCAAAATGCCTTATTTTGCAGAAACTGCTTTTTGGGTTGATCTATAATGTATGCTTTATAACATATTTGGTTGTTGCCAGTGCTCAGTATAAAGTTATGTCAATAATGCTACATGTAATAGTTTAGAAATTCCAACTTGTCGGTGAATAGTGCTATAATGACAATAAAATTGTATTAAAATGTGTAATGTTTGTGTGGTCTAAACATATTTTTGGTTTCTGTCATTAAAGCAAAGTAAACAATACAAATGAGCATTGTAACTTGCAGACTGCTTAAAGCTTTGGCGTAATACAACGAAAGGAAATGTTCTGAAAGAAATATGTAGGCTTCCAATGCTGAAAATACTAGGTGCCTTGCTGTCATCCTGATCATCTGTCTTCAGTATTTTCTGACCGTTGACCCAGATCAAGTATTCAAATTGGGTACTTCAACTTCACTTGATGCATACTTGCTCATCGTTAGTGACTCAGAAAGTGTAACGTACCTGGAGATGGAGTCTGAAGTGCAGAGGTAGGCCTTTCTTACAGCTCTGACTCAGGAATCCTGGTAAGGTAACAGGGAATTGCCGGAGCACAGAGTGGAATGAGTGCCTGTAAAGTCTTCTGCCTGCAGGTGATGTGCAGAGGGGGCTGGTGAGCAGGGCAGGCGGGACAAGGGGTGGGCAGGAGGGGTGGCTGCCTTGGGCGCAATGGTTTATTGCATGAATGTGGGCACCCTGACTCTAACCCTAAGGGAAGGACAGTTTGGCATCTTTGCCCTGGTCGCTGGATGGCCTTTTCCCGGCACTGCTGGTTAAAAGCACACAGGTGGAAGAATCAGGCTGGAGATGGGCACAGGTCAGGGGGTTTAGATACAGGTATGCAGGCCTAGACAAGGTCAGACAGTCCAGGTTGGCAACGTTTGAGCAGATAAAGACACAGACAGCAGGCAGCAGGATAGTCAGGAACCAGGCCAGGGTTGGAAACAGCAAGGCAGATAATTCAGGGGAGCAGGCAGAAGAATAGTCCAGAGGCAAGCCAGGAGTCGGTATGCACACCAGCTACATGGCCATGGGCAGGAGTACACTGTTACTGTGCATACAAAAATGTCAACGTCTTTCCGGACATGCTATTTTAGCAAACTGATGGCAGGGCAACCAGCATTTTCAAATGGAAGTTGGCAACAGTATCCTGAAAAATTATGGCAGGGCAACCAGCAATTTCAAAATACCTTGAGATAATGTGCTCACTTTAGCTTTTGGTTTGCAGATCCCTTCTGCTCAACTCAACAAGAGACTGAAAAAACGTCACAATGGAATTCATTTTCTTAAATCCCCAAATGATGCCTGCACATTCATGCAAATAGCAGGTGCCACAAAACTAGATTCACATTTGTACTAGAGCACAATTATAAGTACATTATGTCTTCAAGGCAAGGACTAGAAGGGTTCACCAAGCCAGAAAAAAAAAAGACTTATGGATCCTTCCCTATACAGTAGTTTTAACTGTAACCTTATGTAGCGACCTCACCCCATGTCTTTGGTCTAGGGGTATGTCACATGACAGGGTGAGATGCGCTACGGCCCATGTCCTCCCCATAACTGTGGGTGAGGTGAAGACCAGTACCAGATATTTCCTCGGGCCTATGTGCTTCTGTAAAGGATTAAGTCCTGTTGTGCCAACACTTCCCTTTGCTCCCATTAACCAGAGTTCCACACACCGATCACAGTCCAACTCTTGTTTTATTGCATTTTCCACAATAAACAGTGCTTCAGTAGCCAACTGGTTGCGACTTGTTAACATATTGATACAGGGGATGAGCAGGTCAAGGCACTATCCTAAATCCCAGCTAAACCACTGCGATCTTCACCAGCGGTTACTATAGCCATATCTTGACAGGACTTAGAGCTTGAGAGTCTCTACCAGCAACTCAAGAGAACATAGATAGGAGTACCTTTGATGCGTTCCGGCCCCTATCAGGGGAAGACGTCCCTCCAAGGAAGTTACCAGAGGCCCATCCGTCACTGGGTTGATGCTGCTCCAGACTCTCCGAATGGGTAACCTCCCCGGCCTCCTCACCTCAGACATGGGCCCCATCCACTTCAGGGACCCTCGGACTTCTCCACCCTCGCGGGACCCAGTCGAAGTCACTGGGCCCCAGGCCTCCTGGTTTAGTACCTCACCCCAGGCTGAAGGTGCCTGGGATGGACTCCAACTCCATTCCGGTCAGGCCTAGGGCACCTGAGCCGGAATCCGGAACCGCCCGCACCCAGGCCTAAGGTGTCTGGGCGCGTGATGATCAACCTCCAGAAGAGCAAGACCTCGTGACCAGGGCGTCTCCCCCTTTTATATCCTCCCATCGACACCACGGCAGGTTCCCCTCCCTTGCCGTACCGTCTCCGAGAAAGGACAAAAAGGGACAGCACTATGGCAGTGAATCTACCTTGAGCCTGCGGGCATTCACCACCCACTGGCCAAGGAGATTATTACACCGCCCAATCCTCCACGAATACAAATAGTCATTACTCCCATCCCTACACACCTGAACTTCCACCCAGGTGTACCCCACCTAAATTTAAAGACCCCACTGCACTTAATTTATTAAGCCACATAGGCTGTGACCTAGGCTGACAGCCAGCCTGCCAGTCAGCCAGCCAATAACACATTTTTCATGTATAATACATGGTTCCAACTATCCCTTCTGCCACCCAGTTGGGGCCTCACCCTGCATTGTGTATTTTCACTGGTGAAATAGTGAAATAGTAAACTGCATAACTGAAGTGTGCACAAAAAGGCACCAAAGGTGCAAAGCTCCATCCATTACAGTACCAATTTCAGACACAGTGGGATCGATTTACTAGAGGGAAATAGACTGTGCACTTTGAAAAGTGCAGTTACACACCGAAAGAGCAGTTGCTCCAGAGCTTAGTAAATGAGGGGGAGCTCTGTTGACTTCCATCATCCAATCACGTGCAAGCAAAAATGCATTTTTTTTGTTTGTTTTTGTTTTTCCTTGCACGTGATTGGATATTCTCTGCAAAGTGAAGCTTTACCTAATTTGCTGTGCCCTGGAGCAATTGCACTTTGCAAAGTTCACAGTCTATTTGCAAAGTGCAGTTTTGCACTTTGTAAATCAACCCCAGTCTTTCAGAAGAAAGGGGGAAATGAATCATATGTAAATTCAGCATAATTTATTTATAATAATGTAAACTAAAAAAGTTCTGTTCTCCTCATCTGTATTTTATAATGTATTTTACATCATGCCTTTAAATGAGACTGAAAGATACAACCATATAAAAAGATTGTCGTGCACAGGGACTCGCACATAAGATTTCACAATTGATTCGTGTGAGCATATATGTTTATGCATTAATCAGACATCTGGCTCTGCAGTTGTTGGCCTATGGGGTTAGAACATTAAAATTCAGCCTTGCATACAGGTCCTAGACTAGACTAATGGGTGAAGGAGGACATTGTGAATACAATATGTATAACAACATAAGGCTATAGGTTTTCAAACTCAGAAAGCTTTCAAACTGTGCATGCTTTGTGGATTTCATTATGAGAGTAGAGGTAGATGAAGTAATAATTCAACCATGAAGGCATATCTACCTTGGCTCCTTTTGGGGAAGTCAAGAAAACACCAGCTTATATACAGGCCTGAGCAGTGCCGGGACAAGGTCATCCAGAGCCCAGGGCAAACATACCAAATTGCGTGCCCCCCCTCCCCAAGATGTAGAGCATGTGTCAGCAAAAATCCCTCACCCTATAAAAATCGAACACTCATCTGCATGCTTACCCCCAAAGCATAAATTCACACTCCTCTCAGTACAAATTCACTACCCATCTGAAATTCCCTCCTTCCCAGCACACATCTTCCCTCCTAGTACAAATACCCCGCAATCATCCATAATAGCACAAACCCCCCCCCCCCAAAAAAAAAATGTCCCCATCTAGCACAAATCCCTTCCCCCCCTCTACCATATCACCTTTTCTAGCACAAACCTCAAATCCCCCCTCCTAGCACAAATCCTGTTTCCCCTTCCCTCTCCTAACTCAAACCCCCCAATCCACCAATCCTAGTACACCTCCCTAAATGTCCCCTTCTAGAACCATTCTTACCCCCTGCCGCCCCCTCCCCCTTAATTTCCTCCTCTTAACACAAATCCCCTCCCCCCCAATCTCCCTGTGGTGCTCCCCCACCTCACATGACACCACAGTTCCCATGGCAACTGCCCCTTCTGTCAACCCCTTGTCCCGGCCCTGGGCCTGAGCACAGCTTTAGGAACCATATTTAATATGACATTCAATCTAATCGTATATAAATCAATTCAAATCTGCACTTTAAAATAAACCAAATACAAATTAAAGGGTTTAAATGGTGTCCATGTATTATATATTTTAAAATTGAGAGTCCAGCCAATGTAGCAATACTTTAAATACATGCTTTTTTTACTTGACCGCATACAAAGAAATATGTAGCACACAACTAGCAAAAAAAAGTATAAAGCATATAAAATGAGGCCTGTTGTGCCATTGTGCACAGCTTCATATAAATTAAAGGGGTTGGAAACCCTCCTGTTTTTTCACCTTAATGCATCCTATGCAAAACACTTCTGGCAGTCACCGACTCCCTAGCCCCCCCGTTTTACTTACCTGAGCCCTGGAATGTCCCACGGCGAGGATGCGCTGTCTCTCTACCTGGGGTTCTCGGCTCCTGATTGGATAGATTGATAGCAACGTAGCCATTGGCTCCTGCTGCTGTCAATCAAATCCAATGACGCCGGCGCCATAGCCGAGTCCTGCCTTTGGCGGCTATGGACGCCAAATGATGGACAGGCAGCATGCTCGCAAGGTAACCCCCTGGGAGAGCGCTTCTCCTAGGGGGTTATCTGATGTGGGGAGGAGCCGCGAGAGCCACCGGGGGACCCCAGAAGACAGTGCTCGGGGCCACTCTGTGCAAAACAAACTGCACAGTGGAGGTAAGTATGACATGTTTGTTATTTACAAAAAATCAAAAAAATTTAACCTTTACAATCACATTAACATAATGCTTCAACACTGAGCATTTTTGCCCCCCCCCCTTCCTGCCCAGGCCAATTTTCAGCTTTCAGGACTGTCACACTTTGATTGACAATTGCGCGGTCATGCAATGCTGTACCCAAATGAAATTGTTATAATCTTTTTGAGACAGACAGAGTTTTCTTTTGGTGGTATTTATGCACCACTGTGTTTTTTTTATGCTAAAAAAAATAAAAAAGACTGAAAATTTAGTTTTTCTTAGTTTCTGTTAGAAAAATGTGTAAATAAGTAATTTTTCTCCTTCACTGAAGCGTGTTGATGAGGCTGCACTGATGGGCACTGATGAGGTGACACTGATAGACATTGATGAGACAGCACTGAAGGGCACTGATAAGGAGGCACTAATATGCTGCACTGATGGGCACTGATAGGCAGCACTAATGAGCACTGATAGGTGCCACTGATGGGCACTGATAGGTGGTACTTATGGGCACTGATAGGCAGCATGGATAGGCGACACTGATGGGAACTGATTGGCAGCACGGATAGGCGGCACTGATGGGTACTGATTGGTGGCACTGATGGGTGACACTTATGGGCACTGATGGGCAGCACTGATGAGCAGGCATTGATGGGCACTGAAAAACAGCACTGATTGGCATCACTGCTGGACACTGATGAGCACTGGTGGACATCACTGCTGGGCACTGTTGGGGCTGCACTGATAATCAGGGCACTGATAATCAGTGCCCTGATTATCTGTACAGGTCTCCCCTGAGAGGAAATGATCAGTGTGAGAAGAGAAAAGCCAATAACCGGCATTTCCTTGTTTACATGTGATCAGCTGTGATTGGACACAGCTGTTCACATGGGTAAAGAGCTGCGTCATCGGCTCTTTACCGAGATCGGGGATGCGCAGTGCGCCAGAGACAAAGCATGCCGCTAATCACCACGCTGCGTGCCCCTGCGAGCGCTCAAACGCAGCGAGAGTGGGATAACGTCATATGATGTTTTCCCAGAACAAGAGAACCACCCCACCGCCGTCAATTGGGACTAGAACATCTGTCAGGGTTTTATTGCTGTCTGTGCCCGCATTTGGGAGATTCACTTGCAGAGAGTGCTGATCAGAGTGTTCTGGCGGGGGGCTGTCCCCCTGTCAGAACACAACAGCTCAGCAGGGGAGATCGCTAAACTAACCTTGCATGGTAAGTACAGCGACTCTGACTGGAGCTGACCGAGTTGAACGAAAGAAAAACTAATAGTGTGTGCCTGCCTTTACTCTATCCAATATGAAAAAAATGCCATTAGTGACACTTTAAAATCTATTTATTATTACTCAAGCAATTAATCTTGCACATACATAGTATACATGAATTATTTTATCAGGCTAAATTATAGGGATTCCATTCAATAAACACTAGAAGGTCATAGCTAGATAGCATAAATGATCCAAAATGTCAAAAATGACATTATATGTCTCACTTAGAAAGTGATTAAACTATGGGTGGCAGACCTATCATATACTGTAGCTATGTTTGAAAAACACCAGCTAAATGAACTAATCAAAAATTTTGATCATTTATATGACATTTAAGCCAGCCAATCCCATTAATAGATTAATAAGGTATAAATGATGAGGTGTGCGTGTTCCGGAGACAGAAGATTTCAACTAACGCAGAAGCCAGCAGCACTAGGGAGTAGGACACGTTGTGCTGATAGTAAGTAATGTCCATTGTGCTGAATTTTTGACTAAACCTAGGCTTTAAAGAAGAGTGAGAATACCTAACTAGTATTACTAGGAGTCATACTATATATCTCATTAATAAATATAGCATTATCCCCTACGAACGGCCTCAGACTCGCTGACACCACCAGAATACTTTGTCTGGGAGCATTTAGCAGACACACACAAATTATACACACCCCCCTTTAAAGAGAAGCAGACTGTATTGGCAGATTAAAAGGCACATAAGATAACGAAACAGGTTGGTACATAAAAAAAAAAATCAGCACACATGAACAAAATAGCAAAATGTACAGTATACTCCACAGAAGTACTTCTAGGGCCAAATCCCAGCTTATACTGTAATATAAACGGTAGCTCTCCACATGAGAAGTTACCTCTCAAGGTGATTATAAACCCTAGCTTTTTATTTTTTTAAAATAACAAACATATCATACTTACCTCCAATGTGCAGATCATTTTGCACAGTGTGGCCCCGATCATCGTCTTCTGGGGTTCCCCAGCGGCTCTCGCGGCTCCTCCCTGCATCAGATAACCCCCTAGGAGAAGCGCTCTCCCGGGGGGGTTACCTTGCGGGCACGCTCCCGAGTCCAGCATTTGTGTCCATTGCCCTGCCCCCCCCCCGAAACCAGCGTCATTGGATTTGATTGACAGCAGTGGGAGCCAATGGCTGCGCTGCTATCAATCTATCCAATCAAGAGCCGGGACCCCGTGGAGAGAGGGAGAATGTGTCTCGACCTACGGAAATACGGGGCTCAGGTAATTAAAATGGGGGGGCTTTTTCACCTTAATGCATAGGATGCATTAAGGTGAAAAAACACAAGGGTTTACAACCCCTTTAAGGCTCCGTTCACATATGTTGTGGCCGCGGCTCATAGAATGGGGTCCGGTGCATCCCTGTTCACCGATTCAGGTGCAAATCAGGTCAGAATTTTTGCCTGAATTCACACCTGAATTGGACCAGAAGACGCACAGGACCTGTCTTCAATGCGGACCGCGGCCACCCTGGAGCTGTGTGAACTGGCTCCTTTGAGAGCCGGTCACACTCTCCTGTAATGAGAAATGGATGCGGGGAAACCCGCATCCAATTCGCATATGTGTGAACCTGGCCTTAGTGACCACAGAGAACTACAAAGAGGTGGAGAAGGCTACTTCACTTGAGCACTCTCAAACAAAGGGGCTAGGCTTAGGCCTTTAGAATTTGTTCTTTGTAATAGAAACCCAGTTCTTCCCTCAGGAATATAGTATCTCAGGCAAGTCTTTTATATGAAATGTTTGCTGGCTACATTGGGGCCCTTTAAAACTGTTGGTGCGTAAGGTGTTGAGAATGAATCAAAGGATAGCGTTAACAGTAGTATATTGTACAGGTTGGGCTCAGTAGATATAAAATTCCTTTGTTACAGCAGGTGCGAAGAGTGGAGCAGGGCCAAGGGTAGTAGATGGGGTAAAAGAGATTTGAAAGTTTTGCAGCAATGGGCATCAGGTGGAAAGCAGAGCAAAGTCAGCATTTTGGAGTACTAACGACCTTATGCTCTATGTATGATTTTGATAACCAACCATGGATCAACAATGGATGCAGCAGCAGGTGTGATAAATCTCTAGGTGGAGAATGTCAGTGGAATCGTAAATGACTCAATAATAAGTCTAATACCGCATACACATGATTGGAATTTCCGTCAACAAATGTTCGATGTGAGCTTTTGGTCGGAAGTTCCGACCGTGTGTAGGCTCCATCGGACATTTGCTGTCGGAATTTCCGATAACAAATGTTTGAGAGCAGGTTCTCAATTTTTCCGACAAGAAAATTTCGACCATGTGTAGCCATTTCCGACGCACAAAAGTGCTGCGCATGCTCAAAATCAATTCGAAGCATGATTGGAATCATTGTACTTTTTCTCGGCTCGTTGTAGTGTTGTACAGGAGATTATACAGTACCGTATTTATCGGCGTATAACACGCACCGGCGTATAACACGCACCCCAAGTTTAGGAGGAAATTTTAGGGAAAAAAACTTTTAGGAGGGAAGTTTAAGGAAAAATAACTTACATTTAAATGCAGCCTTGTCAGTGTCCATTGCAGCCTTGTCACAGTGCAGCCTTGTCAGTGTCCATTGCAGCCTTGTCACAGTGCAGCCTTGTCAGTGTCCATTGCAGCCTTGTCACAGTGCAGCCTGGTCACAGTGCAGCCTTGTCAGTGTCCATTGCAGCCTTGCCCCAGAGTCGCCGTGCAGCCTTGCCCCAGAGTCGCCGTGCAGCCTTGCCCCAGAGTTGCCGTGCAGCATTTTAAAATTGGCGCCGAGACTGTGCGGACACCGCAGAGAACGCCGAAAACGCCGGGGACGCAGGGACGCAGGGACTGGGCGGAGCCGCCACCGAGATACACATAGCCGAGTGTACTCGGCTATACTCGGCTTTTCTCGGCTCCGCTCACAGTCACGCCGAGTCCCGCCCTATGATGGACATAACACAGGTCCAATGGCGGGACTGGGCGTGACTGTGAGCGGAGCCGAGAAAAGCCGAGTATAGCCGAGTACATTCGGCTATGTGTATCTCGCTCCGCTCCGCTCCCAGTCAGCGGAGACAGCTCAGGGATGTGGATATCAGCGTATAACACGCACCCACGATTTTCCCCTGATTTTCAGGGGAAAAAAGTGCGTGTTATACGCCGATAAATACGGTATTTGGAATATGGGTCAAGGACCCTCTCATCAGATTCCTCTCTAGGCAGTCCTCTGGTGGCAGCAAGTGCTCTGTATGGTAGGGGGGGGGCCTTATTCAGTGGTACTGCAACGCCAGCCGGTATTGCTACAGTGCCTCTCTGGAATGACCTCCGGTTCCAGCCTCCAGCACAGCAATCCATTCTCTCTCTCTGGGCAGAGCACAGCTCAGCACAGGACAGCACTCTTCTCCGGTTGGCACGCTTCCCCCAAATTACCCAGATCTTTCCAGGGCTTTTGCTTTTATCGAACCCCTCCTACTCCCAGGTGCTTATGGTCCCTGTAGTTGTGACCCAGGGATGGCTATAGTTAAAATCCTTCTTACAGATCTACAACTCCCAGACTGCTCCTGTGCAACCTGTACAAAACCAGTCACAGCAAACACCATCTTGTGGACAAATTAAGTTCTGCAATTCAGTAACATTGTTAGTGTTACATAAACAAACGTGATTGCTGTGGAGGAGGCCCTTGTTGTCCTAGGCCACATCCTAGGTTGTCTATGCAGACATCTGGCCCCCGATTATATGACTGTATGCAAACTGAGACATCTGTTTTCACTGAAATATAAGAAGCAAGTTATATAGCTAATGGCCTGTTCAAATGCACCTTTCAAGTTCATTATAAACTCAGTGCATATCCCATTTAGACCTATAAATTTATTGGAACTGACTTCAAACGATCAGTATGATTCCGTTACAAGCTGCTTTATATATACAACTGTAACCCTCCATCATTTGTTGTTATTGTATACATAGAAATAAGGTCAACACTTTGGCAATTTAGACAGGCAGCTTTATGAGGGTAGGTGTGAATTTAATTATGTGTCAGTCCTTGCGTGAATGTTATGAGATCGATAAGTGTTTTCATTGTGTGACGAGCTTGCTGAATATGCATTGGTGGGGGAGGACAGCTAAAGCCCTTCCAGTGGCTCGTGGCTGTGTGAGAAGCAATTAGCTGAAAGGCAAACACGTGAGTCAATGGTTTAACAATAACCAAGTCGTTTTGGTCAGGATGTGTTAATTTCTGCTTTATCAATGTGCTCATTTCTGAGGGCTCATTTATTAGTTTGATTTATTGGTGTCATGGGCATGCTTTCTAGTGTTGTATAAGTAATGGTGGTATCTTCCCCTTCAATTAATATGATCCCTTTAGTTGAATACCCTTGCAGTAATAATCGCGGACGTTTCATCTGCTACAAAGGATTCAAAAAAGTCTTCTTGGTGCATTTTATCACTTGAGATTTTATGTTCAAGGGCTCAGTCTGATGTGCTTTACATCTCCCATTGCACCTGCATTATCGTGCAGTGTGAGCTCTCAGTTTGTCACATTATAAATTGTTTTTAATACATGTTTCTTTAAATAGTTAATAATTATACCTGAGAATTTGGGAAGCTATATTTGCTTATTGCATAAACACATTTTGCCTCCTGGTTAGTAGTGCTGAACCATGATTGTGCTTTGCTGTCTCCCCTAATTTAGTTTTGGGGGTTATTTGCCAATGCTGAAGAGTGCAAAATCTGGTGCAGCTCTGCATAGAAACCAATCAGCTCCGAGGTTTTTTTGCCAATGCTTAAAGTGACTGTAAAGTCTTGTTTTTATTTTCTCTAAAAATAACAAACATGTTATACTTACCTGCACTGTGTAGTGGATTTGCACAGAGCAGCCCCGATCCTTCTCTTCTCGGGTCCCTCTTTGGCTCTCCTGGCCCCTCCCTCCTGTTGAGTGCCCCCAGATTGCTATGGGGGCACCCGAGCCAAGTCACAGCTCTGTGTGCCCATTCAGACACAGAGCCCCCTTTCGGCCCTGCCCCTCTCTCTCCTGATTGGCTAGCTGACATTAAGTGAGAGCAGCGGGAGCCGATGACACTGCTGTTGTGTCTCAGCCAGTCAGGAGGAGAGTCCCGGACGGTCGAGGAACTTGTGGACATCGCTGGAGAGAGATGGGGCTCAGGTAAGTATGAGGGGGGCTGGAGGGCAGCTGCTGCACACAGAATGCATTAACATAAAAAACCTTCTGACTTTACAACCCCTTTAAAATGATTGTAAAGGCAAAGGTTTTTTCATCTTAATGCATTATATGCATTAAGATAAAAAGCCTTCTTTGTACAGCAGCCCCCCTCAACCCCTTTAACACTTACCTGAGGTCCCTCTAGATCGAGCAATGTTGCAGGAATGTCTCAGCTGCCCGGGACTCCTGTCCTCATTTGCTGAGACAGCAGCGCCGTGCCATTGGCTCCCGCTGCTGTCAATCAAAGCCAGTCAGCCAATGAGGAGAAAAAAGGGGTGGGGCCGGGCCATGGCTCCATGTCTGAATAGACACAGTGAGCTGTGGCTCGGCTCGGGTGCCCCCATAGCAAACTGCTTGCTGTGGGGGCACTCAACAGGAGGGAGTGGCCAGAAGCACTGATGAGGGACCCAAAAAGAGGAGGATTTGGGCTGCTCTGTGCATAACCACTGCACAGAGCAGGTAAGTATAAAATGTTTGTTATTTTTAACAAAAAAAATAAATTTACTTTACAATTACTTCAATTGAACAAGCTGAAGTTAGAAGCTGATTGGCTACCATGCACAGCTGCACCAGATTCTGAGTGCTCCAGTTTTTATAAACCTTCCCCACAGTTTCCTCTGAATGAATCAAGTAAGTATTTCAAATCTATTTACTACAGCTAGCGGCATGAGGATTAAAAGTAATCAATGCTGATTGGGAGAGTGAAGTTCCACTTTAACAAAAATAATTTTTGGGTCAACACAATAATAAATCAAATTTACTCACGTGTGATAAACTAACCAGACCTAATGGATGAATGATTTGATAAATGATGAACGATATTTGTTACCTAGATTTTCTCCATAAACTGACTAAATTGTTTATTCAATGAGGAACTTTAGTCTCCTCTTATCCCTGCCACCTGCACCGCCATTATAATGTGGCAAAGAGTACTTCCCAGCATTTGGGTCCAGGCAAAGTCTTTCGGGACATCTGGGCATGCGCAGTTTGGTTTTCTGCACAGATTTGTATTTTTTATGATAGCTGTCTTTGCACAAGTGTGGGGGAAACCCACACGTGGGCAGATGGTTGGGCAACCCATGCATACACTGCCACAGGGCTCACTCAGGCTCTGTTCACATCTAGGCGTGCCGCGGAATCTGAATCCTGGAACTTCTTTTGGGCGACAGGTTTAATGCAATTCGTCGGGCGACAATCGCTACAACATCGCGCCATTATCGGGGTGCCATTGGCAGTGACGGTGATCACAAGGGTGGTGCAGTGATTCGTGATCTTGGGCAGAATCGTGGCGATGTGAACGGAGCCTCAGGACCCGAAGTCCTGTAACACATCTGTGTTTTAAAAATGTTTCAGCAGATAACATCCTAGGAAATACACCTTGGTTAAGTTTTACATATAATAAATGCATTTAAAATGCAAATAAATATGTACCAAGAGAACAAAGAAAGTGCATAAAACCATTAAATTGTGAATTCCAGCCTTGAACATACAGTAAGCACTTCTTACAATGGCCTTCAGTGCCACTTTGAAACATACACAAACCAACTATAAGCAAAAACAATGGCTACAAATTTGCAAGGTCTTGTGTACCACAGTAGCATACTGTAATATTTTAGCAATAGGCGATAAACCTTTGAAAATGTTTATCCTCTAAAGTGAACCTACCAATTTGTTCGAGCTTTTAAGTAAAAATCATGCATAAGATAAGCAATTAACCTATGTAGATAAGCCCTAGCCACCATCCCACTGTCTAAAAAAATAAGAATGCCTTAAAGCGAACCTTCACTCAATAATTACACTTTCCACCAGCCCAATCCTCCAATACTGTATACAACATAAAAAAGCACACCGTTCTTTTTTTTTAATTTTGCAAAGCAAAATTACCAACAAGTAGCCACCTGAGAAAGCCAAAATTGAGAGATACATAGAGCATTCAGCAGATCATACATACATGAGAATATGAATACTCATAGAGCTACTTTCATATGAAAAGGTACATTAGGAATACAGTGAGCCAGAGCGTATTAAGTTAGAGACAATTCCTTCATCTCTCAGCAATTTTATTTTATTTTTTAAATAAATGTTATTCGGGTTTACCATAGTACATCAATGTTGAAGCGAAATAACAGATCAGAATAAAATATAATCCAAACCAAATAAAAGAAAGAACAGACTTTGCTCAAAGATTACGGGAGCAGAGTTTGGAACTGCATTAGCACTAAAAATGAAAAAGACCTAGTATCTGCTCCTATGTTCTGCCTGCCAGTAGATATGGGCAGAACAAAGTAGAAGTAACTGATAAGCGTGGATTATAGGGGTAACTTCATCAAATACCGCTGAGCGGTAGTGCTAAATATGCAGTATCTTTATACACCTTATAAGGACTCATAACTAGTGAATAAAGTACAAAAGATTCAGGAAGAGTAAGGATTAATGGCAAGCCCATTAGAGGATGGGTGCAGACAGCACTCCGCAAGGGGGTTCACTGCCCAAGTTGGGTTTGAAGACAAGTAGTTTGAGTTTGCCCAAGGAATTGGTAAGTATTGCCTTGGCTTACCAGGTGGTGTATTGAAAGGTGACCATGAGTTGTTGGATTTCCGTCAGTGAGAATGAGTATTCTATAAAGACTTTCCAGCGGGTGAAGAAGCGCTTGGTGGTCCCAAGGTTCAGGTAGCATAGTATCCTCGCTCAGCTATTTAATTGCGATCAGCATAACAGTTGAATAAGTAGTGAACACACTTTAATACCTTCTTAGACAATGACTTAAGCCCCGTACACACGATCGGTTTGACTGATGAAAACCGTCCGATGGATGGTTTTCATCAGACCAACCGATCGTGTATGGTACCCATCGGTCTTTTTTCCATCGGTTTTAAAAAATAGAACTTGTTTTAAAATTTTCTGATGGATCAAAAACCAATGGTAATTTCCAATCGTCTATGGGCAAGTCCATCGGTTAAAAAACCCACGCATGCTCAGACTGAATTAGGAGACGGGAGCGCTCGTTCTGGTAAAACTAGCGTTTCTAATGGAGAGAGCACATTCGTCATTCTGCAAGTTATTGCTTCGTTTAATGCAGCGCATGTTTTTTTTGCTTTAGAACGGTGTTTAAAATGTCATTTTTGCTGCAGATCTTTATCACGAGTTCTGACAAACTTATGTTTTTCTTCTTTCTTGTGATCTTAGGAATAATTAGTTTAATTCTTAAAGGCCGACCTCACAAATTACACCAAATTTTTTTTTTTTGGTATTTAAAATTGTTGTGCATTTTTTGGTGTGTCAATTTCTCACAACAACATTTTTTATTTTATCGTTTCCTCATGGAGGTTGGTGTCCCTTGTTATTAATTACACATTGTATTTATGAAATGTTATTGCTACTCCAAAAAAAAACAAACACATCAGGCATGTATGTTGGCTGAAATCAAATTTCCATTTATTTAGGAAAAAAAGCAAACAAAAAATGAAGGGCAACTATTCCGAAATTAGCAGAAAATATCAATTCATGAGATCCCAAATGCAGACATGACTATGATGAATAATAAAATCAACAACAGCATGAAATCAGGAGCAGCAGCCAAAGACATACATCATCCCAAGCTGTGGTACTCCATCACCCTGCAACTTCTGGAAGAGCAGCTCGAGGCCAGAGAATCACCTCCTGCTCTTCCCTGTAGCCTTCCTTCCATGCTTCCCTTCAGCGTTCTCTCCACGGCCCCGTCCACTCATCCTTGCAGGCTGGGCCACTGTGGGTGGTGAAGTGGCAGGAGGAGGAGGAGAAGGAGGAGAGGGATTGGCCTGATGTGACAGATGGGTGGCCTCAGTCAGCTGCCCCCTCGCCCCCTTGTGTACGGCCGTGTAGATAAGGTGCTCACAGAGGGCCCGTTGTCCCGCCTCCATTTGGAGCAACTTATCTGCCAGGTAACTACTGAAACCCTCCGTAGGGTTGAGGGGGTCCCTCATGATGGCAGCAGCCTCACGAATCATCTTTAGTGACTCCTCCTCCACTTGTATCATCCGCCGATGTTTTGGCGGTCTGACGTGGAGGGGAGCCACTTGGGAGACTGTACTGCCACTAGGCCTGGGGACCTGCTGAGTCCCACTTGGCCCTGCCTCCTCCTGCCTGCCACACTCCTGAGCCTCTTCCTCCTGGCTTGCCTCATCCTGTTTATAAAAATAAAATAAAAATTTTATTATTTGGGGAATCTATCACACACAATTTGGATATCATGACTGGTGCATATTTTTTTTTTTGGGGGGGGGGGATGTTATCATTTTGGGCTAATCCAACCATTTCATCACAATATTACTTAGTGGACAATAATTATGTGCTAAAATACTATACCTGGCTGAAGATGCGAAGATCTGGCTCTTCAAGTTCAGGAGGCTCCTCCTTCGCCTCTGCAGGGGTGGAGGGAAGGGTGGAAGGAACGCTGGAGGGAAGGGTGGAAGGAAGGGTTGAGGGAAGGCTGGAAATAGATTCCCTGGCCTCGATCTGGTCATCCAGAAATTGAACATGTTTGTAGTACCACAGCTTGGGCTGTACTACATCGTCGGCTGCTGCTCCTGATCTCTTCGACTCGCGCACTTCCTTGTATTTTTTTTTTATAGGAATTACGCAGGTTGTTGATTTTATTATTGATCATAGTGTAGTCTGCATCTGGGATCCATGGCTTCATATCCTCTGCTAATTTGCAAATAGTTGCCCGACGTACATCACTCTTGTGGTACGCTGGGTGTTTCAGTTCCCACAGGTTGCGCTGTTCCTTATATTTGTCTATAAAAATCAGCATCACCTCCGGCTCACGTAGTTTATGCATCTTTTGTGATCAGCAAGTAAAAAAACAAGGAAAAAAAAAAGACAGATCAGATTTGATTCTCCTCAACTTATCACAATATTGGCCTTTACAATCATGAACCATTATAGGCCACTGCAGGCCAGAGTTCCCTTCTTACCTTAGTTGAGTTTGTTTGTTCACTTCCGGTCGTCCTTACTCCGCGCATCCCTAATAACTTCTTTCCCCTTTTTATACCCTGCGCATGCGTGTAACTCCGCCCTCGTCGCCGGCCCATGACTGACTTTTTCTGTATTTCCCCGCCCCTTAACGATCGGCGCACAGTGTGAGACGGCGACATGTCGCAGACACAGGTGGCTTCTTTAGTAGAAATTACCGACGAGGAAAGCCCGGAGGCAGAAACATCCCAATCCAGTAAAAAAGATACAAGGCAACTAATATGTCTTTTGCTGAGATGGCAGAGATGGTGGACATTCTGCGGAGGAAGGATTACGATGGCAAGCATGGCCCATACGACACCCCTAATCTCCGGAAGTCACAAATTATGGACAAAGTGGCGAAGACTCTCTATAAAAAATATGGGGTCAGGAGATCCAAGGAACAACTCCGTAAAAGGTGATCTGACCTAAAGCTGAGGGAGCCGGAGCAGTATAGGAAGTTTCTAAAAAGCATAGAAAAAAGAAATTTTTTTTTTACTGTGTTCTTTCACATTGTAATATGTATTCTTCCATGTTTTGCACCATGTGCTTGGCTTATGTTAAGTTGAGAGTCCACTTATTTGGTAAATGTGTGGTAGAAAAAACTTGCTGCTCTTCCCCCAAACATGTCTGGCACATATCCACGTAAACTACATGTGGGCATGCCTCATTTTACTTAAACAATGTTTGTCTACACATTGTTGGCTAGATGATGTGTTGTAAGTAAAACTAGAATGTGAATGAAAACTGTATTCTGGGTAAAGGAGATGACACTCCAGCAGTTGTGTACTCAGCTTTTTTTTCTGGATCAAGATACTATAGTCTGGGCCACATGACCAAATTTATAAACGGTGTCACACACAGGTGGTCCAGTGGATACCTTGGTGGTTATCCAAGTGTATTTGTGAGTGTCCTCAAAAATAACATGTTGCTTTGTAGAGTTCGCAAGATCTCATATGTTCATCTTGGAACTCAGGGCCAAATATCAATTGTACCCCACTTCAAAACAATGAATCCATTTTCAGAACTAAAATCTCTGAGTGCTAAAGGATACATTATTTTTGACATTCCCATAGGGGAGAGGAGACTGGGAGGACACCATGCTCAGGAGACGAGGAACCAAACACCACAGAAACTCCCCGAAGATCACAAAGCAGACCAAGATCAGCATGTTCAGGAAGCGGAGGTGGAGGAAGCGGAGGTGGAGGAAGGGGAGGTGGAGCTTATCAGCACAACAGGTCAGTGTCTGTCACCGCAACTTCAAGATAAATACAGATGTAGGCCTGCATAGTTCAAAATTATTATTTTTTTTAGGGACTGAACGTGGGGGTGTGTCAGGAAGTCCAAATCCTCCATTCTCGAGTACCAGCGCCAAAATAATCATTCAGGAAATCATGGAATGCAGTAGCGAAATGGACATTATGAGAAAGAGAATGAATGTGATTGAGCAAAAATATAAAAACATTATAGATATTTTGGGGAGAATAGTGTGAACCCCCCCCCCTGTTTTTGTGTTTTGTTATGCGTCACAAATTTGCAATGTGATTTCCACCAGCCCAAATGTGAAGATGCACACAGTGACTCAACATGTGCTATCTGCCGTCACAGGATATCTATGTCCCTGTTTTGGGGGTGCAACCTCTTCCTCCCTATTCAAGTAGGTGAGAGGAAGGGTTTTCACCCCCAAAGCACGTCCATTGATCCCCCATGATGGCAGATAGCACATGTTTATCTTAGCCATGGGATCATGTTGAAGATACCCATTTGAGCCCCAAAAAAAAAGTGTGGTTCTTCACATTTGGGATGGATCAGGGGTGACATTACCCCATCTCATGTTTGTCTTTTTCACTGTGTTATTTTTTTACTTTTTCCCAAAAAATTTGGGGGATTTTGACCCATGCAGGTTTCTGCAAAAAAAGCCGGCCAAAAAAAAAAAAGGCTAGAATATCGAAAACCACCAAAAAATGTGGTGCTAAAAAAAAAAACATTCGGGAAGTTCTTTCTATGCTCAATAGCAGTTCTGAAGATGCAAAAACAAGGTTTTTACCTGTGAGAATTGAGGCTATTTACTAAGGACAAATACACTTGGCACTACTAGAACCTGGGAGACACATAAACCCAAAATACAAGAATGACAACACAAGTTTGTAGTAAATATAATTTTTTTTTATTTTAAAAATGGTATAAAAGGTCAGATGTGGTCTGGCATTGCGATGGCCCCCCTACCCGTGAAGTACTCTACGTATTTCTGACGTACTTCACGGGCACTTTGGGGGGCCAAGCCAGTACGGGCAGTGTTGAGGCCGGTCAGAATGGTCATTTCGGATGGACCGGTCTCAGGCCCAACTGATGACACATAGGTAGAAGAGAATTGTCTTAGAAAGTTGTGCAATATGCAGCAGCAGTACACAATGTTGTTCAGTTTATATTCCGCCAAATGTATAGCTGTCTGAAACAGGCGGAATCGGCTGGCCATTATCCCGAAGGCATTCTCCACAACTCTCCGGGCTCTGGCCAGCTGGTAATTAAAAACCCTCCTCTCCGGGGTGAGGGTGCGTTGGGGAAACGGCCGCATGAGGTGTGGTCCAAGTCCAAAAGCTTCATCCGCGATGAAAACGAACGGTAGCCCTTCTACGTTCTCTGCATCTGGAGGCAGTGCAAGACCCCCAGCCTGCAGATGGTGAGCGAACTCCGTCTCTGCGAATACTCCGCCATCGGACATCCAGCCGTTTTTCCCCACGTCCACATACAGGAACTTGTACCGTGCTGACACCACCGCCATTAACACTATGCTATTAAAACCTTTATAGTTAAAATAGTATGACCCCGAACGGGGTGGCGGCACTATGTGGACGTGCTTCCCATCAATTGCCCCTCCGCAGTTGGGGAAGTCCCACCGCTGGGCAAATTGATCTGCCACAGTCAGCCATTCCTGTGGTGTGCTAGGGAACTGTGGAGTCAAACAAAAAGAAGACATTAGTACGGTTTATGTTTACAGTGCAAGCAGATTACACACAAAAACATTGTTGACCAACATCATTCTAACACTATTATTTAAGGGAGTATTTCCTACCAATAAACAAAGGCCCACTTAGCAGATGCCTCACCCCCGCTGAGTGGACATTTTAAAATAATCTAAGGGGGGGGCTTCAGGTGATTGTGGGGGATCCAAATAAAGGCTCTACCACTCTGCTGAACTTGATTGAGAACTAAAACTATTTTTACATCTTTAGGGGGGGGAGGGAGGGTTGTCAAACTTTGAGGGCACTGACCCCAAAAATGTTAAAAGGAAAATAGAAGGCTAGCTGGGTTTGGGCCCAGGAAAGCATGCTGGAGAGGTTAGTGAAGGGAAATAGGCATGTAGGGCCCAAAAAAGGCCTTTACAGGTAAAAACATGCATTGTGAAAATGGGGACATTACCAGGATATTACAAACAGGCAAATTTGGGTTAGGAGGCAAAAAATTTAGAACATTATCAAACAATACAAACATATAATGTTATGTTAAAGGTGAAAAATTACCTTCATATAGTCCTTCTGCAGGACCTGAATAATGGCCGAACACGTCTCAGGGATAATGATCCCGAGAGCCTGGGGGGAGATGCCTGTTGGGAACTTGAGGTCCTGCAAGCTTCTCACAGTCGCCAGGTATCTCAACGTGGCAATAAGCCTCTGCTCGGCAGTGATGGCCTGGCGCATCACAGTGTCCTGCCTCGTGATATAGGGGGACAGCAAATCCAACAGACTGTGAAAAACGGGGTCCGTCATCCTGAGATAATTCCTGAAATCATCAGGATTATTCTCATGGATTTCCCGCAGCAGAGGCATATGAGAGAATTGGTCCCACTGGAGCAACCAATTCTTAGTCCATGAACTCCTCCTCACCCTGTTCACAGACTGAACTCGGGTTACAGTGTTAACTGCAACACCAAGTCCAAAGCCAGCACGAGCTCGAGAACGAGAACGCACTTCAAACATGGTTTTAAACCGGTCGGCTGGTCAGAACGAACTCAAACAGAATGCACCGTGGAACAGCAAGGCCTGAGAAGAACGACCTGAAAAACAGTAAACGAACGGCCAAGAAGGCACTGCAAGGCAGTAACGACCTGACTGCACGCACTGAATAACAAATACGAACCCACAAGCACAAACTGAACACCAGGAAACGATCTGCAAAGCACGGAGACTGAAAAGCGCGAATCGGCTCTCACCAAACTTTTACTAACACGCGGTAACACGAAATCAGCAAAAGCAGCCCAAGGGGTGGCGCCATTAGATTTGTTAGGCCCTTTTATAGCGCGTCGTACGTGTTGTACGTGCCGTCGTTTTCTTGCCATCGGTTTTTTGACTGATGGTGTGTGGCCAAGACTGATGAAAAACAGTTTCATCGTATTTCCGATGGTCAAATCCATCGGACGAAAATCCATAGGTTATCCGATCGTGTGTACAGGGCTTCAGTATATGAAGAACTACCCGTCATTAGGGCTTGGAACCCAGCGTCCAACTCAAAATGTCTCCAGTAGCCAACACTGAGGACGGAAAAGAAAGAAAGCCAGATATATTTCTGCATATAAGCAGAGCAACCAGTCGGGTAGGTACGTGAACAAAAACTTTGCCTTAGGTATCTCTCGGAGCAAAATAATTTCTCGTGGATAAAAGAGGGAAAAAAAGGGAGAAATTGAAAAATGGTAGTTGATGCTGTTGAGAGGAGGGTGCACCTCTGATCCGAAAGCTTGAGTACAGTTATAATGGAATCATTGCTCCTCAAGCGTCCATCACAAAAGACTGATAAGCTGACGAGTAAAGAAAGTCCATCCAACACAACCAAGCACATGGGTTTTTTTTAAATGTTCTTTTATCTTTTTTTTTTTAACTCGTGGTTGACTTGTCCCTGCCTCCATTCTCGATCTAATGCCTCCTCCACAACTTCACATATCCGCGGAGGGATTCCCCCCAGCATCCTGTCATCAGGGGAGCAGCAGTAAGAACCCAGAAGAGACAGCTGGCTTCCAATGATGAAGAGGAGGATGATGGCAGCATGAGACTGTATGTGCAGTGGTAGAGCAGCATGGGAGAAAAGGATAATGCAAAATTTGTTGTAAGTATGGTGCTTCTGGATAAAAGATCAATACAATATTGGGAATGAATGAACTGGGAATGAGCCAGCATCCGTAAAGGTACTCTTTAAGCTAGCACACACCAAGCTGAACTAGAGAAAATGAATAGATTTTCCTTGCTGATGATGGAATTTAGACTGCAGCAGCACCTGCAGCTGTCTGAATACCTGAACAATGACTGCATCTAATAGGATGCATTCACTGTTCGGCTGGGCTCCGCCGACTTTTTATTTGACTTTTGTCGAGCCAGGTGAACAGTGAAGTTGCCGGGGTCGGGGAGAACTGAAGAAATGTAACTTGTATGACTGTGTATGACTGTATGACAGTCACTTGTAAGAATTTTTTGATGTCTACACAGGGGAGGCTTTTACAGGTACAAAAACATGCTTAACCAGTAACCGTCCAGCCGCAGTCGTTATACTGCGGTAGGTCGATTCTCCTGGGCAAATTGCCGTAGCTGTACGTCAGGCGCGCGGCCGCCTAGGGGGCGTGCACCGGTGCATCCGCGGTGACCCGATTTTCTTCAGAACTGATAAGTCTCCAGGCCCAGGCCAATGATTTCTGGCCTGGACCTGGTGATTGGTTCAGGCGAATGAGAGACTGTCCTCTGCCTGTAAGTGAAAACACAGGCAGAGGAAGTGATGTCACCTCCCCTCATGGAATTATTTTCGGTTCTAGAGAGAGGACATCTAACTGTGAGTTGCACCAAAACTACACTAATACCAGTACAGTTAGGCACACATTTGACCCCCAATTGCCCCCCCGTTAACCCCTTCACTCCCTGTCACAGTGTCACCAAGTGCAGTTTTCAGATTTTTCACTGATCACTATACTGGTGTCACGTGTGACACTAATCAGCGTTAGGGCAGTTAGTAGTAGGCAGACATGGGAGTAAGTCACACATGTGCAAGTCACAAGCAAGTCTAAAGTCTTAACCTTCAAGTCTCAAGCAAGTCCCAAGTTACTGTGACGAAAAGCAAGCAAGTCAAGTCGAGTCCCTGCTAGAAGTCAAGCAAGTGAAGTCAAGTCATTTATTTTGGTCAAGTCGCAAATCAAGTCAAAATACTGATCTACCCCATACTGTATAAAAATAATAGGAGGGATAACAATAAATTATATTGGTTATTAGGGATGAGCCGAACACCCCCGGGTTCGGTTCGCACCAGAACCTTCGAACGGACCGAAAGTTCGCGCGAATTTTCGAACCCTATTCGTTATAATGGACGCGAACGTTCGAAATCAAAATTGCTAATTACAACGGCCAATATGCATGTTAATGTTATAAAACAGGTTTGGGGACCCGGGTCCTGCCCCAGGGGACATATATCAATGCAAAAAGAAATTTTAAAAACTAAAGTTTTTTCGGGAGCAGTCATTTTAATGATGCATAAAGTGAAAAAAAAAAAGTGAAATTTTCCTTTAAATATGGTACCTGGGGGGTGTCTAAAGTATGCCTGTGAAGTGGCATGTGTTTCCCGTGTTTAGAACTGTCCTTGCACAAAATGACATTTGTAAAGGAAAAAAAGAAGCCATTTAAAACCACTTGCGGCTTTAATGTCATGTCTTGTCCTGGCCGCCATATGGCTGAAAATCCTTGAGAAAAATGGCATGGCTACCCCATCACCCCCCCCCCCACCCCAGCCCCTTTGGGTCTTGTATGGATACTAAGGGGGACCCCGCACCCAAAATAAAACCCTATACCTACAACCCTATATACTCTGAACAGCAGTATATAGGTGGTGCAAACAAGACATGGACTGTAGGTTTGTTCTTAAGTAGAATCTGAACAGGTACATTATGAAGTGTAGCTACATCCCAAAAAAATCAATTTTTAAGCTTTTTGGAGAACATAGGGAGGGGTTATCACCCCTGTAACATTTGCTGTCTTTGCACATCTGTTCAGAACATGTCACCTCACTTTCCGTCCCAATGACAAATGTTTTTGGAAAAGTGGGGTTTTAATTGAAACAAGGATTGGTGATAAAGCATCAGTAGAGAGGAGATACCTTTTTCCCAAATTAAATCTAACAGGATAGAATTTTCCTTCCTAGGGGTAGATTTCCTCTCACTTCCTGTTTTCTCTTGCCGTTTGCAAGTAGGAGTCGTTTGTAAGTTGGATGTTTGAAAGTAGGGGCCTGCCGTATATACTCTGCAGAAATTTGCCCTATTAGATGTTGGTGTAGCCACAAGACTGGTGGGCACAGGAATGGGCCCTGCTGTGAGTTAATAGATCAAGATTTGTACTTGCATGCACCTGTTGAACCGGGCAGAAAAATTGGGCCTTTGGTGGTGGTGGTGGACGGTGTTGCCACAAGACTGTAAGCCCTCACAGTTACTCTTGGTGGGTGCAGGAATGGGCCCTGCTGTGAGTTATTAGATCAAGATTTGTAATTGCATGCACCTGTTGAACAGGGCAGAAAAATTGGGCCTTTGGTGGTGGTGGTGGTGGTGGACGGTGTTGCCACAAGACTGTAGGCCCTCATAGTTACTCTTGGTGGGCGCAGGAATGGGCCCTGCTGTGAACTATTAGATCAAGATTTGTAATTACACGCCCCTGTTAAACAGGGGCTGAAAAATTGTGCCTTAGGCATTGGTGCTGGTGCCACAACACTGCAACCCCTCACAGATACTGTACTTGGAGCACAGCAGTAACACCTGTTGTGAAGCATCTTTTTAAAAAATTGTAATTACACGCCCCTGTTATACAGGGGCTGAAAAATTGTGCCTTAGGCACTGGTGCTGGTGCCACAACACTGCAACCCCTCACAGATACTGTACTCTGAGCACAGCAATGAGACCTGTTGCAAAGCATTGCCTAAAAATTGTAATTACACGCCCCAACAGGGGCTGAAAAATTGTGCCTTAGGCACTGGTGCTGGTGCCACAACACTGCAACCCCTCACAGATACTGTACTCTGAGCACAGCAGTCACACCTGTTGCGAAGCATCTTTTTAAAAAAAATTAATTACACGCCCCTGTTATACAGGGGCTGAAGAATTGTGCCTTAGGCACTGGTGCTGGTGCCACAACACTGCAACCCCTCACAGATACTGTACTCTGAGCACAGCAATGAGACCTGTTGCAAAGCATTGCCTAAAAATTGTAATTACACGCCCCAACAGGGGCTGAAAAATTGTGCCTTAGGCACTGGTGCTGGTGCCACAACACTGCAACCCCTCACAGATACTGTACTCTGAGCACAGCAGTCACACCTGTTGCGAAGCATCTTTTTAAAAAAATTTAATTACACGCCCCTGTTATACAGGGGCTGAAAAATTGTGCCTTAGGCACTGGTGCTGGTGCCACAACACTGCAACCCCTCACAGATACTGTACTCTGAGCACAGCAATGAGACCTGTTGCAAAGCATTGCCTAAAAATTGTAATTACACGCCCCAACAGGGGCTGAAAAATTGTGCCTTAGGCACTGGTGCTGGTGCCACAACACTGCAACCCCTCACAGATACTGTACTCTGAGCACAGCAGTCACACCTGTTGCGAAGCATCTTTTTAAAAAATTGTAATTACACGCCCCTGTTATACAGGGGCTGAAAAATTGTGCCTTAGGAACTGGTGTGGTGGCATGGATCATTGAGGAGGAGGAAGAGGATAGTCAGTGAACATAACAGGACAGTCACTCAGCATCAGCATAGGCAGTCTTGAAGGGATGTGACATTATAAATTATTCCGTTATATCCGCTTCAGGTGTCTGGTAGCTGGTGGTGATCCAAGACTGATTCATTTTTATGAAGGTCAGTCGATCAACCGAGTCGGTGGACAGGCGCACCCTATGATCGGTGACAAATCCTCCAGCAGCACTGAATGTGCGTTCGGAAAGAACGCTGGATGCAGGACAGGCCAGTAGCTCAATTGCATACTGTGCAAGCTCTGGCCAGTGATCCATCCTCAGGACCCAGTAAGCCAGAGGATTTTCGGTGGGAAAGGTGTCCAAGTCTGACCTTGCCCCTAGGTATTCCTGCACCATGTATATCAGACGCTGGCGATGGTTGCTGGAACCGATCATACCTTGGGGCTGCGGACTAAAAAATTGTCTGAACGCATCGGTCAGACGTCCACCTTCCCCACCGCTCCTTCTGCTACTGACCGAAGCCTCAGCAACTTGTCGTCCAGGACCAGGAGTTTGTAACCTCCCAGTTTCTGGGAACGCGTTGCACAGACCTTTCTGCAAGGCCTCCCTGAGATGTCTCATCCTCTGCTCCCTCTGCGACGGCAAGATAAGGTCCGCAACCTTACCCTTGTACCGTGGATCAAGGAGAGTGGCCAGCCAGTAATGGTCACTCTCCTTGATCCGAAGAACACGAGGATCCTTCCGCAGGCTTTGCAGGATCAGGGAGGCCATGCAGCGTAGGTTAGCTGAGGCATTCGGTCCGGAGTCTTCTGGGTCACTGAGGATGACATGATCACCAGCCACCTCCTCCCAGCCACGTACAAGTCCACTGGTTTGTTGGGACTGTACATCATCCCTAAAAGACTGCTGCTGCTGATGCTGAGTGCCAGGCTCCACCTCCATGCTCACACAATCCTCCTCCTCCTCCTCCTCCTCTTCCTGTGTGATGGGTGGGACAGAAGGAACATTGTCTGGATAAAGGGGGCCTTGAGAGACAAGGAAGTCCTCCTCTTCCTGCCTCTGTTCTGCCTCAAGTGCCCTGTCCATTATCCCACGCAGCGTATGCTCCAACAGGTGGACAAGAGGTACAGTGTCACTGATGCATGCACTGTCACTGCTCACCATCCTCGTGGCCTCCTCAAATGGTGAGAGGACAGTGCATGCATCCCTGATCATGCTCCACTGGCGTGGGGAAAAAAAGCCAAGCTCCCCTGACCCTGTCCTGGTGCCGTAGTCGCAAAGGTACTCATTGATGGCCCTCTGCTGCGTGTGCAGTCGCTGCAGCATGGCCAACGTTGAGTTCCACCTGGTGGGCATGTCACATATTAGGCGGTTCTTGGGCAGGTTCAGCTCCTTTTGCAGCTCAGTCAGCCGAGCACTGGCATTATAAGATCGGCGGAAATGCACACAGACTTTCCTGGCCTGCCTCAGGACATCCTGTAAGCCTGGGAACCTGCCCAAGAACCGCTGCACCACCAGGTTGAGGACGTGAGCCATACAGGGCACATGGGTGAGCTGCCCCTGTCGCAGGGCGGAGAGGAGGTTGGTGCCATTATCAGAAACGACCATTCCTGGCTTAAGCTGGCGTGGCGTCAACCACCTCTCGGCCTGCCCCTGCAGAGCTGCCAGAACCTCTGGCCCAGTGTGGCTCCTGTCCCCCAAACACACCAGCGCAAGCACGGCATGGCATCTTTTTGCCTGCGTACTTGCGTAGCCCCTTGTACGCCTACGGAGCACCGCTGGTTCCGAGGACAGAGCACTCGAAGAGGACATGGAGGAAGAAGAAGAGGAGGGGGTGGAGGAGAGAGGTGTGTCACAACCAGTAGTAGCATTTTGGAGGCGTGGTGGCGGAACAACCTCCAACACTACTGCACCTTGTCCTGCATCCCTCCCAGCTACCAATAGAGTGACCCAATGGGCCGTGAAAGAAAGATAACGTCCCTGTCCATGCCTGCTGGACCATGAGTCAGCGGTAATATGCACCTTACCGCTGACCGCCCTGTCCAGCGAGGCATGGACATTGCCTTCCACATGCCAGTAGAGAGACGGAATCGCCTTCCGTGAGAAAAAGTGGCGTTTGGGAACCTGCCACTGAGGAACCGCACATTGAACAAACTCACGGAAGGGGGCCGAGTCTATCAACTGAAAAGGCAGCAGTTGAAGTGCTAGCAATTTAGCCAAGCTAGCATTCAACCGCTGGGCATGTGGATGGCTGGGAGTATACTTCTTTCGACGGTCCAGCAGCTGGGGCAGGGAAATTTGCCTGCTACAATCGGACGTCGGTGTACTGCAAGTACTTGGTTGTGACACACCTAATTCTACACCTTCAGTCCTCTCAGAGCAGCTTTCAGAGAGGACTGAAGATATAGTGGGGATGGAGATCCCAGCTGATGAGGAGCAAGGAGAGGTCCGCTTTGTTCTTTGGTGTGGGTCTTTTATGTGTGCTTGCCAACGAGCTGCATGGCAGGTCGACATATGTCTGCTCATGCTTGTGGTGCCCAAGCGGCTGATGTTTTGGCCACGCGAGATACGCTTGAGACAAATATTGCAAATAGCAGTGGTGCGATCTGATGCACTCGTCTCAAAAAAGGCCCACACCAAAGAACTTTTGTGATAACGTGCAGAGGCAGCGCCCTGCACAGGCGGAGCTCTGCGGTGTGGTACAGTTGCTGTGCTGGCCTCTAGCTGGCCTCCAGGGGGCATCCTGCCTCGTTGGACATGTGACGCTGCATCCTCCTCCTCCTCCTCCTCTCTCCCTTCAGGCACCCACGTGGAGTCAGTGACCTCATCATCCCCTCCCTCTTCACCACTAGAGCAAACCTGGCAGTAAGCTGCAGCTGGTGGAACACTACTGCCAGATTGCTGTCCTTCAGCATCCCCTCTCTCTGCGCGCACACTACTGACTTCCTCAAGCTGGGTATCATCATCCGAGCCTTCGAATCGTTGGGCATCCTCCTGGAGCATGTACCCAACACTGTGCTCAAACAGTTCGGGGGACTCCTCAGGAGGACATGGTGGGTCTAGGGAAGGGGTGGCTGATGATGCCATTGAGTACGCGTTGGCAGCTGCTCTGCCAGTACCCTGAGCCTGGGTGAGAGAGGATGAGGAGGATGAGGAGGGCTTGGTCATCCATTCTACCAAGCCTTCGGCATGATGCGGCTCCACATGTCCAGCTGCCGAAAACAAAGACAAGCGTGTCCCATGGCCACGTGCTGATGACGATGCACGACCACGTCCACGGCCAGCACTGTTGTCTCTAGAAACAGAGCCTGCCTGCCCTGTGTTCTTGCCTCGGCACGCTCTGCCTCTCCTTGGCGGTCTTCCAGCCATTGTAGTCGGTAGTGTATATAGTATAAAAAATAGAACTCCTATGTGTGCTCACAACACACTGTAGGTCCTATGGGTGCTGACACTAACACACTATAGGTACTATGTGTGCTGCTGACAAGAAAATATAGGAGCTCTGTTTGCTGCCACTAACACACTAGAAGTCCTATGGGTGCTGCTGAGAAGAAAATATAGGAGCTCTGTTTGCTGCCACTAACACACTAGAAGTCCTATGGGTGCTGCTGAGAAGAAAATATAGGAGCTCTGTTTGCTGCCACTAACACACTAGAAGTCCTATGGGTGCTGCTGAGAAGAAAATATAGGAGCTCTGTTTGCTGCCACTAACACACTAGAAGTCCTATGGGTGCTGCTGAGAAGAAAATATAGGAGCTCTGTTTGCTGCCACTAACACACTAGAAGTCCTATGGGTGCTGCTGAGAAGAAAATATAGGAGCTCTGTGTGATGCCACTAACACACTAGAAGTCCTATGGGTGCTGCTGAGAAGAAAATATAGGAGCTCTGTTTGCTGCCACTAACACACTAGAAGTCCTATGGGTGCTGCTGAGAAGAAAATATAGGAGCTCTGTTTGCTGCCACTAACACACTAGAAGTCCTATGGGTGCTGCTGAGAAGAAAATATAGGAGCTCTGTTTGCTGCCACTAACACACTAGAAGTCCTATGGGTGCTGCTGAGAAGAAAATATAGGAGCTCTGTGTGATGCCACTAACACACTAGAAGTCCTATGGGTGCTGCTGAGAAGAAAATATAGGAGCTCTGTTTGCTGCCACTAACACACTAGAAGTCCTATGGGTGCTGCTGAGAAGAAAATATAGGAGCTCTGTTTGCTGCCACTAACACACTAGAAGTCCTATGGGTGCTGCTGAGAAGAAAATATAGGAGCTCTGTTTGCTGCCACTAACACACTAGAAGTCCTATGGGTGCTGCTGAGAAGAAAATATAGGAGCTCTGTTTGCTGCCACTAACACACTAGAAGTCCTATGGGTGCTGCTGAGAAGAAAATATAGGAGCTCTGTTTGCTGCCACTAACACACTAGAAGTCCTATGGGTGCTGCTGAGAAGAAAATATAGGAGCTCTGTGTGATGCCACTAACACACTAGAAGTCCTATGGGTGCTGCTGAGAAGAAAATATAGGAGCTCTGTTTGCTGCCACTAACACACTAGAAGTCCTATGGGTGCTGCTGAGAAGAAAATATAGGAGCTCTGTTTGCTGCCACTAACACACTAGAAGTCCTATGGGTGCTGCTGAGAAGAAAATATAGGAGCTCTGTGTGATGCCACTAACACACTAGAAGTCCTATGGGTGCTGCTGAGAAGCAAATATAGGAGCTCTGTTTGCTGCCACTAACACACTAGAAGTCCTATGGGTGCTGCTGAGAAGAAAATATAGGAGCTCTGTGTGATGCCACTAACACACTAGAAGTCCTATGGGTGCTGCTGAGAAGAAAATATAGGAGCTCTGTTTGCTGCCACTAACACACTAGAAGTCCTATGGGTGCTGCTGAGAAGAAAATATAGGAGCTCTGTTTGCTGCCACTAACACACTAGAAGTCCTATGGGTGCTGCTGAGAAGAAAATATAGGAGCTCTGTTTGCTGCCACTAACACACTAGAAGTCCTATGGGTGCTGCTGAGAAGAAAATATAGGAGCTCTGTGTGATGCCACTAACACACTAGAAGTCCTATGGGTGCTGCTGAGAAGAAAATATAGGAGCTCTGTTTGCTGCCACTAACACACTAGAAGTCCTATGGGTGCTGTTGGGGTGCAATGCTGTGCTAACAGCACTGCGGTTGGTACTACTGCAATACTGTACTAACAGTAAGCACGCACCAGACTAATCCCCAGCAGCAGCTAATAACACACTAACTGTGCAATCAGCAGCAATGAACGATCAATGACTTAGGTAGCAATGGTTTAGCAAAGAAATAGCCAATGGTTTAGCAAAGAAGAGCAAATCTTTCAGTATCAAGCAAAGACAGAATCAGCAGACTAATCTCTCCTAAAGCCGGAACTCATGTGACCGGGGCCGATGGCGTGGCGGCCTTTTAAATGGTGGGGCGTGTACTAAAGCCCCTGAGCTGTAATTGGCTACAGCCGTCCTGCCTGTAGCCAATTATTGCTCTCCGAGTTTCGGGCGCTGTGATTGGCCAAGCATGCGGGGTCACAGTGCATGCTTGGCCAATCATCAGCCAGCAATGCACTGCGCCGGCCGCGCCGGCCGCAATGCATTGCGGGGCCGCTCGCATCACACGAATGTGATGCGAACGGCCCAAATAGTTCTGGGCTCGACGAGCGAGCGAACGCCCGATGCTCGATTCGAACATGGGTTCGAATCGAGCACCGGGCCCATCCCTATTGGTTATGTGCCCATGCCTCACTGTGCCTCACTGTGCCCATGCCTCACTGTGCCCATGCCTCACTGTGCCCATGCTTCACTGTGCCCATGCTTCACTGTGTCCATGCTTCACTGTGCCCGTCAGCCGTGTACCTGATCGGCGGCATCCCGGCGGCCATTCCAGTATTCAAAAGCCGCGCCTCCTCCTCGTCTGTGATAGGCAGAACACTCAATTTCCCAGCATTCAGTGTTCTGCCTATCATGGACATCTGCTCATCCTCATAACACAGACGAGGATAAGAGGATATCCGTGATAGGCTGAACACTGCCTGCTGTGAAATTGAGTGTTCCGCTTATCACAGACGAGGAGGCGTGGCTTTTGAACACTGCAATGGCCTGAACCCTGCGAACGCTAACAGTTGTCCCCATACTTCGGCATATATTTTTTACTCTTTTTTTTAGCACAGATTGCAATAAAAAAAAAGTTGTTTTATTGTGTTAATGTTTTATTGCTACCATTGTTTGCTTTGTATGCCACTCAGCTGCAGCACTGATTTATTTATCTTGACAGCAACAGCGTTTGCTCCCACGATACGTAAATCAGGAGGCGATTTCACCACCGCAGTTAAAAAAAAACGGTGCATGAATATCCATCATTAGAAGTGGGTGGATCCAGGGCTGTATTCTAATGGTGGGCATACCCACTGATCATTCTCTTTTTTCGTTCAGGACACAGACTGCATGAAAAAAAAGAACATTACAATATATGCCCAACAAGGACTAGCAGCGTACTGGTATGTTGCTGGACTTTGAGTGGTTATACCAGAATGATCACCTTGATATCGTTCTTTTCAGCCAGCGGTCGGCTTTCATGTAAAAGCAATTGTAGCGGCTAATTAGCCGCTAAACTGCTTTTACAAGCAGTGGGAGGGAATGCCCCCCCCCCTCCTGCCATCTTCCATGGTTTTCTCGGGCTCTCCTGTTCCACCGGGGAACCTGAGAATGCAGCAGGTAGTTCTGCCAGCTGACCATAGAGCTGATTGAAGACCAGAACAGCTCCAATCATCTCTATGGCCTCAGAAAATGGAAGCTACAAGCATTTTATGACTTTGGTTTCACTGGATATAAACAGCACCATTGGGAAATTGGGAAAGCATTTTATCACACCGATCTTGGTGGACAGAGGAGAGATCTAGAGTCTAATAGACCCCAATTTTTTTTTAAAAGAGTACCTGTCACTACCTATTGCTATAATAGTATAATTGCTATAATAGGGGATATTTACATTCCCTGTGATGACAATAAAAATTATTTAAAAAAAATGAAAGGAACAGTGTAAAACTAAAATGAAAAAGCAAAATAAATAATAATAAAAAAAGACCCCCCCCCCCCCCCTGTACTCGTGCGCAAAGGCGAACGCAAGCGTTGGTCTTGTGTCATATGTAAACAGCAATTGCACCATGCATGTGAGGTATCACCATGAACGTCAGATTAAGGGGAAGTATTTTTAGCAGTAGACCGTCTCTGTAAATGTAAAGTGGTAACCTGTAAAGGCTTTTAAAGGCTTTTAAAAATGTATGTAGTTTGTGCATGATTGTGCACAATTTTAAAGCATGTCGTGTTTGGTATCTATATATCAATGTAATTTTATAGCAAAAATAAATAATTTTGTTTTCATGTAAACAAAAAGTGTAAGAAAGGGCTTTGTCTTCAAGTGGTTAGAAGAGTGGGTGATGTGTGGCATAAGCTTCTAATGTTGTGCATAAAATACCAGGACAGTTCAAAACCCCCTTAAATTACCCCATTTTTTAAAGTAGACACCCCAAGCTATTTGCTGAGAGGCATGTTGAGTAGATGGAATATTTTATATTTTGCCACAAGTTTCGGGAAAAAAAAAAATATATATATATTTACACAAAGTTGTCACTAAATTATATATTCCTCACACATGACATGGCTATATGTGGAATTCCACCCCAAAATACATTCTGCTGCTTCTCCTGAGTACGAGGATATCACATGTGTGAGACTTTTTGGGAGCCTAGCCGTGTACAGCAGTGGTCATCAACCCTGTCCTCAGAGACCACTAACAGGCCAAGTTTGCAAGATAACTGAAATACATCACCGGTGATATCATTTGCTGCTCAGTGATTGCAGTATTCTAGTCTGCATCTTCCCAAGGTAATACATAAAACCTGGCCTGTTAGTGGCCCTGAGGACAGGGTTGATGACCACTGGTGTACAGGACCCCGAAATTCAATCACCGCCATCAGGATTTCTAAGGGCATAAAATGCAGATTTTACTCCTCACTACCTATCACAGTTACGGAGGCCCTGACATGTCAAGATAGCACAACCCCCCCCCCCCCCCCCCCTCTCATTTGTTTTTGAAAATGAAGAAAGAAAAGGAAATTATTATTATTATTTATTTTACATTTTCAAAACTTTGTGACAAAAAGTGTTTTCTACAAAATACTCACCATACCTCTTAGAAAATACCTTGGGGTGTCTACTTTCCAAAATGGGATCATTAGTGGGGTTTTGTGCCATCTTGACATTTCAGAGCCTCTGCAACTGTGATACGCCCTTACAAAGCCTGAAGGCGGTGCTTGATTTTCGGGGTCCCGTACGCGGCTAGGCTCCCAAAAAGTCCCACACATGTGGTATCCCCGTACTCAGGAGAAGCAGCAGAATGTATTTTGGGGTGCAATTCCACATATAACCATGGCATGTGTGAGCAATATATCATTTAGTGACAACTTTGTTTTGTCATTTTTCAATCACTTGTGACCAAAAAATTAAATATTCAATGTGCTCAACATGCCTCTCAGCAAATTCCTTGGGGTGTCTACTTTCCAAAATGGGGTAATTTGGGGGGGAGTTTTGTACTGCCCTGCCATTATAGCACTATGAGATAGGCAGTCATAAACTAAAAGCTGCGTAAATTCCAGAAAATGTACCCTAGTTTGTAGACGCTATAACTTTTGCGAAAACCAATAAATATACACGTATTGATTTATTTTTTTACCCGAGACATGTGGCTGAATGCATTTTGGTCTAAATGTATGACTAAAATTTAGTTTATTGTATTTTTTTTTTCCATGACAAAAAGTACAAAATATATATATTTTTTCAAAATGTGTTATTTTTTCATTTATAGCAAAAAAAAAAGCAAAAACGCAGAGGTGATCAAATACCACCAAAATAAATTTGTATTTGTGGGGAAAAAAGGACGCAAATTTTGTTTGGGTACAGCATTGCATGACCGCACAATTACCAGTTAAAGCAGCGCAGTGCCAAATTGTAAAAAGTGCTCTGGTCAGGAAGGGGGTAAAACCTTCCGGGCTAAAGTGGTTAAAATGCACATATAATCTTATGTAAAGGTTTTTTTTTTTTTAATGAATGGTCTGACAACAGGGTCTCTTTAAGCCACTACAACAGACTGAACCCAACATAAGACAGGGGGCAAAGAAGACAATTTTCAGGATTACAACATAATCACAAATACTGTGATTTTCAAAATAGAAAAGACTGTTGGGTTATCTGTAAGGAATGGCACAGACCTTCCTGTGCATATTCACTGCAATACAGACAGCATCAGTTTGCCAAATATGCGGGTGTAGCACTTTCCCCTGCAGGAGCTTCTGGATATGACTGGGCTTTCTGTTCTGTCGCGACTCTTTAAACTGCTCGAACCCCACTGACAGACCTGTGTAACTTAAAAGTTAGTATGCTACCACTCTATAACACCCAGAAAATAGGCCACAAGCAACTGGATGGTAGACTGAAAGAATGTACTTATGCCAATGCATTTAAACCATGCAAGAATTAACAAACAGCAAATTGAAAAGGTTTAAAGATGCTATACTAGAGGATGTGAACACAGACTTATAAGATAGCAATCAACTGAACTGTAGTGATGCTTTCGCCGGGGCTCTTCTGTGAGATGGTATACATGGACCTGTGCCTTTAAGAGTCTGTAACAGATAGCTGGTGGGCTGCTAAACAATGAGCAGTCTCTGTTGCATAAACTGTGTCAGTGTTAAAATAAGCACAGATGATTCAGATCACCACTCCTGGTACACAGGAATCCGGTCCAGATCACTTGATGGTCTGCAGTAGGGATGAGCTTTATGTTCGAGTCAAACTCATGTTCGACACGAACATTGGCTATTCGCCCATTCGGCGAACAGCGAACAATTTGGGGTGTTCGCGACAAATTCGAAAAGCCACGGAACACCCTTTAAAAGTCTATGGGAGAAATCTAAAGTGCTAATTTTAAAGGTTAATATGCAAGTTATTGTCATAAAAAGTGTTTGGGGACCTGGGTCCTGCCCCAGGGGACATGTATCAATGCAAAAAAAAGTTTTAAAAACGGCCGTTTTTTCGGGAGCATTGATTTTAATAATGCTTAAAGTGAAACAATAAAAGTGAAATATTCCTTTAAATTTCGTACCTGGGGGGTGTCTAAAGTATGCCTTTAAAGTAGCGCATGTTTCCCGTGTTTATAACAGTCTCTGTACAAAATGTAATGTCTGAAGGAAAAAAAAGTAATTTAAAAGCACTCTATAATGAATTGTCGTTTCCGGCAATACAAAAAAAAGTCATTGAAAGTCATTGAAAAAAATAAAATAAATTTGTGGGGGTCCCCCCAAATTCAATTACCAGGCCCTTCAGGTCTGGTATGGATATTAAGGGGAACCCTGCGTCAAATAAAAAAAAAATGACGTGGGGTTCCCCCAAATATCCATACCAGGCCCTTCAGGTCTGGTATGGATTTTAAGGGGAATTCCACACCAAATAAAAAAAAATGGCGTGGAGTTCCCCCCAAAAATCCATACCAGACCCTTTATCCGAGCACGCAACCTAGGAGGGGGGACGAGAGAGCGCCCCCCCCCCTTAAACCGCATGGCCACATGCCCTCAACATGGGGAGGATGCTTTGGGGGCAAGGGCCACATCCACACAACCCTTGCCCGGTGGTTGTGGGGGTCTGCGGGCGGGGGGGCTTACACAAAAGAAAGTGTCCACATAGACACCGTTGTGAAAAGTCCTTTATTAAAAATAAAAAACGTGTCATCGCTGGAGAATGATTCATGGATCGTCGCTGGACAGACTGCATTACAACGCTGGAATTGCTTTTTTTATTTTTTATTTTTAATAAAGGACTTTTCACAACGGTGTCTGTGTGTTTTTTAAAATTTTTGACATTTTCTTTTGTGAAATGGTAGGGGTACAATGTAGCCCGTTACCAATTCACATGGGGGGGCGGAATCTGGGGTCCCCTTTGTTAAAGGGGGCTTCCAGATTCTGATAAGCACCCCCGCCCGCAGACCCCCACAACCACCGGGCAAGGGTTTTGGGGATGAGGCCCTTGTCCCCATCAACAATGGGGACATGGTGCTTTGAGGGGTCACAGACCCCCAAAGCATCCTCCCCATGTTGAGGGCATGTGGTCATGCGGTTCGGGGGGCGCTCTCTCGTCCCCCCTGCCAGGTTGCGTGCTCGGATAACATAGGGACATGGTGCTTTGAGGGGTCACAGTTCCCCAAAGCATCCTCCCCATGTTGAGGGCATGTGGCCTGGTATGGTTCAGGAGGGGGGGCGCTCTCTCGTTCCCCCCTCTTTTCCTGCGGCCTGCCAGGTTGCGCGCTTGGATAAAGGGTCTGGTATGGATTTTTGGGGGGAACTCCACCCCATTTTTTTTCTAATTTGGCGTGGAGTTCCCCTTAAAATCCATACCAGACCTGAAGGGCCTGGTAATTGAATTTGGGGGGACCCCCACAGGTTTTTTTTTTCTTTTGTTTTTTTATCAATGACTTTCAATGACTGTTCTCTGTATTGCCGGGAGCCGACAATTCATTATAGCCGCGAGTGCTTTTAAATTACTTTTTTTCCTTCAGAAATGACACTTTGTGCAGGGACAGTTCTAAGCACGGGAATCAAGCGCTACTTTACAGGCATACTATACACCCCCCCCCCCCCCCGTACGAAATTTAAAGGAATATTTCACTTTTATTGTTTCACTTTAAGCATTATTAAAATCACTGCTCCCGAAAAAACTGCAGATTTAAAACTTTTTTTTGCATTGATACATGCCCCCTGGGGCAGTACCCGGGTCCCCAAACACTTTTTATGACAATAACTTGCATATAAGCCTTTAAAATTAGCACTTTAGATTTTTCATGTTCGAGTTCCATAGACTTTAACAGTGTTCGGATGTTTGAACAAATTGATTGCCTGCACACAGCCTGGCTCGTAAACACATACATACATGTGCATCTTTAGCACATGGCTTGCAGAGGGGCACCAGGAGGAAGGAAGAGCAGAAAGTACTGGCGGGGGAACTTAGAAGAGGAGGTAAGTGACTGCTCTTTTCAATGATATTGCCGGTAAGTATAATATCTTTTTTATTTTAAATATATATTCTTTAGTATCACTTTAAGATGGTAAACACATACAGGCAAACACATGGCATTTACAAAACTGGATACATTAAAGTATCTATAGACAAAACTTTTTTTTTTGGATAGAGTGGGGAAAGATTAGAACAATCTTGTTTGTCTCAGGCTTCTATTCGAGAGATTCCTTCACTTCCTGTTGGGTAAAAGCCTTGTTCATGGAAGCTAGGGGAGATCTCTAACAGTAATGCCCCGTACACACGGTCGGACTTTTGACCGGCCAAAATCACATCGGAATTCAGACAAAATTCCATCGGAGTAAAAGAGAACATGTTCTCTATCTAAACTCAGACGGAATTCCTCAGAATTTCCGATGGAAAAAGTCCGATGGGGCAGCATACACATGATCGGAATATCCGATGAAAAAATTCCATCGGACTTTTTTCATCGGAAATTCTGATCGTGTGTACAATGCATAACACTGTTAGAGATCAAGTAGTAGTAGTAGTAACACTGTTTAGTAGGGGAATGCTAGAACCTCTATAAGCTTATTATTGTCGGTTTCCCTGCTGCAGAGCTCCCCTCACTTCCTAACTGGTAAAAGGTTGTCCCAGGTACAGAAAGTGAGAGGAGCCTTGGAGAACAGTAAAACCCATTCCATCCAAAACAAAAAATAAAAACACATTTTAAGGCTATTCTCTATAAATGCAGAAAGTTAAACAGTGTGTCGTCACCACATAATAATTTAGTACAGCACTAAAGCATTAGAGCTACTGGCTCAGAACGCAAAATTACTTGAAGCAGCTGTGACACGCTCCTACGGCTAGGATGATACCAGACGTGTCAACCTCAAGAGTTGCCAAGAGTCTGGTATTCCTGGCACTTTTGATATGTCTGGAAACCTGACTTATTTGAAAACTGTCTTATAAAATCACCCCAAACAAATATAATGAAAGCAACAGAGCTGCTAGCAGGTGCAATAAGATCTCTGAATAGCAACCACTACCCAATGCCAGACAGCCCTGAACAGGTTATACAGCTCCAGTAAGCAAAATAAAATAGAACTTAGTAAAGGCTCCCGTAGGCATTAGATTATAATATCATAAACTTGAAGCAAGCAGTTTTAATGAAACCAATTTAGATATGTTAAAGCTACAATTAAAATGTAAGCTCTTGTAAAGTATCTATAAGGGTTCTTGCACACGGGTGGCTGAGTCTATTCAATGTAAATGCTGAGAGAAGCCCAGGTGCAGCATACAGCCTCCCGTAGACATGAATGGCTGTGCACTGCTGTACTCATGTTTATGATTGCACCGATATATACCTGAGTACAACAGCTTGTTTTTTCTTTTTGCATACGCCCATATATTATAACCATATTTACAATAGCATCTGCAAGAGGGCCAAAAAATAAGTATATTTTTAACAGAAAACTAATACTGGGAAAATAGTATGTGATTTCGACAAGCAGTACAGCAGATAATTAGGTTGCGTAAATTATAGGCCTTGTTGAAGTCAATGGGACCATGAGTGCCAAACGTGGCTATGGCAGTTGCAGTGTGGTATTTCAAAGTAAAATGTATATATACTCTAGTAGCTCTATCACCACAGGAGCAGCTTGGGATGACGGATCCTCCTATTGTGCCATGACTTTTGAAGCTGCCTGGGCCCCACTGACACGTGTGTAACATAAACTTTAGTATACTACCACTTTGTAACACATGAAAATGGCCATAAGCAACTTGGTGGTAGATTGATCAAATGTATCATGGCAATGCAATTAAACAAGAGTAAATCATTAAACAGGCAAATGAACAGGTTTAGAGATGCTGTACTGGATAAGAGTGAACACTATCTCATGAGATAGCAATCAACTGTACAATAGTAACAATAAACCAAATTATAACTGGTACCAACAGGGTTAAAGTATCAGCATCAACAAACCCAAAGAAACTAAAGGTCCTCATGTGCACAGTATGCATACAACTCCAATAGTGGGGCTCTTCTGTAAGGTGGTGCATGTGAATCTGTCCCTTTTCAAAGTGTGTAATGGATGGCTGTTGGGCTGCTAAGTACAGAGCAGTCTCTGTTGTGTTAACTATGTGTAGCGAGGGATTCAGTGCTGTGTTTCCGCACACCACTCCTGGCAGGCAACAGGTCCAGTTTCATAAGCTGTCCCAGAAGCCCCAGTCCTCACAGCTGACTGCTCACTGGCTCTCCCTGTGTAGGCACTCTAGACAACAGATCCCTCCAGCCTGGGGTTCCGGCACGGCAGTGTCCGGCGGAACAGGGGGCAGAGTCTGTTTGGGCAGCTGTGGGAGGAATGTCTTCTCCCCTAGGCACCATGACTTGTAGTGTGGAGATCGAGAGCGGCTACAGCTTGCTATCTCCGGTGCTCCACAGCCTCTGTCATCCTGTCATAGTGACGCAGTGAGAGTGGGGAAAGCCAGCTTGCACAGGAATCGGGCTGTATCCTGTCTCCACTGTCTTCTTAACCCCTCCCTCACTCTGCTGCTTGTCCAATCCGATACTCTGCCTCCCATTTGTGCCCGCCCACACTCCAGCCACCTGCATGCAATGCACTTGCTCTGTGCTGAGAGAGGAGTTCTGTGAACAGCTGAGCGGCACTTTTCAAACAATAGCTGCCACATCCCTCAGGGACACCAGACTGAATGGGGAAGACATAATTGGTGAGTGAGACTTCCATTCCCAGAACAACCCCCCTCTTTGTTCCCAACACTTTGTGCTATGCACCTTCCCCCTCCCCACTGTTCCTTTCCCCTCTCTTCCTCCTTCTCACCCTCCTCTCCCCCCCCCTCTCTCTCTCCCCTCTAGGATAGGGCCTAGCCTGTCTATATACTTTCCTAGCCTGTCTGTATACTGCCCTAGCTTGTCTATATACTACCCTGGCCTGTCCGTATACTACCCTAGCCTTTCTCTATACTGCCCTACCCTGTCTCTATACTGCCCTAGCCTGTCTGTATATTGCCTTAGCCTGTCCGTTTACTGCCCTAGCCTGTCCCTATACTACCCTAGCCTGTCTGTATACTGTCCTAGCCTGTCCGTACACTACCCTAGCCTGTCTGTATATTGCCCTATCCTGTCCCTATACTACCCTAGCCTGTCCCTATACTACCCTAGCCTGTCTGAACACTACCATAGCCTGTCTATACTACCCTAGCCTGTCTGTATATTGCCCTAGCCTGTCTTTTTACTACCCTAGATGGTCCATATACTAACCAAGCCTGTCGTATACTGCCCTAGCCTGTCCGTATACTGCCCTAGCCTGTCCGTATACTGCCCTAGCCTGTCCGTATACTACCCTAGCCTGTCCGTATACTACCCTAGCCTGTCTGTATACTGCCCTAGCCTGTCTGTATACTGCCCTAGCCTATCTGTATACTGCCCTAGCCTATCTGTATACTACCCTAGCCTGTCTGTATACTACCCTAGCCTGTCTGTATACTTTCCTAGCCTGTCTGTATACTAACCTAGCCTGTCCGTATACTAACCTAGCCTGTCCGTATACTAACCTAGCCTGTCCATATACCTACGGACCACGGCTAGTGTGATGAAACGAGCCGATGTCACCACTATTTGTCTTCAGGCCGGGTCCAGAGGTGCAGGTGCGGGGCTGCGGACCACAGCTGAAGAAAAAGCGTAAAGGCGCCGCAAAAATTTCCACTCCCGCCACTTCCACCTCCACCATATACATGGGCAGGGCAAAGAGGGTGGAGTCAGGGATGGAGCCAAGGGGGCGGCAAAATTAGATTTTGCCTAGGTTGTCAAAAATCATTGCACCAGCCCTGGTTCCCAGTGCCCTCAGTGGCTATTGTATCCTCTCTCTGCCACTGACTGACTCACATTCATGGCTGCCAGGAGGGGGGGGAGGAACGAGCAGGGGGACTTTACAAAGAGCTGATCCAATAGTGCAGCAAGGAAGCAAGAGGGGAGAGGTGCCCCTCAACAATACAGTAGCGGGAGGGGTTAGCATTCTTTTTTTTAAATGCAAGCAGCTGAAGTATCTGAATTTAATGTGGTGTCATCCTCAGACATTTTCCCTAGAGGAGAGGAGGGAGATCCAGCACGAGAAGACAACAAGGTATGTTGCAGTTGTCGTAGAAATACAGGTCCTATGCAGAGCACACAGCCCATATTTCCTGTGTTCTATAAGCACACACTTTAGATTCATCTTTTTGCAATAATGCTATCTTTAGCTAAGTTTGCTAAGATCCACTCACCGTTCATTCGTCCCATCATTCATCCCTCAAAAAGGCAGCATCACACAGCTTATGTTCTCATCTCTCAGCAGACCAGCATGACTGCCAAGCCGACGCCTAATCATAGGCTTTTATTAAACTCAAAAGATCTCAGACAGGAGGTGATTGGCTGCAGCAACCAGTCCCCTCCCCCCATGGGAGGGGACATCACAGGATGTCCCTTCCACACAGGAAAATGACAATACAAGGACATTCCTTCCAACAGGAGATGCCATACATGAATCCCACTCAAATATAGCTTAAAGGATTCAATACAATAATACATACAATGAATACAATAACGTATGATGGCTAAAGTTACCGTTGATAGGAATTCTTATTCTGCGCTATTCCATAGAATAACGCATATTAAGATTATACTATTATTGAATGGGGGAGGGAGGCTATCTGCAGATGCGCACTACGAATCCCAACCAATGTTGATCAGACACAGCAGAGACAAGAGCACGCATTTGCTCATAACCAATGATGTTGTTGCAGAGCGAGGACATCCCCTCCTCAACGATCATCCGTGCTAATGCACAGAGGGCCCCCCGTCGGTGGACATATCCGCACACTGCAAACATCACACTCCAACCTCAAGACGTTTTCCCCTATCAGACGGGATTCAACCAGCCTCAGACTACCCCAATCAGCTCTTTTAGAGTGGGTTGCAGAAGTACTAACACTAGGTGACACTATGACAATACATATTAAATACATCTCCATAAAAATCTCCACAACAGTCCTCCCTTTTTTGTCATATGCACCCCATGTGTCCCTCGATGAAAGTTGATCTGCTTCTTACACCTGGAAATGAATCAGTTCTTAGTCCATAAAAAGGAAAACACGGCTTGACATGTAGACTCTACTCTTCAGGGGCATGACTTATAAAGGAGGACATGACATGGTGAGCTGTAGTAATCGCCGATCCGTCTGTGATCCTCTGTGTCTTGTATGTGGGTCCGGCTTCGGGGCGTCTCATCAAGGAAACTCTGGTCACGCGTCAAATCAGGCAACAGGAGCACCTCGTCACGACATAGAAAGAATAGAAATAAAACGACATGAGTATATATATTCCCACTTCCTTTAACCACGATCCGCTGTAAAATAAAAATTAGATCCCCAAAGATTCCCAGACCCTTAAAATAGACTCCCAACCTTCACTTAGCTACAGCTCTGGCTTCAACAATTACATGAAGAACCCTATCCTTAACGGATGAGAATTGTTCAATCGTATCCCAAGCCCGAGCCCCCCCCTCATGCAGGACACCATGCCCAGACCTGGTCGGGGTTGGTGAACAAATCCCTTCTAGCTGTCCCTGCCATTCTTAATTTCCTGCGCCATCAGATCCTCGCGATCGGCCGCGACCTAAGATGTTGGGACAGCTTCACCATCACGCATGAACCTCTTGCTTTGGGGGAATTACCTTTATAAGCTGCAGATCCACATAAACACCAAACTAAAGTTCAAACCCACTTGTGGGCTGCCTAGATACCCAAACCGACAAGAGGCAGAGCCATTAAAACTAAACAATTTTACCCTCTAAAAATACATTGTTAGATTCCATTGACAAGTGTCTGTTTGGAGTCTTCACCAGTTTGTCAAAACTCCTCATACCCATAATAACATCATAAATGGCATGTACCACTGTCATCGCTGGGGACTAAAACTTGGTGAAGACTCAGAACAGACCATCGGTCCTGTTCGCTTTCTGAGCTAGTCAGGACATACACTTTAAATAATAACTTGGGATGCTTTTCACCGTTACCCTCGCTAAAATTTACTAAACAACAAAAATATAAATAAACAAAGATACTCCTCATTCTTTGGTGTGGTTGAGCCGCACAAGAGCGCGCATCCGCTTATAACCAATGATGTTGTTGCAGAGCGAGGACATCCCCTCCTCAACGATCGTCCGTGCTAATGCACAGAGGGCCCCCGTTGGTGGACATATCCACACCCTGCAAACATCACACTCCAACCTCAAGACGTTTTCCCCTATCAGACGGGATTCAACCAGCCTCAGACTACCCCAATCAGCTCTTTTAGAGCGGGTTGCGGAAGTACTAACACTGGGTGACACTATGACAATACATATTAAATACATCTCCATAAAAATCTCCACAACACAGTGCAAGGCGCATGTTCATAGGATGAGAGAGCAGAGTGACAGAGAGAAAAACTCATGTGTGAGGCTTCCTAATTTACTGTCCAGTCTCGGTGTTGGAGTGAGGAGAAAACCTGTAAGTTAAAGTGAAATTGTACCAGAGAAAGGTCCCCTCCCTGTCAGGCAGCACTGTACTGTACTGTGGGGCAGAGCTGTTTGAATCTCAGGACTAGATATGCAGAAATACAAATCTCCCTTATAGGTAAACAGTTCTCAAATAATCTTTCAGTGAGCTTGGAATTTTCATATGTACACACACGCAAAAATGTAAAAATGAAGGTATTGCGTAGAACGATCGTAAAAATAAAGAGTTTTGTCATAGTCCTTCCTGTGTACAGATTATATATCTTTTCCCAGTTTAAACACTTTTTTCCCAAGTGTCTCATAGGGGTTGATTTAAAAAAGGTAAATAGGCTGTGCACTTTGCAGTTGTGCCAAAGCTTAGTAAATGAGGCAAAGCTTCACTTTGCAAGGAATACCCAACCACATGCAACGAAAATGTAAAAAAAAAAAAAACTGCATTTTTGTTTGCACGTGATTGGATAATAGAAGTCAGCAGAGCTTCCCCGCATTTACTAAGCTCTGCAGCAACTGCTCTTGTGCAGTGCAACATCTATTTGCCTTTAGTAAATAACCCCCATAGTGTCTGCAGCTTTTTCCATCAACCTGTGCACAGCAGGGAAAAGCATGTGAGCCTTACTAGAAGTAGGTAGGACTACAAGAACTCTCTTTTCCACAAAATGCTAGCCAATTTTTCATCTGTACTTGGGAGTTCAACTAAGACAGCTGAGGGCTGCCACAGAGGAGCTGTACAGTGGCACTGACAGGAATGAAATGTATCTGGGACACTTCAGTCATGTCTGTGCCTGCAGCAGCCTGTTGTATTGGAAGTCCTATCGAACGTCCAGGCAGTTTTATACAAGAGGTTTGTGAGAACAGGCAGTTCTTGAATCTTCACCATAACAGAAGGAAATATCAGCCAGTGTATGGTCAGAATACATGGAAACTGTCAGGATTTGATCCTTGCAAACCTTGAGAGCTCAGACTTCTTTACCACATCTCACATTTAGCAGTTCATTTCCCATTTTTCTGCTGTTATACAACCACAATACCTCGTAATTCTCCAAAACCTATATTTTATTCACAATAGAAAATAGAAAACATATCAAATGTTTAAACTGAGAAAATGTACCATTTTAACTGCTTGCGGCTGCCCACTGTACATATACTGCCGCTCTACACTGGATCACATACCTAATACGCGTAGCTCCCAACTGTCCCTAATTTCGAGGGACTGTCCCCGATTTGGAGCAATGTCCCTCTGTCCCTCATTCCTCCTCATTTGTCCCTCATTTTGGTCTGATCTATATAGTTTGTAGCGGGGTCTCCTTTAAGGCCCCGGGACTACGTTACCCAGAACCCCGTTCGGCACCTAGAGTGCAAGTAGCCACCGCAGAGACTCATGGGAGGGGTTATTAAAGGAGGAGGCGAGGCGGAGCTCGGCCTCTTTGGGACACCGCGCTGCAAGCAAGACTTTCTTCCTGTGCGGATCTGCTGCAGTGCAAGGCCTGAAGCCTGGGCCTTGCGCAACTTCCAAAGAGCCTTCCACCCCACTGCAGAGCCTGGGTGGCATCTGACTTGTCGAGCGAGGACATCAGTTGGAGCGGGGACCCGATCGTTGCAGACGCTGTGTGCGGATACACAGGAAGGTGGAAGCCCCGGACTGGGATCGCGTCTGGAGTGGTTAGCGGGCACTTGCCCAAACCAATAGACTGTGCCGTGTTCAGGCCTATAGACTGCATAGGCCCACAGTTCCGTTTATCTGCTGTTCCCCGGGGGGACTGGTAGCAGGACAGAGTTGAAGTGTCCCCCCCAGTATAGTGTTCCAAGTTATTGCCTGGTTGTGGATTACAAATTACTATTCATCAAGTGCACCACCGAAAGCTGGCATGCGAAGAAATCCCTATAGGAGGTGACTGAGATTTACTCCATGTCAGGCCTGACCGGGGTGGGGAGTTAAGTTATTGTTAGTGCGCCACAGGGCGCGCATACCATAATAGCTACGCGTGGTGGAATACCGCGCAGCGCCATTATTGTATGCTGTATTGATTTCTGCAGGGTTCTGCAGGCCAGTTGCATGTGTTGTATTCTGTCTATGCTACCTTTAATACAATAGTAAACTATTATATTTAATCTCTCGCCTCAGTGTGTTGTCTTACTGCTAAGAGATTACCCCTTGCAAGGTTATTGAATTTGATACAAATATAACCCCCTAGACTAACTGTGCCAGAGTGGGTCGAGTAAGGGGGTTGGCGGTACTGTATACAGGGCCCGAAATCAAACCAAGCGGCTCTCTTAACTGGGGGTAGCGCTATACGTGGGGGCTCTCGAGTCCGGGATCCTGTTGCAGCAAGTAACGCGCCAAAAGTACCAGCATGGACCCACTAGAAGTAGGACAGTGGTGTAAAACGGTCGGCACAGATCCAGCCGGGGTAGTAGTCATAGAACTCCCAGGGATCTGGCAAGTAGAAACGGTGAAGCAGCTAGTGATGTCACTGTCACCATATCATAAAGCATGGGTGGTGGATGTCAGGACGAATTCCTCACTGACCCATGCATTAGTGGAATGGAAGGACGGAGTCCCAGAACATTTCAAGAATCCAAGTGTAGAAGCTATAGATGATCAGACTTATAGCCTAATATACACGCGCTGCCGCTTAAGCCAGGAGAACGGTCTCAGACACCAAAACTATCTCCATCACCCACCCCAAAAGTAGAAAGACAGGTGAAAAGGGAAAGTCCCGGGTCGCCATCTGCCACTCTCGGTGCAGAGTTGTGCGCGGTCCTGGGGGAACTTGTGGCACAGTGTAAGAAAGATCCTACAGATTACCAGATGTCAGGATAAAGAAAACTTAGAATATTCTCAGGAAGGAAACCTGTACCCTCGGGTGAAGAGGGGTTCGAGGAGTGGTTAGACGGTGCCACTCAGGCCTTAGAAGAATGGGAAGTCCCAGACCACAGAAAGAAGCAGAGAATTGCTGAGAGCTTGAAGGGGCCTGTTTTAGAGGCCATACCAGAGTGGGTCGAGTAAGATTGCCGGGGGTTGGCGGTACTGTATACAGCGCCCGAAATCAAACCAAGCGGCTCTCTTAACTGGGGGTAGCGCTACAAGTTGTATATGAAATGCACTTTTTATCTTTCAAAAAGTATTTGCCAGTGCTAAACCTTTCATCCAAATTCTAAATTGCTGCATTTGCAAATTTTAAGAGGCAATATAAAGGAATAGTAGTGGTAAAAAAAAGCCCTTGTGGATTTAACCTCCCTGGCGGTAATCCCGAGTCAGGCTCGGGGTGAGTTTTTCATGCTAGCCAAACTCGGGATTGCATTGCAGGATACAGGGAAGTTACTTACCTTGTTCCCTGGATCCTGCGATGTCTCCCCGCAGTGTGTGCGAGCCGTCTCCTCGCTCGATCCACACTGCTGAGTGCCGAGCTCCGTTCCCTGCAACGTTGCGACGCACGGGGACGGAGTTCGGCGCCAAATTCAAAAAGTGAAAAACACAGTATAGATACAGTACTGTAATCTGTAACATTACAGTATACTATATCAAATAATTACACATCCCCTTTGTCCCTAGTGGTCTGTCCAGTGCCCTGCATGCAGTTTTATATTATAAAAACTTTTCTTTTTGCCTGGAAACTGGAGATTGTCCATAGCAACCAAAAAGTATCCCTTTATGTCAAAAGTGGTTTTAGACCAGCTAGAAAACAGAGATAATAAATTAGAATCACTCGCAGAATTGAGCGATAGTGATTTGTGGGGAAATTCGTCATCAAACACTAAATCTAATGACAGCGACAATTCTGCAACTGAGCAAATTTCAGTGTTTTTGATTTGATTACATTATTGAATAATTTTTATTACAATTACATTGCTATTTGTTATAATTATTTATAGTTATTTATTATATTATTGTAGCACACAGATCTTTTACCCCCTTACCTTCCTTTTAGGGGGATCAGACACACCATGCCACATGCCCGCGTCCTCTGGATTAGAGGTCGGACGGTGTTATGTATTTGGGTCCCGCAGCGAGTTGCTTCCTTTCACTGGTTCTTCCCTCTAGATTATAGAGGCAAGTCTTTACATTTCCCAAGAAGGTCAATGTCCACACAACACTTCAACTCCAACAAGAGTTTATTTTCTCTTTGCTTTAGTAACCAGAAAGTTGAAGAGAGGAAAGGGGTTAGCAGAATAGAATGGATTCAGGCACACTCTTGGCTTCGTCGCCACTCGGCCCCGAGTGGGTATAGCTCACCCGGATAGTCACTCAACAGCACTAGCAACCGGCATGAAGCTCGAACAGTAACTTTGTCCCCTCCAAGGACAAAGTCAAGGAGATCCCTCCTCTATGTAACAACACTCCGCAAGGGCAGTCTGCGAAGAAAGGAATCCTTCCCTCCGACAGGTCACCAGGCCTCTCCCGAGACAGCAATCTTGTATCATTCGTCTCCTCTATGGAACCGATCCTCCCCCGGTTTCCTCTATGTCAGAGCGGTCGCCCTCACCTGGGCTCCATGGGTTTTCTTTTCTGGTTGTAGACCCAGTTGAAGGTACTGGGCCTACCTGGAACTCCACAGCCTCGGGCCGAAGGTGCCTGAGACTCCTTAATCAAAGTTGGGCGCACCCCTCCCTTAGAGGGGCACACACCTCCAGGTACAGGTCCCCGGGTACTACTCCCCAAACAATGGCGTCTGCCCCCTATATACCCTCTCCCGGCATGCACAGCAAGCCGGAACCGCCCACCGTACGGCAGCCGAGAGAGGACATCCAATAGCCACTCCATCACCTGTGGTTCAACCCTGGGTATAAGAGACAGTACCATCTATATGCCTAAAGGGGAACTGCACGCCAGGTGACACAACAACAAGGCAGAGTCCGAATAATTAGAAGACCCGAGCCAACTACCGCTCAGGTCACCCCTAGATTTAGGCATAACGACCCCTATAGATAGGGACCCCACTACATACACCCCTCCCTTAAAGAGACACTGTCCCCAGTGTCTGAAATAAATCTGCACACTCAATCCTGAGCAAGCGCAAATTTATTCCTGGAAACTATATACAATGAATTTGGTGCCTGAATCAAAGCCTGGAATTATAGTGAAGGGTTGAAGGACAGAAACTGTTTTCAATACACATCATTGAACAATCCCTCCCATCATCCTATCACAACTGTATCCCACCCATTCTCCGGTGTAGTTGCTCGATGGTCCTCCTGCATGGGAAAGAAAAACACAGCACACAATAAACATCCTATCATTGTATTTAGAAGTGAGCTATCTCTCCGAAAAAAGACAACTCCCTTCCACTAAAGCTGCATACACTAAACCTAACCTAAGTAATACGTTTGTTCAATGTTAAATTATGAAAGGGTTTTGTAAACCACCACCACCACCTAGTGGCAGCACACATCACTACCTTACCTAAGTGCGCATAGGCGCACCACAACACAAGAATCTCTTTTGTTGATCACGGCGGCTTCTAGCTTGGCCCTGACTAACTCTACCCCAAAGTTCAATTCTCTTTTTCATAAGAGGGAAGGAAACAAAAAAAAAAATTGTCCTTCAAACCTCCAGAGAGTAAACTCCCTGGGCATAGAGTCAAACGCAGCAGTTCAAGGCATTGTCCCTGAAGTGGTAATAGAAAAAAAACACAAGTCCCACTTCAGAGGTAAAAATGAGGGTCAGGGAGAACAAGAGACTTCCAGTCTTTATCCAAGGTCTCTATGAAATAGATCACATCGTCTCTGTCTTTGCTACAGATCACGACCCGATCTGCGTATATGTGCCGACCGAGTGTCCAATATTTCCGGCATCCTTTATATCTCTCGGTCATCACGGCTGAACATTTAAAGTACCTATGGCCTTTCTTTACCTCCAAGTGGTCCCAAACAAAGTCACTGTACCAACGTTCCTGGGAGTCTTCAATTTCAAACAACAAGTTCCTTGGAACGTACGGATACTCCCAACCATAGTCCATAGCAACCTTCCGATGCAAGAGCCGTTGTAGTCGGGCCAAAGGCGGCATAGTCGCCCGATCTCCAGCTCCTGGTAGAACAACTGCATCCGGAGATCTCCGAGGGCGCACGGGCTCTAACTGTGGCATAGGGAGCCTCAATTGGGAACGGGCCTCCGGAACAGCAGGCCCGGAAGACATCGGAGCATGCAAAGCGGGCACAGGAACAACTTCTCCAGCAAGAACAGGGGCTTCCAGCTGGGGTGCATATTCCCCAGAGTCCATGGGTGATCCCTCTTTTATGCTACAGGGTGCGGACAACCAGTGATGTAAGTAACTTAGTTAGAATAAACAGAGTTACATAACGCAGTTACTTTAGAGGGTAAAAAGTAATCTAACTGATTACTTTTCCCCTCATGGTAACGCAGTTACCATTACTTGGGTGGCGTTACCCCAATTACATCTACCGCCACTAGATGGCAGTAGTGTAATTCCTCCTCTTCTCTATGACCGGGTCTCTCTCATGTCACGTCACTGACGGCAGTCACGCTGCTCCCCGCGGCCCCTCCTCTCTTCTCGTTCATCCCCATTTGCTTGTGACATCATCTGGGATGGACAAGAAGAGAGGAGGGGCTGCCGGGGAGTAGCGTGACTGCCGTAAGTGCCGTGACATGAGAGAGAACTTATTACACACGCTTCCTGCACTACTCTGCATAGCTGGTAAACAATGTGCTATGTGCCCCGCCCTGATGTGCTATGTGCCACATGTCCTGATGTGCCCTCATGTGCTATGTGCCCCATGCCCTGATGTGCTATGTGCCCCATGCCCTGATGTGCTATCATGTGCCCTGATGTGCTGTGCGCCCCATGCCCTGATGTGCTATGTGCCTCATGCCCTGATGTGCTATGTGCCCTGATGTGCTATGTTCCCCATGCCCCGATGTGCTATGTGCCCTGATGTGCTATGTGCCCCATGTCCTGATGTGCCCACATGTGCTATGTGCCCTGTGCCCCATGCCCTGATGTGCTATCTGCTATGTGCCCCATGCCCTGATGTGCTATGTGCCCTGATCTGCTATGTGCCCCATGCCCTGATGTGCTATGTGCCCTCAAAAAAAAAGTCAGTTACTTTGCTGAGTAACTAATTACTTTTTCAATGTAGTAACTGAGTTACTAACGCAATTACTTTTTGGGAGAAGTAATTTGTAACTGTAACTAATTACTTTTTTAAAGTAAGATGACCAACACTGCGGACAACAGGGTTTTGTCCCATCCCTTCCTGACAAACATTTCATCAATTTCAAAGTCATCACCAATGTCAGAGGAAGAGTCTATGTCCGAGGTGTCACACTACTCTGCTGGCAAATAGTTCCTGGTCAACACTGACTCTTTTACTTTTAAAAGTTCCCGCGGGTCAGGCACCCAATTATCCCATATGGAACGGACACTGAGAGAGGAAAGGGGTTAGCAGAATAGAATGGATTCAGGCACACTCTTGGCTTTGTCGCCACTCAGTCCCGAGTGGGTATAGCTCACCCGGATAGTCACTCAATAGCACTAGCAGCCGGCATGAAGCTCGAACAGTAACTTAGTTCCCTCCAAGGACAAAGTCAAGATCCCTCCTCTATGTAACAACACTCCGCAAGGGCAGTCTGCGAAGAAAGGAATCCTTCCCTACGACAGGTCACCAGGCCTCTCCCGAGACAGCAATCTTGTATCAGTCGTCTCCTCTATGGGACCGATCCTCCCCCGGTTTCCTCTATGTCAGAGCGGTCGCCCTCACCTGAGCCCCCTGGGTTTCCTTTCTGGTTGTAGACCCAGTTGAAGCTACTGGGCCTACCTGGAACTCCACAGCCTCGGGCCGAAGGTGCCCGAGACTCCTTAGTCAAAGTTGGGCGCACCCCTCCCTTAGAGGGGCACACACCTCCGGGTACAGGTCCCCGGGTACTACTCCCCAAACAATGGCGTCTGCCCCCTATATACCCTCTCCTGGCATGCACAGCAAGCCGGACCGCCCACCGCACGGCAGCCGAGAGAGGACATCCAATAGCCACTCCATCACCTGTGCTTCAACCCCGGGTATAAGTGACAGTACCACCTATACGCCTAAAGGGGAACTGCACGCCAGGTGACACAGCAACAAGGCAGAGTCCGAATAATTAGAAGACCCGAGCCAACTACTGCTCAGGTCATCCCTAGATTTAGGCATAATGACCCCTATAGATAGGGACCCCGCTACATTATAATTTATGATTTTGTGTTTCAAACTTTATCATACCCGGGATGTCTACTAGACTTGTTTGGTCAGGTTTAAGTAAGTAATTACTAAGAATTACAGGCCTACAATACATAACACCAAATTTCCATGCAAACTAATTGTATCGCTTTTGATACATAATTCCAGACAGAATCATACCGCCAGGGAGGTTAATTAACCTTTTTTTGGTTAATTCTCCTTTAAGGGGGTGTGTCCTATGCCTACCTACGTTTGCTAGTAGGTGTCCCTCATTTCCATCTCAAAATGTTGGGAGGTATGAATACGTGATTCGGCACTTCCAGGTAGAGGGCGTGCACATGCTACCGGCGCCGTGGCTGTGCTGTGATGCGACACAGCAGAAGTCGATCAGTGGGTACCGGGCAATAGATGTCCGCCGCCACCCGCTGATCATCGGGCAGAGGCACAGAATGGAGCTCGGTCTACGTAAACAGGACAGAGTTCCGTTCTGACAGGGGGAAAGTGATGGATTTAATGGAATAAAAATCCATCACTTCCCCTAGTAAAAGCAGCACACAAAGTAAACACAAACAATGGTTAGTTACCCCTTTGATCCGGCAACCTACAGCCCACGGGCCGCACCCACCCCGCCGCCACTAAATGTCCGGCCCATCACTGCACGTGATGAATTCACGTGCACCCGGGCCGGGGACATTTTAACACCTTCACGCCAACTGTACGCACATATGCAACCTCGGCTTAAAGGGGATGTACCGGGGTGATGCCTGCAGCTGCACGCAAAGTACCATTTTTTTTAGACCCGGCGGTCGGCTTTCTTGGGATAACAACCGATGCAGCTTAGAAGCCACTCAGCTGTTATCCCAAGCAGCGGGAGGGGATGTCCCCCTTCCCGATGCCTTCTATGTCTCGCCCGGGCTCTCCCGTCCCACCGGGAGGCCCGAGCGACCAGCCGGTATGTCCGCTGGCTGGCTGGAGCCCCGGCTTCGATCGGCTCTCAAATCCAGTGCCCCGGAAGTAGGGTTGCCAACTTTTCTTCAAGTCAAACCCGAACACGTTAGCGGTGCACAGCAATTTTTTTTTATACATGAATTTGCTAATAAATAACATTTCTAATCATATGAACTTAATAACAAGAGTCCTCCTTTACATCAGTCCACAGAGTTCCCCTTTTACATCTGAACTCGCAGAATTCCCTTTCACTATAAGGGGGGACTCTGCAGACTCTGATGTAAGGGAGAACTCTGGGGCCTCTAACATAAGGGATGCTCTGGGAATCCTGATTTAAGGGGGAACTCTGATGTACGGAGGGGACTCTGATGCAAGGTCGAACACTGTGGTCTCTGATGTAAAGGGGAACTCTGATGTAAGGGGTGCTCTGAGAACCCTGATTTACCTTAGTGTACTCGCTCAAAAGGCAGGAGAGAGAAGGAGGAGACATCAGTCACAGACAGGGATGGATGGTGAGCTCACTCACCTCTTGGCAGTCAGCACCTCTCATCCAGATGTATCTGAGGCTGCTGGACTTCAAATTTCCAGCCCCCACTTTCCTTTTTGAAAAAGAAATAGCTGGATAGCAGCACTCCAAATATTCACCTTTTATTGTAAAGTTTATTGTGTGGGCAGACACAGAGGGGAAGAGGTGCAGATCGAGCCCTCTCTCCTCTCCCCTGTGTGTGTGTGTTTGGGGGGGGGGGGGGGGGATTGTTAGTGCTGGCTTTGGGCAGCATGAAAGACAGTGTAACAGACACTCTCAGCTTAGACAACTGCAGCCAGCAACCCTGCTGGGAAGCCATAGTCCAGTCTGAATAATGTGTCCGGGTTTCAGGCAGTCTGAAACCTAGAAGCATGATTCCAAACATGAACTGTCCGGGTGAATCCTGGACAGGTGGCAACCCTACCCAGAAGCGATGTCATGACATCGCTCCTGGTTTACAGAAGAATTAAAGGCGCCAAATTTTTAAAAATTACAGTATTCAAAACAGCAAACTTGGTGTTTTAAATGCTTTTAAGTGCAAAGGAGGGATTTGGGGTTTTATAGACCCCTGATCCCTCCATAAAGAGTACCTGTCAGTGCCTATTACTTTTACAAGGGATGTTTACATTCCTTCTGACAGCAATAAAAGTGATCAGAATTTTTTTTTTAAAAGGAGAGTGTAAATTTTTATTTTTTATTTTTTTTTAAAGCGCCCCATCCCTCCATGCTCGCGCGCAGAAGTGAACGATACGTAAGTCACAACTGCAAACGTAAACAGTGTTCAAACCACACATGTGAGGTATCGTCGCGATCATTAGAGCAAGAGCATTAATTCTAGCACAAGACCTCCTCTGTAACTCTGTAAGGGGGGGGGCTGTGTAATATGCAGGGGGGGCTGTGTAATATGCAGGAGGGCTGTGTAATATAAAGGGGTCCAGAGGTACGGGGGATATGTAAGGTAAAGGGGTCCAGATTATTATCTTAATTTATTAGCAGGTAATTGCAGCCCTCTAACATTCACATACATTGAATCTGGCCCTTAAGTGGAAAAAGGTTGCTGACCCCTGCCCTAGATGTTTAACCCCTTCCCAGCTAGTGTCATTAGTACAGTGACAGTGCATATTTTTAGAACTGATCACTGTATTGGTGTCACTGATTCCCACAAAGTGTCAGTTAGTGTCAGACTGTACGCCGCAATATCGCAGTCCCGCTATAGTCGCGTATCGCCGCCATTACCAGTTATTAAATGTAGCGTGCTCACCCCCTCTGATTTGTCTAGGGGTATTTCGTATGTGAGGGTGAGATGCGCTACGGCCCATGTCCTCCCCATGGCAGTGGGTGAGGTGAAGGCCAGTACCAGATATTTTCCTCGGGCCTGTGTGTTTCAGTTAAGGACCAAGTCTTGCTGTGCTGACACTTCCCTTTGCTCCCATTAACCAGAGTACCACACACCGATAAAGGTCCAACTCTTGCTTTATTGTCACACTCACAATAAACAGTGCTTTAGCAGCCAACTGGTTGAGACCCAATAACAGTTCAATACGGTGGGGTGAGCAGGTCGAGGCACTATCCTGATTGTCAGCTAAACCACTGTGATTTCACCAGCGGTTACTATAGCCATCGGCTAAGAGAGAACTTAGAACTTGTGAGTCTCTACCAGCAACTCAAGAGAATGTACATAGGAGTAACTTCGCTGCGTTGTGGCCCCTGTCAGGGGAAGATGTCCCTCCAAGGGAGTTACCGGAGGCCCATCCGTCACCGGGTTGATGCTGCTCCGGACGGGTGACCTCTCCAGCCTCCTCACCTCAGACATGGGCCCCATCCACCTCAGGGACCCTCGGACTTCTCCACCCTCGTGGGACCCAGTCGAAGTCACCGGGCCCCAGGCCTCTGATTTAGTACCTCACCCCAGGCTGAAGGTGCCTGGGATGGACGCCAACTCTGCTCCGGCCAGGCCTAGGGCACCTGGGCCGAAACTCCGGACCGCCCACACCCAGGCCTAAGGTGCCTGGGCGCATGATGAAGAAGATCCCGAAGACCTCGTGGCAAGAGCGTCTCCCCCTTTTATCTCCTCCATTGACGTCACGGCAGGTTCCCCGCCCTCGCCGTACCATCTCCGGAAAGGGACAAAAAGGACAGCACTGTGGCAGCAAATCTACCCTGAGCCTGCGGGTACCCCGCCACCCACAGGCCAAGTAGAATAATACACCACCCAATCCTCCACGAATACAAATGGTCCAATTCCTCTCATAATTTACACATCTGGATCATACTACCACCCAGGTGTATCCCACCTAAATTTAGAGACCCCGCTACATAAAAAATAAAATAAAAATTCCAGTATACTGTATATCCCATAGTTTGTAGATGCTATAAATTTTGTGCAAACCAATCAATATACAATTATTGGGATTTTTTATTACCAAAAATATGCAGTAGAATACATATTGGATTAAATGTATATAGAAATTATATATTTTTTACTTTCTTATGGAACATGTTTTATACCAGAAAGTTAAAAATATAGTTTTTTTTCAAAATTGTCGTTAACTGTTTTGTTTATAGCGCAATAAAAACAAAAAAACTCAGTGGTGACCAAATACCACCAAAAGAAAGCTCTATTTGTGGGGAAAAAAATTACATCATTTTATTTGTGTATAGCATTGCATGACCGGGCATTGTCTCCACTGGACTCCAAAGCATTTGATCAAACCAAGATTGGTTTGCTTGTTCAATCCGGTAATGCCTTGTTTGAGACTGAAAACAGAAGTGACGAAATCCTCATTTTACTTTGTGCAGACTTGCTGGGGCTAAAAAATTATATCACGATCATTGCTACAGCAATGACCGAGATATCTTCCTTCCAATCCAGTGACGTACCAGTACGTCGCCAGATGGAAGCAGTTGAAAGGGAGTGGTTGGTAAAAACGCAGCTCAGCTGCACATGTTTACTCCCCCCCAACGTAAGTGAGAAGTAGCATCTCACTGTTATTATGATAATCACACAGGCAGCACAGTCAGCATGTTTTGATCTGTCATGGATCTGTCACATGGATTTTGGATGCTTACTTTGTTAAGTTATGGCTGTACTGAGTGTTTACAGATTGTTACCCAGTACAGCCATAACAAAGTAGGCATCCATCCATGACAGAACACATGCTGACTGTGCTGACTGCGTGATTATCATAATGCTGATAATTATAACCTGCTATGCTGTGTGTAAGCGTAAGTGAGACACAGCAAGGATTCTATCCTCTGTTCTCCACTCACTGTGTGCAGTGCAGCCATGCTATCCTCCTCAGTGCAGCCATGCTATCCTCCTCAGTGCAGCCATGCTATCCTCCTCCGTGCAGCCATGCTATCCTCCTCCGTTCAGCCATGCTATCCTCCTCAGTGCAGCCATGCTATCCTCCTCAGTGCAGCCATGCTATCCTCCTCCGTTCAGCCATGCTATCCTCCTCCGTTCAGCCATGCTATCCTCCTCCGTTCAGCCATGCTATCCTCCTCCGTTCAGCCATGCTATCCACTGAGGAGGATAGCATGGCTGCACAGAGGAGTATATAATGGCTACACAGAGGAGTATAGCATGGCTGCACAGAGGAGGAAGATCCCGGTTCAAATTCACCCAGGTACATGACAGGGCCCCCTCCCCAGTGGACCCCTCCGGGGGCCTAGCAGGGCTTAGTGGGAAAGGAGGCATGGAAGTCTCGAATAAGAGAAGGAGCATGCAGATCTTTGGCTGGAACCCAGGAACGGTCTGTGATGGGATATCTCTTCCAATGAACCAGATACCGAAGGCCCCGACTGTCTTTTAGAATCAAGAATCTTGGAGACTTCAAACTAATTTTGTCCATCAACAAGAACAGGAGGAGGTAGCTGTTGCGTTCTGGAGTAGCAATTGAAAATTGCTTTTTTGAGGAGGGAAACGTGGAATACGGGATGTATCCGGAGAGAGGAAGGTAATTTCAACCGATAGGAGACTGGCCCGATGAATCGAGGGCCTAATTTTGCCATGATATCTCACAATATGGGAAAGGAAGAGGGTAGACAGTGCGTCCACTGTAGTTAATCCCGGGAGTGGTACAAAATTAGACATTTTGGAAAAGCGATCCACTATGACCCATATAGCAGTCATGCCCTCGGACTTGGGTAAGTCTGTAATGAAGTCCATAGTCAAATGGGTTCAAGGCTGGCGAGATGCCGGAAAATGTTGTAACAGTCCGGTAGGCAGGTATTTTATAAGCAGCACAAGTTGGACAGATGCCACATAATCAGTAACATCCCTTTTCTTATGAGGCCACCAGACACGAGGCTGCAAGGTCTTATGAATGATGGTGACACCAGGATGACCGGATAACACACCATCATGTGCCCAGAGGAGTACAGGTTTTCTGAGGCTAGGGGCTATGAACAGGCGACCTGGTGGTATCTTCAAGCCTTGGGGAACACGATTCTGGGTTTCTTGTAACTGTTGGGAAAGAGCCGTAGAGATCTGTGCGACAATTTTGTGAGGTGGGATTATATACTGCTCGGTAGGTTGATCTTCTTCAGAGGTAGCGAACTGTCTGGAAAGAGCATCGGCTTTCTTGTTTCTATGCCCAGGAACATAAGAAAGAACAAAATTAAAAAACGGGAGAAAAACAGAGCCCATCGAGCCTGACGTGAGTTCAGACGTCTTGCAGTCTGAAGATACAGTAGGTTTTTATGGTCAGTGAGGATAGAAAAAGGCTTGGGAGACCCTTCCAGAAGAAGATGTCGCCATTCAGACAATGCCAGTTTGATGGCCAGTAGTTCTCGATTCCCAATATCAGAATTCATCTCCGCTGGAGAAAACTTTCTAGAAAAAAAATGCTACTGGATGGATTCTACCGGACTTAGGCTGTCTCTGGGAGTGCACGGCACCTGCTCCTACCTCAGAGGCATCAACCTCAACTATGTACTGGAGATCGGGATTTGGATGCTGAAGAATTGGAGCTTTGCTGAACATGTCTTTTTATTGCTGGAAAGCTGATTCTGCTTCTGAGGACCACACCTTGCAATTTGTACCTTTCTTAGTCATAGCAGTAAGGGGTGCCGCAATGGAGGCAAAACCTTTGATGAAGCGTCTGTAGTAATTTGCGAACCCTAGAAAGCTCTGGAGCCCACTTAAAGTGGCCGGTTGGGGCCATTGTAAGACAGCGAAAAGTTTTTGAGGGTCCATTTGGAAACCGACAGCACTTATAATGTATTCAAGGAAAGAAATACGGCTTTGATGGAAACTGCATTTCTCAATCTTCGCGTAAAGATGGTTTTCTCTCAGCCGTTGTAATACCTGCTTTACATGCAAGATGTGCTCTAGATGAGTCTTGGAAAATATTAAAATGTCGTCCAAGTATATGATCACAAAACTGTTGCTGAAATCATGAAAAATTTCATTCATGAAATGTTGGAAGACTGCAGGGGCATTACACAACCCAAATGGCATAACCAGATATTCGAAATGTCCATTACGAGTGTTGAATGTTGTCTTCCACTCGTCCCTGTCTTTACTTCAAATCAGATTATAAGCCCCTCGTAGGTCTAGCTTGGAGAAGATAACGGCCTCCCCTAAGTACATCAAACAGTTCAAGAATGAGAGGCAAAGGCTAGGAGTCTTTTACGGTGATTTGATTTAACCCTCGATAGTCTATGCGTGGTCGTAGACCCCCATCTTTTTTTTCAACAAAGAAAAAACCTGCCCCTACTGAAGAAGTAGAGGGTCGGATAAAACCTCTTTCCAAGTTGTCTTTTACGTATTCCTCCATGGATTTTTGTTCAGGCAAAGACAGGGGATAGGTCCTTCCTTTGGGAAGAGGCGCTCCAGGAATAAATTTAATTGCACAGTCAAAGGAACGATGTGGAGGTAAAACCTCTGCCTTTTGCTTGCAAAATACATCTGCAGACTCATGGTATTCATGAGGCAAGGTAGGTGGGATGGCCACGGAAGCCAACATACATCCAGAAAGTCTTTTGGGTTGAGACAAACAGTTTGGATGACAGAACGACCCCCAAGAGGTTAGTTCTCCATTTTCCCAATCAAAAGAAGGGTTATGCTGTTGTAACCATGGGTAACCAAGGATAACGGGCAGAAGTGGAGAATCAATAAGAGACAAGACAACTTCCTCTTTGTGGAGTACGCCTACCTGAAGGGTGATTGTCATAGTCTCAAATTTTACAATGCCATCTCCCAAGGGTTGTCCATTCACGGTGGTAATGTTCAGGGGTCTAGATTTTGGAACAAATGAGATATTTTTTTTAGCAAAAGTGTAGTCCAAAAAAATGCCAACAGCTCTAGAATCCACAAAAGCCTCACAGGAGACAAGTTTAGAGGGTAAATGGATAATTGCAGGAACGGTAATCTTGGTCTTGGAGGATATACCTGTAAGGTCTAAGCCAGCTCCTCCAACACTGGTTAGACCCTTGCCTTTTACTGGACAGGAAGGGCAGACAGATAATAAATGTCCTTTAAGTCCACAGTACAGGCATAGGCCCAATGCACGCCTCCTGTGTTTCTCCAACTCAGTTAGGTGGAGACGGCTTACATCCATGGGTTCCACAGTTGCCTGGGGTTCAACTGAGATTTCCGGTTCTGGCTGAAGTGGTGCTTGGAATTTAGGGGCCAAACGGTAAACTGGCCTAGGAAACTTGCAAGTTCTAAGTCTCTCTTGGCACCTTTAATGATATCGGACATCCAGACGAACACACAGCTCTATGAATTTCTCAAGGTTTTCTGGGGAATCCTTATAGACTACTTCGTCTTTGATGCGATCTGCAAGACCTTTTCAGGAGGCTGTACGTAATGCCCTTGAGTCCCAATTAGTCTCTGCAGCAAGGGTACGGAACTCAATAGCATATTGTGCCACAGACCTGGTGCCTTGTTGCATGTCCAAGAGTGAGTACTCAGCTGCAGAAGCTCTATCTGGCTTGTCAAATACAGTCTGGAGAGAAGCCAGAAATGTGTCAGCGTCTTGCAGCACAGGATCATTGCGTTCCAGATAAGGGAGAGACCCAGGCCAGGGCCTTCCCCTTTAACAAGGAAATTACAAAAGTCACTTTGGCAGACGAAGTGCTAAAAGTCCCAGGTTGTTGCGGAAATGCAAACGGCAAACATTTAAAAAGCCTCTGCAGTCCTTAGTATCACCACCAAACTTGTCAGGCAAGGGAAGTTTGGGTGGTACAGAAGAGGCGGGTTGGATTGTAGCAGGAGTAGGATCCAGAATCTGGACCGTTGCAGAGGAACCAGGCAAACAAGATTTAAGCATAGTACAAAGTTCATCTAACTTGGTGTCCAGGGAAGAAAGATGCTGTTCATGAGCTCCAATCAATTGTCCCTGACGTGAAATCACCTTAACAATCTCAGCAGGGTCCACTGCCATTGTGACCTGTTTGTAATGTAAGGTACCTGTGATAGGTAGTGTCCGAAGTGGAGCTTGTGTGCTGAGGATTGAGGCGAAAATGTAGTCAGGCAGATTAGGTTGGCAACAGGTCAGGCAAAACGGTACACGATCGAAATCCAGAGAGTGGTCAGGCAGGCAAAGGTCATACACGAGCTGGCGGTGAAGTACAAGATCAGAAGGCTAGAGAGTAGTCAGGGATTCAGGCAGAAGTTCAACACGATAATCAAGATCACAAGCAATCAGAACACCCAGGGAGCGAATCCACACAAACGGGCGCTGAGAGATAGGAAATAGGAAGTTATACTGACAGACTCCATGGCAGCCTACGTGTGGGTTAATCCCGCCTCTCATACCTCATAGGATCCTACTCCCATAAATCTTTGCTTCTAGCCAGAGACCGTGTTCCTTTTTTTGTCCTCCTCCTAGGACCAAGGTGTGCTTTTTCTTACCTTAAAGAAGTTTTCAGATTCAGTCCTGGTTGCACGAGTTTCATGGCGGTTCTGTTTGGAGATCTAGCTAGCCCAGCTATTAGCAGGGTGGATGCGGGCAACATTTTTCTGTGCCACGAAGAGCTTACTAATCTGGCCATTGGCAGGCAAGTGGCAACTTGGCCAAACGTCCTAGATATTAGCGGGAGGCCCATTGAGAAAATGCCCAGGTCGTGCAGTGAAGGGATGGCTCCTAAAGTTCCAGGCTGGATCAAGATCGTGCTGGGTGGTATCGTATACATCGCTTGATATTTTAATATATGGCAGCAGTGTTTGTGTGTCATTTGTCTTCCTCTTCCCCTCGGCTCTATGGCGGCTGGAGAGCATCTGCTTTCCACTAAGCCACCTCTTCCGGGTTGTGTGCACAGCAGTGAAGATCGAGGCTTGGTTCGCGCGTGCGCAATTCGGATCGCGGCGGCGTTCGCGCATGCGCACGAGCTCCGCTGTTTCACGCTGGGGGCGAGGTGACGTCATCGTCGGCGCCAAGTTTAAATAGCTGTCAGATACAGCTATAACTTGGGATGTCCTGCAGGCTCAGTCAGCTACTTCCCGGTGCTTCGTTTCGGCGTGGTAAAGGTAGGAAAACCTGTTTATTACAAGGATGGCTTGTGTTAGACTTTTCCTTCCCTGTATTTATTGTATGGTCAATTTTGCAGTTTCCAAGCTTGAGCTATGGACGTCTCACCGCCCCGCAGTGGCCAACCCTTGCACTGCAGGTAGGAATTTTTTCTTTCCTTCTGCTTAGCAGTATTGGGTTCTTTTACATGAGCCAATGTATTTTCTTTCTTTCCTTTTCTCAGCCCCTCTAGGTCTGAAAATAGACACTCAGCATGCGAAGATAATGTTAAATCTAAAACACATCAACATTCTTCATCTAGTTCTAGACATCATAGATCATCCTCCAGACATCATAGTAAGTGTCAGGTCTACCTGGAAACTACAACCGTCCCTCCACTTTCCTGACCGGTAGTCTTGTTATCCCGGTGTCAGGTGGAGGGACGGCTGAGATCTCCCACAGACAGGAAATAAGGAACCACAAAGGAAGGTGCAGATAGCCTAACCACAACCCCCAGCAACAACTCACGGTTAGTAGGCAGAAGACAGGATCCCAGGAGGGAAAAGGACAATCCAGGTAACGTAGTCAGAACAAGCCAGGGAGGGTCGGCAGCAAGGTTAACCAGGTTCAAGGGATAATCCAGGAATCGTAGTCAAGACGAGCCAAGTAGATAACCAAAAAGCAAGAGCATCCATAAACAGGAACCTATCCTAAGGCACGAACAGGAAGGGGAAGTGGGAATATATAGGGACACTAATGAGAAGACTGCTGACAGCTGGTCCCAGGGTGGAGCAAACATCCCCACTAGTGAAAAAGAACATAGCTACGATGCTAACATAAAACCAGTTGACTGGTGGCTCAGGACATAGGAAAACAGTCTATGAACACCAGGCCCTGGGATCAAATCCCAGACACGGCGTGACAGTACCCCCCACACAAAGATGCCCCCAAACCTATTTGGGTTTGGATGGGTGCCTGTCGTGGAAGGACTTGACCAGCCGTGGGGCATGAACATCACGAGCAGGCACCCAAGTCCTCTCTGCAATTGAGTAGCCCTTCCAGTCCACCAGATATTGTAATTGGCTACCCCTATGTCGGGAATGCAGAACTTTGCTAACTTCATACTCCTGATGGTCATCCACAGAGACTGGAGAGGGATGGCTAGAGGGTAGTGATGAGCCGAACACCCCCGGGTTCGGTTCGCACCAGAACCCGCGAACGGACCGAAAGTTCGTACGAACATTAGAACCCTATTAAATACAATGGATGCGAACGTTCGAATTCTAAAGTGCTAATTATAACAACTATTATGCATGTTATTGTCCTAAAAAGGGTTTGGGAACCCGGGTTCTGCACCAGGGGACATGTATCAATGCAAAAAGAAGTTTTAAAAACGGTCGTTTTTCGGGAGCAGTCATTTTAATGATGCATAAAGTGAAAAAAAAAAGTCAAATATTCCTTTAAATATCGTACCTCGGGGGTGTCTAAAGTATGCCTGTGAAGTGCCACGTGTTTCCCGTGTTTAGAACTGTCCCTGCACAAAATGACACTTCTAAAGGAAAAAAAAGCCATTTAAAACTGCTTGCGGCTTTAATGTAATGTCTGGTCCCGGTAATATGGATGAAAATCTTTAAGAAAAATGGCATAGCTACCCCATGACCCCCCCCCCCTACCCCAGCCCATTACCAGCCCCTTTGGGTCTTGTATGGATATTAAGGGGAACCCCGCACATAAAATAAAAAAGGCCCTATATACTCTGAACAGCCGTATACAGGCGGTGCATACAAGACAGGGACTGTAGGTTTGTTCTTATGTAGAATCTGTTTGTAATTTTGAACAGGTACATTGTTTAAGTGTAGCTCCAGCCCAAAAATCTATTTTTAAACTTTTTGGAAAACATAGGTAAGGGTTATCACCCCTGTAACATTTGTTTTGCTGTCTGTGCCCCTGTTCAGAACATTTCACCTCACTTTCCGTCCCAATGACAACTGTTTTTGAAATGTGGTGTTTTTCTTGAAACAAGGATTGCTGATAAAGCATCAGTACAGAGGAGACACCTTTCTCCCATATTAATTCTTACAGGAGAGAATTTTCCTTCCTAGGGGTAGATTTCCTCTCACTTCCTGTTGTCTTCTTGCGTTTGCAAGTAGGAGTCGTTTGTAAGTTGGATGTTTGAAAGTAGGGACCTGCCGTAGATACTCTGCAGAAATAGGCCCCTTAGTTGTTGGTGTTGGCACAACACTGTAAGCACTCACAGTTACTCTTGGTTGGTGCTGGAACGCCCTGCTGTCAACTATTATATCAGGAATTGTAATTACATATAATTGTTGAACAGTGGTAGTAAAAATTGGGCCTTTGATGGTGGTGCTGGTGCCACAACACTGTAAGCCCTGACAGTTACTCTTGGTGGGTGCAGCAATGGGCCCTGCTGTGAATTATTAGATCAAGAATTGTAATTGCATGCCCCTGTTGAACAGGGGCTGAAAAATTGGGCCTTTGGTGGTGGTGGTGGTGTTGACACAATACTGTAAGCCCTCAGAGTTACTCTTGGTGGGTGCAGGAATGGGCCCTGCTGTGAATTATTAGATCAAGAATTGTAATTACATGCTCCTGTTGAACAGGGGCTGAAAAATTGGGCCTTAGGCACTGGTGGCACAACACTACAACCCCTCACAGATACTGTACTTGGAGCACAGCAATGAGCCCTGTTGCAAAGTATTGCTTCAAAAATTGTAATGACACGCCCCTGTTAAACAGGGGCTGAAAAATTGGGCCTTAGGCACTGGTGCCACAACACTCCAACCCCTCACAGATACTGTACTTGGAGCACAGCAATGAGCCCTATGGCAAATTATTGCTAAAAAAATTGTAATTACACGCCCCTGTAAAACAGGGGCTGAAAAATTGGGCCTTAGCCACTGGTGGCGGCACCCATAAACAAAAATGATCTTCCAAGCTATCATCATCAATCGTATCATTGAGGACTTGGAGGAGGAGGATAGCCAGTCAACATAACAGCACAGACACTCAGCATCAGCATCAGTCTTGAAGGGATGTGACATGTTAAAATCAATTAGTCTGTTATATCAGCATCAGGTGTGTGGTAGCTGGTGGTGATCCAAGACTGGTTCATCTTGATGAAAGTCAGTCGATCAACCGAGTCGGTGGACAGGCGCACCCTGTGATCCGTGACAAATCCTCCAGCAGCACTGAATGTGCGTTCCGAAAGAACGCTGGATGCAGGACAGGCCAGTAGCTCAATTGCATACTGTGCAAGCTCTGGCCAGTGATCCATCCTCAAGACCCAGTAAGCCAGAGGATTTTCGGTGGGAAAGGTGTCCAAGTCTGAGCTTGCCCCTAGATATTCCTGCACCATGTTTATCAGACGCTGGCGATGGTTGCTGGAACCAATCATACTTTGGGGCTGCGGACTAAAGAATTGTCTGAACGCATCGGTCAGACGGCCACCTTCCCCACCGCTCCTTCTTTGACTGGCCGAAGCCTCAGCAACTCGTTGTCCTGGACCAGGAGTTTGTAACCTCCCAGTCTCTGGGAACGCGTTGCACAGACCTTTCTGCAAGGCCTCCCGGAGTTGTCTCATCCTCTGCTCCCTCTGCGACGGTAACATAAGGTCCGCAACCTTACCATTGTACCGTGGATCAAGGAGAGTGGCCAGCCAGTAATGGTCCCTCTCCTTGATCCGAAGAATACGAGGATCCTTCCGCAGACTTTGCAGGATCAGGGAGGCCATGCAGCGTAGGTTTGCTGAGGCATTCGCTCCGGAGTCCTCTGGGTCACTAAGGACGACATGATCCGCAGTCACCTCCTCCCAGCCACGTACAAGTCCACTGGTTTCTTGGGACTGTAAATCATCCCTAAAAGACTGCTGCTGATGATGCTGAGTGCCAGCCTCCACCTCCATGCTGACACAATCCTCCTCCTCCTCCTCCTCCTCTTCCTCTTCCTGTGCGATGGGTGGGACAGAAGGAACACTGTCTGGGTAAAGGGGGCCTTGAGAGGCAAGGAAGTCCTCCTCTTCCTGCCTCTGTTCTGCCTCAAGTGCCCTGTCCATTATTCCACGCAGCGTGTGCTCCAACAGGTGGACAAGAGGTACAGTGTCACTGATGCATGCACTGTCACTGCTCACCATCCTCGTGGCCTCCTCAAATGGTGCCAGGACAGTGCATGCATCCCTGATCATGCCCCACTGGCGTGGAGAAAAAAAAACAAGCTCCCCTGACCCTGTCCTGGTGCCGTAGTCGCACAGGTACTCATTGATGGCCCTCTGCTGCGTGTGCAGCCGCTGCAGCATGGCCAACGTTGAGTTCCACCTGGTGGGCATGTCACATATAAGGCGGTTCTTGGGCAGGTTCAACTCCTTTTGCAGCTCAGCCAGGCGAGCACTGGCATTATAAGATCTGCGGAAATGCACACAGACTTTCCTGGCCTGCCTCAGGACATCCTGTAAGCCCGGGTACCTGCCCAAGAACCGCTGCACCACCAGGTTAAGGACGTGAGCCACACAGGGCACATGGGTCAGTTGTCCCTGTCGGAGGGCGGAGAGGAGGTTGGTGCCATTGTCGCAAACCACCATTCCTGGCTTAAGCTGGCGTGGCGTCAACCACCTCTCGGCCTGGCCCTGCAGAGCAGACAGGACCTCTGCCCCAGTGTGGCTTCTGTCCCCCAAACACACCAGCGCAAGCACGGCATGGCATCTTTTTGCCTGCGTACTTGCGTAGCCCCGTGAACGGCTACGGAGCACCGCTGGTTCATAGGACAAACCACAGGAAGAGGCCATGGAGGAAGAAGAAGAGGAGGGGGTGGAGGAGAGAGGTGTGTCACAACCAGTAGTAGCATTTTGGAGGCGTGGCGGTGGGACAACCTCCAACACTACTGCACCTTGTCCTGCATCCTTCCCAGCTGCCAAAAGAGTGACCCAATGGGCCGTGAAAGAAAGGTAACGTCCCTGTCCATGCCTGCTGGACCATGAGTCAGCGGTAATATGCACCTTACCGCTGACCGCCCTGTCCAGCGAGGCCAAGACATTGCCTTCCACATGCCGGTAGAGAGCCGGAATAGCCTTCCGTGAGAAAAAGTGGCGTTTGGGAACCTGCCACTGAGGAACCGCACATTGCACAAACTCACGGAAGGGGGCCGAGTCTACCAACTGAAAAGGCAGCAGTTGAAGCGCTAGCAATTTAGCCAAGCTAGCATTCAACCGCTGGCCATGTGGATGGCTGGGAGTCAACTTCTTTCGACGGTCCAGCAGCTGGGGCAGGGAAATTTGCCTGCTAGAATCGGACGTCGGTGTACTGCTAGCAGAGTGGCCGCAAGTACTTGGCTGTGACACACCTAATTCTACACCTTCATTCCTCTCAGTGCATGTTTCAGAGAGGACTGAAGTTATAGTGGGGTTGGAAATCCCAGCTGATGCGGTGCAAGGAGAGGTCCGCTTTGTTCTTTGGTGTGGGTCTTTGAGGTAGGCTTGCCAACGAGCTGCATGGCAGGTCAACATATGTCTGGTCAGGCATGTGGTACCCAAGCGGCTGATGTTTTGGCCACGCGATATACGCTTGAGACATATGTTGCAAACAGCAGCTGTGCGATCTGATGCACTAGCCTCAAAAAAGGCCCACACCAAGGAACTTTTTGAATGATGGGCAGAGGCAGCGCCCTGCACAGGCGGAGCTCTGCGGTGTGATTCCGTTGGTGTACTGCCCTTACGCTGGCCACCAAAGGGCATCCTGTCTCGTTGGAGATGTGCCTCCTCCTCATCCTCCTCCTCCTCTCTCCTATTAGGCACCCACGTGGAGTCAGTGACCTCATCATCCCCTCCCTCCTCATCACTGGAGCCAATCTGGCAGTATGCTGCAGCTGCTGGAACATGACTGCCAGATTGGTGTCCTTCTTGAGCATCCCCTCTGTCTGATCTCACCCTACTGCCTTCCTGTAGCTGGGTTTCATCATCAGACCCTTCGAAACACTGGGCATCCTCCTGGAGCATGTACCCAACACTGTGCTCAAACAGTTCGGGGGACTCCTCAGGAGGAGGACATGGTGGGTCTAGGGAAGGAGTGACTGATGATGAGTCTGACATTGATACCAGGGAAGAGGACGCTTTGGCAGCTGCTTTGCCAGTACCCTGAGCCTGGGTGAGAGAGGATGAGGAGGAGGAGGAGGGCTTGGTCATCCACTCTACCAAGTCTTCGGCATGATGTGGCTCAACATGTCCAGCTGCGGAAAAGAAGGACAAGCGTGTCCCATGGCCATGTGCTGATGACAATGCACCGCGTCCACGACCAGCACTGTTGCCCCCAGACACAGAGCCTGCTTGCCCTCTTTTATTGCCTCCTGACTGTCTGCCTCTCCTTGTTTGCCTTCCAGACATTCTAATAGATGGCCTGCAGGGAGATGGGAAAAAAGCAATAAGGGCTACCTTCAGGTGTCCTTCTCTGTCCCTTGAAACAAGGACTTGCACAGTGAAAGAAACTGACACTGTCCCTACCTACAGTTTTCTGTCCCTAGAAAAAATGTTTTTTTTAAGCACAATATAGCACAAGGAGAATTCACTCACTGTCCTTCCAGGTCCCTAGAAACAAGGACTTGCACAGTGAAAGAAACTGACACTCTCCCTACCTACAGTTTTCTGTCCCTAGAAAAAATGTTTTTTTTAAGCACAATATAGCACAAGGAGAATTCACTCACTGTCCTTCCAGGTCCCTAGAAACAAGGACTTGCACAGTGAAAGAAACTGACACTCTCCCTACCTACAGTTTTCTGTCCCTAGAAAAAATGTTTTTTTTAAGCACAATATAGCACAAGGAGAATTCACTCACTGTCCTTCCAGGTCCCTAGAAACAAGGACTTGCACAGTGAAAGAAACTGACACTCTCCCTACCTACAGTTTTCTGTCCCTAGAAAAAATGTTTTTTTTAAGCACAATATAGCACAAGGAGAATTCACTCACTGTCCTTCCAGGTCCCTAGAAACAAGGACTTGCACAGTGAAAGAAACTGACACTCTCCCTACCTACAGTTTTCTGTCCCTAGAAAAAATGTTTTTTTTAAGCACAATATAGCACAAGGAGAATTCACTCACTGTCCTTCCAGGTCCCTAGAAACAAGGACTTGCACAGTGAAAGAAACTGACACTCTCCCTACCTACAGTTTTCTGTCCCTAGAAAAAATGTTTTTTTTAAGCACAATATAGCACAAGGAGAATTCACTCACTGTCCTTCCAGGTCCCTAGAAACAAGGACTTGCACAGTGAAAGAAACTGACACTCTCCCTACCTACAGTTTTCTGTCCCTAGAAAAAATGTTTTTTTTAAGCACAATATAGCACAAGGAGAATTCACTCACTGTCCTTCCAGGTCCCTAGAAACAAGGACTTACACAGTGAAAGAAACTGACACTCTCCCTACCTACAGTTTTCTGTCCCTAGAAAAAATGTTTTTTTTAAGCACAATATAGCACAAGGAGAATTCACTCACTGTCCTTCCAGGTCCCTGGAAACAAGGACTTGCACAGTGAAAGAAACTGACACTCTCCCTACCTACAGTTTTCTGTCCCTAGAAAAAATGTTTTTTTTAAGCACAATATAGCACAAGGAGAATTCACTCACTGTCCTTCCAGGTCCCTGGAAACAAGGACTTGCACAGTGAAAGAAACTGACACTCTCCCTACCTACAGTTTTCTGTCCCTAGAAAAAATGTTTTTTTTAAGCACAATATAGCACAAGGAGAATTCACTCACTGTCCTTCCAGGTCCCTAGAAACAAGGACTTACACAGTGAAAGAAACTGACACTCTCCCTACCTACAGTTTTCTGTCCCTAGAAAAAATGTTTTTTTTAAGCACAATATAGCACAAGGAGAATTCACTCACTGTCCTTCCAGGTCCCTGGAAACAAGGACTTGCACAGTGAAAGAAACTGACACTCTCCCTACCTACAGTTTTCTGTCCCTAGAAAAAATGTTTTTTTTAAGCACAATATAGCACAAGGAGAATTCACTCACTGTCCTTCCAGGTCCCTGGAAACAAGGACTTGCACAGTGAAAGAAACTGACACTCTCCCTACCTACAGTTTTCTGTCCCTAGAAAAAATGTTTTTTTTAAGCACAATATAGCACAAGGAGAATTCACTCACTGTCCTTCCAGGTCCCTGGAAACAAGGACTTGCACAGTGAAAGAAACTGACACTCTCCCTACCTACAGTTTTCTGTCCCTAGAAAAAATGTTTTTTTTAAGCACAATATAGCACAAGGATAATTCACTCACTGTCCTTCCAGGTCCCTAGAAACAAGGACTTACACAGTGAAAGAAACTGACACTCTCCCTACCTACAGTTTTCTGTCCCTAGAAAAAATTTTTTTTTTAAGTACAATATAGCACAAGGAGAATTCACTCACTGTCCTTCCAGGTCCCTGGAAACAAGGACTTGCACAGTGAAAGAAACTGACACTCTCCCTACCTACAGTTTTCTGTCCCTAGAAAAAATGTTTTTTTTAAGCACAATATAGCACAAGGAGAATTCACTCACTGTCCTTCCAGGTCCCTGGAAACAAGGACTTGCACAGTGAAAGAAACTGACACTCTCCCTACCTACAGTTTTCTGTCCCTAGAAAAAATGTTTTTTTTAAGCACAATATAGCACAAGGAGAATTCACTCACTGTCCTTCCAGGTCCCTGGAAACAAGGACTTGCACAGTGAAAGAAACTGACACTCTCCCTACCTACAGTTTTCTGTCCCTAGAAAAAAATGTTTTTTTTAAGCACAATATTGCACAAGGAGAATTCACTCACTGTCCTTCCAGGTCCCTAGAAACAAGGACTTGCACAGTGAAAGAAACTGACACTCTCCCTACCTACAGTTTTCTGTCCCTAGAAAAAATGTTTTTTTTAAGCACAATATAGCACAAGGAGAATTCACTCACTGTCCTTCCAGGTCCCTAGAAACAAGGACTTGCACAGTGAAAGAAACTGACACTCTCCCTACCTACAGTTTTCTGTCCCTAGAAAAAATGTTTTTTTTAAGCACAATATAGCACAAGGAGAATTCACTCACTGTCCTTCCAGGTCCCTGGAAACAAGGACTTGCACAGTGAAAGAAACTGACACTCTCCCTACCTACAGTTTTCTGTCCCTAGAAAAAATGTTTTTTTTAAGCACAATATAGCACAAGGAGAATTCACTCACTGTCCTTCCAGGTCCCTAGAAACAAGGACTTACACAGTGAAAGAAACTGACACTCTCCCTACCTACAGTTTTCTGTCCCTAGAAAAAATGTTTTTTTTAAGCACAATATAGCACAAGGAGAATTCACTCACTGTCCTTCCAGGTCCCTAGAAACAAGGACTTGCACAGTGAAAGAAACTGACACTCTCCCTACCTACAGTTTTCTGTCCCTAGAAAAAATGTTTTTTTTAAGCACAATATAGCACAAGGAGAATTCACTCACTGTCCTTCCAGGTCCCTAGAAACAAGGACTTGCACAGTGAAAGAAACTGACACTCTCCCTACCTACAGTTTTCTGTCCCTAGAAAAAATGTTTTTTTTAAGCACAATATAGCACAAGGAGAATTCACTCACTGTCCTTCCAGGTCCCTAGAAACAAGGACTTGCACAGTGAAAGAAACTGACACTCTCCCTACCTACAGTTTTCTGTCCCTAGAAAAAATATTTGTTTTAAGCACAATATAGCACAAGGAGAATTCACTCACTGTCCTTCCAGGTCCCTAGAAACAAGGACTTGCACAGTGAAAGAAACTGACACTCTCCCTACCTACAGTTTTCTGTCCCTAGAAAAAATGTTTTTTTTAAGCACAATATAGCACAAGGAGAATTCACTCACTGTCCTTCCAGGTCCCTAGAAACAAGGACTTGCACAGTGAAAGAAACTGACACTCTCCCTACCTACAGTTTTCTGTCCCTAGAAAAAATGTTTTTTTTAAGCACAATATAGCACAAGGAGAATTCACTCACTGTCCTTCCAGGTCCCTAGAAACAAGGACTTGCACAGTGAAAGAAACTGACACTCTCCCTACCTACAGTTTTCTGTCCCTAGAAAAAAAGTTTTTTTTAAGCACAATATAGCACAAGGAGAATTCACTCACTGTCCTTCCAGGTCCCTAGAAACAAGGACTTGCACAGTGAAAGAAACTGACACTCTCCCTACCTACAGTTTTCTGTCCCTAGAAAAAATGTTTTTTTTAAGCACAATATAGCACAAGGAGAATTCACTCACTGTCCTTCCAGGTCCCTAGAAACAAGGACTTGCACAGTGAAAGAAACTGACACTCTCCCTACCTACAGTTTTCTGTCCCTAGAAAAAATGTTTTTTTTTAAGCACACTATAGCACAAGGAGAATTCACTCACTGTCCTTCCCAGTCCCTAGAAACAAGGACTTGCACAGTGAAAGAAACTGACACTCTCCCTACCTACAGTTTTCTGTCCCTAGAAAAAATGTTTTTTTTAAGCACAATATAGCACAAGGAGAATTCACTCACTGTCCTTCCAGGTCCCTGGAAACAAGGACTTGCACAGTGAAAGAAACTGACACTCTCCCTACCTACAGTTTTCTGTCCCTAGAAAAAATGTTTTTTTTAAGCACAATATAGCACAAGGAGAATTCACTCACTGTCCTTCCAGGTCCCTAGAAACAAGGACTTACACAGTGAAAGAAACTGACACTCTCCCTACCTACAGTTTTCTGTCCCTAGAAAAAATGTTTTTTTTAAGCACAATATAGCACAAGGAGAATTCACTCACTGTCCTTCCAGGTCCCTAGAAACAAGGACTTGCACAGTGAAAGAAACTGACACTCTCCCTACCTACAGTTTTCTGTCCCTAGAAAAAATGTTTTTTTTAAGCACAATATAGCACAAGGAGAATTCACTCACTGTCCTTCCAGGTCCCTAGAAACAAGGACTTACACAGTGAAAGAAACTGACACTCTCCCTACCTACAGTTTTCTGTCCCTAGAAAAAATGTTTTTTTTAAGCACACTATAGCACAAGCACAAAACACACTGACACTCTCCCTACCTATCCTTCTCTTTCCCTAAACTAAAGGAATCCAGGTTAAGCAAGAAAGAAATAAAAGTCACTGTCCCTGCCTATGCTGCTCTATCCCTGCTCCGGAACACACTACACTAGGCCGCCGTGCTGGCGGCCTTTTATAGTGTGGGGCGTGTACTAAACACCCTCAGCAATAATTGGCCACAGGCATCCTGCCTGTGGCCAATCATTGCTCTCCTCGCTGCCGGCGCTGTGATTGGCCAAGCATGCGGGGTCACAGTGCATGCTTGGCCAATCACAGCGCCTGGATGACACTGCGATGGCGTAGTGCATTGTGGGCCGTTCGCGTCACTCGAATTTGGCGCGAACGGCCCAAATCGTTCGATCTTCGTCGAACGATCGAACAGCCGATGTTCGAGTCGAACGTATGTTCGATTCGAACACGAAGCTCATCCCTACTAGAGGGGAGAGAGAATCTATTCTTGACAAAGGGCTTAAGCAAAGATACATGAAATGTATTGGGAATACGAAGATGAAGGGGCAAGCGTAGTTTATAAGCCACAGGGTTGACCTGACAGAGAATGCAAAAAGGTCCTATAAATCTAGGACCTAACTTGGAGGAAGGTTGTCGCAGTTTCATGTTCTTGGTGGACAACCAAACCAGCTGATTAAGACGATAGCGGGGTGCAGGTTTTCTGTGACGATCTGCATACCCCTTGTATCTATGTACAGACTGAAGCAGAACCTTTCTTATGTTTCTCCAGTGCGTAGTCAATCTTGATACCATGTTGGCTGCCGCAGGTACCTCCACCAAGGAAGACTGGAAGGGGAGAACCCTGGGTTGATACCCAAAGGCAGCTTGGAAAGGGGAACATCTAAGGGAAGAGTGCCACTGCGAATTGTGTGCTAGTTCTGCTAGAGGTAACATCTCGCTCCAGTTGTCATGTTCAGCATTGATATAAGCTCGTAGGTAGATCTCCAAATCTTGATTGACCCTCTCTGTCTGGCCATTAGATTGAGGATGGTATCCAGAGGACAGGGAATTCTTGATCCCCAGATGTTTGCAAATGGCCCTCCAGAACGAGGATATGAATTGAGGGCCTCTATCGCTAACAATATCAACAGGGATGCCGTGTAAGCGGATGACATTCTCAATAAAGGATAAAGCCAGGCTTGGGGCAGAAGGTAGTGCGGGCATGGGAATGAAGTGGGCCAACTTTGAAAATCGGTCCACTATCACCCAAATTACGGTATTTCCACTGGAGGTGGGCAAGTCCACGATAAAATCCATGCTGATATGAGTCCAGGGAGCACGAGGAACAGGTAACGGTTGAAGTAGACCTTGTGGAACAGAACGATGCATTTTGATGGCAGCACAAACCGAACAGGCTCTAACAAAGGCTATAACATCCTTTTTTAGAGTAGGCCACCAAACCAGGGACTTCAAACGTAGGAAGGTTTGGTTGATACCAGGGTGTCCGGATACCATCTGGCCATGGGCCCACTGTAACACTTCTTTTCGTAATTCTAGGGGAACAAACAAGGTATTGGGTGGAACTGAGAGATTAGAAGGTGCCCGAGACTGTGCGGCCAACAAGTTCCTTTGTGAAGCAGTATCCAGTTGTGCAATAATTCGTTCCGGAGGAACAATATGATCAGGAGGTATTTGCAGATTCTCACAAGGGAATTGCCGAGACAGGGCATCGGCCTTGGTGTTCTTGGTGCCAGGAATGTACGTCACTACAAAGTTGAATCGGGTGAAGAATAACGCCCAGCGGGCTTGTCTGGGATTCAGTCTTTGGGCCTTCTCTAAGTAGATTAGGTTCTTATGGTCAGTTTGAACCACAACAGGAAGTTCCGTACCTTCTAAAAGATGTCTCCATTCGGAAAATGCTAATTTTATAGCTAAAAGTTCTCTATTCCCTATGTCATATTTTTGTTCTGCAGCAGAGAACTTCTTGGAGAAAAAGGCAACCGGATGCAACTTGTTAGAAGTGGGTTCTCGTTGGGATAATACTGCTCCGGCCCCTACTTCGGAGGCATCAACTTCCAAGAAATATTGAGCCGAAGGCTGAGGATGGCGAAGAACAGGAGCAGAGCAAAAAGCAAATTTTAGAAGGTCGAAAGCCTCCAGAGCTTCAGGAGGCCACTGAGAGCATTTGGTCCCTTTTTTTGTGAGGACGGTGATAGGAGCCAAAATTTTGGAGAAATTCTTGATGAATTTGCGGTAGTAGTTACAAAATCCAATAAAACGCTGTATTTCCTTTAAGGTAGAAGGTCTAGGCCATTGTAAGATAGCATCGAGTTTCTTGGAGTCCATCTGGAATCCATTAGATGAAATTATATAACCTAAGAAAGGTATTTCCGATTGTTCAAAAGAGCATTTGGAAGGTTTGGCGTACAGCTTATGATCTCTTAAACGTTGGAGAACAGTGCAAACATGGCCACAGTGAAGCTTTAAGCCTTTAGAGTGAATGAGTATATCATCTAAATAGACAACAACAAACGAGTCAAGTAGATCCCTGAAAATATCATTCACAAACTCTTGAAATACCGCGGGAGCATTGCAAAGCCCAAAAGGCATCACAAGACACTCATAATGCCCCCTTCTGGTATTAAAAGCTGTCTTCCATTCATCTCCTGCTTTAATTCTAATGAGGTTATATGCAGACCGAAGATCCAATTTGGTAAAGATCTTTGACCCCTGGACACGGTCAAACAGCTCAGTAATTAAGGGCAACGGATACCGATTTTTTACAGTAATACGGTTGAGAGATCTGTAGTCAACGCAGGGTCTAAGTCCTCCATCTTTTTTCTCCGCGAAAAAGAAGCCTGCTCCCACAGGAGAGGAGGAAGGCCGGATGAAACCCTTTTTTAGACTGTCTTCAATGTATTCCTCCATAGCCTTCGTTTCTGCAAGGTTAAGAGGATAAGTTCTCCCCTTAGGAAGAGGAGAACCGGGAAGCAAGTCAATAGCACAGTCATACGGGCGGTGTGGAGGGAGGCCCTCTGCTTCTTTTTCAGAAAATACGTCAGCAAACCCGGCATAAGCCTCCGGTAGTTCAGGGACAGTAGAGACCCCAAGAATGGACACTTTATTACGTATAAACTTTTGGATACAGTGAACATGACAAAAGGTGCTCCAGGCAGAAATTTGACCAGAGGACCAGTCAATAGATGGGTTATGTTTACATAACCAAGGGAACCCAAGAATTACAGGATACTTAGGAGACGGAATGACATTAAATGATAGCTCTTCAGAATGCAGAGCCCCCACTAGAACGGAAAGGGGCTTGGTCTCTAGAGAGATAAGTCCATCACCAAGAGGTTCTCCGCCAAGAGTAGTTACACACAGAGGTGGATCTTTCGGAACCGTCAGAATCTGAAGACTCTTAACCAGCGTTGCATCGAGAAATACCCCACCTGCACCGGAATCAACAAAGGCAACGGTGGAGTAGCTCTTATTGTTCCAAGATAATAATACGGGTACTACTAATCTCTCTAGAGGAGGTTTCAAAACAGTGTGGCCTAATGGGGCTCCTTGATCTCCCATTAAGCCCGGGAGTTTTTTTCAGTCGCATCGGACAAGAATGCAGGAAGTGACCCGGCTTACCACAAAATAGACAGAGGCCTAGAGTTCTGCGTTTGGTACGTTCATCATCAGGCAAACGCACAGCCCCTACATCCATGGGTTCTTCCTCAAACCCGGCGGTTGGAGGAAAAAATTGTCTCTGACGCTCCCTCTCAGACTGGCGTTCAGAGAAGCGAGTATCCACGAGGATACACAAATTGATGAAATCCTCCAATGCCACTGGGATCTCACGGTAAGTTAATTCGTCCTTAATGCGTTCCGCTAGACCTCTGCGGAAGGCGGCCTTAAGGGCGCAATTATCCCAGGAAGTATCTGCCGCAAGTGTGCGGAATTCTATTGCATAAGATGCTACTGTGCGTTTACCCTGGTGTAAGTCAAGAATACTGGCCTCAGCTGCCCTTACTCTGTCAGGAACGTCAAATATTCTCTCAACGGTTTGCATAAACGTGGGGTAATCAGTAAGTACAGGAGAATCTTTCTCAAGAAGAGGCGACACCCAGGACAGAGCTCTACCCTTAAGCAAGGAAATAATAAATGTCACCTTGGCTTGGGTAGAGGTAAACACAGAAGGTTGATTTTTAAAATGCAACCGGCAATGGTTGAGAAATCCCCTGCAATCCAAGGGGTTCCCATCATACTTATCGGGGAGAGGTATCTTTGGAGCGGGAGAACCCACAGATTTAGACACAACTACAGGTTCCCCAACCCCAGACTCAAGAGGAGGGAAAAGGACAATCCAGGTAACGTAGTCAGAACAAGCCAGGGAGGGTCGGCAGCAAGGTTAACCAGGTTCAAGGGATAATCCAGGAATCGTAGTCAAGACGAGCCAAGTAGATAACCAAAAAGCAAGAGCATCCATGAACAGGAACCTATCCTAAGGCACGGACAGGAAGGGGAAGTGGGAATATATAGGGACACTAATGAGAAGACTGCTGACAGCTGGTCCCAGGGTGGAGCAAACATCCCCACTAGTGAAAAAGAACATAACTACGATGCTAACATAAAACCAGTTCACTGGTGGCTCAGGACATACGAAAACAGTCTATGAACACCAGGCCCTGGGATCAAATCCCAGACACGGCGTGACAGTAAGGAGCCCAGGTCTAGGTCTAGGCACCACTCTCACCGCCATTCCAGTCATTCTGAAAAGAGAGTCTGCTGGGGTTGTAAGGCTCAGGTCCCGGAAGGTAAATCCAGTGCTGTATTATGGCCTAGGCCGACAAGGCCCAGGCCTAGGGCAACACTTTGCGGGGGGCTGCTGCCCCCCCCCTCCTCCCGCACGGAGAGCTGCACAGCTGAATCCTGGAGCTCACTGCCACGACAAGTTTCGGCACTGAGCTCCGGTAATTGGTCAGTCTAAGATGTGCTGGTGCGGTCACCCGGGACACCTGCCGCCTGGGGTCCCGCAGCGTCAATCAGCTTTACGAGCAGCCGTCCCTCTCTCTCTCTCCACTGACATTGCACAGTCAGTCTCCGGCTCCTCCCCCTCTTGGATCAATGTTCCTGTGTACACAGCCAGGAGGAGGAGCCAAGGAGAGACACAACTTCAGTCAGTGAGAGAGCCGAGAGCCGTGCTGCTGGTATGTGAGACAACGTCAGTGAGAGAGGACACAGGCAGGCAGATAAGAGGTGAACTAATGAAGTGATGGGAGGGGAGAGGGGGTGTGGGGATATGTGCTGGGAAGTGATTTAAGAGGGAAATAGATATGTGCTAGTGGGGGGTCTGATCCCCCCCCACTAGCACATATCCTTATCACTCCCCAGCACATATCCCCACACCCCCCTCTCCCCCCAAATTAAAAGATGCTCTGCCCCTCCCCACCCTGTCCCCCTGTCCTCATCCTGCCCTGTCCCCCTTTCCTCATCCCACCCTGTCCCCATCCCGCCCTGTCCCCCTTTCCTCATCCCACCCTGTCCCTCTGTCCCCATCCCACCCTGTCCCCCTTTCCTCATCCCACCCTGTCCCCCTTTCCTCATCCCACCCTGTCCCTCTGTCCTCATCCCACCCTGTCCCCCTTTCCTCATCCCACCCTGTCCCCCTTTCCTCATCCCACCCTGTCCCTCTGTCCTCATCCCACCCTGTCCCCCTTTCCTCATCCCACCCTGTCCCCCTTTCCTCATCCCACCCTGTCCCTCTGTCCTCATCCCCCCCTGTCCTCATCCCACCCTGTCCCCGTGTCCTCATCCCACCCTGTCCCTCTGTCCTCATCCCACCCTGTCCCTCTGTCCTCATCCCACCCTGTCCCCCTTTCCTCATCCCACCCTGTCCCTCTGTCCTCATCCCACCCTGTCCCCCTGTCCTCATCCCACCCTGTCCCCCTGTCCTCATCCCACCCTGTCCCTCTGTCCTCATCCCACCCTGTCCCTCTGTCCTCATCCCACCCTTTCCCCCTTTCCTCATCCCACTCTGTCCCTCTGTCCCCGTCCCAACCTGTCCCCCTGTCCTCATCCCACCCTGTCCCTCTGTCCTCCCATGAAAATGACAGGACGGGTCTTAAAAAGGAAGGGGCATAGTCTTGACAGGAAGGGGTGTGTCATATATAAAGTAGGGGGTGCGCGAGTTTCGTCAGGCCTAGGGCAGCACAAAACCTAAATACACCACTGGGTAAATCCCTCTGTGAGCCATGTTATTCCTGAGCAGTAGGATAGAGAAAAGGTGGAGACCACCAAGTGGAGGCACTAGTCAGAAGAGTGGTCCAGGAATCCCTGAGCAAAACTGACTCCAGCCGTACCACCATTCCTCCTGTGGACCCAGCACCAGTCCTGGTACAGGATGACCCCGAAATCCCGGGTCCCTCTCGGCTTGATTGCTCCTCAAGCAAATCCTCATATTGTGATGTTGAAGAGGTCAGCAATACCACAGGGTTTGATTTCTCTTCAGTACCAGACTTGATCAAAGCAGTCAAAGACGCTTTAAAATGGGATGAACCAATAGAAGCTCCTTCTAAACAAAGGAAGTACTTCAAACAACTTAAGAAGGAGCGCCCAAATTTCCCCTTTTTGGGTGAACTTGGGGATATTATTACAGATGAATGGACTGGCGTAGAAAGGAAAAATTCATTACTTTCCAAAATCGCAAAGATGTACCCATTCAAAAGTGAGGATGTTAAACATCTAGAATCAGCTCCCCTGATTGATGCAGCCTTAATGAGGTTGGTAAGACACGTTACCCTCCCGCTAGAAGACTCTGTTTCCTTCAGGGACGGTTTGGAAAGAAAAATAGATACGGATCTTAAACATATATATATATATCACCGCGGGCATGGCCTGTAAGCCAGCATTGGCCCTTGCAACCCTGTCCAAAGCAATGGAGGCCTGGACAGATGAAGTGGATTCTTCTTTAGCAAATGTCTCTGAGGAGTTAGCCAGAAGCATGCCAATCCATGAACTAAGAATGGCGTTGGTCTTTTTGGGTGAGGCTTCTCTTGATATTATTCGCCTGGTGGCACGTGTCATGCTCTCTTCCGTTACAGCTAAACGTGCCTTGTGGCTACGTCCTTGGGTAGCTGATCCTGCCTCTAAACAGGCATGGTGCAGGATTCCCTTTCAAGGATCTACCCTTTTTGGGAATAAGCTTGACAGCGCTATCACCCGTGCCACAGGGGGTAAGTCGGGGTTCCTTCCTCAGGATCGTTGCTTTTTTAGTCAGAAAAGACCTCAACAGAGACAAGACCAGGATCGTGCAAGAGATGTTCGCCGTTATAGGCCAGGTCGAGAATTCAGAAAGAACTGGAGAAGAAATCAGCCTTCTGGTCAAAAATCCACAAAAGTAGCCTCTTCTGGCGGACGTGAGGCTCCTAAGTCCTTTTGATATAGGGTCGGCCCAGACGGAACAAGTGGGAGCTCGGCTACTTCAGTTCCGGCACGTCTGGGCAGCCTTGATAAAAGATTTCTGGACTGTCAAAACAGTCTCTTCAGGTCACTCCTGGGTGTTTGTCAGTCCACCCACACTTCAGTTCGTACCCACAGTACTACCCGGCTCGGAGGAGAAGAAACAAATCCTTTTTTCTTACACAGACACTCTCGTGTCCCAGGGTGCCGCCATACATGTACCAACAGACAAAAGGTTCCAGGGGATGTACTCACCCCTGTTCATGGTTCAAAAAAAGACCGGCTCTTGGAGACCAGTGATAGATCTGACTCATCTAAACACCTTCATCAAAAAGGAAAAATTCTAAATGGAGTCATTACTCACAATACGTCAGACAGTACAACCAGGCGACTGGCTTGTGTCCATAGATCTGAAAGATGCTTACTTTCACGTCCCGATAGCTGTGGATTTTTAAAAGTACCTTCGGTTTGCAGTGGGCCATACTCACCTCCAGTTCGTATGTCTCCCGTTCGGGCTTACAACATCGCCACGAGTGTTTTTTTTCGAAGCTCTTGTTGGCTGTAGTAGCTCTAATCAAGACCAGAGGAATCCGGCTACATCACTACCTGGACGAACTGCTATTACTTTCCCAAAACAGGGAGCAGCTCTTAGTACTTCAGTCTCAGGTCATCTCCACGCTGATCGAATTCGGTTGGCTGTTGAACAAAGAAAAGAGTCATTTAGAACCTACGCAGTCTCTGTTTTTTCTCGGCGCTCAATTCAATACAATACAAAGTACCATCTCCTTACCCCTGGAGAAGATTCCAGTGGTTCGAGACAGGATTCGTCTGGCAATGGCCTCTCCTCTCCTCAAAGCTTCACAGTGCCTCAAGATAATAGGCACCATGGTATCCACAGCCCCGATGGTGAAATGGGCACAATGGAAGATGCGTCCTTTTCAGAAGGGTTTTCTCCAGCAGTGGGATCCAGGGTCTCGCGACCATTTGATAAGGATAACTCCGTCCATGCGGGAAAGCCTTCCCTGGTGGCTACTACGGAAGAATCTTCTCAACTGCCATTCCATAGCCCCCGTCTCCTGGGTCACAATCACGACGGATGCCAGCTACAGAGGCTGGGGAGCTCTCTGCATGCAGGAAGTAGCTCAGTGGAAGTGGGACTTCCCGTCCAGAAGGATAGTGTCCAATGTCCTGGAGATCCAAGCAGCCTTCTGTGCTCTACAAGTGTTTCTTCATCTGATAAAAGGTGCCTCAGTTCTCCTAAGGCTGGACAACACGTCGGCAGTCTCGTATATCAAGAGACAGGGAGGCACTCGCAGTCTCTCTCTACTGAGGGAGGTAGAACCAATCATGACATGGGCCCAGACAAATCAAACGAACCTGACGGCTGTCTATCTTCCAGAACCTACAGGCGGATTTTCTCTCGAGAACAACCCTCGACAACAACGAATGGTCTCTCCACACTGAGGTTTTCAATTGGATCCTATCCCTGGGAATTGTACCAGAAGTAGATCTGTTTGCCTCCCCGTGCAAATTTCAAACTAACAAAATATTACACGAGATATCGTTGTCCCCAGGCCTTCGGAGTGGATGCCCTGACGGGTCAGTGGAGATTCAACAGGGCTTATGCCTTTCCCCCGGTACCCATCATTCTACGGTTCCTATCGAGACTCAGGGGGGAGAAGGCCGAAATTGTGGCAATAGCTCCATACTGGCCCAACAAGCCATGGTTCCCTCTCCTGTTACAGCTGAGCTTCCAGGATCCAGTTCCCCTCCCAGCCAGATCAGATCTCCTGTCTCAGGGAATAACTCTTCATCCGTGCCCATCCCATCTCCATCTGATGGCTTGGTTTTTGAGAGGGGAAGGCTAGAGGCATTAGGTTGCCCAAGCAGAGCAATTTCTACATTGTTGAACGCTAGAAGAGCTAATACCAACAAAGTATATCAAAGGATCTGGAAAAATCTCACAGGCTATATTTCTACGGTTGAAGGTTCTCCTGATGACCCCAGGATACAAGATGTTCTAGGTTTTCTTCAAACAGGCCTGGATCTGTCCCTGTCAGTTAGTTCCCTAAGAGTGCAGATTTCGGCTATCTCTGCCTTTACAGGTATATCCTGGGCTAGACACACTCTTGTTAGACAAATTTTCAGAGGAGCTATAAGGCTCAGACCTCAGAGAAAACTGAGATTCTCCAAATGGGACCTTCCTCTGGTCTTGGATTTTTTCTCAGAAAGAGAAAGACAACACACGGGTCAACTATCTATCAAGGAGCTCTCCCTCAAAGTTGTCTTCCTTGTAGCAATAACATCGGCTAAAAGAGTTTCCGAAATCGGTTCCCTAGGATCCAAAGAACCATTCCTGACCTTCTTTCCGGATCGTGTAGTTATGATTCCCATGCTTGGATCAAATCCTAAAAGGTAACATCAGTTTTTCATGAGAATCAAGAAATCGTTCTTCCTACCTTTCGATCACCTGAGAACTCTAATGTCCATCCTTTAGATGTTGGAGAAGTTTTGAAACAATACCTGGAAGCCACAGCTTCGTTTCGCCAATCTGATCATCTGTTCATTTTATTTCAAGGGAAAAACAAAGGTTTGCGTGCTTCTTCCAGAACCATCGCAGCTGTATTGTTCAGGCCATCCAAGGGGCATATAAGGCGAAGGGTCTGGCTCCACCAGAGGCAGTGACCGCTCATTCCACCAGGAGCGTCTCCACATCATGGGCGGCCGCCCGTCATGTCTCCCCAGAAGTAATCTGCAAGGCGGCCTCATGGTCGTCAATAAACACATTTATGACGCACTATTGTGTAGAACTGGCTTCTTTGTCTTCAGTTAATTTTGGTTTACAGGTTTTATCTGTTGATGGTGTCAATTAAACCTTTTTCTTTAACCAGCATTTGCCCACCCGGGTGTGTATGGCTAGTCATTTCCCACACGTAGGCTGCCATGGAGTCTGTCAGGAAAACTGAAAATTTATATCATATACTTACCGTAATTTTCCTTTCCTGATGGACTCCATGGCAGCAGGAGTTCCCTCCCATTGCTGGAGTAGGCTATATTACGGAACAAGGTCTCTGGCTAGAAGCAAAGATTTATGGGAGTAGGGTCCTATGAGGTATGAGAGGCGGGATTAACCCACACGTAGGCTGCCATGGAGTCCATCAGGAAAGGAAAATTACGGTAAGTATATGATATAAATTTTCAGTTTTATGGGCTGCATTGATTGAAAATTGTCCACAGCTGGCAGCAGGTGGGGCTAATGAGTCCAAGGTAAGGCTTAATACTGCAAGGACATTTCCAAAAGTCCAGATGTCCTCCGTAGCACAACAGGTAAGGCTGCAGCTGTGGGACCAGGAAGATCCCGGTTAAAACACGCCCAGGTACATGACACCCTGATAGCACGTAAAACAATATACAGATAATAACAATGTACACTGGTAAAACATCATCATATGACCTATACCTAATACTTTCAAGTATACCCGGGTACTACCAGAGATACAGTGCCTTGAAAAATTATTCATACCCATTGAAATTTTCCACATTTTGTCATGTTTCAACCAAAAACGTAAATGTATTTTATTGGGATTTTATGTGATAGACCAACACAAAGTGGCACATAATTGTAAAGTGGAAGGAAAATGATAAATGGTTTTCAACAATGTTTACAAATAAATATAAGAAAAGTGTGGCATGCATTTGTATTCAGCCCCCTTGAGTCAATACTTTGTAGAACCACCTTTCACTGCAATTACAGCTGGAAATCTTTTTGGGTATGTCTCTACCAGCTTTGCACATCTAGAGAGTGACATTTTTGCCCATTCTTCTTTGCAAAATAGCTCAAGCTCTGTCAGATTGGATGGCGAGCGTCTGTGAACGGCCTTTTAACTGGGCCATTCTATCACATGAATATGCTTTGATCTAAACCATTCCATTGTAGCTCTGGCTATATGTTTAGGGTCGTTGTCCTGTTGGAAGGTGAACCTCTGCCCCAGTCCCAAGCGTTTTGCAGACTCTAACAGGTTTTCTTCTAAGATTGCTCTGCATTTGGCTCCATCCATCTTCCCATCAACTCTGACCAGCTTTCCTGTCCATGCTAAAGGACACAGTGGGGATGGTGTGTTCAGGGTGATGTGCAGTGTTAGTTTTCCACCACACATAGCGTTTTGCTTTTAGGCCAAAAAGTTCAATTTTGGTCTCATCTGACCAGATCCCCTTCTTCCACATGTTTGCTGTGCCCCCTCACATGGCTTCTCATAAACTGTAAATGGGACTTCTTATGACTTTCTTTCATAGGCGTGCACACAGGGTGTTTTGGGTGTGCCCTGGCACACCCTAATCAACCAGGGCGCCATGGCTTTTTTCTTGCGGAGCTGCCGAAATTCTATTCCAGCATCTCCATCAATGAAAACTCAGACACTGGACAGGAGCAGCCGGAATTCTGCAGGGGGAGTTGAAGAGGTGCCCGACGGACACTGAGGGCACCCCAGCCTTGGACGACTTTACAGAGAACTCAGCTTCTGCTGAGAAAGAAGCTGCTGAAGAAGAGGGATTCTGGCAAACTAGGTCCAGCCCTGTCCCCTCCCCCTTCAGAGCCTGGCCGGCAACCTGTCCGATCACTCTGCTCAGTGTTTAGGTGTCAGTGGAGAATTATGGGACATCTGTGCTGGATCAGAGATGGAATCTCCATGATTGACCAATGAGCATTCTGTTTTTGCACAGACAGCCAACCAGGAACAGATCTTGCAAGAGACCAACCGCAAAGTCAGCCACAGTAAGAGAAACACCAACCTGAGGAGCGGGGGGGGGACAATAAGGGGGAATTCTGAGCATTCTTTGTTATCACTGTGTACATATAGTAAGTCTGTTCTGTGTGGACCTTCATATGCTCAGATGTACTGTAAACAGGGCCGGCCCTATGATGGGACCGGGTGGGTACCATGGGTACCAGGCGGCACTTTTAGGGGGGCGGCATACTGACGCCGCCCAGCCAGCCCGCTCCGCTGCCTGTGAGGAGCACGGTGCCGGGCTGCCTGTGAGGACACTTGCAGCCGGGGGGGGGAGCAGTCAGCGAGTGAGCGGGGCAGGCGCCGCTGCCTGTGAGGAGCCCCGAGCCCAGCGCCGCTGCTGCTAGTGGTGACAGGAGCGGGCGGGCAGAACACTTGAAGCGGGTGGGCAGTCAGCGAGTTAGCGGGGCAGGCGCCGCTGCCTGTGAGGAGCCCGGCGCCGCTGCTGCTAGGCAGAACACTCAAAGCGGGGGGGAGCAGTCAGCGAGTGAGCGGCAGGGGAGCAGAGAGATGATGTCATCTCTCACCGCCCACCCTGCATCACCGCAGTTCTGCCCTCACAGGCAGCAGAGAGATTACAACATCTCTCTGCTACCTGTCTTTATTCTGGGACACAGCAAGTGACAACCCACAACGTGTGCAGGTGACGTCATGACAATCCGCAACGTGTGGCAAGTGAAAATTCCGCAACGTGTGGCAGGTGGAAATCCGCAACGTGTGGCAGGTGGCAAGTGAAAATCCGCAACGCGTGGCAGGTGGCAATCCGCAACGTGTGGCAGGTGGCAAGTGACAATCCGCAATGTGTGGCAGGTGACAATCCGCAACGTGTGGCAGGTGGCAAGTGACAATCCGCAACGTGTGGCAGGTGACGTAGTGGCAAGTGACAATCCGCAATGTGTAGCAGGTGACGTTGTGGCAAGTGGCAATACGCAGCGTGTGGTAGGTGACGTGGCAAGTGAAAATCCGCAACGTGTGGCATGTGATGTGGCAAATGACAACACGCAACGTGTGGCAGGTGACATAAGTGACCATTCGCAACGTGTGGCAAGTGACAATCCGCAACGTGTGGCAGGTGACAATCCGCAACCTGTGGCAGGTGACAACCCGCATCTGGTGGTGGAGTCCGAAGCAAAACTGTAAGTACAAACACACATCACTAGTTGTATGAGACATGAGAGCCTGAGAGGGACTTGCCTTGCCCAGCCCTGATTAACCACTTAAGGACCGGAAGGATTTGCCCACTTAATGACCGGGCCATTTTTTGCGATACGGCACTGCGTCGCTTAAACTGACAATTTCGCGGACATGCGACACTGTACCCAAACAAAATTTATGTCCTTTTTTCCTCACAAATAGAGCTTTCTTTTGGTGATATTTGATCACCTCTGCGGTTTTTTTTTTTTGTGCTATAAACAACAAAAAAAGACAAAAAAAAATATTTTTATTTTTTTACTGTTTGCTATAATAAATATCCCAAAAATGTATAAAAAAAACGAATCTCTTCATCAGTTTAGGCCAATATGTATTCTTCTACATATTTTTGGTACAAAAAAAAACACAATTAGCTTACATTGATTAGTTTGCGCAAAAAAAATCGTGGCCGCCGACAATGCACAGGTCCCTTTATACTCCTAGATACATGTATAGAGCCCTGACAGGTCCTTTTATACACCTATATGCATGTATAGAGCCATGACAGGTACTCTTTATACACCTATATGCATGTTTAGAGCCATGACAGGTCCTCTTTATACATCTATAGAGCCATGACAGGTCCTCGTTATACTCCTTTATACATGTATAGAGCCATGACAAGTACTCTTTATACTCCTATATACATGTATAGAGCCATGACAGGTTCTCTTTATATTCCTTTACATGTAAAGAGCCATGACAGGTCCTCTATATACATGTATAGAGCCATGACAGGTCCTCTTTATACATGTATAGAGCCATGACAGGTCCTCTTTATACTCCTATATACATGTAGACCGCCATGATCGGTCCTCTTTTTATATTTCTATATACATGTATTGAGCCATGACACGTCCTTTTACACTCCTATACACATGTATAGAGCCCTTACAGGTCCTTTTATACTCCTATATACATGTATAGAGCCATGACAGGTGCTCTTTACACTCCTTTATACATGTATAGAGCCATGACAGGTCCTCTTTACACTCCTTTATACATGTATAGGGCCATGACAGGTCCTCTTTACACTCCTTTATACATGTATAGGGCCATGACAGGTCCTTTTATACTCCTTTATACATGTATAGAGCCATGACCGGTCCTCTTTAGTTATCATGATATAAAATACTGAATGTGGGGGCCTTTTGGTGGTCGTGATTTTTTTTTTGGGGGGGGCAGCATTTTTATTTTTGGTCCCAGGTAGCACAATGTCTTGGGCCGACCCTGACTGTAAAATATATATATATATATATATATATATATATACTGTGGGGAAAACAATTATTTGATCCCCTGCAGATTTTGTAAGTTTGCCCACTTACAAAGAAATGAAGGGTCTATAATTTTTATCATATGTGTATTTTAAATGATAAAAACAGAATATCAACTAAAAATCCAGAAAAAACACATGATATAAATGTTCTAAATTGAGTTGCAGTTCAATGAGTAAAATAAGTATTTGATCCCCAAGCAAAACATGACTTAGTACTTGGTGGAGAAACCCTTGTTGGCAAGCACAGAGGTAAGACGTTTCTTGTACTTAGTGACCAGGTTTGCACACATCTCAAGAGGGATTTTGGTCCAATCCTTGTTACAGATCTTCTCTAAATCCTTGAGGTTTCTTGGCTGACGCTTGGCAACTCGAAGTTTCAGCTCCCTCCATAAATTTTCTATAGTACTAAGGTCTGGAGACTGACTAGGCTACTCCATAACCTTAACGTGCTTCTTCTTGAGCCACTCCTTTGTTGCCTTGGTGGTATGTTTTGGGTCATTGTCATGCTGAAAGACCCATCCATGACCCATCTTCATTGTTCTGGCTGAGAGAAGAAAGTTCTCATCCAAGATTTTACAATACTTGGCCTCGTCCATTGGCCCCACAATGCGGCAAAGTCGGTCTGTACCTTTAGCAGAGAAACAGCCCCAAAGCATAATGTTTCCATCTCTGTGCTTGACTGAAGGGATGGTGTTTTTAGGGTCATAGTCAGCATTTTTTTTCTCCATATACGGCAAGTCCCCCTCCTCAAGGAAGCAAATGTACAGTCCTGCCAATGAACACCTAAATTATTCAGAGAAGGATTGGGAGAAAGTGCTGTAGTCAGATGAGACCAAAATTGAGCTCTTTGGCATTAAACTTGACTCGCCGTGTTTGGAGGAAGAAAAATGCTGACTATGATCTCAAGAACACCATCCCTACAGTCAAGCACAGAGATGGAAACATTATGCTTTGTGGCTGTTTCTCTGCTAAAGGTACAGGCCAACTTTGCCGCATTAAGGTGCCAATGGACTGGGCCATGTGTTGTAAAATTTTGGATGAGAACCTTCTTCCCTCAGCCAGAACACTGAAGATGGGTTGTGGATGGGTCTTCTAAAATGACAATGACCAAAAACATACCACCAAGTCAACAAAGGAGTGGCTCAAGAATAAGCACATTAGGGTCATGGCGTGGCCTAGTCAGTCTCCAGACCTTAATCCTATAGAAAATTTATGGAGGGAGCTGAAACTTCGAGTTGCCAAGAGACAGTCGAGAAACCTTAAAGGGGTTGTAAAGGTTTGTTTTTTATTTTCTAAATAGGTTCCTTTAAGCTAGTGCATTGTTGGTTCACTTACCTTTTCCTTCGATTTCCCTTCTAAATGTTTAGAAAATGGGGGGACGAGGAGTCAGAGGCTGTCCAAATTGTCTGTGGAAGGGACCCGCAGAAGAAGGACCGGGTGCATAAACAAGATCCCCCTGAGATTATATTGCACACCGTTGGACTCTATTTACTAATAAGGTGACTTCTGAAAGCAATTGGTTCCACTAGATTTTAGTTAGGGGGTTTAGAGTAAAGGGGGATGAATACAAATGCATGCCACACTTTTCATATATGTATTTGTAAAAAAAGATTGAAGGCCATTTATAATTTTCTTTTCACTTCACAATTATGTGCCACTTTGTGTTGGTCTATCACATAAATTCTCAATAAAATACATTTATGTTTTTGGTTGTAACATTACAAAATGTGGAAAATTTCAAGGGGTATGAATACTTTTTCAAGGCACTGTATACTGTAGTCAGTCCCCATAGATTTATTTAATACATCCCATGCCCAACACATTTCAGAATTGTTATTCCCTTTTCAGGGGGGGGTGCTGAGTAATTTGTTTCCTTCTGCAGATATACATAATCACCAGTTAATTACAGCTAAACATATAGAAACACTTTGATTTCATGTAGTATGTCAGAGTATAGTATTGGCTGTTTTTTTTTATACTTACGACGAACAATGTACAATATACAAACATACAAGCACATGAATTGATGAAAGATCCCCAAATTGGATGGGGCTGGAGTGTATAAACCCCTCACTGGATGGGCAGATGGGCACCCTGGATGGGCCACTATGCATCCACAAACAACAAACCGCAGCAGCAACACAGGTGGTAATGTCTTACCTTTTAATAACCTGCATCTAAGACCTCAAATTTGGCACTTTAGATTTTTCATGTTTGGGTCCATAAATTTCAATAGGGTTCATTATTCGACTCCAAATTTTCACAATGTTCGAGAGTTCTGGCGCGAACCGAACAGGGGGTCATTCGGCCCATCTCTATTTGGGGGTTATAAGTAATTTTCTAGCAAAAAATACTGTCAATACTGTCAATACAAAGTCATGTTATAGGTGAAAATATATGACCATTTGTAATGCCTGTGCCACAAAATGTTAAAATCAATGGAATGGCCAGTTTATGCTGATCATAAAAATAAAAAAAAAGGGAGACATTATTTTGGCCAAAAAATGGGTGAAGGGGGAAACATGGGACTTTAAATGAGGCGTACATATGGTAATATGTACCTCCATCCCTGGATCAATGAAATATGAAAAGGAAGTTGGGACTTTGTGTGAAGCAAACGGCAAGTGAACAGAGTAATGCATACATGGTGACTTAATGAGTTTTATTTAGCATAAAGAGGGTATAGAATCGCACTCAGTATGGAATATGTAGCTGCACCCCCTTTACCCGCTTCTCCCTCTTTGCGGCTGGCTGACTCGTCTAGGGGTACCAGGGAGAAGAATGGGGGGGGACGCACCACCAGCTCGTGCCCTCTGATGTGTGTTATGAAGAGGTGTGAGCTAAACCTTTTACCTTCGGGTCTGTGTTCACGTCCGGAGCTTCAGCTTCTCTTGTGGAGGATGATTGCCACTGTTGCAGGCAGGGCACTTAGCTCCCAGTAACTTGAGTTCCACACCAAATAAAGTCCAACACTTATTTATTCTGTTAGAGCAACAAATAGTCCTAGAAGAGTAGACTGGTTGAACTTGAAGAACAGACAGGTGTGGGAAGGAGAAGGTCCAGGCACAATCAAAGAATCAAAGTTCTCTCCTGTTCCGTATAGCGCAAACAGGCTTGGCGCACAGTCGCTGCCACCGACTGTGAATTTGGTTTTTGCCACAAACCTTAGTGAAAGTAGAGGCCTCTGCCGCAGACCTTGATGATAGGTCTTTGCCACCGACCTGGTCCTGTTGGATCCCCACCACTGACCATAAGAACATAGAATACCTCCGTTAGGATAAATGGCCCCTGTCAGGGAAAGACATCCATCCGGACGGTCTCCAGAGACCCACACCGTCGCCGGCATTATGCTGTACCAGCTCTTCGGGAGGGTCACATCTCTGGTCCCTTACACCCTGGATTCGGGCACCCAATTCCAGGGGCACCCTAGGAATACTTCATCCCTCGCGGGACCCAGTGGAAGGTACTGGGCCCCAGGCCTTCTTGCATAGTACCTCACCCCAGGCTTAAGGTGCCTGGGATGGACCTCGACTCCACGTGCCCAGGCCAAGGGCACCTGGACACGGACGAACGGACAGAAGCCCCCAGGATGAAGGTGCCTGGTGCTCGGACTCCTCGTGAGCAAGATGTCCGCCCCCTTTATACCTTCTCCCAGCAAGCACAGCGGGTTCCCCGCCCCGCTGTACTACCGCCGCGAGAGGACAAAAAAGGCACGGCCCTACAATGGTGGTTCAACCCCAGCCCAAGGCGACAGCGCCACCCAGGAGCCGCAGCGAACTGGACACCATTGATATCTTCCACAAACAAAAACAACCATAAAACCCTCGTAATTAGTGCATCTGGGCCATGCTACCGCCCAGACACTTCCCCTAAATATTGATACCCGCTACAAATACAATAAAAGCCACTGCATATATGTACATGTTGGATAAAATACAGTTCATGGACACATAAAATAAGAAAATACAGATACATAATCCAAGTAATTCATATATGTACAACCTTGAAAACGAAATAGCAGCACATTCCAGTTACCAATGTATGGAGTGATAACTCTGTATAAGGAAACGAGTAATTAAAAGTATAATAAAAAGATGCAATGATGATTGACTATAGCAAGGTGCATCCTGTCAGAGCTCAACACGTTTCGTGTGAAGACACTTCTTCAGGAGAAGATGCATCCATTAGTCTGTAAAAAAAAAAAAAATTGATACGGATAAGTTCTGGTAAGGACTCCAGCATCAAAAAAAGGGGATAGAAAATATTGTAGTATAATTACTTACATAGGACTGGAGAACAGGTGTGTGTGGTACTGTACTCACGAAGAACCGCCGGGATACGTCATCTGTCACAGGAGCTGAGGAAGCTATACCGGGCAAGGAGCAAACGCCCAGACACAAGATCCCCAAGCAAATAGATTCTCCAAATAGTGTATGTGGTAGCACAGAGGGGGGCTCCAAAGGAGTCTGTAAAAAAGGGGGGTATACTATGAAGAACTCTCAGGGAATAATGATGGTGTGAGGCAAGTAGGAGCCAAAAAAAAAAGCCAGTGAGGGAAACGTTGGGTGAAAGTGTTAAAAGAAGACAAAAATATGCCAGTACAAACATAGGACCGTATCCAGATAGATGGAACAGGGAGTGAAAAGTGTGCGAGGCAGTCATATATGTGACAGCCAGAGTGAATGAAAAAGGCAGCAGAAAATTGTGAGCAGCAAGAAAAGTGCAAAATGTACTTAATGAGTTTTATTTAGCATAAAGAGGGTATACACTCAGTATGGAATACATTAAAAGCCACTGCATATATGTACATGTTGGATGTTTGCCTCACACAAAGTCCCAACTTCCTTTTCATATTTGATTATTTTGGCAAAGTCACATGTAATATGCATTGCATTTTGAGCTATTCCATGGTCAATCAAGGACTGGGAACCAGCTTTACTGGTTACAATTCCATGATTCACCATGACCAGTTGACCACACCTGTATTGAGCATGTGCACATACATCTAGAACAGACACTATTCTGACACTGACAGTGGAGCACCATTTCTCCCACTGACACCACTAATGGGGCACTATTCCTCCCTATGATACCAATGATGGGGCACTATTTCTCCCCCTAATACCATATGTTTAGTCCCACTGATACTAGGAAAATTTCCACCCCCGCTGGCCAAAGTCCGCCCCTCCAAGAGTCTGAAGGACAATAAACCGGCCCTTTGTTTAGAATGTTTGGAGACCCCTGATCTAGACCATACACAAACATCTAGGTGCAGGAATGGGTTAAAAAACATGTCATAACAGGAGTACAGATCCACATGAGTGGTCCAGGAAAACAAGAGGTGCAGCTCAAATGAGATCATTATATCTGCCACTATTTCATTTCTCCATAGAATATCTGAAAATTAATTTTTTTCCTACTTTGTTCTCTAAGGATCTGTATCCAATTGAAATGTCAGAGGTGCACCAAGCATCTGATAATAAGTATGACTTCTAAAAAAAGGAATTCCACAAAAGACAAACCACAACTTTTACCACCATGGAGAGGAACATAAAATAAAGCTAGATGCCAATAAAAAAGAAAAATATTAATTGTGGAGTAGCTGTTTCCATTAAGACACATGACATCCTTATATGCTTACTTATATAATGATACATTAGCAACGTCTCACAGAACAAATGGAAACACAAAAAAAAAGGGGAACCATAACTTAAAATGTAATTAAATAAATAAAATGAAATGTAGAAGCAGCTAATCGCCTCTTATGAAGAGCTTAAGATCTAATTACAAGGCATTTTCTGCAAGCTTTTGGAGTGTAAGTCCATGCAAAACAAAAAATGAGATGAAGACATTATGAAGCAAGTTACATTGACAGAGCAGTCACCATATGAATATCAGTTTATGTGAAAAAACAATGCAATATTAAAATATCGCTACATGTTTTTGAGACCTAAATTGCATGTTTTAAGTCTGCTGACTGTATTAAAATGTATAAAGAACAAGGGAAAAGAATAATCTAAATGATTGAAGGAAATTTAACTGTTTTATTAATAGAGAACTGCACTGTATTTTTAGTGAACACATATTTTGGGTTATTACGTTTATGATTACCTTGAAATAAATTATTTCGTTTTTGATCTTTTTTTTTTCATGATTAGAACATTTATAGATGGTGCTTTCCAGTATACTGTATAATAAAAAAGCCAAGTAGGCCATAAGTACTTGGTGGTGCTGCTCCATTGACACTAAGGATAGTAGGGATGCCAGCATGAGAAAAACGAATCCAGTGAGCAATGAACATTTTAGCATGAAATCGCTGCTCACCATAGCAGTTCCTAGTATGTATACATGTGAGAGCCCCGGTCAATGCCGCTCCTCGGGTCATGCTCCTGGACATGTTTCGCCCCACCCATCAGGGGCTTAATCATAGGGGTAGGGAGTAAGAGCAGGATAAAATAATTTATACATCATCCTTCATGAATAATGAAGGAGTGACACATGTGCATGTGATTGCAATAAGAAATTTGTTAAAAAAGAGTAATGCTGCGTACACACGATCATATTTTCCGTCGGAAAAACCTTGGATGGTTTTTCCAACGGAATTCCGCTCAAGCTTGGCTTGCATACACACGGTCACACAAAAGTTCTCTGAACTTACGACCGTCAAGAACACGGTGACGTACAACACTATGACGAGCCGAGAAAATGAAGTTCAATGCGTCAAATTGTTTCCGAGCATGCGTCTGAATTTGTGCGTCAGAATTGCTACAGACGATCGGAATTTCCGTTTGGAATTTTTTCCGTCTAAAAATTTGAGAGCCAGCTCTCAAATTTTTGCTGGCGGAAATTCCGACAGGAAAAGTCCGATGGAGCCTACACATGGTCTAAATTTCCGACCAAAAGCTCACATCGGACTTTTCTTGTCGGAATTTCCAATCGTGTGTACGCGGCATAAGAAATAAAGTGAAGCTGCCTTTAGAGTGGATGAAAAAAAAAAGCAGGAAAGATGAATAGTAAGAGAGACAAAGTAAGAAAATAAAAAATAAAAATGATAAGAAATATTTTAAAATGAAGTGAATTATGAGAGTGTAAAGGAATGTGCATGAGTGAAATATGTGAAAAATGAATAAACACAGGGCCGGTGTCACGATCAGGCGTCTGGGTTGAAGACCAATTGCTATAGCAGTTGCAGGACAGGTATACAGGCAGTCACTTCTGGCAGATGACACAGTCTCACCTGAGGTGCGAAGTCTAAGTACTAGCTGGTTTTCCCCAGAGCTCCTGATGGTGGAGATGGATTTAGCTTCAAGCTAGTACCAGGTCGCGGTCCTCAAGTTTGCCCCACCGGGGTGTGAGCAAGCCGGGGTCCAATAGCGGATAACAGACAAAGATGAAAAAGCAGCGTGGTCGGAAAACAAGCCAAGGGATCAATCACGAGTGGCTGCAGGTTGGGATCAAGCAGTAGAGTAGTCCAAGAACAGGCCAAGGGTCAAACACAGGTGGTTGCAGATTGGGATCAGGCAGTAGAGAAGTCCAGGAACAAGCCAAGGGTCAATCACGAGTGGTTGTAGGTACAGATGGCAGCAGGTAAGGCAACAGCAAGGCACCAGCAGGGAAGGCACAATAACCTGCCAAAGAGGAAGTGCTGAGACAAGGCTTTTATAGGAAGTTCATGGGAGGAGCAAGGAGTTCAAGGTTCAACAGTAATCAAGACTCAAGGCAGGGTTGTCCATTGGATCAGATAGGTTTGTCCAGCAGATCAGGCAGGGAGCTGTCCAGCATCCCAGATAGCTCAGTGGGACCACTAGGCAAACAAGGCAGCCGCCTAGGGTGCACTGCTGCCTAGGGCGCCCAGCCACTGGTGTTTCTACTCTCTTCTCTCTGCAGCAAACAACTAAGTCTCAGCATCAGCAGGCAGCTGCCGCTCCCTTTGCACATAGTGTCAGAGGCACAGTGGCGGCGAATGAATGGAAGCAAACAAACATTCATTGATGGGCGCTTGCAAGACTGCATTTGATGGGCGCTGGTGAGGCTGCATTTGATGGGGGCTTCATTAAAAAAGTGGGGTATACATGGGGAGGGCAAAGGGGGTGGACATGAAAAAGTGAGAAGAAGAAAATCCATTATGCCATAAAAAATCACATAAAAAAAAAAAAAAAAAAAGAAACTCTATTATCCCATTCACTGGATATAATTTAGGATTAGTGATGAGCCGAACACCACCGGGTTCGGTTCGCACCAGAACCCGCGAACGGACCGAAAGTTTGCACGAACTTTAGAGCCCTATTAAATACAATGGATGCGAACGTTCGAAATCTAAAGTGCTAATTATAATGACTATTATGCATGTTATTGTCCTAAAAAGGGTTTGGGAACCCGGGTTCTGCACCAGGGGACATGTATCAATGCAAAAAGAAGTTTTAAAAACGGCCGTTTTTCGGGAGCAGTCATTTTAATGATGCATAAAGTGAAAAAAAAAAGTCAAATATTCCTTTAAATATTGTACCTGGGGGTGTCTAAAGTATGCCTGTGAAGTGCCACGTGTTTCCCGTGTTTAGAACTGTCCCTGCACAAAATTACATTTCTAAAGGAAAAAAAGCCATTTAAAACTGCTTGCGGCTTTAATGTAATGTCTGGTCCCGGTAATATGGATGAAAATCTTTGACAAAAATGGCATGCCTCCTCCTCCTCCTCCTCCTCTCTCCTATTAGGCACCCACGTGGAGTCAGTGACCTCATCATCCCCTCCCACCTCGTCACTGGAGCCAATCTGGCAGTATGCTGCAGCTGCTGGAACATGACTGCCAGATTGGTGTCCTTCTTGAGCATCCCCTCTCTCTGCTCTCACGCTACTGCCTTCCTCTAGCTGGGTATCATCATCAGACCCTTCGAAACACTGGGCATCCTCCTGGAGCATGTACCCAACACTGTGCTCAAACAGTTTGGGGGACTCCTCAGGAGGACATGGTTGGTCTAGGGAAGGAGTGACTGATGATGACATTGATACCAGGGAAGAGGACGCTTTGGCAGCTGCTTTGCCAGTACCCTGAGCCTGGGTGAGAGATGATGAGGAGGATGAGGAGGGCTTGGTCATCCACTCTACCAAGTCTTCGGCATGATGCGGCTCAACACGTCCAGCTGCCGAAAAGAAGGACAAGCGTGTCCCATGGCCACGTGCTGATGGCGATGCACCGCGTCCACGACCAGCACTGTTGTCTCTAGACACAGAGCCTGCTTGCCCTCTTTTATTGGCTTCTGACTGTCTGCCTCTCCTTGTTTGCCTTCAAGACATTCTAATGGCCTGCAGGGAGATGGGAAAACCAGCAATAAGGCCTAGCTTCAGGAGTATATTTTGCAGGAATCACACTACGCCCGCTGTAAGTGCTGCAAATGCCTGTTGGTGTAACACACCAGGAAAACACAGCAATAGGGGCTAACTTCAGGTGTATAATGTGCAGGAGGCACACTCCGCCTGCTGTAAGTGCTGCAAATGCCTGTTGGTGTAACACACCAGGAAAACACAGCAATACGGGCTAACTTCAGGTGTATAATGTGCAGGAGGCTTAGCAACAATGACACTGACACTGTCCCCTGCCTACCCTTCTCTTTCCCTGCACACAAGGTTTAGCAAAGAATGTGACACTGACACTGTCCCCTGCCTATCCTTCTCTCTCCCTGCACACAAGGTTTAGCAAAGAATGTGACACTGACACTGTCCCCTGCCTATCCTTCTCTCTCCCTGCACACAAGGTTTAGCAAAGAATATGACACTGACACTCTCCCTGCCTATCCTTCTCTCTCCCTACACACAAGTTTGAGGTACAAATAGCACTGACACTGTCCCTGCCTATGTAACTCTTTCCCTGCGCCGGAACACACTACACAAGCCCACCGCGCTGGCGGCCTTTTATAGTGTGGGGCGTGTGCTAATCCCCCCGAGCTATAATTGGCCACAGGCAACCTGCCTGTGGCCAATTATGGCTCTCCTAGCTGCCGGCACTGTGATTGGCCAAGCATGCGGGGTCACAGTGCATGCTTGGCCAATCACAGCGCCGGGATTGCACTGCGATGGCGCAGTGTATTGTGGGCCGTTCGCGTCACTCGAATTTGGCGCGAACGGCCCAAATCGTTCGATGTTCGCCGAACGGTCGAACAGCCGATGTTCGAGTCGAACTTATGTTCGACTCGAACACCGAGCTTATCCCTATTTAGGATAGCGGAGACATAGGAGATAAAAGCAAAAAATATGAGCAGCAATAATGCACACAATAATTGCTATTTTGTAGAAAAGACTGTTTTTCTTTTTATATTTCTTCCAGAGTCCAAGATATGAAGGAGGGAATTGTGCCATGATTAGCCTTCTGTGCTGTGTTGAAATTGTTTTTAAATCTTGTGTTACCAATAAGTAATAAAAAAGCAATAAGAAGACTGGTCATTAGTAGGAAGATTTTAACAGTGTAGATTTAGGAATAGTAATTAGTAAAGAAAATAATCACAAACGACTACACCGAAAATACTAGTGAGCGCATAGCTAAGGGAGGCTTGAGTATATGTAATACTGATAAGGGGTGGATTAATGCTCCTATATAGTTGAATGGAAAGTATGCAAATGCATGTTCATGGTTCAAATTATCATACAGATAACCAATATAGTGACACCTGCGCAAAGTGAAATATGTATATACTGTAAATAGTGCTCTGGCTGCAGCTATGTGATTCCACCAGTGGTGGATATTCTAGGTATTACAAAAAATAAATAAATTTGTACTGTCAATACATACCAATAAATCCCAAGCTATATCAATATATAAAGTGCAAACAGTCCACAATCACAAATATTAATCAGTGCAAATCAATGTGTACTCCTTAATGTCCATACATGATATCATTACCTTCTTATCTTCAATCCGTGCTTAACCACTTGTGACCCGCGCTATAGATGAAAGACGTCTGCAGCGCGGCTCTCAAGTACCGGGTGGATGTCCCTGGACAACCTGCTGTTTTCATTCCCCCTGCGCGCCGCCGAGGGCACGCGGTGGGGAACAGCTGTGCCCGCCGTGTCACGTGTTGCCGATGCGCGTGCCTGGCGGCCGCGATGTCCGCCAGGTACACGCGATCGGCTGTTACAGAGGCAGGACGTGGATCTCTGTGTGTAAACACAGAGATCCACGTCCTGTCAGGGAGAGAGGAGACCGATGCTGTGTCCCTTGTACATAGGGACACAGATCGGTCACCTCCCCCAGTCAGTCCCCTCCCCCACACAGTAAGAATCACTCCCAGGGAACATATTTAAACCCTTGATCGCCCCCAGTGTTAACCCCTTCCCTGCCAGTCACATTTATACAGTATTCAATGCATATTTATAGCACTGTTCGCTGTATAAATGTGAATGGTCCCAAAATAGTGTCAAAAGTGTCCGATATGTCCGCTGCAATATCGCAGGCCTGACAAAAATCGCAGATAACCGCCATTACTAGTAAAATATATATATATATATATATATATATATATATAATAAAAATGTCATAAATCTATCCCCTATTTTGTAGGCGCTATAACTTTTGTAACCAATCACTAAACGCTTATTGCAATTTTTTTTACAAAAAATATGTAGAATAATATGTATTGGCCTAAACTGAGAAAAAATTTTTTTTAAAAAAATTGGGATATTATTATAGCAAAAAATAAAAAAATATTTTGTTTTTTTCAAAAGTTTCTGTCTTTTTTTCTTTATAGCGCAAAAACGAAAAACCGCAGAGGTGATCAAATACCATCAAAAGAAAGCTCTATTTGTAGGAAAAAAAATGAAAAAAAAATATATTTGGGTACATCGTTGTATGACCGCGCAATTGTCATTCAAAGTGCGTCAGCGCTGAAAGCTGAAAATTGGTCTGGGTACGAAGGGGGTTTAAGTGCCCAGTAAGCAAGTGGTTAACATGCGTTTCACCACCAAACCGAAAGTGCTTATCCTCCACCATGCAAAATGCTCACTCACCAGATATATATGCGTTGTTAATCTCCTCCCATCTCTCCAATTTTCCAGGGATTACTTGTTTAGTGGGATAATGCACCTCTCTCATTCACTCATGCAATTAAAAAAGCCCATCATTGCGCTTTATCAAAGCGGACCTTTAGTCATTTTTCCATCTATTAAAACTTCTGCCCTTATTTTTTTAACTTTGGATAGTAAAACATTTTTTTTTCTGCCAGTAAATACCTTATACAGCCCACTTCCTGTTTCTTGTCTGGTAAAAAGCCTAGGCCTATGACATCATGCACATCTCTCTCTCTCACTCTCGTGAGAGTTTGCCAGGAAGGGAGGGGGGATGAGTCATAAGAGTGCAAATGAGAGCTGCAGGGCTGCAGAGCTGGAGGTGTGTCTGTGTAAATCCAGGAAGTGGAACAGGCAGCAGCTTCAACTGCCCACAGTTAAAATGGCTGCAGCCAGACTTATTGGAGAGAGATTTCTGCAGCATATTTGGCAAGTACAGAATCACAGTATATATAAAATAATATGCAAAGTGCTTGAAGGGAAGCTTCAGAATGGAAAATATGTTTTTATTACAAATTATGTGAGCAGACTGCAGTTCCTTTTTAAGATTAAAATTCTCTGCCATAAGTAAAATACTTATTCACACATTGATGTATCATCAGAAGCTTCCTGATGATGTATTATTTATGCAAAATGCGTTGAGGCATAGTGGGGCGGCACGCACATAATATCCGGTCCCTGATCAAGGAACATCGGGTGATTGGTACACATACTGGCTCGGATACACAGAGCGGCATGCTGGAGATTTGTATTGGATTGCTGGAAAGACTGATTTTCGGTCTTGAGGCACATTAATGTGTGAGTAAGCATTTTACTTATGGCAGTGAATTTTAATCTTAATAAACATGGTGCGCAGGCTTTTTTAATTGCATGAGTGAATGAGTGAATGAGAGAGGTGTATTATCCAACTAAACGAGTAATCCCTGGAAAATTGGAAAGAGTGGAGGAGATTAACAACACTTTTTATATATGGCTATCTGGTGAGTGAGAATTTTGCATGGTGGAGGATAAGAACTTTCGGTTTGGTGGTGAAACGCATGTTAGGCACGGATTGAAAATAAGAAGGTAATGATTTCATGTATGGACATTAAGGAGTACACATTGGATTGCACTGATTCATATTTGTGATTGTGGAAGTTTTTGTCCGAATGCATTTTCGTCCGAATTTCGGGGATTTTCACATTCGTTTTAACAAACGATAATGTATGTGCAGAATCCGAAATCCGAAAGATCTGACATAAAAAATGCTTTATTTTCATTTTGTTGCGACAACAGTTTGATATAGATAGAAGATTTGACATGACGGTGACAATAGCGATCTGTGTCTATCGAACCTGTGGTTGAATGTGCCTAACCTAACTCTATTAGTCCAAGATTATTCTACATAGAAAAGAAAGATTCAACATTATAGAGACATGAAGATTCGACAAAGCAGCTAAAAACATACAATCGCCGTGAGCGGACATTTATGGTCAAATGCTCCGCCCATAGGCTATAGAAGAATTCTAATGTTGGTTGACTAGTAAGAATTAATAAATATAATTATTACTAGGCATACAACATTAGAATTCTACTATAGCTTGTGGGCAAAGCATTCGACCAGAAATGTATGATTGTGGCATCGTACAGTTTAGTTGCTTCGTCGAATCTTCTTAGAACATTCGACAGACACCATAAGCCTTCAATGACAGATTTGAGCTTAATTAATTCGGATTTTCGGACGAATGCATTTTTTAACAAAATAAAATAAATAAAAACGAATTTCCGAAGTAACTAAATAGTTAAATTTTTCGGACGAAAACAAAATTCAGAAACAAAATATTTCAGTGTGCACATGTCTACTTTATATATTGATATAGCCTGGGATTTATTGGATTGTATTTACAGTATTTTAAGGGGGGGGGGGGGTGCGGCTACACCTTTTTTTTTTACATACAGATAAGCCCAAATTTATTACAACAAGGCAAAGTGAATGCACCTAGACATCAAATTGGAATTATTGTGCTACTGGGGTTGTAGTAACAGTAAGTCAAAAGTTTGTTATAATGGTAATCATAGAACATATTTCTGGTAGTAGAGATATACATTACTAGGAGTCAACCAGAGAGAATGGTGCTGATTTATCAAGATATGTTCCCACTTATGCATTCAATACACCCAGCTGGGGTTATAATTCCAGTGGACTAGAATGTGTCCTGTCCTGTTGATAATGGTTCTGTGATAAACAGTTAAACTAAGGTCATATCAAATCAAAGTTTTTGGCACTCAAAGAGATATAAGGATGTATCCAAACAACCGGCTGGGGTTGTAGTCCAATATATATATATATATATATATATATATATATATATATATATCTTGGTGATGGTTATTCTGTTATAAAGTGTTAAGAAATTGAACCAGGATTATATCAATTTAAGGTCAAACATCAAATCAATATATATTATATCAATATAAAATCCAAAAATTATGTCTTCAAACACCTGGCTGGGGTAAAGCAGAATTTATCTTAAGGTTGGTAGTTCTATTATAGAAGAGTTGAACTGGGATAATATCAAATCAAGGTTTTTAGCACTCAAAAAAAGCCAAGAAGTTTCTGCTTGCTTTCTGACTATCTCTGTCTAACTAAAACCTCTTCCAGGATTATATGAGCCAGGAGTGGAGGGCTGAGTACGTGTGAAGCGTTTCTAATTCAGCTTATATGCGTGTTATGAATAGCAGATCACATTACAGCTTACTAATAGCAAAGTGATAAATGACTGTGCAAAAAATTGTAGGAACGGCATTCTCTGCTGGCTAGAAATGTATATGTACTATATTTTTGCAAAGTATAATTATGGTTATGTAGCCAGGTACTTTGAAACAGTATATTAGAAGGATATTATCTTTTTTTTTTTTCAATTTATAAAAGTTGTCTAATGGAAAAATTCCCCTTGTTTCAACCACAAGGGATAGATGTTGAGAACATTTCCTGGATCACAATTTGGAGCACTGAGAATGATGGGAGATGTAATCTGGGTAATAACTGTATCAGTTGAATAATTTAAATACAGGCCCCAATAAACTCTGGGAGCGGAAGGTGTTCTAAGAGGGGTATATAATGAAAAGCCTGGGAAGGAGCGATGTTGTTGGCACCAAGTGTGGGTCAGTGTGGCTGCTCTGGGGGGAAGTTACTGCAAAGAAAAATCTACAGGCCTTAGTACTTAACACAGCCATTAAGTTTGCAAACAAAACTGTGTGCCCTGCATGCCACAGAAGTGCTACACCGCCACTTTGCAAGCAAAAGCCGGTGAGCCTGCGAACTCTGCCCATCCTTCTGATCCACAGTCCGGACAGTTGCCATAGTGGAAACAGCGCAAACAGCACAGCATACCCATCCAGCTCCACCGTACCTCGCTACTGGGATACCAGCACTTCTGCACTCTGGGACACGGTGCATGCCAGGTTCCTGTGAGGAGGTCAACGCTCATCACCACATCGGGGGGGTGGCCTCCAACACTACAGACTGCTGCTACAATCCAGGAAGTTGGTGAGCGGGTCTCTGACTCACCTTTGTTCTGTATGCTGGAAGAGACATACTAAAAGCAGAATTAACTTTTTTTTATTTTTTATTCTTTATTTCCATATTTTTCTTACAGGTATTTTCATAAACACAAAAGAAAGTACATTGCATTTTCCTATTCAGCTATGCCATCTTACTAATAGATAAACAAAAAGATTGATTACCTGTATCTTTCCTTTCCCCTCCCTCCCCCCACATTCTACATCATCAATCATCCACACCCATCCCCCTAACCCCGAAGAAAAAAAAGAAAAGGGGGACATTCCCGACCCTCTGCCTGCGGGGCTCGGTAGACGGTTGGGTATCTCTGCTAATAAACTTCTAGGTCCCATTCCTAATATTATTCTTCTCTATCTTCTCCTAATAACTTTTTTCCTTCTTCCGATTTTACAAACTCTTCCCAGGGCGCCCATATTTCATTGGTTTGTTCCTGTCTATCTGTTGCTCTGGGCCATAGATTTTCCATTATCCATATTCTTCTAATTTTATTCAGCCACATAGTAATAGGAGGTGTTCGTATTTCTTTCCAACACAAGGAGATGCAGCTTTTTGCTGCGTTCACCATATGGCATATTATTGAATTCTTATACCTTTTAATCGGGATTTGGGAATTTTGTAGTAAAAAGAAGGCTGGATCGTCAGGCATTTGATATTCTGTAAAAATTTGACTTATCCCCTGAACTTCCGGCCAGAGCTGTCTGATCACTGGGCATTGCCAAAAGATATGCAAAATAGTTCCTCGCTCCCCGCAATTTCTCCAGCATCGATCTGTAACTTCCGGGGAAAATTTATTCAGAATTGATGGGGTATAGTACCAACGTGTTAGTAATTTATAGTTGGACTCCTGTATCTTAGTGAATCTAGGAGGTACTCAGTGCCAACTGTACAATTTTCCTACTCTGGGTCGGGGAGAACCTTTGACCCAGATCTCTTTCCCATTTGCTCAAACTTCTCATTTTATAATCCTCTGGGGGTGTTACCAAGAGGGTATATATTTTAGAGATGACATGGGAGAGGGGTTCCTCTTCTTCACAATATGTCTCAAATTTTGTACGTGGTCTACAGTATTTCTCCATTGGGCCCAAGGACACCAAAAAATGCCGCATTTGTCGTGCCTGCCAAGCAGACATTTCATACTGACCTCCTTGTTGGGTCATGGAGTCTATAGATGGCCAATTATCTGAATTTGTAAAATGTGAGACTTGGTAAAAAAACCCTTCTCCCTAAGTCCCTGAAACCCTCTTACTTCTAACCCTGGAGGGAAAGCTGGGTTTCCCAGAATAGGCATCAAAGGCGAATGTTCTGTAGATATTCTAGGATTCCGACTTACCTTGTATTCTATTTGCAATGTAGGTCCTATCGTAGGATGTGTTTTCAATGAGGAGGGTAAAGATGTATAACACCAGATGGCTCTATTTAGCGGAATGGGACTTATTTGTTGTTCAATTTTAGTCCATAGTTTGTGCTCTGTGTGCCTACACCAATCAATAATCCTACCTAACTGGGCTGCCTGATAATACTTATACATATCTGGGGACGCAATTCCGCCCCACTCCTTAGGTATTGTCAATAAACCTCTAGCAGAATTAACTTTTATCCACTCCTTCTCCAATCCACTTTAATACTTTCAAAGCTATTATCAGATCCTGTCTGTCTAATTTGTTGCTCTTAACAATAGCTCGTCAGTTGGCCCAGTCTGTTGCATTGCACATAATTTCAATCTTACTGCACGCAGTTCTAATAACCACCTTCTAACGCACCAATGTTTGCAAAGGGCCCCAACGTCAGCCAGCAGAAGAATTACTTGAGAACCGTGACTTGGCTTTCTTATAAAGTTATTGAGTTTGCTGGTTATATTCAAATAATTTAAGTTTAGTGGTGGCCTAGACCTAGCTTTTCCACCAAAAGTGTGCACCAGCAGCATAGCCGCTAATATTGTCAGTACTAGTTAAGGCTGTGTAAGAAAATGTGCAGCGCTACAAAAGTATTATAAAACAAATAATACCAAACAGTGCAAAATCAACAAAGCGAAAACTGAAAAGAAGAAGTAGTGAATAAAAAACATCCACTTGAAATTAACAAAATTATTAGCGATCACTAGACTGCTTTTATCATATCCTATTCGGTCCATGTAAAGTCAAAATATATGAAAATCCAAATTGTGATATAAAATCTTGAGAACCTTGTTCACCAGTGTGTAATAGGACAGATCAGTGCACCCAGATTGAAAGACACACTCCAGCTTCTTACTGGATCCTGTTGACCATTACATTTTATAGATGGTCAAGCAGCATGTGAAAGAATAATTCACCATGGAAAGTAAGTCATCTCAATATCTCAATATGTGATAAAGCAAGAAAGGTTCTCCCAAACCGAAAGAAAACCCTCCAGCTTCTTACCAAATTGTGTTGACATTACTAACAGTAAGAGGTCAAAAAGCACCTAAGGGGTTAATCTCTCCTAACAGTCGCTGTATCTTCTCTGTGCATCATGTGGGATGTAAGTCTCCATATTATCTCTCAAGGGCAAGGAATACAAAGGGTCGGAGATAGACATGTGCAATTTGTTTCGTTCCAAATTTTTTTTTTAACGAATTTCGTCAAATTTGTTAATTCGGAAATATATAACTTTTCCAAATATTCATAAATTGGAATATTCGTTAATTCAAAAAAAAAAACGTAAATTTGAAAAAAATCGTAAATTTGAAAATTTGAAAATTTTTTGAAATTCTAAAATGAAAAAAATCCGAAATTTGGAAATTCTGAATTTGAAAATCCGAAAACTCGAAAATTCGAAAATCTGAAATAATAGCTAACTAATAATAACTTAACTATTACAAACTATTAAATTATAGGTATTGGAGTTTATCCAAAGTTACAAATTATTCGAAATACCGAATGCCGCATCTAAACAAATGGAACGGAACAAATTAATAATAAATAATAATAATAATAACAAGTTTTTATTATTTAATAATAATAACAAGTTATTATTGTTAATTATTCATATTAATTCCTTCCGTGCCATTTGTTTAGATGCGGCATTTGTTATTTCGAATAATTTGTAACTTTGGATAAATTCGTATTCGTTACGTTCACTAACAGCCAAATTTAAAAGGAAATTCCAATAATTTCATAGTTAGTAATAGTTAAGTTCTCATTAGTTAGTTATTATTTCAGATTTTCGAATTTTCGGGTTTTCAGATTTTCGAATTTCTGAATTTTTTTGAATTTACGAATTGCGATCATAACGAATGACCTGAAAAAAAAAAGAAGAAGCAAATGAAATGAAAACGAACAAATTTTTCGGCAGTGCACATGTATTGTCGGAGATAGTAGCGTGACATCAGCACGTGCTGACCATTCTGCAGGCGGCCGCACACAAGGAAAGTTTTTCTGCCCAACCTAAACATCTTTGCTGTAACGCAAATCTTGTTTTTTAATAAACCAGTTTCTATACAGTAATGCACTATGAGCCTTCGGTTGTTTTCATCATTATACGCTGTGAGATACGTGAGCTTGGATCCATTAAGGCTGGCTGACTAACCACCTTCAGAGGTGAATTCACACAAATGCATCTTTTTGTTTGGAGCGCGGTGGTGATGCACATGCAGTCTGGAATTATTTGTATGCACGAGGACATTCTTTTATGAATTGCATATGGGAACTTGGAATATACATTTGTTTTATGCAAACAGAAGAGTCACTGGAGCACCAGTCACTTTCCATGAACTTTGGACACACCTGTTTAATTAATTGTAATTATCGCAGCCAACTATTTGTTTTTGGTTTTATGAGCATGATTATAGCATATTTATAAATAGCACTTTATAAATAGTGTGATATATTTAAAAAAATTGTATATTCTAATGTACATTTTTTAAAGGTCAATCATTCTTTATTATTATTTTGTCACAATTTGAGTCAAGTTTGAGTTTGAAACAGCGCAACTGACAGACACACATAAAGAATACAAAGCAAACTATAGCATGATACTGTATGTACTCATTTTTTTTTTTAACCACTTTAGCCCCGGACCATTTGTCAGCCTAATGCCCCATACACACGATCATTTTTCATGCCGTTAAAAATGCCATTAAAAAAAATGGCCATTAAAAATGATCGTCTGTATGCTCCAGAGCATTTTTAACGACGTGAAAAACGGGCATTAAAAATTTCGAACATGCTCTCTTTTTTCACGTCGTTTTTCATGTCGTTTTTTTTAACGACGTGAAAAACGATAGTGTGTATGCTTTAACGACGTGAAAAAAAAATGCGCATGCTCAGAATCAAGTATGAGACGGGAGCGCTCGTTCTGGTAAAACTAGCGTTCGTAATGGAGATAGCACATTCGTCATGCTGTAACGGACTGAAAAGCACTAGACTGAAAAGAGCGAATCGTCTCTCAACAAACTTTACTAACATGAAGGGTGGCACCATTCGAACGGAACTTCCCCTTTATAGTGCCGTCGTACGTGGTGTACGTCACTGCACTTTTCTTGAACATTTTTTAAAATGATGGTGTGTACGCAAGACAGGCTTGAGAGGAAACAAGAAAAAAAATGACGAGAAAAACGTCAGTTTTAAAAATGACATTAAAAATGATCGTGTGTATGGGGCATAAGGACCAGAGGTCTTTTACAATTTCACACTGCGTCGCTTTAACTGGTAATTGCGCGGTCATGCAATGTTGTACCCAAACGTCCTTTTTTTTCCCACAAATAGAGCTTTCTTTTGGTGGTGTTTGATCACCTCTGCGTTTTTTTTTTTTGCGCTATAAACAAAAATAGAGCGACAATTTTGAAAAAAATGCAATATTTTTTACTTTTTGCTATAAAAAATATCCCCCAAAAATATATAAAAAAAAAAATTTCCACAGTTTAGACCGATACGTATTCTTCTACATATTTTTGGTAAAAAAAATCGCAATAAGTGTTTATTGATTGGTTTGCGCAAAAGTTATAGCGTCTACAATATAGGGCATGGATATGCAATTAGCGGACCTCCAGCTGTTGCAAAACTACAAGTCCCATCATGCCTCTGCCTCTGGGTGTCATGCTTGCTGCTGTCAGAGTCTCGCTATGCCTCATGGGACTTGTAGTTTGGCAACAGCTGGAGGTCCGCTAATTGCATATCCCTGATATAGGGGGTCATTTTATGGCATTTTTATTATTATTATTTTTTTTACTAGTTATGGCGGCGATCAGCGATTTTTATCATGACTGCGACATTATGGCGGACACATCGGACACTATTGAAAAATTTTGGGGACCATTGTCATTTTTACAGCGATCAGTGCTATAAAAATACACTGATTACTGTGAAAATTACACTGGCAGTGAAGGGGTTAACCAGTAGGTGGCGCTGTAGAGGTTAAGTGTGCCCTGATGATTGTTTCTAACTGTAGGGGGGATGGGCTGTGTGTGACATGACACTGATCTCCGCTCCGACTACACGGAGCGGAGATCAGTGTCATTGTCACTAGGCAGAGCAGGGAGATGCTTGTTTACATAAGCATCTCCCCGCTGTATCTCTCCATGAGACGATCGCGGGTGTCCCCGTGGCGATCGATTCCACTGGACCCACGGTCAGGCTCACGGAGAAGGCGGCAGGGTCGCAACCACATGGCGGCATCTTAAAGTGGACGTACAGGTACGTAGTTATGCCTGTCCGTGCCGCTCTGCCGACATATATGTACAGGCGGCAGTCCTTAAGTTAAATATATAGTGAACACTCACATAAAAAACTCCAAGACATGTCATGTAGTGTAGCTTTCCTCCAAGCAGATAGAGCAGACCAGGCCACCAATTAAATCAGCGTACGTCATGACGTCACACTCGTAGGCCCCATCCTACGTGTTTCATTACAGATGACGTTGTCAGGGGGACGCTATGAGACTTTGGAAAGATGGTACCTATTACCTTCCACTGTTCTCCACTCAAAAGATAAGGGACTAGAATCTCACAATGTTCACAGTGTTCCCTTTCTGCCTGTTTCCTAGATGATCCCAATTTAAAGTCCACACTGCATATAGCAGCTTTCCTGATCAACACTCACTTTGTACAGCACTACTTATAGCCACTATATATTTTAAAATAAATTGAGTACATACAGTATCATGCTATGGTTTTTCTTTGTATTCTTAAAGTGGTTGTAAACCCACTTTTTCAACTTGCACCTACAGGTAAGCCTAGATTAAGGCTTACCTGTAGGTGCAAGAAATATCTCCTAAACCTACACGGTTTAGGAGATATTTACTAAAATGACAAGCGCCGCTATCTACGGCGCATGCGCGCCGTAGACAACGGCGCATTTAAGGGGTTAATCCCATTCACATACTCGGCTACTTCCCAGCAATCGCTGGGCGTAGCCGAGTGGGACGCCTCCCGCGCGCATGCGCAGAGTGACGTCTCCGCCGCTCCGGCCAATCACAGCGCCGGAGCGGCGCTGTGATTGGCTGGTGCGGCGATACCCGGAAGTAACATTCCGGCTATCACCGCAGTGATGTCTGCGGCTGGACAGAGGGACGAGGACGGCTTCGGGGGCCCCGATCTAAGGTAAGTGGAACATAATGAGCTATTATGCTAGTCATAATAGCTCATTATGCCTTTCTCTTGCAGGTGGGCCAAAAAAAAAGTGGGTTTACAACCACTTTAACCTTTGAGAGATAGTGTGGCGGCTTACATCCCGCATGATGCACGGGGGAGATACAGCGACTATTGGAAGGGATTAGCCCCTTAGGCGCTTTTTGACCTCTTACTATTAATAATGGTCAACAGAATATTTTATGAAGCTGGGGTGGACTTTATATGGACTGAATAAGATATAATAACAACATTTATTCTAAGTTGTATTTTAATTCTATGGATGCTTTATTTGTAGTGTAGTTTTAATTTTGTTTATTTGGTGCTAATAGCTGTTATTGGTAATTTTGTTTTGTTTTTGTATCTTGTTCAGTTAGTGCCGGTTCACACTACAGTGTCTTGGGATCCGACTTGTCAGACCTCAAGTCGCCCCAAGTCGCCGGACATAAGAAATTCCATTGAGGTGAATGAGAGCCGTCTTAATGTACACTACTGAAGTTGCTCCGCAGTTGGATGCTCCCAAGTCGGATCTCCATCTTAACTGAAGCAACTTTACAGGAAAAGAAAATAGTTTACCCAGGCAAACCCCCTCCCTCCCACAGAGCTGATTATTCTGTGATTAGCCACAGCCAAAGTCGCCTGTTCTGGAGGCAACTTTAAGTCGCGTTGTAAGTTGCTCAAAGTCACGCTGAAGTCGGGTTGCCCCTGTGTGAACCGGCACTTATTGTTGTGATCTTGTGCTGTCTTTGTTAGTATGTCTGTGTCTATATAATTTCCCAATTCCCTTTGAGAATAATTCTGTATTCTGTAGCGATCACAAATAATTTTGTTTATTTCAAGTGAATGTTTTTTGTTTGCTTTTTCATCTTTTCAGTTTTAGCTTTTATGATTTTGCACTGTTTGGTATTATTTATTTGACATTACTTTTGTAGCGCTGCACATTTTCTTACACAACTATTGCAAATTTGGTATCACAAATTTACTGTGTTGACAGCTTATTTATATTACCTAAACTCAGTGATCACTTTTGTTTATTTAAGACTAGCTTAAGGCTGCCTGTTGTCACACTAGTAGGTGGGGAGGCTATTGTTTATGGTGACCCAGGGAATGTCTGATATTTCATGCCTGCACGTCTATTGTTGAATCAGTTGTACTTTAATTGGGTACTTCACACCGCTGTGGATCTGGAAATTGTTTTTTTTTTTTTATTATTTATCTTTGCTAAGTGATAATATACTCAGTGAGTTTGCTTCTTAATTATAAAGAAGAACTACATCTTTCCACACACTAGCCTGTGAGGCTGCTGGATGTCCGGTATAAACTGTGTGTAGTGTGCATCACGCACTGTGTTCCGGGTTCGAGCCGAGACTTCCTAAGTCATACCCAGAAAACAGAAGACTCTAACGCAGTGGCGCTCAGCCACTCAGTGCAAGTGATGTATTCTATCAATGAATGCAAAGGTTCCTCTGATTGGCTGAGTCAAAGGTTGTAACATCATCAGCCCATGTCTCTGACTCAGTCAATCAGAGGAAGCTTTGTATTCATTGTAGAATACATTGCGTGCTCTGAGCGGCTGAGAACCACTACAGTAGACTCTTCTGTGTTCTGGGTATGAGACAGGAAATCTCAGCTCACACCCGAAACACATTGCAGTATGCGGTATGTAGTCGCAGCTACACACAGTTTATACAGTGCCAAAAAGCTTGTAAGTTGCCTGTTTGTGTGTAGGGTTGCCACCTTTTCTTCAAGTCAAACCCGAACACTTTAGCAGTGCACAGCAAATTTTTTTTATAGTATAAACTATTTATATTTTGCTATTAAATAACATTTCTAATCATATGAAGTTATTTACAAGAGTCCCCCTGTACATCAGAGTCCACAGAGTTCCCCTTTTATATCTGAATCCACAGAGTTGCCCTTTTACATCTGAATCCACAGAGTTCCCCTTTTACATCTGAATCCACAGAGATCCCCTTTTACATCTGAATCCACAGAGTTCCCCTTTTATATCTGAAACCACAGAGTTCCCCTTTTACATCTGAATCCACAGAGTTCCCCTTTTACATCTGAATCCACAGAGATCCCCTTTTACATCTGAATCCACAGAGTTCCCCTTTTATATCTGAAACCACAGAGTTGCCCTTTTACATCTGAATCCACAGAGTTCCCCTTTTACATCTGAATCCACAGAGTTCCCCTTTTATATCTGAAACCACAGAGTTGCCCTTTTACATCTGAATCCACAGAGTTCCCCTTTTACATCTGAATCCACAGAGATCCCCTTTTACATCTGAATCCACAGAGTTCCCCTTTTATATCTGAAACCACAGAGTTCCCCTTTTACATCTGAATCCACAGAGTTCCCCTTTTACATCTGAATCCACAGAGTTCCCCTTTTATATCTGAATCCACAGAGTTCTCCTTTTACATCTGACCTTGCAGAGTTCCCTTTCACTGTAAGGGGGACTCTGCAGAATCTGATGTAAGGGAGAACTCTGGGGCCTCTAACATAAGGGATGCTCTGGGAACCCTGGTTTAAGGGGGAACACTGAGAACTCTGATGTACGGAGAGGACTCTGCTGTAAGGGGGAACACTGTGGCCTCTGGTGTAAAGGGGAACTCTGATGTAAGGGGTGCTCTGAGAACCCTGATTTACCTTAGTGTACTCACTCAGAGGCAGGGGAGAAAATGTGGGGGGGTGGGGGGGCGGGCGGGAAAATTCAGTCACAGACAGGGATGGATGGTGAGCTCACTCACCCCTTGGCAGTCAGCACCTCTCATCCAGATGTATCTGTGGCTTCTGGACTTCAAACTTCCGGCTCCAACTTCCCTTTTTTGAGGCACAGCCCTGGGGATGGGAGTGTGGGCAGACACAGAGGAGTAGGGGTGGGGGGAAGAGGTGCAGATTGAGCCCTCTCTCCTCTCCCATCTGTGTGTGTGTGTGTTTGGGGGGGGGGTGGTAGTGCTGGCTTTGGGCAGCATGAAATAGAGTTTAACAGACACTCTCAGCGTAGACAACTGCAGCCAGCAACCCTGCTGGGAAGCCATAGTCCAGTCTAAATATTGTGTCCGGGTTTCAGGCAGTCTGATGCATGATTTCAAACCCAAACTGTCCGGGTGAATCCTGGACAGGTGGCAACCCTATTTGTGTGTAACCTTGAGTGTCAGAGGGGTTGAGGCAGATACAGAGGACCCAATACAACAGTGTCCTCTGCGGGAGTAGCGCTAGATCTAAGAAAATGCTTCCCCATGCCCATTTAGGGCAGAGTGACATGGTCAATTGAAAGAACAAACTTCCACCATCCAACACTGAGCATTCACAGGGGCTGGACCCCCAATTCTAATAGTGAGGGAGCATGAGGAAAGCATAAGTGGTTGAGACGTTGTCCTTTTAAGATAACCTGTTACTCTGACTGAATGGGTCAAGTGTCTTCTGTATTACAGTGCTCAGATGATAAAATGGATTCAGCGCCTCCTAGAATACAACCAGGCGACTCTACCAAGCGTTATTTATGTCTATGGATGGGGGGGAGCGCACACACCTCTAGCAGCAGCTTTTCTTGAGGAGATATTAGTGATTGGACAAAGTTCTCGAACCTGATTAAGATCTAATAGCTTAAAGTGGTTCTAAAGTCAAAACATTTAATTTTTTTACCCTAACGCATTCTCTGCATTCAGGTAAAAAACTTCCCACTACTTGTTCTCCTCCCATTCCTAAACACTTACTTGCCTCCTGTAATCGACCCAGCACTGCTCTGGCTGTAGCCCCGCTCTCCGCTCTTCCTGGTGTAGCGGTTGGTTGCTACTAGTTACAACATCCACGCATATTTCACCCTACTGCCAGACATCCATCCGACCCACTCTGTAGTCAATGAAAACGTCTTTTGCTTTGTTTTGTTTATTTTACTTGGGGAATTGAACTTGGATGGGGAATAGGAACATGGGATGCCCATAGAACACTTAATAGTTGAAGATTAATTCAATAGATGCGTTACACTCTTGAAATAGGATAAGATGGCTGACACTAAATTTGACAGAATTCTGCTCCTCCACACTCCTCTTCCTCCTGCACACAGATTGACACACTTCTGCCTCGGACCACTTTCCCTGTCATAGCCTTAGTACCTTCGTCACACCATCAGATATGACTGGGCCTTACTCTAAATAAGCCCCCAGCATGGATAGAAGATGTAACCGTTGAAGGCCTGGGGCCTGCAGTACCCCCTCATGGCTGTTTCCAGTTAAAGGACATTACTTTAAAGGTGATGGACCACTGCTCCCAGCAAGTCCGACTTGCAAATCCTGCCCGCCCTCATGGCTCTGCATCGATTTGGTACAACTCTCCACAGTCTCCACAGTTTTCCCCTCTGGCTCTGCACCCAGCTCCCCTGGCATGCCTCTTCCAGATCTCTACTGTGCTTCACTCACTGACACCTGCCCTAGATCCTTCCTGAAGGATTTACCCAGACGTGTGGACCAACTGTCTCCCCAGCTCCTGTTCCAGGACACCTCTCCATGACAGTGTAAGGAGAGGCTCCCTCCCAGCTCCCGAGCTCCTCCGCCGGATCCACACGCCCCCAGATGGGGGTGTTCCTCCAGCACGACAGTCTAGCACTCCATCCTTCAGTTCACCCAGCCGACAACTCCCCCCAGCAGGCTGACCATGAGTATATGTAGGAGACCTGCCCCCTGCCAATCTTAGTTGGGGATTGGTCAGAGCTCCTCAAATATACTCCATGTCACTCCAACTCTCAGCCCTGCCCCTCTTCCAGTACATGCTCGCTGGAAGCAGGGGAGGCGCACAAAAGCTGAAGTACATGTCAGTCACCTACTGCTACACTAACCACTCCCTGCCCCCAGATCAAAAACAAACAGGCCTAGCATGCAGCATAGGCCTGTTTAAATTTACCTGCACTGACAGAACATACAAAAACACTACACTTCTAGCACCTACCTATGGTAGAGGGTGCTACACTGGTCTCCCAGGAGACACAGGCAGCAGCGGGAGCCATAGGCTCTTGCTGCTGTTAGTCAAATTCCTGTGAGCAGAGGGGCGGGCTTACCGGCGCTGTGTGTGACACACTTAGCCCAATCGGGAGCATACACACGCAGGTAAAAAAAAACAAAATCAGCCTCTATAATCACTTTAATCTCCTAAAAAATATTTTCCACCGGAGTTTGTGGATATGTTATTGACCTGATTTTTGCCATATCCAATCAGAAAAGGCCAGATTAGTTGACTGTCATATCATGTCTATGAATATATATACAGTACTAACAAATACAGATCTATAGAACAGATACAGAACAGATTATGAAACATATACATATACAGATCCTGAAGTTTACTTCCACTTTTGCAGCCACATTGGGATAACACCTACTTTATATTTACCTGTTTTCCTTCAAAACCTGTAACCTTAAAAATGCAGTTTCCTTTTTCTTTTTTTTGTAGATGCTCTATTCTGGAACTTCAAGCACTGTAAATCCTACTAGTTCTCCATGTTTATAAGGGGACTGGGAAGCTGTGTTTGCCGCACTTAAAGGCTACGTTCCCCTTTTTTTCCCTCTAAATTCCAGCTCCCCTATGTACCAATATAGCATTCATGTACTTTTTTTGCAAAAATATCAAAGCTTTCCATAAAATCTACAGATACTTATGTTACTGTCCTCCATCCATGATCCCAAATATATCTATTGCTTCTGTCTTACTTCCTTACAGCCTGTAGGTCATGACACAGGAAGGAGTTGACCAGCTGGCCTCATTAGCACACACCCTGCATTTTCCACCCTCCTACTTACCGCCAATTTCCAGCTGCTCGTTTTTTAAATGAAATGCAATCAGTCAGTGATCACCCTTCTCACTAAATACACAATATACAATAAGGTTGCATAGTGTATGGCCATCTTTATACAAAGTACAAAGAAGGGAGTGGACAGAAACACAACCCGTTCACAACTCTGCATAGCGGAACTCGCATTCCCACATGCATTTTTTTTTTTTTTTTGCAAGGTGGGGAGGTGTTTTGGAGCATTTTCATTCATCACACATAGGGCAGCCTATCCACCTGAATGGGCTGCCCTACACACATCAATCGCCCCAAAGAAGCTTCAGAACTTTTTTATAGAGCGGAGCTTGGTGCATTTTTTTACTGCGATTTGTGGTGCAGCGCATTTCTGAAATGAAAGGAATTGCACAGATGTGAATGGAGCCTCATTGTTGTGTTACCGCACCAATTTCACTTTCAGGACCCATTCACATCTAGCATAGTGGGAGTGAACGTTTTGTGGCTCGTTTGTCCTGTGACACACATAGGGCAGCCTGCTGATTTATGTGGCTTTTGGGACATGTTGGCTTTTTGTGGGTTGCGTGTTTTTTACTGTGCGTTTTGCAGCATTTGCCATTCGTTTTTTCACATGGCAAAATGTGTGTTTGCTTCTGTGTTTGGTGTATCATTACCAATTAATGGCACTGAAAGCGCAACTAGTAATTTCAGGTGTATAAAGATGGCCATACACTATACAATCTGATTGTACAATCTCCTCTTTTATTTTACATTTTAACACCTGTTGGAGCCGCAGCTTGGGTATACAATCATTCAACACCCAGAGATTGATCCATTCCTTGGAGCCATCTATCCTTTTGGACGCACTACCAACTGAGAGAGGAGGTGATTTAAAGATCTACACTCCCAGGTCCACGATCAGTGGATACAAGCCTGATTGATCCACCACCGTACGGTGAGTTGGGTCCACAGTTGCGGTTGATGCCGTGTACACACGATTGAGTTTCACGGCGGTGAAAACACCACCGTGAAACCCAACGGGAAAAACGAGGACCGGCTTGGTCCCCTACACACTATGCTAGATGTGAATGGGGCCTGAAAGTGAAAATTGGTGCGGTACCACAAAAACAATGAGGCTCCATTCACATCTGTGCGTTTTCTCACATTTCAGAAATGCGCTGCACCAAAAATCACTGTAAAAAAAAACGCACCAAGCTCCGCTCTAAAAAAAGTTCTGAAGCTTTTTTTGGGGCGATTGCTACATGTAGGGCAACCCATTCAGGTGGATGAGCTGCCCTATGTGTGATGAGTGAAAATGCTCCAAAACACCTCCCCCCTCGCTAAAAAAAAAAAAATGCATGTGGGAATGCGAGTTCCCGCTATACAGAGATGTGAACTCCCTTCTATGTATTTGTATAAAGATGGCCATACACTATGCAATCTAATTGTATATTGTGTATTTAGTGAGAAGGGTGATCACTGATTGATTGCATTTAATTTAAAAAACGTGCACCTGGGATTGGGTGGGTGGATGATGCAGGGTGTGTGCTAATAAGGTCAGCTGGTCAACTCCTTCCTGTGTCATGACCTACAGGCTGTAAGGACGTATGACAGAAGCAATAGATACGTTTGGAATCATGGGTGGAGGACAGTAAGGTACGTGTCTGTAGATTTTATGGAAAGTTTTGATATTTTTCTAGATTGTAAGCTCTAACGAGCAGGGCCCTCTGATCCCTCCTGTATTGAGTTGTATTGTAATTGTACTGTCTTTCCCTAAGTTATAAAACACTGTGCAAACTGTTGGCGCTATATAAATCCTGTAAAATAATAAAATATTTTTGCAAAAATAGTACATGAATGCTTTATTGGTACATAGGGGGGACTGGAATTTAGAAAAAACGGTGAACATTGGAGCTGTAAAGCAATACTGCTTTGTTGCACTTCTAGGAAGAGGATAAAACAAGTGTATGTAATATGAAAATATGGCTACATCCATATACTGTTGTAGCACGCGGACCTTTTCCCTGCCTTCGGCTCACTTGCAGGTCAAGGCACACCGCGCTATATGCCCGTACCCTCCTGTTTGAGGAGGTTGAGCGGTGTTAACAAATTTGGGTCCTGCAGCAAGGTTTCTCAGCAGACTGGTTCTCATCTCCTAGAGTATAGGGACAAGTCTCTATTGTTCCCACAGGAAGGCCAATGTCCACACCACTTTAACTCCAATGCTGAGTTTATTTTATAAGCAAGTTCAAGTTCAGCAGGTGGATGAGAGGAAGGACAGTAAGGTTTGGGAGATAGGTCCAGGCACAAACTGATATAACAGTCGCTACTCGATCCCGAGTAGGTTTAGCTCACCCGGATAGTCCCCTGTAAGAGCGGATCCTAGCAGCCGGAGTGATGCTCGAACGTTCACTTTAGGTTTTCCTTGAGATACGATCGGGAGATCCTCTGCCACAGAATCTTTAAGTCCCAAACTTCTCAGCACATGCAACACAAGGACAGGTGCCAGTGACAGCACGTTGCAAGGCCTGTGATGGATCTTTGAATCCCTCCAGAAGGTAACCAGGCCTCTCTTTCACCGTGAATTCTCACCGGTCCATCAGAAAGGTCCTCCCCCGGTCTCCTCTTCTTAGAGCGGGTCCACCCTCTCCCGGGCACCCTGGGATTCTTCTTTTGGAGGTAGGCCCCAGCTAACGGTGCTGGGCCTACTAGTGGAGTTGCAGCCCCAGGCTAAAGGTGCCTGAGACCCATGCATGCGCACACCCCTGGCCTGGAGGGCCGGGTGGCGCGAACCGCACACACTCCAGACTCCTGACTTCCACCCCAAAAAGAATGGAGTCTGCCCCTTATGTATCCTCTCCCAGCATGCACAGCAGGCCAACCACGCCCACCGTATCACTGACGAGAGAGGACACCCTAAGGCATAGCAATGTCACCCACGGTTCAACCCTGACCTGATATGGCAGTGCCACCTACAGGCCACAGGGAACTGTGCGTCAGGTTACATCATATAGGCAGAAGCAGGTATTAATAAATCAAAGTGGTCTGAGCCTGGCTACTAGCTCAGACCAACCCCTAAATTTAAGTACCTAGCACCCCTGAAAAGTAAAGGGGCGCTACACTGTACATACATATGCCGCAAGTTTACTTTAATGAGAGCTCCACAAGCTGCACATTCTCACCTTCTGTTGTCCCCTCTTGCTATTCCCTTCAATCCCCAGGAGTATGATGAAGCTACTAGACATGTGCGATTAGTTTCGTACGAATCGAAAATTCGTACAAATTTTTCGAAATTCGTACATTTGTACGAATCCGAATTACGAATTTTTACGGATACGAATTCTGTACGAAATACGAAGTTTAGTTTACAAAGTTTCGTTTACGAATTTCGGCTCCAAATTGAAAAGATTTGACATTATAGAGAGAAAAGATTTGACATTATAGAGAGAAAAGATTTGACATTATAGAGAGAAAAGATTTGACATTATAGAGAGCAGATTGCTGCTGGAATTGGGTGGGGGAAGTACATTTCCGGTCGAATCGTTCGTTCCGGTCGAATCGTTCGTTATACGCGTCGTACAAAATTCGTATTTCGTACGAATCCGAATTGAATTCCGTACACGAATTACGAATTACAATTTTTTTTTTAATACGGAATGGAACAAAACACATTTTTCGACGGCTTCCATGTCTAGAAGCTACACATCTTGATTTGGAGCTTACACAGGGCTGAGCACCCTCTCCCCAAGACTGGCTGCCTAAGCAGCCAATGGCTAAGCACTAGTGCTGTCATGTGGGAGGAAGGAGTACTGAGCACTGCTCCCCATTATACTTGAGTATGTTTCCTTTTTGCTGGAGGCAGAATGGAGCAGCAAAGAAGGAAAGAGAAAATAAATTGCGCTGTTGGAGCCAGTAGAAACCTGTTGTGTTGCCTTGCCTGGACAAAGCACACGTTTGCATCAAGCTTAATAATTTACATATATTCCATAAAGAGACTATACATTCCCTTTAAACCCACCCATGTCTCAAACTGAGATTATGGACAGGAAAACAAATCACTTCCATATCTGTATGTATAATGTGAAATGTTTTGCTGACAGTTTGCCTTTCATACGCATTTACTTAACACAGTTGTAAATAATACATATGATTAGTGAATTAATAGGTTTTTACCTTGACGTGAAAACATATTTTAGTGCACAAACATAGCAGAGTAAATCTAAGGGGCTTTGTATCACATATAGGCGCATCATCCAGCAATTACAGTCAGCTGCTACCCTGAGGCAAACAAGACAAGCGCTTAGAAGGGCAGACACTGCGGAATTAAACAGACGTCAAGTAAGCTCCACGCCTCCTTAACTCTTTAATGCTGGGGAGGATAGCAAAGCAATGCAGAGTCCTAATCTGACAGTGGTCAGGGTAAATGTGTTTGGGTCAGAAAATGGGGTTAAAGAGCACAACTGCACTAGATTGGTGTACATGTAGTATTTTGCTTTAAAGTGAAAGTCCAGGTAAATCATATATCTTCCTGTTAGTGACACCCTGTGACTAGGACAACTGGAACTTACCTTGATAGGGACACATGTAGGCAGGTTGCCCATACCTCCCAACATTTTGAGATGGGAATGAGGGACACCTACTAGCAAATGCATGTAGGCATAGGACACGTCCCCCTGCCACACCCCCTTAAAGGAGACTTAACTGAAAAAAAAGGTTAAATAAATCCACAAGGGCTTTTTTTTACCACTACTATTCCTTTATATTGGCTTTTACCATTTACAAATTCAGCAATTAAGAAATTGGATGAAAGGTTTAGCACTGGGGAACACTTTTTGAAAGATAAAACGTACATTTTATATACATCTATATAGATCAGACCAAAATGAGGGACAAATGAGAAGGAAAGTGGGACAGAGGGACATTACTCCAAATCAGGGACCGTTGGGAGCTATGAGGTTGCCTACTGAATTATATGTTTAGTTAGCATTTGGCTGCTCGGGTCAGGGGAAAAGGAATATTTTGCTACCTTCCCTGATCTTGTTTGTGTGGTTCAGCCTCTCTCCTGTGTGTTATAACAGAAGAAGTTTGGGTCCCAGGGGGGCTAGAGAGCAGGCATGAGAACAGGAACCTTGCTGAAGCTTACTGGGTTCTGTGATCCACTTCAGGAGCACTGACTTTTTGGGACACCCATGACTTTGGACATCTCCACTCGAGTTCTTCCAATATTGGACTTTTCCCTAAAGGTTTTTACCTGCACGGGTATGCTAGGGCGGCCGCAGTTAGGTGTAGTCAGGAGAAGGATGTTTATTCATGTTATAAAGTTGTTCCAGTGCTTTGAGCCTGTTCTGAAGTTATTTAAGGGGTGCATGTTGGATATTTGCCTATTTCTAAATAACCAGGGCCTCTAATAGCACTATGGGGTGTGTGTAACACCACTAAAAGAAGTTAACTTGCAGGGCAAGAAAGAGAAGGTGGTTGCCATGGGTAACTTAAAGGAAGAACAGCTACAGCAACCAGCCATTTGGCATGGTACCTGGTTAAAGGATCACTAAAGAATTTTCTTTTTTTAAATAACAAACATGTCATACTTACCTCCGCTGTGCAGCTTGTTTTTCACAGAGTGGCCCCGATCCACGTCTTCTGGGGTCCCTCTGCGGCTGTCTCGGCTCCTCCCCGCAATAACTCGCCACCTATATGCGAGCGAGCTCGCATGGTGGTGAGTGATTTCTGGCGCGCTCCAGTGATACAGTGAACGGCAATAGCCGATGGCTGTATCACTCGGCCCCGCCCCCAGGGCGCCGCGTCATTGGATGTGTAACCAATTAACGGCCAGGCTGAGCGGCGAAGAGGATGTCGGGGGCGAGCGCGGGACTTTTGAGGGGTCAGGTAAGCTAAACGGGGAGCCGGTATTGTCGGATGTTTTTTCACCTTAATGCATAGAATGCATTAAGGTGAAAAAACTTTTACCTTTGCAACCCCTTTAAGGGCCAAAGTTTGCCTACCCGTACTGTAAAGAAATTCAGACTACTAAGTGGTAGAGAAGATCAGTGAACACCAGTTCACCAAACTTCTTAGCTGAGAATTAACCCGGAAGCACTCAGCTCTGAGCACTTCCAAGGTTAGAGCACATTTAGAATCCTAACTGCACGTCAAATCCTAACTGTACCAAATCTGTATATGTTACTAATACAAGAAGCACTGGAGTTCTAACACACCCCTAAAGTCCCTTTGTGATAGTAGTACATTGAAAACAAAATTCTAAATGTACAGAGAAGTGTAAAAGGTTTCAAGTTTCTGTCATACATACTTGCTTCAAGTCAGTGGTTTATTAGGCATTAGAGCCAGGAACAGGATGACAGGCCAATTCTACAGATATCTGTACTAGATAAAGGGAGATATCCTATCCAGCTAATCAATCATCAAGTTTTTATCAAGTGCACTCATACTTCTGAGCCAGTGCCATCACAAAATGATCAGTTAAATAGGGGTAGCAGATCTGAGTTTCAACAAAAATGATACCTATATGACAGATACATTATGTCATAATCAGAGACTGAGGCCTCGTACACACGACCGATTTTCTCGGCAAGAAACTTGCTGGCAGAGAGGTCTTGCCGAGTAAATCGGTCGTGTGTACGCGGCTATCGGGTTTCTCGTCGAGAAAACCGACAAGTAACCTTGACGAGAAAATAGAGAACCTGCTCTCTATTTTCTCATCGAGATTCTCCTCGGCATGTTTCTCGACGAGAAAAGTGAGTGTGTGTACACTTACCTGTCCTCCCGGAAGCCCGCGCATGTTCGAAATGAATTTGACGCATGCGCGGTAGCTTCCTAGGCATACGTAGGGTATACCAAGATGGCGGCGACGGCATCGAATGTGACGAGCGCATGCTCGACGTAGTCGATGACGTCACCGCGTACGCTCCTTTCAAAGAACCGCGGGTTCTTTAAATCGAGCGTGTGTACACTCGGCCGGGACAAGTTTCTTGTCCAAGAATCTCGTCCAAAAAAAACACATGTTTTTTTCAACGAGAATCTCGGCCGTGTGTACGAGGCCTGAGTTATCAAGGTAGGAACGGGTGACACTTAAGTATTGTACATGGTAGATCACTATGAACCCTTTTGCTGCTGTACCAATTTTTTTTACATTTTTCACATACATTAAACTCCACAACGTTTTTGGCTTGAAAATTACTCCTAACCACTTAATGACTGCCTACCTCAGATATTCTGCGGCAGGGCGGCTCAATTGCATGAAACAACATACCTGTACAATCATTTTGTGCAATAGACAGCAGGGGCACACGCGCGTGCCGCCAGAGGTGCGTGCTGATTGGCCAGAGTGGGAGCCAATCAGTGGGCTCTGCATACGCGATGTCCGCCGGGACCCATTGATCGATCCCCAGAGAGGCAGAATGGCGATCTGCCTATGTAAACAAGAAAGATTGCCATTCTGACAGAGGAGAACACAGTGATCTTGTGTTTCTGCTAAGCAGGAACATGGATCTCTGTGTTCCCCCCAGTCAGTCCATCCCCCATGCAGTTAGAAAGCACTTCCTAGGGACACACTTAACCCTTTGATCACCCCTTATGTTAACCCCTTCCCTGCCAGTGTCATTAGTACTATAGCAGTGCATATTTTTAGCACTGATCACTGTAATAATGTCACTGGTTCCCAAAAAAGTGTCAAAAGTGTCAGTGTCTGATTTGTCTGCTGCAATGTCCCGCTAAAAATCGCTGATCGCCGCCATTACTAGTAAAAAAATAAAAATAAATAAATAAAAAGCCATAAAAATACCCCATAGTTTGTAGACACGATAACTTTTGCACAAACCAATCAATATACGCTTACTGGGATTTTGTTTACCAAAAATATGTAGCAGAATACATATTGGCCTAAATTTATGAAGACATTTTTATTTTTTATTTTTTTATTGGATATGTTTTATAGCAGAAAGTAAAAAAAAAATTTTTTTCAAAATTGTTAGTCTTTTTTTGTTTATAGCGCATAAAAATATGTAGCGGGGTGTTCCCCTTTAATCAGAGACAGGAAATTCCAGAGAGAGGGGAGTCGGGGGGAAGGAATATAAGGAGGGGGCGAGGCCTAGCTCTTTCTCTTTGGACACGGGGAGGCAGAGAGAGAGAGACACCTGTGCGGATCTGTGCTGTTCCAGGCCTGAAGCCTGGGGCCTGTGGAGCGAACCAAAGAGCCTTCCACCCCCTTTGCGAGCCTGGGTGGCATCCAGACTCATCTCTTCTGAAGTTATCTGGATCGGGGATCCGATCGCAGAAGCCGCTGTGGACGAGGACCGACACAGCCGGTGGAAGTTCCGGACTGAGGGAAGTGTTCCGGAGTGGTGAGCGAGCGAAAGCTCATCTTTAAACTGTTACTTTTATACTTTGTGCCTACTAGACTTCCGAGGCCTAACACCTCTGGTGAGGGAGAATTACCCCCCCCTATTGGATTACAAATTGTCAGGGTCACCTGTGGCCAGGTGACAGATGCACACCGTAGGGGGACAGGAGTGCACCGCGAGGTAGTGAACCCTATGGCTGGCTTCTGTGGGTAGGAAACTGGGTGGTTGTGGAAAGCGGGACCAGAGGAGCACAACCGGGATCCCAACGGAAGCGAGAGCCAAGATTCCCCAGGGAGCGGAGTCTAAGACCCAGCTGGTCTTCTCCAGGGCCTCTAGTGGTGAGGATGTTACGCTGCAGGCTGGGACCAGGTCGCGGCCCCTGGAGTTTCCTAGCTCACGCCCCGTAGGATAAGGGGAAGCAGCGGCACACGATAGAGAGAACCGAATAACAAGCCGAAGGTCAGGGGCCACAAGCAGACAAGGATAACGAAGAACGAGCCGAAGGTCAAGGGTCACGAGCAGACAGGGATGGTCGGGGACAAGCCAATAACGTAACAGAGAGACAGACGTAGCACACGGCAGGCAGGAACCCAAACACACAATGCCTAACAAACACGTTGATCAGCAAAGCAGGCTTGCAGTGCACAGGTTAATATAGTGTTCAGTGATAGGGCCTGGGGTGGAGTCAGGCTGGGAGGAGATTATAAAGGAAGCCAGGTGAAGGAGGTCTGGTCTCTAGATGAACACATGAGGAGGAAGGTAAGATGGCAGACAGACATTAATGCATATCCATGACAGTACCCTCCCTCTTACGAGGCCTCCCCCTTCCCCGCCTGGGCCCAGGTTTAGAGGGAAACTTCAGATGAAACTCCTTTAACAGACGAGGTGCAAAGACCTCAGATGCAGTGATCCAAGACCTCTCCTCAGGACCAAACCCTTTCCAATGAACGAGGTACTGAAGAACGCCTTTACAGAGTCGGGAGTCCAGAATTTGACTGATCTCGTACTCCTGATTATCCTCCGAGACAGGCGCCACGGTAGGAAGAGGACGAGAGAATTTATTGAGGACTAAAGGCTTTAGAAGAGCAACATGAAAGGAGTTAGTGATTTTAAGGCTCTTAGGAATCTGGAGTTTGAAACAAACCGGATTCAGTTTAGCAGTACCGTGTATGGACCGATGAATCGTGGAGCAAACTTCAGAGAAGGAACTCGGAGCTTGATGTTCCTGGTAGAGAGCCAGACTTTGTCCCCTGGCTGAAGAGAAGGCGGTTTACGCCTGCGGCGGTCTGCAAAGCCTTTGAATTTTTCAGCAGCTGCCCGGAGGGAATCATGAACGTGACCCCAAACGGAATTGAGAGACTCCTGAACCGAAGCCAAAGCTGGAATGTCTGGAGAACAGATCATAGGAAGAGGAAGTTGAGGGTGTTTTCCATAAACTGTGAAAAAGGGTGTCTTCTGCGACTAGCACGTTCTTCGGGGGTTAGTCTGGTCCGGCCCAGCTGCATAGGTTCTTCAGCAGGTAGAGGATGCTCCACGGAATGAAGGGAGGGGAGCTCAGACTGGCTAGGACCCAGAGAGTGCTGGCGTCTTTTTTCTAAGGACCTCTCTTGAAAACGAATGTCGATCTGGTTGCATAATGAAATTACATCGTCCAGACCGACGGGAATGGCTCTTCCCGCTAATTCGTCTTTCACTCGGTCAGAGAGGCCATGTAAAAAGGTAGCGACCAGGGCCTCATTATTCCAGCTCAATTCAGCTGTGTGGATACGGAACTGAAGAGCATATTGCCCCACTGAACTAGATTCTTGGCGAAGACGTAAGACAGCACTAGCCGCTGAAGAAGCCCGAGCCGGCTCTTCGAAGATATTACGAAAGAGCTTCAAGAATTCGGACAGACTGGAAACCACCGGATCGTTCCTCTCCCACAGGGGGGCAGCCCAGGCCAAAGCTTCACCGGAGAGGAGGGAAATGATATAGGCTACCTTAGCCCGGTCAGATAGGAAGCTTTGAGGCTGAAGCTCAAAATGAATAGTGCATTGGCTGAGAAACCCCCTGCAGGCCTTGGAGTCCCCAGAGAAACGGAACGGAGCTGGCAATCTTAGTGAGTGTGAGGCTGCGACTGGTGCGATAGGTACAGCCGCTGGTTGTACTTGGGGTTGCGGATTCGGGGTTCCCAAGGAGACCTGAAGCTGCTCGAATCGAGAAGCCAGATCCTGGAGGAATCGCATCACCTGGGTCTGATTTGATTCCTGGGTCTCAAGTCTGCGAACTATGCCCTGCAATGGATCATCCGCGGGAAGCGGGATGTCAGCCGGGTTCATGGCTGATCAAACTGTCAGGGTCACCTGTGGCCAGGTGACAGATGCACACCGTAGGGGGACAGGAGTGCACCGCGAGGTAGTGAACCCTATGGCTGGCTTCTGTGGGTAGGAAACTGGGTGGTTGTGGAAAGCGGGACCAGAGGAGCACAACCGGGATCCCAACGGAAGCGAGAGCCAAGATTCCCCGGGGCGCGGAGTCTAAGACCCAGCTGGTCTTCTCCAGGGCCTCTAGTGGTGAGGATGTTACGCTGCAGGCTGGGACCAGGTCGCGGCCCCTGGAGTTTCCTAGCTCACGCCCCGTAGGATAAGGGGAAGCAGCGGCACACGATAGAGAGAACCGAATAACAAGCCGAAGGTCAGGGGCCACAAGCAGACAAGGATAACGAAGAACGAGCCGAAGGTCAAGGGTCACGAGCAGACAGGGATGGTCGGGGACAAGCCAATAACGTAACAGAGAGACAGACGTAGCACACGGCAGGCAGGAACCCAAACACACAATGCCTAACAAACACGTTGATCAGCAAAGCAGGCTTGCAGTGCACAGGTTAATATAGTGTTCAGTGATAGGGCCTGGGGTGGAGTCAGGCTGGGAGGAGATTATAAAGGAAGCCAGGTGAAGGAGGTCTGGTCTCTAGATGAACACATGAGGAGGAAGGTAAGATGGCAGACAGACATTAATGCATATCCATGACACAAATACATGGTTCTAAATACTTCAAGTGCACCACCTTTACAGATCCTGTGCCGGTGAAGATTTGTGTTTCTTCTAAGACTGAGTTTCATGGTTAGGGATCAGGCCTGATCCGTTAGATAGTTATAAGTTAGTTATCACACCACAGGGTGTTTAGGTAACGGTCGCCCCACGTGGCGTTCCGTCTCCTTTCCATTGCTGGTACACACGCACACAGTATTGTGATTTATAACTGCAGGGACCTGCTTATGTGTTGTGAACCAAATGTTACATGCATGTTATCCCCTTTTATCTTACCACTAGCAGTAAAGTCAGTTATTATTTACAACACTGTCTATGAGTCTGAGTTATCAATTCACACACCCACATTTAAAGCATAAGTGATTGTTTATGTGAAATTGCTGTGGGTTAACTGTGCCAGAGCGGGTAGAGCAGATTGCCGGGGGGTTGAGGAAGCTGTACTCAGGGCCCAAAATCAAAACTTGCGGCTCTCTTAAGTTGAGGGTATCGCTACACGTGGGGGCTCGTACATCCGGGATTACTGAGACAGCGGTGAAACCGCCAGAAGCTACCGGCATGGACCCGATAGAGGTGGGACAGTGGTACAAGAGATGGGGCGTAGACCCAGCCAGGACGGCAGTTATAGAACTCCCGGGGATATGGCAGACACAAGCAATGATACAACTCATAATGTCCCTATCACCGATTCACAAACCATGGATGATAGACGTGAAAACTAATGGGGGACTTTCACATGTCTTACTGGAATGGCAGGCAGAAATTCCTGAACAGTTTAGAGGCAACAGCATACAAGATGAGGACGATCAGGTCTATCATTTGCTGCATGCGCTGCCGCGCACAAGAGACAGCCCTCAGACAAAAATAACACCGTCATCCCCACAGAAGGACACAAAGAGTCCCAGGACAAGCCCAGGCACCCTTAGTGCAGAATTATGCGCTGTTCTGGGGGAGATTGTAGCTCAGTGCAAGAAAGAGCCCACAGATTACCCGATGTCGGGGTACAGGAAACTCCGGATGTTTTCAGGGAGGAAACCAGTACCCTTGGAAGAAGAGGGATTTGAGGAGTGGCTAGACAGCGCAACTCAGGCACTAGAGGAATGGGAAGTTCCGGACCGCAGAAAGAAACAGAGGGTTGTGGAAAGTTTGAAAGGGCCTGCTCTAGAGGCCGTACGCAACCTGAAGATGAGCAAGGCAGATTGTACTGCACAAGAGTGCCTCGATGTGTTACAGAATGTGTTTGGTGGGACAGAGAAAGTCACGGAGCTTGCTTATCAGCTGGAGCATTGCTACCAGAAGGAAGGTGAGAAACTATCAGACTATATGGGACGCCTGGACAAAATACTGCATAGGATGATCCTAAAGAAGGGGATCAGCCCAGAGAAAGTAGATGAGGCCCGTGCTCAACAGGTAGTGAGGGGAGCTCAACCCATGGATCCAATTGCATGGACACTGCGTGCCCGGCAGGATGGGAAGAATCTGGAGTACCCTGACCTCATCCGAATGATTAGAGAGGAAGAGGCTATATTGGAAGAAAAAAAAAAAGAACGCCTGATAGAGCCCGTCAAACAGCCGGTAGCTATAGTTACACCGGTCATGACTCCCGATAGGGGAGCGGAGGTGGACACTTTGAAGTTGCAGATGTCCCAGATGATGGAGATGATGACTGCTATAATGGCGAAAGGTCAAGGTGGAGCAGAGAAACCAAGCCCCAGAAAGGAGTTGTTCCCAGATACGTCAATACCGAGTCCCACTCGGGACCGAGAAGAGATGTTATGCTACAACTGCGGAGGCAGTGGCCACTTTGCCAGTAGGTGTTCCAGTCCTAAGAAGAAGAAAATGGATAATCGCCAGCCGGCGGGAAACGCCAGAGGGCCCCGGTGAGGGAGTCAACCGGGTGCCCATCTCTTTCAGTGAGCTCCAAACTGAATAGAAGGAAGAGAGGGGACAAGACCCCTCAGAAGAAATTTAGCACTCCCAAGAAGGAATGCCTACAACCAAGAGACAATAACATCCCTCAGCGGGTTTGTACTCCCATTAGGGTGGGGAAGGTCAATGCATACCGGGCTCAAGAGAGAATAAAGTCAAAAACAAACTGGATGAAGACAAGTCCTCAGAAGAAAGTGACCTCAACCCGGCCGTACCCAGAAGAATTGGTCGGCCCGTCCCCCACTGTATCTATCCAGGTAGAAGAAGTATATACGAAGGCCCTCCTGGACACTGGAGCTCAAGTGACTTTGTTGTACAGAGACTTCTACGATAGGCACTTAAGCCATTTGCCTATACAGAAGATAGAAGAGCTGGAGATATGGGGCCTGGGAACGCAGAGGTTCCCCTATGATGGTTATCTGCCCATAAAGCTGACATTCGACCCCTCTGTGGCTGGGAAGACAGAAGTGTTCGACACCCTGGCAGTTGTGTGCCCTAGACCACCCGGGGCCAGCAAGATGTCCCTCATCATAGGCACCAATACGGATCTAGTGAGAAGACTTCTGACGCCCCTGGTGAAGATGAGGAGCCATCAAGATCCAAACATCCATCCCATGCTGAAGACAGCCTACCAACGGTTAGTGTTGGAGCAGAAGACCCCAGGAGAGGGGATAGGGAAGGTGTGGAGACTGGGGAGAGAAGGAGTGGTGCTGCAGCCCGGACAGGTGGCTTGCCTCAAGGCCACTGTGAAGCTCACCTGGGAGCAGCCTGGCCCCTTTGTCATGCTGGAATCCGACCCAAGGGAAGATCACTCAGGCCTGGAAGTGATACCGGAAGTGATTCCAATCAAGGCCTTGAAGAAAGCCAGGGGAAGAGTCCTGGTGAGTGTAAGGAACTCTACAGGAAGGGCCATAGAGGTACCTGCCCGGATGTTGCTGGGACAGGTGAGTCCTGCTGTCCCAGTCAGCTGGTCAGAAGTGAAGCAAGCGGGTGAAGAAGAAGATGTTTGGGAAAAACTTTCCATTGAGAACCCGAACTTGCCTGGGGCCTGGAAGGAGAGAGCCAAGGCCCAGCTGACTAGATGGGAGAAGATTTTCTCAAAAGATGAATTCGATGTGGGGCGTGCGAGGAGTGCTACCCACCGCATCCGCCTGCAAGAAGACAAACCGTTCAGGGAGAGAGTCAGGCGGGTTCCGCTGGCAGATCTGGAGGATCTGAGAGAACAGCTTGCAGAACTGAAAAGGACTGGGGTGATTCGAGAGTCCAGAAGCCCTTATGCCTCTCCAATAGTGGTGGTCAGGAAGAAGAATGGGTCGCTGAGGCTCTGCATTGACTACAGAACTCTCAACAGGAGGACCACCCCTGATCAGTACACCACGCCAAGGATAGAGGACGCCTTACAGAGTTTGTCTGGAGCTAAGTGGTTCAGCGTGATGGACCTCAAGAGCGGGTACTATCAAATTCCCATGCACCCAGAGGATAAAGAAAAGACCGCTTTCATAACTCCTGTGGGGTTCTTTGAGTTTAATAGAATGCCTCAGGGCCTATCTGGGGCCCCAGCTACTTTTCAACGTCTCATGGAGAAGACTGTCGGAGATATGAACCTCATAGAAGTCCTTGTGTACCTGGACGATGTCATTGTCTTCGGGAGAACTTTGGAAGAACATGAGGCCCGATTGGAGAAAGTGTTGAGAAGGCTTAGTGAAGAGGGACTAAAGCTTTCCCCCGAGAAGTGTCGGTTCTACCAGTCTTCGGTGAACTATCTGGGACACATAGTGTCTGAAAAGGGGGTGGCCACTGATCCTGAGAAGTTGGAGGCAGTTACCTCCTGGCCAAGACCCACAACAGTCACTGAACTTAGATCTTTCCTGGGCTTCTGCTCCTACTATAGGAGGTTTGTGGATGGGTTTGCCCGTATTGCCAAGCCCCTAAATGAACTGCTCAAGACTGAAGGGGAAGAGGATGGCCAGGGACCCAGAAGACCCGGGGAGTCGGTTCAAGATCAGTGGACCCCCAGGTGTGAAGAGGCCTTCAGAACCCTGAAGAGGAGCCTCACCACAGCCCCAGTATTGGCCTATGCTGATCCCACCAGACCATACGAGTTACATGTTGATGCTAGTCATGAAGGCCTCGGTGGAGTGCTCTACCAAGAGTATGAAGAGCAACTGCGACCAGTGGCCTATGTGAGTCGGAGTCTGACCCCCTCGGAGAAGAACTACCCCACTCATAAGTTGGAGTTCTTGGCCCTCAAATGGGCAGTGGTGGACAAACTAAGAGACTACCTCTATGGGGCAGAGTTTACAGTAAAAACAGATAACAACCCTCTGACTTACCTATTCACCACTGCCAAGTTGGATGCCACAGGACACAGGTGGCTGGCTGCATTATCTGGGTTCAACTTCAGTCTTAAATACAGACCAGGGACTGGAAATAGGGATGCAGATGCCCTGTCCCGAAGATCTCATACCATGGCTGATGACTGGGAGGACTGGACTCAGGTAGCACCGGAGGGAGTGCGAGCCCTTTGTCAGGGGGTTGAATTTCAAGCCAGAGGGGGCTCCAGAGCCGAGGAGATAGGAGTTACCACAGTGGGAGTCCCAAAACACTACTGCGGGGTGACTCAACTTGAAGAGGAATGCTTACCGAAGCTGTCTAAGAAGGAACTGAGGTGTGACCAATTGGAAGACCCCATGGGGAGATTGGTCTTTGAAGCATTGGAAAACGAGAGTCCAGAGAAACTTCGACATCACCCCTCCAAGGAGGCTCGTCTGCTAAGGAGAGAGTTAGACAGGCTACAGGTCCATCAGGGAGTGGTCTACCGAAGGGGCCCCTCTGATGGCTCCGAGGATAAATGGCAGTTGTTTCTCCCAGAGAAGCACCGAGAGACTGTGCTGGTTGCCTTACATGACCAGCATGGTCACCTGGGAGCTGAAAGAACCTTCCAACTTGTCAGAAGCCGGTTCTATTGGCCCTGTATGAGGGCTGAAGTGGAGGAATATTGCCACTCCTGTGCACGATGCATCCAGAGGAAGACTCTACCCCATCAAGCTGCCCCAATGGGCCACCTACAGAGTCAAGGCCCAATGGATCTGGTATGCATTGACTTTCTCTGCCTCGAACCCGATTTGAGTGGATTGGGAAATGTTCTGGTGGTAACCGATCATTTCACCCGTTATGCACAGGCGTTCCCCACCAGAGACCAGAAGGCTTCCACTGTAGCTAAGGTGCTTCTAGAAAAATACTTTGTCCACTATGGATTACCACAGAGAATCCACTCCGACCAAGGAAGGGACTTTGAGAGTCGCCTGATCCGGAACCTACTGGACTCCCTGGGAGTGGAAAAGACCAGGACTACCCCTTATCATCCACAAGGAGATGCTCAGCCTGAGAGGTTTAACCGGACTTTGCTAAACATGCTTGGGACTCTGGAGACAGAGAAGAAGCAGCATTGGAGTCAACACATATCCACTTTGGTGCATGCCTACAATTGCACCACCAGTGATGTGACGGGTTACTCTCCCTATCGCCTCATGTTTGGGAGAGAAGCAAGATTGCCAGTGGATCTGGCCTTTGGCATTTCTCTAGACTATACCTCTGCTACCTCCCACAAAGGATATGTAGACAGACTTAGGTATAATTTGAAAGCGGCCTATGAACAAGCCCAAGCGGCCTCAGACCAGAGAGGGGCCCGAAATAAAAGGAACTATGATTTGAAGGTTCGAGTGCAAGACCTGCAGCCTGGAGACCGTGTTCTGCTACGCAACCTAGGGATCCCAGGGAAACACAAACTTGCTGATAGGTGGAGGTCTGAGCCTTACGTTATTTGTAGGAAACTCCCTGGACTACCGGTGTACAAGTTAAAGCCAGAGGGGAGAGTGGGACCCTTGAAGACCTGGCACAGAAACCACTTACTCCCGCTTAAAGAAGCAGTCAGGATACCTCCAGTGAGGAACCTACCGGAATCTGTTTCCATCTTGGATACTCCCAGACCCAACACTCGGTCTCAGACCTCTCGATCTGGAGGGGGACAGGTTTCTCAACCAAGTGAAGATGGGAGAGGAGAACTGGAGTGGCTATGGCCTTCCCCAACCCCGGAAAATCCCACCAAAGACCTTCCACCCACTGAGGATATGCAGGATGGGACCCTGAACCCAGAAGCTACAGAGTTCATTCCATCCAGTGGCGTGCCTGAATGCTGGGAAGATATTCCGGGCCTGTACTCAGATGAAGAAGAGACAGAGGCCCCAGAACCAGTGCCGATGTCAGAGAGTGTTCCTGAAACAAAGCCTGTGGCACCCAAGCCTGAAGTCCCAAGGGAGCAGAGAGCTCGCAGAGTCGTGAGACCTCCCATGAAGTTAACCTACCCTCAATTGGGAAAGAGCTCAGAGGACTCTGTTACCACCGCTAGAAGAAGTACCGAGTGCTCCAATCCTTCCACTGTTCATTTGGTGGAGGGCAACCCCAGCTCACCCTCTGGCACAGTTAGGCAGGCCACTCATGCCAGTGTGACCTGTGGGACAGGGAATCCCACCTCTGAGTTTTGGTGGCAATTCCCTGTACCAACATCATACTCCGCACTCTCTAAAATGGTTCAGGAATTTTGTTGAAATGTTTATCTTTGGGGACCAAAGAGTTTTAGTGGGGGGAGTGTGTAGCGGGGTGTTCCCCTTTAATCAGAGACAGGAAATTCCAGAGAGAGGGGAGTCGGGGGGAAGGAATATAAGGAGGGGGCGAGGCCTAGCTCTTTCTCTTTGGACACGGGGAGGCAGAGAGAGAGAGACACCTGTGCGGATCTGTGCTGTTCCAGGCCTGAAGCCTGGGGCCTGTGGAGCGAACCAAAGAGCCTTCCACCCCCTTTGCGAGCCTGGGTGGCATCCAGACTCATCTCTTCTGAAGTTATCTGGATCGGGGATCCGATCGCAGAAGCCGCTGTGGACGAGGACCGACACAGCCGGTGGAAGTTCCGGACTGAGGGAAGTGTTCCGGAGTGGTGAGCGAGCGAAAGCTCATCTTTAAACTGTTACTTTTATACTTTGTGCCTACTAGACTTCCGAGGCCTAACACCTCTGGTGAGGGAGAATTACCCCCCCCTATTGGATTACAAATACATGGTTCTAAATACTTCAAGTGCACCACCTTTACAGATCCTGTGCCGGTGAAGATTTGTGTTTCTTCTAAGACTGAGTTTCATGGTTAGGGATCAGGCCTGATCCGTTAGATAGTTATAAGTTAGTTATCACACCACAGGGTGTTTAGGTAACGGTCGCCCCACGTGGCGTTCCGTCTCCTTTCCATTGCTGGTACACACGCACACAGTATTGTGATTTATAACTGCAGGGACCTGCTTATGTGTTGTGAACCAAATGTTACATGCATGTTATCCCCTTTTATCTTACCACTAGCAGTAAAGTCAGTTATTATTTACAACATTGTCTATGAGTCTGAGTTATCAATTCACACACCCACATTTAAAGCATAAGTGATTGTTTATGTGAAATTGCTGTGGGTTAACTGTGCCAGAGCGGGTAGAGCAGATTGCCGGGGGGTTGAGGAAGCTGTACTCAGGGCCCAAAATCAAAACTTGCGGCTCTCTTAAGTTGAGGGTATCGCTACAAATAAAAAAATAAAAAGCGCAGAGGTGATCAAATACAACCAAAAGAAAACACTATTTGTGGGGAAAAAAAAGGACATCATTTTTATTTGGGTACAACGTTGCATGATGGCGCAATAGTCAGTTATAGTAATGCATTAGTGCCGTATCCCAAAAAATGGCATGGTCATGAAGGGGGTAAAACCTTCCTGGGGCTGAAGTGGTTAAAAAGAGTATATATTTTCTAAAAGGAGTGGCCCTGTAGAAAACTTGCAAATGTATATGTTGCATGATAGTTGCACAACTGTTTATCAAATTTATATTTTCAGTAAAAGTTTAATGCACACATTACCATAATGCTAATTTTTTTTTTTTTTTTTGCTCATTTTAAAAAATATATATAAAACATGAGATTGTGTCAAGTAAATGCATACCAAATACTGTATGTCAAATGTAATGGCAAAATATATATACAAATATACAACCATGGCCGAAATTGTTGGCACCCCAGAAATGTTTCCAGAAAATCAAGTATTTCTCACAGAAAAGTATTGCAGTAACACATGTTTTGCTATACACATGTTTATTCCCTTTGCGAGTATTGGAACAAAACAAAAAAAGGGAGGAAAAAAAAGCAAATTGGACATAATGTCACACAAAACTCCAAAAAACGGGCTGGTCCAAATTCTTGGCACCCTTTCAAAATTGTGGATAAATAAGATTGTTTCAAGCATGTGATGCTCCTTTAAACTCACCTGGGGCAAGTAACAGGTGTGGGCAATATAAAAATCAGACCTGAAAGCAGATAAAAAGGAGAGAGGTTCACTTAGTCTTTGCATTGTGTGTCTGTGTGTGCCACACTAAGCATGGACAACAGAAAGAGGAGAAGAGAACTGTCTGAGGACTTGAGAACCAAAATTGTGGAAAAATATCAACAATCTCAAGGTTACAAGTCCATCTCCAGAGATCTAGATTTGCCTTTGTCCACAGTGCGCAACATTATCAAGAAGTTTGCAACCCATGGCACTGTAGCTAATCTCTCTGGGCGTGGACGGAAGAGAAAAATTGATGAAAGGTTGCAACGCAGGATAGTCCGGATGGTGGATAAGCAGCCCCAAACAAGTTCCAAAGAAATTCAATCTGTCCTGCAGGCTCAGGGAACGTCAGTGTTAGCGCCAACTATCCGTCGACATTTAAATGAAATGAAACACTATGGCAGGAGACCCAGGAGGACCCCACTGCTGACATCGAGACATAAAAAAGCAAGACTACAGTTTGCCAAAATGTACTTGAGTAAGCCAAAATCCTTCTGGGAAAACGTCTTGTGGACAGATGAGACCAAGATAGAGCTTTTTGGTAAAGCACATCATTCTACTGTTTACCGAAAACGGAATGAGGCCTACAAAGAAAAGAACACGGTACCTACTGAGAAATATGGTGGAGGTTCAATGATGTTTTGGGGTTGTTTTGCTGCCTCTGGCACTGGGTGCCTTGAATGTGTGCAAGGCATCATGAAATCTGAGGATTACCAAAGGATTTTGGGTCACACTGTAGAGCCCAGTGTCAGAAAGCTGGGTTTGCGTCCGAGATCTTGGGTCTTCCAGCAGGACAATGACCCCAAACATATGTCAAAAAGCACCCAGAAATGGATGGCAACAAAGCACTGGAGAGTTCTAAAGTGGCCAGCAATGAGTCCAGATCTAAATCCCATTGAACACCTGTGGAGAGATCTTAAAATTGCTGTTGGGAAAAGGTGCCCTTCCAATAAGAGAGACCTGGAGCAGTTTGCAAAGGAAGAGTGGTCCAAAATTCCGGGTGAGAGGTGTAAGAAGCTTATTGAAGGTTATAGGAAGCGACTGATTTCAGTTATTTTTTCCAAAGGGTGTGCAACCAAATATTAAGTTAAGGGTGCCAAGAATTTTGACCAGCCCATTTTTGGAGTTTTGTGTGACATTATGTCCAATTTGCTTTTTTTCCTCCCTTTTTTTGTTTTGTTCCAATACACACAAAGGGAATAAACATGTGTATAGCAAAACATGTGTTACTGCAATACTTTTCTGTGAGAAATACTTGATTTTCTGAAAAAATTTCTGGGGTGCCAACAATTTCGGCCATGACTGTACATACCCAAAATTGTCCATAGGTACTACTTCAAAAACTTTACCAGCTCATCAATTTAGAGTAAACCATAAATGCTGGGATTTATAGTATTATATTTTTCATTCTGGTGTATGTAGCAGTACCTAATATGTGGTGAACAATTTACTAAACACATTAACATGTGGGTGTGCTTGGCGATATTAAAGGGGGGGGGGGTTATTTTATTGCTATAACAAGAGGGCTTTGATAGCATTGGTATTAATAAAGGGGTTGTAAAGGTTCGTTTTTTATTTTCTAAATAGGTTCCTTTAAGCTAGTGCATTGTTGGTTCACTTACCTTTTCCTTTGATTTACCTTCTAAATGTTTTTTTTTCTTTGTCTGAATTTCTCACTTCCTGTTCCTCCTCAGTAAACTTCACACCATCATCCGAGTGGTGTGGAGTCAGCCAGAACAGCTTACTGAACAGCTTACTGAGGAGGAACAGGAAGTGAGAAATTCAGACGAAGAAAACAAAGAAAAAAAATATTTAGATGGGAAATCTAAGGAAAAGGTAAGTGAACCAACAATGCACTAGCTTAAAGGAACCTATTTAGAAAAAAAAACGAACCTTTACAACCCCTTTAAGTATTCTTAAAGAAGACATCAGGGGTCCATTAGACCTCCTGAACAGCTGTGTGTTTTAACCCATTCATTGCACTGTGACGTCATTATCAGCAAAGAGGGTTAAACATGAATGAGGCAAGTTGCCTCCTTGCAATTCGTTATTTTCTTCTTTTTTTTTTTTTTCTTTTTTTGTACTGCCTGTAAACAATTCCGTTTTGCACAGGCGATCAGATTTGAGAGTAAATTGCAATAGTAAAATATGCGGTAAGAAAGAAGTGAGCAAAATGTTTTAACTCTAGAAGGAAAAAAAAAAAAAAAAGCTGCTGAGAATTTCCAGGCACACTACAGGATCTCTGCGTAATCCATTCAGTAACATACCACACTGGAAGAAAATTATCTGGGCAAGATCTGAACTCAATAAATCAGCCACTGTAACAGACTATTACTGTATCTTTTTTCCCATCTGACAAAAAGAACTACCCATGTATAGCCAGCATATTTCTACGAATTTGTTACATTTCTAATGCTTTCTTTCAGCCCCCTCCTCTAGTATTACTTTCCTAAGCATAGCAGTGTGATCTGCCCTTCTGTAACACAACCTGGACATTATGCATTTGTTATAGATTATTGATTGTAAGCTCATGTGGCAAAATAGTCCTCGTCATGCTATGTCTTGTGGCAGACAAAATAGCAGCAAAGCCTTTGGGAACTTTTTGCTTACAAAGTAATCTCCCGGTACAGCGCACAAATCTAGCTGAGAGTCGATGCTAAATGTGCCTGGTTATAATTGTCAGCTAGTGTTTGCAGTGGCCTCCTTAAGAGCAAAGGGAGGGCAGGGAAATGAAAAAGCCAATCACACTAATGCCCTGTTGGCAGTATTAGGTAAATCAAAATCCACAGCAACCAGCAGGTGTGTGAGATTCAGCTATAGAAGGAAGGAAGTCCACATGGCTGCTTATTAATTCAAGTCAGGAGGTAGGTGGGGTTCCCACAACATTGGGTCCAGATACCAGGACTACCAGGAGGAACACTATGTAATGTGATGAAAGTGGGGCTGGAATGTGTGACTAGGGCAAGGCCATAGATTAGGAAATTTTCCACCACAGGAAAAAAATGCTCAATTCCCTCATGAACAAAATCACTGTAGATGGGGCAATCCCTCCTACAGCACGAATATGGTCTGCCGACTGAACACAATGATGAGTGTTGCCGGCGGCACTAATTGGTAGTGAAAAACCTGACAGGCTGGTTGAACACAAGTTGACCGATAGACTTGTGACAGATATTCTTGCCAATGGAGCAGGAAACTCAATCCACCATGCTCGACCAATAACTCAGGAAAAAATGTAAGATGTCCCTGCAATGAAACTACATGGTTTACCACATACCTGTAGTATGTTTCACATCAATAATAGTCGAGAAATATATATGTGCAAGACATATGACCTTCTTTGACACCATATACTTTTGGCTTCAATAAACAGACTAATGCCTAGTACACACGACCGGTTTTTCCGACGAATAAAAATCCGGCGGTATTCCCGACAGAATTCCTCTCAGCCTGCCTTGCATACACACGCTCAGACAAAAGCCTGCCTGTACAACATGTACGACGGCACTATAAAGGGGAAGTTCCATTCCAACGGCGCCACCCTTTGGGCTACTTTTGCTGATCCTTGTGTTAGTAAAAGTTTGGTGAGCGACGATTCGTGCTTTTCAGTCCGTTACAGCGTGACGAATGTGCTATCTTCATTACAAACGCTAGTTTTACCAGAACGAGCGCTTCCGTCTCATACTTGATTCTGAGCATGCACGGTTTTCTGCCCGTCGGAAAACCATACAGACGAACGGATTTCCCCTCGGATTTTTGACCTGATGGGAAAAAAGAGATCCTGATCTCTTTTTTTGTCCGGCAGTTTTCCCGTCGGAAAAACTGCGATGGAACATACACACGGCCGGGATTCCCGACGAAAAGCTCTCATGGCAGTTTTCCCGTCGGAAAAACTGGTCATGTGTACGAGGCATAAGACCTTGTTCACACGGGCATACTTAAAGTGGAAGTAAACCCTCCTATAATTTTCAGGCAAGGAAGCTGCCATCTTGGCCTCTGTTTAATCTTCAACTGCCATGATGCTGCACATGTGATCAGTTATGACACCAGCCATTGGATGGTTTGACAGTTTGGTTGAGAGCACAACCAATGTGACAGTTGGCATTCCTGGCATGTTGGGAATGTAACTGCTTTTTGAAACTGTTAAATCGATGGGTTTACTTCCGCTTTAAGTGTATAGCCATGTGAGTGCTGTGTTTGCCTATACAGGGATGAGCAGGTGTTCCATGCATTCCATGCAGGCAGTCCCATTCATGTCAACTGGGATGCAGCAGATGCATGGACATAGCCGCTACTCCCAATCTGACAATTGTGTAGGTGCGCAGTCCCAAATGCACACTGTCTGCGTTCAAGGCCATACACACGCATAGCTATCAAATTTAGAGCAGAAGCTGTGTCCATTCTGCCGCTGTGTCCCACTTGGCCTGAATTGAACTGCCTGCACAGGGATGTATAGAAAACCTGTAAATCCCCGTACAGGTAAACACAGACCTTGCACAAGCATACGCTAAAGTACACCGTGTGAACAAGGCCTTATTGGAAAACTTTTATCTGTGTTTGTATGCTTGGGCTCTATTTGTATTGGTACTTGCTTTGCATTTAGTTCAGAACACTACACTATAAGAACTAACCCAGAGATGAACTTATGCTTTATTGAAATTTAGAGAGTCAGAGCTAAGCTAAACAGACAAATCCCATTGCTTGCCAAGACAGGCATTAGAAGCTAGAATAGAATCCAGCATCTAGTTTATTTGAGTGGCATTCCTCCCGTGATCCAAGCACTATAACTAACTGAATTCAGCTCAGTTTACTCTTGGACACCCAGCATTGGAGGGTGCACTATGTTAGGCAACCCATCATTTATTTTTTTCAACCAGCGGGTTGATCAAACAAAAATTACTTGATTCACCCATCCACACATTTGAGGTTAAAGGGTAAATCCTCCTGTTTTGTCTTTGAATTCTGGCAGCAGGGAGGCTCCCCTGCCATAAGAATACACAGATGATAACTGCCGCTAGCTATAGCCAACAGAGCTGATCGAGTGGAAATTTTCCAACAGGATGGTTGTACAAAAGTCAATTGTTACATTGACTTCCATGCAACCACAGTTCCCATGCATGGATCGAACTTTGACTGGTCTCCATTGAACAGGCTGAATTTCAATCAATGCATGGCCAGCTAAAGTCAAAATTGTTCCCTAAAAAAACACTTTTACCTGTCAACGGGCTCTTTCCGTGCTTCAAATGACAGAATGCACCTGCACCATAAATATTTTATCCAGTCACTGGATAAGGGGATGAGTGCAGGTCTACACTGGTACAGTAAAGGGCCATATAATGTCTAACAGAATGGCAGCATTTGTGAACAACACCTTGAAATTGGTCCTCTTACTGCCGCAGTGGTATTGACCTCACATGCCTGTTCCAATTTCCCAACACCCATAAATGTTATCCAAGGGGCAGAAGGCTGGAAAAGGTGGTGGATTCCTTTCTTCTTTATAGCAGCAAGAGTGATGCCAAGTACACATGATAATTTTTCTCGTCAGTCAAAAGACCGCGAGAAAACCAATGGGAAGACCGAGCTCCAGCTCGATCCCTTCTCCCCGTGTACACACGGCCGGTTTTCTCGACATGTTTTTTCTTGGTCGAGAAAACCGGCCGTGTGTATGCTCCACCACAGTGTTTCCCTATGGGAAAACTGCCGAGCAAAAAAACGCCGCGATTCGCAACGAGAAAAATTAAAACATGTTCTAATTTTTCCCGTCGTGATTCTTGGCAGTTTTCTCGTCTGGAAAACTGCTGGAGAGCATACACACGGCCGGTTTTCCCGACCAAGAAAAAAAATGAAAATTTTCCCGTTGGGAAAACTAGTCGTGTGTACGCGGCATAAGATCTACTTTATTTGCTCTGCAGATAACGGAAATGCAAACTTGCATAGCTAAATTGACACTGTTGGTAAGAAAGAAAAACTCCTCCACTTTATGATAAGGGTAAAATTTCTAAAGCAGTGACCCTGACATCCACCAAATATTAACTGTGAAATGTTCAGGTGCGTGTAATTGAAAAACAAACTCCACTTTTATTGAGAAAAAACGTTCCCCTCTGTGATCTGTGTACATTGCCAGGATTTTAACAAACTTTGTTGCAGATTCCTACCTTTTTCTTTATTCTGAAGAAAGAACTGTTTGTTTGTCTGTGTCCATGTGCTTAATAAATATGTATTGGAGTGATTTTATAATTATCAGTCAGCTGCTGCACCTGCAAGGCACTTAAAAAAATTTGGCAGGGTCTGCATCCCTTTAGACATGATTTACCTTTTGGAGTATCTCACCAAAAATAATGTTTATGTTGTAGGGGATACGCAAAATCTGACTTGTGTCTTAGTGCAGATTTCTGGGAAAATCAGTGAGCCGATCACACAAGCAGGAAATGACATATCTGGGGGGCGTTCTGTATACCATCTGTGTACAGATCGCCTCCAGGCTGCCATATTACAGCGTTGCATATTGAAAGGGAAAGGTTTTTAATAACATTCTATTACATTAAGACTTGTATTGCAATTGTTTACACCAGCCTTTTTCAACCAGGGTGCCCAGGCACCCTGGGGTGCCCTTTAGGTTTCTTCAGGGGTGCCTTGGCAAAATGCCTAAAAATTGCTTAAAAAGTGTATACAAGCCAGTGTGTGGATGAATGTTCCCTTTTTAGTTTCACTAAGTGACATGTTTTCATTTTGCACCATTACAGCCTTCTGGCTGCCAGCATCCCAATGGCCAACGGCATCATAAGTTGATGAAGAGGATGTCAGTCACCTGCATAGCATCCTTGTTTGACCCTCCCCTGCCCCTCTCCATCAGCTCTGCAGTCACTTTAGCTGAGTGATGGAGAAAAACTGAGGGAGATGAGAAACTGTGGAATACTAGTCAGTACTAGTTTGCAAAAGTATATTTGCTTTGGAAGAAAAAATCACCTCTAATGTTGGGTGTCCTACTTGGACTTGTGGATGTTGCTGCATTATGTAAAACTATTAGAATAGCTTTTACATTTTAGAATGGGGTGCCTCGAGACTGTCCATAATTTTTAAAGGGTGCTTCGAGACTGTCCCTCATTTTTAAAGGGTGCCTCGAGAGTGACCATAATATTTAAAGGGTGCCTTGACTGAAAAAAGGTTGAGAAACACTGGTATATGCTATATCATTTTTTTCATTTGCTAATTTTGTTTCCCACGGAAGTGGAGTTACCCTTCAAATGGCAGTGATTGACACCAGTGAATGTTTGGTGAAAATCACTCATTGCTTTTATAAAAATACAAAATGAAAATCAATTATTTATATATATATATATATATATATATAAATTGAGAGAGGGCGAGAGACAGAGTGAAAGTAAGTTATAATGATTTAGCAGTGGTGTACTGTACATGCATAGGCAACATTTACTTAATGTATTTGTGTTGGCTGCTGGAGTGTGAATATTAAATAGGAGACATGTGAAAGTTTTTAATTACAGATACTACCATGTATGCCTTTCTGTACAGGCACTAATCAGTTGAGTCTGGTGAGAACCAGACACAGAGTTTACTGATAATTTCCGCAATTCAGAATTTCCTCCTCTATTGACTGATGTTATGATTATTGTATTACTGTGGAACATGCAGTCTGCTGTCACACTTCTGGACATATGTGCGGGACTTAATGAATACACATACACAGCTCCAGAAGGAATTATTTCTGCTTCAAAATCTGCCCCCCTCTCTTGTAAATTGTATAACCCGATTTCCCTCCTCCTGTCACTTGCTGATTGATCTATTTTCTATTGGGCGTATAAAAAGCACGATTTGTGATATTTTCTGCACTGAAAAAGTGGAAATTAAAGAGGACACAAGCAATTTACAGTTGTCTCAATTGGGTCAGACTTTATTAGACATTAGCAAAGGAAATAACATCAATACATACGGAAAAACATCTTCAATCTTCCCTTTAAACAGGCTGCACATAAAAGAACCGCTTTGTTATACGGTTAACACAGAGCGTTGTTCTCTTTCATTATTAATGTTATCTTGACTCCGGAAGGAATTATTGTAGTGTGTTTAATATTTCACATTGTGTGATATGATAACGTGTTTTGTACGCAAGCTCTTTATATAAAGAACAGCTTTTGAAATGAAAGAGCCCAAACCATAAGAAATGCTGTAAAATGGTTCAGTGGGAAACAAGCCTACATGTGACCTCACAGACAGAAAAGCACTGGAGTGGGGGTCAGAGTGACTTGTGCACAGTCTACCTGGTGGCATGGGAGAGTTCCAGCCTCCTGCTGCGTGCTCGTCTCCATGGAAAGGCTGCTCAATCATACAACACCTAACAGAACTCGTATCAGCTGCTCGTCCCTGCAACGTTCGTAAGCTGCTGTCCATCAGGAAAAGTAATTAGTGGCTTTATTATGTATGGAAGCAGCAGCCTATCACCGAATCCTCACATTCAATAGCTTCTGTAATGCACTTGTCTGTGCCTTCCGCCGGGTGCTGTCCACGCTGCTGCTTTTCAGAGATTTGCCCATGTACACTCTACACTTCCAAGAAAGAAAGGAAACAAGAGGAAGCACATCATCTGTGCCTGAGAGCTACCTCCAGCGCCAGGGTAGGCAACCTTAAAGAATGTGGGAAAAGTTCAAGAAGAACTGTGCTTACACGTCTGACAATGACATCAATCTTGTGACCAATGCATTTTCTTCTTATAACCAATTTCGTGCTAGAACTGCTGGCTCCACATTTTATCCACATTGACCTGCTCTTTTAGTTGGTAAGCCAGAAGTAAGGAAAACCAGAGGAGGGAAGCTGCACATTCCAGGAGCATTATGTGTTTAATGAAATTTTAATGTGTCCTGAACGTGATGATGTGGGGTCAGTGCTTATCCTTTTGATCACAATAAAACAAACAGATCTGGATTTTCTTATAAAAGACAATGGATTTAAGACTCTACTGACAGCAAGAAAACCCTTTTTTACACAGGTTTCTTGACAGGCAACTCTGGAAGCAAAAAAAAAAAAGAAAGACAATTAACAAAACCTTAAACCAGGCAGAGAATGTGCAACTACAAGGAGTGGGATGCTGAGAAACAAGAAAGAGAGTGAATGTGCAGGAGCCATTGTGAGAACTCACCGCTTACCTGCAACATCGCTGCACCGGCTGTCAGGAACAAGACAAATGAACTGCAATCCGCATCCTTTAGGGTAAGTTTGATTTTCATACTTTGACGGGTGCGTTTTGGATGAGCCTGGGGCCGTGGAAACAGAAAACCTGCACTTGCTTGCTTTCAAAGCAATTTACTATACATGTGATGCTAACTTATTCCGTTTATTTAGGCATGGGAATAGCTTCTAGCTTATTGGATTTGCTAAACTGCACAAAGTAAGCACAGACTGTTCCCTAAACAATTTTTGTCTCACTAAGATATACACAAAATCAAATTGTGTGCTCTAATAAAAACTTGGAGCACAGACCCTGCTGGTGTTCTGAGCTTATGAGTTGATTTCTACTTGTGTGTTGTGATTGAAAGCATTTGATGGGCTTTATGTATTAACTGATGTCTGCATAATCCTGGCAGCTAAAGAGATCTAGCAAGAAGAAGACTTTTAGTATTATATGGTGTTTATTGATGGCTTGCACCCAGCATTATTTGTTTGCCCGTGGGACTTTAAATAAAGCACATCATCAACATACAAATGAATTCGACATAATTATTGAAAAGTCCAATGGGCACACAAATAAGGCAGGGTACCCGTTAACCAGGGATGGTGGCACATCAGATCACAACCACATTTTTTGTAGAGTATGGATAGCTTGTCGTAGAAAAAAAAATAAGTGGCGTTTGGAGGTTCAGGTGTAATAAATGAATACACAGTGTTTATTTATTAAAATCGGGGCACAGTGGGGTTGATTTACGAAAAATTGTGGGAGAATAAAATATGGCGCTGCATAGAAACCAATCAGCACCCAGCTTTTATTGTCAAAGCTTAATCGAAACAAGCTGAAGTTAGAAGCTGATTGGCTACCATGTACAGCTGCACCAGATGTTGCACTCTTTCGTTTTTAGTAAATCAACCCCAATGCGTTTTGAAAAACTGGAGTTTGACGATGCACGGTTCTAATGATAGAGCGTATAATTACCTTAAAATAAAATGAGTAAAAGCACTAATTCTTGGTGACAAGCTCCCAGAGGAATGTGTTAAATGCGACGTCTTTCATTTAGAAGCTGGTGTCGCTGCGAGCTGGGGGAGAACACAAGCAGCAAACAGAAAGCCGGTGAGCGGTGTGCTTTACTCAATCTGGGTTTTATGCTTTTGGCGTGACAACCAGAGACTTTCCTTCCCCCATTTAAAATGTTAATGAAGATGTTAAAAGCATCCAAGCAGAGGCTGCCAGGTCTCGAATGATGCCATTCATACAGATGTGTGACACTGCACCCAGGCAAAGCTTAGAATCTGACCCCAGTGGAACATCCCAGGGGAACATGCTTGTGACGTTACAATGATCCAAATGCCAAGGAGCTCTGTGTGCAGCTACCGTGTGCATATTCTATGTGCACTCAAACCTAAGGAATGAACCAAGTCCCTTCACAAGGGGCATTAGAATATTATGAACATTGATTGTTTTGCTGCAGGATAACTAAACATACCCAGTTTATTTATGGAAACATACCGACATACTATTGTCCTAGATAGATACTACCAAGGGATTTATCTTTTTTTTTTTTTTTTCATTAATTTCACGTTAAATAAAATCGACTTATAAATGTAGAAATGAAAATGTAATTTTGTAAAAAAAAAAATCCCTGGGGTGTATAAAGATGTTCTTTGTTTAATATTGACAAATGCATTATGTCAATCAGATAAATAAGTGGAAGTGCTGTTACAATAACATCACGGATATTGATGTGCACTAGGGTAAGGCTGGGAAAAGGAGATGTCACTACTGACAGCTTGTAGGTACTGTAGTGCCACCACTGACAGTTTTGGTGTGAGGAGTGATATACTTCTCTATTCTAATGGAAATCCCTACTATTTCTGTCTGGAGGATCAAATAGGTTAGTGGTTTTCAATATAGGTCAAAGTAACCATCTGTGCTTGAGGTGTTACCAGGAGGACAATGAAGTTCGCATTTGAACACTGATTTAAAAGGAGGGGTCAAGTTTAGTATGAAGGGAAATTCTAGTTGCTTGTATTAGGCAATTAATTTGAAGGATCAGTACATGAGACCAGCACTATGCCTCGGAGGATTATGCTACAATACATTGTGCCACTTAAAGTTTTTAGATGGGCTTTAAGCATCGATGCAATCTTTCAGATTTTCCAAGAATAAGCTATTTGTGTTGTGAAGGGTTTCCAGGGATTCTGGCAGGACTAGTTTCTGATATATATTATTGTCATTTGTGAGGTCATTATAACAAATCTGGCCCCACAAACCATTTAAGAGTGAGTTTATGTCACACAATTGCGTGAGGGTATACATCCAAATTCAAACTGTGAATATTCTGGAGCACTTCTGTAAAATTATTTATTGCAATAAAAAACTACTAATTGCATGCACCTGTGCAAGCGCAGCACCAAAACTTAGATGATATAAACGTGATCAAAAGCCCTGTACACACGATCGGTTTTACCGATGAAAACAGTCCGATGGATTTATTTCATCGGACAAACCGATCGTGTATGGGACCCATCGCTCTTTTTTCCATCGGTTTTAAAAAATAGAACATGTTGTTTTAAATTTTTCCGATAGATCAAAAACTGATAGCAAATTCCGATCGTCTATGGGCAAGTCCATCGGATAAAAAACCCACGCATGCTCAGAATCAAGTCGACGCATGCTCAGAAGCATTAAACTTAATTTTTCTCGGCTCATCAGAGGGTTTTACGTCACTGCGTTTGGAACGGTTGGTTTTTTGACTGATGGTGTGTAGGCAAGACTGATGGAAGTCAGCTCCATCGGATTTCCGATGGACAAAACCATTGGATTACAATCCATAGGATATCCGATCGTGTGTAGGAGGATTTACACAGCAAATTCAGAATCCTGGATCTATAATTATATTTCAGTTCAGAGACATATCCCTTTCATGGCTGCATGCTATTTACACTTTAGCATTTTATAACTCAATCAAGCATTAAAAGATAGACATCGTAAATATATGTACTGAGCCTTCTGCTGTGATGACTACAGGTTAATCATTTAACTGTCAATCTTCTCTGTCAGCATAGTAGGAGTTAATAAGCCTCTTCTTGGAAAGTCATGGTAAAGTGTCTGAACTGCATGTTTTTCTAATGTCAAAAATAGATTATTTTTCCTGCATTGCCTGTTTACCAGGAGAACGATTTATTCTAACTCCTGATAACATGTTTAGAAATGAAATTATTCCATCCTGATTAGCTGTTTTTATGGAAGCAGATGGCTTGTTGAATGCTGCAAAGTCCACTTTACAGGGACTTCTGAATTCCATAGACATTTCCCTGTTTTATGGATAAATGTCTACCAAAGAGAAGACTAAAGGTCATAAAAAGGACGAGGTTAGACCTGAAAAGTCACTGAAACACAGTGGTGATAATATCTGAAAACAAAGGTATAAAGTGATAAATATCTTCCGCGCTAATTGTGAGTAAAAGAAAGTGTGACCAGTGGTGTAGTGCGTTCTAAGGCTGGAGAATGTGTGCCCAGTGAGGAGGAGGCTTGGAGAGTAGCGGGAGCACCATAGGCGGATTATCCCATCACTTATATCAGCGAAGAGGAAGGAGAGAGAAGTGGGAGACATCATCTCCATAAACATCTACAGTACATGCGAATTGTTCAAGTACCAAGGTGAGAGTTCTGGGAGACTGGGCAAGGAAAAGAGGGTTATCCTAGTAGTGCAATTACGCACACAGCCAGAGAAGAGACACTCAGTCTACCATATTACAACTTTTTGAGGACCAACAGTCGGTCATAAGGGAGGAATCCCACTCAATAAGGACTACTAAAGAAACTTACCCACAATTACTCAGTTATATGTTATTCTTTTTTACACCAGATATTAGAGACTTTGTGACACCATTTTTATTCATGTTCACAGATTTCTTTGATGTAGTATTATTTTGTGTTTAGTCCCACATGGGATTTCTTTAAACGCGAATCACGTTATATCTAATATCTGAAAACAGGAGCAAACTCAATGGTTCTGATTGCGGCATCCAATCAAGGTTTTGTTCTCCTCCTACCTGTACAGCTACGACATGAGCTGAAACTGGTTTTCATGTGCAAACATGCCTGTCTCCTTTCCAAAGTACTACTGTGACAAAACTGCAAGCTGGAGTACTTTTTACCAAACAAGACATGTATAGTCTCTTTTCTTTTCCTATGTACAAAGCACTGTATGGTTGACATCCAAGCTTGTTCTTGGCATGCCAAGTATAGAGCCGTGTGCAGGGGGCATATGGCCTTCGTGCACATACCAAGGATTTACATCTTTAGTTGCTGTACAATGGCCAAAGAGAGGCACTACAGGACTAAGAAGAAGAAGCAGGGGTGGTGTAGACAGAGCAGGAACTAGATGTTGGACCTGAGACCACTGGAGGAAGGGGGTGAGGCACCCCAATAGGTAAGTGTGCCATATTATGCAAGTATGGTAAGAGCCCACCCATCCTGTGCAGAATTTAGCCCCAACCTGAGTCACTTTGGCCTAGTTTTATGAAGATGTAATCAAGTGTCCTGCATTGATTGCAACCTGTGTACACATGCTGAGCCTCAAAATATGGTTTCAGTACACAAGGATGCTTCTGGTGGCCGCCACATACTTCAGTTCATATTTTGGAGCAGTGTGGCTCATAAAGCCCTCGTCAGATACATACATGATATTAAACTGTTTGGAGCTCTCAGTGTAAACCGATTCATTATCAGGGCACGGTTGCTGCTTCAGCCCCTAAAACTTAGAATCCCACCAATAGCAAAATACAAGAAGCCTCTATGAAAAAAACAAAGCCTCACTTTGACCCTCTATGGGGTTTAAACTGACTCTGTGGCCAGCTAACAAGAGTTAAAAAAACATCCCTTTGAGAAGAAGACTTTAAATACAGAAGCGAAGACTCTTCAGCCCAGATAGCAAGGATAACTAGGCACAAATTTGCGGCACTGTTGAATTCTAAGTCTTGTTAACTTGCTGCACTTGTAGAGCACTTGAAGCACAAGTTCTAATTGACACTTTTCCAATTTGTAGCAAATTTGCGTGGCAAGTAGCAAAGTTGCAGAGGTGAGTCTACAGCAAGTGCAGTGACCCCTGTGATGGGATGATTATTGCACAACATAACAGAACCAGAAATTGCAGCAGACTTGCAGAATGTTTGCAAAGAAAGTGATCTCTGGAGTCATGCAATGCGGACTTGCTGCAATTGTGCAGCAAACTTGTAAAGCCTGACAAGTCTAGCAATAGCTTAGCAAGTCATTTTCAAACTTGCAGCACAATTTCTTGCTATCTGGGAGCATTCACACTTCCCAGGGTGTTGGATGCCCGGTCCCCCTCTGTAGTTCTTTGCCCTTGACAATACTATTTCTGTAGTGATGCAGGGGAAACTACACAGCGCATGTAGGGGGCCCTGGCATGCGACACACCTGGAAGTGTTGGATGCAGAAGATTCCTCACTATACACAATTCTCTATGTGGGTGACCCTGTCAGCCATCTTCCACCCAACATCCTTCGATTGAATAATCCAAGGAGCCAGGTGGAAATTTTTCAGCCAAAAAAGCAAACAACAATAATCAGAAGCACCCGCAATTTGGGTATTCTGACAGACGCCGGCTGCGGCACTGCTACAAACAACAGTAGGCAGTTGATGTAGACAATAAAGTAAACGGCATGGCTCTCAATCCATAGACAGCTTCCATTTGCTTTGCCAAATAGAAACAATCAGTATCCTAGATTAGTTATTACTCCGTTCTCATTACTATAGGCAGCAAGTTGAAGGGATCTTTCGTGTTACCAGCCATTTTATCAGACAGCATTTGTCTTCGTTGATGAAGAAGCAAATATCTTAATCGCTTGCTCGAATGTTTGAGGAACAATTGCATTTGATTCTGCAGGAAGATATAGGTCTAGTTTTAGACCAGGGGTCTCAAACTGGTGGCCCTCCAGCTGTTGCGAAACCACAAGTCCCATCATGCCTCTGCCTGTGGGAGTCATGTTTGGAACTGTCAGCCTTGCAATGCCTCATGGGACTTGTAGTTTTGCATCAGCTGGAGGGCCGTCAGTTTGAGACCCCTGTTTTAGACAAATTTAAACAGAATAACCCCGATCAACGAGAAAACTATCTATGTCAGGGATATGCCATTAGCGGACCTCCAGCTGTTGCAAAACTACAAGTCCCATCATGCATCTGCATCTGGGTGTCATGCTTGTGGCTGTCAGAGTCTTGCTATGCCTGATGGGACTTGTAGTTCTGCAACAGCTGGAGTCCGCTAATTGCATATCCCTGATCTATGTCATAATCGTCTATTAGCCTTTAGTCAATAAACGATTTATAAAATAAAAAAAAGTCTGCTTTTACATCTTATTACATTACAATAAGATAAGACTGTACAAAAGAATAAGGCATACTGGGATCATAGCAAAGTGCTTCAGGTCCAATATGATTCCCTTCCCAGGGGTAAGCTGGAATCTTATAATATACATTGTACTGTCGTATCACACCAGGCTAAAGAAGTGACATCTGAAATCAGTTTTAACATTTATCCCCTAGAGGTGCTATTATTTGCAGTAGGTGTTCCACTGACATCTCTGTGGCTGGCTTTCTTTCCTGGCATGCTGATGGCTTCACATTATGAGAACATGGACAAGAGCAAGTCACAAACACAGTTCATCCCAACTCTCCTACTGTCACATGTCATTTTCCTTGTTTGTGGTGAAAGCTATTGATGTGTGTGAGGAAATTCAAGTCTACCAGTCATTTAACCCCACCATTTAACAAGCTGTCAGTGAGGTACCCTTACCATGTATGATTTCTACATAGAATCAAAAAATAATAATAAAGCTACTAGTGCTTTGAGATATTTGCCTGATTTTACTTAGAAACCGTGTCACACTAACAGCTTGTTAAATAATGGAGTTAAAAATCCAACTGAACCTTCTAGAAAAAATAAACTCAGGGTGATGAAGAAGAACAACTTATAATGGCTAAAAGCTGTAATAATACCAAAACTAAAAATGTAATACATTGCAGCTTACCAATCATTAGATGTGGTGGCTGCATTCGTTTTTTCTTTCTTTAGGGTCTTTTCCCCTTTGTTTTTTACCTGGTGATCTGGCCAGTAACACACCACCTGCATTAAAGTGCCCCCCACTCTGGATGAAGGAGCACAGGGGCACCTTTGGACAGCAGCATTGTCAGTCTGGGGGAGTGTTATGCCTTGTACACACGAGCGGAATTTCCGTCGGAATAAACTCTGACGGGTTTTTCAGACGGAATACCGCTCAAGCTGTCTTGCATACACACAGTCACGCTAAAATTTGATCGTCAAGAACGCAGTGATGTAAAACACTACGACGAGCTGAGAAAATGAAGTTCTATGCTTCCGAGCATGTGTCGAATTGTTTCCGAGCATGCATGTTTTTTAGTCTGTCAGAATTGCCTCCAGACGAACGGAATTTCCGATCTCAATTTTTCCGATTAAAAAAATTTCTAACATATTTCCTATCTAATTCCGTCAGAATTTCGGACAGAAAAAGTCAGATAGGGCATACACACAGTCGGAATATCCGATTTAAAAAATTCCGTCTGACTTTTTCCATCGGAAATTCCGAGCGTGTGTACGCGGCATTAGATGTACTAGCACTACTTGTATGTAAAATTGCATTTAATGAAGTATTAAAGGATACAAAGCTTATTTGTGCATTTTATATTTGTCTCTATTTCGATATTAAGCGGTAGTATCCCCGGAAAAATAAAAATAAAAAACCTGTAAGGAAATGGCATAATGAGCTAGTATGCACCGCATACTAGCTCATTATGAAATACTTACCTTAGAACGAAGCGCCGGCATCGCTTCCCGGTCACCACTGAGGGAGCTGACATGTTCGCTCTGTGTTTTTTCAGGGTTCATGGCTCCGGCACTGTGAGTGGACGGAGCCGCGATAACGTCACTCCTGTGCATGTGCGCTAGAATCCTTTTCCGGCAAGGGGCTCTGATTTTCCGACAGCATCCGCCAGACCTTCAGAGCGCATGCGTCGCTGACGTCAGTGGCTGCATGCAAGGTGAATATCTCCTAAACCGTACAGGTTTAGGAGATATTTATTTTACCTACAGGTAAGCCCTATTATAGGCTTACCTGTGGGTACAAGTGTGAAAGCCGGGTATACAACTGCTTTAAGTAATAAAACAATGGCAAGATATAGGACTAGTAAATGACTACTGTGGTCTGTAGACCTTAAATCAAGCTTACTTTAGTCTGGTCATTACTTCTTTGTCTGGAAGCATGAGCTGTTTAGAAGCTATAAAAGTCACTGCTGGCTAGCGCACTGATTTGTTAATGATCGGTGAGAGATCATTGAATGATCACTGAATGGTAACAAGTTTAGCAGCAACGGGGGTCAGGTTTAATGATGCTCAATAAGTCTGTCTCAAGCTACCTACCTACAACCATGCAAGAAAAAGACAAACCTATTAATGTAATAAAAACATGAAAACTTGAGCTGCAAATATCCAGATGCTATGTGATTTATTACTGAATCCCTAAAGAACTTAACGTATACTGTAAAGCCCTGTACACACGATCGGATTTCCTATGGATTCAAATCCGATGGATTTTTCCATCGGAAAACCGATGAAGCTGACTTCCATCAGTCTTGCCTACACACCATCAGTCAAAAATCCGACCGTCCCAAACGCTGTGACGTAAAACACCCCTCTGAGCTGAGAAAAATTAAGTTCAATGCTTCTAAGCATGCATCAACTTGATTCTGAGCATGCGTGGGTTTTTTCTCTGATGGAGTTCCACACAGACGATCGGAATTTGCTATTGTTTTTTTTTTCCATCGGATAAATTTAAAACATGTTCTATTTTTTCTCACCGATGGAAAAAAGACCGATGGGGCCCATACACGATCGGTTTGTCCGATGAAAAAAGTCCATCGGACTGTTTTCATCGGTAAAACCGATCGTGTGTACACGGCATAAGTATTAACAGGTTTGCTAAGCACTGTCTTGCCACAGTAATAAGACCATTATGTAACAGGTATAGAGAGGGAACACTCTTAAACCCAGCAACCTGTAGCAACTAGGCTTGTGCAATTAGTTTCGTAACGAATCGAAATGCGTCCGAATTTAGCAACTTTCGGACATTCGGAAGCATTTGAATTTCCGAACAAAGCAATTACGAATAAAACCGAATCCGAAATAAATTATATCGCAAATAGCGAATGCCCGAATGTCTTTGGCATAATTCGTTATGAAAAAAGTTACAAATGTACGAATCCATTCGAAGCACAATAACACTCTGCTCTGCTCTCTGCTTCTCCCTCACCGTGCTGAACCCTCTCAAAATGGTGTACAGGGGCGGAGGCTATAGCCGCATGTAAAAAACGAACGTAAAATACGAGATTTCGAATCGTTACAAATAACCGCTATGTATTTAGAAAAGTACAAATCCATTCGAAGCACATTAGGTATAATAGGCAGCGTCGTTGTGAGAGAGACACGGAAAATTACGAATCAACGAACCCAAAAAAAGTTACGAAAGTAGGAGTTGTGTCCAGAATCAACGAAAAACAATGTACTCTACCGAAAGTACGAATTGTAAATCAACGAAAAATAAGGCTTACATTAATACGAATCATTCCGATTCAACGAAAAATGACGCTTGCGAAAATACGAATTAGTCCGAAAACGAAAAATCCCGTCTAGCAAAATTACGAACAATTACGAATCAACAGGACTGAAAAGAAACAAACTGAAACTAAACAAATTTTTCCGTTGTGCACAAGTCTAGTAGCAACCAATAATACATAAAAGTAGTTTTGTTTTAATAATATTGTGTCCGGATTTTAAAGCAGCATTAAAGCTTAATTTCTTTAAATTTAAATAACAAACATGTTCTGTATCCTGCTCTGTGCAATGCAGCCCTGATCCTTTTCTTCTGGGGTCCCCCATCGGCACTCCAGGCTTCTCCTCTTCAGCGAGTACCCCCCCATGCAAAGCCTCTTTTGACACAGAGCCGGTGGCTAAGGCCCCGCTCACTCGGCACATCATTTGATGGACAGCAGCGGGAACCAATGGCTCCCATTGCTATCAATCTGCCCAGCGACGAGGGAGACAGCAGGAAGACCTGCTGCTCTCGTGCACATCGCTGGATTGGGATCACACTCAGGAAAGTATAGGGGGGGGGGGTCAGGGGGGATTCTGTGTCACAGAATGTTTTTCCCCTTAATGCATAGAATTACATTTTGGGGGTATAGGCAGCATTACATTTGCATTCTGAAGTAACTGTTATACATTAAAGCTTTTTCCACCTTTTCAACATGGAGAAAGCCATGAAATAACTTTCAGGTCTCTCTCAGGGAACCCCTGTTAGTTATTATATCTACAGCTAACTGTAGTGGGATGGTCATTGGGAAGAATGCTGCTTACATTTGTGGTCATTGAGAAGAATCAGACTTTTACAGATAGCTAAAAGATCATTGGTGTCAGTGGTTGTTCATTATTTAAGGAACCCCTAGCAATTTCTGGAGGAACCCTAGTTGTGAAAGGCTGATATAGAGCAACAGTCAACGTATCTTGCCAAACACAACAATTCTCTTTTAGGAAAGGTATGGGTGGTGCGACCAAGGAGTCAAGGTTGGGTAGGAGGAGGGTGTAGGGTTTGACACTGTGGGCCTGAAAGGCCTGAGATCTACACAGCTTTTCCACAGAGCACAGCCCTGTATAGCAGAACAGGAAACCCATTTTTTGATCGACATTGAACAGTACATTAGCGTGATGGTCATTGGGAAGAATCTCCTTACATTTGTGGTTATTGGGATGAATTCCCTCATTACAAATAGCTAAAAGATCATTGGTGTCAGTGCTTGCTCACTGCTCAAGGAACCCCTAGCAATCCCATGAGGAACCCTAGGATTACATAAAACCTTGGTTGAGAAAGGCTGCATTACAGTCTAAATAAAGCATTTCTTTTTAGTTTTGCGCGTAGAAGGGTTGCAATTCTATCTGGTTTATATTGCTTTCTATGACCCTGCTGGGAAGATTAAGGCCCGTCACACACAGAGCAAATTTCTTTCCTGGGTTGCAGGAAATAAATATGTTCGATTCCCCCATCAACACAGACAGGAAAATCCCTCCTGCCAAACCAATGTCTTCTTGATTAGACAGTAGTTATTGCTAGCTGCTATAGGAGCCGCTAGCGATAAGCGCAGGTAAAACCCAGCCGGTCGATCAAATTGGTACATTCAGGCTGTCCATACATGATTTAAATCTTGGCCGGTTTCTGCCTTACTCTCTGTATTTGTACTGGTGTCCATTATCTCCAGGAAAGAAAGTGAAAGGAAATCTTATAATGTGGACACCTGTTCTACTGGCAACTGTCTTAAACCAGAGCTTTAATTGGCACCTTTCAGGGGGGAGGGGGGTGCAGATACCGGTCTAAGACAGGTATTTGCACCCACTTCCTGGAATAGACTCTGCGGGGACCTGCGGGCAGTACGTCAGTTCCCGTCCCCCGTCCCCCCGTTGTGTTCTGGGAAACACACGGCTCCCAGAACACAGCGGGGAACAGTGAGGACGGCGCAGCGCGACTCGCGCATGCGCAGTAGGGAACCAGGCAGTGAAGCCGCAACGTTTCACTTCCTGATTCCCTCACCGATGATGGCGGTGGGGGCAGCCGAGAGACAAGGGATTGCTCGTCTTCTGCTGCCGACGTCGCTGGACTCCAGGACATGTGTCCATTTATTAAAAGTCAGCAGCTGCAGTATTTGTAGCTGCTGGCTTTTAATATTTTTTTTTACGGCGGAGCTCCGCTTTAAGAGGGTATTTCTCCTCTTATTTCATGTTGAAACTCACAGTGGTTTTTATGATTCCTTAGTCTATTCACCCCGCTCTCCCCACAAAAAGGTGAAGGTGTAATAGAAGCCCGAGTGTTACTGAAGTACACGCTCCAGAAGTAACTTTTCATTATTTCTATATATTAATTATATATAAAATATAAAACATTTTTGCAAATGTACTTATTTCAGAATGTCTTTGGGGCACAGAAACTTAAATGTTATTTATATTATGTACAAGTAGAACATCACGGGATGTAGGGAGCAGGATGGTTGCTCAGCAGCAGTGTTGTGGTTCTGGGTTTAATCTTTACCAGGTCGCTCACTACTACATTACCCAGAGTTTTCAAATATGAATATCCCTGTGTTTGTGTCAGTTTAATCTACGTGCTCTCGATTCCCACCTAAAAAAAAACAAAAAAAAACGAGACATGTAATGAGAATATACAGTCTTTCCATTATGTATTTAGATGTATTGTAAAAGAGATTAGCTGATTCAGGTATGCACATGATTTAATAACCTTGTTTTTTGTGTAGTTCTTAATTTTTTTTGTACATAGGGTATAATAAATCAATGTCTATGCAGGTTCATCCTCCTGCAATGTTGTACTGCACAATGGTCAGTATGACTGCTATTTCTCACAATTCATGTATATGAGTTTATTTAGTGTAGCACCCTCCTAGGTAGGTGCTAGAAACGAGTATATTTTTGATCTTTCTGCTTACCAGGAAGATAGTCAGGTAAAACCAGAGGTGTAACTAGAATCTTCAGGGCCCCCTGATGCAAGAAACCATGAAGGGCTCCCAGAGATAGAAGGGAAGTTGTCGCCATGAAGGGACCAATCGCCTTTACCAAGGACCACAGTGAGTAACTGAAGCAAGTACCGGAGCAGTATTCTCACGAACGGGCACGATGGAGAATCGGGAAACTTCAGGCGGTGATCAAGTCAGGGAGCCAACCCATGGAGGTGATGCTTGCAGAGCAGCCTTGTGTGCCAAGCTAGGGACCGAGCCAGTCAGCAGGGATGAAGCTTGAAGGTATCCGGAGTGCCAAGCCAGGGACTCAGCAGGGAAGCGTGGGTGACGCTTGAGGGAGATACACCTGCAAAAACCTTGAGGAGCTCACGGGATTCAGAGTAGTGAAACAGGGTCTAGTGAGAGACCAGGAGCTCAAGGGGGCTGAAGAACTACAAGGAGAAGTTGTAGTATAGCTGAGAGAACTGTTATTTTGAGTTAGGAACTGTTTAAGTACTGTTACCGTAGGAGACAGCAATCCTGCACATGCAGAAGTGGCACCTTGCTGGGGCCTTTCCCTGTACGGCTGTCCTCCTATTGAAGTCTCAGAGTCTGCCTATTGAAATTGCAACTACCGTATATACTCGAGTATGAGCTGACATTTTTTTGTGCTGAAAATGCCCCCCTCGGCTTATCCTCGAGTCACCTTTTTGCGCCTGATCTTCCGGACTTTGGGGACCCGGTACCGGCTGGTCGTAGGTCCCCTGGATCCCTAACTTGGCACACATGTAGCCCCACTCTTCCTCTATAAGTGCAAAGCTTGTTGTCCGGGAAACCTACGGCCGGGGAGCACCGATTTTTCAAACCGGGCACCCCTTCTATAGACTCCCATGTTAAACGGTAATTTCTCTGGTGAATTTGGGGACCCGGTACCGGCCGGTCGTAGGTTCTCTGGACCTAAAACTTGGCACACATGTAGCCCCATTTCTCCTCTACAAGTGTACAAAGTTTGTTGTCTGGGGGACCTACAGCCGGGGAGCACCAATTTTTCAAATCCGGGCACCCCTTCCATAGACTCCCATGTTAAACGTCAGTCTAGTCATGGACACTGTGAGGCATGGGCACAGTAAGGCATGGGCACAGTGAGGCATGGACACAGTGAGGCATGGACACAGTGAGGCATGGACACAGTGAGGCAAAGTGAGGCACAGTGAGGCATGGGCACAGTGAGGCATGGGCAAAGTGAGGCATGGACACAGTGAGGCATGGACACAGTGAGGCATGGACACAGTGAGGCAAAGTGAGGCACAGTGAGGCATGGGCACAGTGAGGCATGGACACAGTGAGGCATACACATGGACACAGTGAGGCAAAGTGAGGCACAGTGAGGCATACAGATGGACACCCTAGGCTTATACTCAAGTCAATACATTTTCCCAGTTTTTTGTGGTAAAATTAGGTGCCTCGGCTTATATTCAGGTCGGCTTATACTCGAGTATATATGGTACTTAAGGGTGTCCTGGCCCTAACCCTCTTTCCCTTGCAAAATATAAAAAGGACTGTCAAATAAATAAAACCTAATTTACATCCAAGAAGTGTCTGGTGCCCAATGACTTTTATCACCTTTTCACCCACTATGCCTCACAACCCACCACATATTGAAGGATATCAGTTATCTTTGGCCTTGAAGGTTCTCATTAGACTGGAAGAGGTAAGAGATTCTGCTGCACTAATATATGGTCATTCAGAGAGCATTACACTGGAGCTGTGCAATTGGCAGCCCGAGAGATCTTTTGCAGCTCACATGCCATCAGATCAATGTAGAGCGGCAGCTGGCTGCTAAGTGCTAAAATGCTCTCTTAGTTCCAGCACTGCCCATCAAGTGGAGTGAGCTTCTGCTCAACAGGTATAATATAGTTTAGACCAGATAGGGGACAAAAGAATCCAATGTGTTCAGATAAAGAACCATTGAACATTAATGCTGACATTTAATATTATAGCCATAGACACTAGTGAGGAGGGCAGGGAGGGTGTTATTTTACCCTCTGACACCAATGAAAGAGGGATGAGATTTTCTTTTGTACCTACTACTCCCAAGTGAAAGGGAGGGGGTTTATTATTGTATGCACTAACACTAATGAAGTGGGGTTATTATGGTACCCACTGACACCAGTGAAGGGGAGAGAGGGGTTAATATTGTACCCACTGATGCAGTGAATTGGAGGTTATTATTGCTGCCACGGTCACTGACACCAATTGCTACCATTGACAACAGTGCTGAGTGTTACCGCTGCCCCTGACCCCAGCAAGGAGGGTTTATTGTTGCTGCCTCTGCCCTGAGCTGAATGCCCTTCAATGTGGTGGCACATTACTTTAATACAGGCTGGTAAGAGACAGGGACACAATATCACCATGCATGTAAGCATACTGACACTATAAAAAAAAAAAAAAAGTTGACCCTCCACTTGCCTTGGTAATATAAATGTGTCCCTTGGGTCCTTTTAATTTGGACATCACTGAACTATATATTCATTAATATTATATATATTATTATTATATCATTATATTATATATATCATTATTATCTGATTAAATTTTGCTCTACTGTCATGACTTACTAATCTGAATGCTTGTTGTATGCCAGTGACTCAAAAGGTATTGAATTCAAAGACCGGCAGTAAACAAAGATGAAGAGGAGGCCAGCAATGGAGGCCCTGTATTTCACTTTGTACATTTTCCCTTTAACCACTTGAGCCCCGGGGCCTTTTTCTACTTAAAGAGAAGCTCCAGGCTCCTGCAGAAAAAATGTAAAAGTCAGAAGCTACAAATACTGTACCTGCTGACTTTTAATATTAGGACACTTACCTGTCCAGGAATCCAGCGGTGTCTTCGCCCGAGCTGATTTTTCAATCTGCTATCAGGTGCTGCCTCCACCATCTCCATTAAGCGAAACCGGCAGTGAAACCGTGCGGCTTCACAGACGGTTCCTTACTGCACATGCATGAAGTGCACTGCGCTCTCTAATTGGGCCAGCTGCGGGGGAAGGAGGGGGGGGCGAACTGTCAAAACCAGGTACCCGCTCCTGAAAGGTGAAAGGTGCCAAATGTGGCTGCAGAGGGGGGGGGGGAGCAGGCAGATAAACAGAGCTTCCCCTTTTGAGTCCTAATGTTTTTTATTTAGTTTTGCCAATGTCATGATTTGACCTGCTATATCTTTTAGCGCTTTTCTACCCTAACATAAAGTTTGTTGATTAAAATAATATCACATCTGTGTAATTTTTATGTAACGTAGTTCAAGGTAAAAGTATGTGTTTTACTTTAGGGTAACTTAAATCCCCTTTATACACTACATTGCGATACATGTGTATGGAAACGGTTTGCATAAATTGTTGGCGAATTAAGATAAGATAAGGCCAGCTTGACAAGGACAAAAATTAGCATGACGGTGACTTTTTCACAGATTTGTGATCTCTAAACATTGAAAGACGTTGCATTCCGTTACGTGAGCATCTGATGCAGTAAAAGCAAATATCATCCAGATCACCTGACAGCTCCGATGTGACCCAGAGATTGTGTATATGTAAATATATATATATATATATGTAGCGGGGTCTCCAAGTTTAGGGGAATGTTTGAGTGGTAGTTGTACTCAAACACCTTATTTGATACGGCTTTGCTAACCATTTTATACCACAGGTGGGATACTGGTGTATAGTTCCCTGTGGCCTGTGGATGGCGCTGCCATCAGGGGCTAGGGTTGAACTGCTGGTATAGTGCTGTGCCTTGGATGTCCCCTCTCGGCGGTGGTATGGTGGGCGTGGTTGGCCTGCTGTGCATACCTGGAGAGGATATAAAAGGGGCAGACGCTGCCTGTGGGGTGTTCTTCTTCTCTTGGGGGTCCTACCCTGGGGAGTGTGTCGTTGTTCTGTTCGTTGGTCACCCCGGGCACCTTCAGCCCGAGGGTGGGATTCCAGGTTCGAGAGTACTGGGTCTTCCTGGCCCGGTACACTGGCGGATTAGTCCCAGGCACCTTTAGCCCTGGGGCTGCAACTGAAGGCCTTGGGTCCAGCACCTTTGGCTGGGGCCCACGGAGGGAAGAGGAATCCCAGGGTGCTGCCTGGCGAGGAGACCCGTATCTAGAAGAGGAGGCCGGGGGAGGACCGTTCTGAGGGACTGGTGAGAGATCACAGTGAAGGAAGGGGCCCGGTAACTCTCTGGAGGGATGTCATCTCCCCGAAAGAGGCCTAATACCACAACCAAAGTTCACCAGGTCTGTGGCAGAGACCCAAAGTTCACCAGGTCTGTGGCAGAGACCCAAAGTTCACCAGGTCTGTGGCAGAGACCCAAGTACACCTGTAACAGTTTGTGCAGAGACTGTGAATAATTTAATTCAAGCATCACTCCGGCTGCTAGGATCCACTTTAATGGGAGACTATCCGGGTGAGCGAAGCCTACTTGAGAGACAGGTAGTGAATCATACATTTGTTTGTGCCTGGACCTACTCCAATACCTTTTGCTGTCTTGTTCTCCATCCACCCTTTCCTGTCTAGTGACTGTGCATATAAAAGAATAAACTCTACGTTGGAGTTGCAACTGGTGTGGACCTTGGAGTGATTGGGGAAATAGAGACTTGTCCTTATCGCATGAGAGACGAGAACCATTCTCTGGAGAACCTAGCTGTGGAGACCCAGTTATATTTACACTGCTCAACCTCTTCACACAGGAGGGTACGGGCATATAGTACGGTGTGCCCTTTTCCTACAAGTGAGCCAAAGGTAGGGAAAAGGGTCCGTGTGCTATATATATATATATATATATATGTATATACACAAACTTATACACACTATTTTTTTTTCTTCATAGGGGTGGAGACTAGATTCAGACCCCCCATGCAGAAATCTACTTCTGCAGAGAGAGGCTAGACAGAGCTGCAGCAGCTCTGCCTTAGTCTCTGTACTAGAAGGATGTACTGTGATGTCACTGTATTAGGGCCTATTCAAACCATATACTGTATGTTGGGCAGCATTGCCCTATGTATAGGCAAGGCAGTTTGTGAGTGTATATTTTATATATTTTACAATAAAATCTGCTACAGTGAGCACTAGGTCTGTTTTTGCTACTACAAGAGCCTGAGCTTGAGGTGCTTGTCTGGAAAGGCTTATTTGCTGATCAATCAGAGAAGCTCCATTTTTTGTGATTCCTGATGGCAGGAGCAAGTGGAGAGTGTTTTCCGGTGTTCGATCTATCCAAATATGCTTATCTTGGTCCTGGTTGATACAACAGGCGCATATACTTTGTAGTGGGGTGGGCAATTTTGGAGGTGACTATATTCCCCTCTGGGGGGTTGGTAGAAGTTGTTCCCTTACTAATGCACATCATCAGGAGATTTTCAAGAAAGGACCTTATTTTACAATTTGAATTTGGGGACTGTTCACTATTTTCCACATATGCATTTTGAGTTTCCACTTCAAATGTATCATCATTTGTTTTATGTTTAAGCCTTTGAGAAAGCCCACTGGGCGCAACGCATCTGTTGGGCGGTGACAACATCATGTTGGGCGGCGTCTGAATGCTTTATTCAATAGTGTCATAAGATATGCTTCTTATGCCACGTACACACCAACGGATTTTCCATCGGCAAAAACTTGAATGGTTTTCCTCATATGCATTTTGAGTTTCCACTTCAAATGTATCATTTGTTTTATGTTTAAGCCTTTGAGAAAGTCCACTGGGCGCAACGCGTCTGTTGGGCAGAGTCTGAAAGCTTTTTTCAATAGTGTCATGAGATATGCTTCTTATGCCACGTACACACCAATGGATTTTCCACCGGCAAAAACTTGAATGGTTTTCCTCATATGCATTTTGAGTTTCCACTTCAAATGTATCATTTGTTTTATGTTTAAGCCTTTGAGAAAGCCCACTTGGCGCAACGCGTCTGTTGGGCGGTGACAACATCATGTTGGGTGGAGTCTGAATGCTTTATTCAATAGTGTCATGAGATATGTTTCTTATGCCACGTACACACCAACGGATTTTCCATTGGCAAAAACTTGAATGGTTTTTCCAACGGACTTCCGCTCAAGCTTGGCTTGCATACACACGGTCACACAAAAGTTCTCCGAACTTTCAAGCGTTAAGAACGCGGTGACGTACAACACTACGACGAGGCGAGAAAAATAAGTTCAATGCTTCCGAGCATGTGTCAAATTGTTTCCGAGCATGCATGTTTTTTTTTTCGGCGGAATTGCATACAGACGAACAGATTTTCCAAACAAATTTTTTTCCGTCGGAAAAATAGAGAACCTGCTCTCTATCCAAGTCCATCGGAAATTCCGACAGAAAAAGTCTGATGGGGCATACACATGGTCGGAATATCTGACGAAAAGCTCCCATCGGACTTTTTCTGTCGGAAAATCAGTTTGTGTGTACGCGGCATTACTTCTGTGAGTCCTAGTCTTATTTTATAATAAAAAAGGAGGAATGATATACACTATTGGGTCTTCTACTTGCTTCCTATATACTGTATGTACCTTCTGGTACTGAGGATTTGATGATCGGGATATCAAGTGGAGCAGTGTTCCCTGTATTAATAAAGTGCATTTAACCTCCTGTAGTATAGTGAGGCCCTCCAGAGAAGGTGAGAGGACACCCATGAGGTGGGGTGAAGGGCACTGTGGTATGTTTGTTGAGGTGAAGATCATCTTGTGAGAAGATATTTACATACTCCTTTTGGGACTACGCATTCACTGAAGGGTGTATAGGACTCTGATACAAACGTTTTATCACATCTACTCTATATTATTTGGATATTATATATATTTATTTTTATCCCATTTCTGTATGATTATTGAAAACTATTATGCACTAATATATAAGGTTGGAAATTGTTTATGATTATTTGAAATTGCAAGGTAGCGCTGCACTACTTAAGGGTTTTACAGTATGTATCTTTGCATTTTAGCACAAGTTGGTGTATGACATTTTTGTTGATATCTGCTTTCTTTATTATCTGACATCACTATATCATTTATTTTGTATGATTTTGATTATTTTGGTTTAAGTACCCCCTGTAGGGATTATTTTGTTGATAAGTGTGTTTTTTTTGCGGAGGTTTTTTCATGTTTATATTGCAGGTCATGATTCATATGTTTATAATCTTTTAAGATATCAGCGCAGCACAAATTCACATACGTTGTGCATCTTCACTGAAATTTTTGATAAGTATTAACTTCATTTTCTAAAGCAATTTTCATTATTTTAAAATGTACGTCTTTCAAAGAATACCTGGTGAACCTGGCATAAGCAGGCATTTCCAGTTACAGCGTAACATTCTGTTTATGTCTCCTAATTGTATTACTGTGTTGTCATCCTGTCACAAGCTTTCCCGATGGAGACTAAAGTGCAAGCGACCATGTCGATGCACATTGCACAGACATGTTCCTCTGTTCTTACCAGGAAAAATGCCTCGTAGCCACCACTGAAGTGCATGTATGTAGACAGGAAATTTCTGCAAAAAGGCTGCAGAAGATCAGAAGAGCTGGCTTGCAAAAAATAACAAAAAAAAGGTGAAAATAGTAATGTATTTATTGAAAAAAAGCAATTGTTTATGGTATACAGTGCTTTAGTAAACTGAATGTAATTTTTAATTGAGTTAGGGTTTAAGTGTACTCTAAGAACAAGGATCTGTCTACTTCACATATAACTGACTAAGAACCACTACCGTTTCATTTTTTTTTTTTAAGGAAATAAAAAAAAAAAATCATAAAACAAGCGCTAAATATTTGTTATAGGAAAGATTAAGAGGTTTAATATTTTAAATCTATTTTCAGCTCTGTTGTCGGTAACATGATGTTGACCCAGGAGTGAATGATTAAATGTCATCCGAGGGATTGATAATGCACTCCAAATATGGATATTTTTAATGTGCTGCAGTTTCACAAAACTAAAACAATATCTGCTTAAAAATGAAAAATGCATAATGTGCAATAGTACTGTAATTTGTTTAAAATGACGTACACAAATAGAGCCCAGGCTGCAACGCTAAACCTTTTGTTTAAAAAAAATGAACGGTAAAAAAAAATCTTTACAGTTATTACATTTTATTGGTTTTGGTAATAAGAATATCTTACCTAATTGAGCTCCATGCTATTTGATGATATTGGCATGCTAGCCACTGGGGAAAAGATAATGCGTGACATTTAAAGAATGTTCCTCTCATAAAGCATGCAGATGATTTTATCTTTGCTTTATACTCCATGTTCTTGGTGATTTTATTCATTAAGAAGGTCCATGTCTTTTATTGCACAGCTGAGGAATGATTAGAGAGAATAGTCAGGTATTTTGAGGCATTTCTTGGTGCTTTACACTGACCTCCCACTTGATCAGGCCACCAAACATGATTATTACCTGCACTCATCTAGGCTAGCAAGTCTACAATCTACTTATTTAAGTGACTTCCTAGGGATTGGCAATGGTTTATTATCAGCTGCATTGTGCTCCCTAATCCAGCAAAGGAAGGCTGATGAACCTTGTCTGAACAAAAAGAAGAACCAGCAAGTCTTTAAAAAATATAGCTTAAAAAAAAAGGAACCTGTCATAAGAGAAATATCTATGCTTTCCTTCCCATCAAGAAAGAGCCTTTGCCAGAGACTGTCGGGATGGTGCCTTCACTAGGGTGACCACATTTCCAAACTACCATTCAGGGACACGAATCACAGCACAGTGATTGGACACAAGAGGCGGGATTTATGATTTCTCCAATCACAAGCAGGGGGCGGGGATTGTGCTCCTCCAGGCATTCCCGGCCAGGACAAGTACTGTCAGTGAGTAAAGCGGTGATGTGGCAGCCTTTTTTGGGGGCATCAGATTGGCCCGGGGGGTGGCTGTGTCAAGTTCATTCCGGGACACTGTATTGTCCTGGAATGAATGTGCCCGGGACAGACCTGCAAAATGCGGGACTGTCCCGGGCAATCCAGGACACATGATCACCCTAGCCTTCACCAGTGTAGACTCTTTTACCACACTGCTCAGGGTACATAACGTAGATGTACCTGAAATGTGCTGGCCAACAGCAGGTTCCCAAGAAGGACACAGGAACTGGAAAGAGTTGGAAATTGAAACTGTAGAACGTAGCCCTTCCTGGATCAGCGCCTCGCCCAGGAACTTGAGGATGATCCCAAGGATGTGCAGATGAAGCAAGATCCTCCAAGGCGAGTCTAAGGGCTCATTTACACCTGCTTCTACTTTAACACACATTAAAGTATCTACTGCTTCAGCATGCTTTTTTGATGTGCTTTTGATGCCTCTGCTATGCTTTGATGATGCTTCGGTGGTGGCCGAAGCATCATTGAAGCATCATCAAATATCCACCAAGCCACCACCAAAGCATTGCAGAAGCATCAAAAACACATAAAAATAGCATGTTGAAGCGGTAGGCTCTTTAATGTGTGTTGTAGTCGAAGTGTAAATGAGTCCTAATGGTCATCGGATATTCACCAGGGACCCCTTTATGGGGTTTGGACTTGGTACCCCTGTGTTCAGTTTGCAAGGTATATAGATCACAATTTTACTAAATAAAATCAGACCTGAGCTTTAACCTCCCTGCCTATTCACTTACCACCTACCCCCTAAAAAAAAAACTTAACCCTTAACCTGTCAGTCAACACCCAAACCATACCACTTAAAGTGGTATTAAACCCAAAAGCCTGTATTATATTGCAGCTTACCATTTCTTAGATGTGATGGCTGCACTATTTTTTTTCTATTCTCACCTGGTGGTCTGGCCAGAAAATATGTTGTTTTTCAAAAGAACAAGTTTTCTGTAACTACTTATAAAGTGTTAGCAAAAAATGTGGCTTCAGTTTGTTAGTGTATTTAAATCTGCTCGTACACTCCCCTCCCGCCGGATTGACATTGCTCTTGTCCAAAGGTGCTCCGTCATCCATAATGGGGGGCACTCTAATACATGTGGTATGGTACTAGCTAGATCACCAGGTAAAAATAGAGGGTAAAAAGCCTTTAAAAAGAAAACGAATGCAGCCATAACATCGAACAATTGGTAAGCTACAATATATTACATTTTTGGTTTTGGGTTTAATACCACTTTAATATAATTCATAAACTGAGCTCTTAACTTTGCATACTAACACTTAATTTAAAATGTACCCTTAAAGTGTTACTAAACCCTGCATTCACTATATCTGGTCTCCCACAGTACACAGAACATGGAATTGCAATAGTTTTAGTAAATATAATCTGCTAAATATCTTTTTTCATCAGCAGTTAGAGCAGTCTTGTGACTTCTATCAGTGTTTGGTTAAAGCTTGTAGGAGGAGTTTTAATTTTCCCCTGATTGTCCTATATGGCCGAATGCCCCTGACCCTCTGTCTGGACAATGCTGATTGGCCCTTAGCTGATCACATGCACCCTCCCAAGAAAGAAAAAAACTCTCTAGCAATACACACCAAACTGAGTATGTGCAGCTTGTCCCCTAGACTCGGTTCTATCAAGAGATGCATTGGAGTCAGTGGAAGAAGGGGAGGATCAGAGAGACAGCCTTTATACACGATGCCCTTAGGTTCCACAGTGAGTATAATAAGCATGCTTTACTGCATATACAGACTGATTTTACTCCCACTCACTACCACCAGAATAATCTTTTTTAAATTGGCCTGAAAATAGAGAGCACGAGAGTATAGACGAGACAGCAAAATTTAGTGGGCATCCCATGGATACACAATGGTGCAATTTCTCTCTGCTTTTTGACAGTTCTGACAGTTCTGACAACACTACATGTTAGCCAATTACTGGCCAACTAGAAAGGAATATCCAGGAAATCATGGAATTAGCTCTTTTCCAATACATATTAAAAGAAGAAGAGTTACAATAAGGTAAATGCAAGTAAAGATCATGTTTTGAGGAACACTTTAAAGCATTTTAACATGCCCTGTGTCATTTATGCAAGTCGGTGTACATAGGCTGCAGACACTCGAATATACTGCCGGATTGTGACTGTGACTGCTAAAATTCAACTCCATCCAAAACGTTGCTTCCTTTTTTAAATTGATGTCTGTGTACCTGTAAAGATCATTTCTCTTCGCATCCCCCCTCTCTCCTCTCCACCCCCTATATGCAGTGAATAGATTTATGCATAGCGTGAATCTATCCACTGCCGCCGCGGCCCCCCTCTGTTCATGTGTCTGGCCCCTTTTGGGTCACCAGGCACATGAATTACAGCGGCTAGGGTTTATTTATTTTTTTAAGCACCTGATTAGAGCCATAGGCTCTAATAGGCTTCAAAATAGCGTGGGCTCGGGACGCAAAGTATGCGTCCTGAGCCCACCCAGGTGTGTTGCAACAGCGAATGAATATTCGCTGTTGCAACACTGATCCTCCTCCTAGCCAATCGGGAAGCGGGTCTGGTACTCGTCACCCGATTGGCTGAGAGTACAGGTGATCCTATTGGATGCCTTGCAAGGAGGATAGAAGAGAGGAAACAGAGCCGCTCCCTGGACATATCTTCATATCTTGCTGCATTTCACCTGCTGCCTGACCCGCCACTTAGATGGGATAAGTGCCGGGCATACAGCTGGCGGGGTCATCTTGGATCAGTCCACTCCGCTGACCAAGTGGGGTTGGGGTGGCTGTGTGTGTCCGTGCAGCTGGCCGCGTGCGGGGGGGGGTATCACTGGATGAGTCCGCTGGCGGGGGGGTTGGTTGATTGCTGCCCCCCCCAAAAAAAATCACAAGCCGCCACTTATCCTGTCCCACATTAGAGGTAAGAGAAATTTCTACAATGGTTATACAAACAGCTGACAGAAAATACTTTCTGTGTCCATGTTAGAGAAATGTTCCTAACTGTTTGTCCTACTGTAGGTTTTAACCCCTTGTCTTTCGAGGTAAATGTCTTGATATTTAAGGGGATTTTTTCAGCCGCTGATCGACTTTCCAGAAAAAGCAATCACTTTTAAGGTACTGGAATGATGCCCACAGTGGATCCCAGGCTCTCGATTCAGCAAAACTGAGAGCAGGAGAAGCTTGTGGAACATCCATTCCCTGATCTCCTCTGTGACTAATGAACATGGAAGCTATTTGTAATACGTCACTTCTTGGTTCAGAACTGTCATTCTCTGGCTACTGTAGCCGAGGAAGCAGATAATTAAACATGATCTGTGCTTGATTAGCAGCAGTGAAAGATAAGGGAGATGTTAACTTCTCCATAAAGATGACCTGTCACCTGCCCATGCTAATATGGGGGGGGGGGGGTGTAAGCCCCATTGTAAAATAAAAGTTAATTTAAGTTAAAAAATTATATTAAAATAAACTTAAAGTAGAACCATAGGCAAAACTTTTTTCCATTTTGGATAGAGCAATGGAGGGTTACAATGTAAAAAAAAAATCCGCTATCTGTGTGCCATTTAGGATATTGCCCTTCACTTCCCTCCTTGCCGAACAGGAAGTGAAAGGAAATCCCTGCAAATTAAGGGAATCCCCTGGTCACCAGAACTGGTTTCTCTATTAGAAGATTTCCCTCTATTTTTTGGGGACAACCCAACATGAAACATGAAAGAAGGATGAAAAACGCTGCCCTAAGTTGATAAATCTGTAAAGACTTTTAAAGCATAGCCTATGGACAAAATTGGGTACTATGATTTTTTGTGATTTTTACGGGTGCCTGGAATTTTAAGGCTTGACATCTATTTAGTATCTATTTACTTAACACAACACCATTTTTTTTTTTATTTCACCAAAAAGTTGGGTATAGCATTGTGTTTGTCTGCAATTAAATTAATTTTATTGTATTCTTGTCACCATGTAACTGCCACCATTTTATTCTATAGGCCCTCTTTTTCAAAATATGTCCAGTGATGTGGTATAGTGCACAGTCAGAGATAAGGTACAGAGCTGCAGGATAGTGCACAGTCAGAGATAATGAACAGAGCTGCAGGATAGTGCACAGTCAGAGATAAGGTACAGAGCTGCAGGATAGTGCACAGTCAGAGATAAGGTACAGAGCTGCAGGATAGTGCACAGTCAGAGATAAGGTACAGAGCTGCAGGATAGTGCACAGTCAGAGATAAGGTACAGAGATAAAGGATAGTGCACAGTCAGAGAAAATGAACAGAGATGCAGAATAGTGCACAGTCAGAGATAAGGTACAGAGCTGCAGGATAGTGCACAGTCAGAGATAAGGTACAGAGCTGCAGGATAGTGCACAGTCAGAGATAAGGTACAGAGCTGCAGGATAGTGCACAGTCAGAGATAAGGAACAGAGATGCAGGATAGTGCACAGTCAGAGATAAGGAACAGAGATGCAGGATAGTGCACAGTCAGAGATAAGGAACAGAGATGCAGGATAGTGCACAGTCAGAGATAAGGAACAGAGATGCAGGATAGTGCACAGTCAGAGATAAGGTACAGAGCTGCAGGATAGTGCATAATCAGAGATAAGGTACAGAGCTGCGGGATAGTGCACAGTCAGAGATAAGGAACAGAGATGCAGGATAGTGCACAGTCAGAGATAAGGAACAGAGATGCAGGATAGTGCACAGTCAGAGATAAGGAACAGATATGTAGGATAGTGCACAGTCAGAGATAAGGAACAGAGATGCAGGATAGTGCACAGTCAGAGATAAGGAACAGAGATGCAGGATAGTGCACAGTCAGAGATAAGGTACAGAGTTATTATTTTTTGCCCTTGTGTATATCTTAAAATGATTAGAGGACAGTGAAACTGCTATAATATGTATAATTTTATATTTCAAACTCCCATAAAATTACTGGAAAATGATCTTTCAAGTGATCTCTAAGAATGTCAATATCAGATTAATGATAAAATATATGTTTAATTATCTCTTTGTACTCATGAATCTTTGCAGATACCGGGGTTTCCAAAAGATTTTTGCTGCCATATATGGTTTACCACTAAAAGATTAGAAACACTCCTTCAATCATTATGCAAATCTTCCAAAACTCATTATGCAAATCACATAACATAATGTCACTACCTCCGCTCCATTCACTCCTAATTACAATTTTTAAAGGATGATTAAATTCCTGAGATATCTAAAATCCAGAGGTATGCTTGAAAGCTTCATGTCTGCCCAAACAGGTGCATAGATGAGAACAGGGATGTACAAGCACATTGATTAAAAGAGATAAATAAAAAAAAATAAAGAACCTGGTATCTGAACCAGTTATCATTAATTTGGTTACCAAAAGCAAATGTAACAATAACAACCAAGAAGCCCAAGAGTAATGCTATCATTCCCCCATGATGTAGTACAAAGTGCTTAATTGATACCACCAAGCTCCAGTTGACTGATTTGCTCTGTTCTCCTAATTGCTCCCTAATCCACAGCATGGCTTTTATTACCTGGAAATCCTTCTAATTGGTGGGATGTGTGACCAGTGGCTGAGTTTTTCCACATCAGATCCCTACTGATGAAATATATGCATGGTGGCCATTTTTGTGTTTCACGTCGCCAGTGATGGTTCTTGGAATGATGGAAAACGAAACTAAAGAAAAATCCCAGCTCAACTTGCCAGCCAGTCTGCAACCAATGGAATTAGCCTTTCTCAAAGTCTGCATTAAAAACCGAGGTTTAGTTTGCACACATTTGCAAATATATGTGTAAGCTGCAGAAGCGCGACAAGGCACCCCAATATCTGCAGTCCTAACTCTATACATTCTTGAGAGCCTCCATAGTAGAAGCACATAAATTATAATGGATAGGCAGAGGGCAGGTGAGCTTGTAGGGAGCCCACTCCTCCTTAAAGGCATAGGGGCGTACTGGACACCCAGCATATAGCAAAATGGCAGCATGGGTGCCCAGTTCGCCCTTGTGCCTTTAAGGAGGAGTGGGCTCCTTCCAGGCTCACCTACCATCTGCCTATCCATTATAATGCATGTGCTTCTACTATGTAGGCTTTAAAATATGTATAGTGTTAGGACTGAAGATAATACTGGGATGCCTTGACAAGAACACCTTTGGGATGAATTAGAGCGGAGACAACGAGCCAAACCTTCTCGTCCACATCAGTGCCTGACCTCACAAATGCGCTTCTGGAAGAATGGTCAAACATTCCCATTGACACACTACTAAACCTTGTGGACAGCCTTCCCAGGAGAGTTGTTATAGCTGCAAAGGGTGGGCCAACTCCATATTGAACCCTACGGACTATAAGACTAGGATGACATTAAAGTTCATGTGCATGTAAAGGCAGGCATCCCAATACTTTTGGTAATATCGTGTATATATAAAAGAACAAAAATGTTATAGAATGCACAAGAAACAAGCATAAACTAAGAGCAAATCCTAATTCACACCAAAATATTTGGTTGCATGCGATAAGCATGAAAAAAGTCTAATGCCACGTACACACGATCGGAATTTCCGACAAAAAACCCGTGGGTTTTTTTCCGACGGATGTTGGCTCAAACTTGTCTTGCCTACACACGGTCGCACAAATGTTGCTCGGAAATTCCGATTGGTCAAGAACGCGGAGACGTACAACACTACGACGAGCCGAGAAAAATGAAGTACAATTATTCCGAGCATGCATCAAATTGATTCCGAGAATGCGCAGCACTTTTGTGCGTCGGAAATGGCTACACGCGGTCGGAAATTTCCGACAAGAGCTTTTCTTGTCGGAAAAATTGAGAACCTGCTCTCAAAGATTTGTTGTCGGAAATTCCGACAGCAAAAGTCCAATGGAGCCTACACACAGTCGGAAAATCCGACCAAAAGCTCACATCGAACATTTGTTGTCGGAAATTCCAATCGTGTGTACACGGCATAAGATTTACACTTGTCTATAGCAAAAAGGCACTAGATTTAGAATATTAAATTATTGCATTGCTATGATATTTCAAATATCAGTTTTCAGATTTGAAGACACATGAATCGAGCTTTGAATGTATTTATATGGGTTATTGGTCATACCTTATAATGTACAGTAAGCAGGGCTTTTTTTCTCAGAGAATAGGTGCAGGTACTCACCCATTCTGAGTCACCACTTTTCTCCACCCCCTACCCACCTCAGAGCACCATCCCTTGGTTCCACCCTCTACCCACCTCCCAGTATCACCCCTTTTGGAAAATACAGAAGTATAATTTTGTGGTACTATATAATTTGTATGTAATTTGTTAATGATAACAACGAAATCAGTAAAATAGATTCTCTGCTATCAGCAATAGATCCCCCCAGCAACAATAGATCCCCTCAGCAACAATAGACCTCCCGCCAAAAACAATACCTCCCCCCAGCAAATAAGTTCCACCCCAGCAACAATAGATCTCCCAGCAGCCAGCATCAATAGACTCCTCCCTCAAAAGTAGATCCCTCCCAGCAACAATAGACGCCCACCAGCAAAAATAGACCCACCACCAGCAACAATAGTCCCCCTGCAACAATAGATCTTCTCCTGAGATAACAGATCCCCGAGCACCCAGCCAAAGACCCTCTAGCACCTCCCAGCACCCCCTTGCCATTACTTACATTCAGTGCCAGAGGTGCCGGAACTGCGTTCCCCCACGTTCCCGCTGAAAAAAGGCCCTGACAGTAAGTAATTACATTATATGTTTTTGAGATTGTGGCAACAATGAGCCACTGTACTAAATAATTTTGGCAATAAAGGGGCAAGTCTACTTTTGATGTGGTTGAAGTAACAAAGACATGGACACTACAGAATTGTACAGGTAATATAAACCAGTATGGTATATGTTAATTAAGAAAATGAATTCAGATTAAGAACCATCACAGCATTAAGTAATGGTAGTTCAAAGATTAATTAAACGAGGTATAATTTAGAAGATTATTATACTTCAATATTTACATTTTTGTTTAAATATTCATGTTACTGCAGTTATCCTTAGCTGTTACAGTTCCTTTAAGTTATAAGCAATAAAAAAAGCGAAGCACACGACACGCAATTTCTCTTGTCAATGCCAAAAGCTAGAAAAGAGCTCTCATTTATTTTCAAAATTAGGTTACAGCCCCCGAGTTACTGCATTAAGGAAAGTATGTAGGAAGAATTTAAAGATTGGCAGGTGATACTTATCTTTCATAAAGAAAGTCAGAGGAACTCAGTGTTCTTTCACTAGCTATAAAGTCTTTAAACTTAAGGTTATAGTGTGATGGTAAGCTGGGAATTCATTAGGCTGTTATAGCACCTTCTGATGTCTCCATGTAGGTATTTGCCGGTTAACCACCAACCAATATAACTTGAAATAGTCCTATAGACACTTGTTGCTTGCTCTTATCTCATTGTATTCACAGTATTAAAAAAAATCATATCTTAGTAGAAGGGCACAAGTTTCTAATAGGAAATAAATCAAAAACTGCTGTCATGTATAACCCTTTCGCTGCAAGAGAGATTGTGTTTTTTTACACACATTAAAGTGCTAATTTTAGGCCAGAAGACACATTAAAATGCTAATTTTAAAGAGGAACTGCAGTCTGCTTACATAATTCATAATAAAAACATCCTTGCCATTCTGAAGTGTCACTCCAAACACTATGCTTATTATTTTATATTTCCTGTGATTCTGTACTTGCCAAATATGCTGCAGAAATCTCCCTCTACTGAGTCTGGCTGCATCCATTTTAACTGTGGGCAGCTGAAGCTGCAGCCTGTTCACTTTCTGGATTTACACAGACACACAGAGGCACACCTCCAGCTCTGCAGCTCTCATTGGCCCTCTTCAGGGCTTTTTTCAGCTGGAACTTGGTGGAACCTCCAGCTCGGGGCCTCTGCTCCCTGCACACCACTATCGCTCTGTGGCAGCCAAGCTATTACATGTAAAAACAGGAGCCGGACTTCTGTGTTTTCAAGTGACAGCTTGGCTCCCTGAGATCTGATGTCCTGAGTGGCTCCCACTGAGTGCAGGATGGGGTGAATGGGGATGCAGGTGCCCGTGGTGTTTGCAGTACATGGTTGAGTTCCTGCACCTATTATCTGAAGAAAAAAGCCCTGGCCCTCTTATGACCCATCCCCCCTCCCTTCCTGGTAAACTCTCACCAGAGTAAGAAAGAGAGCTGTGCATGATGTCATAAGCCTAGGCTTTTCACCAGACAAGAAACAGGAAGAGGGCTGTATAAAGTACAGTATTTACTGGCAGAATTTTTTTTTTACTATCCAAAGTTAAAACAACATGGGCAGAAGATTTAAAAGATGAAAAAATGACTGAAGTTCCGCTTTAAGCAGAAGGTTCGTTAAAACCCCCAAACAATATATATATTTGAAAGTAGGGACCCTGGAAAATAAAACGATAGTAGTAACAATTTTTGATGTCACATGATACTAGCAAAACTATTTACCAAGTGCAAATTTACTGTAAAAATTACAGTATACCAATTTTAGTGCAAAAAAAAAAACCAAATACAATATATTAGCCAATTTTTTGGTAAAATGTAAAATACAAGGTTGTGCCGAAGAAATGGATATCCAACTTGGGAACCTTTAAAATTGTTCATGCCTGTGAAATGGCGACAAACATCAGTACCCAAAACTTTCCATAGGGAACACTTAAAAGGCTTATCAGTTTAGAGTTAACTGTGAATATTGGCCCTAGAATTAAGCCCTGTACACACGATCGGATTTCCTATGGTTTTTAAACCGATGGATTTTTCCATCGGAAAACCGATGAAGCTGACTTCCATCAGTCTTGCCTACACACCATCAGTCAAAAAACCGAGAAAAATTAAGTTCAATGCTTCTGAGCATGCGTCGACTTGATTCTGAGCATGCGTGGGTTTTTTATCCGATGGAGTTCCCCACAGACGATAGTAATTTGCTATCGTTTTTTTAACCATCAGATAAATTTAAAACATGTTCTATTTTTAAACACCGATGGAAAAAAGACTGATGGGGCCCATACACGATCGGTTTGTCCGATGAAAACAGTCCATCGGACTGTTTTCATTGGTAAAACCTATCGTGTGTACATGGCTTCACTGTTCTCACTGTGGCATTTTCGTTCGTAGACACCCCGCTTTGTAAGTTTATGTATGTATATATGTATGTGGGCAAGCTTAAATGTATTTATTTGATTTTTTTTAAGTTCTTGAGTGTACCTTTAATTATTTATACTTTTTTCACTTAACATAGGGAACTCCTATACTATAGCATATGTATATGGACAAGTTCTCTTAATTGAGACATCAGGTAGACCCCTGATGTTTCCCTTGCCCTTCACAAAAGCTAACTGAGCACAGCATAGTTTCTTTGCCAGAAAAAGTGACAGCAAAAACCGGAAGTGACAAAACCCTTTTTTACTTCCATGTTCTTACCAGCTAGGGGAGACTAGTGAACAGATGTTCGCAGGTCTCCTTCCCCTCTATCAGAAATGTTCACAGGTGGAATAGCAGAGCCCAGGAAACATGCCAGGAGGGCAGTGGCATTAAAGAGAAAAGCATGATGTCGATGTAGGTGATCCCAGTATGATATCTTTAACCCCAACTTTACATGCAGTGCTGACCACACACTGCTTACCATTTCAGTGGAGCAATGTCAGCACGTGGAAGGAAGCTAAGGCATGGTCTGTATTGGTGGCAGAATCACCAGATATCTTTTACTATTTACAGCAGTCTGACAATAAAATAACAGGGCACAATAGGGTGGATTTACTAAAGGTAAATAGACTATGCACTTTGCAAGTGTGGTTGCTCCATAGTTTAGTAAATTAGGTGAATCTTCACTTTACAATAAATACCAAAGCACATGCAAGGAAAATAAAATAAAAAATTGCATTTTTGCTTGCACATGATTGAATGATGGAAGTCAGAGGAACTTCCCCACATTTACTAAGCTCTGGAGCAACTGCACTTGCAAATGGCACAGTCTATTTGCCTTTAGTAAATCAACTCCAATGTGCACGTGTGGGCAAGTTCTCCTAGATATAGGGGTTTATTTACTGAAGTCAAACATACTGTGCACTGCAAGTGCACTTGCTTCAGAGCTTAGTAAATAAGGTAAAGTTTCACTTTGAAAAGAATACCCAATCACACGCAGGGAAAATAAAAAACAGCATTTTTGTTTGTACATGATTGGATGATAGAAACCAGCAGGGATTCCCCTCATTTTAGAGCTTCCCTTCAGATCTAGAGCAAATGCATTTAAAGTGCACCTCAAAGTTTATGTTTTTATCACAAATGCACTTTAAATAGTGTATATAAATACAACATCAGCTTGAAGTTATGTTGATGGTCTTCCCAAAAGAGATAAGGAGCTTAAATAATTACATTTGCTGGAGAAAATGTTGCTCCAGGCTTAATCCACTGCTGGTCGTGTCACCAAAAGTGTAGGCATTTGAATATAAGGTCTCAGACCATTTACAATAAAACTTTCTGATGTCACAATCACATGTCTTTACTGTATTGCATAAATGGTTTTGTAGACCCCATGGCTATCTCTATAGCAGTAAGGCAGTAAGTCATAATTTTTGCTTAAAAAAAAAAAAAGCTGAAATAGTATCAACTGTGGCATAAGCCAAAAAGAGTTGGAGTGAAACAGAACAGGAATCAAGGCAATCTGATTCAACAAACACAAATGACATTTTCACATACACATATAATTGCATTCCAAATCATTAAAGCTGATCTCCAGGTTTCCTGTACCTTTAAATAGTTTGTTTGGACCAAGCTGGTCCAAATTAACAATTTCCTTTACTAAGTGCTACATTGGTTTTAAGTGCTATATGAACTGTATGTAGCTGAAGCTACATACAATACACAGTACTGGGTTCCGGTTGTGAGACAGAAACTATCTGTCTCATACCAGGAACAAAACAAAGCTGGTCTGAGTGGTTCTCAGTCATTCATAGGCAGCTCTGTATTCTGTGAATAAAGTTAGAGATTGTGATGCCATCAGCCTACCTCTTCCCATCAGCCAATCAGAGAAAGCATTGTATATATTCACAGAATACAAAGCTTCCTATAAATGGTTCAGCACCACTCAGACCAGCTTTGTTTTGTTCCATGTGTAAGAAGGGAAGTCTTTGTCTCACAGTCAGAACACAGCACTGTGTACTGTATGTATCTTCAGCTACATACAGTTCATATAGCACTTAGAGCCAATGTAGCACTTAGTGAAGAAAATATTTTTTTTGGACCAGCTTGGTCCAAATTAACTATTTAAAGTGACAGAATAACTGGTTGCTAAAAACAAAGGGATTAAACTTCCAGGACAGTGTTTCTCAACTTTTTTTTTAGTCAAGGCACCCTTTAAAATTATGGACAATCTCAAGGCACCCTCTAAAAGTATGGACAGTCTCAAGGCACCCCATTCTAAAATGTAAAAAACTATTCTAAAAGTTTTACATAATACATCAACATCCACACACGTAGGATACCCAATGTTAGAGGTGATTTATTCTTCCAAATCCACTTTTGCACACTGGTACTGGCTAGTAGTCCAATGTTTTTCTTCTCCCTCAGTGTTTCTCCATCACTCAGCTAATGTGACCCCAGTACTGACAGAGAGGGGCAGGGGAGGGTCATTTGTTGTTAGGACACTGGCAGCTAGAAGTTCGTAATGGTGCACAATGAAAACCTGTGGCCCTGTGTAACTAAAAGTCAGGCTTCATCCATCTGCTGGCTTGTATGCAATTTTGGGGCAATTTTTAGGCATTTTGCCAATGGACCCCTGAAGAAACCTCAAGGCACCCCTGGGCGCTCTGGTTGAAAAAACAGAAGTTCAATCAAGGTGTAAGGCATTGCATTCACATCAGCTGTGCTTGTGACCCACAGTGCCACATAAAATATTCATAAATAATCATAATAATAAAATTCTACATGGTGTAAAAAATCAGGAAAGGGTTAAGAAACTTTTTTTTAAATTTGGATCTCCATCAGCAGATAACCATGCATGCAATTTACAAACTGTAAACATTCATTACTGTTGCTAATCTATAGGAATGTAAATCCTACAAAACCACACAAGGGAAGACTGCACAAATATCAAACAAGTAACAGCCCACTGGGTAAAATTTTAGGTTCTCCTGAGGCACCTTTTGCCTTTTGACTTAAAAAGTAACTAAAGGCAAAACCTTTTTTTTTCGTTTTGGATAGAGTGAAGAGGGATTAGAACACCTGTCAGTTTTTATTGCTGCCTGTTCCCCCCAATTAGGGAGATTCATGTTCTCTATTTGTCCTATTTACCATTATCATTAAAAGTGAAAGTAAAATCCAAAATTTTGGGTTGACATTAGAACACTAATAGAGGGAAATATCAGGGCCTGGATCACCTACTGCTGGCACTAAGGTTTCCAGAACTAAAGGGTGCAGTTCTGGTGGCCAGCAGTAGGTGTCTGTCATGGATATGCAGTAATGTTTGTCTGCCATCTTACCTTCCTCCTCTTGTGTTCACCTTAGAGGCCAGACTCTCTCACCTGGCTGCTTTTATAATCTCTCCTCCCAGCCTGGCTCCACCCCAAGCCCTATCACAGAACTCTATATTAACCTGTGCACTGCAAGTCTGCCTTGCTGATCAACATGTTTGTTAAGCATTGTGTGTTTGGGTTCCTGCCTGCCGTGTACTACGTCTGTCTCTGTGTTACGATATTGGCTTGTTCCAGACTATCCATGTCTGCTAGTGACCTTGACCTTCGGCTTGTCCTTCATTTATCCATGTCTGCTTGTTGCCCTGACCTTGGCTTTTTCCCTCACTATGCTTTTATCCTGTGCTGCTGCTTCCCCTCTATCCTCTTTACCCTACGGAGCGTGAGCTAGGGGACTCTGGGGGCCGCGACCTGGACCCAGCTGCAGCGTAGGCCATCCTCACCACTAGAGGCTCTGGTGAAAACCTGCTGGATCTTAGACTCCACACTCTGGGGAATCTTGGGCTCTAGCTTCCTGTGGATCCCTGTTGTGCTCCACTGGTCCCACTTTACACAACCACCTACTGTCCCATCCACAGCAGTCAGCCATAGGGTTCACTACCTTATGGTGCACACCTGACCCCCAACGGGGTGCATCTGTGATCTGTCCACAGGTGACCTGACAGTGTCTCCAAGCAGCCATCAGATCTCAGTAGTTAAGATCTAATTGCAGATGCTGGGAAGGTATTTACCTCCTCCCTAAATTCAGTGTTGCCTGAAGTGATAACTCCAGAGGAGTAGCAGAGTGTGTTTTAAGATGTAAGCATTCTTATGCTGTGTGTGAGAAATAACTTGTTAAAGTTACAATTTTGTGAATACAAATTGTATTTACTTTTACTTACTTTTATTTACTTTGCATTTTCCAAAGAATTGTGGGAAAGAATTACAACTTAAAAAAAACTAAACAAGCCTCTTACTATATACCTTGGACTGTCTACTTTCCAAAAAGGAGTCACGTGGGGGTGTTTGTACTGACTTGGCATTTTAGGGTCTCAAGAAATTAGATAGTCTGTCAGTACATCAGGATTGATACATTTTCAAATATATATATATATATATATACAGTGGGGCAAAAAAGTATTTAGTCAGCCACCAATTGTGCAAGTTCTCCCACTTAAAAAGATGAGAGAGGCCTGTAATTGTCATCAACTATGAGAGAAAAAATGTGGAAACAAATCCAGACAATCACATTGTCTGATTTGGAAAGATTTTTTGCAAATTATGGTGGAAAATAAGTATTTGGTCAATATCAAAAGTTCATCTCAATACTTTGTTATATATCCTTTGTTGGCAATGACAGAGGTCAAACGTTTTCTGTAAGTCTTCACAAGGTTGTCACACACTGTTGCTGGTATGTTGGCCCATTCCTCCATGCAGATCTCCTCTAGAGCAGTGATGTTTTGGGGCTGTCGCTGGGCAACACGAACTTTCAACTCCCTCCAAAGGTTCTCTATGGGGTTGAGATCTGGAGACTGGCCAGGACACTCCAGGACCTTGGAATGCTTCTTACGATGCCACTCCTTCGTTGCCCGGGCGGTGTGTTTGGGATCATTGTCATGCTAAAAAAAACAGCCATGTTTCATCTTCAATGCCCTTGCTGATGGGAGGAGGTTTGCCCTCAAAATCTCACGATACATGGCCCCATTCATTCTTTCATGTACACGGATCAGTCGTCCTGTTCCCTTTGCAGAGAAACAGCCCCAAAGCATGATGTTGTCACCCCCATGCTTCACAGTAGGTATGGTGTTCTTTGGTTGCAACTCAGCATTCTCTCACCTCCAAACACGACGAGTTGTGTTTCTACCAAACAGTTCTACTTTGGTTTCATCTGACCATATGACATTCTCCCAATCCTCTTTTGGATTATCCAAATGCTCTCTAGCAAACCTCAGATGGGCCCGGACATGTACTGGCTTAAGCAGGGGGACATGTCTGGCACTGCAGGATCTGAGTCCCTGGCGGCGTAGTGTGTTACTGATGGTAGCCTTTGTTACGTTGGTCCCAGCTCTTTGCAGGTCATTCACTAGGTCCCCCCCGTGTGGTTCTGGGATTTTGCTCACCGTTCTTGTGATCATTTTGACCCCACGGGGTGAGATCTTGCGTGGAGCCCCAGATCGAGGGAGATTATCAGTGGTCTTGTATGTCTTCCATTTTCTAATTATTGCTCCCATAATTGATTTCTTCACACCAAGCTGCTTGCCTATTGCAGATTCAGTCTTCCCAGCCTGGTGCAGGTCTACAATTTTGTTTCTGGTGTCTTTCGACAGCTCTTTGGTCTTCACCATAGTGGAGTTAGGAGTGTGACGGTTTGAGGTTGTGGACATGTGTCTTTTTTATACTGATAACAAGTTCAAACAGGTGCCATTAATACAGGTAATGAGTGAAGGACAGAGGAGCCTCTTAAAGAAGAATATACAGGTCTATGAGAGCCAGAAATCTTGCTTGTTTGTAGGTGACCAAATACTTATTTTCCACCATAATTTGCAAAAAACAATCTTTCCAAATCAGACAATGTGATTGTCATTTTGTCTCTCATAGTTGAGGTTTACCTATGATGACAATTACAGGCCTCTCTTATCTTTTTAAGTGGGAGAACTTGCACAATTGGTGGCTGACTAAATACTTTTTTGCCCCACTGTGTGTGTGTATATATATATATATATATATATATATATATACATATATATACACCATACAAATATACAGTATATACACCAGTTTGTAGACTCTAACTTGCACACAGACTAATTCACATATACTGATTTGGGTTATTTTTACCTAAGAAATGTAGCAGAACTAATTTTAACCTAAACTTATAAAGCAAGGTAATTTATTTTCAAAATTTTATAACAAAAACTAAGAAAAAATGTAATTTGGGTACAGTGTTAGGTGCCTGAGTAACTGTCATTCAAAGTGTGACAGCACTGAAAACTAAAAAGTGGCCTGGGCAGGAAGCTGGTGAAAGCGTCTAGCATTGAGGTGGTTAAGTACCTTACAGATGCACAATTGATAAAGCAGTTTAGCCGAGGTGCCTGCCAACATGAAACCCGAAGACAGCACGTTTTCTTTTGTGGGTGGTCCTTTACCTGGGACTCACACACTAGACAGTTGTTGTATTCCTATTAATAGTTACATTAATTACAGAAAACAATGGATAGATCATAGAATTGATTGTTTCAAAAGATCTTTCAGTTGAAATTGATTGTTCAACAAAATAAAGGTTGATTTGGCTCTCTTTCTCTGGATTTTCCAATAGGGCCAACTGACTAAATCAACTGATTCGTTTAATCAACATATAAAAGAGTTTTTATTTAATGTATCAATCTTTTATACGATCAGTCACATCAGTGAATTAGTATTTTACAAAGGTGATTCAACATTTCTTTATACAGAAACATCTGTCTTTGTATTGCACATTATACTTCATGCGATATTTCCAATGTGGCATTGGAATGCTTTGCTGGGGTTTTTTGCCTTCCTCTGGATCAACTGTGGGTATAGGATTGTGTATATGGGATTGTATGATATATATATATATATATATATATATATATATATTCTTTTTTTTCCCTTTTATAGGCTGAACTAGATGAACTTGCGTCTTTTTTTTCAATCTGACTAACTATGTGGCAGATTAAATATATTACTGGGTAAAGCAGCATAGGTATGAGACATTGATGAACCCATAATATCATTTGTGAAGATAATGCCGCGTACACACGATCGTTTTTAATGTCATTTTCAAAAACAACGTTTTTCTCGACGTGATTTTTCTTGTTTCCTCTCAAGCCTGTCTTGCATACACACGTTCATTAAAAAAAACGCTCGAGCAAAGCGCGGTGACGTACAACACGTACGACGGCACTATAAAGGGGAAGTTCCGTTCGAATGGCGCCACCCTTCACGTTAATAAAGTTTGTTGAGCGACGATTCGCGCTTTTCAGCCTTGTGCTTTTCAGTCCGTTACAGCGTGACGAATGTGCTATCTCCATTACGAACACTAGTTTTACCAGAACGAGCGCTCCCGTCTCATACTTGATTCTGAGCATGCGCCTTTTTTTTCCCCTCGTAAAAGCATTCGCACTACCGTTTTTCACGTCGTTAAAAAAAACGACGTGAAAAAATAGAGCAGGTTCTCATTTTTTTTGGCCATTTTTCACGTCGTTAAAAATGCTCTGGAGCCTACACACGATCGTTTTTAATGCCCAATTAAAAAAATGGCATTTTTAACGACGTGAAAAACGATCGTGTGTACGTGGCATAAGAAGCGTGCTATTGGAACAGAAACTGTATGGAAAAAGTAATTTGTGTAAGGAGGAAATAATCTGTCAAGATTATAACCGGAAGCTTTGGTAATTGTTACAAGAATGACCTATTCATGATTACAGATGGTTTGGTTGTGACCATTTTTAATTATAATCCCTTTAAAATTGTGTAGGGGACAATACAAGAAACGGCATACGGTAAAAATACACAAATATTCCAATCTGAATGGCTAGCATTAGACGAGTGTTCACCATTTCACCTCAATGGCAGTTTTCGGTGTATGGAAAAGGATTCTGTAGAAAATGTCAATATGTTTTGCAAATGCATGTCTCACGTGTAAGATTCACTAACATAGTCTTGATACGTGTCAGTGCTGATGTGAAGGAAAAGCAATAAGTCTTCTCATTGTATTCATAATAGTTGATTAAGAATAAAGTGACGATTATTCACGGTCAACCATCAAGAAAAACACATAAAGCAACTTCAGGAAAGCAAAGCAATGTGTGTTACCATGGAGACCAGCAGTCATGTTTCTCACCATGATCATCATGGGTAACACAAGATCCCAATGAAAAATACATTTATAAAAAAAAAAAAAAAAAAATCGAAATTCTCTAATGTGCAATAATTTACTTCTACAGGATAAAAAAAAATTCACCTTCTCCACAGATCAGCAGGCAATTAACCTTAATTGAATATATGGTATTTCTTTTAAAGAATATATGTAAATGTGAGAAGGTTAATGTAAATAATGTGTTAACATCTTGAAAACATTCAAATATCCACTAGATGGAGAACAAAACCTTTATGTAAAAAGAGGACCATAAAAATAGTGCAGAACGCACTTTAAACTTTTTTTTTTTTTTTTTTTCAGGTAAGCTTTAGACTACAAAAAGAACGCAGGTGACAGATTCTATTTAGCTTGTGATAGGTGTATATTTCTATAATCAGTAGGAATAGTAAACATGGAAAATATAATCTAAAAAATCTCCAAACTGCTGAGCTCATATGTAAAATTTGCAGATTTGTTTTCCCAGCAAAATTGTTTTCTGCATCTCCTCCTTTTCCTGCACCATTGCACATAACATCACATATATGAATTGCATAGTTTAGCCTTTGGTAAGCTGTGCGTTAGGCTGAGCTCTCCATGGTGACGATTCTTCATTCTATAAACTACGACATATGAAATGTTTTCTATTATTTCTGCCTTCTATTTAGTATACTTGGTCTATTATAGTGGTATGGAAGCAGCCTAGGGTATTATTATATTTGTATATGTAAATGTGCAAATCAAATTATTAATAATTGGTTGAACTATATGGACTTTATCTTTTTTTTAAACTGACTAGTAAGTATGTAATTGGAAAAACTGAACTGAACTGTATCACATAACATCTCATAAAGCTGTATAAGGATTCATAATTACTGCACTTTAACACTGTAACTTAAAGTGGCTGTAAACGATCACCTTATAAAACAACCCATTCAGTTTAAAATAGAAATGAAAGGCAAAACATTTTTGTATAGATACAAAAAAAATATTATAAATACCTTTTTTTCCCTTTTTGATCACATTCCCTCTGTTCTAAGCTGCATAAGAGCTGGGGGAGGAGAAGCAGCAGTACACTAAGCTTGCCATTAAATTGCTGTGCAGCCTGGGCGTGTCAGGACAAGTCTGATCATTGGAGGAGAGTACACGGAGTTCCTAGCATAGCTAGAGAACTGACATCAGTGTGCTATCCTGCTTAGTGTGGTCAGTTTTTAATAGGAAAGCAGAGGGACTGACAGGAACACCAGGGATTTCACATAAAGGAAGCAATACAAAGAGAAGCGGTTACTTTCTCACACAAGTACATGGTACTGCAGGCACATATCAGGAATATAAAGTGTTGGGGTAACAAACGCCTTAAGCCCACTGTTTAGGGATTTGGGAAATAAAGTGTAATGCCTCGTACACACGATCTGTTTTCCCGACAGGAAAACCGTGTTTTTTTTTCAGCAGGAAAACTGCTCAAACTTGTGTTGCATACACACGGTCACACAAATCTTGTCTGAAATTCTGAAAGTCAAGAATGCAGTGACGTACAAAACGTAGGACGAGCCGAGAAAAATTAAGTTCAATAGGCAGTTCGGCTCTTCTGCTTGATTCTGAGCATGCGTGTTTTTTTTTTGCGTCGTAATTGCATACAGACAAGCGCGATTCCCGATAGGAATTTTTCCTGTCACGAAAATTGAGATCCTGCTCTCAATCTTTTCTTGCCAGGAATTCTGACAGAAAAAGTGTGATGGGGCATATACACGGTCGGAATTCCTGCCAAAAATCTCACATCACACTTTTCTTGTCGGGAAAACTGATCGTGTGTACGAGGCATGAGGCATCAAAAGTAACAAAAGCATAATTATTTGCTCCCTATACTAGGCCTGCTTGCCAGTTTTTCTGGAAACTTAAAGTATTACTAAACCCGGGACCCTGCATTCACTATATCTGGTCTCCCACAGTACACAGAACATGGAAATGCAATTATTTTAGTAAATTTAAACTGCTAAATACCTTTTCTCATCAGCAGTATATAGCAGTGTCAGACCAAGCACTGGTTAAAGCCTTTAAGAGGAGATTTCATTCTCCTTTGACTGACCTTTGAGGCTGCAGGACCAATGACCCTCTGTTTGGACAGTGCTGATTGGTCCTGTGCTGATCACATGCTCCCTTTCTAGCAATACACACCAAGCTGACCATGTGCAGAGTGACCCCAAGGCTCTGTACTATCAGGAGATGGATTGGGGACTGTGGGAGAAGGGGAGGATCTGTGCATACAGGATCAAACAGTCTTTTTTTTTACACAACGCAGAGGATTAACCCCTTAGGCTCCGCAGTGAGTATACCAAGCATGCTTTACTGCATATACAGACTGATTTTACTGTTGTGGATTTAGTAACACTTTAAATGTTTGACACATCGCACATGCTACATTCAGTTTCTAAGATGTGCCCAGTGATCAGTAAGATTTCCAACATTCATGACTAAGATGAGAAATTTTGATCTTCATTTAATAATTCGGCACATAAAGCAATGTTAGCCCCGGACCATTTTGGCTGGTTAAAGACCAGACCCCTTTTTGCGATTCGGCACTGCGTCGCTTTAACTGACAATTGCGTGTGGCTCACAAACAAAATTGACGTCCTTTTTTTTTCCCATAAATAGAGCTCTCTTTTGGTGGTATTTGATCACCTCTGCAGTTTTTATTTTTTGTGCTATAAACAAAAATAGAGCGACAATTTTGAAAAAAAAATACATATTTTTTTACATTTTGCTATAATAAATATCCCCAAAAATATATAAAAAAAACGTTTTTTTTCCCTCAGTTTAGGCCGATACGTATTCTTCTACATATTTTTGGTAAAAAAAATCACATTAAGCATTTATTGATTGGTTTGCGCAAAAGTTATGGTGTCTACAAAATAGGGGGTAGTTTTATGGCATTTTTATTAATATTTTTTTATTTTTTTACTAGTAATGGCGACGATCTGCGATTTTTATCATGACTGCGACATTATGGCGGACACATCGAACACTTTTGACACATTTTTGGGACCATTGTAATTTTTCAGCGATCAGTGCTATAAAAATACACTGATTACTGTGAAAATGACACTGGCAGTGAAGGGTTTAACCTCTAGGTGGCGCTGTAGGGGTTAAGTGTGACCTAATGAGTGATTCTTACTGTAGGGGGCCGTGGCTTGGCGTGTGACGTCACTGATCGTCGTTCCCTATGACAGGGAACAGACGATCACTTACATGCCACTAGGAAGAACGGGGAAAGGTTTGTTTGTTTGTTTACACTTACCTCTCCCCATTCTTCAGCTCTGGGACACCGCGGGCGCGGTCATGGATCTTCGGGGATGTGTACAAAATATGACATTCACCAAAAACTCACCACAGGTGTATCTTGAATACATGAATTTTCAATGACAGTGATTGATTTACTTACAATATTGTTTTCAGAATGTCACATTCACTGCTTTATAACTATACTGTATGTGGAGTTGGTGGTATCACAGAGCAGGTTGGATCTCTCTGCTTTTTCAAGTTACGAATATAATAATGAATATAATAACTTAAATAACATTGGAGCTGCCATTGCTGTGTATAAAGTACCAGGGTTGTTATCTTTATCCAGGGTTTACTCATGAGTCTCTGGCCTGCAAAAAATGTATTCAAGTTAGAGTCATAACGGACAACATACTTATTCCTGGTCAGTTACTCAGTAAGAAGTCATGTCAGAGTCAAAACAACTGCCCCGAAACTTGATCTTTTTAACAGGTCAGCAATTATTTCTTCCATAAATCAATCTTAGCCAGTTCCCAACAAAACAACAAAGTCAGGAATCCAACATGCATTTTATTAGAGGCACTTTGCTAGTAACATGTGGTGTTGCACTAAATGCATGTATTCCCTCAATGGTCAGCAGCGGTGGCTGGTGTTTTTTTGGGGGGCGGAGGGGGTGGCAAACTTCCACCCCCCCGGGCGGCCAGCCAGTGGCACAACCCCCGCCCGCATGCTGTCTGCCAGTCGGTCTGGCACTTACACCATCTAGGTGGCGGGTGGCACTGGCAGGCATCGGGCATCTGGCAGTGGCTCCAACATCCTCTTCTCCATCACGGTGACTTCTGCCGTGCGTCTCCTCCCCTCCTCCTAGGCGTCCAACAAGATCGCCTGTCCTTTCAGCCAATCGGGTGAGGGGTCTCAAGACCGCTTCCTGATTGGCCGGGAGGAGGTTCAGTGTTACAAAAAGCGAATAATAATTTGCTATTGTAACACACCTGGGTGGGCTCGTTCGCATTCTCTGCATGCCAAGCCCACCCTATTTTGAAGCCAATTAGAGCCTCTGGCTCTAATTAAGTGCTTCAAAAAAACAGACCCCGTTGGCATTCATGCATCCAGCCTCCTGCATAGGGGCCGGACGCATGGATAGGGGGGTGGCACACGTGCACCCTTAATGGACAGGCCACCCCTGATGGCCAGTCTATTGCAGCTACTTATTTATTCTTGAGTAGGATGCTCCAATGTTGCAGTGACATGGAAAAATCAACTTGGCTTGGAAAGTAGCATTTTTTTTTTAAATATTCCACAATGATCCTTGAGCCAAAAGTGAACCACTCTTTGTTTTGATTGGTCCACTTAAAGTCACTTAATGTCATATATGAAAATCTATTTCACCAAGATTCAAGTACCGTCTGTTTTCAAAGCAGCTGTGGAGGTTAAAAATTCTACTCCTGAAAATGTATAATCTCAAAAGATTTATTTTCTTGACCCCTTTCCCCAAAAGGACGTACCCACATGTCCTCTGGTTGAAGCGGGTATACCGGGGAAATGGCTGCATCTGCAGTAGTGATGAGCCGAACACCCCCGGGTTCGGTTCGCACCAGAACCCGCGAACGGACCGAAAGTTCGTACGAACATTAGAACCCTATTAAATACAATGGATGCGAACGTTCGAATTCTAAAGTGCTAATTATAACGACTATTATGCATGTTATTGTCCTAAAAAGGGTTTGGGAACCCGGGTTCTGCACCAGGGGACATGTATCAATGCAAAAAGAAGTTTTAAAAACGGTCGTTTTTCGGGAGCAGTCATTTTAATGATGCATAAAGTGAAAAAAAAAAAGTCAAATATTCCTTTAAATATCGTACCTGGGGGGTGTCTAAAGTATGCCTGTGAAGTGCCACGTGTTTCCCGTGTTTAGAACTGTCCCTGCACAAAATGACACTTCTAAAGGAAAAAAAAGCCATTTAAAACTGCTTGCGGCTTTAATGTAATGTCTGGTCCCGGTAATATGGATGAAAATCTTTAAGAAAAATGGCATAGCTACCCCATGACCCCCCCCCCTACCCCAGCCCATTACCAGCCCCTTTGGGTCTTGTATGGATATTAAGGGGAACCCCGCACATAAAATAAAAAAGGCCCTATATACTCTGAACAGCCGTATACAGGCGGTGCATACAAGACAGGGACTGTAGGTTTGTTCTTATGTAGAATCTGTTTGTAATTTTGAACAGGTACATTGTTGAAGTGTAGCTCCAGCCCAAAAATCTATTTTTAAACTTTTTGGAAAACATAGGTAAGGGTTATCACCCCTGTAACATTTGTTTTGCTGTCTGTGCCCCTGTTCAGAACATTTCACCTCACTTTCCGTCCCAATGACAACTGTTTTTGAAATGTGGTGTTTTTCTTGAAACAAGGATTGCTGATAAAGCATCAGTACAGAGGAGACACCTTTCTCCCATATTTATTCTTACAGGAGAGAATTTTCCTTCCTAGTGGTAGATTTCCTCTCACTTCCTGTTGTCTTCTTGCGTTTGCAAGTAGGAGTCATTTGTAAGTTGGATGTTTGAAAGTAGGGACCTGCCGTATATACTCTGCAGAAATAGGCCCCTTAGTTGTTGGTGTTGGCACAACACTGTAAGCACTCACAGTTACTCTTGGTTGGTGCTGGAACGCCCTGCTGTCAACTATTATATCAGGAATTGTAATTACATATAATTGTTGAACAGTGGTAGTAAAAATTGGGCCTTTGATGGTGGTGCTGGTGCCACAACACTGTAAGCCCTGACAGTTACTCTTGGTGGGTGCAGCAATGGGCCCTGCTGTGAATTATTAGATCAATAATTGTAATTGCATGCCCCTGTTGAACAGGGGCTGAAAAATTGGGCCTTTCGTGGTGGTGGTGGTGGTGGTGTTGCCACAACACTGTAAGCCCTCAGAGTTACTCTTGGTGGGTGCAGCAATGGGCCCTGCTGTGAATTATTAGATCAAGAATTGTAATTGCATGCCCCTGTTGAACAGGGGCTGAAAAATTGGGCCTTAGGCACTGGTGGCACAACACTACAACCCCTCACAGATACGTTACTTGGAGCACAGCAATGAGCCCTGTTGCAAAGTATTGCTTCAAAAATTGTAATGACACGCCCCTGTTAAACAGGGGCTGAAAAATTGGGCCTTAGGCACTGGTGCCACAACACTCCAACCCCTCACAGATACTGTACTTGGAGCACAGCAATGAGCCCTATGGCAAATTATTGCTAAAAAAATTGTAATTACACGCCCCTGTAAAACAGGGGCTGAAAAATTGGGCCTTAGCCACTGGTGGCGGCACCCATAAACAAAAATGATCTTCCAAGCTATCATCATCAATCGTATCATTGAGGACTCGGAGGAGGAGGATAGCCAGTCAACATAACAGCACAGGCACTCAGCATCAGCATCAGTCTTGAAGGGATGTGACATGTTAAAATCAATTAGTCTGTTATATCAGCATCAGGTGTGTGGTAACTGGTGGTGATCCAAGACTGGTTCATCTTGATGAAAGTCAGTCGATCAACCGAGTCGGTGGACAGGCGCACCCTGTGATCCGTGACAAATCCTCCAGCAGCACTGAATGTGCGTTCCGAAAGAACGCTGGATGCAGGACAGGCCAGTAGCTCAATTGCATACTGTGCAAGCTCTGGCCAGTGATCCATCCTCAAGACCCAGTAAGCCAGAGGATTTTCGGTGGGGAAGGTGTCCAAGTCTGACCTTGCCCCTAGATATTCCTGCACCATGTTTATCAGACGCTGGCGATGGTTGCTGGAACCGATCATACTTTGGGGCTGCGGACTAAAGAATTGTCTGAACGCATCGGTCAGACGGCCACCTTCCCCACCGCTCCTTCTTTGACTGGCCGAAGCCTCAGCAACTCGTTGTCCAGGACCAGGAGTTTGTAACCTCCCAGTCTCTGGGAACGCGTTGCACAGACCTTTCTGCAAGGCCTCCCGGAGTTGTCTCATCCTCTGCTCCCTCTGCGAAGGTAACATAAGGTCCGCAACCTTACCCTTGTACCGTGGATCAAGGAGAGTGGCCAGCCAGTAATGGTCCCTCTCCTTGATCCGAAGAATACGAGGATCCTTCCGCAGACTTTGCAGGATCAGGGAGGCCATGCAGCGTAGGTTTGCTGAGGCATTCGCTCCGGAGTCCTCTGGGTCACTAAAGACGACATGATCCGCAGCCACCTCCTCCCAGCCACGTACAAGTCCACTGGTTTCTTGGGACTGTAAATCATCCCTAAAAGACTGCTGCTGATGATGCTGAGTGCCAGCCTCCACCTCCATGCTGACACAATCCTCCTCCTCCTCCTCCTCCTCTTCCTCTTCCTGTGCGATGGGTGGGACAGAAGGAACACTGTCTGGGTAAAGGGGGCCTTGAGAGGCAAGGAAGTCCTCCTCTTCCTGCCTCTGTTCTGCCTCAAGTGCCCTGTCCATTATTCCACGCAGCGTGTGCTCCAACAGGTGGACAAGAGGTACAGTGTCACTGATGCATGCACTGTCACTGCTCACCATCCTCGTGGCCTCCTCAAATGGTGCCAGGACAGTGCATGCATCCCTGATCATGCCCCACTGGCGTGGAGAAAAAAAACCAAGCTCCCCTGACCCTGTCCTGGTGCCGTAGTCGCACAGGTACTCATTGATGGCCCTCTGCTGCGTGTGCAGCCGCTGCAGCATGGCCAACGTTGAGTTCCACCTGGTGGGCATGTCACATATAAGGCGGTTCTTGGGCAGGTTCAACTCCTTTTGCAGCTCAGCCAGGCGAGCACTGGCATTATAAGATCTGCGGAAATGCACACAGACTTTCCTGGCCTGCCTCAGGACATCCTGTAAGCCCGGGTACCTGCCCAAGAACCGCTGCACCACCAGGTTAAGGACGTGAGCCACACAGGGCACATGGGTCAGTTGTCCCTGTCGGAGGGCGGAGAGGAGGTTGGTGCCATTGCCGCAAACCACCATTCCTGGCTTAAGCTGGCGTGGCGTCAACCACCTCTCGGCCTGGCCCTGCAGAGCAGACAGGACCTCTGCCCCAGTGTGGCTTCTGTCCCCCAAACACACCAGCGCAAGCACGGCATGGCATCTTTTTGCCTGCGTACTTGCGTAGCCCCGTGAACGGCTACGGAGCACCGCTGGTTCATAGGACAAACCACAGGAAGAGGCCATGGAGGAAGAAGAAGAGGAGGGGGTGGAGGAGAGAGGTGTGTCACAACCAGTAGTAGCATTTTGGAGGCGTGGCGGTGGAACAACCTCCAACACTACTGCACCTTGTCCTGCATCCTTCCCAGCTGCCAAAAGAGTGACCCAATGGGCCGTGAAAGAAAGGTAACGTCCCTGTCCATGCCTGCTGGACCATGAGTCAGCGGTAATATGCACCTGACCGCCCTGTCCAGCGAGGCCAAGACATTGCCTTCCACATGCCGGTAGAGAGCCGGAATAGCCTTCCGTGAGAAAAAGTGGCGTTTGGGAACCTGCCACTGAGGAACCGCACATTGCACAAACTCACGGAAGGGGGCCGAGTCTACCAACTGAAAAGGCAGCAGTTGAAGCGCTAGCAATTTAGCCAAGCTAGCATTCAACCGCTGGGCATGTGGATGGCTGGGAGTGAACTTCTTTCGACGGTCCAGCAGCTGGGGCAGGGAAATTTGCCTGCTAGAATCGGACGTCGGTGTACTGCTAGCAGAGTGGCCGCAAGTACTTGGCTGTGACACACCTAATTCTACACCTTCATTCCTCTCAGTGCATGTTTCAGAGAGGACTGAAGTTATAGTGGGGTTGGAGATCCCAGCTGATGCGGTGCAAGGAGAGGTCCGCTTTGTTCTTTGGTGTGGGTCTTTGAGGTAGGCTTGCCAACGAGCTGCATGGCAGGTCAACATATGTCTGGTCAGGCATGTGGTACCCAAGCGGCTGATGTTTTGGCCACGCGATATACGCTTGAGACATATGTTGCAAACAGCAGCTGTGCGATCTGATGCACTAGCCTCAAAAAAGGCCCACACCAAGGAACTTTTTGAATGACGGGCAGAGGCAGCGCCCTGCACAGGCGGAGCTCTGCGGTGTGATTCCGTCGGTGTACTGCCCTTACGCTGGCCACCAAAGGGCATCCTGCCTCGTTGGAGATGTGCCTCCTCCTCATCCTCCTCCTCTCTCCTATTAGGCACCCACGTGGAGTCAGTGACCTCATCATCCCCTCCCTCCTCATCACTGGAGCCAATCTGGCAGTATGCTGCAGCTGCTGGAACATGACTGCCAGATTGGTGTCCTTCTTGAGCATCCCCTCTGTCTGCTCTCACGCTACTGCCTTCCTGTAGCTGGGTTTCATCATCAGACCCTTCGAAACGCTGGGCATCCTCCTGGAGCATGTACCCAACACTGTGCTCAAACAGTTCGGGGGACTCCTCAGGAGGAGGACATGGTGGGTCTAGGGAAGGAGTGACTGATGATGAGTCTGACATTGATACCAGGGAAGAGGACGCTTTGGCAGCTGCTTTGCCAGTACCCTGAGCCTGGGTGAGAGAGGATGAGGAGGAGGAGGAGGGCTTGGTCATCCACTCTACCAAGTCTTCGGCATGATGTGGCTCAACATGTCCAGCTGCCGAAAAGAAGGACAAGCGTGTCCCATGGCCATGTGCTGATGACAATGCACCGCGTCCACGACCAGCACTGTTGCCCCCAGACACAGAGCCTGCTTGCCCTCTTTTATTGCCTCCTGACTGTCTGCCTCTCCTTGTTTGCCTTCCAGACATTCTAATAGATGGCCTGCAGGGAGATGGGAAAAAAGCAATAAGGGCTACCTTCAGGTGTCCTTCTCTGTCCCTTTACTTAAGGATTTCTAAATATGGTTGAGGATTATTGCTTTTGCACAGAATAGCACAACGACAATTTCCCTGACTGTCCAAAAAACAAGGATTTCAAAGATGGTTGATGAGGAATGCTTTGGCACACTATAGCACAAGGAGAATTCCCTCACTTTCCTTCTTTGTCCCTAGAAACAAGGACTGGCACAGTGAAAGAAACTGACACTCTCCCTACCTACAGTTTTCTGTCCCTAGAAAAAATGTTTTTTTAAAGCACACTATAGCACAAGGAGAAATCCCCTCACTTTCCTTCTTTGTCCCTAGAAACAAGGACTGGCACACTGAAAGAAACTGACACTCTCCCTACCTACAGTTTTCTGTCCCTAGAAAAAATGTTTTTTTAAAGCACACTATAGCACAAGGAGAAATCCCCTCACTTTCCTTCTTTGTCCCTAGAAACAAGGACTGGCACAGTGAAAGAAACTGACACTCTCCCTACCTACAGTTTTCTGTCCCTAGAAAAAATGTTTTTTTAAAGCACACTATAGCACAAGGAGAAATCCCCTCACTTTCCTTCTTTGTCCCTAGAAACAAGGACTGGCACAGTGAAAGAAACTGACACTCTCCCTACCTACAGTTTTCTGTCCCTAGAAAAAATGTTTTTTTAAAGCACACTATAGCACAAGGAGAAATCCCCTCACTTTCCTTCTTTGTCCCTAGAAACAAGGACTGGCACAGTGAAAGAAACTGACACTCTCCCTACCTACAGTTTTCTGTCCCTAGAAAAAATGTTTTTTTAAAGCACACTATAGCACAAGGAGAATTCCCCTCACTTTCCTTCTTTGTCCCTAGAAACAAGGACTGGCACAGTGAAAGAAACTGACACTCTCCCTACCTACAGTTTTCTGTCCCTAGAAAAAATGTTTTTTTAAAGCACACTATAGCACAAGGAGAAATCCCCTCACTTTCCTTCTTTGTCCCTAGAAACAAGGACTGGCACAGTGAAAGAAACTGACACTCTCCCTACCTACAGTTTTCTGTCCCTAGAAAAAATGTTTTTTTAAAGCACACTATAGCACAAAGAGAAATCCCCTCACTTTCCTTCTTTGTCCCTAGAAACAAGGACTGGCACAGTGAAAGAAACTGACACTCTCCCTACCTACAGTTTTCTGTCCCTAGAAAAAATGTTTTTTTAAAGCACACTATAGCACAAGGAGAAATCCCCTCACTTTCCTTCTTTGTCCCTAGAAACAAGGACTGGCACAGTGAAAGAAACTGACACTCTCCCTACCTACAGTTTTCTGTCCCTAGAAAAAATGTTCTTTTAAAGCACACTATAGCACAAGGAGAAATCCCCTCACTTTCCTTCTTTGTTCCTAGAAACAAGGACTCGCACAGTAAAACACACTGACACTCTCCCTACCTATCCTTCTCTTTCCCTAAACTAAAGGAATCCAGGTTAAGCAAGAAAGAAATAAATGTCACTGTCCCTGCCTATGCTTGTCTTTCCCTGCTCCGGAACACACTACACTAGGCCGCCGTGCTGGCGGCCTTTTATAGTGTGGGGCGTGTACTAAACACCCTCAGCAATAATTGGCCACAGGCATCCTGCCTGTGGCCAATCATTGCTCTCCTCGCTGCCGGCGCTGTGATTGGCCAAGCATGCGGGGTCACAGTGCATGCTTGGCCAATCACAGCGCCTGGATGACACTGCGATGGCGTAGTGCATTGTGGGCCGTTCGCGTCACTCGAATTTGGCGCGAACGGCCCAAATCGTTCGATCTTCGTCGAACGATCGAACAGCCGATGTTCGAGTCGAACGTATGTTCGACTCGAACACGAAGCTCATCCCTAATCTGCAGTCATGACTAGGAATGAGCTTTGAGTTCGAGTCGAACCCATGTTCGACTCGAACATCGTCTGTTCGGCCGTTCGCCGAATTTCAAACATTATGGGCTATTCGCGCCAAATTCGAGTGGCGCGTCACTGCCCATAATTCACTGCGGCATCACAGTGCATTGCTGGCTGTCACTACTATGAATAATTCACATATAATTTCATCTTCATCCCAATATTAAACATATTTAAACCTGCTTTACTTGATTGCTTTATTCCATCTCAGAGTGTGCTATTCCTTCTTGGAGATTATATATAATATTCACTTACAGTGACGTTAATTTTTCCAATTTTCTTCCCCTTCTTTTAGTATATTCCTTTCTATATGTTCTTAAATGATAGAACAATAATGAAAATATTTTATAGGGTTCTGGGAGGATGAATTGTCTTTTTGGTCATTTGACCTTTTTAATTCTTTGTTGAACATCAGTAAAAAAAAATCACATTTTAGAGCTTCAAAGAGCTTGACCACTTACATACAAACGCACCTGTTAGTCCTCTGCACCTCTGAGTGATGGCCGATGATGCATAACTACTTCCACACATGCCTGGGATATCTATCCCCATGACTAAGCTCCGAGGGTCGGAGTGAAATGCATTAGTGGCGTAGCCTGGCAGAGTCAAGGCTGAGGTTGCCATTCATACACTCATCTTGGGGACAGCATGTATGTGCAGCTACAGGGAGTCCTTTTCCAAGCTCAAGTGATTGCAGGAGCTGGGATGAGCTCCCTCCCGTGGCAGCACTCCCAGCTTAGGATTCATACCCCACTCCAGAGAGCCTCAGCGGCACACCAAGTAATGTTGGGTCACACTAAGCCCCTTTCACATGGACACTGTCAGGCAGCAAAATCAGGAGGTTGAGGCATGTTTTTAACTCACCTCAGCCACCCGTTAATAGCAGAAAATGTCTGCAGGAGCCCTTATATACATTGTAATGGTTGCAAAGCTGTGCTTCATGGTGTGGCAAATATATAATATATATATATATATATATATATATATATATATATATATGGCACGTGCCTGATCACCTGGTAACTGAAAACCAGCCACGGCTGACAAAGTGATCCACTGCATATTGAAGGTTAGCAGCTGTGCCCTTGTGAAAGAGTCCTTAATCTTCTAGCATTAAGGGCTTGTTTACACTTGCTTCAAAACATGACTTCGGACATGCTTTTTTAAAGCTCTCTAAACGCCAGTACAAGCACCTGTCAATAAGTAAAATGGTTAGCTTACAGTCCTGTTTACACCTTGCTTTTGCTTTGCCCCATGTCCCCATGTCACTTTAGTGGTGCTTCAAAGCATCTTCAAAGCCTCCATAGAAGTCTTTAGCTTTGCCTTTGTTTTGGAGGTATTGCAGGTATGGGATATCAACACACACACACACACACAGGGCATCTGCCAAGCTTCATCAAAGCTTTAAAAAAGCACCACGAAGCATCATCAAAGCACCACCAAAGCACCAACGAAGCAGCATCGAAGCACCACCGAAGCATTGCAGAAGCACCACTGAAGCATCAAAAACACATCAAAAAAGCATGTTGAAGCGATAAGCACTTTAATGTGTCTTGAAGTTGAAGCAAATGTAAATGAGCCCTGTGAACCCATGCAGGGCAAAGCAACAGGCTAATGTTCATGCTGAATGGCCATTTATAAGCACTAGCAATTTCATGTGGGAACAAGAATTAGTCACATGCCCTCCCATACTTGAAATTACTGCATTATTATCGTTACGCATAATATCTGAAGAGAAATTAAGGCAGCTAAATTACAAAACCAAACAATAGCTTTTATTATTGGTCACTTATAATTAACTAGAGCAGTGTTTCTCAACCGGGGTTCCGCGGAACCCTGGGGTTCCGCGAGAAGTCCCCAGGGGTTCCGCCGCGATTCAACATTGTGGCGGATGTATATCCGTCCAATGTTGTTTTCACTGTTCCCAATGCGCGCTGACAGTGAGAACAGTCAGCGCGCATTGATACCCGATGCTCTCTCTGTAGTTCCGGCTCAGAGAACTCAGAGAGCGGAAAGGCAGAGAGCGGGAGTTTTAAAATTCGGCGGGGAGCCAAGCAGTGGTTTTGCTGAGTGGGGGGTGCAGATCGCACCCGGGTGACGCCTGTGGGCAGCGGCATCACACGATCCGCACACCCCTGCACTGATCTGTGTTTCTCACAGCGGAGCGGACTTAAGCCGCCTCCCCGAGTCCTCCCTCCTCTGTTTACATATACACAGGACAGGAGGAGGCAGTCCGAGGAGGGACACCCGCTATGTCTATGCTGCGCTGTTCTGAGGTCTGAATAGTGTATTTTATGGACATGTGCTGGGGGCGCTATGGGAGGGGAGAGGGGGGGACTACTAGCACAAGTGGAGGTATCTATGCTGATGGGTGTCTATGCTAATGGAGGGGGTCTGCACTGAGGGGGGCTTTGCTGATGGAGAGGGGTGTCTATGCTGATGGGGGTCTGCACTGAGGGGGGCTATGCTGATGGAGGGGGGTCTGCACTGGGGGGTGTCTATGCTGATGGGGGTCTGCACTGAGGGGGGCTATGCTGATGGAAGGGGGTGTCTATGCTGATGGGGGTCTGCACTGAGGGGGGCTATGCTGATGGAAGGGGGTCTGCACTAGGGGGTGTCTATGCTGATGGGGGTCTGCACTGAGGGGGGCTATGCTGATGGATGGGGGTGTCTATGCTGATGGGGGTCTGCACTGAGGGGGGCTATGCTGATGGAGGGGGTGTCTATGCTGATGGGGGTCTGCACTGAGGGGGGCTATGCTGATGGAAGTGGGTCTGCACTAGGGGGTGTCTATGCTGATGGGGGTCTGCACTGAGGGGGGCTATGCTGATGGAAGGGGGTCTGCTCTAGGGGGTGTCTATGCTGATGGGGGTCTGCACTGAGGGGGGCTATGCTGATGGAAGGGGGTCTGCACTAGGGGGTGTCTATGCTGATGGGGGTCTGCACTGAGGGGGGCTATGCTGATGGAAGGGGGTCTGCACTAGGGGGTGTCTATGCTGATGGGGTCTGCATTGAGGGGGGCTATGCTGATGGAAGGGGGTCTGCACTAGGGGGTGTCTATGCTGATGAGGGTTTGCACTGAGGGGGGCTATGCTGATGGAGGGGGGTCTGCACTGGGGGTGTCTATGCTGATGGGGTGTGCACTGGGGGTCTATGCTGATGGAGGGGGGTCTACACTGGGGGGTGTCTATGCTGAAGGGGGTCTGCACTGAGGGCGGCTATGCTGATGGAGGTGGTCTGCACTTGGGGTGCCTATGTGGGGGGTCTATGCTGATGGAGGGGGTCTTCTCTGAGGTGGTCTATGCTGATAGGGTTTCTGCACTTGGAGGGAGGTCTATACTGATGGAGGGGGGTTTGTACTTAATGGGGGGTCTGTACTGAAGAGGGACTATAGTGGGTGGAGGGGGGTTGACACCATTTTTTTTCACACCGGGTGACACCAACCCTAGTGACGCCACTGATGGAGAGCGGGGAGCCGGGCATGGAGAGCTAGGCATGGAGAGCGGAGAGCCATGGGACCCGAGAATGAAGACTGGAGGCAGGGAGCACAGAGTGGGAGCCGTGAAGAGAGCCGAGAATGAGGACTATGGAGGCGGAAGCACCAGATCAGAAGGTGAGATCTGTCTCAATGGTAGCAGTAATGCACACTGTGGAGAGGGGGAGCAGAGAAAAGGAGCACATGGCTAGATTAGATAGAAGCTGAGTTCCTGTGTATGTCAGGGGTGAATGCAGACTGCTGGGGGAGGGAAGAGCAGAGAACAGGAGATGAGATCCTGTGTATAACAGCACTGATTGCAGACTGGGGGGGGGGTCAGCGAGTTGAGGCACACAGGCTGAATGTGACAGGAGGTGAGATTATAATAGCTTTATTTTGCCATATTTGTACATAATCCTATTATGATTCAGTCTCATCCAGCCACAGGCCCCTGCAGTCTGCATTCAGTCACTACCATACACAGGATCTCACCTCCTGCAATATTCAGCCATGTGCTCCCACTGTCAGCACTCTTCCTGGTACCACCCTCACAGGTTCAGAGGACCTGGAACTATAGAGCAGGCACCAGGTATTAATGCGCATTGACAGTACTCGCTGTCAGTGCACATTGAAATCAACATTGGTATCATGTGCATATTTTTTCTGCACAGAAATATGCAACATGTATGCATTTCTCTGCAGAGAAAAATACTCAAATGATACCAACATTGTGGTGTGAACAGGGCACATAGAAATCAGTTATTTTCTTTATGTTCTAGCAGAGAGGAAATGTCTCTCTGCACATGACATGGACAAGACCAAAGTAGTCTATGCAGATGAAATCTGCACCATCAATTCTTATGCATGAATGTTGTGAACAAGTCCCAACTGTTCCCGTAGTCTGCTATCCTATTTATCAGTTACAATATTTGGGAGTTTTGTTCAAGTTCAGTAAGGCCTCGTTCACAGCATATGTGCAAAAAATGGAAAATGTGTACAAATTTGACTTGCTTAAAATATTTTCGGCTTGTTGTAACGCAGGTCTCTGCAGGGACATAAAGAAAACAATTGATTTCTATGTGCACTGTTCACACTATAATGTTGGTGTCAGGTGAGTTCTAATTTTTATTCCATTATTTAAAGCTATTTCTACAATAAACGTGGTTATATCTACAGCTTGCTGATCAGATACGATGTTCCGAGAGCTGTAGATCTGAATTTTTTTTTTAGGGGTTCCCCGAGATCTCAGACTTTTTGCCAAGGGTTCCTCCACGGTAAAAAGGTTGAGAAACACTGAACTAGAGATTTTAAAGTGGCAGAATTGTTAAATAACAAAAAGACAATTGTATAATTTGGTAGAGGTTCCCCAAACCCAACCCTCCACTCACACATAACTGGTGATCTGGTGACCAGCGGAATAATGATTAAAGCAAAAGGGGATGTGGAGGAAGCACAGACCCACAAAGCACATGAAGCATTTTACCCTCCAGCAAGGGGAAAAGTGAGTTGAACAGTAGTGACATCACCAAATCTAACTTCAAATCTAAAGACACTAGCAGTCAAACGTGACAGCGCCTTATGATCTTACACTGCATCTTATGATGATCACACAATGCAGATATACAGTTATAAGATGATATAACAGTCATATGCCAGGAAAGTGGAATTGAAGGGAAATTGTAGATTTTTCAGGGTACTACTAACACATCAATATCAAATCTTGAGTATAGGTCCACTTTCATATATACCGTATATACTCGAGTATAAGCCGAGTTTTTCAGCACATTTTTTTGTGCTGAAAATGCCCCCCTCGGCTTATACTCGAGTCACCTTTTTGCGCCTGATCTCCTGTAATTTGGGGACCCTGTACTGGCCGGCCGTATGTTCCCTGGACCCCAAACTTGGCACACATGTATCCCCACTCTTCCTATACAAGGGTGCAAAGTTTGTTGTCCGGAGGACCTACGGCCGGGGAGCATCGATTTTTCAAATCCGGGCACCCCTTCCATAGACTCCCATGTTAAACGGTCATTTCTCTGGTGATTTGGGGACCCAGGACCGGCCGGTCGTAGGTCCTCTGGACTCTAAACTTGGCACACATGTAGCCCCATTTCTCCTCTATATGTGTGCAAAGTTTTTTGTCTGGGGGACCTATGGCTGGGGAGCACCAATTTTTCAAAGCCGGGCACCCCTTCCATAGACTCCTATGTTAAACGTCAGTCTAGTCATGGGCACAGTGAGGCATGGGCACAGCGAGGCATGGGCACAGCGAGGCATGCACATGGACACAGTGAGGCAAAGTGAGGCACAGTGAGGCATGCAGATGGACACCCTAGGCTTATACTCAAGTCAATACGTTTTCCCAGTTTTTTGTGGTAAAATTAGGTGCCTCGGCTTATATTCGGGTCAGCTTATACTTGAGTATATACGGGTGTATATATATGTATGTGTATATATATATATATATATATATATATATATATATATATATATATATAAAAGAAGGCCAATATGTTGGCCTGAATTTATGGTAAGAGCCCGGAGGGGTATTTAAGCAGCCCACTCGCCCACGCTCTTTGTCGGTTCCAGTGCGCAATTCTTTAGGTCACCAGGCCGATTTATATCGCTTTCACTACACACAACTCGTATCAGTTCATGTCCTACCCTACAACCGATTCGTATCGGGTCCATTTTTCCATACCCGTTACAGTCCGATTCAAGTCTAGCGGTGCCATGGTACTATGATCGGATTCATTTTCTCACACCACAAAGCACAACTACAACCGGCTAGGGTCACAGTTTTATTCCTACACATTAAATTTTCTGCTATCCTTTTCTTTCTTGTTGCTACCCAGACACTTGTAACCCGTTGCAACCATGTCTCCTGCAGCACAGACACTTGCAGTTGTTGCAACCATGTCTCCTGCAGCACAGACATTTGCAGCTGTTGCAACCATGTCTCCCGCAGCACAGACACTTGCAGTCGTTGCAACCACGTCTTTAGCATCCCATACACTTGTAACCCATTGCAACCACGTCTCCTGCAGCACAGACACTTGCAGTCTATGTAACCACATCTCCTGCAGCACAGACACTTGAAAATCATTAAGACACTTGCAATCGTTGCAATTACATCTCCAGCAACCCAGGAACTTGTAATACGTCACTGACTACAGACCGCAACATTCCTATGTAGGCCATACCAGACTTTGGGTGCTTGCCCCAGTACGCCCTGGGGCTCTGGGGCTCTGGTATACAGGTTTGTGCTCAGCACAGACAGGCACCCAAGCATCGGTTACCTGGCCAGTCCTCCTGGCTCACCTCGGTTGTCACGCACTCTTTTGAGTTTTCTAAATTTTCACTCTACAGGGTTCAACACAATAGAACCCAGTTGGCTCCTCCCTGAGCCTGTCATTTCTTGCCCTGTACTTCTCCTTTTCCTTGTTATCTGAGTTTTTGTATCCCGCTCTGCTTACTATCCTACTACTACGCCTCTTCTTAACACATGCACCTCCCTTGTTTTGTCTTATAGCCTGAGCCATGTTGCAGGCCGGCAGTGATGACTTCACACCCACCCCTCTGTTACCCTCCGTGGGCTCAGAGAGCGGCAGTGTGCAGTCCCTCGAAAAGAGTGAAAGGAATTGCAAAAGACATAAGATATTTATTCCTGAAAGGAAAATTAGATGACATGGAATGCACGTTTGCAAACATATACTGCCCTAATAGGAATCCAATGGTCTATTTAAGACAGGCCCTGGGAAAATTTAATGAATTTAAAGGGGTAAAGTAATAATGGCAGGAGATTTAAATTACCCCATGGACCCACAACTCGATATTTCGGCCCATGCCTGGAGAAGTGAAGCGTTCCAACTTAAGTCACTTAAAAGAATGCTATACCAACGTCAATTGATAGATAGCTGGAGAATTCAAAACCCTAGAGAGAGATTATACATTCTACTCTTCTGCGCATGGGTCGTATTCAACACTGGATTATATACTGGTAGATTTTTGGAAATAATAGGTAAAACATCTATTGAAGCAATCACTTTATCTGATCATGCACCAGTGACAATGAAAATGGAGATGACAGAGGTACAGAATAAGACAAATTTTTTGAGACTAAATGAGACACTAATACAAGATCAGGAGATAATAGAAAACATAGAGAAAGAATTAGAACAATAAATTAAGATAAATAAGACTTAGGAGTTATCAGAGATCACGGTATGGGAAGCCTATAAGGCCTACATAAGGGGTATTCTGATATCAATTGGGTTTTAAAAAAACAAAGATAGGCTGAATAAAATAAATGAAATAATAAAATAACTATATGAACTAGAACAAAGGCATAAAAAAGGGAAAGGAATGATATACAACATCTGATAGTGCTAAAAAGAGATGAGTTAAACTCGTTAATGGAACAAGAGACAAGGTGAACTTTCAATAAACTGAGTAAAGAAAGATACCAGTGGGGAAATAAATCAGGTAAGTTTCTGGCAAGAGCACTAAGGAAAAAGAAGTCGGTAAGCTTTATAGAAAAAATTAAAAACAGCTCAGGGGAACTGGTGTATTCTACATCAGAAATTGCAAGAGCATTGAAAAAGTTTTATAGTGCACTATACTCAGTAAGATCAACAGGGGAACAAGTAAAAGAATTAGAAAATAAGGAAAATATACAAGCTTATTTACACAAGGCCAAATTACATAAATGAAGTGAGGGAAATATGTTAGATCTAGAGAGACCCATAACGCAAGAGGAAATCTCTACAGCACTAAAGAAGACACAGGAAATAGTCCAGGGCCAGATGGATTCCCAGTAATCTACTATAAAAATGTAAAGACCAATTAGTTCCAAAATGATGTTCCTACTGGAATTCCATAGATGAAGGGATGTAAATAAGGAGAGAATCACTGTTGGCTTATATCACAGTAATACCAAAAGAAGGGAAAGATATAACACAATATGCCAGTTATAGACCAATATCATTATTAAATGTAGACGCAAAATTGTATGCCAAAATATTAGCCACTAAATTGAAGAGATTAATGCCAGACTGGATACATACAGACCAGGTGGGTTTCATACCTGGGAGAGAAGGAAGAGACAACGGAGTAAGAACATTTTTACTCCTACAAAAAATAAATAGTGTAGATATTAAACGAGTGAAGGTAGGAAAAGAGGAACATAAAGTGGCATATGCGGATGATATCTTGTTTTATGTCTCCTGTCCAAGAACAATATTACCAAATATAATGAAAGTATTGAAAGATTATGGAGAACTATCTGACTTAAAAATTAACTCCTCAAAGTCTTAAATCTTAAATATTAATATGGATAAGAAAGATGAACAACAATTACAAGAACAGCATCTGTTTACATGGCAGAAAAAATTTAAATACATACATAGGTGTAAAATTAACAACATCTCCAAAGGACCTATATCAAATTAATTACATACCATTATTAAAAGAGATTAAAAAGGAAATAAAAAAATATCAATGAGGCCACTTTCCTGGATAGGACGTATAAATATTATCAAGATGGGAATCCTGCCAAAAGTTCTCTATAAATTTCACATGCTCCTTATACACATGCCACAGGTGTATTTTAAGACATTAAAGAAGATGATACTTAAGTTCATATGGCAGTACAAAAAAAACGAGAATACAATTTGCAGTACTAAGCAAAGATAAAATACACGGAGGATTAGCTTTACCTGATTTTAAAAGATATTACAATGCAGTTTTGTTATCAAGAGTTATAGTTTGGACATTTAATTCACATGGGAAAAGTTGGGTTAAAATTTAAAACACGTTAAGTAATACCCAATTCAATAAGAGTATATGGGGGGACCACAACAGTATCGTCATTTTTCGAAGGACACAAGTGAATTAAAAATGAACATATTTAAGATATGGGATTTAATACACAGGCAAAGGAAATGGGAATATAATTCATCACTAATACCACTCACAGGGACAAATCTTTTTTTCCAGGGAACGAGACACTATTTGGAGTATGGATAAAGGATAAAAATGCATGATTAAAGGATATTATGAAAGAGGGAGAGATATACACAATCCAGGAATTAAGACACAAAAAGGAGTTACTAGTGATAGATGAACTAAAATACCATTAGTTAAGACATTTTATAAAGACACTGCCACATCCAATAAGATTAGGAGAAAGTTTATTACCATTTCAAAAATTGCTCAACTTACAGGAAGCACCAGGACACAGAATTTCCCAAATTTATAAGTGTAGCGGCCTCACCCTCTCTCTTCTTCTTTAGCGGTTACTCTGGCTCCGGTCTAGGGTTACCTTGAAGGGGAGAGCGAGGTGCGCTACAGCCCATGTCCTCTAGATTACAGCATGTAGAGGTGAAGGCCAGCATCAGATTACCTTCGGGCTGTGTATACGCTCAGAGCCAAGTCTGTTCTGCTGATAACCCCCTTTGCTCCCAGTAATTGGAGTACCACACACTGAAAAGGTCCAACACTTATTTATTCCATAACGGAAAACAAATAGTCCTTTGCGAGCAGACAGTTTGAGACTCATAGAACAGTTCAGTATTGGTGGGGAGTAGGTCAAGGCACAATCCTCAAAGAAACTACACCGTTGAGGTTTCATCAACGGTTGCTAAGCACAGTGGCTGTAAAACGTACTTTTTGGCTTCAGAGTCTCTTCCAGCGACTCTAATGAACAGGAGTTACCTTCGCTACGCTGCAGCCCCTGTCAGGGGGAAGACATCCCTCCAAGAGAGTTACCAGAGGCCCTGCCGTCACTGGATTAATGCTGTACCGGGTTATTCGGAAGGGTTACACTCCCCGGCCTCCTCACCTCAGATACGGGTCCCAACACCTTAGGGCCCCTCGGACTCCTCCACCCTCGCGGAACCCAGTCAAAGTTACTGGGCCCCAGGCCTTGGCCATAGTACCTCACCCCAGGCTTAAGGTGCCTGGGATGGACTACATCTCTCGCTCCAGGCCAGGTCAAGGGCACCTGGGCCCAGAACTCCGGAACGCCAGCACCCAGGCTGAAGGTGCCTGGGTGCGGCCGCGTCCTCCAACCCCGAACTCTGAACCCTACGGACAACCAACAACCAACCGACCTCGTGGTAAGGGCGTCCGCCCCTTTTATCCCCTATCCCTCTGCGTCACAGCGGGTTCCCCGCCCCGCCGTACCAGCACCAGGAAAGGACAAAAAGGGAGCAGTCTTGCGGTGTGGGTTCAACTCCGGCCCAGGGTGACAACGCCACCTGCAGGCCGCAGGGAACCTTGCACCACCAGAGTCCTCCAAGAACCACAGAAGAGGTTCTCAGACTCCCTAACAATTAGTGCATCTGGGTTGAATAACCCAGATGCTCCACCCCAAATTGAAATGCCCGCTACATAAGATTCTTACTCTAATGTCTGGAACTATTGGTACCCCCTTTCTTTGATAGGTGGGAAGCAGAACTTGGTGCAACTTGGAATGAGTAAGAGAAAGAGAAAATGTTGAAATTAGCAGACGGAACAGCAATATATACTGTATAAACACGATAGAAACTAATTATAACTGTCTGTCAAGATGGTATTTAAACACTTATCAAAGCACCCAATAATCAAAAGGAAAAACACCGCTTTGCTGGAAAGGGTGTGAGAAAAGAGGAACAATGACACATACATGGTGGGAGTGTTTGAAAATCCAGAAACTTTGGCAAGAAGTGACACAACAGATCCAAGAAATTACAGGAGCAGATATGATTAAAAAATCAGAAACCTATTTATTACATAATACCAAACTTACAATAAAGCAATATAAGAGAACAATAATACCACATTTAATAAATGCAGCAAAACACCTGATCCCAAAACATTGGCAAGCATTGGCAAGCATTGGAAAGCCCAAAGCTAAGAGAATGGGTTCAACGTGTAGAATTTATATATAACATGGAAGAATTGTGTAATTACGGAGAAGATAGAATAGAAACATTTTCAAATACTTGGAAAGGATGGAAAGAGTTTAAGAATACAAAGAAATACTCTGAAATCATGGGAATTTGAAAAAAAAGAGAGGTGGAGGGAATAAATAAAGGAAGATTATAATACATGTTTAACCACTTGCTGACCGCCCCTGTCATTATACGGTTGCTGTTTGAAGGGGAATACCGTTGTTATTGCAGCAGCTAGCTGCCATAACCCCGGTATCCTTTTCAACAGTGGGCGGTCATCGCAAGATCACTTTTATCGGGGGCAGGAGAGGCCCCCCGCCGTGCTCCGGTCGTCTCCGCCGCTTACCAGAGCCGCTGGTAGCAACGGAGACCATCGGGTCCTCTCCCCTCACAGGTTGGATGCCGAGTGAGGGAAAGATTTCACCTGTTTGGCTCCACACCATTGGATGGCGGAAGCAACGTCAAACATCACTTCTGCCCAATGGTCTTAAAGGGGGAAAAAAAATTGTAAAAAAAAAATTACATTTATTTACTTTTTTATTTTTGTATTGCACTTTAGTGTAAATGTGAGATCTGAGGTCTTTTTGATCCTAAATTTCACTTTAAAGAGGTCCTGTCATGCTTTTTTTCTTTTACAAGGGATGTTTACATTCCCTGTAATAGGAATAAAAGTGACCCAAATTTTTTTTTTAAAAAAAGGCAGTGTAAAAATAAAAAATAAAATAAATAAGAAAAAACATTTTTTTTAAAGCGCCCCGTCCCACCGAGCTCACACGCAGAAGCGAATGCATACGTAAGTGAGCCCGCATATTAAAACAGTGTTCAGACCACACATTTGAAGTATCGCCGCAATCGTTAGAGCGAGAGCAATAATTCTATTGCTAGACCTCCTCTGTAACTCAAAAATGGTAACCTTTAGAGATTTTTACACGTCAACTATGGAGATTTTTAAGGGTCAAAGTTTATCGCCATTCCACTAGCGTGCACAATTTTGAAGCATGACATGTTGGGTATCAATTTACTCTTTCACAATATAAAAAAAAATTGGGCTTACCTTTACTAGTGTCTTTTTTTTTTTTATTCAAAAACTGTCTTTTTTCCCAAAAAATTGCGATTGTGAGGCCGCTGCGGAAATACGGTGTGACATAAAGTATTGCAACGACTGCCATTTTATTCTCTAGGGTGTCTGAAAAAATATATATATAATGTTTGGGGGTTCTAGTAATTTTCTAGCAAAAAAAAAAAGAATTTTAACTTGTAAACACTAAATCTCAAAAAGAGGCTTGGTCATTAAATGGTTAAGGAATGTGGGACGGGGAAGGTGAGGGGAGGAGAGATAGGGGAAAATTATATTTTTACATTGTGAAATTTATTAAAATTTTAATAAAAAATATAAAAAAAGAGAAGGAGCATTGGGAAGTTGCAAAGTGCTGTAACACATTTCAACCTATTAGGTAAAATAGATTATTGGTGGTTAATATATGCTGAACTCTGCGCATCCTTTTTTGCACTTTAATAAACTCTTTTCATGTTATAAGAATTATTAAGTTGTACAAATCATCTTGAGATAGCCCCAAACATTTACTCTGAAAAGTATAGAAAAATGAAAAAGGTAGCAAAAGGATCATCCAAAAAGGCTTTCCTTGTTTATAAAGTTAGATGTCTTGCAATATTTTCAAGATAAATATTCTTCTCTTCTGTACGCCCTAAAGGACTTTCCACTTCAATATAAAAGTTAATTGCTTTGTGAGAACTTTTAGTATAGCAATATGCTGGCCTCACCCCTCCTGTTTAGTGTGCAGGATTTTGCCTGCAGAACCTGGCTCTTTTTTCACCCTTTCAGTTATGACTGCCTTTTCTGCAGGTGTAACATTTGAACAGATACATTCTATTCTCTAGAGCAGTCTTTCTCAACCTTTTCAGCACAGCTGAACCCTTGAAATAAGTTTCCAGTCTCAGGAAACCCCTGCTATCTGTGGCAGAAATTGGTCATTGCTCAAGGAACCCCTAGCAACCTATGGAGGAACCCTAGGGTTCCATGGTCCCCTATTTGAGATTTTGAGAGCACCCCACTCTCTCCTCATTGACTCACTGGCTCTGATTGACAACAGTGGGAGCCAGTGTCTCATCCAATGAAGAGAAAGAGACCTGGGTCTCCCGTGCACATTGGTGGATCGAGAGGGGGCTCAGGTGTGTATTGTGGGGAGCTCTGGGGGGAGCAGCACACAGAATGTTTCTTACCTTCATGCATTCTGAAATCCTTCAGACTTTACATCCACTTTAATACAAGTTAAAGCCCATGTGAATTAGGCCTTATAATCCAGTTTATCGGGAAACAAGGAGAGAGGAGCAGCGCCAATCTAAGTGTAGCAATATAGCAAACAGTTTTTATTAAAGGTAATGCACTCACTAGACAGTGAAGAGTATAGGCACATCTGTAGACATCAGCCAAGTTGTTGCAGAGATCCAAAACGGCAGCTGGGAGGCGCAGTGTCATCACTCCCAGCTGCACTGGTGGTTTCTGGTGTCCCGGGCTGGATGGAGGAGGCACAGGAGGAAGCAGTCAGAGGGTAGTCTCAATGCAATAGAGGCTGGTTCCATGCATGCATTAGGAGCATGCATGCTCCTTCATCAAGCAATGCTGTCAGCCATCTTTGATGTGGCTAAAAAGAGCTGGCAGGGCGGGCTGGCCAATGAGACCAGTGGATGCCCCCCTCTCCACAGCAGACACACTACGGACAGCCAACGAGAAAGAAACATATACAATTGCCATATAACTTATAGAAAGATGTCATGGGTAGAACACAATTATATATAAAAGAGTAAAATAGTAAAACATGATAAAAAATAATACTAATAAAGCAACAAGAGCATAGGTATACAGGGGAAACACATAGCACTGCATGTGGAAATACTCAATGAAGAACGATTCTACTGTATGTGGGGAATCGTATTATCTCTTAAGACCATAAGGGTCCTGTAAAAAAATATATAAGAGAAGAGGCAAATGTTAATTTGTACAGTTTTTAGTTGTATATCATACCTAATAATAAGATTGACATGATATACATAATAGTAGTCTTTTGAATGTAAACTAAATGGGTTTGGAGATATGATAAATTTTAAATGCAAATGGATGTAAATAAGATGAAGGGATAATATGTCCTTGAGTAGAATATGCATGATCATAAGTCCTGATGGGTATAAGTATAAAGATATACAGTATCTCACAAAGTGAGTACACCCCTCACATTTTTGTAAATATTTTATTATATCGTTTCATGTGACAACACTGAAGAAATGACACTTTCCTACAATGTAAAGTAGTGAGTGTACAGCTTGTATAACAGTGTAAATTTGCTGTTCCCTCAAAATAACTCAACACACAGCCACTCATGTCTAAACCACTGGCAAAAAAAGTGAGTACACCCCCTAAGTGAAAATGTCCAAGTTGGGCCCAAAGTGTCAATATTTTTAGTGGCCACTATTATTTTCCAGCACTGCCTTAACCCTCTTGGGCATGGAGTTCACCAGAGCTTCACAGGTTGCCACTGGAGTCCTCTTCCACTCCTCCATGTTGAGATCACGGAGCTGGTGGATGTTAGAGACCTTGCACTCCTCAATCTTCCATTTAAGGATGCCCCACAGATGCTCAATAGGGTTTAGGTCTGGAGACATGCTGGGCCAGTCCATTACCTTTACCCTCAGCTTCTTTAGCAAGGCAGTGGTCGTCTTGGAGGTGTGTTTGGGGTCGTTGTCATGTTGGAATACTGCCCTGTGGCCCAGTCTCAGAAGGGAGGGGATCATGCTCTGCTTCAGTATGTCACAGTACATGTTGGCATTCATGGTTCCCTCAATGAACTGTAGCTCCCCAGTGCCAGCAGCACTCATGCAGCCCCAGACCATGACACTCGCACAACCATGCTTGACTGTAGGCAAGACATACTTTTCTTTGTACTCCTCACCTGGTTGTTGCCACACACACTTGACACCATATGAACCAAATAAGTTTATCTTGGTCTCATCAGACCACAGGACATAGTTTCAGTAATCCATGTCCTTAGTCTGTTTGTCTTCAGCAAACTGTTTGCGGGCTTTCTTGTGCATTATCTTTAGAAGAGGCTTCCTTCTGGGACAACGGCCATGCAGATCAATTTGATGCAGTGTGCGGCGTATGGTCTGAGCATTGACAGGCTGACCCCCCACCCCTTCAACCTATGCAGCAATGCTGGCAGCACTAATAAGTCTATTTCCCAAAGACAACCTCTGGATATGACACTGAGCATGTGCACTCAACTTCTTTGGTCGACCATGGCAAGACCTGTCCTGTTAAACCGCTGTATGGTCTTGGTCACCGTGCTGTAGCTCAGTTTCAGGGTCTTGGCAATCTTCTTATAGCCTAGGCCATCTTTATGTAGAGCAACAATTCTTTTTTTCAGATCATCAGAGATTTCTTTGAAATGAGGTGCCATGTTAAACTTCCAGTGACCAGTATGAGAGAGTGAGAGCGATAACACCAAATTTAACACACCTGCTTCCCATTCACACCTCAGACCTTGTAACACTAACGAGTCACATGACACCGGGGAGTAAAATGGCTAATTGGGCACAATTTGGACATTTACACTTAGGGGTGTTCTCACTTTTGTTGCCAGCGGTTTAGACATTAATGGCTGTGTGTTGAGTTATTTTGAGGGGACAGCAAATTTGCACTGTTATACAAGCTGTACACTCACTACTTTACATTGAACATTTCAAACTGTAATTTCTTCAGTGTTGTCACACGAAAAGATATAATAAAATATTTACAAAAATGTGAGCGGTGTACTCACTTTAGTGAGATACTGTATATACACACATCCAGTCCGCTTGTTATGTGTTGTGGTTCTAATGGGGTGTGTAAATAAACTCTGTAGAGGCGAAAAAATAACTAGAAAATAGATTAATTAGGAGGTGGGGTTGAGGGGGGGGGGGATTTTGAGCAAAACAGGAAATATATATGTACATATGTACACATATATAAGTATAATATAAAGGTTGCGTAATGATGGATAAGTTAGTTTAAAGTACAGAATTAATTTCCAGGTCTTCGTTTAGGCCCCCTGGCGCAAGGGCGTCCAAAGTGTCAATCAAGTAAGCTTCCCTCTGGCAGAGACGCTTGAAACGTTCTGCTCGAGGGAAAGTCTTGGACACTGACTCGATGACTCAAATACAGAGCCTGGCAGTGGAACCCTGATGGAATTCGCTAAAATGTCTTGGGATACTCAGATCACTACCTTCCTCCCCGAACGCCTATGTTCTCCAAACCTTTTGCGCAAGGTAAGGATGGTGTGGCCAACATATAGTAGGCTGCAATGGCAGGATACACAGTATATTACAAATTCAGAGGAACCATTGTAAAAATCATTGAGAGAGTATGTTTTGTGGTGAAGGATTTTTAGTTATGTGCTACAAACTTACAGGTCACAGGCATTTTCGTTTTCTGCACTGATACATCCCTTTGATGGATAGGAAGGTAAGAGAGGGTGTGGGTTTGGTTTTGAGTTTGCTAGGTGCAATGCAACTTTTAATATTTCTGGCTTTTCTGTACATGATTTTGGGTACAATAGAGAGAGATGACTGTAAATGGGAGTCCTCTAGTAGTATTCCTTAATGTTTCCTGGAAGATGTGGTCCATATTTTTGTGCTGAGCATGAAATTGTGTAATAAACCTGGTGGTTTGAGATTGAATGGAAGCAGTAGATTGGAGATAAGAGGGGTCACCTTTACTGGTGGTGGTTGGGTCATCCAGAAAACTCGCAAAGGCCTTTATTCACTATGGATGATGGATATTTTTTTCATTAAATTTAGACTTAAGGAGGTTGCCTTGTATGGCATAATCTGTGCTGAGAGTACAGTAATGTTAGAGATGACAAAACTGGCTTTTGGGAATGTTAGCTATCCTCCTCGGGTGATGGCAGCTGTGGAAATGTAAATAGGAGTTACCTGCAGTGGGTTTTACATAATTTTTTTTTCCAAAATGCCGCTATTGGCGTTACAGAGTTCTAAATCGAGAAAGTCCAAACTGTCAGGGCTACAGACAGATATGAAGGAGAATCCAAGATCGTTGGACAATCGTTGGACAAACTGTTCTACCAACGACCTAGGTCCATCCCACATGACAATTATATTGTCTATGTAGCATCCGAAAAAAACAATGTTTCAGGAATAAAGGTTGTTGTTCCAAATAAATAAATATTCCCATAGACCCATATCAAAATTGGCGTAACTGGGCGCAAAATTCGCACCCATGTCAGTACCTTGGGTCTGTAGGAAGAACTTTTATAAAAAGAAAAATAATTGTGTGTTAAACAAAATTTTGTGGAATCCAGAATAAATTGAGCCTGTTTAAGATTGATGAGCGGATCTTGTGTTAAAAAGTATTGTACTGCCCTTAGGCCAACTTGTGTGGAGGAAGTTAACGTCTAGAGAGACCCACAAGTTGGTGGGTTCCCAGCTGTAGGTTTGGAGGGTGTCTAACAGTTGGATACCATTACGTATGTAGGCTGGCAGATTTTGCGCGAGAGGCTGTAGGTAATGGTCAATGTAGATGGAAAAAAAACTGTTGACACTCTCCATGGCACCCACGATAGGGCGTCCAGGAGGGTTCTTTATGGATTTAAGGGAGGTGAAAGAAATACGGAGTGTTTAAGTATTCTCTGAACAGAAAAGATGCCTCTGCTTTGTTAATAATACCATCACTAAGAGCTTGCTTGACTAATGTCTGGGCTTCTTCATTGAACTGGGTGTGTGGGTCACTGGGGAGGTGGATGTAGGTGTTTTTTTATTGATAGGAGTCTGTGGGCATCACTAAGATAAGTATCTCTATCTTGTATTACAATTCCGCCTTCCTTGTCTGCCGATTTAATGATGATAGTGGTATTGTTGGTAAGGTTGTTAAGGGATGACCTTACCTATGGGGTGAGATTATGGACAGGCGGGTGGGAAGTGGTTTGTTTACATATACAGTTAATCTAAGTGATTACTACCTGTGCTGCACCGGAGGGGAAGTAGGAAGGAGCTGTGTGAGGTATGTAACATACATGTTCTCATCATCATTGTAAAGCTCCTCCAACATGGCAGGACGTGTCCATGGTGTTGTCGAGTGTGGGGTCCTCTGCGTTAGCAACCACCTCTGGGCTTTCTATGGTATTGTTTTTGTCAGACTGAATAATGTAAAAGCATTTTAATGTAAGGTTCCAGACGAATTTGTTTAGATCCACAAATAGAGTAAAAGGGTTGGGGTGTGTGGTAGGGGCAAAGTTAAGGCCTTTGATTAATAGGGAAGTATTCTCCAAAGTTAAAGAGTGGCAGGAGAGATTGAATTTTTTTACAGTTTGGCTACTTTGTCTTTGGGTTTTGTATCTTCTTTTTTATCATGTTTTACTATTTTTAACCTTTTGTATATAATTGTGTTCTAGCCAAGATATCTTTCTATAAGTTATATGGCACTTATGTTTCTTGCTCATTGGCTGTCCGTGGTGTGTCTGCTGTGGAGAGGGGGTTGGTCCGCTGGTCTCATTAGCCCACCCGCCCTGCCAGCTCTTTTTAGCCACATAAAAGACGGTCGATGACCATGCCTGATGAAGGAGCACGCATGCTCCGAAACGTGTGCACGGACCCAGCCTCTCTTGCATTGAGACTATCCTCTGACAGCTTCCTCCTGTTCCTCCTTCATCCAGCCCTGTCTCCGGAAACCACCGGCACTGCTGGATGTGATGACACTGCACCTCCCAGCTGCCGTTTTGAATCTCTGCAACAACTTGGCTGATGTCTAAAGATGTGCCTATGCTCTTCACTGTCTAGTGAGTGCATTACCTTTAATAAAACCTGTGTGTTATATTGCTACACTTAGATTGGCGCTGCTCTTCTCTCCTTGCTTCCCCGTATCTACAGAGTTTCTTCTGCTCTCAAGCAAGCTACCTCACAAGTGTATGCTAAAGGATTCCTGGTTTTCCTCCTGTGAGTACTACCCGGGACTTATGGACCATTTATAACATACACCGACTTCCTCCCTAACCCCCAATCTGGATTTACCTATCTATTACCATTGTGGCACCCATGCCATATGCCTTACCAGAGATGTTCTCGCTCCTGCCATAAAGTGCCTAGCGCCTCAATCACCCTTGTTTTTATTGTCTTTTGATTCAGTTTATCAGCTGTTTAAAGAGCACTCAATATTTTCTAAAAACTTGCAGCCTAAATAGACCAAATATTACTAATATGCATGCGTTAACGTTTTTGTCAAGTCAGTAGCTCTTATCTCCACCTCTAAGCGTTCCCCTATGAATGCTGATGACTGCAATAAGCAGAGAGGTTTTGACATGCGGGCCATTAATGAAAATCTAGCTTTACCTTCTTCATGTTGTGTTAGGGGTAAGATGACAGAACTCAATATGGAAAAAAACTGATCTCAGTAAACAGACTGGAGCAGTTTACTAATTATGTAACGATGAGTTGTTAATAAGCTGAAAGGCTGATATTTGTCAGTGTGTTCTGTAAACATTTGCATAGGCAAGAGTTGTTTTAATGCTGCACGTCAGGAGGATAGAAAACAAATGCTAATAACACCATGGGATTTCATAGAAGCCCGGGTAAGCTATAAATGTCCTCCTTGTCAAAAGTTATCACAGCACCCGTGCAAAGCTCAGTCCAATCTAATGCATTGCCTGGCATCTGTGGTAATTTGGAACCATGTACAGAATAGGAGTTGAATGTGGTGAATACAGCTTAGTTGCATATGTCATTGGGGTGACCAGACATTCATGCACAACCAATACCGCTAACCACAGTGTGTGAGGATTAGCAACTGTAACTAGACACAAACTTTGAGGACAAGATGAGCTCAGGGCCGTTCACTCACACCCGGCGGTCAAGTTGGGACAAATAGCTGTGTCCGTGCAGCCACTTCTTCCCAATAGATATGAATAGACTGCCTGCACGTAGCACCTGGCAGCAGGAGCTGCATAAACAAGGGGCTTATTTAGAGACTACGGATGTAAGCGCCTATCTAAATGAGACCTTATATGAAAAAGTATGGCATTCTTTCCATTTATTATCCTGGTTTCAAAACATATTTATATTCCTAATTAGCTATAAAATAAATACCATTTAACCACTTGCTGATCAGCCGCCGTCGTTATATGTTAAACATCTGTTTGTTCTGTAGGGCTATATACAGAATTTCTAACAAGAAGTCTAACTATCCTGCAGTGGTGTGAGTCTACATCTTCCTCACCAGGAAGAGCCTGTGGATATCGTCAGAAGACAACTGACAATATTTTGGCTAAGTTAATAAATGACTCCCCTATGCTGAGGAAAAGTGACAGTGTGTGGCTTTTAACCTCCTGAAGGACAACAGGTCACTATCAGTATTAGGAACCCTGTGGGACAATCAAAGCAACCATCAGTGAGTGGAGAGCAGTCACAAGTGTAGGCAGCAGAGTGTAAAGCACAGTCAGAAGTTTAGAAGTCCTCAAGTTGTTCCATTTCCAGTTTACTGGGGGGTATCCCATGCTCCCTATTCCCATCCAAGTTTATGTTCCAAAAAAAATCCCTAGACAGTTATCTGAACTTGTGAAGAATGAAGAAGATTCTGTGTGCCTGGGTTCGTGTGCTATAAAGGGGGGAATTGGACCAAATTCACCAGTGTGCTACATAGATAAGTCACTCCATTTATCAAAAGTGTTCTTGTGCTTATGCAGATAGAGGGTGTGTCTGAGCATGTCTGTTAGATCATAGAGTGTACTCTGCAGTGTAGTCTGGTGCCTATTGTAATGTGGTCATAGTTAGACAAACTGCACAATTGCTGTATTAGGAAAGTGGAGGCAAGACTTAAATGTAGGTAATTCGCACAATGTCTATCTACAGTACAATAACATCTTTCTTCGGGACTTCAGTTGGGCTTTAAAGTAAATCTGAGCTTTGGACTTGAAGCTTGCATAGGGCTGCCTTAGCTCCTGGTTTCTGAGCAGAGCATGAGAAACCTAAAGTATGTTGTTGGGGGATATGCTTTGTTTAGCCACCAGGAGCTAAACAAGCCCTGTGTAACCTCTAACACCAAAACCCAGGTTCGCCTTGCTTGGTTCACTTAAAAAGAGAATGGAGCAAAGTGATGACCACATCAGTGTGCTGTTACTTTGTGATTGTTAATCACTGACTGGGGGGGCAGGTTGGTGACCAAACTGGATTGCCTAAATACATTAGAGAAAAGTGAGGGCTTGTAATGACTATTCTGTCTGTCAGGGGTGATAGGGTCACAAGCCGAGCTAAACACAAAGACAAATCTTTTGGTGGGTAAAACAGTTAAAGTATTTTAGCATGCATGTGCTGTATGCGGAGAGAGTTCAGATTAAGGGGACTGCTTTATTAACAGATATTATGAGAGCTAGTACTGTATCTAATAACTGAAAAATAGAGCAATGAAAAGGGTTTCCCCTATAAACATGCTTCCCTGGTTGGTTGAAAATGTAAGGGAACAGTAATGCATATTTGGTTATTCTGTACTATACTTGATATGGAATCATTGAAGTGCGTTATGAATAATTATGATCTAGTAGTTACATTACCTGCCTTTATTCGTTATGGTCTTGTTATAGGAATTAAAATGGGGGGATAAAATGTATTTTCTTTGTTTCAAAAACAATGTTTATTTGAAGATCATTTTTGATGCAGAGTTAAAATTTTTACATGCCCAGTGTTTTACATCTTTAATGGTGGTGATTTCTAAGAACATGTGTAGATTTTACCGTATAGTGGGGCTTTACGTATATAAAGCAGCATAATAAGCACCCATGCTAAACATGTACTGCAATACAATTAGTTACAGGATATGCTACATTGAGAATATATATATTTTTTCTTTACTTTGAGCAAACTGATAAACTTTTACAAAGGAACAGTGAAGAAAAATTATTGTGCAGCACTATTAAGCTGGAAGCACAGTCTCCATAAAGGGTAAATATGATTTACCCTATGAAAACATATAACTGCACACTCTGTTAAAAAATTGGATTTTTATACTTAGCGTAAAATCTATTTCTTGAAGTCATTGAGGGACACGGGTATTCAGAGGCTGACAGCTTTTACTGTCACCTTCAGTACCTGAGGATTTGGATGCCGGCAAACAAAAAAAAGCATGGCTAGTCCAGTATAACCTCTCCAACTTTCAGCATGCTTCAGTTGTGACAAAACAGTGCCTGGAACATGATCAGACAGAGGGATGTCCTGCCCCATTGTCCCTCAATAAACTCCAAAAAATAGATTTTATGTTAAGTATAAAAATATATGTAGCAGCCTCACCCCTCTGACCCCTTCTTCTTCTCAGCTTGTTGTCTTGTCTAGGGGGACCAGGGAGGAGGGATGCGGTACACTACGGCCTATGTCCTCTAATGTGTAAAGGTGAAAGCCAACACCTGTTTACCTTCGGGCTGTGTGCATAACCCAGAGCCAAGTCCGTTCTACAGATGACCCCCCTTGTTCCCAGTAACTGGAGTTCCACACCACTGAAAAGGTACAACTCTTATTTATTCTCCGACAGCAAAAAATCGTCCTTTAACAGCAGACAGGTTGTGACCCAAAGAACAGTTCAGTATAAATGGGGAGTAGGTCAAGGCACAATCCTCAAATATAATTATTCATTGTAGTGTCACCAATGGTTATTACACACAGCCGCTGCCACCGACCGTGTAGAACAGGAACAGAATTACCTTCGCTAAGTGCAGCCCCTGTCAGAGGGAAGACATCCTTCCAAGAGAGTTACCAGAGGCCCCGCCGTCACCAGCAATGCTGCACCGGACTGTACGGAGGGGTTACGCTCCCTGGCCTCCTCGTCTCAGATTCGGGCACCCAACACCTTAGGGCCCCTCGGACCCTTCCACCCCTGCGGAACCCAGTCAAAGGTACTGGGCCCGGGCCTCCTCCGTAGTACCTCACCCCAGGCTGAAGGTGCCTGGGATGGACTCCATCTCCCGCTCCGGCCAGGTCAAGGGCACCTGGGTCCGGAACTCCGGAACACCAGCATCCAGGCTAAAGGTGCCTGGGCGCGGCCATGACCTCCGACTCTGAACCTCATGGTGAGGGTGTCTCTCCCCTTTATCTCCTTTCCTGACAGGCACAGCAGGTTCCCCGCCCCACCGCATGGCTTCCAAAACAGGACAAAAAGGGAACAGCACTGCAGTGATGGTTCAACCCCGGCCCCGGGCGACTGCGCCACCCAGGGGCTGCAGGGAACTGAACACCACTGAAGTCCTCCACGAATAAAAAGGGTCCTAAATTCCCTAACAATCAGTACATCTGGGTTATACTACCACCCAGATGCTCCCCCTAAATTTAAATACCCGCTACATATATATGTATTTTTTTTTCCTTTATTAGGGAAACAGGACATCATAGACTTCTGGGGCATCCAAAAGAAAATCCAACTAAGGGGTGGGCAACAACACTAATCTGTCCACAAAAAAATTCAGAATAGGGAACTACCTGCCACTGAACTTTATGACTGAAGCAGACATTGGAAGAGGCCATCCATCTGGTAAAACTTAGGGAATATATGAGCAGAAGACCAAGTAGCAGCACTACAAATCTTGGAAAAAAGTAGCCTGTTGCCAAAAAGCCCAAGAAGCACTCACACATCTAGTAGAGTGCACCTTCATAAGGGTGGAACCGGATCCTTAACCACTTAACGACCGCCCACCGCCGATTTACGTCGGCAGAATGGCACGGACAGGCAGAATCACGTAGATCTACGTGATCGCCTTTGTGCAGTTGGGGGGTCCATCCGGACCCCCCTTCACTGCAGTGAGCGGCCGTTAAGTGTTCGGGAGCGATCAGGCATGAGGGGGGGGGGCGCTCGATTCCGCCCCCCCCTCGCGATCGCTCCCGGCCAATGAAAATGCTTCCTCCGCCATGTGATGTAAACAAGGCTGGAGGAAGTGATGTCATCTCCCTCGCCGCGGTCTTTCCGTTCCCGGCGCCGAGCAGAGAGGAAGCAGGTTAGTGCACTAACAGTCCACTGACACGTAGGTACACATAGGCACACAAATCACCCCCCAGTCACCCCCAGATCACCCCCCAGGTCACCCCAAAGCCCCCAATCACAGTGTCACTGATTGCAGTGATCATTTATTTTACTGATCACTGCATTTAGTGTCATCTGTGATTGTAAAAAGTTGCAGGGCAGTTAGGATTAGGCCCCTTTAGGTCCAGGGTAGCCCCCTAACCCCCCCTAATAAAGGTTTAACCCCTTGATCACCCCCCAGGTAACCCTTTCACCCCCTACTTTCAGCGTCACTAAGCGATTGTTTTTCCGATCGCTGTATTCGTGTCGCTGGTGTTTTAGATAGGCAGTTATTTTTTTTTAGGTTCGCCGCAGGTTTTTATTAGTGTCAGGTACCCCCATATATTATTTTAACCCCCTGATTGCCCCTAGAGTTAACCCTTTCACCAGTGATCGCCGTATAAGCGTCACTGGTGTCACTGGTTAGCCAGTAAGTTATTTAGTTATTTAGGTTACCCATCAGGTTTTTATATAGTGTCAGGTACCCCCATATTTAACCTAATAAAGATTTTAACCCCCTGATTGCCCCTAGTTAACCCTTTCACCAGTGATCACCATATAAAGGTTACGGGTGACGCTGGTTGATTAGTTTGCTTTTTATAGCATCAGGGCACCCGCCGTATATAACCCAATAAAGGTTTAACCCCCCTGATCGCCCGGCGGGTGAGATCAATTAGGTTTTAGCGCCAGAGAGGGTCTGCGTCGCCCCAGGCAGTGTTAGGTTAGTGACAGTAACGCTAACACCCACGCGCAAAGCATACACCCCCCTTAGTGGTATAGTATCTGATCAGATCTGATCAGATCTATACTAGCATCCCCAGCGGTTTAGGGTTCCCAAAAACGCAGTGTTAGCGGGATCAGCCCAGATACCTGCTAGCGCCTGCGTTTAGCCCCTCCGCCCAGCCCAGCCCAGCCCAGCCCACCCAAGTGCAGTATCGATCGATCACTGTCACTTACCAAACACAACACACATAACTGCAGCGTTCGCAGTGCTTGGTTTTTGGGGCCCTGTACGCGGCTAGGCTCCCAAAAAGTCCCACACATGTGGTATCCCCGTACTCAGGAAAAGCAGCAGAATGTATTTTGGGGTGCAATTCCACATATAACCATGGCATGTGTGAGCAATATATCATTTAGTGACAACTTTTTGTACATTTTATTTTTTCTTTTTGTCATTATTCAATCATTTGGGACAAAAAAAAAAAATATTCAATGGGGTCAAAATGCCTCTCAGCAAATAGCTTGGGGTGTCTACTTTCCAAAATGGGGTCATTTGGGGGGGTTTTGTGCCATCTTGGCATTTTATGGCCTTCAAAACTGTGATAGGTAGTGAGGAGTGAAATCAAAAATTTATGCCCTTAGAAACCTTGAAGGCGGTGCTTGGTTTTTGGGGTCCCGTACGCGGCTAGGCTCCCAATAAGTCCCACACATGTGGTATCCCCGTACTCAGGAGAGGCAGCAGAATGTATTTTGGGGTGTAATTTCACATATGCCCATGGCATGTGTGAGCAATATATCATTTAGTGACAACTTTGTGCAAAAAAAAAAAAGTTTGTCATATTCCCGCAACTTGTGGCAAAATATAAAATATTCCATGGACTGAACATGCCTCTCAGTAAATAGCTTGGGGTGTCTACTTTCCAAAATGGGGTCATTTGGGGGGGTTTTGTGCTATTTTGGCATTTTATGGCCTTCGAAACTGTGATAGGTAGTGAGGAGTGAAATCAAAAATTTGCGCCCTTAGAAATCCTGAAGGCGGTGCTTGGTTTCCGGGGTCCCGTACGTGGCTAGGCTCCTAAAAAGTCCCACACATGTGGTATCCCCGTACTCAGGAGAAGCAGCAGAATGTATTTTGGGGTGCAATTCCACATATAACCATGGCATGTGTGAGCAATATATCATTTAGTGACAACTTTTTGTAATTTCTTTTTTTTTTTTTTTTTTTTTGTCATTATTCAATCACTTGGGACAAAAAAAAAAAATATTCAATGGGCTCAACATGCCTCTCAGCAATTTCCCTGGGGTGTCTACTTTCCAAAATGGGGTCATTTGGGGGGGTTTTGTACTGCCCTGCCATTTTAGCACCTCAAGAAATGAGATAGGCAGTCATAAATTTAAAGCTGTGTAAATTTCAGAAAATGTACCCTAGTTTGTAAACGCTATAACTTTTGCGCAAACCAATAAATATACGCTTATTGTCATTTTTTTTACTAAAGACATGTGGCTGAATACATTTTGGCCTAAATGTATGACTAAAATTGAGTTTATTCGATTTTTCTTATAACAAAAAGTAGAAAATATCTTTTTTTTTCAAAATTTTCGTTCTTTTTCCATTTATATCGCAAAAAATAAAAATCGCAGAGGCAATCAAATACCATTAAAAGAAAGCTCTATTTGTGGGAAGAAAAGGACGCAAATTTCATTTGGGTACAACATTGCATGTCCGCACAATTTACAGTTAAAGCAGCGCAGTGCCGAATCCCAAAAACAGGCTTGGTCCTAATGGCCCGAAATGGTCCGGGGCTTAAGTGGTTAAATGACTATTCGTATGAGCCACCAAGAACAAAATGAATAAATAGATGGTTCCAGGTACCTTCAGGAATGACAAAGACAGAGTCTGTATTTCTAATGGAAGTTGTGCTGTGAGATGAACATAAACAGCACAAACTACCTTAGAAAAGAAGGACACTCTAGGCCTCAACTTCAACTTGTCCCTTTGTAAGACCAGAAAGGGTTCATTTACACGATAGGGCCACCAGCTCAGACACTCATCTTGCAAAGGTGAGGGCAACAAAAAACTGCCAGATCCACAGAGAATGCAATCCACTTTTAAAGGGCTGCCGGCCGTTTATCACGGCGACTTCCTGTCCCACTTCCTCCTTCCGCCCAGGGACCGCTTAGGAGACTTGTCATATCGCCTTTTGGCGGCCCTTCCCTGTAGGCGATCACCTGGGACACATGACAGGTCCCAGGCGATCGCCTGTCCACTCAGATTGCACAGCGCGGCTCGTGCATGCGCAGTGAGTGCCCGGCCATGAAGCTGAAAGCTGTCACGGCCGGGTGCCTACAGTTAGAAGGGAAGCGCCGACAGAGAGGGGGGGGAGGAGCGAAGCTCCATTGCAGCCGCGTCGCTGGACAGTGGAACAGGTAAGTGTCTGTTTAATAAAAGCCAGCAGCTACACTTTTTGTAGCTGCTGACTTTTAATAAACATAAAAAAGGCTGGAACTCCCCTTTTAATATGCCAGTTGCTTTGAAGTAACAAAGTGCTGAGAAGTGAGCAAAGTGACCTAAATAGCTGCAGAATAGAAAAAAAAGAGTGCAAATTCTATAGTGTAGCATCTGATAAAGACAATTTATTGGATGAATAAAAATGCACTCATAAAAAAGGCATGTGCTGAGCATGACATCATGGGCGATGGAGAGATCGGGAATTGTCAGCGGTGACTAGGGAATCCCCACCCTTGGCCTCAGGCTGGGGATGAAGCGTGATGTGATGGAAAATGCAGCTGATACTGGAGCTGGAACTCAAGCCCAGAAGGGAAACCCCGATTTCACTTTTTTGCACATGCACAATAAACACAGGAATGTGTTTCAAAACCGTCAAGCTTCTTCTTTAGTCTGAGGCTAAGGCTTCCATCGTTTTTGAGGTTTTTGTGCTGAGAGTGCGCTGTCCCTGACAAGTTATGATTGGGAGCTGGTAGGACAGGCTCTCAATCATGTGACAACTGGATCAGGAAGTCTTCCCTCCATTTTAAGATCCAATTAAAGGGCCACAGGAGGTGGGCAGGAAGGCAGGAAGGGGTTAAGCTAATGAATAGGTGTTTTGATCTTTTCTTTATTCACATACATCATATAAACTAATCCCAATCTTTAAGACATATCTAAAGCATGCACACTGAGGAAGTGGTTGACAATAAGGTTCTTTTATTAAAAAATAAATAAAAAATCTTAAGTATGAAATAACATGGTAACATTCATTTTAACATGACTGAATCTGCAACAAAGTGCTTGGCTTTTGGCTTCTGGCAGTGAAGTGAACAGAGATGAAAAAAGAAGAAAACAAATGTCTTATAGTTCTATCACTGTCCGCACGCACAGTTCAATGTTTGAGATAAGTTTGATTTAGCTAATTCTATGGCCCTGAGTAAAATCTCAATACTGGCTATTTCTAGGCATTGCCAAAGTCATTCTATTGGATGCTGTTTCCAGCTGTGCCGTTGAAAAATGAGCTTTAATCTGTCATGAAAGGAAAGCGTTTGAAGGATGAGATCTTTGTACAAACCTATCCTTTGGTCACAAAAAAAAAAAAAGAAGAGGACAAAGCTATCGGCCTGCTATTAAAATGTCATTCTTAGTATAAAGAAAGCAACTTCATCATTTTGAAGAGAATCTTAAAAGTATTTCCAACAAATACTCATTTTGTGTTAATAATGTAAACTTTAGGATCCATTCATACCAAACCTTTTTTAATGTTTTGAGGTGAATTGCAGTAAAACACACAGGAGGACACCGTGTATTGTGCTGTAGCGAAAGTCATTTTTTGTGATTTTTACATGTTTATGTTCTTGCTTCTCATGAAGGTGGTTACACAATTTATTTCAAGGAACCTGCACTGGGAAAAATGAGCAATCAGTGTTACCCCACTAAGTAGAAATCACAGCTCACTTATGTATTGTGCAAACTTGGTTGCCACAGTTACATATATATTTGCAAACAGCATACCCTTTTAATATATTATCACACACAGCATTCGTCCTTTATGTATCAGAAAAGGGAGATGTTTGCCATCCTTACGTCACAACCAAATTTTCAATCTTCAGCATGCAAACTGGCTGCAGAAGGCAAATGTTTCTCCCTAATAGGACATTGAGGGGGATTCTTATCAAAGCTGCTGCAGGCCAGTACAGGCAGTATGGTGGAAGAGGAGACTTCAAGGAGGAGACAGCGGCACAGGGGAGAGAGAAGCTAGTCTGTATGAGGGATCGTTTTTTTTTTAAATTATTTAAAGCTTTTGGAAAATTACAAAATACAGTATAGGAATACAAACGTCAAATCAGCCCGTCTGCCGGGGAAACTCTCTGTCTAAATGCTATTGAAAAAATAAATCGGAGGCCCAACCCCAGTGGCATCATACAGTGGTCTTTGCGGGTGAAAGCTCCCAGAGGACATGGGAGGTAACCCCCAGAAGATACATGCCAAGGCTCCAAGAGCAGAGGCTATGAACCAACCAGGTTCAGGTGGCGAGGACTGCGATATAACTAGAGGAAAAGGTATAGTCGGTTCAGTAGAACCATGTTTTGCAAAATTTTGTGATTTGCAGAGACAAGGATATTTTCCATTCTCCTAAATTTTGTGTAATCAAACACTTAGCGGGGGAGCAATAGATTGCTTCCAGAAAAGCGTTATGTAGGCCTTGGCAGCATTAAGTAACTGAATTGTAAGTGACCTTTTCTAACGTTTGGATGACATGGGAGTTAAATGAAGCAGAAAGGCTGCCGGGTGGTCTCCCAGTTGAACGTCAGTAAATTTGAATATGAGGACACAAACCCTAATCCAGAAGGGTTTCAGAACCGGACAACTTTAGAACATATGGAGAAATGTGCCCTCTGGGAGATAGTTTTTATTTAGATTCATTTTGATAGTTTATGAATTAACTTTGTGGTCATTTTCTCTGTGGTATCAATTATATGTTTAGTAGACTGATTATTTTTTAAATACTTTTTTGTGTGGGATAATTTATAATATCATCTTTTGCAGGAATATTTTTTTTTTGCTAAGGGATAATACATTTTAATGAATTTCTGCTTGTGAAATAAATGTTTATTGAATTTGTAATAATTCTACACTAAATATTATTAAATTTTCTTGATTTCATTTTAACTTTATGTGCAACTGTATCTGTGGTGCAGGTAAACTTCTATTGAAGCTTTGCCTGCCCTCAGCATCCATGCCCAGACTTACTCTGATCATACACTACTTGAATAAATATAATTGATACCCTGTAAAAACAATTACCACAAAGTTAATTCCTAAATTAATAAAAAAAAAGATTACCATGTAAGACCCCCAAAGAAAGCAACTTCATCATCTAGAATAAACTATCCCCCATTTAGAGCCCACATTGCAGTCCATCCTCTCTCTTCTCAGTGCCCACTTTTCCTCCTTAAGTCTCTGCCCCCTTACTTCCTCTACACCTCCTGTACCTGCCTGCAGCAGCTTTGATAGGAGTGGTACATCCACTTTTTGCTGATCACACCCACTTTTTGCCACGCCACATACCTTACCCTCACAAAGTGTCCCTCATTGTCAGGTTTAAAAGTTGGAAGGTTTGAAACAGTATACAGAAGGAGTTTTGTAATATATCACAAAAATATCTATTCACTCTAATATGTAGCTCCTTTTTAAATATATTTTATGACCCATAAACACACATAGGACTACACGGAGCATTGATGTTTGTGTGATGGACTATATGAGACAATCTGACCAACTAGGTTGTTAGGGCAGTCTCAATGCGCCCTGAGTCACTCCCTCACTAAAACGAAGGATGTCCTGACTTCTTACTCTTTTACAGTAATGGCAAGCGACCACTTTAAATTCTGAAAAGTTAGACCCGGCGTAGAGAAAGAAAAAAAACCTAGACACAGGACAGCCATGACTGTTAAGGTGTTTGACATAGGAGGGGTTTTGGTGGATTTATAGTAAACTGTATTAAAGTTATACTCACTGAATTGGTGGATTTTATAGGATAAGGTGGAGCTTCAGGGGTTGGGCATGCAGGAGGGTCTTAGAAAGCCTCTAGTCAGAGGAGATCTTGAGTCAGGACAACTTCCTGCCCTTTCTCCCTTCAGGTTTGTGGTAGTTGTTTTGGTATTTTGGGAATAGTATGGGATTTGTGCAGCTGTGACATAGCAGCTGGCAGAGTTCAAGGTCCTTGGATGTGTTTTATGATGGACGAACAGATACATTTGTAGGGACCCATTGTGGATATTCTGGTTAGTTGGTACCTGCAATTATTGGTTTGTGAATGTTTCTGCAGGCTGGAGGCCTAATTTAGCTTACGCAGGTACTTTAAGTAAAAGTCTACAAAGACCTTGGGACCCCATTAATAATGTACTGAAAGTTAATATGCTGATATGTTAATACTGTATGGTATTTAAAATGTGTTAATAAAAGGCTGCTATGACCATCAAACTCTAACCTGTGTTATGTGTAGTTACGTAGCTGATAGTAAAGGGTGGAGTGGTGGTCAGTCAGTGTGAATGTCAAGGAATCTATAATACCCTAGTCATGTCAACTTCAGAGATCTTCTTGAGAACCCAGTAACAACATGCAATATTCATACATTCTCTAGGACATTCAGTTTTAGCCAGAAGGTCAACAGGACTTGTTCATGCTGTCTTATTTATATGGTATTACATACAGTACTTACAGTAGAATGTATAAGGGAAATATAATTTTAGCTGATAGTTATTATTTTATTTGATCTATTATCCTAATTATTTTTTTAGTTATTTTTGATTATCATAGAAATCACAAATCCCCAAATTATGCGTCCAAGCAGGAGAAAGCACAACGTACATAAGAGTAAGGAGTTCAGACTACCAGTTTTCTTTAGAGGCGCTCTCAAGAATAATTTGCCTTTGTATAGGATAACGTCGGTCTGAGTGAACAGCTTGGTGTTAAAAAAAAAAAAGAAAAGCGCTTTGTCACAATGCAAGGGAGCACATACTGTATGAAGCGACCTCCTCACCCCGACCTCTTTAGTTAGGGGTATGTCGAGCGACAGAGTGAGGTGCGCTACGGCCCATGTCCTCCCCATGCATGTGGGTGAGGTGAAGGCCAATATCAATCTTTTCCTCGGGCCAAATGTGTGCTGGTTATGAGGGTCAGTCCTTCCGTCGCGGAATCTCCCTTTGTTCCCATCAACAGAGTCCATACACCCATCAAAGTCCAAACTCAGGTTTATTGCGTATCTCCACATACAGTCAAATGCAACGGCATGATACGATGGGGAAGCAGGTCGAGGCACTGTACAGGTTCCTAGTCCCTACACTCCCTGTGCTATGACCAGGGGTTGCAGGAGTCTTGATGGAAGCTCCTCCGCTGCGCTGAAGCCCATATCAGGGGAAGATGTCCTCCAAGGGAGTTACTGAAGGCCCATCCGTCACCGGGTTGACGCTACACCGGGTCTTCGGACGGGTGACCCCCCCCCCAGCCTCCTCACCTCAGATGCGGGTCCCCTCGCAAGGGGCGCCCTGGAGCAACTTCACCCTTGCGGGACCCAGTCGGAGTCACCGGGTCCCAGGCCTCCTTAATAGTACCTCACCCCAGGCTGAAGGTGCCCGGGATGGACTTCATCTTCGTTCCGACCAGGCCTTGGGCGCCTAGGCCGGAACCTTGAACCGCCCGCACCCAGGCCTAAGGTGCCTGGGTGCGTGAAGGGGTGACCCCCTCCCACAAGAACAACAGACAGGCGACGACCACCTCGTGGCGCGGGCGTCTCCCCCTTTTATATCCTCCCATCGACACCACGGCGGGTTCCCCGCCCCAGCCGTACCATCGCCAGGAAGGAACCAAAAAAAGGGTAACACTGTGATAGCGATTCTACCTCGAGCCAGCAGGTACACTGACACCCACTGGTCAAAGAGAACATTACACCACCCAATCCTCCACGAATAAGAAATGGGGTCTAATCCCTGACATAATTACACACCTGGGTCTCTCTACCCCCAGGTGTATCTCACTAACTTTGAAGACCCCGCTACACACTCCCCCTGGTGATTTGACGCTGGTCCCCAGCGTCAGGTGCACACCCATGTCTCCCAAGGAGTGGTGACATGAAGTGGGCCCCAGAGGCTATCCCTCAAATTTTGGATACTGTATGTGCCAAGACCTGCTCAACAGAAAAGGGAACTATAAAACATTAAAACTTTTGTATAAAACATCTGTCATGTACACATATACAATCCCTCCCGTCACTGTCTAAGAACCACCCCATACTCAGTAGTCTTGACCGACGAATCTCCTGCAGAAGGGAAACAAAAAAAAAACATCCTAACACTCTGTGTTAACTTGGCATGAGTGGGTCCGTCAGCCGAGAGACCCACTCACTCCAATAAGTAAGTAATGCATGTGTAACATTTTCAAACAACCGTTGCACAACACTGCCACCTGGTGACAGCGCTGCGGTAATGACACTTGGTTAGATCTTCATTCTTCCTGCTTTCCTACTCTAACTCTACCCCAAAAGTCTCTGCCTTTGGCACATGAAGAAAAGGGAGAAAAAAAAACAACAGCTCCCAAATCTCCAGTGAGTAAAAGAAAAAGCCCAAATCAAAACAAAAGTAGGGCACAGTTCTAGGCGTCTGGGAATGTCTCTTCCAGAAAGTTTCAACAGCAACAAGATAGGAGCTCACTTCTCCTATAAATAGAACCTTGGATCCGGCAGAAACAGGGGCTTCAGGTGCCCGTCAAACACTTCCACCGAATATTCGACATCCTCTCCTTCTTTCCTGCAGATGAGCACCCTATCGGCATGAATATGGCGCCCAAGTCTCCAATCAGCTCTGCAGTCCTTGAACTTTTTAGACACAGGCGACGAACATGACAGGTATCGCCTGGCATGGGGTACTTTAAGCTTTTCCCATACAAACTCGTCATACCACCTTGGTCGCAGGACCTCGACTTCATACAATAAGTCCCGAGGCAAGTAGGGGTACTCCCACCCATATTCACGGGCGACTCTCTGGGAGAAAAGTCTCTGCAACCTGGCTAGAGGCGGCATCACATCTCGCTCACCTTCTCCTGGCTGTACGATGGCCTCCGGGTGCCGAGGTACCTTTACCATCTCGGGTTTCTTTGTCTTTGGTGCCCGCAATGAAGCACGCTGCATCCCCACCATCAGAGCGGGTGATGTAGTTGAATGCGGAAAGTTGGTCGGAGGACTAGATTTCCTCGAGAACTCCGGGGCCTTCACCCGGAGCGTACTGTCTTCTATGGACATGGGGGAATCCTGCGGTTTACTCAGCACAGGTAGTGGGCGTCTGTCCCAGCCCTTCCGGTGAAACAGTTCGTCTATCTCTCCGTCATCACCACAGTCTGACAATGACTCTAAGTCGGAGGTGTCATACATCTCAACGGGAAGGTAGTCTCTAGTAGACGGAAGGCTACCCTCCCTTGCGGGCTCCACCGACTGGGGACCCCCGACACCTCCAACCAACACCACAGTCCCAGCCCCTGGCTCACCTGGACCTTCTGAAGAACTGGGATGTCCGGGACTCTCTTCTCTACCGGCGCCATCCAGGCCAGGCAAGCGGCGGGGTGAAGCTCAAACACGGCCATAAGATGCCTGTACCAGACCGACTTTCCTCTTCGGAGGTGGGAGCAGGGAGTCTGTAGTGACCGAAGCAGTGTCCTCGGATTTTTCTCTCTCAGTCTCTGGTTGGGCAGTCACTTCGCCCTGGTCAGCGCGCACAGGAAACTCCGCAAAGGCTTTGATCTCTCCCTCCGGAGTGGCGGTTCCTGTGATGCAGTTGAGGCGTAGAGCCCGGGGCCTTTCCGTGTGTGTGGTTCAACCTCAAAAAGAAACTCCTTGCATGCTTCGCATCGCCCGAATGGCTTTAGTTGGACCACCAGTCCCGAGCATCCGGGACAGATCACACCGAGGGCCTCTGTGTCTCTGCATGAATACAAAGCCAACTGTCCTCGGGGCCTGAGCCTTATCCCCGTGTCTGTAATGGATGCAGCAAATGCAGTCATCTTGAAAGGATAAGGTACCGGCATCCACGGGGAGCCTGAGTTCACTCCGACCACTTGCTGCTCCATCACGCGCTGACCTCGCGCCGGAGTCTCCACGTGTATCTCCACACGTGGCCAGACTCCTCCCACGACTTGCACGTTTTCGCGGGCTTCCTTCAGTCTCCTCCCACGAATTGCGCAGTCATGGGGTGCCTCGTGGCGCAGTGCAGCAAAAGTCCCCACATGTAGTTCGTCACACGGCTGGACTCCTCCCTCTTCCCGCTCTTTCTGCATGGGCCTCTCCCAGTTTTTCAGGGAAATTTCCACGACTTTGAGCACAGGGATGCACTTTGGCCAATCACATGGCCGACCTGCTCGGACCTCCTCCGGGCAGCAAAGTTCAAACACAGCCGTTCCAAACCTCAGGGTTAACACACATTTCATCCCGGACGAGCCCCCACGTGTAGCGACCTCCTCACCCCGACCTCTTTAGCTAGGGGTATGTCGAGCGACAGAGTGAGGTGCGCTACGGCCCATGTCCTCCCCATGCATGTGGGTGAGGTGAAGGCCAATATCAATCTTTTCCTCGGGCCAAATGTGTGCTGGTTATGAGGGTCAGTCCTTCCGTGCCGGAATCTCCCTTTGTTCCCATCAACAGAGTCCATACACCCATCAAAGTCCAAACTCAGGTTTATTGCGTATCTCCACATACAGTCAAATGCAACGGCATGATACGATGGGGAAGCAGGTCGAGGCACTGTACAGGTTCCTAGTCCCTACACTCCCTGTGCTATGACCAGGGGTTGCAGGAGTCTTGATGGAAGCTCCTCCGCTGCGCTGAAGCCCATATCAGGGGAAGATGTCCTCCAAGGGAGTTACTGAAGGCCCATCCGTCACCGGGTTGACGCTGCACCGGGTCTTCGGACGGGTGACCCCCCCCCAGCCTCCTCACCTCAGATGCGGGTCCCCTCGCAAGGGGCGCCCCGGAGCAACTTCACCCTTGCGGGACCCAGTCGGAGTCACCGGGTCCCAGGCCTCCTTAATAGTACCTCACCCCAGGCTGAAGGTGCCCGGGATGGACTCCATCTTCGTTCCGACCAGGCCTTGGGCGCCTAGGCCGGAACCTTGAACCGCCCGCACCCAGGCCTAAGGTGCCTGGGTGCGTGAAGGGGTGACCCCCTCCCACAAGAACAACAGACAGGCGACGACCACCTCGTGGCGCGGGCATCTCCCCCTTTTATATCCTCCCATCGACACCACGGCGGGTTCCCCGCCCCAGCCGTACCATCGCCAGGAAGGAACCAAAAAAAGGGTAACACTGTGATAGCGATTCTACCTCGAGCCAGCAGGTACACTGACACCCACTGGTCAAAGAGAACATTACACCACCCAATCCTCCACGAATAAGAAAAGGGGTCTAATCCCTGACATAATTACACACCTGGGTCTCTCTACCCCCAGGTGTATCTCACTAACTTTGAAGACCCCGCTACATGTATAATATGAAGGTACTAAGTAACACTTACAGTAACTTGTTACACATTCAGAGGACACAGAATTGACGCAAAAAGTTAAATTACACAGACCTACTAAGGAATCCTGGGAAAAAGAGTCTAAGTGACATAAATCTTATTTAATTAGGCACAACACTGCAAGAGAACATTGTTTTTAAGACTTCATGTGAATGTGTCGCATTAGGTCTTTCTCTCCTTTTGTTAAAGAACCTGCAAAGTGAATATAACATGCATAGCAAACATTTGTCATATGTTTGAGGATGTTAAAAAGTCACAGCAAGAATGATTGTCCTGCGGTACCTATAGACTTATAAGGACATTCACTTAATACAACTGTTAACAGTTATATCAAGAAAAATTTGTATGTGTGTAAAGCTAGCTGTAAGCTGAGAAGCTGAGAGGATTTCTAGTGGTTCATTAGGAAATTCATTCAGTTTGTGGATCTTTCAGCACCACTCCACTCAACACCCTTTGAAAAATTGGGGAAGCTGGGCAGAAAATGATTGGCTGAACAGCACCAGCATCCAATCAGATGCATACTCCAATTAGGTATTCTGACAGCTGGTGGGTTAACTAGAGAATCGTCTATTCGTGTGGAATAGCATGCTAATCAAAATTAATCTATGGGTCTATGAACGCTTAGGTCCTTCAAGAAATCTTTGAATAAAGCCTGGCTAAGCACTCTCTAGGGGTAAAATGGTAATTTCCCTGACTTATTATTGTCAGGGAAATTGCATAGGTGTTTCCCTCTTTAATGGGGAGACCAGCCACATCCTGGCCGATTTCTGATGTCTGAAAGTACCTTTGAACTGGCAACCTTATTTAAGGAGTGTGCTTCTGCACACACTTCTCCCATGATACTTCTTGAGCTTTTCAACAGCAAAAAAATAAATTCTAATTATTACAGCATCAATGATTTACTAAGATGATTTATCCAGCTCAGTTGATTTTTCTCTTCCGCTATGCTCAGAGTGCCAATCACCAGGGCAGGAGACAACAATTAACTAAAATATTACTAAAGCCAGGACTGAAAAGAACGATACTTCCACAAGAACAATTACAACAAAGTGTGAAATGTTCTGGAAATTGATATTTATATATCATAGTTGTATTTCTAGCTGCATTCATTTTAATGTGCCTGCTTCAGTGGTTCCAGATTACCCAAGCATGCCAAGTTAAAGTGCACCTTTCAGCAACTTAACGTGTTTTCATGAGTATATTTCTGGCATGTCACCATGTACAGTAACTAAATTCACTTAATTTAAAAAACTGTATTGTTAATAAAAAGCAGTCCATGAGCTTCTGTTAAGTGACTGTGCTATATCTGAGAGGATATATAGGTGTATGTGAATCCGCGCTAAGGATTTTTAAATTCTGGCAGAGGGTAAAATGTAATGAACTGCAGCCTCTACTTGGTACTGTCACCAAAGGTGAAGTAATGTAAATGGAGTGGAAGAGATAGTAGAGTGTGGCGCTGTTCTATGTGATATCATCAATAAATAATTATAAAATGTATATATATGAAAAAAACATCATGTTATATAAAATATATAAAATATAATATATAAAATATAAATGGTCCAAACTATAGATAGTCCAAAAGTGCATACGTGCTTGGTGCAACTGATACAGGTGAACAATGTATCAAGGTGTGCAATGGATATAAATTAGTGCACCTGTGCAATAAATAAAATCAATAAAATCATGTGCAATCAAAAAATAGTAAATATGGTAAACCGCTGCAATCAATGCAAAACATCTAGTGCAAACATATTAAAGTGCATATGAAATCCTGTATAACCAATATCAAACGGCTGTAAAAAAGTCCATTGTTTGCAGGTGAAACAGCACAAATCCTGGAAAAGAATTTCCCTCGTGCTGGATGGTTTTAGATGCGTGCTTAGTGCTTAGTGAAAGTGACACTTTTACTCTCAGTGGGTGGTCACTGCAATCCGTGCCCCTGCAAAGCCCGCACTCACCACAGATATACACCCCCTCTTGGGGTATGGAACCTTCACAGTGTCAGCCACTGTGTCGCTCTCTGGAAATCAGACCGACCTTTAATGCTGCTCTGGTTTTTCCACTCCAGCTCATGTACAAAAGAAAAAGCCCCACATAGTGTTTTATCGTTTTTAAAAAAGATAATTTATTGATGAAACTTTTAAAATGGGTACTCACACTTTAGTAGAGTATAAATCGCATGTAATCCTGTTAGGAATTGTTGTGGCGTTCTGCTGCTCTACCGATTTCGTCTGCTGATGTCATCTGGACGTCATTTCGTCCAGATGTTGTCAGCAGAAGAAACTTGCACACCTTGATACATTGCTCACCTGTATCGGTTGCACCAAGCACGTATGCACTTTTGGACAATCTATAGTTTGGACCATTTATATTTTATATATTATATTTTATATATTTTATATAACATGATGTTTTTTTCATATATATACATTTTATAATTATTTATTGATGATATCACATAGAACAGCACCACACTCTACTATCTCTTCCTCTCCATATCTGAGAGGATGCCTTTTGATTTGCTGCAGGAAGAAGGAAACCTTTCCTCAGTCTCCTCTTTCCTAGAAATCAGACCGCTATTGCATATCTGGTGGGAATGTCCATCTGTACATAACTTTTGGGATATGATACTCCAGCTTCATACTCGTGCAACTGGGGTAATTATCCCCAACATGCCACAAATTACTTTGCTATCTATCTTACCCAACTTGTATAAAAGTATTAAAAAAGGCCTTTTAAGGCATTGGTTAACAGCTGCAAGAGCAGTTATACCGCGCCATTGGCAGTCGGCGTATGCTTCATCGTTGATTGAGTGGGTTTCAGAGATGGACCATATTGAGATGATGGAGACTCTCCTGTCACAGGAATTGGACACCTATTAACAATGCTGCCAAATCTGGCTCCCTTGGAAGGTGCTAAGGGAATCCCTTGAACTGCGGAATCTATATATGGGTCGGCGGTAAGACCTGAAGCTGGTTCAGAGTTAGGTTGAGCGAGGTGATTTCAGTCTGAGTGCCTATTTCTGGTAGTTTTATTTATATTTTATTATTAATTATTTCCTCGCCCCTCCCCCTTTTTTTTGTTTTTTGTTTGTTTTGTGTTGTTGTGTTCTGTGTGATATATCTAACACCACTGTGGAAGTTGAAGATAGGGAGTAGGAAACTATACATTTTATCTAGTTGGACGAAGGAAGATAAGGCAGGGTTACTCTTCTCAGGGGTTAAAAATCTGAATAGTCTAATGTATCACCATGTGTTTCCTTATAACATATGAGTTTATTGATGAGTAGACTGTCACTAGTGCTATTTGTTTTTTTTTCTCTCTCTCTCTTTTTTTTTCCCCTTTGTGTAGGGGCTCCTGCTGGGTGTTGGCATATGTTTATATGTAATATGTCTTATGTTGTATACATTTTTGTAATGTGGTATGTTTTTTATTATTACCTATAGTATGTGGATAATGTTTTTGTTATGTAAATTTTAAAATGTTGAATAAAATCAGAGTTGAAAGAAATCAGACTGCAACATTTTAACAAAAGTACATGTAAAAACACACTAGCGCTCTCAACCTCCCTCTATTTCCCTTCCCTCTCTCATTTTATAGTACGGGCCTTTCCCTGTCCTCTCTCATTACTCCCCCCCCCCACACCCCCACCTTTTTACGTCTACATTTCCTTTCTACATTCCCCAACTCCCTTTTCCTCCTCCTTTTCTTCTCCATCTTGGCTGACCATCTTGTCCTATACGTATGACACTTTGGGGTTGATTTACTAAAGGCAAATAGGCTGTGTACTTTGCCAAGTGCAGTTGCACTCTGCAAGTGCAGTTGCTCCAGAGCTTCGTATAGGAGGTAAAGCTTCACTTTGCAAAGAATACCCAATCACGTGAAGGAAAATAAAAGAAAACAGCATTTTTGCCTGTACATGATTGGGTGATGGAAGTCAGCAGAGCTTCTGCTCATTTACTAAGCTCTGGATCAACTGCTCCTGCAGAGTGCAACTTTGCAAAGTTCACAGTCTATTTGTCTTTAGTAAATCAACCCCTTTGTGTACTGATTTGTTACTCTTCTCATTGAACCGAGATACACTCCAGTAAAAACTTCACATCTTCACTGATCTTCACTGATCGTTTTACAGTGTCTATTGGATACCAGTTTGCCTTATTGTTGATCCATGTATTTGGCTTATTTTCTCTGTACCTGAAATGCAGACTGTTTGATTTGTACAAAATGCTTATACCAAAAATAGTAAATACATGGAAATCGAATAGCATTTTAGCACTTAAGCAGCAACACATCCAATGGCTTCCATCCACAATGCTTCATCCGAAGATTGGGAAATCTTTGCTAAACTGTAAAGAACACACAGGAAAGCACAAACGCATAGTGCATTACCACCATAAACAAACGTATTTAATAAGAATAAGTCCCCCCATCCTCAGAGCTGAATCTCTGCTCTGAGGAAGGGGGTACAACCCCTAAAACATGTTAGCCGTTTTAACTATGCTATGTTTAGATAGACGCATTTGCCTTGCAGCTGGAGTTCCCATTGATGCGCTTGTCTCTTAGACTCCATTCACACAGGGGCAACACGACTTCCAGCGCGACTTTGGGAGGCAACTTGGACACGACTTGAGTATGAATCACAGTGCGACATGAGGCAACTTACAAGGCAACTTCAAGTTGCCTCCAGGACAGGAGGCCAATCAAACAAGAATCAGCTCTGTGGGAGGGAGGGGGAGGGGATGGGTTTGCCTGAGAAATGTATGTTCTCTTCCTGTATTGTTGCTTCTGTTAAGACAGTGATCCGACTTCTGAGGCGACTTCCATTGAAATCAATGGGTACAAGTTGCCTACAAGTCACCTACAAGTCGGATTGAAGTAGTACAGGAACCTTTTCTGAAGTCGGAGCGACTGCAGTAGTGTGCATTAAGACGGCTCCATTCACTTACATTAATTTTCTCATGCATCATGACTTGAGGCGACTAGGGGCGACTTGGGGCGACTTGAAGTCGGATCCAAAGTCGTCCCTGTGTGAAATGGGCTCTTACTATCTTTGTGAGTATATCAACAAATTCATATTGAATAAAAAAAAAATATGGTGGTAATGCTCTAGGCGTTTGCGCCTTACTGCGTATTCTTTACAACATTGTAACAAGTCAAAAGTTGAGAGAATGCCACAGGGATGATCTGGGTCAGGCTTTTTTGAACACAACAAAGAACTGCACAGTACCATTATTTACATAATTATAATGCACTATGTTACAAAAATATTGCAGGTCCAATTTTAGGTCTACTGTGGTGAGTTGGGTTAACAAAATGTAATTTAATTTTAAGTTAACTTGCATGCATTAAATACACCACAATGTACCAGCTAAGTGTGAATCAACCCTAAGGATTTTAGAGGCCAATTTCGGGGATCTTGCCAAGAAATTACTGCTCCAAGTCCATTTTAAAAATCTCATAAATCCAATAGCGTTATACTCTGGAACGGTTCTATTAATGTGCCTGTAATGTTCTGTTTTTAGGGAAAACTTTGAAGATCAATATTTCACAGGGTGTAACTATGACATGTTTGACACTGACATTAATCTGCTACTGATTATAACGTATTTCAGGAAATTCTTTCAAATACACATGATTTTACCAGACATGACCACATTTGGCTAAAAAGGACCACTAATCCTTACTAAATCATTGTTTATCTGTACAACTTTGGAGGATGCGTTAGGAGCTATATACCAACAGAGTATAAATTTAGGAGAGGATAACGGGAGATGGAAAGAGTTTGAAGTACAACCATGAAAAGGATTTTACTAGCACAATTGGCTCCAGCTCTAAGGAGTAAAAGGTCATATAGTTGTTACTGACTTCCATTTTATCAACTAATGATTGCTTTGCTTTATATTTTCTTTAGTTTATACATTATAGCCTCCTTTTTCTCTACCACATAGATCCCACCAACACACATGACACCACCTTGCCCCCTCACTGTCTTCATAAATGCATTACTATCCAAACAGGAGTATAGCCCTGTACACACGATCGGATATCCTATGGATTCTAATCCGATGGTTTTTTCCATCGGAAATCCGATGAAACTGTCTTCCATCAGTCTTGCCCACACGCCATCAGTCAAAAAACGGGCCGTTTCAAACGCCGTGACGTAAAACACTCCGATGAGCCGAGAAAAATTAAGTTCAATGCTTCTGAGCTTGCGTCGACTTGATTCTGAGCATGCGTTTTTTATCACAGACGATCGGATTTTGCTATCGTTTTTTTTCCCATCGGATAAATTTAAAACATGTGCTATTTTTTCACACCGATGGAAAAAAGACCGATGGGGCCCATACACGATCGGTTCGTCCGATGAAAACAGTCCATCGGACTGTTTTCATCGGTAAAACCGATCGTGTGTACACGGCTTTAGAGGTGCTAACTACTAGAATGCTTCACTCCTCATCTGCTCAGTGTGATGAGCCAAGAATGGTCAGCCCTCACTTGGCTGACAAAACCCGTGAACCTCAGGGACCAAATGTTCTCTTGGCAAAATCCGAAGTTAAGAAAATAGATCAGGTGAAATGCTCTTGTGGCAGCTTAATATAAACATGTAACATTATTGAAAGTATCTATAACGGGTTTTTGTTTTTTTAGCAAAATGGTATTTTCACCATAAAAAAAATCTAAAAAAGAGAGAGCATTGGATATAAACAAATAACAGGAAAATGATCAGACTAGATTTATTGTGTGTTGGTTATGCCCCTATTTTTGAGAATAAATCAGAAAAAAAAATCTTTAAACATTTTACATTTCTAAGGCCTGGTTCACACTTGTGCGAGTTCATAACGAATGCGATGCGTCAAAAACACTTTGAATTTGCATGTCATCCCTAAAGTCATTGTTTACAATGACGGTCGTTCACATACATGCGTTGCGATTCCACTACGATTACGACGCGATAAAAAAAAGGGTCTTGTCCGACTTTACTGCGTTGCACTGCGAATTTAGTCTCCATAGACATGAGTGTAAATTGTTCTGGAATCGCAATGATGGTTCACATATGCGCAAATTCCACCACGTGATTCTCAAAAAAAAAACAGGAAGTTAACACCTTTTTTTTTTCTTTTTACACTATGATTCTATTGGCTAGAACATTAATCGCAGCTATGTCCCACTCCTGAAATTCGCTTTAAAATTGCTGTAAATTCGCGGTAAAATTCGCACCTCAGAATGGACAAAAAACTGACCAAATTCACAGCGCATCAGTGTGAACCGGGCCTAAAAAGAAACTTGTTTGAGAGGTTTCAGTTTAGCAACACTTCTGTGTTCTGGTTGTCACAGCCCTCTTAGCTTTTTGTTTTTACACTGCTATCTATGCATTACATTATACATCTCTAATCATAATGGTAGAGATGTGGGCCCCTCTGTCTTCAATGCAATTCCCTTGCTCTCCAAACCATCCACCATTTTTCTTACTGAACCTAATGACTTTTGTTATCAGAGGACAGTAATGCAATTTTTAAAGTTGACTTCCAGGCATATAAAAAATACGCCTGATACTGCAGCTCTGTATTCATTGGGTCCTGTGTCAACAGGCTTAATTTTACTTTAAACAGAATTTGCATTCCTATACAAGTCTATTGAGAATGCAAAACCAGTTAGAGGCAGGTCAAATGCAAGTCACAAGGAGGTCAACTGCACCTGTCTATGAGTTCTGAATGAGCTTGAAAGCATCTTAAACTGAGGATAAAGACACAAGACAAAAGTCCAGTGACATAGGCCCTAAATACCGCATTAAATGTACTTTCATAATAAAAGCAGTGTGAGCACCTGAATTTGACTTAGTATCTGCCTCTCACAGTCCTTGAACAGCATAGCTTAGACAGTGGGAGGTGGAAGCAGCACAAAGAACCAATCAGTTGTGTAGTAGTGCAAGATGCATGCTGATAGGAGGAAAAAGCAGAGTGACAGACAAAGGAGCTCATTAGTGTGCTGATTTTCCTTTCACTGTCCAGTAACAGGCCCAGGAAGGAACAAGGGTGTAAAGCCCTGTACACACGGCCGAGAATCCCGTCAGGAAAAAACATTGTTTTTCCTGATGAGATTCCTGGCAAGCTTTTCTTGCCAAGCCGTGCATACAGACAGCCATTCAAAAGAACCGCCGTTCTTGTGAATGGCAAGAACGCGGTGACGTCATCGACTACGACGAGCATGCGCTCGTCACATTCGATGCCGTCACCGCCATCTTGCTTCACCCTACACTACCCTTGTAAGCTACCGCGCATGTGTCAAAGTCTCATCGAGCATGCGTGGGCTTACCGGAGGACAGGTAAACTTGTAGCCTCATACACACACACACACGTTTTTTTCGTCGGGAAACAGGCCGACAAGAATCCCGACAAGAAAATAGAGAGCAGGTTCTCTATTTTTCTCGTCGAGATTCCAGGCAGTTTTCTCGACGAGAAACCATATACACGACCGGTTTTCTCGGCAAAAAGCTCTGCCAGCAGTTTTCTTGCCGAGAAAACCGGCCGTGTGTACGAGGCTTAAGTGTTATGGGACTGTATCAGAGAACAGGCTGTGTAAATCTCAGAACTGGATTGACAGAACTACACATCCTTTGGCAGGTAAAATCGATTCTTTATATATATATATATATATTTCATCTGCATATTTAGCGGTTTGCCAGAAGTTTAGTTCTAAAGAGTCAACCGGCTTAATACTTCAGTTTTTATTAGATACTAGCAATCTATTTATTTTATACCTCTGCGACATTAGTGACAAGAGCTTTGTTTGTTTAAAGCGGAACTATACTCACTTCCACTCCAGCAATGTTGTGTCCAGGAGTTTCCTGTCAGCTTCTGACATCTTCGGCTGGTCTTCTTTCGGGATCCAATCTTCAGCTGTTTTGTTTGGCAATCGGTGGTGAGCCGTGTCCCTTGTACAAAGCGTATCACTGATCAGGGTAAAGAGCCAATGACAATAGCTCTTTACAATGTGATTAGCAGTGTCCAATCACAGCTGATCCCATTTTAACAAATGCCAGTTATCAAAATTTTCTTTCCTCAGCACTGTCCCGGTGTGAGGAAAGGAAAGCCGAAAACTGGCTTTCCTGTGACAGCAGACATTTACATTGATGATCAGTGCCCTGGTTATCAGTGCAGCCCCATTAGTGCCAATCAGTAAACATCAGTGCAGCATATCAATGCCCATCATTGCAGCCTAGCAGTGCCCATCAGTGCAATGTATCAGTGCCCATCAGTGGCACCTCTTCAGTGGCAATCAGCGCTGATCAGTGCCACCTCATCAGTGCAGCCTCATCAGTGCCCATAAATGCAGCCTATCAGAGGCCCTCAGTGCACATCAGTGAAAAAGAAAAATTACTTATTTGCAAAATTTTATAACAGTAACTAAATCTGTCTTTTTTTATTTGTTTAGAAAAAAATAAAAACCCAGTTGTGACTAAATACCACAAAAAAAACACTATCTGCTAAAAAAAATAATTCAAAAATCTCATTTGGGTACAGCGTTTTACGCCCGCGCAATTGTCATTCAAAGTGTGGCAGCGCTGAAAGCTGAAAACTGGCCTGCGCAGGAAGGGGGTGAATGTGCCCTGTAGGCAAGTAGTTAAGTTTCTTGCACTGGCCAATTTTTACAGCTATTAGATATAAGTTTCATTCTCCAACTAGACTTTTCATTTATTTTATAGAATGGAAAGAAAAGATTGTAGGGGAGTCGGGGCAGTAGGATTTTTCCGATACCGCCATAGGACATCCAAAAGAATTGTTTTAAAAAAAAGCAATACATTTTATTGTATTATTTATATTTTGTAGAATGTGCAGAAGAAAGATAGATCACTATGTTGGGATTAGGAAGATCTCAGACCAACTCTTTTAAACTGCTAAAGCCAAAGAGCATTGTTGGAAGAATAATACAACTGTAGCGGGTATGTACTATTTAGGGGCAGCATCTGGGTGGTAGTATGACCCAGATGCACTAATTGGAAGAGTAGGGCTGTGTTCTATTCGTGTGAGGACATCAGTGGTGTTCAGTTTCCTGCGGCTCAGTAGGTGGCGCTGTCACTTTGGGCCGGGGTTGAACCATCACTGCAGTGCCGTACCCTTTGTGACCTCTCGCAGCAGCTGTACGGCGGGGCGGGAAACCCGCTGTGCTTGCTGGGAGAGGGTATAAAGGGGGCAGACATCTTCACCACGAGGTCCGAGTCCCAGGCACCTTTAGCCTGAGGGCTGCTGTCCGTGATCGGTGTCCAGGCGCCCCTTGGCCTGTACACGTGGAGTTCGTGTTCCATCCCAGACACCTTCGGTCTGGGGTGAGGTACTCAACCGGAGGCCTGGGGTCCAGTACCTTCCACTGGGTCCCGCGAGGGAGGGATCGTCCTAAGGTGCCCCGGGTGTTGGGCGCCTGAATCCAGGGCGTAAGGGACCAGAGAGGGGATCCTCCCGAAGAGCTGGTACAGCATATTGCTAGTGCCGGGTGGACCTCTGGAGACCGTCCGGATGGATGTCTTTCCCGAACAGGGGCCAATTCATCAGGGAAGGTGGTTCATGTTCTATGGCCGGTGGCAGTGGTCCATCTAATCAACTCAGGTCGGTGGCAGAGACCTGCTCTCAGGCCTGTGGCAGGGGCCTCAACAGTTCACCCGGTCTGGGGCAGGGACCAATCTCACGGTCGGTGGCAGAGACTGTGCGCCAAGCCTATTTGCACTAGAAGGAATAGGAGAGTTCATTGTGCCTGGACCTACTCGTATCCACACCCTGTCTGTTTAATCAAAAGTTCAACTGATGCTGTTCACTTGTCAAGAAGAATAAAGGAGTGTTGGACTTTTTATGGTGTGGGGCTCTATTACTGACAGTCAAACTTCCACAGGAGAAGCAGAGGCTCCATCCAGAACACAGGCCCGAAGGTAAAATAAGTGTTGGCTTTCACCTCTGCACATTAGAGGACATAGGCCGTAGTGAACCTCATCCTCCTCCCGCATACCCCTAGACAAGCCAGCCGTTTTATTAACAAGGCCGCTACACAACCAATATCAATGACTTTTGTCATTCACTTGCCAACTCCTATGCTGCACAATTATTCTTTGAAATCCCCATATCTCTTGCAGTGTTGTAGAAAAAGTGGCTATGCAAGATTGACCTTACTGCGTCCACAGTGCCTCTGCCTTCAGCAATGAAGAAGGCCCTAGGCACTGCAGCAAGAGATTTAAGGCAGAGGAACGGAAGCAGGGCTCCACTTAACACAAAGATGAAAATTCCTTATAATATGGTAAACACATATTTGGGGTTACATCAGTCAATTTGTCAAGAAACTGGAGTGAGAAAAAATGCCCACATCTGAAAGAGCCGATCAAGATAATGAATAGCAGGTCTACAGAGACCTTTACATCACCACTGTACAGCTAGCTACAGTATAATAGCTGTTATGTGTACAGTTGAGACTATTTCTGCTACAATGCCAATCTCCTCTTCTCTTGGTAACTGTTTCTCCTTCACCTAATAACCTAACGCACGTTTCTTGGAGAGGATGTGAGATGGCAATAATTAATGGAGAAAGAATGCTGTAACATCCTCAAGGGCATGAGCCAAATAATAGTGTGCTGTTTGGAGAAAGCTTTAAGAGGTTAGTAAATTCTAATATCAGACTTCAAAAAAAGATGTCACAATTTCTTACAACTGTCTGGAGTAATTCCTGCAATCTTATTGCTATCACATTCTGATTCAAATGTTTCCTTTTCATTACTTTAAATGGTATATTATGATTACATCGCTTTTCCCAGTATACACTCCTTGTTGGCACTATACAGAAACTCATTCTCTGCAAGCCAACTCAAAGAAGCAGAAAAATAAAATGACTGATTGCTACGGCTTTTAAACCTTTTTTCCCTGCTTTGTTTATAACTTCTAGAATTTCCACTCTCCAAGCAGCTACAATATCAGAAAGTTATGTTCATGCCCTATCACTAAAATGTACAATGTTATAAATGTAGAAACAAACCCAAGGACAAGCACTCGCTTTCCCTTTTATCAAAAGAGACAAGATTCTTTTTTTTTCAGATGTGGATTAAAGTACCAAGGTAATGGGAGGACAGGATTAACAGAGAGGGGTCAAAGGCATCAGGATTTGCTTTTCAGCTGCATACAGTCTTTAAGGATTTGTTCCATAGGAAATGTAGTTGGATTTAGGCAGTAAGTTACTTCTAATGGTACATGCACATGGACGCAAGGGACGTACAGGGTACATTCAGACATTTAGGGGTTGATTTACTAAAGGAAAATCCACTTTGCACTTGAAAGTGCACTGAAAGTGCACATGGAAGTGCAGATGCTGTAGATCTGAGGGGGAGATGCAAGGAAAATAAAAAACAGCATTTTAGCTTGCACATGATTGGATGATAAAATCAACAGAGCTTCCCCTAATTTCAGAGCTTCCCCTCAGATTTACAGCGATCTACATCGACTACACTTCCATGTGCACTTTCAAGTGCAAAGTGGATTTTCCTTTAGTAAATCAACCCCTTAGTCTCTGCCCAGGACTCACAAGTGAAACGTACAGCCTACTGCAAGCAGCTTGTCAAAATCAAAGACAAGCTGAAATATGCAGCAGATATAAGCCAATATATGCACATCTGAGAAGTACTTGTGTACAGGGATGCACTGACCCAAACACGGACTGTCTGCATTCATACATTCATATTCTGTGTTCATACGTTCCTGTACGCAAGTACCACTCAGGTGTGCATACTTCAGGTGTGACCCACATCCTGAAGAAGTTGTAATGACGAAACGTGTTGACTCGAGGTGACGTCATCACACAGTGCACCCAGAAATGCCAATCTGTGACACAGTTTTAAAGCAGCTACAATACATATTGTTTTTTTATGAGTTAATGTTTCTTCTTGTTTATTATTTTTATTGAATTTAATCAAACAGGTAAAAATACAGAAAGTTCTGGTACAAACAATAAAGATATGTAGAAACTTAGCTCCATTCACTGAAGCATGCTTTGACAAATACAATGCAAAAGAAGGCTCATCGGCTTAGTAAACATTAGTATAAAGAGCAAAAACAAACAGGTCCAAAAAAATGGTATCAAACCATGTTGGTAGTTACATAGTTACATAGTTAGTCAGGTTGAAAAAATACACAAGTCCATCCAGTTCAACCATAAAAAAATAAAATAATAATCTCATACAATCCCATATACCTAATTCTATACCCACAGTTGATCCAGAGGAAGGCGAAAAACCCCTGCAGAGCACGATCCTGGCGGTATGATTCTGTCAGATTTTAGGTGCTGAAAGCGGTACCATTATTCTGCATGGAAATTTGGCGTTTTATATTGCAGGGCTGTAATTCTTAGGAATAACTCACTTAAATCTGTCCAAACCAGAGTCTAGTAGACATCTCGGGTATGATAAAGTTCAAAAAACAAAATTATACATTATAATAAAATAAATAACTATAAAATAATTATAACAAATAATATAATAATAATAATAAAAGTGTTTTTCAGTGTTTGATGACGAATTTCCCCACAAATCGCTATCGCTTAATTCTGCGAGTGATTCTAATTTATTATCGCTGTTTTTTAGCTGGTCTAAAACCACTTTTGACGTAAAGGGACACTTTTTGGTTGCTATGGACAATCTCCAGTTTCTAGGCAGAAAGAACAGTTTTTATTATATAAAAGTGCATGCAGGACACTGGGCAGACCACTAGGGACAATGGGGGTGTGTAATTATTACATACAGTACTGTAATCAGTAAGATCACACAGCGGAGAGGCATCGCAGGATCCAGGGGACAAGGTAAGTAACTCTGCCTGGATTACTGTGATGCAATCCCGAGTCTGGCTCGGGGTTACCGCTTTTGGTGCTGAAATTTAACCCCGAGCCAGACTCGGGAATACCGCCAGGGAGGTTAAAGCAATCTACTGAGCTGGCCAGAACCACCTCTGCGGGAAGTCTATTCCACATTTTCACAGTTCTTACTTTGAAGAAACCTTTCCGTATTTGGAGGTGAAATCTCTTTTCCTCTAGACATAAAGAGTGCCCCCTTGTCCTTTTGTGTCAACCGTAAAGTGAATAACTCAACACCAAGTTCACTATATGGACCCCTTATATATTTGTACATGTTGATCATATCCCCCCTTAATCTCCTCTTCTCAAGAGTGAATAAATTCAGTTCCTCTAATCTTTCCTCATAGCTGAGCTCCTCCATGCCTCTTATCAGTTTGGTTGCCCTTCTCTGCACTTTCTCCAGTTTGTGCTATCACAAAGAGTTGAGACCTGGTTTCAGCAAAAGTAAGGCCAATGAGCACTGTGTATTGTAGAGGTAGAGAGAAGACAAGAAGGATAGAAGAAGAAGGGAAGGAGCACAGAAGGGGCAGAGAGGAGGAGAGAAGAAGGTGGGAAAGGGAGGAGATGATTGGAGATGATTGGGGAGTGACCTCTGTCCAGTTCAGAGACACCCCGGTCAAGGCTGCTCCAAAAGCTAGGAGGTGTCAGTCTATTAGTTATATTTTAAAGTAATTGTATATGTTCTTTTTTTTTTAAGTAAAAAAATGAAATATAATAAATTTAAATAACAAATATGTTAGACTTACCCGCTCTGTGCAATGGTTTTGCACAGAGCAGCCCCAAACCTCCTCTTCTGGGGTCCCCTCGCCGGTGCTTTAGGCTCCTCTTCTTCTCCACGTTCCAACATAGGAAGCCTCTTCCTATGGTAGCACACATGCTGACTCAATCCTGAGTCGGCTGAATGTGTCTATTGACACACACAGTGTGGCTCGCCCCTGCCCTGCGCTCCATTGTCACTGAGTCCATTGAGGGGGAAGAAGGAGACAGGCACAGGCACAGCACTGGATCGAGATTGGGCTCAGGTAAGTTAGGGGAGCTTAATGCATAGATTGCATTAGGATAAAAAAAAATTCTGCCTTTACAACCACTTTAAAACCTAATATAGGCTTTATCATGATAATTTAATTTTAAATGTAATTTCAATATTTTTACATTTGCAGCATTTACTAAAATATTCTTGGTTATTCTGCTTTGAAGGTCATAGTACAACATATAGTATGAGGATACTCTGTCCCTGTCCCTCAAGTGTTCTCTTGCATTGGCACCCTTCACACAGGCTTCCAAAGGAGGCTACAAGTGGCCATATTAATACAAAGAGGTTGATTTACTAAAACTGGTGAGTGCAAAATCTGGTGCAGCTCTGCATAGAAACCAATCAGCTTCCAGTTTTTTTTTTGTCAAAGCTTAATTGAACAAGCTGAAGTTAGAAACTGATTGGCTACCATGCTATTAACCACTTAAGCCCCGGACCATTTCACTGGCCAAAGACCAGAGTACTTTTTGCGATTCGGCACTGCGTCGCTTTAACTGACAATTGCGCGGTCGTGCGACGTGGCTCCCAAACAAAATTTACATCCTTTTTTTCCCACAAATAGAGCTTTCTTTTGGTGGTATTTGATCACCTCTGCGGTGCTTATTTTTTGCACTATAAACAAAAATAGAGTGACAATTTTGAAAAAAAAACAACATTGCTTACCTTTTGCTATAATAAATATCCCCAAAAAATCTATAAAAAAAACAAAAATTTTCCACAGTTTAGGCTGATACGTATTCTTCTACATATTTTTGGTAAAAAAAAATGCAATAAGCATATATTGATTGGTTTGCGCTAAAGTTATAGCGTCTACACAATAGGGGATAGTTTTATGGCATTTTTATTTATTTTTTACTAGTAATGGTGGCGATCTGCGATTTTTATCGTGACTGTGACTTTATGGCGGACACATCGGACACTTTTGACACATTTTTGGGACCATTGTCATTTTTACAGCGATCAGTGCTATAAATATGCACTGATTACTGTGAAAATGACACTGGCAGTGAATGACTTAACCACTAGGTGGCACTGAAGGGGTTAAGTGTGTCCTAGGGAGTGATTCTAACTGTGTGGGGGCGTGGCTACGAGTGACACGTCACTGATCGCTTCTCCCGATGAGAGGGAGCATACGATCAGTGACAGTGTCACTAGGCAGAACGGGGAGATACTTGTTTACACTTGCCTCTCCCCATTCTGCAGCTCTGTGTCCCGATCGCGGGACACTGGCGGACATCGAGTCCGCGGGTCCCGCCGGCACGGTCATGGAGCTTGTGACAGGGGCGCGCGCGCGCCCGCACGGCAAGAGTTTCAATGTGACGTATACATGCGTTACTTTGCCCAGCCGTGCCATTCTGCCAACGTAAATGTACAGGAGCCGATCCTTAACCGGTTAAAGTGTATGTAAACCCATTGTTTAAGCATACAGTATTTATCATCATACCTTACTGTTCATAGCTTCTTTTGGCAGATCATTTTTTTTTTATAAATAAAATGCCAAACTTCTTACCTGGAGATCCTGCCAATAACAGAGATACCTGTTGCAAGCTGATAACACTAAGCCACTGCCTCACAATTAGCAGCAATGCTGTCAGCCTGCCACATGTACTCCATTATCTGGCCATAGGGATGCCTATCAGGTCTTTCTAGATGGCCAACTGAAGGAAAGTGCATGGCATGTTGACAACACGTATGCTAATGGCAAGGTATTTAGTGGCCTAGCGGTGTTAGCCTGCATCAGACTTTAAAACAGCGATTGTGAGTGTGAAACACATAATAGCCATAATCTGTACTACTTAATAAACCATGAAAATAAGTTTCCACGGTTCATTTTTTTTGTAAATCCCTCATATCATTGGTAATCATCTGCTAGCAAGACAAACTGGACAACCACCCACCAACCCATTGTGGATGGGAGTGGGAGCTGAGATTCATTTTGTTTGATATTTTTCAAGAAGTACTGTCAGGACTAAAAATAAATAAATAAAATAAAAACAATTATTTTCCTAGAAAAATGGTTTACAATAAGGAAACATATTGGAAAATAGATTTTAAGTTTAAATACACTTTAACAACTTACCGTTATTTATAAAGTTGTGCAAGCGAGGGAAGAAGCCAAAAGTATGCTCCTTGAGTTGTATGTATGTGTGTTAGTCCCACAAGAATTCTAGAGACACTAAGCCAGGGGAAATTTGTATGCAATAGTAGGCTCCGGCTTAGCTTGGACTTCCAAGTCGGAAAGTAATTATTTGCATAGAGTAAAAGAAAAAAAAAATATTTGCAGACAAATTTATGTCCCTGCTTTTAGGTTATTTTGTCTCATGGGTTTCAGGTTTACTTTAAGTATTTGTACTCTTCTTTTATGTGATGTTGCAGTACTTCTCTATTTATCCCGTGGAATAGAATTATAAAAGCCATACTTAGATACAATGGGTCAGCAACAAACAGAGCCTGCACATAATGAAATACTTGCTTTCTCTACTATGTTTGTGTTACAAAGACATTTCATTTCAGCAATTTTCCACATGGATTATTGCTCCTAATTTTAGAGATAGCAGACTTCTTGAGTAGGGATGGTTATTCACATGGAAATCAATAATAGAAGCATTTTCACAAATCATTGGAGATTTACACTAAGCCAATATTTATTCCTAATAATTGGCAGACCTGTTAATTTATACCAGTTATTTGCCACATTGAGTGCCAACTACCAAGCTCTATCATTGCAAAATCCATGTTACAACATTTTACACACCACCAATGTTCATTCTTCTCAGCAGTGACAGTTTCACAACAATATTTACCAGGACAATCTTAAGAGAATAAATAGAAATATAATTTACAGCAGGTTATAAATGTTCCATGATGGGGCATCTATTGTAAAAAAGAAAAAAGAAAAAGAAAAAAAAACTAACTATTATAATCAGGATGTATAATATCTGGGAAATTTCTATCTGGAGTGTAAGAAAACACATACTGATATAAAACAGACCTAGATAGCACACACTGCAGAAGGACTCACAATGGCAGCCACCATATTTGCTATACTAAACTATATTAGTTTGATGTACATTAAAAAAAAATATTGTTCAATATTTAATTGAAATATAACAAATAATAAACAGAATTGTGAATGCAGGAGGACAAAAATATATGATTAAAATGTAAACACTAACAACTAAGAGCTGGTTCACAAAAGGGCGACTCGTCAGGCGACCTAGCCGCCTGACAAGTTGCGCTCCGCTCTGTACAATGGACCCGTTCTAATAGGAGTGACTCAAGTCGCTCCGACTTAGAAAAAGGTTCCTGTACTACTTTGGGAAGACTTCAGGGTGACTTGCATTGACTTCAATACAGAAGTCATTTTGCAAGTCACCGCTGAAGTCGTGTGGAGATCGTCCGGCAGAGTCGCGGGACAAGTTGTGCCGCCCCCAGTGTGAACCGGGTCTCAAAGAAAACTATAAACAAAATGAAACAATCCAGTCCTGATTGCCAGGACTATTGAACATTATTAGGGATCGGCCAAGGCAGGGAGTCACGAGAGAGAGAGTCTTTTCACTATGATGAAGAAAGAAGTGAAAGAAGAGAACAGCAAAGAAAAAAGAAGAAGGGGGGGAGAGGGAGTGCATAAGCCCTAGAAGGGAGAAAGGGAGAAGACCCAATGGACCCTGAGTAAAACAGTCAGACAATTCAGAAGTAGAACATACTGGTAATATGCACCGAGGGCAAGGCGTACTGGAGCCACGGCTCCCATATTTTAAGGAATTTGGGCTGAGAGTCATTTAGGATGCTGGACATCTTATCAATATTCATCATCATGGTAATATGGTCCTTAACTTCTTGGAGGGATACTGATGGTTTCTTCCAGGCCTTAGCGATCAACTGCTTGGCTGCTAAGAGAAGGTACATAGCCAATTTCTATTGGTGAGAAGATAGACCTGGAATAGGGTAGCGAAGTAAAGCCAATTTAGCATCCTTATGGACTATCAGATGGAAAAGGGTCTGAAGTAGGCCAAAGGTTCTAGACCAAAATGCAAACAATTTTGGACAGGACCACCAGGTATAGAGAACACCAGCTGTCCGCAACCCCTAAAGCATCTATCACTATAAGGAGGGATTGCATAAGATATGTGGAAAGGAACCCAGCACCACCTAAAGAGAACTTTGTAAGCTGATTCTAGGCTAGTTGTATTAAAGGAACATTTAGCTATTGATGGCCAGGCTTTGCTCCAATCCTCCAGGTCCATGGGTGCACCAAGATCGCATTTACATTGATAAACATAGAAGGGCATTGATAAAGGGGTCAAAACCATTTAAATTATAATATATAATGGAAAAAAAGCATGGGGGGCCCTGGGGAGTGTAGGTAGTTATGTTTAAAGCTTATTTTACGGAAGGTAAAGTCAGAGATATGACTCAAGGGCATGATCCATTCAGGGATTTGCAAATATCTGTAATATTTCAAGGTGGGTGCAACATGGTGTTCTTTGAAAGTGATCCAGAGAGGAAATACATTGAAAGATAAGAAATGGTGAAAATGTGTAAAGCTGTGGGATGACCAACATGTGAAAGCACCACTTTCTAGTCCAGGAGGGAATAAGAGATTGTTCAGGAGCAGCAAAAGAAGCATAAATGGAGATGTTAACTTGCCCGAGTAGTGGACTGCATCTGTGCTATGTAGCATTAAGGGATTGAAGGAGGGAGGGTGGAATTTATGTGGTAGCCACAGAAAAGCTGTTATGGGGATCAGGTCACTGTTTGGGATTTCGAGAGGCACCCAAAATGGAACGTCGGAGGCAGGGCCGGTGCTACCACTAGGCAAACTAGGCAGCTGCCTAGGGTGCACTGCTGCCTAGGGTGCCCGGCCATTAATGTTCCTATTCTCTTCTCTCTGCAGCAAGCAGATAAGTCTCAGCACCAGCAGGCAGCCGCTGCTCTGTTCCCACATAGTGTCAGAGGCTGCGGAGGACTGTGTCTGTGTCCCGACTCCGGAATGAATGGAAGCAAGCAAACATTCATTGATGGGCACTGGTAGGCTGCATTGATGGGCACTGGTAGGCTACATTGATGGGCGCTGTTAGGCTGCATTGATGGTCACTGGTAGGCTGCATTGATGGGCGCTGGTAGGCTGCATTTGATGGACGCTGGTGAGGCTGCATTTGATGGGCGCTGGTGAGGCTGCATTTGATGGGCGCTGGCGAGGCTACATTTGATGGGTGCTGGTGAGGCTGCATTTAATGGGCACTTCATTAAAAAGGTGGGGTATACATGGGCAGGGCGAAGGGGGTGGAGCCAAGGGGGCGGCGGCAATATTACATTTTGCCTAGTGTGTCAAAAATCCTTGCACCAGCCCTGGTTGGAGGTGGCTTGTAGCATAGCGAAATTGGAGCTGCTTGGTTGTATTTAGTCAGGTTGGGCACACCCAAGCCCCTTTGTTAAAAGAGAAGTTCAGTTTTCAAATAAATGTATACTCACCTAGGTGGATACAGCATCGACCCAATGCTGCATCTGTACCCAACCGCTTCTAAGACTGAGAACTGAGCGATCAAAAACTGAGTCTTCACTGAGAAGTCACTGTCTCTCTGCTCTGCTCTGCCTCTCCAGCACTCACTGGAGCACTGGGCTGTGGAGGGGGTGGGAGCAGCTGGCTCAGTCTCCTAGCAGCTTACTGAAAGGCTGGCCGGCTCCCAGTCCAAGCATATGGGTGGATCCTGACTTTATAGTCGGGATCTTTCCCAAGCCTGGACCAGCTGAGTGACGTCAGCCAACAGTAGGCTTTAGAGCGCTGTCAGCTGAAAACAGGATTGCAGAACAAAAAAACTTGCAATATATACCGTGTTTCCCCAAAAATAAGCCCGGGTATATTAATTTTGGCAACCAAAAACACACTAGTTCTTATTTTCGGGGTAGGTCTTATAATGCCATGTGCTGTCTTCTCTCCCCCCTGCCTGTCAGAAATCCCCTGTGGAACTGTGTAAAAGTGCTTGTAAATTCCTAAAATCCACAGCACCACATATTGCAAAATGTGTATGTCTGCAATCCAATTGTGCCACATACCTACTTCTAGTGCTGGGCGCATCTGTAACCCGCCGGAGCTCTCTTCCCCTCTTCGAGCACTGCAGAGGGAGGGGGGCCCGAGATCCCCCGCTGACAGCTTGCAGAAGAGCAGCATGACATCAGCTGAGCGTCACTCGGCGCTTCCATGGCCCGCCGGAGGCCTCTTCCCAGCTCTAAGGAATGCAGAGGGAGGGGGGCCCGAGATCCCCCACTGACAGGAGAGGAGAAGAGGAGAGCAGCGTGAGATCTGCATGAGATCTGCTGAGAGCAGCGGGAGGTCAGCGCTATACCGAAGGTATTTGGCACTAGATCACATAAAAACACACACAGTCTACACTATATAACACTGTAATAGAGTGGACTCTAGTATTTCACCAGCACTTCAAACTAGGGCTTATTTTTGGGGTAGGGCTTATATTGCAGCCCTTCCCGAAAATCGGGGTAGGTCTTATTTTCGGATAAACACGTGTATATATATATATATATATATATATATATATATATATATATATATATATACACACACAACATTTTAATTTTATAAATGAATATTTAATAAAGGGTGCATGATGATGCATGCATAATACTGGTGTCACAGAGCATTATGTTTTTTTCTAAAAGCAGGAGAGGTTTGCCTTGAGACTCTCTCTGACTAAAACTTCATGTGGACCCATCTGAGCACACAAGAAGGAGGGAAATTAAAATTCAGGCTGAATCTTTCATATTTGTGTAAATCTGAAGTTTAGCTTATTAGCTTTGCAAACAACAATCTTTTCCATTAGAACAATCAAGAATAAACAAGCAAAAGAGACTAAAGTTCTATCTGCTGGCTGAAAAATAAAAAAGCAAATATAAATTATTTATGTTCAATACTTCATGCTTAAGGTAATTTTTAAAGCCCAGAAAGTGATTCTAAAGAGAGGAAATGTAGATGAAATCACTATACTTTACATTCAGTTTAAAGCTGAAGTTTCGTTTTTTCATAGGGTTTTAAGTTTTTCTTGTATAGTGTAAGCTACACAAGTCCCACCAAGTATGGCCAGTTGAGAACTAGAAATGGCCTGCACTGGGTGTTTAATTGTGTTAAATTTGACTCAGCCCTCCTTCACACGGAGGGCGGGTTTGAAATCGTGCCAGTTCAGCTGGACTGGTACAATTTCAAACCCGTATTTCAGTGCGAGTTCGGGGGCGAATTGAAAGACATGCACAGATGTCTAATGAAATCGCCTGCGAAGTCTCAAAAAGTAGTACAGGAACTACTTTTGGGAATCGGTGCGGTGACACAAAGTCGGCATCGCACCAATTCGGACGGTGCCGGTGGCAGCAATAGGCTGCAATTTGGTATGCGATTTGGTATATCAAATCGCATATCAAATCGAATAGGGGGCTTAGGTTGTTTTAAAATCGAAGGAGTTCAGGAAAAATAGATATATAAATGTAGAGATTTTAGGAGGTACTTAAACAAAATGAAACCCCAGGGGATAGTTTAAAAATATTTGCTGTAATAAAAGGTATACATAGTAAAATAAAGCTGGAAGCACTATTTTAGTAAACCACCAGCTTTAGAAGCAAATGTTGTCAAGGCCTGGAGCAGGGATATGATGGTTACCCCCGAATCATTAATCTTTAGCATGTTCCAGAGCATCTAACATACTGTTACACTGTTGAATTCTACCCACTGCTGAGCGTGATAATTACCAGATGGCAATACATGGGATTAGAGACTTTAGTAAGTACCTGATAGAAATGTGTTTTGTTGTTGTTTTTCTTTTATAACATAGCTTTTATCAGCTTATTAGAATGGAACATGCTGTGTACAGATAATAAATATGAAATGTTACAATAGATGATGAGCTGCCCAATCTCCATTATAAAGATATTTTAGCCAATACTGTGTGAAAGCTACATTGTTCTAAACCATGTTTACCGTGTTTTATTCCTCATACATTAAGGTGACCAGATTTTTAAAATGAAATCCGGGGACACTTTTTTTTTTGTACTAGTAATGGCGGCAATCAGCCTGTTGCCGCCCGCCTCAAAGCCTGTCAAGTCTCACTGTCCGTGCTCCGGCTACTACTGGGTGGGGTGCAGAGGAAGATCACTCCGCCAGGGGAGACAAGGAGATATGCAGGCAGGCGGCTGGCCGGGACTTGAGCCAAAACAGAAGAACATGTGACAGGCGCTGAATGGGCATGCACCCGAAACTGAAGAAATATTCCCTCCGTTCCGACCAGCACATGATCATCAGAAAGGGGCACAGGTAATGGAAAAAAAATACACCCCCCTAAGCTAGTAGGAGCAGGGGGGTGCAATTCAGATATTTATTTTTTTTATTCTGCACTGACCGTCTTTGAAATTGCCCGATCCCCTGTTTAAATCAAATCCAGGGACAAAACCGGGGACAGACTTAGTCCGGGGACAGTGTCCTCAATCTGGGTACTGTCCCCTGAAACCGGGGATGTCTGGTCACCCTATCATACATGAAAGTACCTGACACATAAAACAATAGCAATTTAAGGCTAAATCTGCTAATAGATTAAAACCCTGCTGGCTGCTAATATCTCTTGGGAGTTTGCTGGACTTCACAGTTCCACTCACTGTTTATGCTGGAGAGATTTCTCCTACGTATGCTGTCACAACTGAATTGCACGACAATAGAAATCACATTATTCTCTATGGTGCCCGCTCACATCAATGCAACATTGTGCAGTGTGATTTTTGAAAAGGTGCAAGTGTTTCTTTTGGAGCAGCATACTGCATTTTTGGCCCCAAAGACTTAAAGGGGATTGCATGAAAAGCACATGAATTTTGTAGTAGGGTTTTGTGTTTATTTATTACAGGTACTTGTATAGCACCATCAGTTTATGCAGTGCTTCACATATATATTGTATATTCCTATCAGTCCCTGCCCTCAAGAAGCTCACAATCTAAGGTCCCTAACTCACATTCATACATACACAGGCTAAGGCCACTTTAGACAGGAGCCAATCAACCTATCAGCATGTCTTTGGAGTGTGGGAGGAAACCCACGCAAGAGAACATGCAAACTCCAGGCAGGTAGTACACTGGTTGGGATTTGAACCAACAATCCTAGTGCTGCTAGGTGGAAGTGCTAACCACTGTGCTGCTGGTGCTTTTAACCGACCAGACTCCTCCTACAAAAAAAAGGAAGAAGCATGAAAATGTATCACAAACCTACTGAGAAACAACAATTATGCAGCAACATTGGTTTTGAACCTAGGCTTGGGAACTGAAGCAAGGAAGTCTCTCCTCAAGGTTCTTTATTACACAGATAGAAAACGTATATTTATTTTCAAAGCCATGACGTTTATAGCCAACCTTCCACTATTGCGGGTCCAATGAGCAGTAGCTTATGCCCTGTACACACGATCGGATTTCCGATGGAATAAAATCCGATGGACTCTTCCGTCGGAATTCCGATGAAGCTGACTTCCATCAGTCTTGCCTACACACCATCAGACAATATTCCGACCCTCCAAAACGCGGTGACGTAAAACACTCCGGCGAGCCGAGAAAAATTAAGTTCAATGCTTCTGAGCATGCGTCGACTTGAATCTGAGCATGCATGGGTTTTTCTCCGTTGGAGTTCCACACAGACGATCAGAATTTCCTATCGTTTTTTAGGGAAAAAAGTCTGATGGGGCCCACACACAATCGTTGTTTCCGATGAAAAAAGTCCATCGGACTTTTTTCATCGGAAAAAACGACCGTGTGTACAGGGCATTAGAGGTAGGGCAATAGATGAAATGTACCTGGATTTTGAAAAAGCACTTGATACTGTCCCCCATAAGTGCTTAAAGCAGACCTTCAGTCATTTTTTCATCTTTCCATCTATTAAATCTTCTGCCCTTGTTGTTTTAACTTTGGATAGTAAAACATTTTTTTTTCTGCTTCCGGTTTCTTGTCTGGTAAAAAGTCTAGGCTTATGACATCATGCACAACTCTCTCTCAAACTCTTGTGAGAGTTTACCAAGAAGGGAGGGGGGCTGAGTCATAAGAGGGCCAATGACAGTTGCAGGGGTGCAGAGCTGGAGGTGTGCCTCTGTGTGTCTGTGTAAATCCAGGAAGTGAACAGGCAGCAGCTTCAGCTGCCCACAGTTAAAATTGCTGCAGCCAGATTTCTGCAGCATATTTGGCAAGTACAGAATCACAGTATATATAAAATAATATGCAAAGTGATTGAAAGGAAGCTTCGGAATTGCAAAGATGTTTTTATTACAAATTATTATGTTTTTATTACAAATTATGTGAGCAGAGTGCAGTTCCTCTTTAAGGAAGTTCTGAGGTAACAGCATACACTTTTATTTTATAAGGAGGGTGGGACTTTAAATGAAGCAAATGGTTGCGAGAGAATAAGGGTAAATAGTGGGAATTTTATTACTATGGCAGATAAAACATATAAGACATATAAAGCAGTAATGATATAAGGTAAACGATGTATAAAGAGGGGGGTGGTGCTGCGCTGTTTAGTGAAATAAATTAAGTGAAATTCTTTTAAAACTTTGTGTAAGATAATAAAACAAATGCAAATAGACAATTATTGCAAAACACACATAAAATAGCAAGATCTTCCAAGATGTGAAAAACGCGCAATAAACAATCTTCAAGTGGTGACCATAAAATACTATCTTCTAAAATAGTAAACAATGTGCAACAGGTCTAAACACTGTGTCATGAAATCAAGATTGTGCAAATCACAAAATAAATAATGAACTGTGACAGTGAATCATAGACAATGAAATCAAAAATGTGAAATGCAAAGCATACATGCAACCAGTGCAAAAGATGCATAAACGCATAAATCAATCCGAGGGGATGTTGCACTTTAAAAAGTGCACGGTGCGACAGGTCTCTGAATATCCTCACGAGCTAGGATAACCAGGTGAATTGTAACATGCGTCTTTAAATTATAAATGTTGCAGGGCGATCGCACAGAAAATTGCAAAGCGATCGCATAAAAAATTGCAGTATATCCAACTATATCAAGTGCAGGTAGAGTTCATTTGGTCAATCGTGAATGGTGAAAAAAGAAAGCAGTTCATTTATCCTGTGCAGGAAGTGCAGTGATGCATGGAACGCAGGAGGGCCGAGAAGGGGGGGGGGGTTGTGTGATGGGAATATCGTATTCCTCTTCCTCTTCCTGTGCTGGTGCACTCCGGTGGTGGTGACTTTTTGGTAAAGGTGGCCTCTTACCTGTAGGTAGAGAGGTAACAGCATGTAGCAAACAAGATGCTCTGTGTTCCTCTTGCCTGGTTTCTATAGGGGTCCGTGTGTTGTTTGGGATGGTTGTCTCCTAATAGCTGGATGCCGGGGTAATTGGGGTTTCCCTCTGGAGTATGCACTCATATGCCAGCCATTGTATAAGTAGAAATGAAGAGGGAAGATACTATATGGTGTAGTACGTTTTTAAAACTTTTATTGTTCAACACGTTAAAAGCAGTGGTACTCACATTTGGCAGTAACACAATGTAAAAGACTCCACAAGCTGCGAGCTCGTCTGCTGAGCGTCACTTCTAGTTCCTAGATTCGTCTCTACGCGTGGCATCACGGTCACGTGACTTCATCAGGAGATCGATCTCTGATGAAGTCACGTGACCGTGATGCCACGCGTAGAGACGAATCTAGGAACTAGAAGTGACGCTCAGCAGACGAGCTCGCAGCTTGTGGAGTCTTTTACATTGTGTTACTGCCAAATGTGAGTACCACTGCTTTTAACGTGTTGAACAATAAATGTTTTAAAAACGTACTACACCATATAGTATCTTCCCTCTTCATTTCTACTTATACAATGGCTGGCATATGAGTGGCATACTCCAGAGGGAAACCCCAATTACCCCGGCATCCAGCTATTAGGAGACAACCATCCCAAACAACACACGGACCCCTATAGAAACCAGGCAAGAGGAACACAGAGCATCTTGTTTGCTACATGCTGTTACCTCTCTACCTACAGGTAAGAGGCCACCTTTACCAAAAAGTCACCACCACCGGAGTGCACCAGCACAGGAAGAGGAAGAGGAATACGATATTCCCATCACACAACCCCCCCCTCCTTCTCGGCCCTCCTGCGTTCCATGCATCACTGCACTTCCTGCACAGGATAAATTAACTGCTTTATTTTTTCACCATTCACGATTGACCAAATGAACTCTACCTGCACTTGATATAGTCGCATATACTGCAATTTTTTGTGCGATCGCTTTGCAATTTTCTGTGCGATCGCCCTGCAACATTTATAATTTAAAGACGCATGTTACAATTCACCTGGTTATCCTAGCTCGTGAGGATATTCAGAGACCTGTCGCACCGTGCACTTTTTAAAGTGCAACATCCCCTCGGATTGATTTATGCGTTTATGCATCTTTTGCACTGGTTGCATGTATGCTTTGCATTTCACATTTTTGATTTCATTGTCTATGATTTACTGTCACAGTTCATTATTTATTTTGCGATTTGCACAATCTTGATTTCTTGACACAGTGTTTAGACCTGTTGCACATTGTTTACTATTTTAAAAGATAGTATTTTATGGTCACCACTTGAAGATTATTTATTGTGTGTTTTTCACATCTTGGAAGATCTTGCTATTTTATGTGCGTTTTGCAATAATTGTTTATTTGCATTTGTTTTATTACCTTACACAAAGTTTTCGAAGAATTTCACTTAATTTATTTCACTAAACAGCGCAGCACCACCCCCCTCTTTATACACTTAATTTCCGTGGGTATGATCTGATATCCCCCCCCCCCCCCCGGTGCTTGCAGCAGTTTTATATCACTAGCTAGCCCTCTCCATAGTAGCGCAGGAATACACCCAATTTTGTATAAGGTAAACGATAATCATAAAATTCACAATAGACATAATAATGGCTATGAGTCTTATAATGTAAACACTGGTATAATTATAACCACCATAAAGGTCAATATACATAATAATATAATTGATAGTCTCTCAATTGAGACGACAGAAAAATTCCCAAAGGTCACCACAACAATTGGGTAAATTGATACTGAAGAGGTATTGCCTGCAGGAAGCTTCGGAATTGCAAAGATGTTTTTATTACAAATTATGTGAGCAGAGTGCAGTTCCTCTTTAAGGAAGTTCTGAGGTAACAGCATACACTTTTATTTTATAACATCAGCATTGTAATAACAATAGACATGTGAACACTGAAATATTTTGTTTCGGAATTTCGTTTTCGTCCGAAAAATTTTTTTTATTTAGTTACTCCCGAAATTCGTTTTTATTTATTTTGCTTCGTTAAAAAATACATTCGTCCGAAAATCGGAATAAATTAAGGTCGAATCTGTCAATTGAAGGCTTATGGTGTCTGTTGAATGTTCTAAGAAGATTCGACGAAGCAGCTAAACTGTACGACGCTGCAATCGTACATTTCCAGTCGACTGCTCCGCCCACAAGCTATAGTAGAATTCTAATGTTGTATGACTAGTAATAATTATATTTATTACTTATTATTACTAGTCAACCAACATTAGAATTCTACTATAGCCTATGGGCGGAACATTCGAACAGAAGTGTACGATTGCGGTGTCGTACAGTTTAGCTGCTTCGTTGAATATTCTTAGAACATTTGATAGACATCATAAGCCTTCAATTGACAGATTCAACCTTAATTCTGTCTAATGTTTTAAGAAGATTTGACGAAGCAGCTAAACTGTACGACGACGCAATCGTACATTTCTGGTCGAATGCTCCGCCCACAAGCTATAGTAGAATTCTAATGTTATATGACTAGTAATAATTATATTTATTAATTATTATTACTAGTCAACCAACATTAGAATTCTTCTATAGCCTATGGGCGGAGCATTTGACCATAAATGTCCGCTTGTGGCGACTGCTTTGTCGAATCTTCATGTAGCAGCCTCACCCTCTCTCTTCTTCTTTAGCGGTTACTCTGGCTCCGGTCTAGGGGTACCTTGAAGGGGAGAGTGAGGTGTGCCACGGCCCATGTCCTCTAGATTACAGCATGTAGAGGTGAAGGCCAGCACCAGATTACCTTCGGGCTGTGTATACACTCAGAGCCAAGTCTGTTCTGCTGATAATCCCCTTTGCTCCCAGTAATTGGAGTACCACACACTAAAAAGGTCCAACACTTATTTATTCCATAACGGTAAACAAATAGTCCTTTGCGAGCAGACAGTTTGAGACCCATAGAACAGTTCAGTATTGGTGGGGAGTAGATCAAGGCACAATCCTCAAAGAAACTAAACCGTTGAGGTTTCACCAACGGTTGCTAAGCACAGTGGCTGTAAAACTTACTTTTTGGTTTCAGAGTCACTTCCAGCGACTCTAATGAACAGGAACTGGAGTTACCTTCGCTACGCTGCAGCCCCTGTCAGGGGGAAGACATCCCTCCAAGAGAGTTACCAGAGGCCCCGCCGTCACCGGATTAATGCTGTACCGGGCTATTTGGAAGGGTTACACTCCCCGGCCTCCTCACCTCAGATACGGGTCCCAACACCTTAGGGCCCCTCGGACTTCTCCACCCTCGCGGAACCCAGTCGAAGTTACTGGGCCCCAGGCCTTGGCCATAGTACCTCACCCCAGGCTTAAGGTGCCTGGGATGGACTCCATCTCTCGCTCCGGCCAGGTCAAGGGCACCTGGGCCCGGAACGCCAGCACCCAGGCTGAAGGTGCCTGGGTGCGGCCGCGTCCTCCAACTCCGAACTCTGAACCCTCGGACCACCACTCCGGACAACCACGTGGTAAGGGCGTCCGCCCCTTTTATCCCCTCTCCCCCTGCGTCACAGCGGGTTCCCCACCCCGCTGTACCAGCACCAGGAAAGGACAAAAACGGAGCAGTCTTGTGATGCGGGTTCAACTCCGGCCCAGGGCGACAACGCCACCTGCAGGCCGCAGGGAACCTTGCACCACCAGAGTCATCCAAGAACCACAAAAGAGGTTCCCAGACTCCCTAACAATTAGTGCATCCGGGTTGAATAACCCAGATGCTCCCCCCCCAAATTTAAATGCCCGCTACATTCATGTCAAATCTTTTCTCTCTATGTCGAATAATCTTGGAGGATAGACACAGATCACTATTGTCACCGTCATGTCGAATCTTCTATCTATATCGAACTGTTGTCGCACCGAAACGAAAATAAAGCATTTTTTATGGCGGATCTTTCAGATTCTGTGCGTTTGTTATCGTTTGTTAAAACAAACGTGAAAATCCCAGATATTCTGACGAAAATGCATTCGGACGAATACGAATGCACATGTCTAAATAACAATACAAACAATAGTTATTATTGACAATCCACTGTAAGATTACTTGAATGATCTCCTTTCATGCTGCCTGTCTGCTGACCATCTCTTTCCACAACTTCCTGGATTCCCTGCATGCTTTGCAGTTTCTCCTCTGCTGTTTACTTTCAGTTTCTAAGAACTATATATCCCATAGTACCTTGCTGCCTGCAAGCAGGGATTCCTGTACTGACTCCACCCACTGAAGCTCCTCCTTTCATCACCTCTGTAGTTCAGATGGCAGGCTCTGTGAATTTCATGACACAGCAGTGCCAATTCACAGGACATAGTGAAGACATATCACAGAATTCAAGGAAGTAAACAAGAGTGGATCTTTGTAAATTTAGTTTACAATCTTCAAAACTATTCCGATTAATCGGAAAAGGCTAGAAATATTTGAAATTCAATGTGTAAATTAGAATATAATTTTACATTTTGACCTTAGATGCGCTTTCATTTACAGTTTGAGATCTATTGTAGTGATGGAAATTCTATGTACATGGATAGAAAGCTGGTTTCAGGAAAGGGTACAGAGAAATGTTTCAGTACCTGAGTAGTCTAGGGTGGTGAGCGATGTGCCCCAAGATTCTGTCGTGGGGCCAATGCAGTTCAACTTGTTTGTAAAAGACATTGAGAATGACATTATGGGGTTGATTTACTAAAACACCATCATGCAAAATCGGGTGCAGCTCTGCATAGAAGCCAATCGGCTTCCAGGTTTTATTCGAAAACTTAATGGAACAAGCTGAAGTTAGAAGCTGATTGGCTACCATGCACTGCTGCACCAGATTCTGAGTGGTCTAGTATTAGTAAATCTCCTCCTAAGAGTTCAGTTTCAGTATTTACTAATAATTCCATACCATACAAGGAAATAATTTCACATCTTTTACATAGGGGGTTATTTATGAAAGGCAAATCCTCTTTGCACTACAAGTGCAAACTACAAGTGCAAAGTGCACTTGAAATTGCACTGAAAGTGCACTTGGAAGTGCAGTTGCTGTAGATCGGAAGGGGGACATGCAAGAAAAAAAAACAGCATTTAAGCTTGCACATGATTGGATGACAAAATCAGCAGAGCTTCCCCTCATTTCAGATCTACCCCTCAGATTTACAATGACTGCACTTCCAAGTGCAATTTCAGTGCAATTTCAAGTGCAGTTTGCACTTGTAGTTTGCACTTGTAGTGCAAAGTGGATTTGCCTTTCGTAAATAAACCCCAGTGTGTCACTATGTAAGATGAAAGTGTAACGGGAGCGCCCGGGGAACCCAGAATCTCTTGGACAGTATGGGATACCCTTGCTTCAGCTTCCCCAATGCCTCTTATGTGTCAACCACCCTGTGTCTCCCTTAGGGGCACAGGGTGAATGAAAACCCCCACTATAATCTGAGATGTGTGACAGGGGGTCACTCTGGGCACAGGGTGAATGGAAAAACCCCACTATGACCTATGATAGCCACATTCAATGCTGTTTATACATTGTATCTAGATTGGGTGTGTACTGTGGTTGGGGGTTGTGTAATCCTTGCTGTGATGAGGTGTGATTGCATTCTATTGTCTATTATGAATTAAGTCTGCTACTGTGACGATGTGGATTGGAGCTGGTCTACTGTCTGACTGCATATTATGGGATGTTGAAGTGTCTTCTGTGAGGAGGGGGGGGGGAATCACCCCTCCTGCTAAGACTGTTTACTGAAGGAGAAGTTTGAACACACCTGACCTGTATCACCATTGTCATTGGACAGTTTAACCCGCTCTGTTCCCCCAAGGATGGGAGGGAAGGGTTTTGAAGAGAAATGTGTTACCATGTGTTTTGAAAATAAAGTGCATTCCCTGTTTTGGAACTTGAAATACAGAGCGTTGTCTCGTATCTCTGGAAGGATTAATCCTATGGGAAGTGGTCGCCTGGCTGTGGAGGGTCGATAGTGGTTGTGTGTTCAGAGAGGGAATATTCTAAACGGCGTTAACCCCTTTCGTATTTGGGGTGCCGTTACAGAAGGCAAAACAAAATTCACTGTGTGAGTGATGCCAATTTCACCTCAAATGAAAAAAAAAATCCCACAGCCCAAAATGAGAACTAGATTAATTCTTCAGATAAAAATATTCACATACTATCTTTATCTATAGTACACATCAAAGCCAAGTATTGTAAAAAAAAACAAAAAAAAAAACTTGTGACTCCACATTGTTCCAGTGCAAAACAAGTACAAAAACTGGGAAATATATGAGCAGCCTGAAGCCCAGGACAATGAGCTACAGTGTAAACAATCTTTTAAAGCCAATGTGGGGTTATCCACATGTATATGCAAAAAGGTTATACGGGTCTGTGTGTGATGGGGAACAGTAATGGACAACATTTTTTCTTCCATTAGACTAGTATACAGACCCTTACTGCATTAACTGATTAAGTAAGGAGATTTTAGAGTGGATTGAGATGTAGGAGTAGAGCCAGGGCTGCCATCAGGGGGGTACAGGCAGTACACCTGTAAGGGGCCCATAGGGGCCCGGATGGCAACCCCCTTTTTTTTGTAAGGGGCCCGGAGGTCCCCAGGGCCTCGGATGGCAACCCCCCTTTTTTTTTATAAAATATTTTTTTTTTCAATTTTTTTTTTTATATTCTATTTTTTGTAAGGGATCCAGAGGTCCCCAGGACCCCAGATGGCAACCCCCCCCCCTTTTTTTTTTTTCATTCGTCAGCACCCCCCGTTTCTCAATTTTGCGGCTCCCCCCGTGGTTCTCTGCTCCAGGGGGCCCATGCCTGAAGCTGTGTAATAAGGGGCCCCAAAATTCCTGATGGCGGCCCTGAGTAGAGCTGCAGGGTTATGTTTTAATCTGATCTCAGTTAGGTCAAACATTATTTTACAAAGTACACACATCTCTCCAAAAGGAAATGTAAATAAGGATACCTTCATCTGAAAATGTGACGGGACTGCAGGGAATATCTTATGGAGCCTCTCGAGGACTCCATGCCATCTGGTTAATCATTTATAACTTGATTCTTAGATTCTACTTGAGGTAAGATATTTCTGTGCAGACGGAAGAAAATAGTTCCTTTGCTCATCTGTGAATTTCTGGTTTAGATATTGTTACCATTTGCACAGGAGTGAGGCAAAGGTCCTTAAATGGGGTTGGTGAAATAACGTAGACTAGCAATAGTGTGTGCTGTAGAGAGGCCAGGTCATAGCAAATGATTTCAAACTATGTACAGGCATACCCCACTTTAAAGAACACAATGGGGTTTATTTACTAAAGCTGTAAAGTGCAAAATCAGGCTCACTTCTGCATATAAATCAACGAGCTTCCAGGTTTTATTACCAGGCTTAATCGAACAAGCCGGGCTTAGAATCTCATTGGTTTATATGCAGAAGTGAGCCTGATTTTGTGCTTTCCATCCAGCTTTAGTAAATAAACCCCATTGTGTACTTAAAAGTGGGGTATGCCTCTAAGCTGTGGGAGAGCAGACAGTAGGGGTTTCAGAGAAGATAGGAAGTGTCTAGTTTACCTTGCATGCCAATGTGAGAGAGGGGGATTGATCATTCAAAAATTGAATTTCAGCTATAGGCTTTAGGTCTATATTTGAGTGTTGTATTCTAAAAATGTTTTGTGCAGAAAGGGTTTGAACCACTAATCGGTCACTCCAGGAAGGAATGCTGGATTGCCAATCACTAATCACTTTGAGCATTGCAGAGATGCCCGAGGAGTGGAATGAGAGGCAATTTAGTATAGCAAGGGTCTTCAGTGTGGTACCTATTCAAGAAATGTTTTTTATATCAGCTAGGATGTGAATGCGCACCCATGAAAGCCTGGTAGGGGGAGTGGTGACACTTCTTGTTCTATAATAGGTCAATTCTGTGCTCACCTGATCACTTGATGAATATCATGTGATATAGCTGTGATGTACTCAAACCTAATGTGAGTGTTGATCAATATCATGTGAAATGGCTGTAATGTACTCAAACCTAATGTGAGTTTTCCAACAATGTTGCAGCAATCTTAAAGAATTAATACTTAATCCATAAACAATACATATAAAACAAAAAAAGATGCGCAAAAACTGTAAATGAATAGATAATCAGGTGATGAAACACTGACTAAAGATCATCAGTATAACAACTAATTCTAAATACGGTGAAAAACGTGATTCCTTATATTTTCTCCAAATGTAACAAATTGGTGAAAAAAGAAAAAAAGAAAAATAGTCCCACTTGTTATGAAAAAATATGAATGATTTTTGTGTTTTTTAAAACACTGTTACACACTGTTTTTGTGGGACTATATACCTATACATTTTTTCATAACAAGATAACATTTCACTTTTTTCTTTTTTCACTAATTTGTTATATTTGGAGAAAATATAAGGAATCATGTTTTTCACTGTATTTAGAATTAGTTGTTATACTGATGATCCTTAGTCAGTGTTTCATCACCTGATTCATTTACAGTTTTTGCAAATCTTTTTTTGTTTTATATGTACTTCTTGTTTTAGCCTCATCCAACTTTAGGGTGTGTTTGCACAAATCAATTACTCTCAGTAAGTGACCTGACTGACGGTAATATATAGGGTTAGGAAAATCGACTTCTCCCTTGTGATGTGCAGGGCACTTGATAACCTTGGTGTTTTAACCTCCCTGGCGGCATGATTCGTTCAGATTTTAGGTGCTGAAAGCGGTACCATTATTTTGCATGGAAATTTGGCGTTTTATATTGTAGGCCTGCAATTCTTAGGAATAACTCACTCAAATCTGTCCAAACAAGAGTCTAGTAGACATCCCGGGCATGATAAAGTTTGAAACACAAAATCATAAATTATAATATAATAAATAACTATAAATAATTATAACAAATAATAATATAATAATAATAAAAATTATTCACTAATGTAATCAAATCAAAAACACTGAAATTTGCTCAGTTGCAGAATTGTCGCTGTCATTAGATTTAGTGTTTGATGACGAATTTCCCCACAAATCGCTATCGCTCAATTCTGCGAGTGATTCTAATTTATTATCGCTGTTTTCTAGTTGGTCTAAAACCACTTTTGACATAAAGGGACACTTTTTGGTTGCTATGGACAATCTCCAGTTTCCAGGCAGAAAGAACAGTTTTTATTATATAAAAGTGCATGCAGGGCACTGGGCAGACCACTAGGGACAAAAGGGATGTGTAATTATTTTATACAGTACTGTAATCTGTAAGATTACAGTATACTGTATGTGTACTGTGTTTAAACTTTTTTAAATTTGGCGCTGATCTCCGTCCCCGTGCGTCGTAACGTCGCAGAGAACGGAGCTCGGCGGCACTCGGGCACTGTGTGAATCGAGCGAGGAGACAGCTCGATCACACAGCTGGGAGGCATCGCAGGATCCAGGGGACAAGGTAAGTAACTCTGCCTGGATTACTGCGATGCAATCCTAAGTCTGGCTCGGGGTTACTGCTTTTGGTGCTGAAATTTCACCCCGAGCCATACTCGGGAATACCGCCAGGGAGGTTAATGTACCCACAAGAACTGAACCAACAGGTTTTGGAGGAAATCCATCCAAAGTGAAAAAATCCCTGGTTGTCACCAGGATCACCAGAACTGATATCCACATTGGAAGATTTCCCCTCTATTCCTTTTCTATTGACAAGTTCAACACAAATCTTGTGATTTCACCTTAGCTGATAATTGTAAACAGGTTAAAGGCTAGGTTCAGCTTTGGAATAATAAATAAATAAACGTACAAGTTTTAACAGGAAAAAAAAAATGTGCATTTTTTTACGGGAGCCTGCAAAGCATTGCACTCACGATCAGTAGGTATATGTTGGAGAAGTAAATGACCTAACAGCTTCTTTTGTAGGTAATGAGAATTCCTCACTATCCAGGTTTGGGTTTCCATTTCAGATGATGAATTGGTGGAATGCCCCAGGGTCCGTGGAAACACACAAAGTGGGGGTGGGGTTGAAATTTTGGAACTTTTGCAGATGTATCCCACCTATAGAGCCTTCTGTATCAGTGAATGTCTACCAGATACAATCTATCTATCCTTTTGCAACCACTAATGGTGTGAAATGTCTGCTACGCTCTTGGTAGACAGAAGCCAGATCATCAAAGCTGGCTAGGCTTTACATAATAGGAATAGCATTTTTATATGCATTGCAAGAAAGAGGTAAAAAAATTAAATGTTATTTATAAATGTTGAAATTTCCCATAATCATTTATGTGCAGTTTGCTGAATGAGGATGTGTTATCCATAATACTATGATATACATAAATGCCTTTGTGAAGCAAATAGAAGTACCATAATTGTTTTTTTTTTTTTTGTAATAATGTTCTACAAACATTTTCTAGACCCCAAAATTGGAAAACACTGATGCAGAACATGTGACTGCTAACAGCCAATACAATACTATAGAATGCAAAATTATTTGACAGTCTTCACAACAGATCAACCCAATGAATGACATGGCGTCATAAAACTCATTGAATATATTACAGGTTGCCCGATACATCAATCTCCCACAATTGCTTTACTCAATGGACATTTACCTCATATTCCTAAAGCCACTCGTAAACTAATTTTGTTTATTTTAACGGGAGCAAAACTAACTATTGCAAGGGCATGGAAGAAACCTTCGGTATCTATATTATCCATGAAACGAAAAGTTTCCTGGATTATGGAACAAGAAAAACTGGTTAGCTTCTTGTTAGACGAGACCTCAAATTTTGAAGCCATATGGGAACCATGGGAGCGATTTATGGGAATCTCTTTGTCACATAACTTGGTCATCAACACCAATCACTGATCTTTAGAATGTATATTTGGTTTGTAGGCATTCTATAATCTTTTCACTTCATATCTTTGAGAATTTTTTTTTTTTTCTCTTTCTCTCTCCTCTTTTTCTTTCTCTTCTTTATTTTTATCCTATACTTTATTCTCTCGGTTTTGGCTTTTATTATTTCATAGTATGTTTATTGTTTTATTACATCAGATAAAATATAATAGTTTCAGGCTCAGATTCCTTTTTTTATTGTTTGAGGCTTGGACTGTTGAACATAGCTCTAACAAGTCTGAGAACAACTCTTAATTTTCATACTTAGGTCGAGTATTGTGGGTTTTTTTGCATGTACAAATGACATTTTTTCTATTATATCTCTCCAGTTGTCTCTACCGACGATTGTTGTGGTGACAGGAAGGCCGGGCAGGGGACGTTCTCTCCTTCCCAGTCACAGTGTGGCTGGGGAGGGGAGTAGGAGCCCTTCATATTTTCGGTTTATTTTTGTGGGAACTAGATTTTCTTAATATAAGTTATTATAAGTTTATAAGATTACTTGATTATATACTTGACCAAGATGAGGCTAGATATTATTACTTTTTGTTTAAACATTGTCAGTATTGGTTTTTACGATAATAATTTGTCTAAGTTTCTATGGTAATAATACCTGAGATTTTTGTTGAGTCAATTGTAATCATCTTTAATATTTATGATTCTGTAATGATTTTTTTCTGATGAAAAATAAAAAACTTAAATGACAAAAAAAAACTCATTGAATACTACATTTAGAGAAATATATAGACCGAGACTGCTAAACTCTGCTTCTGGCAAATGCAAGTCACCTGGCTGTCACACTGATCCAATTACTTCAATACTTTGGGAGTTGTTGACCCAAAACAAAGTATACAAACTTTTCTTGCTGCATGCTTGCTCTGGTCTATGACCTAAAAAAGCATTTTAAGAGAAAGGTCTCTAGACTTAAACCCTATTGAGCATCTGTGGTGCATCCTCAAACAGAAGGTGGAGGAGTGCAAGGTCTCTAACATCCACCAGCTCCGTGATACCGTCATGGAGGAGTGAAAGAGGAGACCAGTGGCAACCTGTGTAGGTCTGGTGAACTCCATACCCAAGAGGGTTAGAGCCGGTTCACACAGAGGCGTCCTGGGATCCGACTTCCAGTCGCCCCAAGTCGCGCGGTTTAGAAAAGTAATGGAAGTGAATGGAGCCATCTTAATGTACACTACTGCAGTCACTCCGACTTCAGAAAAGGTTCCTGTACGACTTCAATCCGACTTCTAGGCGACTTGTACCCATTGATTTCAATGGAAGTTGCCTCCAAGTCGGATCCCCTGTCTTAACTAAAGCAACTTTCAAGGAAGTAAAAATAGTTTTCCAGGCAAATCCCTCCCTCCCCCCTCCCTCCCACAGAGCTGAGTATTGTTTGATTGGCCACTGGAAAGTCGCCTGTCCTGGAGGCAACTTGAAGTTGCCTTGTAAGTTGCCTGGAGTCGCGCTGTGATTCACGCTCAAGTCGTGTCCAAGTTGCCTCCCAAAGTCGCGCTGGAAGTCGTGTTGCCCCTGTGTGAACCGGCTCTTAAGGCAGTGCTGGAAAATAATGGTGGCCACACAAAATATTGACACTGCAGTGCTATATAACTGCACTATATGATAAGGTCACAACATTTTCTACAGTTGAAATTCTGCAAACTCCCTACCTCAACACTGCTGTTCTTTGGTCTACTAGTAACCATCATTATGCTGTCTACACTCACCCAGCGTTTGTCCCTTGCTATTAATCCATCCAAGTACATTCAGTATACACAGCACTTTCAGCTGGCACGAGCCAAATCAATATGAAAATAAATTAGGGCAATTATATTTGCTGACTTGAATCATGATTTCATGACTTTCGAAGATTACCTACATGAACTAATCTTAGTGAATCATTCTTTTCCTGGAGCTGTTATTTCATTTTAAACAAGGAAAACAGCCAAATCAAACAGTGCATTAACCAACAGCAACAAATTCAATTTTGAATTACTGCAGTGTACATCATCACTGATCTCAGATTTGCCCAGCTAAATAAGCCAAAGTATGTAAATGAATAGACTGGTAATTGTAAAGTGGTTCCAATCTGTATTTTTTTTTTATGTTTTCAGCCTCCATTAGATTTTATATGGAAATGTTCTATTCTCTTCATGACTTTTTGCTAGGCTTTTACTGTGCGTTACAGAAACCACAATTATAAATTTAGCAGCTGCTCTATAGATAAGGTTCTACAGGAAAGGTGGAAAGCAACAGAACATTATAACCCCAGGAAATATACATGATATTTCACATAGTTAACTTTCTAACTACAGGGAGATTTTTTCCCATAGTGATTTGTGCATAAATTGAATGTGTGCATGGATAACTAGAAAAATGGGATTGATAGCTACAGGTTCAAATTTTGCCTTGCAAAACATGTTCTCGTGATATAATGTTACTCTAATAACATTTATTAAAGTTTTTTTTTTACAAACTATTTGTATTTGGTACATAAGGTGGTACAAAAAGAGTTGTCATATGCCAAGAGAAGTAAAATACAATTAGCTTGCACATAAGGAAGATCAAAATATAATGTGTACCGTATATACTCGAGTATAAGCCGACCCGAATATAAGCCGAGGCACCTCATTTTACCACAAAAAACTGGGAAATGTATTGACTCGAGTATAAGCCTAGGGTGTCCATCTGCTTGCCTCACTGTGCCTCACTTTGCTTCACTGTGTCCATGCCTCACTGTGCCTTACTGTGCCCATGCCTCACTGTGCCCATGCCTCACTGTGTCCAGGCCTTACTGTGCCCATGCCTCACTGTGCCCATGCCTCACTGTGTCCATGCCTCACTGTGCCTTACTGTGCCCATGCCTCACTGTGCCCATGCCTCACTGTGTCCATGCCTTACTGTGCCCATGCCTCACTGTGCCCATGCCTCACTGTGTCCAGGCCTTACTGTGCCCATGCCTCACTGTCACTGTGCCCATGCCTCACTATGCCCAATCTCCCTACCTGATCTCCGGTGCTGTGTGACTAGACTGACGTTTAACATGGGAGTCTATGGAAAGGGGTGCCCGGCTTTGAAAAACGGTGCTCCCCGGCTGTAGGTACCCTGGACAAAAAACTTTGCACACTTATAGATGAAGAGTGGGGCTACATGTATGCTAAGTTTGGGGTCTAGGGGACCCAGGGCCGGCTAGTACCGGGTCCCCAAAATCACCAGAGAAATTACCGTTTAACATAGGAGTCTATGGAAGGGGTGCCCGGCTTTGAAAAATCAGTGCTCCCCTGCCGTAGGTCCCCCGGACAACAATCTTTGCATACTTATAGAGGAAGACTGAGGCTATATGTGCGCCAGGTTTGGGGTCCAGGGGACCTACGGCTGGCCGGGAACAGACGCACAAATTTGAAGATGGACACAGACTCGAGTGTAAGCCGAGGGGGGCATTTTCAACACAAAAAAAATGTGCTAAAAAACTCGGCTTATACTCAAGTATATACGGTAATCGTTTGTAGAAATAGATTGTTATAACTAGTTTATGCCGCGTACACACGATCGGAATTTCCGACAACAAATGTTCGATGTGAGCTTTTGGTCGGATATTCCGACCGTGTGTAGGCTCCATCGGACATTTGCTGTCGGAATTTCCGACAACAAATGATTGAGAGCTGGTTCTCAATTTTTCCGACAACAAAAGTTCTTGTCGGAAATTCCGACCGTGTGTATCCAATTCCGACGCACAAAAAATCCTACGCATGCTCAGAATCATTGAACTTCATTTTGCTCGGCTCGTTGTAGTGTTGTACGTCACCGCGTTCTTGGCGATTGGAATTTCCGACAACACCGTGTGTATGCAAGACAAGTTTTAGCGAAAATCCGTCGAAAAAAAAAAAACCCGGTTTTGTTGTCGGAATGTCAGATCGTGTGTATGCGGCATAACACGTTAACGGTAGCATCTAACTCAGGGATATGCAATTAGCGGACCTCCAGCTGTTGCAGAACTACAAGTCCCATGAGGCATAGCAAGACTGTGACAGCCACAAGCATGACACCCAGAGGCAGAGGCATGATGGGACTTGTAGTTTTGCAACAGCTGGAGGTCCGCTAATTGCATATCCCTGATCTAACTACTAACATTTAAAGCTGTGCTTTAAATCTAAAATTTACTTTTACCTGTACCTTTATCATATAATTACAAATTAAGAGCAGCAAAGCACATTCTCATATATGACAGTGTCTAGGCACCAGGGTTGCTAACCCTCAGTAAATTTACAGAGAGTTTGTATGAATCAGTGATTTTTTACAACTGTCTGTAAATATCAGGGGCTGATAATATGTCATGCTATGTTGACTTTTTAAGTGTAAACCAGGCAAATTACTTGTTTTGGGTATTGTCAGTGTTTCCATATTGTACTTATACTGTTTAAATATTGGTTGTCTTACTATATAATAGACGCTCTGTCAATTTTCACTGCTCCGTCAGTGAATTTTCCATATTTTGTCAGTAAATGCTGTGGGAGGTTGGCAACACTGCTAGCATGGTGTCCGCAGGCAGGGGCAAGCGCCCCCACCCTGGAATCAGAGATCAGCAAGGTGTCCACCATAGGCGTGCACATGGGTTGTACACGCCTGAAATCTGCACCCTGTACATAGCACACGCCTGGATTCTGCACCCTGTACATAGCACACGCCTGGAATCTGCACCCTGTACATAGCACACGCCTGGATTCTGCACCCTGTACATAGCACACGCCTGGAATCTGCACCCTGTACATAGCACATGCCTGGAATCTGCAACCTGTACATAGCACACGCCTGGAATCTGCACCGTATACATAGCACATGCCTAGAATAAAGTCTGCCATTTCCCCTTTAAAAATGAATACTTGGGAGTCGCGGTTAAGCCCCTTCCCTTCATGATATTGTCGAAAGGGGGCGGATCATGTGTGACCTTAAAATGATGCCCCCCCTGAAAAAAGTTCTGCGGAAGCCCATGACTGCTAAGTACATTCTGTTCTTCCAGGCTTAGAGGTACCTATTAGAACTTTGACATTTGCCATTGGAAACACACCCTGTCCACCCCGGCCTCATTAGGCCAAGTCTAGAAACAGAAAGATCTGCCCAGTGAAATCTTGTACCTTGAATATGGTGGCCCCCATCACAACCACTCAGCACTGTGGAAGAACAGCTACAGAATGGCTAGTGTAGGATAAATGGTCTGATCCTAAACTGTCATTCAACACAACAAAATTTCAATGAAAATCAATTAAGAGCTTTGAATAGGAGAGCCCAAAATCTTCAATATTTTTTTAACCATTTGCTAATATGGATGGAACAGGTGCATATAAGGCCCCATTCACATTTGGGCAATTAGAAATAGCGGGCAAAATTACAGTAAAACCGCCTGAATAGCCCCCCAAACTTGATGTGATTTTGGCGCGATTGTCGTACAACAAACATGCATAGGGCAGCCTATTCAGTGCAACACTCACAATGGTCTCCATCTGTGAATTGTTTTTTACTGAAATGCAAATGCATTGAGGTGCACTGGAAAGGTGCGTTGATGTAGTATTCAAAATAAATGGCACTGCAACTAACCCAAGCATGGATCGTGTGTTACAACAATGCATGTTGTAGGTTGAGTCAGAGGTGAAGACAGGCTCAAGGCGTTAATTTAAAAATGCTTATTTATAGTTTTGCATTCTTTTAATTTTCACCATTTTGCAAAAAGGCACAATTTAAAGTTCAATTCTAGATATGGTATATATTTTTTACATTGGTCTGGCTGTCCGATGCCCCTGGAAGCTGGAAATCACTTGCTTCCGTGTTCCATGCTTAGTGGCCAGCCTGATGCATTCTGAACACAGGAGGTCGGCCACTCAGCTCTGCATTTCTTGAACGAATGCAAAGTGTTTTGTGATTGGATGAGTTGGAGAGGCGGGAGAGTGACATATTTCCCATGTTTTATTCCTTTAAAGACCCTGCAGGTACAAAAAAATTACCTGTTGATCTGCAGAAATGCACTCAAGTCCTGCTGTGGGCTGACAACACACAGCATTTTTGTGGAGTGGTGTCAGCCCTCCCAAATGTATTTTGCTAAACTACTCAGCCATTCCCACTTTAAAATCTTTACAGCATTAAAGTGGAACTAAACCCTCCAATACTTTACAGCCAAGGAAGATGCCATCTCAGCCCCTGTTTGATCTGCAGTTGCCATGGTGCTGCACATGTGAGCAGTGATGACACCAGCCATTTGATGGCTTGACAGGTTGATTGAGGACACAAGCAAATATAAGGCCTCATGCCCACGGACGTTTTTACAGGCAATTTTTTTACAGCTTAAAGGGGTGTTCCAGGCAACCCCGTGCAAAAAATAATAATTAAAAGCCAGCAGCTACACATACTGCAGTTGCTGGCTTTTAATAAATGGAGAATTACCTGTCCTGGTGTCCCTCGATGTCGGCACCGCAGCTGATGTTTCACATCAGCTGTCAGTGCTTCCGTCGCCATTGCGGGTAAGGGAACCCGGCAGTGAAGACTTTCGGCTTCACGCAGGGAACCCTACTGCGCATGCGCGAGGCCCGCTCCTCTCTCCTATTAGCCCAGCGGCCAGGGGAGGAGGAGGAGGGAGTCTCGCGCGACTTCACCGCCGCGGCCGGACTCCAGTAAGTGGGTAAGGATACCTGTCTTTGACAGGTATCCTGTCCCCCCTCCCCCCCGAAAGGTGCCAATTGTGGCACCGGAGGGGGGGGAGGAATCCGATAAGCGGAAGTTCCACTTTAGGGTGGAGCTTCGCTTTAAAAACGCCTGTCCATGTTATTGTATAAATTTTTTGACCTTTTTTTTTCGAAAAAAAAAAAACGCCGGAGCTCAAAAACACAATTGCTGCGTTTTTGCGCGTTTTTTAACGCTTCGCGTTTTTTTATGCCTGACGCCGAGGAACGCACTGGTCCTGGGTTTTTTTTACAGCTTAAAAACGCCTATGCTATTTGCAGCTCAAAAACGTCTAAGTGTGCATGAAGCTATAGACTAACATGGACAGGCGTTTTTAAGCTCTAAAAAAACGCCCAAAAACGCAGCTGTAAAAACGTCCGTGGGCATGAGGCCTAAAAGTTATCATTCACAGCATGCCTTGAATTTAAAGGGGCCGTAAACCCTTACATGTGCCAAGTGAAGTGACTGGCTTCAGGTGATACACAGAGATTAAATAAATCCTCCTACCACAGTTGTACCTGTTTATGTAGCCCAGCCCCCCCCCCCACAGTTGGAATCACTCCCTAGGACACACTTAACCCCTTCCTCGCCCCCTAGTGGTTAACCCCTTCCCTGCCAGTATCATTTACACAGTAATCAGTGCATTTTTATAGCACTGATCGCTGTATAAATGACAATGGTCCCAAAATAGTGTAAAAAGTGTCCGATGTGTCCGCCATAATGTCGCAGTCACGATAAAAATCGCAGATCGCCGCCATTACTACTAAAAAAATATATTAATAAAATTGCCATAAATCTATCGCCTATTTTGTAGACGCTATAACTTCTGCGCAAACCAATCAATATACGCTTTTTACCAATAATATGTAGAAGAATACATATCCGCCTAAACTGAGGAAAAAAATTGGGTTTTTATATATTTTTTGGGGATATTTATTATAGCAAAGAGTAAAAAATATTGCTTTTTTTTTTCAAAATTGTCGTTTTTTTTTGTTTATAGCGCAAAAAATAAAAACCGCAGAGGTGATCAAATACCACCAAAAGAAAGCTCTATTTGTGGGAAAAAAAGGACGTCAATTTTGTTTGGGTGCAACGTCGCTCGACCGCGCAATTGTCAGTTAAAATGACGCAGTGCGAATCGCAAAAAATGGCCCGATCATTGGGCAGCCAAATCCTCCGGGGCTGAAGTGGCTATAGAAGGATATGCTTTGTTCATATTTCATATCTGAGGTTTACAACCACTTTAAAGCTGTGTACACACGATCGGTTTTACCGATGAAAACAGTCCGATGGACTTTTGTCGTCGGTCAAACCGATCGTGTATGGGGCCCCATCAGTCTTTTTCTCCATCGGTGAGAAAAAATAGAACATGTTTTAAAATTATCCGATGGGAAAAAAAACGATAGCAAATTCCGATCGTCTGTGTGAAACTTCATCGAACAAAAAACCCACGCATGCTCAGAATCAAGTCGACGCATGCTCAGAAGCATTGAACTTAATTTTTCTCGGCTTGTCGGAGTGTTTTACGTCACAGCATTTGGGACGGTCTGATTTTTGACTGATGGTGTGTAGGCAAGACTGATGGAAGTCAGCTTCATCGGATTTCCGATGGAAAAATCCATCAGATTAGAATTCATAGGAAATCCGATCGTGTGTACAGGGCTTTACTGTTTTGGGAAGCAGCTAAATCGATGGGCTTACTTCCACTTTAGTCAATAGACATGTGCATTCGTTTTCGTCCGAATGCATTTTCGTCCGAATTTCAGCTATTTTCGTTATCGTTTTAACAAACGAAAACGAAAGCACAGAATCCGAAAACCGAAAGATCCGACATAAACAAATGCTTTATTTTCGTTTTCGTTGCTACAACAGTTCGATATAGATAGGAGATTCGACGTGACGCTGACAATAACAATCTGTGTCTATCGAACCTGTGGTCGAATATGCCTAACCTAACTCTATTAGTCCAAGATTATTCTACATAGGAGAGAAAAGATTCGACATTATAGAGAGAAAAGATTCGACATAGGAGAGAAAAGATTCGACATAGAGAGAAAAGATCACTGCTGGAATTGGGTGGGGGAAGTAAAATAAAAATAAAGTTGATGATGAATGTTATTGGCTGTTTGTAACCAAAGAGGAGGAGCAGTAAAATAGCTAGAATGACGAAGATTCGACAAAGCATCGAAAGTTAGAAGATTCGACGGTGCAGCTAAACTGTACGACGCTGCAATCGTACATTTCCGGTCAAATGCATCCGCCCATAGGCTATAGAAGAATTCTAATGTTGGTTGACTAGTAATAGTAATGAATAAATATAATTATTACTAGTCATACAACATTAGAATTCTTCTATAGCTTGTGGGCGGAACATTCGACCGGAAATGTATGATTGCAGCGTCGTACAGTTTCGCTGCTCCGTCAAATCTTCTTTGAACATTCGACAGACACCATAAGCCTTCAATGACAGATTCGACCTTAATTAATTCAGATTTTCGGACGAATGCAATTTCTAACGAAAAACGAAATAAATAAAAACGAATTTCGGGAGTAACTAAATAAATTTATTTTTCGGACGAAAATGAAATTCCGAAACGAAATATTTCAGTGTGCACATGTCTATTAGTCAATACATTCTGTTGTTTAAAATAAGAACTAGGAGGTCTGTTTGAGACAACACAGGGTATGCACAGAAAAAGCCAGCACCCCATGCAAGACCTCAGCAATTTTTTTTGGAGGTCACATCAAAAGTATAGTGAACATAGTATGTTCTACCTCCATTCATCATAAGTTTTTTTTTTTTTTTTCCAAAAGATTTAATTACATTTTTGCAGGTATACAGGAAATACGAAAAGCTGCTACACAGGCGTAGCTCAATGACATCAAAAACATCCAAGATCAAATATACAGAGACTGAAAATGGCAGATTATACACTAGTAAGGCATCATATTATCTATAAATGTAATCAGCGAGCTGTAGTGGGGATGCCGACACTGCAGAATCTATGTACAAAATAGTGTTAGTGGGTAGGTCAGTCGAAGTTAGAGATGTGGGGTATAAAATGGTGTGCGCAGGAGCAACGTGAAGAATGTATGGGTCAGAATCTAGTAAGTAGCTCAGATCGTACTAGCAACGACCAGCCGCAGACCCACTCGCCCCAACGGGGACTAGCTGCGAGGGGGTGGGGGCCAGAGGGTGGTGTTAACGTGCGCTCTACTTGAGTGGTACCTCTGGGGTAAGCAGAGATCCTTAGTAAGGTGGATGGCGGCCCACTCAAAGTGGGAACTGGACTCCGGTGACCAAGTGAGAGTGGAAGAGCGTTCAATCAAGCTGAAGACTAAACGGGTCAGTGACATCATTTGGAGTTGAATTAATCACAATAAACCGGGGGGGGGGAGGGGAAGAAGGGAGTGACGGGGGCTATTGAGGGGACAACATGAGTGAGAAGGGTGTTCAAGTGTGTGTGGAAGATCCATGAGAGGGTGAGGCGTGGGCCTCCTTTTCTCTAAAGCAGGGGTCTCCAAACATTCTAAACAAAGGGCCGGTTTATTGTCCTTCAGACTCTTGGAGGGCCGGACTTTGGCCAGCAGGGGGGGTGGAAATTTTCCTAGCATCAGTGGGACTAAACATATCGTATTAGGGGGAGAAATTGTGCCCCATCGTTGGTATCATAGGAAGAAATAGTGCCCCATTAGTGGTGTCAGTGGGAGAAATGGTGTTCCACTGTCAGTGTCAGATGTCAGAATAGTGTCTCGTATCAGTGGGAGGGAAACTGCCCCAAGGGCCGGATAAAGGCACGCAAAGGGCCGCAGTTTGGAGACAACTGCTCTAAAGTGTACATCATAAGTTCATTATACTTTTGTTCACTATACTTTTGATGTGACCCCAATAAATTGCTCAGGTTTTGCATGGAGTGATGTATTTTGCTATTTTTTGAGCTATAAAAGTGTACCCGTGTTAACCGCGTACTGTCAATCAAATGGCGTATTGAGGGTCTGGTGCTGAATTTGTTGGCAGCTCTGAATGTCTTCATTTTTTAATTAGTGTTTTGCACTTATCAAACAGCTATAACAAAACGCTTCCAAAAATATTGAACAGGCTAAAAGGGAGCAAATAGGAGGAGTTTGTTGTTAGGGTTTACTTCCACTTGAAGTTATTTTCATACTAATTACACAGTAACTATATAGTAACAAATTTCGAATAAATCAGATCTGTAATAACTTTTAGTTGTGTATATAATTACTAGTGATTTATTTGTGGTACGTCTTTCATATATGTTTCCTAAAACCTGTTATTTACCTTTACTGCTACTGTTCTTTACTGTAGATAACATTGTGACAGCACAATACAAAAATGACAAAGAGAAAGCTACTTTAAGGGAATGACATCTGCTACCCACTCACAATCACAGCTGCTGCCGAGATTCTTTATGCTAAGAATTTATGCGGCACTTGTCTATTTGTCATCATTTATTATCTAAAGATACAATGGCGTACATTCTTTCAAAAATCCTTGAATAAATCTAAAGCAGGGGCTAAGCAGATATTGAGACATTTAAATAGGTGTATTTTCACTGATTACAGATGCCTGAAAGCACCTGTCTGGGTAAATGACTGGAATCATAACACACAGATGCATTTGATCATCATCAGCTTACAGATAAAGGTGCCACTTAATAAATCAATATCTTAACAGTAATAACTCCCAATTGCCAAGATTGATAGACATTGTTTCCCCAGGTGTTCTTATAGCAGCTGATCTGACCAAGAAACAACACAATTAATAAGCAGGATTATTCTCACATTTAGCTATTGTTATGAACAAATCAGAAAGAGCGCGGTGAGTCATTCAGAAAGCAACACCGCACTGTAAAATAATTGTATAAATAGAGTTATCTCATTTATCTATTCTGGCATTTGGGTTATCAATGGAAAACGACAGTGATCAACACGCGTTGTTTCTGTGCCATACGTGAGCAGATGTTAGGAAAAGTGTGCTGTCCAGCCCTGCTGCTGGCAACCTGTCAATCTCTAAAGCCCCGTACACACGATCAGATATCCTATGGATTTTCGTCTGATGGATTTGTCCATCAGAAATCCGATGAAACTGTTTTCCATCAGTCTTGCCTACACACCATCAGTCAAAAAACCGACCGTTCCAAACGCGGTGACGTAAAACACTCCGATGAGCTGAGAAAAATGTAATTCAATGCTACTGAGCATGCGCCGACTTGATTCTGAGCATGCTTGGGTTTTTTATCTGATGGATTTCCCCACAGACGATCGGAAATTGCCATCGGTTTTTTATCCATCAGATAATTTTAAAACATGTTCTATTTTTAAAAACCGATGGAAAAAAGACTGATGGGTCCCATACACGATCGGTTTGTCTGATGAAAACAATCCATCGGACGGTTTTCATCAGTCAAACTAATCGTGTGTACAGGGCTTTAGAGAGGCTCACAGCTGCTGTGGCTGGACGGTGCACCTAGCGGTATGTACGGTTGGGGCGGTATGTGTCCAGGCACAAATGCCCAGAATGCAAGAAGATTGTGTTCTGTGTATTCATTCCTGGGTGTACACTGCCCTAAAGATTGGTACCGCAAGGAGCACCATCCAGCCCCAGCAGTTATCAGCTTCTCATAGAGTTTGACAGGCTGCCTGCAATGGAGCTTGGTGGTGCACCTGTGCCCTCTGCCCAGTGTGTATGGGGCATAAGCTGTTTAAAATAGATGGAAAACCCAATGCTAGAGTCTTTGTTGTGATCCTTGAGGATCTTTTAAGAATTAATTTGTTTACTTAAAGTGGTTGTAAAGGTTTGTTTTTTATTTGCTAAATAGCTTCCTTTAACCACTTAAAGGGGTTGTAAGGGTTCATTTTTTTATTTTCTAAATAGGTTCCTTTAAGCTAGTGCATTGTTGGTAAACTTACCTTTTCCTTCGATTTCCCTTCTAAATGTTTTTTTTCTTTGTCTGAATTTCTCACTTCCTGTTTCTCCTCACTAAACTTCACACCATCATCCTAGTGGTGTGGAGTCAGCCAGAACAGCTTACTGAACAGCTTACTGAGGAGGAACAGGAAGTGAGAAATTCAGACAAAGAAAACAAAGAAAAAAAACATTTAGAAGGTAAATCAAAGAAAGAGGTAAGTGAACCAACAATGCACTAGCTTAAAGGAACCTATTTAGAAAATAAAAAACAAACCTTTACAACCCCTTTAAGGACCGCTCACGGTAAAAAAACGTCAGCAGAATGGCACGTGCAGGCACAATCACGTACCTGTACGTCCCCTTTAACTGCCTACCGTGTGGTCCCGCGCGCGCCGCCGACAGCGCGCTCGCGACCCTGCAGTCATCCCTGTGAGTCGGATCGCGGGTCCTGCGGACTCGATTGCCTCACGGAGGGATGGAGCAGGGAGATGTTAGTGTAAACACAACATCTCCCCGCTCGCTACAGACACTGTCCCCGATCTCAGAGCGGAGATCGGTGACATGTCACTCGTAGCCACGCCCCCCCTCAGGTAGAAACACGCCCCTAGGCACACTTAACCCTTTCAGCGCCCCTAGTGGTTAACCTTTTCATTGCCAGTGTCATTTTTACAGTAACCAGTGCATTTTTATTCATTTTTATTATTTTATTCATGTTTTCAAGTTGCTGCAGTCCTTTTAAAGAAACTCTAGTCGAGCCGACGATTCTGAATCCTAGTCTCAAGGCTGCAAGGGGGCGGAGTTAGGGCGGGCAGTGTAGCTTAGATGTTATTTCAGCAGAAAACAAAGGTGCGGGAGGCGGAGCTACAGCGTTGTAGACACGCCCACTTATCCCCTGCCTCCGTGCCTGTGAACGTAGGGAGCGTCTCCACGCAGGGCTGTAGTCCAAGGGAGGGGGCGAGCACAATGACTAACCCCCAGGCATAACGGCTCGGATGATGGGGGCAAGCTCCATGAAGAGGAACAGGAAGTGAGTATTTCAGACAAGGATTAATGACATTTAGAAGGGAAATCCAAGGAAACGGGTAAGTGAACTAGCAATGCACTAGCTTAACCACTTACGTCCCGGACCAATACGCAGCATAAAGACCAGGCCCCTTTTTTGCAATTTGGCACTGCGTCGCTTTAACTGCGTGGTCGTGCGACATGGCTCCCAAACAAAATGTATGTCCTTTTTTTCCCCACAAATAGAGCTTTCTTTTGGTGGTATTTGATCACCTCTGCGGTTTTTATTTTTTGCGCTATAAACAAAAATAGATTTGACAATTTTGAAAGAAAAGTAATATTTTTTACTTTTTGCTATAATAAATATCCCCAAAAAATATATAAAAAAAATTTTTTTCCTCAGTTTAGGCCGATACGTATTCTTCTACATATTTTTGGTAAAAAAAAATCGCAATAAGCGTTTATTGATTGGTTTGCACAAAAGTTATAGCGTCTACAAAATAGGGGGTAGTTTTATGGCATTTTTATTAATATTTTTTTTTTTTACTAGTAATGGCGGCGATCAGTGATTTTTATCGTGACTGCGACATTATGGCGGACACATCGGACACTTTTGGCGCCATTTCTGGATCATTCACATTTATACAGCGATCAGTGCTATAAAAATGCACTTATTATTGTGTAAATGTGACTGGCAGTGAAGGGGTTAACCAGGAGGGGGCGCTGAAGGGGTTAAGTGTGTCCTAGGGCTGTGTTCTAACTGTAGGGGGGATGGGCTATGTGTGACATGACACTGATCACCGCTCCCGATCACAGGGATCTGTGATCAGTGTCCTGTCACTAGAAAGAATGGGGAAATGCTTGTTTACATCAGCATTTCCCCATTCTTCCTCTCCGTGAGACGATCGCGGGTATCACATCGGACATCGAATCCACGGGACACACGGTCAAACTCATGGAGCTTGTGGCGGGAGCGTGCGCCCACAAGCCGCGTCTTAAAGGGCAACTTACAGGTATGTTAATCTGCCTGTATGTGCCATTCTGCCGACGTATATCGGCGTGAGTCGGTCAGCAAGTGGTTAACAAGGTGTTGGAAACGTTCCTCAGAGATTTTGGTTCATATTGACATGATAGCATCACGCAGTTGCTGCAGATTTGTCAGCTGCACATCCATGATGTGAATCTCCTGTTCCACTACATCCAAAAGGTGCTCTATTGGATTGAGATCTGGTGACTGTGGAGGCCATTGGAGTACAGTGATCTCATTGTCATGTTTAAGAAACCAGTGGTGAGATGATTTGAGCTTTGTGACATGATGCATTATCCTGCTGGAAGGAGCCATCAGAAGATAGGTACACTGTTGTCATAAAGGATTGGACGGAGTCAACAAACAACAGGCCGTAGTGTTTAAAGGATGCACAATTGGTACTAAGGGGCCCGAAGTGTGCCAAGCAAATATCCCCACACCATTACATCATCACCACCAGCCTGAACCGTTGATACAAGGCAGGATGGATCCATGCTTTCATGTTGTTTACGCCAAATTCTGACCCTACTATCTGAATGTCACAACTGAAATCAAGACTCATCAGACCAGGCAATGTTGTTCCAATCTTCTATTGTCCAATTTTGGTGAGTCTGTGCGAATTGTAGCCTCAGTTTCCTGTTCTTAACTGACAGGAGTGACACCCAGTGTGATCTGCTACTGTAGCCCATCTGCTTCAAGGTTCGATGTGTTGTGCATTCAGAGATGGTATTCTGGATACATTAGTTTTATCGAGTGGTTATTTGAGTTACTATTGCCTATCATCTCGAACCAGTCTGCCTATTCTCTTTTGACCTCTGACTTTAACAAGGCATTTTTGTCCACACAACTTCTGCTCACTGGATATTTTCTCTTTTTCAGACCATTCTCTGTAAATCCTAGAGATGGATGTGCATGAAAATCCCAGTAGATCAGCAATTTTTTAAATACTCAGACCAGCCCATCTGGCACCAACAACTATGCCACATTCAAAGTCACTTAAATCCCCTTCCTTCCCCCATTCTGATGCTCGGTTTGAACTTCAGCAAGTTTTCACGTTTAGATGCCTAATTGCATTGAGTTGCTGCCATGTGATTGGCTGATTAGCATTGCTAATGATTAAGCACAGGATTGTGAAACATGTTTGCTGATCAAGCACATACCATTTGTGTCATGTTGCTACTTTTATGAAGTTTCAATAAATAAGTGGTTTTATCCCTGGAAGTCCCGTCAGTCTCTCCTTCTTGTACATGTTACATAGACCATGGTGGCACCAGGGTCTACACAACTGCGAGGGATCTTTACAGGTTGCCTGGAGCACTGTCACTCTTCTCTGCCTTGGGGCAATTTGTGTTACCAAGCAATGGAACAGGTGTACCTAACAAAGTGCCCAGTGAATGTATATAAGTTGCATTATAGTACATCACAGTGTTCACATATATCAGCAAGGAGTTGAGCTTTAAATTTAGAAAAAAAATATAGCAACATACTTAGGGATCTTAAAAAGGGATATTTTTAAACTGTGAATCTGTAAAGGCAGAAAGAAAAATTCCTGACTGCAGACTCATTAACAGAAAATCCTTCAAATCTGCCTTAAATTTTTACTTACAAGTACAATCTACTTTGCCCATGGATTAATTTTCTCTTCTCGTTTAGAAAGATTCCCTATTCCATTTTTTTTTATAGAAGTTCATCATTTTAAGCCTCGCTCGGCTACTCCTCGGAAAGCATAAAATGCGCACAATAACGTGAAATACTCATTTCTTGGGGCAAAACAAAACCAATGTAAACAAAGATATGTTTATGCTGTAACACAAAGAAAGTCACCCACTGATCATGATTTTAACAAATTATACAAAGTAGCATATTGCGAAAGTCCATGGTTCAAGAGTAAATCCTAACAATTAAAACTGCCCCTGGAAGTGCTGGTCAAGATATGCCCATTAAATATACCGACATACACGGTAATGCTAACAGTGATCCAGAAATTATCACACAAAGGACCGCTATATGCATGTTGCTAAAACAGGGATTAACACAGCACAGAATCATTTCCAGGCCATCTCAGGACAAGCATTTTAGCTAAAGAAGGCAGATTAACAAGTGAATAGTCTACCTTCAGATATAATATAATATAATAGGTAGGCTGAAATAAAAATAAATAATAGGCAGGCTGAAATACTGTGAAATACAATAAACATGCTATTAAAAGCAGTTAATGTGTCTAGTACATTTCACATATATAGCTATTAAAAATGTGTTTAATACTTCTGTAAGTGCCAGAAAGCTGTAACTCTACTTCCTGCCATATACAAATGATATTCTTATACTTACATTTTCCTAAAAAAAAGAGTTTCTATGTCTACCAATAGCATTACTAAAATCATCATTTGTTCTGTAAATGTTCTGTTTTTAAGAAGCTGCATAAGGAACATACAATGTATTTTCTTTGCTAGAAGTCAGTAACAGAACAGGGAAAATAATTGGATCAAGTGGAGGATGAGCTGTACTTTGGGAACTTTGTTAGAACAGAAGCACACAAGTAATTTTCTGTAGCGTGATTATGCAATTAAAATTACTAACGATTAACTGCTAAAAGTAACGATTGGTACATCTTTGGAACACATGGTTCCCAATGCAGTGATGTACACATGTAACATGTAGAAGCAATTAACTAAACACATTTGGAGAATTGTGCGATCAGAGATTCAATATTACTACCTTTTACTTGTATACTGTACCTCCTTCCAAAGGAAGCCCTTTGCTCTACTCCTAGTGATTAATCACAAGCAATTTCAGTAGTGCAATTATACTACTAAAAATCCCTGACTAAGCACTGTTTGTTAGTGTGAAACGCGTCAGCTCTTCTGTCTGTTCTGTTCTGCTGTGGCATGTATTTTTGATGTCCATTTTTGAATAAAAGGCAAAAAAAAAATTGGAGTGCGGCTGTCCAGAATTTCTTCCCATTTTTGCACTAAAAATCCCTTGTGTCCCCACTTCGTTTGCACCTAGGCTGTCAGGAAGTGGATTTCTATCATGCCATATGGTTGTGTTGCAAAATACAGGCATTCTGGCCGGAAATGAAACAGCTCCTGGTTTTCCTAAATGTAAAATGCTCCAAGGCATGTTTATATCGCATTGGTAGAGGACCTTCCTTTTAACTTGCATACTAAGAAATTATTGAGAATACTTTATTTCTATGCAAAAAATAAATAAAAAATTCTAATTACCTGGAAAATATCATTTTCTCCAACTCTATCGGAATCAAAACAGTTGATCAACTCTGTTTTCCCTTTGTTCCAACTTACTCCACTAGGGGTTCCCTTAAATGCTTTTACGGAATTTGGGGTATCTGGACTCTATCCCCTCTTACTACCTGACCACACTGCTGTTCTATGAAGAATACAAAGCTTAGTTGTGTCTCACCTTTGCGCTGTTCTATGCGAGAAGAGACGTTTTGCAAAGCTGGAAATCTGCTGACCCTCCTACTCAATCCTCTTGGTGTAAAGCAGTTAGCTCTGTGCTAGTGTTGTACAAAATAACTTATGAAAACAGAAACTGTCCCAAGAAGTACGATAAGATTTGGTCCAGTTGGATCGACACAGAGGGTCGAGTCCCTTAGTGGACGATTAATACTCTGTTAGAGCTTATTTGGGGTAGTGTTTCCTCCCCCCCTCTCGACTTTTCTATTACCTACCATGTATGGTACATCCCCTGCCTACCTCCTGTCCTCCCCCATTCACCCCCTTTCCCCCACTCTTCCTACCCTTTTCGTACCCTATCCTCCTGGTGTCAACTTCTCCTTTTATAATGAAGAATACACCTACTAGTTCCAAAGATTCTATTTAGACTTCATGAGTTAGCTATTGTTTCTTATGATGATGAATATTGCTGTACTGTATGTAATCCAAGACTAAGTTGCGTATTGGAAAGTCTCCTTACATTAGGATCTGCTGTGTGATATTTTCTTTTGCTGATTGTATTTGCAAGATTTTGTTCTCTTAATAAAATTTCTCTGTTAAAAAAAGAATACAAAGCTTCCTCTGATTGGGTCGGAGAGTCAGGCTGATGATGTCACAATCACCAGCTTGGCTAATCAGAGCAAGCTTTGTATTCATTGATAGAATAAAAAGCTGCCTATGAATGGCTGAGTGCCGCTCAGCCTGACACTATTTTGTCCTGGGTATGAGGCAGGGAGATCTCGTCTCCCACCCGAAACACAGTGCTGTATACTGTATGTAGCTGAGGCTGCATACAATTTATACAGCGTGCGCAGCGTGCGCACATGTTAGTGAAGGGGGCCAGTTTGGCCCAAACAAACTATTTAAATGGAAAGTAAACCTGGACATCAGCTTTAAACAATAAACACCTTTTAAAAAATCCCTTGCATACTCCTAACCTAAGAAAAATCTGAAAGTACAGCTACTCCTCAACTACATACAGTAATGAAATTGGTTTCTTCTATTACATTTAGTCATGGAAAAGTGTAAACCATTAGCAACTCTTTAATCCTTTTCACAGCTATAATTGCAATAGTAGTATGGGGCCGATCAATATCTAATCATAATGCTATAGACACTGAATTTTCTCTCTGTGATAGATGTTCTGCATAACTAATAAATATCTAGAAACTCACTGACTGACCAGTGGCTAATCAAGCAACATAACCTCACTATAGTTGATATTACTTATGCCATAGACGGTTGAAATCTGTCAGAAGTAAATTACTGATTTTTAATGGATTTATAAAAGGTTACTACCTCCAAAAGTTATTCTTCCCAAGAAGATATTATTAGCACAGTAATAAATGCACAGTTCATGCAGTTCTAGCACCACCAAGCTTTCTTCTGCTATAAAAAGTCTTCACAAGTGAAGAACTAGCAGTATTGCTCCCTATGGAACATTTATGCACTAACTAATAATGATAATTTCACTGCTTGTATATGCATCAAGAGAAAAAAAAACTGCCACAAATAGGAATCGACAGCAAGAAAAACAACTCAAAGTTCAGTCTGGTTGTGTTCTAATGCCTGGTACACACAATAAGATTACCAGACAAATTATACTCCTTTTTTTTTTTTTTTTTTATGCTAATCTCATATCGAAAATCAAAAGTTTACATAAGTTACGAAAATTCTCGTACAACAGAATAAAATTTGGAAGTGATGTCATGTGTTGTAGTGTATTTGTATTGTATTTTCGAACGACCACTGTACTGATTAAACAAAAATCGTATGATCTGGCATCATACGAGAAAATTATATTGGAATTTTATCGGAAGACCTGAAGTGATCGGCTCTCGAAAGCTGTGTACTAACGATCTATAACCCCAAATAGTGTAGGACGAGGAACCCCGTACATGACGTCATTCCGTGGCCAACTCTGCATCAAGCTGTCTTGCCAGTGTTTGTGAAAGACAAGCGATTCACGGAAAGCACTGCCTATGGTGCCATTTCTTGTAAGTGCAATATTTTATCCTACGATAAAATTAGAGTTTCAAACGGAGAACACTAGGGTTGTGTGCTTTTTCTTCCTGCATGTATGCTGTTGGCATCTGAGATCCATCCATGCACTCATCTAAATAGGAGGCAGTGAAGATTTGGAAATAGTAGCTGTTTGCTTCATCCCCAGAGAGGGAAAACTATGTGGTGCGACCTACTGGTAATGCAGGGGTCATGTCAGTGAGGTGAGAGGTCAATCTACACGGGTGGTGGATTCACTTTATTCAGTTGTGTCACTTTGGTGATTTTTGTTGACTGAAGTTGGATAATATTCATAGGTTTTTACGATATCTAGTTGCACATGTGGACATTTGCTGAACTATAATATACATTTTGGAAGTGAGTCCTCATATTTTGAAATAAAAATTTGGATGCACATTTTATTAGTGATATATATCATTTTATACTGTTGATCCAAGGTACTTATAAGAGAGTTGGGCTACACTATTTTTGGTTATAGTTTATTTTAAGTTTTGAATCACTTATACAGTAGATGTCAGCCACTTTGCACAGATTTGTTATTTTATATAGATTGAGCACTCTTAAAGCAGAGCTCCACCCTAAAGTGGAACTTCCGCTCATCGGATTTCTCCCCCTCTCCGGTGCCACAATTGGCACCTTTCAGGGGGAGGGGGGACAGGATACCTGTCTTTGACAGGTATCTTTTCCCACTTCCGGGAACGTGGCCGTGACGTCACCACGGGGCTCCCTCCTCCTCCTCCCCCAGCCGCCGTGCTAATAGGAGAGGTTCCCGGCGTGAAGCTGAAAGGCTACACTGCCGGGTTCCCTTACCCACAATATCGACAGCAGCACCCGACAGCTGATCAGCTGCGGTGCCGACATCGAGAGACTGCAGGTCAGGACAGGTAAGTGTCCATTTATTAAAAGCCAGCAGCTGCAGTATGTGTAGCTGCTGGCTTTTATTTTTTTTTCCCCCCAGGAACACCACTTTAATAATGTACTTTTTTTCTTTCTAAAAACAAAGAAAAGCAGGTAATAGTGTACTAGCGATCAGATTATCATACGATCGATTCGACAGCAGTATTTTTCGTACAATTTTCGTGTGTACAGGCTCATACACATTGGGCTTAAAAAATGCTGCTTAGCCCATAAGGCTACCATACGGGGGAAGCTTATCCAGCTAGCTGCTAGGTCTAAACGCAATCAGGACAGTACCATCAAACAGCAGGAGTTACAACACCTCCTAGATGAACAGAAAAAGACCCTGTCAATAGACATCAGACACAAAATTGACTCAGCCAGATTGGCACTGAATTTGACCCTCACCACCCAGGCAGAAAAGTCAATTCGTTGGTCAAAGCATAAATATTACACTATGGGTGACAAACCCACTACCCTGCTAGCCAGAAAACTAGTACCCCGGAAGTACTCCCCGACTTTACCCAAATTGAAACTGCGTAATGGGCAACCAACCCAGAACCCGCAATTGATAACACGAGAATTCCAAGACTTCTTCTCGACATTGTACTGACAACAGGCCCAATTCTCGATAGAGAGAGCAGACAAATTTTTTCAAAATGTCCCTCTACCGCAGCTCCAACGAGCTTATGGAAGGAGAATTCTCAGAGCCAGAAATTAAAATGGCCATTAAATCCTTACACCCATTTAAGGCCCCTGGCCCAGGTGGCTTTTCGGGTCACTACTACCGGAAATACCAAGACATTCTCATCCCCCACTTATGCGCATACTTCAATGACATCCGCAAGGGTAATAGCATCCCAGGTTAATGAAAACACGGCATATATACATGTCATACTGAAACTGGGGAAAGACCATGGAGCTTGCTCCAATTACCGCCCAATATCTTTGATAAACGTGGACTTGAAAATTCTGTCCAAAATATTGGCCTGTAGACTAAACACTTTTCTTGCACGTTATGTACACCCTGATCAAGCAGGATTCATTCCTGGCCGCCAGGCGTCTGACCAAACCAGAAGAATAATAGACATTATCTCAGCTATTCGATCAGATTGGGATGGGAGAGGGCCTAGACAAGCTATGTTGCTCTCTTTAGATATTTGGAAGGCTTTCGATTCCCTGTCATGGGACTACCTATTCTATGTCTTATCACGATATAAATTTGGTCCGCAGTTTTTGTCAACTCTAAAAGCCCTGTACAGCTCCCCTGCAGCATCCCTAATGATTAATGGCTACTCGTCCACACTCTTTCCAATCCAACGGGGGACTCGCCAGGGCTGCCCACTGTCACCCTTATTATTTGTACTGGCCATAGAACCGTTAGCTATCAAAATCCACCAGTGTACAGATATAAAGGGAATAGAATGTGGGGATAGGGAACACAAAACCGCATTTTTCGCGGACAATATTTTACTGATGGTCTCCATGCCCATCAGCATCCTCCCGAATGTCCATGGTATATTACAGCCCTTCTCTAGGCTCTCTGGCCTTTCAATTAATCAGGAAAAATCCAGAGCGTTGAACATCTCCCTACCGGATTGGATCGTTAAATCCCTCCAATCCTCATACAAGTTTGTTTGGGAACCCGTGGCTATTTAGGAATTAATTTAACTTCCTCAATACATAACCTGTACTCCCAAAACTATCCTTGCACTCTACAAACGCTTAGTGGCAGACCTGATTAGCTGGCAGATACATCCTCCATTGTGGTTCGGCAGACTATACTCTATAAAGATGAATATCCTTCCTAGGATTCTCTATTTTTTTCGCACATTGCCTATTGCTTTGGTCAAAACCGATTTACTGAACCTTCAAAGGAAGCTATTTTAGTTTCTCTAGGGTGACAAGAGGCCTAGGGTGAACCGACGCACGTTATATACCCCAAAAATGAAGGGGGGCTTGGGAGTCCCTGATCTTCTCAAATATCTTTATGCTGCTCAACTGTCCCAGCTCATCAGGTTCCACTCCTCCCAGCCTCACCCATTATGGATGCATATAGAATCGCATTCATGCCCATCCAAATTGATATCACATACCATGTGGATACCGGCAAGAGACCGACCCTCGATTTTATGCCCCTCCCTCTCCCTATCGTTTAGTATCTGGGGATAGACTATCTAAACCTCACTCATTAAATTCCATGCATGGCCCATTAGCTCCGTTGCTGCGAAACAAAGAATTTCAACCCAGGCCTCACACCTCATGCCTTTAACTGGTGGACCAATAAAGGTCTCCTGCGCATTGCAGACATCTGTGATCATAATGGCATGCTCACTAAACAGACCTTCATAGATAAATACCAGATGCCAGACTCAGAACACAACCGGTTTGTTCAATTGAAACATTACCTAAACACATTATCTCGCAAGAGTGATCTGACGACCATGACGCCCATGGAATACTTATGTCACAAATATGATAAAATTAGGGGTAATTTTTCTGAATTGTACACTATCTTAACACATACTTCGGTTAAACAAGCTTACATGGTCAAGTGGGAGCAAGACCTCCAAGAACACCTTGAATTAGAAGAATGGCACTTGATTGCCCAAGAAGCTTCCAAATCACTTATTAACACCTCTATCGTAGAGGCAAACTATTTGGTCCTACTAAGGTGGTACATGGTGCCGACCAGGTTAGCCACATATGTCCCAGGAGCTTCTCCAAAATGCTTTAGAGGCTGTGGACAAGATGGAACGGTTTACCGCATATGGTGGCAATGCCCCAAGGTGCGTAGATTTTGGATAAGGGTGTACAACTTTATTTAAACCCTTACCCAAGTCAACCTCACTAAATCCCCTAAACATGCCCTGCTGGGGCTAAAAGTTGACGCGGCCTCAAAAAACCAAAAAAGGCTTCTCACTTTCATATTTACCTCTGCCAAAATAACTATAGCCAGGAATTGGAGGTCAGCTGCCATCCCATTTGACCAGCTTAAGCACAAGCTCTCATGGCTCATGATAAATGAAAGGCTCTCGGCAGTCTTGAATGACAAACTGGTAGTCTTCGAAAAAGTTTGGAGCCTGTGGATCAGTTACTTGACCAGAGATCCCCGAACGGCTCCGAGTTAGGAAACCTTTGAGTGGCAGGGATCGGAGCTCGGGGTCTTCCCCGCCCCCCCTCTTTTCTCTCTTTTTTTCCTCTCTACTTTGGATTCTTTTGGTTTCATAAGGAGTTTGACAAGTACTATCTGAGTTCCAAGACAGAGGTACCCAGTGTTCTCACTTGTATAAACAAACATCAGGTACTCTGCAACTGCTATAATGTCTGCTTGGTTTGCTTTTGTTATTTTTGATGGGGAAAAGCCGATCAAAACATTGAAACGAAAGTTAAAGTAAAAGGGATAACTATCCTCATAAATTGTTCGTACGTTCTAATTGTATTACCAATATCCCAAAATGTTTTGAAAATGTACAAGGACATTGTAATTGGTTTTCTATTTTTGTACTTGGTATTTTGATCTTTATTGTTTACAAAATCAATAAAAAAATGATTGAAAGTAAAAAAAAAAATGCTGCTTAAATAGACATTCAGCAATTTTTCAAGCCTGTAAATGCACCTCTACGCTAGCCTATGTAGCCATGGCAGAAAAAACTCTGGCCAGTAGAATGCATTTTTGCATACGCAATATTTGTGGCATTCTTTGCCAAATTCTGGCAGAAGAAAATCCAGCATGTTTTGAGCATAAATTCATACGCCCGTGTGCATGAGACCTAATAGTCTGGCGCCAGCACATGTTTTTATGTTGCTTATATAGACATAAATAAGAAAAGAAAGAATATCCAAAGGTTTTTTTCAACAAAATATTATCTGCTTGCGTTGTAAAAAATGGTACTGGGATAACATTTTAGTGTTTGTGTATCAAACACAAATAAAACATCCTCTTAGGTGCAGTCAACATAGCAGTTTATCAGGTGTACCAAATAAGCAGATTTCTGTATTAAAGACTAAACACTGTACTTAGACTTGACAGAAGTCTTGTGTTAGGCTTAACATCAGCGTCCTGCACTCCGAAACTTCTCACTCAGTTTACAGTGTACAGCAAACATTTCTACAACATCCAAACACCAGACTACTAAAGGAAGAGCTAGCTGGCATCACATGACTCCTGGTATGATTCAAATATTGATTTCCAGCATTTACTGTACATTGCTGATAGAAAGCCACTCAACTTTTGTTACAAGGAATGTAAAGTGGCTATAATTACGGCAAAAAAAAATAGCTAGATAAATATAAACTATTGCATTTAGGTATTTTGTATTATATACAGAAAGCAAAGCTTCAAGGTCATTTTCATGATTTCCAAGCTCATAAAAAAAATCATAAAAAGTTACTTTTTTTTACTTAGGTAAATGTTTATATCATATGGTAATATATATATATATATATATATATATATATATATATATATATATATTTAGCCAGCAGATACAATCCCCTTTGATAAAAAAAAAGCCTGCTGTGTATAGAGCTCCATAGCTTAGGCTGGTCAGCAGTGAATGGTGCATTACAGTGACTTGTCCCTTACTGGATGGCTCCATCCCAGGTTTCATTCAGCCAAGGTGAGACAAAATGCAGGCAGCTACTGCTGTGCTGTCTCTTTCAATAACCAAGAAACACAGAAACATAGAAAAAGATTGACAGAAAAAAGACCAAGTGGTCCATCGAGTCTGCCCATTTCTTGGGGGGTTTTTTATACTTGTTTTGTATTTATTTTTATTTATTTTTCCATTAACTTTGAGTATAGATCTATGTTTGTCCCAAGCATGTTTGAAACCACTTATGCCCCATACACACAATCGTTTTTCATGCCGTTAAAAGTGCCATTTTTAAAAATGGGCATTAAAACCGATCGTGTGTATGCGAGCATTTTTAACGACGTGAAAAACGGCCATTAAAAATTTCGAACATGCTCTATTTTTTCACGTCATTTTTCATGTCGTTTTTTTTAACGACGTGAAAAACGTCCGTGTGTATGCTTTCACGAGGAGAAAAAAAACCGCGCATGCTCAGAATCAAGTATGAGACAGGAGCGCTCGTTCTGGTAAAATTAGCGTTCGTAATGGAGATAGCACATTCGTCACGCTGTAATGGACTGAAAAGCACGAGGCTGAAAAGCGCGAATCGTCGCTCAACAAACTTTACTAACATGAAGGGTGGCGCCATCCGAATGGAACTTCCCCTTTATAGTGCCGCCGTATGTGTTGTACGTCACTGCGTTTTGCTCGAGCATTTTTTTTAATGATCGTGTGTACACAAGACAGGCTTGAGAGGAAACATGAAAAAAAATGACGAGAAAAATGTTGGTTTAAAAAATGGCATGAAAAACGATCGTGTGTACGCCGCATTACTGTTGACTGACTCCCTACCTCTGCTGGAAGTCTATTCCAAGCATCAACTAACCTTTCAGAAAATTATACGTTCTAGATTAGTTTTGGACCCCCACCCGTAGCATCGCAATGTAGCATCAAAAAGGAAACAAAGCTCACCTAAATTAAAATGCATACATTCACTTTTAACATTTTAAACAGCAGACTTTGTTGAATATATTTTGGGGTAAATTTACGATGGTGCACAAATGACGTTGAACTGTGAAAAGTACAGTATTTTTTTTTTTTTATACAACTCAAAGAAATAAAAATGTGTGTATCCAAATTTGCAACACCCTACCTGTCGTGATAAAAAAAAGTACAATACATTAGGGTAGACATCAACAAAACAGAAAACTGCTCTGAGACTCAAGGTGATATACTTTACAATTCCACCACCTTACATGAAAATCGCACTAATGTGATATCATTTTAATTAACAGACTTTGTTGATTATATTTTGTGGCGAATTGATGAGGGTGCGTAAATTATGTAAACATTGCGCTGGAAAAAGTAAAGGAAAAAATGCATTTTTTTCCATCTATTAAATCTTCTGCCCTTGTTGTTTTAACTTTGAAAAGTAAAAAAATATTTTCTGCCAGTAAATAAGGTATACAGCCCACTTCCTGTTTCTTGTCTGGTAAAAAGCCTAGGCTTATGACATCATGCACAGCTCTCTCTCTCACTCTCACGAGAGTTTGCCAGCAAGGGAGGGGGGATGAGTCATAAGAGGACCAATGAGAGCTGCAGAGCTGGAGGTGGGCCTCTGTGTGTTTGCGTAAATCCAGGATGTGAACAGACAGCAACTTCAGCTACCCACAGTTAAAATGGTTGCAGCCAGACTCAGTGGAGGGAGATTTCTGCAGCATTTTTGGCAAGTACAGAATCACAGTATTTATAAAATAATATGCAAAGTGGTTGAAGGGAAGCTTCAGAATGGCAAAGATGTTTTTATTACAAATTATTTTAGCAGACTGCAGTTCCTCTTTAATAAACAATAAGAAAAGTAAATTACAGGTATTCAAATTTGTTAAGTTTCAAGAATATTTTAGCAAACTTCTTTGCCCACTCATATATGGTGTCAATTCAGTTGGCACTTACTTCAAGATGCACACAGCTCCTATCCGTGTGCTAAGTGGGTTGCCTTCCTGCTATAATCACATGATAAATCTCAGGGTTGTAATAAGAGAAAAACTTTGGAAACATCAATAAGCCAATCAGAGACATTTCTCAGGGAATTCTATACAGCAAAGATGTTTAGAATATTGCCACACAAAAAAGTAATTCATTATTTTTCCACTTAAAAAACTAAATAAAAAATCACACCTAGTTTAAAACAGCTGAGACAGAAGAGTGGCCTAGCCAGTCTCCAGACCTTAATCCTATAGAAAATTTATGGAGAGAGCTAAAACTTTGAGTTGAGACCATTTTTATTAATTCTAAAATACAAATTGGTTTATGTAGCAACCATATATGTGCTATAATTTTTTTTTACAATAGTGGAGTTATGCTTGAAAATATTGCAAGCTTCTGGTTGATATTATTTATGACATACATCTCCAAAAATTTGAATATCATTAAAAAGTTTATTTATTTCAGTATTTACAATTCAAAAAGTAAAATATTATATAGTTTCATTATGCTCAGAGTGTGAAAGCATTTTTTTTTTTTTATTTTGATGATTATGGCTTACAGCTAGTGAAAACCCAAAATTCAGTATCTCAGAAAATTAGAATATTACATAAGACCAATAAAAAATGGATTTTTAATACAGAAATGTTGGCTTACTGAAAGTATGTCCATGTACAGTACAGTATGCATGCAATACTTGGTTGGGGGCTCCTTTTGCATTAATTACTGCATCAATGCGGCATGGCATGGAGGTGATCAGCCTGTGGCACTGCTGAGATGTTATGGAAGCCCAGGTTGCTTTGATAACGGTCTTCAGCTTGTCTGCAGTGTTGGGCCTGGTGTCTCTCATCCTCCTCTTGACAATACTCCACAGATTCTCTATAGAGTTTAGGTCAGGCTAATTTGCTGGCCAATCAATCACAGTGATACCATGATCATTACACCAGATATTGGTACTTTTGGCAGTGTGGGCAAGTGCCAAGTCCTGCTGTAAAATGAAAATAAGCATCTCCATGAAGCTGGTCAGCAGAGGGAAGCATTAAGTGCTCTAGAAATTCCTGGTAGAGGGCTGCACTGACTTTGGACTTGATAAAACACAGTGGACCAACACCGGCAGCATTGAACCTCATGCAACTTGATTCTGTGCCTCTCCACTCTTTCTCCAGACTCAGGGACCTTGATTTCCAAATGAAAGGCAAAATTTACCGTACTTTCATCGGAAAAGAGGACTTTGGACCACTGAGCAACAGCCTAGTCTTGTTTTTCCTTAGCCCAGGTAAGACGCTTATGATGTTGTCTCTGGTTCAGGAGTGTCTTGAAACAAGGAATGCTACAGTTGTAGCCCATGCCCTGGATACGTCTGTGCGTAGTGGCTCTTGAAGCACTGACACCAGCCGTAGTCCACTCCTTGTGAATCTCCACTAAATTCTTGAATGGCCTTTGCTTCACAATCCACTCAAGGTTGTGGTTATCCCTGTGGCTTGTGCACCTTTTCTATCACACTTTTTCCTTCCACTCAACTTTCCATTAATATGCTTAGATACAGCACTCTGTGAACAGCTATCTTCTTTGGCAATGACCTTTTGTGACTTACCCTCCTTGCGGAGGGTGGTAATGACTGTCTTCTGGACAACTATCAAGTCAGTAGTCTTCCCAATGAGTGTGTAACCTACTGAACCAGACTGAGAGACCATTTAAAGGCTCAGGAAACTGCTACAGGTGTTTTGAGTTAATTAGCTGATTAGAGTGTGACACCATAAGTCTACAATATTAACCCCTTTGCGCTGACCACACACACATACAGTATATGCGGCCTCACAGAAGTGAGCTTTTTTCTGTGGGGCCGCATATATGCGTACCTCCCTTTGTGCTGGGAGTTTGCTCCCACAGCGTGCTTATAGCACAAAGAAGAGGGGTCACCTGATCGCTGTGATAGCCTCTGATTGGCTATCACAGTAATCAGGCACTGTGGGCCTACCCCTGGGTTTCCTTCCTCTTCTGAATGAAGAGAATGATACATTGTATCTTGTATCTTCCTCTTCTTGCAGTGTGTAAAAAATAAAGAATAAAAAATAACAAGATTAAGGTTGCCAGGGTTAATGTTAGGTTCAAGGTCAGGGCCAGCGCCAAAGGTCACAGTCAGCATATTTTGTGTAGAATTAAAAAAAACTATTTTAATTGGTATCAGTGTCAGTGTGTTTTAGGCAGGATAAAAAAAATGCAAAATGCGCACCATTCTTTCTGGGCTGTACTACAGGTACAAACAACAACTAACATACACATATGTGGTATCACTGAACAGGATAATACATTTTTTTTTCTTTTACTATTTTGGGCTGGTTTTCCATTCATAATAATAATAAAATTTAAAAAAATCAGCGATATCCATTACAATTTACCACAAAAAAAAAAAATTGTCCTGAAAAAAAACCCAATTATAATCCATAATCCAGTTTAAATTTTTGAATTGAATTATGTAAATAAATTAACTTTTTGATGATAGTAAAAAAAATTGAGATGCACCTGTATATGGTGTTTATTGGGGAAAGTAGAAAATCCAGCTAAGTTCAGGTGTATAACAAAGTAAAGGTTCACAACAAAAATACTAATTCATGAAATAAATCTTTACACTAGTTAAATAACACCATCAAACATAAAAGAGTTATATCAAGGTATATTATAGTGGTTGTAAACCCCTATAAACATTTTTTTTTTTTTTTAAACCACCTGTAAGAGAAAGGCATAATGAGCTAATATGACTAGCATAATAGCTCATTATGCATCACTTACCTTAGATTGGGGCCCCCGAAGCCGTCCTTGTCTCCCTCTTCAGCCGCAGTCATCGCTGCGGCGATAGCCGGAATGTTACTTCCGGGTATCGCCGCTCCAGCCAATCACAGCGCCGCTCCGGCGCTTTGATTGGCCGGAGCGGCGAAGACGTCACTCCGCGCATGCGCGCGGGAGCCGTCAAATTCGGCTAAGCCCAAGCATTGCTGGGACTTAGCCGAATTTGTGAATGGGATTAACCCCATGAATGCGCCGTTGTCTACGGCGCGCCATGCACCGTAGACACGGAGCAATGTCATTTTTACCAAATATCTCCTAAACCGTGTAGGTTTAGGAGATATTTCTTGCACCTACAGGTAAGCCTTAATCTAGGCTTACCTGTAGGTGCAAGTTGCAAAAGCGGGTTTACAACCACTTTAACTGAACATTTAGATAAGGAAATTCTGAACACGTTTCAAATATATCAAACTGACCCCTTTATAACATTTAATTGAAATTTTCATAATCTTCTACAACCTTTTTTTTTTTTTTTTGGTATATTACTGCTTCCAATTTATGAATAACACACATAAATAAAGTCTGCAGAGCTATTTAAAACAGAAGCAAAGACAAGGGAATGCCATGTCCAATCATATCAAAACCCGCTGTTGTCCTAATATTAATAAAAGACTGGAAAAATAAGTAAAAATAACACAGTTATTTTCAGAATGATTAGCTGGATTCCCTTATCCCAAAGCCTTTCTTTGAAGCATTAGCATCTGGATGATCTTCCTTCACACATTTCTAAAGAGGTCTCACTACACTTACACAAAAAAAGTCTCCACAAATTAATTTAAACGCTATTCCAGGGGATAAGGATAATCCTAATTAACTTTTTGCCAGTTATTTGATTTCCGGCCTAACTGCCAACAATGCAGATCTGCCAGCATCACTCTTGTTTCTTTATCAGCATCTCTTCAGCTCTGCATTCAAGCACAAACACATTTCCTTATCTAGGACTTACCAAGCAATCCCACTAGCCGGTACAAGTCATAGGAAGATGGCTGGTATTTGCAAAGTAATATCTCTCTGTATTTTAGACACTGTCCATTAAAACAACAATCACTGGTCATTTGAACTAGGGGCTTCTAAGTAATAGGCAAAGAGAGAACACCATTAGAGCAAAAAAAAAAAAAAGCAGGAACCAAAAAAGGTAAGACTATACCGCTCCTATGGACAAATATTTCAAATAATTTTTCTACGCCTGACTTGTTTAGCATTTCTTTTCCAATTGTTATTATTAAGGTTATAAACCATACAGATATAAACCATACAGTATAGTATAGAGAAGTACCGGTACATGATACCATTATTGACATACAGCATTGGTCATTAAGGAACCAGTATAGCACCATTTTCGGCTATGACTATAATTCTAAAGAACAGAAGATACATTCTCTGAAAAGGAACTGCATAGTGCGCGTTGTTCGCAGATGATATTCTGCTACTCCTCTCCTCCCCGGTCACCTCCTTGCCTAACCTAAATGTTGTGTTACGACACTTCATGGCGTTTACTGGTTTACGAGTAAACCACTCTAAATCTCAGGCACTCAATGTTTCCTTACAAACACATATAGTCCTAGCCCTGCGAAGCTCATTCCCCTTCAAATGACAGAATGAGGCCTTACCATATTTGGGTATCTTTCTGACTCCCACCCTTACCGCGCTGTATAAACAAAATTATCCCCCACTATTTAAAAAACTACTAGAGGATCTCAAACAATGGTCAAATAACCCTCCTTCGTGGTTCGGCCGGTTGTACTCAGTCAAAATGACCATTTTACCAAAAGTGCTATATCTGTTCAGGACCCTTCCGATAGCAATAGTAGGAAAAGATCTCAAGCAGTTTCAGGCAAAATTGCTGGACTATATATGGGGACACAAGAGACCCAGGGTGAATAGACAAACATTGTATACACCGAAATTGGGAGGAGGCCTAGGAATGCCTGATTTGCTTAAGTATTACCACGCGGCACAATTATCCCATCTGATCCGATTCCACACACAACAGCCCAGACCAATCTGGATGACGTTAGAGTCCTCCCTATACCCAGATAGAGAGATTAGCCACTTAATGTCACCTCCCAAATTCGGAATTCTACCGCTACACTCAGCGCATTTCTTGGCGACAATGAATCGCACTTCCGACCTCACCACATTCACCTCAATGGAAAATCTATGTAGGACTTTCGACAAACACACTGGCCACATATCACAGATTTATGGTATTTTATCCTCGACTTCTCAAAAGTTGTTTTACATGCATAAATGGGAGCAAGATATAGAAACTAACTTGGAAACAGAAGAGTGCAACAAAATGATACGAAACGCATCTAAATCATTTATAATACCTCTCTGATAGAGGCAAACTATAAAGTCTTGATGAGGTGGTACATGGTCCCGGCACGGGTAGCAACCTTTGTCCCAGGAGCGTCCCCGCGGTGGTTTAGGGGATGTAACACGGATGGCACCATGTATCACACTTGGTGGACGTGCCCGAAAGTGAGAAGGTTCTGGATACGCACATATAACTTTATATACTCTTTGACCCAAGTGAACCTCATTAAATCACCTCTGAATGCATTGTTGGGACACCCTGTGGAGGGGACATCAAAACAAATGAAAAGACTTATAGCCTTTATAGTTGTAGCGGCGAGAATATCTATAGCCAAATCTTGAAGGTCCCCTAGGATCCCTTTTTACCTACTGAAAGCTAAACTGTCATGGATAATGGTGAATGAACGCCTATCGGCAATTCTAAATGACAAGGTTACTTGGTTTAACTTGGTTTTACTTGGTATAATAAAATATGGGACCCCTGGATCAACTATCTCACAACTACATAATGAGATGGACTGGCACAGGAGAGTTTTCCTCCGGGGCCGGAGTGCACCCCCTTTCCGTACCTTTTATACTTCTTTTACTATCTCTGTTTCTCCCTCCTTTCTCTTTTTGATTGAATCTGACATTAAATGGATTCTTGTACCACATATAGTCCTTGAGACCAAGTGGAAGTTCAGTTAGGGGGTCGCAAGTTTGGTTTAGTTTTGACCCTCATAGGTGAATGATGCAATGTAAAGACTGAAGTGTACGAAGGTTTAACAGCTATGTAACAGACCTTTAACGATTTGTTCATGTATTATTTTTCATTACAATGATAAATACTGATTTTGTATTTCTATCTGAAAACTTGAATAAAAACATTGGAAAAGAAAAGGAACTGCATGACAGGAGGCACTCTCATCTAAGACCATGGGTCATCTCAGGCATGAATTGATTATGTAAAAAGAGGAAACAGAGAAACAGGTGCCACTTAGGTAAAACTGTATAATTTTAATGAAAAAGGCGCACTAAAAAACTCACATGGAAGTTTCTTTAAAGAGGCATAGTGAAGTTCAATGGAACATCAATCTCCGCTCTGGCTGGCAGCATCAGACTTTTCCTGTGAAGCCGTGTGGAACAGAGCCGAAGTCCTGTCCACCAGGTATCTTCCGTCTTTCAGTGCAGGAACCAGAACAAGGTCTGGAGCACAGTCAACAGGTCTCAGGAGAGGGCTGGAACACAGCGTATGGCGGGATGACGTCACAGACGTGATGCAACGCGTTTCATAGCGTGTACAGTGGTGAGATGGAAGCACTGCGTGCTCCTTTGCACCGAGAGCCGGAAGATACCTGGTGGACAGGGCACCGGCTCTGTTCCACACGGCTTTACAGGAAAAGTCTGATGCTGCCAGCCAGAGCAGAGATTGATGTTCCACTGGACTTCACTATGCCTCTTTAAAGAAACTTCCATGTGAGTTTTTTAGTGCACCTTGTTCATTAAAATTATACAGTTTTACCTAAGTGGCGCCTGTTTCTCTGTTTCCTCTTTTTACATGTTTTTGAGTTTTGCTTCAACTCCCTTTGCAAGGCAGCCCTGGGCACTAAAGACTGTCATCTCACACTAGAGCTACATAGCTCAAAGGACTCTTGTATGGACTTATGTTTACATTGTATGCCACAGTTTTGCGCCACTATCCCCTGTATTTTTTATATGAATAGATTATGTTAGCTGGTCATTATGTTTGAATAAACAGCCCGCAAACGGAGAGTTGAATGGCGGTCAACCAGTGGTCCTACATCATTCCCCAAACTACCAAAGGGTTTAATAAGTAGGAAAAAGAGGAAAAGGAGCAGAAAAGGAAGTAGAAAGTGATAAAGGAAGAAGAAGGGGGAAAAAGACAGCGAGCCTCTCCTGGGACACTAAGAGGTTAGCCTCAGATCTGATGAGGCTGTCCCCAGCAGGTAGGTGGTCCAAGGGTCCCAGTTTTTTTCAAATTGGGGAAGCTTGCCCTGCAGGATAGCATAGAGGTGTTTGTTTAACATTATCCAGGACAACTTGTACTTTAGGGATTTTCAGGATCTTGCAATCATTATTCTGGCTGCTGTAAAATTGAAAGAAATTAGGCGTTGGGTGGGTCTCGGGGCTCCCCCAACAGGGTGTCCGAGGAGTGCCTGTTGTAGGGACTTAGTCAGATTGGTCCCTGTGAGAGACCAGATAAAATTGCAGATTCATGTCCAGAATCTATGAGCTTTTAGGCACATCCACTATAAGGGATACGCTGTTCCCTCTTGGCCGCACCCTCAAAAACACAGGGGGGAGGTTTCTGGCGCCCATCCTTGTTTAGCATTTTATAGATTTAAGGTAATTATTTAAAAGGTACCTTTCTGGTGCATGCCATTTATAGTTGTGTCATCACGGCTTGAAGTTAACATGGAGTGTCCGATGACAGTAGGAATACTGGGTAGCAGGGCCTACTTTAGTACGGCATCAGTTTAAAATGATTGTAACTATCACCTTGTAAAACAACCTATTCAGTTTAAAGTTGAAATGAAAGGCAAAACATTTGTGTATAGATATAAAAAATACATATACTGTAAATACCTTTTTTCCCCTTTTTTAGAAGTGATCACATTTTTGTTTATTCTCAGCTGTATAAGAGCTGGTGGAAGAGAAACAACATTACACTGATCTTTCCAGTGAAAGGATGTACAGGGAAGGGGGGTGTTAGGACACGTCTTATCATTGGAAGAGAGCACACTGAGTTCCCAGCATAGCTAGGGAACTGACCAGGGTGTGTTCTCCTGCTTAGTGTGTTTAGTTTCCAATAGCAAAGCAGAGGGGTTTGCAGGAACATAACACAAAAAGGATGCAATGCAAAGAGAACAGGATACATTTTCATACAAGTAGATGGTACAGCAGGCACATATCAGAAATATGAAATGCTGGGGTAACAAACACTTTGCTCCTTAAAAATACGTGCACTGTACTTGGCTGCTTGTAACAGTATATATAAAGGTTATAGAGGAACATTGGTTAAAGATAAAAAAAAAAAAAAAAAAACACTCACAGCAGGCAAAAATAATATTTATAATATTTAGGGACTTCATTTGAAAAAATATCCTGTGTTTTCATACAGTACTCATCTGATTTCTGACAGCAGCCATTGTAATTAGGGGCAGCTGAAGCCAGCACCCTTTCTGTTCTGGGAAATGCAGTAGCTGCAATTTTAGGCTTTCTTCCTTTATTTTCACCAGTTGGTCTGACCAGTAAGGGCCAGTTCACACCACGCTCACACATGAATCACACAGGAATGCACTGTGCGTTCCTGTGCAATTCACACTGCATGCAAAATGCACTCCATTTGTAATATGCAGCGGGTGTCAATACAGAGTTAACGACACCCAAAGCGCAGGTTGCAAATGCAGTGCGTTTGCCCTGCACAGGATCGCATGGTACTTTTGTTTCATGCAATCCAGTTGCAGTGTGTTTTAAAAAGTAGAGCATGCACTACTTTTCAAGGGTGTAGTGTGAATTGGCTGAAACCCTTTGTCTTAATTTCCTCCTTAAATTTTGCAGTGAACTTCCTGGTATGTGAGGGTGCATAGGCACTCATGGGCCTACAATGTTATTGCTGTATATATGCACTGCTGCTTCTGGCTGCTAGTATCAGGAGATTTGTAGTGAGATTTGGTGTTGCTGTGCTGCTTATTGCTCTCCTTGCTGGAGGTTCTGACATGAGAAAGCAAAACCCTGCCTCTAGCAAGATGGCTGCCTCCACATATAGACACAGTGCAGAACAAGTTATAGCAAGCAAGGAGAAAAAAAATCAGCTGCATTACAATACTGTTGACTAGTGCTTTACCCTCTGCCTACATTGCTTTTATCTTGTGAAGAGGATAGGGTTGGAGCTTTTCTGTGCTTGAATATCTCTGTGTACCATAGTGAGTGATGCTATGACATAGCTAGTCCCCCTAGGGTAGCACTAAGCATCCCTACCCAGTGGGCTAAACGGAAAAAAAACTGGTATCTCAGGTTGGAGCCGCTGTACTAACAATCCAATGTTAGTACAGCGAAATCCCCTGCTGTTTTATTGTGTTCTGACATTGGGACTCCGCCAGAACACTCCGGCAGCATTCTCAGCCATTGGCTGAGAGCGCTGATGTGGTACTGGTCACGCTCCTTCGACAGAATGGTCGGCTTCTGTCAGACCGGCTGCGGTACATGCAGGCCAAATGTCAACCGGTTTCCTATTGAACAGGCTGATGCTGCCCGACATTCAACCTGTGTGTATAGGGCTTTAGTCTAAGTTTAGGACTGGGGATTGAGTTTATATGCATTATTTTCTCAAAAATAAACTTAAGAAATAGAAATAGGTAACAGGGTAGGTGAGTCTTAATGTGGGTGTGATCCATTACTGGCACAGTGTGCAAAGTTTTCCCTTTCATCTCTACTAGGAAAATATTTAATTACTGCAAGTCTTTATAGTCTTGCATGCACTCAAAGAGTTAACAATAGAGTTTGCAAAATTTAGAGCATTAAACCATCTTCAAACAAGACCTCGGCTGCATGCCTTTATGAAATAAGCTATGAACAGAGCATTTGTCCTGGCATTAAACCCCATTATCTTAGAAGCCTCAGTTTGAATCGTGTTCTATAGTCTGATACAGATGAAAAAGCATGTTCTGTGAACTTTGCACATGGAATCTTCAATTAGTTGTGACTGACAGCTCCTAGAAGTGAGATGAATGACAGCAATGTCTTGTGTCTGTGTACAGAATCTTTGTCATTTTTCAGGACCAGCTTCCATTAGGCTAAACACAGATTCAGAGGCATTGGCAGCCCTGAGACTGAAATTACAGATGTCTCTAAGGCAAACACTATGGTGAAATACTAAGTCCAGTGGACAAGAGATGCCTGTTGCTACTAGCCATGTTTTTTTTTGTCAAATTTAAAACTTTTGCATCCTCTGGTCATGGTGTTCATTTATATGAAACAGCTACTGTGACCTATACACAGGGGCGGCTCTCTAATTAGCAAATTAGGCGGTCGCCTAAGGCCTCGCACTCACAGGGGCCTCGCGGTCGCCTAATTTGCCTGTGATCAATACCAATGTTGGCGCCATTGGATCTCTCTATCACCCCTCTCTTTCTCACACCCCTTTTGCGTTGCCTGAATATGTCTGATGGGTGAGGAGGGTTGTCATGGATATGCAGTAGTGTTTGTCTGTCAGCTTACCTTCCTTCCCATGTGTTCATCTTAGAGGCCTGAGCCCTTTCACCTGGCTTCCTTTATAATCTCCTCCCAGCCAGACTCCACCCCAGGCCCTATCACAGAACACTATATTAACCTGTGCACTGCAAGCCTGCTTTGCTGATCAACGTGTTTGTTAGGCATTGTGTGTTTGGGTTCCTGCCTGCCGTGTGCTACGTCTGTCTCTCTGTTACGTTATTGGCTTGTCCCCGACTATCCCTGTCTGCTCGTGACCCTTGACCTTCGGCTCGTTCTTCGTTAACCTTGTCTGCTTGTGGCCCCTGACCTTCAGCTTGTTATTCGGTTCTCTCTTATCGTGTGCTGCTGCTTCCCCTCTTTTCCCCTTATCCTACGGGGCGTGAGCTAGGAAACTCCAGGGGCCACGACCTGGTCCCAGCCTGCAGCTAACATCCTCACCACTAGAGGCCCTGGAGAAGACCAGCTGGGTCTTAGACTCCGCGCCCTGGGGAATCTTGGCTCTAGCTTCCGTTAGGATCCCGGTTGTGCTCCTCTGGTCCCGCTTTCCACAACCACCCAGTTTCCTATCCGCAGCAGTCAGCCATAGGGTTCACTACCTTGCGGTGCACTCCTGTCCCCCTACGGTGTGCATCTGTCACCTGGCCACAGGTGACCTTGACAAGGGTGCCCTGGAAGTGGTGCTGATCACCTGTGTGCTAGATCCGTGCATTTTCTGCAGCCATTTTTCTTGCTTGAATTATTTTTCCCATTATGGGCGTGAGTGGGGCCTCATGTCTAAGTTTTGCCTAAGGCCTCACTAAGCCTAAAGCCGCCTCTGCCTATACATTCTTTTAAATCAAACTAAAGGGCTCTCTTTCATGGCATAGATAGATATTTAAATGACCTGCCTCATTTATGATTTAGCCTTCATGTGCTTCAGATCTTGTAGAGTAGTGGTCTCCAAACTGCGGCCCATGGGCTGGATGTGGCCCTTTGCTTGCCTTTATCCAGCCCTTGAGTCACTATTCCTCCAACTGATTAGAGCCACTATTCCTCCCACTGTCAACAAGGTTGAGTCACCATTCCTTCCACTAACACCAGTAGTTGGACACTATTCCTCCCACTGACACCAATGATGAGGCATTATTCCTCCCACTGATATCAATTATGGGACACTATTCCTCCCACTGACACCAATTATGAGCCATTATTCCTCCCATTGACATCAATGATGGCGCACTATTCCTCCCACCAATACCGATGATGGGGCATTATCCCTCCTTCTACTAACCACAGGACCTTTGTAATTTTTGTACTCCTACTGACCACCAAGCTTGAGTTATTGTATACTCCCAATGACACTGGGGCATTTTCTACTTCTACTGGCCACAGTCCGGCCACCCTAAAGTCTGAAGGACAGTAAACTGGCCCTTTGCTAAGAAAGTTTGAAGGACCCTGTTGTAGAGGGTGAGAGTAACATAAATGGAACCACTTTGAGCGTTATGGGAAAGATATTATATATTTAACAGGGGACATACACAACACAGCTACATACGTCACACTTCAGGGATTTTTTTAAGAAACAAATTAAGAGGCTTATGAATTGCAGTTACCAATGGCAATCAATTAATCATCAGTTATCTGCTGATAGCTGGTTGCTTATCCTGCTTCCTATGGGGGCACTGTATGAAGAGGAGGAGCCAGGAGCGCCAGTGGGAAACTCGAGAAGAAGAGGATCAGGGCTTCACTGTGCAAAACCATTGCACAGGGCAGGTAAGCATGACATGTTTATTTTTTTGGTAAAAACAACAAAGCTTTACAAACACTTTAAACTCTGAAGGCCTCTTGGGGGGCCACACTTCGAGCCTGGCAGCAGATCTATAAGATTCTGTATCCCTTGGGGGCTAAGTTTTCTCTGCAATCCCCATTATGGCTTTAACCTAAGTTCCCAGAATTTTTGGAGATCCCAGATCTAGCAATCTTGGCTACCAAGGGGGGTCAAACCCCTCAGAGATCTTTTGCAAAGTTGTAGTGAAAAGGGTATGACATTTAAGAACCTAGAGGAATGTTTCACTCTGCCTAATATCTATGTATCTGCAGTGCCTTGAAAAAGTATTCATACCCCTTGAAATTTTCCACATTTTGTCATGCTACAACCAAAAACGTAAATGTATTTTATTGGGATTTTATGTGACAGACCAACACAAAGTGGCATATACAGTAATTGTGAAGTGGAAGGAAAATGCTAAAGAGTGACGTGCATTTGTCAATACTTTGTAGAACCACCTTTGGCTGCAATTACAGCTGCAAGTCTTTTTGGGGGTGTCTCTTCCAGCTTTGCACATCTTGAGAGTTACATTTTTGCCCATTCTTCTTTGCAAAATAGCTCAAGCTCTGTCAGATTGGATGGAGAGCGTCTGTGAAGAGCAATTTTCAAGTCTTGCCACAGATTCTCATTTGGGTTTAGGTCTGGACTTTGACTGGGCCATTCTAACACATGGATATGCTTTGATCTAAACCATTCCATTGTAGCCCAGGCTGTAATTTGAGGGTTGTTGCCCTGCTGGAAGGTGAACTCTGCCCCAGTCTCAAGTCTTTTGCAGACTCTAACAGGTTTTCCCATCAACTCTGACCAGCTTCCCAGTTCCTGCTGATAAAAACCACCCCCACAACATGATGCTGCCACCACCAAGCTTCACGGTGGGGATGATGTGTTCAGGGTGATGTGCAGTGTTAGTTTTCAGCTACACATAGCATTTTGCTTTTAGGCCAAAAAGTTCAATTTTGGTCTCATCTGACCAGAACACCTTCTTCCACATGTTTGCTTTGTCCCCCACATGGCTTCTCGCAAACTGCAAATGGGACTTCTTATGGCTTTCTTTCATCAATGGCTTTCTTCTTGACACTCTTACATAATAGCCAGATTTGTGGAGTGCAAGACTAATAGTTGTCCTGTGGACAGATTCTCTGCAGCTCCTCCAGAGTTTTCATGGGCCTCTTGGCTGCTTCTCTGATTAATGCTTTCCTTGCCTGGGCTGTCAGTTTTGGAGGACGGCCATGTCTTGGTAGATTTGCAGTTGTGCCATACTCTTTCCATTTTCAGATGATGGCTTGAGCAGTGCTCCGTGAGATGTTTAAAGCTTGGGATATTTTTTTTATGACCTAACCCTGCTTTAAACTTCTCCACAACTTTATCCCTGACCTGTCTGGTGTTTCATGGCCTTAATGATGCTGTTTGTTCACTAAGGTTCTCTAAAAAACCTCTGAGGGCTTCACAGAGCAGCTGTATTTGTACTGAGATTAAATTACACACAGGTGGACTCTATTTACCAATTAGGTGACTTCAGAAGGCAATTGGCTCCACTAAATTTTAGTTTGGGGTATCAGAGTAAAGGAGGCTGAATACAAATGTACGCCACACTTTTCAGAAATGTATTTGTAAAAAAGTTTGAAAACAATCTGGTTCACCCTGCCTGGAAACTCAGTCACCTAAGCTTAAATTGTTTCTGTGTGATGCCTCACTAAGAAAACCCCTGTCTGGAACTTTTCCCTGTCCAATCTCCTTTTATGGTGTGGTGCAGGAAAAAGTGATTTGGAGATGTTCTGGCTCTCCAGAGTTAGGATTGGGATGATATGAAAGGAAAAATAGAAAAGCGCCTCTTAGCAAAACAGATTTATTATGTAGCAGACAATTTGTATCAAACACTTACATCATGGTAAGTTTCAGGTGTCATCCAGTAGGATCAATGTTTATATTGCGTCCAGGATCTCTGACGCTACTCCACGGATTTCCCAGGTCCCGGTTATGGCGGCCGCAAGTAGCCGGGATGCAGGCTGGCTTGTCCGTGATAGGAGACAGCAGCGAAGGATGGCAGCGGTCGGTCCGGAGAGGAGCGTCTGACGTCAGCTGGATGGTGCAGGGAACCACAACGCGTTTCAGAGCATGCGCAGCTCTCGTACAGGGCATGCGCGCTCCTTTCTCAAGGACACTTTTCTGCCATCCTTCGCTGTTGTCTCCTATCACGGACAAGCCAGCCTGCATCCCGGCTACTTGCGGCCGCCATAACCGGGACCTGGGAAATCCGTGGAGTAGCGTCAGAGATCCTGGACGCAATATAAACATTGATCCTACTGGATGACACCTGAAACTTACCATGATGTAAGTGTTTGATACAAATTGTCTGCTACATAATAAATCTGTTTTGCTAAGAGGCGCTTTTCTATTTTTCCTTTCATGTCATTTTCCTTGAGTCGGCTTCAACTTGGAGAAGAGCTGCCCTGGGCAACTGAGTTTTTATTAAAGACTTCCTATCCACAATTGTTACTATAGAGTTTTTCAAAACTTTATGCTACCTGCCATCCCTTGGTAACAATAATAACTTTATGTCCACTTGATTGGAACCCTTTTTTTGTTTTTTTGATTTTCAACCTTTGTATAATATCCTTTACACATTTAGGATTAATAGTGTTTGTCTGTGCAGGCATCCCAAGCGCTTGCATTTGCTATTGTTTTTAGGATTGGGATGATATGTCAGATTAGCCATTTACATAATTTGCCTCTGCTGAAGATCATCTTATCCAGGGCTTTTTTTCTTAGAGAATAGGTGCAGGAACTCCCCCTTTTAGAGTTACCCCTTGGCTCCACCCACTACCCACCTCCGAGCACTGTCCCTCGGTTCCACCCCCTACCCACCTCCCAGTACTGCCCCTTTTAAAGAATACAGAACTAATTAACATTTGTGGCACTATGGAATTTGTATGGAATTTGTTGATCATAACCAGAAAAGCAGTAAAATAGACCCCATGCAGCCAACAATAGACGCCCCCCCCAGCAACCATAGAGCTCCACAGCAACAATGGACCATCCACAACAATATACCCCCCCAGCAACAATAGACCCCGGCAGAAAAAACTGATTTTCGCCAACAGACCGTATCAATAGACCCTCCAACAACCAGCTACAATAGGCTTCTCCCTCGACAGTAGATCCCTCCCAGCAACTGACCCCTCAGTAACATAAGACCCACCCCCAGCAAAAATAGATCCCATCCAGAGACAATAGATTTCCCAGCAGCAACAATAGAACAATAGGCCTCCCCAGTAACAATAACACCCCCCTGCAAAAATAGATCCCCCTCCAGCAACAATAGATCCCCCAGCATTAATGGACAGTGATGGAGGTGCCGGACCTGCGTTCCCCCGCATTCCCGCTGAAAAAAAGCCCTGATCTTATCCATTATAAGTTTATGCATAAAATCCACTTCACCCCCACAAAGCTTGCAGGAATATATCCAACACTTATCTGAATGTTGCCGTTGCATGCACTTACTGGGAACAGTGGGACTAATAATATTATTCTAGTCAAGGTTAGTTAGCTAAATTAAGAATGCTTTCCAAAATATAAGTGTGAATGGTTTATTTTTATCAATTAACATGAAAAGTAAATGAAAAATGTGTATATCCAGGGCACTCCAAGTATTTGAATCCTGACAGATAAGGTCTGTGTTGGAGAGGGTAGCAAATCTTCACACACTTTAGGCAGCACTCAGGGAGACAAGCAATCTCTAATGGGAACAGAAAAACAAACAAGGCGCCTCTAAGTGCAGAAGTATAAAACTTTTAATATCCCCTAAAAGGGTTAAAAACACTTACAAGATAGTGGATGAAACAGGCATGTAGTAGGTAAGTGCGTCCAGGAGATGTTCCAGTGGCAGGGCAGTCCCAGTCTCTGATGTTAAAGCTTCCAGGAAAGTCCACGATAACAGCTGATTGTGCTGTGAATGTTCAGAGGACACAGTAACGCTGGAGCCTGGGGATGATTTCAGAGGAAGCGAGACAGAAACCAGCATGGAACACGAACGGGAAGTGGACAGGAAGTGTGTCATGGAGGCGGGACGCGTTTCGGAACAGCTCATTGGTTCCTTCTTCAGCCAGTGACGATGGTTCCATAAGGGCTAGACTTCTTATAGTCTATGTGTTGTAATGGGGGCGGGACTAGTGGACGTCAATCAAATAAAAAGCAACACAGTGTTTTAGCAGCAGAACGCTGCCAAATGACTATACACTGTTTACACACACACAAATAAAAATAATAATAAAATAACAATAATAAAAATAAAAACAACAATAAGAGGAGGACCATAGCTGGACAGCATAATAGGACAAAATCTGCATACTACTCAGGCCTCATGCCCACGGGCGTTTTTTCAGCCGCGTTTTTGAGCGTTTTTTACAGCTTAAAAACGCCTGTCCATGTTAGTCTATAGCTTCATGTCCACCTAGGCGTTTTTGAGCTGTAAAGAGCATAGGCGTTTGTAAGCTGTAAAAAAAAACCCAGGGCCAGTGCGTTCCTCAGCGTCAGAATTAGGCAGAAAAAAACGCGAGCGTCAAAAAACGCGCAAAAACGCGCACTAACGCGCAAAAAACGCGCACTAACGCGCGGTCGCGTTTTTAGCTCCGACGTTTTTTTTTTTTTTTGTTGTTTTTTTTCAAAAAAAAAAAAATAATATTTACAATAACATGGACAGGCGTTTTTAAGCTGCAAAAAACGCAGCTGTAAAAACGCCAGTGGGCATGAGGCCTCATTGCTCAGTTTGCATACAAATTTTTTGTTGGGGGAAAAAAAAAAAATGATGTATGACATAAATATTTAAACATATAACATAATCTATTTTTGACAATATTAAAATCCATATAAATTACAGTTAAAACAGGGGAATTATTATCAGGGAGAATAAGGATATGCATAAACATATGTATGTATACATAAAAAACGCATGAAAAACGCATAATACACCAGACATAAAGGGAGTTAAAACGGGTGAATTATTATCAGGGAGATAAGAATATGTATACACATATGCATATGTGTGCATATATATATATATATATATATATATATATATATATATAATAAAAAATAAAACGCATGAGAAACGCATAGTACACCAGACATAGAAGAGGATGAACAATATAGAGGATTGCTTTATACAATGGCACTAATTTCAAAATCCTCATTTAACCCACCAGGGGCCAAAACACTTAAAGAAAAAATCCAAAACATTTCCCTACGACAAAGCTTGCGAAAGCGCTCAGCTGATGGTAGGTCTCTGGGCATCGCCTCAATCACCCAAACCGAAAGACCTTCAGTAGATTTTTGGTGATGTTCAAGGTAGTGCCTAGGGACACTATGATTGTCTAGACCATCGGTAATAAAACGGCGGTGTTCACTAAACCGTTTGTGCAGTGGTCTAATGGTTCGCCCTACATAGAACAAACCACAAGGACATGTCAAGCAATATACTACATGGTCAGAGGAACAAGTCTGGAAACCTTTGATGGGGTAAGTTTTTCCTTTTACACTGAAGTCCTTCTGGCCATGCTTGACAAACCTACAGGTCTTACAAAGGGGTTTTCGGCACTGATACATGCCTGAAATAGCTAAAAATGTAGGGATAGGGGGGGGCGTGTCCGGATGTAGAGCAGGGAAGACGTGTTGCTGAGGAGCTCCATACATCCTGACAAAATCTGCTGCCATCCTGCCTTCCCTCTGTACGGGTGAGCCCTAAAACTTACCCTGCGGGTCACTGAAGGTCCTCTGCCTCGGCCACATCCTGAATTTTTGGCCCTGGTCGCCCGATCGAGCCGTTATTGGGACTTGCAGCTGGCTCTGTGCTCCCGGGTCCCGCCGCCATCTTGCGGCCTGCTGTCCTCCTCGGAGCCTCTGGGCTCGATTGCCGTGGTTCGCGGGGCTGGAGGTGCCTCATCCACGCACACCGAGGGCACCAGTGGTGGGGAGAGTGTTCCGGACCGGCGCTGTGACCGCCTGGGGGCCTCGGGAAATTGATTGCCCAGGCCTGCGGCCTACGCACATCTTGCGGCCTACCGCGATTCCGGGAGCCTCCGTCCTCAATTTCTGAGTGCCGCCGGACACGCGGCGGACGGGCACGTCCTCCGGAGCTACCATCCGTGCCGGGGGGGGTCGGCACTGCGCCTGACGACTTTCGGGGAGCTGCTTCTACGCATCCACGTCTGCAGCCCGCAGCCATCTCTCGGCCTCCTGACCGGCCCCATCCATCGGACGCAGGTACGCCTCCACTCCTCCTGGGTTCCTTTGGGTGATCGACTGCCCCACAATACTGAGGGGGGGGACTCCCCCACTCCAGCACCTCTCCATCCTGTCTTTGTTGTGCCCCCGTCCTCCCATTTGGACTGGGCCCCTCTGCCCGCGAGCCCCCCTCTCCCCCCCCTGAACTTTCCCTAATTTTGGGGTTAGGATTGGATGGGCCGCCCTAGGACCCGCAGCTATACAAATAAGGGCCCGAAGGCTCCTCACATACCTCCGTCAGCAGTTGTTCCGTCTACCCGGAGATCCTCGGCTGGGATAGCGGCCGTTGCGCGGATGGCTGCGGAGTCGGGGGTGGTGACGCCACCCACGGGAGTGGAGATCCTGGCAGCCATCACATCCTGTAAAGAAACTCTGACATCTAAGATTGATTTTTTGACAGTGGATGTCGGTCTTCTCCGTCAAGATATGGATAAATTTCGTTCTCGCATCACAGAGGTGGAGGACAGGGTCTCTGTGGTGGAGGATACGGTTCGGTCAGACTCCAGGGAGATACGGGCCCTCCAAATTCAAGTGAAAGCGCTGCAGGAGCGCGCGATAGACACCGAGAACCGCCTCAGGCGGAACAACATCCGTATAATTGGACTGCCCGAGAGGGCCGAGGGCCCTAGGCCTGCTGAATTTACTGAGCAATTACTGACCACCCTGTTTGACCTGGGTGCTCCGGCATCTACCTTTGTGGTTGAAAGAGCCCACAGGGTTCCACCGCTCCCTCCGAGACCTGGGGCCCCTCCACGCCCCTTCCTGCTACGAATGCTGAACTACCGGGACCGGGACCGCATCCTTGCGGCGGCACGAGCCATGCCAGACATTAAGTATGAAAACACCAGACTACTTTTCTTCCCGGACTTCTCCCAGGAGGTACAGCAACGTCGCAAGTCCTTCACTGATGTGAGACGCCGGCTCCGGGAGAGGGGTCTGCGCTTTGGCCTGTTGTATCCCAGCAGACTGCGAGTCACTGACGGTAGCGACACTCATTTCTTTGATACCCCGGAGGCGGCAGCGGCGTGGCTAGACGCCCGTTAACCTTAGGCAGCCGAGGACCAACGGTGGATTTCACCCGGCAGGGAACAGATATGCTTCAACTATCACATCAATGAACATCTTTCCTGTCTTTTGAAGAACCCCAGCACTGCCCCCTTCTATGTCCCTAATCCTGCTTATCCCTGCTGGCTTTCACCTTTGTTCCTTATACACAAATGTTCACTTCGGCTGATTGAACTTCCACTCACTCCTGTCTAAGGAGCTCCAATGGCAACTAACGAACTGCCTCGCTCATGAACCAAGGTGACTCAAGTTGTTCCCCCTTTCCACACCTTGGACTTCCACCCAGAGTTGAGGCGGACTTCCCCGGAAACGTATCCCTCACCTGCGGTCCTACGGGCCGACTTCTTAGGGTCGCGGTGACCTAAAGATTACATGTTTTTCTCAGTTAAGGGACAAAACCCTGCATCAGTTTTTATGGCTCTTGGGTCCCTTTTTTTTTGGCCCTCGACGCTAGGTTTGTATGGTGTTTGGGTAGGGTGTTTTATGTTATGGGGAGAGGAGTTCAATTTTTATGAAGGTCCAGATAATTACTGTATTGCTCAAATACCTTATGGGTCTCTGACCCTATTGAATGAGTGTGCCACTACTGTGTTTACTTATATGTGTTGGGTTGATGGTCTCATCCTGCTTCTATTTCCCCCTGGTGTTCCTTGATGGCTCCTCCGGATGCTGAGCTCCTGACCGTTCTGTCGTGGAATGTTCGGGGGCTCAACTCGAAGTTTAAGAGGTCACTCTTATTTCAATATTTGAAAATACATAATCCCCACATAGTGCTACTGCAGGAGACACATTTAACCGGCAGCAAGGTTATGGCTCTGAAGAAGCCCTGGGTACAGAAGGCGTTTCATGCGACCTACTCTTCATATTCTCGTGGGGTATCTATCCTGATTAGCAAACGTGTACCGTGTGTGATACACGATGTTCATCTGGACCCCCAGGGAAAGTTCGTTATGGTTGTTCTGAGTGTATATACCCAAAAGTATGTCATAGTGAATGTTTATTTGCCTCCCCCTGGTCAGGTACAGGCTCTGTACACTCTCTACGAGAGGTTGGCTCCGCATTGCCCAGCGCAGGTTCTGTTCATGGGAGACTTTAATGCTACGCTGTCCCGTGACCTGGACAGGCCTTCCCCCCAATCCAATTTTAACTCTGATCTCGGAACGTGGGCTCAGGCCACGGAGTTCCAGGAGGCATGGAGGTGGCTTCACCCCCAAGATAGAACGTATTCTTGTTTTTCGGCCACATTTAGAACCTCCTCTCGCATTGATCTAGCTTTTGCTAATTCCACCATGCTGGCTAACGTTCAGGAGGCATGTTATCTCCCCTCTGGCCTCTCTGATCATCACCCCCTTAAATTGACCATTAGGTCCACCAGGTCGTGGAACAATGCCCTTTGGAGGTTGCAACCCCATTGGATCAATAACGAGGCTGTCCATGACAGAGTTCTTTCCCCCCTGGGGGAATATTGGGTGCACAATGCGGGGTCGGCTTCTCTGGAGACGACCTGGGACGCCTCCAAGGCTCACAGCAGGGGTCAGTATATCTCGGCTGTGGCGGCGGTAAAGGCGGAACTGGGAGATGGGGTATCTGACCTGCAGCGTAGGGTGGATGAGGCGATGAATCAGTATTCAGCCTCGCCGACGGTGTCCAATTTTGAACACCTGTCATCGCTTAGGCGAGAACTACATCTCTGTGTTACAGATGCCACTAGTCTCGGTATACAAGGTAGCAGACAGGCATACTTTGAACATGGTGACAAAAATAGCAAGCTGCTGGCGATGCTAGCGCAGCAAGACAGGCCCTCAGCGGTTATATCGGAGATCCTCACGGCAGATGGCGCTTTAGCCACCTCTCAGGAGGATATTCTGTCTACATTCAATACTTTCTACACTTCTCTTTATGTCTCTTCACTTCCTGACGGGTTTGATCCTGCGCCTATGACCTCCATGCTGGACACATTGGCCCTGGGGTGGCTCTCTGACACGGAGAGGCAACTCCTTGTCTCGGAGATCACCCCGGAAGAAGTCACACTTGCCATTAAATCTTTTCCGGCAGGTAAAACCCCAGGGCCGGACGGCCTGCCCATTGAGTACTATAGGGTCCACGCAGAATTGCTCGCCCCTAAACTAGCTCAGATGTTTCAGGCTTGCTTGAATCAAGACTCCTTGCCACCCTCTATGAGAGAAGCCCATGTGGTACTTATTCCTAAGCCTAATAGAGACCCTAAGTTATGCGCCTCATACAGGCCAATTGCACTTCTCAACTGTGACCTTAAAATTTTGACCAAGTTACTGGCCATTAGACTCAACGCAGTGATAAAGTCCCTGATTGACCCCGACCAAACGGGCTTCATGCCCGGTAGATCTACGGACATTAATATACGCAGACTATTCACTAACATTCATGCCCCCCATACTAACCAGGGTACTAGAACCATTGCCACCTTGGATATAGAGAAGGCATTCGACACGGTGGAATGGGTCTGTCTGTGGGAGGTGCTTAGACGAATGGGGTTCCCGTTAAAATTTATAGGCTGGATACGCACACTTTACACTGGTCCTACGGCCCGCATTAAGCTGAATGGCTCTTTGTCTCCACCGTTCTCCCTGCAGAGGGGCACCAGACAGGGATGCCCTCTCTCCCCGGCTCTGTTCGCCCTGGCCGTGGAGCCTATTGCTGAGGCCCTTAGGACCTCGGCCGGGGTCCGTGGTCTTCGGGTGGGCTGGCTGGAGGAGAGAGTGGCTTTATACGCGGACGATATGCTCCTGTTCCTGAATGACGCTGGTGACTCTCTGCGGGGCGCACTTGGTATCATGGATACCTTCGCCGCCTTCACGGGGCTGAGGGTGAACTGGCACAAGTCGCAATTGTTCCCAGTGGATGCGGGGGCCCGGTCCTCCTCGCCCTCTTCTCTCCCGCTTCAGTGGGTTGAGCAGTTCACCTACTTAGGAATTGTTATCTCAAAGGAGACTGGGGATTTTGTGCGGCTAAATCTCGACCCTGTCCTGGTGACCATTAAAGCCAAATTTAAGGCGTGGAGTAACCTCCCCCTTTCTCTCATTGGGCGTATTAACCTGATTAAAATGAAAGTCCTTCCTAAACTCACGTATATTTTTCGGAATTCCCCTCACTGGCTGACTAAAGTCTTCTTTAATTCCCTCAGGCAACTCTTCCTCTCCTTTATTTGGGGGGGCAGGCCACCTAGATTCAAATATTCCACCTTGACCAGGCCTGTGGACAGTGGCGGCTTGGCTCTCCCTGATTGTTACAAGTACTATTTGGCCACTCAGCTTGTGACCGCCCACTGGTGGCTGAGACCGGACCTGACCAATTCTTTGACGGTACTGAAGGCAGCCGTAGTGGGGTCCCTGGAGGCACTGGAGGGACTGCTATTCAGGGGGCAAAAAACGCCCCACAATCTCACCCCTTCCATGCGTACCACTATGCGGGCATGGAGGGCGGGTGAGGCACTAAGGGCACCCCAGCCGAACTCTTGGTCTCCTCACACCCCCCTGTGGCTGAATCCCAACCTGTCACAATTCCACACTATCCCCGATCCGCAGGCCTGGGCCAAGTACAAAATACTGACCCTCAAACATATCATCACCAACGGAGATCTCACTCCCTTTCACACTTTATGTGCTGAATTCAACGTTCCTGACCGAGCCCGCTTTAGATATCTCCAAATTGCACATGCCTTCAGGTGCCAATTTCTGGGCAGGCCGGTCGAACTGGCGTACTCAGAGTTGGAATCTACTATCCGGGTGAAAGACCTGGAAAAACCCGCGTCTCAGATTTATGGATCCCTGCTGGTTGCTGCTATCCCCGAGCTGTCTTCCCTCCGCAGGAAATGGGTGGAGGACATACCGGGGCTGGACGCGGACGACTGGAGGGAGGTTTGGGATTATCCCTTCTCCCCTCTGATCTCAGCAAGGGACAAATTAGTTCAATATAAAATTGTCCACAGGGCTCACTACACACCTCACAGGCTGCACCAGATGTCACCGGAGCATTCTCCGGAGTGCTGGCGCTGCTCCTACCGGCCAGGGGGTTTCTTCCATATTTTCTGGGCTTGCCCAGCAATTGTACAGTATTGGAGTGAAGTGATACGGGTGATCAATAAAGCCACCGGGACTTGCGTCCCATGCGAGCCCATACACTGTTTGCTAGGACTGGTTGACCAACTGCCAATACTCAGAGCCAGGAAAACACTCATATCCCTGTTGTTGTATTATGCACGCAAAGCCATTACAATGAATTGGAAAAAATCGTCTCCCCCCTCTGTTAAATTTTGGAAAAACTTAATTAATGCCAGTTTGCCCCTATATAGAGCCACGTACTTGTCTAGAGGTTGTCCGCACAAATTTGAAAAGGTATGGAACTGTTGGTTAGATGACAGAAGCACGGCAAGTGATACAGTGACCACGGTTTAGATTTATATTGTATCTTCGAAATATCGATTATTAACCCCAAAAAAAAATGTCTTCAGGCTACCTTCCTCTAACAATAACATTTTGAAGCATGATGTATATTGAATGAACCCTCTCCCCAAGCTTGGGGTTGTAGTATAGAATAAGTTAAGTTTTTTTTTTTTTTGTTATTTGTCGCCCTGTGACGGTCTGATGCCGAAACAGGGTAATGGCCCCTGCGTGGGCAGCTGTTGTGCCTAGATGTGGGCAAATTGTGTGTATGTTTTATAAAAACTCAATAAAAAAGATTTAAGAAAAAAAAAAATGTAGGGATAGAATACCCTGGTGGTAAGGGTTTTTCTTTTAACTTACTTGGTGCCACTTTATCTTTTATGTTAGGGGCCTTTCTATAGACAAATTTTGGCTTTTTTGATAAAGCAGGGACAAGGTGTTCATCCTGCAACAATAAGGGCCAATGTTTCCGCACGATGCCCTCCATCTGTCTGTGGCGGGAGTGAAATTGAGTGATAAACCGTATATCATTTTTATTGTTAGTGCTAGTGTCGGCTTGGATCTTAGGACGTGATGAAATCGACGTATCTTTATAAAAGGAATAGGCTGTTTTTACAATATCGGCAGGGAATTCTTTATCAAGAAATTTTCCCTCCAAGATCTTACTTTGAGTCTCATAATCGGTATCCCTAGTGCAGTTCTTTTTCAATCTGCAATACTGGCTTTTAGGTATATTGTTAAGCCACTGAGGGTGATGGCAACTTTTATAATTAAGAAATGAATTACCCGCCGTAGGCTTAGTAAAATTCCTGGCATGGATGTCCTTCCCAATAAAGAAGAGCTCCAGATCAAGAAAGGCCAACTGATGTTCGTCTATGACTGAAGTGAAATTGAGACCCATATTATTGTTGTTACAGTGAGCAACAAAATCAGAGACTGAGGATACACTGCCATCCCAGATAATGATCACGTCATCTATATATCTTCCATAAAACACGATGTGAGATGAAAAGGGGTTGTTATGCCAAATGTAGGAAGATTCCCAGTATCCCATAGTAATATTTGCATATGATGGCGCAAAATTAGCTCCCATCGCAGTCCCGTTTACCTGCAGAAAGAAGTCTTTTTCAAATTGAAAGTAATTATGAGTGAGGCAAAAAGAAGTTGCCTCTAAAATAAAGGATACTTGCCTGGAATTCAATAAGGGATCCTGACATAAAAAGGATTGGACAGCACGCAATCCCACATTGTGTGGTATGGAGGTGTACAGAGGCTGGACATCAAGTGAAACCCACAGGTAAGTGGGCTCCCAAGAATAAGGAGAGAGGAGTTGTAACAAGTGAGTACCATCTCTAATATAAGACTGCATTGATTGAGCAAGTGGCTGGAGGAACTGGTCAACATATTGTGAGAAGCCACTGGTAATACTTCCCATTGCTGCCACTATAGGTCGTTCGGGGGGATTAGTTTGATTTTTATGCACCTTGGGTAGGTGATAAAAATATGGGGTAAAATGAACGGTCCCAACTAAAAAAGAAGCTTCATATTTAGTAATAACAGCATCACGGAGTGCATCCTTGACAAGGGAAGCAGCTTCTATAGTAAAACGAGGCAAGGGGTCAGTCTGCAATTTCATGTATGTGTTACTGTCTGGCAAGAGTCTATTTGCCTCTGTGACATAATCTAATCTATTCTGGACGACTTTACCCCCTCCCTTGTCAGCAGATTTAATTGTTAAATTAAAATTATTGGTAAGGGCCTCAAGAGCCTTCTTTTCAGACTGAGTGAGATTATGGGCAGTCTTATTTTTACCTGAGATACACATCTCTTGAATCTCTGCGTGTACTATACGGTAAAAGGCATCAATACAGGAACCTTTAGACTTCGTGGGATAAAAGACGGAGACAGGTCTGAATTTGGTATTCTGAATTGGTGGCGAGGTCATAAGATACTGGGTATACTGTATTTGGTCATTCACTGAACTATCAAACAAAGAGTCATTGTGTCATTTGAACAATTAATCTTTTGACTGAGATTGGCCCCATTCCTTCCTTAATATTTATTGTGTTTGATCCCTTTTTTTTTTTTTTTTTTTTTATCCTCCCTTGTTCCCTTGTATTTCTTGCTGATATTATGGAACTTTTATCAGAGATTGACTCACTTAAACACACTAGAGTCCAGGAACTTCTTGCCATTTTTCCGAATGATTTTTTTAAACCGCTCCCCCAATTTAGTCACGCACAATATGGTGCTTTATGCCATTCGTTTCAAAGATTGGAGAAATTGCTCACCTCTGCCAATCAACAATGGTGGGATGAATTTTTTCTTCAAAAATATATTTCTGCTCATATTACTCCTAGAGGCCTTAGGATTTTAAAAACATGTTCCTTTTTAGATACGGCACAACAGAAAGAATGGTCCTCTATCTCTGAATTTTGTACTAATAAGTGGATCAGTATTATTATAATACAGAGACACATTAAATATGAACAAGTGGTACACCAGATACAGATCCTGATCTCTCAAATCATGGAATTGACCTCTCACTTACCTACCTATTGGCTATCTACCATCACTAAAAAAATCAATAAGAGAGAAGACCTCCTCACTAAATTTAAACTTGGAAAATTCCGGAGAGATTTGGGTGATTATAATAAAAACAATATATTCTCATGGAAACGTACATCTAATTGTAATATTCCATCTCTTATGGATATTAACCCATATGCCCCTATAGTTAACCAGCATCCGAAAACTATAGCACACGATAGAGTGCCCCTCAAGTCTCCTACATCTCTATCACTACCTAACCTACAGAGAAAGGACACCAAAAAGGTACCCCCAGTATTACATTCATCCATACCTGGTGTTGACCTACCACCTAGCCATACACAGGTAATTTCTAGTTCCAATCACAGGATATCTTCTACTCCCTCTTTTCATACAGATGAAATTAATACGAGTACCACGATGCCTATTCATATAAATGACACTAACATTGTCACTTCAATGCCTACTTTATCTGTTGACCAAACATCATCTAACTTACCTATAACCTTTGGTCCAAATTCCTTATATGTACCCACTACTAGTGGAGCCCAATCTTTTGAATCCCCTCCGGTCTCTTTTTTAGTATTAGACCTCCCCCGGACCAAACCTTTAAAAAGAAAGCACGAAGCAGAGGATGCCGGGGTAGAGGAAGTAGATCCAAGTCCAGACCACAGGAAAAAGAGAGTAGAGTAAAAATCTTCAATCTCTCGACACACCAGCTGTCTAGTGACGAAATCTCTTTACTCAGTCGGGGCCTTAATTTTGCACCTTCTGCTCAACCAAACCCCTTTCTTTTATTTACTGATTTAAATAAGTTTATACGTCGTCTTACTTTAAAACGATTTTTTAATATAAAGTCTACCCACCACATGCCTAATCAATCTGAGGTTTACCCTATTCCAGCCAGTCCCCTGTGTAATGACAATATGACTCATGATGATCATGTCTGTTTAGCTCTCTTAGAAGACCTTTATTGTCCTAATACTGAACCTGACTATGAGCATTCTGCCAGGGCCTCTTTGTTTGATAGTTCAGTGAATGACCAAATACAGTATACCCAGTATCTTATGACCTCGCCACCAATTCAGAATACCAAATTCAGACCTGTCTCCGTCTTTTATCCCACGAAGTCTAAAGGTTCCTGTATTGATGCCTTTTACCGTATAGTACACGCAGAGATTCAAGAGATGTGTATCTCAGGTAAAAATAAGACTGCCCATAATCTCACTCAGTCTGAAAAGAAGGCTCTTGAGGCTCTTACCAATAATTTTAATTTAACAATTAAATCTGCTGACAAGGGAGGGGGTATAGTCGTCCAGAATATATTAGATTATGTCACAGAGGCAAATAGACTCTTGTCAGACAGTAACACATACATGAAATTGCAGACTGACCCCTTGCCTCGTTTTACTATAGAAGCTGCTTCCCTTGTCAAGGATGCACTCCGTGATGCTGTTATTACTAAATATGAAGCTTCTTTTTTAGTTGGGACCGTTCATTTTACCCCATATTTTTATCACCTACCCAAGGTGCATAAAAATCAAACTAATCCCCCCGGACGATCTATAGTGGCAGCAATGGGAAGTATTACCAGTGGCTTATCACAATATGTTGACCAGTTCCTCCAGCCACTTGCTCAATCAATGCAGTCTTATATTAGAGATGGTACTCACTTGTTACAACTCCTCTCTCCTTATTCTTGGGAGCCCACTTACCTGTGGGTTTCACTTGATGTCCAGTCTCTGTACACCTCCATACCACACGATGTGGGATTGCGTGCTGTCCAATCCTTTTTATGTCAGGATCCCTTATTGAATTCCAGGCAAGCATCCTTTATTTTAGAGGCAACTGCTTTTTGCCTCACTCATAATTACTTTCAATTTGAAAAAGACTTCTTTCTGCAGGTAAACGGGACTGCGATGGGAGCTAATTTTGCGCCATCATATGCAAATATTACTATGGGATACTGGGAATCTTCCTACATTTGGCATAACAACCCCTTTTCATCTTACATCGTGTTTTATGGAAGATATATAGATGACGTGATCATTATCTGGGATGGCAGTGTATCCTCAGTCTCTGATTTTGTTGCTCACTGTAACAACAATAATATGGGTCTCAATTTCACTTCAGTCATAGACGAACATCAGTTGGCCTTTCTTGATCTGGAGCTCTTCTTTATTGGGAAGGACATCCATGCCAGGAATTTTACTAAGCCTACGGCGGGTAATTCATTTCTTAATTATAAAAGTTGCCATCACCCTCAGTGGCTTAACAATATACCTAAAAGCCAGTATTGCAGATTGAAAAAGAACTGCACTAGGGATACCGATTATGAGACTCAAAGTAAGATCTTGGAGGGAAAATTTCTTGATAAAGAATTCCCTGCCGATATTGTAAAAACAGCCTATTCCTTTTATAAAGATACGTCGATTTCATCACGTCCTAAGATCCAAGCCGACACTAGCACTAACAATAAAAATGATATACGGTTTATCACTCAATTTCACTCCCGCCACAGACAGATGGAGGGCATCGTGCGGAAACATTGGCCCTTATTGTTGCAGGATGAACACCTTGTCACTGCTTTATCAAAAAAGCCAAAATTTGTCTATAGAAAGGCCCCTAACATAAAAGGTAAAGTGGCACCAAGTAAGTTAAAAGAAAAACCCTTACCGCCAGGGTATTCTATCCCTACATTTTTAGCTATTTCAGGCATGTATCAGTGCCGAAAACCTCTTTGTAAGACCTGTAGGTTTGTCAAGCATGGCCAGAAGGACTTCAGTGTAAAAGGAAAAACTTACCCCATCAAAGGTTTCCAGACTTGTTCCTCTGACCATGTAGTATATTACTTGACATGTCCTTGTGGTTTGTTCTATGTAGGGCGAACCATTAGACCACTGCGCAAACGGTTTGGTGAACACCGCCGTTTTATTACCGATGGTTTAGACAATCATAGTGTCCCTAGGCACTACCTTGAACATCACCAAAAATCTACTGAAGGTCTTTCGGTTTGGGTGATTGAGGCGATGCCCAGAGACCTACCATCAGCTGAGCGCTTTCGCAAGCTTTGTCGTAGGGAAATGTTTTGGATTTTTTCTTTAAGTGTTTTGGCCCCTGGTGGGTTAAATGAGGATTTTGAAATTAGTGCCATTGTATAAAGCAATCCTCTATATTGTTCATCCTCTTCTATGTCTGGTGTACTATGCGTTTCTCATGCGTTTTTATTTTTTTATTTTTTATTTTTTATTTTATATATATATATATATATATATATATATATATGCACACATATGCATATGTGTATACATATTCTTATCTCCCTGATAATAATTCACCCGTTTTTAACTCCCTTTATGTCTGGTGTATTATGCGTTTTTCATGTGTTTTTTATGTATACATACATATGTTTATGCATATCCTTATTCTCCCTGATAATAATTCCCCTGTTTTAACTGTAATTTATATGGATTTTAATATCGTCAAAAATAGATTATGTTATATGTTTAAATATTTATGTCATACATCATTTTTTTTTCCCCCAACAAAAAATTTGTATGCAAACTGAGCAATAAGTAGTATGCAGATTTTGTCCTATTATGCTGTCCAGCTATGGTCCTCCTCTTATTGTTGTTTTTATTTTTATTATTATTATTTTATTATTATTTTTATTTGTGTGTGTGTAAACAGTGTATAGTCATTTGGCAGCGTTCTGCTGCTAAAACACTGTGTTGCTTTTTATTTGATTGACGTCCACTAGTCCCGCCCCCATTACAACACATAGACTATAAGAAGTCTAGCCCTTATGGAACCATCGTCACTGGCTGAAGAAGGAACCAATGAGCTGTTCCGAAACGCGTCCCGCCTCCATGACACACTTCCTGTCCACTTCCTGTTCGTGTTCCATGCTGGTTTCTGTCTCGCTTCCTCTGACATCATCCCCAGGCTCCAGCGTTACTGTGTCCTCTGAACATTCACAGCACAATCAGCTGTTATCGTGGACTTTCCTGGAAGCTTTAACATCAGAGACTGGGACTGCCCTGCCACTGGAACATCTCCTGGACGCACTTACCTACTACATGCCTGTTTCATCCACTATCTTGTAAGTGTTTTTAACCCTTTTAGGGGATATTAAAAGTTTTATACTTCTGCACTTAGAGGCGCCTTGTTTGTTTTTCTGAAAAGTAAATGAACAGAAGAGAAATCCAAATCAAATCAATATTTGGTGTGACCACCCTTGGCTTTCAAAACAGTATCAATTCTTCTAGGTACACTTGCACACAGTTTTAGTGTATAGTTGAGTCTTTTACCTTGTCTCCACGTCCTATATATGAAAACACAGGGACTGGTGTGCAGAAAACGGCAGCAGGTGCTCTGGACTGATGAGTCAAAACTTGACTGTAGCAGGAGGCAGTTTGTTTGCAAAGGGCTGGTGAGCGGTACAATAATGAGTGTCTGCATGCACTCAACAGTGAAGCATAGTGGAGGATTCTTGCAAGTTTGGAGCTGAATTTCTGCAAATGGAGTTGGAGATTTGATCAGGATCAATGGGGTTTTCAATGCTGAGAAATACAGGCAGATACTTATCCATCATGCCATACCATCAGGGGGGCATGTAACTGGCTCCAAATGTATTCTGCAGCAGGATAACGACCCCAAACATACAGCCAATGTCATTAAGAACTATTTTCAATGTAAAGAAGAACAAGGTGTCTTGGAAGTGATGATTTGGCCCCCATAAAGCCCTGATCTCAACATCATTGAGTCTGTTTGGGATTACATGAAGAGACAGAAAGATTTGAGCCTACATCCACAGAAGATCTGTGGTTCGTTCTTTAAGATGTTTAGAACAACCTACCTGCTGAGCTCCTGTGTGCAAGTGTACTGAGAAGAATTGATGCTGTTTTGAAGAGAAAGGGGAATTTCGGTGACGCCAAATATTGATTTGATTTGGATTTCTCTTCTGTTCATTTACTTGTAGCACACGGATCCCTGGCCCTACCTCCTCAAGGCGGGACACACCGTACCACAATGCCCAGGTTCCTTCTTGAATAAGAGGGTGAGCGGTGTTCAGAAATTGTTGGGTCCCGCAGCGAGTTACCTTCCCTCAGTTAGTTCTTACCCCTAGAGTGTAGGGAAGAGTCTGTTGTAGGTGCACCAATAAGGCCAATGTCCAGACAAGGTTAAATCTTAATGAAGGAAGGTTTATTTTCTTTATGCTGACAACTGGATAGGAAAGTTGGAGTTGAAGAACAAAAGGAAACATGGAGGCAGGTTCAGGCACTTAATATCACCACTCAATCCCAAGTGGACTTTGCTCACCCGGATAGTCCCCTCTCACAGTCCTAGCAGCCGAAGTGATGCACAAACTTTACTTCACTTAAGTTTCCCTTGGAGATACGATCGGGAGATTCTCTGCCACAGAATCTCTGAGCCCCGAACTTCTCAGCGCTTGTAATTCAAGAACAGGTGCAAGTTGCTGCACATTACAAGGCCTCAGATGATTAGTGGAATCCCTCCAGAAGTTTACCGGGCCTCTCTTTCACCGTGAACTCTCACCGGTCCATCACAAAGGTCCTCCCCCGGTCTCCTCTTCTTAGAGCGGGTCCCCTCTCAGGGACACCCTGGGATTCCTCCTTTTAGAGATGAGCCCCAGCTAAAGGTGCTGGGCCCAATGGCGAAGCTGCAGCCCCAGGCTAAAGGTGCCTGGGACCGATGCGCTCGCACACACCTGGCCTGGAGGGCCAGGTCACGCGACCCGAACTCCGGAACACCGGAACTCTCGGAACTTCCTGACTCCTCGCTCCAGGCGGCGTCTGCCCCTTATGTATCCTCTCCCGGCATGCACCGCAGGTTGACCACGTCCACTGTACTACTGTCGAGAGAGGACACCCTAAGCCACAGCACTGTAACCAGTGGTTCAACCCTGACCTGTCATGGCAGTGCCACCTACAGGCCACAGGGAACTGTACACCAGTACAACACCTGCAGGAACAAAGTAACAGAACCTATCAATAAAAGCGGTCTGAGCCTGGCTACTAGCTCCGACCAACCCCTAAATTTAGGCACATAGCACCCCTCAAAGTAGAGGGGCGCTACATACATTTCATTTTGTTAAAAATAAACTATTAACACTTTCTGAAAGCATTCTTCGTTTAGAGCATTTTTTCACACATGCCTATAACTTTTGCACAGTACTGTATGTGAACATAGCCTTATAGTTTAGTCAATAATAATAATTATACTAAACAAACTGTAGTTATTTGGACTTATTTAAAAAAAATTGAAAACAAGTACATGCTGCAAAAATTCAGCTGCCACAAAAAATCACATTTTATAATTGCTGTAACCATAAGGACAGGGGAAGGAAAATACCGTAAACGACAATATTTGCCATAAAAAAATAAAAAATTATTTGGAAAAGTAAACAATTTGTTGCGGAGATTCTCTGCATCCAAAATATTTGTTTGAAAATACCGACATCAGCTAATCTGTTCTCTGTTTCCCTGTACAAACACGACACTTCCCAAATAAAAGCTGAGCATGGCAATCCCTAGAGCTGTGTAAATGGGGAAAGTTCTTAATAAGCTGTGAGTGATTTTAAAGTGTGTCTTGAGTTCCTAGCTGTTTGAGCTTGCCCTGCAGTACCACAAGAGAACACTCTGCCATTCCCACTGCAGGCGACACGCTGCTCTTTTCATACATTCGCTTGGATGCTTTTGTTGGCATGTTACCAGATGTGTTTAACTCATGCTGCCCACATCGCTCCAGAAAGGAAAGCTTAAAAGGCCAGTTCACCCAAAAGTGACATTTCACTGATAGGCGGAGTCACTCTATGGCTGTTATATTTTATTGGAACTCCAGTTGCAAGATTCCACAGCTAAAGTTCCTGTGCACACACAAATTGTAGTTCTGTCCTTTACGAATCTTCCTACTGCATTCTCCATAAAATAAAATAGGCACTTAGTCATGTGACCTCCACTAACAAGGCTGATCACTGTTGAGATTGTTGGAACCTTCCTTATGGCAGAGATCATATGTCAGGACCTGGATCCGAACCTGCAACCTCTGCTGTGTCTGGGGAGATCTCTTCTTGCTTAGCTACCTGGGATGCTCGACAGCTCCCTGAACATATCCTTAAATGATCCTGCTTCGAACCTTGTTTCTTTTCAACTTTGAATCCTTTTCTCCTCCCATGAACTTCCTATTTTAGCCAGATCCTGTTTGCAAGATTATTGTGCTCTCTTCAGCCAATATCTCGCACTTGTTTCTCCTGCTGCCATTTGTATCTTCGCTACCACTCATTACAGAACTTTGACTTGTTCATAGACTACGCTTCTGCTTGAGTCCAACCTGCAACCACTTGATACTGACCTTTGGCTTGTTCTTCCACTATGCTTCTGCTTAAACCCAACCTGCAACCACATTTTACCAACCTTTGGCTTGTTTACTGACTACACTTCTGCTTGATCCCTACCTACTATATCTGCTACTGGACCATGGCTTGCACACCACCTTCTGGTGGGGCGATCCTGAGGACTGCAACCTGGTACTAAGAAGCAGAGAAACCCTTCTCTACCATCAGGAGCTCTGGTGAATACTGGTTAGTGATTAGACTCAGCACCTGCTTGTATATTTATCCTGCTGATTTAGAAACAATGACTCCGAAGGAAAAATATATATATCTGACGTATTGGCACCCTCATCCTAAGAATCATGTAAAGAAAATTGAAGAAAGGTGGGGCAACAGGATTTTCATGGTACCATCAAAGGACATTAACATTTTTTTTTTTTAGGTTAAAACCAATACATTTTTATTGTATATATCAGGAGAATAAAGAGGGGATAGACACTAGAAATATTTTTGAAAACTTTTCGAATTCAAATAGTTTTCCAATTTCCAAATAGAATAAAATAGAATAGAAAATAGAGGAATAGAATAGAAAAAAATCTATTCTATTCCTTTATTTTATTTTCTATTTTATTCCTTTTGGAAATTGGAAAACTATTTGAATTTGAAAACGATTCGAATTCAAAAACGTTTCAAATTCAAAAACTTTTCGAATTTGAAAACTATTCGAAATTGATGCGAAAACTTTTCGAATTAGAAAACTATTCAAAATTGATGCGAATACTTTTCGGATTGATTCGATAACGAATAAACTAAACAAATCCCAAAAACAAATTAAACGAATTAAACAAATTTAACTAAACTAATTTATGTAAATAATGAATCGAAACAAAACGAAACAAATTTTTTTTTTTCGTTCAGTACGTGTCTAGTGCTAATTTTGTTTGTTTTTTTTTTTAATTTAATTTTTTAGGCTTAGGCTTTAAAACATAGCCATTTACCAAAAGAGCATGACAGCTCACCACAAATTTGTGACATTTAATTTTCAAAACTGGCTGACAGTAATGCATTATTAAAGAGAAAATACAATCTAATCAACTGGTAAGCACAGCTTACATTTTCATTATGTGCTAATTTAAACATACGGCTATAAATTATTTTCTCATGGATCTCAAATTGCTTTAATGAAAGGAAAGCACAAGTTATTATGAAATATATTTTAAACTTTCTAAGGCATCGGTGCCACTAGATTTTTTTTCTCAGAAAGCCGCTATTTTTTATTAGAGTATACTGTTGTAGGGCTGGGAAAAAAATCGATTTTAATCTTGAATCGAGTTTTGAGTTCAAATCGATTCAGATTTGAAGAAAATCGGGTTTTTTTTCCTTCAGATTTTCCGTAGCAGGGCTGCAGGGGGCATGTCCGGAATGGCACTGGGTGGCGTTACCCCAATTACATCTACTCGCCGCAGCCGCCGCGAGTAGATGTAATGTAACACTAACTAACCGCAAGGCGCCGTCTGCCTACCTGATCAGCGTGTCATGCAGACAGACGGCGGCCATTGCAGTGTTCAAAAGCCGCGCCTCCGGAGTCCTCGTCGTCTGTGATAGGCGGAACACTCAATTTCACAGCAGGCAGTGTTCAGCCTATCACGGACATCCTCTCATCCTCGTCTGTGTTATGAGGATGAGCAGATGTCCGTGATAGGCGGAACACTGAATGCTGGGAAATTGAGTGTTCCGCCTATCACAGACGAGGAGGAGGCGTGGCTTTTGAATACTGGAATGGCCGCCGGTGTAGCAGTGAAATCCGTATCCCATGAAAATCTGCATCAGGTACGGGCACAGTAATTGAAGCATGGGCACAGTGAGACACGGGCACAGTGAAGCACGGGCACAGTGAGGCATGGGCACAGTGAAGAATGGGCACAGTGAGACACGGGCACAGTGAAGAATGGGCACAGTGAGACACAGGCACAGTGAAGCATGGACACAGTGAAGCATGGGCACAGTGAAGAATGAGCACAGTGAGGCATGGGCACAGTGAGGCATGGGCACAGTGAGGCATGGGCACAGTGAGGCATCGGCTCAGTGAAGCATGGGCACAGTGAGGCATGGGCACAGTGAGGCATGGGCACAGCGAAGCATGGGCACAGTGAGGCATGGGCACAGTGAGGCATGGGCACAGTTCAATTCAACTAAGAGGAACCTCAGGATTTTTTGTTGTTTTAAATCCAAATCCAAATACAGTATTAATAATTTGGATGTTTAACAATCTTTGTTGCACACTGCACACTGACTTTGCAGTTAGAGAAAGGGTTTGCCTTTGCAATTTTGTTTGTTGATGCGCTTTAATTAATATAATAAAAAAAAAATCGAATCGAATCGTGAATCAAGTTTTTTATAAAAAAATTGCAGATTTTTTGGGGGGGGGGGGGAAATCGCCCAGCCCTATACTGTTGTCACAGTTATATAAAGAAAACAAAATATATACTGCCTCGAAGGCTAAGTTCACCTTTTACAGAAACTGGCCCATGCAGACAAGGGGCCCCAGTAGTTTTAAATGTACTATGTGGTTTGTCAAAATATAGCGTAGAGCACATACCCTACTAGTAGGCCTATTCTGTTCCCCGAGTAGCCTGGTCCTAATACTCCATTACTGACAGACAGCCTTACATCTGCTATTCATTGCAGGACTTTGTAGCTATTGGCTCTTGCCCCAAGATCGAAAGAGTAAAGCCCCATACACACGGTCGGACTTTTTGCCAACAAACTTCATTTTGAGCAAGTTTGACAAAAAATCTGACCGTGTGTACGCTCCATCGGACAAACTTTTTGGGTTTTCATCGGACAAAAGTTCGGTCTGCAAACGGACAAACTTTTGGCCAACAAAAGTCCGATGGAGCAAAGTCCGACCGTGTGTACAGACAAAACAAATAATGTTAAAATCAACCAACAATAGCAAAAGTTGACCAAAGGGTGGCGGTAAAGAGCAGAAAGAGCAGAAAAACCACGTGATGTTGGAAAAAGTTTTGGGAAAGTTTTCAGAAAAGTCCTGTGGTGTGTATGCTATGGGTGTGCTCGGCCAACTCCGTTCGGACAAAAATCCACGGAAAAGTCCGATGGAAGTCCGACCGTGTGTACGAGGCTTTACGCTCCATGTACACTGGATGCTAAAAAAAAGCTATAAAAAATGCCAGTAGCTTTGCAGGGAGCCTTTCAACGTTTTTTAGCGTTTTTGCAATAGCTTTTTTTTTTCACTCGATCAAAAATTGCTAAAAAACGCAGGCGAGCTGCGTTTTTGAGCGTTTATTAAAGTTTTTCAGCGTTTTGCGTTTTTTCCCGCCGAAAAACTGCACTTTGAACGCGAATTTCTTGCATTCAGAAAAAAGCCCATTAACTCCACTGCTCATTAACACTAAAAAACATGAACACATAGGCTAACATAGAGTGCAGTTAATGGGCTTTTAAAAAAAACGCCAATAAACTGCAGTTTATCAGCTTCAGTGTACATGGAGCCTTAGGCTAAGCCTGGGCCAGAACACTACTGCGATCCGTCTTTGATCCGATTTTCAGTGTGATTATGTAGCGCGACTTGGTTGTGTTTCGGATGTGGTTTGATGGGACCAAAATCTTGTTGGAATTGCCAAAATAGTACAGGATTCTTTTCCAGAATAACAGCGTGCTGACTGAGTTATATTGATGTGAACTGGAACCATTGAAAACAATGTGATTTCCATTGTCATGTGAATCTGTGCGACTGAAATGACCTACAGGAAATTAATGCTGAGAGATGATCTAAAGGAAGTTATGGAATCTAAAAATCATTTTAAAAATACAAATAAACTGAGAAGATTTTAAACCTCCTGTGGATAAGGAAAGTGCGAGAAAAGTACATTGGGATAGCTGGGCCAGAAATGGCATTGGAAAACACTTCTGTTTATAATGAAATGTGAAATACTGCCAGAAAAGGTGAACTTCTCCTTTAACCACTTAACGACCGCTCACTGTATATATACGTCGGCAGAATGGCACCGACAGGCACAATCACGTAGAGCATACGTGATTGCCTTTGTATAGTTGGGGGGTCCAATCGGACCCCCCTCCTATACAGTGAGCGGTGGCTAAGTGTCCGGGAGCGTTCCGGGATGAGGGGGCAGCCATTCGTTTCCGGCCACCCCCTCGCGATCGCTCCCGGCGAATAGAAATGCCCCCTCTGTCTGTGTCAGGCAGAGGAAGCAGGAGGAAGTGATGTCATCTCTGGTGCGGCGCTCACATATACCGAGCGCCGTACAAGAGAAGACATCAGGTCAGTGCACACAACACTACACTGACACCAGGACACATAGGGACATAAATCGCCCCCCCCAGGCCCCCCCAGATCACCCCCCCCCAGCCCCCAGTCACAGTGTCACTGATTGCAGTGACCATTTATATACTGATCACTGCAATCAGTGACATTTGTGACTGTAAAAGTGTCAGTACATTCAGTTTTAGGTCCAGTGCAGCCCCCTAACCCCCCCTAATAAAGGTTTAACCCCCTGATCACTCCCCAGATAACCCTTTCACCCCCTATCACCACTGCCGCTAAGCGATCATTTTTTTGATCGCTGTCTTAGCGTCAGTGATGCCGATCGGCAGCCAGCATTTTTTTTTAGGTTCGCCGCATGTTTTTATAGCGTCAGGTACCCCAATATATTATCTAATAAAGGTTTAACCCCCTTGATCGCCCCCCAGGTAACCCTTTCACCCCCTATCACCACTGTCGCTAAGCGATCGTTTTTCTAAACGCTGTCTTAGTGTCGGTGATGCAGATCGGTAGCCGGTAATTTTTTTTAGGTTCGCCGCAGGTTTTTATAGCGTCAGGTACCCCAATATTCTATCTAATAAAATTTTAACCCCCTTGATCGCCCCCCTAGGTAACCCTTTCACCCCCTATCACCACTGTCGCTAAGCGGTCGTTTTTCTAAACGCTGTCTTAGTGTCGGTGATGCAGATCGGTAGCTGGTAATTTTTTTTTAGGTTCGCCGCAGGTTTTTATAGCGTCAGGTACCCCAATATATTATCTAATAAAGGTTTAACCCCCTTGATCGCCCCCCAGGTAACCCTTTCACCCCCTATCACCACTGTCGCTAAGCGATCGTTTTTCTAAACGCTGTCTTAGTGTCGGTGATGCAGATCGGTAGCCAGTAATTTTTTTTAGGTTCGCCGCAGGTTTTTATAGCGTCAGGTACCCCAATATATTATCTAGTAAAGGTTTAACCCCCTTGATCGCCCCCCAGGTAACCCTTTCACCCCCTATCACCACTGTCGCTAAGCGATCGTTTTTCTGATCGCTGTCTTAGTGTCGGTGATGCAGATCGGTAGCCAGTAATTTTTTTTAGGTTCGCCGCAGGTTTTTATAGCGTCAGGTACCCCCATATATTATCTAATAAAGGTTTTAACCCCCTGATTGCCCCTAGATCACCATATAAGTGTTACGGGTGACGCTGGTTAGTTAGTTTGCTTTTTATAGTGTCAGGGCACCCGCCGTATATAACCCAATAAAGGTTTAACCCCCTGATGGCCCGATGGGTGATATCAATTAGGTTTTAGCGTCAGAGAGGGTCTGCGTCACACCCCAGGCAGCGTCAGGTTAGTGCCAGTAACGCTAACACCCACGCGTGAAGCATACACCCCCTTAGTGGTATAGTATCTGAACAGATCAATATCTGATCTGATCAGATCTATACTAGCGTCCCCAGCAGTTTAGGGTTCCCAAAAACGCAGTGTTAGCGGGATCAGTCCAGATACCTGCTGGCACCTGCGTTTTGCCCGTCCTTCTAGCCCAGGCCACCCAAGTGCAGTATCAATCGATCACTGTCACTTACAAAACAAAAACACACATAACTGCAGCGTTCGCAGAGACAGGCCTGATCCCTGCGACTCCAGTGCTGTAGGAGGTGATTTCACCACCACAGTTAAATAAAAAAAGCATATATGCCGAAGCATTGGGGCAGCAGGGGCGGAGGAGCGATTTTGCTCCTAATGCCGCGTACATACGGTCGAAATTCCGACGGAGGCTTGCCCGTGGAAAAGTCCGACCATGTGTGTGCGGCATAACTTTTTTGCGGGAGGATGCCCCCATGCTTCGGCATATATAAATGGTGCGTGTATGCCCATCATTGGAAGTGGGTGGATGAAGGGCGGTATTCTAATGGTGGGCATACCCACCGATCAATCTCTTTTTTCATTCAGCCAACTGGCTGCATGAAAAAAAAAGATTACAATACATGTCCAACAAGGACCAGCAATGTACTGGTATGTTGCTGGACTTTGAATGTTTATACCAGAATGATGCCTGCGGGTTTAGGTATCATCTTGGTATCATTCTTTTCAGCCTGCGGCCGGCTTTCATGTAAAAGCAATCCTAGCGGCTAATTAGCCTCTGGACTGCTTTTACAAGCAGTGGGAGGGAATGCCCCCCCGGATATAAAAAGCGCCATTGGGAAATTGGGAAAGCATTTTATCACACCGATCTTGGTGTGGTCAGATGCTTTGAGGGCAGAGGAAAAATCTAGGGTCTAGAAGACCCCAGTTTTTTCAAAAAAGGAGTACCTGTCACTACCTATTGCTATCATAGGGGATATTTACATTCCCTGAGATAACAATAAAAATGATTAAAAAAAAATACTTGGAAGGAACAATTTAAAAATAAAATAAAAAAGCAAAATTAATAATATAAAAAAAAAAAAAAAAAAAAAAGCACCCCTGTCCTGCCCTGCCCTTGCCCAATGGCGAACGCAAGCGTCGGTCTGGCGTCATGTGTAAACAGCAATTGCACCATGCATGTGAGGTATCACCGCGAAGGTCAGATCGAGGGCAGTCATTTTAGCAGTAGACCTCCTCTGTAAATCTACTGGGGTAACCTGTAAAGGCTTTTGAAGGCTTTTAAAAATGTATGTAGTTTGTCGCCAATGCGCGTTTGTGCGAAATTTTAAAGCATGTCGTGTTTGGTATCTATGTACTCGGCCTAAGATCATCTTTTTTATTTCATCAAACATTTGGGCAATAAAGTGTGTTTTAGTGCATTAAAATTAAAAAAAGTGTATTTTTTAACCCAAAAAATGCGTTTGAAAAATCGCTGCGCAAATACTGTGTAGAAAAAAAATGTAACACCCACCATTTTAATCTGTAGGGCCTTTGCTTTAAAAATATATATAATGTTTGGGGGTTCAACATAATTTTCTTGCAAAAAAAAAAATGTTTTCATGTAAACAAAAAGTGTCAAAAAGGGCTTTGTCTTCAAGTGGTTAGAAGAGTGGATGTAAGCTTCCTAATGTTGTGTATAAAATGCCAGAACAGTTCAAAACCCCCCCAAATGACCCCATTTTGGAAAGTAGACACCCCAAGCTATATACTGAGAGGCATGTCGAGTCCATGGAATATTTTATATGTTGACACAAGTTGCGGAAAAACGACAATTTGTTGTTTTTTTTTTGCACAAAGTTGTCACTAAATGATATATTGCTCAAACATGCCATGGGCATATGTGGAATTACACCCCAAAATACATTCTGTTGCTTCTCCTGAGTACGGGGATACCACATGTGTGAGACTTTTTGGGAGCCTAGCCGCGTACGGGACCCCAAAAACCAAGCACCGCCTTCAGGCTTTCTAAGGGTGTAAATTTTTGATTTCACTTCTCACTGCCTATCACAGTTTCGGAGGCCATGGAATGCCCAGATGGCACAAAACCCCCCCAAATGACCCCATTTTGGAAAGTAGACACCCCAAGCTATTTGCTGAGAGGTATTGTGAGTATTTTGCAGATCTCGCTTTTTGTTACAAAGTTTTGAAAATTGAAAAAAAAAATATATATATATATATATTTTCTTTCTTCATTTTCAAAAACAAATGAGAGCTGTAAAATACTCGCCATGCCTCTCAGCAAATAGCTTGGGGTGTCTATATTCCAAAATGGGGTCATTTGGGGGGGTTTTGTGCTATTTTGGCATTTTATGGCCTTCGAAACTGTGATAGGTAGTGAGGAGTGAAATCAAAAATTTGTGCCTAGAAATCCTGAAGGCGGTGCTTGGTTTTCGGGGTCCCGTACGCGGCTAGGCTCCTAAAAAGTCCCACACATGTGGTATCCCCGTACTCAGGAGAAGCAGAAAAATTTATTTTGGGGTGTAATTCCACATATAACCATGGCATGTGTGAGCAATATATCATTTAGTGACAACTTTTTGTAATTTTTTATTTTTTTTTGTCATTATTCAATCACTTGGGACAAAAAAATATATATTCAATGGGCTCAACAGGCCTCTCAGCAATTTCCTTGGGGTGTCTACTTTCTAAAATGGGGTCATTTGGGGGGGTTTTGTGCTATTTTGGCATTTTATGGCCTTCGAAACTCTGATAGGTAGTGAGGAGTGAAATCAAAAATTTGCGCCCTTAGAAATCCTGAAGGCGGTGCTTGGTTTCCGGGGTCCCGTACGTGGCTAGGCTCCCAAAAAGTCCCACACATGTGGTATCCCTGTACTCAGGAGAAGCAGCAAAATGTATTTTGGGGTGCAATTCCACATATAACCATGGCATGTGTGAGCAATATATCATTTAGTGACAACTTTTTGTAATTTTTTTTTTTTTTGTCATTATTCAATAACTTAAGACAAAAAAAAAATATTCAATGGGCTCAACATGCCTCTCAGCAATTTCCTTGGGGTGTCTACTTTCCAAAATGGGGTCATTTGGGGGGGTTTTGTACTGCCCTGTCATTTTAGCACCTCAAGAAATGAGATAGGCAGTCATAAATTTAAAGCTGTGTAAATTTCAGAAAATGTACCCTAGTTTGTAAACTCTATAACTTTTGCGCAAACCAATAAATATACGCTTATTGACATTTTTTTTACTAAAAACATGTGGCTGTATACATTTTGGCCTAAATGTATGACTAAAATTGAGTTTATTCGATTTTTCTTATAACAAAAAGTAGAAAATATCATTTTTTTTCAAAATTTTCGGTCTTTTTCCGTTTATATCGCAAAAAATAAAAATCGCAGAGGCAATCAAATACCATTAAAAGAAAGCTCTATTTGTGGGAAGAAAAGGACGCAAATTTCGTTTGGGTACAACATTGCATGTCCGCACAATTTCCAGTTAAAGCAGCGCAGTGCAAAATTCTGAATTCACCTCTGGTCCTTTAGCTACCAAATGGTCCGGGGCTTAAGTGGTTAAGTCTCCATATGCAAGAGGCCTAAGAGGTAACGTTTAGAACTGTTAACTAAGCCTAAGCAGTAACCTGAGAAGTTTACATAGCAGGAAGTACTCTGCTATTTTGTAGGAGGAATTAAAAAAAACGCCTATCTATGTTAGCCTATGAAACAAGGGAAGGCTAAAGCCTCGTACACACAAATTCGTAAATTCAAAAATTCTGAATTCATAAATTCGTAAATTCTAAAGTTCGAAAATTCTGAAATGCAAAAATTCGGAAATTTGAAAATTCTGAAATTCTGAAATTGGGAGATTCGGAAATTCGAAAAATCTGAAAATTCGAAAATAAAAAAGGAGAATTCAAAAATAGGAAAATAAAATCCCCAAATTTGAAAATTCGGAATAATAACTAACTAACAAACTAATAATAACTAACAATTAAATGATAGGTATTGGAATTTCCTTTCAAATTTGGCTGTTAGTGAACGTAATGAATACAAATTTATCTGAAGTTACGAATTATCCGAAATAAAGAATGCCACATCTAAACAAATGGAACAGAACGAAACGAACTAATAAATAATAATAATATGTTTTCTTTTTTGTTCCATTCGTTTATATACGATATTCGTTATTACAGATAATTCGTAACTTCCGATAAATTCGTATTCATTACGTTCACTAAAAGCCAAATTTGAAAGGAAATTCCAATACCTATAATTTAATAGTTAGTAATAGTTAAGTTATTATTTCAAATTATCGGATTTTCCTTCTTATTTTCAGATTTTTGGACTTTCATTCTATTGAATTTTCGGATTTTCGAATTTTGAATTTTAAATTTTCGAATTTTGAATATTGAATATTGAATTTTGAATTTTCGAATTTTGAATTTCCAAATGTCTGAAATTTAGAATTTGCGAAATTTTGAATTTCTGAATTTTTTAATATTCAGAATTTTTTTAAAATTTGGATATTTCCGAATTAACAAATTTAACAAATTTGTCTAAATTCGTTAAAAACTACTAACGTTGGAACTAAATGTATTGTACATTTCTGGAAATGTTTTTATTGCTGTTTATGCATTCTTGCCCTAGTCACAACCGCTATTTCAATTTTTTGTATAGGTGTCCCCGAAAATAAGACTGGGTCTTATATTAATTTTGGCTACAAAAAAATCACTAGGGCTTATTTTCTGGGGATGTCTTATTTATTAATGGTATGTACAATAATATACATTTATTCAAATACAGTCACGTCATCTTCTTCTATATATATTGATCCTTTAACCACTTAATGACCGCCTCCAGTAGATATACGTCGGCAGAATGGCACGGACAGGCACATCAACGCACCTGTACGTCCCCTTTAACTGCCCGACGTGGGGGTTGCGCGCGCGCCGCCGGCGGTGCGCTCGCGACCCCGCTACTTTCCCCGTGAGTCGGATCGCGGGTCCCATGGACTCGATCGCCGCGGGGATCCCCGTGATCGTCTCACGGAGGGATGGAGCGGGGAGACGTTAGTGTAAACACAACATCTCCCCGCTCGCCTACTGACACTGTCACCGATCTCCGCTCTGTGTAATCAGAGCGGAGATCGGTGACGTGTCACTTGTAGCCACGCCCCCTAACAGTAGTAATCACTCCCTTAGGCATACTTAACTCCTTCAGCGCCCCTAGTGGTTAACCCCTTCACTGCCAGTGTAATTTTTACAGTAACCAGTGCATTTTTATAGCACTGATCGCTGTAAAAATAACAATGGTCCCAAAAATGTGTCAAAAGTGTCCGATGCATCCGCTATAATGTCGCAGTCACGAAAAAAATAGCTGATCGCCGCCATTACTAGTAAAAAAAAAAAAATTATTAAAAATGCCATAAAACTATCCCCTATTTTGTAAACGCTATAACTTTTGCGCAAACCAATCAATAAACGGCGATTGCGATTTTTTTTACCAAAAATATGTAGAAGAATACGTATCAGCCTAAACTGAGGGAAAAAAATGTTTTTTTATATATTTTTTGGGGATATTTATTATAGCAAAAAGTTAAAAATATTGCATTTTTTTCAAATTTGTCGCTCTATTTTTGTTTATAGCGCAAAAAATAAAAACTACAGAGGTGATCAAATACCACCAAAAGAAAGCTCTATGTGTGGGAAAAAAAGGATGTAAATTTTGTTTGGGAGCCACATCGCTTGACCGCGCAATTGTCAGTTAAAGCGACGCAGTGCCGAATCGCAAAAAGGGGCCTGGTCTTTAAGCTGCATATTGGTCCGGGGCTTAAGTGGGTAAAACATGATAGACAGCACAGTCCTTATGATGTGTTGTTTACCCCTCTCTATGTTCTAAAAATAACCTGGAATAAAACAAAACAATTTTTTTTTTAAAGTTCTTGTGCCCCCTTCTCTCCCCCTATCAGCTCAGGAGTCTGCATTATGAAATTCTGTAATCCCAAAACCTTGGATAAAGTCCTTGTAAAATTATGTAATCCGTTCTGTAAAAAGATTATATAATGTGCTCCTTGTGTAGCTTTATTGTGGAAAATACCTCATTGACAGCATTGCTAGGTGTTCATGTGACCCGCCAGAGATCTTCTTCCCCGCTCTGAATACTGCTAAGGGAGGGGCCGAGATCCCCGCTGATGGCAGCCCCACTCCGAAAACTGCAGAGGGAAGGGCCACTGATATCAGCCGGGAGGAGAGGAGAAGATCTCTGGCGGGTCATGTGACCGTCCAGCAGTGCGGTAAATATGGTATTTTTCAAATTAAATTTACAAAAGGAGACACTGCACATTATATAATATTTTTACAAAATGGATTACATGTTTTTACATGGACTTTAACTAGGGCTTATTTTCAGGGTAGGGCTTATATTGCAGCCGTCCCCGAAAATCACACTAAGTCTTATGTTCAGGGAAGGGCTTATTTTCAGGGAAACAGGGCATGTATGGTCTAGCTTAATTCAACTACTTTGTCACACTACAGCCTCACTCTAAGTCCATATTATTAAGCTTCAATATCTTTAAAATCCCCTCTTCAGGCTTCTGTAGATTAGTTCAATTTTACTGGGTTTCTCCATTATGAATACATATGCTGACAGCCGCACCCTCTATCAAATTATGAAGTGGAAGTATAACCAGCCGCACTGATGAAAAGCATAAGGATGTGTTTAAATTCTAATATAATTTTTTCCCTGACAGGAAAGTATTACTTTGAGATACAAACCAGTAATTTCTCGAATTCTGTTAGGCTAATATCAGACCTAGTGTACAATAAAAAAAAATAATAATTCAATAGTTTTTTTATTTTTCTGATTTTAAACACAAAAAAAAAAAAAAAAGTATATTGCAGATTACAAGTGATTGACATGGTGGCTGCATTTGCTTTATTTATACCTGGTAATCCTACAGATAACACAATTCCTTTTCCTGTTCTGTATTTATATCTGTGTAGGGAACCATGGTTGTCACCCTAGGCTGCTCTCCTGATATGGACTCCAGACATGTCCATACCTTTTCATTTCCATTACATGAGGGGGAGGGCGATTGGTAGTTTACAGAATTGTAGTGCTACCCCCGAAGGAGCCCCTTAGAGATTTAACCGTTTTTTTCCTAACTCAGTGCAGAGGTAGGCAGTCACACAGCAATAGTCACTCACTCCGGCTCATTGAACAGTCAATTAGTTGTTTTTTTTTGTATTTTATTGCTTGGGAGGGGTTTAGGGTGATGTTATATATTCCAAAAGAGCTTGAGCACAATTCTGCAGAAGACAATTCTCTCTCTCTCTCTCTCTCTCTAAATAGCAGCAACACCGTATTTCACTTACAGCTGGGGACCATGAAGTAAGTTTGAGCATGGGCAAAGGTAGTCTGGAATAGTCTATAGGTTCACATCTAGGGACCATGAAGTAGGTGCAGCACAGATCACTCCATAGGTGTAGCGTCTTGCAGAGTAGTAGAGCATCCAGACCAAAGGGCCCCAGGGGCAAACAGCCCCCCTCTTCACAGCTCACTGGTCCATTTCCTCAGGAGGGGAGAAGACAATCTCCTAAGGGCTCCAAACTTTTTAACAGCATCCCAGCCATCTTTTGGGACCACCTCCCCATGGGTTAACTAGGTCCTTCTTAATATTCTGGTTGATCATTTGAATTATCCCTCCCTAAACTCCAGAAACTTCATCTAGAGGCAGGGGAAGCAATCAAACTCTCAGCCTGTGAATTTATGAAGAGACCAGACCAAATAATCACTGCTCCTCTGGCTACAGACAAGGCCAATAGCTAAATTTATCTAGCAGCCTAACTAGGAGAGTGGAATATCCACTCCTCACTAAAAAAAATAAGCCCTGTCCTCATGGGCTATAGCACAAAAACTCTTGAATAAGAGCAGAGTATCCCACAATAATAAAGGATGGGGAAAGGGGAAAATAACAGTGTAACAAAAATTTGTATGTGGCATTCCACATGGTAAAAGTTCTGTAGTCAAAGTGCAAATTATGTACAACATAGCGGAAGGCTGCCACCAGGTCATATCAGGAACCAGTCAGGTGACAGAACTCTTTCAGCGTATATATACATACATACATACATATACATACGAACAGTTTATCTGGGTGCAACCCAAGCTAAACAAAAAGGATTAGTGCATTAGAAAATCAATCAAAGTGCCGGTCTTCATTGTTGCTCACCTGTAAAAGAACAAACTTAACAAAATAATTCAGACATTGCTTTCCAGAGTAGGAGCATTATCCCCTTAAAGATAATCCTCCAGGAGAATCAATAACGCATAAAATAATCTATAAACCTAAAGTATAGTGTTTAGAGTCCATGAACTATGCTTATGGTCTGTACTGCCACATAGTGGCCAAAGTACCGAAGTGCCCCTAGTGGGCCTAGATATACACACAGAGTCTACTTTGTAATAATAAGATTATGTACAAAAGTCTTGACTTGTCATAATCTTCCAGAGCCCTGGAACAAACCAGAGAGGTACATTCTATATCATTCTAACATAGATTAAAACAAGGGTCAAAAAAAGCTTCCCCGCAACCAATGGAAAAATAAACGTCTATTAAACTGTAAACTCGCAAGGGAGGTTCAAGATGAATGTAAGAACATAAAATGTCCCCTCCTTAATGTGACAGCTGAGTTGCCCCTGCCTTGGGCAATAGATCAGTTTCTTTAACACGCTTTTTTTTTCAAAGATGGCCAACATACTGAATGTGTAGTCATTAAAAAAAACTTTTATGCCAAGCCCTTACTTGTAGAAATTGGGGGCGGGCACCTGCACCATATGTCTGTTGGGACCCCAAATGCTGATCTCCTTCATCCGGGCTCTGCGACCAGCTTTCTGGGTGACCACCCTGTCTTTGTAGGTATTGGGACACTCAGAAAATTCCATATTTCCTCGTCCCACCCACCCTGCTGTTTCCTCTCAAACTCCTCCATCAGCTTGACTGGCATGTAAGGATAGCCATAATGATACTCTACGCCTAGGGTGATTAGTTTTTGAACAACTCTTTGAAGCCTAGAGAACCTGGGTAATTTTGAGGTATCCCCCTTTCCTGGAGGGATATAGGGATTTTATTCTCTCTGGAGAAACTTAGAGGCCTCCTCCTCAGCTAAGGCCCTTGCAAGAGTATGGGGTGGCAAAGCCTCTGCTCCTCGCTCTCTATAAACTTGCTTTCCCCTTCAGTGCCCTGCAATGATGGATTGTCCTCACTCTGTCCTACCTCCTCAGGGCCAGTGCTCTGCTTTCTTCTGCTCCTAACTATTCCCCTAGGACTACTCTAACTGTGACCCCTCAGAAAGTTTCCACTTAGTCACTTTATCATTGGCCTTTCTACTAAACTTGGGCGATTCGGGGTCTGACGCTGACTCCCCCCTTCCCCAGCATGCTTACTTGCTCTTCGGTGCTTTCTTCTCTCAGCTACATTTGCCACTGGGACCACTGCTGCCATCGGCTTCCCCGGTGTATACTCTGCTGGAGTCTGGGTTTCATTGCTCAGTGCAGAAGCCTCCAGCTCCTTCCTGAAGGCTCCTCATCCACGGCCACATGTGAAGTTCCTGACTTCACCTACGGCCCTGGGGTTAGATCAGCTCTTTCCTGCTGCACAGAATGGAAGGTGCTTAATGCAACATAGGGTACCCCAGCCAGCTGGAACAGTTCTGACACCTCCATGCAGTAGCCTGTGTTCCAAACAACAGCATATGTAGTAGATGGCAGAGTACTTGGTAGACGTGCACTGCTGAGAAATTTGTTTGTTTTCATTTTTGTGTCATTCTTTTTTTTTTTTTTTCGGGTCTTTCGTTATGATTGCAATTCGTAAATTCGCAAATCCGAAAATTCAAAAGAATAATTAACTAACTAATAATAACAAACAAGTGAATTTCCCTTCCTAGAGGTAGATTTCCTCTCACTTCCTGTTGTCTCCCTCCGTTTGTATGTAGGAGTCGTTTGTAAGTCAGATGTTTGTAACCCGGGGACCCCCCGTAAATGTTCCTGTGTTCTCCAGCCATTCCTATCTCTCTTACCTATCATATCTTGTGTTTCCTCACCTCCTGGAATTTAAACCAATTTGAGAAAAGTCTTCTTCTCCTCCTGTGTCCTATTTAGCTGTTTTTGTTTTTTTGTAGTTTTTTTTGCTGAAAACACAGCTAAAATATAAGCTAGGGAAAGGTTCTGCTATTTCTTAGCATTCACTACCTGCTGAATGCAGGAGGTAAATATGAAAATGTCAATATGTAAGGTTTCAAGTTTATTCAATTAAAATACAATATTTACTTACTGTAGCATAGTAAAGAAAATAAAAAAATTAAATATTCTACTTAGTATGATGTCCACTGCTATTATCAAGCAATGCTTTGTACAAAACCCCAGCCTCAATTTCCAATGTTCAGTATCTTGTCAAAAGGGAATTTGTATTGTGATCAAGTTTACGCTGGTTGCTACACACAAGGATGTCCAAGCAATCAGAATGTTTTGCCTATTAGTTTAATTGGTACTATAATTGCCACATGCCTTTCGTCACAAAAGTTAATTTTTTTAAAAGCAAATAGTACATACCCTCCTAAAAAGTGAGCCGTGAGAATAATAGTATGTGAATGGACAGATAGCAACAAGCGTTCATTTAATCTTTTATTTAAAAAAAAATCATTTAAAAAATGCATAGCTAAGCCAGCACCTGTTTCCAAACATTCATATCTACATGAGTTCAGTACCAATAACATATTATGCAAGAAGCATATGGAGACAATATAAAACTCAACCTGCTCACATTTAGACAGCTAAATGATTCACCCAAAGCAATTTCAGTATGTAAATCCAGATGAAAGCAGGGCTGTTCCATCATTATTAAAACTCTCATGATGCAGAAAAAATGTGTCTTTCTGTTCCAGATAAATGAAGATCAATAATTGTCATGCTTTGGTCTGCTTGTTAAAACCTCATTAATTCTGTGTCCAGTAATCTGCCTGTCCTCCACAAATTCATTTAGTTTCTTATTAGAAATGTAGTTATTGAATCTGCCGTTTATATAAGGGACCAGTAACTGGTGTCAAGAGCTAGAAGGCCATATGTTCATATATGACCAAAAAGCCGAGCAATTTAATATTCCAAAAATCAATGCCTACAAATGTCTATAGAGTATAAGACAATATAAAAATGTGCATTGATGTTGGTCAAGCACTAGTGCCAGTAAAGCCCATGGCCAGCCCATTAACAGTGCATAATATCAGCAAATTAAAAAAAAATGGAAATAAATGTAACATGGTACATCGATCTTTCATTTGAAATTAATTTAGGAGAAAACTGCATAAAATAGGGTTATTCCTACTAGATGCAGTAGTCCAAATGACTTATTACAACCCAAACCCAATGCCTATATTTTAAAGTGCAACTTTTGTTGAGAAAAAAACATTCCCCCCCCCTTCCCCCCCCCCCCCGGGAGATCTATGTACATTACAAGGATTTTAACAAACTTTGTTTGCAGACTCCTACCTGAAAAAATCCCTGTGTGTTTGTCTGTGTCTATGTGGTAAGGTAATCTAATGGGAGTGGTTTCATAATTATCAACCAGTTGCTGCACCTACAGGGCTATAATGAGAAAAATTGCTGAGTGTAGATCAATGTTTGTCCCCAGCATGTTTGAAGCCATTTACTGTTGACTGGCTCACTACCTCTGCTGGAAGTTTATTCCTAGCATCAACTACCCTTTCAGTAAAATAATACTTTCTAAAATTAATTTTGAACTTTCCACCAAAATCCATATATGATGTATTAATAGGATTGTCCAATAGCTGCCATTTCAGCAGCACAGACAGTCAAGCAAAATATGATTTATCAAAGATAATGTGGGGCTTCATCCAAAGTCAATTGAATCTTATTTGCCTTTGGCTTGCACTATGTATTGAAATGACCCTTGTTTTCCAGAGGCCTTGAAGAAATCACTGCATAACATATTTTAGACTATCAAAAAAAGGGAATGCATGCTAAAATATTAATGAAAAGAGATAATAAATGTACCAAAACAACATGCAGATAGCGAATTCAGCTTGAACGCATAAATCAAGCATGTGATTGGTTTAGTGATTACTTAATTTTCAAATGTAAATTAGGATCTTATGATTGAAAAACAAATAACTACATCCAATAAGAAATCTGATTTGAAAGTATAAAAACTGATGTAATAAGCTTTCCCATTTTTCACCTGGGTACAGGTGTTTCTTCAGCATTGTGCTAAATTAGCAGACTAGAGCCTTAGCTGCTCTTGGATAGGAATTGCAGTGACATTTAAAGACTGAAAGCAGATAAAAGAAAAAGAGCCTGTGGCTGAATCCAGCACAGACTTAATTCAAAGAAGCCAGAAGCAGAATGTGACTTTTAAAATTGAGTGTAACTGCAGGAAGCTAGTTGCAGTAAGTGACCGTAAAAAAAAAAAATGTGAGACCTCAGGAAAACAATTTTTCTTTAAATGTACTCCTCATTAATCTTTTAAACAGCCAAAATGATCAAACAAGAGATGTTTTACAAAGCAGTACACATTTGGATAGTTTTACATAAGCTAGAGCTGTTACCCCTGACAACCAATCACACAAATCCATGTTTGCTCCAGTCTTTGTATATCAGCCCCATTGTAATAGTAATCACAGCATGGAGCAATGTGATCTTAAATTCCTGATTGCTACAATTTCATTTCACTATTACATTCCATTTCCTTCAGAAAGGTACAAACTATTACAGAATCAGCAAACAACAATTGAAATTGTGGTGCACACAAATGCCAATACACCATTCACATGAGTTAGCTTCTACCCCCCCCCCCCCCCCCCCCTTTGAAGGTACGCTTGTGTAGCATAGCTGATTCATAAAATGTTCATAAGGAGTTTATAAAAAAAAAAAAAAATCCCATAGGAAGGGTGTTGTACTTCTGTAGACAGACAGGAACAAATCTCTGAAATTACAAAAAAGGAACACAATGGGGCACCAGCTAAATGCAGCATCAATGGGTTTATTATGATTAAAAAGCCAAATGTAAACTCCCAGAAATATAAAATCAAAGAGCTTATCGGCAGCCATGCCACTTTGGATGGGAGCCGTCCACCGGAAGAGCTGCTTGTGACAGCAAACAGTGTTGTCAATGGGGAAACCAAGTCCAATGTTCCAGGAAGCAAGGAGAGCATTGGATTGAGAAAGGAGCTGAAACATTGGACTTGGTTTCCTCACTGACTACACACTCTTCGGCTCTTCCGGTGGATGGCTTCCATCCCCCTTGTGTTCCTTTTTTGTAAAGTCAAATTATTATAGAATCCAGCCTTTGTTATCACAGATTGTAGCCACCCTGCCCCCTCATTATTTTATTGGGTTTGGTGCATATTAAATTTATCTGTATTGTATCTGAACCAGACGATATCTATGAATTACTCAGAGAAGTTAAAAAGTGAATTTCACTAAAAGTACTGAAAATACAATTCTCCTAAATGTTGTTCTACTGTACTGTAGAACTCAAACAGAACATCTACTTCTACATCTACTCAACCACAGCTCCAGGCAAACATAGACAGGTGGTAGTAGGGCACAATTACTAGTGCAACCTTGGCTTACACAGGGAAGCTAACTAGAAGAGGCCTGTACATGCAAGGACCCAGGCTGGGTAAAGCTGAGGTAGCTGATACTTGTTACCCTTGTCATTTTCATGAAGGTCATTTGGCAAGCAGGGGGTAATGTGAGGGTAGTGGGCAATTGCTGGCCAGTAAATGTGAGATGAAAAAGGTAAGAATGTGAGTTTAATAGGATGAGAGACAATAAATGTAGGCTGAAATAGAAGAAGGTGGTGGCAGTGCACAACGCTGTAAGATAGTGTCTTCAAAAAATATATAACTAAATGTTCCTGTATGACAGTCTAAACAAGTATGAATTCCAGTTATTATGCAATTCTGCAATTCAAAAACCCCATAAAGTAAACAAAACTACCGTTCTTCCCTTACCGAGCCAAAATCTCTTTCATTTGCACCTGGCAAGACCCCTCCTAAATACAACAGTTCACAGTGGGTGTATTTCAGTAACAGAGGCTGAGTTAATTCAAAATGCAGTGGGCAAGACTAGGTATTACCAGGTGTTGATAACCATGTCCCCAGCAAACATTTTTTTTTCCCATTGAAGTGCAAAAAGGTATGTGAAAGTGGCAACAATGCTTTAAATTTAGGAGCAGTGTAGCATCATTTCTTCCACACCACAGAAACTGGGTTAAGTGAACTTAAGTGAACTTCACCGGCAGACTGGTATTTGGGGGACTTTGCATGGGGAAATAAAAGAGAAAGAGGCCTGTACATGCAAGGACCCAGGCTGGGTGAAGCTACTGTAGCTGATACTTGTTACCTTTGTCATTTGCATGAAGTTTATTTGGCATACAGGGGGCAATGTGAGGGTAGTGGGCAATTGCTGGCCAACACGGCTTTAAAAGGGAGCAGTGCAGCATCATTTTTTTCACACCACAGAAACTGGGTTAGGTGGACTTCTCTGACAGACTGGTATTTGGGGGACTTTGTATGGGGAACCTAAAAAGGCCTGTACATGTAAGGACCCAGACTGGGTGAAGCTGTGGTAGCTAATACTTGTTACCTTTGTCATTTGCATGAAGGTCATTTGGCAGACTGGTATTTGGGGGACTTTGCATGGGGAACTAAAATAAAAAACGTTAAGTGCAGATACACCTTCAAAATTAAGTTCTTCAGCACATAATTTTTTATGAGGGGCCACATTTCTATTTTAAAGTAATAGTAAAAGTTTATATTTATAGATATCTAAAGTTTATAAATAGTTTCAATTACCAATTATGTCCCTCGGGCTGGGTTCACTCTTATGCGATGCTGTGCACATCACATGTGATGTCCGTGCGATGTGAGTTTGTATGGCTGAAATCGCATCACGTTCTGACAAAAATGTTGCAGGACTCTTTATTTGGTCCACACTGGAATCGGATCGCATGGGTGTTCAGACCCACGTGATCCGATTCCTGTCTGATTTCACAGTTTGCACTGTGTTTTGCAAACCGATTTGGGGGTGTTATTAAATTTACATTTGTAGCACACAAACCTTTTTCTCGCCTGGCTCACTTGCGAGTCAAGGCACACGGTGCTATATGCCCGTACCCTCCTGTTTGAAGAGGTTAAGCGGTGTTCACAAATTTTGGGTCTTTCAGCGAGTTACCCCCTTCCACTGGTTCTCTCCCCCAGAGTATGGGGCCAAGTCTCTATTTCTTCCCCCAAAGAAAACAATGTCCAGAAGTATTTTAACTCCAACAGAGTTTATTTTCTATTTGCTGCATAGTAGACAGAGACAGATGGATGAAAGAAGAAATAGTGTGAAGAATAGATCCAGGCACAACCAGCAATCTCGTCGCCACTCGATCCCAAGTGGGTTTAGCTCACCCGGATAGTCTTCTCTCACAGTCCTAGCAGCCGGTGTGGAGATTGAACAGTTCTGCCACCCTATCCCCTCCTGGGACGGGTGTTAGAAATCCTCTAACCTCTGTAGACTTTAAGAACAGGATAGTGCCAATGGGCACTTTACAGGTTAGCTTCCAAAATCCTTCCCTCTGACAGGTCACCAGGCCTCTCTTGAGACAGCAATCTTAAATTACTCATCTCCTCAATGGGACCGATCCTCCCCTGGCTTCCTCTTGGTCAGAGCGGGTACCCTTCCCCGGGCACCCTGGGACTCTTCTTTCGGGGGTAGGCCCTAGCTAAAGGTGCTAGGCCCACTAGTAGAGTTGCAGACCCCAGGCTAAAGGTGCCTGGGCCTGATCGCACCCAGACATACCCCCGGCCATGAGGGCCACCGGAGGTGGGGTACGTGTCTCGCTCCTACTCCTCCTACCCTGACGGGGGTGACCCCACATGCGCCCCGGATCAATGGCGTCTGCCCCTTAAGTACCCTCTCCCGGCATGCACAGCAGGTTGACCATGCCCACTATACCGCTGCCAAGAGAGGACACCCAAAGGCGTAGTAATGCCAACCCTGGCTCAACCCTGACCTGATATGACAGCGCCACCTACAGGCCGCAGGGAACCATACACCAGGCAGCATCACAAAGGCAGAAGCAATACCTAGTAATGAGAATGGTCTGAGCCTGGCTAATAGCTCAGACCAACCCCTAAATTTAGGCACATAACACCCCTAAAAAGTAAATGCCTGCTACAATTGGTTTGCAGAGAGCAGTTTGAATGGCCTGCGAGTCAGATGCGATCCGAGAACCAGCACAGGAATAACGTGGTTCCCGCATTGCATAAGTATGAACCCAGCCTCAAAGCGATGGTGCTGCAATCTTTGGACCCATTATTTGTTTGACAAGCTTGTTCCAACTTTTTTGGTGGTCAGCATTTAAATGTAAAAATATATGTAAACATTAGGTAGGTGAAATAAGAAAGAATCCTTAACATCTTTACAGCTGCACAAAACATATGTGCAAGGGCAGAAGGCTGGGCTTTAACACCCACACGTCGCACATATTCATTGCTGACATTTATGTGCTGTGAGCATGCTCACTCCATGACACCTCTCAGTCTGATATAAGAACGGTAGCTTCTGAACATGTGACCAATGTGAGAGTAGTCATATGATCGCCAATCCTTCTTCCCCCCTGGGCAATCAGAACTGTTTAAAGGGACACCAAGGTGTGAGGGAAGAGGTTAAGGCAGTAGCAGTTGTCTTATTTAGGACTGATAAAATGAAACATATTGAATTACACAAGCAAGCATGGGTTTTTCCAATCTCTCCAACTGGTTATCCATAGAGTCATATTTTGCTGCCTTCTATATGTCTTCTTTCTAGTCCTCTGCAGATTGGTTATCCTCTAAACTCCTGAACGCTGTGCTGTAATTGTGCATCATCTGCTCACCATCCACCACCTGCTGACAGTCAAGGACACAGGGAAAAGTGCATGCACTGCAGAATTTTTTTTATTTTTTTTGCCCAGACATACACTGTAAAGCAATACAATGGCAGTCAGGGGACATCTACATTCCGATTAGATCTAATGTTTCCTGGATATCATTAGAAGTTTACCAATTGATTTAGTGAGTGCATGATTTGCTCTTTAACGGTAGTGAATGTTAACACCCTGACAGAAACTGACTTCAGAAAGCAAAAGTCACTGATGCAGATCTTTGTAAATAAAACAAAACACTGATTGTCCTTTCAAAAAGCGATAAAATGAGCTACGGACCAGAAAACTGATTTAAAACCTTCAAAGGTTAATTAGACCAAAGCAACCAAACAACCTTATTAAAAAAAAAATGCACCCATATCAAAGTGAATAAAATAACTCAGCAGTATCTAACAGGCATTTCATTTTAAGTTTTGGGCAATGCTAAAAAATTAAGATGAAGACTATATTGCTACATTTGCTAGGGGACAGTATTACACAGTAATACTTTCATCCGCAGTCCGGTAGTCTTTCTTCCATCCAGTTCTGGTTGCAATGACAGGCCCCCTAAGCCAGACGTTTTTGTCACTATATATAGTTTACACACTCTTTGTTTTACAAATAAACATTTAATGCAGGACAAAGAACTCCCAGAACACTAGGAGTCAGCCAAAAAGACAACAAAGCATAGCAAAGTCACTGAACTGTGTAAACAACTGGCTTTTTAATCAAAAAAGCAATATTTAAAATATGAAAGGAACCCAAACTCTACCTTCTGGATTTAAAAGCAAAATATGTTTCATTTTACCCTATTAAAGAAAAAGCTATTTTTTTTTAATGTTTTATATTTGTCCTGGTCATAATAAATAAAGAAATGACATGCAAAATCACTTTTTTATTTAACTTGTAGACTGCAAATCCTGTAGCCAAACAGAAGGTGAGTTTTAATTTCCTAAAAGGAAATGTAACACCTGATCGTGGAATAAGTAAACAATTAACAAGGCAAATAAACTATTGTAGAAATAAGCTGAACCCAGGTACAAGAAATGGATTGTATGATTACACAAACATTTGGGCATAGCATTTCTTTTACAAGCAGAAACTGTGACATCAATGCAACGTATCGTGGCTGTAAATGGATTATGCAACTTTGCTGTAGTTGTTTTTTTTTTTATATATATATTTTTTCAAGTTCTAAAATATTAGTAAATTTGAAGAATACTTACATTTAGGAGGGCTTGTCCCAAAACTGTCTGCCATGCTGGCCACAGACAGAACAGTCAATATTTGAGTCTTCTTCTGACATTTGGAAAATATCATAAACTTGAAGTGTTGGATTTCTTTTCAGATCATTTACTTTAATAGGTTTTGTGACATTTGTTATTTAAATTGAACATGTTCTGGGGAGAAACCAAGCAACGTAAGAGTGATGTTAAATAGCAGACACCCTAAACAACCTGTTCCTACTTTCTGCAGTGTTGGTTGTTGCCCAGGTTCACCCCAAGGGTATTTAAAATTATATGTAAATACTGTATTGAAATGGTAGGACGATTAATTAATTAATATTTATATATCCAAAACATCTGAACCTAAACAGCATATTTTCCATCATCTTTAAAAGCTCAAAGAATTGCTGCATAAGCAATTTTATAATTTAATAATGTGACAGACCCAACCAAGACAGGGGGTCTTGGAGGGAACTGCAGGCTAGCCTCTTGCCTACTGGGCCCTTGCTTTTAAGGGAACACCAAAGTACTATTTGGGAGGTGTGTGCCTGGGGGACCCTTGGAGTGGTCTTGCTTCGTATTCAAGTCCATGTTTCCCTAAAACACACAGACTGGAAACTGGAGGACCCATATATCAGGGACGTGCGGTGAGGTCATTGGCTGGTGAGGCACTGGCTAGTATCAGAGGCAGATACACACAGGTTACATACGCCACAAATGTTAGAGCGAGAACAATAATTCTAGCGCTAGACCTCCTCTGTAACTCTAAACATGTAACCTGTAAAAAAAATTAAAGCAGCGCCTATGGAGATTTTTAAGTACTGAAGTTTGGCGCCATAACACAAGTGTGCGCAATTTTCAAGCATGACATGTTAGGTATCTATTTACTCTGCGTAACATCATCTTTCACATTATACAAAAAAATCAGGCTAACTTTAGTGTTTTTTTTTTTTTATTATTCATGAAAATTTCCCAAAAAAATGCATTTGAAAAATTGGTGCACAAATACCGTGTAACAAAAAAGTTGCAATAACCACCATTTTTTTCACTAGAGTGTCTGCTAAAATATATATATATATATATATATAGTGTTTGGGGGTTCTGAGTAATTTTCTAGCAAAATTTTTTTATGATTTTAACATGTAGGAGAGAAGTGTCAGAATTGGCCTGGGTGTCAAGAGGTTAACTACCATAAGTAAGTAATATACAAATAATTATTATATATTATTTTTAAGGTAATTTACTATATTTTCTAAAACTGTACTCAATCAGATGGCTTAATGGACAAATTACTGAAGTTTGAAGTTATAACTTTAAACCAGTAATTTCACAGTAAATACGGTAGATAAATAATAAATTATTATCATATAACATAATAATATATGATTTGGCTCATCTTACATTTTCAGCAGCAGCAGCAGATTTTCATTCTCCCTCTTAACTGTGTGAGAAAAACATGGGATTATGGGTAAATCTAATACACATAAACACATGTTTTTTCCTTCTAGTTAAGAGGGATGGGCTGGACGGGAGCATTTGTCTTTTAGACACATGCCCCCTTCTATGACACTGCAGTGAGAGTCATGCCTCCAATGCAGCATTTTTATTGGACAGCTTGGGCCAATGGTACTTTACCATTGATGCAAGGCTCCAAGCTGTCCATTGAGGTCAGTGCCTGTGACAAGAAGTGAGGAGAGGCACTGTGAGCTCATCCTCCTCAGTCTGCTGCAAACAGAGTGTGCCAGCTTGTATTTAAGCTGGCCACTCTGTATGTAGCATCTGACAGGCTGCGCAAGGAGCCCCGTATCACGGGAACCATAGATGTTAGGATCCCCTTTTGACCAGTGGTAGGGTAGGACTTCAGCTACCTACCCTCCAATTTTTGGGGCCTCTGTGACCCCAGGTCGCCAAATTACGACCCCCGAGGTCGATCGTTTTGTTTTTTATGTTCATGGCAGGTGAGGCTCTGCCTCACCTGCCTCCCCTGACTGCACATCCCTGCCATATACATATTTGGGGTCTCTAGGCCCAATCCAGCAATGACTGCTTTAAATTGTGATACTCAGAGGAGATATTAAAGTGTTACTAAACCCACAACTGTAAAATCAGTCTGTATATGCAGAATAGTATTCTTGTTATACTCACTGTGGAACTTTAGGGGTTAATCCTTTGCATTGTGTAAAAAGACTGTTTTATCCTGTATTCATAGATCCTCCCCCTCCTGCAATGTCTACCTTGGAAAGAACCGGCAAGGTAGCCAACCTCCACCTGCACATGCTCAGTTGTGCCTTTTATGCTGGAGAAAACAGTTATTTGTTCTTACTTGTTCTCAGAGATAGCCAGGTCACATTATAATGGCATTACAGATGTGAGCGTGTATATAGGCTGTAGTGAGAAAATCTCCACCTCCTGAACTCTGAGCACTGAAAAAATTGTGCAGTTTATAATGTAACCGTGGTATGCAGATCATCCAAAAAGGTATATAGTTGCAATATTTTAATGAAAAAATAAGATTTATAAGCTGTGGATACTGTGGGGGGCGGATGAACTATTTTCATATTAATGGGTTTAGTAACACTTTAATATAATTAGCACAAGCAACCTTGTGCTGGGGGTCTCTTGCTATAGTCTGTTTATTAGATGTTATGTGTTTATTAAGTGTGTCTCTCCCATTGTGTACATTACCATTGTTAGTTAAGTTAATTGACTCACCTATTGTTTCTGTCTGTTGGATAACTTGGCTAACTCTTGGAGGTATCTATAATGGGATCAGCCTTGTGTGAGCTCTACCTTGTTATCTAAACCATTGTGTGAGTGGATATGTAGCGCTAAGTGTTAGTGAGATGTGAAAAAAACTCTAAACAATATACACCCGACTGGGTGTGACAGTGAAACAGTAGACAATAATAATCAGTCCACAAGGAAATGAAAATCAATCAACACAACAATAAGATGTGATAGTCCATCATAAGTGGATGTACACAACACAGTAGATATGTCATGAAGTTATGTGGAACATCCCAACAGTATGTCTTCAAGCAAATGGTGTAGCTAGAATTCGCTTACCGGAACTGTTGGACCCGACTGTCAGCAACAGCGGATCAATCAGGCATGGAATGTCAGACCGACTGGTGGACCAAGCTGTCAGCGAAGATCCTGAGGGTATAGGGTGCACCTCACTGGTATCCCGGTGGCATCAACCAAAGATGGATCCAGTATTCCTCAACTGAAGGTTGGTCAGGTGTTAATATCTCTACCATGTGTCTGGCTGGGACGTCCACAGGAATCCACAGGGCATCTGAAGTTAAGGTAAGTAAAAACCCTTTCAAGGGTAAAGGACCAACTAGAGAGACTCAAAAAAATCTTTCATCCATAGAACATGAAAAGAAAGAAAAAACAGGGGCTCCGATGGTGCAGGTCAAAAAAAGTAGGTTTTAATTGATAAAAACCAACATACAGGATAAAAGTGATCACAATTCAATAAAAAAGCAATATGGGGAGCGTTGTACCTGGCCCATTGTGTGATATTTTGGGCAAATATTTGGTTTTATTGTTCATGTGGTGACTGACCTACTTTTGAAGTGTATAAAACCCTGTATTTCTGTTCAATAAACAGTCATTGGGGTGAAAAGGGCTGTATTAGCTATCGGTCTGCTGGCAGAGTTTAGAGGCCAGGAGGCACTGTTTGACGGAAGGTAGCACCCAAACGAGTGTCAAAATGGTTCCACCACAAATAATAATAAAAATTACATTTACATTTTTGAAACCTTTTATTTGTATAATTGTTATTATTAGCATGTGTATCTACACCAAACATTGTATATATGTACAGGGAGAATCCATGTTCTATACAGAAAATCTCCCTAAGCTCAAGTCACATTTTGAACCAACTTACTTATTAGCCTTTCATGGACAATCACTGCATGCATGGCTTCGTGTATTGGACAGTATTGCCTCCATTACCAATGTGCTTTAGAGAAACACAGCCGCAGAAAAATCTGTGCAAATGGATACAGCTCTGCTCAGTTTGTGTTTTGATGATGGTGGTGCTTATGCAAGTCTGGATGTAGGAACTGGTAGGTTCTAAATAACCTGGAACCTTTAGACTGCAGGCCAGTGATCTGGCAGTGCCAGGAGGATGAGCAGCACATTCTGGGAACATTAAAGTTTTAGGATGCAATGTTGACAGAATCGATTGTTCCTACTATAATACCTCTATTGTCACCCAAAAAAGGGCTAACCACAAATCCTTTGGAGGGAACATTGGGGCAAACACAAAAGTAGATAAACTTTATTTAAAAGCACGCATTTACTGAAGTGATTATCTCTTGGCACAAGAAGGTCTACAGAACTGGAATTAGGTGGCCATTCTGCTTGAGTGATTATCCACAATATTGCTTAAACTGCCAGAACGAACAGGTGTTGCTGTTTTTAAGCCAATATCAGTAAAAATAGATTGTAAACCTACACAGTAACTAAGAATAAAGGAAACCCAGGTGACTGTAGCTAAACTGAGACCCACAAACCTGTGATACACATTCGAGCAAGATTTACATCTTGCTTAAACCACAATAGTTCCGTGTAAAGTTCCGCATGTGCGTCTGCATGCAGTTGTTTAAAAACACTTTGTTTAAAAACACATTCAACTGCATCTCGAGTAAATGAGCCCTAACAGCCTAAAAGTATTTCTATAATACTTAAAGCGAACTTCCACCCAAAAGTGGAACTTCTACATATTTGGCTCCTCCCTTCATCCAGTGCCAAATTTGGCACCTTTCGGAGGGAGGGGGGAGCGGATACCTGTCGTTGACAGGTATCCTGTCCCCACTTCTAGGAGTCTGGGCCACGGCCCATTACATCCCAGCTCGGCTCCCTCCTTCTCCCTCCTACTTCCCCAGCCGCCAGGCCAGTAGAAGAGCACAACGGTGCCTCACGCATGTGCAGTAGGGACCCGGCGTGAAGTCATAATGCTACACTGCTGGGTTCCCTTACCCGCAATGGCGGCAGCACCCGACAGCTGATGGAAACATCAACTGCCGTGCCGACATCGCTGGACTCCAGGACAGGTAAGTGTCCGATTATTAAAAGTCAGCAGCTGCAGGATGTGTAGCTGCTGGCTTTTAATTTTTGCAGGGGTGGGCGGAACTCCTCTTTAATTATGATGTACGTACATATGTTTTTTTTTTATATACATGTAGAAACACTTTGCTCAGGTAGCTGTAGAAACTCCATACTTGGACTGGACACACAGTACACTCTGAGAGCAATCACGTGCCAAATGTAACCTTTGTTAGTGAACAATGTCTACTATAGATAACTTCCTAGCTAGCATGTGGAACATTCTGCTTCTCATCTTGTTCTTCTCCAGATTTAAGCAAAATAAAACGCTACCCTTCAGACTGTATCATCTTTTACTACTTACAATCCGTTACCCTAAAAGGCCAGCATACAGGGATACCCTGAACACAAGCTCTAATGACACATCTGTAAACTCTTGAGGCCTTATTCAATAAACAGGGCCAATTTTATGTGCAGAAAATTACGGCAACTCATCAGTATACATACTTGCATACATACTTGTTGGACGTTAGCACAACGAATGAGGATTGAATGCTGTGGGATACCGCAATTAAGAAGCAGCAATTTGCTCTTCCCACTGTTTATTAAGAAAGGCTACTAGTGTACACCACATATCAATAGGATTGTTATCTACTTTTCACAAAAGCTTTTAATTCTTGTTGAGTGGATCCTCTTACTTCAGATTTCAGATGTTATTGCACCATAAACCATATGTTCTACTTTACTAAGTCACACAAACTTAAGATTTGAAGTAGATAAAAGATGCACCCAGACACATTGATAAATGGCACTTCTGGGGTCAAATTACTTTGTATTCAAAATAACATTCAATAATTGCTGAAGAGTCTCTAATCCCTAATGAAGTGGTCGGCTAACATCTCCAACATTTACTGATGGCTGGTGGAGTTGAGATTCCACGGTGCTGCAAGAGAAGAAACATTGCAACGAAAGAATGGCAGAAGGAACAACAAAAACTGGAACTTTGGTTCCATAAGGTTTATTTGGATTAATCATTGTATTCTAACTTAATCTGTAATTTAATCTAGTTTCTTAACCTATACACTGCTTACTTTGCATCTAAATGTTTTACAGCAGTACCCAGTAACTCACTCTTCTTACTCACTTCCTTTTCGTAGTTTATAGACTTCACTTATATGGTTGAGAAAAGTATTGACCAACAACTCTTTAAGTACTTATAAATATTTTAAATCACTTGCTGAAATTTTAAATACCTAATACATTGGTATATCGGGGATCTTAAAGTGTACGTGCATCCTAAAGCCTAACATCAGACAAATATATATAGCGATACCCCCAACTTAAGAGAGCCGCTGGTAATATTTCAGGCCCTGTACACTGCACTGTCAACCCCCGGCAATCTACTCTATCCTCTCGTGGCACAGTTAGTCTAGGGGATGATGAAATCACAATCCCTCTGTAATTCTCTATGACATAATACCACAATAAGGCACACAGTGATGAAGCAGCACAGTAATTGACACAGATAACCAATATACCTAACTATAAGGCTTTTACTGTAACCAAAGGTATGATAAAAGCACAGCATATAATAACACATGCAGAGCCCTGCAATAATGTAACACTTAGCAATACTGTAAGGTGTTCAAGACTGTTAAACAAGAGTATATAGCTATTTACAGCTCGATGCAATAAACCGTATTCAAACAAGCAGAATAGACATATATTGCTATGCAACTCTAACGCTGCCATTTTTCAGCTACTTCCCCTTGTGGGCAGACTGACGCCCAGCAATGTCTACTGTGAGGGGGTTAGCTCGGCAGCGGGTGTGTGTGACCCCCGAGATGGGCTCCCCACACAAAAACAGGCCCAGCAAACGGAGGTTGTGGTTTTCAAAATCAAAAAGGTGCGGTTTATTTTCTATTTACAGTGACAAAACACAGCAAAGCAAAAGAAACATAAACAAAATAAATCCTGGTCAACTTGACCTCTGACTAAACATACAGGTTTCCTAACTAACAACTGGGATCAGCCTAGTGCTGTCCTAGTCCCTAAGTCCCTGGTTTTAAATGTCCAAGCAAATAGCCACACAGGCTTTGTCTCACCGCACAGGGGTTCACTCTCCCTAGACAGTCCACACAGGTCTGGGTCCAGGCATGAGCTAACATCTAATGAAGCTGGGAGTTCTTATAGAGGCCTAAATGAGCTGACAAGCTTCAGCTGGTCTCATCAACTCCCTGTCTGCACGACGCCCAGCACTCTCCCTAGAGGTATGAGTCATCCATGAGCCCACTAGCCTTAGCTGGGCTTATACAACTCTCCACCTAGTTGTATAAGTCGGCGTAAAGCCTGAATCTGGGCGAAATATATCTACCCCCCTGGATGCAACCAGGTGACTTTACCTTCCTGCTGTCACATACCCCCCCTCTTGTTTTAACCTCGGGGTTGGAACACCAGCAATCAGGCATTCATGTACTCGAGACAAAGCATCCACATTCCCCATTTGAACGCCAGGGCGATGCTTTACTGTGAAGTTGAATTCCTGGAGGGCCAGGAACCACCTATTCACTCTTCTATTTGTTTCCTTGTTTTGAGCCATCCACTTTAACGGAGCGTGATCCGTAACCATGTCAAAGTGCCTACCTAGCAGGTAGTACCGAAGGGAATCTAGAGCCCACTTCACCGCTAAACACTCCTTTTCAACGGTGGCGTAATTTACCTCATGGGACTTCAACTTCCTGCTGAGGTAAATGACTGGGTGCTCTTCCCCGTTCCAGACCTGGGACAATACTGCTCCTAACCCCACATCTGACGCATCACTTTGTACGACAAAGTCTTTAGAGAAGTCGGGTGAGTACAACACTGGCTGGCTACATAAGGCTTGTTTCAAGAATTGGAATGCTGCCTCAGCCTCGGGGGTCCATTTAATCATGACCGACCCTTTCCCCTTCGTCAGGTTGGTTAGGGGCACAGCCTTAGAAGCAAAGTGGGGAATGAATCGCCGATAATACCCAGCGATTCCCAGAAAGGCTCGTACCTGCTTCTTGCTGTTGGGACGTGGCCAACTCTGGATGGCCTCGACTTTGTTGAGTTGGGGTTTTATTACTCCCCTCCCAATGGTGTACCCAAGATATTTGGCCTCCTCCTGCCCAATGGTACACTTCTTGGGGTTAGCCGTAAACCCCGCTTCCCGAACAGAGTCCAGGACTGCTTGCACTTTTGGCAGATGTGAGGCCCAATCTGTGCTATGGACAATTATGTCATCCAGGTAAGCCGCAGCATACTTCCGATGGGGCCTCAGCATCTGGTCCATTTTCCGCTGGAATGTGGCCGGCGCATTCTGTAACCCGAACGGCATTCTTTTGTATTGGAACGCCCCGTCTGGGGTTACAAATGCGGTTTTCTCTTTGGCCGACTTGGCCAGGGGGATTTGCCAATACCCTTTTGTGAGGTCAAGAGTCGTCATGTATCGGGCTGTTCCCAGCCGGTCGATCAACTCATCTATACGTGGCATGGGGTAGGTGTCAAATTTTGTAACTTTGTTCAACTGACGAAAATCGTTACAAAATCGCCAGCTCCCATCCGGTTTAGGCACCAACACAATGGGACTAGACCAATCACTTTGGGACTCCTCTATCACCCCTAAGTTCAGCATTTTCTGTACTTCCTCCCGTATTGCCTCCCGTCGGGCCTCTGGGATCCGATAGGGTTTTAACTTCACCCTTTCACCGGGCGGGGTAATGATGTCATGCTCTACCCCAGATGTTTGTCCCGGCAGCTCAGAGAATACCTCCTTGTTGCGAAGCACAAACTCCTTAACCTCCTGTTGTTGGGGTTGTGACAAGGTGGCTGCTATTCCAACCTCAGGAATCACGCAACCAGTTTGAGCTGGTGACCAAGTGTCTGCGACTAGGGACTCTCTATCCCTCCAGGCTTTCAACAGATTAACGTGATAGATCTGTTCGGGCTTTCGCCTTCCTGGTTGTCTGACCTTGTAATTCACTTCGCTCACTTTTTCCATTATCTCGTAGGGGCCTTGCCATTTGGCAAGGAATTTACTTTCAACCGTAGGGACAAGTACCAGTATCCTATCCCCCGGGGAAAAGGTACGGGTCTTGGCTCCACGGTTGTACACTCTCTGCTGTGCTAACTGCGCTTGGGCCAAATGTTCCTTCACGATGGGCATTACCTGTGCAATTCGGTCTTGCATCAGGGCGACATGCTCAATCACACTCCTGTGGGGAGAACTCTCACTTTCCCAAGTTTCCTTGGCAATATCCAACAGCCCTCTTGGGTGTCTCCCATACAGTAACTCAAAGGGGGAGAATCCCGTAGAGGATTGGGGCACCTCCCTAATAGCAAACATCAGATAAGGAAGTAGACAGTCCCAATCCTTTCCATCTCTATCCACCACTTTCTTCAACATTTGTTTTAGGGTTTTGTTGAACCTTTCAACCAGCCCATCGGTTTGGGGGTGATACACAGATGTACGTAATTGCGTCACTTTGAACAATTTACACAGCTCCTTCATAACCCGGGACATAAAGGGTGTACCTTGGTCCGTAAGCAGTTCTTTACAAATACCCACCCGGCTAAACACAAGAGATAGCTCTTTGGCTATGGTTTTGGCCGAGGTATTTCGGAGAGGGATCGCTTCTGGATAACGGGTGGCATAGTCCATTATAACTAATATGTACTGGTGCCCCCTAGCGGACTTGATTATAGGACCTACCAAATCCATGGCGATCCTCTCAAACGGGACCTCAATGATGGGTAGAGGGACCAGCGGGCTACGGAAATGTGGCATCGGGGCCGACCTCTGACACACAGGGCAGGAGGAACAATAATTTTCTATGTCCTTCATCACCCCCGGCCAATAGAATCTCTGTAATACCCTCTCTCGGGTTTTCTCTGTCCCCAGATGACCTCCAAGAATGTGCCCATGGGCCAACTCCAACACCAACTTCCTGTAAGGTTTGGGCACCACAAGCTGCTCAACGGTTTCTTCTGCCCTTTTTGCCACCCGATACAGTAGGTCCTTCTCTACGCTGAAGTATGGGTAAGTGCAGGTATTATCTGGGTTCACTAACTCGCCATCTATTTCCACTACGTTTTCCCGTGCCTTTATTAGGGCGGGGTCTTTTAACTGTTCTGTGGCAAAATTTTCCCTGTGAACCTCCAGATCAGAAAACTCCACAGACGGTAGGTTTTCGTCTGAGGAGGTGGGCTCCTCTCCAGTTTCTTGAGTCTCCCCTGCCAATACTGATAAGGGAAATTCCGGAGAGTCCTCACCACTCTCAGGGGAGTTCTGGCTATCACATTCCTGGTACATAGGGGCACCAGTGGGGGGCTCAGGATCATCCCACAGTTCCCAGAACTTCGGAAAATCCCTTCCCACAATGGCGTCATGCGGTAACTGAGATACTAAGCCCACTGGATGAGAGAGGGTACCTTTGGGGGTCTCGAAACACACTGTAGTCACTGGATACTCTCGGGTGTCCCCATGCACACAAATAACAGCTACCTTGCTATTCCCAGAGACCTCTGTTTTAACTAACTCAGCCTTTATCAGGGTCACAAGGCTACCTGAATCCAGCAATACCACAACATTTCTACCATTAACACACATTTTGCATAAATGTTTCTCAGTTCCTCGAATGGCAGTGCATGCGACTGTCGCACACAGCGACTGACGTCTGCCCGTCAGAAAGTCACACTGCATGGGTTCCTCCACAACCGGGCAATTGGCTGCAATATGTCCCGCTTGCCGGCAGCGGTAGCAAACGATCCTTCTTGCGGCCTCTTGAGCCGCTGATTTCCCAGGCTGTTCTCGCCAAACTTGGGGTAGAGCTCCCACCCTCTCACTCTCTCCACCCTCACCCCTTGGAATCCTCTTATCCGCCCCTGGGGATGGTCTGGTCTTAGGGTGGAAAGTCCGAGTGTCTCTGGAAGAGGCCGTCAGGTTCTCTGTAGCCAAGTATTTCTCCACACGATCCACAAGACCATCGGCCGTCTCTGGGTCTCCATGGCTTACCCACTTTTGGATGGCAGTAGGAAGAGCTCTCAAAAACCGATCCATTACAACACGTTCCACAATCTTTGGTGCGGACAAAGTCTCTGGCTGTAGCCACTTTCTGCTCAGGTGAATGAGATCATACATTTGAGACCTGGGGGGTTTTCCAAGCTGGAAAGTCCAGTTATGCACACGCTGAGCCCGGACAGCCTGGGTGACACCCAGCCTTGCCAATATTTCAGCTTTTAGCATCACATAGTCTTTTGCTTGGTTAGGCTCTAGGTCATAGTAAGCTTTCTGCGATTCACCAGTTAACAGAGGAGCCACCAGTCCAGCCCACTGCTCCTCAGGCCACTTTTCTCTTTCAGCGGTCCTTTCAAATGTGGTCAAAAATACCTCTGGATCATCCTCTCCAGTCATTTTTGTCAATAAACGACTCACCCCAAAGGACGCGGTATTAGTGGGACGGCTTTCCTCACTGGTCTGCGGACGTTGCTGCATTGCTGCTTCCATCTGTTGTTGTAGTCTCTGCTCTTGCTTCTGCAACAGGTCTATGAAGCGGGCCTCAGATTGCTGCTGGGCTTGTTGCTGAGCCTCCAGACTCTGTTGCAAAGTTGCGTTTGTCTGCTGCTGGGCTGCAAGGCTCTGTTGATGAGCTTGCTGCTGGGCTGCAAAGTTCTGTTGTTGAGCTGCAAGGCTCTTTTGCAAACCTGCATTTGTCTGCTGTTGATTGGCATTTGCTAGAGCCAGCTGCTTCAGTATCTCCTCCATGCTGGCTTAAAAAAAAACTGCCACTGGTTCTCCACCAACTGTGAGGGGGTTAGCTCGGCAGCGGGTGTGTGTGACCCCCGAGATGGGCTCCCCACACAAAAACAGGCCCAGCAAACGGAGGTTGTGGTTTTCAAAATCAAAAAGGTGCGGTTTATTTTCTATTTACAGTGACAAAACACAGCAAAGCAAAAGAAACATAAACAAAATAAATCCTGGTCAACTTGACCTCTGACTAAACATACAGGTTTCCTAACTAACAACTGGGATCAGCCTAGTGCTGTCCTAGTCCCTAAGTCCCTGGTTTTAAATGTCCAAGCAAATAGCCACACAGGCTTTGTCTCACCGCACAGGGGTTCACTCTCCCTAGACAGTCCACACAGGTCTGGGTCCAGGCATGAGCTAACATCTAATGAAGCTGGGAGTTCTTATAGAGGCCTAAATGAGCTGACAAGCTTCAGCTGGTCTCATCAACTCCCTGTCTGCACGACGCCCAGCACTCTCCCTAGAGGTATGAGTCATCCATGAGCCCACTAGCCTTAGCTGGGCTTATACAACTCTCCACCTAGTTGTATAAGTCGGCGTAAAGCCTGAATCTGGGCGAAATATATCTACCCCCCTGGATGCAACCAGGTGACTTTACCTTCCTGCTGTCACACTACCTATGCAGTCAGGCCTGACTAAACTAAATGAAAGTTCTGTAAAGGAATCTTCGCTAGCAAAACTCGGTGGTGCACTTGATGAACAAACGTTGTAATCCAACAGGGTAGTAGAGATACAGTATTTTGTCTGTGAGCAAGTGCTCTGTCACCAACCGGACCAGTCCAAGTCCGTCTCCTCCGCCGATACGTCTAGGCACATGGATCCATCGACATCCGGGTCTTCGGTCCTCCTGGTACAGCACAGCAAGGATGAAAAGATGTCCCTCAGGTTCTGCTAGGCTGGTGGAGGGCTCTTTGGAAATGTGCAAGGCCCAGGCTTCAGGCCCTGCACCAGCAGCAGGTTCACACAGGGATCCTCTTGCAAGCAGGGCGGTGTTCCAAAGAGAAAGAATGGGCTCCGCCTCTCCCTTATAAACCCCACCCCAGGAGTCTCTGTGCGAAGCAAAGCACCCTGGATGTCACATTGTCTGCTGGGTAACGTAGTCTCTGAGGGATTAAAGGGGAATACCCCGCTACACATAAAAGACACAAAATAATGCAGCTCTGTATTCATTACAGAGCTGCATTATTTTGTGTCTTTTATATTTTTTTTTATTAATGTAAGCAGTGTAAGTACCTGAATTTGAACTGATAATTAGGAACACAATAATAGTAAGAGAAAGCAGAGTAACAGAGAAATTAGCTCATCAGTCTGCTGCTTCTCCTTTACTGCAATAATTTTCCATATACAGTATATTCGATCTGTGCATCTAGCAGTATACCTATTCTGTATCAATATTATTTGGATAACGTTATATGTTAGATCATGCTGCAAGTATTATGAGCGAGACCTTCTGAGCTGTCTTCATGGTTGGTGGAGATGTCAGCCCTAAAAAGGGGCAAGGCTCAGAGTCTAAGGAGCCACCTAGTGTTCATCAGTGCACTTACAAGTGCAATGGGCTTTGTTGTGGGACAACTTCCAGGTTACAGCCTTCGGACACACCCGTGCAGCTGACCAGGGAAAGACCCAGAAGGAAGTGCCAAATTGATAAGAAATCTCTTAAATAAGACCTACCGTGACAGGAAATCTTGCAAAAATAATCAAAATAAGAAACAGCTGCACCTCACGTGGGCTCCATGTAAAGTTTATTGGAATATTAAAATATCCAAAATGACACCAGAGGACACCAGCAGTGGTCAATGTAGATGCATTTCACACAACAGAAATGTGCTTAATCAAGGAAATCTTGAGGACACCAGAACTCAGGGACAGTGGACTTGAAGACAGTAGAGGACCATAGGCGTGCGCACAGGGTGTGCCAGGTGTGCCTGGGCACACCCTAATCACCCCATGTGCCACACATTCCCCCTATTTTCAAACATAAAAAAAAAAAAATGAAACAAATAAAATTGTAAAAAAAGAATACAAATAATAAAAAAAATTAAAAAAAAACTACTGACACCATCCACTACCCTTCTGACGCCAATTCCTACCCTACTGACACAATCCACTGCTCTAATGACACCGTCAGTATATATACACATACACACGAAAATGTTGTTGAGCTTTGGGGTGCACACCCTAATGCAATGGGCTGTGCACACCTATGTAGAGGACACAGGGTTCATTGAAGGTACAGAGTGCAGGGGTTATTGGAGATGGTAGGGTGACAGAAGTGTAGAGGGGTCAATGGGACCACTGAGATTCTAGGATCAGAGGGTTGAGAGTCTCTTTCAAAACTGGGGTACCAGGAACACAGGAGTGGGGGAATAACAGAATCACTTGAAGCACTGAGATACAAGGATCAAAATAGGTACTGGGGTCAGAGGAACTCAGGGGCACAGGAACTAGGAACCCAGAGTCACTCAGAAACCAGGAAATCAGGGTCACTCTGAAACACTGGAACAGGGGCCTGAAGCGAGCACAGTTAAAATAAAGTAGTAGATTGGAAGGCTGGTCAGGAAGTGGCCATGAAGCAAGCTAGGTCAATAAGCTAGTGTGATTTGGTGACACCTATAATTACCAATCCTGTGCTGCAAGCAGGTATGACCAGACCAAAAATAAAAAAAATACAAATGACAAAACAGCCCTGCATGTTTGTGTAACTACAAATGACAGAATAGCCTTGCTACAAGTACCAGATCAGCTGCATAGTTAATCTGTGATGGCAGGTCAGTTATCACTGTTTGGTACCAGCATAGCCTTTCTTTTCTTTGATGTTGATTTTTTCCCCATATAGCTCAGCACACAGATCACACATATCTTGCACATGTGAAAACAGAACTACCATTGTCCACATGCCTTAAAAAAATCATAAAAAGTAGAAAAAGTTCCCTAAAAATGTGAAGAGAAAGGTGCTTGTGCTTTGACACCAAAGTCGATCCTCTTAGTACTATTCCACCACATGCTCATGTGATATCATCCTCACTCTCCAGATTCCAATGACCCCCTTACTGTACAACAAGAGGAGTCAATAACACTTTTTAGGTCACTATGGGGGACCTATTCAGAGCTCTAGATCGACATCTAGATGTTGTTCCCTCCTTGGTGTTGCTCTGGTCCTTATCCTCATCATTCAATGGGCGGGAACAGTTTATAAAATAAGAAAGCAGAGGCGTCCTCTCATAGTGAAAAACCTTTGTTTATTAAAAAGTCTGATTTAGGTCCCACACTTGGCTTTTACTGCCGATCACTCTGATTGTCAAAAAACATTTGCATTACACCACAGATAAAGTGGTAAGTAGCCACAAAACTGCTTATATGACGTTTAACCACTTGCTTACTGGGCACTTAAACCCCCCTCCTGCCCAGACCAATTTTCAGCTTTCAGCGCTCTCTTTCTTTCAATGACAATTGCTCAGTCATACAACACTGAACCCAAATGAAATTTTTTTCATTTTTTTCCCACAAATAGAGCTTTCTATGGTATTAGATCACCTCTGCGGTTTTTATTTTTTGTTCAAAAAATTTAAAAAGACCGAAATTAAAAAAAAAGAAATACAAAACCGTTTTATATTTTGTTATAAAATTTTGCAAACCGGTAATTTTTCTCCTTCATTTATGTACGCTGATGAGGCTGCACTGATGGGCACGATAGGCTGCTCTGATGAGCACTGATGGGCTGCACCGATGGGCTGCACTGATGGGCACCAATAAGGCGCCACTGGTGGGCACTGATAGGTAGCACTGGTGGGCACTGATAGGCAGCACTGGTGGGCACTGAGAGGTGGCATTGGTGGGCACTGAAAGGTGACACTGAGAGGTGTCACTGATGGGTGGCACTGAAGGGCATTGATAGGTGGCACTGGTGGGCACTGAGAATGGGCACTAATAGGTGGCACTGATAGGTGGCAGTGATAGGCACTGATAGGTGGCAGTGATGGGCACTGATGGATGGCAATGATGGGCACTGATCAGCACTGGTAGGTGAGACTGATAGGCAGCACTGCTAGGTGGCACTGATGAGGCCCTGATTGGCACCACTGGTGGGCATTGATAGGTGACACTCGTAGGCATTGATATGTGGCACTGTTTTGCACTGGTGGTCACTGTGGGCACTGGCAGGGGGCACTGGCAGGGGACACTAGCAGGGGGCACTGGCAGGTGGTACTGGTGGGCACTGATGAGGCGGATGTGCCTCTTCCACTGGGGACTGATGTTCCTTACACAAAAGCCGGTCATCTGCTTTTTTTTCTTCTCATGCTGTCAGCGTGCGGAGAATTTTTTTTATTACCGAGCTTTCTTTACATCACATGATCAGCTGTCATTGGCTGACAGCTGATCACGTGGTAAGGGGCCCTTACTCGGATCTGTGATCACCCGAGTCTCAGTGACTCGGTGATCACAGCACGTGACGCGCTCCCTGCAGGGGGCGCGTGCAAAGGGGAGGACGTCTATTGACGGCCTCCCGGAAATTCAGGTCCGCGCTGTAGCCGTCATTCGGCTATAGCGCGGACGCCTAGTGGTTAATAAAATTGACTTTTTATGAAATTGATTGCTTCCTGAAAATCATCTTCTTCTATTGGGATGCCTCTGCTTCCTGATTGGCATATTTTTCTTTGTTTTGCCACAGGAGCCACTGCCAATCAATAACTGGAAACAACCCCTTGTAAGCAAGCATGTCTGTGACATTGGTAGCCCATTACAGAACAGGGAAAGGACACTGGGCATGGGAGAAAGTATATCCTATATCCTATAAATAGTGTTGTCACCCTAATCCAAGGAATATAATTAAAATGTTAAAATCACTATTTTATTAGCAATGAAAAGCAGTTATAAAAAAAAAAATAGAAAGCATGTTATGTAAATTACAAATTTTTATTAATTTATGATTTGGGTTTTTAAACACTTTAATGTTATGGTGCAATGCTAAATTTACTCTGTAACCATTTGCTACAAGAGCATTTTACAAGCACAGAATAGTGTTGAGGGATAATCCTGCTATAGAGCTATGGATTTAAAGGATAAGTTCACCTCTACAAAAAAAAAAATGTAAATTTTTTGCATGTAAAAAAATATGCATTTTTATTTTTTGTAATGGACCTGTAAAGCATTGCACCCACGATCAGCAGATCGTAGGTATAATGCCACAGTCCTGCAGACTGTCTGTGTATCTGTCTGCCCATACCTCCGATACGGCCAGACAGTAACACTGTAAGAGGAAACATCAATGAACTACCAGAGTGCTCAACAGCGCCGTGGTAGTTCATTGACAACCACAAGCAGACAGCCACAAAGGCTGCTGCCTGCCGGACCTTGTAGTTTTCCCATTCGCAGAACATTGATGCTTTTGTTGCATATTTGTTGCATATTGTGACAGCTAGCAGGGGGGAGAAGATCCTCCGCTAGCTGCCAGAATGAGGGATCGAGGGGAACTGGGGCTGGTGCATCTGTAACATGTTACAAGTTACACCCTGAAAATGGGTGTAACATGTAACATGTTACAAAAGGTGAACTTATCCTTTAGGCCTCATGCACACTGGACATGACTGCTGAGGCGCAATGAGCCCAGGTACCATTAACTGTAACATAAATGTATTATCAACCTTCCCCCTTGCCCCCTCACCCTATTAAATAAAATGCTTACAACCATTAGGTTAGAAAGGGCAAGGCCACAGCTTTATTGATTCCAAACATAACATGTGAACAATATTTCAACAAGTGCCAGTCACAGTTGTACTGTGAGCACACAATACCAAAGGGGTGTGGGAGGGGCCTGTCCTTACCATAAGTGCTGGACAGGCCGCCTACTTCCGATATCCATCAAGGGCATGGCCCATTACCGCCATTTTATGCTGGCAAGGTCAAGAAAAACCGCAGCAAGCTGTGACATACCACCGAAAGAAGGGGCAGGAGGGTGGACAGCTCTTCCCAGCACGTCTTCCGAAAGGACCCCAGAATTCCCTGGGGCAAACCTTTACCCGAGCTCAGGCTCAACCCATCCCCCACATTGACCAATCCTTTGGTGACCAACGCCTTGTCCTGCACCTGGCCATGCCCCCATCAGTCAAGGCTCTCTTTCCCTAGGGGGGTCAAGAGGCCTTCATTTTTGGACGTTTTTACAGCTGCTGTTTCTTAGATTCAGACTTTTTTTCTACAGTCAATAAACTCCCCATCATGTTATCCTATGTGTCAATGCACACATAGGCTGTTATCAACTGTTTTTGGCTGGGGCGTTTTTTGGCTGTAAAAAAAAACTGAAAACTATTGGGTTCTGAGAGGAGTTTTTCAGCTGTAAAAACATTCTAACGTCCAAAAACGCTGGCAAACGCAGATAAACGCTCAAAAATGTGGCTCACCAGCGTTTTTTAACGTTTTTGGTCCAGTGTGCATGAGGCCTCAATATGAACATACTATACATGAAAAAGCAGGCCCAACTAAACTACGCCAATTATTCATAAAAAAAAATAAAAAAAATCAGTGTAATAAACAAAAATTCATAAAAATCAATTCACAAAAAATATAAGTAATAAAAGTCCATTGACAATCCTTCTAAAAATCCTCCAACCACTGTGCATTGAGATACAAAATGCTTGAATCTCCTTCCATTAGTGCTCCACCACAGTGTGTATAAAACGCGACACGCCTTGGATATTTAGGGATACCACCCGGTACCAATCCTCAGATCACAGTTCTAATGATCCACGTATACTGCCATATACAATGACACCAACTACTAGCTCCTCCAAATTTCCTTATCTCATTTAAACCATCGGGACCCAGAAGAAAGTATGATACTCCAGGATAGTGTAATATTGTTTATTTAGAATAAATGAGTATAAAAACAGATGTACACTTACATTGTGGGGTGCTGCCATTAGTGTGCACTGCTGGCTGCTCTGTCCTAACCGGCGTGCGTTCCAACAACAGGAAGTGATCCTCGAGACCCAACAGGAAATGACGCCAACGCCATTGACATCAAGCACAGCAGTTGGAGGATTTTAAGAAGGACTATCAGTGGACTTTTATTACTTATACTTTTTGTGAATAGATTTTTATAAATTTATGTTTATAACACAGATTTTTAAAATTTTTTATGAATAACTGCAGTGGTATAGAAGCTCCTGACTTTTCATATATAGTATTGTTTAAAGGTGGGATATCCATTCAAAGGGGTAGAGGCACACATTTAATCACATTGACTTGCTTATGTTTTGCACAAAGTTGGCACCGTATTTATTATTATTTTTTAAAACTTTAATATGAACATGCCAAAAGAATAGGTTTTTCACTGATGATCAGGTATCAGGAACTTAAAGTGGTTGTAAACCCACTTTGACAACAAACACCTACAGGTAAGCCTAGATTAAGGCTTACCTGTAGGTGTTTGCAATATCTCCTAAACCTACATGGTTTAGGAGATATTTGTCATTAAGAATGCACCGTTGTCTACGGCGCATGCGCGCCGTAGATAACGGCGCAGGCTCACTGAGAGCTTCCATTCATAAATCCGGCAATGACGGATTTGACGGCTCCCGCGCACATGCGCGGGAGTGATGTCATCGCCGCTCTGGCCAATCACAGCGCCGGAGCGGCGAAAACAGGAACTAGCGACGAGGGGACATGGCGGCGGCGGTGGACGGGACCGAGGCAACTTCGGAGGCTTCGATCTCAGGTAAGTGACACATAATGAGCTAGTATGCTGTGCATACTAGCTCATTATGCCTTTCTCTTGCAGGTTATTTAAAAATATATATATATATATATACACAAGGGTTTACTTCCTCTTTAGTAAGAAAATAAAGTCCTGCTAGATGACGTCAAGCTGGCCCCTTTTGCAGGTTTAGCTATGTAAAACATTAAACTAAGTTCCTATACTGTTTAAAATCTAGTAATACACTGTCTCACCCTGCTCTGCACATGCACAGTTGCTCTCCATTTTTGGCATTGTGACCGAATATTAGAGCCATTAAAGGCTGATCTGCCGACAGCCTAAATATGCTCAGGGGCTCTGGGCTTCAGAAAAATGGCAACTTCCGGCAAAAAGAAACAGACAGGGGCAATGCTGGAGGCAATTTACAGCACTCACTAGTTTTGGTACCATAATTATTAATGTGAATGTATGTTCCTTGTTAATCACTTCAGATCTGCGCTATACCTGAAAGACGGCTGCAGCGTGGACCTGAACTGCCGAGAGGCCGTCCCTGGACGTCCTCTTGTTTACTTCCACAATGCGCGCCCTCGGCAGTGCGCATCGCGGAAGAGCTGTGCCTGCTGTGTCACGCGGGTGCTGATGCGTGTGCCTGGCGGCCGCGATGTCCACCAGGTACCCACGATCGGCTGTCACAGAGCCAGGGACGTGGATCTCTGTGTGTAAACACAGAGATCCACGTCCTGTTAGGGAGAGGAGACCGATGGTGTGTCCCTACATAGGGACAACCATCGGTCACCTCCCCCAGTCAGTCCCCTCCCCCCACAGTTAGAACACATCTACGAAACACATTTAACCCCTTCCTCGCCCCCTAGTATTAGCCCCTTCCCTGCCAGTCACATTTATACAGTAATCAATGCATTTTTATAGCACTGTTTGCTGTATAAATGTGAATGGTCCCAAAATAGCGCCAAAAGTGTCCGATGTGTCCGCCATAATGTCGCAGTCCCGATAAAAAACGCTGATCGCCGCCATTACTAGTAAAAAAAAAATATATTAATAAAAATGCCATAAATCTATCCCCTATTTTGTAGACGCTATAACTTTTGCGCAAACAAATCAATAAACGCTTATTGCGATTTTTTTTTACCAAACATATGTAGAAGAATATGTATCGGACTAAACTGAGAAAAAAAAAATGTTTAAATTGGGATATTTATTATAGCAAAAAGTAAAAAATATTGTGGTTTTTTTTTCAATATTGTCATTCTTTTTTTGTTTATAGCGCAAAAAATAAAAAACGCAGAGGTGATCAAATACCACCAAAAGAAAGCTCTATTTGTGGGATAATAATGATAAAAATGCCATTTGGGTACAGTGTTGTATGACCGCGCAATTGTCATTCAAAGTGCGTCAGCGCTGAAAGCTGAAAATTGGTCTGGGCAGGAAGGGGGTTTTAGTGCCCAGTAAGCAAGTGGTTAAAGCACATTATTTTTTTTTTAAGTTCTTATGGGTAAAGTTCCGCTTTAAAACAATTTTTTTACATAGTATTAATCTACTCAACATTGTGCTCCTGGTTCACTTGTGACTGTACTCGCATCTGAGGCACTGACTAAACATTTGAGAACTTCAAAAAAGATGCATGCCAGAGGAATGGAGAGAAAGGTCATTCCCTGAGGATCCCAACATCAGGAAAGCTTTCCTTCACAGTGCCCACAAGATACAATAAAGAGGGGAACATTTCAAAAGCCTGCCTTTAACGGTTACATTTATAATGATAGCTAAAAGCAAATGGTCTGGTCTTTCAAGCAGCAGAAATATCAATCACGAGAGAAGGGTCTTACTGGCTGTTCAAGAAACTGTATTTTAAAGTTAAGTCATATTTACTAAAGACAAAGGAAGCCCAAGTAGAAAATCTATATAAAAAGATGGAGCCAGTAAAGCCAAATGCTGTGTCATCCATTCTAAATCAAATGTCCTGTTGAGCTGGTTGACATGGCATAACACAACACGTCTCTTTGGATTTGCCTGCTGAGAACACACTTCTGTAAACCTGGTGATTTTATAAATGCTAACAGCGATTCTTGAATTGGAAGGTCTCTGGATTGCTTGATAGGTGTAGGACTGGATGCATAGTTACATCTTTAGGTATACTGTATGTACCACCTCCATTTGATAATAGTTGTGTCATTTATCTGTAGCGATACCCCCAACTTAAGAGAGCCGCTGATATTGTTTTGGGCCCTGTACACAGCACTGCCAACCCCAGGCAATCTACTCGACCCTCCCCTGGCACAGCTAGTCTAGGGAATGATAGACTGGTAATGTCTCTGTGATCATCTATGACACAGTCCCACAATAAAGCAAACAGTGATAAAGTACAGTAATTGACACTGATACCGGAGTACTTAACTATAGCAACTTTACTTTGGTATAAAAGTTAGGTAGAAGTACAGTACATAATAACACATGCAGAGCCCTGCAATATTAGCGACACTTAGCAATACTGTAAGGAAATAACTAGCACAACACGCTGCAGCTATCCTTCTCGTGAACAATATGGCGCCCAATAATGTCCTACGCTACCCAGTCAGGCCTGACTTAAAGTAAGGTACAGTCTTAGGGTGAAGAATCTTCGCATGCAAGGAAATCGGTGGTGCACATCAGGAACAACAATTTGTAATCCAACAGGACTGTATCTCAGCAAAGTAACAACTCCCAGGAGACTATCAAACTCAGTTCTGGAAATAGTCTCCTGCTTGGATAGTTGGTATAGCACTAAGGGCCAAAGCAGTCAGTAGGCCTAAATAAAGTACTTGGCTATAACTTTGAGCAAGTGCTCTCTCACCACACCAGACTTAGTCCCCGTCCGTAACTTCCACCGCTGTGTATCCGCACACAGGGTCTGCGATAGTCGGATCTTCGGTCCTCCTGATGTCAGTGAGAAACAAATGGAGATCAGGTGCCACACAGGCTCCACAGTAGAGCGGAAGGCTCTTTGGAAGTGCGCAAGGCCCAGGCTTCAGGCCTTGCACCAGCAGCGAATCCGCACAGGGAATCCTCTTGCTAGAAGCGCGGTGTCCCAAAGAGGCCGAGCTCCGCCCCTGCTTCACCTTTATAGCCCACCCCATGAGTCTCTGTGGTTGGCAATGCACCTTGGGTGCTAAACGGGGTTCTGGGTATTTTAGTCCTGAGGCCTTAAAGGAGACCCCGCTACATATCTATTTCTTGATCTCTCCTGAAACATGGTCTTCCCAAATTGAAAATTCTGTACGACTACAGCTGCATGGTAGGGTATATTTTCTTTGTGTGTTTTCTGTGAAAAATTGCATATTTATATTACTATAATTGCACTTTTGCCTTTTTTTTACAACTTCATTAATGTTTTATTCAGACTTGTCAGGTATTTCAGGTTAACGAACTTGTGTTGCTTCAGATAAAGTACTTTTCAACACTATCTCCACATATAACTGATAAGGTATACCGTATAACATACAGGTCCTTCTCAAAAAATTAGCATATTGCGATAAAGTTCATTATTTTCTGTAATGTACTGATAAACATTAGACTTTCATATATTTTAGATTCATTACACACAACTGAAGTAGTTCAAGCCTTTTCTTGTTTTAATATTGATGATTTTGGCATACAGCTCATGAAAAACCAAAAATCCTATCTCAAAAAATTAGCATATCATGAAAAGGTTCTCTAAACGAGCTATTAACCTAATCATCTGAATCAACTAATTAACTCTAAACACCTGCAAAAGATTCATGAGGCTTTTAAAAACTCCCAGCCTGGTTCATTACTCAAAACCGCAATCATGGGTAAGACTGCCGACCTGACTGCTGTCCAGAAGGCCATCATTGACACCCTCAAGCAAGAGGGTAAGACACAGAAAGAAATTTCTGAACGAATAGGCTGTTCCCAGAGTGCTGTATCAAGGCACCTCAGTGGGAAGTCTGTGGGAAGGAAAAAGTGTGGCAGAAAACGCTGCACAACGAGAAGAGGTGACCGGACCCTGAAGAAGATTGTGGAGAAGGACCGATTCCAGACCTTGGAGGACCTGCGGAAGCAGTGGACTGAGTCTGGAGTAGAAACATCCAGAGCCACCGTGAACAGGCGTGTGCAGGAAATGGGCTACAGGTGCCGCATTCCCCAGGTCAAGCCACTTTTGAACCAGAAACAGCGGCAGAAGCGCCTGACCTGGGCTACATAGAAGCAGCACTGGACTGTTGCTCAGTGGTCCAAAGTACATTCGGAAATCAAGGTGCCAGAGTCTGGAGGAAGACTGGGGAGAGGGAAATGCCAAAATGCCTGAAGTCCAGTGTCAAGTACCCACAGTCAGTGATGGTCTGGGGTGCCATGTCAGCTGCTGGTGTTGGTCCACTGTGTTTTATCAAGGGCAGGGTCAATGCAGCTAGCTATCAGGAGATTTTGGAGCACTTCATGCTTCCATCTGCTGAAAAGCTTTATGGAGATGAAGATTTAATTTTTCAGCACGACCTGGCACCTGCTCACAGTGCCAAAACCACTGGTAAATGGTTTACTGACCATGGTATTACTGTGCTCAATTGGCCTGCCAACTCTCCTGACCTGAACCCCATAGAGAATCTGTGGGATATTGGGAAGAGAAAGTTGAGAGACGCAAGACCCAACACTCTGGATGAGCTTAAGGCCGCTATCGAAGCATCCTGGGCCTCCATAACACCTCAGCAGTGCCACAGGCTGGTTGCCTCCATGCCACGCCGCATTGAAGCAGTCATTTCTGCAAAAGGATTCCCGACCAAGTATTGAGTGCATAACTGAACATAATTATTTGAAGGTTGACTTTTTTTGTATTAAAAACACTTTTCTTTTATTGATCGGATGAAATATGCTAATTTTTTGAGATAGGATTTTTGGGTTTTCATGAGCTGTATGCCAAAATCATCAATATTAAAACAAGAAAAGGCTTGAACTACTTCAGTTGTGTGTAATGAATCTAAAATATATGAAAGTCTAATATTTATCAGTACATTACAGAAAATAATGAATTTTATCACAATATGCTAATTTTTTGAGAAGGACCTGTATTCTGTAAAAAGTACATCTCCATCATCGTCCTGTGCAGAATAACTTTTTGAAAATAATGCTACAGCCTGGATCATCCTCTTAGCTTGTTCATTGGATGAAACATATTAAAGACTAGTAATCTTTGCACTCTGCTGGAGAAAGGTATTTTGTCTGAAACAACGGTATTTCCCTTGGAGACCTGTACCTTTTTCAGTCTAGACTTAATGATAATATTAATGATGCAAAAGATTTTTTTCTCATTAAGGGTTTCTGAATATTTTGAAAAACAATCCATGTTTAACAAGAATGACTGTACAGTGGGGATCGAAAGTTTGGGCACCCAAGGTAAAAATGTGTATTAATGTGCATAACAAAGCCAAGGAAAGATTGAAAAATCTCCAAATGGCATCAAATTACAGATTAGACATTCTTATAATATGTCAAAAAAAGTTAGATTTTATTTCCATCATTTACACTTTCAAAATTACAGAAAACAAAAAAATGGCGTCTGCAAAAGTTTGGGCACCCTGCAGAGTTAATATCTTGTACTGCCCCCTTTGGCAAGTATCACAGCTTGTAAACGCTTTTGTAGCCAGCCAAGAGTCTTTCAATTCTTGTTTGAGGTATCTTTGCCCATTCTTCCTTACAAAAGTCTTCCAGTTCTTTGAGATTTCTGGGCTGTCTGTCACGCACTGCTCTTTTAAGGTCTATCCATAGGTTTTCAATAATGTTGAGGTCAGGAGATTGTGAAGGCCATGGCAAAACCTTCAGTTTACGCCTCTTGATGTAATCCCCCGTGGATTTTGAGGTGTGTTTAGGATCATTATCCATTTGTAGAAGCCATCCTCTCTTTAACTTTAGCTTTTTCACAGATGGCATCAAGTTACCATCCAAAATTTGCTGAAATTTTATTGAATCCATTTTTCCTTTTACTCGTGAAATGTTCCCTGTGCCACTGGCTGCAATACAACCCCAAAGCATGATTGATCCACCCCCATGCTTAACAGTTGGACAGAGGTTCTTTTCATTAAATTCTGTGCCCTTTCTTCTCCAAATGTACCTTTGCTCATTCCGACCAAAAAGTTCTATTTTAACCTCATTGGTCCACAGAACTTGTTTCCAAAATGCCTCAGGCTTGTCTATATGTTCATTTGCAAAGTTCAAACGCTGATTTTTGTGGTGAGGACGTAGAAGAGGTTTTCTTCTGATGACTCTTCCATGAAGACCATATTTGTACAAGTATCTCTTTATAGTGGAATAGTGTACCACAACTCCAGTGTCTGCCAGATCTTTCTGGAGGGATCGTGCAGTCAAACGTGGGTTTTGAATTGCTTTTCTTACAATCCTGCGAGCTGTTCTGTCCGATATTTTTCTTGGTCTTCCAGATCTTGCTTTAACTTCCACTGTTCCTGATGACTGCCATTTCTTAATTACATTCCGAACAGAGGATATTGACATCTGAAAACGCTTTGCTATCTTCTTATAGCCTTCTCCAGCTTTGTGAGCGTCAACTATTTTCAGTTTCAGTTTTCTAGACAACTGCTTAGAAGAACCCATGGTGCTGATTGTTGGGGCAAGGTCAGATGAGTCTGGCCATTTAAAACCTTTGAGATTGACATCACCTGGTCTTCCCAGACGATGATTGAGAACAATCCATGACACTGGCAGGTCTCAACTTTGCAAAGGGGGCAGTGCATGCTATAAATTCTGCAGGGTGCCCAAACTTTTGCAGATGCCATTTTTTTGTTTGCTGTCATTTTTAAAGTGTAAATGATGGAAATAAAATCTAACTTTTTTTGACATATTATAAGAATGTCTAATCTGTAATTTGATGCCATTTGGAGATTTTTCCATCTTTCCTTGGCTTCGTTATGCACATTAATACACATTTTTACCTGGGGTGCCCAAACTTTCGATCCCCACTGTATATTGAAATCATTTATACCTATAGCTAGCCTGTGTAATGGCAGTTCCTGGATCTCAAATGACAACAAGGTCTCTTTTTAGATGAATGCTTTTTTTTTTTTGAGAGTCTTTGAAATTTTCAACAATATGTTCAATATCCTAGATCTACTGTAGCAATCCAACAGAGTATCATTCTTTACCTTATAGAAAGACCTAAAAGAAATGAGGAGCTTATTTTTTTTTTAATTACCATTATATACTGCCGGGGTCGGAAACCCATAGATCACAATCTGCCTGTTGATTGCGGGAAGCCAACACATAGATCACAATCAGGGCTGTGCTAATGCTACCCCCCCCCCCCCTCCAACCTGCGCCACTCTCCTTTTACTAGCAGAGCGGAGTGAGAGGCAAAACAGTGCTGGGTGGAGGGCGGGAGCACGGCAGCTGCTTTAGTTACATTTGTGACTACAACGGAGGAGTGTGCACCCCCTAAAGTGGGACTTGTACCCCATTTGGGTTTTCTGCAGCTTGTTAATGTTCTGGCATTAAAATTATGAGGTTTGCTCTATAATAATACTGTACTACAAGCTCCTGAAGACGCAGTGGTGTTCCCCGCCAAACATGTTGACCATCCAATATACAGATGGTACTGTATATGTTCTGGTTGATAACTGTCATCTTCTACTGATCATCCCATTTGTAACTTTGTAGAGCTGAATTTGCAAAAGATAGTTTTCCAATCTATAACATTTAGATGTTTTGTGTGTTTTAAAGATTTGTTTAATAAATTAAATTTTATATATCTGCCTTGGTTATGTTTAGCCTTTGTACGGTACCATAAAAGTCCAAAAAAGCCTCAAACCATTTTTTTTTTACATTCGATAGGACAGTGTTTCTCAACTCCAGTCCTCGAGGCGCCCCAACAGGTCATGTTTTCAGGATTTCCCTCAGCTGTGGCAATTACTAAGGCAGTGAAACTGATCAAATTAACTGTGCAAAATGATGGAAATCCTGACCTGTTGGGGCGCCTTGAGGACTGGAGTTGAGAAACACTGCGATAGGAGGTAGGCACCACTTTTTTATGTGTTTCTATATCTGGCACCCTCTTTTTCCTAAAGCTGCTTTAGTTAACCTTTGCAAGTTAAGTAACAGATGATTGATTGTTAACCACTTGCCGACCGCCTAACGACGATATACATCGTCAGAATGGCTCAGCTGGGCAAAGCAATGTACCTGTACGTTGCTTTGAAAATCCTGCCGTGCGGGCGTGCCCAGCCCGAGCTCTGTGACCGTGCCCGCGGGACCCACAGACTCGATGTCCACCGGTGTCCCGCAATCGTGTCACAGAGCTGCAGAACAGGGAGATCCCTATGTAAACAAGGCATTTCTCTGTTCTGCCTAGTGACAGGACACTGATCTACTGCTCCCTGTCATCGGGAGCAGTGATCACTGTCGTGTCACTCATAGCCCAGCCCCCCCCACAGTTAGAATCACTCCCTAGGACACACTTAACCCCTTCCTCGCCCCCTAGTGGTTAACCCCTTCCCTGCCAGTGTCATTTACACAGTAATCAGTGCATTTTTATAGCACTGATCGCTGTATAAATGACAATGGTCCCAAAATAGCATCAAAAGTGTCCGATGTGTCCGCCATAATGTCGCAGTCACAATAAAAATCACAGATTGCCGGCATTATTAGTAAAAAAAAAACTAATAATAAAAATGCCATAAAACTATCCCCTATTTTGTAGACGCTATAACTGTTGCGCAAACCAATCAATATACGCTTATTGCGATTTTTTTTACCAAAAATATTTAGAAGAATACATATCTGCCTAAACTGTAAAAAAAATTGTTTTTATATATATTTTGGGGATATTTATTATAGCAAAAAGTAAAAAATATTGCTTTTTTTTCAAAATTGTCACAGTTTTTTTGTTTATAGCGCAAAAAATAAAAACCGCAGAGGTGATCAAATACCACCAAAAGAAAGCTCTATTTGTGGGAAATAAAGGACGTCAATTTTGTTTGGGTACCACGTTTCACGACCGCACAATTGTCAGTTAAAGCAACGCAGTGCCGAATCGCAAAAAGTGCTCTGGTCAGGAAGGGGGTAAATTCTTCCGGGGCTCAAGTGCTCTGATGTACAGTTGCTCTAAGGTAGGAGGGAGCACACACAACGGCTGTGTGTTGTAAACACTTCTTTGGGAGGGAGGGGCAGAGGGAACAGCAGAAGGCACTACCCTGTGTGTGGGGGGGGCAGAGGGGCAGAGAACACTACAGTGGGGGGACATAGTATATTACTGGGGTGGGGGGGTGATGTGAAAGGAGGCAGAGGACACCTCTGTGGGGGGGGTCAGAGAAAAGTAGGGGGGGTGATGGGCAGAATACGCTACTGTGACACACTATGTGTTTTTATCCCCCCCGGTTTTTTATTTCCTCCATATTGTCCAGGTAGATCTCAACCTCTGAAAGGTTGCCTAACTCTGATATACTGCAATTAGCAATGATATGCTGCCTCCCATAACAACATTTAAGCTATCAGTATCTTCATGTAGTAGAATACTGACTGGTAGTTTATTGCTGGGGATCATTTTATCCAATTAAAATAAACATAAGAAGATTTTCATGTCAGCAAATGTGGGTGTTAGAACTATAAAGAAAGGACAAACCACCAGTCCCTACTAGTAGCCAAACAATCACAAAACGTGTTTAGATTACCCCCTTCATCAAGCATCTGAACTAAGAAAAAACAACAACCACATCACAGTAATTGCTAATAAATAGCACATAGGCACAGCTCAAGGACAATGTGGGTCATGTAAATGAGGTTGCAGTGTCCATGCGTGAACAAACTGCTTAACCGTGACAACCAATTGTGGGGTGAGGGTCAATCCAATGTCCCTATTAATTGGCAACAGATGCACTATTGTGAAGGCAGAGTAGTAATATAAACAGATATCCAGTATTGCTACGTTATCCAAATGGGTACTTTATTGGTTAAAACCTTATATCAAGGCCACAGAACATAATAAAAAAAGTCCCCAGAGAGGTGTGCACACCACGGACACCATAGTAAGCACCTTACCATTTTGCTGTTAAATTGTGGAATTTTATTATGCTCTTTTCTATTCTGTTCTGTTGACTTTTTTTTAATGTTTAACCAATAAAGTACCCATTTGGACAATGCAACAAAACTGAACATCTGTTTATATTACTACACTGTCTTCACAATAGTGCATCTATTGCCGAGTTATATGTGGCATTGGATTGACCTCACAATTGGTTGCCACGGATAAGCAGTTTGTTCACGCATAGACATTGCCATCATCATTACATCACCCGCATTGTCCTTGCACTGTGTCTATGTGCCGTTTATTGGTTTCGCCTATCCTCAAGTAGGATTCCATAGCAGCAGAACTTGTTGGGACATTTCTGGTCACCATTGGTTAAGAAGGTTCAGCGCCTTGGTGTCTTTTCTGTTATTTGCTAATAAACGTAAAATCTTAGAATATAATTTTATGGATGAATGATCAACTTTTTATCACCCTACACCCGTGGTCCCCAAACTGTGGCCCTTTGCTTGCTTTTATCCAGCCTTTGGGACACTATTACATCCACTAACAGTGATACACAATCCCTCCCAATGACACAATGATAGGGTCCATTTTCTCCCAATGATGCCACTGATGGGGCTCAATTCCTCCCAATGACACAAACAATGAAGCCTAATGCTACCAATGATGGGGCACTATTCCTCCCAATGACACCAATGATGGGGAACAATTCCTCCCAATGGCACCAACAATGGGGCCCAATGACACCAATGATGGGATACCATTCATCCCCCTGACACCAAAGACGGGGCATTCTTTTTTCCTACTGACATTGGGGTCTTTTCTACGCTCAGTCTGGCCCCGCTAATGTCTGAGGAACCGTAAACTGGCCCTTTGTTTTGAAAGTTTGAAGACCCCTGCTCTACACCAATGTCAATCGCTCACTATTTGTGTTAAATACAAGTATAAAGATTTAAATCCAACCTTTAAAATATAAACACCACCCAGAGATGCTTTTTTTTACCAATCCTCCCGGAAAAAATGTAAATGTGATTGTCTATGACTAGAGTTGAGCGGACACCTGGATGTTCGGGTTCGACGGGTTCGGCCGAACTTCGGAAAAAAGTTTGAGTTCGGGACCGAACTTTACCCGAACTTGACCCCAAACCCGAACCCCATTGAAGTTAATGGGGACCCGAACTTTTGAAGACTAAAATTGCTCTAAAAAAGTCATGGAAAAGGGCTAGAGGGCTGCAAATGGCAGCAAAATGTTGTTAAGAGCATGGCAAGTGCTCTGCAAACAAATGTGGATAGGGAAATAACTTAAAATAACATAAAAAAAGAATAAAAAAATAATAATATGCTGGAGGCCCCCTTCTCAGCAGAAGAGGTACAGGAAGTCATTAAGAACCTCAGTAACTCAACGTCACGATGCCACACATATGGTGGGAATGCCCCAGAATACGCCCTTTCTGGAAAAAAAATTCAATTTAATGGATAAGCTAGTGAGAAAATAAAATACTTTGAAATTAAAAAAATGTAAAATTATAGTCTTGACCTAGGAGGACGAGGTCCACATGGAGTAGGAGGTTGAGGTGGCAGTGGATGTGGCTGTGTAGGTGTAAGCGGCGGTGGAGGAGGGCGAGGTAGCCAACACTGGTTCAAAAATACAACAATGGCTGGGTAAGGCCGGTGATGTGTCGAATTCTGTCCCCCGTCGGATAGTGTCCGCCCTGTACTGCGCTTGCTCAGTACGTAGGACAAGGAGAATTTGAAAATCTCCGAAGACGAACGGCGCCTGCGCGGTGAGTCCAGGTTCAAGCCACACCATCCGAGGTTCAAGCCGAGCCAAGCGAGGCCATGCCCGAAGCGTGCCGAACGAAGCGTGGCGAGCCAAGCGAGCCCGTGAGGGGCCCTGGTAGTATGTGCTACCATATGTCCTCTTAGATGGTGGGGCTTGAACCTGCACTCACTGTTCAGGCGCCGTTCATCTTCGGAGATTTTGTGAATCTCTTTGTCCTCCGTACTGCGCAAGCGCTGCGCCTGCGCAGTACGGGCCGGACACTATCCGATGACCGGACTGTTTTTGTCAGAACACCGGTATACATGTCTATTCTACACAAGGTACGGACAAGTCCTGTGGGATCCATGCCTGGTTCATTTTAATGAACGTGAGCTTGTCCACATTGGCTCTGGACAGGCGGCTGCGCTTGTCTGTGATAACGCCCCCTGCCGTGCTAAATACACGTTCAGATAATACACTGGCTGCAGGGCAGGCCAGCATCTCCAAGGCGTAAAGGGCAAGATCAGGCCATGTGCCCAATTTGGAGACCCAGAAGTTGAAGGGGGCAGACCCGTCATTCAGTACGTGTAGGCGTGTGCACACATACTGCTCCACCATGTTGGTGAAATGCTGCCTCCTGCTAAGACGTTCCATCTCAGCTGGTGGTGCTGGTTGTTGTGGCGTGCTGACAAAGCTTTTCCACATTTCGGCCATGCTAACCCTGCCTTCTGAGGTGCTGGCGGTGCCCCGGCTGCATTGGCGACCTCTTCCTCCTCCTCTGCCTTTGCCTTGTGCTTCCACCGTACCCCCGCTGTCAGGTGGGAATGCCACCAGCAGCGCGTCTACCAGCGTGTGCTTGTACTCGCGCATCTTACGATCACGCTCCAGTGAGGGAAATAAGGACGGTATGTTGTCCTTGTAATGGGGATCCAGCAGGGTGGCCACCCAGTAATCAGCACCAGTTAGAATGTGGGCAACTCGGCGGTCGTTGCGGAGACACTGCAGCATGTAATCGCTCATGTGTGCCAGGCTGCCCAGAGGCAACGAAAAGCTATCCTCTGTGGGAGGTGTATCGTCTGTGTCCTCTGTATCCCCCAAGCCACGCACCAGTGATGGCCATGAGCTGGTCTGGGTGCCAACCTGCTGTGAACATGGTTCCTCCTCCTCCATCTCCTCCTCCTCATCCTCCACCCCGTCATCCTCCAGAACTGTGCCCTTGCTGCCGGACAATTGTGTACCTGCCGTTTGTTGGTGCAGGAACCCACCCTCGTAGCCACTTGTGAATGACTGCCCTGAAAGCCTTGGAAATGATCCCGGTTCCTCCTCCTCCTCCTCCTCCTCCTGTACCGCATCCTCTTCCATCATCGCCCAAAGCATTTTTTCAAGGAGGCATAGAACTGGAATAGTAACGCTGAGAACGGCGTCATCGGCACTGGCCATGTTGGTGGAGAACTCGAAACAGCGCAACAAGGCACACAGGTCTCGCATGGAGGCCCAGTTATTGGTGGTGAAGTGGTGCTGTTCCGCAGAGCGACTCACGCGTGCGTGCTGCAGCTGAAACTCCACTATCGCCTGCTGCTGCTCGCACAGTCTGGCCAGCATGTGCAAGGTGGAGTTCCACCTTGTGGGCACATCACTTATGAGGCGGTGAGCGGGAAGGCCGAAGTTACGCTGCAGCGCTGACAGGCGAGCAGCAGCAGGGTGAGAACGCCGAAAGTGCGCACAGACGGCCCGCACTTTCTGCAGCAGCTCTGGCATATCGGGGTAATTTTTCAGGAACCTCTGGACCACCAAGTTCAGCACACGTGCCAGGCAAGGGATGTGCGTTAAACCGGCTAGGCCCAGAGCTGCTACGAGATTTTGCCCATTATCGCACACCACCAGGCTGGGCTTGAGGCTCACTGCCACCATCCACTCATCGGTCTGTTGTTCCATGTCCCTCCACAACTCCTGCGCGGTGTGTGTTTTTTCCCCCCCAAACAGGAAAGTTTTATAACTGCCTGCTGTCGTTTACCCCTGGCTGTGCTGAAGTTGGTGGTGAAGGTGTTACGCTGACCGGATGAGGAGGCAGTAGAGGATGAGGAAGCGGAGTAGAAGGAGTTAGCAACAGGAGGCAAACTGAAGCGCCTGCAATCCTCGGTGGTGGAAGGACATGCGCCAAACCGCTATCTGCCTCAGGCCCAGCCGCCACTGCATTTACCCAGTGTGCTGTTAGGGAGATATAACGTCCCTAACCGTGCTTACTGGTCCACGCATCCGTAGTTAGGTGGACCTTGCCACAGATGGCGTTGCGCAGTGCACACCTGATTTTGTCCCCCACTTGGTTGTGCAGGGAAGGGATGGCTCGCCTGGAAAAGTAGTGGTGGCTGGGTACGACGTACTGTGGGACAGCCAATGCCATCAGGCTTTTAAAACTCTGTGTCTCCACCAGACGGAATGACAGCATTTCAAAGGCGAGGCATTTTGAAATGCTGGCATTCAGGGCCAGGGATCGCGGGTGGCTAGGGGGGTACTTCCTCTTCCGCTCCAGTGTTCGGGAGATAGAGAGCTGATTGCTTCCATGGGACATTGTGGAGATTCTTGGTGACCCAGGTGCTAGTGTTGCTGGCAGATCCTCTGTTTGCGGGTTGGCAGGTGCCACTGTCACTACAGAGGTGGATGAAGAGGCCGAGACTGCAGCAGAAGAGGAAGCAGGAGGAGCCAGATACCTTTCTTGATTTTTGAGGTGTCTACTCCACTGCAGCTCGTGCTTTGCACTTAGATGCCTAGTAATGCAGGTTGTGCTCAGGTTGAGAACGTTCAGGCCTTGCTTCAGGCTCTGATTGCACAGCGTGCAAACCACTCGTGTCTTGTCATCAGCACATTGTCTGAAGAACTGCCACGCTAGGGAACTCCTTGGACCTGGCTTTGGTGTGCTCGGTCCCTTGCTGCGTTGGGCAGTAGCAGACGTACTGTCTAGCGGACGGACGCTCCGCTTTTGCACCCTGCTCCCTCTTCTGCTGTGCTGGTGTCTCTGTGCGACCACCGTCTCTTCCTCCGAACTACACTGGTCACCTGCATGACGTTGATTCCATGTGGGGTCGAGGACCTCATCGTCCTCCACATCATCTTCCACCCAGTCTTCACCCCTGCCCTCCTTGTCGGTCTGCACAATTGCGAAAGCAGCAGCAGTTGGCACCTGTGTTTCGTCATCATCCGAGACGTGCTGCGATGGTCCTCCCATGTACTCATCATGAAACATAAGTGGTTGGGCATCGGTGCACACAATCTCTTCCACTTCTGGGGCAGGGCTAGGTGGATGGCCCTGGGAAACCCTGCAAACAGAGTCATCGAAAAGCAGAAGAGACTGCTGCATGATTTGGAGCTCAGACTGCTTGGCTGATTTGGAAGGGGGTGAGGTGAAAGACTGATGGACATCGGCTGCAGGTGCCAACTCTGATCTTTCATCAGGAGACTGGGTGGGAGACAATGTGAAGGAACCTGAGGCACTGTCAGCAACCCAATCTACTATCGCCTGTACTTGTCCTGGCCTCAACATTCGTACAGCCTCATTAGGCGCGACCAAATACCGCTGCAGGCTCTGACGCCTACTCGCACCTGAGGAAGGTGTTTCACTTGTGCGTGTAGCTGGCACAGATCGACCACGTCCTCTCCCTGCAACAGGAGCTCCACCAGCAGCACCATGACAGGGGCCATGTCCCTTCTTTGACGTTCTCCTCATATTTTCCAAATTTAGGATCTTGCCCTAAATGGGGTTTTGCAATAGCAGAATACACCCACAGTATGTAAACGGTGTATCTCACACCTACAGAAATGCAGAAAATGCTATTCCAAAAAAAAGTTTTTGCCGTAAAACATTTTTATTTGAATAACACAATAGAAGAAATATATATAATTTGTGTATCTCACACCTGCAGATATGCAGAAAACACTGCAAAATTATTATTTTTTGCACTAAATGTGTGTTTTTGAAATAGCAGAATACACCCAGAGTATGTAAACGGTGTATCTCACACCTACAGAAATGCAGAAAATGCTATTAAAAAAAAATGTTTTTTCCCTAAAAAAAAATTTTTTGAATAGCACAATAGAAGAAAAATATATAAATTGTCTATCTCACACCTGCAGATATGCAGAAAACACTGCAAATTTATTATTTTTTGCACTAAATGTGGGTTTTTGCAATAGCAGAATACACCCAGAGTATGTAAATGGTGTATCTCACACCTACAGAAATGCAGAAAATGCTATTCCAAAAAAATGTTTTTGCCCTAAAAAAAAATTATTTGAATAGCACAATAGAAGAAAAATATATAAATTGTGTATCTCACACCTGCAGATATGCAGAAAACACTGCAAAATATTTTTTTTTGCACTAAATGTGTGTTTTTGCAATAGCAGAATACACCCAGAGTATGTAAATGGTGTATCTCACACCTACAGAAATGCAGAAAATGCTATTCCAAAAAAATGTTTTTGCCCTAAAAAAAAATTCTTTGAATAGCACAATAGAAGAAAAATATATAAATTGTGTATCTCACACCTGCAGATATGCAGAAAACACTGCAAAATATTATTTTTTTGCACTAAATGTGTGTTTTTGCAATAGCAGAATACACCCAGAGTATGTAAACGGTGTATCTCAAAACCTACAGAAATGGAGAAAATGCTATTAAAAAAAAAATGTTTTTGCCCTAAAAAAAATTTTTTTGAATAGCACAATAGAAGAAAAATATATAAATCGTGTATCTCACACCTCCAGATATGCAGAAAACACTGCAAAATATTTTTTGCCCTAAATGGGTGTTTTTGGAAGAGCAGAATACACCCACAGTATGTACAGGATGTATCTCACATTAACATATGCAGTGCTGGTGCACTGAGCTTGCAGATAAAAGTTATATTTTCTCTGGCACTGGGCTCGTGGCAGTGTAAAAAGACCGTGCACTGCAACCCAACCAGGTAAATCTATGTAGATCGCTGAGTTATTAGAATAGATTTCTGAATCTGGACTCCTAGATAATTCTCTCTCCCTAAAAGCAGCAACAGGAACCTTGCCCTACACTGTCTATCTTTTCTCTCAGTGCAGTGTAAAAAGCTTGTGCACTGCACCCACACAACTAAATCTATGTAGATCGCTGAATAATTAGAATATATTTCAGAATCAGGATTGACTCCTATCATGTAATTCTCTCCCTCACAGCAACAGCAGCCAGGAACCTTTCCCTACACTGTCTAAAGCAGAGTGACATGCTGTGCTGTGTGCCTCTAGCTTATATAGAGGCTGGGTCACATGCGCCAATCACAGCCATGCCATTAGTAGGCATGGCTGTGATGGCTTCTAAGGGCACACCAGTTAAACGAAAGTTGATTGGCTGCCCTGCAGCTTTTAAAAATGCGCCATTACATCGCCGAACACCGGACCCGAACCCGGACATACAGTCAATTGTTCGGGTTCGGGCCCGGGACCCAAAAACCCAAAAGTCCGGTACGAACCCAAACTTTACAGTTCGAGTTCGCTCAACCCTATCTATGAAAAAAAAGGTTGCTTCCAATCCACCTGTTTGCAAGTCTATGAAATCTGATTAACTGTTATAAAAGTATTGTCAGTAGCTGTTCTCAGAGATTTTGCAGCTTCAGACTGACTGCTTTAGTAATACAGTAGAGCCACCTTAACCTGTTTTACATATAGTATGTCCTTTCACCTTCACTCTTTCCGGCATTAGGAGTCATCTTCCAGTAAATCCTGCCGGTGTATCATGTAGCCTCAGTTTCACTACTGGCTTCCATTTCACACAGTATTCAATTAACCGTTACTGTTGCAGTACAAGGAACTCTCAAATGTTTCTCAGACAAGACTGCTCAATAGTGCTGATTCGAACCGAGAGTTCAAATTATTCAATACCTGTTTGACAAGGACTTTTATTTAGACTAAATATGTGGTTATGACATGGTTTACTACAATATAAATGAATGATTTATAGATATAATTTCTATAAAACTTCTATAGCATTAGAAGGTGCGTCTTACAGTGGATATGGATGTAGTCTGTAAGAGTTCAGAGTTTACCCTGCCTTGCTCTCCAATACACAGTTCAGTACCTACAAGATGTATAACTTGGAATAGTAACAACTGAGTAGGGATGAGCTTCGTGTTCGAGTCGAACATACGTTCGACTCGAACATCGGCTGTTCGATCGTTCGACGAAGATCGAACGATTTGGGCCGTTCGCGCCAAATTCGAGTGACGCGAATGGCCCACAATGCACTACGCCATCGCAGTGTCATCCAGGCGCTGTGATTGGCCAAGCATGCACTGTGACCCCGCATGCTTGGCCAATCACAGCGCTGGCAGCGAGGAGAGCAATGATTGGCCACAGGCAGGATGCCTGTGGCCAATTATTGCTGAGGGGGTTTAGTACACGCCCCACACTATAAAAGGCCGCTAGCGCGGCGGCCTTGTGTAGTGTGTTCCGGAGCAGGGAAAGAGAAGCATTGGCAGGGACAGTGTCATTTTTTTTCCTTTACTAATCCTGGATTCCTTGTGTTTAGGGACAAATAAGGATAGGTAGGGAGAGTGTCAGTGACAGTGTGTTATTCTGTGCTAAACCTTGTTTGTAGGGACAGAGAGGTACAGTGAGGGAAAGTGTCAGTGTGCTATTCTGTGCTAATCCTTGTTTGTAGGGACAGAGAGGTACAGTGAGGGAAAGTGTCAGTGTGCTATTCTGTTCTAAACCAATTTTGCTGTTCCATATTTCAAATCCTTGAGTTTAGGGACAGAGAAGGACACTTGTGGAAATTATCAGTGTGCTATTCTGTGCTAAATCTTGTTTGTAGGGAGGGACAGAGTAGGACAGTGAGGGAAAGTTTCAGTGTGCTATTCTGTTCTAAACCAATTTTGCTGTTCCATATTTTCAATCCTTGAGTTTAGAGACAGAGAAGGACACTCGTGGAAATTATCAGTGTGCTATTCTGTGCTAAATCTTGTTTGTAGGGAGGGACAGAGTAGGACAGTGAGGGAAAGTGTCAGTGTGCTATTCTGTTCTAAACCAATTTTGCTGAACCATATTTTCAATCCTTGAGTTTAGGGACAGAGAGGTACAGTGAGTGAAACTGACAGTGTGCTATTCTGTTCTAAACCAATTTTGCTGTTCCATATTTTCAATCCTTGAGTTTAGGGACAGAGAAAGACACTCGTGGAAATTATCAGTGTGCTATTCTGTGCCAAATCTTGTTTGTAGGGAGGGACAGAGTAGGACAGTGAGGGAAAGTGTCAGTGTGCTATTCTGTTCTAAACCAATTTTGCTGTTCCATATTTCAAATCCTTGTGTTTAGGGACAGAGAAGGACACTCGTGGAAATTATCAGTGTGCTATTCTGTGCTAAATCTTGTTTGTATGGAGGGACAGAGTAGGACAGTGAGGGAAAGTTTCAGTGTGCTATTCTGTTCTAAACCAATTTTGCTGTTCCATATTTTCAATCCTTGAGTTTAGGGACAGAGAAGGACACTCGTGGAAATTATCAGTGTGCTATTCTGTGCTAAATCTTGTTTGTAGGGAGGGACAGAGTAGGACAGTGAGGGAAAGTGTCAGTGTGCTATTCTGTTCTAAACCAATTTTGCTGTTCCATATTTCAAATCCTTGAGTTTAGGGACAGAGAAGGACACTCGTGGAAATTATCAGTGTGCTATTCTGTGCTAAATCTTGTTTGTAGGGAGGGACAGAGTAGGACAGTGAGGGAAAGTTTCAGTGTGCTATTCTGTTCTAAACCAATTTTGCTGTTCCATATTTTCAATCCTTGAGTTTAGGGACAGAGAAGGACACTCGTGGAAATTATCAGTGTGCTATTCTGTGCTAAATCTTGTTTGTAGGGAGGGACAGAGTAGGACAGTGAGGGAAAGTGTCAGTGTGCTATTCTGTTCTAAACCAATTTTGCTGTTCCATATTTGAAATCCTTGAGTTTAGGGACAGAGAAGGACACTCGTGGAAACTATCAGTGTGCTATTCTGTGCTAAATCTTGTTTGTAGGGACAGAGAAGGACAGTGAGGGAAACTGTCAGTGTGCTGTTCTGTGCTAAACCAATCTTGCTGAAGCATATTGCAAATCCTTGTGTTTAGGGACAGAGAAGGATAGGCAGGGGACAGTGTCAGTGTCATTGTTGCTAAGCCTCCTGCACAGTATACACCTGAAGGTAGCCCTTATTGCTCTTTTTCCCATCTCCCTGCAGGCCATCCATTAAAATGTCTGGAAGGCAACCAAGGAGAGGCAGACAGTCAGGAGGCAAAAAAAGAGGGCAAGCAGGCTCTGTGTCTGGGGGCAACAGTGCTGGTCGTGGACGCGGTGCATTGTCATCAGCACATGGCCATGGGACACGCTTGTCCTTTTCGGCAGCTGGACATGTTGAGCCACATCATGCCGAAGACTTGGTAGAGTGGATGACCAAGCCCACCTCATCCTCCTCATCCTCTCTCACCCAGGCTCAGGGTACTGGCAAAGCAGCTGCCAAAGCGTCCTCTTCTCTGGTATCATTATCTTCATTAGTCAATCCTTCCCTAGACCCACCATGTCCTCCTCCTGAGGAGTCCCCCGAACTGTTTGAGCACAGTGTTGGGTACATGCTCCAGGAGGATGCCCAGCGTTTGGAAGGATCTGATGATGATACCCAGCTAGAGGAAGGCAGCAGCGTGAGAGCAGAGAGAGGGGATGCTCAAGAAGGACACCAATCTGGCAGTCATGCTCCAGCAGCTGCAGCATACTGCCAGATTGGCTCCAGTGATGAGGAGGGAGGGGATGATGAGGTCACTGACTCCACGTGGGTGCCTAATAGGAGAGAGGAGGAGGAGGAGGAGGATGAGGAGGAGGCACATCTCCAACGAGGCAGGATGCCCTTGAGTGGCCAGCGTATGGGCAGCACACCGACGGAATCACACCGCAGAGCTCTGCCTGTGCAGGGCGCTGCCTCTGCCCGTCATTCAAAAAGTTCTTTGGTGTGGGCCTTTTTTGAGGCGAGTGCATCAGATCGCACAGCTGCTGTTTGCAACATATGTCTCAAGCGTATATCGCGTGGCCAAAACTTCAGCCGCTTGGGCACCACATGCTTGATCAGACATATGTTGACCTGCCATGCAGCTCGTTGGCAAGCCTACCTTAAAGACCCACACCAAAGAACAAAGCTGACCTCTTCTTGCACCGCATCAGCTGGGATCTCCAACCCCACTATACCTTCACTCCTCTCTGAAACCTGCTCTGAGAGGAATGAAGGTGTAGAATTAGGTGTGTCACAGGCAAGTACTTGCGGGCACTCTGCTAGCAGTACACCAACGTCCGATTCTAGCAGGCAAATTTCCCTGCCCCAGCTGCTGGACCGTCGAAAGAAGTTCACTCCCAGCCATCCACATGCCCAGCGGTTGAATGCTAGCTTGGCTAAATTGCTAGCGCTTCAACTGCTGCCTTTTCAGTTGGTAGACTCGGCCCCCTTCCGTGAGTTTGTGCAATGTGCGGTTCCTCAGTGGCAGGTTCCCAAACGCCACTTTTTCGCACGGAAGGCGATTCCGGCTCTCTACAGGCATGTGGAAGGCAATGTCTTGGCCTCGCTGGACAGGGCGGTCAGCGGTAAGGTGCATATTACCGATGACTCATGGTCCAGCATGCATGGACAGGGACGTTACCTTTCTTTCAAGGCCCATTGGGTCATTCTTTTGGCAGCTGGGAAGGATGCAGGACAAGGTGCAGTAGTGTTGGAGGTTGTTCCACCGCCACGCCTCCAAAATGCTACTACTGGTTGTGACACACCTCTCTCCTCCACCCCCTCCTCTTCTTCTTCCTCCATGGCCTCTTCCTGTGGTTTGTCCTCGGAACCAGCGGTGCTCCGTAGGCGTTCAAGGGGCTACGCAAGTACGCAGGCAAAAAGATGCCATGCCGTGCTTGCGCTGGTGTGTTTGGGGGACAGGAGCCATACTGGGGCAGAGGTCCTGTCTGCTCTGCAGGGGCAGGACGAGAGGTGGTTGACGCCACGCCAGCTTAAGCCAGGAATGGTGGTTTGCGACAATGGCACCAACCTCCTCTCCGCCCTCCGACAGGGACAACTGACCCATGTGCCCTGTATGGCTCACGTCCTTAACCTGGTGGTGCAGCGGTTCTTGGGCAGGTACCCGGGCTTACAGGATGTCCTGAGGCAGGCCAGGAAAGTCTGTGTGCATTTCCGCAGATCTTATAATGCCAGTGCTCGCCTGGCTGAGCTGCAAAAGGAGTTGAACCTGCCCAAGAACCGCCTTATATGTGACATGCCCACCAGGTGGAACTCAATGTTGGCCATGCTGCAGCGGCTGCACACGCAGCAGAGGGCCATCAATGAGTACCTGTGCGACTACGGCACCAGGACAGGGTCAGGGGAGCTCGGGTTTTTTTCACCACGCCAGTGGGGCATGATCAGGGATGCATGCACTGTCCTGGCACCATTTGAGGAGGCCACGAGGATGGTGAGCAGTGACAGTGCATGCATCAGTGACACTGTACCTCTTGTCCACCTGTTGGAGCTGCGTGGAATAGAGTTGGACACGCTGCGTGGAATAATGGACAGGGCACTTGAGGCAGAACAGAGGCAGGAAGAGGAGGACTTCCTTGCCTCTCAAGGCCCCCTTTACCCAGACAGTGTTCCTTCTGTCCCACCCATCGCACAGGAAGAGGAGGAGGAGGAGGAGGATTGTGTCAGCATGGAGGTGGAGGCTGGCACTCAGCATCATCAGCAGCAGTCTTTTAGGGATGATTTACAGTCCCAAGAAACCAGTGGACTTGTACGTGGCTGGGAGGAGGTGGCTGCGGATCATGTCGTCCTTAGTGACCCAGAGGACTCCGGACTGAATGCCTCAGCTAACCTACGCTGCATGGCCTCCCTGATCCTGCAAAGTCTGCAGAAGGATCCTCGTATTCTTCGGATCAAGGAGAGGGACCATTACTGGCTGGCCACTCTCCTTGATCCACGGTACAAGGGTAAGGTTGCGGACCTTATCGTACCATCGCAGAGGGAGCAGAGGATGAGACAACTCCGGGAGGCCTTGCAGAAAGGTCTGTGCAACGCGTTCCCAGAGACTGGGAGGTTACAAACTCCTGGTCCTGGACAACGAGTTGCTGAGGCTTCGGGCAGTCAAAGAAGGAGCGGTGGGGAAGGTGGCCGTCTGACCGATGCGTTCAGACAATTCTTTAGTCCGCAGCCCCAAAGTATGATCGGTTCCAGCAACCATCGCCAGCGTCTGATATACATGGTGCAGGAATACCTAGGGGCAAGGTCAGACTTGGACACCTTCCCCACCGAAAATCCTCTGGCTTACTGGGTCTTGAGGATGGATCACTGGCCAGAGCTTGCACAGTATGCAATTGAGCTACTGGCCTGTCCTGCATCCAGCGTTCTTTCAGAACGCACATTCAGTGCTGCTGGAGGATTTGTCACGGATCACAGGGTGCGCCTGTCCACCGACTCGGTTGATCGACTGACTTTCATCAAGATGAACCAGTCTTGGATCACCACCAGCTACCACACACCAGATGCTGATATAACAGACTAATTGATTTTAAAATGTCACATCCCTTCAAGACTGATGCTGATGCTGAGTGCCTGTGCTGTTATGTTGACTGGCTATCCTCCTCCTAATCCTCAATGATACGATTAATGATGATAGCTTGGAAGATCATTTTGGTTTATGGGTGACGCCACCAGTGGCTAAGGCCCAATTTTTCAGCCCCTGTTTAACAGGGGCGTGTAATTAAAATTTTTGATGCAATACTTTGCAACAGGCCTCATTGCTGTGCTCCAAGCACAGTATCTGTGAGGGGTTGCAGTGTTGTGCCACCAGTGCCTAAGGCCCAATTTTTCAGCCCCTGTTCAACAGGGGCATGCAATTATAATTATTGATCTAATAATTCACAGCAGGGCCCATTGCTGCACCCACCAAGAGTAACTGTCAGGCCTTACAGTGTTGTGGCACCAGCACCACCATCACCACCACCACCACCACCAAAGGCCCAATTTTTCAGCCCCTGTTCAACAGGGGCATGCAATTATAATTATTGATCTAATAATTCACAGCAGGGCCCATTGCTGCGCCCACCAAGAGTAACTGTCAGGCCTTACAGTGTTGTGGCACCAGCACCACCATCACCACCACCACCACCACCACCAAAGGCCCAATTTTTCAGCCCCTGTTCAACAGGGGCATGCAATTATAATTATTGATCTAATAATTCACAGCAGGGCCCATTGCTGCGCCCACCAAGAGTAACTGTCAGGCCTTACAGTGTTGTGGCACCAGCACCACCACCAAAGGCCCAATTTTTCAGCCCCTATTCAACAGGGGCATGCAATTATAATTATTGATCAAAAATTCACAGCAGGGCCCATTGCTGCGCCCACCAAGAGTAACTGTCAGGCCTTACAGTGTTGTGGCACCAGCACCACCATCAAAGGCCCAATTTTTACTACCACTGATCAACAATTATATGTTATTACAATTCCTGATATAATAGTTGACAGCAGGGCGTTCCAGCACCCACCAAGAATAACTGTGAGTGCTTTCAGTGTTGTGCCAACACCAACACCTAAGGGGCCAATTTCTGCAGAGTATATACGGCAGGTCCCTACTTTCAAACATCCAACTTACAAACTACTACTACTTGCAAACGGAAGAAGACAACAGGAAGTGAGAGGAAATCTACCCCTTGGAAGGAAAATTCTCTCCTGTAAGAATTAATATGGGAGAAAGGTGTCTCCTCTCTACTGATGCTTTATCACCAATCCTTGTTTCAATAAAAACACCACATTTCAAAAACAGTTGTCATTGGGACGCAAAGTGAGGTGAAATGTTCTGAACAGGGGCACAGACAACAAAAAAAATGTGACAGGGGTGATAACCGTTCCCTATGTTTTACAAAAAGCTAAAAAAAAGGAATTTGCCATGGAGCTCCACTTAAACAATGCAGCTGTTCAAAATTACAAACAGATTCTACATAAGAACAAACCTACAGTCCCTGTCTTGTATGCACCGCCTGTATACGGCTGTTCAGAGTATATAGGGCCTTTTTTATTTTGTGTGCGGGGTTCCCCTTAATATCCATACAAGACCCAAAGGGGCTGGTAATGGGCTGGGGTGGGGGGGGGGGGTTGATGGGGTAGCTATGCCATTTTTCCTAAAGATTTTCATCCATATTACCGGGACCAGACATTGCATTAAAGCCGCAAGCAGTTTTAAATGGCTTTTTTTCCTTTAGAAATGTTATTTTGTGCAGGGACAGTTCTAAACACGGGAAACACGTGGCACTTCACAGGCATACTTTAGACACCCCCCAGGTACAATATTTAAAGGAATATTTGACTTTTTTTTTCACTTTATGCATCATTAAAATGACTGATCCCGGAAAACGTCCGTTTTTAAAACTTCTTTTTGCATTGATACATGTCCCCTGGTGCAGAACCCGGGTTCCCAAACTCTGTTTCGGACAATAACATGGATAATAGTCGTTATAATTAGCACTTTAGAATCCGAACGTTCGCATCCATTGTATTTAATAGGGTTCTAATGTTCGTGCGAACTTTCGGTCCGTTCGCGGGTTCTGGTGCGAACCGAACCCGGGGGTGTTCGGCTCATCACTACAACTGAGTGCCCAGATCCTACAATATATAATGGTTTGTGTATATGATTTAAAAAATAATCAAACACAACATACTTTCAGAGAATTTGCTTGCATTTTAGGTAGTTCGAGTTGCTTCTGCATTCAACATTCTTTACATTTAAGCGGTATTAAACCAAAACCCAAAAAAGTAATATATTGTAGCTTAACAATCATAAGATGTGGTGGCTGCATTCATTTTCTTTTTTAAAGTGTTGCTAAACCCACAACAGTAAAATCAGTTTGTATATGCAGTAAAGCATGCTTGTTATACTCACTGTGGAACCTAAGGGGTTAATCCTCTGCATTGTGTAAAAAGGCTGCTTGATCCTGTCTTCTCTATTCCAAGCTTTCCAGAACCAGAAAATACTATCTTTCCAGCATGTGCACAATGTGGTCTAGGAGACCAGAAAAAGCATGGAAAGGCCTGTAGCAATGCTAGGAACTGTAAGTAGAAGCTTACCGCTGTAATAATGATAATTTAGCTCCCATTCACATTATGAACCGCTGCATGTGTGTGTGCGCGTTTTCACACTTTGTGCATTGGACAGCCCATTCATTTCAATGAGCTCCCCTACAAATGACAAACACAGCAAAGAAGCTCAGGTATCCTTCCCAGCTTTCAATGTTTTTCTAGCCACATATTTTACTGCCTTGTTGTGTGTTTTTTTTTTTTCATGCAGACCCATGCATCTTTCTTGCTGCATTTGGCATGCCATTTAAAATGAATGGCACCACAAGTGAGTTTCTCACAGTGTGCATTAGAAGCTTCAGAACATCCGACAGAGCCTGCCTTATTTCCTGGCAGGGCATCCAGGGCATCCTTTTCCTCCCCAGCCTTACTGTCCCTGGGCCGCCCCTTTCATTCACAATATTTTCGTTTCTTCAGTCTAGCAGGCTCAGCATCATATGTAGGTGCTACCTAGGGTGGTAGACTGGAATAGTGCCACTGGATTGGTGAAAGGCCAATGTGGTGCCTATATTCTAAAAGGGATCAAAGTCTTTACCAAGTAACTATAGACCTGTTAGTTTAACTTCTATAGTTGGGAAAATACTGGAGCGTTTAATAAAAGACCACATAGATGAGTTCTTCCTGGAAATAAATATTTTAAGCAACAGACAGCATGGATTTATGAAAGACAGAAGTTACAGACAAACCTGATTTCTTTTTATGAGGAGGTAAGTACAACTTTGGACAGAGAGGTGGCTGTGGACATGGCTGATGTGTAAGGTAAAGTCTACAGGCTTGGAAAGATCAGTTTGTAAATGGATAGAAAACTGGCTAAAAGACCAAATTCAGAGAGTAGTGGTTAATGATTCTTACTCTGAATGGTCCAAGGTTATCAGTGATATACCCCAAGGTTCAGTGCAGGGACCCTTATTTTTTAATATATTTATAAATGATATTGGGTCTGGGATTAAAAGTTCCATTCAGTCTTTGCCGATGACACCAAGCTATGCAGTGGAGTAACGTCCTTACAGGATATCTCCAATCTACAAGCCGACCTCAATGCATTGTTTAATTGGGCAACTAAGTGGCAAGTTAGATTTAATATTGATAAATGTAAAGTTATGCACTTGGGGGCTCAGAGTATGCATGCATCATACATACTAGGGGGAGTACAACTGGGGGAATCAATGGTGGAGAAGAATCTGGTGTTCTGGTAGATCACAGACTTAAAGTGCTTGTAAAGGTATGCATTAAGATAAAAAAAACTTCTGTGTGCAGCAGCCTCCCTCAGCCCTCTCAAACTTATCTGAGGTCCATCTCTATCCAGCGATGTGCACCAGTGCCTTGACCATCCGGGACTCTCCCTCCTGATTGGCTGAGACACAGCAGCGGCGCCATTGGCTCCCACTGCTGTCAAAGTCAGTTAACCAATCAGGAGAGAGAGGGGGCAGGGTCGAACCACGGTTCCATGTCTGAATAGACACACAAAGCTGTGGCTCGGGTGCCCCCATAGCAAGCTGCTTGCTGTGGGGGCACTCGACAGGAGGGAGGGGCCAGGAGCACCGAAGAGGGACCAGAAAAGAGGAGGATCCAGGCTGCTCTGTGCAAAACCATTTCACAGAGCAGGAAAGTATAACATGTTTGTTAGTTTTAAAGAAGAAAAAAAACGACACTTTAGTATTACTTTAATAATGGAACGCAATGCCAGGCAACGGTTTCCAAAGCGAATAAAATCCTTTCTTGTATTAAAAGAGGTATGGACTCCAGAGAGAGAAAGAGAGATATCATTTTGCCCCTGTACAAATCATTAGTAAGAGAAGAGGCAATTAATGGGGACATGTATAAATGTACATAAGGGGTCCATATAGTGAACTTGGTGTAGAGTTATTCACTTTAAGGTCACCACAGGGGACAAGGGGGCACTCTTTATGTCTGGAGGAAAAGAGATTTAATCTCCAAATACGGAAAGGTTTCTTCACAGAAAGAGCTGTGAAAATGTGGAATAGACTCCCTAAAGAGCTGGTTCAGTTTAAAAAGTGCCTGGATTCTTTTTTGCCTTCCTCTGGATCAACTGTAGGTATAGGATTGTTTATATAGTATTGTGAAAAATAGGATTTTTATAACAGCTTACCTGTAAAATCCTTTTCTTGGAGTACATCACGGGACACAGAGCGACATAGTCATTACTAATGGGTTATATAGATACCGTCAGGTGCTGGCACTGGCAACTTCCAAAACCGGAAGTACCCTCCCCTATATAAGCCCCTCCCATCCGGGAGCACCTCAGTTTTGTAGCAAAGCAATAAGTGTCCCCAAAGAGGGGCGGGAGCTCTGTGTCCCGTGATGTACTCCAAGAAAAGGATTTTACAGGTAAGCTGTTATAAAAATCCTATTTTCTTTCTCGTACATCACGGGACACAGAGCGACATAGTCATTACTAATGGGATGTCCTAAAGCAATGCCAAATGAGGGGGGGGATACACCATATATAAGCTGAGCGCTATCAGACATGAGGATCTTTTGCGGCCTGCAACACACTGCGCCCAAAGGCGACATCCTCCTGACTTCTAACGTCCACCTGGTAGAACCTAGTAAACGTGTGTACTGAAGACCATGTTGCGGCCTTACAGATTTGAGCCAGGGAGGCCTGGTGATGCACTGCCCATGAAGTTCCAACTGCTCTCGTGGAGTGCGCTCTAACTTTGAACGGAGGCGGTCTACTTCTCAAGCCATAGGCTTGTATTATGACCTGTCGAATCCACTTGGCTAAAGTAGATTTTGACGCTGCCTGACCCTTTCTGGGGCCTTCCGGCAGAATAAACAAAGTATCCGTTCTGCGAATCTGAGCAGTGGCTTTTAGATAAGCTTTAACTGCTCTTACTACATCCAAAGAATGCAATAACTTTTCCTCTACCGAAGTAGGTTTGGGGAAAAAAGAAGGAAGAACCACATCTTGGTTCAAATGAAACCTCGATACCACCTTAGGAAGAAAGGCTGGATGAGGACGTAACACTACTCTGTCCTTATGGATAACCAGATATGGCTCCTTACAGGACATAGCTGCTAATTCCGATACTCTTTTAGCCGAACAAATGGCTACTAGAAAAATCAATTTCCTGGTGAGAAGCACCAAGGAAATATGCTGTAATGGTTCAAATGGTTGTTTCTGTAGAACCGACAGAACCAAGTTTAGATCCCATGGACATATGGGAATATTAACCGGAGGACTAATACGCATCACTCCTTGTATAAAGGCTTTGACTAGTGAATGCGAAGCCAAGGGCCTTTGAAAAAATATTGACAAGGCCGAAATCTGACCCTTGATAGTACTCAAGGCAAGCTTCCTATCTACAGCCCATTGTAGGAAGTCCAGAATCCTACCTATTACGTATTTACGTGGATGCCATTTCTTGGCCTCACACCAGGCGATGTACGCCTTCCAGATTCTATAGTAGATCTGCCTGGATACCGGCTTCCTGGCATTGATCATGGTAGATACCACAGCATTAGAGAGCCCTCTCTTTTTTTAAATGTGGGCTTCAATAGCCAGGCCGTCAAACCTAGGGCTGGTAAGGAAGGGTGGTATATCGGTCCTTGCGAAAGCAGGTCCGGACGATGTGGGAGGGTCCAAGGACTCCCCACAGACATTTTTACAATCTCCACGTACCATGCTCTTCGGGGCCACGCTGGAGCCACCAGAATCACTGGTTTCTTTTCTACCCTGATTCTGCGGAGTAATCGAGGTAACAATTGTGGCGGTGGGAATGCATATATCAGCTTGAACTGATCCCAAGGGAACACTAGGGCATCCGAGCCGCACGCTAGGGGATCCCTTGTCCAAGAGACAAACCTGTCCACTTTTGTGTTGAATCTGGATGCTAGCAGATCCACATCCGGTGTTCCCCACCGCTGACATATTGTCCGGAAAACCTCGGGATGAAGGGACCATTCCCCTGGGCATAATTGTTGGCGACTTAGAAAGTCCGCCTTCCAATTCTCCACTCCTGGAATGAATACCGCAGATATGGCTGGGACATATCTTTCTGCCCATCTCAGGATGTAATTTACTTCCCTTTGGGCTGCACGACTCCTGGTGCCCCCCTGACGATTGATATATGCCACTGCTGTGGCATTGTCTGATTGAACTCTGACAGGGGACCCTTGGAGTTTGGATGTCCATGCTACTAGGGCATACCGGGCTGCTCGTATCTCTAAGAGATTGATGGGCAGGGCCTTTTCTGCTTCTGACCACTTGCCCTGGAGAGACCATTGCTCCAGTACTGCTCCCCAGCCTATAAGGCTGGCATCTGTAGTGACCACCTTCCAGGAAATCGGACTGAAGGATTTCCCTCTTTCCAGATTCTGGGGAACCAACCACCAGCGGAGGCTCTTGCGAACGGAAGGGGACAAGGACATTGGTAAGTCCAGAGCCTGAACTTTTTTGTTCCAGGCTGACAGTATGGCCCTTTGCAATTTCCTTGAATGGAATTGACCGTAGGGTACTGCTTCGAATGATGCCACCATTTTTCCCAGCAGCCTCATGCACAGGCGTATGGATGGCTGTCTTTTTGAACCTACTAAGTGGATCAAATCTCTCAAAGACGACCCCTTTTCTTGAGGCAAGAAAATTTTTCTCTGGTCTGAATCCAGCCTTAGCCCCAAGTATTCCAGACTTTTGACTGGTTTTAGGGCTGACTTGTCTCGGTTGATAATCCAACCGTGATATTCCAGAAACTTGATTGTCTCGTGAACAACCACTTTTAGTTTTTCCACTGAGTGGTCTATCAGCAACAAGTCGTCTAGATATGCCATTATCGTTACACCTCGTGTTCTTAGATTGGCCAATAATGGGGCCAGAATTTTTGTGAACACTCTTGGTGCTGTGGCCAGACCGAAGGGTAAGGCTCTGAACTGAAAATGGCGCCCTTCTACCGCAAAGCGTAGAAATTTTTGGTGGGCTGGAAAGATGGGAATGTGCAAATAAGCATCTTTGATGTCGATCGAGGCTAACCATTCCTCCCATTGTAGGGCAGTGGCTACCGATCGGATCGACTCCATCCGGAAAGTCCTGATATGTAGGAATTTGTTTAGCCCTTTTAGATTTAATATGGGCCTCACGTCCCCGTTTGGCTTCGGAACTGTAAAGAGGTTTGAGTAAAACCCGAACCCCCATTCTTCCAGGGGAACCTCTATAATTACTGCTTGGAGCAATAATTGTTCCAGTGCCAACAGGAGGGATCCTCTCTTCTGGGGATCCCTTGGCACGTTTGACCTTATAAAGCGGGAAGGAGGGGAGTTTTTTAACTCCAATTTGTATCCCAGATTTACTGCGGAGAGCACCCATCTGTCTCGGATCGTGTCCCGCCAGGTCTCTGTGAACAACTGAAGTCTTCCCCCCACCCGATTGAGTGGGGGCAACCCTTCATGCATTTGACTTTGGGGGAGGTTTTGTACCTCTCCTGCTCCAGGGCTTCTTGTTACCCTGCAACTGTCCCTGATTTTTACCTCCGGGATTTGACCGAGGAGGCCGTCGGAACTGTTTCACAGCCGATGTCCTAGGGACTGGAGAAGCCGGCCTCTTAAAAGAGGGACCTCTAACTCTATTTTTAACCGGCAAAAGTGTACTTTTACCGCTGGAAATTCTCTGGATATACTTGTCCAGGTCTTCCCCGAATAAGCGCTCACCATGAAATGGGAAGCTGACCAGCAATTTTTTACAGGGAGCTTCAGCAGACCAGTTTTTGAGCCATAGAAGCCTGCGCATATGTACTACAGACAGCGTAAGGCGGGAGGCCTGATGGATTGAATCCTTTATGGCGTCCACCGCAAAGCATAAGGCTCTAGGTAGATCAGCTAGGGTAAGAGCCTGCTGATCTGGCAAGTCCCTTAAGACCTGTTTCAACTGATCCTTCACTGCTTGGCAGACCCCAATAGCTGCCACTGCTGGTTGTGTCACCAATCCTGCTGTAGAAAAAGCAGATTTTAATAAGGACTCCAATTTTTTATCTATTGGGTCCTTGAACATTTGGACATTATCCACCGGACATGTCAGTGATTTATTCACACAAGAGATGGCTGCGTCCACTGTAGGGACCTTCCATTTTCTGATGAACTTATCCTCCATGGGATAGACCACCGGAAATCTCTTAGGGGGAGTAAATATTTTGTCAGGATGCTCCCAATCCTGGTAAATGAGCCCTTCCAGTAAAGGATGGATCGGAAAGGAACAAACAGTCTGGGGAGCTTTTAGCGACCCCAACGAGGAGACAGAAGTGGATGATGGCTCCGCAGGTGGCATTTTAAATGCTGATCGGACCATATTAGTCAGGGACTGAACCCATAACCTTTCAGCATGTGATGCTGAGAACGGCTCTTCCACTGTTGATTCCTCTACAACCGAATCGACCTCATCCTGATCCCCTTCAGGTAGGTCGATCCCTGTATGGGACTGTTGCTCTGTTAACAGGCACTCTGAGGGAGGAGACGGAGATCGGGCGCTTTTCTCCTGTGACAGGGAAGCCGCGATCAATGCTGACAATCTCTCTTCCAGTCCTCCCAGAGCTGAGGAAAAAACCTCCTCTGTTACATACACAGGAGCAGGTGAACTGAGGACAGCCACAGTACCAGGTACTCCTGAGGGTGCTCTACGGTCACTAACCTCTGATTCTTCAGGGGAGACTGGTGCAGCCAAAGCATGCCCAAGATCCTCAGAGCCCGATGGAGACCCCCTATTCCTCCTGGAATTTCTAGTCCCGGAGTTTTTAGACGGCATATTCCTAAGCCACAAAGCTGAGGTATTCCAGCCGAAATACACCAGTTACTGACAATAGTCTAGCATAAATGCTGCTATAAGAAACAGTTGGTGTCTACTAATGTGCCTTTCTAGGGGATGCCTGTATCAACCGCTTGCTGTATGCCCTTTTTTAAATGTTGCCAGCTCTGTCTCTGTACTTCATAGCCAGCTCACCACACAAAATTGTGATTTTTAACATGCTGGGACGCCCGCACATGCGCAGAAGCGCTGCGGCGCGCACAGAGCGTCATCCCCCAGGCTCCGCCCCCTTTCCCGGCTCACCTCTATATATAGAGGCGCGTGCACGCGCACGCGCGCGGCCACGTGCGCCTTTGGCGCTAATTTCGAAAAATGGAAACTAGGGACAAGAGCCAGGGCCCCTCTTTGCCGCAGGCCGGGGGATGGACGAGCATTGCAACATGGCAGAGGAAGCAGTTTCCCATAAGAGAACTCACCATCTGCCTGGACTTGCTCTGCTGAGAAGAAACTAGTCCACATGACAAGAAAACATTCCACAGCGGCCTCTAGTGGACAAACACAGGTACCGCAGTCTAATATATTAAATATAAAAAAAAAAAATTTTTTTTTTTTTTCTTGACCACCATTAAAAATTATTACATTTTTTTAGTAGTTACAGGCATGCACAGAATTTTGCGGGAATACCATTAGGTAACAGACAGAAAGACAAATTAGGCTTGGGGGTCCCCAATAGAACCAAGTTCCTGGGGGCCCCCACTTACCTGTTCCCCGCCGCAGGACTTTGTTTGGTCCACAAAAGCCCAAACTTCACCTATCACGGCAGGCATTGTAATCAAACCTTCAGGGACCGGGTTCCCAAAGATTCCACTCCCCTGGACCTGTATAGCACCCTGCACAGAAAACATCTTGGTCGTGGGTATGACCAGAGCTCTGGATCCCAGGGTCCAGCTCTCCTAAGAGAAGCATTACAGGCAAAACCTTGCTCTTCTCTGCAAGGCCCGGGTACCGACCGTTTAGCTATGAAGCTTTTTTGGTCGGATCCGGAATAGCTTACTGAGGTCCAAAAGAACCTGTACGCAAGCTCAGTGAAAAACACATGTTTCTTCTTGGCCAACACCTTAGACACTGGCAAAAAACTGAGGTGCTCCCGGATGGGAGGGGCTTATATAGGGGAGGGTACTTCCGGTTTTGGAAGTTGCCAGTGCCAGCACCTGACGGTATCTATATAACCCATTAGTAATGACTATGTCGCTCTGTGTCCCGTGATGTACGAGAAAGAAATTTTTTTTTGTTTTACCTGTTATTGGTTGAACTAGATGGTCTTTTTTCAACCAGACTAACTACTGTATGTAACTATGTATGTAGCTGGGCTTTGGTATTTGGTGATTTACTCTTGCTGATTTTCTCTGTGTATTGCCTCACCAAACAGAGTAATCACACATATTAAGGTTTTTAGTATTAGATACAGCTTCACAGTAGGAAAAATATGCCAAGGCTGAATTTTGTAGTATGGAATCCTCTACTGGTCATACATTTCCATGACACAGGTAGAGGATGCTCCTATAAGATATATACACACACAGATGTACGTATACATACACAAGTTTAGTTATGCTTTCTATAATCCTTGTATCTGAAGCTACCGGTACTAAAGAATGGTACTCTGTGCTCTATGCATTAAGAACACCAGTAAATAAATAAGCATGTGCTGTGTTTCTATATGCAGCAAAGGAAGAACCGCAATGAAAAAGGGTCCTTCCTGATTTCAAGGTGAATAATATGCTACCTATGCATGCAGCACAGTCAGGAAACCCTTAATACGGTTGTATTATTTACAACTCACAGAGTGATGGTTTCTAAATTATTAACGCTGCCTTCTACCTGATTCTTTGGGCAATTCTAGATCATCTTATTGCAATACATTTCTGTCTATCCCCTACAAGGTCATTTGCTTAGAACTCTCAGTGGATGTAAATAAAACAGCATTGTTACTAGGCGCTCCATTCCACCATAATTCTCTGTAGCAGTCACAAATAAAAGGAGCAGGACCATTAATAAAACTGAGCTCCAGCTGCTTTTTGAAAGACAAGATAAAAGACCTGTATTTTTTGTATGTAAAATGAACACAATAAATTGAAAAACTTTATTCTTCACAAATAACCAAACAATTAGTTGCATGAAATAAAGGGAAAAAAATGTTTTGCAAAAGCATCATAATGTCATGACTGAATCTAATTAGTTGATACTCTACTCCTATCAATGTATGTACAGTGGGATAAACTGATCTGAGCTACACTATATTGCCAAAAGTATTGGGACACCTGCCTTTACACGCACGTGATTTTTAATGGCACCCCAGTCTTAGTTCCGTAGGGTTCAATATTGAGTTGGCCCACACTTTGCAGCTATGCCAGCTTCAACTCTTTTGGGAAGGCTGTCCACAAAGTTTAGAAGTGTGTCTATGGGAATTTTTGACCATTTTACCAGACACGCATTTGTGAGGTCAGGCACTATGTGGACGAGAAGGCCTGGCTCACAGTCTCCACTCTATTTTATCCCAAAGGTGTTCTATCTGGTTGTGCAGGCCAGTCAAGTTCCTCCACCCCAAACTCACTCATCCATGTCTTTATGGACCTTGCTTTGTGCACTGGTTTGCAGTCATGTTGGAACAGGAAGGGGCCATGGCCAAACTGTTCCCACAAAGTTGGGAGCATGAAATTGTCCAAAATGTCTTGTATGCTACCGGCTTAAGCGTTCCCTTCACTGGAACTAAGGGGCCAAGCCCAAATGATTTGGACCAGTGCACAAAGCAAGGGTGGGCCAACTCAATATTGAACCCTACGGAACTAAGACTGGGGTGCCATTAAAGTTCACAATACTTTTGGTAATATAGTGTATGAGCCACCATACATGTGTAGCACTTACCCCTGAAGAATCTACTGGTTTTGTTTTGGGTCTGTACTCTGGCTATCAACCCCAGGAATTTGGCTCGAACCCTCCCTTGGCACAACTGGTCTGCACAGAGATTGTGGAACCCACTGGTAATTGGGAAACACAATAATGTCACACAGTAATAAAATTGTAAATAAAGTTGTTACCTTGTAATGGCCACTTGTCCAACAGGGTAACAGATAAACTCCACACAGAATTCTGCTTAACCAAGAGTAAATTTTACTTGGTGAGAAAAGTAACAGAATTAGACAAAAATACAGTTGACTCCTACAGGGCCCTGCAATGGTATAGCAGAATATTTTAGTTAGAAACAGTCAAAACAAAGAATCACAGTTCTGGTGTACACTTTCTATATATTTAGACTGTAAGCTCCCCCTAATGGGCAATACTGTACACGTGTCCTGGTACTATTTGTTCTAGGCAGGCCTGACTGAGTTCAGTACAAACTTCCTTCCAGTAGTAAGAGTCTTTGCTAGCACCTGTTGGTGCACATCAAATATTTGTAATCCATCAGGTTATGAAAAAGGGAAAAACTGAACATCCACAATGTTTATGAATATGTAATTCGCTGATGGTGCAAACGCCAATCCTTAAAACACGCAGCCACTGCAAGATGCACTATGTCCTTGCATGTGGCGCACTACTCTAATAAGAATGGCAGGTCTTTTAAGAGTCACAGTCCTACGCAACAGTTAGTCAATATTGGGCAGGTGCCCCCTCACCAAATCAGGCCTCGTCCCTCTGGTAAGTTCCACTGTCGGTGTTCCGGTCCATGGTCTCTCCGCAACTTGCAGTCTCTGGTCTCTCACACAGCCGCACAAGGTGTCGGTAGATGGGCGACTCCGGTCTCTGTGGAGCGAGAGTTGGACACATGGAAAAGGATCCCTCCTTGGGCTGAGTGATCCTACTTGACAACTGTAGGCCCAGGCTTTCCGGCCTAGACACTCCGGCAACAGGCCTCAACGCAGGCTTCCTGCTTGATAGAAGGCGATGTCCAGAGAGAGTGCTGAGGCCTTATTAGTCTGTTATATCACATCCCCCAGCAGGCTGTGCGGTGGCGCACTGCATCCTGGTAGCACAGGTGCAGTGTGGGTTAGTAGTTCTCCCTGTGTACCAGTCTATGGGGCCGTTTGGTGTGAGAACTCCATGTCCCAGCATCCATTGCTGCTCTCCTCAGTTCTGTACAATCGCCTCCATTTGGCTGTTGTAACTCTGCTCCTAATTGGTTTTCCTCTCCAGCCATAAGAACACAACAGAGGTCACTCAATCCAGAGCTGTGTGTGTGTGTCAGCTCATATTACACTCCCTCAAGTCTGTGAAAACAGGAAGGAGGAGGGGTGGAAATAAACCCAGACGTGGCAGGCAACTTCTCCCTAACTGAAGCTGGAAAGCCTGTGTACATTGCCCTGGCAAACTTGGCAGGATCTGCGGGTTATATTATGAGACACCTGCTACACATGCAATAATAAATTGAGCTTGCAGTGGTTAAAGCTGACCTAAGTGTTAAAGTAAACCTAGAATGTAGCCTCAATAACATAGCCAAAATGCAACACGTAACGTTGTTTCTTATGATGATGGATAGCATTGATCCCCCAAGAGTCATATATACTAAGTGTTTTACAAAAATTCTTCCAGTATCATACATTACCAAATAGTGCCTCTGCAGCAATCCCTTATCATAGGCTGCATGTTTTGCAATAGAAAGCAGAATGCCCAAATCTAATTTTACAAGTTGATTTAATGGAACTTTCACAATTAATTTTTATAAGTGAAGGTTTTGATGCATATACTGAGAAAATCTACTGTCTTTATTCTGATGCCTTGCCCCCCCCCCCCTTCCTTTAAAGCTGAAGCCCAGGTATAGATATTATTGTTTTCAGCTTGGACCTATGTAAGTGTGCATATGCCATACCTGTGGAACTGTTGTGGAAGCAGAGAATTACTGTAGTAGTCCCTGCTAATACAGTGATCACTGCTGTCTTCCAGGTCCTGTGCCGAGCAGCTGTGCACATGCATAGTAGCTACAGAGGGTTGTTCATGGGGTTACAGACCGGTCACCTCATCCAATCAGAGAAATTCTTCTCTGGCATTCTGTGAATGGTGCCCATGTTGAGCAAGTGAAACCCTGTGATTACTATGCAACCTTGCAGTCGCTCAGCATGGAACCCAGAAGACAGCAGCACTTGTAGTAGACAGCGACAGTGATTCTCTGCTTTTACAGCTATATGGCATATGCATATTTATATTGGTGCAAGCTTGACCAATGTAACCACACAAAGCCTTACCTGAGAAAGGAACTAAACTCTCTTCATCAACGTTAACTACTTTTAAACCTTATACTGCTAGCAGTAGTAAATAGATAATAAGCTATGTTAACTTTTTTTAAATTTTTTCAGTTGCCTCCTGATTTCTGGTCTAGGTCAAAATGGTGTAATAAATCCAAGGAGTCTTCATGGGCATTTTTTTTCTTTCATCTGGATGCCTGGGCTAAGGGTAGATGGATTCCAGGAAATAAATGCTACCTAAATCATCTGCCCTTACTCAAGATGATCGTGGCTAGAAAGGCAAGGGGGTGATTACAGGGGTGGGCAGAAGGGGAAGCTGCCCTGGGCACTGTGGTATCATGTGAGGTGGGGGGGTACCACGAGGAGATTGGAGGGGGGATTTGTGTTGGGAGGGGGAATTTGGAGAGTGGCAGAGGATAGGAATTGTTCTAGGAGGGAAAATTAGGAGGGGGGTGCTTGGAATGGTGATTTGGGTGGATTTGTGTTGGGAGGGGAAATGGGGGAAGAGGATTTGTGCTAGGAGGGGGGATTTGGGGAGTTTGTGCTAGAAGAGGTGATATGGTAGGGAGGGGAAGGAAATTTGTGCTAGGAGGGGAAATTGGTGGGTGGGGATTTGGGCTAAGAGGGGGGATTAGGAGTGGGGGGAGAGGATTTGTACTCTTAGGGTAAATTTGAGGGGTAGATGATTTTTGCTAGGAGGAGTGATTTTTTTCGGGGGGGTGTATTTGTGCTGGGGGGAATTTGGTGAGAGAGAGGGTTTGAACTTTGAGGGGGGATCGGGGGGCAAGTGATTAAGCTGGAAGGGGGGTCAGATTGTATTTTCACTTTCTCCATCAGCTCATCCCCCACAGCTATTACCTTTTGTTCCACTTGACCCTCCCTTCTTAGATTGTAAGCTCTAACAAGCAGGGCCCTCTGATTCCTCCTGTATTGATTTGTATTGTAAGTGTACTGTCTGCCCTCATGTTGTAAAGCAATGCGCAAACTGTTAGCGCTATATAAATCCTGTATAATAATAATAATAATTAGTAGATTAGTGCCCAATTTTGGTGGGGGGGGGGGGGGGGTATTTTTGCTGACACATAATGTTCATACATCTTGTGGGATCGCAGTTTAGTATATTTGCCCTGGGCTCTACATGACCTTGTCCCAGGACTGGGAGTTTATCAAAGTGATTTCTCAGCAAAATAATGCATTGAGACATGGGTGGATGGGTAAGTCTGCTCTGTATATTTAAACTGAATTAAATAGCATTTTCAGTTTGTGGTGCTCAGATAAAGTTAAGTTCAGCTTGAAGTTTAACTTTAACTAAGGCCTCAATTTATTTATTTGCAGAATCACTGTTCCTTATACCAGGGCCAGATGTAGCCTGCCTGATGTGGGGGTGCAGTAAACATGTCAGTGGGGCAGAGGACGGAAGGTCACTAGTGCAATGTACAGGGGGTCAGCAGGGCAGAGGATAGGGTCAGCAGTTTGTATGGAGTGTACAGGGTTTAGCAGAGCAGAGGACAGAGCAGCAGGGCAGTGTACAGTTGCAGTAGGGCAAATGTGAAAGAAAAGGGATAGGGGGTTTCAAGTTCCCCCGGCCCCTTTTCTAATGGGACAGTGACAGCTAAAGGGGTTTCAAGGCTCCCCATTGAAAGTAGGTCAGGGCTCCCTGAAAAGTAGGTCAGGGTACCTTGAAACAGTAAAAGGGGGGATACTTGAAACCAGCCAAGGAAGCTCCTAGAAGCCTAGTGGACAGGGCCGCTGATAGGGGGGGACCACCAGTCCTCCTGTAGGGGGCCCAGGTACACAGGGGGGCCCAGACAGCAGAGGAAATTGGTGTGGTCGGGCAAAGGGGCAATTACAGAAGGATGCCCTGTGCGTCTCTCTACAGCAGCTGAAAGCCAGTTTCTCTCCCTCCTGCTGGCTTTCAGCTGCTGCAGGGAAAGACACAGACACAGGGAATTGTTCTTGTAATTGCTTCCCCCTCCCTGTTCTGCCTGCTTTTGATCCCCCCTGTGTGTCACTGTGCTGCCCCCCCCCCCGTGGCACTGCCGGCTTACCTGTTTCGTCCTAAAATTTTAAATTATAAAAAAAGTTTAAAGATTGTACAAAACTATTTAAAAAAGGGCTAATTCACACAGGTTCTCTGCTATGTTTGTGTCTGCTAATAATGATATTTTTTGTGAAAATATTGTTTTGCTATATTTCAGGGGTGGGGGCCTGGGGGGCCCTGCCAGGTAGGCTGTAGGGGGCCCCGTGATTTCTAACAGCAGCCCTGCTAGTGGACCCAGGGCCGATGCTACCCATTAGGCAAACTAGGCAGCCGCCTAGGGCGCACTGCTGCCTAGGGCACCCGGCCACTGGTGTTCCTACTCTCTTCTCTCTGCAGCAAGCAATCAAGTCTCAGCATTAGCAGGCAGCCTTCGCTCCGTTCGCACATAGTGTCAGAGGCGCAGCGGCGGCGGAGGACTGTGTCTGTGTCACGACCCCCGAATGAATAGAAGCAAGCAAACATTCATCAATGGGCACTGGTAGGCTGCATCAATGGGTACTGGTAGGCTGCAGTTGATGGGCACTGGTGAGGCTGCATTTGATGGGCACTGGTGAGGCTGCATTTGATGGGCGCTGGTGAGGCTGCATTGATGGGCACTGGTGAGGCTGCATTGATGGGCGCTGTGAGGCTGCATTTGATGGGCGCTGGTGAGGCTGCATTGATGGGCACTGGTGAGGCTGCATTTGATGGGCGCTGATGAGGCTGCATTTGATGGGCGCTGATGAGGCTGCATTTGATGGGCACTGATGAGGCTGCATTTGATGGGCGCTGGTGAGGCTGCATTGATGGGCGCTGGTGAGGCTGCATTTGATGGACGCTGGTGAGGCTGCATTTGATGGGCGCTGATGAGGCTGCATTTGATGGGCGCTGATGAGGCTGCATTTGATGGGCGCTGATGAGGCTGCATTTGATGGGCGCTGGTGAGGCTGCATTGATGGGCGCTGGTGAGGCTGCATTTGATGGGCGCTGGTGAGGCTGCATTTGATGGACGCTGGTGAGGCTGCATTTGATGGGAGCTGATGAGGCTGCATTTGATGGGCGCTGGTAAATTTGAATTTGATGGGCGCTGGTGAGGCTGCATTTGATGGGCACTTGTGGGCTGTATTTGATGAGCGCTTCATTAAAAAGGTGGGCTATACATGGGCTGGGAAAGGGGGTAAAGTCAGGGGTGGAGCCAGGGGGGGCGGCAAAATTAGGTTTCGCCTAGGGTGTCAAAAATCCTTGCAACAGCCCTGAGTGGACCCCCTATATAAAGGGGGTTCCGTCTGAGGCAAACTGCCAGTCACCTCAGGAGGTCGTCAGTGGCGGAGCTCCCCTCCCACCCTCCCTGGACTGTCGCGGCTAAATATTTATGTGGTTTGGGTCACCTTTTCTAATGAGAAGGGGGACAATTTAAGATTAAAGTTATGCTTGTTATACAGCTCGAGCTATAAAAGCTGAGTTGTTCAGTTTTATATTGGTATTTATGATAAAAAAAAGTTATTGGTGAATTCTGATAAAGGAATTATTTATAGATGTGTTTGATAAGAGTTAATTTGAATGGTAAACCAATAAATAAAGCCGCGGCCAAAAAAATAAAATTATTTTATTAACCCAAATATATTGCATTGGTGTTTTTTATTCAAATTGACTGTCTGGAAAAATAAATTTAGCTGCTTACTGTCCCATAATGGGGAGTGTACAGGAATTGATCGGGCAGAGTACAGGGGTAAGTAAGACAGTGTACAGTGGTCAGGGCCGCCATCAGGGCGGTACAGGCAGTACACCTGTAAGGGGCCCGGAGGTCCCCAGGGGCCCGGATGGCAACCTCCCTTTTTTTTTATTGTTTTTTTTTGTAAGGGGCCCAGAGGTCCCCAGGGCCCCGGATGGCAACCCACCTTTATTTTTTATTTTTATAAAAATGTCTTTATTTATTTTATTTTTTTTATTTATTTTGTAAGAGGCCCAGAGGCCCAGAGGCCTGGAGGTCCCCAGGGCCCCCGAATGGCAACCCCCCTTTTTTTTTTTTATAAAATGTATTTTTATTTTTTTACTTATTTTTTATATCTTGTTTGTTTTTTGTAAGGGGCCCAGAGGTACCCAGAGGCCCGGAGGTCCCCAGGGCCCCGGATGGTAACCCCCCCTTCTTTTTTTGTTCTTTTTTTTTTTGTTCGTCAGCACCCAAACCCCCCCCCCCTCCCCCACCTCAACAATTTGCGGCGACAGCACCCCCCGCTTCTCAATTCGTGGCACCCCCCCCCCCCCCCGCTTCTGAATTTGCGGCAGCTGGCAGAAGACAAGGGTCACCACTGGCAGAGCAGAGAACAAGGGCCACTGCTTGCTTATATTATAGAAGAGTTTTCTATATTTTATTTCAAAATTTGGATGGGCATGGGCAACAGTAATCTTGCACAAAGGAATATACTGTATATGCAGAGGCCCTAACATGAATAAAGTGTCCAACAACAATTCCTTTGTGGTTGAATTCTGCAGAGAGACCTCCTTCGCAAAGTCTGGCTTGCAACTCTGGAACAACTGTGAAGCGAAGGCTAAAAGAAGGCTAAGAATACAATAAAAGATAATAATGCATTAGTAAATTGGGTTCAATTTATTGCATACAGAGCCTGACTAAATTGCACCTTTTATTTGCTATTGAAGATTTAGAATTGTGCATATTGCTGCAGAATGATACAGGTATGAGATATATCTTTAGCACACTTCACAATTGGGAATACAAATGATAATGGAGTAATAACAGTACCAGACATTTTGTCAGTGATAAACAGTGGCAAGAAACGAGTACGATTGCGTTATTCAAAACAATTCCCATTTGTTTCCTTGGTCTCTACCTCACATCTGTTGTCTGTCTAATTACAATACAGATGAGAATATGTAAAAAGCTGTACCTATGTTCACCACTACCAAGGGAGCTAGCTTCTGGCTATGGTGACTTACCAGCTAATGTTTCCACTCTCTAACAGTTATTAAGGTATGATAAATGAAATGTAAATAATCTACTATGACTACAGAATAAACCATACACATTCAAAAAGGGTTATGTGACAACAGTGTTCCATGAATTAGTCATATAGGAATATATTATTGTAGAATAGCCCATACATAGTTACTGTGCATCAACGCCTCCTATTAAAATAGTTAGCACTCCTAAAGGCATTGTACACTTTCAGAAGGTTTCATTGTTGTAACCAGGGATGAGCCGAACACCCCCCTGTTCGGTTCGCACCAGAACCTGCAAACAGACAAAATGTTTGTGTAAACTTTAGAACCCTATTAAATACAATGGACTCGAACGTTCGAAATCTAAAGTGTCAATTATAAAGGCTAATATGCAAGTTATTGTCCTAAAAGTGTTTGGGGACCTGGGTCCTGCCCCAGGGGACATGTATCAATGCAAAAAAAAGTTTTAAAAACGGCCGTTTTTTCCGGGAGCAGTGATTTTAATAATGCTTAAAATGAAAAAATAAAAGTGAAATATTCCTATAAATTTCGTACCTGGGGGGTGTGTATGATATGCATGTAAAGTGGCGCATGTTTCCCGTGCTTAGAACTGTCCCTGCAAAAAATGTCATTTTTGAAAGAAAAAAAGTCATTTAAAACTGACTCGCGGCTATTAATGAATTGTCGGCTCCCGGCAATACATTCAAAAGTCATTGATAAAAAAAAAAAAAAAAGCGTGGGGGTTCCCCAGAATTCCATTACCAGGCCCTTCAGGTCTGGAATGGATATTAAGGGGAACCCCACCGCAAATTTTAAAAAAAATTGACGTGGGGTTCCCCCAAATATCCATTCCAGGCCCTTCAGATCTGGCATGGATTTTAAGGGGAACGCCACCCCAAATTTAAAAAAAAATGGCGTGGAGTCCCCTAAAAATCCATACCAGACCCCTTATCCGAGCACACAACCTGGCCGGCCGCAGGGGAAAAGGGGGGGACGAGAGAGCGGCCCCCCTCCCTCCTGAACCGTACCAGGCCACATGCCCTCAACATGGGGAGGATGTCCCCATGTTGATGGGGACAAGGGCCTCATCCCCACAACCCTTGCCCGGTGGTTGTGGGGGTCTGCGGGCGGGGGGCTTATCGGAATCTGGAAGACCCCTTTAACAAAGGGGACCCCCAGATCCCGGCCCCCCCCTATGTGAATTGGTAAGGGGTACATTGTACCCCTACCATTTCATGAAGAAAGCGTAATTTTTTTTTAAAAAAAAAACACACAAACACCTTGAAAAAGTCCTTTATTTAAAAAAAAAAAACATTCCAGCGGTGAAATCCAGTGTACCGCGGCGATCCCGATGTCCAGCGCTGTCCTTCATTGGTTGTGCCTGAGCGGACCTGATGGGGAACTATGAGCTATGAGTAAGCACTTTAATAGTGTGAAACGCGTTAGCCAGACGTGATCAGTTTGCTGTGTTGTGCAGAGTGTTTTTGGTTTCCTGAACCTTTTTTTGGAATAAAGGCTTTTTAACCGGAGTGCTGCGTCCAGAAGACCTTTCTTTCTTTCTTCAACCCCCATATGTCTAGCTTGAGCCAGCAGTAGCCAGGTGCTTTGGCATTCCTGCAAAGAGCAGCACCTGCATCTTCAGTTGGAACCTTTTCTTTTTGATCTTATTCTAGCTGCATCATCATTTCCACAGGTGGGCAGCACTCTTGGCATCAGTTTTTAGCAGGCAAGTTTATTCCAGTTCTTCCGTTTTGGGCATCCCAATTCTTTAGTTCTGGGCATCCCATGCATCTCTATTCCATATACAAGTTCAGTGGCAGCCTGTACATAAGGGGCGCAGGGGCACAGCCCCCCTAATCCATGCGCCTGGCCCCTAATCTACATGCAGGGCGCTGGACGCATACATTTTTTTTTCTAAGCACATGATTAGAGCCTGAGGCTCTAATTGGCTTCACAAAAGGGTGGGCTTGGGGCACAGAGCACTGTGCCCTGAGACCACCCAGTTGTGTGACAATAGCAAATTAATATTCGCTATTGTCTTCCTGATTCTCCTCTAGCCAATCAGGAAGCGGGTTCTGAGACCTGATTGGACAGGGAGTCTTAGGAATCCTGGCCAATCCTGGCCAATTGGGTCTCAGAACCCACTTCCTGTTCAGCCAGGAGGAGAAAACCTGGCTCTTCCCGGATCCTCCTGAAGCGAAGAGCAGCAGCCCCGGATCCATGTCATCTTCCTTCTCACGGTAAGGCCTCAACGGGGGAGAGGCTCCAGCTCTTCCTGAATCCTCCTGGAGCGAGGAGCAGCAGCCCCAGATCCCTGTCCTCTTCCTCCTCACGGTAAGGCCTCGGCGGGAGGAGAAGCCCGTCTTTTCCCAGAACCTCCTGGAGCGAAGAGCAGCAGCCCCGGATCCATGTCATCTTCCTCCTTACGGTAAGGCCTCTAAACCCCGCCTTCCCATCCGTCTCCCGCGGTGGGGGGGGTCGTAGCAGTGGTGCAAAGGGAGGGGGGCACGTTTGTTTTCCGCCCCCCCCCCAAAAAAAATATTGAGCACCAGCTGCCACTGTCCAAGTGTAGCGCTTGGTTGCTACTAGTAACTGACATCCACCATATCACCCTGCTGCCAGACCTCCATCTATCACCTTAGAGACAATGAACTGTCATTTGCGTTGTTTTGTTCTTGTTTATTGAGGGATATAACTTGGTTGGGGGAAAGGGGATATGGGATGCCCATAGAACATATATTTTTCCGGTCACATCCTCCTCATGTGAGCTAAAGAGGCTAAACAGTCTCAATGGCTGGCTATCAAAGATGCTGTTACTAGGCCAGAGGTCTGCAGTGCCTCTCCCCGGTGGCCTAGTAATTTAGTAGCATGTGTTGCTTGAAGGACTACAGTCTGCATCGATTTGACACTTTCCCCACAGTCTCTCCTCTGGCCTCGCACCCAGCTCCCGTGGCATGCCTCATCCAGTAATCCACTGTGGTTCACTCACCGACCTTCTCCTGCCCCAAGTCCATAATGAAGAACAGATTCTACAGCCCCTCTGTTCCAGGATACTCCATCCATGACTGTGTAAGGATGTAGCTCCCTCCCAGCTCTCCCGGGCTCCTTCGCTAGGCCTCGCACCCCCCCCAGTTGGGGGGAGGGGCCCCCTGCTGCTGCCTAATGCTCCATTCTCCACGTCTCCCGGCCGACAACTCCTCTCCAGTAGGCTGAGACCTGAGCTTATATGGAAGGCCTGCCCCCTGCCAATACCAAGTGGGGATTGGTCAGGGCTCCTCACATGAGCTCCCTGTCACTCCAGTCCTGTGTCCTGCCTCTCTTTGAGATCATTCTCGCTGGAAGCAGGGGAGGCGCCCCAGAACTAAAGCACAGGTGGTCACACCCACTGCTACACTAGCCACTCCATGCCCCCAGATCAAAACAAGCAGGCCTAGCCTGGAGCACAGGCCTGCCTAAATTTACGTGCACTGACAGTTAACCTAGCAAAAATCCTAATGTAGCACCTACCCACAGTAGAGGGTGCTACACAAGTTTATCTTCAAAATAGACAAAAACAAAACTAAATCCCCTGGACTGTTTATTTAGCCTTTGATGAAGTGTGAAAATTCCTGTTACCTGGCTATGTGAAAGGGAAAGACCCGAAAATCCAGCAGCCCTTACACTGGTAGCACTGCACTTGTAATGATGGGCTCACATGTCATGGCTGCAGCTTGTAGTGTCACAGCAGATTGATGTCCATGTATTGTTGTATCTAGCACGTCACTATCCACCAAGGGCACCGGACAATTTCCTTTTCTGGGCCACGTAGCATCAAATGCATTACCATCCCCACCACATTTGCATTACAAATGTGGGCGTGCTAATGTGATGAAACACACCATTTCCCAGCTAATAGTGAGCTCCCTGTGTGTCTGTGAATGCTCTGTCTGCTTGTATCTGTGTAAGATCTAATTACTGTGTAGTTCTCACCCGGACCAATTGAAGATTTACTCTACTATAGCCTGTATGTACAGGGCAACAAATGACACCACAAAACAACATAATCAATTCAGAGCTTATGCAGGTAAAAAAGACAAAATGCAGGTAGAAATGTTTACCATGCCTTTAAGCATCCAAAAAAAAGTATTTTTTTTTTAAATGCAAAGCAGAATAACACAGGAACTAACTGCTGATTTTGGCTTCCAGCTTTAATGGCTAACTCCAAAAACATTTAAAAAATCCACCCTTGCAGAACCCCTCCCCCCTTCCTGCCCACTGCAAGGGTTAAACGCTTGTTTAGTCTAAGCAAGTAAAGCCATGCACACCACAAGCATATAACTCTACTAGACTATTCAGCTATACTTTTTAGCATGAAACTGGCCCTGTATCTTCTTTGTCACTGCCAAGGAAAAAAAAAATGACCTGTCCACTATCAGAGCTGTGAGAAAATGGATGCTGTGAAAACCACAGAAGCACTAAACACGTGCTCTTTATACAACATGTGTGATTTCCTCTATACTAATTACTACACGTGGGGTAAAGCTGGCAAGCAATATGTGGATAGAAGAACATATGAAAATATGTGCAAAAAATCTAAGCGTTCCAACATTCGATGGCCCAATCATTGTATCAGAACTTTTCCTGCGAATTTGAACATTTTCCCGATCATTTTCAACATTAAGCATGTTATTTTTTCTAATTGATTACTACTACTCCTACTGCTCATGTGCATTTCACTTTGGATTTTTATTGTTCAATGCTTTTCTGGGGACAATCCAAAATTTGGGATTTTCATTTACGTTCACTTTCAATGATAATGGTAAACAGGATAGAGAAATAGAGAGGGTGAATCTCCTTAACCACTTGCCGCCCATAGGACATCCATAGACATCCTTGGGTTTCAGTAGCTTTACCGAGATGATGCCTGCACCCACAGATTCCCAGTAAGGCAGAAGTGATTAGAGTGGCTAATTAGCCACACGATCACTTATGCGGGTGGCGGAAGGGGGTCCCAACCCCTTCCCGCTGCAGTCGCCGCCTTTCCCAGGCATTACCGTCCCATCGCGGAGCCCAGTAGCAATGCGCCTGGAGGCGATTGTTGCACTGAACAGAGAGAGGAACTGATGTCATTCCTCTCTCTCTGCAACCCCGGAAACTGGGAGCAGCAAGTATTTTGTCACTTCCAGTTCCGCCTTTTTGTTTACCTGGCTGCCAGTGGCCAGAAAAGCAGCCGATCAGACCGATCTGTGTCTGACCGGTTGCATGAGAGGCTAGAGGAGAGATTTGGGGGTCTAATAGACACCAGATCTCTCCATAATGAGATCTGTTACGGCCCATGCTGCCACAAGGGATGTTGTTCATCCCTTGTGATAGCAATAAAGTTAATAATAAAAGAAAAAAAAATTGTAAAAAAAAAAAATTGTGTATAAAATAAATAATAAAAAAAATCTAAAGCGCCCCCGTCCCACCATGCTTACGTACAAATGTGAAAGCATATGTTACTCTCACACGCATATGTAAACGGTTATTGCATGTGAGGTATTGTTGCACCAGACCTCCTGTGCAACTCTAAACTGGCAACCTGTAAAGGCGTTTGAATGGAGAATTTTAAGCACCATAGTTTGGGCAGACGCAATTTTAAAGTGTGACATGTTAGATATCTAGTTACTCAGCGTAACATTGTCTTTCACATTATACAAAAAATATATATATATTTTTTTTATTTAATTCATGAAAGTGTTTTTTCCCCCCAAAAAATTGTGTTTGAAAAACCATATGCACAAATACCGTGTGACATAAAACAACCCCCCCATTTTATTCTATAGGGCTTCTGCTAAAAATATATATATATATATATATATATATATATATATATATATTTTATGTTTCGGGGTTCTAATTTTCTAGCAAAAAAAGTTGATTTTTACATGTAGGTAGCGAAGTGTCAGAACTGGCCCGGATACAAAGTGGTTAATGGGGACTAAAACAGCAATAAAAATTGACCAGCGTTCTAATCCTTCTCCACTCCATCCAAAACTAAAAAAAAAAGTTTTGCCTTTAGTTATACTTTAAAATATAAACTCATTAGACGTGCAGAGGATGCTGCTGGTTAGGAGTGCATCAGATGGTCTTTATTCTTATGTAGCGGGTACTTACTTTCCCGGGTGCATTTTTTGAATCTGGCTGTGACATCAGTGCTATGTTCCCTGTGGTCCACGAGGTGGCGCTGTCACTGTGACCGGAGGGACGAATATCACTGTGTGCCGAGGCCCTTTTTGTCCTCTCTCGGCAGCGGTATGGTGGGGCGGGGAACCCGCCGTGCTTGCTGGGGGAGGGTATAAAGGGGGCCGGCCATCTTGGTCACGGGGTCTTCGTCCCAAGCACCTTCAGCTTGCGAACGTGGGTTCGTGCTCGTCCCCTAGGAGGCCTCGGCCTAGGGGACCAACGGAGATCGTGTTCCACCTCAGGCACCTTCAGTCCTGGGGTGAGGTACTTACAAGAAGGTCCGGAGCTCAGTGCCCAACACTGAGTTCCGCGAGGGAAGGGTCCTAAGGCACTTCGGGGATGGAGGCCTGAATCTGAGTAAGACGCAATGGACCGAGGAGAGCTCCTCACTCGAAGACCCGGTGCAGCAGACTGCCGGTGACGGGTGAGTCTCTTGTCGGAGACCGTCCAGAAGGATCCCCTTCACCTCGTGCGGAGACCATAGCCCACTCTCCAGGAGGAGAGTGGAGGACCGAATTTGTGTCTGGGCCTATTCACACTCACACCTCCTTTTCTGTTCTATCTATCAAGGAAGTCCCTGTATGGTGTGTTCTAATAAAGGAGTGTTGGACTTTAATGGTGTGAGGCTCACTTCCTGGCGGACGAAGTTCACGGTGACTCTTGGAGGGAGGATCCGGGTGCACAGCACAGACCCGAAGGTAAACAAGACATTGCTGATACCACAGGTATTCCCACGTGGTGGAAGCTAGGCGTAGCCCACCCGCTCTCTCTCTCTCCCCCATCAGATACCCCTAGACAAGAGACAGTGCGAGTCGCACGGAGAGAGAAGAGGGGAAGGTGCTACACTTAGATAATAGAATAAATATTAGAAAATTTCCTTTGTCGAACAAATTCATAGAAACAGGCAGGCAATAGGTAAATTTCACGACCAAAATGTTTTTTTTTCAAATTTTAAAGCTCATCTTCATGTTTTACTTTCCCCTCGCCCATCCATCAGATGTCCCGCTACATCCTTTACAAATCACATACATAACTGTTTCTATACCTGTTTTCCAAAGACCTTCTAGGTGGACCAGTGATGCCACGGCCCCGGGTCCTTCCTCTTCTCCCCGCTAGCAGGTATGACTGGTATTTAGCACAGTAATTATATGATCCCAGGTGAAGAGGAAATAGGTTGAAAGATGCTGGCCATCATTCAGCCTGGAACACTTGTGACATCTATTGGTATTGGGAAGTTTCTGCGGGGGCAGCTCTGGATTGAAGGCGAGTATTGCATATACTGTATGTAGCGGCCTCCTCACTCCCCTCTTTGCATCAGCTCGTCTTTCTCTTGTCTAGGGGTACCTTAGAGGAGAGAGAGCGGGGTCACCACGCCAAGCCTTCACCACAGATGTCTGTGCGGTGTAAGCAAAGTTCTATCTTTACCTTCGGGTCAGTGTTGTGCACCTGGAGTTACCTTGAACAATGTCCACCAGAAAAGAGCCCCACACCATTAAAGTCCAACACTCCTTTATTCTTCTCGAGTGAACAGCACAATCAGTTAGACTCTCTTAACGAACAGAACAAACAAGGAGGTGTGGATGCGAGTAGGCCCAGACACAATGAACTCTCCACTTTCCTTCCTGAAAGTGGGTTGCGGTCTCCAAGCGGGGGGGGGGGGGGGTTCCTTCCAGGCGGTCTCCGATGGGAGGCTCACCAGTCACTGGCAATCTGCTGCACCCGGTCTTCAAGTGAGTATCTCCCCCCGGTCCATTACGCCTTCCGGATTCGGGTACCCAATCCCTGGGTTCCCTAGGACCTCCTTCCCTCGCGGAACTCAGTGTTGGGCACTGAGCTCCGGACCTCCATCCGAGTACCTCACCCCAGGCTAAAGGTGCCTGGAATGGAACACGACCTCTGAACGTCCTCTAGGCCTAGGCCGCCTAGAGGACCGACACGAACCACCGCCCTCAGGCTGAAGGTGCCCGGGACTCGACCCCGTGACAAAGATGGCCGGCCCCTTTATACCCTCTCCCGGCAAGCACGGCGGGTTCCGCGTCCCACCATACCGCTGCCAAGGGAGGACAAAAAGGAGGCACGGCACACAGCCATGGTTCAACCCCAGCCCAGGGCAACAGCGCCACCTGCTGGGCTGCAGGGAACTGCACATCGCTGGTGTCTCTGCCAGTTTTAAATAGAGAGAAAAGTGTATACCCGCTACATGTATATACATTTTTTTTTATATTAGGTGCAGGGCAAAATATTTTTAAAATTGTAATGCAAAATAGAGCTCTTCTACAAAGTCTTTCTTGCCTAAAGCAGTGATTGGTGGATGGCTTGAGAATTGAACCTAGTAATTCCTGAATGATCCTCCCTACAATGGGGAAAATAAATTCATAACAATTTCTACTTCTTGCCAGTTCTTCTCTGATCATCTGCTCTATGGTATATTCAGGTAAGCCACTAGCTGCAATTTCCAGGCGCAGCTCTTCCCTCCACACAGACTCATCTGTATGGATGAATGGAGCATTTAAGGCATTATAATGTACATGGGCATCAAGGATCAGTTAAGACCATTATGTGATTTGCTTACAAGCCAATGTGAATACACAGCAAACTACTTTTCCCTGTAAATGCAGAGCACACGTGTATTTATTGATTGAAATCGGAGTCCTTAGTCTGGTAATGCATTTGCTTTCTTAAGAGGCCTCTGCTTCTTTTGCTCACTGATGGCTGGATGCAATAAGAGAAAGAAAATGTATTTCCTTTAAAACACAAATTATTTCTAGGGAAAACTCAGTACGAAGAAAGAACATAGACAGAGCAATCATAAGAAATCAACAGCTGTCTTCTTGTGACAGCAATGGCCATTCAGACTTAATGATGCCTTGAACTCACTAATACACTGGGAATGTGCGTACTGCCCCCCTGGGGCCAAATAATTAAGCTCAAATTGAATTTTAATTTTATATCATTAGCCTCTGATTTTTTAAGGCAATCATCACATCATCTCCAGAATATTATTTTCTGTCACAGGCAATGCAGTCTGCAGTTTTAGAAAGATATGCATGCCTTACAGTCTCACGTATAGCCCTAGCACTGTTAAAAAGCATTCACTAAAAACTAGTGCACACAAAGTTGTGCAGTTTATGTACACCAAAACATGATTCAGTAAGATGCCATTCACAAACCATATAGTGCCTTAAAAAAGTATTCATACCCCTTGAAATTTTCCTCATTTTGTCATAAGACAACCAAAAACTTAAATGTATGTTATTGGGATTTTATGTGATAGACCAACACAAAGTGACACATAATTGTGAAGTGAAGGAAGGAAAATTATAAATGGTTTTCAATTTTTTTTTACAAATAAATATCTGAAATGTGTAGTGTGCATTTGTATTCAACCTCCTTTACTCTGATACCCCTAACTACAATCTAGTGGAACAAATTGGCTCCAGAAGTCACCTAATTAGTAAATAGAGTCCACTTGTGTGTAATTTATTCTCAGTATAAATACAGCTGTTCTGTGAAGCCCTTGCAAGTTTGTTAGAGAACCTTAGTGAACAAACAGCATCATGAAGGCCAGGGAACACACTAGACAGGTCAGGGATAAAGTTGTGGAGAAGTTTATAGCAGGGTTAGGTTATAAAAATTTCCCAAGCTTTGAACATCTCACGGAGCACTGTTCAATCCATCATCCGAAAATGGAAAGAGTATGTGTCACGAACAGGTGTGACCAGAATCGTGTGAACTGCAACAGAGGTCACCAAAACGTATATAAGTGATTAATAACGTTTATTTAAAGATAAGTAATATATATAAACACCTCCAATATATAACAGTGAACAACCAACCAATCAGTGACCCACAAACAACAAATAACTATATACAATAGAAGATAATACTGCATACTTAAATGTAGCCAGGCCAGGGTCATCAACGGGAGATCAACAGATGGGGTAAGGAAAGGGACAGGAGAGGGGGAGGGTGGACAGGATCAAACTGCAGGGCAGGGATGCAAGGTAACAGGTGGGACAGGATAGGGTGGATGTCAGTACTATGGCCCAGAGATCAGGTAGTGTCATCAGTATTGCAAACCAAAGCACCACCAGCAGATGGAACCTTTCCTGATAGTATGGCACAACTGCAAACCTAACAAGACATAGCCGTCCACCTAAACTGACAGGCCGGGCAAGGAGAGCATTAATCACAGAAGTTGCCAAGAGGCCCATGGTAACTCTGGATGAGCTGCAGAGATCCACAGCTTAGGTGGGAGAATCTGTCCACAGGACAACTACTGGCCTTTTATGGAAGAGTAGCAAGAAAAAAGCCATTGTTGAAAGAAAGCCATAAGAAGTCCTGTTTGCAGTTTGTGAGAAGCCATGTGGGGGACACAGCAAACATATGAAAGAAGGTGCTCTGGTCAGAGGAGACCAAATTTATATTTTTGGCCTAAAAGCAAAATGCTATAGGTGGTGGGAAACTAACACTGCACATCACCCTGAACACAACATCCCCACCATGAAACATGGCGGTGGCAGCATCATGTTGTGGGGACTCTTTTCTTCAGGACAGGGAAGCTGGTCAGAGTTGATGGGAAGATGGATGGAGCCAAATACAGAGCAAGCTTAGAAAAAAACACGTTAGAGTCTGCAAAAGACTTGAGACTGGGGCAGAGGTTCACCTTCCAGCAGAACAACAACCCTAAACATACAGCCAGAGCTACAATGGAGTGGTTTAGATCAAAGCATATTTATGTGTTAGAATGGCCCAGTCAAAGTCCAGACCTCAATCCAATTGAGAATCTGCGTCAAGACATAAAAATTGCTGTTCACAGATGCTCTCCATCCAATCTAACAGAGCTTGAGCTATTTTGTAAAGAAGAATGGGCAAACATTTAATTGTTCCAAGCTGGTAGAGAGATACCCCAAAAAATCTATAGTGTTCACAATGCACGTCCTGACCTACAGGGTTCACATTTTATTGCTATTTGGTCTCCCCAAAGTACAGGTCTTTGTAATCCTCACTACACTGGACTGCATATGTTACCGGCCTCAAAATGTGAATTAAGAGAGCCGATAATTGTAGACGTGATGAGATAAGGTGATCAGCTTGGCGTGGACTGCAAAGAATCACACAACAGCATAAGACAGGACCACTGGGTTTTATGGCTGGAAATCGTTTGACTTTTACATAACAATACATCTTTTACATTTTTATAATCACATGTTTATAACTATTAACAATATATAATACAGATTTTAACTGAAGTATTTTAAACCGTAGTTACACAAAAAACATTGTTATATTTTAATAACATATATATTCATGTTATTCCGTGTTATAGATGATGATTTTTTATGGTACACTTTAACTGTGCAATAATGGTATTGCCAATGCCATGCTTTAATACAAACATTATTTCGGTAGTTCTCTTTTTTAACCACTAGATGGTGCACATGAAGCAATGCATAGCTTTACATATAGGTTTTTCTTAAGAATATCAGTTTTCAACATGTGCTCTTCTAACTTTATGGAACTTGTATAAACCAAGTTTCAATATACTTATTTAGAACGGTTTAGTGCTTCTAATAGACATTTGTTCTGACTAATGCAGTATTTTCATGTTTTTATGTCCTTTTCACTTGTTTCTCACACATGCTGTTCTAACTTCTAATAGCAGTAAAACTATAACATACAGTCTGCTGTAACTTTTCCTGCATCTGCTACAGATGTTTAAGAATCTTTCTATTATAGTTTAATGCAGATTAAGAACGATTTAGAGTACATACCTGCAAAGAATCACACAACAGCATAAGACAGGACCACTGGGTTTTATGGCTGGAAATCGTTTGACTCCAGTCACATGGTGGGTGGCCTTATATAAACTCTGTTTGTGTACCTTCTCTGCCATCTACTGGTTCTTGCTAGAATAGCAGGAAGGTATTTCTTTGCTAGAAATAAAATAAAATAAATCAGTATGTACTTTGCTTTGGGGTGTCTGTTTTGTGACCATATAAACCCCAGTCCGTCACACATATACTCGGCTTGTGTTTTGGTGTTGGGTCTTTAGGATGTATATACTTTTGTCATAGCGAGTTTTTGGGCTTGAAAATGCTTGAAAATGACACAAAGCAATATCTGATTGGACAAGGTGGAGCGGCTGAGTGGTGACATCACATTCTTTACCTTTTCCATTTGGAGAACACCCGTGTCAAGTAGGCAAACCCCTTTGTTCAGGGATCCAGAATCTAGTAGAGATCAATGTAGTAGCGGTGTCTACTACCAGTGCCAAACCTAGGCATTCTTTCCCCCCCCCGGGTAAAAGACCCAGTTTGGTGCTCCCCTACCTGAGAGAGAAGATCTCCATCCACACACCCCTAGCCCTCTGCCTAGTGAGCAGTGAGTAAAGTTCTAATGTTATAAATAAATAAGCCAAAAGAAAATATGGTAAATGGTAATAATAATACATAAGTCATTTCAAAGTTTTGGTAACAGTGACATTCTGCACTCAGTAGGGCAGAGGATGGTCTCAGTAGGGCAGAGGAAGGTGTCAGTAGGGCAGAGGGCAGTGTCACTAGGGCAGAGGGCAGTGTCAGTAGCGCAGAGGTTGAAGTCAGGAGGGCAGTGGACAGTGTCAGTAAGTGTTTACTTTTATTATTTTTTCAATTTTTTGTTTTATTATTTTTTTACAATATAAACACAGTTTACTATGCTTCAGTTATGAATTACAAAAAATACTCCTGCGCTCCGATGTTTTACTGCATGCGGATGGTGTAGACCATTACTTTGTAAAAGGCAAAACTTTAGAATCTTGCAGCCCTCCTCAGAACAATGGGTGTTCATAAAACTGCAAAAAAAGAAAAGGAAAGGAGGGCGCACCGACCTAGTGCATTACCAGATAAAATGCTTTATTAAAATATATAAAAACAACAATGGTCCTACTCACAAAAAGAGCTTTCATATAGGCTTTTATGGCAATCTGACTAAATCCCGTAGCGACTGCAACCAGGATAGGATGACCAGAGGGTCGGACGGTACCCCAAATTAGCTGGATGGCTGACGCGTTTCCCCTACGGGTTAGATGTGGGAGACACCCCCCTAGGGGTTGTCCTAGAAGGAGAGAGGGGTGGGGCCTCTGTGGGCAGTCACATGGAATTGGAGCCTCCTTGGTGCACATGTGTGTCTATGTATGTATATATGTGGGGATGTCCACAGGAATGAGATATCACTGACCGTCTAGGCTCTGAGGAAAGGGGTGCGCCCCGGAAATGTGTCAGCCATCCAGTTTATTTTTTTGTACCGTCCAACCCTCTGGCCATCCTATCCTGGTTGCCGTCGCTACGGGATTCAGTCAGATTGCCATAAAAGCCTATATGAAAGCTCTTTTTGTGAGTAGGACCATTGTTGTTTTTATATATTTTAATAAAGCATTTTATCTGGTAATGCACTAGGTCGGTGCGCCCTCCTTTCCTTTTCTTCAGTTAAGAATTAACACAGTGAGTGATCGGTACCGATCACTCACTGTGTTCACTCAGAAAAGGAAGGTGCCGGTAAATACATGTTTACCGGTCCCTTCCCCTGCTCTCCATACTTACACATCCCTGCCGCAGCTGGCAGGAGAGGAGAGGAGGGAAGTCGGCAGTGCTATGGTGGGGATAAGGAGGAAGCAGGCAGCAAAAAGACATGGAACCTGGACAGGAGGGGTGGTGAGGGCACCATTTACTAGAACTGATTAGTTATATTGTCCTTCTGCAGCGGCTGAATGCCGGGCGGGAGAGAGAGGAGAAGAAGCTGGCTTTCAGCAGCTGCAGAAGGAAAATACAGCTGATCGGTTCTAGTAAATGCTGCCCTTCTGTGCAGGTGTGACAGGGAGGTGACGCGGGCCCCCTGGAGCATGGGAAGCCACAGTCTGGTCTCAATAATGTGTCCGAGTTTCAGGCGGACTGGAACAAAGACACATGATTAAAAACGTCGAGAGGTGGCAACCCTTGTGGTGGCACCCCTCTTAATGCAGCACCTGGGGGACACATGCCCCCTGCCCTTCCTCCCCCCCAAGTGTGCTAGAAGTTGGGGTGTAAGGATCATATATGTGCTGGGGGAGGCTATTTGGGAGGGGAGAGAACTTGTGCTAAAAGGTAGGGTGGAGGAGGGGGCAGATTTGTGCTAGGGGCGCTTTGAGAAAGGAGTGGGCTTGTGCTAGAAGGTGGAGTGGGGGGAGATGTGTGCTGTGGGTGCGCTTTGGGAACAGAGATTGTTTGTGCTAGAAGGTGGAGTGGGGGGTGGATGTGTGCTGGGGGGTGCTTTGGGAGGGGAGAGGACTTGAGCTAGAAGGGGGAGGGGATTTAAAATTCAACTCCTCCTCTTCCCCTTCCAAAGTGTCCCCCAGCACATATTCTCTTACCCCTGGTCCCCCCTTCCCAAATCATTCCTCCACATGTACATTCTTACCTGCCCCACCTTCCATCCCCCACGTCCGCGCGCCTCTGCCAAACCAGTTACTGGAGCTCAGTGCCGCAACTCGTGCCGGACCTCGTGCCTGCACTGGGCTCCAGGATGCATCACAGGTTCACTGAGATACCAGGAGTTAAATCATATCTCGGGACTGTCCCAGCGAAAACCCAGACAGGCAGCAACCCTAACAGCGCCCCTGTCAATGTGGCACCCGGAGCACATGCCCCCTAGTTTAGGCCCTGCCTACTACAGTGATATCTAGCACCTAGAGGGATTACACAGGTATGGTATACGCAAAGTTGCATTGGTCCAAGCTGTACCTATGTTAATGTTAATGTTCTTTAAATATATACTCTTTGGGGGCTTTTTCAACATACTAAGTGCAGCAGAATGATGGATAGTCAGACCGCTGCTCTCACACAGAAGTAGTGGCACAGTTCACCAGTCCCACATTCTCCCAGTAAATGTAAATTTACACAAGCCTGAATGCATTACAGTGATAAATACAGGGGCTTCAACTGGACTTTAGGAATGCAAAATGCAGCAAAATGTTTCTATAAATGTTGCAATGACTTCTAATGCCCTGTACACATGAGCGGAATTTCCGTTGGAAAAAGTTGGATGTTTTTTTCCGACGGAATTCCGCTCAAGCTTGGCTTGCATACACACGGACACACAAAAGTTCTCTGAACTTTCGAGCGTTACGACGAGGTGAGAAAAAGAAGTTCAATGCTTCCGATGCGTCGAATTGTTCCCGAGCATGCGTGGGTTTTTTCCCGTCGGAATTGCATACAGAAGAACGGATTTTCCAATAGAAATTTTTTCCGTCTGAAAAATAGAGAATCTGCTCTCTATCTAAGTCCGTCGGAAATTCCGACAGAAAAAGTCCGATGGGACTCATATCTGAGTAACATAACATATAAATGTTACGCTTTATCATGAATTCATTTTTTTAACAATGATCAGCAGGTATCACATTTTAGTGATTTTACTGATATTTATGATGTAAAGGGGAGATTTGTTTCCAATAGATAAAGGATTTTAAAAACTCAGGCAGGTATGTGGAGTCATATGATTCCAAACAGCCCCCCCAGAGTTTTGGTCCCTGCTCCCTTACCATGCTCAACTTTACATCACTGTTCATTTTGCCCACTGCTCTTTTTTTTTTTTTTTTCAAGTTTTATTATTGATCCAAATATGTTCTTTTAAAAACAGCATTGCTTGCCTGTTAGATTATGCCTTATTTCCACACCAGGAAGTGCATCTTTTTTCATTTAGTTACAATTATTTGTTGGCATACTCCACTGTGTATGGGTCCCAATATAACAAACTGTAATTAAAGCTGCATATTATTTATGCCAGTGCCTGTCCAGAATGTTAACATGATTTGCACACTCTTACGAGCGGTACATGTTAATGGGTTCCTTTGTCCATGTAATTGGAAAACGTGATAGTGCAATAAAGCCCATTACATATGTAGCCTTTTCAGGGCATACTTAAAACATCATTTTTGGAGAAAAAGAATATGTGGACAAAAGATGTGGACAACAGCTATAACGGACAAAAAAAAATATTAGATGGAAACGAATCCTCAATTACAATTTTTTTTAAATTGGCTTCCCTCTCGCTCAGCGCTGCGACTAGAAGTTTATGGAACACGTATAGTAGATGACACAGAAAGGTCACATGAATGATTCGTTTGCAACCTCAAAACAGTCTCTAACCAATCAATTACAAATTTTATATGCATGCTTTCACTAATTATCATCTGGCCATATACAATACATGTGATTACAATCGATCCTTGAGAAATATCTTATTGCTCCGAAACTATTACCAGTGGCCAGGGCTGTCTCAAAAGCTGTTGCTAGTCATTTCCCCTAAAGGAAGACCTAGGGCAGTGATGGCGAACCTTGCCCCCCCCCTAGATGTTTTGGAACTACATTTCCCATGATGCTCAACTACACTGCAGAGTGCATGAGCATCATGGGAAATGTATTTCCAAAACATCTGGGGTGCCAAGGTTCGCCATCACTGACCTAGGGAGTGGCTTGCATACCAGGGCTTCTGAGCAGCCTGGGTGTGCAGGAGCATGGAGCAACAGCACAGATATAGTGATAGAAGTATAAGCACTTATGAGATTGGCTACAGAGGAGATCCAGGGGACCCTGCAAAGCAAGACCACCCTAAAAACAAGCCACACTAAAAACCAAGGCGAGTGATATTTTAGAAGAAAATTGGAAAAAGTATGCACCTGTTTAAGATGTTTTAAATGGAGCGTATAATAACACTTGTATTACAAGGGCCTTCCAGCTGGTCACATGTCAAGAGGGGTCCTTCCCCTTCTTGTCTTGCATTGGCAGTAGGTTATCCCCACACAGATTGACTCTCATGTAATATTTATTGCTCCCAACTGTCCCTGATTTCGAGGGACTGTCCCTGATTTGGAAAAAAGTCCCTCTGTCCCTCTTTCCTCCTCATTTGTCCCTCACTTTGGTCTGATCTATTTAGTTATATATAAATTGCACTTTTTATCTTTCAAAAAGTGTTTCCCAATGCTAAACCTTTCATCTAGTTTCTAAATTGCTGCATTTGTAAATTTCAGGATTACAGTATAAAGGAATAGTAGTGGTAAAATACACTTGAGGGTTAAACTAATCGTGTTTTTTTGTATAATTCTCCTTTAAGGGGGTGTGGCAGGGGGTGTGTCCTATGCCTACATACTTTTTGGTGTCCCTCATTCCTATCTCAAGAAGTTAGTAGGTATGAATATTGTATAACTGCTATTAATTGCAGTAGTACACCATGAGCCCCAGCTGGTGTAATGGCTCTCCATCACAAATAAAACCAAAGAAATTTCCAAGCACAACTTACTGACCAGCCTGCGACCAACCAAATCGACCTATCTAACAGTATGTGTTAAAAACAGGGGTTTAGTCTGCACACATTTGCAAATACATGCATAAGCTACAGGCACCGTCAAGGCACCCTGTTACCTGTAGTCCCTGAATTCTTATGCCCTGTACACACGATCGGATTTCCGATGGAATAAAATCCGATGGATTTTTTCATCGGAAATCCGATGAAGCTGACTTCCATCAGTCTTGCCTATACACCATCAGTCAAAAATCCGACGTCCCAAACAATGTGACATAAAACACTCAGAAGAGCCGAGAAAAATGAAGTTCAATGCTTCTGAGCATGTGTCGACTTGATTCTGAGCATGCGTGGGTTTTTTCGATGGAGTTCCCTTCAGACGATCGGAATTTGCCATAGTTTTTTTTTCATCGGTAAAATTTAAAACAGGTTCTATTTTTTTATACCGATGGATAAAAGACCGATGGGGCCCATACACGATCGGTTTGTCCGATTAAAAATGTCCATCAGTCTTTTTTCATCAGAAAAACCAATCGTGTGTACGCGGCATAAGAGTCTCCACAGTGGAAGAACATGGATTTTAATGGATAGGCAGAGGGCAGGTGAGCCTGGAGGGAGCCCACCCCTCCTTAAAGATGCAGGGACACACTGAACACCCAGCACATAGCACTATGGCAGCAAAGGTGTCAGTGCGTTGCCTGACCACACCAGCCTGAACTCACAGTATACTAGTGCACTGTGGGCCTATAGTGACCGGAAGTGGGCTGAATGACAATGGGTGTCATTCAGCACACAAAAGGAGCACACTGGTTGGCAGAGTGAGAGGTCTGTGGGAGACAGCGCTGGGGAGAAATGTAGGTCAAAATCTCAGCCATGGGCAACAGCAACCCTCTTGCTTTGTTGAATGTCCCATGCTCAGAGTCACTAAACTGCACAGATCAATACATGGAGAACTGTCTCTTTAAGGGCTTTTCCTCTTGCACAGGTACACCCCCTACGGCACACAGTGCACTTTTTCTTGCTCTTCAACCCAGAGAATGAACTGTTCCCAGCATTAAAGTGTTACTAAACCCACAGTAAAATCACTCTGTATATGCAGTAAAGCATGCTCATTATACTCACTGTGAAACCTAAGAGTTTTCTGTGATCCTCCCCGTCTTCCACAGTCCCCAATCCATCTCCTGATAAGACAGAGCCTTTGGAGTCACTCTGCACATGCTCAGTTTGGTGTGTATTGCTAGAGAGAATTTAAATTTTTTCTTGAGAGGGTGCATGTGATCGGAACAGGACTGCACTGTTCAGACAGAGGGTCCAGGGTCCTCCAGCCTCATAGTACAGTCAGAGTAGAATGAAAACTCCCCCTACAAGCTTTAATCAGACACTGATAGAAGTCACAAGAACGCTATATACTGCTGATGAGAAAAGGTATTTAGCAGTTTATAATTGCATTTCCATCTTCTGTGTACTGTGGGAGGCCAGATATAGTGAATGCAGGGTCCTGGGTAACACTTTTGCTGTTATCGCTTTGTCCACATCCTCCACCATTTGCGATATGGGGACTCAACCTCAATGGTGTTAGTGAGTTCTCGCCAACCAGGAATTGCATTTCTGGGCTTGTAGGCTCACTTTTATTGAAAAACAAAATAAAAACACTTTTTATTTTTACACTTGCTGGGCGAGTTATTTTCAAAGAGGTTGGAGAACCCCTTCAAAGCTGTGTAAATGTAAGCATTGAAAATACAAAAAATAGGCGCCCATTCAAAAAGATGCTCTGATCCACTTCAGAAGCTGGGATCCCATCCAGGGAAGCTATTAAACTGAATGAAGACTAAAATGTCAACATTGACCATCATTGAAATTCAAGTTCATTTAGGCATAACACAGCAATGCAAACATTTTAGAGAGCACTTGTGTGTACTGAGCCATAAGGAATTCACACACAGGACTGCTCCCATTTGATGGTCGTATCTACGAAATTACAAAGTAAAAACGGCACTGCTTTAAAAAACAAGCAAAATGCACAAAGCAAACACAAGGTGGAAACACCTTTTGAATCTTGAGTCATTTTGCTGTTTTCATTTGGAACTCCAGCTAGGTATTAAATGCATTTATCACGTGGCAAGGTGTTTACCAAAGTGTTATCATTTAAACAATTATTACAGATACAGGAAAAGACACTGTTTTCTCTGGGCAGATTATAATGGAAAAAATGGAAAGAGAGACGAAAATGAGGTACAATAGAGACAGTGCTTGAATGGTTTCTAAAAGATGACTGTCAATTCATTTGACAGGTGGGAAGCATTTAGCTTTGTTAAAGCTCTAGTGTAGAGGGAAAGGAAGGAGGATATTATAAAGACGACACAAATACCTTCTTAAGGGAACAGGTCTTAAAATTCACTGTGAGTGAAACGCAAGGGGAAAGGGGCGTAATTCCAGGTTCGAGAAATAAAGCCTTGGATAATAACAATAATAATCTTAGTGCAGATTATCAAACTAGTTTGAAAGCTTTACCTTATCTTGCTGTTAAACAGAAACAGTCTCTTCTAAAAGTGGGTTCACAAACACAAGGATTATTGGAGAAATTGAAGGATTCAAAGGACTTTATTTAACATTACTGGTATCTGTGTTGAGCTTAATGCTTGACATGGTTATCTTGACATTACAAGGCCCATTTTCTTGATGGCACACGTAGCAAAGGCTTTCACACTCTCCAACACAGGTCAGCCCTGTCCTGTCACAAAATTCCAGCCAAAATCAAACACAGAAGTGTAAATGGGAATGACACACACCAGCCTCAGGGAAGTGGGAGGCAAACTAACCCCATAAGACACCGTAAAAGAATCCCGAAGCAGAAGGATGATTCCACGTCGTCTATATTTAGTATTTAATGCAGCTGATGGCAACTGAAAGAGACAGCAGATTTCATGCCATTTTCCTGAAACAAGAATATCAATGGCAGCTTCCTGATGCATAGACTCAGCCTGGAAACAGAGAAACGGCTATAAACAGAATAAAAGGATTTTACTCCTCTTAGTTACTGAAAATAAAGCCAAATACCCAAAGAAAATAAGCTTTGAAATATTTAACTCCATTTTACTTGGACAAAGGCATTCAGGATGGAAATGGAATAGAAGGAGTCCCTACTTTGACTCATTTAAGTTTGCATGTAAATTTCATCTTGTGCTACTGAGAACTGTAAACAGCAGGATTTATAAATCGGTTTAAGGTTGTTTTGCTTTGTGTCTATTTACAGCTTCCTGCGGTAAAAGCCAAGGAAGCTTAGACTTTTGAAGTGTATTGCTTTTACTAAACAGAAAAGCCACACATACAACTTAACAAAATACAATTACCGTATTTATCGGCGTATAACACGCACTTTTTTCCCCTTAAAATCAGGGGAAAATCGTGGGTGCGTGTTATACGCCGATACTCCGTCGAATTCCCCTGCTGAAACGAGTGAGAGGAGCGAGCGGAGCCGAAGCCGAAGTACACTCGGCTTTACTCGGCTCCTCTTGCAGTCCCGCCCATCTCTGACTGCGCCGCTGACATAGAGAAAGCCGAGTGTACTTCGGCTAGTCTCGGCTCCTCTCGCAGTCCTGCCCCTGACTGTGAGCAGAGCCGAGTCTAGCCGAAGTACACTCGGCTTTCTCTGTCAGCGGCGCAGTCAGTGGAGATGGGCGGGACTGCGAGAGGAGCCGAGTCTAGCCGAAGTACACTCGGCCCCGCTCGCTCCTCTCCACAGAAATCGGCGCCAAATTTAAAAAAACGCCGAGACTGACAAGATTGCAAAGGCACTGGGCAAGGCTGCAGATGGACAGATGGACACTGGGCAAGGCTGCAGATGGGCAGATGGACACTGGGCACGGCTGCAGATGGACAGATGGACACTGGGCAAGGCTGCAGATGGACAGATGGACACTGGGCACGGCTGCAGATGGACAGATGGACACTGGGCAAGGCTGCAGATGGGCAGATGGACACTGGGCAAGGCTGCAGATGGACAGATGGACACTGGGCAAGGCTGCAGATGGACAGATGGACACTGGGCAAGGCTGCATGCTGCATTTAAATGTAAGTTTTTTTTCCTTGAATTTCCCTCCTAAAAGTTTTTTTCCTTAAAATTCCCTCCTAAACTTGGGGTGCGTGTTATACGCCGAGGCGTGTTATACGCCGATAAATACGGTAGTTACAAAATATGCCTACAACATGCACAAGCTAATTATCCATTCTAGAAAAATAACCATGTACTATATGTATGCAATAAGTAAACTAAACAGTTACTCAAATTAGAGATGGATCAATCTTCAAACGTCTCCAAAGTTCTTCAGTTTCGGGCAGCCATGTCTTGCATCTTTGTCTTCCAAAACCAACTCCTTTGTCTGACCACATGCTTCTTTCAAAACCTAATCCCATCCCACTACTTCCTGTTGCATCATATCCTGCAAGGAACTTTCTCTGCTCATAAACTAGTCCGACTGGTTCATTTACATATAAATAAGGAGAACCTAGACTCTCAACAAAACATGGTCCCAAATCCAACAATTAAATACATATGCTATAAAATCACCTAAATATCCATCGCAACACAAAGGCGATGCAAGAAACATGTAAGAACGGACCTAGGGCTCTACCCGCTGACACAAAAGAACACAAGTTATGATTACACTATACTTCACATTAATGTGACTAAACATAAAAAAATGTAACTATTTTTGTTTTAATCCTGGGCACTAAAAATAAAATTAAAAACAATATGCACAAAACCACTAAACATCAATTTAACCACTTGCCAACCACCAACAGTACATTTACAGCTGGCGGGCAGCTCCCCCAGGCATTGCAACATACCCATACATTGTGCCGCACTCCCTGGGGCATACAGTGGTGCAAGCTGCAACTGCTGTGTCCTCCAAACACAGCGGATTGTGGTGCTTGGTATTGGGTCACTGTGAGCGCCTGCAATTCCCCATGAACACTGTGCGATCATGTCATATAGAAAAACAATACTCATTAATGGAATGACATCCTTGTTTACTGTTGTGTGCGATCTGTGATTGGTCACCAGTGATCACTTGGTACCTGACCTAATCACAGAACCCTGTACCATGTGATAGCTGTGGGCCAATCCCAACATTACAATAGTAAACTATGAGTCTTAAATGAAAGCCATTCATGACAGCTCAAATGATTGCTGTTATCATTTTTTTTTTTTTTAGGAACTGTCATCAGTCAGTATCCCTGATCACTGCCACACCAGTCATATGCTGATGCTGTACTGCACTGGCGACAGTATGTAAAAAAAAAAACAAGAAAATAAAAAAATAAAAATTATTAAAGCGTAACTCCACTTTTGTTGAGAAAACAACATTCCCCTCTGGGTGATCTATATACATTGCAAGGATTATAACAAACTTTGTTGCAGATTCCTACCTTTTGTTATTCTGAAGAAATCCCTGTGTGTTTGTCTGTGCCTCTGGGTCTAATAGGAGTGGTTTCATAATTTGCTGTCAGGTGTGCAGCTGGAAAGCACTAATGAGGAAATCTGCTGGGTCTGCATCTCTTTAGACATACTCCTATTGAAAGTATCTCTCCAATCTCTTGTTGTAGGGGATGCCTGAAATTTGACTTGTATCTTAGGCAGACTTCTGGGAAAATTGGTGAGCTAATCACACAAGAAAGAAATTATGTTTCTGGGGAGTGGTGTACACACTGTGTACAGAACAACTCCAGGTAGCCATATTGCAATGCATTCTCAGAAAATTACATTGGCTGTAGATAGAAAAGGAAAGGTAATTTTTAATAATATCCAATTACAATATAATTAGTGTCACAATTATATGTGCTCGATTATTTTTTCTTTATTTGCTATTTTTTTCCCCCACGAAAATGGAGTTACCCTTTAAATTGTCTTCATTTTTATAAGAAACCATGACAAAACAATTACAGCTTTTAAAAACTCACCATGCCTATTACTAAATACCTTGGAATGTCTACTTTCCAAAAATGGGTAATTTGGGGGATATTTACTGTCCTGCCATTAGGAGATGCGTCAGTACATCAGGATTGATCAGTTTTTCAAACTTTCACACTGGCTAAATAATATACACTGATTTTGGTTATTTTTACCAAAGAAATGTAGCAGGCTTTTGGCCTAAATTTATGAAGAAAGATTATTTGTTTGCAAACTTTTATATTAGAAACAAAGAAAAACGTGTTTTCTTTTTCAAAAATGTTGGTGTTTTTTTTTATTTATAAAGCATACAATAAAACACACAGTGGTGATTAAATACCACTAAAAGAAAGATCTATTTGTGTGAAAAATGTATATAAATTTTATTTGGGTAAAATGTTGCATGACCGAGAAATTGCAGTAGAGTAGCACAGTGCTGAACGGCAAAAAATACTCTGGTTATGAAGGGGATAAAACCTTCCGGAGGTTAAGTAATTAAATATGGTTTGTGTTATAGCGATCATATTATATGCATGTTGGTGTGAGACAAAATCACTGACAGACGGTTCAAATTAGATGGAAATCTTGAAGAGTCTGTCATTTTTAAAGCAATGTTTCCAAGTCACTGTTTTTTTGTTACTAATCAAATCTGTGACCTATATAGCATTGTTCTATAACAAAATCCATAGCATTGTTAATAGTTAGGGATGAGCTTCGTGTTCGAGTCGAACATACGTTCGACTCGAACATTGGCTGTTCGATCGTTCGACGAAGATCGAACGATTTGGGCCGTTCGCGCCAAATTCGAGTGACGCGAACGGCCCACAATGCACTACGCCATCGCAGTGTCATCCAGGCGCTGTGATTGGCCAAGCATGCACTGTGACCCCGCATGCTTGGCCAATCACAGCGCCGGCAGCGAGGAGAGCAATGATTGGCCACAGGCAGGATGCCTGTGGCCAATTATTGCTGAGGGTGTTTAGTACACGCCCCACACTATAAAAGGCCGCCAGCACGGCGGCCTAGTGTAGTGTGTTCCGGAGCAGGGATAGAGTAGCATAGGCAGGGACAGTGACTGTTATTTCTTTCTTGCTTAACCTGGATTCCTTTAGTTTAGGGAAAGAGAAGGATAGGTAGGGAGAGTGTCAGTGTGTTTTGTGCTTCTGCTATAGTGTGCTTAAAAAAAACATTTATTCTAGGGACAGAAAACTCTAGGTAGGGACAGTGTCAGTTTCTTTCACTCTGCAAGTCCTTGTTTCCAGGGACCTGTAAGGACAGTGAGTTAATTGTCCTTGTGCTATATTGTGCTTAAAAAAAACATTTATTCTAGGGACAGAAAACTCTAGGTAGGGACAGTGTCAGTTTCTTTCACTCTGCAAGTCCTTGTTTCCAGGGACCTGTAAGGACAGTGAGTTAATTGTCCTTGTGCTATATTGTGATTAAAAAAAACATTTATTCTAGGGACAGAAAACTCTAGGTAGGGACAGTGTCAGTTTCTTTCACTCTGCAAGTCCTTGTTTCCAGGGACCTGTAAGGACAGTGAGTTAATTTTCCTTGTGCTATATTGTGATTAAAAAAAACATTTATTCTAGGGACAGAAAACTCTAGGTAGGGACAGTGTCAGTTTCTTTCACTCTGCAAGTCCTTGTTTCCAGGGACCTGTAAGGACAGTGAGTTAATTGTACTTGTGCTATATTGTGCTTAAAAAAAACATTTATTCTAGGGACAGAAAACTCTAGGTAGGGACAGTGTCAGTTTCTTTCACTCTGCAAGTCCTTGTTTCCAGGGACCTGTAAGGACAGTGAGTTAATTGTCCTTGTGCTATATTGTGATTAAAAAAAACATTTATTCTAGGGACAGAAAACTCTAGGTAGGGACAGTGTCAGTTTCTTTCACTCTGCAAGTCCTTGTTTCCAGGGACCTGTAAGGACAGTGAGTTAATTTTCCTTGTGCTATATTGTGATTAAAAAAAACATTTATTCTAGGGACAGAAAACTCTAGGTAGGGACAGTGTCAGTTTCTTTCACTCTGCAAGTCCTTGTTTCCAGGGACCTGTAAGGACAGTGAGTTAATTGTCCTTGTGCTATATTGTGCTTAAAAAAAACATTTATTCTAGGGACAGAAAACTCTAGGTAGGGACAGTGTCAGTTTCTTTCACTCTGCAAGTCCTTGTTTCCAGGGACCTGTAAGGACAGTGAGTTAATTTTCCTTGTGCTATATTGTGATTAAAAAAAACATTTATTCTAGGGACAGAAAACTCTAGGTAGGGACAGTGTCAGTTTCTTTCACTCTGCAAGTCCTTGTTTCCAGGGACCTGTAAGGACAGTGAGTTAATTTTCCTTGTGCTATATTGTGATTAAAAAAAACATTTTTTCTAGGGACAGAAAACTGTAGGTAGGGAGAGTGTTTTTTTTCTTTCACTCTGCAAGTCCTTGTTTCCAGGGACCTGTAAGGACAGTGAGTTAATTGTCCTTGTGCTATATTGTGCTTAAAAAAAACATTTATTCTAGGGACAGAAAACTCTAGGTAGGGACAGTGTCAGTTTCTTTCACTCTGCAAGTCCTTGTTTCCAGGGACCTGTAAGGACAGTGAGTTAATTTTCCTTGTGCTATATTGTGATTAAAAAAAACATTTATTCTAGGGACAGAAAACTCTAGGTAGGGACAGTGTCAGTTTCTTTCACTCTGCAAGTCCTTGTTTCCAGGGACCTGTAAGGACAGTGAGTTAATTTTCCTTGTGCTATATTGTGATTAAAAAAAACATTTTTTCTAGGGACAGAAAACTGTAGGTAGGGAGAGTGTTTTTTTTCTTTCACTCTGCAAGTCCTTGTTTCCAGGGACCTGTAAGGACAGTGAGTTAATTTTCCTTGTGCTATATTGTGATTAAAAAAAACATTTTTTCTAGGGACAGAAAACTGTAGGTAGGGAGAGTGTTTTTTTTCTTTCACTCTGCAAGTCCTTGTTTCCAGGGACCTGTAAGGACAGTGAGTTAATTGTCCTTGTGCTATATTGTGATTAAAAAAAACATTTTTTCTAGGGACAGAAAACTCTAGGTAGGGAGAGTTTTTTTTTTTTTTCACTCTGCAAGTCCTTGTTTCCAGGGACCTGTAAGGACAGTGAGTTAATTGTCCTTGTGCTATATTGTGCTTAAAAAAAACATTTATTCTAGGGACAGAAAACTCTAGGTAGGGACAGTGTCAGTTTCTTTCACTCTGCAAGTCCTTGTTTCCAGGGACCTGGAGAGACATTGAGTGAATTGTCCTTGTGCTATATTGTGATTAAAAAAAACATTTATTCTAGGGACAGAAAACTCTAGGTAGGGACAGTGTCAGTTTCTTTCACTCTGCAAGTCCTTGTTTCCAGGGACCTGTAAGGACAGTGAGTTAATTTTCCTTGTGCTATATTGTGATTAAAAAAAACATTTTTTCTAGGGACAGAAAACTGTAGGTAGGGAGAGTGTTTTTTTTCTTTCACTCTGCAAGTCCTTGTTTCCAGGGACCTGTAAGGACAGTGAGTTAATTTTCCTTGTGCTATATTGTGATTAAAAAAAACATTTTTTCTAGGGACAGAAAACTGTAGGTAGGGAGAGTGTTTTTTTTCTTTCACTCTGCAAGTCCTTGTTTCCAGGGACCTGTAAGGACAGTGAGTTAATTGTCCTTGTGCTATATTGTGCTTAAAAAAAACATTTATTCTAGGGACAGAAAACTCTAGGTAGGGACAGTGTCAGTTTCTTTCACTCTGCAAGTCCTTGTTTCCAGGGACCTGGAGAGACATTGAGTGAATTGTCCTTGTGCTATATTGTGATTAAAAAAAACATTTATTCTAGGGACAGAAAACTCTAGGTAGGGACAGTGTCAGTTTCTTTCACTCTGCAAGTCCTTGTTTCCAGGGACCTGTAAGGACAGTGAGTTAATTTTCCTTGTGCTATATTGTGATTAAAAAAAACATTTTTTCTAGGGACAGAAAACTGTAGGTAGGGAGAGTGTTTTTTTTCTTTCACTCTGCAAGTCCTTGTTTCCAGGGACCTGTAAGGACAGTGAGTTAATTTTCCTTGTGCTATATTGTGATTAAAAAAAACATTTTTTCTAGGGACAGAAAACTGTAGGTAGGGAGAGTGTTTTTTTTCTTTCACTCTGCAAGTCCTTGTTTCCAGGGACCTGTAAGGACAGTGAGTTAATTGTCCTTGTGCTATATTGTGCTTAAAAAAAACATTTATTCTAGGGACAGAAAACTCTAGGTAGGGACAGTGTCAGTTTCTTTCACTCTGCAAGTCCTTGTTTCCAGGGACCTGGAGAGACATTGAGTGAATTGTCCTTGTGCTATATTGTGATTAAAAAAAACATTTATTCTAGGGACAGAAAACTCTAGGTAGGGACAGTGTCAGTTTCTTTCACTCTGCAAGTCCTTGTTTCCAGGGACCTGTAAGGACAGTGAGTTAATTTTCCTTGTGCTATATTGTGATTAAAAAAAACATTTTTTCTAGGGACAGAAAACTGTAGGTAGGGAGAGTGTTTTTTTTCTTTCACTCTGCAAGTCCTTGTTTCCAGGGACCTGTAAGGACAGTGAGTTAATTTTCCTTGTGCTATATTGTGATTAAAAAAAACATTTATTCTAGGGACAGAAAACTCTAGGTAGGGACAGTGTCAGTTTCTTTCACTCTGCAAGTCCTTGTTTCCAGGGACCTGTAAGGACAGTGAGTTAATTTTCCTTGTGCTATATTGTGATTAAAAAAAACATTTTTTCTAGGGACAGAAAACTGTAGGTAGGGAGAGTGTTTTTTTTCTTTCACTCTGCAAGTCCTTGTTTCCAGGGACCTGTAAGGACAGTGAGTTAATTGTCCTTGTGCTATATTGTGATTAAAAAAAACATTTTTTCTAGGGACAGAAAACTCTAGGTAGGGAGAGTTTTTTTTTTTTTTCACTCTGCAAGTCCTTGTTTCCAGGGACCTGTAAGGACAGTGAGTTAATTGTCCTTGTGCTATATTGTGCTTAAAAAAAACATTTATTCTAGGGACAGAAAACTCTAGGTAGGGACAGTGTCAGTTTCTTTCACTCTGCAAGTCCTTGTTTCCAGGGACCTGGAGAGACATTGAGTGAATTGTCCTTGTGCTATATTGTGATTAAAAAAAACATTTATTCTAGGGACAGAAAACTCTAGGTAGGGACAGTGTCAGTTTCTTTCACTCTGCAAGTCCTTGTTTCCAGGGACCTGTAAGGACAGTGAGTTAATTTTCCTTGTGCTATATTGTGATTAAAAAAAACATTTTTTCTAGGGACAGAAAACTGTAGGTAGGGAGAGTGTTTTTTTTCTTTCACTCTGCAAGTCCTTGTTTCCAGGGACCTGTAAGGACAGTGAGTTAATTTTCCTTGTGCTATATTGTGATTAAAAAAAACATTTATTCTAGGGACAGAAAACTCTAGGTAGGGACAGTGTCAGTTTCTTTCACTCTGCAAGTCCTTGTTTCCAGGGACCTGTAAGGACAGTGAGTTAATTTTCCTTGTGCTATATTGTGATTAAAAAAAACATTTTTTCTAGGGACAGAAAACTGTAGGTAGGGAGAGTGTTTTTTTTCTTTCACTCTGCAAGTCCTTGTTTCCAGGGACCTGTAAGGACAGTGAGTTAATTGTCCTTGTGCTATATTGTGCTTAAAAAAAACATTTATTCTAGGGACAGAAAACTCTAGGTAGGGACAGTGTCAGTTTCTTTCACTCTGCAAGTCCTTGTTTCCAGGGACCTGTAAGGACAGTGAGTTAATTTTCCTTGTGCTATATTGTGATTAAAAAAAACATTTTTTCTAGGGACAGAAAACTGTAGGTAGGGAGAGTGTTTTTTTTCTTTCACTCTGCAAGTCCTTGTTTCCAGGGACCTGTAAGGACAGTGAGTTAATTTTCCTTGTGCTATATTGTGATTAAAAAAAACATTTTTTCTAGGGACAGAAAACTGTAGGTAGGGAGAGTGTTTTTTTTCTTTCACTCTGCAAGTCCTTGTTTCCAGGGACCTGTAAGGACAGTGAGTTAATTGTCCTTGTGCTATATTGTGCTTAAAAAAAACATTTTTTCTAGGGACAGAAAACTCTAGGTAGGGAGAGTGTTTTTTTTTTTTCACTCTGCAAGTCCTTGTTTCCAGGGACCTGTAAGGACAGTGAGTTAATTGTCCTTGTGCTATATTGTGCTTAAAAAAAACATTTATTCTAGGGACAGAAAACTCTAGGTAGGGACAGTGTCAGTTTCTTTCACTCTGCAAGTCCTTGTTTCCAGGGACCTGTAAGGACAGTGAGTTAATTTTCCTTGTGCTATATTGTGCTTAAAAAAAACATTTATTCTAGGGACAGAAAACTCTAGGTAGGGACAGTGTCAGTTTCTTTCACTCTGCAAGTCCTTGTTTCCAGGGACCTGGAGAGACATTGAGTGAATTGTCCTTGTGCTATATTGTGATTAAAAAAAACATTTATTCTAGGGATAGAAAACTCTAGGTAGGGACAGTGTCAGTTTCTTTCACTGTGAAAGTCCTTGTTTCAAGGGACAGAGAAGGACACCTGAAGGTAGCCCTTATTGCTTTTTTCCCATCTCCCTGCAGGCCATCTATTAGAATGTCTGGAAGGCAAACAAGGAGAGGCAGACAGTCAGGAGGCAATAAAAGAGGGCAAGCAGGCTCTGTGTCTGGGGGCAACAGTGCTGGTCGTGGACGCGGTGCATTGTCATCAGCACATGGCCATGGGACACGCTTGTCCTTCTTTTCGGCAGCTGGACATGTTGAGCCACATCATGCCGAAGACTTGGTAGAGTGGATGACCAAGCCCTCCTCCTCCTCCTCATCCTCTCTCACCCAGGCTCAGGGTACTGGAAAAGCAGCTGCCAAAGCGTCGTCTTCCCTGGTATCAATGTCAGACAAATCATCAGTCACTCCTTCCCTAGACCCACCATGTCCTCCTCCTGAGGAGTCCCCCGAACTGTTTCAGCACAGTGTTGGGTACATGCTCCAGGAGGATGCCCAGCGTTTCGAAGGGTCTGATGATGAAACCCAGCTAGAGGAAGGCAGTAGCGTGAGAGCAGACAGAGGGGATGCTCAAGAAGGACACCAATCTGGCAGTCATGTTCCAGCAGCTGCAGCATACTGCCAGATTGGCTCCAGTGATGAGGAGGGAGGGGATGATGAGGTCAATGACTCCACGTGGGTGCCTAATAGGAGAGAGGAGGAGGAGGAGGATGAGGAGGAGGCACATCTCCAACGAGGCAGGATGCCCTTTGGTGGCCAGCGTAAGGGCAGTACACCGACGGAATCACACCGCAGAGCTCCGCCTGTGCAGGGCGCTGCCTCTGCCCGTCATTCAAAAAGTTCTTTGGTGTGGGCCTTTTTTGAGGCTAGTGCATCAGATCGCACAGCTGCTGTTTGCAACATATGTCTCAAGCGTATATCGCGTGGCCAAAACATCAGCCGCTTGGGTACCACATGCCTGACCAGACATATGTTGACCTGCCATGCAGCTCGTTGGCAAGCCTACCTCAAAGACCCACACCAAAGAACAAAGCGGACCTCTCCTTGCACCGCATCAGCTGGGATCTCCAACCCCACTATAACTTCAGTCCTCTCTGAAACATGCACTGAGAGGAATGAAGGTGTAGAATTAGGTGTGTCACAGCCAAGTACTTGCGCCCACTCTGCTAGCAGTACACCGACGTCCGATTCTAGCAGGCAAATTTCCCTGCCCCAGCTGCTGGACCGTCGAAAGAAGTTCACTCCCAGCCATCCACATGCCCAGCGGTTGAATGCTAGCTTGGCTAAATTGCTAGCGCTTCAACTGCTGCCTTTTCAGTTGGTAGACTCGGCCCCCTTCCGTGAGTTTGTGCAATGTGCGGTTCCTCAGTGGCAGGTTCCCAAACGCCACTTTTTCTCACGGAAGGCTATTCCGGCTCTCTACCGGCATGTGGAAGGCAATGTCTTGGCCTCGCTGGACAGGGCGGTCAGCGGTAAGGTGCATATTACCGCTGACTCATGGTCCAGCAGGCATGGACAGGGACGTTACCTTTCTTTCACGGCCCATTGGGTCACTCTTTTGGCAGCTGGGAAGGATTCAGGACAAGGTGCAGTAGTGTTGGAGGTTGTCCCACCGCCACGCCTCCAAAATGCTACTACTGGTTGTGACACACCTCTCTCCTCCACCCCCTCCTCTTCTTCTTCCTCCATGGCCTCTTCCTGTGGTTTGTCCTATGAACCAGCGGTGCTCCGTAGCCGTTCACGGGGCTACGCAAGTACGCAGGCAAAAAGATGCCATGCCGTGCTTGCGCTGGTGTGTTTGGGGGACAGAAGCCACACTGGGGCAGAGGTCCTGTCTGCTCTGCAGGGCCAGGCCGAGAGGTGGTTGACGCCACGCCAGCTTAAGCCAGGAATGGTGGTTTGCGACAATGGCACCAACCTCCTCTCCGCCCTCCGACAGGGACAACTGACCCATGTGCCCTGTGTGGCTCACGTCCTTAACCTGGTGGTGCAGCGGTTCTTGGGCAGGTACCCGGGCTTACAGGATGTCCTGAGGCAGGCCAGGAAAGTCTGTGTGCATTTCCGCAGATCTTATAATGCCAGTGCTCGCCTGGCTGAGCTGCAAAAGGAGTTGAACCTGCCCAAGAACCGCCTTATATGTGACATGCCCACCAGGTGGAACTCAACGTTGGCCATGCTGCAGCGGCTGCACACGCAGCAGAGGGCCATCAATGAGTACCTGTGCGACTACGGCACCAGGACAGGGTCAGGGGAGCTTGGTTTTTTTTCTCCACGCCAGTGGGGCATGATCAGGGATGCATGCACTGTCCTGGCACCATTTGAGGAGGCCACGAGGATGGTGAGCAGTGACAGTGCATGCATCAGTGACACTGTACCTCTTGTCCACCTGTTGGAGCACACGCTGCGTGGAATAATGGACAGGGCACTTGAGGCAGAACAGAGGCAGGAAGAGGAGGACTTCCTTGCCTCTCAAGGCCCCCTTTACCCAGACAGTGTTCCTTCTGTCCCACCCATCGCACAGGAAGAGGAGGAGGAGGAGGAGGAGGAGGAGGAGGAGGATTGTGTCAGCATGGAGGTGGAGGCTGGCACTCAGCATCATCAGCAGCAGTCTTTTAGGGATGATTTACAGTCCCAAGAAACCAGTGGACTTGTACGTGGCTGGGAGGAGGTGGCTGCGGATCATGTCGTCCTTAGTGACCCAGAGGACTCCGGAACGAATGCCTCAGCAAACCTACGCTGCATGGCCTCCCTGATCCTGCAAAGTCTGCGGAAGGATCCTCGTATTCTTCGGATCAAGGAGAGGGACCATTACTGGCTGGCCACTCTCCTTGATCCACGGTACAAGGGTAAGGTTGCGGACCTTATGTTACCGTCGCAGAGGGAGCAGAGGATGAGACAACTCCGGGAGGCCTTGCAGAAAGGTCTGTGCAACGCGTTCCCAGAGACTGGGAGGTTGCAAACTCCTGGTCCTGGACAACGAGTTGCTGAGGCTTCGGCCAGTCAAAGAAGGAGCGGTGGGGAAGGTGGCCGTCTGACCGATGCGTTCAGACAATTCTTTAGTCCGCAGCCCCAAAGTATGATCGGTTCCAGCAACCATCGCCAGCGTCTGATAAACATGGTGCAGGAATATCTAGGGGCAAGGTCAGACTTGGACACCTTCCCCACCGAAAATCCTCTGGCTTACTGGGTCTTGAGGATGGATCACTGGCCAGAGCTTGCACAGTATGCAATTGAGCTACTGGCCTGTCCTGCATCCAGCGTTCTTTCGGAACGCACATTCAGTGCTGCTGGAGGATTTGTCACGGATCACAGGGTGCGCCTGTCCACCGACTCGGTTGATCGACTGACTTTCATCAAGATGAACCAGTCTTGGATCACCACCAGCTACCACACACCTGATGCTGATATAACAGACTAATTGATTTTAAAATGTCACATCCCTTCAAGACTGATGCTGATGCTGAGTGCCTGTGCTGTTATGTTGACTGCCTATCCTCCTCCTCCGAGTCCTCAATGATACGATTGATGATGATAGCTTGGAAGATCATTTTTGTTTATGGGTGCCGCCACCAGTGCCTAACGCCCAATTTTTCAGCCCCTGTTTAACAGTGGCGTGTAATTACAATTTTTGAAGCAATACTTTGCAACAGGGCTCATTGCTGTGCTCCAAGTACAGTATCTGTGAGGAGTTGCAGTGTTGTGCCACCAGTGCCTAAGGCCCAATTTTTCAGCCCCTGTTTAACAGGGGCGTGTCATTACAATTTTTGAAGCAATACTTTGCAACAGGGCTCATTGCTGTGCTCCAAGTACAGTATCTGTGAAGGGTTGCAGTGTTGTGCCACCAGTGCCTAAGGCCCAATTTTTCAGCCCCTGTTCAACAGGGGCATGTAATTACAATTCTTGATCTAATAATTCACAGCAGGGCCCATTGCTGCACCCACCAAGAGTAACTGTCAGGGCTTACAGTGTTGTGGCACCAGCACCACCATCAAAGGCCCAATTTTTACTACCACTGTTCAACAATTATATGTAATTAAAATTCCTGATATAATAGTTGACAGCAGGGCGTTCCAGCACCAACCAAGAGTAACTGTGAGTGCTTACAGTGTTGTGCCAACACCAACAACTAAGGGGCCTATTTCTGCAGAGTATATACGGCAGGTCCCTACTTTCAAACATCCAACTTACAAACGACTCCTACTTGCAAACGCAAGAAGACAACAGGAAGTGAGAGGAAATCTACCACTAGGAAGGAAAATTCTCTCCTGTAAGAATAAATATGGGAGAAAGGTGTCTCCTCTGTACTGATGCTTTATCAGCAATCCTTGTTTCAAGAAAAACACCACATTTCAAAAACAGTTGTCATTAGGACGGAAAGTGAGGTGAAATGTTCTGAACAGGGGCACAGACAGCAAAACAAATGTTACAGGGGTGATAACCCTTACCTATGTTTTCCAAAAAGTTTAAAAATAGATTTTTGGTCTGGAGCTACACTTCAACAATGTACCTGTTCAAAATTACAAACAGATTCTACATAAGAACAAACCTACAGTCCCTGTCTTGTATGCACCGCCTGTATACGGCTGTTCAGAGTATATAGGGCCTTTTTTATTTTATGTGCGGGGTTCCCCTTAATATCCATACAAGACCCAAAGGGGCTGGTAATGGGCTGGGGTAGGGGGGGGGTCATGGGGTAGCTATGCCATTTTTCTTAAAGATTTTCATCCATATTACCGGGACCAGACATTACATTAAAGCCGCAAGCAGTTTTAAATGGCTTTTTTTTCCTTTAGAAGTGTCATTTTGTGCAGGGACAGTTCTAAACACGGGAAACACGTGGCACTTCACAGGCATACTTTAGACACCCCCCAGGTACGATATTTAAAGGAATATTTGACTTTTTTTTTTTCACTTTATGCATCATTAAAATGACTGCTCCCGGAAAACGACCGTTTTTAAAACTTATTTTTGCATTGATACATGTCCCCTGGTGCAGAACCCGGGTTCCCAAACCCTTTTTAGGACAATAACATGCATAATAGTTGTTATAATTAGCACTTTAGAATTCGAACGTTCGCATCCATTGTATTTAATAGGGTTCTAATGTTCGTTCGAACTTTCGGTCCGTTCGCGGGTTCTGGTGCGAACCGAACCCGGGGGTGTTCGGCTCATCACTATTAATAGTTACTGATTCAGGAAGGTAACAATTGTTAGCTGACACAGTAAAGGCCAGAGGAGACTGTAAGATTTAAATACTACTGAATTATTACACTTTTACCGTGCAGGAAGTGTCTGTTCTGGCCAGGGTTGTGACTTTTAACCACTTGACAACTGGGCACTAAACCCCCTTCGTGCCCGGACCAATTTTTAGCTTTCAGTGCTGACGCACTTTGAATGACAATTGCGCGGTCATACAACGCTGTACCCAAATGATATTTTTATCATTTTTTCCCCACAAATAGAGCTTTCTTTTGGTGGTATTTGATCACCTCTGCGGTTTTAATTTTTTGTGCTATAAACAAAAAAAAGACAGAAAATTTTGAAAAAAAACACAATATTTTTTTACTTTTTGTTATAATAATATCCCAATTTTTTTTAAAAAACATTTTTTTTTCTCAGTTTAGGCCGATACGTATTCTTCTATATTTTTTTGGTAAAAAAAATTGCAATAAGCGTATAGTGATTGGTTTGCGAAAAAGTTATAGCGCCTACAAAATAGGGGATAGAATTATGACATTTTTATTATATTTTTTTTTTTACTAGTAATGGCGGCGATCTGCGATTTTTGTCAGGCCTGCAATATTGCGACGGACATATCGGACACTTTTGACACTATTTTGGGACCATTCACATTTATACAGCGAACAGTGCTATAAAAATGCACTGATTACTGTATAAATGTGACTGGCAGGGAAGGGATTAACACTAGGGGGCGAGGAAGGGGTTAACTATGTTCCCTATTAGTGATTCTTACTGTGTGGGGAAGGGGACTGACAGGGGGAGGTGACCGATCTGTGTCCCTATGTACAAGGGACACAGCATCGGTCTCCTCTCTCCCTGACAGGACATGGATCTCTGTGTTTACACACAGAGATCCACGTCCTGCCTCTGTCACAGCCGATCGCGGGTGCCTGGCGGACATCGCGGCCGCCAGGCACGCGCATTGGCATCACGTGACCACGGCGGGCACAGCTGTTCCCCCGCCGCACGCCCTCGGCGGCGCGCAGGGGGAGAGAAACAGCAGGACGTCCACCCGGCACTTGAGAGCCGCGCTGCAGACGTCTTTTGTCTATAGCGCGGGTCTCAAGTGGTTAAAGAACAGAACACTGTTTACTTTTTTTAACTTTATTGGAGTATCACATTGTGACATTTCAGTCATTGCTATGCATTGCAGCTGGGCCAATAAGAAAGCACAGCGTGCTTCTCGCATGCGCAGTAGGGAACCGGCTGTAAAGCCAAAAGGCTTCACTGCTGGTCTCCCTTACCAGGAATGGCAGCAGCAGCTCCCAACAGCCGATCTGAAAATCGGCTTGGGTGCCGACATCGCGGGAATTAGCTGCTGACGTTACATTTTTTGGGGGGGGGGGGGGGGCGGAACACTGCTTTAAATTGTTACTAAACCCACAACAGTAAAATCAGTCTGTATATGCAGTAAAGCATGCTTGGTATACTCACTGTGGAACCTAAGGGGTTAATCCTTTGCATTGTGTAAAAAGGCTGTTTGATCCTGTCTTTTCTGATACTCCCTTTCTTTTACTATCCCCAATCCATCTCCTGATAGAACAGAACCCTGGGATGTACTCTGTACACGCTCAGTTTGGTGTGTATTGCTAGAGAGTTTTTGTTTTTTTTCTTGGGAGAGTGCATGGGATCAGAACAGGGCCAATCAGCACTGTCCAGACAGAGGGTCAGGGGTCATGCAGCCTCATAGGACAGTCAGAGGATAGTGTAAAGACATTATAAATACCCTTTCCCCTTTTTTTTATAAGCTATCACATTCCCTCCATTTTCAGCTGCATAAGAACTGGGGGGAGGAGAAGCAGCAGCACACTGAGCATTCCAGTGAACGGCTGTGCAGCAGGGGCATATCAGGACAAGTCTGATCATTGGAGGAGAGCAAACTGACCTCCCAGCATAGCTAGAGAACTGATTATGCTGTGCTCTCCTGCTTGGTGTGGTAAGTTTTACAGACTAAGACTGGGATGCCATTAAAGTTTATGTGCGTGTAAAGGCAGGCATCCAAATACTTTTGGCAATATAGTGTATGATAGGTTAGAGAGATAGGAATGGCTGCATAACACAGGAACATTTACATGGTAAGCAATAGGGTACATAGGAAGCAGTGGCGGCTTGTGCTAAACTTTTTTAGGGGATGGGGCGGCAAACAACCCCCCCTCCAGATCTGCACTGACCCATCCACAATCTCGGCTTCCCCCGGCTTCTCCTCCTGACTAGCCAGGAGGAGAAGCCGGAAACCAATAGCCAATATTGATTCGCTAATGTCCCAAGTTACACAAAGGAAGCGATACAAAGAGAACATGATACTTTACTTGGCTTGACACTGATAGAAGTCACACGATTCCTATGTAATTGTCATGGATATGCAGTAATGTTTGTCTGTCAGCTTACCTTCCTCTCCATGTGTTCACCTTAGAGGCCAGACACTCTCACCTGGCTGCTTTTATAATCTCTCCTCCCAGCATGGCTCCACCCCAGGCCCTATCAGAGAACTCTATATTAACCTGTGCACTGCAAGTCTGCCTTGCTGATCAATGTTGTTTGTTAAGCATTGTGTGTTTGGGTTCCTGCTTGCCGTGTGCTACGTCTGTCTCTGTGTTACCGATCTTGGCTTGTTCTCGACTATCCCTGTCTGCTTGTGACCTTGACCTTTGGCGTGTCCTTTGTTTATCCTTGTCTGCTTGTCGCCCTGACCTTGGCTTATCCCCTCACTATCTCTTGTATCCTGAGCTACTGCTTCCCCTCTATCCTCTATACCCTACGGAGCGTGAGCTAGAGGACTCTGGGGGCCGCGACCTGGATCCAGTTGCAGCTCAGTCCATCCTCACCACTAGAGACTCTGGTGAACACCTGCTGGATCTTAGACTCCGCGCCCTGGGGAATCTTATGCTCTAGCTCCCTGTGGGATCCCTGTTTGTGCTCCAGTGGACCTGCCTTCCTTAACCACCCAGAGTTCCATCTGCAGCAGTCAGCCATAGGGTTCACTACCTTGTGGTGCACTCCTGACCTACGGTGTGCATCTGTCATCTGTTCTCAGGTGACCTGACAATAATACTGATGAGAAAAGGTATTTATCAGTTTAAATGTACTAAAACAATTACATTTCCATATTCTGAGTACTGTTTGGAGACCAGATATAGTGAATGCAGGGTCCTGGGTTTAGTAACACTTTAAGTGTGAACAGGGCACATAGAAAACAATTGATTTCTGTGTGCCCTTGTGCACATGTGTGAAGAAGCCCTAAATGTTCAACGAAAGGAAAGGAAAATATATCTCTTTTCTTATACACAATATATGTTGTAAAATTCATAATATAATATATACAGTATGTATTTTTTTTATTCAATTTAAATAATGTAAATAATAATATAAACTCAAAACTGGCCACTAAATAAGTAACCTGTGAGCAGAGCACAGAGCCTCAGTAATATGTAAATGACCAGTTTTCTGATGCCATTCAAAGCAGTCTGCCAATGCTACTGAAAATCTGTGCTGGGCATTAAACAGAGCTTCATTATCCCTCAAGGCACAACACAATGCTATCCAAAGATATTTGAAGCTATTTGAGCTATTTCCGATATAACATCCCACTGACACATTGTTTTCTTGCAGTTGCTCTGCCAAACCACAGTATATTGTTACGTTTTACTTTTTTGTAGCTATCAAGGGATTAACTAGTTCCTCAAAATAACAGAAGAATATTTCTTCTAAAATCTGTACGTATCCCTCGAGCACATGGCAAGCAATCAGGTAAATGCCAGCCTCTGCCCACGCACTGTCAGAAATGAACAACACAACAATTCATTCAGAGTTCAAAAATCAATATGTAAGGGCACAAGATAAACCACTTGCGACGGCCAAACATTAAAGTAAGCCAAAAAAAGGACATATATGGAAAAATGTATAAAGCGCATATATGGGCAAATATTTTGAGCTTTATAAAGGTCTAAACTCCAACCTGCAGATTTGAGTAGCACGTTATAATCTGTCCCATGCTGCAACACTTCCATTTCTGTCTTTTTCTGTGGCTTCATAGTGATCCCAATTGGAAAGTATCTTTATCTTAGAGAATTCGGAAGACTGATCATCATTCACATCCTGGACATTACCAGAATCATCCATATTCTTTAAAAAAGGAGAATATTATTCCAGTTTTGTACATCCAATATAACTTTTTTTTCTGGAAAGCTGAAAGACACCAAAACAAAAAAAATACAGGTATGTTTTCATAAATCACCCTTAACTCATGTAGTAGGCTTTTCCAAGCCTTGGGAGACTGTGGGCTATCTGTTATTACAAATGTTTTTTGGATGGGCTTTATCTGTAAGAAATTTCTATGCATATTGCATAGCATAACCATGGGATTTTTGGAAAATATAGGGATTTTTTTTTTTTTTTTTTTTAAAGGGAACTTTATTGTACACAAAATATGTGGGTACAAAAATAAAAGAGAACACAGAAAATTTAGCAAACAGTGCTCAGATATCACCATATAGAATACACAGTATGCCCATTCAGTACACGTAGATCAAGCATTGAAGGAACAGGTGTGCAACCCAAACTTGGCTACAAACATGAACTTTAGAATGTCAATATGACAGTGTATACAAATACGGTAGTCAAGAAAAAGTGAAAAAGGATCCACAATAGGTCCCTAGCTCTGGTCAGTACCTTTGGTATTAGGTGGTATAGTGCGGTCTGAACTAACCCATAAGTTCCAGATTTTATGGAACTTACGAGGGCAACCTTTGGCTTCATACGTCAATTTATACATGGGAGTGCCTGATTAAAAAGAGTTATGCCTAGTACACACGACCGGGATTTCCGACGGAAATCCAGAGGGGAAAGCCGAGAGCCTGCTCTCTACTTTTCCACCATACAGACACTTGGTTTTCCCCTCGGGAAAACTCAGATGAGAGCTTTTCCTCGGGAATCCCAACCGTGTTTTATGCTCCATCTGAGTTTTTCCTCACAGGAAATCTGCCAAAAATGGCCGGTTTTTGCTACACACGGCCATGTTTTCTGACGGATAAAAGTCCATCAGTAAACCCGCCGGGAAAAAAGAGAGCAGGTTCTCTTTTTTTTGTCCGGCGGTTTTGGCAGTTTTTCCATCTGAAAAACTGCGAGGGCGCATACACACGGCCGGGATTCCCGGCCAAAAGCTCTACTCGCAGTTTTCCCGTCGAGATAACCCGGGCGGTGTGTACGAGGCTTAAGACAAAAAGCTGTGGTAGGGGGATTCGGAGACTTCCATTGCATAGTTATAGATTTTTTACCATAGAACAGAACTAAACGTAGGAAAAGTTGGGAGTTTTTAGAAAGAGATTCCCCATCAATGTATCCAAAGTGGCACCCTAAGGGGATACAGATATTTGGTATTTGGGTAATTGAACTTATAAAAGCAGTGACTGGCGACCAGAACACTCTAACCCGTGGACATTCCTATACCATATGATAAAGTGTGCCATCAGCTTAGGAGCCCTTAGAGCAGGCAGCAGAGGGCAATCTATTTAGTCGGAAGAGAAGACATGGAGTATAATAGGACCTATATAAACATTTGGTCTGGATACCTTTATCCCTAGAGGAGATAACCGTAGGGGGAGAATTTGCTACCAAACCTCCTCTGTAAGTTCTGGTATATTTGAGTGCCATCTAGATTCAGTGATACTAAGCCGATCGGTTGTATAGTGTAGTAGAGAGGCATAATAAGTAGATATAAGTTTAGAGTGGGAGGGATTGTTCAAAAGGTGTTCCAAGGGTGAGGGTTGTATAGAAATATTGCTTAGGCCAAATTGCAACACATCGGTATGTCACAATTGGAGGTACCGGAAGTAAGCTGTGGAAGGAAGGTTAAATTCCCTACAGAAATCCACAAAGGAGTGAAAGGTATTCTTCAAAAACTGATGGGAAACCAGCTTCACACTACATCTAAGGGAAAAAACTTTAATGTTATTTAACCCCTTAACGCTTGTGCCTCCCGCCCCTTTAAGAGGCTTCTGATGCTGGGAGGCGGGGCAGGTTTTCTGATAATTTGACCGCCGTGATTGGCTGCAACAGTGGTCGTACGTTCAGAAAGCTCCCGATCGCAAGTAGAGGTCAGAACTTTTCTGTTAGACACTGGTAACTGTGCCGGGAGCGCGCAGGGCACGCACTCTTGGCACCGTTTTATTTACATTCTGGTACGCATATATGCGACCACTCGGCGTTAAGGCTTAGCCGCCAAAAGGCCACATATATGCGTACCGCTGGTGTAAAGAGGTTAAAGAGTAACTCCACTTTTGCTGAGAAAAAAACATTTCACTCTGTGTGATCAACGTACATTGCAAAATTTTACCAAATTTTGTTGCAGATTCCTACCTGTTGCTCCTCTGAATGAAAAGATTTTTGTTCTTTTGTGTTTTTTCGATTCTAATTTTGAATTGGAGTGACGTTTTCATTATTAATCAGATGAAGCACATGCAGTGCTCAAAAAAGGAGCCCTGCAAGATCTAAATCTCTTTGGGACCATCTCAGCAAAACTGAAACTTTTGTTGCAGAGGATGCTAAAACCTGACATGTATCTTAGTGGAAACTTCTGAGAAAATCAGTGAGCCAATAATACAAGCAAGAATTGATATTTCTGGTGGTGTTTCGTACACTGACTGTGTACAGAATGCCTCCAGGTTGCCATATTGCATTGAATTTTACAGAAAATTACATCACTGCAGACTGAATAGGAAGGTCATTTTTAATAACATTAAATTACAGTATAGCTTGTATCACAGTTGTATATGCTATATTTCTTTTCCCCACAAAAGTAGAGTTACCCTTTAAGTAAAACTTGTACACCAGGGTCAACAGTCATTTGCAGTGGTTTCTTTCACTGTACCCTAGATATACAAGGTCCTGGTCACACTAATGGTCATAGATAATATACAACTGGAATTACCTGATACAGTTATCGTTTTTTGTACTCTACAGTATTCTACCAATAAAATTGTTCAAATTCCTTTATGGCCAAATCTATACAATTTCTACATCACAGGTAGGACAATAGAAAAAAGGTCACATGCTGCATTGTTGCAAAAAATAAAGGTGGCCAAATACGGTTCAAATCTCGGCCGGTTCCTGCATTCGAACCATGTATGGACAGGCTAAATGTACCCAAGTTGATCAATTGTGTACCACAGCCTGCTGGATTTCACATGTGATTATTGCTAGCGGCTGTCATAGCCGCTAGTAATAATCCATGTGTTCGGGAGAACACAATGGCTCCACGGGAGGGACTCCCCCATCAACACCATCTGTGTTGATGGGGGAATCAAGCAATTTTCTTTCCTGCACCGTCTATGGCCGGCTTAAGAGACCAGATTTATAATTGCACGTAAAATCTGGCAGGCTGGTAGTATCCAAATTGATCGATCAATCAACTTGGGTACATTCAGCCTACCGTACCCATACATGGTTCGAATCTCGGCTAGATTCAAACTGTCTATGGCCATCTTAAGTATATACAGTAAGCAGTAACAAATAAGACATAAGTTATTATCTGAGATCATACCCTTAGGTAAGAAGAAACAACCAGGTCTATTGGATAATTAGCTGGTCTATGGGTAGCTTAACATAATTCACTCTTAAAGACAATTTTTTTTTTCTGATTAATGAGACCTTCCAACAGGGCTACTCTCAGTAGAATTACAAACAGTTTAAGATGATATCATCTTAATGCATGTCTTTGCGGTGACCCTCAACTACTATGCAATGTGTTTTATAAAATATTTTTCTTGATAAAAGTGATAAATTCTAAAACAGTAGCTCAGTCCCTCCGTGGCCAAAATTGTCACATATTTTTAGTATTTTTATACAAACAAAACAGTTTTAGATCTTTTAGCATGAAAACTCTGTTTGATTTGGAATCCTTGCTTAGGAGTGTTCTCCATGGACTGATATTGGCCATGCTTTTCTAATTTAACCAATATCACAACTTGTCTTGTACTTACAATGGTTTCTGGGACATGAGTGAAATTCAAAGGATGTTATTGCTCATCTGCTAAAATGCTAGTTTCTTGCTTGCCCCTGATGGCAATATTTTCTTAGCTGTTAAACAAGCATGCAGTCAGTGAAATCAAAGTGAATTTAATACATAAATACTTATTTGGGGTTAGCACCTCAAGGAGTATTGAAGCCAGGTGACCAGCAGGAGAGTCATGCAAATAGCGTTTTCAGTAGTAAAGACCAACAATGACAATTTTCTGTCATCACAAACTTTATTTAGAGCTAATTATAAGATGAAAACTACAAATTCGATCAAGGAGATCTGTTGAAAACCAGTGTTTCTTATTGTTGTTATGCCGCGTACACACGATCGTTTTTCATGCCGTTAAAAATGCCATTTTTTAAAATGGCCATTAAAACCGATCGTGTGTATGCTCCAGAGCATTTTTAACTACGTGAAAAACGGCCATTAAAAATTTCGAACATGCTCTATTTTTTCACGTCGTTTTTCATGTCGTTTTTTTTAACGACGTGAAAAACGATAGTGTGTATGCTTTTACGAGGTGAAAAAAAAACGCGCATGCTCAGAACCAAGTATGAGACGGGAGCGCTCGTCCTGGTAAAACTAGCGTTCGTAATGGAGATAGCACATTCGTCGCGCTGTAACGGACTGAAAAGCACGAGGCTGAAAAGCGCGAATCGTCGCTCAACAAACTTTACTAACATGAAGGGTGGCGCCATCCGAACGGAACTTCCCCTTATAGTGCCGTCGTACGTGTTGTACGCCACTGCGCTTTGCTTGAACGTTTTTTTAAATGATCGTGTGTACGCAAGACAGGCTTGAGAGGAAACATGAAAAAAAAACGACGAGAAAAACGTTGGTTTAAAAAATGGCATGAAAAACGATCGTGTGTATGCCGCATTAGCTGGTGATTTCATTGATGGAATCAATGATAGAAAATTGGATAAAAGATTAGTTAGAGGCTAGGGCTAGGGCGTGAGGCTAGGGCGTGCGAATATTTGTCTATATTGCATTAAAAGAAATGCAGCTTTACTTCATAGTTTGCTTTAATGCACACCAAAACTGTCCATATAGGTTTTGGTTAATAAAATCACCATTTTCCCACCCTTATCAAGAAATGCAAGAGGTTAATGCTGAACTCCAGACAAATAGCAAAATACACAGAAGAAATACATACACTATATTGTCAAAAGTATTGGGACACCTGCACTTTAATGTCATCCCAGTCTTAGTCCGTAGGGTTCAATATTGAGTTACATAGTTACATAGTTAGTCAGGTTGAAAAAAGACACAAGTCCATCTAGTTCAACCCAAAAAAATAAAAAAATACAATCCCATATACACAATCCTATTACCCACAGTTGATCCAGAGAAAGGCAAAAAAAAACCCAGCAAAGCATGAACCAATTTGCTACAGCAGGAGAAAAAAAATCTTTCCTGATCCCCCGAGAGGCAATCGGATTTTCCCTGGATCAACTTTACCTATAAACTTTACCTAACTTTACCTATAAATGTCAGTACCCAGTTATATTATGTACATTTAGGAAATAATCCAGGCCCTTCTTAACCACTTCTCTACTGTGCACGAAAACCCCCTTCCTGCCCAAGCCATTTTTCAGCTTTCAGCGCTGTCACACTTTGAATGACAATTGCGCGGTCGTGCGACGTGGCTCCCAAACGAAATTTGTGTCCTTTTTTTCCCACAAATAGAGCTTTCTTTTGGTGGTATTTGATCACCTCTGCGGTTTTTATTTTTTGCGCTATAAACAAAAGAAGAGCGTCCAGTTTGGAAAAAAAACACTATTTTTTACTTTTTGCTATAATAAATACCCATTTTTTTTTTTAAATAAAATTTTCCTCAGTTTAGGCCGATACGTATTCTTCTACATATTTTTGGTAAAAAAAAAAAAATCGCAATAAGCGTGTATTGATTGGTTTGCGCAAAAGTTATAGCGTCTACAAAATAGGGGATAGATTTATAGCATTTTTATTTTTTTATTTTTTTATTAGTAATGGCGGCGATCTGCGATTTTTTATTGTGACTGCGATATTGCGGCGGACACATCGGACACTTTTGACACATTTTTGGGACCATTCACATTTATACAGCGATCCCTGCTATAAAAATGCATTGATTACTGTATAAATGTGATTGGCAGGGAAGGGGTTAACCACTAGGGGGCGGGAAGGGGTTAAATATGTTCCCTCAAAGTGTTCTTACTGTGGGGGGAGGGGACTGACTGGGGGAGGTGACCGATGGTTGTCCCTATGTACAAGGGACACACCATCGGTCCCCTCTCCCTCACAGGACGTGGATCTCTGTGTTTACACACAGAGATCCACTTTCCTGCTCGTTTCCCGGGCAATCACGGGTGCCCAACGGCAATCGCGGCCGCCGGGCCACGCGCACCGGGGCCTTGTGAACGCGGCGGGCGCACGCCTCCTAGCTCGTTTTAAAGGGAGGACGTCATATGACGTCCTCCCAGAACGAGAGTATCCTCCGCCCGCCGTCAATTGACAGTGGGCGGGGGACAAGTGGTTAAAGCAATCTATTGAGCTGGCCAGAACCACCTCTGGAGGGAGTTTATTCCACATTTTCACAGCTCTCACTGTGAAGAACCTTTCCGCATTTGAAGATGAAATCTCTTTTCCTCTCGTTGTAAAGAGTTCCCCCTTGTCCTCTGTGATGACCATAAAGTAATAACTCAACACCAAGTTCACTATATGGACCCCTTATATATTTGTACATGTTGATCATTTCCCCCTCTTAGGCCCCTTTCACACTGGGGCGGGCAGGTACGGTGGCGGTATAGCAGCGCGATTTTCAGCGCTGCTATACCGTCATTCTTACCGCGGTATGCGGCCGCTAGGGGGGTGAATTTAACCCCCACTAGCGGCCAAAAAAGGGTTAATACCGCGGTGTCCAATTGATTTCAATGGCCAGCCGCGGTAAAGGAGCGGTGAACACACCGCTCCTTCACCGCTGTAAAGAAGCGGCTAGCAGGACTTTTGGAGCGGTCCTGCTAGCGCACCGCTTCAGTGTGAAAGCCTTCGGGCTTTCACATTGAAGGCTACAGGCACAAATTTTTCATGCGGTATAATAGCGCTAATATTAGCGCTAAACCGCATGAGAAACGCCCCAGTGTGAAAGGGGCCTTAATCTCCTCCTTCTCAAGAGGGAATAACTTCCGTTTGTTTAATCGTTCTTCATATGGACCCCTTATATATTTGTACATGTACATATTATTTCATGCCTCTTATCAGTTTGGTTGCCCTTCTCTGCACTTTCTCCAGTTCCCCGATACCCTTTTTGAGAACTGGTGCCCAAAACTGAAATGCATATTCCAGATGAGGTCTTACTAATGATTTGTATAGGGCAAAATTCTATCTCTCTCTCTGGAGTCCAAACCCCTCTTAACCTCCCTGGTGGTATGATTATTTCTGATTTTAGGTGCTGAAAGCGGTACCATTATTTTGCATGGAAATTTGGCGTTTTATATTCTAGGCCTGTAATTCTAAGGAATAACTCACCTTAATCTGTCCAAACAGGAGTCTAGTAGACATCACGGGTATGATAAAGTATGAAACACAAAATCATAAATCATAATATAATAAATAACTATAAAATAATTATAACAAATAATAATATAATAATAATAAAAGTGTTTTTCAGTATTTGATGACGAATTTCCCCACAAATCGCTATCTCTCAATTCTGCAAGTGATTCCAATTTATTATCGCTGTTCTCTAGCTGGTCTAAAACCACTTTTGATGTAAAGGGACACTTTTTGGTTGCTATGGACAATCTCCAGTTTCCAGGCAGAAAGAAAAGTATTTATAATATAAAAGTGCATGCAGGGCACTGGACAAAGCACTAGGGACAAAGAGGGTGTGTAATTATTTGATGCAGTACTGTAATCTGTAAGATTACAGTGTACTGTATGTATACTGTGTTTTTACTCTTTTGATATTGGCACCGTGCTCCATCCCCGTGCGTCACAACGTTGCAGGGAATGGAGCTCGGCACTGTGAATCGAGCGAGATGATAGCTAGCAGACACAGCGGGGAGACATCGCAGGATCCAGGGTAAGTTACTTTGCCTGGATACTGCGATGCGATCCCGAGTCTGGCTCTGGGTTACCGCTAATGGTACTGAAATCTCACCCCGAGCCAGACTCGGGAATACCGCTAGGCGGGTTAATACAAGAAAGGGCTTTGCTCGCTTTGGAAACCGCAGCTTGACATTGCATGTTATTATTGAGCTTATGATCTACCAAAACCCCCAGATCCTTCTCCACTATGGATTCCCCTAATTGTACTCCCCCTAGTATGTATGATGCATTCATATTCTTAGCCCCCAAGTGCATAACTTTACATTTATCAACATTAAACCTCATCTGCCACACAGTCGCCCAATTAGACAGAGCATTGAGGTCGGCTTGTAAATTGGAGACATCCTGTAAGGACGTTATTCCACTGCATAGCTTGGTGTCATCTGTAAAGACAGAAATGGTACTTGTAATCCCAGACCCAATATCATTTATAAAGATATTAAAAAGTAAGGGTCACAACAGTTATAACAGCTTCATCTCTTCTGGGAAGGCGGTCCACAAGGTTTAGGAGTGTGTCTATGGGAATGTTTGACCATTCTTCCAGGAGCACATTTTGTAACGTTGGACGAGAAGGCCTGGCTCGCAGTCTCTCTTAATTCATCCTAAAAGTGTTCTATCGAGTTGAGGTCAGGAATTTGTGCAGGCCAGTCATGTTGGAATAGGAAGATCCATAAAGGCATGGATGAGCGAGTTTGGGGTGGAGGAACTTGACAGTCCTGATTTCAACCCGATAGAACACCTTTGGGATGAATTAGAGCAGAGACTGCGAGCCCTGCCTTCTCATCCAACATCAGTGCCTGACCTCACAAATGCCGTAGCTGTTCTGGGAATTCAGTGTACTTTTCTCCACTGATCAGACTTGCCCTGACACGCTCCCACTGCACAGCTATTCACTGGGAAGCTCAGTGTGCTGCTGCTTATCCTCCCCCCAGCTCTTATGCAGCTAAGAACAGAAGGAACTTATATAAAAGGGGAAAAAATATATTTATAAAAAAAAAAATTATAACTATACACAAGTGTTTTGCCTTACATTTCTATTTTAAACTGAATGGGTTGTTTTATAAGGGGATTGTTTACAATTAGAGTTGAGCAGACACCTGGATGTTCGGGTTCGACCGAATTTCGGAAAAAAGTTCGGGTTCGGGACCGAACTTTAACCCGAACCCGAACCCGAACCCCATTGAAGTCAATGGGGACCCGGACTTCTAAGGACTAAAAAGGCTCTAAAAAAGTAATGGAAAGGGCTAGAGGGGCTGCAAATGGCAGCAAAATGTTGTTAAGAGCATGGCAAGTGCTCTGCAAACAAATGTGGATAGGGAAATAACTTAAAATAACATTAAAAAAATAAAAAAATAAAAAAATATGCTGGAGGCCCCCTTTTCAGCAGAAGAGGTACGGGAAGTCATTAAGAACCTCAGAAACTCAACGGCACGATGCCACACATATGGTGGTAATGCCCCAGAATACGCCCTTTATGGAATAAATTATTCAATTTAATGGATAAGCTAGTGGGAAAATAAAATACTTTGAAATAAAAATGTAGCGGGGTGCTAAATTTAAGGGAAGTGTTTGAGTGGTAAATAGGCTCAAACACCCTAATTCTGTAGGATTCATGGACCATTTTGTCCTCGGGGGACAGTATTGGTGTGCAGTTCCTTGCGGACTACAGGTGGCGCTGCCATGGTAGGCTAGGGTTGAACCGCCGATACAGTGCTGTGCCTTTTGTGTCCCCTCTTGGCAGTAGTACAGCGGGGCGGGGAACCTGCTGTGCATGCCAGGAGAGCATATAAAAGGGGCAGACCTTTGGCCTGGGGGCTGATGTCCAGTGTTGTCCACGCCCAGGTGCCTTCGGCCTGGGTGCATGTGTTCCTGTTCCATCTCGGGTACCTTTAGCCCGGGGTGAGGTACTATCCTGGAGTTCCTGCTGCCCTGGGTATGGAGGCCTAGGTGCGGGAGTAAAGCCTGGAGTCCAGAGCCTTTGTCTGGAGTCCGCTAAGGGTCGAGGAGTCTTAGGGTGCCGCCTCGTGTAGGGGACCATGTTCCAGGGAAGGGAGGATCATTCTGATGGACCGATGCGGGAGTCACGGTGAAGGAAGGGTCTGTTGACTCCCTGGAGAGATGTCTTCCCCTTGATATGGGCTAGGTTCGTAGAAGGAGAAGCTCAAGGTCATCTTGACTGTATCAGAGGCCTTATTCACCCGGCCCGTGGCAGGGGCCTTATACACCCTGGTCTGTGGCAGAGACCAAAGTTCTCCAGGTCTGTGGCAGGGGGCTTGTACACCCGGTCTGTGGCAGAGACCAACCTCAAGGTCTGTGGCAGAGACCGTGCACCTAAAACTGTTTGAGAAACCTAAGCAGTGAAGTGAATGTGCTACGTTTGTGCCTGGACCTCCTCCACACCTTAAGCTGTCCTGTTTCTTTGCTCTAACCTTTTCTATCCGAGTAGAGTTTATTTTGCCATGAGAGAATAAGAGTTGTAATTTCAGCTGGTGTGGACATTGACTTTACTGGGAATTAAAGGACTTGCCTCTACCTACAGTAGAGGTGAGAATCATCCTCTGGAGGAGTTTTGACTCCGGCTGTGGACACGGCCCGTCAAGTACACCGCTCAACCTCTTTATATAGGAGGGTACGGGCTGGTAGTGCGGTGTGCCTTTCTCCCTCCTGCGAGGAGCCAACAACATAAAGGCAGGTAAGGGGGAAAGGATCTGTGCGCTACAAAAAAATAAAATAAAAATTATAATCTTGACCTAGGAGGACGAGGTCCATATGGAGTAGGAGGTTGAGGTGGCGGTGGATGTGGCTGTGTAGGTGGAAGCGGCGGTGGAGGAGGACGAGGTAGCCAACACTGGTTCAAAAATACAACAATGGCTGGGTAAGGCCGGTGATGTGTTGAATTCTGTCCCCCGTCAAATAGTGTCCACCCTGTACTGCGCTTGCTCAGTATGTAGGACAAGGGGATTTCGAAAATCTCCCAAGCGCCTGTGTGGTGAGTTCAGGTGAAGGCCACACCATCCGTGGTTCAAGCCGAGCCAAGTGAGGCCGTGCCCGAAGCGTTGGCGATCGAACCGAGCCCGTGAGGGGCCCTGTTACTATGTGCTACCGTATGTCCACTTGGATGGTGGGGCTTGAACCTGCACTCACTGCGCAGGCACCGTTCATCTTCTGAGATTTTGTGAATCTCCTTGTCCTCTGTACTGCGCAAGCACTGCGCCTTCGCAGTTTGGGCCCGACACAATCCGATGGCCGGACAGTTTTTGTCACAACACCGGTATACATGTCTATTCTGCACAAGGTACGGACAAGTCCTGTGGGATCCATGCCTGGTTCATTTTATTGAACGTGAGCTTGTCCACATTGGCTCTGGACAGGCGGCTGCGCTTGTCTGTGATAACGCCCCCTGCCGTGCTAAATACACGTTCAGATAATACACTGGCTGCAGGGCAGGCCAGCACCTCCAAGGCATAAAGGGCAAGCTCAGGCCATGTGCCCAATTTGGAGACCCAGAAGTTAAAGGGGGCAGACCCGTCATCCAGTACGTGTAGGCCTGTGGACACATACTGCTCAACCATGTTGGTGAAATGCTGCCTCCTGCCAAGACGTTCCATCTCAGCTGGTGGTGCTGGTTGTTGTGGCATGCTGACAAAGCTTTTCCACATTTCAGCCATGCTAACCCTGCCTTCTGAGGTGCTGCCGGTGCCCCGGCTGCATTGGCGACCTCTTCCTCCTCCTCTGCCTTCGCCTTGTGCTTCCACCGTACGCCCGCTGTCAGGTGGGAATGCCACCAGCAGCGCGTCTACCAGCGTGCGCTTGTACTCGCGCATCTTACGATCCCGCTCCAGTGAGGGAATTAAGGATGGTACGTTGTCCTTGTAACGGGGATCCATCAGGGTGGCCACCCAGTAATCAGCACCAGTTAAAATGTGGGCAACTCGGCGGTCATTGCGGAAACACTGCAGCATGTAATCGCTCATGTGTGCCAGGCTGCCCAGAGGCAAAGAAAAGCTGTCCTCTGTGGGGAGGTGTATCGTCTGTGTCCTCTGTATCCCCCCAGCCACGCACCAGTGATGGCCACGAGCTGGTCTGGGTGCCACCCTGCTGTGAAAATGGCTCCTCCTCCTCCTCCATCTCCTCCTCCACCTCGTCATCCTCCAGAACTGTGCCCTTTCTGCCGGACACAGTAGGAGAAAACTACTGTATATAGAAATTGTTTATTTCACACACCTCCACATATGTATAACACACTGCAAAATATTTTTTGTGGCCCTAAATGGCTTTTTTTGGAAGACCACAACACACCCACAGTACGTAACCGCTGAATCGCACAGCTACAGAACTGCAGAAAATGCTATTAAAAAAATGTTGTTTTTTTAGTATAGCACAGTAGAAGACAAATATATAGAAATGGTTTATTTCACACGCCTCCACATATGTATAACACACTGCAAAATATTTTTTGTGGCCCTAAATGGCATTTTTTGGAAGACCACAACACACCCACAGTACGTAACCGCTGAATCGCACAGCTACAGAACTGCAGAAAATGCTATTAAAAAAAATGTTGTTTTTTTAGTATAGCACAGTAGGAGAAAACTATATAGAAATTGTTTATTTCACACACCTCCACATATGTATAACACACTGCAAAATATTTTTTGTGGCCCTAAATGGCGTTTTTTGGAAGACCACAACACACCCACAGTACGTAACCGCTGAATCGCACAGCTACAGAACTGCAGAAAATGCTATTAAAAAAAAATGTTTTTTTTTTAGTATAGCACAGTAGGAGAAAACTATATAGAAATTGTTTATTTCACACACCTCCACATATGTATAACACACTGCAAAATATTTTTTGTGACCCTAAATGGCGTTTTTTGGAAGACCACAACACACCCACAGTACGTAACCGCTGAATCGCACAGCTACAGAACTGCAGAAAATGCTATTCAAAAAAAATGTTGTTTTTTTAGTATAGCACAGTAGAAGACAAATATATAGAAATGGTTTATTTCACACGCCTCCACATATGTATAACACACTGCAAAATATTTTTTGTGGCCCTAAATGGCTCTTTTTGCAAGCGTACATTAAAGTGCAAATTTCTTTTTTTTTTTTTTTGCCCTAAACGGGTCTTTTTTTGCACAAGCAAAATAAAATGCAATTGATTTTTTTTTTGCCCTATGGGTCTTTTGGAAAAGCAAAAAACAGGAGGGCGCACCGACCTAGTGTATTACCAGATAAAATCTTTATTAAAATGTATAAAAACAGCAATGGTCCTACTCACAAGCAGAGCGTTAAAATGAGCTTTTTCTAGTGACCAGCCTGAATCATAGGACGACTGAAGTCAAAACTCGATGACCAGAGAGATAGATGGTACCTCAAATGTGCTGGATGGCTGACGCGTTTCCGGGGCGCACCCCTTTCTTCAGAGCCTACACAGCTTGTGGTATCCTATTCTCATGGATAACCCCACACATATAGATATACACACACTCATGTCCACCAAGGAGGCCCCGACCCGTCTTCCCCACCCCAATAGGCCCCGCCCCTACAAACTCCACCCCCAAAGGTGTGTCTCATGATTAACCCATAGGGGTGAATCAGAAATTAGATATAATTAGACATGCTATGTGACACCAAATGTGCACTAGAGTAAACCAAATCATTTCACATCATAGAAACATATAGGATAGTGGTGGATAAAAGTTCAAATTCAAAGGACCAGTATGCCACTAATGATCAAAATACTCCTAGCAAACTTGCACCCAAACCCCCACTGATCCCGCATCACAGGGTGACCAGGTAAGCTAGTAGTATACAACAGATATGTAACAAGCATCTAATTGTGCCCGAACAAACCGCTTACCGTATGCAGCAGGGGCCAACAGTAGATGCAAAGGTGTCCAATGATCTGCCAGTGGGAGAGATGCATCCAGGATTCCACTCACTGCATCCTATATCTAACATTCTATTAAGGGAGAGAGGCGCATTCGGAGCTTTGGACTAGAGGTGCGGGTGTTACAAACTTTTCCAACCCGCACTTCCTGTTTATCAATGGTACGGCCTGATTGGGCGAATGCCAGGCCTCGATCTGGATGCCGAGCCGGAAGTGCGGGTGTGTTTGCGTTCCACCCGCAACTTCCGGTAGCACTGCAGTGAATGTGCTCGCCCCTCCTATCACTCCTAGGGGCGGGGTGCAGAGGAGGCTTGTCCAAAGCATGGAATGGGTCGCAATTGCCTAGAGGTGTGGGTGTCACTCGCGTGTCTACCCACACTTCCGATCGCGTCCCCGTTTGTCTATGGCACAGCCTGATTAGGCAAATACCAGGCCTCGATCTGGATGCTAAACTGGAAGTGCGGGTGTGTTTGCGTTCCACCCGCAATTTCCGGTAAAACCACAGTATACACACCCGCTCCTCCTATCACTCTTTGGGGCGGAGTGCAAAGGAGGCTTGTCAAAAAAAAAAAAAAAAGGGGGGGGGGGAGAGGAGCCTCCTCCATGCACACACGCACATGCACACCCATACAATGGATCCACAGATACGTACAGTGGGTCTAGTACCTAGGAAAACTCCTACCTGGTTTCTTTGCCAAAACATTCCCCCATCACCAAAGTGAATTGTGGGAAACAACATTGATGGACTATCTCCATGGATAAAATAACTTTGTGGGACAAAGGTCCCATTTATCCCCACTGCCCCACAATTATTTGCCGTGAGGGAAAGGGATCAAATAAAATCCAAATGACAGTGGGGAGGGTCAGTCGAACACCCCGCACTCGCTATGTTGGACCCTCATACCAATATGCGGAGAAAAGGTCGACTGGAGAGTACAAATATGACCATATAATAAATGGTGCCACATACACACCCATACACACTCCACAAAAGCACACATGTATGTAAACACACATGCAAATAGGCCACATATATGTACACATCCACACACATACCTGCATATACACACACAGCATACATGCATGTGTCCACATGTATACACCCATATCTCTCCCCACATGTACTTATGCAAAACACTCCCACAGATGATACGATGGTAAGGACCCACTGTACGCTGGACCTACCAAATGAACCACGCCGTATAAATATTATTACTGGAGTTGGACAAGCAACCCTTGAACTACAATATACCAAAAAGCACCCACATAGTGTAGGGTGCCAGTGGCGTGGACCCTAGTAGGTCCAGAAGATATCACATAAACTTGAATAAACCAGCTGTAAATATGATGTACATTATAGCATTGCAAAAATGATAAACAGAAAAGAATAAAATAAAAAGAATAAAAATTATTATTATTATTAATAATAATCATGTTCCCAATATTAAATATAAACCCCAAAGGGCCCAAAAAAGCCTTAAAACTCTCTCTTCTAAATCCTAAGCCTACTAAAAATATTCTCTTTATGTACCCTGGCATGCACGACCAATCAACTTGTACTAATGGTATGAAGTTCAATTCCCTCGTTGAGGCCCTGCGGGGCCAAAGTCCCCAAGGTGAAGATCCAGAAAGCTTCTCTCTTACATAAAATCTGATATTTCTTGCCACTATCTAAATTGCTAGGTATAGCTTCTATGCCAAAAACCTTCAGACCATCTATGCTACTGTCATGTAGTTCCTTGAAATGTCTCGGAACTGAACACTTGTCCTTTTCCGTAGTGATGCTACTCCTGTGTTCGTTCATCCTGGTTCTCATTGGTCGACATGTACGGCCAATGTACATAAGGCCACAAGGGCAGATTAGACCATAGATGATAAATGGGGTACCACAGTTAATAAACTGTCTGATCTTATGACTTCTCCCGTCTACTCCAATCACCTCTTTCTTCCTGTGGCACATATGTGTACAATTGCCGCAAATGCCACTTCCACATCTATAGGAACCTTTCTGGTCAAAGATAGTGGTCCAGGTGTTATTCAGTCCTTTGTTCTTGTTGTTCTTTTTGACCCTACTTGGGGCAATCGTATTTCGCAAATCTCTCGGTCTCCTAAATACCAAGTTGGGATGGGGGGGAAGGCTCAGAAAGGGATCTGATTCCAGAATTTTCCAGTTCTTCTTGAAGATCTTTTGGATCGTCGGTACTTTATTATTGTACCTCGTGCAGAACCTTGTTTGCGGTGGTTCATTTTTCTCCCGTTTCGTTTTTATTTCATCAATATCTCCATACAAGTATAGAAATTTTTGGAAGGCTTCCTCTATATGTCCTTCCTCATAGCCCTTCTCTTTGAATTTATTCTTCAAAATCAGACTTTGATCTTCATAGTCCTTTTTTCGAGTACAGGTGCGCCTAAGCCGACAGAACTGACCGAATGGAATATTCCGGATCCATCTTGGGTGATGGTGACTCTGAGCATGTAGGTATGAATTGCCTGCGCTAGGTTTAAAGTGCGTTCTTGAATAGATGACACCATATTCGTCGGCCCTCAATTCCAGATCCAAGAAAACTAGGAGTTCTTCGTCTACTACATGGGTGAATGAAATTCCGAAAGGGTTATTGGCACAATGTGTCAGAAATCCATCGAGTTCTTCATCACTCCCATTCCAGATAATAAGGATATCATCTATATACCGAGAGTACAAAACTAAATTTTTCCCAAAGGGGTTGTTCGCCCAAATGTATTGGAGTTCCCAATACCCCATAAAGAGATTTGCGTAGCTTGGTGCAAACCTTGCCCCCATCGCCGTACCCCTCACCTGTCTGTAGAAGCAGTCCATGAACGTAAAGTAATTATGAGTCAAGGTGAATTCAATGCACTCAAAAATAAATTGTGCCTGTTGTGGGTTAAACGTGTGGGCTTTCGCTAGATAGTATTCGGTGGCTCGAAGGCCAAATAGATGCTGGATAGATGTATATAAAGATGCTACATCCAATGATAGCCATCTATAGCCCTTCTCCCACTTATAATTAGCTAGTATCTCCAGAGCATGGCCTGAATCTTTGATGAATGATGGTAAGTTAATCACTATATTTTGTAGGAAGTGATCAATGTAGCTCCCCAGATTACTGGTTAGACTGTCAATGCCCGCAACAATGGGTCTGCCTGGAGGTTTTTCTATATCTTTGTGAATCTTGGGAATATGGTAGAAATGGGGGACGACCGGATGTTTTGAGTATAAAAATTCATACTCATTCTTTGTTAAAATCTTGCTCGATAGCGCCCTATCCAGAAGTTTTTTCAAATCTCCATTGTACTCTACCGTTGGATCCCAACGTAGTCTCTCATAGGTGTCAGTATCCCCTAACAACCTAAAGGCTTCTTCTAGGTATTGATCTCTATCCTGTATAACCAGGCCACCTCCCTTGTCTGCCTTCCTGATTATGATCTCAAGATTATTCTTCAGGCTACTCAGGGGGGCTTCGATACCAACCTCATAGCCCTTATTGTATTTGCGGCTTCTGTCACCACACATTTTTCTGAATTCACGCATGACAACTTCATAGAAGGTGGAAATGAAGTTCCCCTTACTCCAATGTGGATGAAAGCTAGATTTTGGTCTAAAGTCTGTATGTCTAGTAGCTTCCTCACTCGGCAATGCAAACGACTCATTTAGAGGTTCCAAGCCACCTTCTTCATATAATTCCTCTAGGATCTCCAACATGCCTGTGTCCTCAGATACATCTCCAAAGGTCGAAGTTGTTGTTTCTAAGTTCTCAGTACTTTGACCATTGATTTCCTTGAGCCTGAAGTGACGCTTCACCGTAAGGTTACGTATGAATTTATTCAGGTCGATGAACAGTTCAAACAAATTCGGAGGGCTTTCCGGGGCATAATTGAGGCCCCTTCTAAGCAAATCAAGCTCTTTTTCAGAGAACACGCATTTAGAGAGGTTATATATTTTGATGGTAGAAAGATTTTCTATCATCTCTGTTCTCTTCTTTGATTTCTTGCCACCTCTCTGGCCTCTCCTTGTTGGTTTCTTAGTCTTCTGGTGTTCGGGGGGGTTAAAGATCTGGTTGTTAAAGTTTTCGGCGCTGCGGGTTTTATTGTCCCCGCAGCTCCTTTCCCAAAAAAAGAAAAGTCATCTTTATTAGGTTCCACGTTTCCATTTCCCATACTTTTATCTCCTGATTGCATTGTGTTCTTGGGCCCTAGATTAATATCGTGCTCTTGTTGTTTCCCTGCACCACCAGGAATTGAGTACTCTTCCGTTAGGGGAACCGTTGTTTCGACCCGTAATGAACATTCCCTGACCGATGTTTGATTCTTGGACGGGTCATCATTCCGTATCTGAAGACTATCAGTTCCTTGTCCCTCTTTCGCCTGTACAGGGATCTTATTTTGTTCCAACAAAGGACTCCTTTGCTTCAACGGAGGAGGGAAATCATCATGTACACTAGACCAAGTTGGTGTATTGGGTGAGTGATCATTAGTTTTCCTTGTATTGTTTATGTTCTTATATATATTTCTGTTTTTATTTTTATTTTTATTGTTATTGTTTCTATTCCTATTCTTATACCAACGTCCATTCCTATTTCTATTTACGTTCTCATGACTCTTATTTCTTTCCTTGAAGTGAGCATTGGTTCTATCGTGATAATGATTTTGGTTCCTGGACTCCCTCTCTCTCACTTCCGGCCTATATTCTTGCCCAGAATGCTCTCGCTCCCTCCCCATTGGCCCATCTTCTTCCTCTCCAGGGGGTAATGCATTCTTGTCCCTCCTCCAATTGAACTCCCGTCCAGAAGTATAATCTAGCCTGTCTCTCTCGAATTTACCTGATTTGCGGACTATCAATTCTGCCTCATAATCTGTTGTTTGTTTGTTTATCTTATTATCCCATACTGAGAATGCTTCTAAATCCATAAAGGTCAAGAGTTCTTCTTGTATATTAGTGATATCAGTTTTAATATTCGACAAATTCCGTTCTCTTTGCCTAATGATCATTACTAACCAAGTCCTATTAAACAGCCTCATTTCTTTAACCCATTCTTGGCCAATGTCTACATCTAAAAAATTACATAACTTATTCAACCTTAGACCTCTAGGTATCCTATTAACCTCTAGGTATTTTTGCAATAACACAATGTCCCACCACTGAGTCATTTCATTCTCCAAAAGATGTTTTAGTTTGTAGAATGCTGATACCATCTTCTCCTCTCTACTCTGTAGAGTATTCTCATCGCTGATGACGTCTAGTCCTTCCAGTTGCTGTTCGTAATTATCAACACTATTCAGGAAGCCTTTTGCCAATGAAGCCCTTCTTAGCTGCCTTTCTTCTATGGACAATACCATTATTCAGTAATATTTGCTGCTTGCCACACCGCACACTACTACACCTAGCAGCAGGAGTCCCCAAATCAAGAAAAAAGTACAACAAAACAATACTCCTGCGCTCTGATGTTTTGGTGTATGCGGGAGCGTGTCGATCATTCCTCAGTAAACAGGCAACACTTTAGGAATCTTGCAGCCCTCCTCAGAACTATGGGTGTTCATACAACTGTAAAAAAGCAAAAAACAGGAGGGCGCACCGACCTAGTGTATTACCAGATAAAATCTTTATTAAAATGTATAAAAACAGCAATGGTCCTACTCACAAGCAGAGCGTTAAAATGAGCTTTTTCTAGTGACCAGCCTGAATCATAGGACGACTGAAGTCAAAACTCGATGACCAGAGAGATAGATGGTACCTCAAATGTGCTGGATGGCTGACGCGTTTCCGGGGCGCACCCCTTTCTTCAGAGCCTACACAGCTTGTGGTATCCTATTCTCATGGATAACCCCACACATATAGATATACACACACTCATGTCCACCAAGGAGGCCCCGACCCGTCTTCCCCACCCCAATAGGCCCCGCCCCTACAAACTCCACCCCCAAAGGTGTGTCTCATGATTAACCCATAGGGGTGAATCAGAAATTAGATATAATTAGACATGCTATGTGACACCAAATGTGCACTAGAGTAAACCAAATCATTTCACATCATAGAAACATATAGGATAGTGGTGGATAAAAGTTCAAATTCAAAGGACCAGTATGCCACTAATGATCAAAATACTCCTAGCAAACTTGCACCCAAACCCCCACTGATCCCGCATCACAGGGTGACCAGGTAAGCTAGTAGTATACAACAGATATGTAACAAGCATCTAATTGTGCCCGAACAAACCGCTTACCGTATGCAGCAGGGGCCAACAGTAGATGCAAAGGTGTCCAATGATCTGCCAGTGGGAGAGATGCATCCAGGATTCCACTCACTGCATCCTATATCTAACATTCTATTAAGGGAGAGAGGCGCATTCGGAGCTTTGGACTAGAGGTGCGGGTGTTACAAACTTTTCCAACCCGCACTTCCTGTTTATCAATGGTACGGCCTGATTGGGCGAATGCCAGGCCTCGATCTGGATGCCGAGCCGGAAGTGCGGGTGTGTTTGCGTTCCACCCGCAACTTCCGGTAGCACTGCAGTGAATGTGCTCGCCCCTCCTATCACTCCTAGGGGCGGGGTGCAGAGGAGGCTTGTCCAAAGCATGGAATGGGTCGCAATTGCCTAGAGGTGTGGGTGTCACTCGCGTGTCTACCCACACTTCCGATCGCGTCCCCGTTTGTCTATGGCACAGCCTGATTAGGCAAATACCAGGCCTCGATCTGGATGCTAAACTGGAAGTGCGGGTGTGTTTGCGTTCCACCCGCAATTTCCGGTAAAACCACAGTATACACACCCGCTCCTCCTATCACTCTTTGGGGCGGAGTGCAAAGGAGGCTTGTCCAAAAAAAAAAAAAAAGGGGGGGGGGGAGAGGAGCCTCCTCCATGCACACACGCACATGCACACCCATACAATGGATCCACAGATAAGTACAGTGGGTCTAGTACCTAGGAAAACTCCTACCTGGTTTCTTTGCCAAAACATTCCCCCATCACCAAAGTGAATTGTGGGAAACAACATTGATGGACTATCTCCATGGATAAAATAACTTCGTGGGACAAAGGTCCCATTTATCCCCACTGCCCCACAATTATTTGCCGTGAGGGAAAGGGATCAAATAAAATCCAAATGACAGTGGGGAGGGTCAGTCGAACACCCCGCACTCGCTATGTTGGACCCACATACCAATATGCGGAGAAAAGGTCGACTGGAGAGTACAAATATGACCATATAATAAATGGTGCCACATACACACCCATACACACTCCACAAAAGCACACATGTATGTAAACACACATGCAAATAGGCCACATATATGTACACATCCACACACATACCTGCATATACACACACAGCATACATGCATGTGTCCACATGTATACACCCATATCTCTCCCCACATGTACTTATGCAAAACACTCCCACAGATGATACGATGGTAAGGACCCACTGTACGCTGGACCTACCAAATGAACCACGCCGTATAAATATTATTACTGGAGTTGGACAAGCAACCCTTGAACTACAATATACCAAAAAGCACCCACATAGTGTAGGGTGCCAGTGGCGTGGACCCTAGTAGGTCCAGAAGATATCACATAAACTTGAATAAACCAGCTGTAAATATGATGTACATTATAGCATTGCAAAAATGATAAACAGAAAAGAATAAAATAAAAAGAATAAAAATTATTATTATTATTAATAATAATCATGTTCCCAATATTAAATATAAACCCCAAAGGGCCCAAAAAACCTTAAAACTCTCTCTTCTAAATCCTAAGCCTACTAAAAATATTCTCTTTATGTACCCTGGCATGCACGACCAATCAACTTGTACTAATGGTATGAAGTTCAATTCCCTCGTTGAGGCCCTGCGGGGCCAAAGTCCCCAAGGTGAAGATCCAGAAAGCTTCTCTCTTACATAAAATCTGATATTTCTTGCCACTATCTAAATTGCTAGGTATAGCTTCTATGCCAAAAACCTTCAGACCATCTATGCTACTGTCATGTAGTTCCTTGAAATGTCTCGGAACTGAACACTTGTCCTTTTCCGTAGTGATGCTACTCCTGTGTTCGTTCATCCTGGTTCTCATTGGTCGACATGTACGGCCAATGTACATAAGGCCACAAGGGCAGATTAGACCATAGATGATAAATGGGGTACCACAGTTAATAAACTGTCTGATCTTATGACTTCTCCCGTCTACTCCAATCACCTCTTTCTTCCTGTGGCACATATGTGTACAATTGCCGCAAATGCCACTTCCACATCTATAGGAACCTTTCTGGTCAAAGATAGTGGTCCAGGTGTTATTCAGTCCTTTGTTCTTGTTGTTCTTTTTGACCCTACTTGGGGCAATCGTATTTCGCAAATCTCTCGGTCTCCTAAATACCAAGTTGGGATGGGGCGGAAGGCTCAGAAAGGGATCTGATTCCAGAATTTTCCAGTTGTCATGCGTGAATTCAGAAAAATGTGTGGTGACAGAAGCCGCAAATACAATAAGGGCTATGAGGTTGGTATCGAAGCCCCCCTGAGTAGCCTGAAGAATAATCTTGAGATCATAATCAGGAAGGCAGACAAGGGAGGTGGCCTGGTTATACAGGATAGAGATCAATACCTAGAAGAAGCCTTTAGGTTGTTAGGGGATACTGACACCTATGAGAGACTACGTTGGGATCCAACGGTAGAGTACAATGGAGATTTGAAAAAACTTCTGGATAGGGCGCTATCGAGCAAGATTTTAACAAAGAATGAGTATGAATTTTTATACTCAAAACATCCGGTCGTCCCCCATTTCTACCATATTCCCAAGATTCACAAAGATATAGAAAAACCTCCAGGCAGACCCATTGTTGCGGGCATTGACAGTCTAACCAGTAATCTGGGGAGCTACATTGATCACTTCCTACAAAATATAGTGATTAACTTACCATCATTCATCAAAGATTCAGGCCATGCTCTGGAGATACTAGCTAATTATAAGTGGGAGAAGGGCTATAGATGGCTATCATTGGATGTAGCATCTTTATATACATCTATCCAGCATCTATTTGGCCTTCGAGCCACCGAATACTATCTAGCGAAAGCCCACACGTTTAACCCACAACAGGCACAATTTATTTTTGAGTGCATTGAATTCACCTTGACTCATAATTACTTTACGTTCATGGACTGCTTCTACAGACAGGTGAGGGGTACGGCGATGGGGGCAAGGTTTGCACCAAGCTACGCAAATCTCTTTATGGGGTATTGGGAACTCCAATACATTTGGGCGAACAACCCCTTTGGGAAAAATTTTGTTTTGTACTCTCGGTATATAGATGATATCCTTATTATCTGGAATGGGAGTGATGAAGAACTCGATGGATTTCTGACACATTGTGCCAATAACCCTTTCGGAATTTCATTCACCCATGTAGTAGACGAAGAACTCCTAGTTTTCTTGGATCTGGAATTGAGGGCCGACGAATATGGTGTCATCTATTCAAGAACGCACTTTAAACCTAGCGCAGGCAATTCATACCTACATGCTCAGAGTCACCATCACCCAAGATGGATCCGGAATATTCCATTCGGTCAGTTCTGTCGGCTTAGGCGCACCTGTACTCGAAAAAAGGACTATGAAGATCAAAGTCTGATTTTGAAGAATAAATTCAAAGAGAAGGGCTATGAGGAAGGACATATAGAGGAAGCCTTCCAAAAATTTCTATACTTGTATGGAGATATTGATGAAATAAAAACGAAACGGGAGAAAAATGAACCACCGCAAACAAGGTTCTGCACGAGGTACAATAATAAAGTACCGACGATCCAAAAGATCTTCAAGAAGAACTGGAAAATTCTGGAATCAGATCCCTTTCTGAGCCTTCCGCCCCATCCCAACTTGGTATTTAGGAGACCGAGAGATTTGCGAAATACGATTGCCCCAAGTAGGGTCAAAAAGAACAACAAGAACAAAGGACTGAATAACACCTGGACCACTATCTTTGACCAGAAAGGTTCCTATAGATGTGGAAGTGGCATTTGCGGCAATTGTACACATATGTGCCACAGGAAGAAAGAGGTGATTGGAGTAGACGGGAGAAGTCATAAGATCAGACAGTTTATTAACTGTGGTACCCCATTTATCATCTATGGTCTAATCTGCCCTTGTGGCCTTATGTACATTGGCCGTACATGTCGACCAATGAGAACCAGGATGAACGAACACAGGAGTAGCATCACTACGGAAAAGGACAAGTGTTCAGTTCCGAGACATTTCAAGGAACTACATGACAGTAGCATAGATGGTCTGAAGGTTTTTGGCATAGAAGCTATACCTAGCAATTTAGATAGTGGCAAGAAATATCAGATTTTATGTAAGAGAGAAGCTTTCTGGATCTTCACCTTGGGGACTTTGGCCCCGCAGGGCCTCAACGAGGGAATTGAACTTCATACCATTAGTACAAGTTGATTGGTCGTGCATGCCAGGGTACATAAAGAGAATATTTTTAGTAGGCTTAGGATTTAGAAGAGAGAGTTTTAAGGCTTTTTTGGGCCCTTTGGGGTTTATATTTAATATTGGGAACATGATTATTATTAATAATAATAATAATTTTTATTCTTTTTATTTTATTCTTTTCTGTTTATCATTTTTGCAATGCTATAATGTACATCATATTTACAGCTGGTTTATTCAAGTTTATGTGATATCTTCTGGACCTACTAGGGTCCACGCCACTGGCACCCTACACTATGTGGGTGCTTTTTGGTATATTGTAGTTCAAGGGTTGCTTGTCCAACTCCAGTAATAATATTTATACGGCGTGGTTCATTTGGTAGGTCCAGCGTACAGTGGGTCCTTACCATCGTATCATCTGTGGGAGTGTTTTGCATAAGTACATGTGGGGAGAGATATGGGTGTATACATGTGGACACATGCATGTATGCTGTGTGTGTATATGCAGGTATGTGTGTGGATGTGTACATATATGTGGCCTATTTGCATGTGTGTTTACATACATGTGTGCTTTTGTGGAGTGTGTATGGGTGTGTATGTGGCACCATTTATTATATGGTCATATTTGTACTCTCCAGTCGACCTTTTCTCCGCATATTGGTATGAGGGTCCAACATAGCGAGTGCGGGGTGTTCGACTGACCCTCCCCACTGTCATTTGGATTTTATTTGATCCCTTTCCCTCACGGCAAATAATTGTGGGGCAGTGGGGATAAATGGGACCTTTGTCCCACGAAGTTATTTTATCCATGGAGATAGTCCATCAATGTTGTTTCCCACAATTCACTTTGGTGATGGGGGAATGTTTTGGCAAAGAAACCAGGTAGGAGTTTTCCTAGGTACTAGACCCACTGTACGTATCTGTGGATCCATTGTATGGGTGTGCATGTGCGTGTGTGCATGGAGGAGGCTCCTCTCCCCCCCCCCTTTTTTTTTTTTTTTTTTTTTTTGGACAAGCCTCCTTTGCACTCCGCCCCAAAGAGTGATAGGAGGAGCGGGTGTGTATACTGTGGTTTTACCGGAAATTGCGGGTGGAACGCAAACACACCCGCACTTCCAGTTTAGCATCCAGATCGAGGCCTGGTATTTGCCTAATCAGGCTGTGCCATAGACAAACGGGGACGCGATCGGAAGTGTGGGTAGACACGCGAGTGACACCCACACCTCTAGGCAATTGCGACCCATTCCATGCTTTGGACAAGCCTCCTCTGCACCCCGCCCCTAGGAGTGATAGGAGGGGCGAGCACATTCACTGCAGTGCTACCGGAAGTTGCGGGTGGAACGCAAACACACCCGCACTTCCGGCTCGGCATCCAGATCGAGGCCTGGCATTCGCCCAATCAGGCCGTACCATTGATAAACAGGAAGTGCGGGTTGGAAAAGTTTGTAACACCCGCACCTCTAGTCCAAAGCTCAGAATGCGCCTCTCTCCCTTAATAGAATGTTAGATATAGGATGCAGTGAGTGGAATCCTGGATGCATCTCTCCCACTGGCAGATCATTGGACACCTTTGCATCTACTGTTGGCCCCTGCTGCATACGGTAAGCGGTTTGTTCGGGCACAATTAGATGCTTGTTACATATCTGTTGTATACTACTAGCTTACCTGGTCACCCTGTGATGCGGGATCAGTGGGGGTTTGGGTGCAAGTTTGCTAGGAGTATTTTGATCATTAGTGGCATACTGGTCCTTTGAATTTGAACTTTTATCCACCACTATCCTATATGTTTCTATGATGTGAAATGATTTGGTTTACTCTAGTGCACATTTGGTGTCACATAGCATGTCTAATTATATCTAATTTCTGATTCACCCCTATGGGTTAATCATGAGACACACCTTTGGGGGTGGAGTTTGTAGGGGCGGGGCCTATTGGGGTGGGGAAGACGGGTCGGGGCCTCCTTGGTGGACATGAGTGTGTGTATATCTATATGTGTGGGGTTATCCATGAGAATAGGATACCACAAGCTGTGTAGGCTCTGAAGAAAGGGGTGCGCCCCGGAAACGCGTCAGCCATCCAGCACATTTGAGGTACCATCTATCTCTCTGGTCATCGAGTTTTGACTTCAGTCGTCCTATGATTCAGGCTGGTCACTAGAAAAAGCTCATTTTAACGCTCTGCTTGTGAGTAGGGATGAGCTTCGTGTTCGAGTCGAACATACGTTCGACTCGAACATCGGCTGTTCGATCGTTCGACGAAGATCGAACGATTTGGGCCGTTCGCGCCAAATTCGAGTGACGCGAACGGCCCACAATGCACTACGCCATCGCAGTGTCATCCAGGCACTGTGATTGGCCAAGCATGCACTGTGACCCCGCATGCTTGGCCAATCACAGCGCCGGCAGCGAGGAGAGCAATGATTGGCCACAGGCAGGATGCCTGTGGCCAATTATTGCTGAGGGTGTTTAGTACACGCCCCACACTATAAAAGGCCGCCAGCACGGCGGCCTAGTGTAGTGTGTTCCGGAGCAGGGATAGAGCAGCATAGGCAGGGACAGTGACTGTTATTTCTTTCTTGCTTAACCTGGATTCCTTTAGTTTAGGGAAAGAGAAGGATAGGTAGGGAGAGTGTCAGTGTGTTTTGTGCTTGTGCTATAGTGTGCTTAAAAAAAACATTTATTCTAGGGACAGAAAACTGTAGGTAGGGACAGTGTCAGTTTCTTTCACTCTGCAAGTCCTTGTTTCCAGGGACCTGGAAGGACAGTGAGTGAATTGTCCTTGTGCTATATTGTGCTTAAAAAAACATTTATTCTAGGGACAGAAAACTGTAGGTAGGGAGAGTGTCAGTTTCTTTCACTCTGCAAGTCCTTGTTTCCAGGGACCTGTAAGGACAGTGAGTGAATTGTCCTTGTGCTATATTGTGCTTAAAAAAAACATTTATTCTAGGGACAGAAAACTGTAGGTAGGGAGAGTGTCAGTTTATTTCACTCTGCAAGTCCTTGTTTCCAGGGACCTGGAAGGACAGTGACTGAATTGTCCTTGTGCTATATTGTGATTAAAAAAAACATTTATTCTAGGGACAGAAAACTGTAGGTAGGGAGAGTGTCAGTTTATTTCACTCTGCAAGTCCTTGTTTCCAGGGACCTGGAAGGACAGTGAGTGAATTGTCCTTGTGTTATATTGTGATTAAAAAAAACATTTTTTCTAGGGACAGAAAATTGTAGGTAGGGAGAGTGTTTTTTTTCTTTCACTCTGCAAGTCCTTGTTTCCAGGGACCTGGAAGGACAGTGAGTGAATTCTCCTTGTGCTATATTGTGCTTAAAAAAAACATTTATTCTAGGGACAGAAAACTGTAGGTAGGGAGAGTGTCAGTTTATTTCACTCTGCAAGTCCTTGTTTCCAGGGACCTGTAAGGACAGTGAGTGAATTGTCCTTGTACTATATTGTGATTAAAAAAAACATTTATTCTAGGGACAGAAAACTGTAGGTAGGGAGAGTGTCAGTTTATTTCACTCTGCAAGTCCTTGTTTCCAGGGACCTGGAAGGACAGTGACTGAATTGTCCTTGTGCTATATTGTGATTAAAAAAAAACATTTATTCTAGGGACAGAAAACTGTAGGTAGGGAGAGTGTCAGTTTATTTCACTCTGCAAGTCCTTGTTTCCAGGGACCTGGAAGGACAGTGACTGAATTGTCCTTGTGCTATATTGTGATTAAAAAAAACATTTATTCTAGGGACAGAAAACTGTAGGTAGGGAGAGTGTCAGTTTATTTCACTCTGCAAGTCCTTGTTTCCAGGGACCTGGAAGGACAGTGAGTGAATTGTCCTTGTGTTATATTGTGATTAAAAAAAACATTTTTTCTAGGGACAGAAAACTGTAGGTAGGGAGAGTGTTTTTTTTCTTTCACTCTGCAAGTCCTTGTTTCCAGGGACCTGGAAGGACAGTGAGTGAATTCTCCTTGTGCTATATTGTGCTTAAAAAAAACATTTATTCTAGGGACAGAAAACTGTAGGTAGGGAGAGTGTCAGTTTATTTCACTCTGCAAGTCCTTGTTTCCAGGGACCTGTAAGGACAGTGAGTGAATTGTCCTTGTGCTATATTGTGATTAAAAAAAACATTTATTCTAGGGACAGAAAACTGTAGGTAGGGAGAGTGTCAGTTTATTTCACTCTGCAAGTCCTTGTTTCCAGGGACCTGGAAGGACAGTGACTGAATTGTCCTTGTGCTATATTGTGATTAAAAAAAACATTTATTCTAGGGACAGAAAACTGTAGGTAGGGAGAGTGTCAGTTTATTTCACTCTGCAAGTCCTTGTTTCCAGGGACCTGGAAGGACAGTGACTGAATTGTCCTTGTGCTATATTGTGATTAAAAAAAACATTTATTCTAGGGACAGAAAACTGTAGGTAGGGAGAGTGTCAGTTTATTTCACTCTGCAAGTCCTTGTTTCCAGGGACCTGGAAGGACAGTGAGTGAATTGTCCTTGTGTTATATTGTGATTAAGAAAAACATTTTTTCTAGGGACAGAAAACTGTAGGTAGGGAGAGTGGTTTTTTTCTTTCACTCTGCAAGTCCTTGTTTCCAGGGACCTGGAAGGACAGTGAGTGAATTCTCCTTGTGCTATATTGTGCTTAAAAAAAACATTTATTCTAGGGACAGAAAACTGTAGGTAGGGAGAGTGTCAGTTTATTTCACTCTGCAAGTCCTTGTTTCCAGGGACCTGTAAGGACAGTGAGTGAATTGTCCTTGTGCTATATTGTGATTAAAAAAAACATTTATTCTAGGGACAGAAAACTGTAGGTAGGGAGAGTGTCAGTTTATTTCACTCTGCAAGTCCTTGTTTCCAGGGACCTGGAAGGACAGTGACTGAGTTGTCCTTGTGCTATATTGTGATTAAAAAAAACATTTATTCTAGGGACAGAAAACTGTAGGTAGGGAGAGTGTCAGTTTATTTCACTCTGCAAGTCCTTGTTTCCAGGGACCTGGAAGGACAGTGACTGAATTGTCCTTGTGCTATATTGTGATTAAAAAAAACATTTATTCTAGGGACAGAAAACTGTAGGTAGGGAGAGTGTCAGTTTATTTCACTCTGCAAGTCCTTGTTTCCAGGGACCTGGAAGGACAGTGACTGAATTGTCCTTGTGCTATATTGTGATTAAAAAAAACATTTATTCTAGGGACAGAAAACTGTAGGTAGGGAGAGTGTCAGTTTATTTCACTCTGCAAGTCCTTGTTTCCAGGGACCTGGAAGGACAGTGACTGAATTGTCCTTGTGCTATATTGTGATTAAAAAAAACATTTATTCTAGGGACAGAAAACTGTAGGTAGGGAGAGTGTCAGTTTATTTCACTCTGCAAGTCCTTGTTTCCAGGGACCTGGAAGGACAGTGAGTGAATTGTCCTTGTGTTATATTGTGATTAAAAAAAACATTTTTTCTAGGGACAGAAAACTGTAGGTAGGGAGAGTGTTTTTTTTCTTTCACTCTGCAAGTCCTTGTTTCCAGGGACCTGTAAGGACAGTGAGTGAATTGTCCTTGTGCTATATTGTGCTTAAAAAAAACATTTATTCTAGGGACAGAAAACTGTAGGTAGGGAGAGTGTCAGTTTATTTCACTCTGCAAGTCCTTGTTTCCAGGGACCTGGAAGGACAGTGACTGAATTGTCCTTGTGCTATATTGTGATTAAAAAAAACATTTATTCTAGGGACAGAAAACTGTAGGTAGGGAGAGTGTCAGTTTATTTCACTCTGCAAGTCCTTGTTTCAAGGGACAGAGAAGGACACCTGAAGGTAGCCCTTATTGCTTTTTTCCCATCTCCCTGCAGGCCATCTATTAGAATGTCTGGAAGGCAAACAAGGAGAGGCAGACAGTCAGGAGGCAATAAAAGAGGGCAAGCAGGCTCTGTGTCTGGGGGCAACAGTGCTGGTCGTGGACGCGGTGCATTGTCATCAGCACATGGCCATGGGACACGCTTGTCCTTCTTTTCGGCAGCTGGACATGTTGAGCCACATCATGCCGAAGACTTGGTAGAGTGGATGACCAAGCCCTCCTCCTCCTCCTCATCCTCTCTCACCCAGGCTCAGGGTACTGGAAAAGCAGCTGCCAAAGCGTCGTCTTCCCTGGTATCAATGTCAGACAAATCATCAGTCACTCCTTCCCTAGACCCACCATGTCCTCCTCCTGAGGAGTCCCCCGAACTGTTTCAGCACAGTGTTGGGTACATGCTCCAGGAGGATGCCCAGCGTTTCGAAGGGTCTGATGATGAAACCCAGCTAGAGGAAGGCAGTAGCGTGAGAGCAGACAGAGGGGATGCTCAAGAAGGACACCAATCTGGCAGTCATGTTCCAGCAGCTGCAGCATACTGCCAGATTGGCTCCAGTGATGAGGAGGGAGGGGATGATGAGGTCACTGACTCCACGTGGGTGCCTAATAGGAGAGAGGAGGAGGAGGAGGATGAGGAGGAGGCACATCTCCAACGAGGCAGGATGCCCTTTGGTGGCCAGCGTAAGGGCAGTACACCGACGGAATCACACCGCAGAGCTCCGCCTGTGCAGGGCGCTGCCTCTGCCCGTCATTCAAAAAGTTCTTTGGTGTGGGCCTTTTTTGAGGCTAGTGCATCAGATCGCACAGCTGCTGTTTGCAACATATGTCTCAAGCGTATATCGCGTGGCCAAAACATCAGCCGCTTGGGTACCACATGCCTGACCAGACATATGTTGACCTGCCATGCAGCTCGTTGGCAAGCCTACCTCAAAGACCCACACCAAAGAACAAAGCGGACCTCTCCTTGCACCGCATCAGCTGGGATCTCCAACCCCACTATAACTTCAGTCCTCTCTGAAACATGCACTGAGAGGAATGAAGGTGTAGAATTAGGTGTGTCACAGCCAAGTACTTGCGCCCACTCTGCTAGCAGTACACCGACGTCCGATTCTAGCAGGCAAATTTCCCTGCCCCAGCTGCTGGACCGTCGAAAGAAGTTCACTCCCAGCCATCCACATGCCCAGCGGTTGAATGCTAGCTTGGCTAAATTGCTAGCGCTTCAACTGCTGCCTTTTCAGTTGGTAGACTCGGCCCCCTTCCGTGAGTTTGTGCAATGTGCAGTTCCTCAGTGGCAGGTTCCCAAACGCCACTTTTTCTCACGGAAGGCTATTCCGGCTCTCTACCGGCATGTGGAAGGCAATGTCTTGGCCTCGCTGGACAGGGCGGTCAGCGGTAAGGTGCATATTACCGCTGACTCATGGTCCAGCAGGCATGGACAGGGACGTTACCTTTCTTTCACGGCCCATTGGGTCACTCTTTTGGCAGCTGGGAAGGATTCAGGACAAGGTGCAGTAGTGTTGGAGGTTGTCCCACCGCCACGCCTCCAAAATGCTACTACTGGTTGTGACACACCTCTCTCCTCCACCCCCTCCTCTTCTTCTTCCTCCATGGCCTCTTCCTGTGGTTTGTCCTATGAACCAGCGGTGCTCCGTAGCCGTTCACGGGGCTACGCAAGTACGCAGGCAAAAAGATGCCATGCCGTGCTTGCGCTGGTGTGTTTGGGGGACAGAAGCCACACTGGGGCAGAGGTCCTGTCTGCTCTGCAGGGCCAGGCCGAGAGGTGGTTGACGCCACGCCAGCTTAAGCCAGGAATGGTGGTTTGCGACAATGGCACCAACCTCCTCTCCGCCCTCCGACAGGGACAACTGACCCATGTGCCCTGTGTGGCTCACGTCCTTAACCTGGTGGTGCAGCGCTTCTTGGGCAGGTACCCGGGCTTACAGGATGTCCTGAGGCAGGCCAGGAAAGTCTGTGTGCATTTCCGCAGATCTTATAATGCCAGTGCTCGCCTGGCTGAGCTGCAAAAGGAGTTGAACCTGCCCAAGAACCGCCTTATATGTGACATGCCCACCAGGTGGAACTCAACGTTGGCCATGCTGCAGCGGCTGCACACGCAGCAGAGGGCCATCAATGAGTACCTGTGCGACTACGGCACCAGGACAGGGTCAGGGGAGCTTGGTTTTTTTTCTCCACGCCAGTGGGGCATGATCAGGGATGCATGCACTGTCCTGGCACCATTTGAGGAGGCCACGAGGATGGTGAGCAGTGACAGTGCATGCATCAGTGACACTGTACCTCTTGTCCACCTGTTGGAGCACACGCTGCGTGGAATAATGGACAGGGCACTTGAGGCAGAACAGAGGCAGGAAGAGGAGGACTTCCTTGCCTCTCAAGGCCCCCTTTACCCAGACAGTGTTCCTTCTGTCCCACCCATCGCACAGGAAGAGGAGGAGGAGGAGGAGGAGGAGGAGGAGGAGGAGGATTGTGTCAGCATGGAGGTGGAGGCTGGCACTCAGCATCATCAGCAGCAGTCTTTTAGGGATGATTTACAGTCCCAAGAAACCAGTGGACTTGTACGTGGCTGGGAGGAGGTGGCTGCGGATCATGTCGTCCTTAGTGACCCAGAGGACTCCGGAGCGAATGCCTCAGCAAACCTACGCTGCATGGCCTCCCTGATCCTGCAAAGTCTGCGGAAGGATCCTCGTATTCTTCGGATCAAGGAGAGGGACCATTACTGGCTGGCCACTCTCCTTGATCCACGGTACAAGGGTAAGGTTGCGGACCTTATGTTACCGTCGCAGAGGGAGCAGAGGATGAGACAACTCCGGGAGGCCTTGCAGAAAGGTCTGTGCAACGCGTTCCCAGAGACTGGGAGGTTGCAAACTCCTGGTCCTGGACAACGAGTTGCTGAGGCTTCGGCCAGTCAAAGAAGGAGCGGTGGGGAAGGTGGCCGTCTGACCGATGCGTTCAGACAATTCTTTAGTCCGCAGCCCCAAAGTATGATCGGTTCCAGCAACCATCGCCAGCGTCTGATAAACATGGTGCAGGAATATCTAGGGGCAAGGTCAGACTTGGACACCTTCCCCACCGAAAATCCTCTGGCTTACTGGGTCTTGAGGATGGATCACTGGCCAGAGCTTGCACAGTATGCAATTGAGCTACTGGCCTGTCCTGCATCCAGCGTTCTTTCGGAACGCACATTCAGTGCTGCTGGAGGATTTGTCACGGATCACAGGGTGCGCCTGTCCACCGACTCGGTTGATCGACTGACTTTCATCAAGATGAACCAGTCTTGGATCACCACCAGCTACCACACACCTGATGCTGATATAACAGACTAATTGATTTTAACATGTCACATCCCTTCAAGACTGATGCTGATGCTGAGTGCCTGTGCTGTTATGTTGACTGGCTATCCTCCTCCTCCGAGTCCTCAATGATACGATTGATGATGATAGCTTGTAAGATCATTTTTGTTTATGGGTGCCGCCACCAGTGCCTAACGCCCAATTTTTCAGCCCCTGTTTAACAGGGGCGTGTAATTACAATTTTTGAAGCAATACTTTGCAACAGGGCTCATTGCTGTGCTCCAAGTACAGTATCTGTGAGGAGTTGCAGTGTTGTGCCACCAGTGCCTAACGCCCAATTTTTCAGCCCCTGTTTAACAGGGGCGTGTAATTACAATTTTTGAAGCAATACTTTGCAACAGGGCTCATTGCTGTGCTCCAAGTACAGTATCTGTGAGGAGTTGCAGTGTTGTGCCACCAGTGCCTAAGGCCCAATTTTTCAGCCCCTGTTTAACAGGGGCGTGTCATTACAATTTTTGAAGCAATACTTTGCAACAGGGCTCATTGGTGTGCTCCAAGTACAGTATCTGTGAGGAGTTGCAGTGTTGTGCCACCAGTGCCTAAGGCCCAATTTTTCAGCCCCTGTTTAACAGGGGCGTGTCATTACAATTTTTGAAGCAATACTTTGCAACAGGGCTCATTGCTGTGCTCCAAGTACAGTTGCTGTGAGGGGTTGCAGTGTTGTGCCACCAGTGCCTAAGGCCCAATTTTTCAGCCCCTGTTCAACAGGGGCATGTAATTACAATTCTTGATCTAATAATTCACAGCAGGGCCCATTGCTGCACCCACCAAGAGTAACTGTCAGGGCTTACAGTGTTGTGGCACCAGCACCACCATCAAAGGCCCAATTTTTACTACCACTGTTCAACAATTATATGTAATTAAAATTCCTGATATAATAGTTGACAGCAGGGCGTTCCAGCACCAACCAAGAGTAACTGTGAGTGCTTACAGTGTTGTGCCAACACCAACAACTAAGGGGCCTATTTCTGCAGAGTATATACGGCAGGTCCCTACTTTCAAACATCCAACTTACAAACGACTCCTACTTGCAAACGCAAGAAGACAACAGGAAGTGAGAGGAAATCTACCACTAGGAAGGAAAATTCTCTCCTGTAAGAATAAATATGGGAGAAAGGTGTCTCCTCTGTACTGATGCTTTATCAGCAATCCTTGTTTCAAGAAAAACACCACATTTCAAAAACAGTTGTCATTGGGACGGAAAGTGAGGTGAAATGTTCTGAACAGGGGCACAGACAGCAAAACAAATGTTACAGGGGTGATAACCCTTACCTATGTTTTCCAAAAAGTTTAAATATAGATTTTTGGTCTGGAGCTACACTTCAACAATGTACCTGTTCAAAATTACAAACAGACTCTACATAAGAACAAACCTACAGTCCCTGTCTTGTATGCACCGCCTGTATAGGGCTGTTCAGAGTATATAGGGCCTTTTTTATTTTATGTGCGGGGTTCCCCTTAATATCCATACAAGACCCAAAGGGGCTGGTAATGGGCTGGGGTAGGGGGGGGGGTCATGGGGTAGCTATGCCATTTTTCTTAAAGAATTTCATCCATATTACCGGGACCAGACATTACATTAAAGCCGCAAGCAGTTTTAAATGGCTTTTTTTTCCTTTAGAAGTGTCATTTTGTGCAGGGACAGTTCTAAACACGGGAAACACGTGGCACTTCACAGGCATACTTTAGACACCCCCCAGGTACGATATTTAAAGGAATATTTGACTTTTTTTTTTCACTTTATGCATCATTAAAATGACTGCTCCCGAAAAACGACCGTTTTTAAAACTTCTTTTTGCATTGATACATGTCCCCTGGTGCAGAACCCGGGTTCCCAAACCCTTTTTAGGACAATAACATGCATAATAGTTGTTATAATTAGCACTTTAGAATTCGAACGTTCGCATCCATTGTATTTAATAGGGTTCTAATGTTCGTTCGAACTTTCGGTCCGTTCGCGGGTTCTGGTGCGAACCGAACCCGGGGGTGTTCGGCTCATCACTACTTGTGAGTAGGACCATTGCTGTTTTTATACATTTTAATAAAGATTTTATCTGGTAATACACTAGGTCGGTGCGCCCTCCTGTTTTTTGCTTTTTTACAGTTGTATGAACACCCATAGTTCTGAGGAGGGCTGCAAGATTCCTAAAGTGTTGCCTGTTTACTGAGGAATGATCGACACGCCCCGCATACACCAAAACATCAGAGCGCAGGAGTATTGTTTTGTTGTCTTTTGGAAAAGAGCACAATAAAGTGCCTTTTTTTTCCCCCCCTAAATGGATCTTTTTCAAAGAGCAGAATACACCCACAGTATGGAAACGGTGTATCTCTCAACGTAATATATGCAGTGCTGGTGCACTGAGCTTGCAGATAAAAGGTAGATTTTCTCTGACACTGGGCTCATGGCAGTGTAAAAAGACTGCACTGCAACACAAACAGGTAAACCTATGCAGATCGCTGAGTTATATCTCTGAATCTGGACTCCTATTCCTATATAATATATCTCTCTCCCTGAAAGCACCAACAGGAACCTGGCCCTACACTACACTGTCTCTCTATCTTTTCCCTCAGATTCCAGAATCAGGACTAACTCATGTATTTTTCTATCTCTCCCTAAAAGCAGCAGCAGCAGACTAGATCCTCTCCCTATCTATTCTGAAGCAGAGTGACGTGTGTGCTGTGTGCCTATAGCTTATATAGAAGCTGGGTCACATGTTGCACTGACCAATCACAGCCATGCCATTAGTAGGCATGGCTATGATGGCTTCTAAGGGCACACCAGCTAATCAAAAGGTGATTGGCTGGCCCCTGAAGCATTTCTAACTGCGTAATTAGATTGCCGAACCCGAACCCGGACTTTTGCGCAAAGTCCGGGTTCGGGTTCGGGAAAAAGCTAAAGTTCGGTACGGACCCGAACTTTACAGTTCGGGTTCGCTCAACACTATTTACAATCACTTTAAGCAATGGTTTACTTTGATTTTAGACAAAGACTAAAACATAATGGGATCTATATAATATTAACATCTATTACACACATTTTCAACCATTAGAACTAATTAAAGGATTTCTTATTGCAGGAATGTAATTATTTTCAGATCTGTCTGATAGAATAGAATAATTCATGTAGCAAATTATGACAGACGCTATTGCAATTTCCATTAGAAAATATAACTAAATGAAAGGCAGCAATGAGCTGGGGGGTTACTGGCAAAATAATATTAGCCAGGCTAAACAACATAGATTGTTTGAAAGATTATGAAATATTATTTGAAAGAGTTTGGTAGGAAGGCTGAGGGTGTCCTTCAGTTGCTATATACAGTGACAAGAGAGCTCAAATAAAAAAACTAAAATAAATTATACTGATCACAGAATTAGAAAGCACAGGTTTACTTTTTGTAAAAAACACCATAAAACAATCACACGAAAAGGAAAGCAATATTTTTTGTTATCCACATAATAAGGCCCAATGGACACTGGGCATTATAAATGGCACTTTTAGAAGAGCTTGACGCAGGGTGGTTCTGCCTCTAAACACCTTTCAATGTTAGTCTATGTGTCCATGCACACATAGGTATTTAAAGGTGATAACGCAGGGGCGTTTAGAGGCATAAAAAAAAAAAAACACTGCCAGCATGTTCAGGAGCAGCAAAGTTTTGTCAGAAAAAAAATGCTTGATGAAAAACGTATATTAACACGTTTAGTGATTGATGCCGCGTACACACGATCGGACATTCCGACAACTAAACCGTGGATTTTTTTCAGACGGATTTCCCCTCAAACTTGTCTTGCATACACACGGTCACACAAATGGTCACACACCGCAAGAACGCGGTGACTTACAACACTACAACGAGCCGAGAAAAATGAAGTTTAATGATTCTGAGCATGCGTCGAATTAATTCAGAGCATGCGTAGGATATTTGTGCATCGGAATTGGATACACACGGTCGGAATTTCCAACAAGAACTTTTGTTGTCGGAAAAATTGAGAACCAGCTCTCAATCATTTGTTGTCGGAAATTCTGACAGCAAATGTCCGATGGAGCCTACACACGGGTCGGAATATCCGACCTAAAGCTCACATCAAACATTTGTTGTCAGAAATTCCGATCGTGTGTAGTGTAGTGTTAATTCACTTTAATGGGCAGAAAAAAATATTATTATGGCCAATGAAATTAATTAACTCCAAAGCACCAAAATGTGTCTAAACAGGAAAACTCAGCTTTAGGTGTGTTCTTGGTGCTGCTTTTCTCCTACAAGAAGAAAGGTGTTCAGAAGAGCTGGGAAAATGCCCGGTGTTTATGAGACCTAAGCTTTAGCTGATTCCCGACCAGCCACCGTCATTATACTGCAGCAAGGTGTCACGTGGTGCCGATGCCTGGCGGCCGCGATGTCCGCCAGGTACATGCGATTGGCTGTTACAGAGGCAGGACGTGGATCTCTGTGTGTAAACAGAGATCCATGTCCTGTCAGGGAGAGGAGACCGATGCTGTGTCCCTTGTACATAGGGACACAGATCTGTCACCTCCCCCAGTCACTCCCCTCCCCCCCACAGTAAGAATCACTCCCTGGGAACATATTTAACCACTTGATCACCCCCTAGTGTTAACCCCTTCCCTGCCAGTCACATTTATACAGTAATCAATGCATATTTATAGCACTGTTCGCTGTATAAATGTGAATGGTCCCAAAATAGTGTCAAAAGTGTCCGATATGTCCGCCGCAATATCACAGGCCTGACAAAAATCGCAGATTGCCGCCATTATTAGTAAAAAAAATAATAATAATAAAAATGTCATAAATCTATCCCCTATTTTGTAGGCGCTATAACTTTTGCGCAAACCAATCACTATACGCTTATTGCAATTTTTTTTACCAAAAATATGTAGAAGAATACGTATCGGCCTAAACTGAGAAAAAAATAGGGATATTATTATAGCAAAAAGTAAAAAAATATGTTTTTTTTCAAAATTTTCTGTCTTTTTTTGTTTATAGCGCAAAAAATAAAAGCAGAGGTGATCAAATACCACCAAAAGAAAGCTCTATTTTTGGGAAAAAAATGATAAAAATATAATTTGGGTACAGTGTTGTATGACCGCGCAATTGTCATTCAAAGTGCGTCAGTGCTGAAAGCTGAAAGCTGAACAGGAAGGGGGTTTAAGTGCCCAGTAAGCAAGTGGTTAAGCTTTGACAATAAAACCAGTAATCTGATGGTTTCTATGCAGAGCTGAACCAGATTTTGCATGCTCCAGTTTTAGTAAATCTCCAGGCTAACATGGAAAAAAAAAACACCTGAAAAAGCAGTGTTTTTTAATCCTTCTGTGCATGAGCTCTTAAAGAGGAAGTAAACCCTCCTATCATTTTCAGCCAAGGAAGCTGCCATCTTGGCCTCTGTTTAATCTTCAACTGCCATGATGCTGCACATGGGATCAGTTATGACACCAGCCATTGGATGGTTTGACAGTTTGGTTGAGAGCACAACCAATGTGACAGTTGTCATTCCCGGCATGCCGGAAATGTAACTGCTTTTTGAAACTGTTAAATCGATGGGTTTACTTCCACTTTAAAGCAGTGTAAACCGCACTTTGTTATTTTTAACTACAGGTAAGCCTATAATAAGGCTTACTGTAGGTAAAATGAATATCTCCTAAACGTGCACTGTTTAGGAGATATTCACCCTACATGCAGTTGCTGATGTCAGCGGCGCATGCTCTCTAAAGGTCTGTCATACAGTCCCGGACCTTCAGAGCTTCTTACCGAAACCGAGAGCTGCCGCGCGGGAGTGACGTCATCGCGGCTCTGGCCACTCACAGCATCGGAGCCCACGATCCCGGAAGAAAGGACGGGAGAAGATGTCAGCCATTTCAGCGGTTAGCGGGCATCACTGGAAGGGCTTCGTTTCATAATGTGCTAGTATGTGATGCATACTTGCACATTATCCTATTGTTTAGGGGTTTTTTTTTTTTTTTTCAGTGGTTTACTAACGCTTTAAGGCAGTAATAGAGACTTTTGCCAAACATTTCAAATGAATCACTGTCGTTTAAAACCCATGCACCTTGAAGAAATTTTACTGCAGTGAATGTCTGGTGGATATCCCATTGACTGCTTTGTAAATATGCCCCTTAATATCCCAACAATACAATACTCCACTATCACAGTTCATTCAAACGGTCACACAATTTCACAACTACTGTATTTTTGTATTCGGTTGACAAAAGAAAATGTGCAGCCCTTGACGTATTCTTGCCTTCTATTTAGGCACACACCTTTTATACAGGACAGGTCAATAAATAGGATGCACAGCATGGGCGCCGCCGCTGTGGGAAAAAAATACGTAGATTGTGATACAAGATACAAACCTACAGCGACAAAATCTTCAAGAACAAATCCTGCTTCGGAAACCTAGCCGGGTGGCTTCTTTATTTTGTGACATTGAATGAGTTATACAGCCAGCTGCTTCAGCACAAAGCCCTGCAGGTTGCGGCGGTGCTACCAGTATTAAAAACTTCAATGTCATGAAAGCCACAAAGCTTGAACAATGAAATCTGCATTCACTGGCAGACAGTTCCCGGTGAAAAAAATTGCCAAATAGCTCTCTGGGGCCTTCTTAAGGAACAGCTCTTCTAATGGCTGTGATTACTGAATTACATTAATATAAAGAAAGTTTTTAGTGTAGATGAAAGAAAAAAGACAGTCAGGTTGGAAGCCACTTTACAATTACTTGCTTGCAGGGCGCCCATTTAAAGTGTTGTCATTAATGACACTAAATTCACACCAGAAATAAAACAGCATAAACGCATATTGACTCACTGTACATGACATACGGGGCACAATGAAACATGCAGACTGAACTGTTACATTCGGGATCCTTAGATTAAATAAATGATAGTGATGTAATATGGAATAAAAGGCCAGTAATGCCATCCACAGGGTGGATTTTTTCATGTCTTTTTTAACCACTTAAAGTGGAGTTCCACCCAAAAATGGAACTTCCACTTTCCGGAATCCTCCCCGCCCCCCTCCGGTGTCACATTTGGCACCTTTCAGGGGGGAGGGGGGAGCAGATACCTGTGTAATACAGGTATTTGCTCCCACTTCCGGGCATAGGTCGCCTACGACGCCCCCCCCCCCCCCCCGCTGTCTTCTGGGAGACACACAGCTCCCAGAAGACAGCAGGGACCAGTGAGGACGCGCAGCATGACTTGCACATGCGCAGTAGAGAACCAGGAAGTGAAGCCGCAAGGCTTCACTTCCTGATTCCCTTACAGAGGATGGTGGCGGCAACAGCCGAGAGCCGAGCGACAGATCGGCTTCGGCTGCCGACATCGCGGGCACCCTGGACAGGTAAGTGTCCTAATATTAAAAGTCAGCAGCTGCAGTATTTGTAGCTGCTGGCTTTTAATATTTTTTTTTTAGGCAGACCTCCGCTTTAAGGACTGAGCCTCTTTCTGAGATTTGTTGTTTATAAGTTAAAAACATTTATTTTTTTTGCTAGAAAATTACTTAGAACCCCCAAACATTATACATATTTTTTTCTAACACCCTAGAAAAATAAAATGGCGGTGGTTGCAATACTTTTTGTCACACCCTATTTGCGCAGCGGTCTTACAAGTGCACTTTTTTGGGGAAAAAATACACTTTTTGAATTAAAAAAATAAGACAAAAGTAAACTTAGCCAAATTTGTTTTTATATTGTGAAAGATAATGTTATGCCGAGTAAATGGATACCCAAGATGTCACGCTTCAAAGTTGCGCCCGCTAGTGGAATGGCGACAAAATTTTACCCTTAAAAATCTCAATAGGCAACGTTTAAAAAATTCTACAGGTTTCATGTTTTGAGTTACAGAGGAGGTCTAGGGCTAGAATTATTGCTCTCGCTCTACCGATCGTGGCGATACCTCATAGGTGTGGTTTGAACACCGTTTTCTTATGTGGGCACTGCTCATGTATGCGTTCGCTTCTGCACGCGAGCTCGGCGGGACGGGGTGCTTTTAAAAATGTATTTATTTTCTTATTTATTTTACCTTTTTATTTTTTACACTGTTCTTTTTTTAAAAAAATTGTGTCACTTTTATTCCTATTACAATGAATGTAAACATCCCTTGGAATAGTAAAAAAGCATGACAGGTCCTCTTAAATATGAGATCTGGGGTCAAAAAGATCTCAGATCTCATATTTACACAAAAATGCAATAAAAAAATAAATAAAAATTTTGTCATTTGAAAAAAAAAAATGGCAGGTATTTTTCTTGTCATTTTCCCATCTAGAAAACAATGCACTGTTATGCCGCGTACAGACGTTCGGACATTCCGACAACAAAACCGTGGATTTTTTTCCGACGGATGTTGGCTCAAACTTGTCTTGCATACACACGTCACACAAATGTTGTCGGAAATTGCGAACGTCAAGAACGCGGTGACGTACAACAGGTACGACGAGCCGAGAAAAATGAAGTTCAATAGCCAGTGCGGCTCTTCTGCTTGATTCCGAGCATGCGTGGAATTTTGTACGCACGCTTGGAATTTCCGACAACAAGTTTTGTTGTCGGAAAATTTGAGAACCTGCTCTCAAACATTTATTGTCGGAAATTCCGACAGCAAATGTCTGATGGAGCCTACACACGGTCGAATTTTCCGACAACAAGCTCACATCGAACATTTGTTGTCGGAAATTCCGACCGTGTGTACGCGGCATAAGTGTCACTAACCTTTGGTTTCAAAGACATGTATTATTATCAAGTATGTGGTCTGAAAACGGTTGTAAACCTCAAACATAAAATATTAACAAAGCATATAGTGTGTGCTTGTCTCAATTAAGAGCACTAAGTGTAATTTCTGCTGCCTCATTCCTCTCCTATCAGCATGAATCACTTCTGACACGTTCCTGACACCAAGAGGAGGTGGGAGCTCCAGCACACAGCCTATGACTGACAGCCTCAGCTCTGTTCCTGTGTACTGTGTGTCTCTTCCCTTCAATCAGCGTGTACAGATTAGGACATATTCAGAGTGCATGCAGCCGATGTCATCATCGGCTCATGCGCTCTGAAGATCCGGCTTACAGTGCCAGACCTTCAGAGACCGTGCTGAAAATAGCAGCTCTCACGCACATGTCATCGTGGCTCCAGCCACTCACAGCGCCGGAGCCTGTGAACCCTGAAGAAACACCGGGGGAAGATGTCAGCCGTCTCAGCGGTGAGCGAGCGATACTGAAAGGGCTTCGTTCTAAGGTAAGTATTTCATAATGTGCTAGTATGCAAGGCATACTAGCACATTATGTCGTTGTCTTACAGGTTTTTATTTTTATTCTTCAGCAGTTAACTCTCCTATTCTCAAGAAGGAATAAATTCAGTTCCTCTAATATTTCCTCATAGCTGAGCTCCTCCATGCCTCTTATCAGTTTGGTTGCCCTTCTCTACACTTTCTCCAGTTCCTCAATATCCTTTTTGAGAACTGGTGCCCAAAACTGAACTGCATATTCCAGATGAGGTCTTACTAATGATTTGTACAGGGGAAAAATTATATCTCTCTCTCTGGAGTCCATACCTCTCTTATTACAAGAAAGGACTTTGCTCGCTTTGGAATCCGCAGATTGGTATTGCATGCCATTATATTGTGCTTACAAATCAGAATATTTTTTTTGCAGCAGTGGTGTATGACAACAGCTGATGTTCCCAGAACATGAGTTAAATAAAATCATCTTCCATAGTATAGAATATATACACCTGATAAGGACAGCAACAAAGGCAAACAGCATAGCATAACATGACAATTCTACATTGGATTTCTAAATATTGGACAACAGTGACATCTAGTGACCAGGACAGTGAGCTCCAAGGATAATCAGTGACATGAGATTGCATTTATCCGATAAGTTATGCACTTGATGGAATCCCATATCTGCCCAAAGGACAATACTATGTACAGTAAGAATTTACCAGTAACAGAAAATGCAATTAGTTCTAACAAAAGGTAAAAGATTTACAACATTACTTCCCAGAATTCTGGTCCTTAAGAACCACTAATAATGCATGATTTTTTTTATACTTCTGATGCCCCGTACACACGACCGGTTTTCCCGTCTGAAAAACTCAGATGAGAGCTTTTGGATGGGAATCCCGGCCATGTGTATGCTCCATCTGACTTTTTCCCACAGGAAAACTACCGGGAAAAAAAAGAGAGCAGGATCTCTTTTTTCCCGTCAGGAAAAAATCCTACCGGGAAAAGCGTTCGTCTGTATGCTTTTCCGACGGGAAAAAAAACACGCATGCTCCGAAACAATTCGACGCATGCTCGGAAGCATAGAACTTAATTTTGTCGGCTCGTCGCAGTCTTTTACGTCACCGCGTTCTTGTCCGTCAAAAGTTCACCGGACTTTTGTGTGACCGCGTGTATGCAAGGCAGGCTTGAGAGGAATCCCGTCGGGAAAACCGGTCGTGTGTACGGGGCATAAGAAGTGATCAAATATTTAAAACAGATTAGTGAACCACACTATTTTTAAGGGCCTTCCCAAAAGTTATTCTTCAATTTCAGTTGGAACCTGGAAGTTTAATGAAGACTGAAGTGGCAAGACCTTCCTGCCATGGTTCCGGATTCTCATTTACCTTGGGGTGCTAAGTGTTTCCACTCCTTCTGGTAGGCTAAGTTTACAAACGAGGCAGTGCCTGCCACCCCTCTGGAAAGCAATCTATGGTGGATAACCTTTCAGAGGCGTTTGACAGGCAGAGAGGAGGCAATAAGGTTGATTTACTAAAGGCAAATAGACTGAGCATTCTGCGAGTGCAGGTGCTCCAGAGCTTAGTAAATAATCAGGAGCTCTGCTGACTTCCATCATCCAATCATTGCAAGCAAAAATGCTGTTTTTTTTTATTTTCCTTGCATGTGATTGGTTACTCTTTGCAAAGTGAAGCTTTATCTCATTTACTAAGCTCTGGAGCAATTGCACTCGCAGAATGCTCAGTCTATTTGCCTTTAGTAAATCAACCTTATTGCCTCCTCTCTGCCTGTAAAACGCCTCTGAAAGGTTATCTCCACCATAGATTGCTTTCCAGACGGGTGGAAGGCACTGCACAGTCTATTTGCCTTTAGTAAATTAACCCCATTATGTCACCTCCTCACCGCTTGTTTTAACCCTGAAAATGCTGCACCACTACTCCTGCAACTGTGGGCATTACATGCAGTTGCATGGCATTAGTGGGACAGATCCATTCACTTAAAGTGGTTGCGTGCCATGGTGTTGCTGCCTACTATGGCATGTGTACAGTTGTACACCACTGTGTGGTTGCTTGTGCAGCTTAAAGGGGTTGTAAAGGTTCGTTTTTTATTTTCTAATTAGGTTCCTTTAAGCTAGTGCATTGTTGGTTCACTTACCTTTTCCTTTGATTTACCTTCTAAATGTTTTTTTTCTTTGTCTGAATTTCTCACTTCCTGTTTCTCCTCACTAAACTTCACACCATCATCCGAGTGGTGTGGAGTCAGACAGAACAGCTTACTGAACAGCTTACTGAGGAGGAACAGGAAGTGAGAAATTCAGACAAAGAAAACAAAGAAAACAAATATTTAGAAGGTAAATCAAAGGAAAAGGTAAGTGAACCAACAATGCACTAGCTTAAAGGAACCTATTTAGAAAATAAAAAACAAAATATTACAACCCCTTTAAGGGAGTTGGTAAAACAAGGTGGTGGAGCTTCAGCTGCAAAGGTAACCAGACGAGGGGCATACACATGTGTGGCAAACTGGCAAAAATGATCCCCCCTGTTGTGCTCAGCAGGCCACCATGGAACAAAACCCATTTTTGTCTATGGGGCTGTGCCACAACTGGGGGTTGCCTTTGCAGCTTACGGGGGGGGGGGGTCTAGAGGTGTAAACTGGCTTGTTTTTTTGCCCCCAACTGCAAGTGTAAATGAGCCTTTCCACTCTTCGTAATATAAAATACATTTCTCTGAGACCCCTAATATTTAATATTATTATCTTAGGATTGTAACCTAAATACAAATATTGCCTTAACCACTTGCCGACCAGCTGCCGTCATTATACTGCGGCAGGTCGGCACGTCCCCGCGAACCGTCGTAGCTGTACATCGGTCCTTTAAGCGGGGATAGCAGGTGCCGCTGCACTGCAAGGGTGCCGATGCGCATGGCCGGCGGTCGCGATGACCGCCGGCCACGCGCGAAAGCAGGCACGAGAGCCAGAACAGGGACGTGTGTGTAAACACACAAATCCCTGTTCTGTGAGGAGAGGAGAGACAGATTGTGAGTTCCTACTAGCTAGGAACAATGATCTGTCATCTCCTCTAGGTCAGTCCCCTCCCCCTGAAGTTAGAACACACAATAGGGAACACAGTTAACCCCTTGATTGCCCCTTATGTTAACCCCTTCCCTGCCAGTGACATTTAGACAGTAATTAGACAGTAATTAGTGCATTTTTATAGCACTGATCACTGTATAATTGTCAATGGTCCCAAAAATGTGTCAAATGTGTCCGATCTGTCTGCCATAATGTCGCAGTCCCAATAAAAATCGCTGATCACCGCCATTACTAGTTAAAAAAATAAAATAATAATAATAAAATGCCATGAATATTTCCCCTATAACTTTTATGAAACTAATCAATATACGATTATTGCAATTTTTATTACCAAAAATATGTAAAAGAATACATATCAGCCTAAACTGAGGAAAAAATGTGCTTTTTTAAAAAAAAAAAATGGGGATAATTATTAGAGCAAAAAGTACAAATTATGTTTTTTTTTTGTTGCTATTTTTGTTTATAGGGCAAAAAATAAAAACCGCAGAGATGATCAACCACCAAAAGAAAGTTCTATTCAATATTGTTAGGTAAAAATATGAACTATATTTTTAAATGTAACTAGCATAACTATGAGATTTTTTTTGTAATTGGTTTTTACAGCAGCTCTCAGACTGGCAGAAAATGTGCCACATTAGGAACCACTCATGCTCTGCTTCAGTGCACATGTGCCAGCAGGGAACGTCTTTCATTTTTTGAATCAGGTTACTTGTAGACATGGGAGCCGTCGAAAAATTTGTTTTGTTCCGTTCCGTTCCATTTCGTATTAAAAAAAAATCGTAATTCGTGTACGGAATTCAATTCGGATTCGTACGAAATACGAATTTTGTACGACACGTATAACGAACGATTCGACGGGAACGAACTAATGATTCCACCGGAAATGTACTTCCCCCACCCAATTCCAGCAGCAATCTTTTCTCTCTATAGTGTCGAATCTTTTCTCTCTATAATGTCAAATCTTTTCTCTCTATAATGTCGAATCTTTTCTCTCTATAATGTCGAATCTTTTCTCTCTATAATGTCGAATCTTTTCTCTCTATAATGTCGAATATTTTCTCTCTATGTAGAATAATCTTGAACTAATAGAGTTAAAGGAGTAGTAAAGTTACATGTTTTTTCACCTTAATGCATCCTATGCATTAGGGTGAAAAAACATTCGACAATACCGCCCCCCCCCCCCCGAGCCCCCGTTTTACTTACCTGGCCCCTCGAAAGTCCCGCGCTCGTCCCCGTCATCCTCTTCGGTTTTCAGCCTGGCCGCCGATTGGCTACACTGGATGGATTGAAAGCAGCGCAGCCATTGGCTGGCGCTGCTGTCAATCACATCCAATGACGCGGCGCGCCAGGGGGCGGGGCCGAGTGATACAGTCGGCGGCTATGGCCGCCGCTGTATCACGGGAGCGCGCCTGCAATAACTCCACACCATGCGAGCTCGCTCGCATTATGGTGTGGAGTCCTTGCGGGGAGGAGCCAAGACAGCCGCCGAGGGACCCCAGAAGCGGAGGATCGGGGCCACTGTGTGCAAAACGAGCTGCACAGTGGAGGTAAGTATAGACTGTTTGTTATTTAAAAAAAAAAAACGGGAACCTGTAGTGTTCCTTTAAGGTTAGTCACATTCGACCAAAAAATATTTACCTATCGCTGTCGAATTTTCATGTCTTATTTGGTAGTTTGGATTTGGATAATTTGGATACGAAATTTCGTAATTTCGTATTTCGTACAGAATTCGTATTCGAAAAAATCCGTAATTCGAATTCGTACAAATGTACGAATTTTGAAAAATTTGTACGAATTTTCGATTCGTACGAAACTAATCGCACATGTCTAGTTACTTGTGGCGAACTACAAGTACAGTAAAACCTTGGTTTGAGAGTACCTTAGTTAGAGAGCATTTTGCAAGACAAGCTACATTTTTAAATACATTTTGACTTGATATACAAGCGATGTCTTGATATACAAGTAGCGTCATGTCACAACTGAGTATAAGGCCCCTTTCACACAGGACGGATCCGTGAAGATCCGCCCCGTGAACCTCCGCTTGCTCAGCGGGGATCGCTCCGTTGATCCCCGCTGAGCCAGCGGATAACAGGGCGGTACCCGCACACTGTGCAGGGACCGCCCTGTCAGATCTCCGCTCTCCCCAATGGGGGGATCGAATGAACACGGACCGTCTGTCCATGATCATCCGATCCGCAGACGGATAGAAAAATAGGAATTTTTCTATCCAGAAAAACGGAGCATTGCGGACACGGGTGAGATCGGGTGTCAGCGGATGTTCATCCGCTGACATCCGCTATCCCATAGGGATACATGTATGTCCGTTTTTCATCCGAAAACGGATGGATGAAAAACGGACATACGGTCTGCCCGTGTGAAAGGGGCCTAAAAGAGAAGAGAGGTGCCTCTAAGTGTAGCATTATGGTTACATTTAATGAAGGCACAACATTTAGCAACATATTGCTACACTTAGAGGCGCTTCTAATACCCTTGTGGAGGCTTCCATTTGTGGATGGACATTTTATGGTTACACAACCTGGTCATATTTCTTTTTTTGAATCAAAAAGGTTTTTATTGAACACAGGATAAATCACAAATCAAAATTAGTTTTCTGGCCTGAAACAGTGCTCTAGAGCAGGGGTCTCCAAACTTTCTAAACAAAGGGCCAATTTATTGACCTTCAGACTTTAGGGGGGCCGGACTATGACCAGGGGTAGTGGAAATTTTCTTGGCATCGGTGGGAGTAAACATCGCCATAATTGGTATTGGGGGAGAAGCAGTGCCCCATCATTGGTATCATTGGGAGGAATGGTGCCCCGTCATTGTTTTAATTGGAAGGAACAGAGCCCCTTCATTGGTATCATTGGGAGGGGAGGAATATTACCCCATCAATGGTATCATTGGAAAGCAATAATGCCCCATCATTAGTATCAGTGGGAGTAGTGTCCTATTATTGATGTCAGTGGAAGATATTGTGCTTCATTGCTGATGTCAGTTGGCAGAATAGTGTCTTGTATCTTTGGGAGTAGTGACCCAAGGGCCGGATAAAAGCAGGCAAAGGGTCGCATCCGGCCCCAGGGCCGCAGTTTGGAGACCACTGCTCTAGAGAATGCGACCCTGATCAGTTCCTCAGGGATCACATCCTCCAGGACCCCCAGCAAACAGCACATAGGGTCTATAGGGACTTTCGTTTAAAATACTCCATTGAGTGTACCCACCACCTCGCTCCAATACCTGTGAAGCTTTGGGCAGCGCCACAGGAAATGAATGAGGTCCACATCGCGTCGCCGTCATCGACAACACAAAGGGTCCGGCAGCCTACCCATCTTATGTAGTTTTGTCGGGGTATAATGAACTCTCAACAAAATATACAGTTGTGAAACTTTCTGTGCCACATTGAGAGAGCATGAGGTTATGGATTGCATGGCTTCCTCCCACTGATCTCCCGTAAGTTGACCAAGGTCCCTCTCCCACAAGGACTCTGCCCTACATGGGTACGTCCGCAGGTGTCTCGCTAGCAACATTTGGTAGCATTGGGAAATGATCCCTTTAGTTGCAGTGCTGGTATGTAGCACATGGAACACAGGAGCGGGCGACAGAGCCCATTCCACATTGTCTCCCTGAGCAGCAACCGCATGCTGGAGCTGGAAGTAGTAATAGTGCATAATGTCGGGCAGTTCAAACCTGGCTCGCAGTTCAGGGAAGGTTAGCAGCTTACCATTAGCAAATATGTGGGATAGCAGAGTCACACCATGAGCGTGCCATCTGGGCCCCTGCTGCAACTTAACCAGCTCCACATACGATCGGTTGTCCCATATAGGGCTATATTCCATGAAATCCTGCACCCTCTGGAGTTGTCTGCCCTTGTTCCAAATTTTTTGTATTAGCGAAAGCGTTGGAGTCTGTTTGTTGGATTTCAGAAACATTTGCGCCTCCAGCCCCATCGGGATGGTCTCGGCACCAGTGGCATCAGCCGCGCCACCGAGCCCACCGGATCCATAGAGCCAATCAAATGCTGCAGCTGGGTCGCTATGTAGTACAGCCAAGGGTTGGGTACCGCCAACCCCCCGCTATCCTTGGACTGTTGCAACTGCTCCAACCTAATTCTAGGGGGCTTGGCGTGCCAGAGCAGCCGCCTAAAAAGGGTGTTTACCACTCTGAAGATTTTCAGGTGTATTACAACTGGTGAGTTGTGTAAGAAGTAAAGCAATTGGGGCATTAAAATCATTTTGATTAAGTTGGCCTTGCCTGCAATCGACATTTTGAGGGTATTCCATGTATTAATTTTATCCCGGAATCGAGAGAGCAAGGGATGCACATTGAGGGAGCAATAGTCCCCAAGCCTGGGCAAAATCTGCACTCCCAGATACTTAAAGCTTGTTACCACAGGGATGGGACAAGAGTCAGGAAGGTCCACCTCCCGGTCCTTGTCCAGCATCAACAAGGCTGACTTTGACCAATTAATGGTCAAACCTGAATAATGACCAAACTGTGTGATGATAGACATAACCCCTGATAGAGAATGGGTGGGATCTCCCAGGAAGAGTAACATGTCGTCCGCATACAGCATAATCTTTCCCTGCAATGCGCCATATTGGAACCCCTGGATGTGGGTGCTGGCCCGCACCAGGGCTGCCAATGGTTCTATAGTGATTGCAAAGAGCAGAGGAGATAGCGGGCAACCCTGCCGTGTTCTTCTGCCCAGAGCAAAAGCTGGGGACATTCTGTCAGCTACCCTAATGGTCGCCTGCGGGGATGCATATAGCAGCTGGACGCAAGCTATAAACCTGTCCCCAAAGCCAAATTTATCCAATACTGCCCATAGATACCTCCAGCTGACACTGTAAAATGCCTTGTTGGCATTTAGGGATAAGAGAGCCCTGTGGCCCCCATTATCCGCTTGTAATTGCATGTTTAGGAACAATCTCCTTGGGTTAGTAGCTGTGGACTTTTGCGACATAAAGCCAGCCTGGTCCTGGTGTATAATGGAGGATACTATCCCATTGACCCGAAGTGCCAGGACCTTGGCAAGGATTTTCACATCACTCTGAAGCAATGAAATAGGCCTATAGGAGCCTGGGTCAACCGGATCCTTCCCCGGCTTTAGCAACAATATCACATTTGCCCTGGCCATAGAGCCAGGAAGTTTACCAACATCTAGAGAGGCATTAAAAACCTTTAACAGTTCAGGCAGCAGTTGTTCACCAAATTGAGTGTACACCTCAATAGGGAGGCCATCTTCTCCAGGCGCCTTACAGATGGGAAAAGAACAGGCCGCCAGCTGAAGCTCCTCTAAAGTAATGGGGGCATTGAGTTGTTCTTTATCCATAGCAGATAGGGTGGGTAGATCAATACTGGACATATAAGCAGCTAGGTCCTCATCTGAGTAGGCCTCCCTCGACCCATAGAGGTCCTCATAGAAGGATGCCAGCTCGGATATAATGGCCTCGGGAGAATTAACTACCTTACCACCAGAGGCGCGAATAGCACCAATAGCCGGTGACTGTTGTTGGGATTGTGCTATTTTGGCCAGTAGGGGCCCGTCTTCTCCCCCTCTTCATAAAACGCCAGTTTCGTAAAGAACCTCTTCCGCTCAGCTGTGGAGGATCTCAGGCGGTCCAAGGAATCCTGGGCCGACATCCATGCCTCCCTTGCAGAGTCAGTAGGTTTAGTCACATAGGTCAGTTCCAGCTGTCTCACCTGGTCGCCCACCTGCTCCAGCAGAGCAGAAGAATTTTGCTTATCAATTTGTATTTCACTTATAAACACCCCTCTAAGATAAGCTTTGAAGGTTTCCCATTTCTGCAGTTTATCAGGGTACCGTCGGTGTGACTGGAAAAAGATCTTAATCTGTGAATCTATACGTTCCTGTGATGTGAACAATTTAAGCCAGAAGGCGTTCAACTTCTATGGGGACCTGGGTAGCGAACTGGGTGGTTGAACAACTAGCCATAGCGCCAGTGGGGAGTGGTCTGAAACTCCTCGTGGGAAATATTCCACCCCGGAGGTGTATCCGAGCATGTTAGGAGTACCTATACAAAGGTCTATATGGGATAGTGAGCCATGGGTCTTAGAAAAACATGAGAATTGTTTGCAGTCCGGACTACGGATGCGCCATATGTCAATCCATCCCACCTCTTCCATCAGGCGGCTGAGAGCCGTTCCCCAGCCGCCCTTAGGGGGCGACACAGGGAGATGTCTATCTAGTCTGGGGTCTAAATAGCAGTTAAAGTCGCCCATAATGAGGAACATCAGGCTTGTTTACCAGGCAGGACAGCAGCAACTGTAGTACCTCCCGAGCAAATAGGGGGGTATATACACAAATGCTAAAATCATAGTGATGGTATACAGTTTACAATACAAAAACACAAATCTACCGGATATATCAATGAGGGAGTCTAACTCCTGGTATGCTAGTGCCTTGTGAATCAGTACACTCACTCCGCGAGAAAAGGCAGAGTTAGTGGAGTGATAGGCTTTCCCAACCCAAGCATACTGTAAGAATCCGACCATGTCCTTCTGCAAGTGGGTCTCCTGCAAACCAATTATGGCTGGGTGGAATTTTTGCAAACTGGCAGAAATCATAGTCCTTTCCAATGGATCATTAACCCCCTGACATTCCAGGACACTATAGGTGTAGAGGACATGGCAGACATAAACACATCAACCTGTAGGTGCGGGGGAGATGCTCAGACAGAAAGATCAGTCCCGCACACCACCAGCTATGAGTCATTGAACAGTCTGGAGCAGGCATCAACTAGTGTAGCACATAGTTGAGAATAGTGTAGTACCGTGTACATTGGAAAAGCATCAGGAAACTGAGGTAAAACATCCTGCGCAACTGCGCAGCAAAGTAAGAAAATTGGCAGAGATAGAAATTACATTTGGCCTGTGGTCCATGCCCTGCCAACGGGGCACAACAGGGGCCTCCCCACCGGTGCATGGTTTGGTCTTCAGGAGTCATCCACGTGACAACAGGGCACAGCAACTTGAGCCACGTCAACCATGGCAACAGGAAACATGCAGGAAGAGTGCACAATCGCAGGTTGTAGAAATTCACTCGCTGATAGTTGAAATCAGGTAAAGGCCCTTTTGCAGCCACTTAACAATTGCAACTGTAATGATGCGCCCATCATGCCCGGAAGGAATGGCCAGAACAATATCAACCCTCTCCATCTTCACAGCCCCGTCTGCGGAGACCTTGTTCATTCTGGTCCAGCCATCCGGCGGCATCTTGTGCATTTTCAAAGAAGTGATTCTGGTCCCTGGCTGTTATGCGAAGCTTGGCCGGGAATAACATGGCGTATGGCAGCTGGAGCCTCTGTAGTCGCTTTTTAACGTCAGCGAACTTGGATCTTCTGCGTTGCACTTCTGCGGAGAAGTCTGGATAGAAGGATATTCTGGTGCCATGGTATTGCACAGCACCCTTTTTTCTGGGCAGTCGCAGTACAACTTCACGGTCTCTGTAGTTTAGAAGTCTGGCTAGCATTGATCTCGGGGGGTTGCCAGGCGGGAGGAGACGTGGCGGCACTCTATGTGCCCACTCCACTGCATAGAGAGGAGAGTAAGCCTCCTTGCCAAACACCTCCTGCAACCATCCTTCTATGAAGGCAGTGGGGTCCCTGCCCTCCACCTTTTCTGGGAGCCCCATGATGCGGACGTTGTTGCGTCTCAAGCGGTTCTCGATTTTGCCGTCTCTGTCATAGGCCTGGCGCGCTTGCTGAGCAGCCACCCTCACCTCCCGGTTTATGTGGGGCATCTGATCATCAATGTCGCTTACCCTGCCCTCCACGGCAGTGGTCCTCTCCCTGATCTTTTGAATGTCCTGACGGAGGAGAGAGACCGTCTCCTTCAGCCCCCCAAACTTCTCTTTCAAATCGTCCACAGAGGTGGTGCATCTATGTACAACATGCAGTATTTCACTAAGCGTGGGTTGGGGCTATCCACCGTCTGCTGATCAAACAAGTCAGGCATGGGATCAGGGACTGACTCCATAGGCTCAGGATCATTATCCATCATGTCAGCTCGTTCCCCCTCTGCTTGCCCTGTGGACACTGCAGGGTGTTGAGACTCAGCCTGTAATGATTCATCCTGGCCTTCTAGCTTCTTTGTATAGTATAACATGTCTCTGGCCTGTTCTTTTGCCTTAGGGGGTTTAAATGACTTACCCCCTGCTCCGCTTTCTTCTCCTGGCCTCGTGGTGTCCTCTGAGGCTGAGACAGCCAGGCGCCATCTTGGAAGTCCTGGGAGGCCGCAGCTGCGGTGTCTCCTCGGCTTCCGCGGGTCATTATGCCCGGTTTTTCAGTATCCTCAGGGTCCTGGGTCTGCAGGGAATCACCAGGCACCATTGCAGGGCAGTTTCGGGCGGTACAGGTAGCGAGGGAAGGATCGGTATCAGGATCACCAGCGGGAGCTCCGTGGAACAAGTCTGTTCACATGCCGCGTTAGGCCACGCCCCCACCTAGTCATATTTCTATAATATTTTTATATGGACTATAAACTGAAGGACCTATGAATAAATGGTTGTGGAATGAATCATTTGAGTTTACATTATTTCTTATAGGGAAATTTGCTTTGATATACGAGTGCTTTGGATTACAAGCATGCTTCTGGAACGAATTATGCTCGCAATCTAAGGTTTTACTGTAGTCAATTTTGACAAAACCTGTTCGTAGGGTGAAACCTGTAAGAGCAGACTGATCTTATCAGGGTTTTTCCAAACCATCTGGATGAATAAAGTTTACTGAAACACTGGATTTACATGATCTGCGGCTGCACTCTCTTTTATGGCAGTAATAAACAAAGAAGTTTAGATGAGTCCTTTAGTAAGGGCAGCCAGATTGGCCTTCAGAGAAGTTTTGTGTTTTTTTGGGATTATCACTTTTACATGTGCTAAAATCAATAATTAGGAGCCGTTTATCCATTAGCGTTAGTACAATGCATGTCATCCCAAAGTGTGGGATATTCATGTAGGGCGGTTGTTTAGATTATACCCTAAGCAAGCTTACCGTAAGCCCTAAATTTTGATTATACCCTAAGCAAACTAATACTATGCTAACCCTAAGCCCTAAATTTAGATTATACCCTAAGCAAGCTAACCCTAAGCTAAGTACAAAAATATTGCACTGCGCCAAAAGCAACAAACTGCATTTTTACTGCAGGGTTACAATGTTACATGTTACCTTAACAACCCTAATGCATAACATGTTCCAGGCCTACATTCAGCCACTTGCAAGGTGGTCTGGAGGAATGTTACTTCAAAGAGACTTACCAACAGGCACAAAGATCTGGCATGGATGCCGATCCAAAGGGGTTGGCACTCAGGACATTTATACATATCAGAATCCTGTGCAGTTACAGGCACTGCCCCTCCTGCATCATCAAGGAGGAAACTGCGCTGCACGTTTTCTGGGAGTGCCCCTTTGCATATGACTTGTTGAGGACTTTGTGCCACAGACAGGCTTCACACACTTTGGTGTGCTGAATGGACTATTCTGTGGGACTTTTGCTCAGGAGGACATTGATAGTGCCTGGCAGGTAATGTGTTGCTTTAAGGATGCTTTATGGTGCACCAGAAAGCTCCTCATCCACCAGCGGGAGAGGATGTCCATTTAGGACTGTTGCAGACTGAACCACAATCTGCTCAGAAACTATAACCTGATGGACTTCAAGGAGGAAGAGGACGTCTGAAGATGCTTTGTCGTGGCGTCATGTAGGACCTGCGGGACAGGGGTCTAAACCAGGCACAGCACATCAGACATTAGTTCAGTAATGTGTCTTGGTGCTGCCTTCAGGGGAAAACGGCGTCATGCATGACTTGATGTTTCGGGGAACTTTGCTCCGCACAACTTGTTAAGCATCATACCACAGGGTGAATTTATTTATTGTATGATTGGAACTGTATTGTAATGTAGTGTATTTATGCTCTGCATTGCAGTACAGGGTTGAATGTACCCAGAATAAGTATTTTGTTTATTATATATTTTATATAAAATAATGTATTGTTTTCAAAAACAAATAAAAAAAATGCGTAACTCCCAACTGTCCCTCATTAAGGGCCCTTTCACACAGACGCCTTCTATTATGATCAGCATCCCCTGTTGAACTAAGCAGAGCGGGGTGAATGACAAGTCCGTGACGCTTTAGTTTATGCGAAGTGGAGATGTACAGATCCCACTCTGCTTTATGGACAGGCATAAGTAAATGGACTCCGCTGTCCGTTTACCAGTGGCTGCCTCCGATCTGGTTCACCCAAATGGAAAAGGACGCAGTCCTCCATTTTTTAGCAGGCCTGATATGAGGAGTTAGGCTGGTGTAAATGGACACAAGTCAGTTTACACCCACCAGTTCATTGGAATACATAGACTTTTCGATCAGGTCCACCTGAAAAACTGACAGGTGAACCTGATCAGATAGCCCGTGTGAAAAGACCCTTATAGGGGCTGTCTCTCATTCCACCTTAGTTGTCCCTCTTTTTGGTCTGTTCTATAGACCTCTATAGAAAATGAACTTTTTAACTTTTTTTTTTTCCAGCTTCTATACAAGTGCATTTTTAGGCCCCTTACAGATGAGTCTGTCCAGTTGCTGTGCATCCCTCCTGGAATTTTAGCTTACCCAGGAGGGAGTGGTGCAGCACCCAGCCCTGCTTCAGGCAACCAGTCAAGTCTATGTCAGCCAGCTTGCAGCTAGACTGGGTTGAATATCAGTCTTCTGTGTTCCAAGCCAATGAACCTTGAATACATTGAACCCTAAAGAAGGGACAAACAGCAGCTAGATGATATGCAATAGGCCTTACTTTTAAAAGACAGTATAAGGCCTGGGCAGTATGAACCCAGGGAGAAATGGCTGGAACACAGACCTCTTATGTTCCAGGCAATTGTACCTGGGTGCATACTGCCCTTAATGTTAACACCACTTGGTGCACTATCCAGCCACAGCAGAGTTTCCCCTGGACTAGACCTTTCCAGGCTGTGGCCATGTGACTGGACAGCCAACCTTTGTCTTCCACCTGCACCAAAATGCCAAAATCTCTTGCACAGGGATAAACGCCCCATGGGCATTGAGCCTAAATAAAAAGTAGTTATAAAAAATTTGCACTTGTAGGTTTAACCAATTATTTTTTATTTAATAATTCTTCATGGTCCACATAAAGGGGGTGTGTCCTTTGCCTACATACTTTTTCCTAAAAATATGTCCCTCTTTTTCTACTCAGAAATTTGGGAGGTATGTTTTACAGTATCTCACAAAAGTGAGTACACCCCTCACATTTTTGTAAATATTTTATTATGTCTTTTCATGTGAGAACACTGAAGAAATTAAGCTTTGCTGCAATGTAAATTAGTGAGTGTACAGCTTGTATAACAGTGTAAATTTGCTGTCCCCTCAAAATAACTCAACACACAGCCATTAATGTCTAAACCGCTGGCAACAAAAGATAGTACACCCCTAAGTAAAAATGTCCAAATTGAGCCCAAAGTGTCAATATTTTGTGTGGCCACCATTATTTTCCAGAACTGCCTTAACCCTCTTGGGCATGGAATTCACTGGAGCTTCACAGGTTGCCACTGGAGTCCTCTTCCACTCCTCCATGACGACATTACGGAGCTGGTGGATGTTAGAAACCTTGTGCTCCTCCACCTTCCGTTTGAGGATGCCCCACATATGCATGCCTTCCGTTTGAGGATGCCCCACATATGTATGCAGGTCTGGAGACATGCTTGGCCAGTCTATCAGCTTTACCCTCAGCTTCTTTAGCAAGGCAGTGGTCATCTTGGAGGTGTGTTTGGGGTCATTATCATGCTGGAATACTGCCCTATGGCCCAGTCTCCGAAGGGAGGGGATCATGTTATGCTTCAGTAAGTCACAGTACATGTTCGCATTCATAGTTCCCTCAAAGAACTGTAGCTCCCCAGTGGCGGTAGCACTCATGCAGCCCCAGACCATGACAATCCCACCACCATGCTTGACTGTAGGCAAGACACACTTGTCTTTGTACTCCTCACCTGGTTGCCGCCACACACGCTTAACACCATCTGAACCAAATAAGTTTATCTTGGTCTCATCAGACAACAGGACATGGTTCCAGTAATCCATGTTCTTAGCCTTCTTGTCTTAAGAAAACTGTTTGCGGGCTTTCTTGTGCATCATCTTTAGAAGAGGCTTCCTTCTGGGACAACAGCCATGCAGACCAATTTGATGTAGTGTGAGGCGTATGGTCTGAGCACTGACAGGCTAACCCCCCACCCCTTCAACCTCTGCATCAGTACTGGCAGCACTCATACGTCCATTTCCCAAAGACAACCTCTGGATATGACGCTGAGCATGTGCACTCAACTTCTTTGGTCAACCATGGCGAGGCCTGTTCTGAGTGGAACCTGTCCTGTTAAACCGCTCTTTGGTCTTGGCCACCGTGCTGCAGCTCAGTTTCAGGGTCTTGGCAATCTTCTTATAGCCTAGGCCATCTTTATGTAGAGCAACAATTCTTTTTTTCAGATCCTCAGGGAGTTCTTTGCTATGAGGTGCATTGTTGAACTTCCAGTGACCAGTATGAGAGAGTGATAGCGATAACACCAAATTTAACACACCTGCTCCCTATTCACCCCTAAGACTTTGTAACACTAACAAGTCACATTATACCGGGGAGGGAAAATGGCTAATTGGGCCCAATTTGTACATTTTCACTTAGGGGTGTACTCACTTTTGGTGCCAGCGGTTTAGACATTAATGGCTGTGTGTTGAGTTATTTTGAGGGGACAGCAAATTTACACTGTTATACAAGCTGTACACTCACTACTTTACATTGTAGCAAAGCGTAATTTCTTCAGGGTTGTCACGTGAAAAGATAGAATAAAATATTTACAAAAATGTGAGGGGTGTACTTAATTTTGTGAGATACTGTATGTAATAAAAAAAGGAAATATACTTTATATGACGCAGGGCTAAGTAGCTTTTGCCTTTAGCTGTGACTAAGTAGAGATACTGGGAGGTTATCTGGTAATAGCTATGGTACATTCTTTAACTATAATATGTACTTTTCCAGGGGAAGAGGAAGACCATAAGTACTTATTGACCTCTTACTTTCTAATTTAGTGTAATATAGAGTCATATATGACTGAAACAACAGGTGGTGCATTTTCAGCTGCAGGAGATGTTACTTTGAACTATGACTCACACAACTTATAATATAGCGAATCCTCGTTCACAGTTATCGCCAATGTAAATAAGGTAATTTTTCATGACACTAGACAACGTATCATCCTTGGTCAGCATGTTATCTTTGCATTAGGTTGGTATTCCATTTTGTACGGATCATTTACCCTTTATTGTCACAAGATAACAGTTTACTTTGCTTTTTCTGCTTGCTTTCTCTGTAAATGATGCATAATTAATGAACAGAGCGTGGAAGGAAATTATTCCTATAACTCTCAGGGTTTGAGTAAAAGGCACACATTGAGAATATGGTGACATCTAAAATGAACATGAACCTTTATATGTAGAAGATAACACTAAAGGTCAACAGTGAAAACCTATAGTAATACATTACAGAGATAAGGGTCACAAAAATCAGGGAAAGCAGCTAATGTATTGTATAATGCATCTGTATAGGATGTACTGAACTTGTTGTTTGTGGCTGCAGTTTCCAATAGGCCACTTTCTCTCATTATGCCATTTCTATGAGGTGTCAATGAAATAGAGCAACTTGGAGTCAAGCATGGATTCTAGCTGAGTTCTTTTCGGGTTCAATCAAAGCATTAAAATACCCAAAATCCAGTGTGTAGGTCAGTTTTCGCAACCTTTTTAATATGGGGAACTCTTGAAATATCTTTCTGGACTCAGGAAACCCTTGCTAAAAGTTACAATATCCACAGCTCATAGTGCATTAGTAATGTTTATTGCTAGGAGGCATTCTATTTACGCCTGGGGTCATTGGGAAGACTCCCTTCTTATAGATCGTTAAAAACATAATTGTTGCCAGTGGTTACTCATCTAAGAGGCAGAAGTTGCTTGTTGCTCAAGGAACCCCTAGAAACTTCCGGAGGAACCATAACATCCCATGGAACCCTGGTTGAGAATGGCTGCTCAATATGAAGGAAAATAGAGGTTTTCTGGTAAAGTTGAGATGTAAGTATTGGTTTGGGTTGTATTAAGTCTTTTGGACTATTGCAATTAGTGGGACTGGAATGATAATAATGATTCTGTGTACTCTGTACAGGGCTGAATTTATCACTTTTTATATTAATAAAAATAAAATACATTTTAGCGATGAAGCAGCCATTTACTATTCATCTATCAATTTATGCATGTATGTTTGTATGTAGAAAGGGGGAGAGTTAGGAGAAAAAAAAAGTGAAAAAGGAGAAGCATTTTGAATACTAAATGCGTAATTAGCTGATGTTAATCTTCCGTTGATGGTTTTGTTACTACAGTTTTAATTGCCAAATTTCTGTTGAATGTGTTGTGGTTTAATTAGTTGCCAAGTTTATCTGCACATATAAAGTTTATTTGCTTCCTGCTGCAATATAGAATGAATACAGACACGTGGCATGTGCGTGTTTAGTAATACCTTCTCAAACAAAGCAAAAAGGGTTGGAGAAGGAGAAATATGCGAGCGAGACACACAATAGCTAAGTATAATAAAAGCAGTACTCTTAAACTGATATGTTCTTCAGGAAAATATATAAGGGGTGCTATCAGTATTGATGGTTGGGTGATCGTGCTGGAACCAGGTTGTCCATATTTTGAAGTACTCAAACGAGGGAATTCATAAAGAGTGTTGTAGATATGTCTGTCTCTTTGTAGTGCAAACATTTTGGAATGTGCCACTGATTTTTGTCTGAATGATGTGTTTGAATCTGTTGAAACTCTGACAGAACTGTCGCATGCAGCAACTGCACAAACTCAGAAGAACAAGTCCACACAATTAACACCAACTAGGGAAAGGTCTTACTATGCTGTCTGTGAAGGTTTTCCTTTATCCAGGTCATGATATAGCTAGTAGTAGTTAGCCACATTTAACTCGACTTATTCTGTAAAGTTGAAGAGGTTTCGTAAATTGTCCAAGTCACTTCTTCAGTTCCAATGAGTGTCAGGAAGATAATACATCTGGTTTGTGTCGGAGACCTTGCTGGATTGGCTGGATCAGTCACTGGTCAAGGGTGGGTAGATAGGAAGAAATTTCTTACAGTGGGTTGTCTGATGGTGGATGGACCTTCTTAGGGTTTGGGCTGCTACTTTTCCTGTACGACCTTATGGTCATTTCAGCATGTAGACTTGGATGGGAAGGAAGGAGTGCACGGCGTCCGGAGAAATGCAATTTCTATAGTATGGTTCAGAGGCATTTATTAAAAGTAGTAACATGTACATTAAGCCAACGCGTTTCGAAACACGTTGGCTTGATTTACATGTTACTACTTTTAACAAACACCAATGAACCATACTGTAGAAATTGCATTTCTCTGGCCACCAGGCACTCCTTCCTTCCGATCGAAAGAAGGTAATGCAGTATTTATATACACACCTTGAGACACCTTAAACCAGAACTCCAGCTTTCCTGTCACTTTAAATAGTTTTTTTGGGCCAGCTTGGTTAAAATGAATGCTTACCATTGTAGAATGGTTTGGCTGCTGCAGACACTGTAATACATATAGCCTTTGCTGCATTTAATAAGCAGTGTTGTCTTCCTGCATGGACAACAGAGTCAGTCATACGGCTCCTCTGCCATTCAGAAACAGCCTTGTGTTTTTATCAATACAAGGTGAGTTGGAGAGGCAGGGGGATGACCTCATGATCTCCACCCTAATCAGTCAGAGAATGTCTTGTATTACAGCAGCCTCAGTGTCCAGACTGTTCTATAATGGCAAGCATTCAACAGACCAACAATAAAATTGTCTCTACCATGAACTATGACTTCCGACAGCATCCACAGTGTCAGTAATGTCTCAGAAATGCCTGAAAGTGTTTATCTTATAAGATGCTAGATTTTTGTTTATTAAGTATCAGCTAAGGCTTATGTAGAATAGGGTAACCAGACATCCCCGGTTTCAGGGGACAGTCCCCGGATTGAGGACACTGTCCCCAGACCAAGTCTGTCCCCGGTTTTGTCCCCGGATTGGATTTGAACAGGGGCTGGGGCAATTTCAATGACAGTCAGTGCAGAATTAAAAAAAAAAATTCTGAATTGCACACCCCCGCTCTGCCACTCCTACTAGCTTAGGGAGGTGTATTTTTTTCCATTATCTGTGCCCCTTTCTGATGATCATGTGCTGGTCGGAGCGGGGGGAATATTTCTTCAGCTTCGGGCGCATGCCCATTCAGCTCTGCTCGCATGTTCTTCTGCTGGCCAGCCGCCTGCCTGTTTATCTCCTTGCCTTCCCTGGACGAGTGATCTTCCTCCGCTCCCCACCCAGTAGTAGCCGGGGGCCCAGAGAGTAAGACTTGACAGGCTGTGAGGCGGGCGGCGGCAACGGGCAGAGAGTTGCTGATTGCCGCCTTTACTAGTAAAAACAAAAAAAAAAGGTCCCTGGATTTCATTTTAAAAATCTGGTCACCTTAATGTAGAATTCACTTGCTAGAGTAGCCCAGGACATCTGGGGAGGCCTGGGAAAGAACAAAGCACCAATTAGTGAATGATTTATTTGCCGATTCCATGGTTGTAATATTTACCGATAATTGGGGTACAGTTTACATGCTAGTTACAGTTTTTTAGTATGAGGGTCTTATACGGTGTATCAAACAAAATTAGAAAAAGATGAAAAAAACTGTCAATTATGTTTTGTTAGCATACATCAGAGAAAAAGTTCATAATGTTTTCTAAGGTCATTCGAAGCTTACAGTAAATGGGCATAGATGTCATCTTTAGTTAGTAGAATAACCACTTTCCCCAAGCTGTGAGTAAGCTGTCAGTAAAGACTTAGGGCTTTTGTACTCTGCCAGATTTATCGGATTACGTAAAAAGGATGTAAAGGAAGGTGAGAAGAAATTAGAACTTCAATGCTTAGTGCTTTACCATATTTTGGGATTATGTTGACCTTTAAGCCTTATCTGTTTCACAGTCTCAAAAAAAGAGCACTTCAGAAAATGTGCATGCCTGGAGCTTTTTCTTTTCCTCATATCTTGAAATACTTATTTTTTCGGCTGCAAAGGAGGCTATAGGAGAGATTTGGGGTCCAAAATACCCCAGATCTCTACATAAAGAGGACCTATCACAGCCCATGCTGTCACAAGGGATGTTGTTCATCCCGTGTGATAGCAATCAAGTTAATCCTTATAAAAAAAAAATAAAAAAAATTATAATTATTTTTTTTAATAAAAATTTTTGAAAGCGCCCCGTCCCACTGTGCTTACTTAGAAATGCAAAAGAATACGTTACTCCCGCATACATATGTAAATGGTGATCGTACCATACATGTGAGGTATTGTCGCAAACGTCAGGGAGAGAGCAATAATTCTAGCACCAGACCTCCTTTGTAACTCTAAACTGGTAACCCGTAAAAGCGTTTAAAGTGTCACCTATGGAGAATTTTAAGCACTGTAGCTTGTCACTATTCCACGGGCAGAAGCAATTTTAAAGCGTGACATGTTAGGTATCTATTTACTCGGTGTAACATAATCTTTCACATTACACAGAAACAATTTGGCTAACTTTAGTGTTTTGTGTTTTTTTTAGTTCATGGAAGTGTTTTTTTCATGAACGTCCCATCATGCCTCTGGGAGTAATTGTAACTGCAAGCCTTGCAATGCCTCATGGGAAATGTAGTTCCACAACAGCTGGAGGGCCCCAGGTTGCCTACCCCTGGCCTAAACTGATGAAGAAAATAGATATTTTTATTTGTTTTTTGGATATTTATTATAGCAAAATGTAAAAAATATTTTTTTTTTTTTTTTTTTCAAAATTGGCACTCTTGTTTTGTTTATAGCGCAAAAAAAAAAAAAACAGAGGTGATCAAATACCACCAAAAGAAAGCTCTATTTGTGGGGAAAGGAGGACATAAATTGTATTTGGGTACAAAGTCGCACAACTGCGCAATTGTCAGTTAGCGACGCAGTGCCGTATCGCAAAGAATTTCCTGGTCATTAAGGGGGCAAATCCTTCCGGTCCTTTAGTGGTTAAAAATCTGTGTGAGAATGTTTTAATCTGCTGAAACTGAGTACCAGTACCAACCAGCAGAGGGCAATCCTTGTGCTTGTTTTATATTCCATTCAATTTACTCTTACTTTTCTGATAATATAAGAACTGCACATTTATATAAAAAAACAAGCCTTAGTGAATTTACAGTACTATTCAGAATCTGCTATTATATCACATAAATTCTGCTGAAGGAGCACTGAACCCAGCGATACAGTGCATCCGGTATTCACAGCGCTTCACTTTTTCCACATTTTGTTATGTTACAGCCTTATTCCAAAATGGATTAAATTCATTATTTTCCTCAGAATTCTACAAACAATACCCCATAATGACAACGTGATTTATTTATTTTTTTTAAATCTTTGCAAATTTATTAAAAATTAAAAATTCACATAAGTGAACATAAGTATTTATAGCCGCAAGTCATTTTGGAGTATGATGCTATACTGTGCAAGCTTGGCACACCTTTCCCCATCTTTCTACCTTTTCCCCATCACACCTTTCCCCATCCAGCTCAGGCTTGGTGATGATGATCTAATGACAAATTCGTAATACTAATGTAACTGTTTTGTTTTTGTTTTTTTTTCAGATCCTGCTTATTTGGTCATTGGTGTCAACATCTTTAAGATAAAGAGGACTATGGATCCCAATTCCACCACTTTGAACTCCACTAATGGGACAAATCTGAAAGCCCACAACCTGTGGGAGGTTATAACAATTGCCACACTCAGCGCCGTAGTTAGTCTCATCACAATTGTGGGCAATATACTTGTTATGGTGTCATTCAAGGTAAACAGTCAGCTGAAGACTGTTAATAACTATTACCTTCTTAGCCTGGCCTGTGCGGACCTCATCATTGGAATATTCTCAATGAATCTGTACACATCCTACATTTTGATTGGCCAATGGTCCCTGGGCAGCCTGGCATGTGATCTGTGGCTTGCTTTGGATTATGTAGCAAGTAATGCATCAGTGATGAACCTTCTGGTCATAAGTTTTGACAGGTATTTTTCTATTACAAGACCATTGACTTACAGAGCAAAGCGTACACCTAAGAGAGCTGGGATTATGATTGGACTAGCCTGGTTAATTTCTTTCATCTTGTGGGCCCCAGCTATCCTCTGTTGGCAGTATTTTGTAGGGGAACGCACAGTGCCCGCAGAGGAATGTCAAATACAGTTCCTTTATGAACCAATAATTACCTTCGGCACGGCCATTGCTGCCTTTTACATTCCAGTGTCAGTGATGACCATTCTGTACTGCCGTATCTATAAGGAGACAGAAAAGCGCACCAAAGATTTGGCTGAGCTGCAGGGTTCTGAATCAGTCGCAGATTTTGAAATGATGAGACCACAAGGGGCTCTGCTTAAATCCTGCTTTAGCTGCAAGCAGCAGACTCTCACCAAAAGAGAGCGGTGTCAAGCCTCTTGGTCATCATCCAATCGTAGTACATCTGCTACCGTCAAGATCTCCCACTCCCACAGTCCCAATATTTCCAATGAGTGGGCGAAGGAAGACCAGCTGACCACTTGCAGCAGCTACCCGTCTTCGGATGATGAGGACAAACAAGCTAAGGAAGGTGTCTTCCAGGATGCCTACAAGAACCAAACTGCAGCTCAGAAAGAAGAGGAGACCAAACATATTCTCACAAAAGAGCAAGCAGCACTTAATGAATATGATAGTGAAAGATTCTTTTTAACCCCAAATAAAGCTCATGCACAGAAAAGTCAAAAGTGTGTCTCTTATAAGTTTAGAATTGTTGTGAATGACGATGGCTCTCAGGAAGTGAATAATGGGTGCAGAAAAGTAAAAATCACTCCTTGCTCCTCCATGTCCAAAGGACACTCTTTGCGAAGCATGGACCCCAGCTTCAGCAATCATATCACGAAGCGCAAAAGGATGGTTCTTATTAAGGAACGCAAAGCAGCACAGACACTAAGTGCTATTCTCCTAGCTTTTATCATCACTTGGACTCCTTACAACATCATGGTTCTGGTGTCTACTTTTTGTTCTGACTGTATCCCCTCCACTCTCTGGCATCTGGGTTACTGGTTGTGCTATGTTAATAGCACAGTTAACCCTATTTGCTATGCCCTGTGCAACAAAACCTTCCGCAAGACTTTCAAAATGTTGTTGCTTTGCCGCTGGAAGAAAAAAAGTGTGGAAGATAAACCATATTGGTATGGGCAGCATCCACCCAGCCACAACAAGCTGCCATGAATGTGTTTAAATCAAGGAAGTATTATGGTGAGAATAATGGCCGTGGTGCTGTCAAGACCGCAGTAGGCATGGGGACTACAATGCAGTTTCAAATTCTGCAACTACCACTTCCCCTTTTTATTAACTGTTGACCTTACAGCTGTGTTTGGCCAGTGCTGTGTATGTGTTCGTGGTGTAAAGTTGAAAGAAAAAAAATAAATACACCCGAACAAGAATTACTGTTTAGCCAAAGCAGGCCCAGAGGTCTTTTAATGCCTTTTGAAAAAACGTGGTTATAAGAGCTGCTGCATGCCAATGGCTTTATGAGAACTTATCACAGTGAATATATACGTGCACCAGAAAATGAACTGAGCTTTTTTGAAGTAAAGCTCCAGCCTTTTATAGTTAGAATGCCTATGAACTGTTATCATGTTACTGTGCAAACAGTGGGAATCCAGTTGTTGTGAGTGCTATACATGATATGCTGCTTTTGTTATAATTACTTCTGAATATTTGATGTTATATAGTCTCAGCCAGTTCTAGATGGCTCACTTGAGTCACTGAGAATTGCTCTTGTAAAAAAATAATATATATATATAATATATAAATAATATATAATATATATATTGCCTTTGAAGATTGGTGTCAAAATGTTTAAGGACTAAAGTGTCCTTAAATTGTAAGAAAAAATAATTGCAAGAAACAAAAGATAAAACTGTTACTGTTTTCTCGTATGGTGAGAAGTGACAAATTTGTACCTGTCATGTATTACTCCCGTAAAGTTGTTTTACTGTTACCTGTTTATGTTTACATGTATTTTGCCCATCTATTGATTTTAGATTTTCTTGGTCATGCTAAGATTTTGGAAAAAATGTGGTTGATCTTAAAAGTCATTTTTGATCTAAGAACTTAAAATCTCATAGGAAACACATTAGTCCATTGTCATGCCCATTACTGAAGATTATTAAACTGCATCTTAAATAGACTCATTCAGGTGTTAAATAAAAAAAAATGTAAAACATTAGTGATGCCACTACTAGTCAGGCTGCTTTAACTATGGAATTTAAGGTTGATGGCTTTTGTGCAACAAAGTGACCATAAAGCACTGTCTTCATGTTATATTTTGTGGTCCAGAAGCTGTTGATGAAAAGCTAATTGTAGTTCAGTAGGCCATGTGCTACTGCTGTAATTTTGTCTGGTAACATCTACTTTGATTAAAAATATAATCAGAAGAAACCTCACTTAAAGACTTCTCATGGCTTGTATTAATGTATCACTTGGCATTTGCATCTTCGGTAATTCTTGTAGGTATTTTCTTGCATCTGTGTGCTTGAGTATAATTTTAGGCTAAACACACATCAAAATGTGAATTAAACAAAGACACAGTATAGGTATCAAATAAATAAAGTGTTTACTAAACCATATAGCAGACTTGTTTAAAGTATATCTAAAGGTAAAACTTTTTTTTTAGTTTTGGCTAGAGAGAAGAGGGATTAGAATGCCTGCCAGTTTTTATTGCTGTCTGTGCCCCCGTCAAAGCGGAGTTCCAGGCTTTTTATGTTTATTAAAAGTCAGCAGCTACAAAAAGACTTTTAATAAACGGACACTTACCTGTCCCACGGTCCAGCTATGCGGCCACCCAGAGCGGGCTTCTCTCCCCCTCCTCTCCGCCGGTACCTCCATTGCCACTCTGGGCACCCGGCCGTGACAGCTTTCGACTTCACGGCCAGGCACGCACTGCACATGCGCGAGTCACGCTGCGCCATCGGAGTGGACAGGCGATCTTCTGAGACATGTCACGTGTCCCAAGAGATCGCCTAGAGGGAGGGGCCGGCTAGGTGGAGAGGAGGAGTCGCCTAGGCAGCCCGTAGGCGGAAGGAGGAAGTGGGACAGGAAGTCCCACTCCTAACGAAGCCCCCACTCCCCCCCCAAAAAAAATTACATCCAAATGTGGCATGTAAGGGGGCGAGGAGTGCTTAAAGCGGAAGTTCCACTTTTGGATGGAACTCCGCTTTAAGGAGATTCATCCTCTCTATTTGCCCTGTTTACTATTATCATTGAAAGTACAAGAAAATCCCAAATTTTGGGTTGTCCCCAGAAAATAATACGGGGGAAGTCTTCCATTGGGGACACTAGTTCTGGTGACCTGGGGGTCCCCAAAGAATTCCCTTAATAGGCCAGAAGTAGGATGTAATTGTATAGACCGGGCCCATAGACTAAAAATCAAAAAGTGTTGTCTTGGAGTGCCAACTAATATTGTAAATATTGGAAAGGGAAATATAGAAAGTTAGGCATTAAATGGCACACTGTCAGACTAAATTCCGACCATCCAAAACGCGGTGATGTAAAACACTACGACGAACCGAGAAAAAATTAAGTTCAACGCTTCTGAGCATGCGTTGACTTGATTCTGAGCATGCATGGATTTTTCTCCGATGGAATTCCACACAGACAATCGGAATTTCCCATCGGATTTTTTTCAAACATGTTCTATTTTTTTTACTCCGATGGGAAAAAGTCAGATGGGGCCCACACACGGAATTTCCGATGAAACAAGTCCATCGGATTTTATTCCATCGGAAATCCGATTGTGTGTACAAGGCATTAGTCTATATTGTTCTCAATTCTATTGGTGAATTGTCAGCCATGGGTTGTGTATTTTTTATTTATTTCCAATGTCATGCCACACCCTCAATTGTGTACAGTATATGTTATTTCATGGGTAACATAGTGTCATGGGGCATTCAATGCCAAATCAGCCCTGCCTGAATAAAAACTACGGTGATGCTATTGCTAACTTATATTTTAGAGATATGAGCCCTGGGTCTGTCATCCTTATCCTTGCTTTGGTGAGTCGCTGACCTGATACAAGAAAGTAAAAGTGCGTATCAGGTTTTTGAAGACTTGCTCTGCACAAACTTGTTTTAGGCCAGTGACTCACTAAAAATTAGAAAGAAAGAGGTGTTGGGATTTCAATACTTGGTCAAAAGATCAAACACAAAGAAGTTTTCATAATTGCAATACAAAAGGAAAGTGTAAACCAGACCAAACAGATCACCATTTTTCTAGGCCCTGATGAAGGGGTAAATGGCGCAGCCCCTGAAACGCATTGGCTGTTTTACATTTTTTATTTGTGAACAATTAAAAGCACTTTGCACACTTTAACCATTTGGTTTGGAGCCCAATTCTGTATGTCTTCATTAAACAGCGAAGCAAGGATACAGATAAAAACCCCGGAGCCTGGACCTACAAATCAGAAATGGCAGTTCCCATATTTTTGTTCTGACAAGCTGGGTGTGTGTTAAAGCAAGCCTGTAAATTGCCCATGTAGAGCTAAGCAACATGCCTACTTTAAATCTCACCACTCTAGCAGCACATACTTACCTCTTTTTTGCTCCCCCGCTGCTCCATTCAGATATTAGCACTGGGTTAGTCACCAATCATCAAGACTGTCACAATAAAAGAGGACATTGTGCTATGTGAGCAACGATTGGACATCTTCTCCAGTTCTTAGCAGTCAAATAAAGTGGCATAGCAGCAAAGAAAAGATGTGTATACTATATTACCAAAAGTATTGTAACGCCTGCCTTTATTATACGCACTTGAACTTTATTGGCATCCCAGTCTTAGTCTGTAGGGTTCAATATTGATTTGGCCCACCCTTTGCAGCTATAACAGCTTCAACTCTTCTGAGAAGGCTGTTCACAAGGTTTAGGAATGTGTCTATGGGAATGTTTGACCATTCTTCCAGAAGCGCATTTGTGAGATCAGACACTGATGTGGACGAGAAGGCCTGGCTCACAGTCTCCACTCTAATTCATCCCAAAGGTATTCTACGGGTTGAGGTCAGGACTCTGTGCAGGCCAGTCAAGTTCCTCCACCCCAAACTCACTCATCCATGTCTTAATGGACCTTGCTTTGTGCACTGGTGTGCAGTTATGTTGAAACAGGAAGGGGTCATCCTGACCTCATAAATGCGTTTCCCATAGACACACTCCTAAACCTTGTGAACAGCCTTCCCAGAAGAGTTGAAGGTGGTATAGCTGCAAAGGGTGGGCCAACTTAATATTGAACCCTACAGACTAAGACTGGGATGCCATTAAAGGTCATGTGCGTGTAAAGTCAAGTGTCCCAATACTTTTGGTAATATAGTGTATTTGCTACTGGGGGGGGGGGGGGGGGTATCAAGGTTAAACTGTAAACTGTTAAATTACCCTGAAGTCACAAAGCACAGGTTCACTTTAAAAGCTCAGAAAAAATATACTCCTTCAAAGTTCTCACAATTTATGTTAGTTGCAGTATGAGTTGCAAACAGGCTCATATGATTTCTGGTTTTCGTTCAATAGGCTCAATTTTATACATACACACTAATAAATGTATTTTTATGTTTCCATTTTGGTGAGAGGATTCTGTTTGTCAATACATGCCATCTTCACAAAGGTTCTGGTGTCTGTCTTTTCATTTGTGGTCTTGTTCTGTATGTTAATAGCATCATTATGTCTTCCTCAGAGTCATCTGCTTATTTTTTACAGACCTTTAAAATTAATAAATTTATTGTTGTATAAAACCATTTTCAGCATTGGAGCTCAGTCGCTGGCTCTACGGAATGCTTTGTGCTGAACTTGTAACCAGTACATGGCTTTTGACCATGAAAAGGCGTTAAAGCTGAAGTTTAGTTAAAAACATTTTTTTCTCCATAGCTTTATTTATATACCTTACCTGTAATGAAGTATGTATGCCCCACTGTGTGCAGGCTGTTGGTTTCCGATCTTCACTGTAGGACTGCCCTGTCCTCTTCCTGCTGCTGAACTTCCGAAACTGTTGGGCTTTTTTTTAAAGACCAACACCTGCCAAAACATTTTCCACAGAGTGAGTGATAGGGTTAGTACACATTTCACGTCCTTATTACTATACTCTGTCCTGTTAACACACAGTGATACTATGACACACAGGAAGGGTTGTCCGTACCGAACTTTTGGGTTTTTGGGTCCCGGACTTGAACCCGAACAATTGACTGTATGTTCGGGTTCGGGTCCGGTGTTCGGCAATATGCATGTAAAGTCACGCTTGTTTCCCGTGCTTAGAACTGTCCCTGCACAAAGTGTCATTTCTGAAGGAAAAAAAGTCATTTAAAACTCACTCGCGGCTATTAATGAATTGTCGGCTTTTATCAATACATAGAAAAGTCATTGATAAAAAAAAAAAAGCGTGGGGGTCCCCCCAAATTCAATTACCAGGCCCTTCAGGTCTGGTATGGATATTAAGGGGAACCCTGCCGCAAATGTAAAAAAAAAAATAGGATTTTTATAACAGCTTACCTGTAAAATCCTTTTCTTGGAGTACATCACGGGACACAGAGCGACATAGTCATTACTAATGGGTTATATAGTTACCGTCAGGTGCTGGCACTGGCAACTTCCAAAACCGGAAGTACCCTCCCCTATATAAGCCCCTCCCATCCGGGAGCACCTCAGTTTTGTAGCAAAGCAATAAGTGTCCCCAAAAGAGGGGTGGGAGCTCTGTGTCCCGTGATGTACTCCAAGAAAAGGATTTTACAGGTAAGCTGTTATAAAAATCCTATTTTCTTTTTCGTACATCACGGGACACAGAGCGACATAGTCATTACTAATGGGATGTCCTAAAGCAATGCCAAATGAGGGGGGGGATACACCATATATAAGCTGAGCGCTATCAGACATGAGGATCTTTTGCGGCCTGCAACACACTGCGCCCAAAGGCGACATCCTCCTGACTTCTAACGTCCACCTGGTAGAACCTAGTAAACGTGTGAACTGAAGACCACGTTGCGGCCTTACAGATTTGAGCCAGGGAGGCCTGGTGATGCACTGCCCATGAAGTTCCAACTGCTCTCGTGGAGTGCGCCCTAACTTTGAACGGAGGCGGTCTACTTCTCAAGCTATAGGCTTGTATTATGACCTGTCGAATCCACTTGGCTAAAGTAGATTTTGACGCTGCCTGACCCTTTCTGGGGCCTTCCGGCAGAATAAACAAAGTATCCGTTCTGCGAATCTGAGCAGTGGCTTTTAGATAAGCTTTAACTGCTCTTACTACATCCAAAGAATGCAATAACTTTTCCTCTACCGAAGTAGGCTTGGGGAAACAAGAAGGAAGAACCACATCTTGGTTCAAATGAAAACTCGATACCACCTTAGGAAGAAAGGCTGGATGAGGACGTAACACTACTCTGTCCTTATGGATAACCAGATATGGCTCCTTACAGGACATAGCTGCTAATTCCGATACTCTTTTAGCCGAACAAATGGCTACTAGAAAAATCAATTTCCTGGTGAGAAGCACCAAGGAAATATGCTGTAATGGTTCAAATGGTTGTTTCTGTAGAACCGACAGAACCAAGTTTAGATCCCATGGACATATGGGAATATTAACCGGAGGACTAATACGCATCACTCCTTGTATAAAGGCTTTGACTAGTGAATGCGAAGCCAAGGGCCTTTGAAAAAATATTGACAAGGCCGAAATCTGACCCTTGATAGTACTCAAGGCAAGCTTCCTATCTACAGCCCACTGTAGGAAGTCCAGAATCCTACCTATTACGTACTTATGTGGATGCCATTTCTTGGCCTCACACCACGCGATGTACGCCTTCCAGATTCTATAGTAGATCTGCCTGGATACCGGCTTCCTGGCATTGATCATGGTAGATACCACAGCATTAGAGAGCCCTCTCTTTTTTAGAATGTGGGCTTCAATAGCCAGGCCGTCAAACCTAGGGCTGGTAAGGAAGGGTGGTATATCGGTCCTTGCGAAAGCCGGACGACGTGGGAGAGTCCAAGGACTCCCCACTGAAATTTTACAATCTCCGCGTACCACGCTCTTCGGGGCCACGCTGGAGCCACCGGAATCACCGGTTTCTTTTCTACCCTGATTCTGCGGAGTAATCGAGGTAACCATTGTGGCGGTGTGAATGCATATATCAGCTTGAACTGATCCCAAGGGAACACTAGGGCATCCGAGCTGCAAGCTAGGGGATCCCTTGTCCGAGAGACAAACCTGTCCCCCTTTGCGTTGAATCTGGATGCTAGAAGATCTACATCCGGTGTTCCCCACCGCTGACATATTGTCCAGAAAACCTCGGGGTGAAGGGACCCTTCCTCTGGGCCTAATTGCTGGCGACTTAGAAAGTCCGCCTTCCAATTCTCCACTCCTGGAATGAATACCGCAGATATGGCTGGGACATATTTTTCTGCCCATTTCAGGATGTAATTTACTTCCCTCTGGGCTGCACGACTCCTGGTGCCCCCCTGATGATTGATATATGCCACTGCTGTGGCATTGTCTGATTGCATTCTGACAGGGGACCCTTGGAGTTTGGATGTCCATGCTACTAGGGCATACCGGGCTGCTCGTATCTCTAAGAGATTGATGGGCAGGGCCTTTTCTGCATCCGACCATCTGCCCTGTAGAGACTATTGCTCCAGTACTGCTCCCCAGCCTATAAGGCTGGCATCTGTAGTGACCACCTTCCAAGAAATCGGACTGAAGGATTTCCTTTTTTCCAGATTCTGGGGAACCAACCACCAACGGAGGCTCTTGCGAACGGAAGGGGACAAGGACATTGTAAGTCTAGGGCCTGAACTTTTTTGTTCCAGGCTGACAGTATGGCCCCTTGCAAATTCCTTGAATGGAATTGACCATAGGGTACTGCTTCGAATGATGCCACCATTTTTCCCAGCAGCCTCATATACAGGCGTATGGACGGCTGTCTTTTTTGTACCCACTAAGTGGATCAAATCTTTCAAAGACAACACCTTTCCTCGAGGCAAGAATATTTTTCTCTGGCCTGAATCCAACCTTAGCCCCAAGTATTCCAGACTTTTGACTGGTTTTTAGGGCTGACTTGTCTCGGTTGATAATCCAACCGTGAGATTCCAGATACTTGATCGTCTTGTGAACGACCACGTCTAGTTTTTTCACTGAGTGGTCTATCAGCAACAAGTCATCCAGATATGCCATTATCATTACACCTTGTGTTCTTAGATTGGCCAATAAAGGGCCAGAATTTTTGTAAACACTCGTGGTGCTGTGGCCAAACCGAAGGGTAAGGCTCTGAACTGAAAATGGCGCCCTTCTACTGCAAAGCGTAGAAATTTTTGGTGGACTGGAAAGATGGGAATGTGCAAATAAGCATCTTTGATGTCGATCGTGGCTAACCAATCCTCCCCTTGTAGGGCAGTGGCCACCGATCGGATCGACTCCATCGGAAAGTCCTGATATACAGGAATTTGTATAGCCCTTTTAGAATTAATATGGGCCTCCCGTCCGCGTTTGCTTCGGGACTGTAAAGAGGTTTGAGTAAAACCCGAACCCTCATTCTTCCAGGGGAACCTCCATAATTACTCCTTGGAGCAATAGTTGTTCTAGTGCCAACAGGAGGGACTCTCTCTTCCGGGGATCCCTTGGCACGTTTGACCTCAAAAATGGGAAGGAGGAGAGTCTTTTAACTCCAAACTGTATCCCAAACCTACTGCGGAGAGCACCTATCTGTCTTGATCGTGTCCCGCCAGGTCTCTTGCGAACAACTGGAGTCCTCCCCCCACCCGACTGAGTGGGGGCTTCATGAATTTAACTTTGGGGGAGGTTTTGTACCTCCCCTGACCCAGGGTTTCTCATTACCCTGCTACTGTCCCTGTTTTTTACCCCCGGGATTTGACCGAGGAGGCCGTCGGAACTGTTACACAGCCGATGCCCCAGGGACTGGAGAAGCAGGCCTCTTAAAGAGGGACCTCTAACTCTGCTTTTAACCGGCAAGAGCGTATTTTTACCGCTGGAAATTTTCTGGATATTTGTCCAGGTTTTCCCTGAATAAGCGTTCACCATGAAATGGGACGCTAACCAGCCATTCTTTACAGGGAGCTTCAGCAGACCAGTTTTTGAGCCATAGGAGCCTACGCATATGTACTATAGACAGCGTAAGGCGGGAGGCCTGATGGACTGAATCCTCTATGGCGTCAACCGCAAAGCCTAAGGCTCTAGGTAGATCAGCTAGGGCAAAGCCTGCTGATCTGTCAAGTCCCTCAAGACCTGTTTCAACTGATCCTTCACTGCTTAGCAGACCCCAATAGCTGCTACTGCTGGTTGTGTCACCAAGCAGATTTTCATAAGGACTCCAATCTTTTATCTATTGGGTTCTTGAACATTTGGACATTATCCACTGGACATGTCAGTGATTTATACATACAAGAGATGGCTGCGTCCACTGTAGGGACCTTCCATTTTTTTTTTTTTTTTTTTAATGAACTTATCCTCCATGGGATAGACCACCGGAAATCTCTTGGGGGAATAAATATTTTCTCAGGACGTTCCCAATCCTGGTAAATGAGCCCTTTCAGTAAAGGGTGAAGTGGAAAAGAACAAACAGTCTGGGGGCTTCTAGCGACCCCAACGAGGATACAGTAGTGGTTGATGGTTCCGCAAGGTGCATTTTTAAATGCTGATCGGACCATGTTAGTCAGAGACTGAACCCATAATCTTTCAGCTTGAGATGCTGAGAAAAGGTTCCCCCACTGTTGATTCCTCTATAACAGAATCAACCTTATCCTGATCCCCTTCAGGCAGGTCGATCCCTGTATGGGACTGTTGCTCTGCTAACAGGCACTCTGAAGGAGGAGACGGAGATCGGGCGTGCTTTCCCTGACAGGGAGGCAGCGATAAATTTTGACAATCTCTCTCTAATCCTCCCAGAGCTGAGGAAAAAACCTCCTCTGTTACATACACAGGAGCAGGTGACTGAGGACAGCCACAGTACCAAGTACCCCTGCGGGGTCTCTACGGTCACTTACCTCTGAACTTCAGGGGAGACTGGTGCAGCAGGAGTATGCCCAAGATCCTCAGAGCCCGATGAGACCCCCTTCGCTTCCTGGAAGATTCAGTTCCGGAGCTACTGGAAGGCATATTCCTAAGCCTAAAGCTGAGGTATTCCAGCCGTAATACACCACTTTTACTGAGAATAGTCTAGCACAATTGCTGCTATATCACAGTTGGTGTCTACTAATGTGCCTTTCTAGGGGATGCCTGTATCAACCGCTATGCTGTATGCCTTTAAATGTTGCCAGCTCTGTCTCTGTACTTCATAACCAGCTTATCTGCAATAATGTGGCTTTTTAAAAACCTGCTGGGACGCCCGCACATGCGCAGAAGCGCTGCGGCGCGCACAGAGCGTCATCCCCCAGGCCCCGCCCCTTTTTCCGGCCACCTCTATATATAGAGGCGCGTGCACGCGCACGCGCGCGGCCACGTGCGCCTCGGCGCTAATTTTCAAACATGGAAACCAGGGACAGGAGCCAGGGCCCCCTTTGCCGCAGGCCGGGGGATAGACGAACACTGCAACATGGCAGAGGAAACAGTTTCCTGTAGGAGAACTCACCAGCTGCCTGGACTTTGCTCTCTGAGAAGAAACTAGTCCATATGACAAGAAAAACATTCCACAGCGGCCTCTAGTGGACAAACACAGGTACCGCAGTTTAATATACTAAACATATATATATAAAAAAAAACATTCTTTTTTTTTTTTTTTTTTTCTTGACCACCATTAAAAATTATTACATTTTTTTTTAGTAGTTACAGGCATGCACAGATATTAGCGGGAATACCGTTAGGTAACAGACAGAAAGACAAATTAGGCTTGGGGGTCCCCCAATAGAACCAAGTTCCTGGGGGCCCCCACTTACCTGTTCCCCGCCGCAGGACTTTGTTTGGTCCACAAAAGCCCAAACTTCACCTATCACGGCAGGCATTGTAATCAAACCTTCAGGGACCGGGTTCCCAAGGATTCCACTCCCCTGGACCTGTATAGCACCCTGCACAGAAAACATCTTGGTCGTGGGTATGACCAGAGCTCTGGATCCCAGGGTCCAGCTCTCCTAAGAGAAGCATTACAGGCAGAACCTTGCTCTTCTCTGCAAGGCCCGGGTACCGACCGTTTAGCTATGAAGCTTTTTTGGTCGGATCCGGAATAGCTTACTGAGGCCCAAAAGAACCTGTACGCAAGCTCAGTGAAAAACACATGTTTCTTCTTGGCCAACACCTTAGACACTGGCAAAAAACTGAGGTGCTCCCGGATGGGAGGGGCTTATATAGGGGAGGGTACTTCCGGTTTTGGAAGTTGCCAGTGCCAGCACCTGACGGTAACTATATAACCCATTAGTAATGACTATGTCGCTCTGTGTCCCGTGATGTACGAAAAAGAAATGTGTGGAGCTCCCCCAAATATCCATACCAGGCCCTTCAGGTCTGGTATGGATTTTAAGGGGAACTCCACCCCAAATAAAAAAAAATGGTGTGGAGTCCCCCTAAAAATCCACACCAGACCCTTATCCGAGCACGCAACCTGGCAGGCCGCAGGTAAAGAGGGTGGGGGGGTCGAGAGAGCCCCCCACCCTCCTGAACCGTACCAGGCCACATGCCCTCAACATGGGGAGGATGTCCCCATGTTGATGGGGACAAGGGCCTCATCCCCACAACCCTTGCCCGGTAGTTGTGGGGGTCTGCGGGCGGGGGGCTTATCAGAATCTGGAAGACCCCTTTAACAAAGGGGACCCCCAGATCCCAGCCCCCCCTATGTGAATTGGTAAGGGGTACATTATACCCCTACCATTTCATGAAGAAAGTGTAAAAAAATGTAAAAAACCAATTCCAGCGATGAAATCCAGTGTCCCGCGGCGATCCCGATGTCCAGCGCTGTCTAAACGAGACGTCATTGGCTGAGCCTGAGTGGACCTGATGGGGAACTTCCTCAGCAGTGTATTAAATGAATAGACCAGCCCCTTCTAAAGTTCCCCATCAGGTCCACTCAGCCAATGATGTAGGTGTAAGGCTAAGCGGACCAGATGCGGAACGTGAGAAGGGGCGGGTCTATTCATGTATTATACTGCGAGGCTGTTCCCCATCAGGTCCGCTCAGCCAATGATGTAGGCGGGGTCTGACATACAAGGGGGCGGACCTGATGGGGAACTTCCTCCACAGTGTAATAAATGAATAGACCCACCCCTTCTCATGTTCCGCATCTGGTCCGCTTAGCCTTACACCTACGTCATTGGCTGAGCGGACCTGATGGGGAACTTTAGAAGGGGCGGGTCTATTCATTTAATACACTGCGGAGGAAGTTCCCCATCAGGTCCGCTCAGGCTCAGCCAATGACGTCTCGTTTGGACAGCGCTGGACATCGGGATCGCCGCGGGACACTGGATTTCATTGCTGGAATTTTTTATTTTATTTTTTTTGATAAAGGACTTTTCCAAGGTGTCTGTGTGTTTTCTTTACATGTTTTTTACGCTTTCTTTGTGAAATGGTAGGGGTACAATGTACCCCTTACCAATTCACGTGGGGGGGCAGGATCTGGGAGTCCCCTTTGTTAAAGGGGTCTTCCAGATTCCGATAAGCCCCCCGTCCGCACACCCCCACAACCACCGGGCAAGGGTTGTGGGGATGAGGCCCTTGTCCCCATCAACATGGGGACATCCTCCCCATGTTGAGGGCATGTGGCCTGGTACGGTTCAGGAGGGGGGGCGCTCTCTCGTCCCCCCCTCTTTTCCTGCGGCCTGCCAGGTTGCGTGCTCGGATAAAGGGTCTGGTCTGGATTTTTGGGGGTACTCCACGCCATTTTTTTTTATTTGGGGTGGAGTTCCCCTTAAAATCCATACCAGACCTGAAGGGCCTGGTATGGATATTTGGGGGAACCGCACGCATTTTTTTTTTAACCACTTCAGCACCGGGCCTATTCTGGCACTTCTCTCCTTCATGTAAAAATCATAATTTTATGGCTATAAAATTACTTAGAACCCCCAAACATTATATATGTTTTTTTAGCAGACACCCTAGGGAATAAAATGGCAGTCAATGCAAATTTTTATCTCGCTCGGTATTTGCGCAATAAATTTTCAAACGCCTTTTTTTTGGAAAAAAATGGTTTCACGAATTAAAAAAATTACAAAACAGTAAAGTAAGCCCAATTTTTTTGTATAATATGAAAGATCTTTTACACGTTACCATCTTCGCATTATAGAGGAGGTCTAGTGCTAGAATTGTTGCACTCATTCTAACGCACACAGCAATACCTCACATGTGTGGTTTTAACGGCGCTTACATATGTGGGTGGGACTTATGTGTGTGTTCGCTTCTGAGCGCGAGCTAGCGGTGACAGGGGCGTTTAAATTTTTTTAAATTATTATTTTATTTGTTTTTTACTTTATTTAAATTTTTTACACTTTTTTTGAACTTTTTTTGTTTTTTTTGATCACTTTTATTCCTATTACAAGGAATGTAAACATCCCTTGTAATAGGAATCTATTGTGACAGGTCCTCTTTATGGAGAGATGCGGGGTCAATAAGACCCCACATCTCTCCTACAGGCTGAAAAGCATGATATCGGTAAAAAAATACACCGATCTCATGCTGACAGCCGAGATCACGGCTTTGTTTACATACGGGAACCCGGCGTGATGTCATAACGTCGTGCCCGGGCCTTCGACGGTCATAGAGATGACTGGTGACCATCTGGTCACCAGTCATCTCTATGCTTCCCATCCGGCGCCGGCCAATTCGTTCTCTGGGCCCCGATGGCAAGGGAGAGCCCGGAGAAGCACCGGATGGCGGCGGGGGGGAACGTCCCCTCTCGTCGCCTATAAGAACGATCAAGCGGCGGAACTGCCGCTATGATCGTTTTTATCGTGCACAGAATCGCCGGCTGAAAAGAATGATATCCGAATGATGCCTGCAACTGCAGGCATCATTCAGATGTCACCGCACAAAGTCAAGGACGTCATTTGACGGTGGGCGGTAGGGAAGTGGTTCATTTGCGGCAGGGTTCCCCTTAATTTCCATACCAGACCTGAAGGGCCTGGTAATTGAATTTGGGGGAACCCCCACGCTTTTTTTTTTTTATCAATGACTTTTCTATGTATTGCCGGGAGCCGACAATTCATTATAGCCGCGAGTGAGTTTTAAATGACTTTTTTTCCTTCAGAAATGACACTTTGTGCAGGGACAATTCTAAGCACGGGAAACATGCGCGAATAGTCCTCAGAAGTTCGGGTCCCCATTGACTTCAATGGGGTTCGGGTTCGGGGTCAAGTTCGGGTCAAGTTCGGTCCCGAACTCGAACTTTTTTCCGAAGTTCGGCCGAACCCGTCGAACCCGAACATCCAGGTGTCCGCTCAACTCTACACACAGGGGCCCCAGGGACAGGAAGTATGAAGAAATATTAGCAGTGGAGAAAGGGAAGTAAAAAAAAAAACAGAGACTAATTGGACTGAAAATGAAAATAAAATGATGATGATAATACAGTACTGTAACAGGTCCAGCATTCTGAGCAGTCTGGCACTTGGACTTAAAAGCACGGTATTAGAAGCTGAAGCTTTATACCTGCAGCATTTTAAAAAATTACAGATTCTCTATAAAGATACACAGGTAAATGCAGATGCAGGTAAAATCAAAACATCATGTATTTTAACTGCTTACTTGTAATTTTTTATACATTTTCATGTGCTTTTTTTTGTATTCATTGCAACATGCCTTTAAAGCCGAAGTCTACGAATGCTCTTTATTGCATAATTACATTGGTTCAACTTGGACCAAAGTAAGTAGTTGGCACTACTACAGTGATTAACACTGTAGCGATACCCCCGAAGGAGACGCTGGTTAAGATGGGTCCTCTGTTCCTGACCTCAATGTTCTCAAAGACCTCAGACCTTCTGACACACCAGGCTCAATACACAAACCCACTGTCAGGTCACCTGTGGTCAGGTGACAGATGCACACCGTTGGGGGTCAGGAGTGCATCACAAGGTAGTGAACCCTATGGCTGACAGCTGTGGATGGGACACTGGGTGGTTGTGGAAAGCGGGACCAGTGGAGCACAACAGAGATCCACAGGGAGCTAGAGCCCTAGATTCCCCAGGGCGCGGAGTCTAAGACCCAGCAGGTTTTCACCAGAGCCTCTAGTGGTGAGGATGTTATGCTGCAGCTGGGCCCAGGTCACGGCCCCCAGAGTCCCCTAGCTCTCACTCCGTAGGGTAAGGAGGATAGAGGGGAAGCAGCAGCACAGGATACAAGAATAGTGAGGGGAAAAGCCAAGGTCAGGGCAACAAGCAGACAGGGATGGTCGAGAACATGTCAAAGGTCAGGGTCACAAGCAGGCGGGGATGGTCCGGAACACGCCAAGATCGGTAACAGAGACAAACGTAAAACACAAGGCAAGCAGGAAACAGGAAACCAAACACACAATATTGCACGGCAAGGCAGGCTTGGAGAACACAGTGTTAAATAGTGGTTCCTGTTGAGGCTAGGGTGGAGCCACACTGAAGGAAGCTTACTTAACCATGCAGGTGTGAGAGAGCAAGCCCTAAGGCTGATACACAGACCAGGTAAGAGACAGACAGGTCATGAAAGTATTACTGCAAAGTCATGACACCCACAGTATTGCAAGAATTTACTGATAGTTCTGAATACCCAGCCATAATACGGTTTCAATGAACAAATGCATCAAGTCAGTTAGAAAAACAAACTTAATATATTGTCATCCAATAGAGTAAGTAATCCAAACAAAGAGATCAAATGAGTAATGACAGCAATAATACACTTTGGTATGCAAGATAATTAGCAATAAAACAAAGAGTGGCAAGATATTTGCCATCCAGATCAGCAAAAACAGTAACAATGCCACCTGCAGTGCAGCAGTGATCAGTAGTAAGACTTGCACTAACAAACCACTGAAGCTATATTGTTAGAGTGCACTAGCTGTGGCTATGCTAGGCCTAAGAACATCTGGCAAGCAATTTTAGAGATTAGGAATAGGTGAGAAGGTGGGATTAGTGGACAGGTTATATGACAGGGGCAGTCCTTAAGATGTTTCTTCTGTCGGGTATCGTTGGGGCCCTTTAAGAAGCATTGGTGCACTTAATGACATTCCTGCTGAACCTGCATGCAGCACATGGGAGGTGTAGTTGGTGTTTTTTCAGTAACACAGTCTTTGCCAGCAGTATAGGCAATGGGCCGATAACCCTCTCACCAAACCCAGGGTACAGCTGTAGGCGTCCTTGGTTGAAGGGGCCCCCTTTAGGCTCTCCCTGAAACCTCTAGCGATCAGTGGTATGAGTGGATGTTGGAGGGACCTCTTTGTAGCAGTGGCATTGGTGTTGATAGTGCAGCCGATGCTGTGCTTCAACGATCATTCTAAATCCCCAGTCACAGGATCCAGTTCTCCCTGGCCAGACTCCCCAGTGTTCCAGAGCAGGTGTACAGAGGTCCTCTCTCATCTAGTCCTGGCACCGAAAGCCCTGAACTTTCCCAGGCTGAGCAGTAAAAATCCTCCTTTACTCCTCCTGAGTCCAACAATCTATTAGGATGGAATGTTGCAGCCTCCACACAGAAGCAGTGCAGTGGTCCCTTTTTTTTTAGACTACATGTCCCAGTGTGCAGTGGAAACTGTATCCTCCCCTTGCCAACGATTGGTTCGTACAGCGGCCACCGGAATGGAGGAGGATGCCTGGAGTGAGGGGGAAAGCAGGGCGGACCGGCTACACCACAATCTCCTGATGTGAGGAATCAGCACCAAATTTGTGTAGCTACACTCTAAGAGCCAGACTGTGTATGGGACCAGACTGTGTATGGGACCAGACTGTGTACTAACTAACATTTAACTATATACAATATATACAAAATAGGAAACATAGAAAAGCAAGCAAAAATTGGAGGAGCAGGGAGCAGATGGGAAGGGGGAATCAAATCTGGGATCAGGAACAAAGAGGAGCAGGTACAAGGCAGCAGGGTACAGTGCAGAAGAAAGATCAGGGTCAGTGACATACAGTATCTAGCAGCAGCAAAACACTTGAGCAATAGAAACTACTAGGGCAGGACCTAAATACCCTCCCAGCAGTCAGCATCAGGTGGAAACTGATTACTGGAATCTGCTGGCTGCTGGAAGACACCCACTGGTGGACACCAACACTACAACTTTCCATTCTGGAAAGCACAGTGCCACCAGCAGATGATCCAGGTCCTGAAACCTGAGTCCAATGTCAGTGACTTTCTTTCTGCATACAGACCACATGGGATCGCTCACTTGCCTAGCTCATCATTCACAAAATGACTTTTATTTTTTAATGAATATAAAACAAACCAATTCAGCTGGCACTTTGAATTGATATATGTAGCGCACACCCTCTCCCCACTCCCCTCTATTAAAGCTTTCCAACTCGCACTGTCTCTGGTCTAGGGGTATGATAGGGGAGGGAGAGGGGTGAGCTACGCCAGGCTTCCACCACAGTTGTGTATGTGGTCTCAGCAATGTCTCTTGTTACCTTCGGGTCTGTGCTGTGCATCGGATCCTCCCTCCAAGAGTCTCCTTTAACCTTGTCCTCCAGAAATTGAGACACACACCGTCAAAGTCCAACACTCCTTTATTTAGAACATAACATGGAGTCCCTTGGGCTTCAGAACAGAAAAGGAGGTGTGTGTACGAATAGGCCCAGACACAAGTTCTATCATCCACTCTCCTCCCTGAGAGTGATCTATGGTCTACGCACGAGGGGAATTCTCCTTCCGGACGGTCTCCGACAAGAGACTCACCCGTCACCGGCAGTCTGCTGCACCGGGTCTTCAGATGAGGAACTCTATCCGGTCCATTACGCCCACCTCGGATTCAGGCATCCATCCCCGGAGTGCCTTAGGATCCTTCCCTCGCGGAACTCAGTGTTGGGCACTGAGCTCCGGACCTCCATCCAAGTACCTCACCCCAGGACTAAAGGTGCCTGAGGTGGAACACTATCTCCGGTGGTCCTCTAGGCCTAGGCCGCCTAGAGGACGAACGCGAACCACTGTCCACAAGCTGAAGGTGCCTGGGACGAAGACCCCGTGATCAAGATGGCCGGCCCCCTTATACCCTCTCCCAGCAAGCATGGCGGGTTCCCCGCCCCACCATACCGCTGCCGAGAGAGGCCAAAAAGGAGACCCAGCACACAGCGATATCCGTCCGTCAGCCCATGGCGACAGCCCCACCCAGCGGGCCGCCAGAACACACCACCGGTGTCACCGAAAAGATTCAAAATTTACCCCGGGAAAGTAAGTACCCGCTACACTCTCCCCCCTGTCATTTGACACTGGTCCCCAGTGTCTGGAGTGAATCATGCCCTCAACGGCTGACACAACCCAATCCAGAAACCAACTAACAATTTAAAAAACAAACATTTTTTAGGAAACTATCCTAACGGAGAAATTGTGTCTGAGCCCCTGTAACAAAAGAGGAGTGAAAGACAACATTAAACATGAACTCACATTTCAACATTATACCTTTCCCTCCCATCCTAACTAAAAACCACCCCAAGTTCCACAATCTTGACGGGATGCTCTCCTGCAGAGGGAAAGAGAAAAACAAAACCAACACACAAAAACCCTGACACATGTATTCGTGTAAGAAGAAAAGAACTTCTCCGAGAAGAAATTCCTTTCCTCCAAAGAGTCGGTGCATGAAAAGTGTTTAAAAAAAAACGTTGCACAAGTCTGCCACCTGGTGACAACCTCGCGGTACTGCACTCGTGGAGCTTCTTCTTCTTCTTCTTTGGCCCTATTTAACCCCAGAGTCTGTGATCTCTTTGCAGGAAGAGAGGAAAGAAAAAAAACACAGGAATAGTTCCTCATTCCTTTGGGCATACACAACAACTGCCCCAAAAAGTTCAACAACATGACAAGAGCGGAGTCTCTGTCTCCTATAAGTAAAAACGGGGATGCAGCAAAATCAGTGGCTTCAAGTGTTGATCCACGGTCTCCAGATGGTACTCCACATCTTCGCCTTCTTTGCGTAGGATCAACACTTTATCTGCATGGATGTGTCTTCCTAACATCCATTCGGCCTTACAATCTTTGAAACGCTGTGAAGCACTAGGAGAGCATGCCAGGTATCTGCGGGCGTGCGGAACTTTTAGGTGGGTCCACACAAAGTCGATGTACCAGCGCTCTCTGTACACCTCCACCTCGTAGAGCAAGTCCTTCGATAAGTAGGGATACTCCCATCCGTACTCCTCTGCAACTTTTTGGCCAAATAGGCGTTGTAGTCTTGCCAAAGGAGGCATGGTAGCTCTGTCTCCTTCACCAGGCATAACTACCGAGTCTGGATGACGAGGCGCTTTGACCACCTCCAATCTGGGCATTGGTGCCCGCAGCAACAGTCTCTTTACCCCAGCATCAGATGCAGGTTGCGCCGGGGATGTAGGGACAAGCTGAGAACGGGACCCCTCTTCCGGCACTGACGCCTCCACCCGGGGCGTACTTTCCCCTGTTGACGTGTCGAATTCCGAGGTCTGCGGAATGAGGCAAGCGGTACCTTGTCCCAGCCTTTCTCGGCAAACAAATCATCAATGATGGCATCATCTCCCAGATCCGAGAGCGATTCCAGGTCGGAGGTGTCACACTCCTCCGCGGGTATGTAGCTCTTTGTAGAAACGGAGCCTCCACACTCCGCGGACTTACTAGGCCATGCCTTCCCGACACCTCCTCCCACACACCAAGTCTCTTCGCCTGGCTTACCTCGGCCTTTCCTTGAAGCGGGACGTCCGGAACCCTCGTCAACGGATCCATCCGGGCCTGGCGTAAGCGGGCGAGACGGTTCACCACCACCGCTGGTCGGGGCTACCACGCTGGTTCTTTTCTTCGGTGGCGGACGCTGCGAGACATTGGTGACCGAGTCAGCATCCTCGGATTTCTCCCGCAGAGTTTTAACGACCTCTTCCCTGGTCGCTGCAGTGTGCGCTGGGGTGACTCTCACAGCGGTGATTTCTCCTCCCTGAGTGGTGGTACCTGAAGCCCGGCCTGGGTAGATGGTTCTCGGCCTCTCTACTGCCGAATCCACCTCAAACGTGAACTCCCCACAGGCCTCACAGCGTCAGAACGGTTTCAACAGGCACACAAGTCCCGAACACCCGGGACAAATCATACCCAGGGCCTCAACGTCCATACATGAGTATAGGGCGAATCGACCCCTTGGCTTCAGTCGAATCCCCGTATCCGTTATTGGAGCAGCAGCAGTCAGTGTCGTGGTGGAAGGATGTACCGGAATCCACGAGGTGTGTCCAAACATGGCGACCTGTTGCTGATCCATCGCATACTGCAGAGCTTTCGCGCCAATGTCCCACGTGTAGTCCCTTCACACGTATTGGACTCCTCCCCTTTGCTCCAGTTCGCGGGCTTTCTTCACTTTTCCTTGGTTGAGCCACGCCCACGAACTAAGCGGCGGGGGTTGTGTCTGGTGGCGCAGTGCAATTAGAAGCCCCCACATGTACTACTTCACACGGCTGAGCTTCCCCCCGTTCACCGCTCTTCCTGCGCGGGCCTTTCCCTTCTCGGGGTCATGTCCCCGGCTTCAAGCAGGGCTGCACTTTGGTCTATTCGTTTAACTCTTCCAGCAGACACGTTCCATACAGTAATGCACAACACAATACTGGACCCGAGACCCCACGTGTAGCGCACACCCTCTCCCCACTCCCCTCTATTAAAGCTTTCCAACTCGCACTGTCTCTGGTCTAGGGGTATGATAGGGGAGGGAGAGGGGTGAGCTACGCCAGGCTTCCACCACAGTTGTGTATGTGGTCTCAGCAATGTCTCTTGTTACCTTCGGGTCTGTGCTGTGCATTGGATCCTCCCTCCAAGAGTCTCCTTTAACCTTGTCCTCCAGAAATTGAGCCACACACCGTCAAAGTCCAACACTCCTTTATTTAGAACATAACATGGACTCCCTTGGCTTCAGAACAGAAAAGGAGGTGTGTGTACGAATAGGCCCAGACACAAGTTCTATCATCCACTCTCCTCCCTGAGAGTGATCTATGGTCTCCGCACGAGGGGAATTCTCCTTCCGGACGGTCTCCGACAAGAGACTCACCCGTCACCGGCAGTCTGCTGCACCGGGTATTCAGATGAGGAGCTCTTCCCGGTCCATTACGCCCACCTCGGATTCAGGCATCCATCCCCGGAGTGCCTTAGGATCCTTCCCTCGCGGAACTCAGTGTTGGGCACTGAGCTCCGGACCTCCATCCAAGTACCTCACCCCAGGACTAAAGGTGCCTGAGGTGGAACACTATCTCAGGTGGTCCTCTAGGCCTAGGCCGCCTAGAGGACAAACGCGAACCACCGTCCACAAGCTGAAGGTGCCTGGGACGAAGACCCCGTGATCAAGATGGCCGGCCCCCTTATACCCTCTCCCAGCAAGCATGGCGGGTTCCCTGCCCCACCATACCGCTGCCGAGAGAGGCCAAAAAGGAGACCCAGCACACAGCGATATCCGTCCGTCAGCCCATGGCGACAGCCCCACCCAGCGGGCCGCCAGAACACACCACCGGTGTCACCGAAAAGATTCAAAATTTACCCCGGGAAAGTAAGTACCCGCTACATATAAAATCCACCAAACAGCTTTAATGATACAATTGCAGTGCCTATTAACACAAAAATAATCTTGTAAATAAAGAACAGTGATCTAAAATTATAAAATAAGTCCCATAAATCAAATCATAAAAATTCCCAGCGTTCTATAAATAGCAAAAATATAGTTCTTGCAAAGCATTAATGTGCTCCAAAATATCCAGTGATTTTCCTCCAGTGTAGACCTGTCACCAGTAAGTAAAGTATCATGTTTACTAAATAGAATACTTCATACATAGAGGTATACCGCACTCTGTATAATCAATTGGGGCTGTTTCAGAGCGAGCTCCCTTCTCCCTGCTGAGAAGCACTCAAGGAACAGTGTTCTGTATTGGAATGATCAGCTAAGAGATGGTTTTCCAACATTATCATATATACCTGTAGATCACGGATCTAATACCTCTGCTTCCCACATCAAAGTAAGTCGCCACAAGTAAAACTTTTTGGGCAACTGGAGCACTGATATGGCTTGTCCCCTACTTGACTCAGTGTGTGTTGAGAATAGGGATGAGCTTCGAGTTCGAGTCGAACTCATGTTCGACTCGAACATTGCCTGTTCACCCGTTCGCCGAACAGCGAACAAATTGGGGTGTTCGCGGCAAATTCGAAAAATCTATGTGAGAAATCTAAAGTGTTAATTATAAAGGCTAATATGCAAGTTATTGTCCTAAAAAGTGTTTGGGGACCGGGGTCCTGCCCCAGGGGACATGTATCAATGCAAAAAGAAGTTTTAAAAACGGCCGTTTTTTCGGGAGCAGTGATTTTAATAATGCTTAAAATGAAAAAATAAAAGTGAAATATTCCTTTAAATTTCATACCTGGGGGGTGTGTATGATATGCATGTGAAGTGGCGCATGTTTCCCGTGCTTAGAACTGTCCCTGCAAAAAATGTCATTTTTGAAAGAAAAAAAGTCTTTTAAAACTCACTCGCGGCTATTAATGAATTGTCGGCTCCCGGCAATACATACAAAAGTCATTGATAAAAAAAAAAAAAAAAGCGTGGGGGTTCCCCAGAATTCAATTACCAGGCCCTTCAGGTCTGGAATGGATATTAAGGGGAACCCCGCCGCAAATTAAAAAAAAAATTGACGTGGGGTTCCCCCAAATATCCATTCCAGGCCCTTCAGATCTGGCATGGATTTTAAGGGGAACTCCACCCCAAATTTAAAAAAAAAATGGCGTGGAGTCCCCCTAAAAATCCATACCAGACCCCTTATCCGAGCACGCAACCTGGCCGGCCGCAGGGGAAAAGGGGGGGACGAGAGAGCGGCCCCCCTCCCTCCTGAACCGTACCAAGCCACATGCCCTCAACATGGGGAGGATGTCCCCATGTTGATGGGGACAAGGGCCTCATCCCCACAACCCTTGCCCGGTGGTTGTGGGGGTCTGCGGGCGGGGGGCTTATCGGAATCTGGAAGACCCCTTTAACAAAGGGGACCCCCAGATCCCGCCCCCCCCCCATGTGAATTGGTAAGGGGTACGTTGTACCCCTACCATTTCACGAAGAAAGCGTAAAAAAATGTTTAAAAAAACACACAAACACCTTGAAAAAGTCCTTTATTAAAAAAAAAAAAAACATTCCAGCGGTGAAATCCAGTGTCCCGCGGCGATCCCGATGTCCAGCGCTGTCCTTCATTGGTTGTGCCTGAGCGGACCTGATGGGGAACTCCCTCTCAGTATTTTAAATGTATAGACCCGCCCCTTCTAAAGTTCCCCATCAGGTCCGCTCCCTCGGTATGTCGGACCCGCCTACGTCATTGGCTTGAGCGGGGAACTTCCTTCACTGTGTAATTTAAATTTACATAGTAAAGGAAGTTCCCCGCTCAAGCCAATGACGTAGGCGGGTCTGACATGGGGGACTGCTCTCACTTTGGTAATACATGTATAGACCCGCCCCTTCTCATGTTCCGCATCTGGTCCGCTGAGCGGACCTGATGAAGAACTTTAGAAGGGGCGGGTCTATACATTTAAAATACTGAGAGGGAGTTCCCCATCAGGTCCGCTCAGGCACAACCAATGAAGGACAGCGCTGGACATCGGGATCGCCGCGGGACACTGGATTTCACCGCTGGAATGTTTATTAATTTTTTTTAAATAAAGGACTTTTTCAAGGTGTTTGTGTGTTTTTTTTAAACATTTTTTTACGCTTTCTTCGTGAAATGGTAGGGGTACAATGTACCCCTTACCAATTCACATAGGGGGGGCCGGGATCTGGGGGTCCCCTTTGTTAAAGGGGTCTTCCAGATTCCGATAAGCCCCCGCCCGCAGACCCCCACAACCACCGGGCAAGGGTTGTGGGGATGAGGCCCTTGTCCCCATCAACATGGGGACATCCTCCCCATGTTGAGGGCATGTGGCCTGGTACGGTTCAGGAGGGAGGGGGGCCGCTCTCTCGTCCCCCCCTTTTCCCCTGCGGCCGGCCAGGTTGCGTGCTCGGATAAGGGGTCTGGTATGGATTTTTAGGGGGACTCCACGCCATTTTTTTAAAAAATTTGGGGTGGAGTTCCCCTTAAAATCCATGCCAGATCTGAAGGGCCTGGAATGGATATTTGGGGGAACCCCACGTCAATTTTTTTTTTTAATTTGCGGCAGGGTTCCCCTTAATATCCATTCCAGACCTGAAGGGCCTGGTAATTGAATTCTGGGGAACCCCCACGCTTTTAGGACAATAACTTGCATATTAGCCTTTATAATTAACACTTTAGATTTCGAACGTTCGAGTCCATTGTATTTAATAGGGTTCTAAAGTTTACACGAACATTTTGTCTGTTCGCAGGTTCTGGTGCGAACCGAACAGGGGGGTGTTCGGCTCATCCCTGGTTGAGAAGATCTGTTTAGTTGTAAATGGTTTCCACAGTAAGCATTAGATGACCAACTGTACCTTGTGTCTTTTCACATCATAAGATGGCTATTGATTATGTATTTTCATGTAATTTGTTGCCCTGTACACACAGCCTCTAGTAGAGTAAATCATCATGATGAGTCAAGTAGGGGACAAGCCGTATCAGTGCTCCATGCGCCAGAAAAGTTTTACTTGGGGCGCCTTGCTTTGATGTGGGAAACGAATGTATCAGAGCCCTAAACTATATGTGTATGTATATGTGTATGCGTATGTGTAGAAGAGCCTATATGTGAACTGTTGGGCATTAAACACCAGTTTTGGGAAGAGAGATCCGGTAGATGGCCGGTATATGGCCAAAGCTGTGAATACTTTAGCATGACCCCTTCCAGGATCAAAATGAGTTATAACATGCAAGGGGTTTGTCAGCTTCACATCACAAGAAGGCAAGCAGAAGAATCTTTCACAGCACCATTTCCTGCATCTTTGGGGTCAACTGAAGAACTGAAGACGGGGAAACTCTTATCAACCCTGATGAAAAACCCATGCAGGGTATTGTATATAATCACAATCTTTTCCCTTGCCCCTCTGGATGGTATTTTTTTTAGAGTCTCAAAACCTATATAAAATTAATTTGGGTATAGTGTTGCATGACCGACTAATTGTCAGTCAAACTATCACAGCACTGGAAAATTACCTGATATAGTAGGGTTATATATAGGTGGATACTCAAGTGGTTAAGGGGAAAGCTGGGTAGGATTTTTAAGCATGTTCAAGATAAGCAATTTTTTTCATAGTTATGGTAATGGAAATATACTACAAATATAAAGTACCGTATATACTTGAGTATAAGCCGACCTGAATATAAGCCGAGGCACCTATTTTTACCACAAAAAAATGGGAAAACGTATTGACTCGAGTATAAGCCTAGGGTGTCCATCTGCATGCCTCACTGTGCCTCACTTTCCCTTACTGTGTCCATGTCTCACTTTGCCCCACTGTTTCCATGTCCATGCCTCACTGTGCCCATGCCTCACTGTGCCCATGAAGTTTAACATGGGAGTCTATGGAAGGGGTGCCTGGCTTTGAAAAATCGGTGCTCCCTGGCCGTAGGACCCCCAGAGAAAAATCTTTGCACACTTATAGAGGAGAAATGGGGCTACAAGTGTGCCAGGTTTGGGGTCCAGGGGACCTACGACCGGCCAGTACCGGGTCCCCAAAATCACCAGAGAAATTACCGTTTAACATTGGAGTCTATGGAAGGAGTGCCCAGGTTTGATAAATCGCTGCTCCCCGACCGTAGGTCCCCCGGACAACAAACTTTGCACACTCATAGAGGAAGAGTAGGGCTACATGTGTGCCAAGTTTGGTGCCGGTACCAGGTCCCCAAAGTCCAGGAGATCAGGCGCAAAAAGGTGACTCAAGTATAAGCCGAGGGGGGCATTTTCAGCACAAAAAAATGTGCTGAAAAACTCGGCTTATACTCGAGTATATACAGTAGTTTTTATTCCAAATTGGCTGCAAAAGTGAAAATGCAATTTAAGGGTACTTGCACACTGCATTGATGTTTGAAAATCAGTATTACTTGATGAAATTTCTTATATTTATTGTGCACGTATTTATACTTATTTGCGAGTATGCGCATACACGAGTACAATAAATACTAGCTCCCAGAAAGCAATTCTAACCTCTTTAAATTAACATTTTATTGGTGTACACCTATAAAATACTGACTGTCAATGCCCATTATGCGACAGCCCGAGGCTATTAACAAAGGCAACAAATTTTAGAGCAGGATGACTGTTGTTTATGACTTACACAGGTTCAGTGATGATGACGAATTGCCTTTCAAGAGCTTATTAGTTGAAGACAACAGATCACCTTCTCACCTGCTATCAATCAGCGGCAATCCGAGTAAATAAAAAGTATTTTTGAAGGATGTGATCAGTTCATATGTGTGGAATATAATATTTGTAAGCATTAAATTCACGTTTCATCCTATCCTCCTAATTAAGGGCATGCTCAGTGTCTTGTCACCATGCATTTCTACATTGTGTACATTAAACAGTATACTCACTGCACTGGGAGAGTGGTAGTTTTAATAAAAGCAATGCTGAAGATTCTTATATTCCCCACCTGTGTCCACGTTTGAGCCTGGCAATAGGTTGTACATACTGCTTTATTAGATCTAGGAGGAGGGCAGGACATGTGGAAATACATTGTGGCTGATTTACTAAAGGCAGATATACTGTGCACAGCAAGTGCAGTTGCACCAAAGCTTAGTAAATAAAGGAAAGCTTTGCTTTGCAAAGAATACCCAATCACATGCAAGCAGGGCCGGATTCCCGACAAGGCCACCGAGGCCAGGCTTCGGGGCGGCACCGGTTGTAACACACAGCGGGACCCGGGAGACTGCTGTGTCACGGAGCTCACTGTGAAAAGTTCGGGAGCGCTGTGATAAAAGTCCCGCCCTCCTCCTAGACCAGCTCGTGTGATAGAGGCAGTGTTCTGTCTATCATACGAGCTGGTCTAGGAGAGGGGCAGGACTTTTATCACAGCGCGCCGAAACAGTGAGCTCCGTGACACAGCAGGAGCAGGAGATGCCCGATGTGCGTAATGCACACACTGACTAGTGAGGCTACATTGTTTGGCACAGTAAGGCTGCAATGATGGTGAGGGGGGCTGCAATGATGGTGAGGGGGGCTGCAATGATGGTGAGGGGGGCGGGCTGTAATGATGGTGAGGGGGGCTGCAATGATGGTTAGGGGGGCTGCAATGATGGTGAGGGGGGCGGGCTGTAATGATGGTGAGGGGGGCTGCAATGATGGTGAGGGGGGTTGTAATGATGGTGAGGGGGGGCGGGCTGTAATGATGGTGAGTTGGGCTGCAATGATGGTGAGGGGGGCTGGAATGATGGTGAGGGGGGCTGCAATGAGGGCACAGTAAGGCAGCAATGATGGTGAGGGAGGCTGCAATGAGGGCACAGTAAGGCGGCAGTGATGGTGAGGTTGCAATGAGGGCACGGTAAGGCTGCAATGATGGTGAGGCGGCAATCATGAGCACGGTGAGGCGGCAAAGATGGGCATGGGTTGGGAGACTTTCAGGTTTTTTTGGCAGGGGGGGGGGGCGGCATTGAAGAACAGGTCTTGGGTCGGTTACAGGGAGTAAATCCTGCATGCAAGGAGAATAAAAAAACAGAATTTTGCTTGCACATGATTGGATGATGGAAGTCAGCAGAGCTTTTGCTCATTTACTAAGCTCTAGACTAGAGCAACTGCTTTTGCAGAGTCCAACTGTGTTTTGCAACATGCACAGTCTGTTTGCCTTTAGTAAATCAACCCCAATGTGTTTTCCATGCCTGAAGGCTATCAGTCTGGCACCCACACTGTCATTTTAATCCATAATCTTTGTAACTATTGCCATTTATTTTCTCCTATCACCAACAGTTCAAGACCTGATGAAGGGGGATTTGTGAGCCTCCAAAGCACATTGGCTGTACCTACTGACTTGTTATCATGATTGATTGATTTTTACAGGACCATTTATAAACATGTTGCGCTCTCTGACTTTTGTCAGATCATTCCGGGACCCATAGGGCAACCCTGTGTGTTAGAGAGCTGCCTCTCAAGACTAGCAATTGCATCAGGTCACACTTACAGTGCATCCGGAAAGTATTCACAGCGCTTCACTTTTTCCACATTTTGTTATGTTACAGCCTTATTCCAAAATGGATTTATTTAATTATTTTTCTAAAAATTCTACAAACAATACCCCATAATGACAACATGAAAGAAGTTTGTTTGATATCTTTGCAAATGTATTAAAAGTAAAAAATGAAAAAATCACATGTACATAAGTATTTATAGCCTTTGCCATACACTCAAAATTGAGCTCAGGTGCATCCTGTTTCCACTGATCATCCTTGAGATGTTTCTACAACTTGATTGGAGTCCACCCGTGGTAAAATTCAGTTGTTTGGATATGATTTGGAAAGGCACACACCTGTCTATATAAGGTCCCACAGTTACCAGTGCATGTCAGAGCACAAACCAAGCCATTAAGTCCAAGGAATTGTCTGAGAACCTCAGAGACAGGATTGTATCGAGGCACAGATCTAGGGAAGGGTACAGAAATATTTATGCAAAATTGAAGGTCCTAATGAGCACAGTAGAACCACCAGGACTCTTCCTAGAACGGGCCGCCCAGCCAAACTGAGTGATCGGGGGAGAAAGGCCTTAGTCAGGAAGGTGACCAAAAACCCATAATTTCATTGTGGAGAGAGAACCTTCCAGAAGAACAATCTCTGCAGCATTTTTGCTTGCACGTAATTGGGTGATGGGAAGCTCTGCTGATTTCTGTCATTTACTAAGATCTAGAGAAAGTGCACTCGCAGTACACAGTATATTTGCCTTTAAATAAAGTAAATCAACCACAATGTGACACCATCAAGTGTTTGCCAAGCCGTGTTGTTTCTTTTCCTGAAAGTACCATGTTACAGGTTCTGTTAAAACACATTTGTATTCAAATACACAATAATTGGAATTCATAAAGAGTGTATACACTCATTAGAAATCTGTCTCCTGTCCAGGCAACAAATACCACAATAGATTTGTTTAACTATCAGTAAGGTGTTTATGAATCTGTTGTAGATTTGCGACAGGCAAAATTTTGTCTCAATATTAAAACATGCTGCACAATTTACTCCAACATCTTCCTGGCAAACCATTTTGATAATCAAGGCTTCTGGTAGGAACAAAGTATCAAACCATTTTGGTTGCACAGAATATATAAATAAAATACAAAGGCAAACACTTTCCAGTAACAAATTAAGGGGGATTTCATCCCTTGAGTGTGTTGTTTGTACTGCCTGATGTCATACCCTCTGCAATCATCTCCTGCGCCTCTTGCCCATTGTCATTCTCTCCACACTCCTCTCCTACACATACTGCCCATTGTCATACCCTCTGCACTTCTCTCTTGTACACATTGCCCACTGTCATACCCTCTGCACTTCTCTCTTGTACACATTGCCCACTGTCATACCCTCTGCACTTCACTCTTGTACACATTGCCCATTGTCATACCCTCTGCACTTCTCTCTTGTACACATTGCCCACTGTCATACCCTCTGCACTCCTCTCTTGTACACATTGCCCATTGTCATACCCTCTGCACTTCTCTCTTGTACACATTGCCCACTGTCATACCCTCTGCACTCCTCTCTTGTACACATTGCCCACTGTCATACCCTCTGCACTCCTCTCTTGTACACATTGCCCATTGTCATACCCTCTGCACTTCTCTCTTGTACACATTGCCCATTGTCATACCCTCTGCACTCCTCTCTTGTACACATTGCCCACTGTCATACCCTCTGCACTCCTCTCTTGTACACATTGCCCATTGTCATACCCTCTGCACTTCTCTCTTGTACACAATGCCCATTGTCATACCCTCTGCACTTCTCTCTTGTATATATTGCCCATTGTCATACCCTCTGCACTCCTCTCTTGTACATATTGTCCATTGTCATACCCTCTGCACTCCTATCCTGCCCATACTGTCTACTGTCAAACCCTCCACCCTCCTCTCCTGCATTGAGTTGTTTTAGACAGGGTTGTTTGTTGCATAGAAAAATGCTCCTTAATGTATGCACACAAAGAATTAGCACAGAAATGTTGTCAGTATAATGCAATTCCTAATAATCTACTAGTCTCGTGGGTCATCATAAATTCATGGTAAACATTCTAGAAAATTTAGAAATACTAACTGCACATGCAATAGTAATTATCTACCAAAATGTCCATCAAACAGACTGCCTAGGGCTAGCTCTGCCTGTAGGGTAGGTGGGAGACACTTCCTCCATGTTCCCCTCCTCATTGGGCGCCAAGTATGAGTCACATAGGAGGCTTATCCCAGGGTGGGTTCTTCTGGGCTACGGTAGGCACCTAGAACAGGGTACCTTTACTTGAGCAGATGACTGAACTCTAGTTGACTCTCTTGATGGTAATATGCACCACTACTGTTACTGTTGCATTTAGGAGGGACACACAGAGCAGATGCCCTCTCCACCTGTCCAGTGTATCTCCGCTACCTCACTCTCAGTAACAGAATGGGGTCCCACCGTGCACCTAGTGCAGACTTCATGCGTGCACTCGCTTAACTCTTTATCTTCCGTACTTGCGTACAGGTTGAGGACATCTGCTGCACTGATCTGCTCCCGTTACTATGGAAATGGACCACTCACGAAGGAAGTGCTGACAACATCTTCCTTTGCTGCTAGAGGCTGTCCCACCTCTCACAGGTACATTCTTACTGACAGGCTGCTTGTGAAACCTCCATTACCCATGATAACTACTTGTGTCTTTATACCCAAATGTGCATTACTGACCTGAGCTGTAGACTATGTGTGCCGGGTATTTGCATCGCACCACTTTAGTAACTTCAGACCTAGCAAAGACGAAGTTTCAAAAGCTTTATTTGAATCACTTAAATAAGCATGACAGTCAAACAAAGGCAATAAACTTTCCCCTAAACTAATTCCTAACTTAGGCTTGTGGCTGCCCCAGCGTACCTGCACAGGTAAGATTCAATTTTTGGCAAAGTCCAAGGAGGGAATATCCAGGGTTGGTATCTTCAGGGCAGAAACCAGGCTTTCATCAGCAGGAACCCTGGACTCGGCATGGAACAGCAAACTGGTGGGAAAGAGTAGAGCAATGGCATCAACAGTGAAGACAACAACAGCAACGAGAACCCTGGGATCCAGATCCCTGTCCCTTTTATAATCACACAAAACCAGTGTGTTGGACCCAAGAAGTCCACAAAGAAAAACCTGGGAAACATAATTACAGTGTAACTCTAACTCTCCCGGCTGGGGCAGCATTAAACTAAACTGCAATAGGCAACCTGCCTAGATACTTGGTACATGTTGGCCACTAGCTAACTTATCTCAAGAGGTTACAAAAGTAAATTTTGTGTAAAAGAATAAAAACTGAGTTGTCATACCCTTTCCACTCATCTCCTGCACATATTGCTCACTGTCACATCCTCCAAACTCATCCCCTGCACATACTGCCTGCTGTCATACCCTATGCATTCATCCCCTGCACATACTGCCTGCTGTCATACCCTATTCCGGGGGTCACCAAACTTTCTAAACAAAAGGACCAGTTTACTGTACTTCAAAACTTTAGGTGAGCCAGACTGTGGCCAGTGGGAGTAGAAATGTGCCGGTGTCAGTGGGAGTCAACAGCGTCCCCTCTTTGGTATTAGAGGAATAGTGCCTCATTTTGGTGTCAGTGGGAGGAATATTGCCCCATCGTTGGTGTCAATGGGAGGAATAGTGCCTCATCATTGGTATCAGTGGGAAGAATAGTGCCCCACTGTTGCTGAAATTGGAGAGATTATTGCCCCAAGGGACAGATAAAAGTAAACAAAGGGCCACAGTTTGGAGACCACCATCCTGTGCATTCATCCCCCGCACATACTGCCTGCTGTCTTACCCTTAGCATGCCTCTACTGCATATACTGCCAGCTAAGACACCTCTATTCGTTATACCTCCAGTAACAAATTAAGTTGAATTTCATTGCAAGTGTTTTGTTTGTAATGTCTTTGAAGCCACTCAGGTCAGAGGTAATCTTAATCCAATTCCCCATTTATTACATATCATATATTTTTGATCTACTTGCGGACATTGTGTACATCTACTGCTAGTGGTCTATTACTTTACTTTTACCTTTACTGTCATTCTCAAGGTTTAAGCAGATACAGAGCAGTGTTATATATCACAAAGATGAAGTATTGCTCATGATTACAGAGACTTATGCTGTGTACACACGATCGTTTTTACAGATGAAAACAGTCCGATGGACTTTTCTCATCGGACAAACCGATCGTGTATGGGCCCCATCGGTCTTTTTTCCATCGGTGAGAAAAAATAGAACATGTTTTAAATTTATCCGATGAGAAAAAAAACGATAGCAAATTCCGATCGTCTGTGTGGAACTCCATCGGACAAAAAACCCATGCATGCTCAGAATCAAGTTGACGCATGCTCAGAAGCATTGAACTTAATTTTTCTCTGTTTGACAGAGTGTTTTACGCCACGGCGTTTGGGACGGTCGGATTTTTGACTGATGGTGTGTAGGCAAGACTGATGGAAGTCAGCTTCATCGGATTTCCGATGGAAAAATCCATCGGATTAGAATCCATAGGAAATCCGATCGTGTGTACAGGGCTTTAGGGTCACTTTGATGCGGAGACAGAACACATCTTTTCTATTCATACACCGTGTAGAGAATTTGGTGGTGATGTGGTTCTTTAATTACCACATTGCAATAACAAAGCTGAAATTTAGTGACATGTTTTTAAACAGCACCAGAGATGCTACTTACCAGCAATGAAGTGTGTCCTGTGTGCTAGTGGCTTCTGTCTACAATACAAATCCTCTGCTCCTGGATATCCCTGCAGGGGTGATCTTTAGGGGGTTAAACTGTCACAGGTACTCGTCAAAAGTGGCAACTATGCCCATCTTTCCTGATCCTGTGCTCCATTTATAGAACCTTATTTTATAGGTTCCCCTAACGCAAAGTGTTCTGCGATTGAAATTAAAGGTTTGCCTCCTCCAATAATGGAAAGCTTTGCATTTTTGGGGGGGGGGGGGGGTATCTAATGGCAGAGCACGGAGCCATTTACAATATTTTAATCTGCACCTTTTATAAAATATTACCTGTAATCCTGCAAATAACTGGCTTTCTGTCCCTGGGTGGCTACCCCACTCTTCCACCTTATCTCCTCCATCTATGGTTGCCATCCAGCCTGGACATCAATGTCTGTCTTTGCTTATCTCCATTACATTGGGGATAATAGGATAAGTAGATTACACAAATAAGAAAATTTTGATTTATGCTTTCAGGTCAGCTCACAGGAAGTGAAAAAGTGCTGTATTATTTCTGGCAAGATCAATGGGTACTTTCTGTACTTGCTGAAAATGTTTGTTGCCTGAAATAAAAATAAATAAAAAACAAATGCAGACACCACATCTAAGATTGGTATACTGCAATATATCAATTTTTTGTTCTTTATTTATGATTTAAAGTGGGTGTAAACTCTGTTACACCACTTTCACCTACAGGGAAGCCTGAAATAAGGCTTACCTGTAGGTAATGTAAATATCTCCTAAATTTGCAGTTTAGGAGATATTCACTGTATACGCTGCTGCCCGCTGGAGCCGTTTATTCAGGACCTGTGCAGTGGCCGGCGGCTCCCGTGTGCATGCGTGGGAGTGACATAATCGCGGCTCCGGCCAATCACAGCGCCGGTGTTCTGCCGAATAAGTTCCGCCCGGCGGATAAGGACCCCTTCGTACTGCGCAGGCGCGGCGCCGAGTCTCCGAAAATAGCTGAACATGTAGAGCTGAGAGTCAGCTCTACACGGCGCTTGCGCAATGACTATCAGATATGCCACACGCTCCCGATGCTAGTGCTAGTCTGCAAGTACATATAAAGTACACGTCTTAGCGAGGCGTGGTAAAACAAATGAAGGGCTGGTTTTACAATGTCGATTGGCGGATTTTGCACTTTATTTTTAAAATCACCCCCGCCCCTTGCAGAGTAGCACTAGCATCGGGAGCGAGCGGCATATGTGATAGTCATTGCGCATGCGCCGTGTACAGCTGACTCTCAGCTCTACATGTTCGGCTATTTTCGGAGGCTCGGTTGATGTTCGTACTGTGCAAGCGCCACGCCTGCGCAGTACAGGGGGGGTCCTCATCCGCCGGGGGAACATTTTCGGCAAGACACCAGAGCACGTGAACCCGGAAGTAACTCCGGTAAAAGATGTTGGCCGTGGGAGCGCAGTGCAGGCAGCACTGCAGGGCTTTGTTCTAAGGTAAGTATTTCATAATAAACTAGAATGCTAGCTCATTATGCCTTTGTCTTGCAGGGCTTTTTTTTTCTGAGGTTTACAATCTCTTTAAGGCTGGATTCACATCTATGCATTCTTAGTGCTTTTTGCATTTTGCACTACAGAACGTGTTCCATAGGAAACCATGTTAAATGGACTGTAGTGCAAATCTGCAAAATGCAAAAAGCACTAAAACTGCATAGGTGTGAATCCAGCCTAAGTCTGCTACAATATACGGTATTCATAGCCTTCTACTGCCCTCTTGTGACCATGTGTGCTGTGCTTTTGGCCTATGCCAAATATACAAAGTGTATATACTGTATATATATATATATATATATATATATATATACACACACACACACACACTTCTATCTCAAGTCAATCTGTGATACCTTACACTCCACTTAACAGGAAAAAGCATTACATTTATACAGTATTTAAATTTTTTTCATCCACATTGGGCTGTAGTGCACTACTCTATACCACTCCATTACATCGGTAACCTGGAAAGCTTTTACTCACCTGTATGTGACACCAGGGAGCTTTTACCATACACACATACTGCAGCCCCCTGCTGCTTCCCACATTCATAAAGTCTCATAAATCAAAGTTTTAGTACTTAAAAAAAAAAAACCTCCAAGCCAACAATTATATTATTACCCGATTGGGACATATAAATTTGGTGACAAGGCTTGCAAGTACATGCTAGGCAATTCTGAAGAGGGGGAAGTCCAGGTGTCCCATCTCTGGCTGGGGGCACTTCGAGAGGTAAGTGTGCCATAATGTGTATTTATGCTCTGGATATTTTCACATTAGGGCAAAACTTCCTGAGGATATCAAAAGTTCAATTCTGATTAAAAGGCTTATCAGCAAACGTCAAATTGGCAAAATAGATACACACAAAAGCACAACAGGCCACATTTGAGGGAAATCTTTGCAAAACGGAGGAAAGTTGCTGAACTCTAATCTCTAGTCTGGATGGGGTTACACGGGTGTTTTTCTGAAATTTACCTGATCCACAGTCAAAGCCACATTAATGAAATGTATTTACAGTGCCTTGAAAAAGTATTCATACCTCTTGAAATTTTCCACATTTTGTCATCCTACAACCAAAAACGTAAATGTATTTATTGTGATTTTATGTGGCACATAATTGTGAAGTGGAAGGAAAATGATAAATGGTTTTCAATTTTTTTTACAAATAAATATGTGAAAAGTGTGGGGTACATTTGTATTCAGCCCCCCTGAGTCAATACTTTGTAGAACCACCTTTCGCTGCAATTACAGCTGCAAGTCTTTTTGGGGATGTCTCTACCAGATTTGCAAATCTAGAGAGTGAACTTTTTGCTGATTCTTCTTTGCAAAATAGCTCAAGCTCTGTCAGATTGGATAGTGGACATCGGTGAACAACAATTTTCAAGTCTTGCCACAGATTCTCAATAGGATTTAAGTCTGGACTTTGACTGGGCCATTCTAACACATGAGTATGCTTTGATCTAAAACATTCCATTGTATGTTTAGTGTTGTTATCCTGCTGGAAGATGAACCTCCACCCGACTCTCAAGTCTTTTGCAGACTCTATCAGGTTTTCTTCTAAGATTGCCCTGTATTTACCTCCATCCATCTTCTCATCAACTCTGACCAGCTTTCCTGTCCCTGCTGAAGAAAAGCTTCACCACAACATGATGCTGCCACCACCATGTTTTACAATGGGGATGGTGTATTCAGGGTGATGTGCAGTGTTAGTTTTTCGCCACTCATAGCGTTTTGGTTTTAGGCCAAAAAGTTTAATTTCGGTCTCATCTGACAAGAGCACCTTCTTCCACATGTTTGCTTTGTCCCCCACATGGCTTCTCACAAACTGCAAACAGGTCTTCTTATGGCTTTCTTTCAACAATGGCTTTCTTCTTGCACCTCTACCATAAAGGCCAGATTTGTGGAGTGCACAACTAATAGTTGTCCTGTGGACAGATTCTCCCACCTGAGCTGTGGATTTCTGCAGCTTCTCCAGAGTTACCATGGGCCTCCTGGCTGCTTCTCTGATTAATGCTCTCCTTGCCTGTCAGTTTAAGTGGAAGGCCATGTTTTGGTAGGTTTGCAGTTGTGCCATACTCCTTCCATTTTCAGGTGATAGATTGAAAAGTTGCCCCGTGAGATGGTCAAAGCTTGGGATATTTTTTTATGACCTAACCCTGCTTTAAATTTCTCCACAACTTTATCCCTGACCTGTCTGGTGTGTTCCTTGGCCTTCATAATGCTGTTTGTTCACTAAGGTTCTCTAACAAACCTCCGAGGGCTTCACAGAACAGCTGTATCTATACTGAGATTAAATTACACACATGTGGACTCTACTTACTAATTAGGTGACTTCTGAAGGCAATTGGTTTCAAAAGATTTTAGTTAGGGGTATCAGAGTAAACGGGGCTGAATACAAATGCATGCCACACTTTTCACATTTGTATTTGTAAAAAAAAATTGAAAACCATTTATAATTTTCCTTCCACTGCACAATTATGTGCCACTTTGTGTTGGTCTATCACATAGAATCCCAATAAAATACATTTACATTTTTGGTTGTAACATGACAAAATGCGGAAAATTTCAAGGGTTTTGAATACTTTTTCAAGGCACTGTAGTTTGAAACAGTGGTGAATATTCCTAGGAAGTGTACATATTCGCCAGCACACCAAGGATCTTCAATCACCGTCCAAAAATATTTATTGCAGAGAGATCACATCACAAAGACAAGTGCAACGAGTCACACAGGACCCCTTCGTCAGGTATGTGATAAAGTGTAACAGTGGCAAAACACAATACACAGTATCTCACAAAAGTGAGTACACCCCTCAAATCTTTGTAAATATTTTATTCTATCTTTTCATGTGACAACACTGAAGAAATGACACTTCGCTATAATGTAAAGTAGTGAGTGTGCTGTCCCCTCAAAATAACTCAACACACAGCCATTAATGTCTAAACCACTGGCATCAAAAGTGAGTAATCTCCTAAGGAAAAATGTCCAAATTGGGCCCAATTAGCAATTTTGCCTCCCGTCCCATGTGACTTGTTAGTGTTACAAAGTTTCAGGTGTGAATGGGGAGCAGGTGTGTTAAATTTGGTGTTATCGCTGTCACTCTCTCATACTGGTCACTGGAAGTTCAACATGGCACCTCATGTAAAAGAACTTTCTGAGGATCTTAAAAAAAGAATTGTTGCTCTACATAAAGATGGCATAGGCTATAAGAAGATTGCTAAGACCCTGAAACTGAGCTGCAGCATGGTGGCCGAGACCATACAGCGGTTTAACAGGACAGGTTCCACTCAGAACAGGCCTCACCATGGTGGGCCAAAGAAGTTGAGTGCACGTGCTCAGCGTCATATCCAGAGGTTGTCTTTGTGAAATTGACGAATGAGTGCTGCCAGCATTGCTGCAGAGGTTGAAGGGGTGGTGGGGTCAGCCTGTTAGTGCTCAGACCATATGCCGTATACTGCATCAAATTGGGCTGTCGTCCCAAAAGGCAGCCTCTTCTAAACATGATGCACAAGAAAGCCCGCAAACAGTTTGCTGAAGACAAGCAGATTAAGGACATGGATTACTGGAACCATGTCCTGTGGTCTGATGAGACCAAGCTAAACTTATTTGGTTCAGATGGGGTCAAGCGTGTGTGGCGGCAACCAGCTGAGGAGTACAAAGACAAGTGTGTCTTGCATACAGTCAAGCATGGTGTTGGGAGTGTCATGGTCTGGGGCTGCATGAGTGCTGCTGGCACTGGGGAGCTACAGTTCATTGAGGGAACCATGAATGCCAACATGTACTGTGACATGATGGTGGGACTTTATATGAGGCACACAACAAAATATCGGGGATGGAGGTATATATACTTATTGCCTCATCTAAAGTCCCCATCCTAGTTTTAGGTATAGTTCTTTGTTCTCATGTACTGTGACATACTGAAGCAGAGCATGATCCCCTCCCTTCAGAGACTGGGCCCCAGGGCAGTATTCCAACATGATAAAGACCCCAAACACACCTCCAAGTCAACAACTGCCTTGCTAAAGAAGCTGAGGGTAAAGGTGATGGACTGGCCAAGCATGTCTCCAGACCTAAACCCTATTGAGCATCTGTGGGGCATCCTCAAACAGAAGATGGAGAAGCGCAAGGTCTCCAACATCCACCAGCTCCGTGATGTTGTCATGAAAGAGTTGAAGAGGACTCCAGGGGCAACCTGTGAAGCTCTGGTGAACTCTATGCCCATGAGGGTTAAGGCAGTACTGAAAAGTAATTGTGGCCACACAAAATATTGACATTTTGGACACAATTTAGTCATTTTCACTTAGGGGTGTACTCACTTTTGTTGTCAGCAGTTTAGACATTTATGGCTGTGTGTTGAGTTATTTTGGGGGGACAGCAAATTGACACTGTTATACAAGCTGAACACACACTACTTTACATTGTAGCAAAGTGTCATTTCTTCAATGTTGTCACATGAAAAGATATAATAATATATTTTCAAAAATGTGAGTGTGACGGGAGGGCCCCGTGGAGCCCAGAATCCCTTGGAAAGGATGGGAGGCCCTTGTTTCAGCTCCCCATGCACCTCTTATGTCTAAGTCACCCTGTGCCATCCTGCCACAGGGTGACTGAGAAAATATGTCTTGGATTACTTAAAATGGGACAGTCATATTTATCCACAATATCTCCCAGGATATATGTAAAGACTATTCTTGGTTTGTTTGATTCTGAACAACATGTTAGTTGAAAGAGCTGATCACATTGGCCTCTGTACAATGTAGGATATGGGCCGACTCCTAATAGAGCTCTTGCTATTGTGTGAAGGTGTCCTGTGTGTATACTTATGATAATGTATCATCTACTGTGTGAAGCTCAGTGACAAAAAGTCTGACCTGTAGTGAAAGCCTGACAGACACGGAGTCACATCGGCTGCCCTAAGGAATTTGTTAATTAGCTCATGTTAATTTATGTTTATGGTTCCAAGTGTATTGTTAGAGTAATATCAGCAGGAGGTAGGAACCTCCTCTTCTACTGTATATAAGACTTGTATTCTGGTTCTAATAAAGAGTCCATGTTCAGCAATCAAGCAAGTATCCTCTTGTTTTGTGCTGGTGAGCGGTGTGAAATATCAGATATCTATATCCAGACTGGAAGGATGTGGTATATGACGAAAGCACTCAAGCGGAGTGTGGGACGTTCGTTACAGTGAGGGGTGTACTCACTTTTGTGAGATCCTGTATATACACAGTGGATATAAAAAATACTACACGCCCTGTTAAAATGTCAGGTTTCTGTAATGTAAAAAAATGAGACAAAGATAAATCGTTTCAGAACTTTTTCCACCTTTAATGTGACCTATAAACTGTACAACTCAGTGGAACAACACATTGAAACCTTTTAGGTGGAGGGAAGTAAAAATAAAATACATTTTTTGCTAAACAAACTAAAAAAAATACCAAAATTAAAAAAAAAAAAAAAACCTTTTCATATTTTGTTATAAAAATTTGCAAACAGGTAATTTTTCTCCTTCATTGATGTGCGCTGATGAGCACTAATAGGCTGCACTGATAAGGCAGCACTAATGGGCACTAATAGGCAGCACTGTTGTGCACTGGTAGGTGGCACTGGTGGGCACAGATCAGGAGACTATGGCTCTCTGTGTGAGGGACCAATGTCCCTCTGACAGTAGCCGAGGATAAAAACTAGCCGATTACCGGCTCTGTTTACATCACATGATCAGATGTAATTGGCATACAGCTGATCACATGGTAAGGGGTTGGGATCGGCCCCTTACTGAGATCTATGATCAGCCGAGTCTCTATGACTCGCTGATCACAAAGTGTGCTGCGCAGGCCACTAGAGCACGGAAGGACGTACATGTACGTCCTCCCGGCAATTAAGGCCCATGCTGTAGTCATCTTTCAGCTATAGTGCTGGCGGGAAGGGGTTAATCTTTTTTCTGGTGAAGCCATTCCTTTGTTGATTTGGATGACGTTCCTCTTCATGTTCAGCTTTCTAGCAGAAGCCTGAAGGTTTTGTGCCAATAATGACTGGTATTTGGAACTGTTCATAATTCCATCTACCTTGATTCCAGCTGAAGAAAAACACCCCCAAAGCATGATGCTGCCAATACCATGCTTCACTGTGGCTATGGTGTTTTTTTGGTGATGTGCAGTGTTGTTTTTGCATCAAACATCTCTTTTGGAATTATGGCCAAAGAGTTCAACCTTAGTTTCATCAGACCATAACACAATTTCCCACATGCTTTTGGGAGACTTCAGTTGTGTTTTTGCAAAATTTAGCCGGGCTTGGATGTTTTTCTTTGTAAGAAAAGGATTCCATCTTGGCACTCTACTCCATAGCCCAGACATATGAAGAATACGGGAGATTGTTGTCACATGTACCACACAGTCAGTAATTGCCATATATTCCTGCAGCTCCTTTAATGTTGCTGTAGGCCTTTTTTGCAGCCTCCCTGACCAGTTTTCTTCTCGTCTTTTCATCAATTTTGGAGGGATATCCAGTTCTCGGTAATGTCACAGTTGTGCCATATTTTATCCACTTGATGATAACTGTCTTCACTGTGCTCCATGGTATGTGTAATGCCTTGGAAGTTCTTTTGTACCCTTCTCCTGACTGATAACTTTTAACAATGAGATCCCTCTGATGCTCTGATCCCTCTCTGCAGACTATGGCTTTTACTGTAGGATCCAACTAAGATGTCAGAAAAGACCTACTAGAACAGCTGAACTTTATTTGGGGTTAACCAGAGGCATTTTAAATTATGGCAGGTGTGTACTAACTCCTATTTAACATGAGTTTGAATGTGATTGCTTAATTCTGAACACATCTACATCCCCAGTTATAAGAGGGTGTGCATTATTTTAGTTCCCCTCCCCTCTCCTAAAAGAGTTGTACAGTTTATAGGTCACATTAAAAGGTGGAAAATGTTCTGAAATTATTTATCTTGGTCTCATTTTTTTTTTGCATCACAGAAACCTAACATTTTAACAGGGGTATGTAGACTTTTTAAATACGTTAAATATACAGTATCTCACAAAAGTGAGTACACCCCTCATATTTTTGTAAACTTTTTATTATATCTTTCATGTGACAACACTGAAGAAATGACACTTTGCTACAATGTAAAGTAGTGAATGTACAGCTTGTATAACAGTCTAAATTTGCTTTCCCTTCAAAATAACTCAACACACAACCATTAATGTCTAAATTGTTGGCAACAAAAGTGAGTACACCTCGACGTTAAAATGTCCAAATTGGGCCCAAAGTGTCAATATTTTGTGTTGCCACCATTATTTTTCAGCACTGCCTTACCCCTCTTGAGCATGGAGTTCACCAGAGCTTCACAGGTTTCCCCTGGAGTCCTCTTCCACTCCTCTATGATGACATCATGGAGCTGGTGGATGTTAGAGACCTTGCGCTCATCCACCTTCTGTTTGAGGATACCCCACAGATGCTCAATAGGGTTTTGGTCTGGAGACATGCTTGGCCAGTCCACCACCTTTACCCTCAGCTTCTTTATCAAGGCAGTGGTTGTCTTGGAGGTGTGTTTGGGGTCGTTACCATGTTGGAATACTGCCCTGTGGCCCAGTCTCCGAAGGGAGGGGATCATGCTCTGCTTCAGTATGTCACAGTACATGTTGGCATTCATGGTTCCCTCAATGAACTGTAGCTCTCCAGTGCCGGCAGCACTCATGCAGCCCCAGACCATGACACTCCCACCACCATGCTTAACTGTAGGCAAGACACACTTGTCTTTGTACTCCTCACATGGTTGCCACCACACATGCTTGACACCATCTGAACCAAATACCGTATATACTCGAGTATAAGCCGACCCGAATATAAGGCACCTAATTTTACCACAAAAACTGGGAAAACTTATTGACTCGAGTATAAGCCTAGGGTGTGCCTCACTTTGCCTCACTGTGTCCATGACTAGACTGACGTTTAACATGGGAGTCTATGGAAGGGGTGCCCGGGTTTTAAAAATCGGTGCTCCCTGGCCGTAGGTCCCCTGGACAAGATACTTTGCATACTTGTAGAGAAAGAGTGGGTCTACATGTGTGCCTAGTTTTGGGTCCAGGAGACTTACAGCCGGCCGGTACTGAGTTCCCAAATTCACCAGAGAAATGACCGTTTAACATGGGAGTCTATGGAAGGGGTGCCCAGTTTTGAAAAATCGGTGCTCCCCAGTCGTAGGTCCTCCGGACAAGAAACTTTGCACACTTGTAGAGGAAGAGTGGGGCTACATGTGTGGCAAGTTTGGGGTCATGGGGACTGGCCGGTACCGGGTCCCCAAAGTCCGGGAGATCAGGCGCAAAAAGGTGACTCGAGTATAAGCCGAGGGGGCATTTTCAGCACAAAAAATTGTGCTTAAAAACTCGGCTTATACTCGAGTATATACGGTAAGTTTATCTTGGTCTCATCAAACCACAGGACATGGTTCCAGTAATCCAGAAGGATCCGGGGGTTTTGGTAGATCATAAGCTCAATAATAGCATGCAATGCCAAGCTGCAGATTCCAAAGCGAGCAAAGTCCTTTCTTGTATTAACCACTTGAGACCCGCGCTATAGACAAAAGACGTCTGCAGCGCGGCTCTCAAGTGCTGAGTGGACGTCCTGCTGTTTCTCTCCCCCTGCGCGCCGCCGAGGGCGCGCGGCTTGGGAACAGCTGTGCCCGCCGTGGTCACGTGATGCCGATGCGCGTGCCTGGCGGCCGCAATGTCCGCCAGGCACCCGCGATCGGCTGTGACAGAGGCAGGACATGAATCTCTGTGTGTAAACACAGAGATCCATGTCCTGTCAGGGAGAGAGGAGACCGATGCTGTGTCCCTTGTACATAGGGACACAGATCGGTCACCTCCCCCTGTCAGTCCCCTCCCCCCACAGTAAGAATCACAAATAGGGAACATAGTTAACCCCTTCCTCGCCCCCTAGTGTTAACCCCTTCCCTGCCAGTCACATTTATACAGTAATCAGTGCATTTTTATAGCACTGTTCGCTGTATAAATGTGAATGGTCCCAAAATAGTGTCAAAAGTGTCCGATATGTCCGCCGCAATATTGCAGGCCTGACAAAAATCGCAGATCGCCGCCATTACTAGTAAAAAAAAAAAAAATGTCAGAATTCTATCCCCTATTTTGTAGGCGCTATAACTTTTTCGCAAACCAATCACTATACGCTTATTGCAATTTTTTTTACCAAAAAAATATAGAAGAATACGTATCGGCCTAAACTGAGAAAAAAAATAGTTTTTTAAAAAAAATTGGGATATTATTATAACAAAAAGGTGTTTTTTTTCAAAATTTTCAGTTTTTTTTGTTTATAGCGCAAAAAATAAAAACCGCAGAGGTGATCAAATACCACCAAAAGAAAGCTCTATTTGTGGGGAAAAATGATAAAAATATCATTTGGGTACAGCGTTGCATGACCGCGCAATTGTCATTCAAAGTGCGTCAGCACTGAAAGCTAAAAATTGGTCCGGGCACGAAGGGGGTTTAGTGCCCAGTTGTCAAGTGGTTAAGAGAGGTATGGACTCCAGAGAGAGAGATTAAAGGTGATGGGAGGGGCATGAAATCTACAGAGAAGAAGCTTGTATTCACTATCATGGAGTCATTGTTGCGTCGAGTTCTTGAAAGGGCCGGTACCGAAGAGGGTGAGCGCTGGCTTCAATTGTGCTTGTCGTTACCTCCTCCTCCGTCTGTGTGCGGCTTCCCGGTGGTTCCGTCCACTTCAAATGCTCCGGTTGTTCATGATGCTGGTCTCCGCCATGATGTTGTTCCCCTTTCGTCGCCTGCCCCGGATCTTCCTCTGACGGCTGCTTCCGCTTCCTCCATCTGGTGCCCTCCTATTGACCCCGTGGATCGTCTTGCGTCATTCGGTAATCTCCGTAATGACGGCGGATATTCTCCGATTTCTGAGGACGCATGCGCAGTTCGCCCGGAGGTCCCTTCAAAGCGAAAACGTAAGAAGCCCGGCAAATTTGAATCTCCTCCACAGCGCAGAGATACGGAAAACAGAAGGTTGAAGAAGAAGACATTGGGTAATGGACGGGCAGCATCGGACATTCAGAATGCTGACGTATTTCAAGGATCGGCTATGGATAGCGGTAAGGTTAACCCTTCACTTGCTGGTGACAGTTTAAAAAATGTACCGGCTGGTGATGTGGTTGCTATGGCACCCGGGTTTACGCGTGCTGAAGCTGCAGCGGTTGCTGCTATGGTTACTGACGCTGCTCCTCGGTCGGCTAATGTCACTCCTGTTGTTCTGCCTGCAATCCAAGTTGCTGATTGTGAGGATGGATTGAATAATGCTGCTGCTGCTGTATTTGACTTGATTCCTGAAAACAGTAATGCATTTTCTTCCGCTTCTAACTCGGCTTTGCAGCAAGGAGGTGAGCATGTGGATGCCTCTGTATTGAAAAGTTTTGTTATGTCTATGACGAATTTGTTGTCACAATTGTTACCTGTTAAGCGAAATGTTGTACCTACTTTGAACCCTCTTGCTTCTGTATGGAGAGATAATTTGTCTGTTGATAATTTTACGCCGATTGTTCAAGAGGTTGATACCCACTCTCCTGTCCTGCAAACTACGCCAAAAATGGCTTTGTCTAATGCTAATGTGCCTGAAGCTTATATGAAAGAAGTTCTTTCTTGCGAACTTTCTCCTTTAGGTTTCCATTTAAGTAATACCGTAAAAGAAAGAATATGGAAAGGAGAATATATTGATTTGCTTTCGTTATTGCCTTCTACTAAAGATCATAGGTTGAAGAAGGAGGACGAAAAATTTGATGACGAAAAACGTAAATTTGTTTCTCGAAGCTTTAATAATTGGTTACAAGCATTCAGTATTTTTGCAGGTGTTATGGGTGAAAAACGCCCTGACTTATGTAGTGGCCTTTTTCAACATGTTGAGATAATATTGGAGGCTTATAAGAATTTTCCAGGTCTATCATGGTTCTACTATGATGAGTCATTTCGACAAAAGCTTGCGGTACATAGAAATTTAAAATGGGGTATGAAGGATGTAGGCCTCTGGTTAAATCTGCTATTGCCTCAGAAACAGGTTGTTAAAACTGTTGCTCCTGCTGTTGGTCCTTATCGTAAAGGGCTTTGTTTTAATTTTAATGAAGGTCATTGTAAATGGCTTTCTAGCTGTAGGTATAAGCATGAATGTGCTCATTGTGCTGGTACTCATCCTGCAGCTCAGTGTTTTAAAAAATCGGGTCATCTCACCCCTGCTGTTTCCAAGGATAATACATTTCTTAAAAGCAATTACGCCAGTGATACTGGAAAACATGTTGCCCTGGCTCCTTCTGTATCCGGACAGCATGAATGCAGACATGTTAATTAGTGGATTTTGTTATGGTTTTCTACTGCCATCTTTTTCGGGTTCTGGTTGCGAAGTGTTTGATAATTTGGCATCCGTTGTTTTTCATAAGGATGTTGTGCGACAAAAAATTTTGAAAGAAAAAGAGGATGGTAGAATTGCTGGCCCTTTTGATCACCCTCCATTCTCTAATTTTCGGATATCCCCTCTTGGCGTTATCCCCAAAAAGGAGGCTGGTTCTTTTAGGCTTATACATCATTTGTCCTTCCCTGACGGTTTTTCTTTGAATGATGACATCGATTCGCAATTGTGTTCGGTGTCTTATTCTTCTTTTGATGATGCGTTATCAAAAATTCGTTCTGCAGGTAATTCGGCTTTGTTAGCAAAAGCTGACGTGAAATCTGCGTTTAGATTATTGCCTATTCACCCTTCGGCGTTTAATTCCTTAGGTTTTGTTTTCGACTGTAAATATTATTTTGATAAATGTTTGCCTATGGGCTGTTCTTTGTCGTGTCGTTATTTTGAAATTTTTTCTTCTTTTCTTGAATGGGTTGTTTGTCGCCGTTCAGGTTTTGAACTTTGCGTTCATTATTTGGATGATTTTTTATTTATGGGTAGAGCGAATACTTTGGATTGCTTATACATTTTTACTGAGTTTAAATTGATGTGTAGTTTGTTTGGTGTCCCTTTGGCCCCTGAAAAATCGGTTTCTCCTACCACTTGTTTAGAATTTTTGGGTATTCAGATTGATACGGTATCCATGGTTTTTAGGCTTCCTATGAATAAAATTGTTAAGATACGGTTGTTATTAGATTTCATTTTGTCGAGACGAAAGGTACAATTGCGTACAATTCAGTCTTTGTTGGGTTTGTTGGCCTTTGCTTCAAGAGTTGTGCCCATGGGCAGAATTTTTTCAAAACGTCTTTATAGAGCGATTTCTGGTATAAAATCACCTAGACATTTTGTTCGTATCACCACGGATATACGCGACGATTTATTGGTCTGGCGTAAGTTCTTGAGTTCGTTTAACGGTTGTTCACTTTGGCAAGATCCTTTTTGTGTGGCTTCTGCTCTAGAGTTGTTTACTGATGCTGCTGGTTCATTAGGTTACGGCGCTTTTTGGCAGGGACATTGGTCGGCCGATCTTTGGCATTCTTCATGGATTGAGAGAGGTCTTGTTTCTAATATTGTTCTGTTGGAGTTGTTTCCTGTTGTTGTTGCTTTTGAATTGTGGGGCGATCATTTTCGAAATAGGAGGATACTTCTTCATTCGGATAATAAGGGTGTTGTTTTTGCAATTAATTGTTTAGTTTCTAAATCACTTCCCGTTATTTCTGTTCTTGGTTTTTTAGTTTTTCAATGTCTGGAATTAAATATCTGGTTAAAAGCGAAATATGTCCCTGGTAGTTTTAATGATATTGCTGACTCATTATCTCGTCAACAGTCACGAAGGTTTCGGGAGCTGGTTCCGGATGCGGACGAAATTGGGCTGTCCTGTCCTCCTCATCTTTGGTTAATAGTATGAGTCCGGTGATGACTGCTTTAAAGAATTCTTTAGCACCGTCCACGCGAGCATGTTATGAAGCTGCGTGGGACTTATGGCATTCCTGTCTAGGCTGTTTTGAAGTTTCGGACGCTGTGAGTTCTGAGGATTTAATTTTATTTTTCTTAAATACTTTGATGAAAAAGGGTTTTTCTTATTCTCATATTATTAAATTATTGGCGGGAGTTTCATTTTTTAAGAAATTGAATGGTGAGGCTCCGTGTCTTAGTTTTTTCACTGTCAAACAGGCATTAAAAGGTTATCGCAAACAACATGTTTTACCTGATAAGAGATTACCGATTACTATTGATTTATTACAAAAAATTTGTGCAGCTACTGATGTTGTTTGTTTCTCGACTTTTGAGGCTTTGTTGTTCAAGCTTACTTTTTGTCTGTGCTTTTATGGTGCTTTTAGAATATCGGAATTGCTTCCTCCTAAACGATTAACTTGTTTGGGTCTTCCTTGGGCAGCGGTGTCTGTTCATTCTGACGTTATTCGTCTGTTTTTACGCAAGAATAAAACTGATCAGTTTGGTCGTGGTAGGTGGATCACCGTTCACAAACATACTGATACGTCTATGTGTGTGGTTGTACTTGTTCACCGTTACCTGCTTGTTCGTCCGTCTAGTGATAAGCAATTCCTCATTCATTCTGATAATACGCCATTGACCGTTATCAATTTAATTCTGTGTTGAAGAAATGTTTATTTCATTTGGGTTTGGGGCATCTACCAATCTCTTCTCATTCATTTCGTATTGGGGCAGCAACAACTGCTAATAATATAGGTTTGGATGTTGCTGCTATTAAAAAAATTGGTAGATGGTCTTCTAAATGCTATAGTACATATGTTCGCCCTAATTGTTCTATTTAATTTCAGGTTCTGCACTTATTACTTGGATCGTTGGTCACTCATTCGTTTACTGGGCACATAGAAGAGCAGAGAGGAGATGTTATGGTAGTAATCTGGGCCAGGATTCTGCTAATGTTAAATTGTTCTGGTATGGGCATAGGGGATTGACTTGGGCCAGTTTGAGTAGAGTTTTGACATTGTTGTGTTCAAAATGGCCTCTGCCTCAAATTATCATTTTCCATTTGGCTGGGAACGACCTTGGTCGCCGAAGGACTTTAGATGTTATTTCTAGTATAAAGAATGATTTAGTGCATATTCATGCCGTATTGCCTGAATGTGTGTTGGTGTTTTCGGAGATTGTCCCTCGTCTACTTTGGTGTTCCCCCGAATGGAAACATTTTGACAGAATGAGAAAAAATGTTAATAGAGCAATTGCAAAATTCATGCCTTTGTTAAACGGTTTATCTTATAGACATGTTGATCTGGAGGGTGGTATGCCTGGCTTTTACCGCCCTGACAGTATCCATTTGTCTGATGTTGCTCTAGATATTTTTAATTTAGGTTTGCAAAATAGTGTGGAATGGGCCGTGGGCCGGTGGGGGTGCCGTGCTTATTGTCCATAAGCTCGGCGTATGGGACTTAATGTTGTGTAGTGTAGCTTGAGCTTTAAATAGCTAAGCGTTATATATACATGGTATTAAATTTTGTTGAATTATATATCTAATGTGAAATAAGTATTGATATATTTATAATTGATAAAATATTTATCTATACCAATAATAAAGGCCGCGGCCATTACATCCACATGCAATAGTATTTGGGTTTTTTATTTAAAATTATTTATATTTAAAGTAAATAAGTTATGACTAGCTTTCCATAAAGGTGATGGGAGGGGCATGAAATGTCCCCGCCCATCACACATGGAAAGCTGTCAGACAAAAATTTTAAGTTAAGGCAGTTTTTTAACCGTTTTATGCACTTACCTGTAATTGGTTGAAATGGTAACGGTCTTCTTGGCACGAGTATTTTCCTATAAAAAGAAAAAAATGCGTCACATTAATACACTCCGGCGGTGATCTACAGAGAAGAAGCTTGTCCCTCCCACCCTCCCTTGTCGCGGCTTTATTATGTGGTTGTTGTCCTTTTCTGTTTGAAAAGGGACTTAATGTTGTGTAGTGTAGCTTGAGCTTTAAATAGCTAAGCGTTATATATACATGGTATTAAATTTTGTTGAATTATATATCTAATGTGATATAAGTATTGATATATTTATAATTGATAAAATATTTATCTATACCAATAATAAAGGCCGCGGCCATTACATCCACATGCAATAGTATTTGGGTTTTTTATTTAAAATTATTTATATTTAAAGTAAATAAGTTATGACTAGCTTTCCAATAATTTTGCCCCTGTTCAAATAATTAGCACCTCATCTGGAATATGCAGTTCAGTTTTGGGCACCAGTTCTCAAAAAGGATATTGGGGAACTGGAGAAAGTGCAGAGAAGAGCAACCAAACTGATAAGATGCATGGAGGAGCTCAGCTATGAGGAAAGATTAGAGGAACTAAATTTATTCACTCTTGAGAAGAGGAGATTAACATCCTAACGACCAGGTCACGCATATATACGTCGACACAATGCCTCCTGTGGGCAGATCAACGTATATATACGTCCCCTTTAAGATGCGGCATTGTGGGCGCGCGCCCGCCGCAAGCTCCATGAGTCCGACCGCGGGTCCCGTGGACTCGATGTCCGTGGGGATACCCGCGATCGTTTCACGTAGAGGAAGAACAAGGAAAAGCTGATGTAAACAAGCATTTCCCCATTCTTCCTAGTGACCGGACACTGATCACAGCTCCCTGTAATCGGGAGCGGTTATCAGTGTCGTGTCACACACAGCCCTCCCCCCTACAGTTAGAAGCACTCCCTAGGACACACTTAACCCCTTCAGCGCCCCCTACTGGTTAACCCCTTCACTGCCAGTGTCATTTTTACAGTAATCAGTGCATTTTTATAGTACTGATCGCTGTATCAATGACAATGGTCCCAAATGGCGTCAAAAGTGTCCGATGTGCCCGCTATAATGTCACAGTTGCGATAAAAATTGCTGATCGCCGCCATTGCTATTAAAAAAAATATATTAATAAAAATGCCATAAAACTATCCCCTATTTTGTAGACGCTATAACTTTTGCGCAAACCAATCAATAAACGTTTATTGCAATTTATTTTTACCAAAAATATGTAGAATACGTATCGGCCTAAACTGAGGAAAAAAAATGTTTTATTATACATTTTTTGGGGATATTTATTATATCAAAAAGTAAAAAATATTGCTTTTTTTTTCAAAATTGTTGCTCTATTTTTGTTTATAGCGCAAAAAAAAAAAAAAAAAACGCAGAGTTGATCATATACCACCAAAAGAAAGCTCTATTTTGTGGGGAAAAAAAGGACGTCAATTTTGTTTGAGAGCCACATCGCACGACCGCGCAATTGTCAGTTAAAGCGACGCAGTGCCGAATTGCAAATGTGCTCTGGTCTTTGGCCAGCCAAATGGTCCGGGGCTTAAGTGGGGGATATGATCAACATGTACAAATATATAAAGAGGTCCATATAGTGAACTTGGTGATGAGTTATTCACTTTACGGTCAACACAAAGGACAAGGGGGCACTCTTTACGTCTAGAGGAAAAGAGATTTCATCTCCAAATACGGAAAGGTTTCTTCACAGTAATGCCCTGTACACACAAGTGGAATTTCTGAGGGAAAAAGTCTGATCGGAGCTTTTCGTCAGATGTTCCGACGGACTTAGATAGAGAGCAGGGTGAAAAAACACGCATGCTCGGAAACAATTTGACGCATGCTCGGAAGCATTGAACTTAATTTTCTCGGCTCGTCGTAGTGTTGTACGTCACCGCGTTCTTAACGGTCGAAAGTTCCGAGAACGTTTGTGTGATCGTGTGTATGCAAGCCAAGCTTGAGCTGAATTCTGTCGGAAAAAATATCCAACTTTTTTTCCAACGGAAATTACGCTTGTGTGTACGCAGCATTAGAGCTGTGAAAATGTGGAATAGACTCCCTGCAGAGGTGGTTCTGGCCAGCTCAGTAGATTGCTTTAAAAAAGGCCTGGATACTTTCCTAAATGTACATAATATAACTGGGTACTGACATTTATAGGTAAAGTTGATCCGGGGAAAAACCGATTGCCTCTCGGGGGATCAGGAAGGAATTTTTTCCCCTGCTGTAGCAAATTGGATCATGCTCTGCTGGGGTTTTTCGCCTTCCTCTGGATCAACTGTGGGTATAGAATTGTATGATATTTTTTTTTTTTTTTAATGGTTGAACTGGATGGACTTGTGTCTTTTTTCAACCTGACTAACTATGTAACTATGTAACTATCCATGTCCTTAGTCTGCTTGTCTTCAGCAAACTGTTTGCAGGCTTTCTTGTGCATCATCTTTAGAAGAGGCTTCCTTCTGAGACGACAGCCATACAGACCAATTTGATGCAGTGTGCGGCGTATGGTCTGAGCACTGACAAGCTGACCCCACCCCTTCAACCTCTGCAGCAATGCTGGCAGCCCCCATGCATCTATTTCCCAAAGACAACCTCTGGATATGACACTGAGAACGTGCACTCAACTTCTTTGGCCGACCATGGCGAGGCCTGTTCTGAGTGGAACCTGTCCTGTTAAACCGATGTATGGTCTTTGCCACTATGGGAGATATTTACTTAAAGCCAAATAAGAGCAGTTGTAGAAGCTTAACAACACACAGCATTGTAAATGGTTAGTAGGCTTGTGCACAACGGAAAAATTTGTTCCGTTTCGGTTCGTTTCTTTCCGGTCCTGTTGATTCGTAATCATTCGTAATTTTGCTAGACGGGATTTTTCGTGTTCGGACTCATTCGTATTTTTGCAAGCGACATTTTTCGTTGAATTTTTTGTTGCTTTATAATTCGTACTTTCGGTAGAGTACGTTGTTTTTCGTTGATTCTGGACACAACTCCTACTTTCGTAACTTTTTTTGGGTTCGTTGATTCGTAATTTTCTGTGTCTCTCTCACGACGACGCTGACTATTATGCCTAATGTGCTTCGAATGGATTTGTACTTTTCTAAATACATAGCGGTTATTTGTAACGATTCGAAATCTCGTATTTTACTTTCGTTTTTTACATGCGGCTATAGCCTCCGCCCCTGTACACCATTTTGAGAGGGAGTTCAGCACGGTGAAGGAGAAGCAGAGAGCAGAGCAGAGTGAGTGTTATTGTGTTTCCAATGGATTTGTACATTCGTAAGTTTTTTCATAACGAATTATGCTGAAGACATTCGGGCATTCGCTATTTTGCGGTATAATTTATTTCGGATTCGGTTTTATTCGTAATTGCTTTGTTCGGAAATTCGAATGCTTCCGAATGTCCGAAAGTTGCTAAATTCGGACGAATTTCGATTCGTTACGAAACGAATTGCACAAGCCTAATGGTTAGAACTTCTGGTCTAAACAAACCTGGTCCTTGATGGGATAAGTACATAAAAGAGACACTGTCACCCATTCAGGGCAAATAGTTAGTTTCTTTAAAGCCAATGACTGAGAAGCATAATGGCTTAGAGGGCCTGTTAAGAGGAGACCAGGGGGTTTCTGCTAGAAGTATATTGCCTCATACTCGGAAATTCCGACAAGAAAACCGTGGATTTTTTTCCGACGGAATGTTGGCTGAAACTTGTGTTGCATACACACGGTCACACAAATGTTGTCGGAACTTCCGACCATCAAGAACGCGGTGACGTACAACACGTACGACGAGCCGAGAAAAATGAAGCTCAATAGCCAGTGCGGCTCTTCTGCTTGATTCAGAGCATGCGTGTTTTTTTGTCCTTCGGAATTGCATACAGACGATCGGAATTTCTGACAAGAACTTTTGCCGTCGGAAAAATTGAGAACCAGCTCTCAAATTTTTGTTGGCAGAAATTCCGACAGAAAAAGTCAGATGGAGCTTACACACGGTCGGAATTTCTGACCAAAAGCTCACATCGAACTTTTCTTGTCGGAAATTCGGACCGTGTGTACGGGGCATAAGGTTTTCTATGAATCAGGCGCCTCTGGGCCTGTTGGTGCAATCAGAATCATGGTTTTCATCTTTTGCTCTAATTTCTTGCGCAGACAAGGGAGAATTCACACTGGATGGAAGGCATAAATTAGCCTGAACTGGGACCAGGCGATGATCAAGGCATTTGAGGCTAGAGTTTAACCGCTTCAGCCCCAGACCATTTTGGTGGTCAAAGACCAGGCCACTTTTTGCGATTCGGCACTGCGTCGATTTAACTGACAATTGCACGCTCGTGCGACGTGGCTCCCAAACAAAATTTACGTCCTTTTTTTCCCACAAATGGAGCTTTCTTTTGGTGGTATTTGATCACCTCTGTGGTTTAATGTTTTGCGCTATAAACAAAGAAAGAGCGTCAATTTTGAAAAAAATTCAATATTTTTTACTTTTTGCTATAATAAATATCCCCCAAAAAAATATATAAAAAAACTTTTTTTTTCCACAGTTTAGTCCGAAACATATTCTTCTACATATTTTGGGATTTTTTTTCGCAATAAGCGTTTATTGATTGGTTTGCGCAAAAGTTATAGCTTCTACAAAATAGGGGACTGTTTTATTAATTTTTTTTTTACTAGTAATGGCGGCGATCAGCGATTTTTATCGTGACTGCGACATTATGGCAGACACATCGGATACTTTTGACACTATTTTGGGACCATTGTCATTTTTACAGCGATCAGTGCTATAAAAATGCACGGATTACTGTAAAAATGACACTGGCAGTGAAGGGGTTAACCACTAGGTGGCGCTGTAGGGGTTAAGTGTTTCCTAGGGAGTGATTATTACTGTTAGGGGGCGTGGCTACACCTGACACATCACTGATGACCATTCCCGACCACGGGGAACGGTCATCAGTGACAGTGTCACTAGGCAGAATAGGGGAACGCCTTGTTTACAAAGGCATTCCCCTATTCTGCTCTTGCTGACCTCAATCGCGGGCCGCCCTGGAACATCTAGTTCCCGGGACCCGCGGCCGCACTGGCGAGGCACACAGCGGGGCGGGCGCGCCCGCGGGGCAGCAAATTTAAAGGGACGTACCTGTACGCCCATCTGCCTGCCCGTGCCATTCTGCCGATGCACATCGGCATGCGGCGGTCGGCAAGTGGTTAAGGATCCCTGGTTCTGGCAACAAACAGAAGAAGTTTGTTGTTAAAGCTGGAGGCTAGGATGTCTACATCCAGAAACCCTGATTTTTGGCCATATTAACCACTTGCCGACCATCTCACGACGAAATTCCTTCGGCAGAATGGCACGGGCAGGCAGAGTAACGTATATATACGTCACTCCCCTCCCGCGGGCGGGGGGCGCAATCTTGCCCCCCCGGTGCCTGAGGCGGTCGGCATCGTTGCAGGAGCGATCCGTGCTGAGAGGGAGGCCATTGATTCATGGCCACCCCCTCACGATCGCTCCTGACGAATGAGAACCTTCCTCTGCTTCTGTAACTGTAAACAGAAGCAGAGGAAGTGATATCCTCCTCCTCGTGTCGGTCTTTTCGTCCGGCGTTGAGGAGAGAAGACATCTCACAGTGAATTGCACCAAAATACCACTGACACCAGTACACGTAGGCGCACTTTTCACACCCCAGTCACCCCCTGATCATACCCTGCACCCCCAGTCACAGTGTCACCGATTGCAGTGTTCATTTTTTTACTGATCACTGCATTTGGTGTCATTTGTGATTGTAAAAAGTGTTAGGGCAGTTAGTGGTAGGCCCCTTTAGGTCTAGGGTACCCCCCTAACCCCCCCCTTAATAAAGGTTTAACCCCTTGATCACCCCCCAGTTAACCCTTTCACCCCCTGTCGCAAGTGTCACTAAGCAATCTTTTTTCTGATCACCATATTAGTGTCGCGGGTGATGCTAGTTAGCCTGTTAGTTATTTATATTCACCGTCAGGTTTTTATAGCGTCAGGTACCCCCATATACTACCTAATAAAGGTTTTAACCCTGTGATTGCCCCCTGTCACCAGTAATCACTGTATAAGTGTGATTAGTGACGCTAGTTAGCTATTTAGGTTCACCGTCCGATTTTTATAGCGTCAGGTACCCCCATATATTACCTAATAAAGGTTTTAACCCTCTGATTGCCCCCTAGTTTACCCTTTCACCCCCTGTCACCAGTGATCACTGTATAAGTGTTACTGGTGACGCTGGTTAGTTTGTTTTTTATAGCGTCTGGGCACCCGCCGTTTATTACCCAATAAAGGTTTAACCCCCTGATCGCCCAGCGGGTGATATCAGTTAGGTTTTAGGGTAAGTTAGGGTCTGCGTCGCCCCAGGCAGCGTCAGATTAGTGCCAGTAGCCTAGTACACCCTGGTTGTACATCCAGCACTGCAGTATCACATGGTGATGTGGCGAGTCCCATAAGTGCAGTTCAAGCTGGTGAGGTGGCAAGCACAAGTAATGTCCCGCTGCCACCAAGAAGACAAAGACAGGCCCATCGTGCCCATAGTTTCCTTCCTGCAGAATTCGCCAATCCTAATTTGGAGCCCACCACTTCTACAGCACCCGTACTTCCCCCATTCACTGGCCAGCCCGGAATTCAGGTGGAAACAGTTGATTTTACATCACTTGATTTTTATTCGCTGTTTTTCACAGGAGATCTCTATAGATCTATTGTGGACCAAAGTAATTTGTATGCTGGTCAATTCATCGCCGCTAATCCCCAGTCCTCCCTTGCCAGAGAATGGAAACCAATTACGGTTTCCGAATTTAACACCTTTCTGGGCCTATCCCTCGACATGGGCATAGTTAAAATGAGTACTTTGCGATCATATTGGTCCATTGACTCAATTTACCATATGCCCCTGTTCTCTGCCTCCATGACCAGGGCACGATACGAGCAGATCTTGTGGTTCATGCACTTCAACGACAATGAACTCGGTCATCCTCGTGGAGACCCTGGATACGATCGGCTCTACAAAATTCGGCCCCTCGTAAAACAATTCAATGAACGTTTTGCAGCCTTGTTTACTCCCGATCAAGTTGTCTGCGTTGATGAGTCCCTGATTAAATTTTCTGCCCGCTTGTCTTTCAAACAGTATCTTCCCAGCAAGCGTGCCAGATACAGGGTCAAGATGTATAAGCTCTGTAACATGGCAACAGTCTATACATGCAGTTTTATGGTTTACAAGGGAAGAGATAGTCACGTAGAGCCAGAGAACTGCCCAGATTACATATGGAGCGCTGGCAAGTTTGTGTGGGACTTGGTGTCACCCTTATTCAGAAAGGGGTACCATTTGTATGTGGACAATTATTACACGAGCGTGCCACCTTTTAGTCACTTGTTTAATCATCAAATTGGCGCATGTGGCACCGTGCGACCTAATAGCTTACCCCAGAGGCTTGTAGATTCCCGTCTTAGGCTGGGGGAGAGAGCCTGCTTCAAGTGTAATAGATTGCCTGCTGTGAAGTGGAGGGATAATAAGAAAGTTTTTGTTCTGTCCTCCCTTCACGCAGACACAACAGTCCAAATTCATACGGCGACTGGTGTTGTGGAGAAACCCCTCTGTGTCCACGAGTATAACCAAAATATGGGAGGGGTGGACCTCAACGACCAGTTATTAGCACCGTACCTAATTGCCCGTAAGGCCAGACGCTGGTACAAAAAAGTGTCTGTATACTTATTTTAATTGGCTTTGCTGAATGCTTTTGTGCTATACAGAGCTTCAGGACAGACTGGATCCTTCCTTAAAATCCAGGACGAGATCGTCAGAGCCCTTCTGTATCCAGACGGTGCTTCACCTCACCATCCCAATCAAATGCAGTAAGCCGGCTGCATGAGAGGCCGAAAGAAGATGTCGTGTCTGTAGCAAGCGCGGATTTATGCGTGACACACGCTATTATTATCCCTCCTGTCCTGACAATCCTGGTCTTTGCAGTGGTGAATGTTTTGAATGCTACCATACACTAGTGCAGTTTTAGCGTAGGGTAGAGCAATGCACAGAATAGGACACACTTTCACAGGGTCTCCCAAGATGCCATCGCATTTTGAGAGACCCGAACCTGGAACAGAACCGTTACAGTTACAAAAAATAAATTAAAAAAACAAAAAGAATGAAAAAAAAAATTCAAATTGTTGTTGTTTTATTGTTCTCTCTCTCTCTCTCTCGCTCTCTATTGTTCTGCTCTTTTTTACTGTATTCTATTCTGCAATGTTTTATTGTCATTATGTTTTATCATGTTTGCTTTTCAGGTATGTAATTTTTTTATACTTTACTGTTTACTGTGTTTTATTGTTTACCATTTTTTTGTTTTCAGGTACGCTATTCAGCTGCAGCGCCGATTTATCTTGACAGCAACAGCTTTTGCTCCCACGATACATAAAGCCGTGACTTCACCAAAACCGTAAAAAAAAAAAAAGGAGCATATATGCCGAAGCATGGGGGCAGCAGGTGTGGAGGAAGAATTTGCTCCTACCTTTTGGGGCGGATGCCCCCATGCTTCGGCATATATAAATGGTGCATGTATGCCCATCATTAGAAGTGGGTGGATGAAGGGAGGTATTCGAATGGTGGGCATGCCCACCAATCAATCTCTTTTTCGTTCAGCCCACAGGCTGCATAGAAGAAAAAAAAAAAGACGATTACAATATATGCCCAACAAGGACCAGCAACGTACTGGTATGTTGCTGGACTTTGAGTGGTTATACCAGAATGATGCCTGCGGGTTTAGGTATCATCTTGGTATCATTATTTTCAGTCGGCAGTCGGCTTTCATGTAAAAGCAATCCTAGCAGCTAAATAGTCTCTAGACTGCTTTTACAAGCGGAGGGAGGGAGGGAGGGAGGGAACGTTCTCCCACCGTCTTCCATGGTTTTCTCTGGCTCTCCTGTCCCAACAGGGAACCTGAGAATGCAACCGGTGGTTCCGCCAGCTAACCATAGAGCTGGTCAGAGACCAGAATGGCTCCAATCATCTCTATGGCCTAAGAAACCGGAAGCTACGAGCATTTCATGACTTAAGCCCCATACACACAGTCGGACTTCCATCGGACTTTTCCGTGTTTTTTTTGTCTGAACGGAGTTGGTCGGGAACACCCATAGCATACACACGCTCTGACTTTTCTGCAAACTTTCCCAAAACTTTTTGCATCATCACGTGGTTTTTCTGCTCTTTACCGCCACCCTTTGGTCAACTTCTGCTATTGTTGATTTTACCAATAGTTGTTTTGTCCATCGGACTTTTGTTGGGTAAAAGTTTGTCCATTTGCAGACCCAACTTTTGATGAAAACAAGAAAAAAGCAAAAAAAGTTTGTCCGATGGAGCGTACACACTGTCGGATTGTTGGTCCAACTTGCTCAAAATGAAGTTTGTTGGCCAAAAGTCCGACCGTGTGTACGGGGCTTTAGATTTCACCAGATATAAACAGCGCCATTGGGAAAGCATTTTATCACACCGATCTTGGTGTGGTCAGATGCTTGGAGGGCAGAGGAGAGATCTAGGGTCTAATAGACCCCAATTTTTTCCAAAAAAAAGGAGTACCTGTCACTACCTATTGCTATCATAGGGGATATTTACATTTCCTGAGATAACAATAAAAATTATTAAAAAAAATGAAAGGAACAGTTTAAAAATAAAATAGCAAAAAAAAAAAAAAAAAAAGCACCCCTGTCCCCCCCTGCTCCTGCGCAAAGGCGAACGCAAGCGTCAGTCTGGCGTCATATGTAAACAGCCATTGCATCATGCATGTGAGGTATCAACGCGAAGGTCAGATTGAGGGCAGTAATTTTAGCAGTAGACCTCTTCTGTAAATCTAAAGTGGTAACCTGTAAAGGCTTTTAAAAATGTATGTAGTTTGTCGCGCTGCACGTTTGTGCGCAATTTTAAAGCATGTCGTGTTTGGTATCCATGTACTCGGCCTAAGATCATCTTATTTGTTTCATCAAACATTTGGGTAATATAGTGTGTTTTAGTGCATTAAAATAAAAAAGTGGGGTTTTTTTCCCCAAAAATTTGTTTGAAAAATCGTTGCGCAAAAATAAATAAATAAATAAATAAATAATCGGTGTGAAAAAAAAATGCAACACCCACCATTTTAATCTGTAGGGCCTTGGCTTTAAAAAAAAATATATATAATGTTTGGGGGTTCAAAGTAATTTTCTTGCAAAAAATAAATAAATCTTTTCATGTAAAGTGTCAGAAAGGGCTTTGTCTTCAAGTGGTTAGAAGAGTGGATGATGTGTGACATAAGCTTCTAAATGTTGTGCATAAAATGCCAGGACAGTTAAAAAAAACAAAACCAAATGACCCCATTTTGGAAAGTAGACACCCCAAGCTATTTGTACGGGGATACCACGTGTGAGACTTTTTGGGAGCCTAGCCCTACAGGACCCCAAAAACCAATCACCGCCTTTTAGGCTTTCCTCTGGTGTAAAATGGTGATTTCACTTCCTCACTACCTATCACATTTACGGAGGCCATGAAATGTCAAGATAGCACAAACCCCCCCCCAAATGACCCCATTTTGCAAAGAAGACACTTCAAGCTATTTGCTGAGAGGCATGTTGAGTCCATGGAATATTTAATATTTTGCCACAAGTTTCTGGGAACATTTTTTTTTTTTTTTTTACAGAAAGTTGTCACTAAATTATATATTGCTCAAAACATGCCATGGGCATATGTGGAATTGCACCCCAAAATACATTCTGCAGCTTCTCCTGAGTATGGGGATACCACGTGTGAGACTTTGTGAGCCTAGCCGCATATGGGACCCCAAAAACCAAGCACCGCCTTCAGGCTTTCTAAGGGTGTAAATTTTTGATATCGCAGTTTCGGAGGCCATGGAATGCCCAGATGGCACAACCCCCCCCCCCCCCCCAAATGACCCCATTTTGGAAAGTAAACACCCCAAGCTATTTGCTGAGAGGTGCGGTGAGTATTTTTCAGATCTCGCTTTTTGTCACAAAGTTTTGAAAATTGAAAAAAAAATAAAAAATTTTTCATTTTCAAAAACAAAATGAGAGCTATGCAGGAGCAATGCAACTACTAAATGGGGTAATGGACCCATGCATTCAAAACAAACCTATGTGAAGGACAACCTATAAAGCCGAGTTGAAGTTGTTAAATTCCGTTGACCTGCAAGTACAAACATGGTGGTGTGCTCGGGGTCAGTAATAAGCTCAGGTGTGTTCATTGTTGGATCCAAATCCACATGTATGAACCAATCTGTGGCTGGTGTATTCCCCACAGCTGCATGTGTACATGTCCCTTATATACTTGTGGATAGTGCCTTGGCAGCAGATAACAAATGGCACGACACTGACAGGCGGCACTCAGGACAGATACTGTGGGCACTGTATTTTATGTAGCACATTTGTGACTCACACTCGCGCTGCAGCACAGGTCATTCTCCCTCCTCACACGCGGTCTCTGTGTGAGGAGGGAGAGCCGGCGATGAGAAATGATCTCATATGTTTACATTTGAGATCATCTCTCATTGGACACGCCGATCGAGTGCTAAATGGCCGCTGTGATTGGCCATTTAGCGCAATCTGTGATTGGCTGTGTCCAAAGGGACACGGCCAACACAGATTTTCCCCGATGCGCGCCCGCGGCGGCGAACAAGTAAACAGAAGGACATCCAGGAACGCCCTCCCGGCAATTGAGCGCCGCGCTGTAGACGTCTTTCGTCTATAGCACAGGCTCGAAGTGGTTAAGCAGGCCTATGCTGCAAAATAGGTCTGTTTGTTTTTGATCTGGGGCAGGGAGTGTTTAGTGTAGCAGTAGGTGTGACTGACATGTACTTCAGCTTTTGGGCGTCTCCCCTGCTTCCAGTGAGAATGTTCTGGAAGAGGGGCAGGGCTGAGAGTTAGAGTGGCATGGAGTAATGTGAGGAGCCCTGACCAATCCCCAACTAGGATTGTTAGTGGGGCAGCCTCCTACATATACTCATGGTCAGCCTGCTGGGAGGGAGTTGTCGGCTGGGTGAACTAGAGGATGGAGTGCTAGACTGTGTGCAGGAGGAACACCCCCATCTGGGGGGGGGGGTGTGCGACTCAGGCGGAGGAGCCTCTCCCTACACTGTCATGGAGAGGTGTCCTGGAACAGGAGCCGGAGAAGCAGTTGGTCCAGGTAAATCCTTCACAAAGGACTCAGGGCAGGAGTCGGTGAGTGAAGCACAGTGGAGATCTGGAAAGAGGCATGCCAGGGGAGCTGGGTGCAGAGCCAGAGGAGAGACTGTGGGGTTTTGTGCCAAATCATTGCAGCCTGAGGGCGTAGGATTTGCAAGTCAGGCTTGCTGGGATCAGTAGTACATCATCAAATATCCTTTCCAACTAATGTTCAGGGCCATCAAGAAGTGGTACTGCAGGCCCCTGGCCTATTCAGAATCAAGTGAGACTACTTCTAGGACTTATTTAGAGGGAGGCCTAGTCAGCTTAAGATGGTGGGACAGGATTTCTTAATGCTGTGACAGGAAAGTCATGTGCAGGAGGAGAAGTGTCCTGGAGGTAGAAGTCTGCAGGGAGAGTACAGAGGAGAACGGTCTGAAGCAACGCTGTCAAGATTAGGAGTCCACCATTTTTGTTCTAATCCAAGGAAATGTAAAAGCATAACCGCTATAACATTTTCAAAGTAATGAGTAAACCACTGACATTTTCAATGTAAAGCCGGAGCCGCTATAAACATTGCAAATAATTTATTCTATGTGCATCCCATATTCCTTCTCCAACCAAGTTCAATCCCCCAAATAAAACAAAGCAAAATACTTTTCATAGTCTACAAAGTGTGACGTATGGATGTCTGGCAGCAGGGTGAATATGCGTGGATGTTAGTAACTAGTAGCAGCCAACCGCTACACCTCTTTATTTGCTCCCCTTCTATTTTAATAAATATCAATATCCATCGGTTTGGCAAAGTTGCTTTTTATGTAATTTTTTTATAATATATAGATTTGAAATACCTCCCCTTGCAACATTTTACATATGTAACCAGGGTTGCCAGGAAGAGGCCCTTGTCCCCAACATGGGGGGTAGAGGGGACTCCCCCCCCCCCCATTTTGGAGGCATGTGGCCTAGTATGGTTCAGGAGGAGTGGGTACTTGCTCATCCCTACCTACATGCTCGGATAAGGGTCTGGTATGAACCCCACGCCATTTTGCGCGTTCATTTTTAAAGAGCCAAGTGCTGACAATTTAAATGCGTATTGACTTATTTTAATTCTGAAGAAAAGTAATTTAGGGGCAGCATGTTATGTACTTGCTACAGATGCCCCACTTTGCAAGCAGTCCAACGTTAGAATTCAGCATGGGGTGCCGGGGGGGCATAGGAATAGTGCTGGGAGACTGCATTTGCCACCAAAAACACTTGGCACTTACTTTTGCTGGACTGCAGTATAAAGTAAGGAATTCCAGTTCTGGAGGGAGGCCACTTCGAACCATGCTGCATCCCTCTTGCTCCTGTCTTTGTAGTCAGCGTGAGTGGTGTCATATTGCAGGATGCTCCCTTATTAATTTGATTAGTTCTACATTGCAGATAATGGCTCTCTTTTGGCAGCTATGTTCACAAGAAACTCTATACATGCTCGAGGGAAAGATCAGCTGTTTACAATGAGCAGCAATGGCCAGAATAAAAAAAAATCCAGCTGCTCCTCTGGAACACCTGCTTTGGGGGTGGGGTGGGTTGAAGCTCAGCCATTTACAAGGAACAGTGATGACCAGCACCAAAAAAAAAAAAAAAAGAGGCTGCTCTCCAAGTTGTGGCGATACACATGGTATTGCAATTTCAGGTCGATTTACATACATAGAGTGCTATGTTAGATTGACCTCACCAAAAAGTAATACAGTAAGCCTTTCAAAACCACACTGTTTTGTGATGCTCCAGGTTGGACACTTCAATTGAGATCCATGGGGTGTGACATGCGATTTCCAAATGGCACCAGAAGTCGCATTAATGTGAACCAATGCTTAAAGGTTTGATGTATGTCTTTTGCTCTGCTGATTATCATCCAATCATGTGCAAGCTAAAATGCTGTTTTTATTTTCCTTGCATGTCCCCGTCAGATCTACAGTGACTGCACTTCCATGTATCAGCAGCCATTAACATGGGGAGAAAAAAATAAAATAGGAGTTACGCTTACCGGTAACGTCTTTTCCAGTAGTCTTTCAGGACAGCCACAATGAGAGCTAGGCTCCTCCCCTTCCTTGGGAAACACTGCGCCAGCACATAAATTCTCACTTCCCTGCCGGACCTCAGTTTTTTTTTTTTTCAAGATCACCTCCGGCCAGCTGGGGAAACAAGAACACATTAATAACATATTATATACCATTATCATGCTGCGTTCCGGTCTTTAGTAAGAACCTCCCCAATTTTTCAGGTGGGCAACTAGGGCTGTCCTGAAAGACTACTGGAAAAGACATTACCGGTAAGCATAACTCTATTTTTCCCTTTTCGTCTTTCAGGACAGCCACAATGGATGATAGACGAGCACTTACCAACTAGGGTGGGACTACAGCTTGCAAAACCAAAAGCTTGCTCACATGCCGACACCAGGTCCACTCTGTAATGTTTTACGACAGTGGCGTAGCTGGACCAAGTTGCTGCCTTGCATATCTGTTCTGGCGTTGCTCCAGGCCTTTCTGCCTGAGAAGCAGCCAAAGCTCTGGTAGAGTTTGCCTTTATTCCCGTAGGGATCTTTTTACCAGCTAGAGTATATGCCTGCCCGATGGTTGTTCTGAGCCATCTGGCAATAGTGCGTCGAGACGCTTTGTATCCTTTTCTGGCCCCAGAAAATAAAATAATGGAGTCTGACTTTCTAAATATTTTTGTCAGCTCTAGGTAGTGTAGGATGCATCTCCTGACATCCAAGGTGTGAAATCAACTCCCCTTCACCTGAGGGGTTGGGACAAAAAAGGAAGGTAAAACTACTTCCTGACTTCTGTGGAATTTCAGTCACCTTGAGTAAAAATGCTGGATCGGTCTTAAAACGACTCGCTCTGGAAAAATAAAACGCAAAAAGGGGTCTAACGGATAAAGCTTCTAACTCGCTGACCCTCCTAGCAGTAGTCACTGCAACCAAAAATGCTGTCTTTAAAAAGGTCAGTTCCTTTAGTAGACACTAGTCTAAAGGGTCAAAGGGAGCCCCCGTAAGGGTCTGTAGAACTAAGGACAGGTCCCAACTGGGAAAGGGTGGGCCCTGAGCTGGTCTATCTGGATAGAGCCCTGAAAAACCTGACTACGCAGGGGTTGGTGGCCAGAGGTTTTTCCAAGTATGCATTGAGTGCTGAAGTTTGCCCTTTAAGGGCACTAATGGAAAGTCCCTTATCTGCCCCACACTGTAGGAATTCTAGAATGGCTGTGGGGCTCTGCACCAAACAGGAGCATCCTATGCACCACTTGTTAAAGCGCAGCCAGACCTTCCTGTAAATTTGGAGTCTCCTTTTTCCTGCTATTAAGGAGAGTGGCAATTAATCTTTCTGAAAACCCCTTAGATTTTAGTATGCCCTCCTCAATAGCTAGGCTGCTAGCTTCCATTTGTGGACCTGTGGGCAGAGGACTGGACCCTGTGAGAGATCCTCTCAAAATGGTAGGAAAAGGGAGGTTCTATCGCCAGCTGACTGAGACCCATGCCCTCTTGGGCCAATGTGGCGCCACTAGGATCAGGGAAGTGTTTTCCCATCTAAAACTTCCTCAGAACTGCAGGTAATACCGGTGGCAGGAATGCATTGCACATTCTGAACTGCCAGCTTTGGGTCAGTGAGTCCACCCCCAGTGCTCCCTCTCCTCTGTTTAGAGAGAAAAAAACAAGGTGTTTTCTTTTGACACAAAGAGATCCACCTCCGGTGGTCCCCATCTCTTGGCCAAGAGACAGAAGACTTCCTGATTGGAGGACCCATTCACTCTCAGTTGCCTTCGACCGAGAAAGTCTGCCAACACATTTTTCTCGCCTCTCAGAAAGACTTCTGAGTGTTGATCTCGGCCCAGCCCAAAATGTCCGCTGCTAGGGCCGACAGAACTCCACTTCTCGTGCCGCCCTGCTTGTTTAAGTAAGCTACAGCCAAAGAATTGTGTGACCTCACCTGAGTGTGGTGCCCCTGGGGTTCTTCCTGGAAAAACCAGAGACAGACCCACTGCCCTCAGCTCCTTCCAGTTGGACGACCTGTGTAGTTCTTCAAACTTCCAGATGCCCTGTGCTGGAAGGGATCCCAGGTGTGCCCCCCCAGCCTTTGCCACTTGCGTCTGGTTACCACCCGGGATAAGCCACAGACGTCCCTGCGACATGTTTGTAACCTTCCTCCACCACCAGAAGGATCTAGGCTGTGGTCCCACACCCTTAGAATGAAGGCCTGCAGGGGGCGAAAGTGTAGTCCTGCCCATTGGGCTGCTGGGAGGGTAGATGTCACAAGACCTAGCATTGACAGAGATATTGTCGAGACCTGTTGATTGCACTGGAGGGAGGCCACTGCTCTGTCTAGCTTTAAGACTCTCCAATGGGAAGGAACACCCTCAAGAGAGTCGAGTCCAAAACATATGCCAGGTATGCGATACGTTGTGACTGGATTAGACTGGACTTCTAAGTTCAGTAGCCACCCCAGGTCTGTTAGGACCTTCTTTGTCATTTCCAGGTCTCTGTATATCTGTTCTGGAGATGCTGCGAATAGGAGCAGGTCGTCCAGGTAAGCCATTATGGACACTCCCTGGAGACGCAGAAACGCCACCGGTTCCACCAAAACCTTGGTAAAAATGTGGGGCGATGAGGATAGCACAAATGGCAGTGCCTGGAACTGTAGGTGTACTATTGTTCCATCTAGGTCTATGGCTAGTCGCAGAAACCTGAGAGCTCTCTGCGATCGGGACGTGTAGATACGCGTCACTGAGGTCCAGAGATACCATGAAGCAGTTGTGGGGGAGGAGGGCCCTGACTGTAAATATCGACTCCATACGGAATCGCTTGTATGCAAGGGATTTGTTCAGGGGCTTTAAATTCATTATTAATCTGAATTTCCCAGAAGGTTTCTTTACCACAAAAATGTGTGAATAGAATCCCTTTCCTTCCTCCACTTCTGGAATTCTGCAGACTAAGCTTTGACTTTCCAGATCCCTTAAGGCCCCCAACAAGGCCCTGGACTTCTCCCTGCCTTTGGGTAGCTGCGTGACCAGGTATCTCGGGGGGGGGGGGGGTGGTCTTGCAAACTCTAGATTATACCCCCTTCTTATGATCCCCAGTATGAACTGGTTGGGAGAAATTGTCTCCCATTGTGGGAGGAAGGTCCCCAAGTCTTCCTCCCACCCTGACTGGAGAGTCATGATTTTTACTGGGCTGCTCAGGAGAGCAAAAAATCACCCCTCTTCTGCCCTTGCCTTTGTGTCCAAGTCTTCTTCTGCCCTTCAGGCTTGGGTGCCCTTTTCTCTTTGCGGACTAAACCTTTTTTCTCTGCACTGGGGCCTTCCGCTTAAGAGGAAAGGACTTATCTGCCGTGCGGTCTAGAACAGTTTCCAGACCTGGGCCAAAGAGTAGGTCTCCCGACAGGGGTATCCCACATAACTTGGCCTTAGAGGTGCTGTCACCTGGCCAAGTTGAGCCAGAGGGCTCTTCTGGCAGAGTTAGCCAGGGCTGCCGATCTGGCAGACTGATTCCGCTGAGGCGTCAGCTATATATGCTATTCCTCGTAGGATTGTAGGGAAGGAAGACAAGATTGTTTCCTTAGCTGTTCCAGCCTCAATGTGCTCCTGGATCTTGGAGAGCCAGTGCTCCAAGTTGCAGGCCACAACTGTAACAGCCATTTCTGGCTTTAGATTCCCAATTGTAGAGTCCCATGTCTTTTAGAAGAGAGTCTATCCTTTTGTCCATGACATGAGCTAAGGCTCCCATGTCTTCAAAGGCTAGGTCAGTGTTTCTGGAGACCTGGGAGAAGGCCGCGTCTAATTTGGGGGTCTTGTTCCAAATAGACGCTGGGTCATCTGAAAAAGGAAATCATTTTAGAGACCTAGAGAAGAAGGGTTTCCTCTCAGGATCTTGCCATTTTTTTAACGGTGTTAAACAGTACCTTGTGTACTGAGAAGCCTTTTCTTCTGCTCCCCCAGGCCCTTGTACATTTGGTCATGGAGAGCCAGAGGTTTTTTGTCAGTCTGGATAATGAGGGTTGTATAGACTGCCCCCCAAGAGGTCCTCTACCTCATCCAGGGACAATTTATATCTGGAGGGCTACCTGGACTCCCCGTTCTGGCCCTCTGATTCCTCCTGGGACTCAGAGGTGGCACTATCTGGATGTGCCTGTTCCACACTGGAAGGACCTGAAGCCTGCTCTGCCTTCTGTGTAGTGGCAGGTGCTGAGCCAGTGGAGGGGTTGTATCCTGGGAGATGGGATTAGAGGGGAGCTGAAATTTTTCAGAGACTTTTAAAAGATGAAAAGGTGGACGAGAGTTTAACAGAAGCTGCTAGTCCCGACTCCTGCTCAAAATCCCTCTCTAACCAAAGTCTATGCAATTCTTACATAAGACTTTTACCCATGATTCACCAGAGTGTCCCTACAGGAGGCACACTTCTTCCTAGTGGTATGGGCTGACTGATTTTTCTGTAGCTTTCTGAAATACAAGTACCCAAAAAAAAAAAAAAAAAAAGAAAACAAAATTAGCAATTGAGACAGATGCAACGCCGGGAGTGCACTGATCCTTTAAGGAACCAGAGCCTCCCCCCCTATAGACAGGAACCATGTATGGAGGGGCATTCCTTTTTTTTGGGGGGGTCTACTTCTAATTGGAAACCAACTTTATTGAAAAGTATGCATGGTACATAAATCAACATAAGCCAGTATGGCCAATATAATAGTACATACATGAACACAGTGAAGCATCTGTGTGTCACAAAGATAATAACAGCAGTGAAAGTAAAACCGGTATACAACAAAAATAAAAAATCGACATGTCAAGTACACGTTTCACCATCCGCCATCCATCTGTCCCAGACCTTCTCAAACTTTAGCGGACACCCTCTATGTACATAAATCAGTTTTTTATATGGGAGAGCATCGTTAACCGCCTTTTTCCAGCACTGAATTGTAGGGGGCAGGGCCTGCATCCAATTACAGGCCACTACTTTTCTTGCCAAGAATAGCGTCTCATGTAAAAAGGTACGGAGGGGTTTGTCGGCATCCAAGTCTGGCAACAGGCCAAGTAGGCACATCTTTGGGTCAAGGGTAGCAGGGGAGCCCATCTGATCGTGTAGGAAGCGTATCACCTGTGTCCAATATGCCTGAATGGTGGGACAGAACCATATGAGGTGGTAAAAGGAGCCCAGGGTATGGTCACAGAGGCGGCATCCCGGATTGTACATGGGCCTGAAACGTGCCACTCTGAGGGGTCAGATATGTTCTATGTATAATGTACAGCTGTGTGAGGCGGTCCGACAGCTTAGGGGAAACCTTTTTCACGTCCTCCAAAATCTCGCCCCAGTCCCCATCCTCTATAAGTCCAACATCCGCCTCCCATCTAGTCTTAGCAGTATAGGCCAATGCTGTGGTGCTAGGGAGACGAATGGCGGAGTACAAAGTGGAGATGAGCTTAGCAGGCACATTACCCGTGACTGTGTCCACTATGGAGGGAACTGCCAGGGACGGGCAAAAGCCAGAAAACTGGGCCTGTATGGCGTGGCGGAGTTGCAAATACCTGAAAAACAGGCAATTGGGGAGGGAAAATTCATCCTTCAGCATTTGGAATGATTTAAGGCCTGAATTAGTCATGATCTGGTGTATGTATAAGATCCCATGGCGTATCCACGCCGCGGGGTCCGGAATGGACAATAATTCTGGCAAGCATGTATTGTACCAGAGAGGGGTATGAGAGTGTACCCTTGGGGTCCCAGTTCTCTGCAGTGCCGCCCGCCATACCCTCCGGTGGTGAGTCAACATGTCTGCTGTGTGTTGGGGGGGCGTCTTGTCAATGGGGCTCTCAGGACCGATTGAAGTGGGGTGTGGGCCGAGTCATCTGGGTGCTCACAGAGTAGTGTCTGGTATCTCGTTAGTTCATGTTTATCAAAATAATAGAAGTGGGACAGCTGGGAGGCAAAATAATAATCCTGAAAGTCAGGGAGAGCAGCTCCTCCCAACGTCACAGGGTTCTTCAGGATTCTCCAGGATAATTTGTGTCTGCCATGACCCCAAATAAATGAATTCAGGATGGATTCAATTGTCCTGAAAATTTTTTGTGGTATATAGAGGGGAGCATGCCAGACCAAATAGAGTATCTTGGGAAGGAGTATCATCTTAACTAAGCTGACGCGACCCATAACACCCAGGGGTAGTCTGGCCCAAGTCTGCGTCTTGTTCTTGATCAGAGCAAACAGGGGTTCAATGTTCAGTAGTTTATAATCTGAGAGCGATCTGGTGACCTGTACGCCAAGGTATTTAATTTGGGAGACCCTTGGAAGAGCCAGAGGAGGGGACACGAACGAGGAGGGGAAATGGTCAATCGGAAGGATCTGGGACTTAGCCCAATTAATACTCAGACCCGAATGGCCACCCATATGTTCTATGGACTGGAGGGCTGCTATAAGAGAAGGACCGGAGTCCGCCAGATACAAAAGTGTGTCGTCGGCATACATCCCAATCTTTTCTTCCAGGTTCCCCATCCTGAGACCTCGGATGCAAGTGTCCGCACGGACCATTATGGCCAACGGCTCCACAGCCAATGCGTAAAGCATGGGGGAAAGGGGGCAGCCCTGCCGGGTCCCCCTCTCCAGCGGGAACTGGTCAGAAAGCCAACCGTTCACAAACACTCTGGCCCTCGGGGATTGATAGAGGAGTTGGACCCAGCGAATGAAGCTGGGGCCAAATCCAAATCTTGAGAGACACTCCCACAGGTAGCTCCACTCCACAGAGTCGAAGGCCTTGGCGGCATCCAGCGCCACCACAACCCTCGAGCCAATTTCATCATGGGACCCCTGAATATTCATAAATAGGCGGCGAATATTCATGGCCGTGTTCTTCCCTGGCATAAAGCCGGTTTGGTCAGGGTGTATCAATGACAGAATAACCTGGTTAAGGCGGGAGGCTAGAATCTTAGCTAATATTTTAATATCTACCTGTAACAGGGAAATGGGCCTATACGACTCCGGGTATTTAGGGTCCTTTCCGGGTTTGGGAATTACGACTATTTGGGCTTCTCGCATAGATGGGGGTAGAACTCCTGAGTCAAATATAGATTTATACAGGTACTTAAGTTCAGGGATTAGGATTTCGGAGTAGGTGGCATAGAATTCAAGAGGTAGGCCATCCAATCCTGGGGCCTTGGATGAGGCCAGACAGGAAATGGCCTCGGAGATGTCCTCCTCAGTAATAGGGGCTTCCAGAATTTCAAGCTGGTCGTCTGTCAGTCTAGGGAATTGAACTCCCGCTAGGTAGTCCCTGGTGTCTTGGGGAGTGTGGGCGACCCTGGAAGTGTAAAGTGCACGGTAGAATCTCCCAAATTCCTCCGCCACCAATTGCGGATCGGTGATGTCGTTCCCCTGCGGGTCGGTCAAGGACACCACCACAGGGGGACGCATATCCAAGTGGGCGAGATATGCGAGCAATTTGCCTGATCTCTCTCCATACTCAAACACCCTCTGTCTACAGAAGAAGATACGTTGTTTAGCCTTCTCTATGTGCAATTGGGAGACCTGGCGTGCCTGAATCTTTAGATTATTGATGGAGGGGCATTCCTAGATAGAGAGGAACCCTTCCCAGGGTACTCTTACCTTAGAAAGGCTGGAGGTAGTGTCACTATGTGTCGATTGAGCATTGCTTCCGACATGCTGACTGCCTATTGAGTCCCACGCTGCCTGTGCGCAATCCTGACTCTCCAGCCTAAGCCCGGCCCCCTATCAGCACCGCGACCCGGGAGTCGCAGGTCAAAGGGAAAGCATCCGCCGGAAATGTCACCTGTTCCAGCAAAAAAATGCGGCCTGTATACCATACAGGGAGAGCGGCGTTGCTTCCATGCTGCATCCTTTGGGCGCGATAGGGGCTCCCCTCAGCCTTCTGCAGCTGACCGGCCTGGTTCCCTGCACAGTGTCTCCCCGCCGGATAAAACACTAATAACTGAGGTGCGGCAGGGGAAGTGAGAATTTGTGTGCTGGCGCAGTGTTTGAGGAAGGGGAGGAGCCTAGCTCTCATTGTGGCTGTCCTGAAAGACTAAGGAAAAAAAATAAAAAAATAAAAAAAAAGGAGCTGAGCTGCCATGTGCCATACTAACACAGGTACTCAATGGCCCTCTGCTGCAGGTCTAGCTACTGCAGCATTGCCAGAGTTCCACCTGGTGGGCATGTCACAATGACTGCCAACGTGTTATTCATTGGTGCTCTCCCCTCTGTAGGCTCATGTTACTCCCTTCCTCTACCTCAGAACAAACTCATAATCAAGTAATGTTTGTGCTTTGTCAAGCAGCAAGTGGCTGATGCGGTGTTCAAATAATTCAGCTGACTGCATGATGCTGGGGCTTTGGCAAGAGTAGTGGTGGACAAGGAGGCAGAATAAGCTGCACTGCACGCTAGTGTCAGCTTGGGTCATAGAGTGTATGGTTTAGTAAGCCAGTTCACCACCTCCTGGCTGGATAGCACAGGCAACATCACTAAGACAGACAAATGTGCCCTGCCTGACAGACCATGGCCACCTTTGCCTGTGGACACAGACACTGCTGTTGAACAGTATTTTTCGTCTTTCATCACAGGGAATAGGTCATCTTACTTTAAATAAAATACGACAACAATGGTTAATATTAAACAATTTATGCTTTTTAAATGATATTTAAAGATCTGAAGATCAGACTTATCCACAAGTCATGCAGGAGAATAAAACAAAGGCTGTACGTATAACCCCATTCACTGAAGTCGAATACATGATACAAAAGTGGAAGTCTTTTTTCTAGAAGAACAAAGGTTGTCATGGGGTAGGGAAAAGACAGACATGAAAATGTCAGGCACTATGACCACACAAGTGTTAATTTTTCCTGCCAACGTTTGGCTCTGTGCATGAACCTTCTAGTTGATATTTATGCAAATTTATAAGCAGGACCATGTTACTGGCTAGTACACGGGCTACGTTTTGTATCACTTGCAGAAGCCCATGCACAAGATGAAACGCTGAACTGCTTGATAAAAGATCCAGTGTTTATGACAGACATTTAAGAAGCTTCCCAAGCTGCATATGCATCAGGCCACACTCATAACTGTTCAGCCCTCCCAATGCTAGCAGCTGGTCTAGTTGTCCATTTTGCCAAGCACAGCACTGAGCATGTCCTTACAAAAAGGTTACCAGTCAGATGCTTTGCACTGCGTTTGGCAAAACCTACTGTGAGACCACCATTTAAATAAACCACTATAAACCGTGGCAGGGGAGGCAATGTACCTGCGTTGAGTGCAGACTGATGCAGGCACAGTTCAGGCAACGAGTATATAGAGTGTCAGCACAACACTGCAAATAGCAGGCTGGAAAAATTCCCCATTGTGGGCAAAAGCTAAATTCCACACCAAAGACACACGCTGGACCTCAGTGACAGTGGTAAAACACTTAAAGTTTGTCACTTTTAAAGGCCAAACTGATAATGGTTAATAAATATTTTAAATTATAGCAAGTTTAAAAAAATAACTTAAGCTTAACCCCACAAAACTGGGATAATGTTACCCAACTAGGCATTGGCACTCTGGAAATTAAATGATCCAAGCTATTCACATAATGAAGGATGTGATGAATAGTAAAAGCACCAACGGTTGCCAGCTCCTAGTGTGTAAACAGTTCTAGTAAAAGTTAAATTATAGCATTCTTAGCAGCACTTCAGACAAGTCTTGTCAGGACTTCCATAAGTTCTAGCCCAGCTTGATGGGTAGATCTTCACCATATTTTCTGATCAGTTTGCTATGGTTATGGTCAACAGACCACTGCTGGGGAAGAAATTTGGGTTGCATATTGTCCAGGAAATGCTGGCGCCAGCGTTTTTCAAGCTCCATTAAAGATTTCAGTCCTCCTGTTGCAAAGCACTGCACTACTTTTATTCCATGTGGGGTATAAGTTTCATTAAATATCCTGCAAGAAAAAATAAAAAAAAATTAGTTTCTCACCATGCCATAGCTAGTCCTTTAACAGAAAAGACAAAAGAAACCATCAACTATGGTTACAAGTTAAAAACCCATCCCCTTCAGCAAAAAAGGTATAGATGTGCTGCATACAACCATTGACATGATGGGAGGCAAGCCAAGAGGGCTGACATCAGTCTGCAGGTTCCAGGTAGCCAGGAGGGCACCAATGTTTTCCTTAGCTGCAAGTAGCTTTGTTGACATGGCTGTGCAAGTCTTAGGGCTGGATTGACAGCTACAAGTCCTTTGGCAGGTAAACTGCTCATATAGTTAGAACCCTTTGGTCATTACCGTTCACCCAACATACTCCTGACCAATGCCTTTCCTTTCTCTGAGTAACAGTGCATGAAAAACTGCAGTCACATGCACTGCTCTACTGAACCTACTATTACTCAGTGTGAATGTACTGTGCATGCACAAGGAGATAGGCAGCTACAGCAACTGAGATCTGGAGAGTGGGAGGGGGCAAGGCAGTCCCTCTTCCTGGTCCTGCTGTCACTCTGGGCAGTGCCAAATGGATGGTAATTTTAATTGGGAGATTTGTCTTGCTGTAACATGCCAATGCTGGCTGCATCAATGCATTACTGTACTCAGGAGCGCACATGGTGGGTAGCTATGGTTTTTAAATAGGGGCCATTTCCATCTGTTATGAAGGAAATGGTCATTGCTGACCTTTCCAAGAATGCTAGTGCCATTTGAATTACTGGCCAGAAGGGATACATTTCCTGTTGCAGGTTTGACTCAAGTATTCGAGCCAAAGGCTACCTACCAACTGGCATTTAAGACCACAATGGCAGTCCTCATTTCTATTACAGATGTACCTTCCATATAATGTAAGCTTTGTACAGTCCCATTTCATAGTACAGAAATAGTACAGTCCCATTTCATGAAGAATGCCTAATACTCTAGATTAGACTGTTGTCCAAGGCTTGATTCACAACTATCCATGTTGCTTTTGAGCGTTTCTGCAATTTAATATTTGTTTTGAAAATTTGTTGGGCCGATTTAAAAACGTGGCAAAAATCACGGGGAAAAAAAAAAAAAATAAAAAAAAAAAAAAAAGCACCACTTTGCATTTAACCACTTAAGGACCGAGCCTCTGAGATGTTGTTTACAAGTTAAAAAAAAGTTTCTAGAAAATTACTTAGAACCCCCAAACATTTTAAATTTTTTTCCTAACACCCTATAGAATAAAATGGCGGTTGTTGCAATACTATGTCACACTGTATTTGCGCAGCGGTCTTACAAGTGCACTTTTTTAAATTAAAAATAAAGTAAAGTTAGCCCATTTTTTTATATTGTTAATGTTACGCTGAGTAAATCGATACCCAATATGTCATGCTTCAAAATTGCGCCCGCTCGTGGAATGGCGACAAACTTTTACCCTTAAAAAGAGCAATAAAATTTTATTTTTTATCAATCATGGCGATACCTCACGTATGCATTCGCTTCTGCATGCGAGCTCGTCGGGACAGGGCACGTTTAATAATGTATTATTTAACTTTTATTTTGTGTAAAAAAATAAAATTGTATTCCTATTACAAGGAATATAAACATTCCTTGTAATAGAAAAAAGCATGACAGGTCCTCTTAAATATGAGATCTTGGGTCAAAAAGACCTCATATTTGGGGGAAAAAAAAAAAAAAAAATGGGCCCATTAAGAGCTATGGGCGGAAGTGACGTTTTGACGTCACTTCTGGTATGGAGACGGGCGGGGGCCATCTTCCCCTCACTCGTGTCCATACCCAGCAGGAGAGAGAACCCGATCGCTACAGACGGCTCCAGTAAGCAGCGGGATGGGGGGCCCCCTCTCGTCGCCGATCTCGCAGCGAACCCGCCGCAGACACCAGCATTATCGGAAACCGGACCGCCTGCTGAAGAGGATATCTGGGTTATGGCAGCTAGCTGCTGCCATAACAGATATTCCTCTTCAAAGTGCCGGTGTATATATACAGTGGGCGGTCCGGAAGTGGTTAAAGTCCCTGACCCTTTCCAAAAAATGCAGAGGCACAAAAACACATGAATGTGTTCCATAGGAGCTCATGAAAAAAAAAAAAAAAAAAAACCCACACAACCTGCATTTCTGCAAAAAAGCATAAAAAAACACATTGGCGTGAATGGAGCCCAACACCACCTACCTCTTTAAATGACAGGGCCCGAGCACAGGATTTGATCAGCAGATTAAATCCTTTGATATGCAAGCCCCATAATGGGCATACGACAAGTAACCCACGCAATCCTGCACATTTACAAAAACGATGACCCCCTTATGTTGTGCAATAGCTTGCACATTAGGAAAAATTATTGAACTGCATGAGACCAATATCAAGATGACATTTGTGGATTAGGTCAAGGCAGACTGTCTAATATTTTTCACAAAGTCAGAGATGGTACAGATATACAGAATTACTTTTCTATAATGTAAACTGCACACAAGACCTGCCTTATAAAACAGCATTGTTTTCTGTATGCATGTCATCTGCTCTTACCTGGTCTCCAAATTTGCAGCTTCTTTAACAGTTTCTTCAGTGACCTCCTCCACACAATAAAATCCTTTGATCTCAGCTAAGAGCTCCTCTTTGCGGTGTTCTGGCAGCCTGGAAGCATTGAGCAAGGCTCGCGCAGCTGAACGCACTTGCCTTCTTGTGGCATCTTCTAGCATGCGAACCCCTTCCTCACAACCTATAGGAGCACAGAATTCCTCTGCCAGTTGTTGTTTCAAGTTGTTGTCATAGTAGTTGGACACTGCATGGCAAGATGTGCACAGGAGTAACACATCATGAGAGTTATGATCCTTCATCTGAATAGGAAAGTGACGTCTGTATTCATGCGGCACAATGTTCTTCCTGCACAAAAATAGCGTATTATCGCATAATTAAAAATAGACTGGTCTGATACATGTCATTTATCCCATGCTGCAATGTAAAATACGGTCATGTTAAAATAAAGACTTTACATTTAGGCCAAGTGGCCACAGGCAAGAGGCAGCCAAGTGTATGCTGGAAGGAAAAGTAATCATTCCAATGTCCATAACAAACTATCCTTTCAATATCTTACTGAGCTAAACAGTTATTGACAATTCACCTCAATCTTAAAAGGGAATAGAAAGTCTGGTCAACATTTGAATATTTGTTGCATGCTTACAAGTTTATAACACTTTTATAAAGGAAGAAAGAAAAAAAGACCACACATACACACTTACAATTTATATGTGCTGGTTTAAAGCAAACAGGTTATACTTGCCTGCTCTGCAGTGGATTTGCATAGGGCAGCCCGGATCCTCTTCTCGAGTCCCTCTTTGCTTCTCCTGGCCCCTCCCTCCTGTTGAGTGCCCCCACAGCAAGCAGCTTGCTATGGGGGCACCTGAGCCAAACCACAGCTGTGTCCATTCAGACATGGAGCTGCAGTTTGGCCTTGCCCCCTCTTTCCCGATCAGCTAACTGACAGCAGCAGACAATGGTGCTGCTGTGTCTCAGCCAATCAGGAGGGAGAGTCCCGGAAGGCCAAGAGACCCGTGGACATCGCTGGATAGAGAGGGGCTAAGGTAAGTAAGTATTAGGGGGGCTGCTGCACACAGAGGGATTTTTATCTTAAAGTGGTGTTCCGGCCTAAATAACACTTTTTAAATAAAAATACCCCTAGAAAACACAACCTTAATATGTATTCTAGTAAAGTTAGTCTGTAAACTAAGGTCAGTTTAGTTAGGTTATTACAGCATTTAGGTAGTTTATAAACTAGAAATAGACTGGCCATCTTAAGTGTGGTCACCTGAAGCCAGACTATGTCTTCCTGGATTCCAGGCTTGCAAATCTCGCACAAGCTCAGTGCTTCTCAAGCAGTCTAATAGGTTTCACTTTCAAGTTTCATTTTCTCTCCAGTTACAGCCCACTATTTATGTAAACATCTCCTCCCCTCCTCCTATCTCTAGTATGTGTACAAGCAATATTCTTCTAGAAACACAGAATTCTGCTGCTAAATATAAGGGGTTTAAAAATATCCTAATTGTAAACTAAATCATTTGTTTCTGTGCAAATATATCAACAGACAGCGCTGGGTATGCCTGATGTAAGGAAGGACTCCGCTGGGTATGCCTGATGTAAGGAAGGACTCCGCTTACCCCATCAAAATGACAGCTACGGTGGCTTAACCCTCAGTGTAAAACTAGCCAGTGCCATATGTCAGCACCGCCAGTGCAAAACACAATACAGGAGTGATAGACAAAAAAAACAAAAAAAAAAACCTACCTTTATCACTTTAACCAGCTCATGCAGATATACTGTGGCAGAATGGCTCCTCCCGCTGCATGGCGGGGAACCCGATGCGCGTGGCCGGCACGAACGCTGCCGGCCATGTGTGATCATGTGCACGAGCGACAGCACAGGGATGTGTGTAAACACACAAATCCCTGTGCTGTCAGGGAAGACAAAACATTGTTTGTTCCTACTAAGTAGGAAAAACTGTCCTAGTCACTCCTCACAGTTGGAACACACAAATTAATATACATTGGCCTAAACTGATGAAATTTAAAAAAAAAAAAAAAAAAAAAAAAAAATGGGGGATATTATAGCAAAAAGTAATTGTTTTCTTCAAAATTGCCATTTATAGTGCAAAAAAAATAATGCAGAAGTAATCAAATACCATCAAAAGAAAGAGCCATGGGGGGGGGGGGGGGGAATGCAAGTTTTGTTTGGGTACGGCATTGCACGATCGTGCAATTATCAGTTGAAGCGACGCAGTGCCAAATTGTAAAAAGTGCTCTGGTCAGGAAGGGGGTAAAATCTTCCAGCGCTGCAAATTTGAGAAAATACACGAACACCCCCCTTAACAAAGCAAAAAAAAAAAAAAAAAACGTAATGTAAAAATCCACACACATGCAAGTGTCAGAATTGGCTTAGGCAGATGGTGAAACTAACATGCATAAAGCAAAGCGCTGACATTATGCTGTGGCCATCCCAGGATAACACCCATCGTTGTCATGGAATGCCACTTCACTGGCTGTTACGGCCCTCAGTGTGGCGTACATTCCAATGAGTGGATAGGATTAGGAATTGAGTGGCCTCTTTGCCTGTGCTTACTCTAGTATCACTTGAACAGCAGTATCCCATAGAGTGTTAAAAACCATGTTATACTTACCTGCTCTGTGCAGTAGTTTTGCAGAGAGCAGACAGATCCTCCTCTTCTTGGGTTCCTCTTAGACTCTCCTGGCCCCTCCCAACTGTTGAGTGCCCCCACAGCAAGCAGCTTGTTATAGGGGCGACCGAGCCACAGCTCCATGTCCATTCAGACATGGAGCCACGACACAGCCCTGCCCTTTATCCTCATTGGCTTACTGACTGCAGTGGGAGCCAATGGTGGAAAGATGCCTGTCTTTACCACCACTTTAAGTCTTCCCTTGCCAAAAGACTCCCATAGCTACTATATTAAAAACAAAAAAAAAAAAAGATTTTTGGATCCTACTTAAAAAGCTACCAAAGAGCTAAAAAAAGGACAAATTAAAAAAAAAAAAAAAAAAAACTATGTATATTCTACCTACTGGTGTAGTTTTACTAAGGGAAAGACATATATACACACACACATGTAAAAACTTATGTAGGGAGATGTTTCATCCATGTGTATTATCCGAGGCTGTTCACTTCACTGGGTATATGGTTTTACATCCACTTTAAACAATATTCGCTGTCAATTTTGGATGGCAGGATATGCAACTACAGCAATCTGGTACAGATCTTTCCTGTTTGAAAATTCTCAAATCTATCAAATGTATTGAGGGGGGGGGGGGGGGGGGGGGGGAAGGATTCGCATGGCTGTCTGTGCCCATTAAAAAGGAGATTCACCCTCCATTAGACCTGTTTATTATAAGTGAAAGAAAATCCCAAACTTCGGATTGTCCGCAGAATAGGAATTGTGGGGATATCTTTGAAAGGAGACTAGTTCTGGTGATAAACTACAGATTCCCTCACTTCAGAGGGATTTTTGCTTACCTCCTGTCTTGGCTATGACACAGAATTTTTGCCTTTAACAAAAAGTAGTTCAGATGCTCCTTGTTTGAGACCAAACAGGTTTTTGGAAGTGCAAGAGATGGAAACCGTTTACCAAGGAAGTGTTTCCCACTTTACTGCTAAAAATATTCAGAAACCCGAGAGCAAACCATTTTGTGCGAGTGCCTATGGACTCCAGTATGTAGGCAGGACCACCAGAAAATTGTCGACTTTTTGAAGAACACATTAAAAAAGTATCCCAAAAAAAAAAAAAAAAAAAGTATAGAAATAGACAATAGAGAAGACCGTATTTAAAGGAGGATTTTAATGAACGAAACATGGTGGAATTTAGAAGTTCGAAACTCAACACAAAAGTTCAGCTTTTCCTCCTCCCCTCCTATATTTGGAATGCTTTGGGGTGGGAAACAGGTACCCGCTAAAGGCAATCGGGAGCAGACATTTTCCCCCCCATTTCCCCCCCCCCCCCCCCACCTATCAAAGGCAGCAGACTGAAAGATTAAATACTTGGGTCACTCAAAAACTTTTGGCCACAGTTGTAGATCACGATTCAGAAAAACCTTCTGGCCCCATCAGGTGAACCAAAGTTATTTTCTGATTGAGGCAGCAACTGCAATGTACTATGCTCACAGTGGAGAGCTTTAGGCCCCTTGTACACGGTACTGATGTTTAAAGCGGAGATCCGGCAGTAAAAAAATAAAATTTAAAGTCAGCAGCTACAAATACTGCAGCTGCTGACTTAAGCACACTTACCTGTCCAGGTTGCCCGCAATGTCGGCCGCCCGAAGCGGATCCGTCCCTCGGACTGGGTCCCGGCGCCGCCATCCTCACTAAGGGAAACAGGCAGTGAAGCCTTGCGACTTTTCTGCCCGTTTCCTACTGCGCATGCGCGAGTCGCACGGCTTTGTGAATGGGCACACCATCCTGTGTCCCAGGAGGCAACGCGAGAACAAACTCAGCGGACGAGGAAGAGGCAGATTAGGACGATCTGCCTAGTAACAGCCATTTCTGGCAAGTAAAAAAATTTGTTTGCCTTTTCGGACATTTTCTTTTAGGGTGGACCTCCACTTTAGGCATCAGCATTTCTGGACAGAACTTCAGGCATTTGTGTTGCTCGTACTTGTGCATATGCACTTACAATACATTAATACCTATTGCTTGTATGTGCAAAATACTGATCGGGAATGCAGATTTCTCTTTACTCAAGCATATGCAGTACTTTTTTTTACAGGCACATTGTCAATGGGCTGCATTTTAGATTTAAAAAAGCTGTACTGTGCCATCAAGCTGCAGCATGCAAGAGGCCTTAGAAGGCTAGGATAGGTGAGGGTGGAAGTTCCCCTGCTCACCCCAATGGAAACAACTCTTCCAAGTAGGAAGATAGCTTATAAGCAGTCTCTTGCTTTAAGTGTGGGAATCACCAATTTTATATTGCCCTCCCCTTAGGACATGGGCCTCAACCATGCTTTTAAAAGCCAGCGAGCATAAAGGATGGTAAATGGAGCCTTGCAACATAACATCTGGATGATCTGAAGAGACGAGCGTAGGGCTTCTAATATGCAAAGAATGTCCCTTACCAGTCATTTTGGGGCCACTAGAACCCACTGTAGCACTGTTCACCTCAGAATGTGCATGACTGATATGGCAAAACACATTTCTGCCTAACGTAAGGTGAAATCTTCCTGACCCTTGTATATGCCTGTGCCACCTTGGTGATTGTCCAGCACAGGAGGTACATAAATTGCTTTCAGCTTCAGATGTTGATTGGAAGTCAGGACTCTGGAGTCCAAGTCCCATGAGCTGTGGCTGTTCATGGATGGCAGCCTGACCGGCTGGGAAGGTGTTGAACTCTCCAGGTCAGCAAAAAGGATCAGCCTAGTCCCATGCACCGATTTAACATCCATCACACACAAAAAAAAAATCCTCTGTATGACAAGCACATAGGCATGTCCGGGACAGGAAGACCAGTTCAAGGCCGACAAATGTTGTAGTGCAGGGCGTGTGAAATGTCAGAGCATAATGGACTGTTGTGTGAAAGGTCTGTCCTTGGCTCAAATAAGACTGTCATGCCCCAGGATACTCCTGGAAGCCCTCACTGAGGGATTCAGTGGACTGACAGTCCTGAGCTTGTTCTGTAAGGAAACAAGCTTCCTTGTGTGGGGATACAATACCAGGTATTCCATGAACACAGTCCACGGACAGATTTGTCAGTCAAGTATCCTACCACAGCGCTGCAAGACCTGAAGGTTCTCCCTTAGGCCAAGGACAGACCTTTCACACAATAGTCTAACTTTCCTAGGACACGAGTCCCCTGGATCGCAACATAGCCAGTACTGGTGCCAAGACCTTTGTGAAAACTTGGGGAGCTGTGGCTAAACCAAAATGGATAGCCACAAACTGAAGTGGCTGTCCCACTGCAAAGCAATGGAAGCATTGGTGCAGAAGAAAAATTCAAGTTAGACTTACCGGTAACTTGTTTTCCAGAAGTCTTTCAGGACAGCACCTTGAGAGATAGTGACTCCACCCACCACTGTAGGAAACACCTTCTTCCTCCAAACTTTAAATGGAGGTAACATCCTGGTATACCTCAGTTGTATCAGAGAACCTCCGGCCCTGGCTGGAACACATACGTTAGTCACAGCCTAGTACATCAAAACATTTTAGGGCAGGTTGCTGCTGTCCTGAAAGACTTCTGGAAAACAAGTTACCGGTAAGTCTAACTTGAATTTTCCCAAGGCATCTTTCAGGACAGCACCTTGAGAGGATAACAGACTTACCACCTTAGGGCGGGACAACAGCTTGTAGGACCTTTCTGCCGAAAGCCTGGTCACTGGCAGATGTGAGGTCCAATCTGTAATGGCGCACAAAAGTTCGAAAGCTTGACCACGTTGCTGCTCTGCAAATTTGGTCAGGGGTGACACCAGCTCTTTCTGCCCATGTGGCCGCAAGTGCTCTTGTTGAGTGCACATATCCCTACTGGTGGCACCATATCTGCGTGAGTGTAAGCTTCTACAATAGATAGATAATTTCAACCATCTGGCTAAGGTACCCTTAGACGCTTGGCAACCTTTTTGGTTGCCTCCAAAAAGAATAAATAAGGAATCTGTGCGTCTGAAGCTTTGTTATTTCTAAATAACATAACAAAGTCCTTCTAACATCTAATCTGTGAAAAAAGGCTTTTTCTCCCGAAGGATCTGCACAAGAAGTTGGTAGCACAATCTCTTGGGAACGATTAGAGGATGATGCTACCTTAGGCAAAAATGTTGGATCTGGTCTTAGAACAACTCGATCCGAAAATAGATAAATAAGGTTCCCTTATTGACAGGGCATTTAGTTCACTGATCCTGCGCGCTGACGTAATAGCGACCAGGAACAGAGTCTTTAGGGTGACATCTCTAAGGACGCATTTTCTAAAGGTTCAAATGGTTTTCCCGCCAGGGATTGCAGCACTACTGAAAGATCCCATTTTGGGAAACCCTTTACCTGAGCTGGTCTAGATCTTGTAAGGGACTTAAAGAATCTGGCTAATGATTCTGAGGCCACTGATTTTTGCCAGAAACACTGTTAGTGCAGATACCTGTACTTTTAAAGTGCTAATTGCCAGACCTTTGTCTGCTCCTTCTTGTAAAAATTCCAAAATGGAGCCGAGACTGTCCGGTTCTTGGGCGGACGAGTCACACCAGGAGTTATACACTTTCCATACCTTGGTGTATATGGCTCTGGTTACTTTCTAATAGTGTCACAACTAATCTGTCTGAAAACCCCTTTTTCAAGAGTTGCCTCTCAGATACCAGGCTGCGAGGGAGAGACGGGACACATCTGGGTGCCATACAGGACCCTGTATTAATAGATCTTGTCTGGGGGCAGATGCCAACATGTTTGGTCACCATTCCCAGAACAGTCGAGAACCATGCTCTTTGGCCAGAACGGGGTGATCAAAATGACTGGTACATTTTCCCTTTGGATCTTTCTTAGGACTAGAGGAATTAATTGAAACGGGGGGGGGGGGGGGAAGGCGAAACCTCCAAGGGTGCGCCAGAGCATCTATTCCCAGAGCCCCGTCTAGCCTGTTTAGGGAAAAAAAATTGACCTACTTGTGTGTTTTTCCTTGAAGCAAACAGGTCCACCTCTGGTTGGCCCCACCTGCTGGCAATTGCTGCAAAGATTTCTGGATTCAGTGCCCATTCTGATTCCCAGACTGTATGTCTGCTTAGATAATCTGCCACCCTGTTCAGGGACCCCTTTAAGTGGATTGCTGACAGGGATTTTAAGCTCCTCTGCCCACAGAAGGATCTGTTGCCAGGGCCTGTAGAGGTCTGCTTCTTGTGCCTCCTTGCCTGTTGAGATATGCCATGGCCGTGGCATTGTCCGTTAATACCTGAACATGATGGTTCTGGAGATTCGGAGAAAACTTTAGCAGTGCCAATGCGATTGCCTTTAGTTCTCTCCAATTTGAGGATCTTTTTTCCTCTATTTTTAGCCAAGTCCCCTGAATGAAGTCCTTTTCTAAGTGGGCTCCCCACCCCCACGCACTGGCGTCCGTGGTCAGCCTCTTTTCTACTGGAAAGGACCACTCCAGACCCCCTGAGAGGATCTCTCGATCTTTCCACCAATAAAGTGATCTTTTCACTCGAGATGGAACTTTTACGAGTGTCCAAGGAATTGAGATCCCATGATCTCAGTAGAAAAGACTGTAGGCACCTGAAATGCAACCTTGCCCATTGGATGGCTGGCATGGTTGAAGTCAGAACTCCCAAAGCAGACATTACCTGCCTTATAGTTATCGGCTGGTTGGACTGTAGCCGGGTAACGGCTTCCAGTACTTTGTCCTGCTTTTGAGGGAGAAACATTTTCTGGTTCACCGAGTTGACTTGGTAACCTAAGAAACAGATCTCCTGAGATGGGACTAGGGAGGACTTTTGAAGGTTCAAAATCCACCCCAAAGACTCCAGGTGGCTTTGTGCCTTGGACAGGTTGTCTAGCAGCCTCTTTTGAAGTGGCGAAGAATAACAGATCGTCTAGGTAGGGTACAACTGCAATTCCCTGTAGACGAAGAGGGGCTAGGGCTTCCGCCATAACCTTGGTGAAAATCCGAGGTGAGGAAGACAGTCCGAAAGGTAGGGCCCTGAATTGAAGATGCTGGACTACTCCCCCTATCCTCACTGCCAATCTGAGATCTCTGGGACTGAGGAGAGATTGGGATGTGCAGATATGCATCTCTTAGGTCTATTGACGCCATATAACACTCTGGTGTCAATAGATTCCTTACTGAGAATATCGAGTCCATCTTGAACTTTCTGTATTTTACAGACCTGTTCAGGGGTTTCAGATTTAGGATCATCCTGAATTTTCCTGTGGGTTTTTTTATTAGGAAAATGTGGGAATAAAAACCCTCTTTGATGTTCTTCTGGGGGTACTTGTACCACTACACCCTGCTGACTCAGCTCCCCTAGTGAGGTTTTCATGGCCAGGGCTTTTTCTGGGTTGTTTGTTACCAAAAACCTCTTGGGGGATCTGAGAATTCTATTACATAGCCCTGGGCTAAAGTGGTCAGAATATACTAGTTGGATATCATGGCTGACCACTGCGGAAGAAATTTTTGTAGTCTTCCACCCACCCGAATGGCTGAGTCATTGTGACTTCTCGGTTTGTGTAGGAGGATGGAAAAGGAGTCCCCCTTTTCCTTTGGCTTTTTTTGTAGCCCCTTGCCCCTTGGGGTTTGTCTTTTTCTGGAGCCTTTTGAGGTCGAAAAAAAGGCTTTGGGGGTGGTTTCTTTTTAATCGGAAAGGATTTTTTCCTGTCCGCTGTCCTATCTAGAATATTCTGTAGATCAGGTCCAAAAAGAAGGTCCCATGAAAAGGGAATTCCGCAGAGCTTATTCTTTGAAGCTGCATCCCCTGGCCAGGTCTTCCACCACAAAGCCCGTCTTGCAGTATTAGTCAAAACTGCAGACCTAGCTGACATCTTTATGGCTTCAGCTGAAGCATCAGCAATGTAAGCTACCGCAGAGGACAAAGTGGTAAAAGAATCCCAAATTTCCTTTTAGGAGAGTCTGCCACTATATGGGCCTTTAATTGATTTTTCCAAAATTCTAAATTTCTGGCTACACACGTTGTGGCCATAGCGGGCTTTAAACTATTCATGATTGACTGCCATGACTTTTTGAGCAAGAGATCCATGCGCTTGTCCATAGGGTCTTTGAGGACCCCCATGTCTTCAAAAGACAGATCAGTGGACCTGGAAACTTGGGAGAAGGCCGCATCCAGTTTAGGGACCTTGTTCCAGACTGCAGAGGGATCTTCCTCAAAAGGAAAGAGTCTATGGGCTTTTGAGAAAAAAGGCTTTTTCTCTGGATCCTGCCTTTCCTTTCTTATAGCATCTGAAAGGACTGGGTGGACTGGGAAGGTGCGACCTTTAGGTTCACTCAGACCTGCGTACATGTGGTCATGCAAACTCAAATCCTTCCTTTCCTCACTTAGGCCCAAGGTAACATGGATGGCCCCAAGCAGGGTTGCCAACTTTCAGTAAATTTACAAACAGTTTGTAAAATCCATACTTGTTGCATCTGTGCATGAATGTCAGTTACGGACATGCAGCCTACGTGTCCGTAATAGACATTCAAGGACAGATGCAAAAAGTATGGATTTTACAAACCGTTCGTAAATTTACTGAAAGTTGGCAACCCTGGCCCCAAGTAGCCCATCTACCTCCTCCAAGGATAGTTTAAATTTTGAAGGGGATACTGCTGCCTCTTCGCCCGAGTCCTCTGAATCCTCACTAGTGGGTACATGGGACTGTTCTTCCCTGGTAACCAGTTCTTCAGTCAGAGTATCTAAAACTGGTATAGCCACTGAACCCTGGGAAGATTGTGAAGTGGAAAACTGTGCAGCAGCTGGGTTAACTAGAGAGTCACGAAATGATTGGATCGCGGCAAATAGTTCCTTCTTTACCGAGGTAACCAACTCCTCCCGTACAGAGGATGATTCCTCTTGCACTAAAGTAGTAATATAAGCACTGCATAAAAAAACTTTCTTCCAACTCTCTCCCATCTTTGTCCTACATGAAGGACCTCTTTTTTGGGTCAGCGCTCTTGGCCTGGAGAGAAAAAAAAAAAAAAGAAGGAGGAAGAAAGCAGGAGATGCTGAATGAGACCCAGTCTTTTACTGATGGATCACCTTAAAACATAGGTGCACTAAGCAGGAAATCTTAACACCTCTTGTGCCCAGACAGCCCCTTGCCACTAGGGAGATAGAAAAGAAAGACCCACACCAGGTAAGGAAAAATCAGACTTGAACCGCTGCCTCCTACCTGAGCCTTGCTGGTGCCTGTGGCTGTCCCCACCGCTGTATCCGCTGCGTTCTCCATTGCAGTGTACAGCTCCCTCGTGGCTTACACCGCTTCAGGACTCCAATAGCGCCTCTGCACCGGACCGGAAGCGGAAATTAAGCACCAGCACCTGTCCTGCCTCCTCCCCCTTGCGTTCGGCTGACGCTCCACGCTGACCTGGCAACCCCGCTCTCACTTCCGGTTTCTCGGCTACAGCAAAATGGCGGCACCGCGCGCAACCGCCGCCCAGAGCAGCGAGTTACCTGGTCCATGGCTCCGCTGAGCACTTCAGGGGGAAGAGGAGCCCGAATGCCCTGTATTCATGCTGGGTAGAGCGGGAGGACAGTGGTCTCCTAGTGGAGGAAAAAAAATAGGAGAGAAGCCTCCGCTTCCAGCTTCCCTCACAGAAGATGTTCCCTCCAGGCCGGAGGAAACACAATGAGGTATGCCAGGATGTTACCTCCCTTTAAAGTTTGGAGGAAGGCGTTTCCTACAGTGGTGGGTGTAGTACTATCTCTCAAGGTGCTGTCCTGAAAGACACCTTGGTAAAGTTGGGATTTGCAAGTATGTATCCTTGATACGAAGCAATGGGAATAATTCCCCCAGCCTAAAGGGGCGTTATGACACACACACACACACACACACACACACACACACACACACACACACACACACACACACACTTGACAAGGTGAAGGACGGCTCTGAAATTTTAAGTTAGAGTTTCATTCTCAGTACCCAAAATGTTTGCAGAGGCCAGCAAAGGTCCCAACAGTGGTGACACCCCTTCATTGTGAAGGGGACTTGGGACCTGGCTTAGAGGGCCTGGAAAGTCTAAGATGTAGATGCCTGAGGGTAATGAAAGGACTTCTGAGGAGAGGGGCCTGGTAGAGACCATCTTACTGGGCATAGGTGTACTTCTCAACCATCACCTTTTGGATGTAAGCAGCTAAAGACTTCAAAGCATTCTTCCTCAAAATTGCATCTTTTCCAATGTAGTCTTGCAGACTGGCTCAGCATTCCACCATTTTAGCCAGAGCATTCTCTGCATTTGTACAACAGAATTACCGCCACCAAAGCACATCATTCTGTCCCCACAGTAGCACAAGCCTATCAGAAACAGACCTGACACATTGAAAGGAAGAGCAGGCTCTTGGGTTTCTAGCCAGACACCAGTGTCACACCCCAAATGTACATACATAATTCGTGTGATATGGTTAGCAAAGCACTTAGGAGAAAGCAAACCTTTTCCAGGCATTTCCAATCTTCATACAAAGACATCCTCGTTTAAGGCATGGACAGGAAATGCATGCAGGCTTTTTAGGTTTCCTAGAACCCATGTCAAGCACTCAGGCACAGCAGAGTAACTCAAGACATACGATTTCCTTGCTTATAGAGGTCTGTAAATTTGTTTTGGCAACACTGGCAGAAAGGCTTTTTTCCACAGATAAATCATCCGAGTCAGGAAATGTTTTCCATGTCTACATCATCCTGGTCTATAGCAAAGCCAGTCAATAAACGAGTAAGATAGGGAAGCACTGACCATCTGATAGGAGGGGAAGCCCCTGTGCAAACAGCACCATGCTCAGGATTGCAGTAAGCAGGCATTTGTAACGCTACTCTCAACTTCCCCTCTGTGCTCAGGGTCCTCCATCTTGTGAAACAAATATACCAAACAGGGTGGCACTTTGAAGGTGCTTAAAAAAAACCCTCTCAGAACAAAAAAGTCCATATATGGTGGTTGAACAGAAAATAGCAAACAATTTTTGGGGACGAACGGACGGACACACACACACGTGGAGTTTCCTTCCCGCATGTAAAGTCATATGGCAAGTAATGATAATCAATTCAAACTCCAATAAAGGTTATAGCAGGGAAAGATAACTCATCCTGTAGAAATTGTGTAGGAACAACTATGTGTGCTTTTAAAAAAAGGGGGCTAGACCCCTAGTATGTCCATTGTGGTCTTTACCATTTTTGTAATAAGATTTTCAACAATGTACGTACCTTTATTCTAAGAGGGGTCTTCTGCACCTTCATAGTCCCACCCTGTTTAGTATATTTGTCTATTTAGGGATGCGGTGTTGACACACACACTTTTTTCATAATCTTGTCCTCTATGTTATCCCTGTGGGATATTCATTCCTTCCGGTAGAGTAGTATCCAGTCCACAGGAAAACAGTGCCTTGCCACCTTAGAGTACTCTGGCACCATCATCATAACCCTGTCTGGGAACATCTGAGAATGCTACCACTCTTGCAGAACAAACTCCCACCTAGAAAATTTCTGTATATAGCTTGCAGGTTTCTTCTGCCTTACTTTGTGGTATTAGCAGAAGAAACCTCACTCCCTCCAATGTGCCCACTCAGACATGTAACACCATTGCCAACAAGTAAAGTTCTGAATGACTAATGCCTAGAGCATATACTGTACAATCACATACCAACAAAGGCTTCACACTCACCTGATATAAGACTCCCTTTTGCCACATACAACACAAAGATTCTCCTTCACCGTCAGATAATAGTCCACATTAGATTCTGGACGACCAGAGGGCTCAAATCGCAGCCTTACTACAAATGGGTCACTGCTTATCAAATCTAGAAGAAAACATGGAGTTAATGAGATCAAAATTACCAGGACAGTAGGCCTCCACTGCCAACCTCATAAAAGCCAGTTAGCTGGCTGTCAAACCAATCCAAGTGTCAGTTTTTGGATTCACCAATATTAACATTTTTAGCAGAAGTCCGTAATGGCAGTCTACATAAAATCTCAAAGTTTACTTTAGAAAGGCTTCAAGAAGCCAGCACTTACCACCAATGCCTTTATCCAGATACCACTGGGCTTTTTTCCTGTCACAGGTACAGAGAGGCTGTCCATCTGGAGCATGCAGAAAACAGTTGTCGTACAATGGCGATTTCCTGTAAGCAATAAGTCACTATGAATGCAAGATCTTGAATAGCTTTGGACAGAATGTCTGACAGCTATGACATGTGTGTTCAAGGGGGTGGGGGGGGAAAAAAAACAAACGATAGTGGCACAGTTAGCCCAATAAAAAGTGGGTGCCTAGTTTTGAGTGAGACTTCCTGCTTCCTCTTCCCGGCCACCTAGGAGACCCCTCCTCTCGCCCTAGGCAGCACCTCCTGCCAGCGATCTTCAGGGACACGTCACAGAAGTTTGCCTGGCCAATAGCAGAGTGCAGCGCAACTTGTGCATGTGCGGCCGTGAAGCCGTAACGGCCAGATGCCCACAGTTGCTATGACGGCGAGGAGCGAGACTCCAGGTGCCCGCATCGGACAGGCAAGTGTGTTTATTAAAAAAAAAAAAAAAAAAAAAAAAAAAAAACACACAACAACAGCAGCTACACTTTTTTGTAGCCAACAAAAAAAAAAAGTGGTGGAACTCCCACTTTAAATTAGAGCTACTGTTTCCCCAGACAAGACTGAATAAATAAAGCAAATTCCAATTCCTATTGAAAGCTTGTTTGATTTGCCTTAGATCTCTTAAAGCAGAATTAAAGGTCCATTGTTATTGAGTAGGCAGGCTATTTATTGCAGAAGAGATGTGCAAGGTCTTTCTGCAATAAAATCCACCTGCCCTCAGTGTTCGCCTGCATATAAACAGCTGTGCATGTGCAGCTCAGCTTACAGTGCTGGCCTGATCCCTGTGCTTGGATGAGTGGCTCCTGCACAGTAGAGAGATCCAATGAAAAGGGCAAAGACTGGTACAGACTAGAGCTGCACAATAGTTACAAAAAAATTGTGATCTCGATTCAACCCCCCTGACAATCTCTATTGCAAAAGTTTGCAGATTCTTTCAAGTGGAGACTTATCTGCTCACGAAAAGATCAAAGGGATAAACCTGTGTGTAAAGAAAAAATCCGTAGTCTGCCAAGTTTTTAACATGAAACATTGTAACCAATGCCTTTCTTAGATCAAAGGGATAAAAAGTCTGTAAATGCAGGAAGTTTAACCACGTAAAGTCTAAATCTTTTTTCTGACACTTGTTTAACCACTTAAGCCCCGGACCAATACGCAGCATAAAGACCAGGCCTTTTTGCGATTCGGCACTGCGCTGCTTTAACCGACAATTGCACGGTCGTGCGACGTGTCTCCCAAGACAAAATTGACATCCTTTTTTCCCCACAAATAGAACTTTCTTTTAGTGGTATTTGATCACCTCTGCGTTTTTTTTTGCGCTATAAAATAGGGCGACAATTTGGAAAATAAGCAATATTTTTTACTTTTTGCTATAATAAATTTCCCCCAAAAATATAAAAAACTTTTCCCCAGTTTAGGCCGATACGTATTCTTACACTATATATATATATATATATATATATATATATATATATATATATATATAAAAAAAATTGGGATTCTTATTTTAGCCAGAATCGTGCAGCTCTAGTACAGGCAGTTTTACAAGAGGCAAGTAAAGATTCCCAATAGTTCTGCTTTAAAGCTGAAGGTCAGATGAACTTAATCCAGTTATGCACCTTCAGCTACACTCATCGGCCATATAAGGTACACCTTGCTAGTACCAGGTTAGACCTCCTTTTGACTTTAGAACTGCCTTAATTCTTCATGGCATAGATTCAACAAGGTGTTGGAAACATGCAGATATTTTGGTCCACATTGAGATGGCTGCAGCAACTACATGCGATGTTGGCGGCACATCCATGATCCAAATCTTTCCACCACATCCCAAGGGTGCTCTATTGGATTGAGATCTGGTGACTGGATGCCCGTGGAGTACAATGACCTCATTGTCATGTTCAAGAAAAGTGAGGGAATTTGAGCTTTGTGACATGTGTATTCTTCTGATGGCTACTTCCAGCAGTATATGGGTACACTAGTCAGAGGGATAGACAGGGTCAGCAACAAAACTCAGGCAGGCTGTGGTATTTAAACAATGCTCAATTGGTACTAAGGTGCCAAAAAAGCCAAGAAAAGATTCCCCCCCACACCATTATACCACCAGCCTGAACTGTTGATACAAGGCAGGATGGATCCACGCTTTCAGGTTTACACAAAATTCTGACCCTACCATCCGAGTGTCGTAGCTGAAAGCGAGACTGACCAGGCAATGTTTTTACACTCTTGTCCAATTTTGGTAAACCTGTGTGAACTGTAGCCTCAGTTTCCTGTTGACAGGGGTGGCACCCAGAGTGATCAGGGATGGTATTCTGCATACCTTGGTTGTAAAGAGTGGCTGAGTTATGGTTGCCATTCTATCTCAAACCAGTCTGCCAATTCGCTGACCTCAACAAGGTATATTTGTCCACACAACAGCCACTCACTGGATATTCTCATTTTTGGACCACCCTAGAGATGGTTGTGCGCAGAAAAAAAACAAAAAAAAAAAAAAACACAGTAGAGCCGCTGTTTTCAAAATACTCAGACCAACCCGCCTGGAACCCACAACCATGCCACAAATCGTTTCTTCCCCCCATTCTGATGCATTGAGTTGCTGCCATGTGATTGGCCGATTAGCAATTTGTGTTACCAAGCAATTCAACAGGTGTACCCAATAAAGTGGCCGGTGAGTATCTTAACTATTCTTTGTACTGATCTGAAGCCCAATACACACTAGGGCTCAGTCAGGACAGGAAGTAAAATTCCAAGCAAAAATCAGGCTCTGCTGCGCCATACAGAGCTAGTAGTCTCCCTTACTACAACACGGAACAGAAGAGGGACCTCTGTGTGCTGTGGCTCCATTATTCAGCCGGCAGGGGACCCGATTTGGACCTATACTGTAAGCCATATTCATCTGCTGTGGAGACAAGGTTGGCATCTATCTATACCAACTACATCACAGGAATGTACGGTAGATACAAATGTTTGGGAAGATAGCAGTTTACCTGCAATTCAGCTTTAATCTCAGCATAGCCAGCAACTTACTGAGGAAGTGCCCTCACGTTCACTTTGGTTTAAGAAGCTGTACTATGAAAATCTAAGGGCCTGCCATCTTTTGCTTTATTACTTTAGTAGCTGACCAACACTTATCTGGTAACAGCCAGACTGTCATGGCAGACAGGAAAGCCAATACATTTTAGGAGGTCAGCAGTTGCAGCCTGCACATCTCTTGGTGCAGGTTTCATGCAACACAAAAGGAATCTACAAAAACTGGGACAAGGTGTACCAGGATCCAAAACCAGTCCCCTACCCACCTCCAATGTCTTCCTACATATTTAGATGTCACCATCCTGTACCCACTTTAAAAAGAGAATTCCAATTATACAGCATAAAGTACCTCACTGAGTATCCCACTCCCAGAGGCTTTTTCTTATTTCTTCGAGGGTCTCTGCCTGGGGAATTCTGACTAGATTGTTCAAAGACTTCTTTCTTCTGCCTGGTTCCTCCATTAACATCTCCATTTGCAACACCTTTCCCTTTAAATGGAACATCGATGAGACCTTGACATTTACTCAACAAAGAAGCCCAGGCAGGGGAAGACCTGAGAGAAAAAAAGTCAAGCAGCTGCAGGAAGAGAGCAACTGACACCTGGGCATCTCTGGCAGCATAAAAAACCTAGAAGAAAAAAAAAAAAAAAAAAAAAAAAAAAAACATTTAAACTTGCAGAAACAAGCACTTTTGGTGGGAAATATTTAAGTTTAAATCGATATGAAAAGGTTAACTTTTACATAAACTATTTGATACCTGCCTGTTTTGTGCAATGGTTTTGTATACAGCAGTCCTGATCCCCATATCATGTCCCCCACCAGCACTCCTGGCCACCCAAGGAAGTCACTTGCTAGGGGGGATGCAAGTGTGCAGGCTCAGGTTGCACTGTGCGTCTATTGACACAGTGCAACTCGGTCTTCCTCGTCAGAGTCCAGTGAGGAGAGGGAGTAACGAGATTTAATTCATGGAGTTTGCAACAATCTCAAATTGAGTCAGCCTTCACTTTTAAACTACTGCACTACCCACTTATTTTAGGAGCCGAGGAGGGCAGGTGTTGCAGTTTTCCTGCCGTACACTGACAAAGTAATGTCCAGTGAGTGAGCATTGTCTCCCTTCAGACAGGAAGAGTATTACTGCTACATTCAACGGGGGTGTAATCTGCAACATTCTATTTGTTTTCTTGGTTTAAGCCTCTTGTGAAGCATACTAGGCAGTTTGCAGAGATCTGCATGTCAAAAGAATATTTAGGGAAACCCCAATTCACTGTTTAAATACTCAATTTGGGTTAACATTGTTTTCACAGTATACATAACACTTGGCATATTGTGACTCAATATAAATATATCTTTAGCAATCAGACTACACCTCTGTATGCAAATTATTTCTATGGATCTACTTTAACACCTGCTGTGAGGAGAAAACGATCTCCAGGTAAACAAAATTCATTGTATTCTAGATTTCTGTTAATTTTTTTTTTAGTAAATAAGTACCCTTTTCTTCAATGATGGGCAGCCCTGACGGGCACCCATAGGGCTGCCCTGACGGGCACCACAAATTTTGTTAGTGCCATGATGGTGCCAGTCAGTGCCCATTTGTGGGCACCGATTGGCATGTTATGCAAACATTTGTACATATGGATCCAGACTGACACCGCACCACCGATCGCTGCGATGCACGCCCCCATGGCGGCTGTTATCCTGCTGGACGTCATGACGCCCAGTCAGGATAACTGAACCACTTCCCGGACGTCAATCTGCTATTGACCAGGCAGGAAGTGGTTAAAGTATAACTTTTTTTATTCTGGCTAGAGTGGAAAGGGATTAGAGCACCCATCAGTTTGTATTGCTGTTTGTGCCCCCATTAAGGAGATTCACCCTCTCCATTACTACTGTTAACCATTAACATTGAAAGTCGAGTAGAAAAAACACCCCACATTTTGGGTTGTACCCAGAAAAGTAAGAGGGGAAATCTTCCAAGTGGTTCTGGCTACCTGGGGTCCCCGAGGAACTCCCTTAATTTTGCAGGGATTTCCTTTCACTTCCTGTTTGGCTATGGGACAGGAAGGGAAGGCAAATCTCCCCAAATTGGCAAAAAATAAATAAATAAAATAAAATCAAAAAAGTGCTAGAACCCTCCTTCGCTCCATCAAAAAAAAAAATTGCCTATAGTTCTACTTTAAGTATTGAAGTACCGTACTGTCTAGACTAAATGTTCTAGAATGACAGAATTCAGGCAATTTACATAATTCAAAATAAGTTCTTGAACGCACCTGATCCTGTGTGAATTCATCTGCATCCCAGTTACTGCATCGAAGCTGAAAAGACTTGTCCAAAGGGTAGCATAAAATAGTCTCAGACAGAGATTTAAGGCTTAGGCTGTTCTGAAAGATGTCTCTCCTGCACCAGGGAGAAAAAAATATAAAATTCACCTGACCTTCAGCATAACAAAGTAGTATCTGCATAAAATGAGCGGTTTTATGTAGCAAATTTAGTTTAGTCAAGCCAGTTCCAAGCATTCTACAACCCATTCATTATGGCTGAAAAATTAAATCCAAGGACAAATATTTACTTACTGCAAGTTACCAGTCCTTAGGCTAGCCACACAGGTGTAGAATTTTGGTTTTTAGCCTGTGCAGCTGAACAGCATAGATTGAGGATTGTGCACTGCCAGCTGTTGTATTCCTTCAGCAGCATCTTCAGCCGTTTAAAATACATGAACAGTGACTGCGTCTGAAAGGATGCAGGCACTGTTCGGCTGACAATTTCAACCTGAATCAGCTGCAGGGAAAACTGGTTGACTTCTGTGGACTGGCAGGATTCCACCAGTCAGAAAAAAAAATGTCAGCATTGGCAGTATTTGTAGCTGCTGACTTAAATTCACACCCACAATATTTCAAAAGCACTTTTCCAGCTCTGACAAGTGAAAGGATGGAGATTTCGGGGTTCTGACCCATGAAAACCAAAAGGTCCACAGGTGAAAACTGCCTCTAAACCACACATACTAGAGCTGCACTATCAAAAAAAAACAAAAAAAAAAAAACATGATCTCGATTCAACCCCCCCCTGACAATCTCCAATGCAGAGTTTGCTGATTCTTTCATATAACAAGTGGAGAGAATCTATCTGCACTCAGCTGTCAAAAGAAAATTTCAGGTAGTCTGAAGCAGTCTGTCAATTTTGTAACATGAAACATTGTTACCAACTTCCTCTTAGAGCAAATCTGTGAGTAAATGCAGGAAGTTTAACCACTTAAAGTCTAAATCTTTTTCTGACACCAAGTAAAAAATATTTTTGCTAGAAAATTACTTGGAACCCCCAAACATTATATAATTTAGCAGAGACCCTAGGAAATACAATGGCAATTGCTGCAATATTTTATGTCACTGTATTTGGCCAGCAGTCTTTCAAATGCAATTGTTTGGGGGGGGGGGGGGGGGGAACGCACTTCAATGAATTAAAAAAAAATAATAATTGAACAGTAAAGTTAGCCAAATTTTCTTTGTTTAAATGTGAAAGATGTTACGCCGCGAGAATCATGATCTATCTTCTAAGCAAACAAATTGTGATTCTCATTTTAGCCAGAATCGTGCAGCTCTACAACATACTGTCCAGATGGGAGAAAAGTGTCAACCTAAGCCATGAAACTGGAGCCCAAACAAAAACCCAGAGACCACATGCTGCACAGACAGGCTCCAGAACGGAGCCGAGAGAATGTGAGATAAGGACTAGCACGAGGAACCTCCAACTACCTGGACAGTGATGTGATAATTAGTGCCCAACAGAGCTGCTGCTTTCCTGATTGAATCCACTCTTGCAGTGGTTTCTTCAAAGACATACATTATTCGGTGTGTGCAAAGCCTTGCTGAATAATAATAAAAAAAAAAGTTATTTTACAGTTCTGTCTGAAAATCAACATGTATGACAACTCCCTTGTCATAGGCAGTTGGCTGGATAAAAACTGTGCCTGCTGTCACTTATGCTGGCCATACAAAAACGTTTATGAATGTTTTCTAATTGTTAGTGGGGTCAAATTAATGTTCATTTTTGACCACAGTGACAGGAAAATTCAAAGGAGCAGAGAAAAAAAAAAAAAAAAAAAAAGAAGTATTTTCAGACAGTGTATGTGGTTGTCGTTCAGAAATGACATTCATTTTAAAACAGAATGTTAAAAGCAAGAGAACTTTTCAAAAATTCTCTCATTCAGCCTCCACCTTCTGAGTTCATATGCTGATCTTCCCTGCACAGTCTTTAAAGTGATTGTGTTTTTTTTTTGTTTTTTTTATACTTACCTGCTCTGTGTAATGGTTTTGCACACCGCAGCCCAAATTCTCTTCTGGGGTCCCTCCGACGCATCTGGCTGCTCAGAATGTCCCAATAGCAAGCTGCAGAGTATAGTATAGAGTGTGCCCCTATAGTAAAGGTAAAAAATCTTCTGCCTTTAGAACCACTCACTTCCTGCCCAGGACTACATGTCCCATAAGACACTGCTCCTTACACATTCACAAGTTCTCAGGCACTTGCTGACATATGGACGGTGCACTGAGCTGTGTGTGCTGCACTGCATTTCCTGATATGAAAACATATAATGCATTCTGTATGCAGGCCAACTAATTGGCTGGTCAACTACTCGATTGATTATGAAATTAGTTGACAACCATTTTCATAATCAATCGATTAGTTCTTTCGGTCTTACTCCAAACTAGCTCCTGCATAATAAGAGTCTAGCTTTCCCCAACTACATGCAGCCTATCCTTCCCAACTACATGCAGCCTCGCACCTTATTCAGGAAGCAGATTTATTGCCATCTGTTACCGTACATTTACTGAATAAACCTGAAATTAGCAATTTTAAACATATGTGACTTTAATATAATAAGCACCTTCAAAACTTACAACATGAAACCCTTACCTGTGTCTCATTGCCAAGTAGCGGATATCAACTATTCCTTTCACCGACAGGCCATAATCATTCATCAGTTTGGATGCATCTTCCCTACAACCTACGCCAACCTTCAGCACATCGCTGTCTGCCAGAAGTGTGAGGAGAGTCTTTGGAATGGTGCTGCCAGCACTGACCAATCGGGGCAAGCGAACCAGGACACAAAAGCCACTGTGGGAAGCCATCTGTAGAAGGGAGATGGGATTTGTTCTCCCATCTACAGACACCTGCACAAAAAAAATAAAAAAATAAAGTTGCCTGCAATAAAAAAAATGTGTACAGCTCTATGGAATCATTTCTAGAATACCCAATAAACACTGGGAAAAGACAGTCAATCTCAAACTACTAGATTGATTAACCCACGACAGTCCCAAAATATCCTCCTAAAGACATGCACTGCTTGAAGCATTTATACATATAGCCCAAGTGTTTTCCTAGAGGATAAGTCAACCAAAATACGAGGCATCTTCTGCACATTGCACTCACTGTAGTTTTTACATCCACAAAAGATTGGTCTTGCCTGTAAAACACCTTCTGGGACAGAGTGCTCTTGAATCCTTGACAGGGTTATGCTGTCACCTACAGGAAACTGGACAGTGGAACACTCACACGCTTTAAAAGCAAGTAATAAGTCACAAGGGTGAAGGCTATTTTCAGATATACTCCAAGAAATTGATTTTTACAGGCAATCTAAAAATCCCATGTTCAGCAAACAGGACAGTCTTCCTGAATCCTTTACAATGGGAATGTCCCAAAGCACTAAACATGACAGAGGGCAACAGAGCAGCCTGCAAAGAACACTGCAACCAAAAAGCAGCATCTTTGGATAACCATGCTGTGTGTGTGTGTCTCCTAAGTGTTGAGTGTGTCACCCTGAATCTTATGTCAAAAAAGCAATACAAATTTCCTGGTTGAGACCAAAAAAAAAAAGCAACCAAAAAACATAACAGACCTTTAGCCCAGGTTCACACTGGGCTGTGGAAATAAACCCGTGCGAGTTCAGCTGAACTCACACGATTTCACTCCCGCATGGCAGTCCCGATTTTGGCCGCGATTTCAGAGACACCTGTGCAGGTTTTTGCACAGATGTCAATGAAAATCGCGGGCCAAAATCGCAAAAAGTAGTACAGAAACTACTTTTTGAAATCGGTGCCACGCCGCAGATGCGGCATCGCACCGATCAGGATGGTGCCATTGCCGGCAAATGCCGCCGATTTGACATGTAAAAATCGCACCAGTGTGAACCAGGGCTAAAGTCCCAAACAGCTCAAACTGAGGTTTCTGGAAAACAGATGGAACCAAGCCAAGATCCCATGGAGCCAATTGCGGTCGGACCAGAGGGGAAATACACGTTACACTAGTGGTGCAACGGATCGTCACCGATCCGTGATCCGAACAAGTCAACCTGTTTGGATCGGATCGCATTGTGTGCCAGAGCGCTGCGCGGCCTCGGCCATAGGAAAGGCCGCAGCTTCGGCCTAGCTCCGGAGTGGCGGCCATCTTGGTACACCCAGCGACAGCTGCCGGCATCTTGCTACACCCCACACTCCTGCACAGTAATGATAGAGTGAGAAGGGGCAAGCGGACATCTTGTTACACCCACCGGAGTTTTAGATTTCAGTTATTTTCAACACAAAACAGAGCTTATATTGCTTAAATACAGTATTTAACATCTAAACAGTCCGTCGGATTTACAGATACTGTATTTAAGCATATAAGCTCTGTTTTGTGTTGAAAATAACTGAAATCTAAAACTCCGGTAGGTCGAACAAGATTTGTCTTTTTTTGGCTGATCCGAAAAATGATCCGATCAGCGACTCTGATCCGAGGACCGATCCGTGAGTTTTTTGATCCGTTGCATCCCTATGTTACACTATGAAAAGGCATGAGTCAAGGAATGAGATGCAATCTGCCTCAAAAAAGAACCCCAAAGGTCACAATCTGACTCTTGATCATGCCGGAAGGCCAGACAGATAAACCCCATCTGGAGGAAGCCCAAGATATGGCTGACATACCGCAAGGACAAAAACTTCCAACACAAGCAATAGGCTTTCCAAGTCGTAAAATCTTACTCAAGTAGCCTTACTGACCCTCAAACAGCACAATTAACCAAATAAGACTGCCGTCTCTGAAAACCTAGCTTCAATAGCCAAGGGGCAACAACCCGTGCTGCTGTCCGTGCTCCATGTCCCCCTCCTGCTGCTCTCCCCCTCTGTCCTCAATCTGTCAGGATGGAGAGCGGAGGTAGGAGCCGCTAAACCCGGCCCCTACCTTTTCTGAATGAACAGAGTCAGTGACTGTCCATTCACATAACTGAAACATCATAACCTGTGTTTACGATGCTTCAGTTTATGAATGGAGAGCAGCTGATGTCCATTCATTTCAGCTGAGGCTGCAGAGAAAGGGACTGGGGAATCTGTGTCCTTAGTCCCTTTCTCTGTCTCAAAGGGGAGATGTCAGGGGTCTGTTAAGAGCCCTGATATCTCAAAGTCCCCCCACATTGCTAAAAAAAAAAAAAAGAAAAAAAAAAAAAAAAAAAAAAAAAAGTTAAAAATTGTACAAAATAAAAATTATTAAAAAAAAAAAAAAAAAATAGACACATGTGCCATTGTCACATGACATTAAAATAAAAAAAAGAATCGGCATTGGCGAGTACTTGAAAAAAAAGTATCGGTACTTGTACTCGGTCTTAAAAAAGTGGTATTGGGACAACCCTACATTTTATACCAGAATTTTTTTTTAAAAAAAATTATTATTTGATGAGCAGGTACATGACTAAATAGTAATGACAGAATGGAGTGAGGTCAGAGCAGTGACCACATAAGCTGGCTATTGCATTAGAGCATTCTGGATTCCAGGGTGTCTGGGCACTCTGCAGAAAGAAGGCAAGGTGCAGGCAGCAGAATGTGCCCGATATTCAATGTTAATAAGGTCTTCCAACTATCCAATAGGTTCACCGGCAGATCAGTAATCAACCCATTACAGAGTTACATACCCACTCACAGTCCATACCAAGTACTGGAAACACATAAAGATCTTTCTTAAGCAGTGGCCAAACAGCTTCCCATTCTTCAGCTTTGGATACTATCTTGATTTCTGCCTGCAGGATCTTCTCTACTGCAGAAGAGCTGGAGACCTCTACTTCTGAAGGATTCTGAAGGTGATCTGAGATTGAGGTCCCATGGCTCAGCACAGCACAAGAGTCTTTGACATCTCCACCAACACAACACTGTCTTCTCCGGCGTTTGATTAATTTCCACAAAACAAGACATCCTACTGTAGTACCCACCAGGGAGGCAACGCCAAGAGTTAAACCTATGCGTCTGGGCATTCTAGAAGAAAAAAAAAAAAAAAATTATATATATATATATATATATATATATATATATATATATATATATAGTCAAACATTTTTCTAGACGTTATGTACTGTACATAGAACCATTCAGCTTCATACCCTCAATATCAGGTATCAGGAGTAAAATATTCATTACAGTAGATGTTTTATGGCCCTTATCAAGATCAAAACCATTTTTTCACCATGACCTTCATGCAAGATTTTTTTTTAAAGCCCAAGGCCTACCTTTTACACCATGTATTACCCATGTTTATACTGCATCATGTAACAATGTTGCAAGCTGACCAACCCCTATGACAGGGTGTGGGAGTTATTCTCCCATTCAGCAGCAGTCACTCTCAAAGTCAAGTCCACTGCTCAAAAGAAAAAGTAAAAATCCCATCACTCTTCATACACATGAATGGATGATCATTGCTCCACCTCCCCTCCCCCCCCCCCCCAAGATTTCCTTGCACAAAAAAAAAAAAGTGTGACAATGGAGAGACCTCCAGCTGATTGACAACCTTAGCCCTTTTCCTATGTAAGGGGGGGGGGGGGGGTGTCTAGTGTAGGCAACGTCCCTGAACTTACCCCGTCTACATTCCTGGGACACACCACAGGGTCAGTGCAGCCACTGCACCCGAATATAACTCCAGTGTAGGCGACGTCCCTGAACTCGCACTACCTGCATTCCTGGGACACCATGGGGGATCAGTGCGGCCGCTACACCACAATATAACTCCAGTGTAGGCGACGTCCCTGAACTCGCACCACCTGCATTCCTGGGACACCACGGGGATCAGTGCAGCCGCTACACCCCAATATAACTCCAGTGTAGGCGACGTCCCTGAACTCACACCGACTGCATTCCTGGGACACCACGGGGGATCAGTGCAGCCGCTGCACCCCAATATAACTCCAGTGTAAGCGACATCCCTGAACTCACCCCGTCCACATTCCTGGGACACCACGTGGGATCAGTACAGCTGCTGCACCCCAATAATACTCCAGTGTAGACGACGTCCCTGAACTCACCCCGTCCACATTCCTGGGACACACCACGTGGGATCAGTGCAGCCGCTGCACCCCAATATAACACCAGGTGTAGGCGACGTCCCTGAACTCGCCCCGTCTACATTCCTGGGACACCACGTGGGATCAGTACAGCTGCTGCACCCCAATAATACTCCAGTGTAGACGACGTCCCTGAACTCACCCCGTCCACATTCCTGGGACACCACGGGGGATCAGTGCAGCTGCTGCACCCCAATAGACATGAATAGACTGCTGGCATAGAACACCTGTACATGTGGGTGAGGGAAAAGCCCGTCCTCCACACACATATGCTGTAGTACACACCATGTGAACAAGGCCCCATAAGTGACCAATGTATGACCAGGCTGGCCTTATAGGATCCCAGGAAAAGGTAGGAAGAATGGTTAGAGAGGAAACACACTACACAGGACTCACCATACCTAACAACGTGCGGGAACGAAGAGAAGGATCACGGAAAAGAATGACAACAAAGAGACACTGTCCGCCCGGAACTTCCCTCCACAGAGATCACCGGACTGACACCGGCGTAGAAAAAAACCACCTTCCCACCGTTTGTTTAAATCACCTATGTCCCCCGAGGCCGCCACCCCCTTATCCGGCGTGCGCCCCATTGGAGAGACCCCTTCCGCTTCTGCGTCATCACGCACAGCTTGCTGCGCTCCACCATGGAACGCAAACACTGGGCGCCTGGATTGCGCGCGCACGCGCGCCTCGGGGGACATAAACAAGCAGCAGGAACGTAAATTATTTATAGTCGTTTGTGTCCGGTGACCCGAGGGGAACACGAGCCGCACTGCCCACCACTTAGCCGCTTTTTCTACACGGAAGTCACCACGCTCTAGTTTCTCTGCTATTGGACGTTTTCTGTTTAACCATGTCATGTCATGTGTTCCGTCAAACATGGCGACCCGTCAGACATTGTAACGGAAGTGACGTTCTGTTGCCGCCATCTTGCTACACCCTGCACTCGGCCACAGTAAAGTGAGAAGTACAGTGAGAAGGCGGGAAGCGGACATCTTGTTACACTCAACGGAGTTATAAATTTCACTGTTATTTTTAACAGTAAACTCAGCTTATATGGTGAAATACAGTATTTACAATTCCATCTGAGTGTTTAGATGTTGATTTTTTAAAGCAGCGGCAAACCTGCTGATCTCACAGGTTTGCAAATCTGACAGAACACCGTTGCTTTCAAATAGGCTGCCACCTCATCCCTTTAAAGTGGGTGTAAACCCTTACAGACCACTTATACCTACAGGTAAGCCTAGATTAAGGCTTACCTGTAGGTGCAACAAATATCTCCTAAACCTACACGGTTTAGGAGATATTTGCAAAAAAGACAGCACCAATGTGCGCCGTAGACAACGGTGCAGGCGCACTGAGCGTGCCGTTAGTGAATGGGATCATGCCGTTAGTGCCGGCTCCCGCGCGCATGTGCGGGAGTGACGTCATCGCGGCTCCAGCCAGTCACAGCGCTGGAGCCGCGATACCTGGAAGTCACTCTGGGAGAGACGTCGGCGACTGAGGAGGCAAACGAGGACGGCTGCGGGGGCTTCGATCTCAGGTAAGTACTTCATAATGAGCTAGTATGCTATGCCTTTGTCTTGCAGGGTGTATTTTTTTTTTAAGGACGCTTTACTTCCTCTTTAAACCCGAACACATATGAATTACAAAAATCGACATATAAACAGTCTGACGGAATTGTAAATACTGTATTTCACCTTTAAAGCTGAGTCTACTGTTAAAAATAACAGTGAAATGTATGACTCCGGTGGGTGTAACAAGATGTCCGCTTCCCGCCTTCTCACTGTATGTTTACTTTGGCAGAGTGCGTGGTGTAGCAAAATGGCGGCGACGTAACGTCATTTCCGTTACAGTTTCTGATGGGTTGCCAATTCTGACGAAACACCGGACTTGCCGGTGTTTCATCAGATCTGGCAACCCGTCAGAATGTGTACGTCAGAAGTGACGTTTCGTCACCACCATCTTGCTACCTCACGCACTCCTCCAGCCCTGTGTAGAAGAGTAATTGCTGGTCTGTCCGTACACGTCAAGGTTTAGAGTGGGAGTAAACTCCTATGCACAATTTGTACCTATAGGTAAGCCTATATTAAACTTTTTGAGATGGGAATGAGGGACACCTATCAGCAAAAGTATGCAGGCATAGGACACACCCCTTGCCACACCCCCTTAAAGGAGAATTGTAAAAAAAAACAAGATTTGTTAAACCCACAAGTGCTTTTTTTTACCACTACTATCCCTTTATACTGGCTTTTAGAATCTACAAATGCAGCAATTTCGAAATTGTATGAAAGGTTTAATACTGGAAAACACTTTTTGATAGATAAAAAGTGCATTTTATATACAACTATAGATCAGACCAAAATGAGGGATATTATATGAAGCACACTACTATTATATGGACCAAATTATATTAAGCATAGTTTATTCTTACAAAAGGGGCATAGCATACACATAAAAATGGCAAAATGGTATTAATAGATAGCAATAATTGGGGTCTAGATATTACATAATTGTACATAGTGTTCCAACATAACATACATAGTAATGCATGATACTCACAAGTTTAAGTAAATTAATTCTAGACACATCATAATAAGACATAAGTCTCACAAGGTAACATAGCAGTATATAGCCTTGGGTATGTGAACCACAATTGTAGGGGTAACATGTAGACAGTATAATAATAATAATTGGTTCATTAAAATAGGATAGTAAAATACAGATAATATGCATGTACACTGTGACGTATCATCATAGGAGAGCTCTACGCGTTTCGTGGTTAGTATACCACAACTTATTATTTACCCATTGATTTCCACAGATACCTCTGGGATTTCACTATATAAGGAATTACACATGACTATATTTACCCCAGCTGTTACTGGCTACCTCACTTCTACACTACCTTTGGCTGCTGTTGCCACCGCCGTGTTCCAGGTGTCACCGTCTCAACTCCCGGGAAGGATGCTTCTCATAGCTGCCTACCCTTTACTACTGATACTATGCTACAAACTTACCCATATACTACAGATAGGTAAGAGTGATTGGGACCTGTTTGTTCCCCCTCTTCCTTCTATATTCTACATGTTTCTCTAAAATATTCTACTATTGTAATATTGTGGCATCTTTTGTTTTACTATAGACACCCCTATACTGCGTATCTGCTCCTGACGAGTGGTATACTAACCACGAAACGCGTAGAGCTCTCCTATGATGATACGTCACAGTGTACATGCATATTATCTGTATTTTACTATCCTATTTTAATGAACCAATTATTATTATTATACTGTCTACATGTTACCCCTACAATTGTGGTTCACATACCCAAGGCTATATACTGCTATGTTACCTTGTGAGACTTACTGTATTTTTCGGACTATAAGACGCATTTTTTCCCCCAGAAATATGGGGGAAAATGTCCCTGCGTCTTATAGTCCGAATACATGACAGGCCCTGCCCCCCGCCGTCGCTGGCACCGCCCCTGCCATCTGCTCTCATTGCTCCTGTAGCCGCTGGAATCCCCTGACCACCGCCACTGGCTCCGCACCCCCCCCCGCCGGCACCGCCCGTCATCCGCTCTCATTGCTCCCGTAGCCGCTGGAATCCCCTGACCACCGTCATTGGCTCCGCCCCCCCGCCACCGGTGGCACCGCCCCTTACACATTGCTTGCATTGCGGCGAATCCAATTAGAGCCGCTCTCTCTTTCTTTTCTCCCTTCGGGTTACAGAAAGGGAAGGGGGGCGGCGGGGGATGTACAGACAGCCTGCAGCTCTCCTCTCCCTGTCACAGCGCCGCTGCCAAGTTCTCTGGCAAATAGAGCAGCGGCGCTGTGACAGGGAGAGGAGAGCTGCGGGCTGTCTGTACATCCCCCGCCGCCCCCCTTCCCTTTCTGTAAGCCGAAGAGAAAGAGAGAGCCGCTCTAATTGGATTTGCTGGCCGCCACCCAGCTTACTGCCCACTGTTTCCCTCCCCATGATTGGCCACAGCAGAGGGCCAATCAGAAGACACTGCGGGCATCATGGGAAATAAAGTCCCTGCAGAGTTCTGGCACCAGTTCCTCCAGCATGCAAACACTCTGCTGGAGGGGGGGGGGAGGTGGTGTTAGAAGAGGAGCAAAAGAGTATACTCTGCTGGGGGACACGCTGTACCCCGCACCACCAGAGAGCCACGCTGTACCCCGCACCACCAGAGAGCCACGCTGTACCCCGCACCACCAGAGAGCCACGCTGTACCCCGCACCGCCAGAGAGCCACGCTGTACCCCGCACCACCAGAGAGCCACGCTGTACCCCGCACCGCCAGAGAGCCACGCTGTACCCCGCACCGCCAGAGAGCCACGCTGTACCCCGCACCGCCAGAGAGCCATGCTGTACCCGCACCACCAGAGAGGGAGCCACACTGTTCCCGAACCACCAGAGAGGGAGCCACATTGTACCCGCATCACCAGAGAGGGAGAAAGACCGAGCCGCTGCCAGGATACAGACATGCTACACTACTGACTAGAGTCACCCCGGGCAACCCAGAGTGAGCGAACGTCCAGCCAGAGGGATCACTGTTGCGATTTCGCTGGGTCTGGTAAGAGGGCCTGTTGGCCATTATCCATTACTATTCCCAGGGTCTGAGCCATTAGGAAGTGCCTAACCTGATATCCTCTAGGCCTTATTGACTGCCACAACGTCCCTCTCTGTCCTCTTCCCACAACGTCCCTCTCTGTCCTCTTCCCACGGCGTCCCCTCTGTCCTCTTCCCACGGCGTCTCCTCTGTTCTCTTCCCACGGCGTCCCCTCTGTCCTCTTCCCACGGCGTCCCCTCTCTCCTCTTCCCACGGCGTCCCCTCTCTCCTCTTCCCACGGCGTCCCCTCTCTCCTCTTCCCACGGCGTCCCCTCTGTCCTCTTCCCACGGCGTCCCCTCTGTCCTCTTCCCACGGCGTCCCCTCTGTCCTCTTCCCACGGCGTCCCCTCTGTCCTCTTCCCAGGGTGTCCCACCACTGATGGCATGGTCACTCTACGTTTACTCGTTTACTATGACAATGGTCACTCTGCGTTTACTATGGCAATGGTCAGGCTGCATTTCATGGGCACTGGAAAATATTTTAGTACACCATTTGGTTCAGAATATTTTTTTTCTTGTTTTCCTCCTCTAAAACCTAGGTGCGTCTTATGGTCAGGTGCGTCTTATGGTGCGAAAAATACGGTATGTCTTATTATGATGTGTCTAGAATTCATTTACTTAAACTTGTGAGTATCATGCATTACCATGTATGTTATGTTGGAACACTATGTACAATTATGTAATATCTAGACCCCAATTATTGCTATCTATTAATACCATTTTGCCATTTTTATGTGTATGCTATGCCCCTTTTGTAAGAATAAACTATGCTTAATATAATTTGGTCCATATAATAGTAGTGTGCTTCATATAAAGTCCCACCATCTAGTTTCTTGTCTCACAATATCGGGGATGGAGGTGTATGTAGTCATTACCTCATTTAAAGTCCCAACCCTAACCTTAGGTTTATCTCTGTTTTTCAATATTTCGGGTATGGAAGCACATTACCATAACTTTATATGTACTCCTACTATTACTGTGATCCATCTATTGCCACACCGTTTCCTTTCCTCTTAGAGAGGTTAGCTCTGGCAGTCCAGGTTTAGCTTGTTTTCATCGTCCCCGGGAGTTGCAACACGCACCGAGACCTCCCCCTCCCCTCCCCCCTGTGGGGGGGCAGGTCGGGTACTCGCTGCGTGTCGACGCCACGCTCACATGGCCGGCGGGTGACGTCATTGGTGACGTCGCACCACCGACATGGTTGTCATTCTGCGTTTACCACGAGGGAGGTTTGAGCGCCAAACGCCGAGCGCGTTATGTCGCTTGGGCGTGACGCCGCCCCCCTCCCACGACGCTGCGTGACGTTGATGGTCACCATTGGTTCATGGCTGGTATTTATACTCTGCTTGCACCGCGCCAATACCTTGGGTTGTTTTCACTCTCATCACACGTCGGCACCTCCTGGACCCATTCCTCCTTTATACCCTTACAGGTACTTACGGTTTAACCCCCTTATCACCTATTTTACACTTCCACCCTGGTATCTACTATTGTCTCCCTTTGATATGAAACAACACTAGCCACCATGTTTTAATTAACCCCTCTTTCTAATTTTCACGTGTACTCCCTTTCCAGTTCATCAGCTGTTAAACAACTTATTATTTACCCATTGATTTCCACAGATACCTCTGGGATTTCACTATATAAGGAATTACACATGACTATATTTACCCCAGCTGTTACTGGCTACCTCACTTCTACACTACCTTTGGCTGCTGTTGCCACCGCCGTGTTCCAGGTGTCACCGTCTCAACTCCCGGGAAGGATGCTTCTCATAGCTGCCTACCCTTTACTACTGATACTATGCTACAAACTTACCCATATACTACAGATAGGTAAGAGTGATTGGGACCTGTTTGTTCCCCCTCTTCCTTCTATATTCTACATGTTTCTCTAAAATATTCTACTATTGTAATATTGTGGCATCTTTTGTTTTACTATAGACACCCCTATACTGCGTATCTGCTCCTGACGAGTGGTATACTAACCACGAAACGCGTAGAGCTCTCCTATGATGATACGTCACAGTGTACATGCATATTATCTGTATTTTACTATCCTATTTTAATGAACCAATTATTATTATTATACTGTCTACATGTTACCCCTACAATTGTGGTTCACATACCCAAGGCTATATACTGCTATGTTACCTTGTGAGACTTATGTCTTATTATGATGTGTCTAGAATTCATTTACTTAAACTTGTGAGTATCATGCATTACCATGTATGTTATGTTGGAACACTATGTACAATTATGTAATATCTAGACCCCAATTATTGCTATCTATTAATACCATTTTGCCATTTTTATGTGTATGCTATGCCCCTTTTGTAAGAATAAACTATGCTTAATATAATTTGGTCCATATAATAGTAGTGTGCTTCATATAAAGTCCCACCATCTAGTTTCTTGTCTCACAATATCGGGGATGGAGGTGTATGTAGTCATTACCTCATTTAAAGTCCCAACCCTAACCTTAGGTTTATCTCTGTTTTTCAATATTTCGGGGATGGAAGCACATTACCATAACTTTATATGTACTCCTACTATTACTGTGATCCATCTATTGCCACACCGTTTCCTTTCCTCTTAGAGAGGTTAGCTCTGGCAGTCCAGGTTTAGCTTGTTTTCATCGTCCCCGGGAGTTGCAACACGCACCGAGACCTCCCCCTCCCCTCCCCCCTGTGGGGGGCAGGTCGGGTACTCGCTGCGTGTCGACGCCACGCTCACGTGGCCGGCGGGTGACGTCATTGGTGACGCCGCACCACCGACATGGTTGTCATTCTGCGTTTACCACGAGGGAGGTTTGAGCGCCAAACGCCGAGCGCGTTATGTCGCTTGGGCGTGACGCCGCCCCCCTCCCACGACGCTGCGTGACGTTGATGGTCACCATTGGTTCATGGCTGGTATTTATACTCTGCTTGCACCGCGCCAATACCTTGGGTTGTTTTCACTCTCATCACACGTCGGCACCTCCTGGACCCATTCCTCCTTTATACCCTTACAGGTACTTACGGTTTAACCCCCTTATCACCTATTTTACACTTCCACCCTGGTATCTACTATTGTCTCCCTTTGATATGAAACAACACTAGCCACCATGTTTTAATTAACCCCTCTTTCTAATTTTCACGTGTACTCCCTTTCCAGTTCATCAGCTGTTAAACAACTTATTATTTACCCATTGATTTCCACAGATACCTCTGGGATTTCACTCTATAAGGAATTACACATGACTATATTTACCCCAGCTGTTACTGGCTACCTCACTTCTACACTACCTTTGGCTGCTGTTGCCACCGCCATGTTCCAGGTGTCACCGTCTCAACTCCCGGGAAGGATGCTTCTCATAGCTGCCTACCCTTTACTACTGATATTATGCTACAAACTTACCCATATACTACAGATAGGTAAGAGTGATTGGGACCTGTTTGTTCCCCCTCTTCCTTCTATATTCTACATGTTTCTCTAAAATATTCTACTATTGTAATATTGTGGCATCTTTTGTTTTACTATAGACACCCCTATACTGCGTATCTGCTCCTGACGAGTGGTATACTAACCACGAAACGCGTAGAGCTCTCCTATGATGATACGTCACAGTGTACATGCATATTATCTGTATTTTACTATCCTATTTTAATGAACCAATTATTATTATTATACTGTCTACATGTTACCCCTACAATTGTGGTTCACATACCCAAGGCTATATACTGCTATGTTACCTTGTGAGACTTATGTCTTATTATGATGTGTCTAGAATTCATTTACTTAAACTTGTGAGTATCATGCATTACCATGTATGTTATGTTGGAACACTATGTACAATTATGTAATATCTAGACCCCAATTATTGCTATCTATTAATACAATTTTGCCATTTTTATGTGTATGCTATGCCCCTTTTGTAAGAATAAACTATGCTTAATATAATTTGGTCCATATAATAGTAGTGTGCTTCATATAAAGTCCCACCATCTAGTTTCTTGTCTCACAATATCGGGGATGGAGGTGTATGTAGTCATTACCTCATTTAAAGTCCCAACCCTAACCTTAGGTTTATCTCTGTTTTTCAAAATGAGGGATAAATGAGGAGGAATGAGGGACAGAGGGACATTGCTCCTAATCAGGGACAATCCCTGGAAATCAGGGACAGTTGGGAGCTATGCTATAGCTACTGTAAATATCTCCTAAAAGTGTGCTGCTTAGAAGATATTTACTGTACATGCTGCCGGTTATGTCACCTGGGCCATTCCTTCAGAGCCGTGCGAATGCGTGGGAGTGCCGTCATTGCGGCTCCGGCCACTCACACAGCCAGAGTCCGCAAACCTGGAAGTAAGGAAGACGGGTGAAGATGGAAGCTTTGTCAGTGGTGACAGCGTGCTGCTGGAAGGGCTTTGTTCTCAGGTAAGTTTCACATAATGTTAACATATTGTGAGGGGGTTAGCTCGGTAGCGGGTGTGTGTGACCCCCTGGATGGGCTCCCCACACAAAAACAGGCCCAGCAGACGGAGGTTGTGGTTTTCAAGATCAAAAGGTGCGGTTTATTTCTCTATTTACAGTGACAAAAACACAGCAAAGCAAAAAGAAACATAAACAAAATAAATCCTGGTCAGCTTGACCTCTGACTAAACATGCAGGTTTCCCTAACTAACAACTGGGATCAGCCTGGTGCTGTCCTAGTCCCTAAGTCCCTGGTTTAGTAAATGTCCAAACAAATAGCCACACAGGCTTTGTCTCACCGCACAGGGGTTCACTCTCCCTAGACAGTCCACACAGGTCTGGGTCCAGGCATGAGCAAACACCTAATGAAGCTGGGAGTTTTTATAGAGGCCTTAAACGAGCTGACAAGCTTCAGCTGGTCTCATCAACTCCCTGCCTGCACGACGCCCAGCACTCTCCCTAGAGGTATGAGTCATCCATGAGCCCACTAGCCTCAGCTGGGCTTCATCAACTCCCTCCCTAGTTGTATAAGTCGGCATAAAGCCTGAATCTGGGAGAAATATATCTACCCCCCTGGATGCAACCAGGTGACTTTACCTTCCTGCTGTCACAATATATATAACTGTAGCGGGGTGTTCCCCTTTAATGCAGAGAGACTACATCACCCAGAACCCCATTTGGAGTGTTTCACCGCAGAGACTCATGGGAGGGGTTATATAAGGAGGAGGCGTGGCTGCGCTCGGCCTCTTTGGGACACAAGACTTCTGTGACTGATCCTCCTGTGCGGATGTGCCGGAGTGCAGGGCCTGAAGCCTGAGGCCTTGCGCAGCACCAAAGAGCCTTCCACCCCACTTCGAGCCTGGGTGGCATCTTACATCGCTTACCTACAGCCTTGGTTGGATCGGGGACCCGATCGCTGGAGACACTGTGTGTGACACAGTCGGTGGAAGTTTCCCCGGACTGGGACCGCATCCGGATGGGTGAGAGGGCGTATGCCCAGACCATATACTGTTGTTACTAATGGGCCTATAGACTGCCGTGGCCCACAAGTTGTTTCTGATACTCTCATTAGAGAACCTCATCGGAGCTGAACTCAGAGTTTACATAGCAAAGTGTTTATTTCATCTTTACATTCCTATTGGATTACAAAAGGGTATTCTGTTAATGTGCACCACCGTTAAAGACCTTCCGGTGAAGAAAACCATCATCCCCTATAGACTAAGTTGTAGATATCTGAGCCAGGCCTGGTCAGCTAGTTAGTTCATTTGGTTACTGCGTCACAGGACGCCTAGTTAACGGTCGCCCACGTGGCGCACTTTTACTGTTCATTCTATATGCATAGTGGGTTATTGCTGCAGGGCACTGCAAATTTATTATCTGTGAACTGTTATCACTGTTAAACCCCTTTCTTACCAAAAGCTTAAGTAAATCTTATACCTTTTTTTATCATTATTGTCTTGGTGTCTGGGCTTACTCATACAGTATAAGAATATTTATTGCTGCCAATACTAACTGTGCCAGTAGGGGGTCGAGTACATTGCCGGGGGTTGGCGGAGCTGTTTTCAGGGCCCAAACTAAACTTGCGGCCTTCTTAGGTGGAGGTATCGCTACACGTGGGGGCTCGGGTCCGGGATCCTGATACAGCAGGTGAACGACAGAAGTGCCGGCATGGACCCCATGGATCCACAAGCGATAGAAGAATGGTGCAAAGCCGTTAGGGCAGAGCCAAACAACTCAATAGTCATCAGCCTCCCAGGGGAGGAATGGAAGACTGAGACGGTAGAGGAGTTGATGAAGTCAGTGTCCCCAGATCACACACCGTGGGTGATAGATATAAAGGCAGACCCGGACACTTCATATCAGTATGCACTGGTGGAATATGGAGACGGGATACCAGAGGCTTGCAAGCGCAAGTGTGTAAAGACGCCAGATAATAGAACCTATAGGGTGGCGCCTGCTTTAACTATAAAGAAGGAATCATCACCGATGGGATCACCGCAGGCTGCGGCCCGCGCCTCACCAGTAAAAGGGGACGGGGTGACGCCCCCGGTGACACCCGCACCTGCCACTGCTATATCACCAGAATTGATAAAGGCGATAGGGGATCTGCTAATCAAATGTCAGAAGACAAGCACGGTGCATGTAGAGACTAGCTACCGGAGACTGAAGACATTCTCAGGGAAGCTCCCTGTCCCTGCAGGGGAAGAAGATTTTGATACCTGGGTGGAGCAGGCATTGCAGGCAGTAGAGGCATGGGAGGTGCCTGAAGCGCAGAAGAGGCAACGAGTGATAGAAAGCCTTAAAGGCGCAGCAGCAGAAGCAGTGAAAAGTTTTCGGTTTGGGAATGCAGATTGCACGGCTCAAGACTGTCTAGCCATGTTACAGGAAGAGTTTGGCCAATTCGAAAAGGTGACAGAGATGGTATACCAATTTGAACATACTTTCCAACAGCCAAGGGAGAAACTGTCAGAATATGTTAGGAGACTGAACAGGTTGCTGTGCAAGATTGTGTTGAAGAAGGGAATGAAGCCCCAAGATACAGATGCGGCAAGAATGAAGCAGGTCTTAAAGGGAGCGTTACGCTCGGATCCAGTCTGGCTGCACCTGAAAACCTCGGGAGGAGGAACGTTGCTGACTTATGCTGACTTGATAAAAATCATCAGAGATGAGGAGGCGCTACAACAGGACCAGCAAATGACTAAGGCCAATGTTGTCCCCGCACAGGTGCTAGTCAATCCAGTGATGACCCCTGAAAGAGACTCAGAGGTAGACACTTTAAAAGCACAAATGTCCAAGGTGTTAGAAATGTTGACCTCTCTGATGGCAAAAGACACAGAGTGTCCCAAGAGAGAGGTACCACGGAAGGAACTATTCCCAATTACTTTGGCACCCGCATCTTTACAAGAATGGGGAGACATAGTCTGCTTTAACTGTGGAGGAATTGGCCATATTGCAGCTACATGTTCCAGTCCCAAGAAGAAGAAGCTAGACAACCGCAAGCCGGCGGGAAACTCCAGAGGGCCCTGGTGAAGGAGTCAACCGGGTGCCCATCACCTTCAGTGAACTCCAAGCTGAAAGCGAAGCAGAAGAAAAAAGGAGATAAAACACCTCGGAGGAAACACAACATTCCTCAACAGAGATGCACCCCAGAGAAAGGGGGCAAGACCCCTCAGAAGAGGCACAGCACTCCCCAGAGGGGGTGCACACCTAAGAAAATTAATAGTATCCCTCAGCGGGTCTGTACACCCATCGAGAGGAAGGAAATTAATGCATACCGGGCTCAAGAAAGATTAAAGTCCAAAGGGAACTGGAAGGGAGAGAGTCCGAAGGGAAAGGGCCAGAAGAAGGCGACCCCTGCCAGGCCATATCCAGAGAGGCTAGTAGGCCCATCTCCTATAGTGCCCATTCAAGTGGAGGGAGTCTACACCAGAGCCATCTTGGATACTGGGGCACAAGTGACCCTGTTATACCGAGATTTCTACGGGAGGCACTTGAGTCACCTGCCCATCCAGAAGATAGAGGGACTAGAGATATGTGGGATTGGGACCCAGAATTTCCCCTACGATGGCTATTTGCCTGTCAAGATGATCTTTGACCCATCCGTGGCTGGAAAAGCCGAAGTGTTTGACACTCTGGCGGTTGTGTGCCCTCAGCCGCCAGGAGCCAACAAGAGTTCCCTTATAATAGGGACGAACACGGACCTGGTCCGAAGACTTCTAACCCCTCTAGTGAAAAAGAAGGGGTCAGCGGCCACCAAGATCCACTCCATGCTGAAGACGGCTTATCAACGGCTGGTCCTAGAGCAGAAGACCCCTGGAGAGGGGATAGGGAAGGTGTGGAGACTTGGAAGAGAAGGGATAGTGTTGCAGCCCAGTGAAGTAACCTGTCTCAGAGCCACTGTGAAGCTTACTTGGGAGCAGCCTGGACCCTTTGTCATGTTGGAGTCTGACCCAAGGTAAGAGTCCCCCGGCCTGGAAGTGATACCAGAAGTGATTCTGCTGAAGGCCCTGAAGAAGGCCCATTGCAGAGTTCCAGTGAGTGTTAGGAACAATACAGATGGCCCCATGGAAATCCCAGCCAGGATGCTGCTGGGCCAGGTGAGCCCTGCTGCCCCGGTCACCCTGTCAGAAGTCAAGGGGGCGGGTGAAGGAGGAGATGCTTGGGAGAAGCTATCCATTAAAAACCCGAACCTGCCCAGGGCTTGGAAGGAGAGAGCCAAGGCCCAGTTGACCAGATGGGAGAAGATCTTCTCCAAAGATGAGTTCGATGTGGGATGTGCAAGGAGTGCCACCCATCGGATTCGCCTCCAAGAAGATAAGCCCTTCAGAGAGAGGGTCAGGCGGGTGCCACTAGCGGATCTGGAGAATCTAAGGGAACAACTTGCAGAATTAAAGAGGACTGGTGTGATACGGGAGTCCAGAAGCCCTTATGCCTCACCAATAGTGGTGGTCAGGAAGAAGAATGGATCGTTGAGACTCTGTATCGACTACAGGACTCTTAACAGGAGAACCATACCCGACCAGTACACCACTCCGAGGATAGAGGATGCCCTACAGAGCTTGTCTGGAGCCAAATGGTTCAGCGTTATGGATCTCAAGAGTGGGTACTATCAGATCCCTATGCACCCAGAAGACAAGGAGAAGACAGCTTTCATAACCCCAGTGGGATTCTTTGAATTCAACTGGATGCCCCAAGGTCTGTCTGGAGCCCCAGCTACTTTCCAACGTCTCATGGAGAAGACTGTAGGAGACATGAACCTTATTGAAGTCTTTGTATACCTGGACGATGTCATTGTCTTCGGAAGAACCCTGGAGGAACACGAGGAGAGGCTGGAAAAAGTCTTGAGGAGACTCAGTGAGGAGGGACTCAAGCTTTCGCCTGAGAAGTGTCGGTTCTACCAATCTTCTGTGAATTATCTGGGGCACATAGTGTCTGAAGAAGGGGTGGCCACAGACCCTGAAAAATTGGAGGCAGTTACCTCCTGGCCACGACCCACCACAGTAACAGAACTCAGGTCCTTCTTAGGGTTCTGCTCCTATTACAGGAGAAAAAAGCAAGGGAAGAGGCGCCTCTAAGTGTAGACGTTTTAAAACAATTTATTATAAATTAAAAGTACAGACAACTCACATTTTACAATGTAAAAGCAGGCATTGTACGAATTCCATGAAAAGGGGAAGTGATCATCAGGTCAGTCATTCTGTGCTGTGTCCTGCTGTGGCGCTGTGCTGTTTTGATGTCATCAGGTTCCGCATGGAAGATGGTAGAAGCCAGCGGCGGTGAGGAGATGACAGAGCACGGCCTAGATGGTATTTCCTGGCAGGCAGGGAGCGATGACGTCACTGGTATGCGACGCGTTTCCCGAGCTGGCGTGCTGCGTGTAGCGTGGCAGTCGCGCTCCTTTATCAAGCTAAAGGAGCGCGACTGCCACGCTACACGCAGCACGCCAGCTCGGGAAACGTGTCGCATACCAGTGACGTCATCGCTCCCTGCCTGCCAGGAAATACCATCTAGGCCGTGCTCTGTCATCTCCTCACCGCCGCCGGCTTCTACCATCTTCCATGCGGAACCTGATGACATCAAAACAGCACAGCGCCACAGCAGGACACAGCACAGAATGACTGACCTGATGATCACTTCCCCTTTTCATGGAATTCGTACAATGCCTGCTTTTACATTGTAAAATGTGAGTTGCCTGTACTTTTAATTTATATTAAATTGTTTTAAAACGTCTACACTTAGAGGCGCCTCTTCCCTTGCTTTTTTCTCTACAGTACTGGAACAACGGTTTCTGTTTCTCCATTGATGGCAGCCCTAAGACTGTAAATGTGACTTTCCCCCCCCCCTCAATAATTTTTACTGCATACCCCCCTTCCTCTCCCCACCCCTGATCGTTATTATCTTATTCATAGACACCATCATTTGTACATTGTATTGTACATTACCAATCATACACTTACTGGATACCAGTGATTTGGTTTTTGCGCATTTTTCACTTGTGTACTGTTCCTATTACAGGAGGTTTGTGGAAGGATTCGCCCGAATTGCTAGATCATTGAATGAACTGCTCAAGACTGAGGGAGAAGAGGACGACTCAGGACCCAGGAAGCCGGGAGAGTCAGTCAAAGATCAGTGGAACCAGAAATGTGAAGAGGCCTTCCAGGCATTGAAGAAGAGCCTAACCACTGCTCCTGTCTTGGCCTACGCAGACCCAACCAAACCCTATGAACTACACGTAGATGCTAGTCATGACGGTCTGGGAGGAGTACTTTATCAAGAACACGTGGGGCAACTACGGCCTGTTGCCTACGTGAGCAGGAGCCTAACCCTCTCTGAGAAAAACTACACCTCTCACAAGCTGGAGTTCCTGGCCCTTAAGTGGGCGGTAGTAGACAAGCTCAAAGACTACCTGTATGGGGCGGAGTTCACTGTGAAGACTGACAACAACCCCCTGACCTACCTATTCACTACAGCAAAGCTGGACGCCACTGGACACAGGTGGCTGGCCGCATTGTCTGGATTCAATTTCAGCCTAAAGTACAGGCCAGGGATTGGGAATCGAGATGCAGACGCTCTGTCCAGGAGATCTCATGGTCCCAACAGTGACATGGAAGACTGGACTCAAGTAGCACCTGATGGGGTGTGGGCCCTTTGTCAAGGGGCTGAATTGCAAGCCAGAAGGGGCTCAAGGGCGGAAGAGATAGGAGTTACCATGGTAGGAGTCCCCAAACAATACTGTGGAGTAACTCAGCTGGGAGAAGACCATCTGCCAAAGTTGTCCAAGAAGGAACTAAGATGTGACCAATTAGAAGATCCCATGGGGAAATTGGTTCTGGAAGCCCTGGAGAGTCAGGATCCAAACAAACTCCTGAGTCACTCCTCAAAAGAAGCCCGCCTGTTGAGGAAAGAGTGGGACAGGTTACAGGTACATCAGAGAGTGGTCTACCGAAGGGGCCCCTCTGATGACCTGGAAGATAAATGGCAATTGTTTCTTCCAGAAAAACATCGAGAGGCTGTTCTGATTGCCCTACATGACAATCACGGCCATCTAGGGGCGGAAAGGACCTTTCAACTTGTCAGAAGTCGGTTCTATTGGCCCTGCATGAGGGCAGAAGTAGAAGAGTACTGCCACTCATGTGCACGTTGCATCCAGAGGAAGACTTTACCTCATCAAGCTGCCCCAATGGGCCATCTACAAAGTCAAGGCCCAATGGATCTGGTATGCATTGATTTCCTCTGCCTCGAACCTGACCTGAGTGGACTGGGAAATGTTCTGGTGATAACCGATCATTTCACCCGGTATGTCCAAGCTTTTCCAACCAAAGATCAGAAGGCTTCCACTGTAGCCAAGATACTTATGGAGAAGTATTTTGTCCATTATGGGCTGCCCCAACGACTTCATTCAGATCAAGGAAGGGACTTTGAAAGTCGGCTGATCCGGAAGCTCTAAGATTCTTTGGGGATCAAGAAGACTCGAACTACACCTTACCACCCACAGGGAGATGCTCAGCTGGAGAGGTTTAACCGAACCTTGCTCAACATGTTGGGGACTCTGGAAAGTGAGAAGAAGCAACATTGGAGCAAACACATAGCAGCCATAGTACATGCTTACAATTACACCACTAGTGATGCTACAGGCTACTCCCCATATCGACTCATGTTTGGGAGAGAGGCGAGACTACCTGTGGACTTGGCCTTTGGCACCTCTCTGGACCATTCCTCAGCCACATCCCACAAAGGATATGTGGACAGGCTCAGACACAGCCTGAAAGTGGCCTATGAACAAGCTCAAGCGGCCTCAGATCAAAGAGGAGCTCGAAACAAAAGAAACTTTGACTTGAAGGTCCGGATACAAGACCTGCAGCCCGGGGATAGAGTACTGTTACGCAATCTGGAGGTCCCTGGAAAACACAAACTTGCAGACAGATGGAGATCTGAACCCTATATCGTCTGTAGGAAGTTGCCGGGCCTACCTGTCTACAAGTTGAAGCCAGAAGGGAAGGTAGGCCCACTGAAGACGTGGCATCGAAACCACCTGCTCCCACTTGCTGAGGCAGTCAGGATACCTCCCGTGAGAGATTCTCCTGAACCGGTCTCTATTCTGGATACTCCCAGGCCAAACACTCGGTCGCAGACCTCTCGAGCTGAAGATGGAGAGGCCGCTCAACTTAGTAAAGATGAAGAAAGAGAACTTGATTGGTTGTGGCCTTCCCCAACTCCAGGAACTTCTACTATAGATCTTCCACCCACTGAAGACACTCCAGATGGAACACTGAACCCAGAGGCCACAGAGTTCATCCCATCTAGTCCTTCATCGGATCACTGGGAAGATGCCCGTGATAGTTACTCAGAGGAAGAGGAGCCTGTGGCGCCAGAGCCAGAAGTCCCAAGAGAGCAAAGGGCTTGAAGAGTCATCCGGCCTCCTAAGAAGCTGACCTACCCACAAATGGGAAATAGCTTGGAGGACTCTGTAGTTACTGCTAGGAGAAGTGCTGAAAATCCAGATCCCTCCACTGTCCATTTGGTGGAGGGCAACCCCAACTCACTCTCTGGCACAGTTAGGCAGGCCACCCATGATAATGTGACCTGTGGGCAAGGGAGTTCTACCCCTCAGTTTTGTTCGGAATTCCCTATGCCAACTTCGTTTACAGAATTGTCTAGAGTTGTACATAGTCTTTGTTAAGGTTTATCTTTGGGGACCAAAGAGTTCAAGTGGGGTTAGTGTGTAGCAGGGTGTTCCCCTTTAATGCAGAGAGACTACATCACCCAGAACCCCATTCGGAGTGTTTCACCGCAGAGACTCATGGGAGGGGTTATATAAGGAGGAGGCGTGGCTGCGCTCGGCCTCTTTGGGACACGAGACTTCTGTGACTGATCCTCCTGTGCGGATGTGCCGGAGTGCAGGGCCTGAAGCCTTAGGCCTTGCGCAGCACCAAAGAGCCTTCCACCCCACTTCGAGCCTGGGTGGCATCTTACATCGCTTACCTACAGCCTTGTTTGGATCAGGGACCCGATCGCTGGAGACACTGTGTGTGTGTGTGACACAGTCGGTGGAAGTTTCCCCGGACTGGGACCGCGTCCGGATGGGTGAGAGGGCGTATGCCCAGACCATATACTGTTGTTACTAATGGGCCTATAGACTGCCGTGGCCCACAAGTTGTTTCTGATACTCTCATTAGAGAACCTCATCGGAGCTGAACTCAGAGTTTACATAGCAAAGTGTTTATTTCATCTTTACATTCCTATTGGATTACAAAAGGGTATTCTGTTAATGTGCACCACCGTTAAAGACCTGCCGGTGAAGAAAACCATCATCCCCTATAGACTAAGTTGTAGATATCTGAACCAGGCCTGGTCAGCTAGTTAGTTCATTTGGTTACTGCGTCACAGGACGCCTAGTTAACGGTCGCCCACGTGGCGCACTTTTACTGTTCATTCTATATGCATAGTGTGTTATTGCTGCAGGGCTCTGCAAATTTATTATCTGTGAACTGTTATCACTAGGCTTGTGCTCAACGGAAAAATTCGGTTAGTTTCGGTTCGTTTCTTTTCGGTCCTGTTGATTCGTAATCATTCGTAATTTTGCTAGACGGGATTTTTCGTGTTCGGACTAATTCGTATTTTCGCAAGCGACATTTTTCGTTGAATTTTTAGTTGATTTATAATTCGTACTTTCGGTAGAGTACATTGTTTTTCGTTGATTCTGGACACAACTCCTACTTTCGTAACTTTTTTTGGGTTCGTTGATTCGTAATTTTCTGTGTCTCTCTCACGACGACGCTGCCTATTATGCCTAATGTGCTTTGAATGGATTTGTACTTTTCTAAATGCATAGCGGTTATTTGTAACGATTCGAAATCTCGTATTTTACTTTCGTTTTTTACATGCGGCTATAGCCTCCGCCCCTGTACACCATTTTGAGAGGGTTCAGCACGGTGAGGGAGAAGCAGAGAGCAGAGCAGAGTGTTATTGTGCTTCGAATGGATTTGAAATCTCGTATTTTACTTTCGTTTTTTACATGCAGCTATAACCTCCGCCCCTGTACACCATTTTGAGAGGGAGTTCAGCACGGTGAAGGAGAAGCAGAGAGCAGAGCAGAGTGAGTGTTATTGTGCTTCGTATGGATTCGTACATTCGTAACTTTTTCATAACGAATTATGCCGAAGACATTCGGGCATTCGCTATTTGTGGTATAATTTATTTCGGATTCGGTCTTATTCGTAATTGCTTTGTTCGGAAATTCGAATGCTTCCGAATGTCCGAAAGTTGCTAAATTCGGACGAATTTCGATTCGTTACGAAACGAATTGCGCAAGCCTAGTTATCACTGTTAAACCCCTTTCTTACCAAAAGCTTAAGTAAATCTTATACCTTTTTTATCATTATTGTCTTGGTGTCTGGGCTTACTCATACAGTATAAGAATATTTATTGCTGCCAATACTAACTGTGCCAGTAGGGGGTCGAGTACATTGCCGGGGGTTGGCGGAGCTGTTTTCAGGGCCCAAACTAAACTTGCGGCCTTCTTAAGTGGAGGTATCGCTACATAACATTATGGCTTCACCTTGCAGGTTCCAGAAAAATACTGTAAGCATTGATGTTTAATAGCAGAGGGGCGCGAGCTGGCTTACCTCCCAACTGTAGAACCTGAGCAGGAGGCCCCATTCATACCTGCAGGATGCGTTGCTTTTTTTTTAGCGTGACAGCATATGGAGACCATGGCTACACGCAACAAGCACACCAAAATAGCGCAAAAACCGTTTGGGGTTTTTGTGGCACTGAGCCAAGCATATTTTGGGCTCAGTGTTATGCTACTTTTTTTACATGGCAAACACACAACAAAATGCAGGACTGCTACCCACATTTGGGGTTTCCCCGCATCCAATTCGCATAGCAGCAGAATGTCTCCGGCGTGGCTGCGGAGCGCACTGCACAGAAACGTACGTTTTTGCCTCTGTTGCAGGGCCGAATTCAGGCAAAGATTCTGCCCTGATTCATCCCTGAAACGAAGAACAGGGACGGACAGCGTTGCTGTGCGATCCACGACTGGTTTAGGTGTGAACTTGAGCCTTATAGGAAGGAAAGGGGGTGGGGGTTGGAGCAATGATTATCCATTCAGGTGTCTAAAGAGAGTGATAGGATTTGTAGTTTCTTTTGAGCAGTGGATGTGACTTCAAGTTTTGTACACTGCTTGCACACATTAAAGTAAAGTGAATAAGTAGTCACAGCACAGGTGAGATTTATAACTGATAAATGCAGTAAGATGGCATTCTTGTACAACTCCTATTCCTAAAAAGTTGGGACACTGTGTAAAAGCTACATGAAAACAGAATGCAATGATTTGCAAATCTCATAAACCCATATTTTATTCACAATAGAAAATAGAAAACATGATAAACTTGAATTGTGAAAAAACAAAACAAAATAGAAAACCTAAAATGTTTAAACTGAGAACATTTACCATTTTAATAAAAAAAATAAGGTAATTTTGAAATTGATGGCAGCAACACGTCTCAAGGAAGTTGAGACAGGGCAACAAAAAAGCTGGCAAAGTAAGTGGTACTATTACTAATAATGAAGAGCTGGAAGAACATGCAACTAAATAGGTTATTTGGCAACTGGTCAGTAAACTAATTGGGTACAAAAAGAGCATCTTATGCCGCGTACACACGACCGCTTTTCTCGAAGAGAATAACGGCATTTTTTTTTTCCGCCGAGAAAACCGATCGTCTGTGGGCTTTATGTCGTTATTTTCAACGAGAAAAACGGCATTAAAAACGACGAGAAAAATTAGAACATGTTCTAAATTTTCTCGCCGTTTTTCACGTCGTCGTTTTTTTCATCATGAAAAATGATCGTGTGTAGGCTTTAACGACGTGAAAAAAGCGCGCATGATCAGAAGCAAGTGAGGAGAAGGGAGCGCTCGTTCTGGTAAAACTACTGTTCGGAATGGAGATGGCACATTCGTCATGCATGAAATTATTACATCGTTTAATGCAGCGCATTCTTTTCTTCGTTCTAATGCTGCAATATTCCAATTCTCTTGCTGCTGATATTCTCCCAGAGTTAGGACAATCTTTGTTCTTTAGTATTTATTGTTTTATCATGATTAATCTCTATTTTGGTGAGCCAGATCTCCCTAAATACCCAAACATTTTTACATTATTTTTTTTTATTTTTTTTTAGATTTTAATTTGTGGTATTAGATTTTAGACTGTTTTTACATATTATTTGCTATTTTGGAGTGTGTCAAGTTACCACAACATTATTATTTATTCTAATTTGGCCTCAATGAGGTTAGTGTCCCTTGTTAATTTCACAATTTTTTATCCACTGTCCCTGCCTACTCACTTACAAACTGGCTATTTAGAAGAAAAACACATGTTCATTTTGTATCTTACAAAAAAAATTCCATTTATTATGGCCTAATAACAAATTAAAAGGTAAGCCAAAACAAAACCATATGTAAAGTACAAATCAAGAAGCCAGGAAGACAGCACTGGAGACCCTGCTGAAATTAGTGCAGACCCAGATCACCACAGCAAACACCAAAGCATGTGAAGACAAAAATTGGGCCCATGTGAGGCACATATCCTGGGCTCATTTTCGGGTTTTTTGTTTGACCTTCCCTGCAGCCTTCCTTGGAGGCTGTGTCCGTGGAGGAGGGACTGGAGCAGGAGCAGGGTCTGGAACAGGAGCAGGGACTGTTACAGGAGCAGGGACTGTTACAGGAGCATGGAGTGGGGCAGGAGCATGGAGTGGGGCAGGAACTTGAGCATAAAAATATGAAAGGTCCACAACGTCTGTGAAATCCTTCAGTTTGTTCAACAGGCCCATATTGACCACCTTCAATATTAGGGTTTCACATTTCAGCCTCTGGTCCAGTTCCATTTGGGGCAGTTTCTCCCCAATAAGGGCAGCAAATCCCTCTGCAGCGGTGGGGGGCTCTCGGAGTGCAGCAGTAGCCTCCCTAATTAGGGCCTGGGTCTCCTCCTCCATTTGAAGCAGCCTCCTTGATCTTTTTGCTGGAATCCGCAGCAGAGGGATCTGGGGCCTGGTGTTGTGCTGGGTCCCACTGGGGCCTGCCTCTTCCTGGGTCCCACTGGGGCCTGCCTCTTCCTGGATCCCACTGGGGCCTGCCTCCTCCTGGCTTCCAGTGGCACCTGCCTCCTCGTGTGTCCCACTGGGGCCTGTCTCCTCCTGGCTTCCAGTGGCACCTGCCTCCTCGTGTGTCCCACTGCGGCCTGTCTCCTCATCCTGTTTAAAAAAGGTACATCGAGTTAGTTTTGCCTTCATCTTTCACACACATTTGTCACCTCATGACATTTGTTAATTGAATGCTACAAAATATTAAAGTGAATCATTCTGACACCAGTATATTTCTTTTTGGTGCCCTTAATTTTTGGCCACTGCTGTCTATTGATATGTCAGACACTTTTTTATAACTCTTAACATTTTTCACACTTTTTTACAAACTTTTACAACATTCAACTTTTATTACTCTAAATATTTTGTGAAATATTATACCTGGCTCCAAATATTTAAATCAGGCTCCTCCAGGACTTGAGGTTGTTCCTCCAAAGAGACCTCAACTTGGCTGGAGGCTTGGCTGCAGGGAATGCTGGAGGGAAGGCTGGAGGGAAGGCTGGAGGGTTGGCTGCAGGGAAGGCTGGAGGGTTGGCTGCAGGGAAGGCTGGAGGGTTGGCTGGAGGGTTGGCTGCAAGGAAGGCTGGAGGTCGTTCTGGGTGGAAGGCTGGAAAGGGATTCCCTGGATTCCAGGTGTTCATCCAGGAAACTCAGGTGCTGATAGTACCACAGATTTGGGATGTATCGGTCCTCTGCACCTGCTCCTGACCGCAGGGATTTTAGCACTTTATTCCGTTGAGCCCGGTATGTGCCCCTAATGGTCCCAATTTTTGTGTTCAGATTCTGTAGTGTTGCTGTGGGGATCTGAGTTTTCACAAATTCCAGCAAGGTCTCCAGTGCTCTCTTCCTGGCTTCTTTATTTTTATTATGTTTATTTTTAGTCTGCCATAAAATTGGAAGATTCTTCCATCTTTGCAGGAATTCCAACATAAAATTTGGGTCCTTAAATACCTTCATTTTCTCTGCAATTCAAAACCCAAATCAAAAAAAGGAATGTCAGTCAGGACTTCTCCAAATCTTTCTCACCATATATAGGCCACTAACGTAGCAATTGATCAGTCATCATAGAGTTGAGTGGACACCTGGATGTTTGTGTTGAACTCTTTTTAGCTAACTTTGTAAAAAGCTAGAGTTCGTGACCTGACTTTCCCCGAACCCAAACCCCATTGAAGTAAATGTTGCCCTGTAAATCGTGGGAATAAAAGGACTCCCCAAAAATAAAGGAGTACCTCGAACTGTCCCTGCACCAAGTGTCATTTTTGTTTTTTAAAAATTAAAACTAAATTCACTCCTTGGTATAATTAATTGTTGTCTCCTGTCAATTGCAATACATAGGAAAGTCATTGATACAAACATTGGGAAAGCATTGTGGTTCCCCCAAATATCCATACCAGGCCCTTCAGGTCTGCCAAGGATTTTAAGGGGAACTCCCCCCCAAATTCTGGGAAAAAATGGCGTGGAGTCCCCCCCCCAAATCCATAACAGACCCTTATCCGAGCACGCAACCTGGCCGGCCACAGGGGAAGAGGGGGGGACGAGAGAGCGGCCCCCCCCCTCCTGAACCGTACCAGTCCACATGCCCTCAACATGGGGAGGATGTCCCCATGTTGATGGGGACAAGGGCCTCATCCCCACAACCCTTGCCCGGTGGTTGTGGGGGTCTGCGGGCGGGGGGCTTATCGGAATCTGGAAGACCCCTTTAACAAAGGGGACCCCCAGATCCCGCCCCCCCATGTGAAATGGTAATGGGGGACATTGTACCCCTACCATTTCACCTTAAAAAATTGCATTATCTAAAAAATGACACTACACGGTTTTTGACAATTCCTTTATTATTGGTTTTGTTTTTCAACCATCTTCTTCCTTCTTCTTTTCTGCATTCGAGTTTCTTCCTCCATCTTCCTCTTCATCTTCATCTTCCTTCTTGCTTCGGGCTTCTCGTCCGCATCTTGCTTCGGCTTCTTCTTTGTTCTCCCGCCGCTCCGTTTGAATTTGAGTTTCCCGCTGTGTGACGCAAAGTTAGGCAGTTCTCCTCTAGGTCCGCTGCGAGCCGGGGGACCCGCCCCCCTCTGACTGCACGGGGAAAGTACCTGTGAAATCTCTGTGCGTCAGAGGGGGGCGGGGTCGCCGGACCAAGAGGAGAACTGATGAACTGAGCGTCCCACAGCGGGAACCTCCAATTCAAACGGAGCGGCCGGAGAAAGAAGAACCCGGAGCAAGATGCGGATGAGAACACCGAAGGAAGAAGGAAGATGAAGAGGAAGAGGAAGATGGAGGAAGAAACACGAAGCGAGAAAAGAAGAAGAAGGAAGAAAATGGAAGAAAGCCAAACTAAAAATTAAAGGAATTGTCAAAAACTGACTGCTGTCATTTTTTACATTTTGTGCACTTTCTTCGTGAAATGGTAGGGGTACAATGTACCCCTTACCAATTCACATAGGGGGGGGGCCGGGATCTGGGGGTCCCCTTTGTTAAAGGGGTCTTCCAGATTCCAATAAGCCCCCCGCCCGCAGACCCCCACAACCACCGGGCAAGGGTTGTGGGTAGGGTTGTCCCGATACCGATACTAGTATCGGTATCGGGACCGATACCAAGCATTTGCGCGAGTACTTGTACTCGCGCAAATGCTCCCGATGCTTCACCCGATACTTTTTTTTTTCTTTTTTTGTGGCCGGAGAGGGCGGGAGGAGTCAGTGGCTGGGGAGGGCAGGAGAGAGGGCGGGGGAGTGCGGGCGGAGTCTGGCCGGAGAGGGCGGGAGGAGTCAGTGGCTGGGGAGGGCGGAAGAGGAAAGTGCGGGCGAAGTCTGGCTGAAGAGGGCGGGCACAGTCGGTGGACGGAGTCCGCGGGCGGAGAGCGAGTCCCTCACCTGCAGTTGAACCTGGTAAGCTGGCAGGGGTTCAGGGCGCAGCCGCATCAGGATCGGTGACCGGTGCTGTCACATTCGGTCGCCGTCAGCGGCTGAACGTCCCCACGCCCATCTTGGTACACCCTGCACTGGGCTGCAGTAAGCAGCAGCAGACATCTTGTTACACCCAGCCCGAGCTATATGGGCTGGGTGTAACAAGATGTCTGCTGTTGCTTACTGCAGCCGAGTGCAGGGTGTACCAAGATGGGCGTTGCAGCAGGTTTTTTTTCTCTTAAATCCTGTGTCATTTCCCCCCCACCCCCGCAGCATTTCAGTGCCAGCCACCTATCAGTACCCACAAGTGCTACCTATCAGTGGAATCAGTGCCATCTACCAGTGCCACCTATCAGGTGGCACTGGTAGATGCCACTGATTGCACTGATAGGTGGCACTTGTGGGCACTGATTGCACTGATAGGTGGCACTTGTGGGCACTGATAGATGGCACTGATTGCACTAATAGTGCAATCAGTGCCATCTATCAGTGCCCACAAGTGCCACCTATCAGTGCCCACAAGTGCCACCTATCACTGCCCACAAGTGCCACCTTTCTGTGCCCACAAGTGCCACCTATCAGTGCCCACAAGTGCCACCTATCAGTGCCCACAAGTGCCACCTATCAGTGCCACCTATCACTGCCCACAAGTGCCACCTATCAGTGCCCATAAGTGCCATTGATCCGTGCCCATAAGTGCCACCTATCAGTCCCCATCTTTCAAACTGTCACATGACATTGAAAAAAAGTATCGGTAATCGGTATCGGCGAGTACTTGAAAAAAAGTATCGGTACTTGTACTCGGTCTTAAAAAAGTGGTATCGGGACAACCCTAGTTGTGGGGATGAGTCCCTTGTCCCCATCAACATGGGGACATCCTCCCCATGTTGAGGGCATGTGGCCTGGTACGGTTCAGGAGGGAGGGGGGCCGCTCTCTCGTCCCCCCCTCTTCCCCTGCGGCCGGCCAGGTTGCGTGCTCGGATAAAGGGTCTGTTGTGGATTTTGGGGGGGACTCCACGCCCTTTTTTTTCCTGATTTGGGGGTGGAGTTCCCCTTAAAATCCTTGACAGACCTGAAGGGCCTGCAACTCGAATTTGGGGGAACCCCCACGTTTTAATTTTGCAGGTACAACTCACTTTTCAATGTCTTGCCATTTGCCGGGAGGCAAGAATTCATTTAGAGCCGCAATTGACTTTTCAAAGTTTATTCACAATTAAAAAATGACACTTTGTGCACGGCCAGTACTAACAGCATGGGAAGCAAGCGCCAAGTTACATGCATATTGCCCAACCCCGGCCCCGAACATACAGTGAATTAATGTTTATAGGTTTAATGCTCCTGGACACAGCCAAATTTAAAGGTCTGTACGGTCACTACATTTGCTGTTCGGGGCCGCTCAACCCTCGACATATCAAGTATGAAAAATGTTACGTACCCGCGATCTACACGTTCGTCTCCTCCGACCTTCTTCCACTCACTGAATGTCGCTTTCAACGATGTTTTTTGGAGTTATATACAGTGCGCATGCGTGACGCTCCGCACGCTTTCCCGCCCCTGACGTTCGTTACACTACTTTCCCCGCCCCTTCTCGCTACTCCTTAATGACGGAGAGTGTAAACATGTCGGCGAATCACCAACATGATGTGGAAAGTGGGGAAGAAAGCAGGCTCCGACCCAGAAGGTATAAAGCCACTAACATGAGCTTTGAGGAGATGGTGGAGATGGTCACCATATTGCTCCGGGATGATTATGACGCCAAACATGGGCCCTACAAAAAGCCAAATCAAGTGAAGTCCAAGATCATGGATAAAGTGGTCAAAGCGCTATTTCAGAAATTTGGTGTTCGCAGGTCGCGGGAACAGATCCGGAAACGATGGTCGGACATTAAGTTGTGTGAGCCGGATCAATATAAAAAGATTAAAAAAGTCATCAAAAAAAGTAAGTAGATCTACATTAAATGTGATTTTTGGTAATAACGTGGTGTTGCATGTGCTTTTAAAATAATGTATGTAGTACAGTTAAAAATGTCATGTTTCATGTTTTTGGGCACACGAATCGATCGTATAAATGGTCGTTCAAACGTTCACTCAATCACAAGCTTTTCGCCCGACATTTTATCAATCCTAAAATAATAGGCATGTTCAAATGTTTTTAGCAATGTATTCCACCAAAACATCGTTTGGGTGGTATTGAACGAGGATTTCAACGTTGGATTCTTGTGCCCAAGAACATGAAACAGGACATCATGAAATGTTTATGTGAGAAGTAATTATAAACATGTTTGTGTAGTTGTTGGTAATTAGATTTGGCTAATGTAACTAGATTCAGTGTACGGTTACAAGAGTATGCTCAGCAGCTGCTTACACATCTGGACTCATTAGCACAAGTGTGGGCCACAAGAACAACCTTTTGATGGTGTCACACACAGGTGATCCAGTGGATACCTGGTGTGTTTCCATGTGTGAAACATGATCAAAAGAGATTAATCTACCATCTTGGGAAATGGATACAATCATGTGTTCATCTCCTAAAAAATTATCACTAATACAATTGTAACACACTTCCCAAGAATGATTACTATTCCTCTTTCACGCCAAAATATATTTAGTTACACAAGTCTACCTTTTGGTTATATCTCCTAGGGCTTCAAAGAGCTAAGAGACACAAGGCTGCAAACCCCGCACCACCAACTCAAGACCCACAACCGCAGGATGTGGCAGAAGAGGGAAATGGCAACTCACCAGGTCAGTGTCATACACCACAGCCTCAGGTAATAGATGTTGGCCTGTATATTTAGTAAGACGTTTTCTTTTCACTACTTCAATGGACTTTAATGCCTGCGGCACCAGCAACCTTCACCAGAGCCACTGCCCAGATGTTGCTGAAACAAGTGAGGGTCTGCTCTCGGGAGGTTGAAAAGATAAAAGACAACCTGTTCCAGATGTGCCAAACCAACAAAATCATGGAGAAAAGACTGAAAAAACTAGAGCATATTCTTGGGAGGGTGTAAAACTTGTATATATTCTAAAAAATATTGTTTTATTTTTTGGGGGGGAAATCTTTTATTTCTATAAAGGTATATTGTTCGTGTTGTACATTTTTGTACTGAGTTGTAAAAAGAGAAAAAAAAACAAATTTCCCAAAAAATTTGGTGTATATTTTGATACAAACGTGAACATTTTTAAACTCCTATAAAAAATTTAATCACTAAACAATGTGTGGCTTCTTATATCAATGTTGCCCCCCCCCCCCTAAAAAAATGTGTGTGTTTAGACTCTATAAATGATTGTAATTTACTTGTTAGGAAAAAACATGGGACTACAACTGCACTAGTATAACCGAGGACAGTGATGGTGAACATTGGCAACCCAGATGGTTTGGAACTACATTTCTAATGTTACTCAGGCACTCTGCAGTGTAGTTGAGCATCATGGGAAATGGAGTTGCAAAACATCTGGAGTGGCAAGGTTCACCATCACTGACCTAGGAGAAAGAACAAATACAACAAAAGAAAAGCAAACAAGATGTTTTCAGTATATTATTTTTTATTATGACCAAAATTGGTTTAAAAATGATCAGGCATTGCAATGGCCCCCCTACCCGTAAAATATTCTAGATAGCGTTGCCGCACATCACGGCCGCTTTGGGGGGCCAAGCCTGTAGGGCCAGCTAACTGGGCTGCCAATGGTCCATCCAAGCACTGTGTGCCCTGAAGGTCAACTGTAGCTAGATAATTGTTTGAGTTTTTGAGTAAAAAACTGTGCAGTATGCAACAGCACATGACCAAATGGTTCCATTTATACTCCACCATGTTTATCGCAGTCAGAAAAAGGCGGAAGCGACTGGCCATGATGCCAAAGGCATTTTCGACCACCCTTCGCGCTCTGGCCAGACGATAATTAAAGACCCTCCTCTCAGGGGTGAGGGACCTTTGGGGAAAAGGCCTCATCAAATGTGGTCCAAGCGCAAAAGCCTCATCTGCCAGGAACACAAACGGGAGGCCATGTTCATTATCTTCAGCAGGTGGCAATGCCAGGTCCTCTGAAAGAAGCCGGTCTGCAAACTCGGTCTGGGCGAAAACACCACCATCAGATATCCGCCCATTTTTCCCAACATCAACAAATAGAAACTCATAGTTGGCAGACACCACCGCCATGAGCACAATACTGTGGAAGCCTTTATAATTAAAAAAAACGAGCCAGAATGGGCTGGTGGCACGATGCGGACGTGCTTGCCATCAATGGCTCCTCCACAGTTGGGAAAGTTCCACCGCTGAGAAAAATCAGATGCCACATTCTGCCATTCCTGTGGCGTCGATGGTAACTGTGGAGTCAAAGGAACAAAAAAATTAATATACGTTACTACCTATACATTGCAAGCATGTTAGCACAAAACACTCTGGGCAAAACATCAGTATAGCATTAATTTGGAAGGAGGATTTTAGAGCGGAGCTACGCAGCCAAAAATACTATAGAATAACACAGCAGCTCCAGCTACAGCAGCTGCAGAGGTTTGCTAATTGTACACTTACCTGTCCTGGAGTCCAGCAACGTCCGCAGCAGAGGACGAACAATTGCTCGTCACTCTGCTGCCCCCTCTGCCATCCTCGGTGAGGGAACCAGGAAGAGAAGCCTTGCGGCTTCACTGCCCGGTTCCCAAACGCACATGCACGAGAAGCGCTGCGCAGTTCAGACTGGTCCTCCTGTGTTCTGTGAGACAAGTGTTTCCAAGAACACTACGGGTCTTCTGCGGGAAGTGACTTGGCTCAGGCAGATTTGCCGCAGAGATGACTCCCGGATGTGGGTGAAAATACCTGGCTTAAACAGGTATCTTCACCCCCCTCCCCCCTGAAAGGTGTCAATTTTGACACCGGGGGAGGGTTACGATGAGCGGACCCCCAAAATTTTGGATGGAGGTCCGCTTGAATAAGATAGAAAAATAAGCAACAAAAACATCACCCACTCTGATGGACCTGTGAAATTCTTTAGAGGGTGGAGGGGTTGAGATGAGTTGGGGACATCATAATTCAAATCTATAGTACTATGTAATTTATTTGTGTAGATTAGACAAAAATCAAATAATTAGGGGGGGGGGGGGGGAAATCAGGCAATCTAAGCACTACAATGAAGCGTCCAAAACAAAAATGGGGATTGACTAGGCTAGGTGTGTTTGGGCCCAGGATCTAATGCTGGAGATTGGTTTAAAAACAAATATGCATGTAGCCAAAAAACATAGAATATTCAAAGCTTACAACATGCAGGGGAACAAAGGGGACATTCACAGCATATTCAAATCATGGTAATTAGAGACAGTTCAAAATATACTATACATTAGCAAGCATAAAAAAACATAGATTGTGATGTTTATAAAGGAGAAAACTTACCTTAAGATAGTCCTCATGAAGGACCTGGATAATGGCAGAGCAGGTCTCAGGGATAATGACGCCCAGAGCCTGGGGGGAGATGCCTGTCGAGAACTTGAGGTCCTGCAAGCTTCTCCCAGTCGCAAGGTATCGCAACGTGGCGATGAGCCTCTGCTCAGCAGTAATGGCTTCCCGCATAACGGTGTCCTGCCTGGTGATATAGGGGGACACCAAAGCCAAGAGCTGCTGAAAAACGGGGTCAGACATCCTAAGAAAATTCCTGAAATCATCAGGGTTATTCTCCCGGATCTCCCGCAGCAGAGGCATATGACATAATTGGTCCCTCTGGAGCAACCAATTCTTGGTCCATGAACTCCTCCTCACCCTCCTCATGGACCGGATCTGGGACATAGCAACAAGCCCAGCAGCAAGCACAGCACGATCTCGGCGACAAGAACGTACCCGCAACATGGCTTCAAAACGGTTGTCTAATCAGAACGAACTAAAAGAACGCACTGAAGAACAGCAAGGCCTATGAAGAACGAGCTGAAAAACAGTAACGAGCGGACAAGAACGCACTGCAAAAACAGATACAAACTCACTACACGCACTGAAAGCCAGATACAAACCCACAAGCACAAACTGAACTCCCGAAAACGATCTTTAAAGCACGAAGACTGAAAAGCGCGAATCGTCTCTTCCCAAACTTTTACTAACACGCGGTAACACGAAATCAGCAAAAGCAGCCAAAAGGGTGGCGCGAACAGAATGTAACTTCCCCTTTATAGTGCCGTCGTACGTGTTGGACGTCACCGCGCTTTGCTAGATCAGTTTTTTTCACGATCGTCTGTAGGCAAGGCAGGCTTGAGAGGAAACAAGAAAAATAACGTTGAGAAAATCGACGTTTTTTTTCTTGACATGAAAAGCGGTCGTGTGTACGCGGCATTAGAGAGTCAGAGTGTCTCAGAAGTAAAGATGGGCAGAGGTTCACCAATCTGTGAAAAGCTATAATTCAGCAGGATATTTCTAAACTGCATACTGCATCTATGACAAAAGCATGGCTTTGTAGTAAAAAAGCCCAGGTGCTTAACTGGCCTGTCTGCAGCCCAAACCTTTCACCAACTGAAAATATTTGGTGCATCTCGAAACAAAATATACAACAAAGACGACCCAGGACTGTTGAGTAGTTAGAATCTTATATCAGGCAGGAATGGGACAACATTCCTCTCCCAAAACTCCAGCAACTGGTCTCCTCTGTTCCCAGATGTTTACAAAGTGATGTTAAAAGAAGAGGGGATGTTTGGGACCCATGGTTCAAGTACCTGACTGGAGACCCAAAATCTATACCCGCTTAAGGTAGTTTCAGAATGGTGGAATTTAGCGTGCAAGGTCATACCTTACTTTCCCTCTTAACCTCTCCTCTCCTCTTTCTCTTTTCTCTGTCTTTGCTATTTTATCTCTTAAGTCTTCTCACCTATTCCCTCTAAACCTAGAAAAGCTACTACTAACTCAGATTGAAGACCAGCTTCAGGGTGACGAGGGATGTGGCTTCCCTTTCCTAGAGGTAAAGGGCCTCTTCCACGAACATATACAATTACTAACAAGCGCATCTCCAAGCCCATAAGGTTTACAAGCTGACCCTAAGCTTGGAAATGCAATTTGTAGTTGCTTTGATGTTTAATGCACAGTTAGCCTGAAATGCGCCTTGTTATTGCATCATTTATAGTTCTGAACAGGTTATGGGGTTACCCCACATTGAGGGTGCACTCAATACTGACTATGAAGATTCTTATTTGGAAAAACACCTTTCTCTATGTTTTTTTCTTTAAGTTTGAAAATGTTTGGACTTTTACCCATTCACGCTGTATTTTACATTGCAGGAGATACGCATTCTTTGTCATAACTTTTGTATTCTTTTTAGTGAAATACTTCAATAAAAAATTTTAAATGAAAAGAAGATTGCCATTTTGCTGCCTGTTGCTGCCATCAATTTCAAAATTACCTTCCTTTTTTTTTTTGTTCTTAAAGTGGTAAATGTTCTCAATTTAAACATTTGATAGGTTTTCTATTTCTTATTGTGAATAAAATATGGTGTGACAGCAGGAAGGTAAAGTCACCTGGTTGCATCCAGGGGGGTAGATATATTTCGCCCAGATTCAGGCTTTACGCCGACTTATACAACTAGGTGGAGAGTTGTATAAGGCTAGTGGGCTCATGGATGACTCATACCTCTAGGGAGAGTGTGGGGCGTCGTGCAGACAGAGATGAGGAGACCAGCTGAACCTTGTCAGCTCATTTAGGCCTCTATAAGAACTCCCAGCTTCATTAGATGTTAGCTCATGCCTGGAACCAGACCTGTGTGGACTGTCTAGGGAGAGTGAACCCCTGTGCGGTGAGGCAAAGCCTGTGTGGCTATTTGTTTGGACTTTTACTAAACCAGGGACTTAGGGACTAGGACAGCACTAGGCTGATCCCAGTTGTTAGTTAGGAAACCTGTATGTTTAGTCAGAGGTCAACTTGACCAGGATTTATTTTGGTTATGTTTCTTTTGCTTTGCTGTGTTTTGTCACTGTAAATAGAAAATAAACCGCAATTTTTTTGATTTTGAAAACCACAACCTCCGTTTGCTGGGCCTGTTTTGTGTGGGGAGCCCATCCCGGGGGTCACACACACCCGCTGCCGAGCTAACCCCCTCACAGTTGGTGGAGAATGCAGGCAGTTTTTTTTAAGCCAGCATGGAGGAGATACTGAAGCAGCTGGCTCTAGCAAATGCCAATCAACAGCAGACAAATGCAGGTTTGCAAAGGAGCCTTGCAGCCCAGCAGCAGACAAACGCAACTTTGCAACAGAGTCTGGAGGCTCAGCAACGAGCCCAGCAGCAATCTGAGGCCCGCTTCATAGACCTGTTGCAGAAGCAAGAGCAGAGACTACAACAACAGATGGAAGCAGTAATGCAGCAACGTCCGCAGACCAGTGAGGAAAGCCGTCCCACTAATACCGCGTCCTTTGGGGTGAGTCGTTTATTGACAAAAATGACTGGAGAGGATGATCCAGAGGTATTTTTGACCACATTTGAAAGGACCGCTGAAAGAGAAAAGTGGCCTGAGGAGCAGTGGGCTGGACTGGTGGCTCCTCTGTTAACTGGTGAATCGCAGAAAGCTTACTATGACCTAGAGCCTAACCAAGCAAAAGACTATGTGATGCTAAAAGCTGAAATATTGGCAAGGCTGGGTGTCACCCAGGCTGTCCGGGCTCAGCGTGTGCATAACTGGACTTTCCAGCTTGGAAAACCCCCCAGGTCTCAAATGTATGATCTCATTCACCTGAGCAGAAAGTGGCTACAGCCAGAGACTTTGTCCGCACCAAAGATTGTGGAACGTGTTGTAATGGATCGGTTTTTGAGAGCTCTTCCTACTGCCATCCAAAAGTGGGTAAGCCATGGAGACCCAGAGACGGCCGATGGTCTTGTGGATCGTGTGGAGAAATACTTGGCTACAGAGAACCTGACGGCCTCTTCCAGAGACACTCGGACTTTCCACCCTAAGACCAGACCATCCCCAGGGGCGGATAAGAGGATTCCAAGGGGTGAGGGTGGAGAGAGTGAGAGGGTGGGAGCTCTGCCCCAAGTTTGGCGAGAACAGCCTGGGAAATCAGCGGCTCAAGAGGCGGCAAGAAGGATCGTTTGCTACCGCTGCCGGCAAGCGGGACATATTGCAGCCAATTGCCCGGTTGTGGAGGAACCCATGCAGTGTGACTTTCTGACGGGCAGACGTCAGTCGCTGTGTGCGACAGTCGCATGCACTGCCATTCGAGGAACTGAGAAACATTTATGCAAAATGTGTGTTAATGGTAGAAATGTTGTGGTATTGCTGGATTCAGGTAGCCTTGTGACCCTGATAAAGGCTGAGTTAGTTAAAACAGAGGTCTCTGGGAATAGCAAGGTAGCTGTTATTTGTGTGCATGGGGACACCCGAGAGTATCCAGTGACTACAGTGTGTTTCGAGACCCCCAAAGGTACCCTCTCTCATCCAGTGGGCTTAGTATCTCAGTTACCGCATGACGCCATTGTGGGAAGGGATTTTCCGAAGTTCTGGGAACTGTGGGATGATCCTGAACCCCTCACTGGTGCCCCTATGTACCAGGAATGTGATAGCCAGAACTCCCCTGAGAGTGGTGAGGACTCTCCGGAATTTCCCTTATCAGTATTGGCAGGGGAGACTCAAGAAACTGGAGAGGAGCCCACCTCCTCAGACGAAAACCTACCGTCTGTGGAGTTTTCTGATCTTGAGGTTCACAGGGAAAACTTTGCCACAGAACAGTTGAAAGACCCCGCCCTAATAAAGGCACGGGAAAACGTAGTGAAAATAGATGGTGAGTTAGTGAACCCAGATAATACCTGCACTTACCCATACTTCAGCGTAGAGAAGGACCTACTGTATCGGGTGGCAAAAAGGGCAGAAGAAACCGTTGAGCAGCTTGTGGTGCCCAAACCTTACAGGAAGTTGGTGTTGGAGTTGGCCCATGGGCACATTCTTGGAGGTCATCTGGGGACAGAGAAAACCCGAGAGAGGGTATTACAGAGATTCTATTGGCCGGGGGTGATGAAGGACGTAGAAAATTATTGTTCCTCCTGCCCTGTGTGTCAGAGGTTGGCCCCGATGCCACATTTCCGTAGCCCGCTGGTCCCTCTACCCATCATTGAGGTCCCGTTTGAGAGGATCGCCATGGATTTGGTAGGTCCTATAATCAAGTCCGCTAGGGGGCACCAGTACATATTAGTTATAATGGACTATGCCACCCGTTATCCAGAAGCGATCCCTCTCCGAAATACCTCGGCCAAAACCATAGCCAAAGAGCTATCTCTTGTTTTTAGCCGGGTGGGTATTTGTAAAGAACTGCTTACGGACCAAGGTACACCCTTTATGTCTCGGGTTATGAAAGAGCTGTGTAAATTGTTCAAAGTGACGCAATTGCGTACGTCTGTGTATCACCCCCAAACCGATGGGCTGGTTGAAAGATTCAACAAAACCCTAAAACAAATGTTGAAGAAAGTGGTGGATAGAGATGGAAAGGATTGGGACTGTTTACTTCCTTATTTGATGTTTGCTATTAGGGAGGTGCCCCAATCCTCTACGGGATTCTCCCCCTTTGAGTTACTGTATGGGAGACACCCAAGAGGGCTGTTGGATATTGCCAAGGAAACTTGGGAAAGTGAGAGTTCTCCCCACAGGAGTGTGATTGAGCATGTCGCCCTGATGCAAGATCGAATTGCACAGGTAATGCCCATCGTGAAGGAACATTTGGCCCAAGCGCAGTTGGCACAGCAGAGAGTGTACAACCGTGGAGCCAAGACCCGTACCTTTTCCCCGGGGGATAGGATATTGGTACTTGTCTCTACGGTTGAAAGTAAATTCCTTGCCAAATGGCAAGGCCCCTACGAGATAATGGAAAAAGTGAGCGAAGTGAATTACAAGGTCAGACAACCAGGAAGGCGAAAGCCCGAACAGATCTATCACGTTAATCTGTTGAAAGCCTGGAGGGATAGAGAGTCCCTAGTCGCAGACACTTGGTCACCAGCTCAAACTGGTTGCGTGATTCCTGAGGTTGGAATAGCAGCCACCTTGTCACAACCCCAACAACAGGAGGTTAAGGAGTTTGTGCTTCGCAACAAGGAGGTATTCTCTGAGCTACCGGGACAAACATCTGGGGTAGAGCATGACATCATTACCCCGCCCGGTGAAAGGGTGAAGTTAAAACCCTATCGGATCCCAGAGGCTCGACGGGAGGCAATACGGGAGGAAGTACAGAAAATGCTGAACTTAGGGGTGATAGAGGAGTCCCAAAGTGATTGGTCTAGTCCCATCGTGTTGGTGCCTAAACCGGATGGGAGCTGGCGATTTTGTAACGATTTTCGTCAGTTGAACAAAGTTACAAAATTTGACACCTACCCCATGCCACGTATAGATGAGTTGATCGACCGGCTGGGAACAGCCCGATACATGACGACTCTTGACCTCACAAAAGGGTATTGGCAAATCCCCCTGGCCAAGTCGGCCAAAGAGAAAACCGCATTTGTAACCCCAGACGGGGCGTTCCAATATAAAAGAATGCCGTTCGGGTTACAGAATGCGCCGGCCACATTCCAGCGGAAAATGGACCAGATGCTGAGGCCCCATCGGAAGTATGCTGCGGCTTACCTGGATGACGTAATTGTCCATAGCACAGATTGGGCCTCACATCTGCCAAAAGTGCAAGCAGTCCTGGACTCTGTTCGGGAAGCGGGGTTTACGGCTAACCCCAAGAAGTGTACCATTGGGCAGGAGGAGGCCAAATATCTTGGGTACACCATTGGGAGGGGAGTAATAAAACCCCAACTCAACAAAGTCGAGGCCATCCAGAGTTGGCCACGTCCCAACAGCAAGAAGCAGGTACGAGCCTTTCTGGGAATCGCTGGGTATTATCGGCGATTCATTCCCCACTTTGCTTCTAAGGCTGTGCCCCTAACCAACCTGACGAAGGGGAAAGGGTCGGTCATGATTAAATGGACCCCCGAGGCTGAGGCAGCATTCCAATTCTTGAAACAAGCCTTATGTAGCCAGCCAGTGTTGTACTCACCCGACTTCTCTAAAGACTTTGTCGTACAAAGTGATGCGTCAGATGTGGGGTTAGGAGCAGTATTGTCCCAGGTCTGGAACGGGGAAGAGCACCCAGTCATTTACCTCAGCAGGAAGTTGAAGTCCCATGAGGTAAATTACGCCACCGTTGAAAAGGAGTGTTTAGCGGTGAAGTGGGCTCTAGATTCCCTTCGGTACTACCTGCTAGGTAGGCACTTTGACATGGTTACGGATCACGCTCCGTTAAAGTGGATGGCTCAAAACAAGGAAACAAATAGAAGAGTGAATAGGTGGTTCCTGGCCCTCCAGGAATTCAACTTCACAGTAAAGCATCGCCCTGGCGTTCAAATGGGGAATGTGGATGCTTTGTCTCGAGTACATGAATGCCTGATTGCTGGTGTTCCAACCCCGAGGTTAAAACAAGAGGGGGGGGTATGTGACAGCAGGAAGGTAAAGTCACCTGGTTGCATCCAGGGGGGTAGATATATTTCGCCCAGATTCAGGCTTTACGCCGACTTATACAACTAGGTGGAGAGTTGTATAAGGCTAGTGGGCTCATGGATGACTCATACCTCTAGGGAGAGTGTGGGGCGTCGTGCAGACAGAGATGAGGAGACCAGCTGAACCTTGTCAGCTCATTTAGGCCTCTATAAGAACTCCCAGCTTCATTAGATGTTAGCTCATGCCTGGAACCAGACCTGTGTGGACTGTCTAGGGAGAGTGAACCCCTGTGCGGTGAGGCAAAGCCTGTGTGGCTATTTGTTTGGACTTTTACTAAACCAGGGACTTAGGGACTAGGACAGCACTAGGCTGATCCCAGTTGTTAGTTAGGAAACCTGTATGTTTAGTCAGAGGTCAACTTGACCAGGATTTATTTTGGTTATGTTTCTTTTGCTTTGCTGTGTTTTGTCACTGTAAATAGAAAATAAACCGCACCTTTTTTGATTTTGAAAACCACAACCTCCGTTTGCTGGGCCTGTTTTGTGTGGGGAGCCCATCCCGGGGGTCACACACACCCGCTGCCGAGCTAACCCCCTCACAATGGGTTTATGATATTTGCAAATAATTGCATTCTGTTTTTATGCAGATTTTAAACAGTTGACCAATTTTTCTTGAAGTGGGGTTGTAACATTTAAAAACATACTCTAGTAGAGTATGGAATTCAGACTGCATATAAAAATTGGGTGTTCAGTAACACTTCAAAAGGTCAGTGGAGTATTTAGGTTTTATGCTGCCCTAGGCCTGACTAAACTCGTGCACCCTACTAATTTAAATATGATCCACCCCTTCCTGTCAAAGCCACACCCCTTTCTGTTTAAGACCCGCCCTAAAACTTTTGAGTGGGGACACTAGTTCTTAGGGCCGGGGGGAGGGGGGGCATTGGATTTCCTTAACTTGCAAAGATTTCCTCTCACTTCCTGTTTGGCTATGGGGCAGGAAGTGAAGGGAAATCTCTGCAATGGGACAGGGATGGTAAGAAATAAACTGACAGGGGCTATAACCTTCCCTTACTCTATCCGAAATGAAAAAAAAGTGTTGCCTATAGTTCTACTTTAAGCACAAATTTCTGAAAATTTTATGGAGAGGGCTAAGAAGATATAACCATGCCAGTGGTGCAGCAGAAAACATATAGCACAGTGAGGAAGGTTTGTGGTCCAGGATGATAGGACAGTCAAAATTAGAAGCAGCTTGCATTACACTAACAGTGTAGTGCAAGCCAGCGGGGACTCTTTCCGTGCTGCCCCCCTGCAAAGTGCTGCCCTAAGCCTGGGCCTTGTTGACCTAGGCCAGGATACAGCGCTGCAAAAGGTGTCGCAAAGGCTCTATTTAGAATCTATGATTTAGTGACCTCTCAAAGGTAATTTGCTTGTGCTCTATTGGATAATTTAGATGTAGCTCAACCAGCTGAAATAGTTCAACATTTTACAGATTAAAAACTTGTTGCCTGTACTATGAAACAGTATTTCTCGTCTTTACAAACCCTAATGACATTTGAACATATTTACTACAGTGATCCTTTAGCTAGGGGTACAATTTCTATGAAATACGATTTTCTGGTAAAAGGACAGACCCCCATATGGAAAGCTGGGAGAAATATCTTGGAGGCAATCTAGATCAGGATTCAGTGTGTTGGCAATTTATTCTAAGCAGTGGCGTCACTATGGGGGTGCAGCCTGCACCCGGGTGACACCCGCAGAGGGGTGACACCATCCCAAGGGCAGCGGAGCCGCGAAGGGTCCTGGGTCCTAGAGGCAGTGCTCTTTTCAGCCAGAACATGCCGGCGCACGCTAGCCCTGAGTGAGACTGCTCAGTCCCACTCTCACTGCTGACTTTCTTTCACAAGCCCGCCACCCGGAGAGTGACAGTCTGAGCAAGCAACTCTCCGGACTGCTGCACACTGAATCCTCCTCCGCCCGCTACCCAGGTGCATGAGCGGAGGGGGGTCTGTACTGATGGAGGAGGGGGTGATTTGTCCTGAGGGGGGTCTGTACTGATGGAGGAGGGGGGTGATTTGTCCTGAGGGGGGTCTGTACTGATGGAGGGGGTGGTTTGTTCTGAGGGGGTCTGTACTGATGGAGGGGAGTGGTTTGTCCTGAGGGGGGTCTGTACTGATGGAGGAGGGGGATGGTTTGCCCTGAGGGGGTCTGTACTGATGGAGGAGGGGGTGGTTTGTCCTGAGGGGGGTCTGTACTGATGGAGGGGGGTGGTTTGTCCTGAGGGGGGTCTGTACTGATGGAGGCGGGTGGTTTGTCCTGAGGGGGGTGGTTTGTCCTGAGGGGGGTCTGTACTGATGGAGGGGGGTGGTTTGTCCTGAAGGGGGTGGTTTGTCCTGAGGGGCGTCTGTACTGATGGAGGGGGGTGGTTTGTTCTGAGGGGGGTCTGTACTGATGGAGGGGGGTGGTTTGTTCTGAGGGGGGGTCTGTACTGATGGAGGGGGTGGTTTGTCAGTAGGGGGGTTTGTCCTGAGGGCGGTGGTTTGCCCTGAGGGGGGTCTGTACTGATGGAGCGGGGGTGGTTTGTCCTGAGGGGGGTCTGTACTGATAGAGGGGTGTGGTTTGTCCTGAAGGGGGGTCTGTACTGATGGAGGAGGGGGGTGGTTTGTCCTGAGGGGGGTCTGTACTTAGAGGGGGTGTGAACTGAGGTAGGGGGGTCTGTACTGTACATGCCTGCGTCCTCTGGATTAGAGGTCGGACGGTGTTATGTATTTGGGTCCCGCAGTGAGTTGCTTCCCTTCACTGGTTCTTCCGTCTAGATTATAGAGGCAAGTCTTTACCTTTCCCAAAGAAGGTCAATGTCCACACCACACTTCAACTCCAACAAGAGTTTATTTTCTCTTACTTGCTTAAGTAACCAGAAAGTTGAAGAGAGGAAAGGGTTTAGCAGATTAGAATGGATTCAGGCACACTCTTGGCTTCGTCGCTACCCGGTTCCGAGTGGGTATAGCTCACCCGGATAGTCACTCAATAGCACTAGCAGCCGGCATGAAGCTCGAACAGTGACTTAGTCCTCTCCAAGGACAAAGTCGAGGAGGTCCCTCCTTTACTACCGACACTCCGCAAAGGCAGTCTGCGCAGAAAGAAATCCTTCCCTCCGACAGGTCACCAGGCCTCTCCTGAGACAGCAATACTGTATTTCTCGTCTCCTTAATGGGACCGATCCTCCCCTGGTTTCCTCTATGTCAGAGCGGTCGCCCTCACCTGGGCTCCCTGGGTTTCCTTTCTGGTTGTAGACCCAGTTGAAGGTACTGGGCCCACCTGGAACTCCGCAGCCTCGGGCCAAAGGTGCCCGAAACTCCTCAGTTTTAAAGTTGGGTGTACCCCCCCTTAGAGGGGCACACTCCTCCGGGTACAGGTCCCTCCCAGAACAATGGCGTCTGCCCCTTATATATCCTCTCCTGGCATGCACAGCAGGCCGGAACCGCCCACCGTACGGCAGCCGAGAGAGGACATCCAATAGCCACTCCATCACCTGTGGTTCAACCCCGGGTATAAGTGACAACACCACCTATACGCCTAAAGGGGAACTGCACGCCAGGTGACACAGCAGCAAGACAGAGTCCAAATAATTAGAAGACCCAAGCCAACTACCGCTCAGGTCACCCCTAAATTAAAGCATAGCGGCTCCCCTAAGTTGGGACCCCGTTACATACACCCCTCCCTTAAAGAGACACTGTCCCCAGTGTCTGAAATAAATCCGCACACTCAATCCTGAGCAAGCGCAAATTTATTCCTTGAACTATATACAAAGAGTTGGTGCATGAATCAAAGCCTGGAATTATAGAAAAGGGAAAAAAGAAGGACAGAAACAGTTTTCAATACACATATTAAACAATCCCACAAATATGATCACAACTGTATCCCACCCATTCTCCGGTGTAGTTGCTTGATGATTTTCCTGCATGGGAAAGAAAAAAACACAATAAACATCCCATCATTAAAAGTGCGCATAGGTGCACCACAACACAAGGTTCTCTTTTGTTGATCACGGCGGCTTCCAGCTTGGCCCTGACTAACTTTACCCCAAAGTTCAATTCTCTTTTCTTTTCAAAAGAGGGAAGGAAACAGAAAAATTTCGTCCTTCAAACCTCCAGAGAGTAAACTCCCTGGGCATAGAGTCAGCGCAGCAGTTCAAGGCATTGTCCCTGAAGTGGTAATAGAAAAAAAACACAAGTCCCACTTCAGAGGTAAAAACTGAGGTCAGGGAGAACAAGAGACTTCCAGTCCTTATCCAAAGTCTCTATTGAATAGATCACATCGTCTCTGTCTTTGCTACAGATCACGACCCGATCTGCATATATATGCCGACCGAGAGTCCAATCTTTCCAGCAACCTTTATATCTCTCGGTCATCACGGCCGAACATTTAAAGTACCTCCAAGTGGTCCTTTCTTTACCTCCAAGTGGTCCCAAACAAAGTCACTGTACCAACGTTCCCGGGAGGCTTCAATCTCAAACAGCAAGTTCTTTGGAACGTACGGATACTCCCAGCCATAGTCCATAGCAACCTTCCGATGCAAGAGCCGTTGTAATCGGGCCAAAGGCGGCATAGTCGCCCGATCTCCAGCTCCTGGCAAAACAACTGCATCCGGAGATCTGCGGGGGCGCACTGGCTCTAACTGTGGCATAGGCGGCCTCAATGGGGAACGGGCCTCCGGAACAGCAGGCACGGGAGACACCGGAGCATGCAAAGTGGGCACAGGAACAACTTCTCCAGCAAGAACAGGGGCTTCCACCCGGGGTGCGGTTTCCCCAGAGTCCATGGGTGAACCCTCTTTTATGCTACGGGGTGCGGACAACAGGGTTTTGTCCCATCCCTTCTTGACATACATTTCATCTATCTCGAATTTATCACCAATGTCAGAAGAAGAGTCTATGTCCGAGGTGTCATATTCCTCTGCTGGCACATAGTTCCTGGTCAACACTGACTCTTTTACTTTTAAAAGTTCCCGCGGGTCAGGCACCCAATTATCCCATATGGAACAGACACTGAGTTTCTTCCCTTTCCCCGGCAAACTTTTCATTGAAGTGTCCCCAGCCTCCTTACCTTCCCTCTCCGTGGATCGCTTGGAGATCCCTCCGACTGGACGATCCGGTTCAGGCAGGCACTGGGGCACCGCGAGAAGCCTTTACGTATCCCACCTTCCTTTTTGCAGGTGAAAGGGAGGATCCCGTTGCAGCAGAAGCAGCATCCGCTGGGTTTTCGGCCTTAAAGGAGCACTAAAGCTTTTTTTTTTTTTGCTTAAAAATAACAAACATGTTATACTTACCTCCACTGTGCAGCTCATTTTGCACACAGTGGCCCCGATCCTGGTCTTCTGGGGTCCCTCGGCGGCTGTCTTGGCTCCTCCCCGCAAGGACTCCACACCTTAATGCGAGTGAGCTCGCATGGTGTGGAGTGATTGCGGGCGCGCTCCCGTGATACAGCGGCGGCCATAGCCGCCGACTGTATCACTCGGCCCCGCCCCCCGGCGTGCCGCGTCATTGGATGTGATTGACAGCAGCGCCAGCCAATGGCTGCGCTGCTTTCAATCCATGCAGTGTAGCCAATCGGCGGCCAGGCTGAAAAACGAAGAGGATGACGGGGACGAGCATGGGACTTTCGAGGGGCCAGGTAAGAAAAACGGGGGCTCGGGGGGGGGCGGTATTGTCGAATGTTTTTTCACCTTAATGCATAGAATGCATTAAGGTGAAAAAACATGTAACTTTACTACTCCTTTAAGTTCCTTAATGGCCGGAACTTCAGTTTTCACTTCTACTATCTCCGCGGTAGTGCGCGTGGGCATGGCTATGGGAGCACACATTTTCTCCTCAGGAGCAACAGCACCTGAGATACAGTTGACACGGTAGACTTTCGGCACCTCCATTGGCTGTTCTACCTCAAAGAGGAACTCCCCACAGTGGGTACATCTCCCGAAAGGGCGAAGCTGTACGACCAGTTCCTGGGACTTCAAACAAATCATGCCCAAGGCCTCTGCATCTCTGCATGTATAGAGGGCAAAGCGACCTCGGGGCTTTAGCCGAATCACTGTATCCGTCAGGGAGGCCATAACAGGGGCAACGTCCATGGTTGAGCCGGGTAAAAGAACACGAGATCCCGGTGAAGCAGACATCCATGGAGCAGTAGACATGTTTCCTCGTCAATCGTTCAATCAGCACTGTCTCTTTGGCGCCAATCGCACCATGTGGAACACATACTTGGCGGGGGCTCCTCCCATTTTCTCCTTGCTGCACGCAACTCGCGTGCTTTTCCAGACTTTGAGGCACGCCCACGAACTACGCAGCTGGAAATACAGCTAGGCCTGTGCTTCCCTTCCTCTCACTTGTGGCGCAGTCCAATTTTTCAGAAAATGGCTGACCTCCAAAGAGCCATGCGGGAAATGTAAAGTCCAGCTCCCAGAAAACAGCTGCAGAATCCCGGACTCGAGCTCCCACGTGTAGCACACAGATCCTTTTCCACCTTACCTTCCTTTAGGGGATCAGACACACCATGCCACATGCCCGCGTCCTCTGGATTAGAGGTCGGACGGTGTTATGTATTTGGGTCCCGCAGCGAGTTGCTTCCCTTCAATGGTTCTTCCCTCTAGATTATAGAGGCAAGTCTTTACCTTTCCCAAAGAAGGTCAATGTCCACACCACACTTCAACTCCAACAAGAGTTTATTTTCTCCTACTTGCTTGAGTAACCAGAAAATTGAAGAGAGGAAAGGGTTTAGCAGATTAGAATGGATTCAGGCACACTCTTGGCTTCGTCGCTACCCAGTCCCGAGTGGGTATAGCTCACCCAGATAGTCACTCAATAGCACTAGCAGCCGGCATGAAGCTCGAACAGTGACTTAGTCCTCTCCAAGGACAAAGTCGTGGAAGGTCCCTCCTTTACTACCGACACTCCGCAAAGGCAGTCTGCGCAGAAAGAAATCCTTCCCTCCGACAGGTCACCAGGCCTCTCCCGAGACAGCAATACTGTATTACTCACCTCCTTAATGGGACAGATCCTCCCCTGGTTTCCTCTATGTCAGAGCGGTCGCCCTCACCTGGGCTCCCCTGGGTTTCCTTTCTGGTTGTAGACCCAGTTGAAGGTACTGGGCCCACCTGGAACTCCGCAGCCTCGGGCCAAAGGTGCCCGAAACTCCTCAGTTTTAAAGTTGGGCGCACCCCCCCCTTAGAGGGGCACACTCCTCCGGGTACAGGTCCCCGGGTACTCTCTCCCAGAACAATGGCGTCTGCCCCTTATACTGTATATCCTCTCCTGGCATGCACAGCAGGCCGGAACCGCCCACCGTATGGCAGCTGAGAGAGGACATTCAATAGCCACTCCATCACCTGTGGTTCAACCCCGGTATAAGTGACAACACCACCTATACGCCTAAAGGGGAACTGCATGCCAGGTGACACAGCAGCAAGACAAAGTCCAAATAATTAGAAGACCCGAGCCAACTACGGCTCAGGTCACCCCTAAATTGAAGCATAGCGACTCCCCTAAGTTGGGACCCCGCTACACTTGAACTGAATTTTACTGTTAATAAATAACTAATTTAATCTACTGACATTACTTTTCACCACAGCCAAACCGGTTCTTGCTAAAACATGGTGGTCGTCGACCCCTTCAGTCGGCCATGTGAAACAGAAAATTAATTGGTTTCTCCTCAATGAGAATAGCAGCGATCCTCTGTCTCTTGGTTCAAATCAATCCGGACACCCTGGGTCAATCATTACCCAATTTCAGCAGACTCCATGGTAAGTGTTTATCAGGTTGTATGCCCTATATAGGAATATTTCCTTTTACTTATTATAAACCCTTTTTCCACTGTATGTCTGAGGGTTCCTTATGAAGTTAAGGGCCAAAGCTGAAGTATTTTTCCTGTCCCCATCTCTGTTAGCATATTGTTATGAGTACTTGGCAGGCCTTAACCACTTAAGGACAGTGCCTCGTTTTGAGATTTGGTGTTTACGAGTTTAAGTGCTAGTTCACACCAGACGCAGTTCCGTGTGCTTTTTTTCTGCACTAAAAATGCATGCACAGCGTTTTCCATGTATTCCTAAGGCTCTAGTTCACACCATGCAGTCAGTTTCCGGTCAGTTTCTGCACCAGAAACTGACTGCATGGTGTGAACTAGAGCCATTGGAATACATGGAAAACACTGTGCATGCAATTTTAGTGCAGAAAAAAAGCACACGGAACTGAACAGAACTGCGTCTGGTGTGAACTAGCACTGAAACGTTTTTTTTTTGCTAGGAAATTACTTAGAACCCCCAAATATTATATATTTTTTTTTTCTATCACTCTGGAGAATAAAATAGCGGTCATTGCAATACTTTTTGTCACACCGTAATTGCACATTGGTCTTACAAGCGCACTTTTTTTGGGCAAAATTCACTTTTTTTAATTAAAAAATAAGACAACAGTAAAGTTAGCCCAATTTTTTTATTATCCAAAATTACAAAATCCTTCAAAAGCAATCAAACATAAAGAAGTGGACATACAGTGAACAGGGCTAACGCGTTTCACAGCAAAGCATGATGCTTACTCATAGCATTGTATGGAGATGGGTGGGGGCTATCTTGCCCTCACTCGTATCCATACCCAGCAGGAGAGAGGACCAGATCACCTCCGCCGCTACCGACGGCTCCGGTAAGCGGAGAAGGGCGCGGGAGAGCGGCGGGAGGGGGTGCCCCTCTCCCGCCGCCAATAACGGTGATCTCGCAGCGAATCCACCGCAGAGACAACCATTATCGTAAACCGGACCGCTCACTGAAAAGATGGATACCTCGGTTATGGCAGCAGCTGCTGCCATTACCGAGATATCCGTCTTTAAAGTGCCGATGTATATATAAAGTGGGCGGTCGGTAAGTGGTTAATGGGTTTAGCTTTTCTTAGATTTGTACTGAGGTTACGTATATGGTGTCTACTAAGACAAAGTCTTTTTACATAATAGACCATTTGTATGGCTGTCAACGTTCTGAATATTGCAGACTTGCCTTCTATTTATGGGCCACATGGGGGATCCCTCTTCTTTATCTGCTATGACCAAGCAGGGAACAGTTGCCATTTTCATTCTAGCCCCCCCCCCCCCCCTCCTTCACTTGTTGGATTGATGATGCAGCCATAATTTGAAGTGAGCATAATTTAGAATGACCGCCTAGGGGTGGACTAATCGCAGAGTTCAATCCTCTGCCAAAATTTGCCACGGAATTGCCATGATCCTGCTGTCTTTCCAAACACCTCTTTAGATTCTGTGCTATAAGAGATCCTGACGTCACTGAGAGAGCAGAGACGATGCACACTGACCTCTTCTCTCCTGCTGCTGCATTGCTTTGTGGGTTAGGCTTTATTCACTTAAAAAAAAAGCATATACAAGTGTTTTTTAATTTTGAATTTGAAAGCAGCTGAACTGTTTTCAATTGAGCCATTCACACAGGCTCATAAACATGAGCTGCCTTCAGATCTATATTCTATAACACGGAATCCAAAAATCTGCATCCCTGAATAAACGCATCTATATGAATTTGTATATGCGTAAATTGAGTCTAAGCAAAGGGGGAAAAAATTATCATTATGTACACATACGTGTCTTTACGTGTTTATACACATATATATGCAAGTATTTTACGAATCGTTATGCAGGAGCTTTTCTCCTAGAAAAACGTGCAATAACAGCAATAAAATTTTTTAGGTGCAGGTTGTTTTCCAGGGCTGCTGCTACCCATAGCATGTGCCTGAGATACGTGTCAGAGCAGAGGTCGTCGTCAGATCTAATTTGTATCTGTACATGTAACTATGCAAATACACTGTGAGGGCAATGTGACCCAGTCCAGAGTAACCAGAATAATATTGTACTGATTTGATTGATGTAATGGACTGTGTATATGACATGGGAGATCAGAATATAATCCTGCATACACCTGCAATGTCATGTCAGTCTGCCAAAGTAACTCTCTGCAAACAGAAATATAATCCATACCACACCTTTACCTTTCATGCCTTGAGAAGGGTGCATGGCAAACGGAAACACTGTAAATCTAAAATCGCAGGAATGGCCAACACTCTAGAAATGATGGATTTCAGATCTTTGCTGAGATCTCTATTGAAATAATGACTAAAAGTGACAGATGACTGTCGCCTTGAGATTGTGGACCACCATGTCTCTGAAACATCAGTGAATGTACGGTTTATTTGCTGCATATTCTTTGTTGTTGTTGCAAATGAGATCTCAGCAAAGATTTGAGATCCATCATTTCTGGAGTGCTGGCCACTTCCTCTGTGAATAGGCTATCCACTCTCAGAAGGGGCATCCTACCTGTGCATGCAGCCATAGGCCTCCAGGGTTTTGCTGCTGCTCTACAGGAGAGGGTAAGGGGGTGCAGTTACTGCACAAACATACCCATCTTTTTCAGCAGGGGTACCTCTTTAAATCCAGGGGTTAGAACCCCAGCATTATCTCACTTTTAATTGGTCTGGGGGTCTGCTGTTTTAGCAGCATTAGTGGGCCTGCCCTTTATCTTTCCCCCTCAGATAGGCTAGAAGAGAAGTGCATGCACAGAATTACTTCTGCCACTTGTCATGTCTAGCTGGGAAGGTGGGGGGTGACCATACTGAGCCACTTTATGTAGCTAGAAACTGGTCCTAGCAGCTGACACTCTCCACATTGAGAACTGGCCTAGACAAAACTGCGAGTCTCTGGTCTGTGACTACACACTTAAGCTGTGTACACACGATAGGTTTTACCGATAAAAACAGTCCGATGGACTGTTTTCATCGGACAAACCGATCGTGTATGGGCCCCATCAGTCTTTTTTCCATCGGTGTTTAAAAATAGAACATGTTTTAAATGTATCCAATGGTTAAAAAACCGATAGCAAATTACTATCGTCTGTGGGGAACTCCATCTGATAAAAAACCCACGCATGCTCAGAATCAAGTCGACGCATGCTCAGAAGCATTGAACTTCATTTTTCTCGGCTCATCGGAGTGTTTTACGTCACTGCGTTTGAAACGGTCGGTTTTTTGACTGATGGTGTGTGGGCAAGACTGATGGAAGACAGTTTCATCGGATTTCCGATGGAAAAAACCATCGGATTAGAATCCATAGGATATCTGATCGTGTGTACAGGGCTTAACCCTGCATGATTACGAAAAGTCCTGTTACCCTATGCAAGCAACTGGTTACATGAGCTGACATCCAGCGCCTGGCAGCAGGTTTGGGGGCAACCAGTTTCCCCTTTAGCCCACCTGGTCCTGCTTTTGCATTATACCACAAGTAGCCACCCCAAGGGTCTTTATTCTTTGTGATGGGCACTTAGGAATTACCTCTGTATTTAGATTGTGGCATTGTTGGGAGCCTCAGCTGCATCTGTATTTGTTTTGTGAAGAGTGTAGATGTCAGTGAACCTAGATAATTTGGGATTAGTGGGGTTTATCTTGGTACGGAAACGGGGCCTTCCCATATAGCTTTAGATCCTTGACAAAGCCTACATAACCCACCACAGTCTGCTCAAAGCCCCCCATCTACTCTTGCATATGTCTTATGTTAGGACATAAGTGTAGGGCTCATTGGTTCAAGTGCTGGACTGTAGAACCTTTGTGCAAGAAGCGTTAGATCCACATGGCCTTCAAATTACACTGGTAAAAAATGGAAGTGGTATACCACGCTAGTAGATCAAAAATGTGCAAAAAGCAGTGACACAAAAACATGAGATATAATCGTTCCAACAGAAGATAATAAAAGCAAAGGTCACGCTTATTAGATAAAGTAAACTAATAAATCAATATGAATAAAAAAGTGAGACCACAATAAATATATGTGAAAGGTCAATTGCATATGTGTAAGGAAAATTTGATACAAATATAAAAATCTCTTGAAAGATGAATATAATATAAAGTGCAATGTGGACATCTCTGAAAGATGAAGATAATATAAAGTGCAACAATGTTCACAAATATAATTCAGCAAGATGATATATTCCACGACTTTCACCACCACCAAGGAAACTGGAGATCTCTGTGTAATAATAACTCAATAAGTGGGGACTCTTACCAGAAGGAGTGGACTTCCTGTAGTAGCGAGGTCAAAAGCACCTGCAGAAATAGCCCCCTGCGAGGACACGCTGGCAGTTGACCGCCCCAAACTTTATCTAGTAAGCGCAACCTTTGCTTTTATTATCTTCAAAGGACATTTCCTCTTCGCATTGGTCTTATAATGCTATTGTAAAGAATACTACGAATGGAGTTCCCATTTTTCTCAGCAGAAAAACATGAGGGACTGACTTCCAAGTCTTTTTCCTGTTGGGACTCTCTGTTTTCATTTTTTTTTTCTACTCCCTTTTTGTCCCCCTCAAGTCTTCTGGATCAAGGTTCCACAAATACTGCAGCTGCTTACTTTTAAAATATGGACACTTACCTGTCCAGGGCGCCTGCGACGTCGGCTCCCAAAGCCGATCTGTCCTTTGGCTCTCGGGTGGATGGAGGCACCCCAATCTTAGGTAAGGGATTTAGAAAGTGAAGCCTTGCGGCTTCACAGCCTGGTTCCCTATTGCGCATGCGCGAGTCTCGCTGCACGATCCCACTGGTCCCTGCTGTCTTCTGGGACCTGTGTGTCTCCCAGAAGACAGCGGGGGGAGGAGGCGCTGGACGTGGCGCCGAACGTGGCGTAGATATCCGTGGATACTGCGGCTATCTATGCCCGGAAGTGGGAGAAAAATACCTGTATTAGACAGGTATCTGCTCCCCCCTGAAAGGTGCCAATTGTGACACTGGTGGGGGGGAGTATTCCGAAAAGCGGAAGTTCCATTTTTGGGTAGAACTCCACTTTAACCATGTCTACAGAAATATATATACATATAGCATGTGTTTTTACCTAGATGCATAAGTATTCATAGTATCTACAAGAGTAATACATATATACTGGTATATTCATAATCAATAATTTTATCTGATTATGATGAGTAAAATTTTACCCTTATAGTGTACTGGTTACCAGAGTTCCTAAATATTATATGTAGTGCCTTGCTCCTGTTGGGTAGGCGCTATGTGTTAAATTTAGTTGTCTGAGCTGTAGTTTAGCTCAGAAGGATTACGCTAAATTGTTGGCTCTGTTTCAGTCCAGCTGGGTTTCACGTTTTTCCACTTGACAGTAGGTGTCACTGTCACCACAGGTCAAGGTTGGAAATGCAGCAGGCTGGATGTATTGGGTATTCCTTTCCCAGAAGTGGCTCAGGGGGCGTGGTCAACCCGCTGTGCATTCTGGGAAGGGGTACTTAAGGGACAGAGACCGCTCTATCGGGGTTCGTTTGCCGGATCCTGACCTGAGGGCCCTCCTGTCCTCAGGGATGTGCGAGCTTCTGGGGCCTACTAGTCCAGGGATGGTCCTACGCTGTCTTGCCTGCGGGAAGAAGCGGAACAATTGGGGAATTGAAGGACGCATCCTGGCCAATAGTGATGAGCCGAACACCCCCGGGTTCGGTTCGCACCAGAACCCGCGAACGGACCGGAAGTTCGAACGAACATTAGAACCCTATTAAATACAATGGATGCGAACGTTCGAATTCTAAAGTGCTAATTATAACAACTGTTATGCATGTTATTGTCCTAAAAAGGGTTTGGGAACCCGGGTTCTGCACCAGGGGACATGTATCAATGCAAAAAGAAGTTTTAAAAACGGTCGTTTTTCGGGAGCAGTCATTTTAATGATGCATAAAGTGAAAAAAAAAAAGTCAAATATTCCTTTAAATATCGTACCTGGGGGGTGTCTAAAGTATGCCTGTGAAGTGCCACGTGTTTCCCGTGTTTAGAACTGTCCCTGCACAAAATGACACTTCTAAAGGAAAAAAAAGCCATTTAAAACTGCTTGCGGCTTTAATGTAATGTCTGGTCCCGGTAATATGGATGAAATTCTTTAAGAAAAATGGCATAGCTACCCCATGACCCCCCCCCCCTACCCCAGCCCATTACCAGCCCCTTTGGGTCTTGTATGGATATTAAGGGGAACCCCGCACATAAAATAAAAAAGGCCCTATATACTCTGAACAGCCGTATACAGGCGGTGCATACAAGACAGGGACTGTAGGTTTGTTCTTATGTAGAATCTGTTTGTAATTTTGAACAGGTACATTGTTGAAGTGTAGCTCCAGCCCAAAAATCTATTTTTAAACTTTTTGGAAAACATAGGTAAGGGTTATCACCCCTGTAACATTTGTTTTGCTGTCTGTGCCCCTGTTCAGAACATTTCACCTCACTTTCCGTCCCAATGACAACTGTTTTTGAAATGTGGTGTTTTTCTTGAAACAAGGATTGCTGATAAAGCATCAGTACAGAGGAGACACCTTTCTCCCATATTTATTCTTACAGGAGAGAATTTTCCTTCCTAGTGGTAGATTTCCTCTCACTTCCTGTTGTCTTCTTGCGTTTGCAAGTAGGAGTCGTTTGTAAGTTGGATGTTTGAAAGTAGGGACCTGCCGTATATACTCTGCAGAAATAGGCCCCTTAGTTGTTGGTGTTGGCACAACACTGTAAGCACTCACAGTTACTCTTGGTTGGTGCTGGAACGCCCTGCTGTCAACTATTATATCAGGAATTTTAATTACATATAATTGTTGAACAGTGGTAGTAAAAATTGGGCCTTTGATGGTGGTGCTGGTGCCACAACACTGTAAGCCCTGACAGTTACTCTTGGTGGGTGCAGCAATGGGCCCTGCTGTGAATTATTAGATCAAGAATTGTAATTACATGCCCCTGTTGAACAGGGGCTGAAAAATTGGGCCTTAGGCACTGGTGGCACAACACTGCAACCCCTCACAGATACTGTACTTGGAGCACAGCAATGAGCCCTGTTGCAAAGTATTGCTTCAAAAATTGTAATGACACGCCCCTGTTAAACAGGGGCTGAAAAATTGGGCCTTAGGCACTGGTGGCACAACACTGCAACTCCTCACAGATACTGTACTTGGAGCACAGCAATGAGCCCTGTTGCAAAGTATTGCTTCAAAAATTGTAATTACACGCCCCTGTTAAACAGGGGCTGAAAAATTGGGCGTTAGGCACTGGTGGCGGCACCCATAAACAAAAATGATCTTCCAAGCTATCATCATCAATCGTATCATTGAGGACTCGGAGGAGGAGGATAGCCAGTCAACATAACAGCACAGGCACTCAGCATCAGCATCAGTCTTGAAGGGATGTGACATTTTAAAATCAATTAGTCTGTTATATCAGCATCAGGTGTGTGGTAGCTGGTGGTGATCCAAGACTGGTTCATCTTGATGAAAGTCAGTCGATCAACCGAGTCGGTGGACAGGCGCACCCTGTGATCCGTGACAAATCCTCCAGCAGCACTGAATGTGCGTTCCGAAAGAACGCTGGATGCAGGACAGGCCAGTAGCTCAATTGCATACTGTGCAAGCTCTGGCCAGTGATCCATCCTCAAGACCCAGTAAGCCAGAGGATTTTCGGTGGGGAAGGTGTCCAAGTCTGACCTTGCCCCTAGATATTCCTGCACCATGTTTATCAGACGCTGGCGATGGTTGCTGGAACCAATCATACTTTGGGGCTGCGGACTAAAGAATTGTCTGAACGCATCGGTCAGACGGCCACCTTCCCCACCGCTCCTTCTTTGACTGGCCGAAGCCTCAGCAACTCGTTGTCCAGGACCAGGAGTTTGCAACCTCCCAGTCTCTGGGAACGCGTTGCACAGACCTTTCTGCAAGGCCTCCCGGAGTTGTCTCATCCTCTGCTCCCTCTGCGACGGTAACATAAGGTCCGCAACCTTACCCTTGTACCGTGGATCAAGGAGAGTGGCCAGCCAGTAATGGTCCCTCTCCTTGATCCGAAGAATACGAGGATCCTTCCGCAGACTTTGCAGGATCAGGGAGGCCATGCAGCGTAGGTTTGCTGAGGCATTCGCTCCGGAGTCCTCTGGGTCACTAAGGACGACATGATCCGCAGCCACCTCCTCCCAGCCACGTACAAGTCCACTGGTTTCTTGGGACTGTAAATCATCCCTAAAAGACTGCTGCTGATGATGCTGAGTGCCAGCCTCCACCTCCATGCTGACACAATCCTCCTCCTCCTCCTCCTCCTCCTCCTCTTCCTGTGCGATGGGTGGGACAGAAGGAACACTGTCTGGGTAAAGGGGGCCTTGAGAGGCAAGGAAGTCCTCCTCTTCCTGCCTCTGTTCTGCCTCAAGTGCCCTGTCCATTATTCCACGCAGCGTGTGCTCCAACAGGTGGACAAGAGGTACATTGTCACTGATGCATGCACTGTCACTGCTCACCATCCTCGTGGCCTCCTCAAATGGTGCCAGGACAGTGCATGCATCCCTGATCATGCCCCACTGGCGTGGAGAAAAAAAACCAAGCTCCCCTGACCCTGTCCTGGTGCCGTAGTCGCACAGGTACTCATTGATGGCCCTCTGCTGCGTGTGCAGCCGCTGCAGCATGGCCAACGTTGAGTTCCACCTGGTGGGCATGTCACATATAAGGCGGTTCTTGGGCAGGTTCAACTCCTTTTGCAGCTCAGCCAGGCGAGCACTGGCATTATAAGATCTGCGGAAATGCACACAGACTTTCCTGGCCTGCCTCAGGACATCCTGTAAGCCCGGGTACCTGCCCAAGAACCGCTGCACCACCAGGTTAAGGACGTGAGCCACACAGGGCACATGGGTCAGTTGTCCCTGTCGGAGGGCGGAGAGGAGGTTGGTGCCATTGTCGCAAACCACCATTCCTGGCTTAAGCTGGCGTGGCGTCAACCACCTCTCGGCCTGGCCCTGCAGAGCAGACAGGACCTCTGCCCCAGTGTGGCTTCTGTCCCCCAAACACACCAGCGCAAGCACGGCATGGCATCTTTTTGCCTGCGTACTTGCGTAGCCCCGTGAACGGCTACGGAGCACCGCTGGTTCATAGGACAAACCACAGGAAGAGGCCATGGAGGAAGAAGAAGAGGAGGGGGTGGAGGAGAGAGGTGTGTCACAACCAGTAGTAGCATTTTGGAGGCGTGGCGGTGGGACAACCTCCAACACTACTGCACCTTGTCCTGAATCCTTCCCAGCTGCCAAAAGAGTGACCCAATGGGCCGTGAAAGAAAGGTAACGTCCCTGTCCATGCCTGCTGGACCATGAGTCAGCGGTAATATGCACCTTACCGCTGACCGCCCTGTCCAGCGAGGCCAAGACATTGCCTTCCACATGCCGGTAGAGAGCCGGAATAGCCTTCCGTGAGAAAAAGTGGCGTTTGGGAACCTGCCACTGAGGAACCGCACATTGCACAAACTCACGGAAGGGGGCCGAGTCTACCAACTGAAAAGGCAGCAGTTGAAGCGCTAGCAATTTAGCCAAGCTAGCATTCAACCGCTGGGCATGTGGATGGCTGGGAGTGAACTTCTTTCGACGGTCCAGCAGCTGGGGCAGGGAAATTTGCCTGCTAGAATCGGACGTCGGTGTACTGCTAGCAGAGTGGGCGCAAGTACTTGGCTGTGACACACCTAATTCTACACCTTCATTCCTCTCAGTGCATGTTTCAGAGAGGACTGAAGTTATAGTGGGGTTGGAGATCCCAGCTGATGCGGTGCAAGGAGAGGTCCGCTTTGTTCTTTGGTGTGGGTCTTTGAGGTAGGCTTGCCAACGAGCTGCATGGCAGGTCAACATATGTCTGGTCAGGCATGTGGTACCCAAGCGGCTGATGTTTTGGCCACGCGATATACGCTTGAGACATATGTTGCAAACAGCAGCTGTGCGATCTGATGCACTAGCCTCAAAAAAGGCCCACACCAAAGAACTTTTTGAATGACGGGCAGAGGCAGCGCCCTGCACAGGCGGAGCTCTGCGGTGTGATTCCGTCGGTGTACTGCCCTTACGCTGGCCACCAAAGGGCATCCTGCCTCGTTGGAGATGTGCCTCCTCCTCATCCTCCTCCTCCTCCTCTCTCCTATTAGGCACCCACGTGGAGTCATTGACCTCATCATCCCCTCCCTCCTCATCACTGGAGCCAATCTGGCAGTATGCTGCAGCTGCTGGAACATGACTGCCAGATTGGTGTCCTTCTTGAGCATCCCCTCTGTCTGCTCTCACGCTACTGCCTTCCTCTAGCTGGGTTTCATCATCAGACCCTTCGAAACGCTGGGCATCCTCCTGGAGCATGTACCCAACACTGTGCTGAAACAGTTCGGGGGACTCCTCAGGAGGAGGACATGGTGGGTCTAGGGAAGGAGTGACTGATGATTTGTCTGACATTGATACCAGGGAAGACGACGCTTTGGCAGCTGCTTTTCCAGTACCCTGAGCCTGGGTGAGAGAGGATGAGGAGGAGGAGGAGGGCTTGGTCATCCACTCTACCAAGTCTTCGGCATGATGTGGCTCAACATGTCCAGCTGCCGAAAAGAAGGACAAGCGTGTCCCATGGCCATGTGCTGATGACAATGCACCGCGTCCACGACCAGCACTGTTGCCCCCAGACACAGAGCCTGCTTGCCCTCTTTTATTGCCTCCTGACTGTCTGCCTCTCCTTGTTTGCCTTCCAGACATTCTAATAGATGGCCTGCAGGGAGATGGGAAAAAAGCAATAAGGGCTACCTTCAGGTGTCCTTCTCTGTCCCTGGAAACAAGGACTTGCAGAGTGAAAGAAAAAAAACACTCTCCCTACCTACAGTTTTCTGTCCCTAGAAAAAATGTTTTTTTTAATCACAATATAGCACAAGGAAAATTAACTCACTGTCCTTACAGGTCCCTGGAAACAAGGACTTGCAGAGTGAAAGAAAAAAAACACTCTCCCTACCTACAGTTTTCTGTCCCTAGAAAAAAATGTTTTTTTTAATCACAATATAGCAAAAGGACAATTCACTCACTGTCCTTCCAGGTCCCTGGAAACAAGGACTTGCAGAGTGAAAGAAACTGACACTGTCCCTACCTAGAGTTTTCTGTCCCTGGAATAAATGTTTTTTTCAGCACAATATAGCACAAGGACAATTAACTCACTGTCCTTACAGGTCCCTGGAAACAAGGACTTGCAGAGTGAAAGAAAAAAAATACTCTCCCTACCTACAGTTTTCTGTCCCTAGAAAAAAATGTTTTTTTTAATCACAATATAGCAAAAGGACAATTCACTCACTGTCCTTCCAGGTCCCTGGAAACAAGGACTTGCAGAGTGAAAGAAACTGACACTGTCCCTACCTAGAGTTTTCTGTCCCTAGAATAAATGTTTTTTTTAATCACAATATAGCACAAGGAAAATTAACTCACTGTCCTTACAGGTCCCTGGAAACAAGGACTTGCAGAGTGAAAGAAAAAAAACACTCTCCCTACCTACAGTTTTCTGTCCCTAGAAAAAAATGTTTTTTTTAATCACAATATAGCAAAAGGACAATTCACTCACTGTCCTTCCAGGTCCCTGGAAACAAGGACTTGCAGAGTGAAAGAAACTGACACTGTCCCTACCTAGAGTTTTCTGTCCCTAGAATAAATGTTTTTTTTAATCACAATATAGCACAAGGAAAATTAACTCACTGTCCTTACAGGTCCCTGGAAACAAGGACTTGCAGAGTGAAAGAAAAAAAACACTCTCCCTACCTACAGTTTTCTGTCCCTAGAAAAAAATGTTTTTTTTAATCACAATATAGCAAAAGGACAATTCACTCACTGTCCTTCCAGGTCCCTGGAAACAAGGACTTGCAGAGTGAAAGAAACTGACACTGTCCCTACCTAGAGTTTTCTGTCCCTGGAATAAATGTTTTTTTCAGCACAATATAGCACAAGGACAATTAACTCACTGTCCTTACAGGTCCCTGGAAACAAGGACTTGCAGAGTGAAAGAAAAAAAATACTCTCCCTACCTACAGTTTTCTGTCCCTAGAAAAAAATGTTTTTTTTAATCACAATATAGCAAAAGGACAATTCACTCACTGTCCTTCCAGGTCCCTGGAAACAAGGACTTGCAGAGTGAAAGAAACTGACACTGTCCCTACCTAGAGTTTTCTGTCCCTGGAATAAATGTTTTTTTCAGCACAATATAGCACAAGGACAATTAACTCACTGTCCTTACAGGTCCCTGGAAACAAGGACTTGCAGAGTGAAAGAAAAAAAATACTCTCCCTACCTACAGTTTTCTGTCCCTAGAAAAAAATGTTTTTTTTAATCACAATATAGCAAAAGGACAATTCACTCACTGTCCTTCCAGGTCCCTGGAAACAAGGACTTGCAGAGTGAAAGAAACTGACACTGTCCCTACCTAGAGTTTTCTGTCCCTAGAATAAATGTTTTTTTTAATCACAATATAGCAAAAGGACAATTCACTCACTGTCCTTCCAGGTCCCTGGAAACAAGGACTTGCAGAGTGAAAGAAACTGACACTGTCCCTACCTAGAGTTTTCTGTCCCTAGAATAAATGTTTTTTTTAATCACAATATAGCAAAAGGACAATTCACTCACTGTCCTTCCAGGTCCCTGGAAACAAGGACTTGCAGAGTGAAAGAAACTGACACTGTCCCTACCTAGAGTTTTCTGTCCCTAGAATAAATGTTTTTTTTAATCACAATATAGCAAAAGGACAATTCACTCACTGTCCTTCCAGGTCCCTGGAAACAAGGACTTGCAGAGTGAAAGAAACTGACACTGTCCCTACCTAGAGTTTTCTGTCCCTAGAATAAATGTTTTTTTTAATCACAATATAGCAAAAGGACAATTCACTCACTGTCCTTCCAGGTCCCTGGAAACAAGGACTTGCAGAGTGAAAGAAACTGACACTGTCCCTACCTAGAGTTTTCTGTCCCTAGAATAAATGTTTTTTTTAATCACAATATAGCACAAGGAAAATTAACTCACTGTCCTTACAGGTCCCTGGAAACAAGGACTTGCAGAGTGAAAGAAAAAAAACACTCTCCCTACCTACAGTTTTCTGTCCCTAGAAAAAAATGTTTTTTTTAATCACAATATAGCAAAAGGACAATTCACTCACTGTCCTTCCAGGTCCCTGGAAACAAGGACTTGCAGAGTGAAAGAAACTGACACTGTCCCTACCTAGAGTTTTCTGTCCCTAGAATAAATGTTTTTTTTAATCACAATATAGCACAAGGAAAATTAACTCACTGTCCTTACAGGTCCCTGGAAACAAGGACTTGCAGAGTGAAAGAAAAAAAACACTCTCCCTACCTACAGTTTTCTGTCCCTAGAAAAAAATGTTTTTTTTAATCACAATATAGCAAAAGGACAATTCACTCACTGTCCTTCCAGGTCCCTGGAAACAAGGACTTGCAGAGTGAAAGAAACTGACACTGTCCCTACCTAGAGTTTTCTGTCCCTGGAATAAATGTTTTTTTCAGCACAATATAGCACAAGGACAATTAACTCACTGTCCTTACAGGTCCCTGGAAACAAGGACTTGCAGAGTGAAAGAAAAAAAAATACTCTCCCTACCTACAGTTTTCTGTCCCTAGAAAAAAATGTTTTTTTTAATCACAATATAGCAAAAGGACAATTCACTCACTGTCCTTCCAGGTCCCTGGAAACAAGGACTTGCAGAGTGAAAGAAACTGACACTGTCCCTACCTAGAGTTTTCTGTCCCTGGAATAAATGTTTTTTTCAGCACAATATAGCACAAGGACAATTAACTCACTGTCCTTACAGGTCCCTGGAAACAAGGACTTGCAGAGTGAAAGAAAAAAAATACTCTCCCTACCTACAGTTTTCTGTCCCTAGAAAAAAATGTTTTTTTTAATCACAATATAGCAAAAGGACAATTCACTCACTGTCCTTCCAGGTCCCTGGAAACAAGGACTTGCAGAGTGAAAGAAACTGACACTGTCCCTACCTAGAGTTTTCTGTCCCTGGAATAAATGTTTTTTTCAGCACAATATAGCACAAGGACAATTAACTCACTGTCCTTACAGGTCCCTGGAAACAAGGACTTGCAGAGTGAAAGAAAAAAAATACTCTCCCTACCTACAGTTTTCTGTCCCTAGAAAAAAATGTTTTTTTTAATCACAATATAGCAAAAGGACAATTCACTCACTGTCCTTCCAGGTCCCTGGAAACAAGGACTTGCAGAGTGAAAGAAACTGACACTGTCCCTACCTAGAGTTTTCTGTCCCTAGAATAAATGTTTTTTTTAATCACAATATAGCAAAAGGACAATTCACTCACTGTCCTTCCAGGTCCCTGGAAACAAGGACTTGCAGAGTGAAAGAAACTGACACTGTCCCTACCTAGAGTTTTCTGTCCCTAGAATAAATGTTTTTTTTAATCACAATATAGCAAAAGGACAATTCACTCACTGTCCTTCCAGGTCCCTGGAAACAAGGACTTGCAGAGTGAAAGAAACTGACACTGTCCCTACCTAGAGTTTTCTGTCCCTAGAATAAATGTTTTTTTTAATCACAATATAGCAAAAGGACAATTCACTCACTGTCCTTCCAGGTCCCTGGAAACAAGGACTTGCAGAGTGAAAGAAACTGACACTGTCCCTACCTAGAGTTTTCTGTCCCTAGAATAAATGTTTTTTTTAATCACAATATAGCAAAAGGACAATTCACTCACTGTCCTTCCAGGTCCCTGGAAACAAGGACTTGCAGAGTGAAAGAAACTGACACTGTCCCTACCTAGAGTTTTCTGTCCCTAGAATAAATGTTTTTTTTAATCACAATATAGCACAAGGAAAATTAACTCACTGTCCTTACAGGTCCCTGGAAACAAGGACTTGCAGAGTGAAAGAAAAAAAACACTCTCCCTACCTACAGTTTTCTGTCCCTAGAAAAAAATGTTTTTTTTAATCACAATATAGCAAAAGGACAATTCACTCACTGTCCTTCCAGGTCCCTGGAAACAAGGACTTGCAGAGTGAAAGAAACTGACACTGTCCCTACCTAGAGTTTTCTGTCCCTGGAATAAATGTTTTTTTCAGCACAATATAGCACAAGGACAATTAACTCACTGTCCTTACAGGTCCCTGGAAACAAGGACTTGCAGAGTGAAAGAAAAAAAATACTCTCCCTACCTACAGTTTTCTGTCCCTAGAAAAAAATGTTTTTTTTAATCACAATATAGCAAAAGGACAATTCACTCACTGTCCTTCCAGGTCCCTGGAAACAAGGACTTGCAGAGTGAAAGAAACTGACACTGTCCCTACCTAGAGTTTTCTGTCCCTAGAATAAATGTTTTTTTTAATCACAATATAGCAAAAGGACAATTCACTCACTGTCCTTCCAGGTCCCTGGAAACAAGGACTTGCAGAGTGAAAGAAACTGACACTGTCCCTACCTAGAGTTTTCTGTCCCTAGAATAAATGTTTTTTTTAATCACAATATAGCAAAAGGACAATTCACTCACTGTCCTTCCAGGTCCCTGGAAACAAGGACTTGCAGAGTGAAAGAAACTGACACTGTCCCTACCTAGAGTTTTCTGTCCCTAGAATAAATGTTTTTTTTAATCACAATATAGCAAAAGGACAATTCACTCACTGTCCTTCCAGGTCCCTGGAAACAAGGACTTGCAGAGTGAAAGAAACTGACACTGTCCCTACCTAGAGTTTTCTGTCCCTAGAATAAATGTTTTTTTTTAAGCACACTATAGCAGAAGCACAAAACACACTGACACTCTCCCTACCTATCCTTCTCTTTCCCTAAACTAAAGGAATCCAGGTTAAGCAAGAAAGAAATAACAGTCACTGTCCCTGCCTATGCTACTCTATCCCTGCTCCGGAACACACTACACTAGGCCGCCGTGCTGGCGGCCTTTTATAGTGTGGGGCGTGTACTAAACACCCTCAGCAATAATTGGCCACAGGCATCCTGCCTGTGGCCAATCATTGCTCTCCTCGCTGCCGGCGCTGTGATTGGCCAAGCATGCGGGGTCACAGTGCATGCTTGGCCAATCACAGCGCCTGGATGACACTGCGATGGCGTAGTGCATTGTGGGCCGTTCGCGTCACTCGAATTTGGCGCGAACGGCCCAAATCGTTCGATCTTCGTCGAACGATCGAACAGCCAATGTTCGAGTCGAACGTATGTTCGACTCGAACACGAAGCTCATCCCTACTGGCCAATTTACCTCACGGTGCTGCCGGCTGGCTGAAAGTTTCTGGCACCGTGAGCTGTGTACATTCTGAGGAACTTTGCAAAGTGTCAGTGTGGTTACACGGTCTTGTGGCAGAAGATTGTGAAACAACTTGACGGCACTCATCAAGTCTGTGGCAGAGACTTTGAACGAGCTTCGCACCAGTTGCTAGGCCAGTGAGAGTAGGCCTATCTAGTGGTTGCTGAATCCAGTGTGGAACCGATTTGTCCTCTGGATCTAAGATTGTGCCCGTGATCTGCAAAGCAAGGTACCTGAACCTCCCATATCCCTCTACCCCTCTGTTGGAACTGTTTAATAAAACTCTTGAAGAAAAAGAAACCAAGTGTTGGTGTGAACATTCATGAAATCTCTTCAAGAGGGACCCCTGAGACGAGTGTGGTGAACAGAAAGGTAACGGCAGGCCCAAATCTTAAACCAGCGGCCCCTTCGGGGGTATTGCTACATATATATACTAGTGTAGCGCACCAACCCCAGACTTTACCTGCTTTTCTTCTGCTTGGCTCCTCCGCAGGAAAAGAATAAGGCACACCGCACCACAAGCCCGTACCCTCCCGAATAGGGAGGTTGAGCGGTGTTAGTTTCTCGGGCCTGCTTGCGACTGGTGTATAAAGGCCTTCAGTGCTGACCTTGTTTCTGCAGTCATCAGAACAAGTCTTTAACTTTCCCCAGTAAGCAACTGTCCACACCAACTGAAAGGTCCAACACTTGTTTATTCCTTTTTGCACAATAAACAGTCTCTTTCAGAGCAGACGGGTTGAGACAAACACGGGTCAGATAAGGTGGGAGGAGGTCCAGGCACAAACTTTAAATTTGGGGTTCTCCTGTTCTAAATAGCACCAACAGGCTTGGCGCACGGTTGCTGCCACTGACCATGAGGTGGTCCCTGCCACAGACCAGGTGAATAGAGCCTCTGCCACAGGCCCGGTTGTTGGGTCTCTGCCACCGGCCTAATTCACGATGGGTCTCTGCCACAGACCATGAGAACGTGGATTACCTTCTAAAAGTATTGACCCCTGTCAGGGAAAGGACATCCATCCAGAGAGTTACCAGAGGCCCCACCGTCACCAGCGATACCGCGCCGGGTCTTCGGTAGGGGTCACCTCCCTGGCCTCCTCATCCTAGATTTGGGCACCCACTTCCAGGGGGCACCCTAGGAGCCCTTGATCCCTTGTGGGACCCAGTCGAAGGTACTGGGCCCTGGGCCTCTCTCGAAGTACCTCACCCCAGACTGAAGGTGTCTGGAATGGAACAGCAGCTCCGTTTCTAGAGTACCCAGAGACCTCCCGAAAGGCCTCCGGGCCTAGGGCACCCGGAGGCCAAACACCCGCACCCAGGCTTAAGGTGCCTGAGCGCGGAACCGACCCCTCTGGAAGATGGCCGCCCCCTTTTATATCCTCTCCCGACAGGCACAGCAGGTTCCCCGCCCGCCGTACTGCTGCCGAGAGGGGACAAAAAAGATACAACCTCGTACTACAGTTCAACCTAGGACCCACGGCAACAGCGCCATCTATAGACCCCAGTGAACTTAACCACCAGTACTATCTCCCAGGGATAGAAATGGTCAATGAGACCTAAGAATCAGTACATCTGAGCCTGGCTACCACTCAGGTGCTTCCCCCTAAATGTAACCACCCGCTACACTAGCAACACTATATAGTCAGATACACATTATGAAGATGGACACTTTCTACAAAATATTACCTATAAAAATATTTCAAGTTGAATATTTCTGCTCTATGAATCCCTTGGTGGTTAAAAGAGGCAGTGACAATTCAAATAACAAAACAAAATGATTATCTACCTTCACCAATGGAAATGAAGACACACCTTGTGGGTTAGGCTATGAACATTTTTATGAGTTCGTGGTTCATAGTGGTATTTAAGACCACTGACCATTAACCAAGAGAGACTTAAAGGGACACTAAAGGTTCCCGTTTTTCTTTTTTTAAATAACAAACATGTTCTACTTACCTCCACTGTGCAGCTTGTTTTGCACAGGGTGGCCCTGATCCTCGTCTTCTGGGGTCCCTCGGCGGCTGTCTCGGCTCCTCCCCGCAAGAACTAACCCCCTTCATGGGAGCTCTCTCCCATGGGGGTTAGTTCTTGTGGGCACGCTCCTGTGATACAGCCGGCGGCTATAGCCGCCGACTGTATCACTCGGCCCCGCCCCCCCCGGTGTGCCACGTCATTGATTTGTTTGACAGCAGCCGGAGCCAATGGCTGCGCTGCTATCAATCAACCAATGAATGAGCTGCGAAGCCCGGTCGAGAAGCCAGCGCGTTCACGGCGCGGGACTTTCGAGGGGTCAGGTAAGTAAATGGGGGGGGGGGCGCTGGGGGACCGCTAATCCTCGGATGTTTTTTCACCTTAATGCATAGAATGCATTAAGGTGAAAAAACATGTACCTTTACAACCCCTTTAATCAGACACACACACACTTCATTCATCAACTCATAACCCCACCCACATTCATGAAGATTCCTTGACACCTTATACTCTGAAACTCTGAGGACGCAAGACATAATTCTTCTTTAAGCAGAAGCCATCTATCTGGTAGCCACCATTTTAGACCAGCAGCCATTTAGGAAAGGGTAATTATATTGTATTAATTTTACCTTATAGTCAATTGTTTTATTTTAAAATATTGATTAATGATTTTGATTTTACAGTTGGATAACTATTTCTCTCGAGTTGATAACCACCTTGTAGATTTTTCTCTAAGCTTCATTTTTACATTATCATTTTTGTAGTTTCCTTTCTGTTGACATAGCAGCCATCTATTTTATTTCACGTTATTGATCACTTACTTACCTGCAGTATAGTAACGGTTGAATTAGTTGAAGTACAACACTCCCATTAGCGGGTGTTTCAATTAATTTTCTGTAACACTTGTTTCTGTCAACCAATATATATAAATATTTTGTATAAATACATATCGGGTGAATAAATCTCCTATTTTTAGTATGTGTTCATATTGATTGATCCTGTATCTTAAAAATAATATCGTTTAAAATTACTCATTCATAATTATTTTGCAGAAAAATTATTCTCATAAGCAAAAGGAAAGGTCTGTTCAAGCTACAAGTCGCTGGAGCTGTGGCTTACACAGTACTATGGACTCCCCATATGAAAACACTAATTGGCCCTAGGCTGGTACATGGAGTGAATCACATGTTCCTCTACACCAGTAAATGCCAGGCATTTCCTTTGACTCCAGCAACTAAACAGAGAAGAGCATTGGCCAAGGACTTAAAAGGAAACACTAAAGGAGCAGTACTGCCAAAGCTTTTTAGGCCATATTTCTCCTATGGATCACAGGAGTGAAGTTTGTTCTTGTCACTTAGGCAAGCCAGGGAAAGATCCTGACCATATGGTCGGTATCTGCCCAGAAGCCTGGAACGGCACCTGCGTAAGCCTCTCAGCAATCCTCTGATAGCCTAAACCAGCCCCTCCTGCCCCCTCCACAGCCCAGCACTCCAATGAGTGCTGGAGGGGAGAGCAGGGAGCCACTGATTGACAGTTCTGGCTCTCTGCTCAGAGCGGAGGGGGAGAACTGAGCAATCAGCAGTGTTTGATCCCTCAGTTCTCACTGCAGAGCCGGCGGAGGAAAGATTGGTTCGATGCAGCATCCATTTTTATTTTGAAAAAAAACCTGGTGCTTTCAGCCTGAAGCACACCACTGGTTTTCTGTAAACACAGCTCTTATTCTGCTTATATCTTTTTTTGTTAAAAAAAAAAACTGTGTGACTTACTCTTTGGGGCGCCTCAAAAGTCCTTGTGAGCTTTTCTAGGTCTAGATCTCTTTCTTAAAAAAAAAAAAAAAATGCACTTTAAAAGAGAAGTATGGGTTTTGTGTTTTTCCCATATTTATACTTACCTCGGTAAATGAAGCATCAGACCGATGCTCCAGCTGTCGCTCGCCGGCTGCGCACTGAGAACCGAGCCACCGAACATCGCCGCTGGCTCGGTTCTCACAGATCCCCGAGAGGAAAGAGGCTGACTGTCAGTCAGCCTCTTTCCTCTCTGCTACTCCACGCTCATTGGAGCGCTGAGCCGTGGAGGGGCGGGGAGAGGCTGTCCCAATCGGGGCAGCTGGCGGATCCCGACTTTCTAAGTCGTGATGACACGTTGCCCCGACTGATGGCAGTGACGTCAGCGGAGAGCGGACTTCAGACCGCTCTCCGCTGAAAACGGGTCACAGAAGTGCAAAACGAATTGCACTCCTGTGATCCTTAGGAGAAGCACAGCCGAAAAAGCTCAGGCTGGACTTCTCCTTTAAGGCTTTGGCTAAATTGTTCTATATCCACTTGCTTACTGGGCACATATACCCCCTTCCTGCCCAGGCGAAATTATAGCTTTCGGCACTGTCACGCTTTGAATGAAAATTGCGCGGTTTTTATCTTTTGCGCTATAAACAAAAAAGAGCGTCAATTTTGAAAAAAAACACAATATTTTTTGATTTTTGCTATAATAAATATCCCAATTTTTTATTTTTTTCCTCAGTTTAGTCCGATATGTATTCTTCTACATATTTTTGGTAAAAAAAAAATCGCAATCGCCGTTTATTGATTGGTTTGCGCAAAAGTTATAGCGTTTATAAAATAGGGGGTAGTTTTATGGCATTTTTATAAAAATATTTTTTTTTGCTACTAATGGCGGCGATCAGTGATTTTTTTCGTTACTGTGACATTATGGCGGACACATCGGACACTTTTGACACTATTTTGGGACCATTCACATTTATACAGCGAACAGTGCTATAAAAATGCACTGATTACTGTATAAATGTGCCTGGCAGGGAATGGGTTAACACTAGGGGGCGAGGAAGGGGTTAAATGTGTGCCCTATTAGTGATTACTACTGTGGGGGGAGGGGACTGACTGGGGGAGGTGACCGATCTGTGTCCCTATGTACAAGGGACACAGCATCGATCTCCTCTCCCAGACAGGACGTGGATCTCTGTGTTTACACACAGAGATCCACGTCCTTGGCTGTGTACCGGCCGATCGCGGGTAACCGGCGGACATCGCGGCCGCCAGGCACGCTCATCGGCATGTCAGTGACACGCCGGAAACGCGCTCGCGCCCCCCAGTGGCCGGAGGTGCGGAGGCCGTAAAAAGACGGCCTCCCGGATTTCTAGAGCCACCTTGTGGCCGTCTTTTGTACATGGCCCGGGTCAGAAGTAGATATTATCATCATAAGCTTATGTTGTGATCTGGAAATATTTTCAGATAAGATAGAGAGAAGTTTACAGCACCTGGACAACTATGCAGTGAAGCAAAATAGAACAGTGCACACAATTTGATGCAAACAGGAGTTTAATCATTCAATGTTGATCATGTTTATTGCAGTGTACAGCAAACACAGCATGTAACAACTACCCAATGTGCATATTATAACATGTTTTCCAAAGTCAATCAGCTTATTTATAAACCATTAGGATATGTGTCAGATAATTATATAAAAAAAAAGTTTTTGTAACAAGCATGCACTTAAGACCAGCCAGTTTCTACATCCTTTAAATGTAATATGCTATGACCTGATACTTTGCTCTATTCTCTAAGTCACAGTGATAAAGAGCAGTTTATTAGTATCCAGGAGCAATTCGCATGCAGCGTACCTCTCTTTCTGATAGACAAACTGAGCAATGGTCCTTTCGTGCCAGCACTCCTATGTTACTCTTTATACAAAAATAAAAGTCGAGAGTTAAAAAAGTTTCACAGCTCATTCAGTTCGTAAAAATGGGCCAAACTGGAAATTATACACCAAAACATCTATGGCAAAAAGATTTTAAAGAACACACAAATACTATTGCTGGTGCAAAATGGAATGACATTAAACAGAACATGTAACAGATAAGTGCACTAAAGGCATCAGCTCAGGAAAAAATCCCATCTCACGCGGCAAAGCTCTACTGGCTCTAGGACGTCTGGAAAAATGGCAGTTTCATCATTGGCAGTCATACAGCAAGTCATTTTGAAAAACTTGAAAAATATCAGGAAGAATGTAAACAAAGAACAACTTACAAGGGCAAGCAGGAAATACATTTAAAGAAGATCTCCAGTCTAAACAAATATATTTCTAATGGACTGTTTAGTGTAAGGTGACCAGATTTTTAAAATGAAATCCGGGGACATTTTTTTTTTTTTATAGTAATGGCGGCAATCAGCGACTCTTTGCCCGTCGCCGCCGCCGCCTGCCTCGCAGCCTGTCAAGTCTTACTCTCTGGGCCCCGGCTACTACTGGGAAGATCACTCCACCAGGGAAGGCAAGGAGATAAGCAGGCAGGCGGCTGGCCAGGACTTGAGCCAAGGCAGAAGAACATGTAAGCGGGAGCGGTATGAGCATGCACCCAAAACTGAAGAAATATTCCCTCCACTCCGACCAGCACATGATCATTAGAAAGGGGCACAGATAATGGAAAAAAATACACCCCCCCCCCCCTAAGCTAGTAGGAGTGGCGAAGCAGGAGTGTGTAATTCAGATTTTTTTTTTTTTATTCAGCACTGACTGTCTTTGAAATTGCCCCAGCCCCTGTTCAAATCCAATCCGGGGACAAAACCGGGGACAGACTTGGTCCGGGAACAGTGTCCTCAATCCGGGGACTGTCCCCTGGGACCGGGGATGTCTGGTCACCCTAGTTTAGTGCTCCAAAATTGGGGCTTTTTACAGCTCCAACTGGCTGATCTTATAACCCGTTTGTCTGTAAATATTACCCCTATTAGTTAATGTGTGTGCATTTTATTAACTGGAATGGCTGGAATTATTTGTCTATTCCCACCTAACCACCTACTATAAATTAGAACAATGTGCAAAATAAAAAAGACATATATGATGCAGACTGCCAGTAACATTAACACAGCAGTCTTTGTTGAATCCTCTCTGTAACAAAGTTGTTTTTCCTGGTGATCCTGTCAGTAAGTCTGTTATTAATAAACTTCCTTTAACAGATCAAATTGTTCAACAAATATGGCAGTTAGATGCATAGATACACAGAAGCATTAAACATACCCACCCTAAGACAGGTGGTGTGTTACTGGTCAGATCACCAGGTGAAATGAAAGCAAAAAAACATAAATAAAATAAAACCTAATGCAGTCACCACTTCTGGTAAGCTGCAAAATGCAGGACTGGTTAGCCACAATTTATTACATTTTTTTTCTTGGGTTTAAAGCCCAACTCTGCTCGTTCTGTTTGGGGGGAGAGAAGAAAGCTATATACTCACCTGATTCTCCACTCCAGCGGCAAAGGGCGCTCCCCGACGTTCCAGTAAGTGGACTGTTCCTAACGTCCTCATGTCCAGAGTACATCAGGAACAGTCCACCGCACCGGACCGTGGGGGGCAGCAGCCGCAGGAACCGTCTTGAGAAGGGAGGTTCGGAGGATTATGTAAGTAAATCTCCAATCCTCCAGACAAAAACAAGTAGTTAACCCTTGCAGTGCAGAGACGGCCCCACTGCATGGGAAAACTTTTATTTGCCCAGAGTTGAGCTTTAAGTTCTTTGGGAGTCATTCGAAGGCATGTTGTGCCTCTTCCTACCCCACTATTGGCATTTTTAGCATGCTGGAAAAAAAAGACCCCTAATTTCTGGAATTCTTCAACATGTGAGTGCCTGTTAGAGTCATGGGATGGCATGAACAGAAGGTTTTTTTTTTTCAAAAAGGTTTGTTATTTTTGAAAACTGCAGTGGGGTTATAATATGATATCATTCTGAATGTACTCACTGCTTTGAGAAGTCCTTTAAACAGTTAACTGTTTGCAGCATTCACCTTAAGTAAAACTTCACCCAAAAGGTGGTTCCCAGAAGGTCCCAGAAGACTGTGGGACCATTCACAAAGCTCACCACGTCTCGCACAGTGGAAAGCTGGCTATGAAGCCGCAAGGCTTCATTGGCGGTTGCCCTTCGTTAAGATCCCGGCACCTGCACCCGAAGCTGATTGAAGAATTTGCTCAGGTGAAGACAGCACTGGTTCCCTGGACAGGCAAGTGTCCTTATATTAAAGCTGCTGACTTTACATTTTTTGGGAGGAGATTGGAGTTCCTCTTTATGTATTTTTAGTTGCCCAGTGAAAACCAAAGTGCACAATAACCCATAACAACTGATCAGACACCACCCTGTGACAGGCACTGCTGGACATATTCAATCTTTGTTTCAGATTGGCTCTGTCAGATCAGTAGGGCTCACCAGCTATGTAGTGGTAAGCCGTGTACACACGATTGGTTTTACCGATGAAAACAGTCCGATGGACTTTTCTCATCAAACAAACCGATCGTGTATGGGCCCCATCGGTCTTTTTTCCATCGGTGTGAAAAAATAGAACATGTTTTAAATTTATCCGATGGGAAAAAAAACTATAGCAAATTCCGATCGTCTGTGTGGAACTCCATCGGACAAAAAACCCACGCATGCTCAGAATCAAGTCGACGCATGCTCAGAAGCATTGAACTTCATTTTTCTCGGCTTGTTGGAGTGTTTTACGTCACGGCGTTTGGGACGGTCAGATTTTTGACTGATGGTGTGTAGGCAAGACTGATGGAAGTCAGCTTCATCAGATTACCGATGGAAAAATCCATTGGTTTAAAATCCATAGGAAATCCGATCGTGTGTACAGGGCTTTAGGGTCCTCTTAAATGTATATTAGTGATTGATGTAATAGGCTGATGAAAAGGAGGCTGATGAAAAGCATCCTTAGAGCCCATTCACACAGGGGCGACTCATCAGGCGACTCACCAGCCTGACAAGTCGCGTCCCGTTCTGTACAATGGAACCGTTCTAATAGGAGCGACTCAAGTCGCTCCGACTTAGAAAAAGTTTCCTGTACTACTTTGGGACGACTTCAGGGCGACTTCCATTGACTTCAATACAGAAGTCATTTTGCTAGTCACCTCTGAAATCGTGTGGAGATCGCCCTGGAGAGTCGCGGGACAAGTCGTGCCGCCCCTGTGTGAACCGGGTCTAAGCATATTCAACCATAATGTTCTAATATGTAAAGTTATCTCTATGCAAAAGATATAAATATGTATATGGGGAAAAATAAATGTAATGTACATCATAATGTGTCCTCTGATTCTTTAGCTCTAGCAATACATTCACCTTAAAGACAGCTTTTCTTTAGTATGTAGTTATACAATATTAGGATACTTAGATATTTTTTAATGCATGAAGCCCCTCTATATTTACCCTGTAAGGCAAAGTTAAGAAATCCTGCTACTGATCAACACAAGCTTATGGCACAGTGGAGATAATAGTTCACAGCATTGCTTCTTTCTGCAAACTGTTACTATAAAACACGTGAAAAATATAACATATGTTATACTGTAACTGCTGTTGCTGCAAAAGTGCTAAATGTGTATTTGGCAGGGTGTATAACCATTATCTGTCTGTTCCAAGGTGTGACAAGTCTCATTTAATTAAAATTTTTATAAAAATAAATAAATACATTGCAAAGAAACACACAATTTTAAATGTCTTGTTTGCAAAAAAAAAAAAAAAAAGATTCCCCTTTCTCCTAGAAATGTTTTGTAATAGTGTGCCTGTGGAACATGTGCAGTGCAGTGTTTATCCTGGCTATATTCCTGACATCTGTAAGATGCTGGAGATGCAGCCGGGTGTCAGGAACAATGCAAATCCTGTCCGCATGCCCACATTAAAAATGGCCAACCAATGCTCAGAGACGAAAGCCAGGAACCCAAAAGAAAGGTCAGAGAATAGGTCAGCACCTGTGAATGGAGTGGCGAGGGACAGCTCCCATCACTGCAAAAGTTACTACATGTAGGCTTTAAACAGCCATGTAAAATATGCAACCTGTTTGTCTGCAAACGTAAAAAAAAAAATGATACTGTAATGCCTCGTACACACGACCGGTTTTCCCGACGAGAAAACTGCCATTTTTAGATTGGTCGGGAAAACCGGTCGTGTGAATGCTCCATAGCAGTTTTCCAGACGAGAAAACTTCCCCTTAAAAAAATTAGAACCTGCTCTATTTTTTCCCTTTGTGTTTCCTGACGGTCTTTTTCTCGTCGCGAAAACTGCTCGTGTGTATGCTTTTCCGAAGGGGAAAAAAAATGCACATGCTCAGAATCAAGTAAGAGATGGGAGCGCTCGTTATGGTAAAACTAGCGTTCATAATGGAGATAGCACATTCGTCACACTGTAACGGACTGAAAAGTGCTCAGAATCAAGTATGAGACGGGAGCGCTCGTTCTAGTAAAACTAGCATTCGTAATGGAGATAGCACATTCGTCACGCTGTAACGGACTGAAAAGCGCGAATTGTCTCTCACCACAAGATCAGCAAAAGCAGCCCAAAGGGTGGCGCCATTTGAATGGAACTTCCCCTTTATAGTGCCGTTGTACGTGTTGTACGTCACCGTGATTTGGTCGAGCGTTTTTTTGCCTGAACGTGTGTATGCAAGGCAGGCTTGAGAGGAATCATGTCGGGAAAAATATCGGTTTTTGGCATGTCAGGAAAACCGGTCGTGTGTACGAGGCATTAGAGATCCAGCTTGTTCTTTAAATTGATGAATTAACCCTGTCATTAAAATCAAATAGTAAATATTTCCCTCTATTGTTAACCATGCTGCCAAATGCTACTGTAATAAAGAGAGGCTGCTGCTCATGCAAAATATTTCCCCAGACTGAGGTCCTTCTAGAGGTATGGACCATGGACGGTGGCCCTGCATACACTATACTGTATACCCAAAGTCTGTACCAAACACACATAGGTGAGAACAGGACTGTACAATTTTTATATGATGTGCCGAGGAACACGCAGACTGAATCCCTCTAGCAGCAAAATTGGAAACTTCTAGTTTTGCTGTGTCCTGTGTAGGGCCTTGATGTGAAATACTGACTGCCTTTTGTGAGTGTGCAGCATGAAGGGGTGTTGGAACGTGTTTGGGATGGTTATGGAGTGCAGTATTAAGAGAGTCATTGGGAGCATCACTGGACTCGAGGAGGAGATAAGCTCAGGGCAGCTAGGTACAAGGAGAACTTTCTGTACTCACACACAATGTGTAAGAGGTGCTTCCTTATGCTATTTGCTCCCCCTCCTAGAGGGCAAGTTTAGTGCGGGTCTGGAGCACCCAGTTTGGTTTGTAGAAGCTCTGGAGAACTCCAGCCCTGCCTCACTTGGTGCAGGCTTACACACAGGTCTGAGGTGCTCCACCCTGCACAGGGCACTTCCAGCGAGCAAGTGTAGTGCAGCTGGTGACTCCAAACAGTTAAGTGGAAAGATAATATGGACAGCTACAAAAAAGCCGTAAAGAAGATCTGAACTTGCTCTACACCAGGGTGTTCCTAACTAACAACTGTTTGGATGAGGAAAGGGAGTTACCACTCCAGGTGAATATGCTGCAGCAATCAATGTCCTCTCAGGAAACCGTGGGTGCTGGCAGTGCACAAAGCAAATAGTGGAAAGATAATATGGACAGCCGCACACCAAAAAAACCTTGACGGTTGCCTTTATTTGTAAAAAGCATAAAAAGCACTACACATCACAGCAAGATAAGGGACAAACAGCAGACGCATTTCGCACTATAATCTAGTGCTTACTCATAGCTATGAGCTATGAGTAAGCACTAGATTATAGTGCGAAACGCGTCTGCTGTTTGTCCCTTATCTTGCTGTGATGTGTAGTGCTTTTTATCCTTTTTACAAATAAAGGCAACCGTCAAGGTTTTTTTTGGTGTGCGGCTGTCCATATTATCTTTCCACTATTTGGTTTGTGCACTGCCAGCACCCACGGTTTCCTGAGAGGACATTGATTGCTGCAGCATATTCACCTGGAGCGGTAACTCCCTTTCCTCATCCAAACAGTTGTTAGTTAGGAACACCCTGGTGTAGAGCAAGTTCAGATCTTCTTTACGTGGTTCCAATTTTTACCAGTTCCCCTTGTGCATACAATTTCTTCTTGTTACCAAAAATACAATAGTGGAAAATAAAATGGGTAGAATGATGAGTGTGAGGCCTTTACAGTGGTAAGGGGGGAGGAAAAGAGTGGTGAGAGCAGGAATAGGTTGGCAAGAGTGGTGAGAACTGGGCATGAGAGCTGAGATCAGGCATTGGGGGGACAGACTGATAAGGCAAAAGTGGTGAGATTAGGGACTGCAGCAAAGTTGTAAAAGAGGGGGCTCAAAGTAGGTGGGGATGGTAGAGTGGTGACCATGGGAGGTTTGGCAAAGTGGTAAGATTGGAGGGGGCTGCAAAGTGGTGAAGGGGGCAGGAAAGAATGGTGAGAGCGGGAGGTGCAGGGGCATGTGGCAGGGTGGTGGGGAAGGCAGAGTTTTAAAAGCTAGGGCTTCACCAGAATGGTGAGAGAAGTGATGGCAGTGTGGTGTAAGTGGATATTTAGTTTGGCAAACTTTTTGTTGGACTTTTTGACTTTGGGTTTAATACATCTACTCAAGAAAATGGCACTGGCTTCAATGCAGATGGTACATTCCGTCAATATTGATTAAAATTCTACTAAAGGTTATATAAAATATGACCACCCGTTTGTACTCTGTAATTTAACGACTGCTGCAATTTTCAATAATACAATAGGCCAAAACATTTGGAAATTTATGGAATTTGTGTATGCAAACTATACCATAATGCCCTGTACGCACGATCTGACCTTTTTCCGATCAAACTTCCATCGGAATTTCGAAGGAATTTCATCGGAAAAAAATAGAACAGGTTCTATTTGAAAATTCCAATGAAATTCATCGGAATTTCTCCGATGGGGCCCACACACGGTCAGAATTTCCGATGAAAAAACTCCAACGGACTGCATCTGACTTTTTTCATTGGAAAATCCGATTGTGTGTACAAGGCATAAGAAATATTTTTATTCAGTAGTACAGTATGGTTGGAAAGTGAACACACACTGTTCCCACCAGTTCCGGCAGCAATAATTTATCACTGTAAGTTCAAACCTACATATACACAGTTTGACTCTTGTTTGCTGGCTTGAAACTCCATGAAAACGGTAGCATGGAACTGGATGACAGATGCTGTAGGGGTGACTCATACACCTTAAATTGTAATTGTAAAGGCTAAAGGTTTTTTACCTTTTCTTGCAATAAGATAAAAAACTGTTTCAGTGAAATGGAAGATTTAATACAACAGGCCAATGACACACCATTTAAATTCAATAAAACTTGGGCTAACTGGATACAATTTACTAATTCTTCAGAATATCGTACCCTAACCTCTTTTATTCCTTAACTTGACTTGGGGATGTTTACACTAATAGTAATCTTAATATAATTAATATTTTATTCTTTGTACAATTATCCACTCTTCCCCTTATTTGACCTTATTCCCTTTTATTTATTTTAATATATACTACATTATCACATGAGATATTTAGATTACCTTGTTTAATTTATTTTATTTAGTTCTGGTATATTTTATTTTTCAATACATTCTATGTTTTACTTGCTCATAATATATATTTAATACACTTTATATTTATGAATATTATTCTGAACATGGAATTTCTTTTACTATTTCTAATGCATTTTTTATATATAATGTTATTTATACCCCTTTTTTTTATGTTGAAAATTTTAATAAAAAAATTGAAACTAAAAAACTGTTTCAGTTTCCCTGTGAAGAGGAATAGAGGGGAGAAGAGATCAGCGCTGTTCACAGCTGCATCTATTCTCCCCCTACTTTCCCTTTGCACAGCATTAGAGAAGCAACAGGAACCATTGGCTCTTGCTGCTGTCAATCAAATGCAGCGAAGAGGAAGTGGGGGGCGGCCCTAAGTCCTGCTGTGTAAGTCTATGAAGCATGGCTCCATAGACAGACAGGTCGGGAGCAAGCACGCACCGTGTGTCCCCATAGCAAACAGCTTGCTATGGGGACACACAAAGAAGAGGAGGAGCCAAGATCGCCGCCGGGACACGTGAGGAGGAGGATCAGGGCCACTCTGTGCAATAACACTGCACAGAGCATGAGAATATAACATGTTTGTTATTTTAATATAAAAATTATTTGAATTTTTAAAAAAAATTCTGACTTTAAAAACACTATAACCACTTCCGGACAGCCGCACGCCGATATACATCGGCACTTTGAAGAAGGATATCTTTGTTATGGCAGCAGCTAGCTGCCATAACCACGGTATTCTCTTCTTCAGCGGGCGGTCCGGTTTCCAATAATAGTGGTCTCTGCGACGGATTCGCCGCAAGATCACTTTTATCAGCGGCTCCCCCTCCCGCCGCTCTCCTGTGCCTTCCGTCTGTAGCGGCGGAGGTGATCGAGTAACGGGAAGATGACCCCCACTTGTCTCCATACCATCGCAGGGCGGAAGCGGCGTCAAAACGTCACTTCCGCCCATAGCTCTTAAAGGGCCTTTTTTTTATGAAATTATTATTTTTATTGCATTTTAGTGTAAATATGAGATCTGAGATCTCTTTGACCCCAGATCTCATATTTAAGAGGTCCTGTCATGCTTTTTTTCTATTACAAGGGATGTTTACATTCCTTGTAATAGGAATAAAAGTGACACAATTATTTTTTAAAAGAACAGTGTAAAAATAAAAAATAAAAAGGTAAAATAAATAAGAATTATTGTTTTTTTTTAAACACGCCCCGTCCCGACGAGCTCGCGTGCAGAAGCGAACTCATACGTGAGCAGCGCCCGCATATGAAAACGGTGTTCAGATCACATATGTGAGGTATCGCCGCGATCGGTAGCGCTGGAGAAATAATTCTAGCCCTAAACCTGTAGAATTTTTAAAACGTCACCTATGGAGATTTTTAAGGGTAAAATGTTGTCGCCATTCCACGAGCGGGCGCAATTTTGAAGCGTGACATGTTGGGTATCAATTTACTCAGCGTAACAATATATTTCACAATATAAAAAAAAATTGGGTCAACTTTACTGTTGTCTTATTTTTTAATTACATTCTTTCAATTTTTTCCTCAAAAAGTGCGCTTGTAAGACCGCTGTGCAAATACGGTGTGACAGAAAGTATTGCAACGACCGCCATTTTCGTCTCTAGGGTGTTAGAAAAAACAATGTATAATGTTTGGAATAAAAAATATATTTTCCCCTGAAGTAGATACGATAGCCCTGTATCAATACGCGTTGGGGAGGGGTCAGGACGGCACGACAGGCAGCTTGTGAAGCTAAGGAGGACGCTCGTATCAACCCGATACCAACTTGGTATACCTTGATTATGTTCATCATAGAATGGTGCACTGATGCACCCGATCTGTGTGAGTACCCCAGAAGGGGATTTCTGCTAAATTGTTTAAAACTTTATTACACTATCGAGTTTTCCTTTCATATATCCCGGATGGATATGCTGAGGAACCCAGAAGCCTGATACTATTAAAGAGCCCAGAGGTGGTTCACATGCGTGCTTTGACTTAGCTTAATTGCAAAGTCGCACGCTCCAAGGTGAGCGTTCATTACCTAAGGGGGGAACCTGAGTGATGACACCCTAGTACATCTTGGATCACATAATAAAGTGTTTTTGAACTACACGGTAGACATGTGCACTGCCAACAAAAATTGTTTTTTCCGTTTGTTTCTTTCGTTTTTTTTGCTTTTTTCGGAAATTCGGGAAATTCGAAAAATTTGTTTTTACGTTTTATTCAGAAATTCGGGAAATTCGGAATTCTGAAATTCGGAATTCCGAACTTTCGAATTACGAATCTTCAAATTTCCGAATTTCCAAAAAAATGAATAAAACGAAAACAATTTTTTCGAATTTCCGAAAAAAACGAATTTCCGATTTTCTAAAAATTCGGAATTCAAAAATTCAACTTTTCAAATTTCCCATTTTCGAATTTTAGATTTTCGAATTTTAGATTATCGAATTTTAGATTTTCGACTTTTGCAATTTCTAATTTTCGAATCTCGAATTTTCGAAAATCCGAATTTCCAAAATTCCGAATTTCCGAAATTCGGAAATTCAAAATTTCGGAAATCCAAAAATCCGAAAATTCGGAAATCTGAAAATTCGGAAATCCGAAAATTCGGAAATTGAAAAATTCGGAAATTTGGAAATTCGACATTTCGGAAATCCGAAAATTCGGAAATTTAAAAATTCGGAAATTTCCGAATTAACAAATTTCTCTAAATTTGTGAAAAACGAATTAGAAACTAAACGAATTGCACATGTCTACTACACGGACTATCATCACGTTATCAGCAACGCAGCTGGATGTTACTCATATGCACATGAGCACTTTGTCATATGACCTGAACCACCAATTTTTCCTGTATTGTTGTTGTTGTCCTTTTTTCAGCACGGTCATTAATGACATATTTGGACACTTTATAACAGCACATGAGCACTTTTGATGTATTATTTGTTTACGCTTATGTTTTTTTGAACACAGTTATGCACCAGGCACTTTAAATTACGTTTTTAGTGTATGCCATATGCATTTATTTATGTATCCACTTATTTGATATTTATTTATTTCCTATTTGATTTAATAACTTGGAGGTATCACACATAGTATCAGTGTACGCTATTATTAATATCAATTCTTAGCGCAGTGTATCTAATTTATTCAATGTATAATGTTTGGGGGTTCTAAGTAATTTTCTAGCAAAAAAAATGTTTTTAACTTGTAAACATCAAATCTCAGAAAGAGGCTCGGTCCTTAAGTGGTTAATGCATTTCTGCATTAAAGTGATACTAAAGTCTTGTTTTTTTTTTTTTTTCTATAAAAATAACAAACTTACTTGCCATGTGTAGTGTTATTGCAAAGAGCGGCCCAGATCCTCCTCTTCTTGAGTCCCTCGCTGGTGCTCCTGGACCCTCCCTCCTGTTAAGTGCCTCCACAGCAAGCAGCTTGCTATGGGGGCACCTGAGCCAAGCCGCAGCTCCATGTATCCATTTAGACACGGAGCCGTAATTTGGCCCTGCCCCCTCTCTCTCATTATTAGCTAACTGACTTTGACAGCAGCGGGAGCCAATGACTTCGGTCTCAACCAATCAGGAGGGAGTGTCCCGGACGGCTGAGGCACTTATGGACATCGCTGGATCGAGAGGAGGCTCAGGTAAGTGTGAGGGAGGCTGCTGCACAAAGAAGGCTTTTTATCTTAATGCATAGAATGTATGAAGATAAAAAACCTTCTGTCTTTACAACCACTGAAAGGTAAAAAAATAAAAAAACCTTTTACATGCAGCTACCCCCCTCCCCCAAAATACTTACCTGAGCCCGATCTTTGTCCGCCGCTGATCTCTCTCTCTCCCTCCTCACTCAGCAGGTGTGTATAATATGTTTTTTATTTAAAAAAAAAATCCTTTGCAATCACTTTAAAGTCCAACTTTGGACAAAAAAAAAAAACATTGATGACATTTATTACTAGCATTAACACAACAGTTTTGTTTTTATTTGAGTCTTCCTTGTATCAAGTTTTATTGCCTGTGGACCTCCATGACTAAGCCCAGTAGGCAGGGAGAAACGTGCTGGGGGCGTGGCTTAGACAGAGCTGCTATCACTTGCTTGTACGATGTGCAGCTTTTGGGATACATTTTCTGCTCAATTTCTATTCTCTGATCAATTACTTTACTTCCTTTATCTAGTTAACAGTATTGTTTGTTCTGCAGTGAAACTGGAGAGCAGCCATGTCGCCTTGAGGGACCAAGTAGTCCTAGATGGACTTTAAGTAAGTTACAAACAAATGAAAGAATAACTCAACTTAATACCTTTTAAGTTGTTAAAGCAATGTTTTTCTTTTCTTTTGGAAAAAAAAAGCTTAAATCGCTGGACTTTTTTTCTTTTGTACCCTGCAAGGTAATGACATAATGTGCTAGTATGCATTGCATACTAGCACATTATGTTAAACTTACCTTAAAACTAAGCCTTCCAGCGCCAAGATGTTAGAGCTGCAGGCTCTCCCATCTTCGCCCGTCTTCCCTCCGGGTTCGCAGACTCCGCCTGTGTGACTGGCCAGAGCCGCAATGACGCATACATGCCGGAGCCGCAGTTTATGGCCGTTCCCAGGTGGCCGTTCCTCCAGAGCGCATGTGCCAGTGATGTCACTGGCTGCATGTATAGTAAATATCTCCAGAACGGTGCACATTTAGGAGATATTTATACTACCTATAGGTAAGCCTTATTATAGGCTTACCTATAGGTAAAAGTCAGAGATGGAAGTTTACTCCCAGTTTAAACCATTCAAATAAAAGATGACAGTTGTAAACCCTCTGTCAGTGTTAAATGGTTTGTTCCAACACCCTTTCTTTCTAGACAGCTTAGCCTGTTCAAAAGATGTAGACAAATAACAGATCTACTGGCAGGATCAACAGGTAATAAAACGGTGTTATGGGGGAGGGCTAACAAACAAAAACTGCCGTATTAAAGCAGTATTGAACCCAAATCCAAAAATGTAATACATTGCAGCTTACCAATCAATAGAAACGAGAAACGATCAGACAGTGCGGCCGGCTGGTCACAGAGGCAGACAGAGACCAGATTGTCTCTGATCACCTCTATTGCTTTGGGGGACCAGAGCGACATTATGATGCCACTTCCAGTCTAGGGCAGAAGTAAATACATTTTTTTTATTTTTAAGAAGAAGATCAAAAACATTTTTTTTTTCTTTATCTTTTGCGTTTAAAGATAAAAGGAGAGATTTGGGGTATTTTTGGCCCCAGATCTCTCCACAAAGAGGACCTGTCACCCTTATTTCTATTACAAGGGATGTTTACATAAAAAAAATAAAAAAATATTAAGGGACAGTGTAAAAAAATAAAAATAAAAAATGTAAAGAGTCGCGCACACATATGTAAACTGTGTTTGCGCCACACATGTGAGGTATCACCGCAAACGTTAAAGTGAGAGCAATAATTCTAGCATTAGACCTCCTCTGTAACTCTATTTAGGTAACCTGTAAAAATGTTTAAAGCGTCACCCATAGAGATTTTTCTGTACCGTAGTTTGTCGCCATTTCACGAGCATCTGCAATTTTAAAGCGTGTCATTTTAGGTACGTATTTACTCGGCTTAACATCATATTTCATATTTTACAAAAACATTGGGGTATATATTGTTTTTTATTTTTAAATTCATTAAAGTATTTTTAGCAAAAAAATTGCGCAATTACAGTGTGACATAAAAAAATACATCGATCAACATTTTATTTCCCAAGGTCTCTGATAAAAAAAAAGAAGTAATTTTCGAGCAAAAAATCCGGATTTAAACTTGTAAGCAAAATGTGACAGAAAAGGCTTGATCTTCAAGTAGCTATACACTTTGGATGAAGGACACAGGGGACAGATTTCGACAGCAGCATTGTCAGTCTGGGAGGAGGGGCATGCTAGAAGTTTTAGCAGATTTAAATACACTAACAAACTGAAGCTGAATACCAGCTAAGGCTACATTCACACCAAAGATTGAGGTTAGTGTAAAAAATCAGAAGAATTCTTTCGTTTACAGCTGCGGATGAGAACGGCTAGGTACAGCTGCCGGCCCCGTTTATTATAACGACAGGTCGCCGATGGCCGTAGATATTGACGGCTCTCTGTAGGGGTGCAACGGATCAAAAAAACTCACGGATCGGATCGATCCTCGGATCAGGGGGTCACGGATCGGATCATTTTCGGATCGGCAAAAAAAAGACTGTTTACATGTTACATTTTAAAAGCAGCAGCAATCCTGCTGACCTTACATGCTTGTTAATGTGACAGAACACCAACACCAAGATGGCCGCCGCTCTGGAGCTAGGCTGAAGCTGCGGCCTTTCCTATGGCCGAGGCTCCGGAGCGCTCCGCGGATCGCGTGGTGATCCGATCCGAACAGGGTGACCCGTTTGGATCACGGATCACCACCAATTTGTTGCACCACTAGCTCTCTGCACAGCCAGCGATTACCTGCAGTGATTATTGGCTGTACAGAGGGTCGGGGATAGTTGTCGTTATAGTGAACGGGGCCAGCGGCTGCACCTAGCTGCCCTTATCCGCAGCTTAAGCAAAGATTTATGTTGCTACAATTCACACCTTAGTCATCGGTGTCAATGTAATCTAATACTTTATAATTAATCACAGCAAATATTTTGTTTTCCTTTTGGGTTAAAGGTTTTACATGAATAAATAAAATCTGATCATTTTAAGCACCCTTGCCAGTGTCAAATGTTCTGTCTCATCCCTGTAACTGCAAGAGAACTTTTATGTTAAAAGAAACAACAGACTAACCATCCAGATCACCTGATGAAAATAGAAGAAAGAATGACTAAAAAAGGAAACAAATGCAGCCATCACATCTAAGAATTGGTAAGATACAATATAATAAATGTTTGATTTTGGGATGGATACTGCTTTAATGCTATAGATCAGTGGTCTTTAAACTGTGGTCCGGGGCCAGATGTGGCTCTTTGATTTCTTTTATCTAGTCCTTGGGGCACTATTTCATCCATTGACACCAATGATGGACCATACTGTAATTACTCCCACTGACTATAACAAAGGGGCACAATTATTCCTGATGACACCAATGATGGGGCACAATTTCTTCCACTGACACCAACGATCTGGCACCATTTCATCCAATGACAGCAACAATGGGGCACTATTCCTCCTACTGACACCAACGATCTGGCACCATTTCATCCAATGACAGCAACAATGGGGCACTATTCCTCCTACTGACACCAACGATCTGGCACCATTTCATCCAATGACAGCAACAATGGGGCACTATTCCTCCTACTGACACCAACGATCTGGCACTATTTCATCCAATGACAGCAACAATGGGGCACTATTCCTCCTACTAACACCAACGATCTGGCACCATTTCCTCCAATGACAGCAACAATGGGGCACTGTTCCTCCTACTGACACCAATGATCTGGCACCATTTCCTCCAATGACAGCAACAATGGGGCACTATTCCTCCTACTGACACCAACGATCTGGCACCATTTCCTCCAATGACAGCAACAATGGGGCACTATTCCTCCTACTGACACCAACGATCTGGCACCATTTCCTCCAATGACAGCAACAATGGGGCACTGTTCCTCCTACTGACACCAACGATAGGGCACTTACCCTCCCACTGACACCAATGATGGGGCACCATTCCATCCACTGATACCAACAATAGGGCATGATTCCTTCTACTGACCCCAACAATAGGGCACAATTGTTCCCAATGACATCAATGATAGGGCACTATTCCTCCCACTGACACCAAAGATGGGACATTGTTTGCTCCTGCTTATGCGGGGTTATTTTTACCCCCACTGACCACTGTCCAGTCCCCTCTAACCTCTGAAGGACAGCAAACTGGCCATTTGTTTAGAGAGTTTGGAGAAGCTGTTATAGATGAACTCCATCATATGTCATCTTTGATTTTGCCCATAGTTCTACTGTAAAGTAAGTTTCTGATCCAGGGACCTTAAGGGCACTTCTCACAGATTCCAAAGGAGTATATACACAACAATTTAAACACTTTTTAAATAATAAATATATAATGAAGTAAATATTTAATCATTTATAGCATAATTCATTGCCTGGATAGTCACACAACAGCAGGCTTATTTAGCGATGTAAAGTAAGTCATAGCAACCAGTTAGAAACCATCTTTTACCGATGTGACTAAATTGATGTCTGATTAGTTTCTAGGGTAACTGCACTTCTACAAATCATTACGGTACTTTGCACATTCTTGAATTTGGTTGATTATGGAATTACTAACCAGTATCTGTAAACAGCATACATTCATTGGTAAGAGCTCCAGAATCCGACTGATTCAAGTCATTGAAGTTAACTTGAAATAAAGTGACATGAAGGGTAAAAGGGTTACATAAACCAAAGAAAGAAACACTGAGACCCGGTTCACACCAGGGCGGCTCGACACAGCACGACTTGTGGGGGCGACCTCGGCGGCGCGATCTCAAGACGACTTGAGACGCCCGCCGAGGCAATTTGCATAAGACTTCTGTATAGAAGTCAATGCAGGTCGCCTTCGGTCGCCCCCAAAAGTAGTACATGAACCTTTTTCTAAGTCGGAGCGACTCGAGTCACTCCTATTTAGAGCGGTTCCATTGAAAAGCATAGGACGCGACTTGTCAGGCGACTGAGTCACCTGACGAGTCGCCCTGGTGTGAACCGGCTCTGAGGAAGATTTACTAAAACTGGAGCACTCAGTATCCGGTACAGCTGTGCATGGTAGCCAATTAGCTCTTACCTCCAGCTGGTTCAATTAAGCTTTGGCAATAAGCCCCCGTTCACATCGGCACGATTTGAAATGCGATTTGCCAAATCACAGCCTATTGCCAGCAACGGTACTTTCCCAATCGATGTGACGCCAACTTTGCAGCGCCACACCGATTTCCAAAAGTAGTTCCTGCACTACTTTTGGCGACTTCGGGGGCTATTTCAATAGACATTCGTACAGGAACCCGCATAGATGTCTTTCAAATTGCCCCCCAAACTTGCACTGAAATGCTGGTTTGAAATGGTGCGAGTTCAGCTGAACTTGCACCATTTCAAACCTGCGTTCAGTGTGAACGAGGGCTTAAACCTGGAAGCTGATTGGTTTCTATGCACAGCTGCACCGGATTTTGCACTCTCCAGGTTTAGTAAATACCCTCATTGCGTTAAAGAGAATCTGGTTTATCTAAGAATCAGAATATTTAGTCCAAACCTTAATAGTGCACACTTATTTATGACATGTTATACAGGTCCTTCTCAAAAAATTAGCATATTGTGATAAAGTTCATTATTTTCTGTAATGTACTGATAAACATTAGACTTTCATATATTTTAGATTCATTACACACAACTGAAGTAGTTCAAGCCTTTTCTTGTTTTAATATTGATGATTTTGGCATACAGCTCATGAAAACCCAAAATTCCTATCTCAAAAAATTAGCATATTTCATCCGACCAATAAAAGAAAAGTGTTTTTAATACAAAAAAAGTCAACCTTCAAATAATTATGTTCAGTTATGCACTCAATACTTGGTCGGGAATCCTTTTGCAGAAATGACTGCTTCAATGCGGCGTGGCATGGAGGCAACCAGCCTGTGGCACTGCTGAGGTGTTATGGAGGCCCAGGATGCTTCGATAGCGGCCTTAAGCTCATCCAGAGTGTTGGGTCTTGCGTCTCTCAACTTTCTCTTCCCAATATCCCACAGATTCTCTATGGGGTTCAGGTCAGGAGAGTTGGCAGGCCAATTGAGCACAGTAATACCATGGTCAGTAAACCATTTACCAGTGGTTTTGGCACTGTGAGCAGGTGCCAGGTCGTGCTGAAAAATGAAATCTTCATCTCCATAAAGCTTTTCAGCAGATGGAAGCATGAAGTGCTCCAAAATCTCCTGATAGCTAGCTGCATTGACCCTGCCCTTGATAAAACACAGTGGACCAACACCAGCAGCTGACATGGCACCCCAGACCATCACTGACTGTGGGTACTTGACACTGGACTTCAGGCATTTTGGCATTTCCCTCTCCCCAGTCTTCCTCCAGACTCTGGCACCTTGATTTCCGAATGACATGCAAAATTTGCTTTCATCCGAAAAAAGTACTTTGGACCACTGAGCAACAGTCCAGTGCTGCTTCTCTGTAGCCCAGGTCAGGCGCTTCTGCCGCTGTTTCTGGTTCAAAAGTGGCTTGACCTGGGGAATGCGGCACCTGTAGCCCATTTCCTGCACACGCCTGTTCACGGTGGCTCTGGATGTTTCTACTCCAGACTCAGTCCACTGCTTCCGCAGGTCCTCCAAGGTCTGGAATCGGTCCTTCTCCACAATCTTCTTCAGGGTCCGGTCACCTCTTCTCGTTGTGCAGCGTTTTCTGCCACACTTTTTCCTTCCCACAGATTTCCCACTGAGGTGCCTTGATACAGCACTCTGGGAACAGCCTATTCGTTCAGAAATTTCTTTCTGTGTCTTACCCTCTTGCTTGAGGGTGTCAATGATGGCCTTCTGGACAGCAGTCAGGTCGGCAGTCTTACCCATGATTGCGGTTTTGAGTAATGAACCAGGCTGGGAGTTTTTAAAAGCTTCAGGAATCTTTTGCAGGTGTTTGGAGTTAATTAGTTGATTCAGATGATTAGGTTAATAGCTCGTTTAGAGAACCTTTTCATGATATGCTAATTTTTTGAGATAGGAATTTTGGGTTGTCATGAGCTGTATGCCAAAATCATCAATATTAAAACAAGAAAAGGCTTGAACTACTTCAGTTGTGTGTAATGAATCTAAAATATATGAAAGTCTAATGTTTATCAGTACATTACAGAAAATAATGAACTTTATCACAATATGCTAATTTTTTGAGAAGGACCTGTACTGTATGTGCCCAATTCTTAGCTTTGCCTATTCTGTCTGACATTTCAGCTGGTTTTGGAGGGTCAACTTAAATCTGCCAGTTTCTGCTGACCTCAAACACCACACTCTCAGGCGTTGGGTAAAAGTATGTCACATCAGGAGATCTCAGATCTTCTTATAAAAGCAAAGTGTCAGACTCCGACAGCTAATATTTTTAGCTCTACATCTTTATAGATCTAACTTACCCGTAATGAACTATCTCTCATGTCATGTAGGCAAGGGAATCCTGGAGAGAACTAGTCTCCGTTGAGAACTTCAGCCTAAAGACCTGAAAGCCATTAACCCCCTGTATGCTGGAAGTTCAGAGACAGGAAGAGGACAGGGCATCTCTGCAGTGACAATTTTTCCAGGATCCAGGAGCCTGCATGACGCTGGACACACTTCATTACAGCTAAGTCAGGCCAATAAAGCTGTAGGGCTATACATATTTTTTAGCTACATTTTAGCTTTAAAGTTTAGCTAATATAGGGAACCAATAAAAAAATAGGCCTGTGCAACCATAATTTAAAGCAGATCATTTTTTAAAATGCTCTCTCCCTTCCTCCTTGCTAAAAAACATATTAAAAGGGTAAAAAAGACACCTGTAGGGGGAACAGTTAGGTATTATACCTGCCTTTCCTTCAGCTTCTGTGGTGCAGTGGGTATTATCATCATGCTGTCAACGAGATCCTGGGGAAGGTAAGTACTCCAAGTTTTGTGAGAAGACACTGCAGCACAGTGCTGGGAGCATCTTCTCATTTGGCCTACTCAACAGTTTCCAACTCTGATGCCTCGTACACACGGGCGGGAATCCAGTCGGGAAAAAAAACGTTGGTTTTCCCGATGGGATTCCCGGCAAGCTTGCCTTGCTCGCCGAGTGTACACACGGCCATTCAAAAGAACCGCCGTTCTTTTGAATGGCAAGAACGAGGTGATGTAATCGACATCGATGAGCCTGCGCTCGTCACATTCGATGCCGTCGCCGCCATCTTGCTACATCCTACACTACTCTTGTATGCTACCGCGCATGCGTCAAAGTCTTTTCAAACATGCGCGGGTTTACCTGGACAAAATAAACATACAGTCGACCGGGTTTCTCGGCAGGAAAACTCTGCCGAGAATCTGGACGAGAAAAATAGAGAGCAGGTTCTCTATTTTTCTCGTTGAGATTCCCGGCAGTTTTCCTGCCGAGAAACCATACACACAAACGGTTTTCTCTGCAAAAAGCTCTCCCAGCAGTTTTCTTGCCGAGAAAACCGGTCGTATGTACGAGGCTTGACTGGAAGGAGAATGATGTTACCCTTTATTTAGGTACCACAGACAGAATCTGTAGGTAAGGGGAGTATAATTTCTTACATTTTTTCCCCAACAGGTGTTTTTTTTACACTTTTAATTAGTGTTTTAACATGAGGGGCAATTTTGAAATGCAGACCTAGCATTTTAGGTGCTACTTTAAAATTAAAAATCCAGATTATTGCCTAAGCCCAATCATAGTTGGTACTATATACAACATGGTTTATATTTATTGAATCATGGGAGGTATAGGAGAATTTTTAAACATTTCCACATTTTTTTCATTGTGTTCAGGCAAATATTGGCAATGACAGGAATTAAAAACATAACTATTACATCATCATAGATGTAGTCACATTCTAAAGAGTCACCTATCATATGAAAGTAAACCTGAGGCCCTGTGTGTTTGAACAGGGCAAGTACCACTGAAGTACTGATATTGTTTTTATATACTGTCAAGTGCTGGAAATAGAAGGGAAATAGGGTGCCTTTTGCCAGCACCAAAAATGCATGAAGTTATCTTTTCTGGTTTGTCAAATAATATTACAGCTGCACAGAGAGCACACAGGAAAAAAAAAACTTCCAATGCATGCACGCTGTCCATTGCAATAAGGAACACTTTGATTGCGCATTTCCTTCCTGTTGTGTACAGTATTTGGCATATATAACAAAGAGGAGCGCAGATTTGCAGGAGGGGGATTGGGCTAGGCTAAGAGTCTACTTTAGGAAAAATACAAACTTTATTGTTCCTGCTTAATTTACGCTCAGTTTTACATTTGGGCTGCTTCGTTTGAATAAGTTCCTCAGGGGTATTTCCAAGAGGTGGTAAAAGACGCTTTTTGCTGTTCCGTTTATCAGAAAGCCATTGTGGGGGCAATTCGAAGGGCCCAAACCCAAACTGCACGGAATACTTGTCATTAAGGATTTCCGCTTCTCCAGGCATCACAGGGGCCACCTGAGCTGCCGATTCAGCGCCCCGTGGGATTAGCTTTTGCACCAGAGTATGTTCCACCTCTATACTGCCACTGGGCATTGTTTCCTTCAGCTTGTAGCTTCTGGAGGCCTCTAACTTTATCTCGTTATCCTCATCTTCTTCCACAGACCTGAATATCTGTTGCTGTCCAATATGGAACATCTCTAAAAGCTGGCTCCCTGACCGTACACTGGGCTCCAAATTCACCTCTGCTACAGATCCCAGGTTCACCACGTTCCTCCTGCTGTATCGCCGATGAAGTTGAACTATGGTGCCCACCACACATTTACGCACAGATTTGTTGACAGTCAAGAAGAGTAAGGGGTTGGTGACAAGGGAAACCTTAGGCAACCAGATGGCAGTAAGTAATAGAATGTCTGAGATATGAGAAACATTGAGCACAGTGCGATAAACAATCAGTGTCACATATGGAATGCTGCAAAGGATGAAAACCAGGACCATGGACAGCAGCATTGAATGCAGTTCAGCCTCCTTTTGAGAAACATAGGGAATAGATATAGAGTTCTGCGGTGTCCTTAGGGCCGCTATGATCACCTTCTTCTTCTGGCTGGCACTTAGTGCTCTGCGAATGAGTAGCATTAATAGGAAAACCACAGCAACTGGTACTAGAACAGTGGTGACATTGTACACCAGGACATATACCAAGTGACCCAAAGAGTAACCCCATGACTGGGAGCAGGTAGACATGGCATAGATGTCAGTAACATTAGTCACAGCGAAAACAGGTACACTGGCTACAACTGCATGCGTCCAGATGTAGATCAACAAGTCTCTAGCCTTGGCATCTGATATCTTCCTCTCTAGAGGATACAATACAGAGTAATACCTGTGGTAACAAAAACATAGCATATATTAAAAAAAAAACACAGTAATCTAGCAATATTATAACAAAATAGCAATAAATACTTGTTGAATCTATAGTGTATAGATAAAAGGATATGATATTTCATGTTTTAAATGACATTCTATTTAAATATTTTCACTGAACTATCCTTGTCCTAATCATATACTGTATATGTGCAAGAAATGATTAATGGTTATGTCTCAAAAATCTCTGCCTTAACACTGTTTTGGGAAAGAGGGCAAAGGGCATTAAACATAAAATCCATTTTACTCATTGCAGTAATGCTTTGACTATCATTTCAATGAGGACGCAGAGCTAGTTAGAGCTTTATGAGAATTTTAATTGGTTAAAGTGGAGCTCCACCCTAATTTTTAACTTCTGCTACCCGGATTCCTCCCCCCCTCCGGTGTCACAATTGACACCTTTCAGGGGGGAGGGGGGTGAAGATACCTGTCTAAGACAGGTATTTTCACCCACATCCGGGAGTCCTCTCTCCGGGAATCTGCGGGAGTGACGTCACTTCCCCCAGACTTCCCGTAGTGTTCTGGGAGACACTCGGCTCCCAGAACACAGGAGCACCAATCAGAACGGCGCAGCGCGACTCGCGCATGCGCCGTAGGGAACCGGGCATGAACCCGCAGGGCTTCACTTCCTGGTTCCCTCAGCGAGGATGGCGGAGGGAGCAGCAGAGCGACGAGCGGTCGCTCGTCCTCTGCTGCGGACGTCGCTGGACTCCAGGACAGGTAAGTGTCCAAATATTAAAAGCCAGCAGCTCCTGTAGCTGTAGCTGCTGGCTTTTAATATTTTTTTTTCCGGCGGAGCTCCGCTTTAACATCAAGAATCAAGAGAGAATGCTATTACTGTTTATATTCAGTACAGGAATAATAAGCTCTGAGAGGCCACATCTGCAAGGGCGGAGGTAGCTGGATCTGCAACCAGGTATGTGACCCTCCGCTGTTAGAACCCAGAGTGAGAGCAGCCAGGCTTGAGCCTAGGGCAGTACAGCCAGTCCTCCTGTACCGGACCCGGGCCCAGTCAGCTCAACAGGGGGGCCCAGGCAGCTTTATTGTTCATTTATGGATAAATTGATTAAATAGATCACCAAGGGCACTAAGGTGCTCCTACTAGGCTTCCCAGAACATAAACCTAATTTCCCTGACCCCAGCAGTTCATAAGAGGGTCCCAAGAGGCAGGAGGCAGAGGGGAGACTTTTTTTTTTCATTTTTGGCACACAGGCAGATAAAGCCATCACTGCAGGTCCTGAAGCTCAAGGTAAATTTCTGGCTGGCCACCAACAACCTTTCCTTTGCGAAGTAATTCTAGATGCTTACAATGGTCACATTTATTTGCTTCTTTTTATATCTTTTTTAAAAAAAACAGTGGCTTCAACTGCTCAAGCACTCCTGACAGTGTTATAGTTTGTCCCAAGCCTAGACACTGTCACTGATTGCTCTACATGTAAATATGAAAAATAAAATAAAAAATGTGAAATAAAAATTAGATGTAATTGAATCTAAACAGTATATTTACACTATCATTATTTCACAGTATTTTTGTGACAGTTTTTCTTTAATTGCACCCTGTAAAAGCACATCCAATTATTTAACACTTGGTTAATCTATGGAGTGTAATGCAGAGGAGCACTATTTTTATTTCTCGCCCCCCAGCAGCTAAGTATGTGGAATGTGGGTTGGCCCTCCACATCATTATATATAATTCAGGACTAGCGATAGCCACTGGTCCTGCATTGTTTGTAGCAAGGGCGAATGGCTTATTAAGACTGGCCTTCACACCAGAGCCAGCATAGGGAAAGCCTGTGGAACCAAGGGCTAAGTAATACCTTCTATTACATGCTCCCCATAATAAACAAGCATTAGATCCTTAATGGGTAACCATTTGGATTTTTTATAGTTGACAAGATTTCAGCATTAACCATAATGACTTTAGTCAAAGCTTGATGTTTGACCCCTTTCAACAGCGAGGCTGTTGCAATAAACTGGAGTAAAGAAAATGAGCATTAAATAGTAGTTGTGACCTATAAGGTTTTAACTTTTACCCGAGTCGTGAAAGTGTTAAAGTACATGTAAACCCAATCGTTAAAATCTTATACTGGGGTTTGGACAAAAATATGGAAACACTACATGATTTGGAGGTGTGAAAGTGACAACATGTTTCGCGTTAAAAAGTGATGTAACATTCTTTTGCTTCCATTGTGTAATGAGACACCTAGCTAACAGGTGGGAAGCCTCACCCTTGTCATTCACTGTGTGCGCTACTAGTCATGTCAGAACTTACTGGGTTTCAAAGAGGGCAAATTGTTGGTGCCCGCTTAGCTGGTGCCTCTGTGACTGAAGTTGACAATTTATTTGCAGTGTCGCGAGGTGCAGTATCAAAGGTTATGATGGCTTATACACTTTCCGGGAAAAGGTTGTCTGATAAGCATAAGCTTTGTTGACATGGTCAACTGACTGAAAGACAAAGGGAAATTGCACAGGATTGTGACCCAGATTGTTGCATAAAGAGTGGTATCAGATTCCATTATCCACCATCCAAGACTTATATTTGTCAATTCACAGGAGAATTCAGGCCTTCTTGGATGCCAAAAGGTGGTCAAACACCATATTAGGTAAACAATTTTGTTCTTTTACCATACTTGTTTCCATAATTTTGTCCAACCCCCGTATATTAACATGTTAATGGGATTTCAATTGTAATTTTCAATCTTTTATAATCTCCAGCTTTAATTTATTTCATACCTGGAGAACCAGCAATAAATGTCACTTTTTGGGCACTTCCTGTTAAAGGGTGACACTATCACTGTCTCACAGTTGCTCTTCCATGTTGTTACTTCATCACATGTTAGTCACTTTTAATCATTAGAAAGACCATCCTAAACAATGATATATAACGGTTGCTACAGAACATGCAAGTAGATAAAAAGTGGCTACGATGAGGCTTCAGATGACCAGCAGCACTGAGATGCAAAAAGGTCAAAATGTAAGAGGTCTTAAAGAGGTTCACTTCTGTTTTCTTGATGATTTCTACAGCAACACCCTCTGATTAGAAAAAAATTATCCTCTATTAAAGAGATGGAGCATAGGACAGTGGGAAGAGAGGTTCTGTGTGTTGCTGCAGAGAAGGAAGCAGGATCAAACCCACCATGTAATAGAAAGAGAGAGCTATGGTGTTCCTTTTACCTTGGGGAGCATGACACTGTGGTTTGTGTCACGCAAAAAACAGCTTAGATCAGCCTTTCTCAGCCCAGGTTCCATGGAACCCTAAGGTTCTTCCAGAGATCCCCAGGGATTCCTTGAGCTGTAGCTGATTGACCTAACATTTTGTGGTGCCTGCATAATTCCAGGTCCAAAGCCATTTGGCAAAGCAAGCGGCATGATCCCAACAATCTTTCAGCTGTCTGTAAAGGTGGCATTCTGGCTACCACTAAAAGAGTGGCATTCTTCCCATTGGCTGAATAATTGTAGCAGGGGTTCCCCGAGACCTCAACATTATTTTGCGAGTTCCATTGGGGTTAGGAAAGGTTTAGAAAGGCTGGCTTAGAATCTCCAGACAGGTAGAGAGGGGAGGGATGCTATAATCAGCTCTATTGAGACCAAGTACTGCTAAACAAGTGAGGGTGCACCTGACTGCAGAGAATTGGATGTGTCTGCCAAGTTCTGCAATCTGCTATATTACTGTTAGAGACTGACCACGAACGCTGCCAAATTGCTGCACATCCAGGTTACAGTAAAAGGCATTGTCCACCTTTTGCACTGAAGCCTGCAGAGCATTGCAACTGTGATCAGTTACTAGGACAGAGACTGAGAAAAATCGCTCCAACAGAGTCCTGAATAGCACGTATAACCAAACAAGGGTTTTAATAATTCCCCACTTTATCAAAAACCTAAAAAACTGTTTGGGCTGGACATATAATTTCGGCATCTACCCATGAAGGATATCAGACAAATTGCCAAAGGGAATCATCACACCTTTAAATTTTAAAATTGTATTTGTTTAATGGAACAAATCATAAAAGGAAATAATACAGAAGTTCAGAACATTTTCCTCCTTTAATCGTGTTTCTTGGTGGAATAGAACATGTTATTGGATTTTCCAGTTCTGTTTTGCTGGCTGACTTTTGGGGAGAGCTAAACCTCTTACATTGGGAGACGTGAGGCATCAATAGGCCATATTTAATCTGTGATTAAAGAGCATAGAATCCATTGCGAGAGTTTGAAGATAATTCCTGACACATAATGTTGATTTACTAAAATAAATAATTTACTTAGCTAAGTCAATAAGGTTACGCTGTGGTCACTGCAAACAAACACAGCTTCAAGTAAACACGAATTCCGTTCTTTTTTATTTCTTTGCACATAATTTGGGGTACTCAAAGTGAATAAAATTAATTAGCCACGCTATATTTCTATGTTTGACATCTGAAAAGGAACAGAAGGGCAAACCTTGTTGTTGTTTTTTTGCTAACTTTTCTCTTTCTATTCCAAATTAAAAATCTATAGTGTTAAATGGTGATGTGGTTAAAAAACAACTCCAACAACTTTAGAACCACCAACCCCCCACCTTCCCTTTCCCCTTGCCCTTCCCTGAAGCCCCCTACATATTTAAAAAAAACTAATTATGCAAACTTTAAAGCTGAATTCCAGGTATGGCTTTCTTCACATAGTTACATTGGGCCAATGCAAGTGTGCATGTTTCATCCCTGGCTGCTGCTACTACAGTGATCCTCACTGTCTTCTGGGTCCAATACTGAGCGGCTGCCCTGCTGCATAGTGAACACAGGGGGTCACTTGATTGGCATAGACGCCATTCAGGGAACAGCTGCATTTCCCTCAATGAATTCAAGATATTTCCTGATTGGACGAGGTGCTAATTTTGATGTCATTCAGTCAGAATACGCTTTGCATACATTGAGAGATATGAATGGCATTAATGCCAAGTGAACGACCTCCTGTGTTCACTATGCAGCAGGGCAGCTGCCAGACACAGGAACTGGAAGACAGCGAGAATCACTGTAGTAGCAGCAGTTACCAAAGTGAATCTCTGCTTCCATGGGGTGTGGCCAGATATGGAACATGCATACTTACTTTGTTTTAAGCTGGACGAATGTAACTGTGTCAAAAAAACAAACAAAACTGGAATTCACCTTTAAATCCAGGTGTCTTCCAGTCAGCCATGTGACATCATGGGTCCTTCCACTTCTTGTACTGTGGCTCTTGTGGGTGCACAGAATGATGTTCATGTAATGATGATAGATTCTGTACAGCTGTACTGTGATCCCAGGGAGTATGTCTATAATAGACATGTGTAATTCGTTTAGTGAGGCCCGGTTCACACAGGGGCGGCACGACTTTGGGGGCGACTCGGCGACGCGATCTCAAGACGACTTGAGAGGCCCGGTTCAGGCGATTTGCATAATGAATTCTGTATAGAAGTCAATGCAAGTCATCCCGAGTCGCCCCCAAAAGTAGTACAGGAACCTTTTTCTAAGTCGGAGTGACCTGAGTCGCTCCTATTAGAACGGTTCCATTCAACAGAGCGGGACATGACTCGTCAGGCGATCGAGTCGCCTGACTAGTCGCCCCTATGTGAACCGGGCCTTATGAATTCGTTAGTCGTCAAAATTTGTTATATTCGTTAATTCGTAAACATACGAATGAACGAACGGTTTACTAAAATTACCAACGAACAACGAATTATTAAAAAGAACGAATATGGAAAACAACGAAAATACGAAATTATTAAATTAGAAACAGCGAAAGTACGAAAGAGTGAAAAAACTTAAACATAGAAACAACGAAAATACCGAACAAAGATTCAAAAATAACGAAAGTCAAAATGAACGAAAACTCAAAATTACGAATATACGGAAATCAAAACAACAAAATCGTTACTTCTGAAATATTTCTGGATGTTGGCCAATAAGATTGTCCCTTCCCCTGAAGAGGTGGTCCCTTCCCCCAATGAGCTTGTTTCCTATTCCCTTGTGTGTTTTTCTGTGTTAGACTGCAGTGCATTCCATCCAGAGTCCAGATAGGGTGTGGTTGGGTAGGTGGAACTGTTTTGGTGGATTTGTGAGTTAAGTTGTGACTTGTGAGAGAGAAATTCTTTGTTTTTTAAGCATATTCTGTCTAGATTCTAATTTCTATATTACAAATTATGCCCCGATTACGATCGTACGAAAACAATTTTACGAAAGTACGAATAAATGAGCCAGTCAATCTCACGAAAGTACGAATTACAAAATTACGACAAGCAGTGTTTCGAATAAACGGAAAATGTATTCTAACGAAAGTACGAATGTAATTAAATCTACAAAAAAGTACAATTTTCCAATCAACAGAAATTAGACACGGAAATACGAATCATTGCAAATCAACTAAAATATAGTTCTTACGAAAATACGAACGCGGCCGAATATAAAATACAACAAAAAATACGAATTTCGAATCAACAAAAATTAGACTAAGGGAAAAACGAATCAACGGAAAAATAACCCTTACGGAAATACGAAAGAGTCCGAATACGATAACCCACGTCTTACGAAATTACGAATCAACGGAAACAAACAGAAACGAAACCAAATTTAACAAATTTTTATGCTGTGCACATGTCTAGTCTATAATGACCTGGGCCCACCAGAAGTGGGTTAGTTGATGCTGAAATTCATTCAATCTGTAACAAGACCAGAGCTAAACTACAGAACAGGTCTGTGGGGGACACCATCAGAGTGAAGGTCAGTATTGCAATGAGAGCTGCATTTTTATTTATTTTTTTGCTATGCTGGGCAACCTACTTTTAAAATATAAAAAGTCATAGAGTTGGGTTAAAAAATGGTCATAAACTGTTCACGTTAACATAAATGTAAAATATACTGTTTTTACCTGTCCAAGGCAATGGCAGCAAAACTGAGGATGGTCACGGAGCAGAAGACTTTGTGCAGGAATTTGATGGTCTTACAGAAAAGCAGGGTGTAAATCCACCAACAGCACTGAGGGTTGGCGCTAATCACAATATCGAAAGGCACACACACCAGACTGGCACAGATGCCAGAACAAGCAAGGTTCTTCATAAACCTATTTGTTACAGATTTGAGTACGGTGGTCCTACAGGTTGACCAAAGGACAATAAAGTTCCCTGAAAACAGAAAAAAAAAATTACTATGCTAAAATAAAAAATATATATATTGTACACATGGGTAAACACAGATGAAGGACCAACTCCACACCCAACAGAATTGTTAGATCTGGATATGCATTGGTTGCCTAATTAACCTAGATGTTTCTCTCCCTCATGTGGCTAAATACTATGGTTATTTATTTACTATACATTTTATAGAATAGAGAGAGGAGTAAAACACCATTTGTTGACTTCAATAAAAAGCTCTATTTTTTCAGTTTCAATGCATGTGATTGGATGGTTTAAATTAAACTAGGTTCACTTTATTTAAATTTACACTTTAGTAAATCAGGTATAGTAGTGCAGGAGAGTCAAGAAAAAAGTTATTAAGCAAGTAGCAGGTAGCATGTATAGCAGCAGGTAATTTTCAAACAACACAGGAACATCCATTAACATTTATGTACAAAACACACAGTTCAACTTGGCTGGCTTTTTCAGCTAAATACGTTTTGGGAAAAAGGAACATTATTGCTATTACATAGTACCTACAGATACAGTTGTGGCTCATAAGTTTACATACCCTGGCAGAATTTATGATTTCTTGGCCATTTTTCAGAGAATATGAATGATAACACAAAACATTTTCTTTCACTCATGGTTAGTGTTTGGCTGAAGTCATTTATTATCAATCAACTGTGTTTACTCTTTTAAAATCATAATGGCAACAGAAATGGCCCAAATGACCCTGATCAAAAGTTTACATACCCCAGTTCTTAATACCATGTATTGCCTCCTTTAACATCAATGACAGCTTGAAGTCTTTTGTGGTATTTGTGGATGAGTCTCTTTTTCTTCTCAGATGGTAAAGCTGCCCATTCCTCTTGGCAAAAAGCCTCCAGATCCTGTAAATTCTTGGGCTGTCTTGCATGAACTGCACGTTTGAGAGCTTCCCAGAGTGGTTCAATGATATTGAGGTCAGGAGACTGAGATGGCCACTCCAGAACCTTCACTTTATTGTGCTGTAGCCAATGACAGGTCGACTTGGCCTTGTGTTTTTGATCATTGTCATATTGGAATGTCCAAGTACGTCCCATGCCCAGCCTCCTGGCTGATGAATGCAAATGTTCCTCCAAGATTTTTTGATAACATACTGCATTCATCTTGCCAACAATTTTGACCAAATTTCCTGTGCCTTTGTAGCTCATACGACCCCAAAACCTCAGCAATCCACCTCCGTGTTTCACAGTAGGAATGGTGTACCTTTCATCATAGGCCTTGTTGACTCCTCTCCAAATGTAGCGTTTATGGTTGTGGCCAAAAAGCTAAATTTTGGTCCCATCACTCCAAATGACTTTGTGCCAGAAGGTTTGAGGCTTGTCTCTGTGCTGTTTGCCGTATTGTAAGCAGGATGATTTGTGGTATTTGCGTAGTAATGGCTTTCTTCTGGTGACTCAACCCAGGGGTGGATCCAGAGTCTAGTCTCGGGAGGGGCACTGCCAAAAAATAAAAAATTTTTGCGGGCAAATTGCTGGGTTAATGGCTGGTGTCGCTTTAAACATCCCGGCACCATGGTTGTTATGGTGTCAGGATGATTGAAGCACATTATTTCTATTCTTACAGTGTTATATAAAATGAAATAGTTCAACTCACCATAATGCAGAATCAGTGGGAGCCCTGAGTGTGTCACTTGCCACCGTCACCTGCCACCAGATGCAGCTTGTCACTTGCCACATTAATTGCCACCATATGCAGCTTGTCACTTGCCACATTAATTGCCACCAGATGCAGCTTGTCATTTGCCATGTTAATTGCCACCAGGTGCAGCTTGTCACTTGCCACATTAATTGCCACTAGATGCAGCTTGTCACTTGCCATGTTAATTGCCACCATATGCAGCTTGTCACTTTCCACGTTAATTGCCACCAGGTGCAGATTGTCACTTGCCACGTTAATTGCCATTAGATGCAGCTTGTCACTTGCCACATTAATTGCCACCAGATGTGGATTGTCACTTGCCATGTTAAGTGCCACCAGATGTGGGTTGTCACTTGCCATGTTAATTGCCACCAGATGTGGGTTGTCACTTGCCATGTTAATTGCCACCAGATGTGGATTGTCACTTGCCACATTAATTGCCACCAGTTGCAGCTTGTCACTGTCCTGCAACAACAGTGACAGGCTGACAGCAGAGAAACCGGCTTCTCTCCCCAGTTTCTCAGCACATGTGAGGGCGGGCAGTTAGAAATGATGTCATCTCTCTGCTCCCTCGTCCGTCCGCTCACTGTACTGCCTTCCCGTTCACCCAGTGACCCACTTACTGGCATGACTGCCCACCTGCTCTGCTCACCCGCTAGCCTGATTACCGAACTGCTCGCATTTTCCGCTCACTTGCCGGCCGCCTACCAACCTGCTCGCCCGCTCCGCTCGCTTGCCAGCTGCCTACTGACCTGGCGGCCTGCCCGCTCACCTGCCAGCCACCCGTCCACTCACTATTTTCTCGGGGGGAGCAATTTCCCCATTGCTCCCCCCTGGATCCGCCCCTGACTCGACCATGCAGCCCATCTTTCTTCAAGTGCCTCCTCATTGTGCATCTTGAAACAGCTACACCACATGTTTTCAGAGAGTCCTGTATTTCACCTGAAGTTATTTGAGGGGTTATCTTTGCATTCCGAACAATTTTTCTGGCAGTTGTGGCTGAAATTTTAGTTGGTCTACCTGACCGTGGTTTGGTTTCAACAGAACCCCTCATTTTCCACTTCTTGATTAGAGTTTGAAAACTGCTGAATGGCATTCTCAATTCCTTGGATATCTTTTTATATCCCTGTCCTGTTTTATACAGTTCAACTACCTTTTCCCGCAGATCCTTTTGACAATTCTTTTGCTTTGCCCATGACTCAGAATCCAGAAACGTCAGTGCAGCACTGGATGAAAGATGCAAGGGTCTGTCAGGAGTCCAGAAACTCATTGACCTTTTATACACACACACTAATTACAAGCAAACAGATCACAGGTGAGGATGGTTACCTTTAATAGCCATTCAAACCCCTTTGTGTCAACTTGTGTGCATAAAATGAAAAGGATGTTTGGACAGCCGCACTCCAGGAAAAAATTCCTTAACCACTTCCATACTGGGCACTTATACAGCTTCCTGCCCAGACCAATTTTCAGCTTTCGGCGCTGTTGCACTTTGAATGACAATTGCGCGGTTGTGCTACACTGTACCCAAACTAAATTTTTATCATTTTGTTCCCACACATAGAGCTTTCTTTTGGTGGTATTTGATCACCTCTGCGATTTTTATTTTCTGCTAAAATAATTTAAAAAAGACCGAAAATTTTGAAAAAAAAACATATTTTTTTTGTTTCAGTTACAAAACTTTGTAAATAAGTAAGTTTTCTCCTTCACTGATGGGCACTGATGGGGCTGCACGGATGGGCACCGATGAGGCGGCGCGGATGGGCACCGATAGGCAGCGCGGATGGGCACCGATAGGCAGCGCGGATGGGCACCGATAGGCAGCGCGGATGGGCACAGATAGGCGGCACGGATGGGCACAGATGGGCACAGATAAGCGGCACGGATGGGCATAGATAGGCGGCACGGATGGGCACCGATAGGCGACATGGATGGGCACTGATAGGTGGCATGGATGGGCACTGATAGGTGGCACGGATGGGCATGGATGGGCACTGATAGGTGGCATGGATGGGCACTGATAGGTGGCACTGTAATGTGTTAATGGATGCCAATCAGTGCCAAACAATAATGCCTGCCAATCAGTGATGCCCATTGTGGGCACTGATTGGCATCCATTAGGGGCACTGATTGGCATCCATTAGGGGGCACTGATTGGCATCCCTGGTGGTCTAGGGAGGCATACCTGGTAATGGACATCCCTGGTGGTCCAGTGGCATCCCTGGTGGTCCAGTGTGGGCATCCTCGGGGGGGCTGTGCTGATAATTGATCAGCACAAACCCCCCCTGTCAGAGGAGCAGCCGATCGGCTCTCCTCTACTCGCGTCTGACAGACGCGAGTGAGGAAAAGCCGATTACCGGCTTTTCCTGTTTACATGTGATCAGCCATGATTGGACACGGCTGATCACAAGGTTTAGCTAGATCGGTATTGCGGGGTGTCAGACTGACACCCTGCAACAACGATCGCCGCGATGCACGCCCCCGGGGGCGCGCAGCGGCTTAAAATCCTGAGGACGTCATATGACGTCCAGTCAGGATTTTAAAACCACTTTGCCGCCGTCAGTCCGCTATGGAGCAGGCGGCAAGTGGTTAAATGTCCCTTATTGGTAAAAATTGAATACACTACAATCCACAGCAAACAGAAAATCGGGACACACAGCTGACGTTTGGCACTGGTACCCAGTGCTTACTCATAGCCTAGCACACCTATCTTGAGCGGTCACTTCCCTTTCCCCATTTCAACTTGTGTGCATGTTATCAGGCCAAAATCACCAGAGTATGTAAACTTTTGATCAGGGTCATTTGGGTAGTTTCTGTTGCCATTATGATTTAAAAAGAGTAAACACAGTTGATTGATAATAAATGGCTTCAGCCAAACACTAACCATGAGTGAAAGAAAAGTTTTTATGTTATTGTTCATATTCTCTGAAAAATGGCCAAGAAATCATAAATTCTGCCAGGGTATGTAAACTTATGAGCACAACTGTATATACTGTATGACAGGGATCGAACAGAATATAACATGGCGAGAACAAAAATAAAATAAAAAGCAGGGGAGGCTTAGCATAGCTTTTAAAAATCTAGGGTATATACTGTACGTATACAAGTGTAATCACTATGCTCTCTTTTTGCCATACTGTGATCGCACTGTTGAACTTATATCATCTAAATAGTTTTCAACGTGATTTGGAAGCTAAGGGGTTGATTTACTAAAGGCAAATAGGCTGTTCACTTTTCAAGGAAAGTAGCAAAAGGGAATTTTTTCTAAGAGCTTAGTAAATGTGGTGAAATTTCACTTTGTAAATAATACCCATTCACATGCAGGCAAAATGAAAAAAAAAAAGCATTTTTTGCTTATACATGTTTGGATGATGGAAGTCAACAGAGCATTGCCTCATTCACTAAGTTCTAGGGAAAATTCCCTTGCATTATGCTACTTCCCTTGAAAAGTGAACAGTCTATTTGCCTTTAGTAAATCAACCACTAAGTGTAGATTTGATGTGGTTAAGAACCCAGACTGTTCAGTGGGTGCTTCAGAGTCTCTTTTCCGAAACACCTGAATAAAGCCTGGTAGACACAGGCTGAATACCGGGCGACATCGGCCGAATACCGGGCGACATCGGCCGAATACCGGGCGACATCGGCCGAATACCGGGCGACATCGGCCGAATACCGGGCGACATCGGCCGAATACCGGGCGACATCGGCCGAATACCGGGCGACATCGGCCGGTTCAATAAAAAACAGTTGACATTCGGCCCGTGTGTATGGCAGCCGGTCCAACAGAAACCGGCCATTCGGCTGGCTTCTGTTGGACGAGCATTAGGGTTTAATTTTTCCAAAGATGTGATTTTTATATGACTTTGCTTACGCCCGAGTCTCAGTGATGTAAAAGATATATATGCCAAATTTCAAGAAGATTGGATAATATTTAGGGGTTGCACACATTGATCACTTTTATCACAAACTAGTGAAATTTCTAACATTGAACTAAGTATACAAAAGAAGAAAAAAAAGATTCATATAAGAATAAACATTACAAATCTATCGCTGAAATCAATAAGACAGTTATACTGGAAGACTCATCTCCATCATCACAAGCACCTAGATTAAAACCTCTTGATCAGACACTCACATCTACTTGGGATCGAGAACAGCTATCTATTCGACAAGCAAGTACTTCATTTATAGCAACAGCAAACAGCCTAGGCCACAATGTTTAAAAAATTTCCATATCTCCAGCTACCGTTTACCGAGCTCGGACCATCAATAGAAATAAAATGGCAAAGAAAATCGAATCGATTCACTCTTTGAAAATCCTCCTCATTTGGTCTTGCATTGGGATAGTAAACTGTTACCCTCAGTTGCCCATGGGAATGTCAAAACTTTGGAAGATAGAGTTGCAGTTCTAGTGACTGGCAAAGATTTTGAGCATTTGCTTGGCGTACCTGTTGCCCTGAAAGGCACTGGTGAGCAGATGGCTGAAGTAGTTATTCGGGAAGTGGACCGATTTGGGCTACATGACAATATAATCAGTATATCTTTTGATACTACAGCATCTAATACAGGACTGATCCAAGGGGCATGTACCAGAATTTAAAGGGAAATCGGACGAACATTGTTGTGTTTGGCTTGCCGTCATCACATCCATGAACTAATATTGATAGGAGTGTTTGAGGATTGTTGTGGCATACCATAAAGCGGTCCTGACATCCAAAAAAAGGAAGCAAAACGATTAGAGGGTAAAAACATGGTTTTTGAAGGAAAAGACCTGAGCCATTTTGTTACTAATAAAACAAAGACGTTCTTTGAATTGTTTGGGATCCACGACGTGACAGAATACGGCAGTGATTCTCTAAGAAGCCATGTGAACGCTCTTAAGGTTGTCAATGATACCGCAGAAAGAGGAATTGCTCTGATAAAAAGTATAACGAATCGGTCAGGGATGAACAACAAAAACAATTCTTGTTGAGGGTAGTCGAGCATCACAGAAAAGTCATCACCAAGCGAACAAAACAAGGGATTGCATCGTTCAAAGTTGATAAATATAACACAGATTTGAACTGTCTATGGCCAGCTTCACTCTTCATCCCAGATCCCAGATCCCAGATCCACACACAATTACAGAATGTCCAGTCAGATATTTGTCCAGTCAGGAATTGTGTATAAAGTCAAAATAATTGGTAAAAAGAAAAGGGCCATTTTTCCATTATTCAGCAACATTTATTTACATGTTTGAGGGTCTAGGATGCAAAAATGGGGCTTCACGATATCCCCCCCTCCAAATGTGAATGTCCTTAATTAAAAAAATGTTTCACAATGTAAGTTCGTCATCAATCATAACATCCAGCAATGCAGATCCACATCAATAATGATGAATGATGCCCATTGAACGAAAACAACATGATCTGCTCCTGTTGCTTACTCATGTCTATATTTGATCGATGACATCACCCAGGAGACCCTGTCTCTTTGTTTCCTTTTAGCAGCAGGGCCCCCAAGAGATGTTATTCAGAATGAATAAGCAACAAGAATGGATCGTGTTGGCGGATTTATATTTCTGTGGGTGTTGTTTATCATGGATCTGCATTGCTGGAGAACGCGATTAAAAATTTATTTACATCTTTTTAATGAGTATGAATACTATGTACCCCTTACTCATTAAAAGTGAGGCAATTTAAATAGCCTTTTTGTTCTTTGTAAATGTTGCAGTAATAAGTTGTATAACTGGTATAAAGATGCACCCTTCACAGGCAGGTTCAAGATATGAAGATATATTAAAAATCGCTGATTCTCACCTAATGGAATTTAAAAAAAACTTTTTTTTGCTTTGGTTCATGCTCCTCAGGGCAGTGCCCAACTCCCAATGCCATTTGTTTGACAATCTTTTGTCTATTTATTTCTAAAACGGCTATTACTATTTTTTTAACATTTGCCTCCCTGTTGACTTTAATGGGCTTCAGATTGGGCAGCCAAATTTTAGAAATGTTTGGCAAACCTGGCTGAAAACGTACTCAGGTACATTTGGCTTAGCTCTAGTTCGAAATAAATCAAAACAAATGGCGTTTAGGGTCTCATAGTTTATTTTCTTTCTACAGCAGCTAGTCTGAGTAAGAAAGCCTGTCCCTTGCTTAGAACTACATAGTGGGCCCTTGCTCTCTGTAAGAAAGCAGTGGTCACTCTGCAGAGGTCTGATACTCCCCCTACCCAGTCAGCGGGGAGCTCATGCTTATGCTCATGCTTATTGTAGAGTTCTGACTATCATTGGATTAAAGGTCTGACAGTGGGCATGTCAAACCACCACACCCACATGGAGAGCAGCAGGCTGGGAAACCATCTTTTCTACTTATGCCCTGTACACACGACTGGTTTTCCTGATGAGAAAACTGCCATTTTTTAGATTGGTCGGGAAAACCGGTCGTGTGTATGCTCCATAGCAGTTTTCCCGACGAGAAAACTGCCCGCAAAATTTTTAGAACCTGCTCTATTTTTTCCCGTCGTGTTTCCCATCAGTCTTTTTCTCGTTGCGAAAACCGGTCGTGTGTATGCTTTTCCGTGGGGAAAAAACGCGCATGCTCAGAATCGAGTATGAGACGGGAGCGCTCGTTCTGGTAAAACTAGCGTTCGTAATGGAGATAGCACATTCGTCACGCTGTAATGGACTGCAAATCATCTCACCAAACTTTTACTAACACAAGATCAGTAAAAGCAAGCCCAAAGGGTGGCGCCATTTGAATGGAACGTCCCTTTTATAGTGCCGTCGTACGTGTTGGACGTCACTGTGCTTTGGTCGAGCATTTTTTTTAATGAATGTGTGTATGCAAGTGTAGCGGACCCCCAAAATTGGGGTCACTATGCATTAAATTTAGGGGCAGCCTGAGCAATAGTTTGGCTCAGGTCTTTGGTATTCTTAACATTGGACTCTGCTCTGCTGTGGTATTGCCTGGGTGTGTAGTTCCCCTTGGCCTGTGGGTGGTGCTGTCGCTCAGGTCTCGGGTTGAACCACGGGTGACATTGTGGTGTGATTGGGTGTCCTCTCTCGGTAGCCATACAGTGGGTGTGGTCTACCTGCTGTGCATGCTGGGAGAGGGTACACAAGGGGCAGACGCCATGATCTATGGAGCTTGGCCGGGGGATTCCAGGGTGGAACCCCTGGTGGCGAAAGTCGCTCCCGTTGGCCCTGCTGGCCAGGGGTGCGTGAATTGGTCGAGAAGTCTCGGGCACCTTTAGCCCGAGGCTGTAGTGTTCCAGGTAGGCCCAGTACCTTCAACTGGGTCTACAGCTCAACCACTGGAGTCCCAGGGAACCCGAGGGAGGGTGGCCCGCTCTGAAAGAGAGGAAACCAGGGGGGACCTGTCCGGAGGATCGGTGAAGGAATTCACTGTCTCAGGAGAGGCCTGGTTGCCTATCAGAGGGAATGATTCCGTGAGTTGCACAGTAGCACCTGTGATGTGCCCCATTGGCACCTATGGTCTCTAAAGGTTGCAGGCATTAAAGAGTTCTAGATTTAGGAACTAAAGGATTCTGTGGCAGAGGATCTCCTGAACTTGTCTTTGAAGGGGACTAAATTTGAAGTAACTGTTCGTGCTTCACTCCGGCTGCTAGAACTGTGAGAGAGATCTATCCGAGTGAGCAATACCCACTCAGGCTTGAGTGGAGAATAGGGTAACTGGGTGCCGTGTGCCTGAACCTATCTACCTACCCAACTCTATCTCTGTCTTCAACCTTTTCCCAGTTTGTTCCGAGCAAGAAAAACAAACTCGTCTGTTGGAGTTTAAACACTGTCTGGACATTGGCCTTCTTTTGGGAGAAAGAATAGACTTTTCCCTACATTCTAGGGACGAGAACCAATGGAGGGAGGTAACTCGCTGCAGGACCCAAAATAGTATGAACACCGCTCAACCTCTTATACCAGGAGGATACGGGCATGTGGCATGGTGTGCCTTTACCCTGCAAGTGAAGGTAAGCAGGAAAAAGGGTCCGTGTGCTACACAAGGCAGGCTTGAGAGGAATCACGTCGGGAAAAACGTCGGGTTTTGGCATGTCAGGAAAACCGGTCGTGTGTACGGGGCACGTGTTGTGACGAAAGACTATAGGATTTTTTAAACATTTGGGGGGGATTAATAAGATTGGTGCATACAAAAAAATTTGCTAAATTCTATAGTCCTGCTTAATTAGTGATTTCTGTGTCAAATTAATAAAAGAGGCGCACACCAATTTGTTAAAGCGGATGGATGTGCATCTTAAAGAACACAACATACAGGGATATGGGAAATAATTATGACACACCTGCAGCCACACAGGTTGAACTGGATGGACTATTGCAGGGATATGCAATTAGCGGACCTCCAGCTGTTGCCAAACTACAAGTCCCATCATGCCTCTACCTCTGGGTGTTATGCTTGATGCTGTCAGAGTCTCGCTATGCCTCATGGGACTTGTAGTTTGGCAACAGCTGGAGGTCCGCTAATTACATATCCCTGGACTATTGTCTTTATTCAACCTTACCTACTATGTAACTATGTAAGCGGCAAAGCATGCAGGTAATAAAGGAAGTTGTGGAAAAAGATGGTCAACAGACAGGCAGCACTCAAAACATGAAAGGAGATTTTTCAACTGGATTGTCAACAATAACTATTGTTTGTATTAGTATTACAATGCTGGTGTATAATGTGGCCAAAGAACTCCTTTATTTATCCCATTGTGGTGGTCATGTGCCAGATTGCGTTCCTTGACCTGCACCAAAATTTTTGTGCAAATCTGAGATAATGTCCAGCTGAGATCATCCTAAATGTTTTCCTCCTCTCTTTTCTGCATTTCTCCACCTCATTGGCTATCCATACACATCCCTGTGTCCTCTCCCTGCTGCAGAACTGATAATGGCTGTCACTCCCCTGCACACGTCCTCCTGAGCACAGCATAGCCGGACATAGGCATCTGAGATCCCTCTCCTGCATCAAGCTTTCGCACCCCTCTAAAATGAAAAAAACACTGACATCGTTGACTCCCCTCCCAAAAAAAAAGGGAAGCATTGTAAAAAAAAAAAATTGTAAAAAAATATAAATTGTAAAAAATAATTAAAAAATGTAATTGTAAAAAAAAAATAGTTAAAAAAATGTAAAAAAATAAATAAAAAAGTACTGACACAGTCCACGCGTCATCAGTGCTGCATATTAGTGCCACTTTCACATGACATTAAAAAAAAGTAGTATCGGTACTTGTACTCGGTCTTAAAAAAGGGGTATCAGTGCAACCCTAATTAAACAGTAGGTATATAAAATATTACATAAATGTACTAAAATACTGTACATACCTAGGTAAGGTAAAAGACCAGGGTTTCTTAAAGTGACATTAGACACGAAGGTATACATAATCAAAATGGCCTCGCTGTTATTTCTGCAGCTTTTAGGACCTATATATGGTCCCTGAAATTGCAGCACTGTCCACTTGCTATCATAAAAAATTCATACCCAGCAAAACGATCTACATGGTTAGCTTAACACTTTTAAAAGTTCTCCTGCAATTGATATGAAGAGGAGCATTTTGGATGCATTAACATGCGTTACACCAAATATTTTTTATTTTTTTCAATAAATATTCTTCCAATGTCTGCTATAATGTTTTTATATTCCTAGTCACTCAAACAAGCGAAAGGTATGTTACAGTCACAGTACACTTTGCTTTGAAACCACTTTACAGGATTAAAAATAAAAATAGCCAATTGGAGTAAAGCACTTCAATGAACATCAAGTTAATTACGATACATTGTTGGGTAAGTGTTGTATTAAAGGATTTTAAGCGTTGGAAGAAATGTTTGTAGAAGATATGAGTAAAAAAAAGAGAGATACAGATAGTAGTAATATGTTTTTTGTAGGAAATTAAAATACAATTGAGGTCAAGTACCGTTTTTTAGGTGACCATTCTATTCCATTTTTAGGAAAGTTTACAGGCCTTAAGGCCCCTTTCACACTGGGGCGTTTTTCATGCGGTTTAGCGCTAATAATAGCGCTGTTATACCGCATGAAAAATTCCTGCCTGTAGCCTTCAATGTGAAAGCCCGAAGGCTTTCACACTGAAGCGGTGCGCTAGCAGGACCGCTCCAAAAGTCCTGCTAGCCGCTTCTTTACAGCGGTAAAGGAGCGGTGTGTTCACCGCTCCTTTACCGCGGGTGCCCATTGAAATCAATGGGACACCGCGGTATTACTGCCCACAAACCGCGGCAATAGTCGCAGTTTGCGGGCGGTATTAACCCTTTTTCGGCTGCTAGCGGGGGTTAAATTCACCCCCTAGCGACCGCATACCGCGGTAAGAATGACGGTATAGCAGCGCTGCAAATCGTGCTGCTATACCGCCACCGGTCCTGCCCGCCCCAGTGTGAAAGGGGCCTTATACAGGTAATGTATATATGTATTTATTTGTTATAGAAAACCTTTATTTTATAACTAAACATGTAATACATTCAGAAAGCCCAGCACTAGCTGCATAACTGACTAATCCAGAAGGGTTATTGTTTGGCATGAGAGAGTAAGGGGGGCATCCTTCCTCTGAGTCATTTAGCTGTGTGCAATCTGATTTATCCTGTTGCTAATCGTATATTACAACAGTAAAAGTTTTTTATTCTATATAAAGTAGCTATTTTGCTTGAAGAATTCCTGCTTGTTGCAAGTAAAAAGTATGAAATAAGCATATGCCATGCCCTAGATCAGTGATGGCGAACCTTGGCACCTCAGATGTTTTGGAAATACAGTTCCCATAATGCTCACCTACACTGGAGAGTGCATAAGCATCATGGGAAATGTAGTTCCAAAAAATCTGGGGTGCCAAGGTTCACCATCACTGCCCTAGATGTATGGCTAGCCTTCGTCCAAAAGGATTCTAGTGTTGTGAATGATTTCTGGAAGATACGGTCTTCTTTATTTCTCATTTGATTGTACAAGCTTGTTCTCTAGGCTTAAATGTATAAATTAAACCAAGAAATCCTTTCCAGGTGCTTCTGTTCTTTCATTTCTATCAACGCAAGTCAATATAACACTATGCAGTGCCTTATGAAGTCTTGAGCTGTAACCTCGCTTTGTACTCTTGATTAGTTACACTATCTACAAGCTCATGGCTGGTAGTACTGAAGAGACCATTGCACAGGATGAATAACATCCCCTCAGTGTTAAATAAAGTCTATTCCTAAAGTCAAGATTGTATTAGATGAAGCTTCAATTTTGATGGCAGCTGTTATTTCAATTATACTTCAATTGAAAACTGCTGGAATAAATAAGAGCCTCATCCATCCTCCCCGACATATGGCCTAATCTAATCTAGAGTTACATTAAACTACTCCTGCATGTGTATCTGGACTATTTCCATGCCGTTTAACAGAAGACAGAATTCTGATTTATACAATGGTTTATGACTGCTGAGAGAAGCATAGGTTCATTATGACCAATTAGTAAAACCCATACCTTGCCCAAAAATTACACAGAGGCTGTTTAATTTGGAAAAAGGACAATGCCACAGCTTTATTGAACTTTTCAAAATGTAACCAGCAAGCAATGCCTTTGTTAAAGACGCCTGTCCTTACCATCAGTGCTAGACAGGCATTAGAATAACCACAGAATTTGACTTGCGGGCATAGCCTATTAAAACATTGTCCACTGCTGGCAAGGTCAAAACTGCCAATAAAACTGTGATAAAACATCATGGAGCAGGTGACAGGGTGTTCAACTCTTCAGTGCAGCTGTTTTTAGAGTTTAGATGGCAGCTTTCAGCTGCTGTAAACAGTCATACAAGGGACCGGTTCCAGTAATTGCTCCTCTGCCGCACCGGTCACTCATCATCATGTTACGCATACATTGCTGTTTGTTCGCCCTTAAATAATTTTGTCCTTACCTATATTTAAGTCCCCACCCATCACATCAAAGTTGCCGCTATACATCATAGGCCCCCTATATTTAAGTCCCCATCCATCACTTTAGAGTTGCCCCAATACATCATAGGCCCCCCCTATTTAAGTCCCCACCAACCACATCAGAGTTGCCCCTATACATCATAGGCCCCCTATATTTAAGTCCCCACCCATCACATCAGAGTTGCCCCTATACAACATAGGCCCCCTATATTTAAGTCCCCACCCATCACATCAGAGTTGCCCCTATACAGGCCCTCTATACTTGAGTCCCCCCATCACATCAGAGTTTTCCCTTCACCACAGAGTCCCCCATTACATCAGAGCCCCCTCCATCACAGAGACCCCAATCATACATACCACCCATCACAGTGCAACCCCCAGTCACACAGCTCCTCTATCACAAAGCTCCCTAATCACAAAGTGACCCATCACAGAGCCCCCTAGCTTACACAGTCCCCTCTTTACATCAGAGCCCTACCTTTTGGCTCCAGAGTGTAGGAGGTGGAGGAGGTCTAGAGGAGGCAGATTTCCATCTTGTCTTGAATGCTGGGGGCCCTGCATGCCGCCAGTGCCTGCCTTGGATCAGTCATGCATTTCCATGGTGCGGACCTTAGCAACAAATGATGCCACGGGTCCTGGCTCTAGAGCATCATTGATTGTTATGGTGCTGGTGGCTGGCCCACACACACCATGGCAACTCATGTTGCTTATCCTGGGAAAACTGGGTTCCGTGCTCATGGCAACCTGGGGGAACCCAATGAAAATTGATGCAGAATACATGTGCATACTGGTAGTTCATCTCTTTTTGGAACAGTGAAAAACTGATCAATCTGAAATAAATCTGTTATAATATAAGTATACCACTGATGATTTCTTATAGAAGCTACCTGCTGCCTGGCTGTCATGCTTATTCTCCGGGTCTCACTACTTAGTAAAACGCTGACCCTCGTTGTTTTGTTTTTACTTCACCTTCTGCCAATTTGTTCTGGGTCAGTGGCTTAATAAGTAATGTAGCTGGAGGATGGTCATGACAGCCAAGCAAACATAATCTCATATATGCATAACCTCTAAAGATGTTAAAAAAATAACAGCACCTGTATCTTTATCATGAATAAAAATGAAAACGTTCACCAACAACAGTACAGGGATCTCTAAGCAGCCAAGCCAATACAAGTAGGGAACATTTAATGCAATCATTTGCATTGAACACATGGGACTTTGAGATGTAAAAAAGTAGTGTTGTCTTAGTAACCAATGTAATGTTTCTTCTGTTTTCTAGCCTACATTGCACTAAAACCTCAATTACCGTGGACAAGTTTACATTGTTATCATACATGTGCCCTATTACTGCCTGACGCATTGACTTGTAGCACAGTTATATGAGCCATCCACAAAATCAAAACCTGTTTTAAGCATCCAATAATTAGCATACACTGTAACATGAAACGAATAACCACTTCAGCCCCAGAAGGTTTTACCCGCTTCATGACCAGGCCATTTTTTGTGATACGGCACTGCGTTGCTTTAACAATTGTGCGGTCTTAAAAAGCTGAACCCAAATAAAATTGACGTCTTTTTTTCCCACAAATAGAGCTTTCTTTTGGGGTATTTGATCACCTCTGCAGTTTTTATTTTTTGTGTTATAAACAAAAAAAGACCAACAATTTTGAAAAAAAAAACCAACAATATTTGTTACTTTATGCTATAAAACATACCCAATAAATAAAAAAATAAAAATAAATGTATTCATCAATTTAGGACAATATGTTTTTTGCTACATATTTTTGGTAAAATCAATCCCAATAAACGTATATTGATTGGTTTGCGCAAAAGTTATAGCATCTACAAACGATGGGATATATTTATGTAAATGTTTATTTTTTTACTAGTAATGGTGGCGATCAGTGATTGTTAGCGAGACTGCGACATTGCGGCAGACAAATCTGACACTAAGTAACACTTTTTGGGGACCAGTGACACCAATACAGTGATCATTGCTAAGAAAAATGCACTGTCACTGTACAAATGACACTGGCAGGGAAGGGGTTAACATCATATGGCAATCAAAGGGTTAAATGTGTCACTAGGGGGTGTTTTGTGGGGGATATGCTTAGACTAGGGGAAAACAGAGATCCATGTTTCTGATTAGCAGAAACACAAGATCTCAATTTTCCCCTCTAGCAGAACGGCATGCGCATGCGCGCGCTCCAGACCCCATACATGAAATCACGTACAGGTACTTGATTTCCTGCAGGAGAGCCACCCTGCTGCAGTATATCTGCATGAGGCTGTCCATAAGTGGTTAAAGATTTCCACAGATGGTAATATAGACATGGCTTTACTAAATTACTTGAAAACCTGCATACGATATATTTTGAGACTATTCACTTCAATTATCCAATAAACAGAAGTAAAGTTTACAATATCTAATTGCTATTTGATTCACAGACACTTAATCTGAGGTTGCAGTCAGTGGATTCATGGATTAATCAATGCAGGTATTGTACACATCAGCAATAATACTATGTAAATGGAAGTGTGCTGAATTATCAGAGATGATCTGAGGCTTCCTCTAAACTCATCTCTAGCAAAACTTACAAATTTCACTTTTTTTCACACCAATCAGCTATGTGATGGCGGAATGCTAGTAATGATGTGAACACATGTCCAAATGTAGCCAATGACCGTAACTAAATATAGGCAACATCTGTCTATTAAGTATAAGAGCACTGATGTCACCAGCATCTCACCCTTTTGTTTATGTGTACTGCAGGGCAGGGAACGACCTGGCCTGAAGCTGAATGTGGTGAAAAATAAAAATACAAATTTGGAAGTTCTGATAGAGATGAGTTCAGAGAACAACCAAGGCCATCTTTAGTTACAAACTATTTTAAAGTGTAAATCCACCTTTTCAGAAAAAATGAAGAGCAGAACTATCACTGTATATAGGATAATCTAGAAAAGGGTAAAGATGGGACTTTGAGGGAATTTTAGAATATATGTTTGGGTTTGAATGAAAATTGTACACCCTACCCTCCCCACCCCTGGTCCCCACTGTACTTACCTCCATAGGTGATGGGTTGTCAGTGCCCATGCAGCTGGTGTAGTGGTCCAGGGATTTCAACTTCACTGCTCATCCCCATCTTTTTTCTGCAGGGCTTCAGGGATGGATCACAGAGATTCTGATTGGTCAGTGCCGGCACAGTGCATCGCTATGATCCATCCCAGAAACCCTGCAGAAAGAAGGGGGAGAAGAGTGTGGATTTAAAATCCTGGTCTGCTTCAACAGCTGCATGGCCACTGACAGCTCATCAGCCACAGAAATGCAACAGAAACCAGGGGCGGGGATAGTGTAGGGTGTTAGTTCAACGCTTCATTTTTCCTAAAAAGGTGAACTAACCCTTTAACATACCAATGCACAACCACTTGTCAGAATGTTAATACTGAAGTATTAAACAGTTTTATATTTGTAAAAATAAGCAAGGATCTATAATTAAGGAGATTCCCACTTATTTCCACAAATCAACAAAATAACGCAAGTTTGTTTATTTGCGCTAACCTGGAGACAAAAGAAATACAAAAATGTGCAAAAATATTTATATTTATTTACTAAAAAATCAGTGCAGAATAATATCAAAATATAACTGGTGACAAACAAAGAATATGAATCAACATTTCAATAATCTGGATAATACAGATGAGAAAATAACCACAGGATATTGTTTCAAAATATCAATGTAACAAAACTGAGTAACTCCTTGAAAGCAATTAACTGCTTATCAGTTGCTCAGCAGGATGTGAAAACAAAAGGTGCTGATTTTGACATGTGACCTCTCTCAATCAACAGATATTGCAAGCCCAAATTTACTTTAACCGCACATGGACCAACTTGCTATACCATTCACAGAATTGGTGATTTAACCAAGACTTATATTTAAGGCAAAGATATGTAGCGGGGTGTTCCCCTTTAATGCAGAGAGACAAGAAGTTCTAGGTGAGAGGTGAGTCAGGAGGAAGTAGAGAAAATACATTGCTGGAGTGGGAGAGAGAGAGAGAGAGACTACATCACCCATAACCCCATTCTTCATATGTTCCACCGCAGAGACTCATGGGAGGGGTTATAAAAGGAGGAGGCGAGGCCGGGCTCGGCCTCTTTGGGACACGAGACTTCACAGCCTGATCCTCCTGTGCGGAGGTGTCGGAGTGCAAGGCCTGAAGCCTGAGGCCTTGCTCAGCACCAAAGAGCCTTCCACCCCCTCTGCGAGCCTGGTGGCATCTGACTTCGCTCAGCTACAGCCTTGTTGGATCGGGGACCCGATCGCTGGAGAGACTGAGCGTGTGTGTGGACACAGTCGGTGGAAGTATCCCGGACGAGCCCCCACATGTAGGGATACCTTCTACTAGAAGGCCGCAGAATTAGATTTGGGCCCTGAGTACAGCTCCGCCAACCCCCGGCAATAGGCTCTACCCCCTACTGGCACAGCTAGTACTAACAATCATGTAATTATCTTATGCAGTATAAATAACTGAGCATTAACACAGTAATGAATTGTAATAGGTATAGGTTTTACTTAATCTCTTTATAAGAATAAGGGGTAACATAAATCACAGTTCCGAATAATCACTAAAAAGGGCAGCGTCCTGCCACTCTAGCACACTATGAAGTTAACACACACAACAGGTGCGCCACACGGGTGACCGTCAACTAAGTGCCCTGTGGCGCAGTAATTAAACACACTAGAAACCCCACCAGGCCTGGTTCTAATATTTAACTTAGTCCTTCTTGTTCTTCACCGGCAGGTCTGTAATGGTGGTGCACTTTAAACAGAGTATAAACTTTGTAATCCAATAGGGATAGGAACTTGGCTAAATAAACAGCAGCCTCAGTTCTGCCAAGGCTCTTCAATAATAGTACCAAAATAACTCGTAGGCCACGGCAGTCTATAGGCCTATATGAAGTGACAGTATCTTAGTTGGGCATCAGCCCTCTCACCCGCCCGGACTACGGTCTCAGTCCGGGAAACTTCCACCGACTGTGTCCACACACACGCTCAGTCTCTCCAGCGATCGGGTCCCCGATCCAACAAGGCTGTAGCTGAGCGAAGTCAGATGCCACCAGGCTCGCAGAGGGGGTGGAAGGCTCTTTGGTGCTGAGCAAGGCCTCAGGCTTCAGGCCTTGCACTCCGACACCTCCGCACAGGAGGATCAGGCTGTGAAGTCTCGTGTCCCAAAGAGGCCGAGCCCGGCCTCGCCTCCTCCTTTTATAACCCCTCCCATGAGTCTCTGCGGTGGAACATATGAAGAATGGGGTTATGGGTGATGTAGTCTCTCTCTCTCTCTCTCCCACTCCAGCAATGTATTTTCTCTACTTCCTCCTGACTCACCTCTCACCTAGAACTTCTTGTCTCTCTGCATTAAAGGGGAACACCCGCTACAGATACATTTCCAATAATTAATTTATTTTAAGCATACATCATAACTAAATCATTTACTAGAAACTGAAATCAGCTTCAATGAGATTATACCTATGTGTGTATTTCTCTCTTTGATTGAAAAATAAACAATTTTGCATTTTCTAGACCTTTGCACTAAACTAATATCGTGTAAAATAAAACATTGAATCCACCACTATTTGATTTTTTAGGGTCTCCAATTAATATATAATGTTTTGGGGGTTTATGCAATCTTCAGGGCTAAAATTATTTTTAAAATGTGTGCAAAATCACGCAAAAATTGCTCTGACAGCTAAATGGTTAAACTTGACACTCCAGAACATAATTATTGCTAAAAAATAGCACAACCTGTTGTCACCACAGTGTATGAGATTTGTAGCTTTTCTATCATAAATATGAAATAAATTCTGCCAATGCTCTCGTATCCCAGGTGTCTCTCGTCGGCTCACTGAGCTGGAATATTTGTGCCATAGGAGAGAACCGATACATCACAGCCTCTCTATCATCTACGCTTCCTTGACCCGACCGGCACCTGACTTTTCTCCCACCTTCCTCTCGCGGAGGGAATCCGACCTTGATATGCAATTTACCAACTCACAAAAGGAAAAAATCCTCCACTTTGCACAGAAATCCTCCATAGCTACGAAGGTACAAGAAACCAGTTACAAGATTTTGACAAGATGGTATAGGGTACCCACGACCTTACACTGTATTTTCCCCGCAAGTGCCTGCTACATGCTGGCGCTGCAATGGAGGGCAGGGTTCCATGTTGCACATTTTCTGGGAATGCCCAAAAATCAAACCATTTTGGCAGGAGGTGGCTTGCACTATTAAACACCTGACTAACGTCAATGTCATGGACAATCCTGCGGCATGCTTGCTGCACCTCACACAGCGTCCTATTAAAAAATACAAGGCATCCCTTACCATCCAGCTTTTAAATGCTGCCAAGGCGGGCATTCCCTTGAGCTGGAGGCAGTGGCGACTGGTGCTCAAAATATTTGGGGGGTGCAAACAAACTGAAAAATTCTGAAAAAAAAACATCAAACGCAGCCACTGTGCCCTCAAACGCAGCCACTGTGCCCTCAAACGCAGCCACTGTGCCCTCAAACACAGCCACTGTGCCCTCAAACGCAGCCATTGTACCCATCAAACGCAGCCACGGTGCCCATCAAACGCAGTCACGGTGCCCATCAAATGCAGCAACTGTGCCATCAAACGCTGACACTGTGCCCATCAAACACTGCCACTGTGCCCATCAAACGCAGCCACTGTGCCATCAAATGCTCCCACTGTGCCCATCAAATGCTGCCACGGTGCCATCGAATGCTCCCACTGTGCCCATCAAATGCTGCCACTGTGTCCATCAAATGCTGCCACTGTGTCCATCGAATGCTGCCACTGTGATCCCCCCCGCCATGGCATGGGTCTCCTCCCGTCCTCTCCTATAGGCGATATAGGCGATAGGCATCCAATCACAGTGCCTGTCGTTTCAGCCAATCAGGTGATGGGTAACAGACCCGACCACCTGATTGGCGGTTCAGTGTTAGAAAAGCGATTATTCATTAACTGTTCTAACACACCTGGGTTAACTACGAGCGCCAAGCAGGTCACCAGGTGCTTCAAAAACATCCACCGCCGCTGAAATTCAGGCGCCCGGTGCCCGAAAAGGGGCCGAGCGCCTGAATAGGGGGTGTCAGCGGCGGCCATGGATAGATTCATGCTATGCATGAATCTATCCATTGGTTATAGAGGGGGTGGCTGGAGAGAGGGGGCGGCCTCCATGCGCCCTAATGGACGCACTGCCACTGGCTGGAGGTCTGTGCACCTGCCCTCGAGGTCTCTTTGGTTATTAAAAAATCAATGAACTTAGGAACATGGAGGACCTTATGGCTACCTTCCACAATTGGGATGAGTCTTCTGTGACACATGGAGACCATGGCAACACTTTGTCTTCACTGACGCCTATTTGCAAGAGGACCCGCAGCAAGGCTGATCTCTATAGGACAGTTGTAAGGTTCTGGGTGAGAGAATCCACCTCTATGGTTCTGTTGACACTTCAAGTTCTGGTCTTCTTTCTCTTGTCCCCCTTATCCTCTTTAAAATACGTGTTTTACTGGCTTTGTCTTCATCGATCTTTCCCATTTCTTTGCCTTTTTTTGATGCTCTCTCCCCTTTTGTGTGTACACATTCAGCTCGGAAACCCCCCTTTTAGTTTCCTGGCTGTACATATATCTCTGACCATATATGATGGACTTTGTCCCTTTTATCTATTTAGTTTGACCGCCGGGGGATTCCTTTGGACCCTGGTACCCCTCGATGTTTTTTATCATACAATTTTGCAGTACTAAGTTAGGGCTCTCTACATAGGCTCGGAAAGTTGAAGAAACTTCCCTTACACCCAATCAGTTAAGAATCTATTGCAGGCCCTGGAACTTGCCACAATGTGTAAGCTTTGAATATGTTGAGCTGCTTTCGCAGCTGATGCTGTTATGTAATACTTTTTTCTAGCATTCATACATCATTGTATTTAGCTTTACCTATACTTTGATTTGTATACTGTAATGCCCTGTACACACGATCGGAAATTTTGATGGGATAAAATCCGATGGAATTTTCTGTCGGAATTCCGTTCAAGCTGTCTTGCATACACACTGTCAGACCAAATTCCGATCTTCAAGAACGCGGTGACGTACAACACTACAACGAGCTGGGAAGAATTAAGTTCAATGCTTCCGAGCATGCGTGGACTTGATTCTGAGTATGCGTGTTTTTTTCTCTGTTGGAGTTCCACACAGACGATCAGAATTTCCGACATGTTCTATTTCTAAACTCCGACGGAAAAAAGTCCGATGGGGCCCACACATGGTCAGAATATCCGATGAAAAAATTCCGTCAGACTTTTTTCATCGGAAATTCCGATCGTGTGTACAAGGCATAACTGTTGGTTAAATAAAGAAATTTAAAAAAAAAATGAAATAATATATCCACTTCCTTTCCATTTTCCCTCTGATCATCCATTAATACTGAGCCAATTCTAAATATAAACCGCCAGTTTTGTCTAATTATTGTGTATTCCTGCAGCTAAATATAAATTCTCGCTCTCGCCTAGCGCTCCTTTCCCCTGAGTCTGTCACTATCCCTGGCTCGGTTGCTGTGGTAACCCTGTCTTTTCACACATCCCCCCTCTTCTATGTATAGTTGGGAAGCATTTTTCCTTTAGTACATCTTGTAGCAATTACACTTGTGAACCCCATTGAGCGGTATATCTGAGTCATAAGCACACAGAAGTACACGGCATCCATAATGTCCCGCTGTTTGTGACACACACAACATGGCCTCTTATGTAACGTTGTTTTGTCTCACAGCAGCAGTCCGGGCCCAAACGACTTCATAGAATTGTCTGCGCTGATCCCGCAGCACTGTAGGAATACTGCATCCTTTAAAGGGAATTTATGGGCAACTTACCTGAGGGTGGTTCATTTTGTAAAAGGAGACAGCCTTGACCAAACTTCTGGGATTGGCAGTGATCTGATTACAAGAGCAAGGGGTGGAAAATTCTGGAAATTTAGGTTAATAAACAGGATAACAAAGTGGAACTATAGGCAAAAATAAAAAAAATTGTTTCTCAATTGTATTAAAGTGGATGTAAACCCTCACATACACCCAGTGAATTGAACAGCTTTAGATGATACACAGAGATAAAACAAATATCCCTACATAAAAGTTTTACATGTATATCTGCTGTCTTCAGCTTTTTACACTCTTTAGAAAGTGCAGATCATGTTACAAATTTTGTTTCCTCATTCAGCAGTGGGTGTGGAGTCTGGGCATACACCAGAGCCTCACCTGCCATGAACATAAAAAAAATATGTATATAAATAAAAAATAAAATAGATCACAGAGACCCCAAATCCTAAGTCCTACTCCACCACTGGTAAAAATGTGGGGCTCCTACGACCTATGGTTCCGGAGATACGAGGCTCCTTGCGCAGCCTGTCAGAAGCTACATACAGAGCGGCCAGTTTAAATACAAGCTGGCACACTCTGTTTGCAGCAGACTAAGAGGATGAGCTCACAGTGCCTCTCCGCACTTCTTGTCAGAGGCACTGAGCTCAATGAACAGCTTGGAGTCTTGGACCAATGGTAAAGTACCATTAGCCCCAGCTGTCCAATAAAAATGCTGCAGTGGAGGCACGCCTCTCACTGCAGTGTCATAGAAGGGGGCATGTGTCTAAAAGACAAATGCTCCCTTCCAGCCCAGCCCTCTTAACTACAAGGAAAAAACATGGGTTTATGGATATAAGATTCACCCACAGACCCATATTTTTCTCACACAGATAAGAGGGAGAATGATAATCTGCTGCTGTTGAAAATGTACTGTTATAATCAACTTAAATCATATGTTATTATGCTGTATGTTATAAGATAATAAGTTATTATTTATCTATTTACTGTGAAATTACTGGTTTGAAGTTTATAACTTCAAACTTCAGTAATTTGTCCGCTAAGCCACCTGCTTGAGTACAGTTTTTGAAAATATAGTTAATTACCTTAAAAAAATATATACCGTAAAAACTTGAGTATAAGCCTACCCGAGTATAAGCCGAGACACCTAATTTTACCACAAATAACTGGGAAAACGTATTGACTCGAGTATAAGCCTAGGGTGAGAATGCAGAAGCTACTGTAAGTAGAAAAGAGGGTCAACAATGCCCATTTGTATGCCTCACTTTGCCCATTGCAACCTCACTGTGCCCATTGCAATCTCACCTCAATGTGCCCATTGCAGCCATGCCAATCGCCATACCTGATTCTATACTCCTGACTGTGTACCTGATTATGGTGCAGAGTCAGACGGTGGGCGGCCATTGTGGAAAAGTCGCGCCTCCTCCTTGTTCTGTTTATGTGATTATGGTGCACTGCAGAATCAGACGGCGGGCGGCCATTCTTGAAAAGACGCACCTCCTCCTCGTTCTGTTCTGTGATAGGTGGAACACGCAGTTTCCCAGCAGACAGCAGACACGGACATTCTTTCATCCTCTTGCCCTTTAAAGGTGCTGCTTAGTAGTGAAACTATATCACAACTGTTATACTTGAATCAAAAAGGGCTGGCAACTCGGATGCTCTTGAATACAAGTCCTTTATTGGTTACATAGGTACACGGGTACAGGTTATACGCTGACACGTTTCGGCTAAGAAGCCTTCATCAAAGCATCTATCACAACTGTTATAGTATAAAAAGTTTTTTATTACACAAATGAAAAGAAAAGAGAAAAAGTATACAGTACTGTTGTATCTAGAGAAAGAGGTACATTTCCTCTATACAATATTTCCACACTTATGTTCTACATGTTTCGCCTTGCGGGTTTCCTCAGAAACTTGCGTAAGTAAATACATACCTAACATGTCACGCTTTAAAATTGCGCACACTCGTGGAATGGTGTCAAAGTTCAGTTCCTAAAAATCTCCATAGGTGACGCTTTAATATTTTTTTACAGATTACATGTTTAGAGGGCTAGAGTTATTGCTCTTGCTCTAACGATACCTGTGTGTATCTGGCTCTGATACTAGCCAGTGCCTCACCAGCCACTGACCTCACTGCACGTCCCTGGCATACACTGTTTGAGCTGATTGGAGGAAAAGCAAATAAAAAAGAAAAGCAAACTTGCAGAGCTGTACTGTGAATAGATAAGCTCTCTGCTTGTCTATCTCTAAGCACCCTCCCCCGCACAAATTTTCAGCTGCTTTTTTCTCATGTGTCAGAGAACTTGTCAGAAGTTATCATGTTGATAACAGAGGAACAGAGCAGCAGAAAGACACGGGACTCAGAGCTTTGGAGAGAGATACTATAAGTAAACACTACAGATATATATGCATAGGTCAGATTTTATGAATGGGGTTTACAACCACTTTAACATGGTAATCTAGTCTGTATTCTGACAGCAGGTACAGTATGTTATTTTTCCACTTCCCTTAACCACTTCAGCTCTGGAAGATTTTCCCTCTTCATGATTTACCATGAATGCCAACATGTACTGGGACATACTGAAGCAGAGCATGATCCCCTCCCTTCGGAGACTGGGCCGCAGGGCAGTATTCCAACATAACGACCCTAAACACAACACCAAGATGACTACTGCCTTGCTAAAGAAGCTGAGGGTAAAGGTGATGGACTGGCCAAGCATGTATCCAGTAGGGATGGGCTTTATGTTCGGGTCGAACATGAGTTCGACTCGAACATTGGCTGTTCGCCGGTTCGCCGAATAGCGAACAATTTGGGGTGTTCGCGGCAAATTCGAACACCCTTTAAAAGTCTATGGGAGAAAGCAAAAATGTTAATTTTAAAGGTTAATATGCAAGTTATTGTCATAAAAAATGTTTGGGGACCCGGGTCCTGCCCCAGGGGACATGTATCAATGCAAAAAAAGTTTTAAAAACTGCAATTTTTTCGGGAGAAGTGATTTTAATAATGCTTAAAGTGAAACCATAAAAGTGAAATATTCCTTTAAATTTCGTATCCCGGGGGTGTCTATAGTATGCCTGTAAATAAACGCATATTTCCTGTGTTTAGCACTGTCCCTGCACAAAATGTCATTTCTGAAGGAAAAAAAGTAATTTAAAACTACTCGCGGCTATTAACCACTTAAGCCCCGGACCATTTTGGCTGGTTAAAGACCAGGCCCCTTTTTGCGATTCGGCACTGCTTCGCTTTAACTGACAATTGCGCGGTCGTGCGACGTGGCTCCCAAACAAAATTGACGTCCTTTTTTCCCCGCAAATAGAGCTTTCTTTTGGTGGTATTTGATCACCTATTTTTTGCGCTATAAACAAAAATAGAGCGACAATTTTGAAAAAAAAACAATATTTTTAACTTTTTGCTATAATAAATATCCCCCAAAAATATATAAAAAAAAATATTTTTTTCCTCAGTTTAGGCCGATACGTATTCTTCTACATATTCTTGGTAAAAAAAAAAAATCGCAGTCAACGTTTATTGATTGGTTTGCGCAAAAGTTATAGCGTTTACAAAATAGGGGATAGTTTTATGGCATTTTTATTATTCTTTTTTTTTTTTTACTAGTAATGGCGGCGATCAGTGATTTTTTTAGTGACTGCTACATTATGGCGGACACATCGGACACTTTTGACACATTTTTGGGACCATTGTCATTTTCACAGCGATCAGTGCTATAAAAATGCACTGGTTACTGTGAAAATGACACTGGCAGTGAAGAGGTTAACCACTAGGTGGCGCTGTAGGGGTTAAATGTTCACTGCATTGTGTTTCTAACTGAGGGGGGGTTGGGCTCTGTGTCACATGACACCGATCTCCGCCCCGAGTACACGGAGCCAAGATCCGTGTCATTGTCACTAGGCAGAGCAGGGAGATGCTTGTTTACACAAGCATCTTCCTGCTCTATGCCACCGTGAGACGATCGTGGGGATCCGCGCGGCGATCGAGTCCGCGGGACCCGCAGTCCGACTCAGGGGAACGCAGTTAAAGGGGACGTACAGGTACGTTGATGTGCCTGTACGTGCCATTCTGCCGACGTATATCTACAGGGGGCGGTCGGCAAGTGGTTAATGAATTGTCGGGTCCCAGCAATACAGATAAAAGTCATTGAAAAAAACGGCCTGGGTTCACCCCAGTCCATTACCAGGCCCTTTGGGTATGGTATAAATATTAAGGGGAACCTCGAACCAAAATTAAAAAAAAAGTGCGGGGGTCCCCCCAAATTCCATTACCAGGCCCTATAGGTCTGGTATGGATATTAAGGGGAACTCTGCACCAATTTTTTTTTAAATGGCGTAGGGGTCCCCCTAAAAACCCATACCAGACCATTTAGGTCTGGTAGGGATTTTAAGGGGAACCCCGCACCAAAATAAAAAAAAAATGGCGTGGGGTTCCCCCCAAAAATCCATACCAGACCCTTATCCGAGCACGCAACCTGGCAGGCCGCAGGAAAAGAGGGGGATGAGAGAGCCCCCTCCTGAACAGTACCAGGCCACATGCCCTCAACATGGGGAGGATGTCCCCATGTTGATGGGGACAAGGGCCTTATCCCCACAACCCTTGCGCGGGGGTTGTGGGGGTCTGCGGGCGGGGGGCTTATCGGAATCTGGAAGCCCCCTTTAACAAAGGGGACCCCAGATTTCGGACCCCCTATGTGAATTGGTAACGGGGTACATTGTACCCCTCCCATTTCACAAAAGAAAGTGTCAAAAATTTTAAAAACCACACAAACACAGTTGGGACAAGTCCTTTAATAAAAAGAAAAATAAATAAATAATTCCAACGATGTAATCCTCTCTCGAGCGATACGAAAGAAAAAAAAAGCCGACTCGATCCTCTCTCCATGACGTGTACGGGTGACCCCGCCCCCTCTGGCGCGTCACGGGGGAAACCCGCGTTGCGTCAGAGGGAGCAAGGGTTGTGGGGATGAGGCCCTTGTCCCCATCAACATAGGGACATCCTCCCCATGTTGAGGGCATGTGGCCTGGTACTGTTCAGGAGGGGGGGCACTCTCTCTCCCCCCTCTTTTCCTGCGGCCTGCCAGGTTGCGTGCTCGGATAAGGGTCTGGTATGGATTTTTGGGGGGAACCCCACGCCATTTTTTTTATTTCGGTGCGGGGTTCCCCTTAAAATACATACCAGACCTGGTAATGGAATTTGGGGGGACCCCCACGCTTTTTTTTTAAAATTTTGGTTCGGGGTTCTCCTTAATATTCATACCAGACCCAAAGGGCCTGGTAATGGACTGGGGGTGAACCCATGCCGTTTTTTTCAATGACTTTTATCTGTATTGCCGGGAGCCGACAATTCATTAATAGCCGCGAGTAGTTTTAAATGACTTTTTTTCCTTCAGAAATGACATTTTGTGCAGGGACAGTGCTAAACACGGGAAACATGCGCTACTTTACAGGCATACTATAGACACCCCCCAGCTACGAAATTTAAAGGAATATTTCACTTTTATGGTTTCACTTTAAGCATTATTAAAATCACTTCTCCCAAAAAATGGCAGTTTTTAAAACTTTTTTTTGCATTGATACATGTCCCCTGGGGCAGGACCCGGGTCCCCAAACATTTTTTATGACAATAACTTGCATATTAACCTTTAAAATTAGCATTTTTGCTTTCTCCCATAGACTTTTAAAGGGTGTTCGAATTTGCCGCGAACACCCCAAATTGTTTGCTATTCGGCGAACCGGCGAACAGCCAATGTTCGAGTCAAACTCATGTTCGACCCGAACATAAAGCCCATCCCTACTGGAGACATGCTTGGCCAGTCCATCACCTTTACCCTCAGCTTCTTTAGCAAGGCAGTGGTCATCTTGGAGTTGTGTTTAGGGTCGTTTTGTTGGAATACTGCCCTGCGGCCCAGTCTCCAAAGGGAGGGGATCATGCTCTGCTTCAGTATGTCCCAGTACATGTTGGCATTCATGGTAAATCATGAAGGGGGGAAATCTTACAGAGCTGAAGTAGTTAAGGGAAGTGGAAAAATAACATACTGTATCTGCTGTCAGAATACAGACTAGACTACCATGTTAAAGTGGTTGTAAACCCCATTCATAAAATCTGACCTATACATATATATCTATAGTGTTTACTTACAGTATCTCTCTCCAAAGCTCTGAGTCCCGTGTCTTTCTGCTGCTCTGTTCCTCTGTTATCAACATGATAACTTCTGACAAGTTCTGTGACACATGAGATAAAAGCAGCTGAAAATTTGTGTGGGGGAGGGTGCTTAGAGATAGACAAGCAGAGAGCTTGTCTATTCACAATACAGCTCTGCAAGTTTGCTTTTCTTTTTTATTTGCTTTTCCTCCAATCAGCTCACACAGTGTATGCCAGGTACGTGCAGTGAGGTCAGTGGCTGGTGAGGCACTGGCTGGTATCAGAGCCAGATACACACAGGTATCATTAGAGCAAGAGCAATAACTCTAGCCCTCTAAACATGTAATCTGTAAAAAATATTAAAGCGTCGCCTATGGAGATTTTTAGGAACTGAACTTTGGCGCCATTCCACGAGTGTGCGCAATTTAAAGCGTGACATGTTAGGTATGTATTTACTTACGCATGTTTCTGAGGAAACCCGCAAGGCGAAACATGTAGAACATAAGTGTGGAAATATTGTATAGAGGAAACGTACCTCTTTCTCTAGATACAACAGTACTGTATACTTTTTCTCTTTTCTTTTCATTTGTGTAATAAAAAACTTTTTATATTATAACAGTTGTGATAGATGCTTTGATGAAGGCTTCTTAGCCGAAACGTGTCAGCGTATAACCTGTACCCGTGTACCTATGTAACCAATAAAGGACTTTTATTCAAGAGCATCCGAGTTGCCAGCCCTTTTTGATTCAAGTATAACAGCTGTGATATAGTTTCACTACTAAGCAGCACCTTTAAAGTCCCATATTCCCATAAAGGGATGATGGTGCCAAATAAATCTAGAAATTGATCATTCTAAATTATCTATCTATTTACTTGGTGTAACATCATCTCTCACATTATACAAAATCGGGTTATCTTTAGTGTTTTTTTTTTTAAATTCCAAAAAAAACGCATTTAAAAAATTGCTGCGCAAATACAGTGTAACATAAAAAGTTGCAACAACCACCATTTTATTCCCTAGGGTGTCTGCTAAAACATAATATATAATGTTTGGGGGTTCTGAGTAATTTTCTAGCAAAAAAATGATGATTATAACATGTAGGAGAAAAGTGTCAGAATTGGCCTTGGTGGCAAGGGGTTAATTTGTTCCCATAAGTAATATACAAATAATTATTACTGTATATAATCGAGTATAAGCCGAGATTTTCAGCCCTTTTTTTTTAGGCTGAAAATGCCCCCCTCGGCTTATACTCGAGTCTATACTCCTGACTGTGTACCTGATTATGGTGCAGAGTCAGACGGCGGGCGGCCATAGTGGAAAAGTCACGGCTCCTCCTCGTTCTGTTTATCTGATTATGGTGCACTGCAGAATCAGATGACGGGCGGCCATTCTTGAAAAGTCACGCCTCCTCCTCATTCTGTTCCGTGATAGGCGGAACACACAGTTTCCCAGCAGACACTGTGTTTAGTGTTCCGCCTAGCACGGACATTCTTTCAATCTTGGACAAGAGGATAAAAGAGTGACGTGTACGGGTGACCCCGCTCCCTCTGACGCAACGCGGGTCTCCCATGACGCGCCAGAGGAGGGCGGGGTCACCCGTACACGTCATTGGGTAACCCTGGCATTTCCCTGTTGTGTCAGAGGGGGCAGGGTCAAGTGACGGGTGGCCCCGCCCTCAGCTTTAAAAGAACTGTCACAGAGGGAGAGCGTCATTCCGTGGATACCTCCCGTGGAGGGAGGATCAAGTTGGCTTTTTTTTTTTCTCTGTATCGCTCGAGAGAGGATAACATCGTTGGAATTTTTTCTTTCATTTTTTTTTCTTTTTATTAAAGGACTTGTCCCAAATGTGTCTGTGTTTAACATTTTTGACACTTTCTTTTGTGAAATGGTAGGGGTACAATGTACCCCGTTACCAATTCACATAGGGAGGGGCAGAATCTGGGGGTCCCCTTTGTTAAAGGGGGCTTCCAGATTCCGATAAGCCCCCCGCCCGCAGACCCCCACAACCACCGGGCAAGGGTTGTGGGGATGAGGCCCTTGTCCCTATCAACATGGGGACATCCTCCCCATGTTGAGGGCATGTGGCTTGGTACGGTTCAGGAGGGGGGGCGCTCTCTCGTCCCCCCCTCTTTTCCTGCGGCCATTTTTTTTATTTTGGTGCAGGGTTCCCCTTAAAATCCATACCAGACCTAAAGAGTCTGGTATGGATTTTTGGTTGGGACCTCTACGCCATTTAAAAAAAAAATTGGTGCAGGGTTCCCTTTAATATTCATACCAGACCCAAAGGGCCTGGTAATGGACTGGGGGGGAACCCATGCCGTTTTTTTCAATGACTTTTATCTGTATTGCAGGGACCGACAATTCATTATAGCCGCGAGTAGTTTTAAATGACTTTTTTTCCTTCAGAAATTACATTTTGTGCAGGGACAGTTCTAAACACAGGAAACATGCGCTACTTTACAGGCATACTATAGACACCCCCCAGGTACGAAATTTAAAGGAATATTTCACTTTTATTGTTTCACTTTAAGCATTATTAAAATCACTGCTCCCGAAAAAACTGCAGTTTTTAAAACTTTATTTTGCATTGATACATGTCCCCTGGGGCAGGACCCGGGTCCCCAAAACACTTTTTATGATAATAACTTGCATATTAACCTTTAAAATGAGCACTTTAGATTTTTCATGTTTATGTTCATGTTTAACGGTGTTCGTACAATTTTTTTTGCCTGTTCACATGTTCTGGATGCAAACCAAACCGGGGGGTGTACGGTTCATCCCTAGTCTCCAGACCTGAACCCTATTGAGCATCTGTGGGGCATCCTCAAACGAAAGGTGGAGGAGCGCAAGGTCTCTAACATCCACCAGCTCTGTGATTTGATTTGATTTATTGTCATTGTAAAAACAAATTCACAATGAAATTACATTTCTACTCCACACATTATTCATACATCCTAATTATCAACCATGCATTTACCACACAGAAGTTATATATAAAAGTGCCCCCATATTATAAAAGTATAAAAAGTGTCCTCATATTAAAAACTAAACAAGACAATAAAATAAGACTATGTGACCTCCTTTCATTTCATTCCTGCATTGATAGCCTTAACAGCCCTGGGGAAGAAGCTCTCTTTAAATCTTTTTGTCCTTGTTTTAATCACCCTAAAACATCTCCCAGATGGCAACAATTCAAATAAATGACAACCAGGATGAGTCTGGTCTCTCCCTATTTTTCCTGATCTACAAAGGCAACGAGTCTCATATATTTAATCTAGAGAAACAAGTTCACAACCTACAATTTTCTGTGCTGTTCGAACCACTCTCTTTATGCCTTCATGCCGTCATGAAGATAACTGCAGTGGCAACCTGTGAATCTCTGGTTAACTTCATGCCCAAGAGGGTTAGGGCAGTGCTGGAAAATGATGATGGCTACACAAAATAATGACACTTTGGGCCCAATTTGGACATTTTCACTTAGGGGTGCACTCACTTTTGTTGTCAGTGGTTTAGACATTAATGGCTGTGTGTTGAGTTATTTTGAGGGGACAGCAAATTTACACAATTATACAATCTGTACACTCACTACTTTACATTGTAGCCAAGTGTAATTTCTTCAGTGTTCACATGAAAAGATATAAAAAAATACTTTCAAAAATGTGAGGGGTGTACTCACTTTTGTGAGATACTGTATACATTATCCTGCACACAGCGGCGTCCCTGTAGCAGTAAAGCTACAATAGGTGCGGTGGTAAAGTGGTTAACAGGCCAAGGTGTCCATGAAAAGAGACACTTAAGGGACTGAAATAAACCTGCAGGAGTGCTTACGATAGTCAGCGTTTATTCATATGGTTTAAATGATAAGTTCACCTTTATAGAAAAAAATTATAAATGCACATATTTTTTGCAATAAAAAATGTGCATTTATTATTTTTTCCAACCGGGGCCTGGAAAGCATTACACCCGTGATCAGTGGCTCATGGGTACAATGTCAGGCTTTTGCTTTCAGCCCTTACCAGCATACAGGCTGTCTGTTTGAAACTGCAGAATCTGTGAATGAACTACAAGTGTGTTCATCAGCAACCTCACAGTTTTTTCAGCACTACAAGCCATCTGCCACAGTGGAAGACAGTACTTGTAATTCAATTGTTCACAAGAAAATGTGAATGAATGACACTGCTGTGTCAGTGGAGTCCCACATGGCTGTTCTCTCTTAAGTGACAGTGGGTGTGGGGAGAAGAACCAGCCCACTGACCACAGGGTAATTGGGAATGGAGGAAAAGGTGGCAGACTGTGGGACAGACTTCAATGAACTAAACTTCATTCTATCCACAGTAGGGAAACATATTTTTTTCTGAAGTTACACTTTTAGTCTAAACCAAATAACTAAATTCTGGTTAAAGTGTTATCGGACCAATACACATTACATGCATTCCATAGGTAGTAGGACTTTCCCCAACTTCACAAATGTCTGTTCGCATCCTCCAGAAATACAGTACAAAAACACACCCCTTTAAACACAACCATTGACAAACTAAAGAGAAACTATAGTCTTTAACCACCTCCCTACTGGGCACTAAAACCCCCTTCCTGCCCAAGCCATTTTTCAGCCTTCAGCGCAGTCACACTTTGAATGACAATTGCGCGGTCGTGCGACGTGGCTCCCAAACAAAATTGGCGTCCTATTTTTCCCACAAATAGAGCTTTCTTTTGGTGGTATTTAATCACCTCTGCGGTTTTTATTTTTTGCGCTATAAACAAAAGAAGAGCGTCCAGTTTGGAAAAAAAACACAATATTTTTTACTTTTTGCTATAATAAATACCCATTTTTTTTTCAATTAAAATTTTCCTCAGTTTAGGCCGATACGTATTCTTCTACATATTTTTGGTTTAAAAAAAAATCGCAATAAGCGCGTATTGATTGGTTTGCGCAAAAGTTATAGCGTCTACAAAATAGGGGATAGTTTTATAGCATTTTTTATTTTTTTTTATTTTTTTATTAGTAATGGCGGCGATCTGCGATTTTTATTGTGACTGCGATATTGTAGCGGACACATCGGACACTTTTGACACATTTTTGGTACCATTTACATTTATACAGCGATCCCTGCTATAAAAATGCATTGATTACTGTATAAATGTGACTGGCAGGGAAGGGGTTAACCACTAGGGGGCGGGAAGGGGTTAAATATGTTCCCTCAATGTGTTCTAACTGTGGGGGGAGGGGACTGACTGGGGGAGGTGACCGATGGTTGTCCCTATGTACAAGGGACACACCATCAGCCTCCTCTCCCTCACAGGACGTGGATCTGTGTGTTTACACACACAGATCCACTTTCCTGCTTGGTTCCCGGGCAATCGCGGGTGCCCGGCGGCAATCGCGGCCGCCGGGCACGCGCACCGGGTCCTTGGTAACGCGGCGGCGCGCGCACGCGCACGATCTCCCTCCTTCTGAAGGACGTTCAGGAACGTCCACTCAGAAGGAGAGAGCACCCACCCGGCTGTATATGTACAGTGGCCGGGTGGGAAGTAGTTAAAGTAAAATGACCTGGCTAAAATGTTCTAAAGGTAACAAATGTATGAAGGTCTGTGAGAACATACAGTTCATGTCCCATAAATATTGGGACATGGACACAATTCTAATCTTTTTGGCTCTATACACCACCACAATGGATTTGAAATGAAACTAACAAAATGTGTTTTAACTGCAGACTTCCAGCTTTAATTTGAGGGTATTTACATCCAGAGCTGGGTTTCATTCCTGGTGATGCTCTGCCAGGCCTCTACTGCAACTGTCTTCAGTTCCTGCTTGTTCTTGGGGCATTTTCCCTTTAGTTTTGTCTTCAGCAAGTGAAATGCATGCTCAATCGTATTCAGGTCAGGTGATTGACTTGGCCATTGCATAACATTCCATTTCTCCCTTAAAAAACTCTTTGGTTGCTTTTGCAGTATGCTTCGGGTCATTGTCATCTGCACTGTGAAGCGCCGTCTAATGAGTTCTGAAGCATTTGGCTGAATATGAGCAGATAATAATATTGCCCGAAACACTTCAGAATTCATCCTGCTGCTTTTGTCAGCAGTCACATCATGAATAAATACAAGAGAACCAGTTCCATTGGCAGCCATACATGCCCACGCCATGACACTACCACCACAATGCTTCACTGATGAGGTGGTATGCTTTGGATGATGAGCAGTTCCTTTTCTTCTCCATACTCTTCCCATCACTCTGGTACAAGTTGATCTTGGTCTCATCTGTCCGTAGGATGTTGTTTTAGAACTGTGAAGGCTTTTTTAGATGTTGTTTGGCAAACTCTAATCTGGCCTTCCTGTTTTGAGGCTCACCAATGGTTTACATCTTGTGGTGAACCCTCTGTATCCACTCTGGTGAAGTCTTCTCTTGATTGTTGACTTTGACACACATACACCTACCTCCTGGAGAGTGTTCTTGATCTGGCCAACTGTTGTGAAGGGTGTTTAAAGCTAAAAGTCTGCAGTTAAAGCACAGCTTGTTTGTTTAATTTCAAATCCATTGTGGTGGTGTATAGAGCCCAAAAGATTAGAATTGTGTCGATGTCCCAATATTTATGGACCTGACTGTATGTAATTGTAAACACCCGCGCTTCATTATCTTCCAATCAATGTGCAATTTTTTCAAAATAACCAAACCTGCAAACAGTTTAAAAGAGATAACTTCCCTTTTCATTAAATTAGGCAAAATATAGATTGGATTTGACCAAACAAATCATTTTGCATTGATCAGCAGCACTGAGATACTTTGATCATGTATATGATCATATTTCAGATTATGAGATTACATTTGGAAACAGAGATACAATCGTAAGTTACAATCGGAATCCACTTTCCTGCGTTCGGCATATCAAGTTGCGTGCGGGTTGTCAACTATAGATCAGTTATATCTATCGGAAGACCTTAATCGGAAAATAAATTTGCATAACGTGTATATGGCCACAATTTCTCTTCCAACCAATCCGTGTGTCACTTTAGAGACTCATGGTCCCTAGGCTTTAGCTAGGCTGTACACAAAACCTCAACTTCTGTCCAAACTGGGATTAGGCATCATCCCCTGTCATTCAAGTGTCAAATTATGTTGGCAGTAGAGGCTCTGGAATTTGAAAGGTAAATAAAAAGGGTTGGGCTTACAAGAGCAATTGAATTCTCACTCTTTTCTACTTAGCAGTATGTTATGATTTCTAACTAATTTTAATTTAGAAATATCTTAAAACGGTAGTAAACTCAACCACCCAAATCATAAAAAGCAAATAAAACCTCGTACACACGATCGGATTATCCGACAGAAATTGCGTGATGACAGGCTGTTGTCGGAAAATCAGACCGTTTGTATGCTCCATCGGACAATTGTTGTTGGATTTTCCGCGGACAAATGTGGGATAGCATGCTTTTAAATTGTCTGACAACAATTGTGTGTTGTCGGATTTTCCGATCGTGTGTACAGATGTCCATCGGACAAAACTACAAACACGCATGCTCACCATAACACAACATTAGCAGAAGTTGCCCAAAGGGTGGCACTAAATAGCTGAACAAACACGTAGTTTTGTGTTTGTTGGCTGACAAATCTTTGCCGTTTGTATGCAATACAAGTTCCTGGCCAACTCCCTTCGGACAAAAGTCCTATGCTTTGTCCGATGATAATCCAATCGTGTGTACGAGGCTTAAGCCAGTATGCCAAAGCTTTCCACATCATTCTGCATTATTATTATCCCCCAGGGGCATAGGCGTGCCCACAGGGTGTGCCAGGGCACACCCTAATCACCCTGTGTGATGCATAGACCCCCTTATATTTCCCCAAAGCCCCCTAACTGGGCTCCTAAAAAATTATAAATAAATATAAAAAAATATTAATCATAAGAATAAAAACTACTGACACCCTCCACTGCCTTACTGACACCAATCTCTGCCCTAATGACACCATCAGTATACTGTATATACACATGCACACACATGCATGTGTGTTTGAGCTTTGGTGGGCACACCCTAATGCAATAGGCTGTGCACACCTATGCCCACGGGTGTTTCTTACTTGTGTTGCAGCTTATTTTCTTTTTCCCGGCTGAAGTTGGCACCATATTAGCTGTTGTCTTCTGCCTTTAAAGTACATTTTACCCTCTGTCAGTCATGGCTGTTATCTCACGCATTCGCATTACAGTATTATACAGGCAGCAAATCATATAGTGGATCTCCTCGTCCTGTGTCCCATGATCAGCACTGATGTTGACACTCCCTGTGACGTTGCAAGGGACCCCCACAACCTGACAGGACTGGTTAACTGTAAATCAAAGACAGACCCGGCTTGCAGCATTCTCCTCTTTCTTCTTCCTCATCTGATCGGGACTGGAGTTGCAAAGTATTCCTTACCTCTCCTGTGAGGAAGTCCTTCTTTTACAGCCTCTAAATGTGCTATATGGTTGGAGCCCCATTCTGGTGGTCTGGAAGGCATGGTTCAGCCTCTCCTGGGTAGAAGTCCTTCCTGTACAGCCTCTAAATGTGCTATATGGTTGGAGCCCCATTCTGGTGGTCTGGAAGGCATGGTTCAGCCTCTCCTGGGTGGAAGTCCTTCCTGTACAGCCTCTAAATGTGCTATATGGTTGGAGCCCCATTCTGGTGGTCTGGAAGGCATGGTTCAGCCTCTCCTGGGTGGAAGTCCTTCTTTTACAGCCTCTAAATGTGCTATATGGTTGGAGCCCCATTCTGGTGGTCTGGAAGGCATGGTTCAGCCTCTCCTGGGTAGAAGTCCTTCCTGTACAGCCTCTAAATGTGCTATATGGTTGGAGCCCCATTCTGGTGGTCTGGAAGGCATGGTTCAGCCTCTCCTGGGTGGAAGTCCTTCCTGTACAGCCTCTAAATGTGCTATATGGTTGGAGCCCCATTCTGGTGGTCTGGAAGGCATGGTTCAGCCTCTCCTGGGTGGAAGTCCTTCCTGTACAGCCTCTAAATGTGCTATATGGTTGGAGCCCCATTCTGGTGGTCTGGAAGGCATGGTTCAGCCTCTCCTGGGTGGAAGTCCTTCCTGTACAGCCTCTAAATGTGCTATATGGTTGGAGCCCCATTCTGGTGGTCTGGAAGGCATGGTTCAGCCTCTCCTGGGTGGAAGTCCTTCCTGTACAGCCTCTAAATGTGCTATATGGTTGGAGCCCCATTCTGGTGGTCTGGAAGGCATGGTTCAGCCTCTCCTGGGTGGAAGTCGTTCCTGTACAGCCTCTAAACGTGCTATATGGTTGGAGCCCCATTCTGGTGGTGCAGGCTTGTCAAAGAAAGCTTTAAATAAGCTTTGGTGTTAGTTGTAGCATTTTCCCTTTGCTTTCCATATGTTTCCCCTTCTTTCTCTGTTTGTCTTTCCTGCACCTGCCTGTGTTGTGGGCATTTGCCATTTCCAAGATGGCTGCAGCAGTGCAAGTGCACTTTGAGCATGGATGGCAGGAAGTAATGCGGCCGCAGTGGCCAATTTCCTGACTTGCCCTTTTCTAAGATGGGGATGGGAGCCCCAGACTGCAATCTGAGCATGCGCCTCAGGCACTGATATCATTAGTAATGGCCAAGGGCACCAGTTTTAAAAGGGTTTAAGGCATTTTTGAGCAGCTCATGGTGGTGTTCTCTACTGATGCATGCTGGATGCTAATTAGGTTATTGAAAAGAAAAATGTGTTGCGCTAAAAAGGTGAAAAGCGTTACTTCATATTCCGTAAATAAATATCATAATAAATAATTCAATTTCTAATATGCTTGTGCTTATTCCACAAATACATGAATGCCAAAAATAAAAAATAATTAATATTTGAATCATTAAAACAATATCAAACAATATGAGTGAAAAATTAATAGTCCCATAAATCTCTTAAAGGATAAGTTCACCTTTCATAACATGTTACACCCATATTATACCCTGCACCTCCCAGTCCCCCCATTGTTACAGCTAGCAGGGAATCTTCCTCCCCCCGCTAGCTGTTAAAATTTAAAAACAGCTCTCTGTGAATGGAAAACTCCAAAGTCCGGCAGCCTTTTCACAGCTGTGAGCGCCGTGGTAGTTCATTCATTCTTTTTGTCAACATGTATCGGCTTCCTCGTATAAGGTACGCGGAAGCCGATACAGTGACAGATCTGCAGGAGACCTGCATGGCAGCGGCGATCTGCTGATCGCTGGTGCAATGCTTTTTAGGCTCCTGCGGCAAAAAATAATAAATGCAAATTTTTTTACCTGCAAAAAAATGTGCATTCATTTAATTTTTTGGGTGAAAAGGTGAACTTATTCTTTAAACTCGTGAGCCCAAAATAAATTAATCCCAATAGAGTGATAAAAGTGCATACAATATTGTAAAATGCCCCACAAGTGTGTTTCACACACAAATCCAATGCTTCTGGTGATCACTGCAACAGGCTCCACTCAACAGATAAAGTTGCCTCTTACCAGAAACAAAGACCTCTTATGCCATGTACACACGATCGGTTTTACCGATGAAAACAGTCCGATGGACTTTTCTCATCGGACAAACCGATCGTGTATGGGCCCCATCGGTCTTTTTTCCATCGGTGAGAAAAAATAGAACATGTTTTAAATTTATCCGATGGGAAAAAAAACGATAGCAAATTCCGATCGTCTGTGTGGAACTCCATCGGACAAAAAACCCACGCATGCTCAGAATCAAGTCGACGCATGCTCAGAAGCATTGAACTTAATTTTTCTCGGCTTGTTGGAGAGTTTTACGTCACGGCGTTTGGGACGGTCGGATTTTTGACTGATGGTGTGTAGGCAAGACTGATGGAAGACAGCTTCATCGGATTTCCGATGGAAAAATCCATCGGATTAGAATCCATAGGAAATCCGATCGTGTGTACAGGGCTTTACAGGTCTGACTGCACCTTATTGATATACACTGGATGGACTGATGCAATACAGCTACACTACAGCCTGGTCACATCAAAGCGAACCCAACAGCCGTAAACAGTCTCCTATTACACTTTCTCAGACCACTTCGGAGGTTATACACTCGCAGCCATAAATAATTCAAGCATACTGTACGTATATAAAGAGAATAGGAGTGCTTTATTGTGTAATATATCAATAACAAATTTATTATAAAAAGTAATCTACTTATACAACGAGGCGTTAAAAAGGCATCAAATGCATATTTACGATCGGCGCCTTGGTGGGCAGGATGATGTCACCGCGAAAATCCCTTCCTATGCCTTTTAATCCTAATGGACACTGTCACTGGGTGAACTGAGCGTTTTCCCTTTTTATGGCATATACCTGGGCTTTTCCTAACTCCTTTTCAGTGTTGGCAAACCTTGGCACCCCAGATGTTTTGGAACCCATGATGCTCAACTACACTGCAGAGTGCAAGAGCATTATGGGAAATGTAGTTCCAAAACATCTGGGGTGCCAAGGTTCGCCATCACTGCTCTAGGATCACAGTGCTCTTTATGGCATTCACCTGGGCTCTTTCTATCTCCTTCTCATTGCTTGGTCTGGGATTATTGTGTCATGCTGTTTTTCTTTCCAGTCTGCTGCTTTGCTCTGTTTCTATGGAGAACACTGCCCAGTCAGACCTAGGAGGGTTATGATTAAGTGCTAACTGTAGCGTGAAACACATCAACTTCTACTGTACCCCACACTGTCTGTGATGTTTTTTATATGAAGTTCAATAAAGGTTGAAGAGATGCAGACTCGATGTCTGCCAGCCACCCGCGGTCGCGGTACAGAGAGGCAGAATGGGGATCTGTAAACAAGGCAGATCCCCATTCTGACAGGGCACAACATGGAGATCTGCTGTTCCTAGTGATCAGGAACAGCGATCTCTGTGTTGTCCCAGTGAGCCCATCGCCCCACACAGTTAGAACATACCCAGGGAACACAGGTAACCCTTTGATCGCCCCTAGTGTTAACCCCTTCCCTGCCATTGTCATTTATACATTGATCAGTGCATTTTTTTAGCACGATCACTGAATTGGTGTCACTGGTCCCCAAAAAGTGTCACTGCTGCAATGTCGCAGTCCTGCTAAAAATCACAGATTGTTGTATTATTTTTACTGGTAATGGTGGCAAATTAAAAGTCCCTAAACCTATCCCCTATTTTGTAGATGCTATAACTTTTGCGCAAACCAATCAATATACGCTTATCTGGATTTTTTTTTACCAAAAATATGTAGAAGAATAAATATTTTGGTCAGTCTTTGTTTATAGCGTAAAAAAGAATAATTGCAGAGGCGATCAAATAGCTCCAAAAGAAAGATTGACACAAAGGGGTTTGAATGGCTATTAAAAGGTAACCATCCTCCCCTGTGATCTGTTTGCTTGTAATTAGTGTGTGTGTGTATAAAAGGTCAATGAGTTTCTGGACTCCTGACAGACCCTTGCATCTTTCATCCAGTGCTGCACTGACGTTTCTGGATTCTGAGTCATGGGGAAAGCAAAAGGATTGTCAAAGGATCTGCGGGAAAATGTAGTTGAACTGTATAAAACAGGAAAGGGATATAAAAAGATATCCAAGGAAATGAGGATGCCAATCAGCAGTGTTCAAACTTTAATCAAGAAGTGGAAAATGAGGGGTTCTGTTGAAACCAAACCACGGTCAGGTAGACCAACTAAAATTTCAGCCACAACTGCCAGGAAAATTGTTTGGGATGTAAAGAAAAACCCACAAATGACTTCAGATGAAATACAGGACTCTCTGAAAACATGTGGTGTGGTTGTTTCTAGATGCACAATAAGGAGGCACTTGAAGAGAGATGGTCTGCATGGTCGAGTCGCCAGAAGAAAGCCATTACTACGCAAATGCCACAAAGTATCCCGATTACAATACGCCAAACAGAACAGAGACAAGCCTCAAACCTTCTGGCACAAAGTCATTCGGAGTGATGAGACCAAAATTGAGCTTTTTGGCCACAATCATAAAAACACTACATTTGGAGAGGAATCAACAAGGCCTATGATGAAAGGTACACCATTCCTACTGTGAAACACGATGGTGGATCGCTGATGTTTTGGGGATGTGTGAGCTACAAAGGCACAGGAAATTTGGTCAAAATTGTTGGCAAGATGAATGCAGTATGTTATCAAAAAATACTGGAGGAACATTTGCATTCATCAGCCAGGAGGCTGCGCATGGGACGTACTTGGATATTCCAACATGACAATGATCCAAAACACAAGGCCAAGTCGACCTGTCATTGGCTACAGCAGAATAAAGTGAAGGTTCTGGAGTGGCCATCTCAGTCTCCTGACCTCAATATCATTGAGCCACTTTGGGGAGATCTCAAATGTGCAGTTCATGCAAGACAGCCCAAGAATTTACAGGAACTGGAGGCTTATTGCCAAGAGGAATGGGCAGCTTTACCATCTAAGAAGATAAAGAGCCTCATCCACAATACCACAAAAGACTTCAAGCTGTCATTGATGTTAAAGGGGGCAATACACGGTATTAATAAGAACTGGGGTATGTAAACTTTTGATCATTTGGGTCATTTCTGTTGTCATTATGATTTAAAAAGAGTAAACAAAGTTGATTCATAATAAATGGCTTCAACCAAACACAAACCATGAGTGAAAGAAAAGTTTTTGTGTTATCATTCATATTCTCTGAAAAATGGTCAAGAAATCATAAATTCTGCCAGGGTATGTAAACTTATGAGCTCAACTGTATATTTATATATATATATATATATATATATATATATGTATATATATATATACATATACATACACATATACATATACACACACACACACACTGTATATATACATTATATTACAAAAAGTATTGGGACACCTGCCTTTACACGCACATGAACTTTAATGGCATCCCAGTCTTAGTTTGTAGGGCTCAATATTAAGTTGGCCCACCCTTTGCAGATAGCAGCTTCAACTCTTCTGGGAAGGCCGTCCACAAGGTTTAGGAGTGTGTCTATGGGAATGTTTGACCATTCTTCCACAAGCGCATTTGCGAGGTCGGGCACTGATGTTGGACGAGAAGGTCTGGCTCACAGTCTCCGCTCTAATTTATCCCAAAGGTGTTCTATCGAGTTGAGGTCAGGACTCTGTGAAGGCCAGTCAAGTTCCTCCACCCCAAACTCGCTCAACAATGTCTTTATGGACCTTGCTTTGTTCACTGATCCAAATCATTTGGTGGAGGGGGAATTATAGTGTGGGGTTGTTTTTCAGGGGTTGGGCTTGGCCCCTTAGTTCCAGTGAAGGGAACTCTCAAGTCGTCAGCATACCAAGACATTTTGGACAATTTCATGCTCCCAACTTTGTGGGAACTGTTTGGGGATGGCCCCTTCCTGTTCCAACATGACTGCGCACCAGTGCACAAAGCAAGGTCCATAAAGACATGGACTTAGCAAGGGTGGTGGAAAATTAACTTCAAGTGCAAAAATTCAGATTATAATAGTAACTAAAATATAGAATTAAGTTTAACAATCTAAAAAATAAAAATTCCAAAGTGCTATACTGGTGTGAACCTCCCAACTAAAAAGTTGTTGCACTTGAAGTTAATTTGTATTGCAATTATCCGTAGAGGGGTTTCCACCATCCCTGCTTAGTTAAAAAAAAATGTATGTCTTATTGTCATTTTGGTGTGTATTACATGTGAAATCACATATCACTGGAATTATTGCACTTGAAGTTAATCTGTATGGCAAACATCTATAGGAGGGGTTTCCACCATCCCTGCTAAGTTTCAGTTGTTATGGCTTTTTTCAGTCTGATGTGTATTATATATGACGTTACATATCACAGAAACCGGTATTGTGGTAATATTGAAGTTTGAGATTAACATACATTAGAGGGTTCCACCATTATTGTTAAGTTATTGATCAGTAAGTTAGCTCTACACTTTTTTGTGTGGTGTGGGAACACATAACAGTTTTTAGCAGCAAGCCTTTTACTGGCACTTTTTTATTTACCCTCCAGTACTTTATTGTAAATGGTAGTGTGGTGATTACCTACCTATTATGCTAGATCGGCATGAGGCATTAATAAACATTGACAGATTTCAGTTGTGCCCCACCAGGCCGGCCCCCCGTGGACAATGTTCCTGGCTGCTGAGTTTATCTCCCCATCCCTGCACTCAGTGCACTGATTGGCAGCACTGATAGGAACTGATTGGCAGCACTGATAGGCAGCACTCATGGGCACTGATAGGCGACACTGATTGGCAAAAATAGATGGGCACTGATAAGTACCACTTATTGGCACTGATAGGCGCCACTGATTGGCAGCACTGATGGCCACTGATAGGCGGCACTGGTTGGCAGCATTCATTGGCACTGATTGGCACTGCTTGGTGGCACTAATAGGTGGCACCTAATTGCACAAATTGGCAGCACTGATTGGCACTGAAAGGCATTACTGATGGGCGCCACTGATAGGCAGCACTGATGGGCCCTGATAGGTGGCACTAATTGGCAGCACTAATGGCACTGATAAGCGTCACTGATAGGCAGCACTGATTGGCAGCATTTAGTGGCACTGATGGGCACTAATTGGCAGCACTGATGGGAAATAATTGGCAACACTGATGGGCACTGATAGGCACTGATAGGCAGCACTGATGGGCACCGTATGGGAACGCAGAATGGCACTGATAGGCGGCACTGATGGACACTGATTGGCACTGATAGATGGTACTGATTGGCACTAATGGACACTGATTGGCAGCACTGATGATCACTGATAGGCGGCAAAGATGGACACTGAAAGGCGGCACAGATGGGCACTGATAGATGGCACTGATTGGCAGCACTGATTGGCACACCATGATTGGCAGCACTGATGGGCACTGTTAGGCGGCACTGATGGAAGCACTGATAGGCGGGACTGATGGGCACTGAGAGGTGGCACTTATTGGAAGCATTGGTAGGCAGCACTGTTTGGCACTGATAGGTGGCATTGGTTGGCACTAACAGGTGGCACTGATTGGCACTCATAGGCAGCACTGATTGGCACTGATGGGCAGCACCCGATGGCACTGATAGATGAGAGGGGGAGTTTCATATCATGTATTGTAACTGCTTGCAGAGACCAGCTGTCAAAGCTCGGCGATGATGTCGGGGGTGGTCGGGACCGCACAGCTATTAAACACCAGCCAATGATTGGGCTGCTTAAGAAAGGGGGCGGAGCCACACACACTGAGTGGCCCACAAAGCCCCAAACCCATTGCCTGTTGATTGATAGCTGCTTAGTCCCTCCCAACCCCGACATCACCGCTGAGTTTTGACAGCTGGTCTCTGTAAGCAGTTACAATACATGACAATTTCATACTGTAGCTCTTACAATATAGCTATCTGTTCAATGTGAAACTGTTTCAAAGGCAGCATGGGCTATACACTCTCTTGCAGCATTTCAGAGCCGATCTTGGGAGACAGCCAGCTACACTAATATGCATGTGGTGATTAGAGTGTGCCCAGGCACACCCGTCACAACCCATGCGCACGCCTATGCCTGTGAGAGTAATGAAAGGGCCTTTGGCCAGCCCACCTTGGTGACAGGGATCTGCCATTACCCACTGATGAGATCCGAGTATGGACAAAAATTTGGCCTGTCTTAGGGCAGTCAGGTAGTCCTCAATCTGTGAAAGAGGATAGGTTCCCTAGTAGTAACCGCATTTAGAAGCTATATGCCATAGAAATGCAGAAAGTACCATCCTTCTTCACCAAGACATGTGGAGCCCAATATGGGCTGAGGGCTCTTAATGTCTTTGATCATCCCCGTTTGCATAATCTTTTCTAGCATCTGCTTGACTTCCTTGTAAAGGATGCTTTAATGTTTCTCCCGAGTAAGATTTTTTTTTTCCTGAGGTCATTTCATGTTTGATCCCACTACAGCCCAGGTAATGGTCCCCCTGTGAGAAAACTTCTGTCCAATTATCCAACTGATGCCTTGGTGCTTCTGAGTGGGTGTCAGTTCCTCAGTGGGTCCCATATGAACAGATCATGCCTCAATCACCCAAGTCCTGACCTGACCCAGTTTCATTTGGTAATTTTTATGGCAGTAATCTTGCCAGAATTAAGATTGTCTTTACTGCAAGTAGGCTTCGCAAGAATAGTACTAAAGATCACTGCTGTCACACCACTTCCGTCACTATTGTCTGACACGTCCCATACTGTTCATAGATGCCAAATTTAACAAAATAGGTAATCAGCTGAATGATCATACAGGTAGTAAAGTTAACTTGCAGTTTTCCAAACAGGTGCAAAGTTAGAAGCAATTACGCAAAACAGGTTCATGATAGCAAAGATAGCATACCTACACTGCAGAAAAAATAAAAACTGGTTCAGAATAGAAAAGAATATGGACACTTCACAGCAATGTCTCTGTGACTCAATCAGGGTATCATGTGGCTGCATAGCATAGTCTATATAAGTCTCTATAACAACAGAGAGTCTAGATAAGCATCTACTACTCCCAAAAAACAGCTCAGAACACAAAAGCTACACTCATAAACACTCATAAACAGCATCCTTCATAGTAAGGTCCAGAGTAGCTCTGGTAACACAGGTGAACAACTGGAGGGATCCAAGGACAAAGGGCCACCTCACAGGAACTGGAGTACTCTGATAGCAATCGGTCTTCCAGAAAAGATGCATGCTATTAGGATCTGGCCTGGATGCCTGCACTTGCTCCTGACTAGGGATGAGCTTCGAGTTCGAGTCGAACTCATGTTCGACTCGAACATTGCTTGTTCGCCCGTTCGCCGAACAGCGAACAAATTGGGGTGTTCGCGGCAAATTCGAAAAATCTATGGGAGAAATCTAAAGTGCTAATTATAAAGGCTTATATGCAAGTTATTGTCCTAAAAAGTGTTTGGGGACCGGGGTCCTGCCCCAGGGGACATGTATCAATGCAAAAAGAAGTTTTAAAAACGGACATTTTTTCGGGAGCAGTGATTTTAATAATGCTTAAAGTGAAACAATAAAAGTGAAATATTCCTTTAAATTTCGTACCTGGGGGGTGTGTATGATATGCATGTGAAGTGGCGCATGTTTCCCGTGCTTAGAACTGTCCCTGCAAAAAGTGTCATTTTTGAAAGAAAAAAATGCATTTAAAACTCACTCGCGGCTATTAATGAATTGTCGGCTCCCGGCAATACATACAAAAGTCATTGATAAAAATAAAAAAAAAGCGTGGGGGTTCCCCAGAATTCAATTACCAGGCCCTTCAGGTCTGGAATGGATATTAAGGGGAACCCCGCCGCAAATTAAAAAAAAAATTGACGTGGGGTTCCCCCAAATATCCATTCCAGGCCCTTCAGATCTGGCATGGATTTTAAGGGGAACTCCACCCCAAATTTAAAAAAAAATGGCGTGGAGTCCCCCTAAAAATCCATACCAGACCCCTTATCCGAGCACGCAACCTGGCCGGCCGCAGGGGAAAAGGGGGGGACGAGAGAGCGGCCCCCCCTCCCTCCTGAACCGTACCAAGCCACATGCCCTCAACATGGGGAGGATGTCCCCATGTTGATGGGGACAAGGGCCTCATCCCCACAACCCTTGCCCGGTGGTTGTGGGGGTCTGCGGGCAGGGGGCTTATCGGAATCTGGAAGACCCCTTTAACAAAGGGGACCCCCAGATCCCGCCCCCCCCCCTATGTGAATTGGTAAGGGGTACATTGTACCCCTACCATTTCACGAAGAAAGTGTAAAAAATTGTAAAAAAAAACACACAAACACCTTGAAAAAGTCCTTTATTTAAAAAAAAAAAAAAACAGCAGTGAAATCCAGTGTCCCGCGGCGATCCCGATGTCCAGCGCTGTCCTTCATTGGTTGTGCCTGAGCGGACCTGATGGGGAACTCCCTCTCAGTATTTTAAATGTATAGACCCGCCCCTTCTAAAGTTCCCCATCAGGTCCGCCAGCGGACCAGATGCGGAACATGAGAAGGGCCTGGTCTATACATGTATTACCAAAGTGAGAGAAGTTCCCCATCAGGTCCGCCTCCTCGGTATGTCGGACCCGGCTACGTCATTGGCTTGAGCGGGGAACTTCCTTCACTGTGTAATTTAAATTTACATAGTGAAGGAAGTTCCCCGCTCAAGCCAATGACGTAGGCGGGTCCGACATACCGAGGGGGCGGACCTGATGGGGAACTGCTCTCACTTTGGTAATACATGTATAGACCCGCCCCTTCTCATGTTCCGCATCTGGTCCGCTGGCGGACCTGATGGGGAACTTTAGAAGGGGCGGGTCTATACATTTAAAATACTGAGAGGGAGTTCCCCATCAGGTCCGCTCAGGCACAACCAATGAATGACAGCGCTGGACATCGGGATCGCCGCGGGACACTGGATTTCACCGCTGTTTTTTTTTTTTTTCTTTTTTTTAAATAAAGGACTTTTTCAAGGTGTTTGTGTGTTTTTTTAAACATTTTTTTACGCTTTCTTCGTGAAATGGTAGGGGTACAATGTACCCCTTACCAATTCACATGGGGGGGGGCGGGATCTGGGGGTCCCCTTTGTTAAAGGGGTCTTCCAGATTCCGATAAGCCCCCTGCCCGCAGACCCCCACAACCACCGGGCAAGGGTTGTGGGGATGAGGCCCTTGTCCCCATCAACATGGGGACATCCTCCCCATGTTGAGGGCATGTGGCCTGGTACGGTTCAGGAGGGAGGGGGGGCCGCTCTCTCGTCCCCCCCTTTTCCCCTGCGGCCGGCCAGGTTGCGTGCTCGGATAAGGGGTCTGGTATGGATTTTTAGGGGGACTCCACGCCATTTTTTTTTAAATTTGGGGTGGAGTTCCCCTTAAAATCCATGCCAGATCTGAAGGGCCTGGAATGGATATTTGGGGGAACCCCACGTCAATTTTTTTTTAAATTTGCGGCGGGGTTCCCCTTAATATCCATTCCAGACCTGAAGGGCCTGGTAATTGAATTCTGGGGAACCCCCACGCTTTTTTTTTATTTTTATCAATGACTTTTGTATGTATTGCCGGGAGCCGACAATTCATTAATAGCCGCGAGTCAGTTTTAAAAGACTTTTTTTCTTTCAAAAATGACACTTTTTGCAGGGACAGTTCTAAGCACGGGAAACATGCGCCACTTCACATGCATATCATACACACCCCCCAGGTACGAAATTTAAAGGAATATTTCACTTTTATTTTTTCATTTTAAGCATTATTAAAATCACTGCTCCCGAAAAAACGGCCGTTTTTAAAACTTCTTTTTGCATTGATACATGTCCCCTGGGGCAGGACCCGGGTCCCCAAACCCTTTTTAGGACAATAACTTGCATATTAGCCTTTATAATTAACACTTTAGATTTCGAACGTTCGAGTCCATTGTATTTAATAGGGTTCTAAAGTTTACACGAACATTTTGTCTGTTCGCAGGTTCTGGTGCGAACCGAACAGGGGGGTGTTCGGCTCATCCCTGCTCCTGACAGCGAAAGGCTTTTCACAGAGAATGAAAGGGGGGTATAGGTAAGGATAATGGGTAATAGGACTTCCTATGAATTTGTGGGAGGTTGTATGTTTCCGCTACTCTAGTTTTAAGATCAGAAACCAATTTAGGTGTTATAGGACCTGTAATCCTACAATATAAGTTACCAGATGCAAAATAGCTACTTTATTATGCATGTAGCACACGGACCCTTTTTCCCACCTTTGGCTCACTTGCAGGAAAAGGGCACACCGTACTATATGCCCGTACCCTCCTGTGTGAAGAGGTTGAGCGGTGTCGTGTATTTGGGTCCCACAGCTAGGTTCTCCATCGGTTGGTTCTCATCTCCTAGGATATAGGGACAAGTCTCTGTTTCCCCCCCCAAGTAATTCCAATGTCCACACCACTCTAAACTCCAACGTTGAGTTTATTTTTCATCAATGTTCAGCAGATAGGAAAGGGTGTATAAGAGACAGGACAGCAAGGTTTTGGGAGGTAGGTCCAGGCACAAGTAAATGTTACAATCACCACTTAATCCCTGAGTGGGTTCAGCTCACCCGGATAGTCTCCTGCAAAGTGGATCCTAGCAGCCGAAGTGATGCTCGGACGTGCAATTAGGTTCTTTTCTTAGATACGATCGGGAGATCCTCTGCCACAGAATCTATCATGTCCCGAACTTCTCAGCTTTTGGAATACAAGGACAGGTGCCAGCAACCGCACGCTACTAGGCCCTTGGTGGATAGATGAATCCCTCCAGAAAGTTGCTGGGCCCTTTCTTTCACCGTGAGCTCTCACTGGTCCCTCAGAAAGGTCCTCCCCTGGCCTCCTCTTCTTAGAGCGGGTCCCCTCGCAAGGGGCGTCCTGGGATTCCTTTTCCTGGAAGTGGGCTCCAGCTAAAGGTGCTGGGCCCAGTGTTAAAGTTGCAGTCCCAGGGCTAAAGGTGCCTGGGACTGATGCACACACGGCCCCATGGCCAGGAGGGCCAGGTGCCGCGCACTCGGACTCCTGACTCCTCACCGATGACCACGACTGCCAGGCGGTTTCTGCCCCTTATGTATCCTCTCCCAGCATGCACAGCAGGCCAACCATGCCCACTGTACCGCTGCCGAGAGAGGACACCCTAAGGCACAGCACTATTACTAGTGGTTCAACCCTGACCTGTCATGGCAGCGCCACCTACAGGTCACAGGGAACTGCACACCAGTATACCACCTGCGGAAACAAAGTAGCACAACCTAGCAATTAGAACGGTCTGAGCCTAACTACTAACTCAGACCAACCCCCTAAATTTGGGTATATAGCACCCCTAAATTTGGGTATATAGCACCCCTAAATGGGGATGGGCACTACATGCATATCATTCCACATTTATTTCTGTACGGGGTTACATTTATTGTACACTCAATGTTTGTGAGTTTACCTGTAACCCTGTTACTGTTTCCTCTAAAACAGGGATGGGCAACATTTCAGAGCATGAGATCTACCCGTACAACATGAAGGAAATCAAATATCCCCAGGGAGGAACAGTGCCCTTTTTTCAAAGAATAATTATCAATGCCCCCAATAAAAAGACAGTATGAAGAACACATAGCGTGTCACAGTAGTGTCCTCTGCCCCCACCCACATTACTCACCCCAACAGTAGTAACCTCTGCCCCCTTCACATCAACCCCCATAGTAGTATCCTCCGACCCTCTGTCTAAGGGTGTCTGGCTCTCAGTTATCAACCAGTATTTTGCTCCTGGTCATTACAATGCTATTGCTAAGCTAGACAGGGCCAGAAAAAGTGAATTTACCATGAAACAATGGGAGCTACTGCATTAGATATTCTATGAAAGAACTTGCTGAATTGGAGGCAGTAGGCATAGATGCAAAGTTTGGAAGGGTGCTAGGTTGTGAATTTTCAATATGCTCTCCCATTGCACAAAGTATTAAATGTTCATTGATTATCTGTTTCATTTTTTTTTTTTTATTGTTTTCACCTTATGAAAAACAACAAGGCACAACAGTACCTAGAGAAAACATCAGCAATTTACATTTGAAATGGATGCTATGGGTGGTACACCAAAGGGAAGAGTAAAATAGGTTTGTGCCTGTTTACTATGGCTATGGCCAAGTTTGATGATTTCCCATGTAGTTGTTCGTGCAAACCAGAAATGTAGATACCATATGTCTCTAAACTAAACTAAGTTTTAAAGTACAAAGTAAGAACAAAAAAAATGCAGAAAGGGGGAACAGAGGGAAGAAAGAAGGACAAGAGGTGGAGGGAGTAAAGAGGGAACGGGTACGGAAGGAAAAAAGATAATTCAGGTGCCTAAAGTCCACATTTTGTGACATTGACACTTAGTATCACCTAGAAGTCACCAAGACATCTTACTCAATTGTAGCCATAGAAGTTTTCCATGCCATAGCTAAAGTTTGTTTAGACACTACTAGGATAAGGGTGATAAGCTTGAACTAAGAAGTCGTATATCCCTCAGTTTTTAAATTAAGGAACATCTCCCAGGGTTTTTTTCCCTAATGCCCCTTTCCAAAACAGTATACAGTGCCTTGAAAAAGTATTCATACCCCTTGAAATTTTCCACATTTTGTCATGTTACAACCAAAAACGTACATGTATTTTATTGGGATTTTATGTGAGAGACCAACACAAAGTGGCACATTATTGTGAAGTGGAAGGAAAATTATAAATGTTTTTAATTTTTTTTTTACAAATAAATATCTGAAAAGTGTGGCATGCATTTGTATTCAGCCCCCCTGAGTCAAAACTTTGTAGAACCACCTTTTGCTGCAATTACAGCTGCAAGTCTTTTTGGGGATGTCTCTACCAGCTTTGCACATATAGAGAGTGACATTTTTGCCCATTCTTCTTTGCAAAATAGCTCAAGCTCTGTCAGATTGGATGGAGAGCGTCTGTGAACAGCAATTTTCAAGTCTTGCCACAGATTTTCAATTGGATTTGGGTCTGGATCTTGACTGGGCCATTTGAAACCATTGAAAATGCTTTGATCTAAACCATTCCATTGTAGCTCTGGCTGTATGTTTAAGGTTGTTGTCCTGCTGAAAGGTGAACCTCCACCCCAGTCTCAAGTCTTTTGCAGACTGTAAAGCCTCGTACACACGGCCCGGGAATCCCATCAGGAAAAAAACGTTGGTTTTCCTGACGGGATTCCTGGCAAGCTTTCCTTGCCAAGCCGTGCATACAGACGGGCATTCAAAAGAACCGCTGTTCTTTTGAATGGCAAGAACGCGGTGACGTCATCGACTACAATGAGCCTGCGCTCTTCACATTTGATGCAGTCGCCGCCATCTTGCTACACCCTACACTACCCTTGTATGCTACCGCGCATGCGTCAAAGTCTTTTTGAGCATGCGCGGGTTTACCTGGGGACAGGTAAGCATACACACTCACGGTTTTCTCGGCAGGAAACACTCTGCCGAGAATCCCGACGAGAAAATAGAGAGCAGGTTCTCTATTTTTCTCGTCAGGATTCCCGGCAGTTTTCTCGCCGAGAAAGCATACACGCGCACGGTTTTCACAGCAAAAAGCTCTCCCAGCAGCTTTCTTGTCGAGAAAACCGTGCATGTGTATGAGGCTTAACAGGTTTTCTTTTAAGATTGCCCTGTATTTGGCTCCATCCATCTTCCCATCAACTCTGACCAGCTTCCCTGTCCCTGCTGAAGAAAAGCATCCACACAACATGATGCTGCCACCACCATGTTTCACAGTGGGGATGGTGTGTTCAGTGATGTGCAGTGTTAGTTTTACTCCACACATAGCGTTTTGCTTTTAGGCCAAAAAGTCACATTTTGTTCTCATCTGACCAGAGCCCCTTCTTCTACATGTTTGCACATAGTATCTCACAAACTGCAAACAGAACTTCTTATGGCTTTCTTTCAACAATGGCTTTCTTCTTGCCACTCTTCCGTGAAGGCCAGATTTATGGAGTGCATGATTAATAGTTGTCCTGTGGACAGATTCTCCCACCTGAGCTGTGGATCTCTGCAGCTCCTCTAGAGTTACCATGGCTTTTTCTCTGATTAATGTTCCCTTTGCCCGGCCTGTCAGTTTAGGTGGACGGCCATGTCTTGGTAGGTTTGCGGTTGTAAAAAATTATAGTAAACACACTAGAAATAGGGTGACAAACTATAAGTGGCGCTAAATAAATATAACAATCATATTGATATATACTGTGATTCAAAAATAATTGGTGAAATATTCTTAAATCCTAAAATTGAAAAAAGCATAAAGAAAACCACAAAACCGTGTATAAGGTTTGCGGTTGTGCCCTACTCTTTCCATTTTCGGATGATGGATTGAACAGTGCTCCATGAGATGTTCAAAGCTTGGGATTTTTTTTATAACCTAACCCTGCTTTAAACTTCTCCACAACCTTATTCCTGACCTGTCTGGTGTGTTCCTTGGCCTTCGTAATGCTGTTTGTTCACTAAGATTCTCTAATAAACCTCTAAGGGCTTCACAGAACAGCTGTAATTATACTAAGATTAAATTACACACAGGTGGACTCTATTTACTAATTATGAGACTTCTGAAGGTAATTTGTTCCACTAGATTTTAGTTAGGGGTATCAGAGTAAAGGGGGCTGAATACAAATGCACGCCACACTTTTCACATATTTATTTGTAAAAACAAATCAAAACCATTTATCATTTGCCTTCCTTCCACATCACAATTATGTGCCACTGTGTGTTGGTCTATCACATAAAATCCCAATAAAATACATTTACGTTTTTGGTTGTAACATGGCAAAATGTGGAAAATTTCAAGGGGTATGAATACTTTAAGGCACTGTAAATTAAAGTGTAATTAAAGGCAAAACTTTTTGTTTTGTTTTGGATGGAGTGGAGAAGGATTAGAACACCTGTCAAGTTTTTATTACCATCAGTGTCCCAGTTAGGGAGAATTGCCCTCTCTATTTGTCATGTTTACCGTTATCATTGGAAATGAAAGTTAAACATTTTTTTTTTTTAACTTCAATTTTGTGTTGTCTCCAGAACAGCAATAGAGGGGGTATCTTACAATATGGACACTAGTCCTGGTGACCTCACTTTGGAGGGATTTCCATTCACTTCCTGTTTTGACTATGGGACAGGAAGTAAACATTATTCTCCCCAATGGCCTACAGATGGCGAAAAAAAAAAAAAACGTACATGGGTTATAACCCTTCCTTGTTCTATCCAAAATAAGAAAAAAAAAGTTTTTCCTTTAATTCTACTTTAACTGATAGACACCTATCCAATAATATCTTATTTGAGGACAGTTCCAGCAGGTATTTAGAAATGTGCCAACTTCATTAGAACTCTGAGCAAATTTGGCTATCCCTTGGGGCACTATGTACCCAACTAAAAGTACCTTATAATTAGCTTCAATGGTGTTTATTAATTTTAATAGTTCTGGCATTTAATACAATAGTTTATCAAAAAGTTAGGCTGGGGTTCTTTAAAGCAAACCTTTTTCCTTTCTCAGTGTTTACCACCCTAAGATAGAAGGATTATTGCTGGCCTGATCATAAAGGTAAAAATGAAGATAAAAAGCATTAAAAAAGAAAACGCCGTCACCACATCTAAGGATTGCTTGTAAGGTGCAATATATAAAAAAAATGGGGGTTTAGATACGATTTAATATGTACAATAATTAAAACACAAAACTCTTACAATTCTCAGGAAGGTACAGTAGTATGGAAGGTAACATGGGGACAGCAGACCATCAAATCAAAACCAGTGTGACAAGAGCAATGTGTGGCATAAAATGACTTTGCTTTATAGTAGATGACCCAAAGTAGAACTCATGATCCCCCAAGTAAAATCATAAATGCATAATATCAGATTTTGGACTTCACCTTGAAAATGGATGGCCATGTAATTTTCTAGAGGAATATTGAGGGAAAAAAGACAGAAGAAGAGATGCATCAAAAAATTGTATTGTATGAACACATATTTTCATTGACTGCAGTGAATCCAGTTACAGAAATAAGCTGCATTACTTTATTACTGCAGTGTCTAATGTGAGCACTTCCAGTAGTAGTTGGATGGTGTTTAGTGGGATTAAACTCAGAGATCTTTCAGCCGGCTGGATAATCATACCGCTAATGATCGGACTGTAGGGATTTTCAAGGAAAAACTGAATACTTCAATTGCTACATATGTGCCAAGTAGAATATTACAACGATTATTTAAAAGCAAATTTAGTGTGGCACCCTGTGATTCGAGGTTTATTGGAGGATGGGCGTATCTCAGATCCGATCATCAGATCTGCCAATCCATAGTGAGGGGGCATTTGATGAGAAATGGAGGAGATATATGATATATAGGATACTAGATGTGCAATGGCTGATAACACATGAAAACATGGCATTGGGTACCATACAGTATATATTAACCATCACATATGTCGGTGGGATCCTGAACTTACCCAATAGAGAACCAATGAATATAATAACTTGAACGCTGGTGGTGAAATGTCTGTAGCTCAGCCCAGCACTGCTGCTGCTGCGGTTGCTCCATAGGACTTGAGAATGAGACACGTTCCTAATTTCCAGTGCCCCAGCCTGATAGAAGCCGATCTCACTCCTGTTTCTGAGGATCAGGCTGCCATTATAACCCATGGCGGTTCTTCTACCACCTACTGCATGTGTTGCACTGTCAGGGCTGCTCTCAGCATCATGGCTCTGAAGCCCACAGCTCGGCACGCTCCCTGGCTTTGTGCGCCCATCTCAGAATAATTACCTTACTAGTCCGGATAGCGTGCATTTTTTTTTTTTTCCTTCACCCGGTCTTACTTTGGCTCTTCGTACGGTAGGAAGAACACAAGCCTCTCTCTTTGCTTTTCACCCCCAGCAAACATCTCCAAAACAAGATCATGTCAGATGCCGGTAAAAAAGGAGGGGGGGAGAAAGAGCTGACCCTGAATCTCATTGCTCCTCTTTTCCCTTTCTGCGAATCTCTGGCACAGGCTCCCTCTCTCCACCTCTCTCTTCTTGTTACCGTCACTGAAACTGATTGGGAAAGAGAACCAAAAGCGTAATCAGTCTCACAGCCTGATGCTGGGGAACAAAAGAAGAAAAGGCTTGACACGAAATGTCTCCCTCACCTAGTCTAGAAATGCAATGATTGCAAAGACATGAACACACAGCGTAGGCTCATTAGCCACTGAGAGGCTCGATATACAGGCTGCCTTCATCTACACCCAGTTCACAATGAAGGCTCATCCATTTCAGACTTTTTATATCCCTTCTGCAATAAAGATGCAATCCCAACATGCCTGGATACTGGAAATCAACAGAGAATGATGATAAAATGGTTCCAGGCTTGCTTTCCCACCGACTGTCACGATATTCTTAAATACAAATCCGTTCTATTCCATTGCATTTCAATGCGGTTTTATCTAGGCCTAGAGGATGGCATCTGTCCTGGGCACAAATGTGGGGGTTGGAATATTCGTGACATGTCCATAATCAGATAGGGGAAATATTGCCAAATATGAAAATAATACAACACATACTGCTTAGTGTTCGCCACACAAATTCAGATTCCTACGTGTGTGAGATTGGCTACATATAGAGCAAAGGTACAGGATCAGGAAGATTTTTGGGTATTGGAAAACCAAAAATGTATGAAATGTACTGCAGCATACCTACAGATATAGGTTTTTAAATATACGTTTCACATTGGGGGAACATAAGTTTATGAAACATACTCAGTTTACAAAGCTAAGGGTGGCTATACACATTACAATCTATTTGTATGATCTGTTTTAAATTTACCAAAACTAGGTAATATGTGAACATAAACAGTTCCATTTAGTGTGTAACCATCTACAGGCCCTTACATTACATAATTAGTGGTAGGGCTAATGGCATAGCCCCCAACTGTCCCTGATTTTGAGGGACTGTCCCTGATTTGGAACAAAGTCCCTCTGTCCCTCTTTTCTCCTTTGTCCCTCATTTTGGTCTGATCTATATAGTTGTATATTAAATGCACTTTTTATATTTCAAGAAGTGTCTCCTAGTGTTAAACCCAGTGGTCGCTGGTAAAGTTTTAGGATGGGGGGCACCAGACCCCGCCCTTCCTTTTTGACCCCTCCCACTTCTCATAAGCCCCACCCGCTATATAATACAACCACTCCATCCCCTGTATTCCACTTTCTGTAGTATCAGGAGTATACAGCTCAGCATCACAGGACAGAGTATACAGCCCCAGAATCACAGGACAGGGTATACAGCTCAGCATCACAGGACAGAATATACAGCCCCAGAATCACAGGACAGAGTATACAGCTTAGCATCACAGGACAGAGTATATAGCTCAGCCTCTCAGATCAGGGTATATAGGTCAGCATTACAGATAGGGTATATAGGTCAGCATTACAGATAGGGTATATAGGTCAGCTTTACAGATAGGGTATATAGCCCAGCATTACAGATAGGGTATATAGGTCAGCATTACAGATAGGGTATATAGGTCAGCATTACAGATAGGGTATATAGGTCAGCATTACAGATAGGGTATATAGCCCAGCATTACAGATAGGGTATAAAGGTCAGCATTACAGATAGGGTATATAGCTCAGCATTATAGATAGGGTATATAGCCCAGCATTACAGATAGGGCATATAGGTCAACATTACAGATTTGGTACATAGCCCAGAATTACAGATAGGGTGTATAGGTCAGCATTACAGATAGGGTCTATAGCCCAGCATTACAGATAGGCTATATAGCCCAGCATTACAGATAGGGTGTATAGGTCAACATTACAGATAGGGTATATAGGTCAGCATTACAGATAGGGTGTATAGGTCAGCATCACAGATAGGGTATATAGGTCAGCATTATAGATAGGGTATATAGCCCAGCATTACAGATAGGATATATAGCCCAAGATTACAGCTAGGGTATATAGGTCAGCATTACAGATAAGGTATAAAGCCCAGCATTACATATAGGGCATATAGGTCAGCATTACAGATAGGGCATATACAAGTAGGTCATCATTACAGATAGGGTATATAGCCCAGCATTACATATAGGGCATATAGGTCAGCATTACAGATAGGGCATATAGGTCAGCATTACATATAGGGTATATAGCCCAGCATTACAGATAGGGTATACTGTATAGGTCAGCATTACAGAAAGGGTATATAGGTTCACCCCACAAATTAAGATTCCTATGTGTGTGATATTGGCTACATATACAGTAGAGCAAAGGTACAGGATCAGGAAGATTTTTGGGTATTGGAAAACCAAAACTTTATGAAATGTATTGCATCATACCTACAGATATTTAAATATATGTTTCACATGGGGGGGAACATAAGTTTATGAAACATACTCAATTCACAAAGCTAAGGGTGGCTATACACATTACAATCTCATTGTACAATCTGTTTTAAGTTTACCAAAACTAGGTAATATGTGAACAAACATACAGTTCCATTTAATGTGTAACCATTTCATAGTTGGTGGTAGGGCTAATAGCATAGCCCCCAACTGTCCCTGATTTTGAGGGACTGTCCCTGATTTCAAGGGGCTGTCCCTGATTTGGAACAAAGTACCTCTGTCCCTATTTCCTCCTGATTTGTCCCTCATTTTGGTCTGATCTATATAGTTGTATATTAAATGCACTTTTTATATTTCAAGAAGTGTCTCCCAGTGCTAAACCCAGTGGAGTATTCCACTTGCTTCCACCCATAGTGTCAGGAGTATACAGCTCAGCATCACAGGACAGAGTAGACAGCCCCCGAATCACAGGACAGAGTATACAGCTCAGCATAACAGGACAGAGTGTATAGCTCAGCATCACAGGACCAAGTATACAGCCCCAGAATCACAGGACAGAGTATATAGCTCAGCCTCACAGATCAGGGTATATAGGTCAGCATTACAGATAGGGTATATAGCTCAGCATTACAGATAGGGTATATAGGTCAGCATTACAGATAGGGTATATAGCCCAGCAATACAGATAAGGTATATAGCTCAGCATTAGGGTTGTCCCGATACCACTTTTTTAAGACCGAGTTCAAGTACCGATACTTTTTTTCAAGTACTCGCCGATACCGATTACCAATACTTTTTTTCAATGTCATGTGACAGTTTGAAAGATGGGGACTGATAGGTGGCACTTATGGGCACTGATGGATGGCACTTGTGGGCACTGATAGGTGGCACTGATAGGTGGCACTGATAGGTGGCATTTATGGGCACTGATAGATGGCACTTATGGGCAGTGATAGGTGGCATTTATGGGCACTGATAAATGGCACTTGTGGGCAGTGATAGGTGGCACTTGTGGGCACTGATAGCACTGATAGATGGCACTGATTGCACTGATAGATGGCAATCAGTGCCCATAAGTGCCACCTATCAGTGCAATCAGTGCCATCTACCAGTGCCACCTGATAGGTGGCACTGGTAGATGGCACTGATTGCACTGATAGGTAGCACTTGTGGGTACTGATAGGTGATTGGCACTGAAATGCTGCGGGGGGGAAAAAATTACACAGGATTTAAAAAAAAAAAAAACTGCTGCAACGCCCATCTTGGTACACCCTGCACTCGGCTGCAGTAAGCAGCAGCAGACATCTTGTTACACCCAGCCCATATAGCTCGGGCTGGGTGTAACAAGATGTCTGCTGCTGCTTACTGCAGCCGAGTGCAGGGTGTACCAAGATGGGCGTGGGGACGTTCAGCTGCTGACGGCGACCGAATGTGACAGCACCGGTCACCGATCCTGATGCGGCTGCGCCCTGAACCCCTGCCAGCTTACCAGGTTCAACTGCAGGTGAGGGACTCGCTCTCCGCCCGCGGACTCCGTCCACCGACTGTGCCCGCCCTCTCCATCCAGACTCCGCCCGCACTTTCCTCTCCTGCCCTACCCAGCCCTTGACTCCTCCCGCCCTCTCTGGCCAGACTCCGCCCAGACTCCGCCCGCACTCCCCTGCCCTCCCCAGCCACTCACTCCTCCCGCCCTCTCCGGCCAGACTCCGCCCGCACTCCCCCGCCCTCTCCAGCCACTGACTCCTCCCGCCCTCTCCGGCCACAAAAAAAAATAAAAAAGTATCGGGTGAAGCATCGGGAGCATTTGCGCGAGTACAAGTACTCGCGCAAATGCTTGGTATCGGTCCCGATACCGATACTAGTATCGGTATCGGGACAACCCTACTCAGCATTACATATAGGGTGTATAGGACAGCATTACAGATAGGGTATATAGCTCAGCATTACAAATAGGGTATATAGCCCAGCATTACAGAAAGGGTATATAGGTCAGCATTACAGATAGGGTATATAGGTCAGCAATAACAGATAGGGTATATAGCCCAGCATTACAGATAGGGTCATCTTAACGCAGCAAGATTATTATCAGTCAATGAGTCCAATCAGATTTAAAAAGGAGTCACAATTTAAAATGAAGATCTTTATGCTTCTGTTAAAGCATTGCAAAATAAATCTTATGCCCCATACACACAATCGTTTTTTATGCCGTTAAAAATGCAATTTTTAAAAATGGGCATTAAAACCAATCGTGTGTATGCTCCAGAGCATTTTTAACGACGTGAAAAACGGCCATTAAAAATTTCGAACATGCTCTCTTTTTTCACGTCGTTTTTCATGTCGTTTTTTTTAACGACGTGAAAAACGATGGTGTGTATGCTTTGACGAGGTGAAAAAAACGCGCATGCTCAGAATCAAGTATGAGACAGGAGCGCACGTTCTGGTAAAACTAGCATTTGTAATGGAGATAGCACATTCGTCACGCTGTAACGGACTGAAAAGCAGGAGGCTGAAAAGCGCGAATCGTCGCTCAACAAACTTTACTAACATGAAGGGTGGCACCATCCGAACGGAACTTCCCCTTTATAGTGCCGTCGTACGTGTTGTACGTCACTGCGCTTTGCTTGAACGTTTTTTAAAATGAACAAAGAAAGGTCTCTGGTTCCTCATGCTTCCTCTTCTGCTGCAGTCTCGGCCTCTTCATCCACCTCTGTAGTGACAGTAGCACCTGCCAACCCGCAAACAGAGGATCTGCCAGCAACACTACCACCTGGGTCACCAACCATCTCCACAATGTCCCATGGAAGCGTTCAGCTCTCTATCTCCCAAACACTGGAGCGGAAGAGGAAGTACCCCCCTAGCCACCCGTGATCCCTGGCCCTGAATGCCAGCATTTCAAAACTCCTGGCCTTTGAAATGCTGTCATTCCGTCTGGTGGAGACGCAGAGTTTTAAAAGCCTGATGGCATTGGCTGTCCCACAGTACGTCGTGTCCAGCCGCCACTACTTTTCCAGGCGAGCCATCCCTTCCCTGCACAACCAAGTGGGGGACAAAATCAGGTGTGCACTGCGCAACGCCATCTGTGGCAAGGTCCACCTAACTACGGATGTGTGGACCAGTAAGCACGGTCAGGGATGTTATATCTCCCTAACAGCACACTGGGTAAATGCAGTGGCGGCTGGGCCTGAGGCAGATAGCAGTTTGGCGCATGTCCTTCCACCACCGAGGATTGCAGGGCGCTTCAGTTTGCCTCCTGTTGCTAACTCCTCCTACTCCACTTCCTCATCCTCTACCGCCTCCTCATCCGGTCAGCGTAACACCTTCACCACCAACTTCAGCACAGCCAGGGGTAAACGACAGCAGGCAGTTTTAAAACTTTCCTGTGTGGGGGGAAAAACCCCACACCGCGCAGGAGTTGTGGAGGGACATGGAACAACAGACCGATGAGTGGTTGCTGTCAGTGAGCCTCAAGCCCGGCCTGGTGGTGTGCGATAATGGGCGAAATCTTGTAGCAGCTCTGGGCCTAGCCGGTTTGACGCACATCCCTTGCCTGGCGCATGTGCTGAACTTGGTGGTCCAGAGGTTCCTGAAAAATTACCCCAATATGCCAGAGCTGCTGCAGAAAGTGCGGGCCGTTTGTGCGCACTTTCTGCGTTCTCACCCTGCTGCTGCTCGCCTGTCAGCGCTGCAGCGTAACTTCGGCCTTCCCGCTCACCGCCTCATATGTGACGTGCCCACATGCTGGCCAGACTGTGCGAGCAGCAGCAGGCGATAGTGGAGTTTCAGCTGCAGCAATCACGCGTGAGTCGCTCTGCGGAACAGCACCACTTCACCACCAATAACTGGGCCTCCATGTGAGACCTGTGTGCCTTGTTGCGCTGTTTCGAGTACTCCACCAACATGGGCAGTGCCAATGACGCCGTTCTCAGCGTTACTATCCCAGTTCTATGCCTCCTTGAAAAAACGCTTCGGGCGATGATGGAAGAGGATGTGGCACAGGAGGAGGAGTAGGAGGAGGCGGGGTAATTTCAAAGGCTTTCAGGGCAGTCTTTCACAAGTGGCTACGAGGGTGGGTTCCTGCACCAACAAATGGCAGGTACACAATTGTCCGGCAGCAAGGGCACAGTTCTGGAGGATGACGAGGTGGAGGATGATGAGGAGGAGGAGGAAGAGGAGGAACCATGTTCACAGCAGGGTGGCACCCAGACCAGCTCATGGCCATCATTGGTGCGTGGCTGGGGGGATACAGAGGACACAGACGATACACCTCCCACAGAGGACAGCTTTTCTTTGCCTCTGGGCAGCCTGGCACACATGAGCGATTACATGCTGCAGTGTTTCCACAACGACCGCCGAGTTGCCCACATTCTAACTGGTGCTGATTACTGGGTGGCCACCCTGCTGGATCCCCATTACAAGGACAACGTACCGTCCTTAATTCCCTCACTGGAGCGGGATCGTAAGATGCGCGAGTACAAGCGCACGCTGGTAGACGCGCTGCTGGTGGCATTCCCACCTGACAGCGGGCGTACGGTGGAAGCACAAGGCGAAGGCAGAGGAGGAGGAAGAGGTCGCCAATGCAGCCGGGGCACCGGCAGCACCTCAGAAGGCAGGGTTAGCATGGCCGAAATGTGGAAAAGCTTTTTCAGCACGCCACAACAACCAGCACCACCAGCTGAGATGGAACGTCTTAGCAGGAGGCAGCATTTCACCAACATGGTTGAGCAGTATGTGTGCACAGGCCTACACGTACTGGATGATGGGTCTGCCCCCTTCAACTTCTGGGTCTCCAAATTGGGCACATGGCCTGAGCTTACCCTTTACGCCTTGGAGGTGCTGGCCTGCCCTGCAGCCAGTGTATTATCTGAACGTGTATTTAGCACGGCAGGGGGCGTTATCACAGACAAGCGCAGCCGCCTGTCCAGAGCCAATGTGGACAAGCTCACGTTCATTAAAATGAACCAGGCATGGATCCCACAGGACTTGTCCGTACCTTGTGCAGAATAGACATGTATACCGGTGTTCTGACAAAAACTGTCCGGCCATCGGATTATGTCCGGCCCGTACTGCACAGGCGCAGCACTTGCGCAGTACGGAGGACAAGGAGATTCACAAAATCTCCGAAGATGAACGGCGCCTGCGCCATGAATGCAGGTTCAAGCCCCACCATCCAAGTGGACATACGGTAGCACATAGTAACAGGGACCCTCACAGGCTCGCTTCAATCGCCACGCTTCGGGAACAGCCTCGCTTGGCTCGGCTTGAACCTTGGATGGTGTGGCTTGAACCTGGACTCACCGCGCAGGCGCCATTTGTCTTGTGAGATTTTCGAAATCCCCTTGTCCTACGAACTGAGCAAGCGCAGTACAGGGCGGACACTATCTGACGGGGGACAGAATTCGACACATCACCGGCCTTACCCAGCCATTGTTTTATTTTTGAACCAGTGTTGGCTACCTCGTCCTCCTCCACCGCCGCTTCCACCTACACAGCCACATCCACCGCCACCTCAACCTCCTACTCCATATGGACCTCGTCCTCCTAGGTCAAGATTATAATTTGTATTTTATTTTTTTGTAGCGCACAAATCCTTTCCCCCTTACCTGCCTTTATGTTGTTGGCTCCTCGCAGGAGGGAGAAAGGCGCACCACACTACCAGCCCGCACCCTCCTGTATAAAGAGGTTGAGCGGTGTACTTGACGGGCCGTGTCCACAGCCGGAGTCAAAACTCCTCCAGAGGATGATTCTCACCTCTACTGTAGGTAGAGGCAAGTCCTTGAATTCCCAGTAAAGTCAATGTCCACACCAGCTGAAACTCCAACTCTGAGTTTATTCTCTCATGGCAAAATAAACTCTACTCGGATAGAAAAGGTTAGAGCAAAGAAACAGGACAGCTTAAGGTGTGGAGGAGGTCCAGGCACAAACGTAGCACATTCACTTCACTGCAAAGGTTTCTCAAACAGTTTTAGGCGCACGGTCTCTGCCACAGACGGTGAGGTTGGTCTATGCCACAGGCCGGGTGTACAAGGCCCCTGCCACGGACCTGGAGAACTTTGGTCTCTGCCACAGACCAGGGTGTATAAGGCCCCTGCCACGGGCTGGGTGAATAAGGCCTCCGATACAGTCAGGATGACCTTGAGCTTCTCCTTCTAAGAACTAGCCCATATCAAGGGGAAGACATCTCTCCAGGGAGTCAACAGACCCTTTCTTCACCGTGCCTCCAGCATCGGGCCATCGGAAGGTTCCTCCCTTCCCTGGAACAGGGTCCACTACACGAGGCGGCACCCAAATACTCCTCGACCCTTAGCGGACTCCAGACGAAGGCTCTGGACCCCAGGCTTTACTCCCGCCCCTAGGCCTCCATACCAAGGGCAGCAGGAACTCCAGAATAGTACCTCACCCCGGGCTAAAGGTGCCCAAGATGGAACAGGAACACGTGCACCTAGGCCGAAGGCACCTGGGCACGGACCCCACTGGACATCAGCCCCCAGGCCAAAGGGGCTCGGACCCCGATCAGGAGGCGTCTGCCCCTTTTGTATCCTCTCCCGGCATGCACAGCAGGTTCCCCGCCCCGCTGTACTACTGCCAAGAGGGGACACAAAAGGCACAGCACTGTATCGGCGGTTCAACCCTAGCCTACCATGGCAGCGCCACCTGTAGGCTGCAGGGAACTGCACACCAATACTGTCCCCCGAGGACAAAATGGTCCATGAATCCTACAGAATTGGGGTGTTTGAGCCTATTTACCACTCAAACACTTCCCTTAAATTTAGCACCCCGCTACATTTTTATTTCAAAGTATTTTATTTTCCCACTAGCTTATCCATTAAATTAAATCATTTTTTACAGAAAGGGCGTATTCTGGGGCATTCCCACCATATGTGTGGCATCGTGCCGTTGAGTTTCTGAGGTTCTTAATGACTTCCTGTACCTCTTCTGCTGAAAAGGGGGCCTCCAGCATATTATTTTTATTGTTTTATTTTTTTTATGTTATTTTAAGTTATTTCCCTATCCACATTTGTTTGCAGAGCACTTGCCATGCTCTTAACAACATTTTGCTGCCATTTTCAGCCCTCTAGCCCTTTCCATGACTTTTTTAGAGCCTTTTTAGTCCTCAGAAGTTCGGGTCCCCATTGACTTCAATGGGGTTCGGGTTCGGGGTCAAGTTCGAGTCAAGTTCGGTCCCGAACTCGAACTTTTTTCCGAAGTTCAGCCGAACTCGTCGAACCCGAATATCTAGGTGTCCGCTCAACTCTAATAATACATTTTATTCAACCAATTATAGTCAAATCAAAAACACTGAATTTTTTTTGTCCAAACAAGGGTGCATGCAATATTACTAGTCATATTCCTTCAGTAAACATCCCGGGTATGATAAATTTTGAAACATGGGACTGCACAATATCCAATGTCACAATCAGGACAATGGAACCTGGTTTCCTTTCGGATTTTCTTTCCACTGTCATCACGATTTGAGCAACAAACCACGCACATCCTTGTGGGTGCTGACTTTTTCTCAGTTGGTGGGATGTAGTCCATGAAGTGACGACCAGTCAGGCGTTCCGGGTTGACAACGCCAGCAGCGCGAAGTCCAGCTCTGTTCACAGCCATTGGTGTTTGGGGGTTCAGAAAGATCAGTTCGGCAGAATGTAGGCATTCCACAAGCATTGCTCAAGAAGATGCGTATAGATCTTGTAATACTTTATTTGTTGTTTTCTCATTGCTGGATAAAATGTCATTGCTTGGTCGGCTCTGTCAACACCTCCCATGGTGTTGTTGTAATTTATCACTACCTGTGGCTTCATGATTTCTTTCCCACCTTTCGTGCGTACCATGACAGGGGAGGTATTATGCATTGTACTTATTAGGCACATATCTTTTTTGTCACGCCAACGCAGCGCCATCATTTTGCCTTTCTGCCAGACAACCATTTCTCCTGTCTTATTGCCAAAGATTGGCAGCATGTCACGCCGGTAAGCCCTAACGGTTCCATAGGCATGCGTTTTGTTCTGCAGAAGGAACTCATAAAGTTCAAGAGATGTGTAAAAGTTGTTTGTAGTTACACAATAGCCCTGATTTAGCAATGGCTCAATCAGTGAAAGAACGGAAGATGTTGCCATTCCATAATTACTGTATTTTGGGTTGAATTTGGTTCCTTTCCCAGTGTATAGGACAGAATTCCAAATGTAACCAGTTGTCAATTCACATAGCATGAAGGATTTTATGCCAAATCGTGCTCTCTTTGATGCCATGTATTGTATCCAGCTGAACCTTCCTTTGTAGGCCATTAGACTTACATCTATGCTGATGGCTCTATCTGGCACATAGCTCTGTTGGAAATTCTTCTGAATCATTTGATATGCTTCCCAAATTTTCTTGAGTTTTGGTGCTGGATGAGTATGTAGCGGGGTCCTAAATTTAGGGGAAGTGTTTGTGTGGTAATTATGCTAAAACACCCTGATTGTCAGGATCTTGTCAACCATTTTTGTCTACAGGAAGAGTATCGGTGTACAGTTCCCTGTGGCCTACAGGTGATGCTGCCATAGTAGGCCGGGGTTGAATCATTGATACAGTGCTGTGCCTTGTGTGTCCCCTCTCAGCAGCCATACAGTGGGCGTGCTTGGCCTGCTGTGCATGCTGGGAGAGTATATATAAGGGGCAGACGCTGGCTATAGGAGGGGTTCGGGATTCGTTCGTTGTCGGGGGTCCTACTCCCAGAGAGTGTGGAGTTCCAGTCCACCCTGGGCACCTTTGGCCCAGGGGCGGGAGTCGGTGAATCAGTCCCAGGCACCTTTAGCCCTGGGGCTGCAACTAAAGGCCTTGGGCCCAGCACCTTCGGCTGGGGCCCGCCTAGGATCGAGGAATCTCAGGGTGCCGCCTTGCGAGGGGACCCGTATCTTAGATGAGGAGGCCGGGGGGGACCGTTCCGAGGGACTGGTGAGAAGACACAGTGAAGGAAGGGGCGCGGTAACTCTCTGGAGGGATGTCTTCTCCTTACAAAGAGGCCAAGCTTTGAAAACCAAGTTCACCAGGTCTGTGGCAGAGACCGTGCGGTTAGTTTGAGTACCATTCTGGCTGCTAGTCCCTAGCTAGGGAGACTATCCAAATGGGCTAAGTCTGCTTGAGAAGCCGAGCAGTGAAGTGTATTACGTTTGTGCCTGGACCTCTCCCACACCTTATGCTATCCTGTTCTCCCTCCAACCTTTTCTATCAGAGATTGTGCTTTAAAGAGAAAATAAACTCTATGTTGGAGTTACGGCTGGTGTGGACCTTGGAGTTTTGGGGTAAATAGAGACTTGTCTTTATTGACTATAGAGATAAAAACCATTCTCTGGAGAATCTGGCTGTGGAGACCCATCACAACACCGCTCAACCTCTTCAAACAGGAGGGTACGGGCATGTGGCACGGTGTGCCCTCTCTTCCTGCGAGGAGCCGAAGAAGGCAGGTAAAGGGGGGGTCTGTGTGCTACAAGTAGTTTCATCAAATTCTTCATTGTTTTCAAAGTGCAAATACTTCATTATCAGGGAAAAATTGTACTCTGACATGACCGTGCCAAAGAATGGAGTTGCAAGTAATTTATTGGTCCAATACCACTTCTGCAGGGGTTTCCCCACCACTCCCTGAAGTATTATTAGGCCCAGAAATTTCCAAATGTCCTCTTTGGTTACTGGTTCCCACTTTCTGCTCCTTTAAAACTTCCAATGTGTAGCAGCTTGTTGCTCTTGGTAACGGTTTGTCTCCGTAACTATTTTTTCAATAACCTCATAGGTCAAAAATAGTTCTAGGTATGCCAAGGGGTTGTCATCTACAACATACACTTTCGTACCAGATGCTCCAGTAAATGGGAATGTTGGGGGGGTGATCCGCCAATAGAGCACCAAGTCCGCACATCACTGAGCTCAGACGCAGGATCGTCGCTGAAATCACTTTCTGTGTCTGATGACGAATTTCCCCATGACTCGCTATCACTCAATTCTGTAAGTGATTCTGTTTCGCTATCTCTGTTTTCCAGAAGGTCATAAACCGCTTTTGATGTAGAGGCATGCTTTTTGGATGCCATGGTCGTTCTCCAGTTTCCAGGGAGAAAGTACAGTAAAACTGCAGGCAGGGGCATTGGACAAAGCACTGGGGGGGCAAATTGAGGTCAAATGATTTGATACAGTAATGTAATCCAATGAGATTACAATGTATTGTGTGTGTTGTGTTTTACACATTTAGAATCTGCTGCCGGTTCCGACGCTCACAGGGAAGGGAAGCTGGAATACACAGGGCATCGGACAGAAGATCCAGCCACCGGACACAGCGGGAGTACATCGCAGGATCCCAGGGACAAGGTAAGTCACCTCTTCCAGGATCCAGCTATGCAATCCTGAGTGTGGATCGGGGTTACCGCTAATGGTACTGAAATATCACCTGAGCCACACTCAGGAATACCGCCAAGGAGGTTAAAGGACAAAAGCTGCTTTTTAGACCCTAAAGTGGAGTTCCAATCACCTGTGGAAAAATAAAAGTCAGCAGCTACAAAAACTTTAGCTGCTGCCTTTTAAAAAACAGCCACTCTCCTGTCCCAGATCCAGGTGTCCTCGCCCCAGTCGGTCTCACCCGCTGTCTTCAGTCCCCAGCGCCGGCATCTTTACTATGGGCACTTCACAGCCGGGCGCCCACTGCTCATGCGCGAGTCGCGCTGCTCATCGTAAATGGTGGATGCCGTCTTCTGGGACCTGTCAGTGTCCCAGAAGACTGCAGGGGAGGAGAACTCCCGCGGCGCACAGAACAGAAGTGTGAAGCGGGTACCTGTCAAAATCGGGTACCTGCTTCACATTTGCATGCATATTTGTTTTTCTCCTCAAAAGTGCCACCTGTTCAAGAGGTGCGGGGAACGGGGCCTTAAAGCAGAACTTCCCCTTTTGGGTGGAGTTCCGCTTTAACACTAGAATACATATATTAATCAGTTCTGTATTCATGTTTTATTCGTTTGTTTGTTTTTGTAAATATTCATTATTCTAAAAGTAAAGTTAGCATGCTGTTTAACAAAAACAAATATGCATGCAAATGCTTTCATTAAGGACTCTGTGCCTCTTTGTCACTGGAAAATAAATGAATCTTATATTCTGGGAATGACTTACCAAAAATAGAGTAAACATAGCAATAGGTAATACGTACATGTCACTAGAGCCTGTACATCGCCTCATAGTACAGACCCTCCTTGTGACAAGACACTGCAGAGAAGGTTAAGCAGAGTAATTGATGGGGTTGAGGAGAGGTGGATGGGGATGGGGATGTTGCTACAGAGATGGTGAAAAACAATCTCACTCTCTATTTCTCGGGGTGGGGGGGTATGTGATCTGACATCTCAGTTGTGTGTGTTGCATAACACAAATCTGGGATACTTAGTAGAAGACGATTAGTGACATTTCACCAGAAAGAAGTAATAGCAATTTTTATTTACCTATATGTTATCGGCTATACGTTTAATTGAACATTGTAATTTAGCGCCCTTTTTAATATATACATTTGTGTAAAAAAGTAAGTACAACCTATGGAAATTGTTAACTATTTAACATATTTGAAAAGGCAAATATTACAGTAGATCTGGAGTCAAAAAGTGCCTACAGATAAAGGTGATATGTGTGAACCAAGGAGAAAATTGCCAATTTGACATGGTGGGATCAGGGCTGGTGCAAGAATTTTTGACACCCTAGGCGAAACCTAATTTTTCCGCCCCCATTGGCTCCACCCCTGACTCCACCCCCTTTGCCCTCCCCTTGTAACATGTGACCTACCTTACCATTACACAGACACTGACCCACCTACCTGAAACACACTGACCATTACACACACACACTGACCCACCTACCTGACCATTACACACTGACGCACCTACCTGACCATTACACACACACACACACACACACTGGCCCACCTACCTGACCATTACACACACACACTGACCCACCTACCTGACACACACTGACCTACCTGACCATGACACATACACTGACCTACCTACCTGACCATTACACACACACACACACTGACCCACCTACCTGACACACACACTGACCCACCTACCTGACACACACACTGACCCACCTACCTGACCATTACACACACACTGACCTACCTGACCATGACACACACACACACTGACGCACCTACCTGACACATACACTGACCCACCTACCTGACACACACACTGACCCACCTACCTGACACACACACTGACCCACCTACCTGACACACACACTGACCCACCTACCTGACCATTACACACACACTGACCTACCTGACCATGACACACACACACACACACTGATGCACCTACCTGACACATACACTGACCCACCTACCTGACACACACACTGACCCACCTACCTGACACACACACTGACCCACCTACCTGACCATTACACACACACACTGACCTACCTGACCATGGACAGACACACACACTGGCCCACCTACCTGACACACACACACACCCTGACGCACCTACCTGACACATACACTGACCCACCTACCTGACCATTACACACACACACATACACACTGACGCACCTACCTGACCATTACACACACACACACACACACACACACTGACCCACCTACTTGACCATGGACACACACACTGACCCACCTACCTGACACACACACTGACCCACCTACCTGACCATGGACACACACACACTGGCCCACCTACCTGACACACACTCACACACTGACCCACCTGACTCCTATTTCCTGCACTACTCACCCCCCCCCCCCACATGTAGATGTAGATAGGGAGGAGATCCATCCTCCTCCTTACCTCTGCTTCTTTGACCATCACATCCGGGCTCTCCTCAGCGCTGGGCAAGCAGTATTGCTTTGGTGTCCCCGCCAGCGCCGCCATCCAGCCGCACTATGGTGTCCCCGCCGGCCGGGAGGTCAGCTTACAGACGCTGCACCTCTCGATGCTCTCATCTTCACCGAGCCCCGCCCCTCTGCTGCACACACAGATACACAGCGCCGCTCCAGAGGGACAGGCTGGAGCAAAGGAGTCTCGGAGCGGCGCTGTGAGATTTTACTCTTTGAGGAGAGGGAACAGCGGGGCGCTCAGCGGGACACATTGGGGGATTGCAGGCATGCAGATATGTTCCCGGGACAGCACTGAACAGGGGCGAGCTCACACACACCTTGATATTCATCGGGACAGAGGCCGTGGCTGCGCCCTAGTGGGTAGTGCGCCCTAGGCGGCTGCCTACTCCGCCTAGTGGTAGCACCGGCCCTGGGTGGGATTGATTTACTAAAACTGAGAGAGCAAAATCTTGTGCAGCTCTGCATAGAAACCAATCAGCGTCCAAGTTTTTTAGTCAAAGTGAACGAGCTGAAGTTAGAAGCTGATTGGCTACCATGCACAGCTGCACCAGATTTTGCACTCTCTAGTTTTAGTAAATCAACTCTGTGTATTTATTTTCATAAATGAACAAAAATTCTGATTTTTTATATGAAAAAAGTAAGGACTATTCTACATTAACCACTTAAGCCCCGGACCATTTGGTAGCTAAAGGACCAGAGCTGTTTTCAGAATTTTGCACTGCGCTGCTTTAACTGTAAATTGTGCGGACATGCAATGTTGTACCCAAACAAAATTTGTGTCCTTTTCTTCCCACAAATAGAGCTTTCTTTTAATGGTATTTGATTGCCTCTGCGATTTTTATTTTTTGCGATATAAACGGAAAAAGACCGAAAATTTTGAAAAAAAATGATATTTTCTACTTTCTGTTATAAGAAAAATCGAATAAACTCAATTTTAGTCATACATTTAGGCCAAAATGTATTCAGCCACATGTCTTTAGTAAAAAAAATGTCAATAAGCGTATATTTATTGGTTTGCGCAAAAGTTATAGCGTCTACAAACTAGGGTACATTTTCTGGAATTTGAACAGCTTTTAATTTATGACTGCCTATCTCATTTCTTGAGGTGCTAAAATGGCAGGGCAGTACAACCCCCCCCCCCCCCCAAATGACCCCATTTTGGAAAGTAGACATCCCAAGGAAATTGCTGAGAGACATGTTGAGCCCATTGAATATTTTTTTTTTGTCTCAAGTGATTGAATAATGACAAAAAAAAATAAAAAAATTACAAAAAGTTGTCACTAAATGATATATTGCTCACACATGCCATGGTTATATGTGGAATTGCACCCCAAAATACATTTTGCTGCTTCTCCTGAGCAGTGGCGGCTGGTGCTCAAATTTTTTGGGGGGGGCGCAAACAAACTGAAAAAAAAAAAACAATTGCCGCCACTGTGCCCATTAAACGCAGCCACTGTGCCCAAACGCCATCAGTTTGCCCCCTCAAATACAGCCAGTTTGTTTCCATATACAGCCAGTTTGTCCCCATATATATATATATAACCAGTGTGCCCCCATATATACAGCCAGTGTGCCCCCCATATACAGCCAGTGTGCCCCCCATATACAGCCAGTGTGCTCCCATATACAACCAGTTTGTCCCCATATATAGCCAGTTTGTCCCCATATATAGCCAGTGTGTCCCCATATACAACCAGTTTGTCCCCATATATAGCCAGTGTGCCCCCATATACAGCCAGTGTGCCCCCATATACAGCCAGTGTGCCCCCATATACAGCCAGTTTGTCCCCCAAATACAGCCAGTTCCCCCCATATGCAGCCATTGTGCCCCCATATACAGCCAGTTCCCCCCAAATGCAGCCAGTGTGCCCCCATATACAGGCAGTTCCCCCCAAATGCAGCCAGTGTGCCCCATATACAGCCAGTTCCCCCCATATGCAGCCAGTTCCCCCAAATGCAGCCAGTTTGTCCCCCATATACAGCCAGTTCCCCCCAAATGCAGCCAGTTTGTCCCCCATATACAGCCAGTTCCCCCCAAATGCAGCCAGTGTGCCCCCATATACAGCCAGTTCCCCCCAAATGCAGCCAGTTTGTACCCCATAATACAGCCAGTGTGCCCCCATATTCAGCCAGTGTGCCCCCATATACAGCCAGTTTGTCCCCCATATACAGCCAGTTCCCCCCATATGCAGCCAGTGTGCCCCCATATACAGCCAGTTCCCCCCAAATGCAGCCAGTGTGCCCCCATATACAGCCAGTTCCCCCCAAATGCAGCCAGTGTGCCCACATATACAGCCAGTTTCCCCCAAATGCAGCCAGTTTGTCCCCCATAATACAGCCAGTGTGCCCCCATATGCAGCCAGCATGTCCCCCATATACAGCCAGTTCCCCCCAAATGCAGCCAGTTTGTCCCCATATACAGTCAGTTCCCCCCCAAATGCAGCCAGTTTGTCCCCCATATACAGTCAGTTCCCCCCCAAATGCAGCCTGTTCCCCCCCCCAGCCCTGCACTTACCTTCCTCGGTCCGCGCTGTCCTCGGTATGTTCTCCCGCCCTCGATGTCGCTTCAGCCAATCAGGTCACCGGTAACCAGATCCGGTGAACCTGATTGGCTGAAACCTCCACAGTCTTCTCCCAGGAACGCACCCCCGTGCGTACCTGGGAGGAGTTTTTGGAAGCCGAATACAGCGTGAGAGCTGTATTCGGAAAGCCTATCAGAGCCGCTGGCCACACCCACACCAAGCCACACCCACCGCCGGCCGCCGCTCTAATTCATATGGCCGGCACTCACCAGGAGGCCGGCCATATGAATAGTGGGCAGCGCGGCAGCGGTGACAATACACAGATTCATGCAATGCATGAATCTATGTATTGTCTTTCAGTGGCGGAGCGGGAGCGAGAGGGGGCGGCGCTCCGGCGCCCTCTATGGACGCACCGCCACTGCTCCTGAGTACGGGGATACCACGTGTGGGACTTTTTGGGAGCCTAGCCGCGTACGGGCCCCCGAAAACCAAGCACCGCCTTCAGGATTTCTAAGGGCGCAAATTTTTGATTTCACTCCTCACTACCTATCACAGTTTCGAAGGCCATAAAATGCCAAAATAGCACAAAACCCCCCCAAATGACCCCATTTTAGAAAGTAGACACCCCAAGGAAATTGCTGAGAGGCCTGTTGAGCCCATTGAATATTTTTTTTTGTCCCAAGTGATTGAATAATGACAAAAAAAAAATACAAAAAGTTGTCACTAAATGATATATTGCTCACACATGCCATGGTTATATATGGAATTACACCCCAAAATACATTTTGCTGCTTCTCCTGAGTACGGGGATACCACATGTGTGGGACTTTTTAGGAGCCTAGCCGCGTACGGGACCCCGAAAACCAAGCACCGCCTTCAGGATTTCTAGGCACAAATTTTTGATTTCACTCCTCACTACCTATCACAGTTTCGAAGGCCATAAAATGCCAAAATAGCACAAAACCCCCCCAAATGACCCCATTTTGGAAAGTAGACACCCCAAGCTATTTGCTGAGAGGCATGGTGAATATTTTACAGCTCTCATTTGTTTTTGAAAATGAAGAAAGAAAATATATATATATTTTTTTTCAATTTTCAAAACATTGTGACAAAAAGCGAGATGTGCAAAATACTCCCCATACCTCTCGGGGGGGGGGGGGGGGGGGTTGTGCCATCTGGGCATTCCATGGCCTCCGAAACTGTGATAGGCAGTGAGAAGTGAAATCAAAAATTTACACCCTTAGAAAGCCTAAAGGCGGTGCTTGGTTTTGGGGTCCCGTACGCGGCTAGGCTCCCAAAAAGTCTCACACATGTGGTATCCCCGTACTCAGGAGAAGCAACAGAATGTATTTTGGGGTGTAATTCCACATATGCCCATGGCATGTTTGAGCAATATATCATTTAGTGACAACTTTGTGCAAAAAAAAAAATAAATACATTTTTTTTTTCTTTTTTCCGCAACTTGTGTCAACATATAAAATATTCCATGGACTCGATATGCCTCTCAGTATATAGCTTGGGGTGTCTACTTTCCAAAATGGGATCATTTGGGGGGGTTTTGAACTGTTCTGACATTTTATACACAACATTAGGAAGCTTACATCCACTCTTCTAACCACTTGAAGACAAAGCCCTTTTTGACACTTTTTGTTTACATGAAAACATTTTTTTTTTTTGCAAGAAAATTATGTTGAACCCCCAAACATTATATATATTTTTAAAGCAAAGGCCCTACAGATTAAAATGGTGGGTGTTGCATTTTTTTTTTCTACACAGTATTTGCGCAGCGATTTTTCAAACGCATTTTTTGGGGAAAAAATACACTTTTTTTAATTTTAATGCACTAAAACACACTATATTGCCCAAATGTTTGATGAAATAAAAAATATGATCTTAGGCCGAGTACATAGATACCAAACACGACATGCTTTAAAATTTCGCACAAACGCGCATTGGCGACAAACTACATACATTTTTAAAAGCCTTTAAAAGCCTTTACAGGTTACGCCGTTAGATTTACAGAGGAGGTCTACTGCTAAAATTACTGCACTTGATCTGACCTTCGCGGTGATACCTCACATGCATGGTGCAATTGCTGTTTACATATGACGCCCGACCGACGCTTGCGTTCGCCATTGGGCAAGAGCAGGGCAGGACAGGGGTGCTTTTATTTATTTATTTATTTTTTTATTATTAATTTTGCTTTTTTATTTTATTTTTAAACTGTTGCTTCCATATTTATTTATTTTTATCATTTTTATTGTTATCTCAGGGAATGTAAATATCCCCTATGATAGCAATAGGTAGTGACAGGTACTCTTTTTTTGTAAAAACTGGGGTCTATTGGACCCTAGATCTTTCCTCTGCCCTCAAAGCATCTGACCACACCAAGATCGGTGTGATAAAATGCTTTCCCAATGGCGCTTTTTATATCCGGGGGGGGGACATTCCCTCCCACTGCTTGTAAAAGCAGTCCAGAGGCTAATTAGCCACTAGGATTGCTTTTACATGAAAGCCGGCCGCTGGCTGAAAAGAATGATACCAAGATGATACCTAAACCCGCAGGCATCATTCTGGTATAAGCATTCAAAGTCCAGCAACATACCAGTACGTTGCTGGTCCTTGTTGGACATGTATTGTAATCTTTTTTTTCATGCAGCCTGTTGGCTGAACGAAAAAAAAAGATTGATCGGTGGGTATGCCCACCATTAGAATACCGCCATTCATCCACCCACTTCTAATGATGGGCATACATGCACCATTTATATATGCCGAAGCATGGGGGCATCTTCCCGCAAAAGTTATGCCGCGTACACATGGTCAGACTTTTCCACGGGCAAGCCTCCGTCGGAATTTCGACCGTATGTACGCGGCATTAGGAGCAAAATCGCTCCTCCGCCCCTGCTGCCCCAATGCTTCGGCATATATGCTTTTTTTTTTAACTGTGGTGGTGAAATCACCTCCTACAGCACTGGAGTCGCAGGGATCAGGCCTGTCTCTGCGAACGCTGCAGTTATGTGTGTTGTGTTTGGTAAGTGACAGTGATCGATCGATACTGCACTTGGGTGGCCTGGGCTGGACGGAGGGGCAAAACGCAGGTGCTAGCAGGTATCTGGGCTGATCCCGCTAACACTGCGTTTTTGGGAACCCTAAACTGCTGGGGATGCTAGTATAGATCTGATCAGATCAGATATTGATCTGTTCAGATACTATACCACTAAGGGAGGTATATGCTTCAGGCGTGGGTGTTAGTGCTACTGGCACTAACCTGATGCTGCCTGGGGTGTGACGCAGACCCTCTCTGACGTTAAAACCTAATTGATATCACCCGCCGGGCGATCAGGGGGTTAAACCTTCATTGGGTTATATACGGCGGGTGCCCTGACACTATAAAAAGCAAACTAACTAACCAGCGTCACCCGTAACACTTATATGGTGATCACTGGTGAAAGGGTTAACTAGGGGCAATTAGGGGGTTAAAACCTTTATTAGGTAATATATGGGGGTACCTGACGCTATATAAAAACCTGACGGCGAACCTAAAAAAAATTACTGGCTACCTATCGGCATCACCGACACTAAGACAGCGATCAGAAAAACGATCGCTTAGCGACAGTGGTGATAGGGGGTGAAAGGGTTACCTGGGGGGCGATCAAGGGGGTTAAACCTTTATTATATAATATATGGGGGTACCTGACGCTATAAAAACCTGCGGCGAACCTAAAAAAAAATACTGGCTACCGATCAGCATCACCGACACTAAGACAGCGATCAGAAAAACGATCGCTTAGCGACAGTGGTGATAGGTGGTGAAAGGGTTACCTGGGGGGCGATCAAGGGGGTTAAACCTTTATTAGGTAATATATGGGGGTACCCGACGCTATAAAAACCTGCGGCGAACCTAAAAATATTACTGGCTACCGATCGGCATCACCGACACTAAGACAGCGATCAGAAAAAACGATTGCTTAGCGACAGTGGTGATAGGGGGTGAAAGGGTTACCTGGGGGCGATCAGGGGGGTTAAACCTTTATTAGGTAATATATGGGGGTACCTGACGCTATAAAAACCTGCGGCGAACCTAAAAAAAATAACTGGCTACCGATCGGCATCACCGACGCTAAGACAGCGATCAGAAAAATGATTGCTTAGCGACAGTGGTGATAGGGGGTGAAAGGGTTATCTGGGGGGGCAATCAGGGGGTTAAACCTTTATTAGGGGGGGTTAGGGGGCTACACTGGACCTAAAACTAACTTTAGTGACACTTTTACAGTCACAAATGTCACTGATTGCAGTGATCAGTAAATAAATGGTCACTGCAATCAGTGACACTGTGACTGGGGGCTGGGGGGTGATCTGGGGTGTCTGGGGGGGCCTGGGGGGCGATTTATGTACCTATGTGTCCTGGTGTCAGTGTAGTGTTTTGTGCACTAACCTGGCATCTTCTCTTGTGCGGCGCTCGGTATATGTGAGCGCCGCAGGATAGATGACATCACTTCCTCTGCCTGTGTAAACATTACACAGGCAGGGAAGCTTTCTCATTCGCCGGGAGCGATCGCGAGGGGGTGGCCGGAATCGAACGGCCGTCCCCTCATCCCGGATCGCTCCCGAACACTTAACCACCGCTCACTGTAAAGAAGGGGGGTCCGATCGGACCCCCCAACTATACAAAGGCGATCACGTATATATACGTGATTCTGCATGTCGGTGCCATTCTGCCGACGTATTTTTACAGTGGGCGGTCGTTGAGTGGTTAACCTACCTTAACACTACTTTAACCTCTTGCCGCCCATATAACGCATATGCTGTGATGGAGTTTATAAAATGATTATTTTATATGAATGATCTTTTTCTCTATTATCTACTCAAATATGGGTTTAGAAATTTAGTATAGTTTAAATGACTCTTGTATACAGTTGCACATATGGTTCGCTGCCCCCCCCCCCCCCCCACTCAGGAATTTAGAGTAACTAGTATCCTTTTGAGAATGTGTCTGCAAGGAACAATAGAAGTGCTCTTTTGAAAGAAAGTCTGATATGCACACACCAAGATATACTTATACAATAAGAAGCTTATTGATGTTCATATTGGGAACTAGAAAGTTAATGTATGCTAACTAAGGATATAAGTTAGAGTATTATCATGTGTGTGTTTGGGTAAATCTTATAACCAGACAGTAGTATTAGTATTATTTTCCTTGATTGAAAAGTTGTAACGGAGATATTGATCCCGGAGTGAAAATGAGGAACAGATGTTCTGTCCACTCTTCAACTTACTCCTTCCGGCCCAACCCACCGTGTAAAGCAATATAGGCCCCCATGTCCTGGAATGTGAAGACACGAGGAAGAAATTGACGTCACAAGAGAAGGACCATATATGAAATCATATGTATATGTTTGTGATGACGATTGCTTATGTCTATATAAGCTTCAACTGAATAAAGGAATGTTCTCTTGAGCCACACGTGAGAAGGAAGCTATACTGATGAGTCTGATTTCAGTATGCAATCCTTAAGGCATATATGCCCTTGTTTTAACATAAATTCGGACCAACCGCAGAACAGTAAATAGATTCTGGTATTGGACCAGAACCGATCCATTACAATGCGTCCATGGGCAACAGAACTTTCTGTGCTGAGCATGTGCTTACAGCACAGTGACTGAGCTCTCAAAAACAGCACCATACTACCAACACACATTAACTCACATCCTAGTGTCAACACTCATCAATCATCCCTTAACCACTCCTTATTAACCACACATTTATCCAATCTAATATCCTCAAAGAGGCATACATCTTATACCCTAAAACATTAACATTACAACATATGTCACCCATCCTCCATTTTGCACCCCATCCACATGCATACTCCCACCCAATAGCTCCCTACACCAAAAATCCAAACTTCCCCACCTAAATACAATTCCCACCACCTAGGGGCCATTCAAAAAGAAACCCCACTAAGCTCACACCAACACCACCCCACATGTTAACCTGCACTTCACAACAACGTCCATAGCTCTAGCCAGAACGCCCCCATGCTGAGGATTTCATCACTACTGGTCTCAGTTCTTTATACTGCCCATTGAAGCCACTGATCTTGGTTTGATCGGTTGCTTTGGAGGCATCAGGGTCCCTCCAGGGACCAGATGCCTCCATTAGGAGGACCTATCTTTGTCCCAGCTATCACAAGGGCTGTTGTCTGAATACCTGGAGAGAGAGATTGCATTTGATAGGATGCAGTAATTGTTTGGCCAACAATTTTCCATTCTGCTCCTTTGGTTTTTCAGGTGATATTTGAGGAGCCAGATGAGGCTGACAAAGTCACTCACAGCTCGAATTGTGTCCGATTCCTGACATGTATTTTCAGCTATTAACAAGGACAAAATGCTTTGTTCTAGGTGTATCAATATCCACTAGGTGTCACTTTTGGTCTTTTTTAAATAAAGGATACTTGACAAAATGACATAAGCCTTGTTCCATAGAGCCAACAGCTTTATTAACAGCTTTAATTTTATTATTGCTGTCATTATTGTCATAATTGTCATTAATGGGGTATTTTTAACAAAAGGAAAAGTTCTCCTTTAAGAGAAATTATTTGATGAAGGGGTACAAATGTTCACTTAGATCAATGTATTATGACCAACAACAGCGAGAGAGTAAAGTCTTGAGCAGGAAGAAATTAGTAGACTTGTGCACAACGGAAAAATTTGTTTAGTTTCGGTTCGTTTCTTTTCGGTCCTGTTGATTCGTAATCGTTCGTAATTTTTCTAGACGGGATTTTTCGTGTTCGGACTAATTCGTATTTTCGCAAGCGACATTATTCGTTGAATCGGAATGATTCGTATTAATGTAAGCCTTATTTTTAGTCGATTTATAATTTGTACTTTTGGTAGAGTACATTGTTTTTCGTTGATTCTGGACACATATATAGTGCCGTTGTACGTGTTGTACGTCACCGCGCTTTGCTCGAGCATTTTTTTTCACGATAGTGTGTAGGCAAGGCAGGCTTGAGAAGAATCACGTCGAGAAAAATGCAGTTTTTTTCAATGACATTAAAAGCGGTCGTGTGTACGCGGCATTATTGTGCTTCGAATGGATTCGTACATTCGTTACTTTTTTCATAACGAATTATGCCGAAGACATTCGGGCATTCGCTATTTGCGATATCATTTATTTTCGATTCGGTTTTATTCATAATTGCTTTGTTCGGAAATTCGAATGCTTCCGAACGTCCGAAAGTTGCTAATTTCGGACGAATTTCGATTCGTTACGAAACTAATTGCACAAGCCTAGAAATTAGGTGCGATCTAGCCAACTTCCCTATAGCCAGAGTAGATGTATGAATGGTCAGTGCAGTAGAAGAGAAGGCTGAGGCAGAGTAAGGGAGTTGAATAGTACCTACAGACCAGGCCACCGAGCCTACTTCTTTGAGTACAAGTAAAGAGATAATCTCTTGAGGAACACTTTATAGTTAACTTTAATAATCATTATTTATTTAATCATTTTTTGAATTTCACTCATCTGTTTGAGAAATGGAATGTATTTGTACAAGCCTAGCCATGAAAGCAGTGCAAAGAAAACTGAGGACATGTACTGTAAGGGTGAGAAAAGCGAGTCAATTAAGCCGCTAACAAAAAACTTCTTGACTAATATGACCGCAATACACTAAAGTCAAGTTTGCTATTCGTTAATAGTTTTCATATTCTTAGCGATAGTCAGGGCACACAATCCAAAACATAAGACATAAAACATTTACCTATGAAGAGTACATGTTGTTGTCTACAGATACCAAATTGTATTTTATAGATAATACACAGCATTGATCTTTAATTCTACTCTACAAAGGATGTGCAAATAGTACCCTTTCCCCAAATCACTCAGTCTTTGTTCTTTGTACTTGTTACAAGAAGAAACTTAATTACCGTACTACCATAACTCATAACTGCAGGATTCTTCTTTTTTTTTTTAATCCATTCATGGCGAAGACTTATAAACCTATGGGTGATACAAGCAGACACTTCCCTTGTCAAACCTCTGCCCCTCAAACCTGAGTGTGCCGTGGTTTCCCTCACACTGAAAAGGGTGCACTGGCAGGCATTACTGATGAGCACTGATTGGCATCCCTGGTGGCTATGGGTGGCATACCTTGTTGTTCCAGTGGCATCCCTGGTGGTCCTGGGTGGGCATCTGTGATGTTGGTGCTGGATCACTGTGACCCTTCACCCTTTTCTCCTGATGCATGCTGGGGGAGGGGCTGTACCAGGAAGTAAGTTAGTGTGTGTGTGTGGGACTGGGAAGCAGCAGCATGATACACAGAAGGGATTACATCTGGTAATGACAGAAGCCTGTTGTATTAGGACTCCATGTAACAAAGTCATCATGTTTCTGAGTGAGTAATAAACCCTCTCCATGGTTAAGAAGTTCATCCAGCCTGTGTGTAACTTGCTGAGCAGATACTGGCAGCATTGTTAGCAGCACCCTGAGAGACCCCGTGTCTAAGGGACATAACAGCATCCTCTGGGGGGCTGCGCTGATAGACACAGTAAAACATGTTGCCCACACATTTAACCCCTTAATCACCCCTGATGTAACCCATTGCCTGCCAGTGTCATTAGTATAGTGACAGTGCAAATTTTTAGCACCGATCACTATATTGGCATCACTGGTTTAAAAAAAGTGTCAGGTGTCCATTTACTCCACCGCAATATTGCAGTCCCCGCTGATGGCCGCTATTACTAGTAAATAAATAAATAAAAATTCCATCAATATATACCATAGTTTTTGGATGCTATAACTTTTGCGCAATCCTAATCAATATACACTTATTGGGATTTTTTTTACCAAAAATATGTACCAGAATAAATTTTGGCCGAAATTGATGAAGAAATTAGATTTTTTTTTATTGGATGTGTTTTATAGCAGAAAGTAATTTAAATTTTTTTCAATGGTCAGTCTTTTTTGTTTATAGCGCAAAAAACAAAAACTGTAGAGATGATCAAATACCACCAAAAGAAAGCTCTATTTGTGGGAAAAAAACGACATAAATTTTATTTCGGTACAGCGTCGCACGACCACGCACTTGTCAGTTAAAATAAGGCAGTGCCATATCGCAAAAAATGGCCTGGCCATGAAGGGGGATAAAACCTTCCGGAGCTAAAGAGGTTAAAGCGGTTGTAAAGGCAGGTGTTTTTTTAAGTGAGCCTGATCTCAATCCAGCGATGTGCACGTGAGTCGTGGCTCACTCGCTCCTAATTGGCCCATTGGCTCCCACTGCTGTCAATCAGAGCCAGTGACAAGGGAGCAGGGGGGTGGGAGGAGCCAGTGAAAACAAGAGTAGGGCTCAGGAACAAGCACACGAGCGTCCCTATATCAAGTGACTTGCTGTGGGGGCACTCAAAGGCCCAGCCTAAGACAACTTAAGAGGGGGGGGGGGGGACATTGACATATTTCTGAGCTTGAAAACAATTAAATAAATATTAACTTTTATAATGGGATCGCTTTAAACATTCAGAAAGTGAATGTCTGTTTTTATGTTACAATTAACTGTACTTCCTACACAAGGAAATGAGATGAAAACCCATCTCTGCACCCAGTGTTAGAAAGGAAACCATAACACCTTCTGTTGCTTACTGATGCAGACTTATTTTGGTCACACCATATTAAACCACAACATAACTCTGTCTGGTTATGAGAATTAGAAAAGTACTGAGGCTCAAAAGGAAAAAGAGAACAATTATTTTTATCGTCATGATGGTTCTGTAGGTTGTAGTTACAAGTTGGCAAAAAAGGCATAATCCGCATCACACGTGTAACCTATTTTGTCAGGCTCTTTCTATGTACAACTTCACTTGTATTTGCCACTGAACAGATAATTAAAGTGTTGAGACAAACTATTTACCACTGACAGGGGTGCTTACAATGATCAGCTTCAGACACCCAACACCCCCCCCCCCCCACACACACACACATACACAAATTTAGGGCAATTAGAATACTTAAATTTTTTTAAATATAAAAAATTGTGGCACGCTTTAAAGGGGCTGTTAACCCTCAAGTTTTTTCACCTTAATGCATCCTATGCATTAAGGTGAAAAAACTTCTGACACTGACTGCCCCCCGTTTTACTCACCTGAGTCTGCTCGTTCCCTCGGCGGAGACACACTCTTCTCTCTGCCCGTTTTCTCAGCTCTTGATTGGATAGATTGATACCAGCCATTGGCTCCTGCGGCTGTCAATCAAATCCAATGACGCGGGCGCTGTGGCCGAGTCCTGCATTTTGTGTGAATGTACACAGATGCAGGACTCGGTAACGCGTCCGCATAGGTCAGTGTTTCTCAACTCCAGTCCTCAAGGTGCCCCAACAGTTCATGTTTTCAGGATTTCCCTCAGATGGAACGGCTGTGGTAATTACTAAGGCAGTGAAACTGATCAAATCACCTGTGCAAAATAATGGAAATCCTGAAAAGATGACCTGTTGGGGCGCCTTGAGGACTGGAGTTGAGAAACACTGGCATAGGTGTCCTCCTTAGGAGAGCCTTCTCCAACGTGGACACTCGATGCGGGAAGGAGCTACCAGCGCTGCCGGGGGACCCGGATTGGGGCCACTCTGTGCAAAACGAACTGCACAGTGGAGGTAAGTATGACATGTTTGTTATTTTTTTTTAATAAGGAGGGTTTACAATTCCTTTAACATTGTGCACATTCGTGAAATGGCGACAAACTATGGTACATTAAATTATCCATAGGTGATTATTTAAAAGCCTTTACAGGTTACCAGTTTAGAGTTAAACAGGTGGTGGGAGATAGAATTACTGCTCTTTCTCTGATGTTTGCAGTGATATCTCGCGTGTCTGGGGCCTATGTGCGCATTTGCATGTGAGCACAGTCACTTTAATAATAATAAAAAAATATTTTAATTTAACATTTTTTTTTTTGCTTGGTCTATTTAATATTTTTACTGAACTTTATTGCTATCACAAAGGATGAACAACATACCTTGTGAAAGCATGGGCCCTGACAGGTCTTCTTTATGGTCTTCTCCTTTGCTCTCCAAAGCAAACCGAGACTGGTTTGATCGGCTGCGTTTCTAGCCGGTAATGGCTGATAAACAAACAGCCAAAACGGAAGAAACAAAATCCTTGTCACTTCATATTCAGAACATATACTAATTAATTAAAAACTAATGACTTCCTACTTAGACTTATGCTTCCAAGGCCAGTTTTAATAAATAGCGGAGTTCTTCTGATGCTTAACTGTAGAAGGGATTAGGCAAAATGTCTGCTGGACATGAAGTGGGCGTAATATACTACAGTTCCTGCCAGTAATGGATGCCAACCTTAAAGCAACAGTGAGATCATGAATATATACTTTATGGTGATCAGAACAGACTGTATGTAGGATAAGTTACTACAGTGAATTTCTGTATCCCCCAACAGCCCTCTAGGCATGAGACAATAGGTGCAACCCAGGCTAGACCAATGCAAGTTTAAAAAATATATACATTTTTGGAGTTCAGCTTTAAAGTGTGCCTAAAGCCAAAACGTCTTCCGTTTCCGATATTAGCTCTCCTGCCATGGTTTTACTGCTGTATAACCTGGGCTGGAGGTGAATTCACCTTGTGTGTTTGTCCCAGTGACAGTTGTCACAAGAAAAAAATTGAGTAGTCAGAACAGGAATAAAGATGCAATCTACAAAATGGGCACACATTGTGTTGACAATCATAAAATGAGAATTTCCTTTAATAGGGCTATTACTGCTCACCTCCTGATGTGGCTATTAAACAAGAAGTGAGGAAACATCCTCCCCCCCCATGTGATATGCAGGAAGGAGCGCAACTCAACTAGTATTGTATTAGTAGTGTCCGTAAAGTAGCCAAAACATTTTAGGAGTTCTACAGGGTCCCCTTTATCAGGGCTTGAAAATGTTGGATTGGGAGGTGATCCAGACTTTGAAAGATTTCTCTTGAGTCAACAGTTTGACAGACAGGCAAATTCAAGCACCCCTAAAGAACCCTGGAAACACATCAGCTACTGTATCTAAAGGACACTACTAATAAACTATATCTGAACTTGTGTGGCGGTTTCTCTTCTGCATGTCGGAGATGTGACAAGAGACCATAGAGGCTCAGGTGTTCAAGAGTTGCCTGAAAATTTCCTTAAAAAAAAATAAAAAAATTTAAAACAGAAGTCACATCTGACCACAACTCCAAATCATAAGAGGGGACTCAGTGTGCCTAAACCACACTTCTCAAGGCAAAAAAAAAAAAAAGGCTTTCTACTCTATTCAGAACTTTTTTTTTTTTTTTTAGATCTTTTGGATATACAGCACTTTAAAGAAAATGTCTAGTTTTCTAGAAAACTGGGTATAATGCAGGAAGATTTGCATTTAAGGCGGTCACAAAATTAGATTACTTCTTTAACAGCATGCTAAAGTTTGAGTGCACTGTGTGGACTCTCATGAGACTCAATATTGATCCAAAACTGAGAATGATTAACAGTTATGAAAAAGCCACTATATGGATAGATAGACTGAGGAAGCATTAGATTTCCCATCAGGTTATTAGGGCTATCTGCAGCTCTAGGGGGGGGGGGGGGGGGGTTCTTGCCTTCGCCTACTTTACTAAAATAAGAATTTTAAATTTCTGTGTTGCAGTTGGAGATTTTTCCTTTCCATGTCTGGTGAGACTACCGTCACTGAGGGGAATATATCGGACAGAGTCTTGGATAGCACCAAAAATCCATTCTGGTAATGTTAATAATGCAGTAAAAACCATAGAGCAGAATGAATTCTCTCCCCAGGATGTAAAAATGATTCTTCAGATGCTGATGATATTTATGGACTACCAAAAGTACTTTCTAACTGGCCCAATTGTTTTTCTAGGCAGAACCTGAATCTAAATGTGTGATCAATGATCCGCCACATAAGCCTCAGCTAGGAATAGCTGCAGGTAGCTCATTGATATTTTAATTTTGCCTGCTCAAGCTGAAAAAGCCGACTTAGTTTGTCTCAGGACATATTTCGTACAGGTACATAGGGCAGAGCTGCGTTTGGAAATATGGAGGAACATTACGAAATTAGCAAGCAGCCAGTTAAAACCGTACCTGTAGGCTACATGCACATAGGCGGTTTGACCTGTCAGCATTAGAGATGAGCTCAGACATATTCATACACAAGACTAAACCTGACTGAGCTATCCACCCAGGACGCTTTTTTTGTAGTCCAGCCAGTTGGCAGGGCCGACAACGCTGGTAGGAATTTCAGTGTAACAGAAAGGCACTGCATTGTCAGCTCACTGGATTTCTGACAGGTCATGGGATAAAACAAGGAGGAATGCATATATGGGAGATACATGTAGCCCAAAACGATAAAAATAGTACCGCTCAAATGCTCCCCAAACCTTTGTTGGATCAGCATGCGGATAAACTGGTACAAGACAGAGGGGGAATTATCTAGTAGACTAAGAAAATGGTGACTATCTGCACACAATCAACTCCCTGTTGCAAAAAATATGAAAAGTGAAAGATGGGTAAAAATTGGCTTCAGCTTCTGTTCTCCACCTGTAGAGATGTGTTTTGTGCTTTTCAGAGCTTAAAGTGTTACTAAACCCACAACAGTAAAATCAGTCTGTATATGCAGTAAAGTATGCTTGTTATACTCACTGTGGAACCTAAGGGGATAATCTTTTGCATTATGTATAAAGGCTGTTTGATCCTGTCTTCTCTGATCCTCCAAAAAATAACCTGATATTTACAGAGCCAGGGGACAGTCTGCACATCAGTGCTAATTTTGTTGACTAAAACATTTTAGTCGACTAAACAAATACTATTTTAGTCGACTAAAACTAAAACAATTGAGATGACTAAAATATGACTAAAACTAAAATGGCATTTTAGTCAAAAGACTAAAGTGGGACTAAAACTAAACATAGGATTTTTATAACAGCTTACCTGTAAAATCCTTTTCTTGGAGTACACGACGGGACATAGAGCAGCCATAGTATTTACTATGTGGGTTATAGGCCACCTTTAGGTGATGGACACTGATGCAATCAAAAGACAGGAAGTCCCTCCCTATATAACCCCTCCCATCCAAGGAGTATCTCAGTTTTTGTAGCCAAGCAATAAGTATCTCAACAAGAGGGGAGGGAGCTCTGTGTCCCGTGATGTACTCCATGAAAGGATTTTTATAACAGCTTGCCTGTAAAATCCTTATTTTCTTTATCGTACATCACGGGACACAGAGCAGCCATAGTAATCAGTGTTGCCAACCGTACGTAGATTTACGTACAGCCCGCGATTTAACCCCTTTTTCGGGCTGTACGTAAAAGTCCGTTTATGGGCACCGGCGCCCATAAAAAAGATGGCCGCGAGCCGGCCATACAACTGCGCATGCGCCGTTCCGAATGCGCCGGCCGAGCGCATTCGGAACTCGGCCGAGCGGCGGCGGCGCACACGCAGTAACGTGATGGCGCCGCTGGCGCCATTTTTGAAAAGGCCACAGTGGCTGGCGGCAGTGGCGGGACACCTGCAGTGAGTGCATGCCATGCACTCATCATAGGTGGTCTGTGGAGGACTCGGAGCACTGACAGGGCCCAGCCAGGAGTGAGGAGGACGGACTCAAGGTCAGTGAAACAGGGGGGGATACAAGGGGACAGCGTCATCAGTGTGCTGTATCCTCCTCTGGTTCCTGTGTCCCTTTCACCTCTTCACAGGTCAGGGCAGCACAGTGCTGCCCTGACCTGTGGAGTGGTGAAAGGGGCACAGGAGGAGGACACAGCACACAGATGATGTGCAGAAGTAATATGGTGGTGTCCGCAGCCTCTGTTCCCCTCCTGTAGTGTGTCCGCAGCCTCTGTCCCCCTCCTGTAGTGTGTCCGCAGCCTCTGTCCCCCTCCTGTAGTGTGTCCGCAGCCTCTGTCCCCCTCCTGTAGTGTGTCCGCAGCCTCTGTCCCCCTCCTGTAGTATGTCCACAGCCTCTGTCCCCCCTCCTGTAGTATGTCCGCAGCCTCTGTCCCCCTCCTGTAGTATGTCCGCAGCCTCTGTCCCCCCTCCTGTAGTATGTCCGCAGCCTCTGTCCCCCTCCTGTAGTATGTCCGCAGCCTCTGTCCCCCTCCTGTAGTATGTCCGCAGCCTCTGTCCCCCTCCTGTAGTATGTCCGCAGCCTCTGTCCCCCTCCTGTAGTATGTCCACAGCCTCTGTCCCCCCTCCTGTAGTATGTCCGCAGCCTCTGTCCCCCTCCTGTAGTATGTCCGCAGCCTCTGTCCCCCTCCTGTAGTATGTCCGCAGCCTCTGTTCCCCTCCTGTAGTATGTCCGCAGCCTCTGTCCCCCTCCTGTAGTATGTCCGCAGCCTCTGTCCACCTCCTGTAGTATGTCCGCAGCCTCTGTCCCCCTCCTGTAGTATGTCCGCAGCCTCTGTCCACCTCCTGTAGTATGTCTGCAGCCTCTGTCCCCCTCCTGTAGTATGTCTGCAGCCTCTGTCCCCCTCCCTGTAGTGTGTCCGCAGCCTCTGTCCCCCTCCTGTAGTATGTCCGCTGTCTCGGTCCACCTCCTGTAGTATGTCCGCAGCCTCTGTCCCCCTCCTGTAGTATGTCCGCTGTCTCTGTCCACCTCCTGTAGTATGTCCGCAGCCTCTGTCCCCCTCCTGTAGTATGTCCGCAGCCTCTGTCCCCCTCCTGTAGTATGTCTGCAGCCTCTGTCCACCTCCTGTAATGGGTCCGCAGCCTCTGTCCCCCTCCTGTAGTATGTCTGCAGCCTCTGTCCCCCTCCTGTAGTATGTCTGCAGCCTCTGTCCCCCTCCTGTAGTATGTCTGCAGCCTCTGTCCACCTCCTGTAATGGGTCTGCAGCCTCTGTCCACCTCCTGTAATGGGTCCGCAGCCTCTGTCCCCCTCCTGTAGTGTGTCCGCAGCCTCTGTCCCCCTCCTGTAGTGTGTCCGCAGCCTCTGTTCACCTCCTGTAGTGGGTCCATAGCCTCTGACCCCCTCCTGTAGTATGTCCGCAGTCTCTGTCCAGTGTCCACCTCCTGTAGTATGTCCGCAGCCTCTGACCATCTCTTGTCTTTTATCATGTCTACAGTCTCTGAGGGGATCCTAGAAAGAAGTCAAGAGTGGAAGTGCCGCCGGGATGGGGGTTACGGCCCGGGAAGAAACAGACGTGTGGACTGGGGAGAGGAGATCAGAGCCACCAAGCTGTAGCCGTCTGACTGAGCCCCACACTGTGCACCTGAGAGGAGGTAAGTGACAGTGCCGCCAGGCCATTCTAAGGGGGGGGGGTCACTGATGTAAGCAGGTGAATGAATACAATAATGTAAGGGGGCACTGATATAAAGGTTTCCCCCTTATATTAATACCCCCCCCCCTTACCTTAGTGTATTCACTCTGCGGAAGGTGAATACACTAAGGTAAGAGCCCCCCTCCACATCAGGGTTCCCCCTTACATCATGATCTGCAGCGTTCCCCTTTACATAAGAGTTCCCTTGCACTGTAAGGGGGCATCCTGCAGACTCTGATGTAAGAGGGAACTCTGTGCTGGCCGGGTTATAGTAACCTGACCTTCATGTAAATTGAGAAAAATGTTTTTTTACTTTTGTTTAACTTAAACACATTGATAAATAGCATTAGCTGTGTGTTTATAGTTCAAATATTGATATTTGCACTGTTTAGCACTAAAAACAGTGATTGTAGGTACTTTTTTGCAGCGTCAGTAAAAAATGCGGCTCTGCCAGCAATTTTCATGATTTTTGCCAGTAAGAAATTGCTGCCGTACAGAAATTTTGGCATCCTTGCCAGTAAATTTCACTTCAGGGGGTTGGCAACAGTAATTACTATAGTAATTACTATGTGGGATGTCCCAAAGCAATGCCTTCTGAGGGGAGGCAGACACAAATAAAAGCAGGCCGCCATCAGACGCGAGGACCTAAACTACTACCTGCAGTACACTGCGCCCAAAGGCTAGTGAATGTATGCACTGACGGCCAAGTTGCGGCCTTGCAAATCTGAGTCATAGAGGCTTGGTGATGCACTGCCCATGAAGCACTTACTGCCCTGGTAGAGTGCACTCTAACTTGAAAAAGCAGAACCCTTCTTTTCAACCATAAGCCTGAATAACAACCTTATGAATCCATTTAAAATAGTTGATTCCAACGCTGCCTGGACTTTCCTAGGGCTTTCTGTATCTGAACTAGGGATGAGCTTCGTGTTCGAGTCGAACATACGTTCGACTCGAACATCGGCTGTTCGATCGTTCGACGAAGATCGAACGATTTGGGCCGTTCGCGCCAAATTCGAGTGACGCGAACGGCCCACAATGCACTACGCCATCGCAGTGTCATCCAGGCGCTGTGATTGGCCAAGCATGCACTGTGACCCCACATGCTTGGCCAATCACAGCGCCGGCAGCGAGGAGAGCAATGATTGGCCACAGGCAGGATGCCTGTGGCCAATTATTGCTGAGGGTGTTTGTACACGCCCCACACTATAAAAGGCCGCCAGCACGGCGGCCTAGTGTAGTGTGTTCCGGAGCAGGGAAAGACAAGCATAGGCAGGGACAGTGACATTTATTTCTTTCTTGCTTAACCTGGATTCCTTTAGTTTAGGGAAAGAGAAGGATAGGTAGGGAGAGTGTCAGTGTGTTTTACTGTGCGAGTCCTTGTTTCTAGGGACAAAGAAGGAAAGTGAGGGGAATTCTCCTTGTGCTATAGTGTGCTTTAAAAAAACATTTTTTCTAGGGACAGAAAACTCTAGGTAGTGTGAGGGGGTTAGCTCGGCAGCGGGTGTGTGTGACCCCCGGGATGGGCTCCCCACACAAAAACAGGCCCAGCAAACGGAAGTTGTGGTTTTCAGAATCAAAAAGGTGCGGTTTATTTTCTATTTACAGTGACAAAACACAGCAAAGCAAAAGAAACATAAACAAAATAAATCCTGGTCAACTTGACCTCTAACTAAACATACAGGTTTCCTAACTAACAACTGGGATCAGCCTAGTGCTGTCCTAGTCCCTAAGTCCCTGGTTTTAAATGTCCAAGAAAATAGCCACACAGGCTTTGTCTCACCGGACAAGGGTTCACTCTCTCCAGGAAGTCCACACAGGTCTGCTTCCAGGCATGAGCTAACATCTAATGAAGCTGGGAGTTCTTATAGAGGCCTAAATGAGCTGACAAGTTTCAGCTGGTCTCATCAACTCCCTGTCTGTACGACGCCCCACACTCTCCCTAGAGGTATGAGTCATCCATGAGCCCACTAGCCTTAGCTGGGCTTATACAACTCTCCACCTAGTTGTATAAGTCGGCGTAAAGCCTGAATCTGGGCGAAATATATCTACCCCCCTGGATGCAACCAGGTGACTTTACCTTCCTGCTGTCACATACCCCCCCCTCTTGTTTTAACCTCGGGGTTGGAACACCAGCAATCAGGCATTCACATTCCCCATTTGAACGCCAGGGCGATGCTTTACTGTGAAGTTGAATTCCTGGAGGGCCAGGAACCACCTATTCACTCTTCTATTTGTTTCCTTGTTTTGAGCCATCCACTTTAACGGAGAGTGATCCGTAACCAAGTCAAAGTGCCTACCTAGCAGGTAGTACCGAAGGGAATCTAGAGCCCACTTCACCGCTAAACACTCCTTTTCAACTGTGGCGTAATTTACCTCATGGGACTTCAACTTCCTGCTGAGGTAAATGACTGGGTGCTCTTCCCCGTTCCAGACCTGGGACAATACTGCTCCTAACCCCACATCTGACGCATCACTTTGTACGACAAAGTCTTTAGAGAAGTCGGGTGAGTACAACACTGGCTGGCTACATAAGGCTTGTTTCAAGAATTGGAATGCTGCCTCAGCCTCGGGGGTCCATTTAATCATGACCGACCCTTTCCCCTTCGTCAGGTTGGTTAGGGGCACAGCCTTAGAAGCAAAGTGGGGAATGAATCGCCGATAATACCCAGCGATTCCCAGAAAGGCTCGTACCTGCTTCTTGCTGTTGGGACGTGGCCAACTCTGGATGGCCTCGACTTTGTTGAGTTGGGGTTTTATTACTCCCCTCCCAATGGTGTACCCAAGATATTTGGCCTCTTCCTGCCCAATGGTACACTTCTTGGGGTTAGCCGTAAACCCCGCTTCCCGAACAGAGTCCAGGACTGCTTGCACTTTTGGCAGATGTGAGGCCCAATCTGTGCTATGGACAATTACGTCATCCAGGTAAGCCGCAGCATACTTCCGATGGGGCCTCAGCATCTGGTCCATTTTCCGCTGGAATGTGGCCGGCGCATTCTGTAACCCGAACGGCATTCTTTTATATTGGAACGCCCCGTCTGGGGTTACAAATGCGGTTTTCTCTTTGGCCGACTTGGCCAGGGGGATTTGCCAATACCCTTTTGTGAGGTCAAGAGTCGTCATGTATCGGGCTGTTCCCAGCCGGTCGATCAACTCATCTATACGTGGCATGGGGTAGGTGTCAAATTTTGTAACTTTGTTCAACTGACGAAAATCGTTACAAAATCGCCAGCTCCCATCCGGTTTAGGCACCAACACAATGGGACTAGACCAATCACTTTGGGACTCCTCTATCACCCCTAAGTTCAGCATTTTCTGTACTTCCTCCCGTATTGCCTCCCGTCGGGCCTCTGGGATCCGATAGGGTTTTAACTTCACCCTTTCACCGGGCGGGGTAATGATGTCATGCTCTACCCCAGATGTTTGTCCCGGCAGCTCAGAGAATACCTCCTTGTTGCGAAGCACAAACTCCTTAACCTCCTGTTGTTGGGGTTGTGACAAGGTGGCTGCTATTCCAACCTCAGGAATCATGCAACCAGTTTGAGCTGGTGACCAAGTGTCTGCGACTAGGGACTCTCTATCCCTCCAGGCTTTCAACAGATTAACGTGATAGATCTGTTCGGGCTTTCGCCTTCCTGGTTGTCTGACCTTGTAATTCACTTCGCTCACTTTTTCCATTATCTCGTAGGGGCCTTGCCATTTGGCAAGGAATTTACTTTCAACTGTAGGGACAAGTACCAGTATCCTATCCCCCGGGGAAAAGGTACGGGTCTTGGCTCCACGGTTGTACACTCTCTGCTGTGCTAACTGCGCTTGGGCCAAATGTTCCTTCACGATGGGCATTACCTGTGCAATTCGGTCTTGCATCAGGGCGACATGCTCAATCACACTCCTGTGGGGAGAACTCTCACTTTCCCAAGTTTCCTTGGCAATATCCAACAGCCCTCTTGGGTGTCTCCCATACAGTAACTCAAAGGGGGAGAATCCCGTAGAGGATTGGGGCACCTCCCTAATAGCAAACATCAGATAAGGAAGTAGACAGTCCCAATCCTTTCCATCTCTATCCACCACTTTCTTCAACATTTGTTTTAGGGTTTTGTTGAATCTTTCAACCAGCCCATCGGTTTGGGGGTGATACACAGATGTACGTAATTGCGTCACTTTGAACAATTTACACAGCTCCTTCATAACCCGGGACATAAAGGGTGTACCTTGGTCCGTAAGCAGTTCTTTACAAATACCCACCCGGCTAAACACAAGAGATAGCTCTTTGGCTATGGTTTTGGCCGAGGTATTTCGGAGAGGGATCGCTTCTGGATAACGGGTGGCATAGTCCATTATAACTAATATGTACTGGTGCCCCCTAGCGGACTTGATTATAGGACCTACCAAATCCATGGCGATCCTCTCAAACGGGACCTCAATGATGGGTAGAGGGACCAGCGGGCTACGGAAATGTGGCATCGGGGCCGACCTCTGACACACAGGGCAGGAGGAACAATAATTTTCTATGTCCTTCATCACCCCCGGCCAATAGAATCTCTGTAATACCCTCTCTCGGGTTTTCTCTGTCCCCAGATGACCTCCAAGAATGTGCCCATGAGCCAACTCCAACACCAACTTCCTGTAAGGTTTGGGCACCACAAGCTGCTCAACGGTTTCTTCTGCCCTTTTTGCCACCCGATACAGTAGGTCCTTCTCTACGCTGAAGTATGGGTAAGTGCAGGTATTATCTGGGTTCACTAACTCGCCATCTATTTTCACTACGTTTTCCCGTGCCTTTATTAGGGCGGGGTCTTTCAACTGTTCTGTGGCAAAGTTTTCCCTGTGAACCTCAAGATCAGAAAACTCCACAGACGGTAGGTTTTCGTCTGAGGAGGTGGGCTCCTCTCCAGTTTCTTGAGTCTCCCCTGCCAATACTGATAAGGGAAATTCCGGAGAGTCCTCACCACTCTCAGGGGAGTTCTGGCTATCACATTCCTGGTACATAGGGGCACCAGTGGGGGGCTCAGGATCATCCCACAGTTCCCAGAACTTCGGAAAATCCCTTCCCACAATGGCGTCATGCGGTAACTGAGATACTAAGCCCACTGGATGAAAGAGGGTACCTTTGGGGGTCTCGAAACACACTGTAGTCACTGGATACTCTCGGGTGTCCCCATGCACACAAATAACAGCTACCTTGCTATTCCCAGAGACCTCTGTTTTAACTAACTCAGCCTTTATCAGGGTCACAAGGCTACCTGAATCCAGCAATACCACAACATTTCTACCATTAACACACATTTTGCATAAATGTTTCTCAGTTCCTCGAATGGCAGTGCATGCGACTGTCGCACACAGCGACTGATGTCTGCCCGTCAGAAAGTCACACTGCATGGGTTCCTCCACAACCGGGCAATTGGCTGCAATATGTCCCGCTTGCCGGCAGCGGTAGCAAACGATCCTTCTTGCCGCCTCTTGAGCCGCTGATTTCCCAGGCTGTTCTCGCCAAACTTGGGGTAGAGCTCCCACCCTCTCACTCTCTCCACCCTCACCCCTTGGAATCCTCTTATCCGCCCCTGGGGATGGTCTGGTCTTAGGGTGGAAAGTCCGAGTGTCTCTGGAAGAGGCCGTCAGGTTCTCTGTAGCCAAGTATTTCTCCACACGATCCACAAGACCATCGGCCGTCTCTGGGTCTCCATGGCTTACCCACTTTTGGATGGCAGTAGGAAGAGCTCTCAAAAACCGATCCATTACAACACGTTCCACAATCTTTGGTGCGGACAAAGTCTCTGGCTGTAGCCACTTTCTGCTCAGGTGAATGAGATCATACATTTGAGACCTGGGGGGTTTTCCAAGCTGGAAAGTCCAGTTATGCACACGCTGAGCCCGGACAGCCAGGGTGACACCCAGCCTTGCCAATATTTCAGCTTTTAGCATCACATAGTCTTTTGCTTGGTTAGGCTCTAGGTCATAGTAAGCTTTCTGCGATTCACCAGTTAACAGAGGAGCCACCAGTCCAGCCCACTGCTCCTCAGGCCACTTTTCTCTTTCAGCGGTCCTTTCAAATGTGGTCAAAAATACCTCTGGATCATCCTCTCCAGTCATTTTTGTCAATAAACGACTGACCCCAAAGGACGCGGTATTAGTGGGACGGCTTTCCTCACTGGTCTGCGGACGTTGCTGCATTACTGCTTCCATCTGTTGTTGTAGTCTCTGCTCTTGCTTCTGCAACAGGTCTATGAAGCGGGCCTCAGATTGCTGCTGGGCTTGTTGCTGAGCCTCCAGACTCTGTTGCAAAGTTGCGTTTGTCTGCTGCTGGGCTGCAAGGCTCTGTTGATGAGCTTGCTGCTGGGCTGCAAGGCTCTGTTGATGAGCTTGCTGCTGGGCTGCAAGGCTCTGTTGATGAGCTGCAAGGCTCTTTTGCAAACCTGCATTTGTCTGCTGTTGATTGGCATTTGCTAGAGCCAGCTGTTTCAGTATCTCCTCCATGCTGGCTTAAAAAAAAACTGCCACTGGTTCTCCACCAACTGTGAGGGGGTTAGCTCGGCAGCGGGTGTGTGTGACCCCCGGGATGGGCTCCCCACACAAAAACAGGCCCAGCAAACGGAGGTTGTGGTTTTCAGAATCAAAAAGGTGCGGTTTATTTTCTATTTACAGTGACAAAACACAGCAAAGCAAAAGAAACATAAACAAAATAAATCCTGGTCAACTTGACCTCTAACTAAACATACAGGTTTCCTAACTAACAACTGGGATCAGCCTAGTGCTGTCCTAGTCCCTAAGTCCCTGGTTTTAAATGTCCAAGCAAATAGCCACACAGGCTTTGTCTCACCGGACAAGGGTTCACTCTCTCAAGGAAGTCCACACAGGTCTGCTTCCAGGCATGAGCTAACATCTAATGAAGCTGGGAGTTCTTATAGAGGCCTAAATGAGCTGACAAGTTTCAGCTGGTCTCATCAACTCCCTGTCTGTACGACGCCCCACACTCTCCCTAGAGGTATGAGTCATCCATGAGCCCACTAGCCTTAGCTGGGCTTATACAACTCTCCACCTAGTTGTATAAGTCGGCGTAAAGCCTGAATCTGGGCGAAATATATCTACCCCCCTGGATGCAACCAGGTGACTTTACCTTCCTGCTGTCACAGTAGGGAGAGTGTCAGTTTCTTTCACTGTGCGAGTCCTTGTTTCTAGGGACAAAGAAGGAAAGTGAGGGGAATTCTCCTTGTGCTATAGTGTGCTTTAAAAAAACATTTTTTCTAGGGACTGAAAACTCTAGGTAGGGAGAGTGTCAGTTTCTTTCACTGTGCCAGTCCTTGTTTCTAGGGACAAAGAAGGAAAGTGAGGGGAATTCTCCTTGTGCTATAGTGTGCTTTAAAAAAACATTTTTTCTAGGGACAGAAAACTCTAGGTAGGGAGAGTGTCAGTTTCTTTCACTGTGCCAGTCCTTGTTTCTAGGGACAAAGAAGGAAAGTGAGGGGAATTCTCCTTGTGCTATAGTGTGCTTTAAAAAAACTTTTTTTCTAGGGACAGAAAACTCTAGGTAGGGAGAGTGTCAGTTTCTTTCACTGTGCCAGTCCTTGTTTCTAGGGACAAAGAAGGAAAGTGAGGGGAATTCTCCTTGTGCTATAGTGTGCTTTAAAAAAACATTTTTTCTAGGGACAGAAAACTCTAGGTAGGGAGAGTGTCAGTTTCTTTCACTGTGCCAGTCCTTGTTTCTAGGGACAAAGAAGGAAAGTGAGGGGAATTCTCCTTGTGCTATAGTGTGCTCTAAAAAAAAAAATTTCTAGGGACAGAAAACTCTAGGTAGTGTGACAGCAGGAAGGTAAAGTCACCTGGTTGCATCCAGGGGGTAGATATATTTCGCCCAGATTCAGGCTTTACGCCGACTTATACAACTAGGTGGAGAGTTGTATAAGCCCAGCTGGGGCTAGTGGGCTCATGGATGACTCATACCTCTAGGGAGAGTGTGGGGCGTCGTGCAGACAGGGAGTTGATGAGACCAGCTGAAGCTTGTCAGCTCATTTAGGCCTCTATAAGAACTCCCAGCTTCATTAGATGTTAGCTCATGCCTGGACCCAGACCTGTGTGGACTGTCTAGGGAGAGTGAACCCCTGTGCGGTGAGACAAAGCCTGTGTGGCTATTTGCTTGGACTTTTAAAACCAGGGACTTAGGGACTAAGACAGCACTAGGCTGATCCCAGTTGTTAGTTAGGAAACCTGTATGTTTAGTCAGAGGTCAAGTTGACCAGGATTTATTTTGTTTATGTTTCTTTTGCTTTGCTGTGTTTTGTCACTGTAAATAGAAAATAAACCGCACCTTTTTGATTTTGAAAACCACAACCTCCGTTTGCTGGGCCTGTTTTTGTGTGGGGAGCCCATCCCGGGGGTCACACACACCCGCTGCCGAGCTAACCCCCTCACAGTTGGTGGAGAATGCGGGCAGTTTTTTTTTAAGCCAGCATGGAGGAGATACTGAAACAGCTGGCTCTAGCAAATGCCAATCAACAGCAGACAAATGCAGGTTTGCAAAAGAGCCTTGCAGCTCATCAACAGAGCCTTGCAGCTCAACAACAGAACTTCGCAGCCCAGCAGCAAGCTCATCAACAGAGCCTTGCAGCCCAGCAGCAAGCTCATCAACAGAGCCTTGCAGCCCAGCAGCAGACAAACGCAACTTTGCAACAGAGTCTGGAGGCTCAGCAACAAGCCCAGCAGCAATCTGAGGCCCGCTTCATAGACCTGTTGCAGAAACAAGAGCAGAGACTACAACAACAGATGGAAGCAGTAATGCAGCAACGTCCGCAGACCAGTGAGGAAAGCCGTCCCACTAATACCGCGTCCTTTGGGGTGAGTCGTTTATTGACAAAAATGACTGGAGAGGATGATCCAGAGGTATTTTTGACCACATTTGAAAGGACCGCTGAAAGAGAAAAGTGGCCTGAGGAGCAGTGGGCTGGACTGGTGGCTCCTCTGTTAACTGGTGAATCGCAGAAAGCTTACTATGACCTAGAGCCTAACCAAGCAAAAGACTATGTGATGCTAAAAGCTGAAATATTGGCAAGGCTGGGTGTCACCCTGGCTGTCCGGGCTCAGCGTGTGCATAACTGGACTTTCCAGCTTGGAAAACCCCCCAGGTCTCAAATGTATGATCTCATTCACCTGAGCAGAAAGTGGCTACAGCCAGAGACTTTGTCCGCACCAAAGATTGTGGAACATGTTGTAATGGATCGGTTTTTGAGAGCTCTTCCTACTGCCATCCAAAAGTGGGTAAGCCATGGAGACCCAGAGACGGCCGATGGTCTTGTGGATCGTGTGGAGAAATACTTGGCTACAGAGAACCTGACGGCCTCTTCCAGAGACACTCGGACTTTCCACCCTAAGACCAGACCATCCCCAGGGGCGGATAAGAGGATTCCAAGGGGTGAGGGTGGAGAGAGTGAGAGGGTGGGAGCTCTACCCCAAGTTTGGCGAGAACAGCCTGGGAAATCAGCGGCTCAAGAGGCGGCAAGAAGGATCGTTTGCTACCGCTGCCGGCAAGCGGGACATATTGCAGCCAATTGCCCGGTTGTGGAGGAACCCATGCAGTGTGACTTTCTGACGGGCAGACGTCAGTCGCTGTGTGCGACAGTCGCATGCACTGCCATTCGAGGAACTGAGAAACATTTATGCAAAATGTGTGTTAATGGTAGAAATGTTGTGGTATTGCTGGATTCAGGTAGCCTTGTGACCCTGATAAAGGCTGAGTTAGTTAAAACAGAGGTCTCTGGGAATAGCAAGGTAGCTGTTATTTGTGTGCATGGGGACACCCGAGAGTATCCAGTGACTACAGTGTGTTTCGAGACCCCCAAAGGTACCCTCTTTCATCCAGTGGGCTTAGTATCTCAGTTACCGCATGACGCCATTGTGGGAAGGGATTTTCCGAAGTTCTGGGAACTGTGGGATGATCCTGAGCCCCCCACTGGTGCCCCTATGTACCAGGAATGTGATAGCCAGAACTCCCCTGAGAGTGGTGAGGACTCTCCGGAATTTCCCTTATCAGTATTGGCAGGGGAGACTCAAGAAACTGGAGAGGAGCCCACCTCCTCAGACGAAAACCTACCGTCTGTGGAGTTTTCTGATCTTGAGGTTCACAGGGAAAACTTTGCCACAGAACAGTTGAAAGACCCCGCCCTAATAAAGGCACGGGAAAACGTAGTGAAAATAGATGGCGAGTTAGTGAACCCAGATAATACCTGCACTTACCCATACTTCAGCGTAGAGAAGGACCTACTGTATCGGGTGGCAAAAAGGGCAGAAGAAACCGTTGAGCAGCTTGTGGTGCCCAAACCTTACAGGAAGTTGGTGTTGGAGTTGGCCCATGGGCACATTCTTGGAGGTCATCTGGGGACAGAGAAAACCCGAGAGAGGGTATTACAGAGATTCTATTGGCCGGGGGTGATGAAGGACATAGAAAATTATTGTTCCTCCTGCCCTGTGTGTCAGAGGTCGGCCCCGATGCCACATTTCCGTAGCCCGCTGGTCCCTCTACCCATCATTGAGGTCCCGTTTGAGAGGATCGCCATGGATTTGGTAGGTCCTATAATCAAGTCCGCTAGGGGGCACCAGTACATATTAGTTATAATGGACTATGCCACCCGTTATCCAGAAGCGATCCCTCTCCGAAATACCTCGGCCAAAACCATAGCCAAAGAGCTATCTCTTGTGTTTAGCCGGGTGGGTATTTGTAAAGAACTGCTTACGGACCAAGGTACACCCTTTATGTCCCGGGTTATGAAGGAGCTGTGTAAATTGTTCAAAGTGACGCAATTACGTACATCTGTGTATCACCCCCAAACCGATGGGCTGGTTGAAAGATTCAACAAAACCCTAAAACAAATGTTGAAGAAAGTGGTGGATAGAGATGGAAAGGATTGGGACTGTCTACTTCCTTATCTGATGTTTGCTATTAGGGAGGTGCCCCAATCCTCTACGGGATTCTCCCCCTTTGAGTTACTGTATGGGAGACACCCAAGAGGGCTGTTGGATATTGCCAAGGAAACTTGGGAAAGTGAGAGTTCTCCCCACAGGAGTGTGATTGAGCATGTCGCCCTGATGCAAGACCGAATTGCACAGGTAATGCCCATCGTGAAGGAACATTTGGCCCAAGCGCAGTTAGCACAGCAGAGAGTGTACAACCGTGGAGCCAAGACCCGTACCTTTTCCCCGGGGGATAGGATACTGGTACTTGTCCCTACGGTTGAAAGTAAATTCCTTGCCAAATGGCAAGGCCCCTACGAGATAATGGAAAAAGTGAGCGAAGTGAATTACAAGGTCAGACAACCAGGAAGGCGAAAGCCCGAACAGATCTATCACGTTAATCTGTTGAAAGCCTGGAGGGATAGAGAGTCCCTAGTCGCAGACACTTGGTCACCAGCTCAAACTGGTTGCGTGATTCCTGAGGTTGGAATAGCAGCCACCTTGTCACAGCCCCAACAACAGGAGGTTAAGGAGTTTGTGCTTCGCAACAAGGAGGTATTCTCTGAGCTGCCGGGACAAACATCTGGGGTAGAGCATGACATCATTACCCCGCCCGGTGAAAGGGTGAAGTTAAAACCCTATCGGATCCCAGAGGCCCGACGGGAGGCAATACGGGAGGAAGTACAGAAAATGCTGATCTTAGGGGTGATAGAGGAGTCCCAAAGTGATTGGTCTAGTCCCATTGTGTTGGTGCCTAAACCGGATGGGAGCTGGCGATTTTGTAACGATTTTCGTCAGTTGAACAAAGTTACAAAATTTGACACCTACCCCATGCCACGTATAGATGAGTTGATCGACCGGCTGGGAACAGCCCGATACATGACGACTCTTGACCTCACAAAAGGGTATTGGCAAATCCCCCTGGCCAAGTCGGCCAAAGAGAAAACCGCATTTGTAACCCCAGACGGGGCGTTCCAATATAAAAGAATGCCGTTCGGGTTACAGAATGCGCCGGCCACATTCCAGCGGAAAATGGACCAGATGCTGAGGCCCCATCGGAAGTATGCTGCGGCTTACCTGGATGACGTAATTGTCCATAGCACAGATTGGGCCTCACATCTGCCAAAAGTGCAAGCAGTCCTGGACTCTGTTCGGGAAGCGGGGTTTACGGCTAACCCCAAGAAGTGTACCATTGGGCAGGAAGAGGCCAAATATCTTGGGTACACCATTGGGAGGGGAGTAATAAAACCCCAACTCAACAAAGTCGAGGCCATCCAGAGTTGGCCACGTCCCAACAGCAAGAAGCAGGTACGAGCCTTTCTGGGAATCGCTGGGTATTATCGGCGATTCATTCCCCACTTTGCTTCTAAGGCTGTGCCCCTAACCAACCTGACGAAGGGGAAAGGGTCGGTCATGATTAAATGGACCCCCGAGGCTGAGGCAGCATTCCAATTCTTGAAACAAGCCTCATGTAGCCAGCCAGTGTTGTACTCACCCGACTTCTCTAAAGACTTTGTCGTACAAAGTGATGCGTCAGATGTGGGGTTAGGAGCAGTATTGTCCCAGGTCTGAAACGGGGAAGAGCACCCAGTCATTTACCTCAGCAGGAAGTTGAAGTCCCATGAGGTAAATTACGCCACCGTTGAAAAGGAGTGTTTAGCGGTGAAGTGGGCTCTAGATTCCCTTCGGTACTACCTGCTAGGTAGGCACTTTGACATGGTTACGGATCACGCTCCGTTAAAGTGGATGGCTCAAAACAAGGAAACAAATAGAAGAGTGAATAGGTGGTTCCTGGCCCTCCAGGAATTCAACTTCACAGTAAAGCATCGCCCTGGCGTTCAAATGGGGAATGTGGATGCTTTGTCTCGAGTACATGAATGCCTGATTGCTGGTGTTCCAACCCCGAGGTTAAAACAAGAGGGGGGGGGTATGTGACAGCAGGAAGGTAAAGTCACCTGGTTGCATCCAGGGGGGTAGATATATTTCGCCCAGATTCAGGCTTTACGCCGACTTATACAACTAGGTGGAGAGTTGTATAAGCCCAGCTGGGGCTAGTGGGCTCATGGATGACTCATACCTCTAGGGAGAGTGTGGGGCGTCGTGCAGACAGGGAGTTGATGAGACCAGCTGAAGATTGTCAGCTCATTTAGGCCTCTATAAGAACTCCCAGCTTCATTAGATGTTAGCTCATGCCTGGACCCAGACCTGTGTGGACTGTCTAGGGAGAGTGAACCCCTGTGCGGTGAGACAAAGCCTGTGTGGCTATTTGCTTGGACATTTAAAACCAGGGACTTAGGGACTAGGACAGCACTAGGCTGATCCCAGTTGTTAGTTAGGAAACCTGTATGTTTAGTCAGAGGTCAAGTTGACCAGGATTTATTTTGTTTATGTTTCTTTTGCTTTGCTGTGTTTTGTCACTGTAAATAGAAAATAAACCGCACCTTTTTGATTTTGAAAACCACAACCTCCGTTTGCTGGGCCTGTTTTTGTGTGGGGAGCCCATCCCGGGGGTCACACACACCCGCTGCCGAGCTAACCCCCTCACAGTAGGGAGAGTGTCAGTTTCTTTCACTGTGCCAGTCCTTGTTTCTAGGGACAAAGAAGGAAAGTGAGGGGAATTCTCCTTGTGCTATAGTGTGCTTTAAAAAAACATTTTTTCTAGGGACAGAAAACTCTAGGTAGGGAGAGTTTCAGTTTCTTTCACTGTGCGAGTCCTTGTTTCTAGGGACAAAGAAGGAAAGTGAGGGGAATTCTCCTTGTGCTATAGTGTGCTTTAAAAAAACATTTTTTCTAGGGACAGAAAACTCTAGGTAGGGAGAGTGTCAGTTTCTTTCACTGTGCCAGTCCTTGTTTCTAGGGACAAAGAAGGAAAGTGAGGGGAATTCTCCTTGTGCTATAGTGTGCTTTAAAAAAACATTTTTTCTAGGGACAGAAAACTCTAGGTAGGGAGAGTGTCAGTTTCTTTCACTGTGCCAGTCCTTGTTTCTAGGGACAAAGAAGGAAAGTGAGGGGAATTCTCCTTGTGCTATAGTGTGCTTTAAAAAAACATTTTTTCTAGGGACAGAAAACTCTAGGTAGGGAGAGTGTCAGTTTCTTTCACTGTGCCAGTCCTTGTTTCTAGGGACAAAGAAGGAAAGTGAGGGGAATTCTCCTTGTGCTATAGTGTGCTAAAGCATTCCTCATCAACCATCTTTGAAATCCTTGTTTTTTGGACAGTCAGGGAAATTGTCGTTGTGCTATTCTTTGCAAAAGCAATCATCCTCAACCATATTTAGAAATCCTTAAGTAAAGGGACAGAGAAGGACACCTGAAGGTAGCCCTTATTGCTTATTTCCCATCTCCCTGCAGGCCATCTATTAGAATGTCTGGAAGGCAAACAAGGAGAGGCAGACAGTCAGGAGGCAATAAAAGAGGGCAAGCAGGCTCTGTGTCTGGGGGCAACAGTGCTGGTCGTGGACGCGGTGCATTGTCATCAGCACATGGCCATGGGACACGCTTGTCCTTCTTTTCGGCAGCTGGACATGTTGAGCCACATCATGCCGAAGACTTGGTAGAGTGGATGACCAAGCCCTCCTCCTCCTCCTCATCCTCTCTCACCCAGGCTCAGGGTACTGGCAAAGCAGCTGCCAAAGCGTCCTCTTCCCTGGTATCAATGTCAGACTCATCATCAGTCACTCCTTCCCTAGACCCACCATGTCCTCCTCCTGAGGAGTCCCCCGAACTGTTTGAGCACAGTGTTGGGTACATGCTCCAGGAGGATGCCCAGCGTTTCGAAGGGTCTGATGATGAAACCCAGCTACAGGAAGGCAGTAGCGTGAGAGCAGACAGAGGGGATGCTCAAGAAGGACACCAATCTGGCAGTCATGTTCCAGCAGCTGCAGCATACTGCCAGATTGGCTCCAGTGATGAGGAGGGAGGGGATGATGAGGTCACTGACTCCACGTGGGTGCCTAATAGGAGAGAGGAGGAGGAGGAGGATGAGGAGGAGGCACATCTCCAACGAGGCAGGATGCCCTTTGGTGGCCAGCGTAAGGGCAGTACACCGACGGAATCACACCGCAGAGCTCCGCCTGTGCAGGGCGCTGCCTCTGCCCGTCATTCAAAAAGTTCCTTGGTGTGGGCCTTTTTTGAGGCTAGTGCATCAGATCGCACAGCTGCTGTTTGCAACATATGTCTCAAGCGTATATCGCGTGGCCAAAACATCAGCCGCTTGGGTACCACATGCCTGACCAGACATATGTTGACCTGCCATGCAGCTCGTTGGCAAGCCTACCTCAAAGACCCACACCAAAGAACAAAGCGGACCTCTCCTTGCACCGCATCAGCTGGGATCTCCAACCCCACTATAACTTCAGTCCTCTCTGAAACATGCACTGAGAGGAATGAAGGTGTAGAATTAGGTGTGTCACAGCCAAGTACTTGCGGCCACTCTGCTAGCAGTACACCGACGTCCGATTCTAGCAGGCAAATTTCCCTGCCCCAGCTGCTGGACCGTCGAAAGAAGTTCACTCCCAGCCATCCACATGCCCAGCGGTTGAATGCTAGCTTGGCTAAATTGCTAGCGCTTCAACTGCTGCCTTTTCAGTTGGTAGACTCGGCCCCCTTCCGTGAGTTTGTGCAATGTGCGGTTCCTCAGTGGCAGGTTCCCAAACGCCACTTTTTCTCACGGAAGGCTATTCCGGCTCTCTACCGGCATGTGGAAGGCAATGTCTTGGCCTCGCTGGACAGGGCGGTCAGCGGTAAGGTGCATATTACCGCTGACTCATGGTCCAGCAGGCATGGACAGGGACGTTACCTTTCTTTCACGGCCCATTGGGTCACTCTTTTGGCAGCTGGGAAGGATGCAGGACAAGGTGCAGTAGTGTTGGAGGTTGTTCCACCGCCACGCCTCCAAAATGCTACTACTGGTTGTGACACACCTCTCTCCTCCACCCCCTCCTCTTCTTCTTCCTCCATGGTCTCTTCCTGTGGTTTGTCCTATGAACCAGCGGTGCTCCGTAGCCGTTCACGGGGCTACGCAAGTACGCAGGCAAAAAGATGCCATGCCGTGCTTGCGCTGGTGTGTTTGGGGGACAGAAGTCACACTGGGGCAGAGGTCCTGTCTGCTCTGCAGGGCCAGGCCGAGAGGTGGTTGACGCCACGCCAGCTTAAGCCAGGAATGGTGGTTTGCGACAATGGCACCAACCTCCTCTCCGCCCTCCGACAGGGACAACTGACCCATGTGCCCTGTGTGGCTCACGTCCTTAACCTGGTGGTGCAGCGGTTCTTGGGCAGGTACCCGGGCTTACAGGATGTCCTGAGGCAGGCCAGGAAAGTCTGTGTGCATTTCCGCAGATCTTATAATGCCAGTGCTCGCCTGGCTGAGCTGCAAAAGGAGTTGAACCTGCCCAAGAACCGCCTTATATGTGACATGCCCACCAGGTGGAACTCAACGTTGGCCATGCTGCAGCGGCTGCACACGCAGCAGAGGGCCATCAATGAGTACCTGTGCGACTACGGCACCAGGACAGGGTCAGGGGAGCTTGTTTTTTTTTCTCCACGCCAGTGGGGCATCATCAGGGATGCATGCACTGTCCTGGCACCATTTGAGGAGGCCACGAGGATGGTGAGCAGTGACAGTGCATGCATCAGTGACACTGTACCTCTTGTCCACCTGTTGGAGCACACGCTGCGTGGAATAATGGACAGGGCACTTGAGGCAGAACAGAGGCAGGAAGAGGAGGACTTCCTTGCCTCTCAAGGCCCCCTTTACCCAGACAGTGTTCCTTCTGTCCCACCCATCGCACAGGAAGAGGAAGAGGAGGAGGAGGAGGAGGAGGAGGAGGATTGTGTCAGCATGGAGGTGGAGGCTGGCACTCAGCATCATCAGCAGCAGTCTTTTAGGGATGATTTACAGTCCCAAGAAACCAGTGGACTTGTACGTGGCTGGGAGGAGGTGGCTGCGGATCATGTCGTCCTTAGTGACCCAGAGGACTCCGGAGCGAATGCCTCAGCAAACCTACGCTGCATGGCCTCCCTGATCCTGCAAAGTCTGCGGAAGGATCCTCGTATTCTTCGGATCAAGGAGAGGGACCATTACTGGCTGGCCACTCTCCTTGATCCACGGTACAAGGGTAAGGTTGCGGACCTTATGTTACCTTCGCAGAGGGAGCAGAGGATGAGACAACTCCGGGAGGCCTTGCAGAAAGGTCTGTGCAACGCGTTCCCAGAGACTGGGAGGTTACAAACTCCTGGTCCTGGACAACGAGTTGCTGAGGCTTCGGCCAGTCAAAGAAGGAGCGGTGGGGAAGGTGGCCGTCTGACCGATGCGTTCAGACAATTCTTTAGTCCGCAGCCCCAAAGTATGATCGGTTCCAGCAACCATCGCCAGCGTCTGATAAACATGGTGCAGGAATATCTAGGGGCAAGGTCAGACTTGGACACCTTCCCCACCAAAAATCCTCTGGCTTACTGGGTCTTGAGGATGGATCACTGGCCAGAGCTTGCACAGTATGCAATTGAGCTACTGGCCTGTCCTGCATCCAGCGTTCTTTCGGAACGCACATTCAGTGCTGCTGGAGGATTTGTCACGGATCACAGGGTGCGCCTGTCCACCGACTCGGTTGATCGACTGACTTTCATCAAGATGAACCAGTCTTGGATCACCACCAGCTACCACACACCTGATGCTGATATAACAGACTAATTGATTTTAACATGTCACATCCCTTCAAGACTGATGCTGATGCTGAGTGCCTGTGCTGTTATGTTGACTGGCTATCCTCCTCCTCCGAGTCCTCAATGATACGATTGATGATGATAGCTTGGAAGATCATTTTTGTTTATGGGTGCCGCCACCAGTGGCTAAGGCCCAATTTTTCAGCCCCTGTTTTACAGGGGCGTGTAATTACAATTTTTTTAGCAATAATTTGCCATAGGGCTCATTGCTGTGCTCCAAGTACAGTATCTGTGAGGGGTTGGAGTGTTGTGGCACCAGTGCCTAAGGCCCAATTTTTCAGCCCCTGTTTAACAGGGGCGTGTCATTACAATTTTTGAAGCAATACTTTGCAACAGGGCTCATTGCTGTGCTCCAAGTACAGTATCTGTGAGGGGTTGTAGTGTTGTGCCACCAGTGCCTAAGGCCCAATTTTTCAGCCCCTGTTTAACAGGGGCGTGTCATTACAATTTTTGAAGCAATACTTTGCAACAGGGCTCATTGCTGTGCTCCAAGTACAGTATCTGTGAGGGGTTGTAGTGTTGTGCCACCAGTGCCTAAGGCCCAATTTTTCAGCCCCTGTTCAACAGGGGCATGCAATTACAATTCTTGATCTAATAATTCACAGCAGGGCCCATTGCTGCACCCACCAAGAGTAACTCTGAGGGCTTACAGTGTTGTGGCAACGCCACCACCACCACCACCACCACGAAAGGCCCAATTTTTCAGCCCCTGTTCAAAAGGGGCATGTAATTACAATTCTTGATCTAATAATTCACAGCAGGGCCCATTCCTGCACCCACCAAGAGTAACTCTGAGGGCTTACAGTGTTGTGGCAACACCACCACCACCACCACGAAAGGCCCAATTTTTCAGCCCCTGTTCAACAGGGGCATGCAATTACAATTCTTGATCTAATAATTCACAGCAGGGCCCATTGCTGCACCCACCAAGAGTAACTGTCAGGGCTTACAGTGTTGTGGCACCAGCACCACCATCAAAGGCCCAATTTTTACTACCACTGTTCAACAATTATATGTAATTAAAATTCCTGATATAATAGTTGACAGCAGGGCGTTCCAGCACCAACCAAGAGTAACTGTGAGTGCTTACAGTGTTGTGCCAACACCAACAACTAAGGGGCCTATTTCTGCAGAGTATATACGGCAGGTCCCTACTTTCAAACATCCAACTTACAAACGACTCCTACTTGCAAACGCAAGAAGACAACAGGAAGTGAGAGGAAATCTACCACTAGGAAGGAAAATTCTCTCCTGTAAGAATAAATATGGGAGAAAGGTGTCTCCTCTGTACTGATGCTTTATCAGCAATCCTTGTTTCAAGAAAAACACCACATTTCAAAAACAGTTGTCATTGGGACGGAAAGTGAGGTGAAATGTTCTGAACAGGGGCACAGACAGCAAAACAAATGTTACAGGGGTGATAACCCTTACCTATGTTTTCCAAAAAGTTTAAAAATAGATTTTTGGGCTGGAGCTACACTTCAACAATGTACCTGTTCAAAATTACAAACAGATTCTACATAAGAACAAACCTACAGTCCCTGTCTTGTATGCACCGCCTGTATACGGCTGTTCAGAGTATATAGGGCCTTTTTTATTTTATGTGCGGGGTTCCCCTTAATATCCATACAAGACCCAAAGGGGGGTAATGGGCTGGGGTAGGGGGTGATGGGGTAGCTATGCCATTTTTCTTAAAGATTTTCATCCATATTACCGGGACCAGACATTACATTAAAGCCGCAAGCAGTTTTAAATGGCTTTTTTTTCCTTTAGAAGTGTCATTTTGTGCAGGGACAGTTCTAAACACGGGAAACACGTGGCACTTCACAGGCATACTTTAGACACCCCCCAGGTACGATATTTAAAGGAATATTTGACTTTTTTTTTTTCACTTTATGCATCATTAAAATGACTGCTCCCGAAAAACGACCGTTTTTAAAACTTCTTTTTGCATTGATACATGTCCCCTGGTGCAGAACCCGGGTTCCCAAACCCTTTTTAGGACAATAACATGCATAATAGTTGTTATAATTAGCACTTTAGAATTCGAACGTTCGCATCCATTGTATTTAATAGGGTTCTAATGTTCGTACGAACTTTCGGTCCGTTCGCGGGTTCTGGTGCGAACCGAACCCGGGGGTGTTCGGCTCATCACTAATCTGAACCCTTCAGACAGACCTTAACTGCTCCCACTACAAGGAGAGAATGTAATAACCTTCCTTCCACGGTTCTGGGAAAAAAGTAAGGTAGGGAATCATCTTGATTCGTTATGAATAATTAAGGATGGCTCTTTACAAAAGAAAGCTGCCAAACTCTGAAAACTCTCTTGCGGAGGTTGCCACAATCAAGAACACCAATTTCCTTGTCAGAAGGAACAAGGGAATAAGGTGCATCAGTTCCAAGGGTTGTCTTTGTAACCCCGACAAAACTGGATCAAAACCCCGCGGGCACAAGGGTGACCTAACTGGCGGATTTTATATGTGTTACCCATTGTATACAGGCCTGGATCAAAGAGAGCGAAGCAAGCGGCCTTTGGAAAAAAAACACTGACAAGGCCAAGATCTGACCCTTGATAGAACTCAAGGCTAGCTTAATTTCCATTCCTAATTGTAGGAAGGCAAGAACCTTACCTATGACATACTTCCGAGGATGCCATCCTTGGTTTCCCTCCAGACCCTATAGTAAATGGTCCTAGAGGCCGGTTTTCCTGCATTAATCAGGGTAGTTACTACTGACCCTGAAAGCCCCCGATTCTTTTAGAATGTGGGCTTAACAGCCAAACTGCTAAATTCAGCATTCGCGGGGTAGGATGGAATAGCAACCCCTGCGAAAGTAGGTTTGGATGAGAAGGAAGAGTCCATGGATCCCCTACTGCCACCCTCATGCTCTCTGTATACTAGGATCGTCTGGATCATGCCGGAGCTACTAGGATTACCAGCTTCCGTTCCCTTTTGATCCTGCATAGAAGCCGCGGTAGAAGCGGCACTGGGGGGGGGGAATGCATAAATCAGTGAAAACTGAACCTGCAGGGATACTAACGCATCTCCCGTATGCGAGTGGATCCCTTGCCCTTAACACAAAGTTGTCCAACGTTGTGTTAAACTGGACCCCAACAGATCTATGACCGAAATACCCCATTTCTGGCATATGGGCAGAAAAATTTCAGGATGTAGAGAATATTCTCCAGGGAACAATTGTTGGCAGCTCAAGAAATCCGCCTGCCAATTCTCCACTTCCCAGAATGAAGACTGCAGATAGGCAAGATACATGCTTCTCTGCCCAAGCCAGAACATGGTTCACCCTCCCTCTGGCTGCGTGACTTCTGGTACCCCCTAGGTGATTGATGTAAGCCACTGCTGTGGTATTGTCGGATTGTATTCAGATAGGACAATCCTGCAACCTGAACGTCCCGGCTATTAGAGCCAGACATGCCACCCGAATCTCTAGGATGTTGATGGACAAGGTTCTCAGATCTTGCCCTGGGCAGTGGTCTCTTCCAGGACTGCTCCTTAGCCCAAGAGGCTGGCCTTCGTTGTGACCACCTTCCAGGCAAATCTTTTGGTTACCAACCACCAACTGAGACTCTGGCGTACCTTTGGGGCCAGATACCTTGGATAATGTAAGGCTTGGATTTTCTTGTTCCAAGTAGACAGAATGCTGTTTGCAACAGCCTTGTTGAGCATAGGGAACCACTTCAAAAGAAGCCACCATCTTCCCTAGCAATTCCATGCCAAGGCAAATGGAAGGACTCTTCCTTGCCTTGACCACATGGACCAGCTCTCTTAAAGCGCTGACTTCTGTCCGAGGCCAAGACACTCTTTGTCCCACATACTCTACTCACACGGGGCTTGCTAACCCTTCCCTGTTCAACCCCTCGGGAACTATAGCTCCGGCTATAAGTGTTTTCCGTAGTTTAGTTTTAGAAAACTTTGAAAAATTGCCCAATAAAAGGATACACATGAATCCCAAAGTTAGGGCAGGTTTGAAACAACTCTGTGAACAAAAAGATTTAATCATCCGTCCGGCCGATAAGGGTGGTGCCATTGTCGTGTTGGACAAAATTGATTACATTAAGGAAATGGATAGAATACTAGGGGATTCGGAAACCTATACCCTAATCCATACGAATCCCACCCTTCAATATAGGAAGGCTCTAGTTGAGTTGATCGATGAGGGTTTTTCTTTGGGGATTCTAGACAAAAAGGAGAGGAGTTTCCTGGTACCTGTTGCACCAAGGATTCCAGCTATATATTACCTTCATAAGGTACACAAAGATCCAGTTAATCCCCCTGGCCATCCCATAATTAGTGGGATAGACTCTGTGACGGTCAGGATAGGAAAATATATAGACTTTTTTTTTTGAAGGATACGGGGGATACTATTAGGCTACTTGAATCAGTCAGTTTCCAGGAAGGCATGATCCTGGCAACGGCTGATGTGGCTGCACTTTACACGAGCATTCCCCATGAGTTAGAGTTCAATGCTGTTGAACACTATTTATCCTCTGGCACCACCTTGTCCATTATTCAGCGCAACTTCATCATGCAGCTTCTTAGGTTTGCAGCCAAACACAACTATTTTTGGTTCCAGAATAATTTCTATTTGCAGACCAAGGGGGTGGCCATGGGGGCAAAATTTGCCCCCAGTCTGGCCAATCTGTTTATGGCCAAGTGGGAGGAGGATGTCGTCTATGCCCTTAAGAGGCCTGAATTGGTTCTCTGGGCCAGGTATATAGACAACATCCTCCTCCTATGGAAGGGTGACCATGTATCACTTGGTGAGTTCATGTCAGTACTCAATTCCAATGATAGAGGGATAAGACTGAGCCATGAGGCTAATTCTGCCTCTATACACTTTTTGGATCTGGAGATCAAGGTGGTTACATCCCGGTTGACAGCTGTCATCATCCACAGTAGCTTAAGTCTGTACCCTGTAGTCAGTTTCTCCGGTTAAGGCAAAACTGTACCAGGGTGGAAGACTTCGCCACTCAATCGGCTATTCTAAAGGAGAGGTTTATAGAGAAGGGCTATGTGGCTAGCGACCTTGATGTGGAAATCGACCGGATCTCACGGATCAATTGAAGTACATTATTACAGGTGCGCCCAAAAAGGCAAAAGATGAGAAGTTTAGATGGTCCTTTTTTACCACATATTCAGTCCAATCTAGACAAATAAAATAAATCCTCAAGAAACACTGGGGTGTCCTTCAAAATGATAGAATACTAGGACCAGCACTACCAGAACGATCGGGTGTCATCTTTAGGGGAGTACGGTCCATTTAAGGTCAGATTGCGCCCAACATTATTGATCCCCCCAAAAGGGTCACCTTTTTTCAAGAATGCAAGGGATATTTTCCCTGCCGTAGGTGTAATGTGTGTCTACATAACACCCATGGCAGACGTAAAATTGTGACTTTTCAGTCCATGGTCACCCTACGGGTGTACCAGATGAAGCGTTTCACTACGTGTGCCACACAATATATTGCCTATCTCTTGACTTGTCCCTGCAAAAAACAATATATTGGTCGCACCATTAGGACCTTTTCTATTCGGGTCAATGAACACATAGGCAATATTAAGTTAGGAAAGACCAACCATAGTGTTCCTCGACATTACCTACAATACCACAATCGTGACCCTATTGGGCCACAATTTCTGGTAATTGACCAATTTGTTCCACATTGGAGGGGAGAGTCCCACATACGTGGAGTGTCCCGTTTGGAAATGTATTGGATCCATGCACTCCGTACATACCTGCCGTTTGGTATGAACGTAGAGTGGATATCAATTTGGCCTAACCACTTTATATATGTCACCATGTGGGTTGTTATATATTCTTTGTTACCATCCCCTCCATGATGTGGTCATATATTATTCTTTATACCATTTTCATGTGTATCCTGTTTAGTATTATTTTTTGTGATTATTCCACCTATATTATATTCCCTAAGCATTGTATGGTTTATTACCACTATGCTTGGGGGGGGGGGTGCTTTTTAGGGATTTATCATTAGTCCTTTATTAACCTTTCATGCATCTGCATTTGGACAATGTCTTCTTTCATATGCCCACAAGATGGCGTTACATCTGCTGGGTCCGGACAATTAAGCTCTGGCCTATGGAGATGTGCCTGTAGTTCATTTCCACTTGGCTGCACGCTGCGCCTCGCCGCTGCGTTTCATGTGATGGCCTTGACGTTTCTGCGTCATGGCGTCACATGACTCGCGGCGCGGCTTGTCATCCAGCCTTGTGGGCGATCCCCTAGATGGGTGTATGCGTTCTTTCCTACGCGATGAGGGGACATCACTGACGCGGCTGATCTCCTCCCAGCTGTGCGTTGCATCTCACCGTTGCGTTTCACGTGACAGTCGCGACGGTTCACGCCGTGACGTCACGTAATTCGTAGAGCGGCTCCGTGTTTTCCCTCATGGGAGACATTTGAGTTTATGTACCTGCCACCAGCGCTATGTGAAAGTGTTGAAACATGATTTGATTACCAATATGGGTGCAGATGCCTGCAGGGATCACATTGTGTTGTTGTGATGACCCACATGTGACGCTGCAGTGTTGGAAGCACCCCCTCCCTCTTCCTTGGTTTGGTCTCCATGGAACCATGCTCTGGTCAGGTTTGGTTTTCATTGGCTATTTTGTGCATGACCTGACCAATGTGGCGAGACGGCTAACCACGTGGGTGTTTACCACCGCGTGGTAACGCCTTTCCCACATTGGGCGGGCTTTTGATATGTTACACCATTGGCTCAATGGATATCACTTCCGGGGTCAAGCTAGTCATGACAGCTGACCTGGGAGGTGCTCCTTGAGTTCTGTGGCTTTCATTGGTTCATGCTTGGAGGCTGCGAGCCCAATTGGTTATACAGTTGGCTCTCTTCCAATCATTGACCTACATTTTTGAAACTCGTCTGATTGGCCTGTTTCTGGTTTAGCTTGGAGTGTTTGTCTTATAAATACATGTGCAATATGGGGGAGCAGGTTGATGCCCCAGTAGAAGTCCTAGTCGGACGAAACGTGTAGAGATTGGTACACCACTCCCCATATTGCCTTTTTTATCTTGTCATTTCGTGATCACTTTTAATGTTCAATTTTGTGGTTTTATTCAAATAAAACCTTTCCATACTTTTTGACCTGCACCATTGGAGCACCGTTTCCTTTTTCTCTTTGTATGTGTGTTGGGGGAAGTTTTTGGAGTTGTTCCATCGTGTCCATTCACTCCTTTGGGGTTCCTTTTTATCCAAATCATTTCAACATCGATCGGAAACAGGGTGGACACCCTGTGAGCTCAGGTTCGCTTCATCCATCTAGGGTCTACAGCTGAGACCTGTTGAGTAGAGTTGAGCGGACACCTGGATGTTCGGGTTCGGTCGAACTTCGCAAAAAAGTTCGAGTTCCGGACCCGAACTTGACCCCGAACCCGAACCCCATTGAAGTCAATGGGGACCCGAACTTTTGAGGACTAAAATGGCTCTAAAAAAAGTAATGGAAAGGGCTAGAGGGCTGCAAATGGCAGCAAAATTTTGTTAAGAGCATGGCAAGTGCTCTGCAAACAAATGTGGATAGGGAAATAACTTAAAATAAGATAAAAATAAAAAAATAATAATCTTGACTTAGGAGGACAAGGTCCATATGGAGTAGGAGGTTGAGGTGGCGGTGGATGTGGCGGCGTAGGTGGAAGCGGCGGTGGAGGATGACGAGGTAGCCAACACTGGTTTTTGTTTTTAATTTTTTTTTGTTTTTAATTAGGGTACACCCAAAAGAGTGAGAAAGATCAAAAATACAACAATGGCTGGGTAAAGCCGGAATACAAGTCTATTCTTCACAAGGTACGGACAAGTCCTGTGGGATCCATGCCTGGTTCATTTTAATGAACGTGAGCTTGTCCACATTGGCTCTGGACAGGCGGCTGCACTTGTCTGTGATAACGCCCCCTGCCGTGCTAAATACATGTTCAGATAATACACTGGCTACAGGGCAGGCCAGCACCTCCAAGGCGTAAAGGGCAAGCTCAGGCCATGTGCCCAATTTGGAGACCCAGAAGTTGAAGGGGGCAGACCCGTCATTCAGTACGTGTAGGCGTGTGCACACATACTGCTTCACCATGTTGGTGAAATGCTGCCTCCTGCTAAGACGTTCCATATCAGCTGATGGTGCTGGTTGTTGTGGCGTGCTGACAAAGCTTTTCCACATTTTGGCCATGCTAACCCTGCCTTCTGAGGTGCTGGCAGTGCCCTGGCTGAATAGCAAAATAGAGCAACAGTATCTAAAGTGTGTATCTTACACGTACAGATATGCAGGAAACGCTGCAAATAATTTTTTTCCCCCCTAAATAATTTTTTGGGGGAATACCAGAATAGAGCAACAGTATCTAAAGGGTGTACCTCACACGTACAGATACAGACTAGGCCGCATTTTACGATTTTTCCCCTAAATTTTTTTTGAATAGCAGAATAGAGCAACAGTATCTAAAGAGTGTATCTCACAGGTACAGATATGCAGAAACAGCAGCAAAAAATATTTTTTTGCCCTACATTTTTATTTCTTTTTTAATAGCAGAATAGGAGAACAGTATCTAAAGTGTGTATCTCACACGTACAGATATGCAGAAAACGTTGCCAAAAAATAGGATTTTTTACTCACCGTAAAATCCTTTTCTCGGAGTCCATGGACCGACACAGCTTCTCTATTGACAAAGTGGGTATTATCCGTTAATTAGGAGTGACTAGGCAGAAAAACTTGTAAAAAGTGTCGCATCACACCTTCTACAGTACTGCCCAGGGGGCGGACCCCCTGGGTATAACCTCTCTGTCTGCATATCGCAGATCAGTTCGTCAAAAAGCAGTACAAACTTAAAAGGAGGGGTGGGTGCTGTGTCGGTCCATGGACTCAGAGAAAAGGATTTTACGGTGAGTAAAAAATCCTATTTACTCTTTCGTCCATGGACCGACACAGCTTCTCTATTGACAAAGTGGGACGTCCCAAAGCAGTGTCAGAGAAAAAAACGAGGGGTGGTAACAGCATAAAAACAAACTTCACCCCAAAACACAAAACAGCACTCCTCCAACGGAGGAGTTGCAACTCTAAACAGCCGCTTGCAAAACCTTGCGGCCGAAAGAGGCATCCGAAGATGCACCTACATCAACTTTGTAGACTTTTGTGAAAGTGTGAGCGGACGACCAAGTCGCCGCTTTACATAGTTGGGAAACAGACGCTTGATGTCGGAAAGCCCAAGAGGCAACTATTGCCCTGGTCGAATGCGCCGTGACAGGAAATGGGGGCGCCTGACCCTTTAAGGCGTAAGCCTGGATTACTATCTGTCGGATCCACCTAGAGATGGTGGCCGATGATACTGCTTGGCCCTTCTTGGGACCAGCCACCGAAACAAACAGTGAGTCTGACTTCCGGAACAGGGAAGTAGCAGATAGATATCCTCTCAAAGCTCGGACAACGTCCAAGGAATGCAACGCCGACTCCTTAGGATTCGACGGATGAGGACACAAGGATGGAAGTACAATGTCTTCGTTGAGATAAAAAGCCGAAACGACTTTCGGAAGAAAGGAAGGCTGCGACCGCAGCACCACCTTATCCTTGTGGAAAATCAAATAGGGAGCCTTGCAGGACAAGGCTGCCAGCTCAGAGACTTGTCTAACTGACGTAACAGCCACCAAAAAGACCACTTTCTGAGAAAGTGTCAACAGGGGAATATCTCTAATCTTCTCAAACGGTGCCTTCTGAAGCACCGAGAGGACCAGGTTCAAGTCCCACGGAGGTAACGGGGGACGGACCGGAGGGGCCACATGTCGAACCCCCTGCACAAATGTACTCACGAGAGAGTGAGTCGCCAGGGGTCACTGAAAAAAGACAGCCAGGGCAGATTTCTGACCCTTAATCGTACTTAGGACAAGCCTTTGGTCCACCCCATGCTGTAAAAACAGCAGGATTCTGGAAACCAAATAGGTACGCGGATGCCATTTCATTTCCTCACACATGGAGATGTAGGCCCTCCAAGTGCGGCGATAAACCTTCCTAGAGGACGATTTTCGAGCACTTCTCATAGTAGAGATTACTGAGTCTGACAGGCCCCGGTCTCTCAGTACCTGGTTCTCAACAGCCATGCCGTTAAAGCCAATGACTGTAAAGCAGGATGGAATATGGGACCTTGCGATAGCAGGTCCTTTCGTAGTGGTAGGCGCCAGGGGGACATCTGCTACCAGACGTACTAGATCGGCGTACCAAGGACGCTGAGGCCAATCTGGAGTGATTAGGATCATTGGAATTCCCTCTGCCTCCACTCTGCGGAGCAGAAGAGGAAGAAGCCTTAAGGGAGGGAAGGCATAGATTAGCCGATACTGACCCCACGATGCTACCAACACGTCCGTTGCGTCTGCCCATGGGTCTCTTGACCGGACAACAAATCTCAATACCTTCCGATTGAGTCGGGAAGCCAGAAGATCTATGTCTGGTGTGCCCCATCTTTGGCAGAGGAGTTGGAACACCTCCGGGTGTAAGGACCATTCTCCCTGGTCCAGCATCTGGCGGCTCAGGTAGTCCGCCTGCCAGTTTTCCACACCCGGAATGTACACGGCCGATAGTGCCGGTACGCTCTTCTCTGCCCACTTCAGGATACGAGCAACCTCCGATGCTGCAGCTGAGCTTCTTGTTCCTCCTTGATGATTGACATATGCCACCGCTGTGGCGTTGTCTGACTGGATCCTGACTGGACGCCCTTGCAGTCTCTGAGACCATTTGAAGAGGCACAGCTTGATCGCCCGGATCTCCAGGACATTGATCGGCAGGAGGGCTTCCTCTGGGGTCCAGCGACCTTGCGCCGACTGGACACCCCAGACTCCCCCCCAACCTGTAAGGCTGGCGTCCGTCGTGATCACTATCCAGTTAACCGGAAGAAATTACTTCCCGGCCATTAGAGCCGGTGCTGTCAGCCACCATACCAGGGATCTCCTGACTAGGTGGCTCACTCGGATTTGATAATCCAGAGATGAAGGGCATATGTTCCATCTGGACAGAACTTCCTTCTGTAACACTCGAGTGTGGTATTGAGCATATGGGACCGCCTCGAAGGAGGCTACCATGAGGCCCAACACTCGCATGCAAAAACGGAGTGACGACCAATTCCTGGAAGTCAGCTGCCGTACTGCAGCCCGGAGGGTCTGCAACTTCTCCACAGGGAGGAATACCTTTGCCTCTGAGGAATCCAGAATCAACCCCAGGTACACTAGGCGTTGAGTGGGCACCAATACTGACTTTTGCGTGTTTAGTATCCAACCACAGTCTCGAAGAGTCTGACAGGTAATGGACACGCTTACCTCTAATTCTAATTCTGAGCTTGAAGGGGCCTTCAGCAGGTCGTCCAAGTAACCTGTGATAGCGATACCCCGCTGTCTTAGAAGTGCCAGAATCGGAGCGAGCACCTTGGTGAAAGTCCTGGGTGCTGAGGCAAGGCCAAACGGGAGGGCCACAAACTGGTAGTGGTTCTTCCCGATAGCAAATCGCAGAAACCTCTGCTGTCTGGAGTATATGGGGACATGCAAGTATGCGTCCTTGATGTCCAAGGAGGCCAGAAAGTTCCCCGGATGGAGAGCCGTGACTACAGATCGAACCGACTCCATCCGAAATCTTTGTACTTTCACAAAGCAATTGAGGGCTCTGAGATCCAAGATTGGCCGAACCCCCTCCTTCTTCGGCACAATGAACAGATTTGAGTAAAAACCCTGACCCCGTTCCTGTTCTGGAACTGGAATAACTACCCCGCGTTCCAGTAGACCCTGGCCCGCCCCATACAGGGCCTCCCGACGGGTCAGTAGTAGCTGGAGATTGGAGGTGATGAATCTGTCCGGTGGACAAGAGAGAAATTCTATCTTGTAGCCTGAGGAGATTACTTCGCAAACCCACCTGTCGGAGACTAGAGCAGTCCACTGAGTCGCGAATTTGCGAAGACGTCCCCCCACTCGAGAGCTGGGTGGGGGCGGACCTTCATGTGGACGCAGATTTGTCCGCAGGCTTGTTGGGTCTGCGGGACCAAGGACGCTTTTGTCCTTGGGCAGGCGCTTTATCGGCCTGGGGTCTTTTCCCTGTCGCCTTAAGGGGGCGAAAAAAACGCTTGCGTGCAGTAAAGGAGGGCCCTTGCCCTTGGCGTGGCCCCTTACCCTTGCTAGTTTGGGGAAGCAAAAGTGCTTTTACCTCCTGTGGCATCCTTGATGATGTCATCCAGAGAAGCCCCAAAAAGTCTGTCGCCCTTAAAAGGCAGATCCAACAGGGCTTTCTTGGAAGTCTGGTCCGCAGACCAGCCCTTTAGCCAGATCAGGCGGTGTATTGCTACTGCATAAACCGAAGCTCTTGACAGCAGGGGAATAGTATCCATGTCTGACTCGCAGACAAACTTAAGGCCCTGGACCAACTGGTCGGCCAAAGTTATCTCATTAGGAGGAGCATCTCGCTCCTTTGACCCCTGGAGTAGCAATTTTGCCCATTCAGTAAGTGTCTGAGACACTAGGGCCCCGCCAATGCCGGGCGTACTGCCGAGCCTACCACTGAGTATAGGTAGCGAGCGAGTGCTTCAGCCTTCTTATCCACAGGGTCCTTGAAAACAGGAGCCCCTTCTACTGGAATAGTGGTGGCTCTATTAAGTCTGGACACCGAAGGGTCCACTATAGGGGGAGAGGTCCATATCTTCAGAAAACTCTCCTCAAAGGGGTACCGTACTGCAAACCTCTTTGGGGCTGTAAAGACCCTCAGTGGGTTCTCCCATTCCTTGTATAAGAGTTTGTCAAAATAAGACACACAAGGGAACACCTTAGCAGTGCGGGCAGGTTTACGAAACCCAAAGGGGACTGGAGTATCTGCTACTTCTGCAGTATTTTCCAACTTTAGCGTATCCCGCACTGCAGTAATAAGGTCAGATACCAAAGCCGTCTCGCGTACTGACCTGGACTTGGAGTCCTCCTCACTGTCCGATCGGTCACGGTCTGCAGTCTCTGATGCATCAGAATCTGGGCCATGAGCCGTAGCTGGACCTGGTTCTGCATCAGAAATATCCGCAGAAGATTGCAGGGGACGGGGGCGTTTATTACCCCCTGTATTCCCGTGTGCTGCTTCCACCCTGGCAGCAAACGCCTCTAGGATTGCCGACATAGCGTCCATAGACACCTCAGGGACACCAGCTGCTAAATCTGGTGTTTCAGAGGAGAAGACATCTGGCTCAGATGCCATGCTGACCACACGCTGACACCCACAGGGCTCCAGGCAAGATATCAATAGGCCACCCTCCTGTGCTGCAGAGAGGCTGGGTCACCCAGAGGACTCACCACCCTGGATAGGTACTGCTATGCTGCGCCTGTGATGCTGTCCCCCTGCTGCTGTGTCAGTCTGCTTCTTTTATCAGCACTTCCTGTGTGAATTTCCGCGCCCGTGTAATGCACCCTAGAGGCCAGAGGCTCTCGCAAAATGGCTGCCAAAAACGTCTGTATGGAAGATAATGTGGGCTCCAAGAAAATGGCCGTGGAGCCGAAGATAGAGGTCAAGCAGCCGTAGCCCACAAAAAGATGGCCGCCGAATGGCAATCTATACATACAGGGTGGACAAACATGGCCGCCGATCACCTGATAGGGGCCAGTGGGTGTGGCCGAACCACAGGAAGATGGCCGCCGGGCAGTCACAAGAGGCCAAACTTGGCCTGGACCACCTCAAAATGGCCGCCGACAGCATGGAGGAAGGAAGGACACACACACACAGGTACGCAGAAATGACATTTCTTTTAAATGTTAGTTACAGCCAGCCCCGCTCCAGTGGGACCCCTTAGGTGACCCCCAGCAACCTTTAGCTAGAAGCCCAGGGAGGAGGGAAAGGCAGGGAGAGAGGCTAGAAAGGGGCCACAACCACTTACTTGATCTCTCCAGGAATGTCCAGCTAAATCTCCCAGCCGAGGCAGGGGAGTTTTACTTACTTATCCTGCATGTATTATGATGGAAGACATTCCAAACAGATCATCGTCCGCGCACAGAAGGTGACAGTTGGCCAGGCATGCTGTGATTGGACCCAAAAGGGACGATCATATGTATGCCCTGGAGCATGACGCTCACCGGACAGGCTGCTGCGACTCGGCCGTAAGGTCAGCCGAAGCTGAGCGGTCCGATGCAAGCATTGGAGCGTAAGCTCACCGGCCAGGCTGCTGCGACTCGGCCGTAAGGTCAGCCAAACCTGAGCGGTCCGATGCAGGCCCTGGAGCGTAGGCTCACCGGCCACCCGTGGAGCGACGGGCATGTCGTGGAAAACCCAGCGCATAGCTAGGGTCGGCACACGCTCGATGGCCGAAACTGGGGAGACTACAAGGATCGAGGATCCAGCCTGTCACCCAGTCGGCAGTTGATCGAAGATCAATATACAAAAAGGTGTAGCGCTGGATGAGCAAAACTGTGTATGGCTATACAGTGAAAAAAATATATAATATAAGAAAAAGTATCAAAAACATGAGTGAATACTACAAATAAACAATTTAAAGTTCATGTGTGTCAGTGAAAAATATATGAAATCTTCTCCTCTATTTGAAGATGATAAGAGTTCTACAGAGTGCAGGTATCCGATAAAAATCATAGGCAAAATGCTCCAACACTTAGTAAAGATCCCGCCACCAAGGTGAAGAATGAAGGCTTACCAGACAGCCTGCGACTGCCCTTCTCAGGGGGGTCAAAACAGGCTCAGTAGAGTGATGTTTTACTCCATGGAAGGCAGGATGATTCTGCAGGAACGCTTCATCCACAATGGGAGAGTCTCCAGAGACGTTGATTGAACACCTGGCCAGAACTGGGAGTAGACACACTCTTTGCAGATCAGAGTGGATGTTCCTCAGTAAGTAGGATAAAATCCAAAAGAGAAAGAAAAACTTTCCATAGTGTAGCGTTCATCCATAAAAGAGGAACATCCACTCTGATCTGCAAAGAGTGTGTCTACTCCCAGTTCTGGCCAGGTGTTCAATCAACGTCTCTGGAGACTCTCCCATTGTGGATGAAGCGTTCCTGCAGAATCATCCTGCCTTCCATGGAGTAAAACATCACTCTACTGAGCCTGTTTTGACCCCCCTGAGAAGGGCGGTCGCAGGCTGTCTGGTAAGCCTTCATTCTTCACCTTGGTGGCGGGATCTTTACTAAGTGTTGGAGCATTTTGCCTATGATTTTTATCGGATACCTGCACTCTGTAGAACTCTTATCTTCAAATAGAGGAGAAGATTTCATATATTTTTCACTGACACACATGAACTTTAAATTGTTTATTTGTAGTATTCACTCATGTTTTTGATACTTTTTCTTATATTATATATTTTTTTCACTGTATAGCCATACACAGTTTTGCTCATCCAGCGCTACACCTTTTTGTATATTTATATTGTTGTACCTTATATCAGGTTTTTTTTGGTGTTTAGCAGCAGGTTTTCCTTTAGGGATTTATTCATTTATTGCACTTTAATAATTTGCACCTAGCGCAAATTTTTCTTTTATAACCACAGTTGATCGAAGATCGCAGGAAACAACAAATGAAAAAAAAATAAAAAAAATATATATATTTTTTCCCCCGGACCAATGGGCCCAAAGGGAGCCATGTCCTACTCCTTGCTAGACAGAAAAAATAGGATTTTTATAACAGCTTACCTGTAAAATCCTTTTCTTGGAGTACATCACGGGACACAGAGCGACATAGTCATTACTAATGGGTTATATAGATACCTTCAGGTGCTGGCACTGGCAACTTCCAAAACCGGAAGTACCCTCCCCTATATAAGCCCCTCCCATCCGGGAGCACCTCAGTTTTGTAGCAAAGCAATAAGTGTCCCTAAAGAGGGGTGGGAGCTCTGTGTCCCGTGATGTACTACAAGAAAAGGATTTTACAGGTAAGCTGTTATAAAAATCCTATTTTCTTTCTCGTACATCACGGGACACAGAGCGACATAGTCATTACTAATGGGATGTCCTAAAGCAATGCCCAACGAGGGGGGGGATACACCATACATAAGCTGAGCGCTATCAGACATGAGGATCTTTTGCGGCCTGCAACACACTGCGCCCAAAGGCGACATCCTCCTGACTTCTAACGTCCACCTGGTAGAACCTAGTAAATGTGTGTACTGAAGACCATGTTGCGGCCTTACAGATTTGAGCCAGGGAGGCCTGGTGATGCACTGCCCATGAAGTTCCAACTGCTCTCGTGGAGTGCGCTCTAACTTTGAACGGAGGCAGTCTCCTTCTCAAGCCATAGGCTTGCATTATGACCTGTCGAATCCACTTGGCTAAAGTAGATTTTGACGCTGCCTGACCCCTTCTGGGGCCTTCCGGCAGAATAAACAAAGTATCCGTTCTGCGAATCTGAGCAGTGGCTTTTAGATAAGCTTTAACTGCTCTTACTACATCCAAAGAATGCAATAACTTTTCCTCTACCGAAGTAGGTTTGGGGAAAAAAGAAGGAAGAACCACATCTTGGTTCAAATGAAACCTCAATACCACCTTAGGAAGAAAGGCTGGATGAGGGCGTAACACTACTCTATCCTTATGGATAACCAGATATGGCTCCTTACAGGACATAGCTGCTAATTCCGACACTCTTTTAGCCGAACAAATGGCTACTGGAAAAATCAATTTCCTGGTGAGAAGAACCAAAGAAATATGCTGTAATGGTTCAAATGGTTGTTTCTGTAGAACCGACAGAACCAAGTTTAGATCCCATGGACATATGGGAATATTAACCGGAGGACTAATACGCATCACTCCTTGTATAAAGGCTTTGACTAGTGAATGCGAAGCCAAGGGCCTTTGAAAAAATATTGACAAGGCCGAAATCTGACCCTTGATAGTACTCAAGGCAAGCTTCCTATCTACAGCCCATTGTAGGAAGTCCAGAATCCTACCTATTACGTATTTACGTGGATGCCATTTCTTGGCCTCACACCAGGCGATGTACGCCTTCCAGATTCTATAGTAGATCTGCCTGGATACCGGCTTCCTGGCATTGATCATGGTAGATACCACAGAATTAGAGAGCCCTCTCTTTTTTAGAATGTGGGCTTCAATAGCCAGGCCGTCAAACCTAGGGCTGGTAAGGAAGGGTGGTATATCGGTCCTTGCGAAAGCAGGTCCGGACGACGTGGGAGAGTCCAAGGACTCCCCACTGACATTTTACAATCTCCGCGTACCACGCTCTTCGGGGCCACGCTGGAGCCACCAGAATCACTGGTTTCTTTTCTACCCTGATTCTGCGGAGTAATCGAGGTAACCATTGTGGCGGTGTGAATGCATATATCAGCTTGAACTGATCCCAAGGGAACACTAGGGCATCCGAGCCGCAAGCTAGGGGATCCCTTGTCCGAGAGACAAACCTGTCCACCTTTGCGTTGAATCTGGATGCTAGAAGATCTACATCCGATGTTCCCCACCGCTGACATATTGTCCAGAAAACCTCGGGGTGAAGGGACCCTTCCTCTGGGCATAATTGCTGGCGACTTAGAAAGTCCGCCTTCCAATTCTCCACTCCTGGAATGAATACCGCAGATATGGCTGGGACATATCTTTCTGCCCATTTCAGGATGTAATTTACTTCCCTCTGGGCTGCACGACTCCTGGTGCCCCCCTGATGATTGATATATGCCACTGCTGTGGCATTGTCTGATTGAATTCTGACAGGGGACCCTTGGAGTTTGGATGTCCATGCTACTAGGGCATACCGGGCTGCTCGTATCTCTAAGAGATTGATGGGCAGGGCCTTTTCTGCATCCGACCATCTGCCCTGGAGAGACTATTGCTCCAGTACTGCTCCCCAGCCTATAAGGCTGGCATCTGTAGTGACCACCTTCCAAGAAATCGGACTGAAGGATTTCCCTTTTTCCAGATTCTGGGGAACCAACCACCAACGGAGGCTCTTGCGAACGGAAGGGGACAAGGACATTGTAAGTCTAGGGCCTGAACTTTTTTGTTCCAGGCTGACAGTATGGCCCCTTGCAAATTCCTTGAATGGAATTGACCGTAGGGTACTGCTTCGAATGATGCCACCATTTTTCCCAGCAGCCTCATGCACAGGCGTATGGACGGCTGTCTTTTTTGTACCCACTAAGTGGATCAAATCTTTCAAAGACAACACCTTTCCTCGAGGCAAGAATATTTTTCTCTGGCCTGAATCCAACCTTAGCCCCAAGTATTCCAGACTTTTGACTGGTTTTTAGGGCTGACTTGTCTCGGTTGATAATCCAACCGTGAGATTCCAGATACTTGATTGTCTTGTGAACGACCACGTCTAGTTTTTTCACTGAGTGGTCTATCAGCAACAAGTCATCTAGATATGCCATTATCATTACACCTTGTGTTCTTAGATTGGCCAATAAAGGGCCAGAATTTTTGTAAACACTCGTGGTGCTGTGGCCAAACCGAAGGGTAAGGCTCTGAACTGAAAATGGCGCCCTTCTACTGCAAAGCGTAGATATTTTTGGTGGACTGGAAAGATGGGAATGTGCAAATAAGCATCTTTGATGTCGATCGCGGCTAACCAATCCTCCCCTTGTAGGGCAGTGGCCACCGATCGGATCGACTCCATCGGAAAGTCCTGATATACAGGAATTTGTATAGCCCTTTTAGAATTAATATGGGCCTCCCGTCCGCGTTTGCTTCGGGACTGTAAAGAGGTTTGAGTAAAACCCGAACCCTCATTCTTCCAGGGGAACCTCCATAATTACTCCTTGGAGCAATAGTTGTTCTAGTGCCAACAGGAGGGACTCTCTCTTCCGGTGATCCCTTGGCACGTTTGACCTCAAAAATGGGAAGGAGGAGAGTCTTTTAACTCCAAACTGTATCCCAAACATACTGCGGAGAGCACCTATCTGTCTTGATCGTGTCCCGCCAGGTCTCTTGCGAACAACTGGAGTCCTCCCCCCACCCGACTGAGTGGGGGCAACCCTTCAATGAATTTAACTTTGGGGGAGGTTTTGTACCTCCCCTGACCCAGGGTTTCTCATTACCCTGCTATTGTCCCTGTTTTTTACCCCCGGGAATTGACCGAGGAGGCCGTCGGAACTGTTACACAGCCGATGCCCCAGGGACTGGAGAAGCAGGCCTCTTAAAGAGGGACCTCTAACTCTGTTTTTAACCGGCAAGAGCGTATTTTTACCGCTGGAAATTTTCTGGATATATTTGTCCAGGTTTTCCCTGAATAAGCGTTCACCATGAAATGGGACGCTAACCAGCCATTCTTTACAGGGAGCTTCAGCAGACCAGTTTTTGAGCCATAGAAGCCTACGCATATGTACTATAGACAGCGTAAGGCGGGAGGCCTGATGGACTGAATCCTTTATGGCGTCAACCGCAAAGCCTAAGGCTCTAGGTAGATCAGCTAGGGCAAGGCCTGCTGATCTGTCAAGTCCCTCAAGACCTGTTTCAACTGATCCTTCACTGCTTAGCAGACCTCACTGCTGGTTGTGTCACCAAGCTTGCTGTAGAAAGAAGCAGACTTTCATAAGGACTCCAATCTTTTATCTATTGGGTTCTTGAACATTTGGACATTATCCATTGGACATGTCAGTGATTTATACATACAAGAGATGGCTGTGTCCACTGTAGGGACCTTCCATTTTTTGATGAACTTATCCTCCATGGGATAGACCACCGGAAATCTCTTGGGGGAATAAATATTTTCTCAGGACGTTCCCAATCCTGGTAAATGAGCCCTTTCAGTAAAGGGTGAAGTGGAAAAGAACAGACAGTCTGGGGGCTTCTAGCGACCCCAACGAGGATACAGTAGTGGTTGATGGTTCCGCAAGGTGCATTTTTAAATGCTGATCGGACCATGTTAGTCAGAGACTGAACCCATAATCTTTCAGCTTGAGATGCTGAGAAAAGGTTCCCCCACTGTTGATTCCTCTATAACAGAATCAACCTTATCCTGATCCCCTTCAGGCAGGTCGATCCCTGTATGGGACTGTTGCTCTGCTAACAGGCACTCTGAAGGAGGAGACGGAGATCGGGCGTGCTTTCCCTGACAGGGAGGCAGCGATCAATGTTGACAATCTCTCTCTAATCCTCCCAGAGCTGAGGAAAAAACCTCCTCTGTTACATACACAGGAGCAGGTGAACTGAGGACAGCCACAGTACCAAGTACCCCTGCGGGGTCTCTACGGTCACTTACCTCTGAACTTCAGGGGAGACTGGTGCAGCAGAAGCATGCCCAAGATCCTCAGAGCCCGATGAGACCCCCTTCGCTTCCTGGAAGATTCAGTTCCGGAGCTTCTGGACGGCATATTCCTAAGCCTAAAGCTGAGGTATTCCAGCCGTAATACACCACTTTTACTGAGAATAGTCTAGCACAATTGCTGCTATATCACAGTTGGTGTCTACTAAAGTGCCTTTCTAGGGGATGCCTGCATCAACCGCCTCTGTGTGCCTTTATACTGTTGCTAGCTCTGTCTGTGCACTTCAATAGCCAGCTATAATGTGCTTTAAAACACGCTGGACGCCCGAACATGCGCAGTAGCGCCGCGGCGCACACCTGAGCGTCATCCACCCGCTCCGTCCCTTTTTCCAGATCGCCTCTATATATAGAGGCGCGTGCACGCGCACGCGCGCGGGCACGTGCGCCTTCGGCGCCTTTTTTGAAAACAATAAGGAGCTAGATGGGAGCCAGGGTCCCTTTGCCGCAGGGCCCGGGGATGGATGAGCGCAGCAACAGGGCAGAGGAGACAGCTTCCCAGCAGAGAACATACCAACTGCCTGGATTTGATTCTGGAAGAAAAAAATCCACATTACAAGAAAAAGAACCATAGCGGCCTCTAGTGTCTAACACAGGTACCGCGGTCTTACATTTTTTTTTTTTCCTTGCCTACTATTAATTTTTTTTACATTTTCTCAGTAGTAACAGACATACACAGAATATTAGCGGGAATACCTTAGGTAACAGGCAGAAAGACAAAATAGGCTTGGGGTCCCTCAATAGAACCAAGTTCCCGAGGGCCCCCACTTACCTTTTCCTCGCCGCAGGACTCTGTTTGGTCCACAGAAGCCCAAACTTCACTTATCACGGCAGGCATTGTAATCAAACCTTCAGGGACCGGGTTCCCAAGGATTCCACTCCCCTGGACCTGTATAGCACCCTGCACAGAAAACATCTTGGTCGTGGGTATGACCAGAGCTCTGGATCCCAGGGTCCAGCCCTCCTAAGAGAGGCATTACAGGCAAAACCTTGCTCTTCTCTGCAAGGCCAGGGTACCGACCGTTTAGCTATGAAGCTTTTTTGGTCGGATCCGGAATAGCTTACTGAGGCCCAAAAGAACCTGTACGCAAGCTCAGTGAAAAACACGTTACTTCTTGGCCAACACCTTAGACACTGGCAAAAAACTGAGGTGCTCCCGGATGGGAGGGGCTTATATAGGGGAGGGTACTTCCGGTTTTGGAAGTTGCCAGTGCCAGCACCTGAAGGTATCTATATAACCCATTAGTAATGACTATGTCGCTCTGTGTCCCGTGATGTACGAGAAAGAAAAACTGATCTGCGAGATGCAGACTGAGAGGTTATACCCAGAGGGTCCGCCCCATGGGCAGTACTGTAGAAGGTGTGATGCAACACTTTTTACAAGTTTTTCTGCCTAGTCACTCCTAATTAACGGATAATACCCACTTCGTCAATAGAGAAGCTGTGTCGGTCCATGGACGAAAGAGTAAATATTTTTTGTCCTAAATTATTATTTTTTGAATAGCAGAATAAAACAACAGTATCTAAAGTGTGTATCTCACTAAATACAGATATGCAGGAAACGCAGCAAAAAATCTTTTTGCCCTAAATGGGTGTTTTTAGAATAGCAGAATAGACCAACAGTATTTAAAGGGTGTATCCCACAGTAACATATGCAGTGCTGGTGCACTGAGCTTACATAAAATGCCCGCCGACGCCAACCTAACTAACAGACGGATAAAAGTTATCCTTTCTCTGGCACTGGGCTCTGGGCAGGGTAAAAAGATGGTGCACTGCACCCACACAACAAAATCAAGGTAGATTGCTGAGTAATTTGATTTCTGAATCAGGACTCCTATCTAATTCTCTCCCTCAAAGCAGCAGCAGCAACGTTTCCCTACACTATCTAAAGCAGAGTGACGTGCTGTGCTATGTGCCTTTAGCTTATATAGAGGCTGGGTCACATGCTGCACTGGCCAATCACAGCCATGCCATTAGTAGGCATGGCTGTGATGGCTTCCAAATGCACACAAGTTAAACGAATGTTGATTGGCTGCCCTGCAGCTTTTTAAAATGCGCCATTACATTGCCGAACACCGAACTCGAACCCGAACATACAGTAAATTGTTCGGGTTCGGGTACCAAAAACCCAAAAGTCCGGTACGAACCCGAACTTTACATTTCGGGTTCGCTCAACCCTACTGTTGAGTCCCAACGGCCAAGTTCGTGGTCCCAACTTCACAGGAGTCGTCAGACAAGTCGATCTGTTTTGTTGTTGGATTTCCCATGCATGCCTGATCTGCTGTCGCTGACAGGCAGATCCACGGGTTCCGGTAAGAGTATTCAATCTATTTCACTTAGTCAGAAGAAATCGTTTATATGACGACTCATATGCCTGCACGTTTGTTCTTTTCACTGTGTATTCACATGTCACATTGATGGACATTTATTTCTCATGTTTTTTTTATGTGGACTTATTAGCCCATTTATCTTTTTGGTTGGTTAGTTTATATTTTTCACGGTTTCACTTTCAGTGACTTTATTTACCCAGTGAGACATTCATTTGTTTCCCCAATCCACCAGCGCTACACTTTTCACATTTACCACATACTCTAGCCTTCTTACTGAAAGTAAGGATAATTTTCCAAGGTTGAGAACCCAACCCAGGTGTTCCAGATACTTGACCATGCTGGACACAGATCAGTCAGTAGCCCAGCTAGACCAAACTATCAGCAGCAGGTCGCCTAGGTATGCCATTACTGCTATACCGTGGCCCCTTAGTCTTGCTAGTACTGGGGCCAAAACTTTCGCAAATACCCAGGGAGCGGTGGCTAACCCGAAGGGTAAGGCCATGAACTGAAAGTGGCGCTGTTCCACTGCAAAACGCAGAAACTTCTGATGAGCGGGGAAAATTGACAGATGTAGATACGCATCTTTGATGTCTATTGATGCTAGAACTTCTCCTCCCCGTAGGGTGGATACGATTGACCGGATTGACTCCATGCGGAAAGAGTGGATGTTTAGAAAGCAATTCAGATCTTTGAGATCTAAAAAAAAAAAAAAAAAAGGGTCTGACATCTCCAATCGGTTTCAGTACCATGAAGAGATTTGAATAAAACCACATACCCTTCTGAGGGGGTCTCTAGGATTCCCTGAAACATCAATCGGTCCAGCGCCAGAAATAAAGACCTTCTTTCATTAGGTCTTTGAGGGGAAGCCTAGGGCTACCACAGAGATGACCCATCCGGCAAGGATCTCTTCTTGCCAAGCCCCTGAAAACCACAGAAGTCTTCCCTCCACTTCGATCGAGTGGCGTCGCCCCTTCATGAGGAGGCCTTGGAACTCTGCTTTGTAGGCTTCTGCCCTCAGGCACTTCTGCAGTCCTATGCAAATAAACACATAGGTAAGATAGTTCCAGAAAAACAAGTACATACGTATACAAAATATATGTGTCTTAAAAATAGAGAGATCTTGCTACAAGCCTTTACCAACTCATCATCTGGTGAGTAGATTCCCATAAGGGAGTGCACAAGTGCAAGCAAGGAAGGGATTGAATGAATAAGTTGCACACAGCATATTCCAGCCTTCTGTTATTATGAACTGTGTTGTACAAGATTTGGATGAACATTTATTTTGCTTACTCAGTTTCAAGACCAGAAAGGGACTTTTTGATATCTCCTTTCTTTTCCTTTACTGGCCTATACGGTTATTGTCATATATCTCATTATTTTTAGATTTAGAGGAAATATTTTATACCGTGTTTTATACTGCAATATATGGAAACGTGTAGTTTGTGGAAATTTGTATTCCATTTATAGCGCTGTTAATGCATTTTATATTTTTAAGACGCATATATTTTTTATGACCTTCATTTTTATATAATAGCAGCTTTTAATGCAGATCATTTATTTATCTATTTGAGCGCTGGGATCTGGGCACCTTAGGGAGTGTCCTGATAATTTTCTCATTACATATGTATTCAGCTTTAACATATGCAGCATGTGTTAAAGCAATATGCCTCTATGGAAGCGTGCGTTCATGGTTTTAACATGAGACCGAACAAATATGCTTTCAGGCAAAATATGAAAAGTGTGTGCTGTACACACATTCACGTAGCACGTGTGCCATGGAACAAGCATCTTTGCAAAGCAAGCATGCATTTATGAAACGTGTTATGCAACATTCCGCAACTCTTATCTATGCAGACATGTATTCCTATGCGACAAGGAATCATTTATGATATATTTAACATGTAATAACATGCCTCATTATGCAACCATGCATCTTTAGGCGATCATGCATCCTTACGCGATCAAGCATTTTATGTGATCTAGCACCTTTATGTGATCAAGCATCTTTATGCGATCAAGCCTTCTTGTGCGATAAAGATGCTTGATCGCACAAGGGTGCTCTATCGCACAAGAAGGCTTGATCGCATAAAGATGCTTGATCACAAAAGGTGCTAGATCACATAAAATGCTTGATCGCGTAAGGATGCATGATCGCACAAGGGTGCTCTATGTGATCAAGCATTTTTATGCGACTATGAAAAAACATGCATATCTATACAAACATGCATCTTTATGTGACCATGTATCCTTAAGCGATCCTGTCACCTTATGCGATCAATAATAAACATCTTTTGTTTTTTACTAAAACATGTCCAAACATGCATTTTGTACACCCATGATCACGTATCTTTATGCAAACATGTGAACTGGTAAAAACAGTTATCTTCAGCAACCGTGTGTTTCAGCAACCATGTGCTCCAGCAACTGTTTCAGCATCTGAGCCTTTTAGCAACTGTGCGTTTTAGCAGCAACTGTGCGATTTAGCAACTGTGCGTTTTAGCAGCAACTGTGCGATTTAGCAACTGTGCGTTTTAGCAGCAACTGTGCGATTTAGCTACTGTGCGTCTTGGCAACTGTGCATTTCAGCATCTGTGCGTCTTGGCAACTGTGCATTTCAGCATCTGTGCGTCTTGGCAACTGTGCATTTCAGCATCTGTGCGTCTTGGCAACTGTGCATTTCAGCATCTGTGCGTCTTGGCAACTGTGCATTTCAGCATCTGTGCGCTTTAGCAAGTTTGTAAGCAAGCACTTGCTCAACTGCAGTTGGTCCTATACTTTAGACCTGCAGAATACCAAGCACATATATTGGAGATACAACTCCCTAAAATGCACCCACGCTCATGTCTTTCAAACATGTACTTTAAAAACATGCAATTAAGCAATACATTTGCAAGCACGTATATTATGCTGTTCCTGCCCACAAGCAGATAATGACACTTTTAAAAAGTGAAACTGTTAATCATCCAGGGGTGTATCTACTTACAGTTGTACATGCACCTCGGATAGGCAGAAAATATGCAGCATGTAATATTGACTTGTCTGCACCCCATTCCCAAGCAAGTACTCACACACTCACGGGCCACCGTTCTGTCTCCAAGGCCTATCTGACCTGTCAGCACATGGCAATGGCCGCCCTTCCTCTTTCTGCCTTAGGCTAGACTTAAGCAAACCTGTGCCCTCTAGTGGCTGGGGAAGAAACAGCAGCCTGCAAGAGCACATAGCATGATAGAACAGCACACTGCTTTCAGTGGCCACCGGGAAAACAGACAGTCAGATCTCTCTCTTTTAAAAGACAAACTGAAAACAAATGCAGACTTACACTCCCCGCCGCAGGGTACTGCTGGAATATCTCTCAACTCAATCTTCACCCATCACGGCGGGTTGGTGCCATGCCAGACCTTCAAGGACGGGGTCCCCTCTGTACGTAGGGTCCACTACCTTGGACCTGTATAGCGCCCCGCCAGAGCAAACCTGTGGAATAGCAATGTGTCCAAGGTGCTGGATTCCAGGGCGCAGCTCTCCTAAGAGAAGCGTTACAGGCAAAACCTTGTTCTTCCGTACCGAGGCTCGGGTACCATCCACTTTAGCCTTTGTTTTGGCTCTTTGAATGGATCCGATAGTATAGCTCCCTGATCCTGTTCAGGCCATCTATGGAGCACTTTTCAGCACATCATTAACCGTGACCAACACCTTAGACACTGGCCAAAAAACTGAAGTACTCCCTGTACTCCCTGGATGGGAGGGGTTATATAGGAAGGGACATCCTGTCTTTGATTGCACCAGTGTCCATCACCTAAAAGTGGCCTATAACCCACAAAGTAATTACTATGGCTGCTCTGTGTCCCGTGATGTACGATAAAGAAATGCCATTTTAGTCAAAAGACTAAGACTAAAGCTAAATTGAAATGTGACTTCAAAATTAACACTGGTCTGTAGTGCATGTTCATACCTCAATACCATAAATAATAACAATATTAATTTTCACTCCAGCCGTATATAATGAGTTTGGAAATTGTAGAGAAATGTTAACTAATGCATTACAATTTAATTACACCCATTCGATTTTAGTGGACTAAAATGTACTGGAGATTTAGTAGACTAAATAGGACTAAAACAATTGCAGAAGACTAAAATGGGACTAAAACTAAAACACCATTCTACTCCTAAGACTAAATCAAAATTTGCTGCCAAATTTAACACTGCTGCACATGCTCAGTTTTTTCTGTCATGGGAGGGTGCATGTAATCAGCACAGGGCCAATTAGCCAGTGTCCAGACAGAGGATCAGGGGAGAATGAAAACTCCTCCTACAAGCTTTACTAGGAACTGATGGAAGTCACAGGACTGCTATATACTTCTGATGAGAAAAGGTATTTATCAGCTTATATTTACTAAAATAATTGCATTTCCATGTTCTGTGGGAGACCTAATATAGTGAATGCAGGTTCTGCCTAGACAAACAATTGAAAAATAATTGGGCCTGTCACAGCATATTCCTATGTATTCATAGGAAGAAAGTGAGGAAGTCATACCCATATTTAATTGTATTAAACTAAAAACATTCCACACAGAAAAAACACAACATGATTTAAACTTTAAAAGAGACTTTTTTTTTTATTATTTAGAAATGCAGTTATATACATAGAACAATTAAAATTAAATTACTTTGTACAAATATTAAAATATTATCTTCAGCCCCACAGCAATGTCCAAGTTGACAGTCAGAGCAGAGGGAATAAAGCTGTGATTTGTTTATAATGTATCATTCTGGCACCAGAGGGGGGTTACCTGTCTCTGTACGCAGTCATGCAGTGCCCCATAAACCATACAACACACGATGACTTCCATAATGCCCAGGGACACCCGGAAGACAGTACTGAGGTTAGACCACCACTGAAGTGGGGCTCTATTGTCATCTTTCATGCAATGTCATAGGGCAGTAACCATAGCTCTGAAACAGTGGGTATAAAGAGGAATCACCTGATATATATTTGAGGGCACTGTTCGAAGAACATATAGAAATAAAAATATAAAAAAGGAAAAATGAAAAACACCCCAGGATATAAAGCCAAGCCTTGGTAATAGATGCAGAGGAGTCTGATTAAAAGTATTTACAACCTGGTGAAAGATTGTGCAGCTCATACATTAATGCTCTTGAAAATATTGCACTTTTATAATATAAGGATGTCTAGTGACAATGCCATATGTAGCAGGCAAAAGCAACCCAAGGCCTGCCAGCTGTGGTAGCCCAACAAATACCAGCAAGCTCTGGTAGATAAGGTCCAGCAGGTCATGCTACATCTTGTAGCTCCTCTACAGCTGATGAGCCACAGGCTACCTGATCCTGAATAAAATAAAAAATAAAAAAGGTGTCACAATGTAAACCAGCGGTTCTGAAATCAGGTTCTCAAGACCCATCAGGGCATGATTCTTAGTGGAATAATAAAGGTTGCTCTCTTACACAATTTACCAATTTATACAGCAGAGTTTCTACCTCTTAGTGGGCTTTGAGAACCAGAGATTAGGGCCACTGAAGTAAACCACCACTGCAAATGAAGGCCATTTTTGGTTGAATGTCCACTCTATTCATGATTGAGGAAAGTGACTAGGCAAGCTGCAAGGTCCTCAGTATGGGCTGAATTCACAAAATGGCTGACTTTTATATATGCGACAGGCCCACTTTTTTAGAAAAGTGCATCTTTTTTGCTCAAATGATATTTTGTTTTTAGCTGTAAAAAAAAAAAAATATATATATATAAAAAAAATTATATATATTATATATGTTGCATGCCTGCATGTTAAAACCCCACTGCAACGGTGTCGGCTCTGAACAGTCGCTTAGAAAACAAAACTAAAAAAGGCCCCAAAAAAAGCATACAGGCGCAACAAAAACATGAACACACATATACACACGCACTCAAAACCATACACACCTACTCAAGGTGACTTGTGTAGGTGTGTATGTGGCATTAGTCTTTTGTAGTAAATGAAATATACAAACATACTCAGATACACACATTTTCAATATTCCAATCTCCCTCATTTCCTCACTCCTGCCAGCAGCTCCCATATCTTCCTATATAAAACTTGATACACTCGATGCGTCCATTTCCTTGAGTTCCTGGTCAACTTAATGAACCCGACATTATATGTATGAAACACTGTTGTTAAGGATGGCCCTTTCAGTGTTCACTATCCTCCCCCTCCACACTCATATCCAATTCCCATTCTTGACATCTCCACCTTGGCCTTTCTGGCACAACTCATTCTTTGTTAGGCTGCTGTGTTGGAACAGGATTATGAACAAGGAGGTCTAGGGTCCAGTCATCAGGAGCACTGCATGATACCTGGAATATTTCCAGGTATTCCATACAGGGATTCTTATACAGGGCTATACATTTGTAGCTTAAAGGGAAAACATTTTAAAACCATGCATCTATGTGGCACGGCTCTGATACAGTGCATTTTAGAAAACTGCATTCAGGCCTAAATTTTGTACGGATTTAGATCTTATATACTATCTTCACACCTTTTCTGAACAATAAAACGGGTTTATTGTCTTCTAACTAGATAAAATCCTGGCCAAAAGGGTAGTTGACTCTAAATATAGGAGAGATGCAGTGTCCTACATTTTTGAGAAATGTAAACCGCTAATAGAATTATCTTGAAGTGGATTATTAGACATACAGGACAAATCCTGGCCAAAAGGGTAGTTGACTCTAAATATAGGAGAGATGCAGTGTCCTACATTTTTGAGAAATGTAAACCGCTAATAGAATTATCTTGAAGTGGATTATTAGACATACAGGACAAATCCTGGCCAAAAGGGTAGTTGACTCTAAATATACGAGAGATGCAGTGTCCTACATTTTTGAGAAATGTAAACAGCTAATAGAATTATCTTGAAGTGGATTATTAGACATACAGGACCTACTATACTAAATTACAATATTTCCATGTCTAGTGCTTGCTATTTAGCACATGCACCAGTTTTATTTATTTTGTTTGGCCTCCCACATCATCTGTGAGTCTCATACATATGGAGCAATAAATCTTACCCCAATGCATGAGATGCATCTCTCGATAGAACTCAAATTTTAAGATGTTCCTCCTTTTAAAGTTACAAAATGCTTTTAGTAACTTAATGGTAGACGCATATCCCATACAAAATGCCAAGCCACCAGCACTGCCTATGCAGGGTTCATGGAGATGTGCTGCTCCTCTGGTACAAACAATCATTACTAGAAGATATCAATCATAAACCTATTTTTAAAAGGCAAACCTCAATAGGCAAAGTGCAGTAAATCCATGTGCCAATCACCTTTGAGTTATTCAACATTGGTTACTGAACATGGTTTCTCCTTGCATTATGAATTCTGTAATGATCATTAACAGAACAGTGAACTGAATAAGCCTCTAAGGGGGAAAGCAGCCAGCCTGAGAAGTGGTCTACACCTTAGGTGTTGGAAAAGTCTTTGTCCAGTGATGCTTGAGAAGACAGCGAATATTGCACTGGACAATGAATTTTGTAGCCACCTGAATTAGATGGCTTAACCTGAGACAAGAGTCTTCCCTTGGGAACCATGAAAATATACTCCAATTATTTGAAAGAGTCTTCTGGAGGTCCACAACAACATTTGTGCGTGCTGAAATCACTAGGAAGGCCAAGAGGTATTAATATTTAGTAGGAAAACGTGCCAGGCAATGTATGATCCAGCCCATATTACAGGAATATTCGTATATAGGTTACAGCATAACACATACATTTTAAATAGAGTTGTACACCTCTGCAAGCGTGGCTCAGACAACCTGCTCCCAGCATTGTGTAGATGGGGAACAAAGTGTCTGTGCTAAGTGGGTTGGTGGGGTGAGGGAGGCACATGTCTGCTCCAGAGCTCCTGTCCATACAGGAAATGCAGAGCAGGAAGATTGTAGGGATCCCGCAGGGTTGAGTGAGGCATCAGATCTCTTCAAGCTTCTTTTAGCAGAGGGATATCTGGGGAGGAGAGATTATGAGAAACCAATTAGAAGAAACCTACAGACATTCCCCAAACACAAGATGCACATACAGCCAATATTTTAAACCTGTTTCCTAGGACATTTTGCTGTTGAGGTAAGGTACCTAAAGCTGTCTGTACACATGCAACACAAGCTTTTTTTTTTTTTATTGGCTTAGTATAGTGTGAAGCCAGAAAGTGTTGCCAAAGCTCCTATGTGGAGAGGGCACCAGGGCTTAGAAGGCTGCTAGGCAGCAAAGAAGCAGCTTTGATCACCTTGGAGTCTGCCCTACAGATGTACAACGTTGTATACTAATTATTTTTTGGTGACACTTAAAAAGTGGAGAAACTGGGCAAAATATAACTTTGGCAAGGGTGGATAAAGTTGAGGGACCAAAAGATTATCATTCAGGATAGCTTCTGAAGATATTAACAATGTAAAAAACCTAGCCAATTCCCTGAACCCCACCCACCCTTATATCTTCCTCTCACACAACTAGCTGTTAAAACATACTTGGGGAAAAAAAAGGAGCAAAACTTACTCCCAAGTTGAATCACCATCCAATTAACCCACACAAGTTTATCCATGTAATTCAATCAGTACTTGAACTCCTGATGAAAAAGGGGGGGGGGGTGCATTATAGTCCCTGAAACGCACTGGGTGGTTGTCTCTGGGCCTCTTCGATTACATCAATCTTGGATTCTCCTAAACACATGGTGCTCCAGTTAACGACACTTTACAGCACTATGTCAGCTGTAGAAACTCTCAGGTACGAGTTTAAAGGTTTATTCCACCCAAAAGTATTATCTCAACACACCTGCTGTGACTTTTATAAAGGCCCCTATTTATTTTCTGCCAGACCTCATTTATTTTAATTTTTTTAGAAAAAACAAACAAAATGGAGTATAAAACACTGAAAACTCCAAGATGTGAAAAAACACAGCTAGAAGCAACTCTGAGGAGATCTGCAGGAGCTCCCAAGAAACATTGGAGACCAGGGAGTGTCTTAGTATTCTAGACCAACTATAAAATCTTTTGGTGAAAAGACCCTTTAAATGTTGGGGGATATTTATTACAACTTACACCTGTTCAATGCAGCCTGGGCGTATATTCCTGGTCTTTGGAAGTAAACCTCTCTGCCAACAATAAGCCACTGGTCGCTAGATTGAACAAAATGATATCAATGGAAAGCCTGGTGGCTTCACATTATAACAGAAGATTAATTCAGGGACACTTGGATGCCATGGATGGTGTACACTTGCTCTACTCAGTACATTGACACAATATCCAGAAACCCAACATTGAATGGCTGGGACCTGACCTCTGTTTTTCCTTGATTGTTCCTTTTTTTTTTTTTTTCTTCTTCTTCTTCTTTTCCCAACCTCACCTCAACATTTTAGATATAATTGATCCGACCTGGTGTTGAGACACATTCCCCAAGTTTTCCTTTGCTTTCCTCCTAATTCCCTCGATACTAGGGAAGGAGGACATTTCTATGTTTAAAAAATATATGTTGTATCTGTTGAGCTGATTCAGAGATCTGCAATGTACATTGTGACAATTATTCCCCCGATTATACATTATGATGTATACTGATGCTGTTTATACTACTATACTTTTTCAGAGGACACTTCTCAAATAAAAATTTTAAGAAAATGTTGGGGGAGGCAAATATCCCCTGTATCCTGTTCTATATTGTGTCTGGCACAATCAACCCACTGACCAGCATGCAGGATTTACAGAGAGCAGCAAAGCTTCCAGGCGGACTGAAAACATCTCTAGGCAAAGTAGGAAAGGCTCAGCATTCTGTGCTGCTTAAAGCGAACATGTGTCCAAATCATGCATGTTAAATCATTTACATATTCTAAATAAGCAGTAAAAGCACAAGTGACGCCCTCATTGTTTCATGCAACTATATCCCTTTATAGGACATTTCTAAATGCATATAAAATGTATGCAACGCTTTTAAATGTTATTAATACACACCATACGTACTGTATACTTTAATTCAGATTAAGTATAGAATTTTCTTTAAATCTGTGCATCTTAAATATTCTGAATGGCTCTAAAACACACACACACACACACACACACACACAATATATATAAATTATATATATATATATATATATATATATAAAGAAAAAATATAAAGCTGCTCTGCCTATACATAAATTAAATCAACCATACAATGAAGTGATATATTAGTGAATAGGTGACAATCAATAGTTCAATGAGTGAACCCCTAAAGATTAGCACATATTAACACATGTAAAAATTACATAAATGTGTGAAGAAAAAGGTTTGTTTGAAATCCTTATAATGATTCAAAAAGTTTTTTTTTCACACATTTATGTCATTTTTATATGTTATGTGTTAATATGTGCTAATCTTTAGGGGTTCACTCATTGAACTATTGATTGTCACCTATTCAATAATATATCACTTCATTGTATGGTTGATTTAATTTATGCATAGGGAGCGCAGCTTTATATTTTTTCTTATTCTTGTTTGGTGTATCTCACTTTTTAGTTGCTGATATAGAATGAAAAACTGATCTGGGTAGTGTAAAGTGACTTTAGAATCTTTGTTGCGATTGCTGTGGATCTCTGAATATGAATAAGTTCACATTTTAAAAGCAGCTACAGAAATCAGGGATGGCTTGTTTTTCCAAGCCCATTTTAGTGCTGGTTAAAGTGGTTCTAAAGGTTTTTTACCTTCATGCATTCTATGAAGGTAAAACACCTTCACTGTGCAGCCCCCCCCAAATACTTAACCAAGCCCCATCGCGATCCAGTGATGTGTGCATAAAAGCAGCTGCACACCCGGGGCTCTGCCTCCTCATTGGCTGCTACCGCAGCCAGAGACAAAAGGATCAAAGGATGGGGCAGAGCCCTGTCCTGTGTGTCTTATGGAAGTGAGCACGCACGTGTGCACCCATAGCAAGTGGCTTGTTATGGGGGCACTCATAGAAGAGGAGCCCAGAGTGCTGGTGGGGGACCCGAGAAGAGGAGGATAGGTGTGCTCTGTGTAAGAAGTAGTATATCAGGTTTGCTTTTTTATTTTATTTATCTTTAACCACTTAACCTCCGGATGATTTATCCCCCTTTATGACCATGCCACTGTTTGCGATAAAGTTACTTTAACTGACAACTGCTTGGTCATGCAACGCTGTTCCCAAATAAAATTTATGTAATTCCCCCCCCCCCCATAAATAGAGCTTTCTTTTGGTGGTATTTGATCACCTCTACGTTTTTATTTTTTGCGCTATAAACAAAATCAAAGACTGACATATAAAACATATTCCCAATTTTTTTTTAGCCCAATATGTGTTCTGCTACATGTTTTTGGTAAAACAATATAGCCTCTACAAACTATGGGATATATTTAAGAATTTTTTTTTCCTACACTAGTAATGGCCAAGATCAGTGAGTTATAGCAGGACTGCGATACTGCGGCGGACAATCGGACACTGACTGACACTTTACGTCAACCAGTAACACCAATACAGTGATCATACGAAAAATATGCAGTCAATGTACTAATGACACTGGCTGGGAAGGAGGTAAACATCTAGGGCGATCAAAGGGTTAACTGTGTGCCTAGCCTGTGTTTTTATGTACACTGTGTGCTGCTTTCACTAGGGGAAAAGATCGGCTCTAGTCCCTTTTCAGGAACACAGGATCGATCCCTTGCCCCCTGTCCGAACTGAGATATGCCTTGTTTACATAGGCATAACTCAGTTGTCTATGTATTGCCGACGATCGGCGGGTGCTGGAGGACATAAAGTGCCCGACACCCGCAGATTGGCTTCTGTTGTGAAGAATCACAGCAGAAGGGGCGCGACCCCTGCAGGCGGAAATGGAGAATCAAGTATATATGTGATCCTGCGCACAACTGCTATAGGGTGGTCAGCAAGTGGTTAATATCACTTTAAGGGTAAATAAATCGTTTAATGTCCATACTGGGAAAAAGTGCACTTGAAAATTAGTCTTAAAAAGCATAATGCAACGATCACTTGAAATGAACTATAATATGTGTTAATGTATCTACATGACATCTACTTACCATCTGTATATTCCTCAGAAGAGAGTGAAAGAAGACTCTGCACATCGCTGTTTTCAGAGTCAGCTCCCTCCCTTCCCAGTGTCCGTCTCTGTGCTCCAGACACCCACTGGGAAGAAGTCTGATGGACGAGTACAGTCTCTGATCGCTGTGAGCTGCCAGCTGTGCATTGTGAATTATGTGCCATGGCTGGGCCAGCGGCCTGCGTATTCTCCAGAGATTGTCCTGGTATGTTGGAGCCAGGTACTTCCTGCTGTATATCCTGCTCTTCTCCTGGTCCTTCAGATAACACAATCTGCACACGGGAGCTGGCAGATGGGATACAATTTCCTGCACTGCCATAAACAGCTTCTTCATACGAAGGAAGGGCTACCTGCACCCCATCAACCATGATGGAAACTTGCTCCCCCGTCATGTGTGTTTCACGCCTGTATCAGATCATACAAGAAAAATAATTAAAAGTCATGAAGGCTTCAAGTGTCTTTTACAGAAAACTACTACTGGTAAAACATGATCAAACATATAAAGTAGCTGAGTGAGCCATTGTGTAATTTAAAAGAAACTTGTATTGGATGAAATAAAGGGCTGAACTAGCTGACCTTGTGTCATGTCTAATATATGAATAAACTTTTATATAATGTTTTATATATTATTGTTGAACAATTTTCAATTGTACAAAACACACATCTCACTCAAAGTCCCCACCCCCTTCTTTTTATGAACTAGCAGACCTTCACTTTTGTTGCTGCCATTTGCCTGTCTCTCTGGCATGGATCAAGCGCGTGGATCAGAAAAGTCATAGTGATGTCAGAACTCCTGATCTGCATTGTTGGAGTGCGGAACATTTTCATATCAGTGCATTTATTAAACTGGTATGCCAGTAAGATTTTGATTATCACTGGGCGATTTGTTTTTCCTACTGAATAGAACCCTAAGTGGTGCAGAACAATTCAGCAAGAGGTTTATGGCGGGGGGCCATAAATAGAAAGCGTTCTCCTGGATAAAACTTCACACATAGCACCCTATAATGTTTTATGGTGGTTATATCTGTCCCAGTGTGAAAGTGCATCAGTTTCTGTGAAATTAATCCACATCAAAAGCACCTTGAAGACGCCCTGCAGTGCTGATGACTAACATGCTTACTGCTCAAAACCAAGGTATAAAAAACAAAACAAAAAACAGACTGTAACCTAATGGTAAAAAAAAGCATCACTTCTAACATACCACATGTGAAAATTACGACCCATACATATGTATCAAGTGTCCATCAGATAATGTATAGATAATCAAGGTCATATGTAGACAATAGTGATCAACAATGTGAAATCCTCCACCAAACATGCAGAATGCAAACTCACCAGACCCAATTTCTGTCTAAAATGTAGAACAGCAAATCTCGTTCATTACTTAATGATCCTCCATTATTCTGCATGGATCCAATAAAGGAGCATCATTAAGTAATGAACGAGATTTGCTGTTCTACATTTTAGACAGCAATTGGGTCTGGTGAGTTTGCATTCTGCATGTTTGGTGGAGGCAAAGACACTGCGGTGGTGGATTTTACATTGTCGGTCATTATTGTCTACATATGAACTTGATTATCTATACATTATCTGATGGACAGGACACTTCATACACATGTATGGGATGTAATTATCACATGTATGATAATCTTATAAGCGCTGCATTTTCCCTATTTGTTCAATATAGTGTTTTGTATATCTACACTGATTGCACGCTGCTCTCCACTGAACAAAGAAGCGCTGAGACACATCTTTTCGAAGTAACCTAATGGTGACTTGCCTCTAGGATCTTGCCCGCAAAATGAGGGTGCCATCTGCTGGAGAATGTCAACAAGTGTAGAAAAAAAATCATATGAAAAAATGTCGATTGGACAGAGGACACTTTGGGGGTTCTGAGGACAGCAGATGCGGGTGCTTTGTAGTGTGAAAGAAGTCCTGTGTATTATAAAAGCAGTAGTCAAGGCCCAGAACTTTCTGCATAACGTGTTATCTTTGCCCTTTTACTGTAATTACCTTGTAACAGTCATTTAGATCGGTTATTTTTTTATAAAAAAAAAAAACCCCATCAAGAAGTACATTAGACCTTTGTTTTAGCACCTTCATTAGTAACATTAAGGGCGAGGCAAGTGCTGAGCATCATTTATAGAAGCAGTATTTCTACTACCCATTCCTTCTGTAGGATGTGCTACAGCAAAAGCAGCATTTACAAATGAAAAAATGGCCACTTTTTTTTTTTTTTTTTAAGAACAGCACACAGACCCACCCAAAAGGTTCCAAAGTATTTGTGTCGGTTTTCCTTTTTTTGTGTGTTTATAGAAGCCAGAAATGTCTTTTGCTAGCAGTTTGAAACCATTCTACCCATTGTAAATGTCAGTGTTTTCTGCTCCTGGCCAAATGGATTTAAAAATATTTTTTTTTTTTTTAGCACTGGTACATGTTCTCAAGGGCAATGAGGGCTTTTTGATTCCTTTGGTACATTCTCACCATGACTTTTATGATTTTACTGTCTCTATTATATTGTGTTTCTATTCCCCCTTAAAAGGTCATAAAAAAGAAAAAAAAAAAACTTCCACCTCTCTCACCGCTGGAGTATTTAATCATTTGTTTGTTTATCCACTTAACGACCGCTCACTGTATATATACGTCGGCACAATGGCACCGACAGGCACAATCACGTAGAGCAGAGGTCTCCAAACTGCAGCCCTGGGGCCGGATGTGGCCCTTTGCTTGCCTCTATCCGGCCCTTGGGGCACTATTCCCTCCACAATTGACAAATAATGGGGCACCATTCCTCCCACAGACACCAATGAAGGGGCACTATTCCTCTCACTGATACGGACAATATGGCACTAATTCTTCCACTGATACCAACAATGGAGCACTAATGTTCCCACTAAAACCAATGATGGGGCATCTGATGCTGGGGCATCTCACTGGCCACAGTCCGGCCCCCCTAAACTCTGAAGGACAGTAAGCTGGCCCTCTGTTTAGAAAGTTTGGAGACCCCTGACGTAGAGTGTACGTGATTGCCTTTGTACAGTTGGGGGGTCCAATCGGACCCCCCTTCTGTACAGTGAGCGGTCGGAATTCGTCTGGGAGCGTTCCGAGATGGGGGGGCGGCCGTTCGATTCCGGCCACCCCCCCCCCCCCCCCGCGATCGCTCCCGGCGAATTAGAATGCCCCCTCTGCCTGTGTAATGTAAACACAGGCAGAGGAAGCAGGAGGAAGTGATGTCATCTCTTGTGCGGCGCTCACATATACCGAGCGCCGTACAAGAGAAGACATCAAGGTTAGTGCCCAAACACTACACTAACACCAGCACACATAGGCACATAAATCGCCCCCCAGATCACCCCCCAGTCACAGTGTCACTGATTGCAGTGACCATTTATTTACTGATCACTGCAATCAGTGACATTTGTGACTGTAAAAAAAAGTCACTACAGTTTAGTTTTAGGTCCAGTGTAGCCCCCTAACCCCCCCCCTAATAAAGGTTTAACCCCTTGATCACCCCCCAGATAACCCTTTCACCCCCTAGCACCGCCGTCGCTAAGCGATAATTTTTCTGATCGCTGTCTTTGCGTCGGTGATGCAGATCGGTAGCCAGTAATTTTTTTTAGGTTTGCCGCAGGTTTTTATAGCGTCAGGTACCCCCATAAATTATCTAATAAAGGTTTAACCCCCTTGATCGCCCCCCAGGTAACCCTTTCACCCCCTATCACCACTGTCGCTAAGCGATAATTTTTCTGATCGCTGTCTTAGCGTCGGTGATGCAGATCGGTAGCCAGTAATTTTTTTTAGGTTCGCCGCAGGTTTTTATAGCGTCAGGTACCCCCATATATTATCTAATAAAGGTCTTAACCCCCTAATTGCCCCTAGTTAACCCTTTCACCAGTGATCATCATATAAGTGTTACGGGTGACGCTGGTTAGTTAGTTTGCTTTTTATAGTGTCAGGGCACCCGCCGTAATATAACCCAATAAAGGTTTAACCCCCTGATCGCCTGGCGGGTGATATCAATTAGGTTTTAGCGTCAGAGAGGGTCTGCGTCACACCCCAGGCAGCGTCAGGTTAGTGCCAGTAACTCTAACACCCACGCGTGAAGCATACACCCTCCTTAGTGGTATAGTATCTGAACAGATCAATATCTGATCTGATCAGATCTATACTAGCGTCCCCAGCAGTTTAGGGTTCCCAAAAACGCAGCGTTAGCGGGATCAGCCCAGATACCTGCTAGCACCTGCGTTTTGCCCCTCCGTCCAGCCCAGGCCACCCAAGTGCAGTGTCGATCGATCACTGTCACTTGCAAAACACAACACACATAACTGCAGCGTTCGCAGAGACAGGCCTGATCCCTGCGACTCCAGTGCTGTAGGAGGTGATTTCACCACCACAGTTAAAAAAAAAAAAAGAAGCATATATGCCGAAGCATTGGGGCAGCAGGGGCGGAGGAGTGATTTTGCTCCTAATGCCGCGTACATACGGTCGAAATTCCGACGGAGGCTTGCCCGTGGAAAAGTCCGACCATGTGTGTGCGGCATAACTTTTTTGCGGGAGGATGCCCCCATGCTTCGGTATATATAAATGGTGCATGTATGCCCATCATTAGAAGTGGGTGGATGAAGGGCGGTATTCTAATGGTGGGCATACCCACCGATCAATCTCTTTTTTCGTTCAGCCAACTGGCTGCATGAAAAAAAGAAAAGATTACAATACATGTCCAACAAGGACCAGCAACGTACTGGTATGTTGCTGGACTTTGAATGGTTATACCAGATTGATGCCTGCGGGTTTAGGTATCATCTTGGTATCATTCTTTTCAGCCAGCGGCCGGCTTTCATGTAAAAGCAATCCTAGTGGCTAATTAGCCTCTGGACTGCTTTTACAAGCAGTGGGAGGGAAGGTCCCCCCCCCCCCCCGATATAAAAAGCACCATTGAGAAATTGGAAAAGCATTTTATCACACCGATCTTGGTGTGGTCAGATGCTTTGAGGGCAGAGGAAAGATCTAGGGTCTAGACCCCAGTTTTTTTTTAAAAAAAAGAGTACCTGTCACTACCTATTGCTATCATAGGGGATATTTACATTCCCTGAGATAACAATAAAAAAAAATAAAAAAAAAATATGGAAGGAACAATTTAAAAATAAAATAAAAAAGCAAAATTAATAATTGAGAGAAAAAAAAAAAAAAAAAAAAGCACCCCTGTCCTGCCCTGCTCAATGGCGAACGCAAGCGTCGGTCTGGCGTCATATGTAAACAGCAATTGCACCATGCATGTGAGGTATCACCGCGAAGGTCAGATCGAGGGCAGTAATTTTAGCACTAGACCTCCTCTGTAAATCTAACGGGGTAACCTGTAAAGGCTTTTAAAAATGTATGTAGTTTGTCGCCAATGCGCGTTTGTGCGAAATTTTAAAGCATGTCTTGTTTGGTATCTATGTACTCGGCCTAAGATCATCTTTTTTATTTCATCAAACATTTGGGCAATTTAGTGTGTTTTAGTGCATTAAAATTAAAAAAAGTGTATTTTTTCCCCAAAAAATGCGTTTGAAAAATCGATGCGCAAATACTGTGTAGAAAAAAAAAATGCCACACCCACCATTTTAATCTGTAGGGCCTTTGCTTTAAAAATATATATAATGTTTGGGGGTTCAACATAATTTTCTTGCAAAAAAAAATATGTTTTCATGTAAACAAAAAGTGTCAAAAAGGGCTTTGTCTTCAAGTGGTTAGAAGAGTGGATGTAAGCTTCCTAATGTTGTGTATAAAATGCCAGAACAGTTCAAAACCCCCCCCCCAAATGACCCCATTTTTGAAAGTAGACACCCCAAGCTATATACTGAGAGGCATGTCGAGTCCATGGAATATTTTATATGTTGACACAAGTTGCGGAAATAAGAATTTTTTTTTTTTTTTGCACAAAGTTGTCACTAAATGATATATTGCTCAAACATGCCATGGGCATATGTGGAATTACACCCCAAAATACATTCTGTTGCTTCTCCTGAGTACGGGGATACCACATGTGTGAGAGACTTTTTGGGAGCCTAGCCGCGTACGGGACCCCAAAAACCAATCACCGCCTTCAGGCTTTCTAAGGGTGTAAATTTTTGATTTCACTTCTCACTGCCTATCACAGTTTCGGAGGCCATGGAATGCCCAGATGGCACAAAACCCCCCCAAATGACCCCATTTTGGAAAGTAGACACCCCAAGCTATTTGCTGAGAGGTATTGTGAGTATTTTGCAGATCTCGCTTTTTGTCACAAAGTTTTGAAAATTGAAAAAAAAAAAAAAAATTTACTTTCTTCATTTTCAAAAACAAATGAGAGCTGTAAAATACTCACCATGCCTCTCAGCAAACAGCTTGGGGTGTCTACTTTCCAAAATGGGGTCATTTGGGGGGGTTTTGTGCTATTTTGGCATTTTATGGCCTTCGAAACTGTGATAGGTAGTGAGGAGTCAAATCAAAAATTTGTGCCTAGAAATACTGAAGGCGGTGCTTGGTTTTCGGGGTCCCGTACGCGGCTAGGCTCCTAAAAAGTCCCACACATGTGGTATCCCCGTACTCAGGAGAAGCAGCAAAATGTATTTTGGGGTGCAATTCCACATATAACCATGGCATGTGTGAGCAATATATCATTTAGTGACAACTTTTTGTAATTTTTTTTTTGTCATTATTTAATCACTTGGGACAAAAAAAAAAATATTCAATGGGCTCAACATGCCTCTCAGCAATTTCCTTGGGGTGTCTACTTTCCAAAATGGGGTCATTTGGGGGCGTTTTGTACTGCCCTGCCATTTTAGCACCTCAAGAAATGAGATAGGCAGTCATAAATTTAAAGCTGTGTAAATTCCAGAAAATGTACCCTAGTTTGTAGACGCTATAACTTTTGCGCAAACCAATAAATATACGCTTATTGACATTTTTTTTACTAAAGACATGTGGCTGAATACATCTTGGCCTAAATGTATGACTAAAATTGAGTTTATTCGATTTTTCTTATAACAAAAAGTAGAAAATATCATTTTTTTTCAAAATTTTCGGTCTTTTTCCGTTTATAGCGCAAAAAATAAAAATCGCAGAGGCAATCAAATACCATTAAAAGAAAGCTCTATTCGTGGGAAGAAAAGGACACAAATTTCGTTTCGGTACAACATTGCATGTCCGCACAATTTACAGTTAAAGCAGCGCAGTGCAAAATTCTGAAATCACCTCTGGTCCTTTAGCTACCAAATGGTCCGGGGCTTAAGTGGTTATTCTACAGCATGGAGAGTCCATTTGAGGGGAATGACACCACCATCTGTCCTCTAATGAGCTACTTTACCCTCTTACATGTCAAGGGATTTGTATTTCTAACCACCTTGTCCCAAGATTTGCACAGCTCTTCCACACAGCAAAGCCCTGCCTTGCAAGGTAGGGGACATGATATTTCTCTGTCTCTTCCCCATCCTAACCTTCTAACCCTGTGTGCAAACAGTGAAGAAAAGAAAGAGCCCATGCATGGCAAAAACCCTTGACTGACATCTTGCTCCCCCCACAACAGCAAGAGATCCTCTCTTCTCTCTGATGCCATTGGTTGTATCAGGGACCTCTGTGTCCTCACAATGCAGGATTGTGGGCCCTAAACTGCACTTGATGCCACAGCTGTGACCGTCAGCCAGAGCACTGAAGAGAAGAAGCTTTGGGGGACATGTTGCATTAAAGGGTTTAATTACACCCAAGTAAAAAGTGCATTAAACTGGTACCCAAGGCAAAAAGTAGCAAATTAACCCTGCCCGGGGGAGCGCCACTGCAAGGTTCAGATTTGAAGAAAAAAAAAAAAAAGTTTTATTGAATGATTTATTAATGATTATAGAGCTGCATTAATTTGGCCCTCATATCTTTCAGGTTTAATCTTGATTTGAGCAATACCTGAGGGCCAACGGGATCACTCTGAAGACACCACAAGCTATCTTAAAGTGATACTAAAGTCTTTTTTTTGCCTAAAAACAACAAACATGTTAGTTATACTTGCTTCTCTTACGATTATCGCGGCGTAGAATTTTTCACATTATACCAAAAAATTTGGGCCAACTTTACTGGTTAGTTTTTTTTTATTATTCATTTAAGTAATTTTCCCCCAAAAAATTGCATTTGAAAGACCGCTGCGCAAATACAGTGTGACATAATGTTCACGTATGAGGAGGAAGGTGGGGGTGTTCACGTATGAGGAGGAAGGTGGGGGTGTTCACGCATGAGGAAGAAGGTGGGATTCCTCCTCATGTGTGGAGTCTGGAGAGGCTGGCAATGAATGGGGCCGAAGTCGAGGAACTGCTTCATAAAGAGGTGTGAGGGGGAGAACTTGGAGTAGTAGTCCACCAGTCCCTGGGTCCTGCTGCTGGTGAGGGAGGCACTTCTCATGAGAGCCCTGAGCAGCCTCATTGTGTGAGCGGACGGGGCTCTCCTCCTCTCCAGCTACCACATAGGCACACACCGCCTCCCTGCCATAGGCCGCACGTCCCGGGCTCCCTCAGTTTCAAGGATGCAGCTTCTTCACTCAAACACTTTCCTCCAGCGCTATCCAATCACAGGAACACAGCCAGGGGGTGTGGCTATACCAATAAACAACCATCGCCATGTTCCTTCCCCTGGCCAATCGCGTTATCCAAAGAGGACCGTGTCTTGCGTCTCTGCCAATCGCAGATTCTGAGAAAGGCAGAGGTAGCTGACCAATCAGTGTTTAACTATCCCTGCACCGATTAATCGTGCAGCTCTACCCCACAGCAAGCTGCTTAGTATGGGGCACCCGAGCCGAAGCTCCCTGTGTCCATTCAGACACAGAGCCGAGACACGGACCCCCCCCTCTCTCTCTCTCTCTCCTCATTGGCTAACTGACTTTAATTGACAGCAGCAGGAGTCAATGGCGCTCCGCTGCAGTCTCAACTAATGAGGAGGAGAGATAAAGAACCTTCTGCCTTTACAACCACTTTAACTTCCACGTTTTGGTAAACATTTAGCCCCTGTTCACATTGGTGTGGCTTTAAAATCGCGCTACTTCAGCGTGATTTCAAAGCCGCACATCAGTGCGATTTGCGCTGCTGGTTTCTTTGTGGCCTGTGACTTCATACAACAGAAGTCTATGCATGTCGCAATGAAAAAATAAAACATAACGGTAAAAAAATAAAAATAGTGCCGGTGCCTTTTTCATAATCGCTGCGACATGAGTCGCGGCAATATGAACGGTTCCATTGCCAGCAGAGGGGTGCGACTGGTCATGTGATTTGGAACTGTCAAATCGCATGACAAGTCGCACCGGTGTGAACTGCTGCGTCAGGTTTGCTTTCACACTGGACATAGGTAAATGAAAAATGACTAGCAGCCGGCTAGCTAAAAGTAACACATGCATGATCATCATCATTTGCAGAAACATAAATACCCCAAGCCAGAACCAGAAAAAGTATGTACTACTGTACATTTTAGGACAAAACACACATTTAAGCCCTCTATCAGTGTATATATATATATATACACACATACACATACATATATACACACACACACACACACATACATATACACACACACACACACACAATTTTGAAAATGGGGAACAATGAAAATGATCACAATATAGGAAAGTTGGTGAAAAGCAGCAGTTCGTCATTAAAGCGGAGGTTCTGCGGCGATTTTTTTTTTTTTTTTTTTTGGTGCATTCAAATGGGTTTCACAATACAAGGTTAAACTCACTTGTTTGGTGTCTTCAAATATCCCCTGTCCGTTTTCATGGCAAATAAGAACTTTTAAAATCGCTTCCTGACAGTTCCCATTTTGCTTGTGGGCATTGTGGCACAAGCAATCATTTCCTGGAAGCGCCTGCAGTGTTTACGGCGAGTAGCTGTATCGATAGAACACCGCCCCTATGAGAAAAGCATTGGCTGTATAGAACGAACGAGCGGTGTGTTTATCCAATGAGCGACGAGCAGCATCCCCAGCTGACGAACTGTTCAGACTCGGGGATTTCCGTCTGATTCAATTGCTCCTGCGCAGACCATCCCGGAACCTATCTGATAGCAGAACCAGCACGATAGAACAGCAGCGTTCTGTATTGTCTCCTGGGAAACATGACTCTGTGCTCCCAGGAGACATTGCGGCGCCGGGGAAAGGAGTAGGAACGCCTACTCCCGCGGGAGGGAAAGCCCGGAAGTGACAGCTAAAAACTAAAATCTAAGGTATTTAAACTATAATTATTTTTTTTGATGTGGCTATTTAACTTGGTGATAGTGTTCTGCTTGTGCCGGGATGTAGTTGTTTTTCTGGGTGGAACTCCACTTTAAGAATAGGCAGCCCTTTTATAAAAGCAGGGGCATGCCAAGTCCCCTCTCTATTGCGAGTCAGCTCATTTTAAGCATCCCTTTATATAAGTACATACGTAATGTATGAATGTTTCACAACAATCAAGCATAATTTACAAAGAAATAAAATAAAAAACTCACAATAAAAATAACAGCTATACCTTGCTATAAATGACCATTTTCTAAATGTTCAAACTGATATGATAAAATTTCAATATGCCACCTACTCATAGAAGAGACCAATAAAAGTAAAGGGAACGCTGCCTGACATAATTTACCTCTTACCATATACAGTATAGTTTTTCTGGTTTTACAGAAACCATTAATTAAACTTTTAATAAATAAAGGAGCGTCTTAACAAGCTCTATCTCCAGCTGAAAGCAGCCTGAGGTGAACGTAAACCTGTTGAGACAGCAATATGCTTTCTTACATGATCAATTATGACGTTTTTGGAAATTCATATGATGTACAGACATTGTGCAACACTCACCTGCTGTGGTGGAAGGACTTGATTTTGGGTTGCAGCAGGACAAATAAGACAATTAGGAGTAATATCAGGGCCACAGAGCTGGCTGTTGAGGCAACAATGGAAAGTGTGGGGACCCCAAGGCTGGTATTTCTATTGGTTTCTGGGGAAAAAATAAAAAAATAATGTGGAAGTTACAAAGGTTTCCCACTACATTGCAGTGTTAACGTAAACTTTTTTTTCTTTATTATTATTACTCGTTTCTATGGTTATCCAGATTTTTTTTGCTCACTTTCTGTCACGGTGACAACCATTTTACAGACAGGAAGTGAGGGAAAAAAAACGCAGCAACAAAATACATGTGTGTGCACGCGCGCGTGCATGTTGCTGTTAGAGATTTATCCTTTAAAAAAATCGGTGAATCGTTGTCACCATAATAGAAAGTGATGGAAAATCTAAAGGAAACCCATATAGTGGATGGAAGCAGACAGAAGTTCTAATCCTTGCCCACTATCAGATAAAAAAAATGGCAATGGCAGTGTACAGTTCACCAAGCAGGCAGATGGCTTCATCTTTTCCATGGAATACCTATAGCAATGCATAACTTGAATAATCCCACCCGATAGAGAGCGCCTTCTATTGCTTCCCATAATACACAACAATCATCGCTGCATTCCTGGAACCAGGTATCCCATATAACCATAAGTAAAAGCACTCACCTTGGTTCAGTCTACAACTAACTCCCATAGGTGGGTTCCAAGCACCGTTCTTGCATGTTAGGAACTTGTAGTCTCCTTTCAGCATGTACCCCTCGGCACAGAAGTACTCTATGACGCTTCCAGAAGTAAACGACTTTTCACAGTGTGGTGGGTGACACATGAATCCACCATTCTCTGGTTCTGGGGGTGGTGGACACACTAAAGAGGAGACAACATAGAAAAGATATACAAGTATTAGAACACAACTAAGCCAATATTTCTGCGTTAAGCATTTCATCCTGTACTATAAATGCACACTATACAGTAGGGATGAGCTCCGGCGGGTTCGCACACTCCATGTGCAGAGCCCGCCAGGAAGTCGGCACGGCGCTGTGCTAATCACAGGCAGGGAGACATGTCCCAATCTCTGCAGCCGCGCATCGGGACATGTCTCCCTGCCTGTGATTAGCGCAGCGCCATGCCGACTTCCTGGCGGGCTCTGCACATGGAGTGTGCGAACACGCCGGAGCTCATCTCTACTAAACAGTATTGAAGAAAATATTGTTGATGCACAATGAAGTCCATTAACTTATCCCAAGGACTGAAACATTTATGGCAAAGCAACAACTGTGCAAGAGAAACAAAGGAAAATACAATCCAATATTTGCAGGCGATGCTTAAAATGGAGCATTGCTCACTGTCAGTGTTCAGCAAGTTCTGCTGTTTGGTGCTCATTTGATTAAGGAAAGAAAGGCCAAATATTGCCAAGAGTATCATTCCTAAGAAGATCTCTCCATGTAAACAGACGGTCACCAGCTTAAAAATGCATATAAAAAGGCACATATAAAATCATAAAAATCAAGTATTTTAAATGCTTACTTATGGGAGTTTTTCTTTTCCATAAATGATTTATATTTACTAGGAAAGTACCTCTGAGTTTGCTAGAAAATTTAACTCCAGGAGTCAATTCCCTACTTAGTCCCCTCCTTCCTGGCACATCAAATATTGGGCCTTCTCAAAAATTTTCAGACACGGCACCCTTTTAAACTATGCAAAATCTTGAGACACCCCCAGTCTAAAAATGTAAAAACTGAAATGTTACTCATCAATGGGGAACTTGAGCCTGGAATGATGCACACACTCTTCCCATCACATGAGAGATCCCTCTTCACATCAGAGGCCCCTCTCCATGCCAGTGAAATGCCCTACCATGACATCAGAGTCTCCCCATCATCACAGACCCTCTTACACCCCCCCCCAAACACCCCCCCCCCCCTTTTGGTTGTAGCAGAGATGCAGAGGGTAGGAGGTGGAGCAGGTGGGCTTCTGTCCTGAATGCTGGGGTTGGCCGCCTGCCCCGGATTAGCATTATGAGCTGGCACAGTGCAGACCGGCCGCTAACACCATAGCAGCAAATGAAGCCGTGTGTCCAGTCATAGAGCTTCAAAGGCTGTTATGGTGCTGGAAGATAATCTGCCAATACCATAGTAACTCATGATGCCGTTCCAGTGCAAACTGTGTTCCGTGCTCACGGTACCCCGTCCCCAAGGTAACCCAAAACGTCACCCTTGTTGAGAAACACTGCGATAGACACACTCCAAGAGGAGGAGAGGGCTAACTGCTGCCTGTGCTGGCTCAGCTCTTCTACCCTTCTCCTTACCTTCCTACATAATGTAGTTGCTGGAGAGGAGCAAAAGGGAAAAATTAGAGAGTCACTTAAATAACAGCGCTAAATCTGCTGGGGCTGATGATATCACATCCAAGGCAGCAGCACCTTAGGGCATTGGAAAGTCTTCACAAGGGAGGCTTTTACAGGTAAATAACATACCTAAAATATGTTAAATGCACATATTTTATAGGAAGATTTTTGTTGAAATCGAGAGTCAGGCGACAGAGTGCGTTATAAACTGTGTGAAATATTTGATAGTGTTAAAACAGTTCCACAAACCTACAGGATATCCTGTACTATAAATGGGTACTTATTAAAATATACACCTCTTTTAAAACCTCTTGTCCCAGCACACTGAAAGGGGTTATTACTGTACAGCAAAAAACTGTTTCACAGACTTCCGCCTTACAGAGCAAATGGATTAGCACTAGGATATATATGTAGGATTAAATGTCGGCCCTCACTGCACTATCTCTGCCATCTTTAAAGAATTAGGTTTAATCTCTGTATCTTTGATGTATTAGCCAAAGACAATAGATGTATTTCACGTTGATGGGTTTTCATTGCCATTAATGCATTTTGCGTCAACTGGAGCTCCCAGTGGGAGAAAGCAAAAAAATGCCTAAGCAATCGGAGTTCTCCTCCCACCACGCAGTCTTCTAGGACACGTCATAGGTCCCAGAAGACTGCGGGACCATTCACAAAGTGCAGGGCCGCTTGCGCATGCACAGTGGGCACCTGCTTGTGAAGCCGCACAGCTGGGTTCCCACAGTTCAGATACCGCTGTCGGGGACAGAACGCTGATGGAAAATATGGCTTGGGTGAGCACATCGCTGAATCATGGGACAGGAGTGTCTGTTTATTACAAGTTACAGTTTTTGTGGCTGCTGACTTCTAATAAACAGCAATTTGACTGGAGCTCATCTGTAAGATATCTGTAAAGATAATCATCTTATAAATAGGATGTAAATCATTTAGGCCTCTTAGTCATTTTTCTTTGGTGTCATAAGACTATAAAAAGGCTGAGGTGTTGGCATTTTTTTTGCCCTGACATACACTTTAGGCCCCTTCACCTGTCGGTTTTTCAGGCTAACCCAGTCAGGCCATCCACGACCCCCCTATCGAGCGGCGGATGTAAACAGACATGTCCGTTTGCACCCGCCAACATCTGATCCGCTATAAACAGACAGATGGGGGATCCATTTCACATCCATCTGGCGGATTGGGTCAGATGACTGTCAATTTACATCCGAACCCCCATGAAGGAAAGCGGGCTCAGTCCAGCTCTACTCTGGATAAGCAGAGCGGACATGGACCTGTAAGCCACCTGCTTAGTGGGGGATCAGTGGACAGATCCCACTGAGCAGATGCAGTCCGCCCAGGTGAAAGACCCCTTTAACCATCCCCTACTCTACCAAATTTTTTTTGGGGGGGGGTTTATATATAAAAACACACACGATACTTGAATAATAAAACACAGCCAACTACAATAAAGCTACTACAGTGGCCTCAACTGAGGCCCCTGAGGTCACCAGTATTCAGTGCAAGTAATGCTACAGAAGACTGTAGTAGCCTGCAGATGAGCCCTAGCTGTGGTTGGATCCATGCTGTAGGAGACAGTCCCTAGACTGGGGACCTGTAACATTAGGGTTGAAAATATGTTTATTGATATTTTATCAGAGTATACATAAAACAATATGTAAGGTTACAAACTGAAGACAGTCACGGGTATGCTGGCGTGATGAGTCAGCAAGATGGCTATCGCCCATAGCTGGACTCATAGGATTACGTATAACAGTGATAACAACAATGACCGCAAATCAATAAAAGAGGTAGAGTTGGCTATAATAGCCTCGTCAATCATGGTAAGATTATAACCACCAGATACCGTATAAGGAGGGGATGGTAAAAACAAAAAGGAAAGGATAGGGCGATAAAGTAAAAATAAAGATAAATTTGGGATTGGTGGATCAGGTGATGGGAGTGGGTTAGGACAGAAAAGAACGGAAAGGGGAGGAAAAGACAGAAAAAAAGGGATTTTTATAACAGCTTACCTGTAAAATCCTTTTCTTGGAGTACATCACGGGACACAGAGCGACTTAGTCATTACTAATGTGTTATATAGATACCTTCAGGTGCTGGCACTGGCAACTTCCAAAACCGGAAGTACCCTCCCCTATATAAGCCCCTCCCATCCGGGAGCACCTCAGTTTTGTAGCAAAGCAATAAGTGTCCCAAAAAGAGGGGTGGGAGCTCTGTGTCCCGTGATGTACTCCAAGAAAAGGATTTTACAGGTAAGCTGTTATAAAAATCCCTTTTTCTTTTTCGTACATCACGGGACACAGAGCGACTTAGTCATTACTAATGGGACGTCCCAAAGCAATGCCAAATGAGGGGAGGGATACACTATACATAAGCTGGGCGCCATCAGGCATGAGGCTCTTTTGCGGCCTGCAACACACTGCGCCCAAAGGCGACATCCTCCTGACTTCTAACGTCTACCTGGTAGAATCTAGTAAACGTGTGTACTAAGGACCATGTTGTGGCCTTACAGACTTGAGCCAGGGAGGCTTGGTGATGCACTGCCCATGAAGTTCCAACTGCTCTTGTGGAGTGCGCCCTAACTTTGAACGGAGGCGGTCTCCTTTTCAAGCCATAGGCTTGTATTATGACCTGTCGAATCCACTTGGCTAAAGTAGATTTTTGATGCTGCCTGACCCTTTCTGGGGCCTTCCGGCAGAACAAACAAAGTATCCGTTCTGCGAATCTGAGCAGTGGCTTTTAGATAAGCTTTAACTGCTCTTACTACATCCAAAGAATGCAATAATTTTTCCTCTACCGAGCTAGGTTTGGGGAAAAAGGAAGGAAGAACCACATCTTGGTTCAAATGGAACCTCGATACCACCTTAGGAAGAAAGGCTGGATGAGGACGTAATACTATTCTGTCCTTATGGACAACCAGATATGGCTCCTTACAGGACAAGGCGGCTAATTCCGATACTCTTTTAGCCGAACAAATGGCTACTAAGAAAAATCAATTTCCTGGTGAGAAGAACCAAGGAAATGTGCCGCAATGGTTCAAATGGTTGTTTCTGTAGAACCGACAGAACCAGGTTTAAGTCCCATGGACATATGGGAATACTAACCGGAGGGCTAATACGCATCACTCCTTGTATGAAAGCTTTGACTAATGAATGCAAAGCCAAGGGCCTTTGAAAAAATATTGACAAGGCTGTCTGACCCTTGATAGTACTCAAGGCAAGCTTCCTATGTACAGCCCACTGTAGGAAGTCCAGAATCCTACCTATTACGTACTTACGTGGATGCCATTTCTTGGCCTCACACCACGTGATGTACGCCTTCTAGATCCTATAATAGATCTGCCTGGATACCGGCTTCCTGGCATTGATCATGGTAGATACCACAGGATTAGAGAGCCCTCTCTTTTTTAGAATGTGGGCTTCAATAGCCAGGCCGTCAACCTAGGGCTGGTAAGGAAGGGTAGTATATCGGTCCTTGCGAAAGCAGGTCCGGACGATGGGGTCCCAGGACTTCCCACTGACATTTTTACAATCTCCGCGTACCATACCCTTCGGGGCCACGCTGGAGCCACCAGAATCACTGGTTTCTTTTCTACCCTGATTCTGCGGATTAATCGCGGTGGGAATGCATATATCAGCTTGAACTGATCCCAAGGGAACACTCGGGCATCCGAACCGCAAGCTAGGGGATCCCTTGTGCGAGACACAAATCTGTCCACCTTTGCGTTGAATCTGGATGCTAGCAGATCTACATCCGGTGTTCCCCACCGCTGGCATATTGCCTGGAAAACCTCGGGGTGAAGAGACCATTCCCCCGGGCATAATTGCTGGCGACTTAAAAAGTCCGCTCTCCAATTTTCCACTCCTGGGATGAAAACCGCGGATATGGCTGGGACATATCTTTCTGCCCATTCCAGGATGCAATTCGCTTCCCTCTGGGCTGCACGACTCCTGGTGCCACCCTGGTGATTGATTGAATTCTGACAGGGGACCCTTGGAGTTTGGATGTCCATGCTACTAGGGCATACCGGGCTGCTCGTATCTCTAAGAGATTGATGGGCAGGGCCTTCTCTGCTTCTGACCACTTGCCCTGGAGAGACCATTGCTCCAGTACTGGCCCCCCAGCCTATGAGGCTGGCATCTGTAGTGACCACCTTCCAAGAAACCGGACTGAAGGGTTTCCCTTTTTCCAGATTTCTGGGGCACCAACCACCAATGGAGGCTCTTGCGAACGGAAGGGGACAGGGACATTGGTAAGTCTAAAGCCTGAACTTTTTTGTTCCAGGCTGACAGTATGGCCCTCTGCAAGTTCCTTGAATGGAATTGACCGTAGGGTACTGCTTCGAATGAAGCCACCATTTTTCCCAGCAGCCTCATACACAGGCATATGGATGGTTTTCTTTTTTGTACCCACTAAGTGGGTCAAATCTTTCAAAGACGACACCTTCTCTGGAGGTAAGAAAATCTTTCTCTGATTTGAATCCAGTCTTAGCCCCCAAGTATTCCAGACTTTTGACTGGTTTTAGGGCTGACTTGTCTCGGTTGATAATGCAACCGTGAGATTCCAGATACTTGATTGTCTTGTGAATGACCACCTCTAGTTTTTCCACTGAGTGGTCTATCAGCAACAAGTCGTCTAGATATTCCATTATCGTTACACCTTGTGTTCCTAGTTTGGCCAATCGTAGGGCCAGAATTTTTGTGAACACTCGTGGTGCTGTGGCCAGACCGAAAGGTAAGGCTCTGCACTGAAAATGGCGCCCTTCTACTGCAAAGCGTAGAAATTTCTGGTGGGCCGGACAGATGGGAATATGCAAATAAGCATCCCTTATGTCGATCGAGGCTAACCATTCCTGCCCTTGTAGGACGGTGGCCACCGATCGGATCGACTCCATCCGAAAAAGTCCTGATATGTAGGAACTTGTTTAGCCCTTTTATATTTAATATGGGCCTCACGTCCCCATTTGGTTTGGGGACTGTGACAAGGTTCGAGTAAAACCCGAACCCGCTTTCTTCCAAGGGAACCTCATGATTACCCTTGGAGCAATAGTTGTTCTAGTGCCAGAAGGAGGGATCCTCTCTGGGGATCGCTTGGCATGTTTGACCTCATAAAATGGGCAGAAGGAATGTCTTTTAACTCCAGCCTGTATCCCAGACTTACTGCGGAGATCACCCATCTGTCTCTGATGGTGTCCCGCCATGGTCTCTGTGAACAACTGAAGTCTTCCCCTCACCCGATTGAGTGGGGGCAACCCTTCATGACTTGGGGGGAGGTTTTGTACCTCTCTTGACCCAGGGTTTCTTGTTACCCTGTGATTGTCCCTGATTTCTGCCCCCTGGATTTGACCGCGGAGGCCGTCGGAACTGTTTCACAGCCGATGTGCCAGGGACTGGAGAAGTAGGCCTCTTAAAAGAAGGACTTCTACCCTTGTTCTTAACCGGCAAGAGTGTACATTTACCGGCAGAAGTTTTCTGGATATATTTGTCCAGATCTTCTCCAGATAAGCGTTCTCCATGAAATGGGAAGCTAATCAGCAATTTCTTACAGGGAGCTTCAGCAGACCAGTTTTTGAGCCATAGAAGCCTACGCATATGTCTACAGACAGCGTAAAGCGGGAGGCCTGTTGGATTGTATCCTTTATGGCGTCCACCGCAACACAAGGCTCTAGGTAGGTCAGCTAGGGCAAGAGCCTGCTGATCTGGCAAGTCCCTTAAGACTTGTTTCAACTGATCTTTCATTGCTTGGCAGACTCCAATCGCTGCTACTGCAGGTTGTGTCACCATGCTTGCTGTAGAGAAAGCAGATTTTAGTAAAGACTCCAATTTTTTATCTATTGGGTCTTTGAACATTGGAACATTATCTACTGGACATGTCAGTGATTTATTTACACAAGAGATGGCTGTGTCCACTGTACGGACCCTCCATTTTTTTATGAACTTATCCTCCATGGGATAGATCACTGGAAATCTCTTGGGGGGGGGGGAGTAAATATTTTAACAGGATGCTCCCAATCCTGGTAAATAAGCCCTTCCAATAAAGGGTGGATTGGGAAGGAACAGACAGTCTGGGGAGCTTTCAGCGACCCCAGGCGAGGAAACAGTAGTGGTTGATGGTTCCGCCAGAGGCATTTAAAATGCTGCTCGGACCATGTTAGTCAGAAACTGAACCCATAATCTTTCAGCCTGAGATGCTGAGAAAGGTTCTTCCACTGTTGATTCCTCTATAACTGAATCAACCTCACCTGATCCCCTTCAGGTAGGTCGATCTCTGGGACTGTTCCTCCACTAACAGGCACTCTGCAGGAGGAGACAGAGATCGGACGCGCTTTCCCTGTGACAGGGAAGCAGCGATCAATGCTGTTAATCTCTCTTCCAATCCTCCCAGAGTTGAGGATAAAACCTCCTCTGTTATATATACAGGAGCAGGTGGACTGGGGACAGCCGCAGTACCAGGTACTCCTGCGGGGTTTCCTACGGCTACTGACCTCTGAAATTTCAGGGGAGATTGGCGCAGTACAGCATGCCCAAAATCCTCAGAGCCCGATGGAGACCCCTTTCGCTTCTTGGAAGACTTATTTCCAGAGCGTCTGGACGACATATCCTATAAGCACAAAGCTGAGGTATTCCCGTCGTCATACACCAATTTTGCTGGTAATAGTCTAACACAGTTGCTGCTATATACCAGCTGGTGTCCACTAAAGTGTCTTTCTATGGGGATGCCTGCATCAACCGCCTGTGTGCCACCGTTTTGTTGCCAGCTCTGCTTGCATCCAGCTGACACTTGTACTGTGTCTTTTACACATGCTGGGACGCCTGCACATGCGCAGAAGCGCCGCGCATCGAGCGTCATCCACCCGCCCCGCCCCTTTTTTTCATAGGAGGCGCGTGCACGCGCCCATGCGCCATTGGCGCCCTTTTCGAAACCAAGCAGGGACTAGGAGCCAGGGCCCTTTTTGCCGGAGGGCCTGTGCGGTGGATGAGCGCAGCAACAGGGCAGAGGAAGTGGATTCCCACAGAGAACTTACCAACTGCCTGGATCTTTTGACTTGAGAAAACCAAAGATCCACATGACAAGAAAAAATGGACCACAGCGGCCTCTAGTGGTTTAACACAGGTACCGCGGTCCTCTTTTTTTTTTTTTTTCTTGACTACTATTAAAATTTTACATTTTCCAGTAGTTACAGGCATACACAGATATTAGCGGGAATACCGTTAGGTAACAGACAGAAAGACAAATTAGGCTTGGGGGTCCCCCAATAGAACCAAGTTCCTGGGGGCCCCCACTTACCTGTTCCCCGCCGCAGGACTCCGTTTGGTCCACAGAAGCCCAAACTTCACCTATCACGGCAGGCATTGTATTTAAACCTTCAGGGACCGGGTTCCCAAGGATTCCACTCCCCTGGACCTGTATAGCACCCTGCACAGACAACATCTTGGTCGTGGGTATGACCAGAGCTCTGGATCCCAGGGTCCAGCCCTCCTAAGAGAGGCATTACAGGCAAAACCTTGCTCTTCTGCTGCAAGGCCCGGGTACCGACCGTTTAGCTATGAAGCTTTTTTGGTGGGATCCGGAACAGCTTACTAAGGCCCGTAAAAGAACCTGTACGCAAGCCCAGTGAAAACACATGTTACTCTTTGGCCAACACCTTAGACACTGGCAAAAAACTGAGGTGCTCCCGGATGGGAGGGGCTTATATAGGGGAGGGTACTTCCGGTTTTGGAAGTTGCCAGTGCCAGCACCTGAAGGTATCTATATAACCCATTAGTAATGACTAAGTCGCTCTGTGTCCCGTGATGTACGAAAAAGAAAGAGGAAGAGAAGAGACAGACAGTAGAGAAAGGAGAGGGAAGAGAGTAAAGAGAAGTTTAAGAGCTGCCGAGGAGACAGTCACGGAAGGATGATGGTGTTGTGGGGGGGGGGGGGGGGGAGACTCTAAAGTGGAAACCCAGCCCATTTTAGTGACACGTAACGTGCAGGAATGGTCACGTCGGAGCAGACACCATATTCGTGAGAGTATCGGAGGAGGAGAAGCGAAGCCAGATGATCCGCAATAATTTATATTTGTCAAAGGTATCGTTGTCAAGGGCCAGCATTTCCTCCATTCTCATAGTGCCGTTCATAATCGAGACCCAATGTGACAAGGGAGGAATGGTGGTTGTTTTCCAGTAGGATGGGATGAGCTGTCTGGCCGATGACATAAAGAAACTGAGTAGATTCCGTTTCTGTGAGGTAATTGATCCCGGGAGTATAGAGAGAAGGGCAATATTAGGACAGGGAGTCAAAGATTCATCGTACAGTTATAGCAATCAAATACCCGATTCCAGAAGAGGCGGATCCTCTCGCATTCCCACCAGACATGCAAGTAGGTCCCCGTAGAGGCAGAACACCGCCAACAAGAAGGTGAGGTGGACGGGAAAATCTTATGTAGTCTGGAGGGGTCTCTGTACCACCTCGACAGTATCTTGTAGTTTTTTTCCTGCGAGTAACAGGAAATCGTGGACTTATGGGTAAAATGGAACGAGGTCTGCCAATCAGATCGCGGGATGTCCTCACCTAAGTTTGCAGACCACAGCCTGGTGTAAGAAGGTAGATCAGTGTGTGTAAGGGTTTGTAAGAGGCAATATATGGTCGAGAGGAGGTGTCTGGGCGTCTCCGAGAGGGAACACAGACGTTCAAACTCGGTTCTAGATCGATGCATTTTGGATGAAGAATGTAAATGTTTTGTGCAGGGCAGTGAGCCAATCGCACGGTCCCGTTGATGTCACAGGTGTCCCCCTTGTGTCGGGTGTATAAAGGAGTGCGCTTGGGGCCAGTCAGTCCTCTTGAAGGGGCCTATCGTCGTTGTCCCTACACCCTGGGGGAAGGCAGGATTATCAAATAGGGGAGACAATGGTGAGGGTTCGGAAGATAGAGTGGAATTCAATCTCCTATTATACCACAATCTGAGAGAGGCCAATGTTAGAGGGGAGCAAGAGGGAATACGAGTGAGTTCATTTTTGTATCCCCCATAGTAATGCTCTGAGATCCATGGGAGCTAAATCCTGTTCTATGGCTACAGAAGCCTTTAAGAAGGGACGAGGGAACCATTCAAGGATGCGCGCTACGTGGGCGGCCTTATAATAGGACTCAAAGTCAGGGAGGCCCGCTCCACCCTGCAGTTTTGGGCGAGTGAGCAAGTTACACCTCACTCTAGGTAACCTCCGGTTCCACAGAAATCTAACAGCGAGGGAGCGTAGTGAGGCAAAGAAAGATTTGGGGATCAGAACAGGGACAGTTTGCAGGAGATACAAAAGCTTGGGCAGGGTGTCCAATTTCAGGGCGTTGATTCGTCCAAACCACGGTAAAGAAGACCCCCCCATTCCTCTAGATCCTTCCGCAGACGGGAGAGTAAGGGAACGTAGTTTAAAGAAAAGAGATTGGAGAGGTTAGAGGGTATGACGACCCCTAGGTACGAAACACCCTTCGCCTGCCACTGGAAAGAGAAGTTCGCCCTAAGTACAAACATTGTGGCAGGAGGAAGGGAGATATTGAGAGCTTCAGTCTTAGAAATGTTAAGTTTGAAATTGCTAAACGAGCCAAAGCGATGGAATTCTGAGAAAAGGGATGGTAAGGAAGTATGGGGGTGTTGAATATAGACCAGGAGATCATTGGCATAGAGGGACAATTTGTAATGAGAGGAATGGGTTTGGATACCGTGTATAGGAGGTATTTTGTCTAACGGCGCAGGCTAGGTGTTCTATGACAATGACAAATAAGAGGGGGGAAAGGGGGCAGCCTTGTCGGGTACCATTGAAGATATCAAACGGGTCAGAGGCGGCGCCATTGACAAGGATCGAGGCCGAGGGATGGGAGTAAAGAGACATTACCCTAGAGATAAAGGTCTCGCCCAAGCCTAACTGTTCTAATGAGAGCCGGAGAAATCTCCAGTTGCCCGATCGAACGCTTTCTCAGCGTCGAAAGAGAGGAGACAGGCTTTTAGGCCTTTGCGCCGGATAAAAGAGATTAGGTGAATGGTCTTGCTGGTGTTGTCCCGTGCCTCACGACCCGGGACAAATCCTACTTGGTCATTACGGATCACTCCCGGGAGTAGAGGGGATAAGCGATTGGCCAATACCTTTGCAAACAGTTTCAGGTCGACATTGAGCAGAGATATTGGCTGATAACTGCTACATTGAGATGGATCCTTGCCCGGTTTGGGTATAACGGAGATGTTGGCGGACAGTAAGCTTTTAGGTGGCGGGTTGGAGTCATCTATGGCATTGAACGTCTTCGCCAAAAGTGGGGCCAATAGGGGGGCAAAAGTTTTATAAAAACGGGGGGTGTACCCATCCGGGCCAGGGCATTTACCAATTTTCAAGTCTCTGATGGCGCCCATAAATTCGGGCGCGACCAGAGGCCTGTCCAGCTCTTCGCCCTCTGGTGAGGCAATGGGGGGGTAACGCCGTCTCCATAATGTAATCTCGCATGTCATCAGTCGTGGGGGTGGTGCGTGCGGGTGGGGTAGCGGGCCGTAGGTTGTAGAGTCTGGAGTAGTAGTCCCGGAAGGCAGAGGATATGCCGTTTGTGTTAAACGTTTTAGTTTGATTAAGGGACCTGTAACATTAGACTGGGTTCTAAACTTTCCACACTCTCCTCAAAAAAGGGTTTATTTGCATTGTCTCCCATTGGAGAGATTTCCTATTACCAATTCCTTCTGGGACATCCTCTCACTGGGACAGGAAATGAGGGAAGAGATTCCTGATGGGAGAGCATAGAGCAATATAAGACCGTATCTAACCCTTCCCCACTCTGTACAAAACTAAACAGAAAACTTCAGCTGGAGTTGGCCTTTAAATTCAGCTCCAATTTTAGTCAGTCAGTGGAAAATTCTTAGTAAATTGAAATTTTTACAGATATCCTCCTGAAGTAGTTTATTCCTGAAGTGCGCACAATCCAGGGCGATACTCTCCGTAGCTGATATGATGACAGCTATGACATTGCAGACAGCTGCAGTGATGACTGAATTATTTCCTTCAATAAACATTAACCCCTTCCCACCGCCTGATAACACATACATGGGACCTACTAAAGGGCTTACCAGTATTTGTGCTGGGGATTGCACTGCACAGCGCGGTCCCAGCAAAGAGACTGGGCTCTCACGAGAACCCTGGGTCTCATATTAATGTTCAGGGAACTGGGAACTTCCGGCTCCTGGAGGACCTAATCGCTGTGATAGCCTCCGATTAGCTCTGAGCCAGCTCATGTTTTTCTTCTCTCCTCTGAATGGAGAGAAAAGATACATTGGGGTTGTTCTACTAAAACTGGAGAGTGCAAAATCTGGTGCAGCTGTGCATGTTAGCCAATCAGCTTCTAACTTCAGCTTGTTCAGTTAAGCTTTGACAAAAAATAAATAAAAATATGTAAGCCGATTGGTTTCTATGCAGAGCTGCACCAGATTTTGTACTCTTCAGTTTTAGTTAGGCCCCTTTCACACTGGCACGTTTTTCAGGCGGTTTAGCGCTAATATTAGCGCTGTTATACCGCCTGAAAAACCGTGCCCTGTATTCTTCAATGTGAAAGCCCGAAGGCTTTCACAGTGAAGCGGTGCGCTAGCAGGAAGGCTCCAAAAGTCCTGCTAGCCGCATTTTTACAGCGGTGAAGGAGCGGTGTGTTTACCGTTCCTTTACCGCGGCTGCCCATTGAAATCAATGGGACACCGTCCGCAAACCGCGGCAATAGCCGCGGTTAGCGGGCGGTATTAACCCTTTTTCGGCCGCTAGCGGGGGTTAAATTCACCCCGCTAGCGGCCGCATACCGCGGTGATAATGATGGTATAGCGGCGCTGAAAATCGCGCCGCTATACCGCCACCACACCTGCCCGCCCCAGTGTGAAAGGGGCCTATAAATCAACCCAATTGCAGCTTTCTCTCCTTACCAGGAGAGAAAAATGTAATAAAAAGTGTGTAAAAAAATATATACGGTAATAAATAAAAAAATAGCTAGATCAAGTCTAGGTCTAGGTCAGTGTTAGGGTCAATGGCCCATGTAAGGGTCAAAAGGTTGGGTCAGTATATTTTGGGAAGGATTTTTTTATAAAGCATTTTTAAAATTACCGTATATACTCGAGTATAAGCCAAAGGCACCTAATTTTACCACAAAAAAAATGGGAAAACGGATTGACTCGAGTATAAGCCTAGGGTGTCCATCTGCATGCCTCACTGTGCCCATGACTAGACTGACGTTTAACATGGGATTTTATGTGTGCCAAGTTTCGGGTCCAGGGGACCTAGGACCGGCCGGTACCGGGTCACCAGAGAAATGACCGTTTAACATGGGAGTCTATGGAAGGGGTGCCCGGGTTTGAAAAATCGTTGCTCCTCAGCCGTAGGTCCCCCGGACAACAAACTTTGCACACTTGTAGAGGAAGAGTGGGGCTACATGTGTGCCAAGTACCGGGTCCCCAAGTCCGGGAGATCAGGCGCAAAAAGGTGACTCGAGTATAAGCCGAGGGGGGGCATTTTCAGCACAAAAAAAAAAAAATGTGCTGAAAAACTCGGCTTATATACGGTAGTATCAGTGTGTTTTAGGTAGGCTAAAAAAATAAAATAAAAAATTTGCACTATTATTTCTGTGCCCTACTACAGGTGCAAACAAATCACTTATTGCTTTAATCATCAAGAGCAGGAGAATTTATTTTGGGTTGTTCTTTGGTGGTAAGTTACGGCAATAACAAGACAAGTACAGCTAAAAACAAGTTTTTTAGGCGGACCTGAAACGGATCCTCCATGTACCCCTATGGAAGCACGGATGTCAGCGGAGACATGTCCGCTGACATCCGCTCCGCCAAAGTGTGACGGAGGAAAACCCTATTTTTCCTTCCGTCGGCGGAGCGGATCGGATGACAACGGACTCTACGGTCCGTCATCATCCGATTCCCCATAGGGGAGAGCGGCGCTCTGACAGGGCGGTCCCTGCACAGTGTGCGGGGACCGCCCAGTCATCCGTCGGCTCAGCGGGGATTAACGGAGCGATCCCCGCTGAGCAAGCGGAGCTTCACGGGGCGGATCTGCACGGATCCGCCCCGTGTGAAAGAGCCCTAAAGGTTTTTTACTATTTTGGAGGAAAGAGGAGGGAGGAGATCAGGAAATATCCATTACTGTTTATCACCAAATAAAAGTCCAATTTGTCCTGGGAAAAAAAATGTATAATTCACCTGGATACACAAAGTTGTTGCGATAAATATGTACAGTTTTACTAACCCATGTCAAAGTTGCAAAATTGCGTTCAGGTGGATTTGTTTTACACTCGGTCACGAAAGGGTTAAATATTGTACCGAAGAGGCAGACATGGCTTACTGATGAGAGGCAACATTTTTCACAGTTGGGACTGAAAACCCTCTTCAAAGATTTGTATCTGTGAGTAGGCCAAGCAGATGAAGTGTAACAAAACACAAGCTATGAGCAAGTTGAGGCAGGGAGATTGCAAGAAATCGTTATGTCTCATACAGCAGATGCTCTGTTCCCTCAGGACCCCATATTTAGAGTAACTGTCCACGTGGCTGGAACAGCTGAGAACACACACTGATCTCTACTAGAGGCTGCACAGAGCCGGAGCTTTTGAGCAGGGACATTTATGTGGTTCCAGCAGCTGTGGCAGAACATCAATAACTGCAGGAAACCACACACATGAACACAAACAGATGAACAGAACTTGTATACAACTGATGCAGAGAGAAAAGGAAGTGGGGGAACGGACTTTTTATAGTCACCAAAATGCCAGCAATACTGCAATCTGATAAAAACACACTGAGCAATTAAAAAGTGAATTTACAACAAGTCTTCTCACTTTCTAGGAGAACGCGCATGTTCTTGTGCAGCACACCCTTAAGCAAAAAGGCAGCAATCCTAGGATACAGATTTTTTTTTTATTAAGATCAAACAAAAGTGATGGAGGGGCTGGGATATTTCTAGGTGCTGAATAGACACATTTACTATTCTACCAACCAGCTATGATGTGATTAGACTGTTTCCCACTTGGTAACGTGTATTTAAATGACTTCAGTGTTAGGAATATAATTTAGTGTTGCTTTTAAAAGATTAACCTACTTATAAAAAAAAAAAAAATGCATTTTTTGCAGGTAAAAATTGTTACTATATTTTTTTTGTAGAAGCCTGGAAAGCATTGCACCCACGATCAGCAGATCACAGGTGCCATGCAGGACTCCTATAGACTGCCTGTACAACATAGGAGCAGGCAGATTCACAAAGTCAGGAAGGCTCAATGAACTACTCGAACACTCAATAACATCTTGGTAGTTCACTGAGAACTACAAGCCCACAGCCAATAAGGTTGTCAGTACTTGTAGTTCATTGATTAACAGGGATTTGCAAATCAGTGATGCCGCCATGTGGGTGGAGCCCAACACAGCCATGCTATTTTACAAATTGTGACAGCAGGTACAGGGAGTAGATCGTGAAAAAAAAAAAAAAAAAAAAAAGAAGATCCGCACTCCGGTCGTTGCTCTTAAAAAATAGACGTATTTATTGACAAGCCACAGTAGACAAACGTAAATAGGAAAGGTTGACGCGTTTCAGCCTATAAGGCCTTAGTCATAACCACATTACAGACATGAAACTTGTGAAATAAAAAGTAGCTCTAAGGATCACTGGCTCCACCCATTAATTGTCTAAATTGACTGCAGGCAATTATCCAAAAGGGGTTATCAGCTGCAATGCATATTGGGTGATCCATGTGTATGCCACTATTTTTCACATACCCTATAGTGATAATATGTACATGTATGCACACAGTCATGCATGCACACATACATATGATTAAAACACACCATGAAATTCAAAAAACATTAAGTACAAAGATAAAAATAATAATCCAGGTATGTGAAAAAAAGACACCAGAGGAGGAAAAGAAAGAAAGAGGGGAGACTCTGGGGAGAGGCATTCTTAATGTAAGTGCAAGTCCAGATCCCACCTCAGGTTTAATCCCTGAGGCGATCTAGTTTTTAATCTAAAAATCCACGATGCTTCTCACAGGGAGTGCAGGGATGGGAGAGCAGCTGCAGGATCAGGAACAAGGAACATGTTCCTGAAGGTGAACCTATCCTTTAAGCAGCCCATAGATTACTGGATTTTCTTTCCTTCCACCACAGATGGGGGGCTTTCCTGGCCAGCAGAATACATTACTGATAGTGGCTAAAGCCACTGGCAGTAATCACATGTAGAAAAAGCCCACAGGCTGGTTGTACCCAAGTCGATCGATGGATTGACTTCGAAATTCAGCCGCTCCCTGAATTGGCTGAATTTCAATCTATGCATGACCGGTTTTACACTTTATTATATATAGTGTAAAGCCCTTTCCAGCCACCCCCCAAAAAAGTGCCTATATTGTGGTCTCTTTTCATTGCTCTTTGTTCCGATGACCACTCAAACAGTAAGGAGAAATCTCCCCAACGACACAAAGGGGGAAAAGCCTATCAGACTGTAATTCTTCCCTACTCTATCTAAAACTCTTCCCAAAGTCCCTAAAAAAGGGCAAAAAGGAGGCATTGTGAGAATGGATGTTGCACGGTTTAAAAAAAAAAAAAAAAAAAAGAAGGGAGGAAGATATCTTCTAAGCATGTGGGGTCATTTCTTAATTGTACACTTTCAGTAGCTTTCATTTCCTGTTAACCATGATACGCTAGCCAAAGATAAAAAATGAAGCTAACAAACAGCATGTCCTAATAATCTCACAGACTGATCTCGCTCAGCATTTTGTAAGGTTTTTCTCTCTGGCAGTCATATCAGGAACACTAGAGCTCTTATGCATTTCAAGGTACATCTAGTACTTCTTCCATAATCCTATTCAGCAGTATGGAAAAGAAGTCGGATCGGTAGGCTGGGGCAGGCTAATAGTCTGACTGATCTGGAGTGGCGATTTTGCATATATCACATGCACCAAACCTGTAGCCCACAAAATCAAAACTAGATTATAGCACATACTATGATTAGTTATGATTTCTTAAAATATATAGCCAGTAACCGAGAGGGAAATTTATTTATATGAAAAAGAGACTAAAAGGAGAAGTTCACTTATTGTAAAATATTATGTTACTCCCTCCCCCATCACACCAACCCCCTGGGGGATCCTCTCGCCGCACCCACTGTCGCATTTTAGAAAAAAGCCCGGCTGTGTGGGGCTCCGCACACACGGCTACATCATTTATTCACTGGAATCTGTGAATGAATGCACTACAAGTCCCATCTTCCAATGCCGTAGACTGCTTGTAGTTCTCAATGAACTGAGGGCGCTGATGAGTGTCCTCCTAGTTCATCGATTTTTTCCTGCTCTTCAGTAACGGTCTGCTTGTATGGGCAAACAGCTGTTTGGAGTGTCTGCAGGAGCATGACATTGCATCCATGATCTACTGATCAAAAAGGCGCAATGCTTTGCAGGCTGCAGTGTAAAAAAATAATAAATGCACCTTTTTTACCTGCAAAATCACGTCCATTTATTTAATTTTTTTTTTACAAAAGGTAAACTTAGCCTTTAGGTTATTTTTATTTATTGGTGAGCTGCTGTGTCTTATTATTAGAATCTGTCTCCAGGAACAGAGAACATATGCTCAGCTAATGGATACACATTTACGTCATGTAACAGCACATGGAGCTTCACACGCCACTGCCAAAAATCATGTCATTAGCTGGACAGTAACCAAGAAGCTCTACCTCACACTGTGACAGATTGGTGTGTGGGTGACAATGTTACATACAGTTCAGAATGAGAGTGAGCTACGCTGGGATAGCAATATATGCCTACTGGGTGCAAAGCATCAAAAGGTTCCAAACACTGTAAAGCCTCATACACACGATCGGACTTCAAACTTTTCCGTGGATTTTTGTTCGAAGGGCATTGGCCATGAACTTGGTATGCATACACACGGCAGGACTTTTTCAGCAAACCTTCACCAAATCACGTGGTTTTCCAGCTCTTTAACGCCACCCTTTGGTCAACTTCTGTATTGTTGTCTGATCTTTTGCATTGGTTCTGAGCATGCGTGTTTGTACTTTGGACTTAAGTCCGATGGATTTCTGTACACACGGCAGGACTTTGCACCATCGGACTTTTGTTGCCGGAAAGTTTGTCTGTTTGCAGAGCGAACATTTGTCCGATGGATCGTACACACGGTCGGATTTTCTGAAAAACCTGGTCATTTTGAAGTTTGTTGTCAAAAAGTCAGATCGTGTGTATGGGCCTTTATGTATAGAAAGGATTCTGCATGAGAAAACTAAAAATCCACACAATGCATTCATTTTTTTGCTGTAGTGCAAAAAAAAAAAAAAAAAAAAAAAAGTACACAAGTAAGAAGACAAGTAGTTCCAGGCAAACCAAACCCACCCATCTGCGAAACAGATGAATGGCGGGGACACCTGAAATTGTTGTTCACATTTCAGCTTAAAATAAATCTATTGTGTGGAGAAGGTAAAATTATATATATATTATTTATTTCACACACACACACACGCACACACACACACAGTATCTCACAGAGTGAGTACATCCCTCACATTTCTGTAAATATTTTATTCTATCTTTTCATGTGACAACACTGAAGAAATGACACTTTGCTACAATGTAAAGTAGTGAGTGTCCAGCTTATATAAAGGGCTCTTTCACACGGAGGTCCGTTCAGGTCCGCCTGTCAGTTTTTTAGGCGGACCTGAAACGGATCCTCCATGTACCCCTATGGAGGCACGGATGTCAGCGGAGACATGTCCGCTGACATCCGCTCCGCTCCGCCAAAGTGTGACGGAGGAAAACCCTATTTTTCCTTCCGTCGGCGGAGCGGATCGGATGACAACGGACTCTACGGTCCGTCATCATCCGATTCCCCATATGGGGAGAGCGGCGCTCTGACAGGGCGGTCCCTGCACAGTGTGCGGGGACCGCCCAGTCATCCGTCGGCTCAGCGGGGATCAACGGAGTGATCCCCGCTGAGCAAGCGGAGCTTCACGGGGCGGATCTGCACAGATCCGCCCCGTGTGAAAGGACCCTAACAGTGTAAATTTGTCCCCTTAAAATAACTCAACACACAGCCATTAACGTCTAAACTGCTGGCAACAAAAGTGAGTACACCCCCAAGTGAAAATGTCCAAATTGGGCCCAAAGTGTCAATATTTTGTGTGCCCACCATTATTTTCCAGCACTGCCTTAACCCTCTTGGGCATGGAGTTCACCAGAGCTTCACAGGTTGCCACTGGAGTCCTCTTCTACTCCTCCATGATGACATCACGGTCCTGGTGGATGTTGGAGACCTTGCGCTCCTCCACCTTCCGTTTGAGAATGCCCCACAGATGCTCAATAGTGTTTAGGTCTGGAGAAATGCTTGGCCAGGCCATCACCTTTACCTTCAGCTTCTTTAGGAAGGCAGTGGTTGTCTTGGAGGTGCGTTTGGGGTCATTATCATTATACATAAAGGAAGGGCCATCTAAATGCCTTGAGTTCATTTCCCACATATATACACACTATACTACCAAAAATATTGGGACACCTGCCTTTTCACGCACATGAACTTTAATGATATCCCTGTCTTAATCCATAGGGTTGAATATTGAGTTGGCCCACCCTTTGCAGCTATAACAGCTTCAACTCTCCTTAAAAGGCTGTCCACAAGGTTTAGGTGTGTGTCTATGGGAATGATTGACCATTCCACCAGAAGCGCATTTGTGAGGTCAGGCACTGATGTTGGATGAGAAGGCCTTGCTCGCAGTCTGTGCTCCAATTCATCGCAAAAGGTGTTTCATCCGGTTGAGGTCAGGACTCTGTGCAGGCCAGTCAAGTTCTTCTTGCACCCCAAACTCGCTCATTTTTGACTTCATGGACCTTGCTTTGTGCAGCGATGCTGTCATGTTGGAACAGGAAGGGCAAACCCCAAACTTTTCCCACGAAGTTGGGAGCATGAACTTGTCAAAAATGTCTTGGTAAGAAGCCAAGCCCAACCCCTGAAAAACAACCCCATACTATAAACCCCCCTCCTCCAAATGATTTGGACTAGTGCACAAAGCAAGGTCCATAAAGACATGGATAAGCGTTTGGGGTGGAGGAACTTCACTGGCCTGCACAGAGTCCTGACCTCAACCCGATAGAACACCATTGGGAAGAATTAGAGCGGAGACTGCGAGACAGACCTTCTCTCCAACATCAGTGCCTGACCTCACAAATGTGCTTCTGGAAGAATGGTCAAACATTCCCATAGACACTCTCCTAAACCTTGTGGACAGCCTTCCCAGAAGAGTTGAAGCTGTTATAGCTGCAAAGGGTGGGCCAACTCAATATTCAACCCTATGGACTAAGACATGGATGCCATTAAAGTTCATGTGCGTGTAAAGGCAGGCGTCCCAATACTTCTGGTAAAATAGTGTATACATGTGGTAACCTCCGCAGTGGGAAATGGACTCAAGGCATTTAGATGACATTTCCTTATGTATATGAACTGACACTCCTCTGACATTGAAGCGTGGAAGTACCCAGGGACCCACCACTTTTAGGAATAAAAGTACTTTCAGGCCCACTAAATGTGTTTCTTGAAAGCACACGGTATGGGAGTATGTATATATGAAATAAAGCAATTTACAAATACATCCAAGTATTATACAAAAAGTGCATAAATATCCTAAAAAAAACGGTTGGTAAGAAAAATAAATGCATACATTTTTTATTTAATAGCAACACCACCAAATCGATGATAAAGTGCCTGTGCTTTTAAATAACAGTCCAGCAAATGTCCCAAAGCAGAAAGCATCCACTAGAATTCTCCACTGATATTGCTTCTCAGTGCATCAAACAATGCATGATGTATCCAGTGTAGATCCTTCACCACTACGCACTCACCAGAAGGTTCATAATCATTAGCCTAGCAAAACACTCCAGCCTCAAGGGACATCTACAAAACGCTCCTCAGAGTAGATGGCATGAAGCCAGAGAAGTGCCCAGGAGATTGCGGAACAGGCTGCCCATCCGCTCAAATACAGCAGATCACACAGCTCTCCCACCAAAGTACCAATGGGGTACGACTCCTCTCAATGACAACAACCAGACACTATACCTCTCACTGACACCAATGAGGGGCACAATTCCTCCTACTGACACCAACAATGGGGCAGCATTCTTTCCACTGACACCAATGATGGCGTTATTTACTCCCACTGACATCAGGACATTTTCTTCGCCCAAAGGCCACAGTCCGGCCCCCCTAAAGTCTGAAGGACAGCAAGCTGATCCTTTGTTTAGAAAGTTTGGAGACCCCTGTTATAAATGATAGCATAGGATATGCAGTAGGCATAAAAAACAAAAGGTATGCAGCGCTGAAATAAAATCTCCAAAATGAAATTAGGAGAACATAAAATAGGTTGATAATCAACTAAATAGTTAAACACAAAATATAAAATAAATTATAAATAAGTGCAGTAGTGAACCACGAAAAATTATTAAATAAATAAATGTTGACAATATAAATAATGTTAATAACTAATCCGTGAAGAAATTCATAAACAAAGTCCATCAAAAATAAACAACAATCCAATGTGAAGTGAAGTGTTCCAAAGAAAAGAAGAAAGCTTGCTCCCAAACGTGAAGTAATGGATACAATGGTGACACCCGGGTGGGAAAGATATATATCCTGCTTACCAGATGCTCATGACTGCATCCAACAGTCTCACCCAGCATAGGGAATTTAGGCTTCCCCCACAGCCTTAAAATTCAATGGTGTAGATTCCTCGTCCAACTCTTATTTACAGTTCATAAGAGTACATATAGAACTTATGAAAAAAATGTTGTTGTAAATGACATATAGCTCCAGACTCTTACTCTTATGAACTGTAAATAAGAGTTGGACGAGGAATCTACACCATTGAATTTTAAGGCTGTGGGGAAGCCTAAATTCCCTATGCTGGGTGAGACTGTTGGATGCAGTCATGAGCATCTGGTAAGCAGGATATATATCTTTCCCACCCGGGTGTCACCATTGTATCCATTACTTCACGTTTGGGAGCAAGCTTTCTTCTTTTCTTTGGAACACTTCACTTCACATTGGATTGTTGTTTATTTTTGATGGACTTTGTTTATGAATTTCTTCACGGATTAGTTATTAACATTATTTATATTGTCAACATTTATTTATTTAATAATTTTTTGTGGTTCACTACTGCACTTATTTATAATTTATTTTATATTTTGTGTTTAACTATTTAGTTGATTATCAACCTATTTTATGTTCTCCTAATTTCATTTTGGAGATTTTATTTCAGCGCTGCATACCTTTGTTTTTTATGTTTTGTATAGTTTTAGTATTTAGCTATTTATGCTAGCTGCTGTCTTTGGATCACTGATCACTTTATTAATTTTAATTGCTTCTCCAGCGCAACGTTAGCCCTAGGGCTTTTTTTCTTTCTATGCAGTAGGCATACCTGAGTAGTATACACCAACAGTTGACTTTCAACAGAACAAAGCTGTGTGGGTCATGTAGAGTTAGATCTACAAAGTGTAAACCACAAGTAAAACCTGGGAACTGGATCACACTGGAACAGATGAGAGCGAGGATGAATGACCTCTGTGAGTATGTGCAGGAACTACGTCCTCCCAGGCTGACCAGTTAGGTTGTCAAAGATGCTGGCACTAGGAAATGAGCTCAAAGTCAGTCTTCTTTTAAACTATATAAAATCCTTCCCTGAAGGATAGATGGAGCAGTGCTGGGGCACAATGGATGTCTTCAATTTTAAGTGTTGGAGCCTTTCAAATAATAAGGGCATCATAAATGCATGGTCTGAAAACAGGTTTGCTGGATGCAAGTAGGGCCGAAACAACTAAATCGATTAATCGACAACTAATCGATTATGAAAATAGTAATCGATTAATTTCATAATCGATTAATCGGCCAGTAACATAATGGGGTTAAAAAAAAAACTAAAATGAGCCCTTTACAGTACAAAAAGAGCAAATCGCTACTGTAAATATTACTTTCACTGTCCCACAGTAAAAAATGAACCCCTTACAGCGATTATTTGCTCTTTTTGTACTAATTTTATTTTTTTAAACACCATTATGTTACTAAACATCTCAGGCCTGGGTCACACCTCTGTGTTTTTTTGGTGCTTTTTGCATAAACACACTACAGGTCATTTACATGGTTTCCTATGGGACACGTTCACATCCATGATTTTTTCAGCTGCTGCGTATTTGGAAAGGGCAAGTACTTTTTTTTAACGCAAAACGGTGCTATTTTATTTTTTTGGTTCAATATACTTCAATAGAGAAGCTGCAGAAAAGCATGTAATAATGTGTTTTTGCAGCAATTTGTGTTTTTTAGTCTGCCCAACAACAAATTGGCCAAAAAAAAAAAAATGAAAAAAATGCAAATCGCAGCAAAATTACCTTTTTTTTTTTTACTGTTATTAACCGATTAATCGAAACAATATTCGGCCAACTAATCGATTATGAAAATAATCGTTAGTTGCAGCCCTAGATGCAAGAGATTCATTTTAATTAATTTTGAGCCGATGGCTTTAAATGATTAAAATAAGTGTATGTCAACATTTTCAGTTTTGGATAGTATGGAGAAGAATTAAAGTAGAAGTCCACCCCAACACTAAAATCCCTGCATCTACAGAAATCCACGATCTAACACTAACCTATCTAGCCCTGTAAAGAAGAAATCAGTATACATACCTTATTTGAAGCCGATCCGATCAAATGCTGTGTTGTCAGCCGCAGCTTCGCTGTGTAGGCGGGTGTAGAGGACACATCACACAATGGAAGCCCCATAGTAAGCCTATGGGGGACGTCACTCCCCCCCCCGTTGTCGGCTGTGTCCTCCGCAGAGCTTTCCGCCGCTGGAGATCGGGTCGGATTGGCTTCAAAAAAGGTATGTATACTGATTTCTTCTTTATAGGGATAAATAGGTTAGTGTTAGACCCATGGATGTCTGTAGATGCAGGGATTTTAGTTTAAGGGTGGACTTACACTTTAACTCATCTATTAACTACTAGAGGCCCGCGCTATAGCCGAGTGACGGCTACAGCGCAGACCTACAATGCCGGGAGGCCGTCCATTGACGTCCTACCCTTTCCTCGTTCCGAGTGCGCATCGGGGAACTTCTGTGCCCGCCGTGTCACGTGGGTGCCGATGCGCGTGCCTGGCGGCCGCGATGTCCGCCAGGTAGGCGCGATCTGCATTTTCAGAGCAAGGGACGTGGTTCCCTGTGTGTAAACACAGAGACCCACGTCCTTTAGGGAGCGGAGACCGATGGTGTATCCCTTGTACATAGGGACAAACCATCGGTCACCTCCCCCAGTCAGTCCCCTCCCCCACAGCAAGAATCACTCATGAGGGAACACATTTAACCCCTTCCTCGCCCCCTAGTGTTAACCCCTTCCCTGACAGTCACATTTATACAGTAATCAATGCATTTTTATAGCACTATTCGCTGTATAAATGTGAATGGTCCCAAAATAGCGCCAAAAGTGTCCGATGTGTCCGCCGCAATATCGCAGTCCCGATAAAAAATTTTTAAAAAAACGATCGCCGCCATTACTGGTGAAAAAAAAATATTAATAAAAATGCCATAAAACTATCCCCTATTTTGTAGACGCTATAACTTTTGCGCAAACCAAACGCTTATTGCGATTTTTTTTTACCAAAAATATGTAGAAGAATACGTATCGGCCTAAACTGAGAAAAAAAATAGTTTTTTTTTTTAAATTGGGATATTTATTATAGCAAAAAGTTAAAAATATTGTATTTTTTTCAAAATTGACGCTCTTTTTTTGTTTATAGCGCAAAAAATAAAAACTGCAGAGGTGATCAAATACCACCAAAAGAAAGCTCTATTTGTGGGAAAAAAAAGGACCTCAATTTTGTTTGGGAGCCACGTCGCACGACCAGGCAATTGTCATTCAAAGCGTGACAGCGCTGAAAGCTGAAAATTGGCTTGGGCAGGAAGGGGGTTTAGGTGCCCAGTAAGCAAGTGGTTAAATTTATTTTGTACCTGGGTATCCACTGGGGAAGACGTCAACCTTGTCTCCTTGTCCTAATGATAGCTGCCTCTGTGGCAGCAAGTGAAGGAAGACCTTTCTCACTCTTTTCAAAACAAAAAAAAAAACAACAAAAAAAAAAAGATTTGGCCGAGTTTTACTTTAATACTGTAGGGATACAAAAAGCAAAAGGTGCCTAATGGACATCCAGATAGTGTACGTCTTTGAATGACTCCCAGGTGGTTAGCGACGCTTATTGTTCTTTTTAGGAGGTTGCACCGGTTGGTGAGCAAGATGTACATTAAACCCCTTTCACACTGGGGTAGGAGGTGCGGTGGTGGTAAAGCGCCGCTATTTTTAGGGGCGCTTTACCGTCAATTTCGTGGCGCTATTCGGGCGCTTTTACCCTGCCTAGTGGCCGAAAAAGGGTCAATACCGGCGGCGCATTGCCGGCGGTATAGCCACGGTGTCCCATTGCTTTCAATGGGCAGGAGCAGTGGAGGAGCAGTAAAACACACCGCCCTTTCACCGCTCCAAAGATGCGGCTAGCAGGACTTTTGGAGCGGTCCTGCTAGCGCACCACTCCAGTGTGAAAGCCCTCGGGCTTTCACACTGAAGAAACAGCAGCCTCTGTTTCAGGTCGGTTTGCAGGCGATATTTTTAGCGCAATAGCACCTGCAAACCACTCCAGTGTGAAAGGGGTCTAACTGAGCAATTCTCTATTAAAAAGGAACCTAACTTTTCCATTAAATTTGTTTATACATAATGAATTGAAACACATGGAAACGTGACTCAGAAACGAAATTACAGGAAAAATAGCAAGGGCATGGATGTAGGTATGGAACCTTGGAATCTAAGCCCTCGTACACACGACCGAGATTCTCGTTGAAAAAAACATGTCGTTTTTTTCGACGAGATTCTTGGACAAGAAACTTGTCCCGGCCGAGTGTACACACGCTCGTTTCAAAGAACCCGCGGTTCTTTGAATGGAGCGTACGCGGTGACGTCATCGACTACGACGAGCATGCGCTCGTCACATTCGATGCCGTCGCCGCCATCTTGGTATACCCTACGTATGCCTAGGAAGCTACCGCGCATGCGTCTAATTCATTTCGAACATGCGCGGGCTTCCGGGAGGACAGGTAAGTGTACACACACTCACTTTTCTCGTCGAGAAACATGCCAAGGAGAATCTCGACGAGAAAATAGAGAGCAGGTTCTCTATTTTCTCGTCGAGGTTTCTTGTCGGTTTTCTCGACGAGAAACCCAATAGCCGCGTACACACGACCGATTTACTCGGCAAGACCTCTCTGCCAGCAAGTTTCTTGCTGGTTCTTGCCGAGAAAATCAGCCGTGTGTACGAGGCCTTAGAGTGCATAAACCAAACTGTCAGTGAGACTTAAGCCCCATACACACGGTCGAACTTTTGGCCAACAAACTTCATTTTGAGCAAGTTGGACCAATAATCCGACTGTGTGTACGCTACATCGGACAAACTTTTTTTGGTTTTTTTGTTTTCACCAGACAAAAGTTCAGTCTGCAAACGGACAAACTTTTGGCCAACAAAAGTCCGATGGAGAAAAGTCCGACCGTGTGTACAGAAAACCATCGGACTTTTGTCCGATGGACAAAACAAATAATGTTAAAATCAACCAACAATAGCAGAAGTTGACCAAAGGGTGGATCAGAAAAGAGCAGAAAAGCCACGTGATGTTGGAAAAAGTTTTGGGAAAGTTTGCAGAAAAGTCCTGTGGTGTGTATGCTATGGGTGTTCCCGACCAACTCCGTTCGGACAAAAAACCACGGAAAAGTCAGATGGAAGTCCGACAGTGTGTACGAGGCTTTAGGCTGGCCATAGACAGTTCGAATCTCAGACGGTTTCCAGCTGAAATGCCCGGCCTAAGTCTTAGTGTCAGATTGACAGTTTCAGTTCGATTCTAACCATTAATTAGGCAGGTTGAATGTAGCAAGTTGATCGATCAAGCAACTTGGGTACAACTAGCCCGCCAGATAATCGCAAGCAGCTGCTATAGCCTTCACGGTCTCCCGCCGGAAGAAGGCAATTTCTTAGCAGGAGGGATTCCCCTGTCAACACACTGTGTTGATGGGCGAAATGTGCAAATTTCTTTCCTGCAACCTGTGGTTGCAGGAATGAAATTTGCACCGTCTATTGCCTGCCTTAGACTAAAAATTATATTTATGAAATCTAGAGAGCTGGTTCCTATAATATTCAATACGATTCCAGTAAATAATGCAAAATGTTTTGCCTGTTACTTTTGCTGTAATCTTCATAGATCACTTCCATTCTCATTTGTCTGCCGTTTCTGAAAACGGTTATGAGAAGCGTCATGTAAATAAATGTGCTTTGGTTGACGAACATGGAAAATTGTGGCTAGCAGATGCAAGATCACAAGACAGAAAAAATAACAGACAGAAGCCACAAGGAGCCCTACAGATAACAGTGGGAGGAATAACACCGCAGACATAGCCGTCATATAGGTCAAATAAGGGTAAAAGCGGAACTTGATTCAAAAATAAAAAACCTACAAACAGGCAGGTTCTTTATTACTGAAGAGGCATGCACTCCTCTGCAATCACATAAACTTACTTGCAATAAAATAAACTGCCCGTTTGCAATCCTCTGCATGTACAGCACCGTTTACATTTCTGCCACAGTGCTAGTGTGGCAGGATGAATGACTCCGTGCATGTGCGGAAGTGACATCATCCCCCACCACCCAATCAAAATGGCAAAACCAGCACCCAGAATTAGTCAGGCAGAAGATGCCAGCACATGACCTTGTGAGTGTCAGACTGTTGGAGCATAGGCAAGTATTCTTTGCCTTTAGTTCCACTTTAAGTTTGCCTATTGTGATAAAATCTGTGGGCTGCCGATGCTGACCTTTTATGAACGCTACTTGCCTGGCAGCATTTGTGGATCAAACACCCAAAGAAAGGAACAGCGTATGAAAGTCAAAAAGAAAAAAAAAAAAAAAGGGGAGAATTTCTCACCTTTGTACTTGTTTGGGGTCAGTGATTCAAAGTATGGAAGACAAAATTACGAGGAGTCATGTTATTAGAATTTCCAGAAGAAAAGGTCTGCAACAGCAAGTCAGCAACCCACATGATTCACCCTGCTCCTTTCCCCAAAAAGGCACACACACATTTAAATAAACCCGAAAACCTCTTAAGCCTAGTACACACAATGAGATAAATCAGACGAATAATCGTCCGTTTTTTTATTTTCTTTGCGTGCTAGTCTCTATTTCAAAAATGAAGAGGTTCCTCAACTTCAAACAAATTCTCGTACAACAGAATAAAACTTCGGAAGTGATGTAAAATCTGTTGTATTTTCAAAAGAAAACTGTACTGATTAAAACAAAAAACGTAGGATCTGGTATCATACGAGAACATTTTTTGGGGTTTGCCCTTCAGATAATTTCAAATGAACTGTTGTGATCGGCCCTCAAAAGCTGTGTACTAAATAAGATTATCGTACGATCACTCCGAAAAATGCAAGTTAGACTTACCGGTAACTTGTTTTCCAATAGGCTTTCAGGACAGCACCCGAGAGATCATGGCTCCTCCTCCTACAGGAAACACCTCATCAATTAATTCTTTAATTGGAGGCCTCCACGTTGCTTCCATCAGTTGTTTGTAGAGAACCTCCAGCCCCAGCTGCAACACATAAGCGACAGTTATTACATAGTATTACAGCCACAGCATAAAAAAAGGGCGGGATCCTGCTGTCCTGAAAGCCTATTGGAAAACAAGTTACCGGTAAGTCTAACTTGCATTTTTCCAAAACGTCTTTCAGGACAGCACCCGAGAGGATAATCGAGACTTACCCCATTTAGGGTGGGACAACAGCCTGTAAGACTTTCCTTCCGAAAGCCTGGTCCCCAGCCGTCATGAGATCTAATCTATAATGACGGGCAAAGGTCGTCAGACTTGTCCATGTAGCTGCCTTACAGATTTGTTCGGGGGTGGCACCAGCTTTTTCTGCCCAACTCACCGCCGAAGCTCTAGTAGAATGAGCCCTGATACTTACTGGACTCTCCTGGCCTGTAAGGGAATAGGCGTCTGAGATAGCCATTCTCAACCATCTGGCAATGGTTTCTCTAGAAGCTTGTCTTCCTTTTTTATTTCCGGAAAATAAAATGAATAGTGCGTCTGAACGCCTAAAGTCTTTAGTAGCTTCCAGGTAACTTAAGACTGCTCTTTTAACATCCAGGGTATGGAATTCTTCTTCCTTCTTACCCAACGGATTAGAACAAAACGTAGGAAGTATTATCTCCTGGGTTCTATTTTGAACTGAGGCAACCTTTGGTAAAAAGTTAGGATCCGTCTTCAGCACAATTCTGTCTGAAAAAAAATAGAAAAAAAATGGCTCCCTGATAGATAAAGCTTGCAGCTCACTGATCCTTCGAGCTGTTGTAATAGCTACTAGAAAAATTGTTTTTAAAGTAATTAGCTTCAGGGAGGTTAAATTGAGAGGTTCGAAAGGTTCCCTGGTCAGGGCCTGTAGAACGACTGATAAGTCCCATGACGGACAGTTTTTGATCACTATCGGTCTAGCCCGAGTGAGGGCTTTAAAGAATCTGTTTACTAGGGGTTCTGATGAAATAGATTTCTCAAAATATACCCCCAGTGCGGCAACCTGAACTTTTAGGGTACTGATCGCTAGGCCCTTGTCTGCTCCTTCTTGCAGAAATTCCAAGATAGAAGAAATCTGCTTTAATGGTCTGCCGGATGTAGTGCACCAAGAGTTAAAGACTTTCCAGACTTTGTGATATATTGCTCTGGTAACATTCTTTCTGCTAGATAGGAGGGTAGCCACCAACCTATCCGAGAATCCTTTTCTCCTTAAGAGCTGCTCCTCAGAAGCCAGGCTGTGAGTTTTAGCTTTTCTACTTCTTGGTGAAACAGCGGACCTTGTAACAGAAGGTCTTGCCTCAAGGGAAGATGCCAGTATGGTTTGATCTGCATCTGTAGAAGAGCCGAAAACCAAGGCCTCTTGGGCCAGAAGGGAGTGATGAGGATTACTGTCGTATCCTCTTTCTGGATTTTTGTTATGACCTGCGGAATCAGCTGAAAAGGAGGGAAGGCGTAGCTGAGGTGAAAATTCCAACTGTGCGCCAGAGCATCTACCCCCAGAGATGACTCGTTCCTGTTCAGGGAGAAAAAAAAAAAAAAGAGAGAGATATTTGTGTATTTTCCTGAGTCGCAAAGAGATCCACTCTTGGCTGTCCCCATTTCTTCACTATTAGATTGAAGACATCTGGATTCAATTGCCACTCCGCTTCGTACACCTGGTTCCTGCTGAGGAAATCCGCTATCCTGTTTAGGGTCCCTTTTAGATGGACCGCGGACAAGGATTGAGTATGGAGCTCTGCCCAATTTAGAATGCTCTCTGCTAGGCCTTGAAGTATTCTGCTTCTGGTGCCCCCTTGTCGGTTTATGTAAGCCACCGCCGTGGCGTTGTCCGACAGAATTTGTGTATGTCGCCCTTGGACTTCTTCTGCAAAGAACAATAAGGCCATTTCTATCGCCTTTAGTTCCCTCCAGTTTGAAGATCTCAATGCTTCCCTTGTGGACCAAGATCCCTGAGCCCAACGACCGCTCATGTGAGCCCCCCAACCCCAGGAGCTGGCATCGGTTGTTAGCCTTACCTGGGTTGGAAAGGACCATAACAGGCCTGCTGAGAGTCTTGCCTGGTTCTTCCACCACCAGAGACTCCTCTTTACTTTGGTGGGGATCTTCACCAGTGAATCTAGTGAATTCTGCTGGCGATCCCAGATTTTTAACAGAAACTTTTGCAGTGGCCTGAAATGGAGCTTTGCCCATTGTACTGCCGGTATGGAAGAGGTCAGGGTTCCTAATGCTGACATGACCCTCCTGATGGACAGAAGCTGACTGGTTTGTAAGAGTGACACAACCTTTAACAGCTTTTCCCGTTTTTCTTCTGGGAGAAAAATCTTTTGCTCCACAGAGTTGATACGGAAACCCAGGAATAACACCTCCTGAGAGGGAATCAGATTGGACTTTTGGAGGTTTAGTACCCATCCGATGGATTCTAGGTGAGCACGTGCTCTGTCCAAGTTTCTCTGAAGTCCATCTCTTGTTTGAGCAAACAGTAGCAGGTCGTCTAGATAAGGAATCACTGAAATTCCCTCTAGACGCAAGGGTGCTAGAGCTTCGGCCATTACCTTCGTGAACACCCTTGGAGAAGATGACAGGCCGAATGGAAGAGCTCTGAATTGCAGGTGTACCACCTTCTTCCCTTCTCTCAGTGCTAACCTCAGATATCTCTGAGATCTGGCAGCAATAGGAATGTGGAGGTATGCGTCCTGCAAATCTATTGACGCCATGAAGCATCCTTGACTCAGGAGGCTTCTTACTGAGAAAATGGAATCCATCCGAAATCTTTTGTATTCTACTGACAAATTCAGCATTTTTAGATTTAGGATGAGGCGGTACTTTCCTGAAGGTTTCTGTACAAGGAAAACGTGAGAATAGAACCCCTGGAAGAACTCCTTTGTTGGAACCGGAACAATGACTCTCTGGGATATCAGTTCCTGAATTAGGGACTTCATGGCGAGTGCCTTGACCGGATCCCTCGGGACGTTTGTCACTAGGAATCTCTTTGGGGGTTCTTCCGTGAATTCCACCACATATCCTTGGGAGAGCATGTTTACAATATACTGATTTGTAGTGATGTCTCTCCACTGGGGAATGAACTCCTGGAGTCTTCCCCCTACTTGGGGTGGATTGTCACTGCGGCTTTCCGGGGGTCGCAGGAGGATGGAAGAGCACTCCACTCCTACCTTTTGGTTTCTGGGAAGACCACTGCTTCCTTTTGGTTTGCGTTTTTCCTTCCTGTTGTCCTTTTTGGGGACGAAAAAAAAAAACGCTTACGGGTCTGTACCTGTTGTTTTTTGACCGGAAACGCCTTCTTTTTGTCAGCCGTACGGTCAAGAATGGACTCCAGCTCAGAACCAAATAGCAAATCCCCTGCAAAGGGAATGCTACACAGTCTATTTTTAGATGCAGCATCCCCTGGCCAAGTTTTAAGCCACAAGGCTCTCCTAGCAGAATTGGTCAAAGCCGCTGACCTGGCTGACATACGAATGGATTCTGCTGAAGCATCCGCAATATATGATACTGCTGCAGAAAGCGTTGTAAATGAGTCCAGAATCTCCTGTTTTGGAGAATCTGCCGTAACATGGGCCTTCATCTGGTTAATCCAGTGTTCTAAATTCCTAGCGACACAGGTTGTTGCCATTGCTGGTTTTAGATTGTTCATCACAGACTGCCAAGCCCTTTTAAGAAGCAAATCCATTCTTTTGTCCATGGACTCCTTTAACATGCCCATGTCCTCAAAGGCAAGGTCAGTTGATTTTGAGACCTGTGAAAAAGCAGAGTCCAGTTTTGGAACCTTGTTCCAGATGGAATCCAGGTTGTCCTCAAATGGAAATCTTCTCTTATGAGACCGGGAAAAAAAAAAAAAAAAAATGGCTTTTTCTCAGGTTCCAACCACTCTTTTTTAATCATGTCCGAGATTATTGAATGGACTGGAAAAACACGGCTTTTTGGATCACCCAAACCTGCATACATGCGGTCATGTAGGGAGAGCTCCTTTTCCTCTTCAATCCCCAAAGTCGCATGGATTACTTTTAAAAGTCCTGCGACTTCTTCAAGCGACATTTTGTACTTAGAAGCGCTCTCTGCTTCATTTTCTTCCTCCTCAGAGTCTGTTCCATCTGGAGCAAGGGAAGCAGATTCTTGGGAAGCGTCTATCGGACCTCCCAATAATATTTGAGAGCCGTCTTGGGGTTCTGAAGAAGGCTGCGGAGCCCTAGGTTCCCTTGAAGGGCCTGGTTCTTCTCTTAGGTTTGACCTAAAAGCTTGAAAGGTGGCACGGAGTTCATCCTTAATTGTAGATACTAGATCGCCACAAAAGGATGGAGACTCTTCCCTGACTACATTTGCAGTGCAATCTGCACAAAGCGACTTGGTCCAAGCCTCGCTTAACTTTTCCTTGCAGACAGGGCACCTTCTCTTCACTGGTTGAGCAGAACTTTTGGCCTGCACAAACAGAAAAGAAAAAAACCAGGGACCACGCTAAGAAAAAACTGTTACACAGTACAAATCAATACACCCAGGTGCACATAGGAAAAAACACTTTCACTTCCTTGTGCCCCGCAAGCCATGCACCACCACCACCTTTTACAAAAAGACCCCTAGTATTATGCAGACATGCTAAATCACCAGCCACTTCACCACCAGGGAGATGGGGGGTGGGGGAGATGGAGGGTGAAGAAGGTGAATACCCCCCCCCACAGGAGAAAACGGCCCAGTGTAAAATAGGACACAGTCCCTTACCTTAGCCTTGCTGGTGCCTTGGCTTGCCCCCTTATCCGCTGCATCGCTGTCCATAGCTGTCTGCGGATGCGTGGTGAAGAAAAAAACGCCGGTTCCAGATTCGAAAACGCCGCCGCGCTGACCTGGAACCGGAACTTTAAGGCACCAGGTGACCCTGCCCTCTCCCTCTGCGCTTTGCGGCCGGAAATGACGCGCGCGCCGACCCGGAAGTGCTGCCTCTTCCCATACAGGACGCGGCCAAGGCTCTCCTCGGCCACCAGAACAATGGCGGCCGCTGTAAAGCTCCACGCCGCTATTCGCAAGCGGTCGGCGAGAACACAGCAAACCACCGCTCTGAAGAAAAAAAGGAGGCAGCACTCCCGGGCTGTACAGGCTCTCCCCGAGCACGGAAGAGGGAGAGGGAGCCCACGGGACCATCCATGCTAGGAGGTAAGTGGGAGGATCACTCTCCTAAGAAAAAATAAATAAAAAAGACTGACTGAGAACCTTGTCTCCCAGGAAAGCCCTGAGAGATCGTGGCTCTCACCAGAGGTGTTCCTCCGGCTGGAGGAAACACAAAAAACTGATGGAAGCAACGTGGAGGCCTCCAATTAAAGAATTAATTGATGAGGTGTTTCCTGTAGGAGGAGGAGCCATGATCTCTCGGGTGCTGTCCTGAAAGACGTTTTGGAAAACTGTATTTTTCCGTACGATTTTATGATCTCGTGTTCTAGGCTTCATCTGGAACCAGTCAGTTATCTGGTGAATGTTCAGGATCACACAATCCAATTGATCAGTATTTAGCTTTCTGGACAAAGAGAAGAAAACAGCCCCAACAGTAGTGCACCGTTGTCCCAAGACCTCCTGTGTAAGCTTGTTTATTAGTAACGTTGGGCTCACAAAATGTGCTTTGGTGCGGTATGCTCCCCCGCCGGAGAGTTTCTACATCACTTCCTGTAACAGGAAGTTTGGCAAAATCTCCCCAAATGGGACACAGCAGTAAAACAGGTTAGAACTGCCATCATGTTGAAGTTGAATTTTGCCAATAGGGAAGCACATTGCCAATCAAAATCCAACAGAGGTTATATTATCATTTGTGAATTCTAGCCAAAACAAACAAAAAAATGGTCACTTAAAGCGGAGTTCCACTCAAAAGTGGAACTTCCGCTTATCTGTCTCCTCCCCCGCCGCCACATTTGGCACCTTTCAGGGGGAGGGGAACAGGTACCTGTTTTTGACAGTTACCGTTCCCCACTTCGGGGAGACGGGGTCGTGGCCCGGTCTCCCGGACGTTCAGCCCCTTCCTCCGCCGCCAGACCAAATTAGAAAGCGCAGCGTGCTTCGCGCATGCGCAGTAGGGAACCGGTTGTGAAGCCGAAAGGCTGGGTTCCCTTACCAGGAATGGGGGCAACTGCACCCGACAGCCGATCCGAAGATAGGCTGCGGTGCCGACATTGCAGGCTTCCTGGAAAGGCAAGTGCCCATATATTAAAAGTCATCAGCTGCAGTATTTGTAGCTGCTGACTTTTAATTTTTCGTGGGGGGGCCCCATTTGTTTAAAAAAAAAAAAAAAAAAAAAAAAAAGTTTACTACCACTTTATCTACAGGTAAGATTATAATAAAGCTTACCTGTAGGTTAGATTATCTCCCAAACATGCGCCATTTAGGAGATATGCTAGTGAGCAGCAGCCAGTGACGTCACCAGCGCATGTGCTCTGAAAGAACAGCATATTGGTGCCGTTCCTTCAGCTGTGACATCACCACGACTCCGCCATTCAAGCAGCCGCTTCCAAGTAACCCAGAAAGAACACCGAGTGAAAATAGAAGCCTCTGCAGCGGTGACAGCGTGTCGCTGGAGGGGTTCGTTTCAAGGCAAGTCTTTCATAATTTGCTAGTATGCAATGCACATCATACAAAAGAGGTTTCCCCCCCCCCCCCCCCTCAACATTTACTACCGCTATAAAATTCTCATCCCCGCAGCTTACAAAATTTCAATGCTGCTTGTTTCTGCTCTCAGTGCTGCTTCCAGTCTTCATATAAAAAAAAAAAAAAAGTTACCAGCAGACAGTGCAGTGTCCAGCCAGTCTGTTTACTCGGAGAAGGGAGAGAGGAGGAGCAGGGTTGTGCCTTGCCACCATAGGCTATGGGGCTGTGTGTTTCTATTGATGCACACATTGTAAAAAGACACATTAGTCCCTTGCATGCAAGGGTGGCTCCATAAGACACTGCAAGAGACAGGAGTCACCCCAAAACAGGAAACCTGAGGGAGTGGTCATGGCTTCAGCAGCCTAAACTGAAAGAAAGGCAAGGATAAGAAAAAATTGTATATACAGTAAGTGCTTAAAATCAGCTGCAGAAAGTGCATAAAAACTGGAGGATTTCATATTACTTTCTGGCTGCGAATATAAAATATTTATATGTCCAATATTTTGTATTTACCTGGCTAAAAACAATTACAACTTTTTATTTTCAATCCTGAATATAGTAAAAGATACATACAAAATATACTCTACATTCCCGGAGATGCAGTTCCTTGTACAGTACTGATCTACTTAAATATGTATTCCAATATCCAGAATAAAAGATCTACATTGTACTTATTCATTACAGCAGCGAAGGCATAGGCTGAGCTCCCACCAAAAGAAAAGCATTTGCAGATATTGCTCATTTACATAAACCCCGAGACGTGATGGCTGGGATTTTCCCAGTGAGGAAACCACATTGCATTTCTGTTTTTTACTGTATGCTTCCCAAACGGTTTGCTTACTCAGACCTCTCTTGGAGACATAGGGGGTAGTGCCGCCCATACCACTTCGTACAAGATAAAATCTGAAGCAGAATAAAAATGCATGGGTACATCTGTTACAGTGCAAAGACAAATGGCGTGAAGGAATGCTTGTGAAATTTCTGAAAGCCTTAGAACAACATTTTAGAGCAGTAAATATATTTGTTTTAGACATGCTTTGTCGGGTCACATGTGTAAATCAATATGTTCCCATTTGACATCTGCCCAACCTTGGTTTTCCATCATAATAAGCTGTCCAGGCTGGCCTCACCATTTGGCCTGGTGATGAAGGTTGATAACTGAGTGCTGTACACGGGAGGGGAATAGAAGGGTGTGAGCAAATTAACTCACTAGAAGGGAATGCGGCTTGTAAATATGAGGAGGGGAATTTCAGAATGCCAAGTATTCAGCTACAAAGCCTGTATTGCATGAAAATTCTCTTTGTGACTAAGTTCTGGAACACCTAGGCTACAGGTATCCGGGCTTATCTAGTCAATTACAAGGGTTAAGGGGTGGGTGTGGCCAAAACTGAAATATCTGCTTTTCTGGATACAGGCAGGTTATAAAATATACAAGTTTGCTTTATTAGCGTCTAAATAAATTGACACTCGAGCAGAAAAATTTTACTCTATCGTAATGGCCATATCACAAGGACCACACTGGGAGATTATATGGGAAAACGTAGCCGATGGTGATCGAGTCCTGAAACTGGATCTAAAGCAGTTTTTTTTGTTGTTTTTTTTTAACTATCACTGGGTTGTCTTTTGAGTTATTCCGTCACTCCTGTCTCAATACACAACATGAATGAGAGAAAAATAACTTTTTAGAGCCTGGTCATTGGAAGCTGCAACCACACTGTAAGAGGTCATCATTACTCCTCTTTAGGTTGGGATAATTTCACGGCTTTGCATTTTTTATCCCAATGCGTTTGTTTTGAAATATTTATTGACGTGGATTATGATGTGCTGAAGAGCTTCATGGCACGTGTTTAGTGCATGCATTGACAATGCATATTCATTGAGTTAAATTTCAAAAACTTTCTGCCCCTGTGGCAATGGTCACAAAGAGAAAGGCGGCATGACTTTACACAGACAAAAACCTAAAAAGGGGTTTTAAAACTCCAATGCGCTATCCAAAATGTGAAAAAAAGTTTTGACTTTAGATAGAGCTGCATGCTTAAATCGCTAAAAAAAAAATTGTGATCTCGGTTCAACCCCTGTCACGATCTTAACGTGGCATTTTCCATGATTCAGAGCTGTCAGAAAAAAAAAAAAGCTTGCAAATATTAACATTGCTCAGCGCGGAGATAACTATATAAAAAAAAAAAAATCATCATTTGGTTCTTTTAGATCAAAAGGGGATAAACTTTGGTCTGCAAATGAGGTCAGTTTAACCACTTAAAGGCTAAGCCTTTTTCTGACACTTGTTGCTTACAAGTTAAAATCAGCATTTTTTGCTACAAAATTACTTAGAACCTCAAAACATATTATATATTTTTTAGTAGAGACCCTAGAGAATAAAATGGCGGTTGTTGCAATATTTTATTTCACACTGTTTGTGCAGCGGTCTTTCAAGCGCAATTTTTTGGGAAAAAAATACACTTCAATTAATTTAAATAAAAAAAAATAAAAAACGTGCAAATTAGGCCAATTTTTATTCTAAGCAAAAAAATACTGATTCTCATTTTAGCCAGAATCGTGCAGATCTATCTTTAGATAAACTTTAATATGTACTCGGAGGGTTGTTAAAATGCTGCCATCCATCTAAAACTGAAATATACATTAGATAGGACTTACTGTTTTAACATTTAAATAATAAAAAAATCGACTTTTTTTTTTACCTTTCTCACTTAAAACAGCTCATGGTACAAGTCCTGACAAAGCACAGAAAAGAAAAAAAAAAAAAAACACAGTTCATGTCTCCCTCTCATTCTCTGCCTGTGGCTAAGATGTAGTCAGTTTCAACCCAGAAATTCCCCAGATACAGGCAGAAAAATAGGATTTTTGTACTCACCGTAAAATCCATTTCTCTGACGTCCATGGACTGACACAGCTGGATACTGTAAACGTGTGGGTATATGTCCCTGCTCACAGGAGAAGAAGATCTAGGCAGAATGTTAGATGTTAAAACATTCTAGAACAAACCAGAGCTGAACAGCCCCGCCCAGGGGGGCGGTCCCTCCGGACATTACCCTCCCACCTGCAGCTAGCAGACCTCAGTTCGTAACAAAGCAGTACAAACCTTAAAAGGAAGGGTGGGTGCTGTGTCAGTCCATGGACGTCAGAGAAATGGATTTTACGGCGAGTACAAAAATCCTATTTTCTCTTATCGTCCATGGATTGACACAGCTGGATACTGTAAACGTGTGGGACGTCCCAAAGCAGTATCAGAAGGGTGGGAGCGGTAGCAAAGGAACAACCAAAACTTCACTCCAAACAAGCAGAGCTCCTTAACAGAGGAGTTGCGACATTAAACAGCGGCCTGCAATACTTTGCGGCCGAAGGGTGCATCCGAAGATGCAGCCACATCAACCTTATAAAATCTTGAAAAGGTATGAACGGACGACCAGGTCGTCGCCTTGCACACTTGTGCAACCGACGCTTTATGTCGGAAGGCCCGGGAAGCACCAATTGCCTTGGTGGAATGCGCCGCAACCGGAAAGGGAGGCGCCCGCCCCTTAAGGGCATAGGCCTGTATGACGGTCTGCCTGATCCACCTAAAGACGGTGGCAGACGACACCGCTCGGGCCTGTTTTGGACCAGACACAGATTTCCGAATGGAAACAGTAGCAGACAGGTACACTCGTAAGGCTTGTACCCATCTTAATGTATGAAGTGCAAACTCTCAGGGATGCGATGGGTGAGGACACAAGGACGGAAGAACAATGTCCTCCTTAGAGTGAAAGGCCAAGACCATCCTTAGAAATGAAGGATTGTCGTGGGCGCAACACCAACATATCCTTATGGAGGACCAAGTAAGGCGACTTGCCGGACAAGGCCGCCAACTCAGACACCCGTCTAACCGAAGCAATGGCCACTAAGGCCAACTTCCGGGACAAGGTCAAGAGAGGAATCTCTCCGATATTCTCAAAGGGATGTTCATGGAGAACCGAGATGCATCAAAATCAGATCCCAAGTAGGGAGAGGAGGCTTGACAGGGGGGATCACATGGCGAACCCCCTGCACAAAAGGTGCTAATCAAGGAATGGCCCGGTAGCGGTCGTTGAAAAAGACAGCCCGGGCCGAAATCCGACCCTCAAAAAAAAGGTATGCAAGGCCAGCTTTTGGGTCACTCCACGCTGTAAGAACAGCAAAATCCTGGGAACGGAATACATCCGAGGATGCCACTCAAGTTCCTCGCACATAGCGATGTAAGCCTTCCAGGTACGGTGAGATATCTTTCTGGAGGAAGATTCCCGTGTCAACAACATAAAAGAGATGACCGAATACGAGAGAACTCGGTCCTTCAGCACCTGGCTTTAAACAGCCATGCCATTAAAGCCAAGGACTGTAAAGCAGGATGAAGTATGGGATCATGAGACAGAAGGTCCACCCCAATAGGCCGTCGCCAGGAATGTCTGCGACTAGCCGAAGTAGATCGGCGTACCAATGTCACCGTTCCGGAGCACTGGAATGGCCTCAGCCCCTACTCTGCGAAGCCGGCGAGGCAACAACAGTAGCGGAGGGTAAGCATATATCAGGTGATACTGCCCCCACGGGCTTCCAACGCGTCTGACGCGTCCGCCCAGGGGTCCCTGGACCTGACCACGATCTTGCCACCTTGCGAGTGAGTCGAGAGGCCACAAGGTCCACTTCCGGTGCCCCACCTCCGGTAAAGAAGGTGGAAACACCTCCGGATGCAAGGACCCTTTGCCTGCAATGCACACGGCCGACAGGACCGTCTTGCATCGAGATGTATGAAAATCCCAAAGAGACTCCGCAATGTATCGGAGAAGGGAGGCCCCAGTGTACAGGGTGCCTCAAATGTTGGCCAATAAAGGCAACTTGACGGAACTTCCCTAGAAACTCGGTCAGAGGACTAGTACCTCAGCCTCCACAGGTGGCGCAAACCCACTCCGGGCACAGAGACCCTAAAGGCTAAAGCAGTTGTAGTGCACCTGCTAGACGACTGATAGATGAAGCAGAGGCTTTTGCCCAGTCATTGAGCTATAAAAAATGCCAGAGACGCAGCCACTAACGGGCGTAACGCTAACCCCAACCTGGCGAACACAGTCCAAGCCAGCGCTTCTGATCACCACTGAAAGCAGGTAGAAAGTGATACCCCTGAAACCAGGGATCCTTGTGACAATGCTCCATCCAGCAGCTACCCATGGATAGGTGCCGATTGTGCAAACACATAGTTTATACTATGTATTGCGTCAAACGCACAAATGGAGAGTGTGGGAGGAAACCCACCCAGCCACAAAGAGCATAATACCACCACATACGGCGCATGTAGTTTAGTATTTGTGGATAAACCTATTAAACATGTATATACTGTGCCAGCGACGAAGGCGCGCACATCATCGGGGCCTGGACATAAACCAGCCACGCAGATTGCGTACACAACCGTGTAGGTATGTTAGCCTGCGAATAAACAAATTGCACATGTTTATACTGTGCATAGCGCTGAGAATGCGCACACCATTGGAACGCAGGGGAGAAACCTGAGCACCCGGATGAAACCCATGCAGACTGCATGCGCATACCGTGTATGGTATTATAGTATGTGTGCTAAACATTTTGCACAAGCCCATGTGTGCATAGCACCGAAGGCGCGCACACCGTTGGCGCGTGGGAGGTACTGAAGTACCCCACGCATACTCAGAGAATGCAATACCTACAACTACTGTGAATGTATTTAGTGTATAAACATAATGTGTATGTTTACATTGTGTATTGCACCAAAGGCATGCATGTCATGTAGCGTGGGCGGAAACCCACGCAGAGTGCAAAGACATACCGGGTAGGTATGTTAGTATGTGGATATCCAATCGCACAAATTTAGACTGTGCATAGCGCCGAAGCGCCCATACCAAATGGAGTGTGGGAGGAAACCGGAGTACCCGAAGGAAAACCACACAGACTGCCTACACATACCGTGTAGGTATTATAGCATGCATGATAAACATTGAACATGTTTAACTGTGCAGAAGGCCAAAAGGCGCACATACCATCAGCGCGTGGGAGGAAACCGGAACACTCGGAAGAACTCCACGCAGACAGCACACAGATACCGTGTAAGAATGATAGCATGTGAATCAACATATTGCACATGTTTATGCTGTGCATTTCCATTGGAGCGTGGGGGGAAACCGGAGCACCCAGAGGAACCCCACGCAAACAGTATACCCATACTGTAAACATGTATAATATGTGCAATAAACATATTGAACATGTCTATACTGTGCAGAGAGCTGAAGCGCACATACCATGAGAGTGCGGGAGGACACCGGAGCCCCCGCCAACCTAGAGAGTATAATACATACATACATATACTGTGAATGTATCTGGAGTCGTGCATAAACATATTTTGTACGTTTATATCATGTATGGCACTGAAACACAGCATTGGAACGTGGGGACAGCCACGCAGACACAGAGACCAATAACACATACATACACTGTGAATGTATGCAGTGTAGAGGTATAGGATGAGTTAAATTATGGCGCAGAGGCGCATAATCTTCTCTGTATCATTCCAACTTGCTTGACTGTGCTGCCGAAGCAGCATGCAGGTAACAGGTAACCTCTGATCCTCAGACCGTGTGTCTGTCAGAGCTCAAATCATTCCCCAGGAAATGGCGGGAAATGTTACCTCAGGTATCACACACAAGGCTCACAGGGATTAGAGATATAAATGAATAAAGTCCTCCCTCATCCATGCTGCTCTTGAGGCAGTGTGAGGAAAACAGTGAGGAAACTGTGTAAAAGAAAAGCTTGTCACAGCAATTCCAGCCTGAGAGTGTTTCTCACATCAATGAGATCACTTACAAGCGCCCTGTCATTCACTGACACAGAACTGGAGTCTTCCTCACAAGGGAATGTCCTGTTCATAAACATTAAATATTCAGAGGTCGGGTCCTGAGCATAGTAGCTAGGCCCATTTCTGACTCAGAGCACCCCTTCAGTAAAGATTTTTGTGGGGGGAGGGGGCTTATAGCTCCTTTTGCTCGCACACCGCTTCCATTCTGACAGGAATTATTCCAGGACTGCTGACAACTGGTCCATAAGGACCGCAGGTGCAGGAAACATATGAACATGTTTAACTGTGCAGCACTGCCAGTTGCCCCAGGCAAGTGTGGAGAGCAGGTGTATCAGACTCCATAACGCCACCCTCTGAGACCTTATACACTATACAGTGAATATACAGTCCACCCACTGGCTACGCTGAGGAGGGGATACCCGGGAGGACCCACCAACCCTTAAGGACCGCTCAGTCTGTGAGGAGATTGTGAGGGGATTCGCGCCGCCGCCAGAAATAAATGCGCGGCGGGCACAAGAAAATGGCCGCCGGCCGCAGCTATAACTGCGCCACTGAATGCCAAGATGGCCACCGAGCGCGAAATTCAAAGCTCTAATGCGCGCCAATGGCGCACGCAATAATCACCTCACACACCAGAAAAAACTGCAGACATGAGCGAGCGCCCAGCCAGGCCAGAGTGACCCCCAAGCACCCCACAGCACAGCACCAGTACAGGGTGCAGAGAGCAGCATAACAGGGGGGAGACAGGGAGAAACCCCCACACACAGAAACACAGCCAGCATGTACTCACCTGCAGTAGGAGAGACTACTTACCCGTCTCTTTCAGGGACCCACTGGCTTGTTTCAGACAGACCTATCACAGAGTAGTACTGCGTAGCCGTCGGCCCGGTCCACCGCGAGAGATACACTCAGTCAAGTACTGTTCACTCTTGAGAGGACCGCGGGAGCATGAAAGCAACCCGGCCACCCCTGGAGCCATGGGGTATGTCGTGAACGGAGTCTCACGCACACAAGGCGAGGATCAGCACGCTCGATGGTCGGACAGGGAAGACTACGAGGATACTAGTGTACCCAACCTGTAGCCCAGCCGACAGTTGATTGAAGGTCTCAAAAATAAAATAATAAAATTCCCAAAGGAATAAAAAGTAAAATCTTCCAGGAGACTGGCTCCTGAGAGAGCCACGTCTTCTCCTTCTGCTAGGCAGAAAAAAACTGAGGTCTGCTAGCTGCAGGTGGGAGGGTAATATCCGGAGGGACCGTCCCCCTGGGCGGGGCTGTTCAGCTCTGGTTTGTTCTAGAATGTTTTAACATCTAACATTCTGCCTAGATCTTCTCCTGCGAGCAGGGACATATACCCACACGTTTACAGTATCCAGCTGTGTCAGTCCATGGACGATAAGAGAAAATATGTCGGAGATCTCCAGTTGAGTGGTGTAATGCCGTTTTTTTTTTTTTCTGTAAGAATCTTCATTAAAAAAAAACACATGAATGAAAACTACCAGACAGTTGGCCATTCCTCCATAGTCAATGAAGGCCTACAAGCAAGCCTGACAACAGGATCTTTTCAGCCAATGAGTGGCCGGTAAATGTCCATGCTATAACTGCAAGAGCTACCTTGTATACTTTGCAATTACATTGCCAATATTTAAACAGGAATTAAGAAGCAATAATGCCCACAATGGGAATGTTTGCAACCACAGATGGCAACAAAAACAAAACAAAGACGACTGTGTATTGCTAAACACAGGGAGTTCTAAATGTGGTCATGTCAAGTCATGCAGAAACAGACTACAGCTGAACACAAAGCATATATTTATGAAAGTGGTCCATTAACATCAAAATCTAATGAGTGCCAATATGGAACAATGGAGATCACCATGAAAAATAAATAAATAATGAAAACACCCATATAACTGTTGGTCTTTGGTATTTCTGAACTGGTAATTTTTAGCATGCAGAAATAGTCCTATTCAGTTCACATTTGTCACTCCAATCCATTTACCTAATTTTTGTATGGAACAACCACCAGTCTCAATGCATGAAAATTAGAGGTGCACCGAATGGAGATTTTGGTGCCGAAACTGAAAATGCAGGCTGCACTTAGCCGAAAATGACAGTTAAAAAAAAAGAAAAAAAAATTATATATAAAATTATATTGTATTCAACTTTTATTATTATAATCAATTTAAATTGTTATGAATTTATTGTTGGCCATTATTGGCACCTTTAGTGCAAGAAAAGCTCAAGAAAAATTCAGTTTGCAGTCTCTAGCCATCTCTTGTATCATGTCCGCAATCTCTTACGTAAACTGAAACGCATTGCTAATTGTATTAGCAAAATTTCCATTCGGTGCACCTCTAGCAGACATGATACAAGAGATGGTCAGAGACGGCAGACATGATACAAGAGATCAATGCAGCCGCATCAGTGCCCATCAGATGCAGCCGCAACAGTGCCCATCAGATGCAGCCGCAACAGTGCCCATCAGATGCAGCCGCAACAGTGCCCATCAGATGCAGCCGCAACAGTGCCCGGTACTGTGATCTCATGCTGTGTCACAGAACTGGATTTGAATCGCCGGGCAGCCGCTGTAACAATGTCCCGCCTCCTAGACCTGCTCCTATGACACACGGCGCAATAATCCAATGCCAGGAAACTGAATCAGTGTGCCGTCTATATCAAGAGCTGGTCTAGGAGGCGGGACATTGTTACAGTGGCTGCCCAGCGACACTGCGCGAGATCGCCGCTCTGCATGACAATTACAAGGAGAGGAGGACAAAGGGAAGGACTCTGACAGGGGCGCGCCAGGATGACACGCGTGGCACCCGGGGTGGACGTCCCCTTTTTGGTTCCATTATCTGCAATTTTTTTGGGCCGTTGTGTTTCGGCACACCTCTAATGAAACTTGTACTGGCAATTCTGTTTAGGCACCTCAAGTACATTCACCTAAATGCGATGTCGTGCGTTGAAGTGGAGGTGCATTAGAGAACACTGTATATGCAAGTTGGAGCACCACTGAGAAAGAAAGGCAACACTCTGCACACATACAGCACGTTGAAGTGCGCTGCAGTAACTGTAACTGAGTAAAAATTGAGGTTTTAACACGTTATTACGCACGGAAACAAATGTGACCAAATAGTTGTCTTTACCACACAAACCCTTGGGCAGGACTTGACAAATTTGCTTTGAATCTAGGAGCCAGCTAAAAAAGTTATGAGCCAGTTTTTTTTTTATTTTACCAAAGCTTTATTTTCAACGACAAAACCCCTTCTCTTATGTAGCCCTGATGTGCATCGTTACAGATGCACGACACAGGTTTACACGGTTATGCCTCAGCATTTGCCTATAAACCTTCTTAAAATTGTAATAAGTGAGAAACAGGGAATGATGAGACTTTTAGTTCTATCACAGTCTGCAATGGAAATACCTCACATGCTGGGACTTGTAATTCCCCAGCAGCCCCTGCCCCAGTGTACACAGACCCAGGAGATATCCCTGTACCAGTGGCAGCACGCAGGTGTGTATTGATGATCAAAGATGATACGACAACCCTCCAGTCCAGTGCCTGGACCCCTGCCATCCGCTTCAGCCCTGCTCTATTCCCCTGCGTCGCTTGTCAGGGACTCAGCTTCACCACTGAGGCAGAAGTGAGCGCCAGGCCCAGTCACTCCCTCCCCAGCCAATTCGCCACCCTGCTACTCCAAACTGGACTCAACCAACGGCGAGGCACAGTGGGCAGGAGCGCCAGGCTTTTTTTTTTTTTTAAGATTTATTTATTGAGTTTTTTCATGTACAAAGCAAACCGTCTCGCAAATGGTTACATCACATGTATACAACATTGCACATTAATGATAGCACCACAGGGCTATATGGTATTATCAAAAAAAATTGTGAACCCCCGTGAAATCATAGTATAGTAAGCAGTGGAGATATAACCAAGTACAGTCAACCCCCACACACACACACACACACACACACACACCTCACCGCCCACCACACCTCCAACCAGAACCCAAGAGCACCAAACCAACAACATTGTCCCCAGCAGGCTGCAGCCTTAGCAAGCCAACCCAGGGCAATACCCATTAGGGTTGGGAGAGCGGGGTGTCCTTCCAAAAAGGGATCTGCAATGTCAAGCCAGGGCTACCAAATCTTGGTAAACTTGACAGGACCTACCCTTGTAGATGCATTTAAAAATGGGTATAACCTTATTTATCATTCGGTACAACCTTTGAACATCTGGAGCATAGGCACTCTTCCATTGTAACAGAATTAATTTCCTAGCGTAAAAAAGAATTGTGCGCACCAGAATTTGAGCATGGGTCCTGGGTACGAACTCATTGAGAACTCCCAACAGTCCAACCTCCGGTGTACAAGGTATTGGTAAATGTAAGGTGTCCTTGAAAAAAAAGAAAATAAGTCCTTCCAAAACGTTGACAAAGCAGAACAAGACCAAAACATATGTAGGTATCCAGCATCAGTGGGGGTCACACCTAGAACAAGAAGCAGCAGAGGCAAAACCCATGTGAGCCAGCCTGGCAGGAGTATAATGCAATTTGTGTATAAATTTAAACTGTACGTACAGATCATTAGATCCAATAAGGTCCTGAAAGCAAACCTCCGAGGCCTCCTCCCACCCCTCCTCGGACAGCCCCGGAATGTCCACCTCCCATTTTCACTGAGCAATCTGAAAGGGATTAACCCCAGCAGACTGCAGGCGGGAGTAAATAGTCGTAACCAGCTTTTCAATATCCTGGTACGACAGCAGCTTCTCCAAAGGCGATTCAATGAGCTCCTGGGTCAACCCAGTAAATTGTGCCCGAACGGCATGACGTAGTAACAAATACTTATAGTAGAATTTAACCGTCACCCCACACCGTACCTTCAAATCCTCAAAGGAGATAAACGTATCATTAACAAAAATGTGGGAGACATGCGTGACCCCGAGTCATGTCCACCACAAGGAGTCCGGGTGACCCAGAAGCGAAATTTGGGTTCCGCCACAGGGGGGACCTGGGAGACATCCCATCCGAGTCTGCAAGCACCTTGTTACCTTCATGCCAGGCTAACCAGCTAATTTCTAACGGGGAGCCTTGAGAACAACGCCTGGGTACAGATCTGTGTAAATCGTCCACAAGTGAGGCCCTAGAACCCACCAGTGCAGTCAATAGAGCAGTGGAACAGGATGAGGAGGCCTCCAGGAACCAGTCATAAAACATAAGCTAGCTGTGAAGCTATAAAATAGTGTCGCAGATTAGGGCAGGCCAATCCGCCATCAAGTTTAGCTTGAAGCGAGGCCCTAGCTATTCGCGGGGTCGACCCCTGCCAGAGGAAGGTAGAGAGGAGCGAGTTAATCCTGTTAAAGAGTTTTTTTAAACAAAAAGATTGGGGATGCCTGAAAAACATATAGGAATTTAGGTAAATATATCATTTTAAAAGATATTCACACGGCCTATCAGATTAAGTGGTAAGGAGGCCCAGGTACGCAGCCTGGTCTCCATGTGTGTTATCAGGCTAACATTAAGGTATTCAAATGAAGATAGGTCCGCATTAATATGTATCCCCAGATACTTAAACATGTGTTGGACCGTCAATTTGGATGTAGATAGGTAGGCGTAATCTAGTTCAGGGCCTATATGGAATGCCACCGATTTATCCCACCCAACTCGTAACCCAGAGACCTTGCCAAACTCCTCCACAACACCCAGTAGCGAAACAAACGACTGCTCAGTCCCATCCAGGTAGATTAGGGCATCATCTGCATAGAGGGAAATCTTTTCAGTCAGATCCCCATAGCAAATGCCACCTACCGTCGCCATCTGCCGCACCGCCAAGGGGCTCTATGGCTTATCCTAGCCCTAGGGTTGGTATAAAGCAAAACGGACCCACTTAATAAATTGGGAGCTGAAGCCCATACGATGCATGGTTTTCCAAAGGAAGGACAAGTTAACTGTATCAAAGGCTTTGAACACATCCAATGATAACACCAGGCCACTCTTTTGGTCAGTGGCAGCCCTGTGAATGTGCAGATAGAGCCGGCGAATGTTGTCATACGTACTCTTCCCAGGCATGAACCCAGTCTGATCCCTTATGAATGAGATGGAGAATGACCTTTTGTAGTCGTAGGGCTAGAATTTTGGCCAACACCTTGACGTCACTATTCAGTAGTGAGATTGGATGGTAAGACCCACACAACAGTTTGTCTTTATCAGGTTTAGGCAGTACAACAATCAGGGCTAAACACATGGAGGAGGGGAGCTCACCCTCCTTCAGTGCACGGCCAAACAGTGAGTGTAATTTCTGTGCCAGGTCTTCAGCATAGTTTCTGTACCATTCGGCGGGCAAACCGTCCAATCCAGGGGCTTTATTAGGGGGGAGAGAAGATATGGCCTCCGTGACATCCTCAATCGTCAGGTGTTTGTGTAATATAAGGTTATGAGATTCATCCAGTACTGGGAACTGCAGAGATTCCAAAAACCCCAGCGTCGAGTTCATCCGGGGGGGATGGGGCAGAAAGGAGTGCCAGGCTTGGAGCGTGCGAGGTGGTGTCAGCCCGGTCTGTGTGATCCCAGTGAATGGGTTGACAAAAGCTCAGGTGCCAGGGAGCAATTTCTAGTCACCATGACGACTTGGTGCCTGGAATTTTCAAGCCCTGCCCTTGGGGTTGTTTCCTGTGTAAATTTAGGAGGCAGCAGTGCACCAACTGTATATTATTTATGGGTGTGAGTTTGTTACACTGGTTATACCAAAAATTCATGGAAAAAAAAAGTGTATGGACTCATACCAGAATGATCTTTATTACCAGGAAGAAACTAAAATGTATACTATCCATGGAGACCAGGCTCTAACTATCCTTGAATAAAGCCAAGACCTTGTTGACTGTCATGTGCCTTTTCCCTTCCACTGTGGCCCACTATGACTTCAGGGAAGGCTGGAAGAAATAAAGTACAAATCCAGTGAAGCCTCAACCACCAGCAAGAGATCAGCTGTCCATGCGATGGCTGACATGAGGCCGGGAATAATTCTGCTTCGTACAAAAGAAATAAAAATGCTACTGGCTGGCTCATGGCTTTCACTCTCAATTAACTCTCAGAGACCCCATCTCTGCGGGTATTGAAATGCTAATTTAATTCTGTCCCGATCCCAAACACAGAAGCTGCCTGTGTCCTCTGTAGACAGATGGCTGGGTCACTGCAATGCCCCAGGGTCACCCTAAGCATCAATCAGACCTTCCTATTGAAGCAGCAGAGACCAGCCTGTGGCCTTTATGTATATAACATACAGACAACAGTGCAGTGACTCAAATTTGAGAGGTCCTTCTACAGAAAAATGGTTAGACATCATAAATGCGTTCTCTGTCTGGAGAGTCCCCCGAAGGAAATGACCACATTGTCATCACCCTACACCAGGGATCAGATGAAGATAAACTCATTCCTCAGTCAGTTGTTTAATTTATTAAAACTGAAATGGTCAGCCTAACAAAAATCCCAAGCAGCATTCATACTGCCATTTTTTTATTTTTGGAGAAAGGTACTCTTATAATTCAGCTCGAACGCAAAATATACTCAATTATGGTGTTCAACAGACCATTCCAGCAAACTTTGTCAGGTCAGCATCTCAGTAGTGTAATGCTAATGATAAGTGTTATCAAACTCAAAGAGGAAAATTACAAGTTCATGGGCACATCTTTATTGCGTACAATTTTTCAACCCATGTTGCTTCAACTCAACTTACGGTTGCAAATAACAGGCCCAGCTTCTTTCTACCTTGACCTCTATTCTTGCAATGTACTCTCTCCCAAGCGGGGTCTGTGTAGACACCGCAGGATGTGCATTCTCAAACAGGGAACTGGAACTCTACATCCTCCCGCTCTGTGCGGTAGTCTGTGCTCTAGAAACACAGCATGTCTGTGCAGTTGGGGGGAAAAAATTAGGCTGCACAGAGAAGTTCTTTTTAAAACCGCGTACCAGTACTTTTTCTGAAGTACTTGCCGATACAAATTACCGACACCTATTTTTAGTGTCACGTGACAGTTTTTTCCGGGCTCGTTCACACCATACATACATAAAAACTGATAGAAATGCACAGATTTCACTTCCAGAGACAATTTCACATCAGTTTTCATGTGCATTTCAGCAAATTTTAACAGCTTGGTCGCAGTGCCATTTCAGTCCGGTTCAGGTGCTACACTACCATTCACATTGGAATCGCACTTGAACCTAAACAAAATCGCACTGCGCTTTGAAAATCGCAAAAGAAAAAACCCAGCCCGCAAGTACTTGTGCAAATGTTTAGTATTGGCACTAGTATCGGTGCAATGGGGCAGCACAGTGGTGTAGTAGTTAGCACTTTCACCTAGCAGCAAAAAGGGTCACTGGTTCGACACCATCTGCCTGGAGTTTGCATGTTCTCCCTGTGCTTGCGTGGGTTTCCTCCGGGTACTCTGGTTTCCTCCCACAATCTAAAGACATGCTGGTAGGTTAATCGGATCCTGTCTAAATTGGCTCTAGTATATGTATGAATGTGTGTGTGTGTTTGGGACCTTAGGTTGTAAGCTCCCTGAGGGTAGGGACTGATGTGAATGTACAATGTATATGTAAAGCGCTGTGTAAATTGACGGCGCAATATAAGTACCTGAAATAAATGCTAAAAAAATAAATAATTAATGTGCTCATGGGAAATGCAGTCCCGCTGCAAGAAGGAAGTTGCTGTGAAGTTACGGAATGCAGATTGTAAAGAAGGAAGCCAGTGTGAGTATCAAAGTATTACTAATATATAGACGTGCTTTAGATAAAAACAAATAGCATTTTGCTAGCAAAGTGAACATTATGTACACCTAGACCATTTATAAAACAATGGTTTAAGGTAAAAGGTAAAGTATGCCTTTACTACTACTTTAAGAATGGATTCACACTTGCCTGTTATGAAAGTAATGACATTGACACTCCCCAGAGAGTCAACAGCTCACCAGCCAGAACTAATCAGAATCTAAAGATATTGCCACTGCCAAGCTGGATGAACAGAGAAACTGTGAGGAGCCAACAATCAAATGTATTTCAAGGGTCAGGCAAGCATCAGGTGACTGTATTTATTGCTGCTGTATAACAGCGTATTACTATTTAGACATTGAATATTCCACATTAAAAGCGGTGTTCCGGCCAAAAAAAATTAATAAATTAAAAGCCAGCAGCTACACATACTGCAGCTGCTGGCCTTTTATAATAGGAGGAAAAGAAAAAAAGGATGGTCACCTGAACATGGGCCCCTCTGCACATGTGTACTCTATACCTCTATATATATTTGAGGGCGCATAGGAGAGAGCTACAATGAACCACCTAGGCTCTGAAGAAAGGGGTGCGCCCCAGAAACGCATCAGCCATTTCACCATTGGGGTATCATCTGATCCTCGTTATCATTAGGTCCTGCTGGCAGGTGCCAAGAGACCAGTCTGATTGCTAGATAAGCGTTTACTCAAGCTCCTTTTGGGAGTAAGACTATTGCTTTTATTATATTTTAATAAAACCTTTTTATGTGGTAATGCACTAGGTCAGTGCGCCCTCCGTTTTTCTTTTCCTCTGTAGCTGCATGAACACCGATTGTTCTGAGGAGGGCTGCAAGACTCTAGACCTTGCCTTAAAGATTGGACTACACTACCCGGGTTTAGCGAAAACACCAGAGCGCAGGAGAATTTTTGTGCTTTAATAATACGATACTTACCTGTCCTGGAGTCCAGAGATGTCGGCACCGCAGCTAAGGTTTCCATCAGCTGTCGGGTGCTGCCGCCGCCGCCATTGCGGGTAAGGGAACCCGGCATTGTAGCCTTTCAGCTTCACACTGGGAACCCTACTGCGCATGCGCGAGGCTCGCGCCTCTCTCCTACAGGCCCGGCGGCCGGGATAGGAGGGGGGAACCCCGCGGCACAGACTCCCGAAAGTGGGAAAAGGATACCTTTCAAAGACAGGTATCCTGTCCCCCCTCCCCCCGAAAGGTGCCAATTGTGGCACCGGAGGATGGGAGGAATCAGATGAGCGGACGTTCCACTTTAAGCAAAACAAAAGCTGACATTTAATGCTTTTCTGGCATTAGAAGAACCCTTGTTATGTCTAAATAAAATAAGCCGTGAAACATACCTTATAAGAAATAGAAGTGTAACTGGTTTAACCTGTCAAAGATATTATATGACACACCTTGCAAGAATCTAACCTCAGGGATTTCTTTGCATAATTCAACCTGGACAAATGTTTATGTATTTATACTGATGATCAATAACCTTTGAAGAAGCCGCTTTGGATGTTGCTTGTTCTTTATCTTCTAGTTCTAGATTTTTCTAGCCCCAATAATAAAACTCATGACACACGTCTCTAAAAGGTCATAAACCATTTTCCACTACCACATAGTCTCCAAATTATTTAATCACTGAAGAGTTTTAGCAGCTTAAGAAATAAGAGCATCAGCTGACAGCATTATGACCAAGTACTGGGTGACAGAACAGTACCTCGGATTGCTATAACTTGTATTGCCAAGTTTACAAAGCACCTTGGAAAAAATACGGTATTGATGTTATGGAGATATTTAGGCACCGATTTCCTGCATTTGATGTGCGTCTGAAATGCACAAATACAGATCAGCAGATTGCCATTTATCATAATGATGAAGGTGGATGATGGTTTTCAGGCTAGGCTTGACTTGCTTTGCGTTTGATTTCTCTGAACTCGGCGTGCCCTATTGGAGATGTTTTTGCAATGCAGGAAAAACAGGGCAAATGCAGACTTTTCTTTCAAACAAATGCTCCAGGGGGAAATTCATAACGCAGTTACAAATATCTTTCGGTAGTAGTTTCCACCAAGCAAACATTAAGGCGAGGATTTGTACTAGTTTTGGTAAAATTACCGACATGTGCACCAAACTCAGGTAGTGCCAACTACTCCCACATTAACAACCTGTCACTGCGGCAGCAACAGATTCTTAAAGAATTACAGCCAGTTAACAGATCAGGAAACTGGGTGTAATTAAAGCGGTGTTACGGTCAAAAAAAAACAAAAAAAACATTAAAAGCCAGCAGCTACACACATTAAAAGCCAGCAGCTGCAGTAACAGGACACTTAGCGGTCCTGGAGTCCAGAGATGTCGGCACCGCAGCTGATGTTTCCATCAGCTGTCAGGTGCGTCCGTCGCCATTGCGGGTAAGGGAACCCGGCACTTTAGCCTTTCGGCTTCACGCCTGGGAACGCTCCGCTCTCCTATTGGTCCGGCGGCCGGGGGAGGAGGAGGGAGCCCCGCTGTGATGTCACAGGCCACGGCCCGGACTCCCGGAAGTGGGAAAGGACAGTTATCCTGTCCCCCCTCTACCCTGAAAAGTGCCAATTGTGGCACCGGAGGGGGGGGGGAATCAGATGAGCGGAAGTTCCACTTTAGGGTGGAACTCTGCTTTAAGACCAGCTCTGAGCTTGCATACGGAAATACCCTGGGTCATGTGTTTGCTGGGAAGTGGAAAGTTAAAGTGGATGTAAACCCTCACACATACCCAGTGAAGTGAACAGCCTCAGATGATACACAGATAAAACAAATCTCCCTACATAAGTTTTACATGTAGATCTGCTGTCTTCAGCTTTATATGCGGTTTAGAAAGTGCAGATCGTGCTAGAATTTTCACTTCCTCATTCAGCAGTAGCAGTTTAGTGTTGGATTATGCTGATTGGAGGAAAGGCACACATCCACCTTCACATAGCAGATACTTTCAGAGCTGTCCTGTGAGTGAAGAAGCTTTCTGCTAATCTATTTATAGCACCCACCCTGACACAAAATTCAGGCTGGTTTTATCTCCTGTGTCAGAGAACTTGTCAGAAGTTATCAGGCTGATAACAGAAGAACGGAGCAGGAGAAAGCCATGGGACAAGTGCTTTAAAGAGAGAGAAGAAAACACTGCAGATATACCGTATATACTCGAGTATAAGCCGAGGTACCTAATGTTGCCCAAAAAAACTGGGAAACCTTACTGACTCGAGTATAAGCCGATGCCCCACTGTTCCCTAGCTCGCTGTTCCCTGTAAATAGAAATTTTTACATTGTAAATATTACCTGTAAAGAAGTTGCGGCTGCGGCGTCCATCGTTCGAATTCCGCGGCGTCCATCGTTCAAAATTCCGCGGTCTCTTCCTGTTCCTTACTTGATAGGCGAGTCTCAGCAGACACTCTCCGCCTATCACGATCATTCTCTCATCCTTAGTTTTCCCAGCAGACACTGTGTTGGGTGTTCCACCAATCACAGACGTCTGCTGGAAAACTAAGGATGAGAGAATGATCGTGATAGGCGGAGTGTGTCTGCTGAGACTCGCCTATCAAGTAAGGAACAGGAAGAGACCGCGGAATTTTGAACGATGGACGCCGCGGAATTTGAACGATGGACGCCGCAGCCGCAACTTCTTTACAGGTAATATTTACAATGTAAAAATTTCTATGACTCGAGTATAAGCCGAGGGGGGGACTTTTAGCCCCAAAAAAAGGGCTGAAAATCTCGGCTTATACTCGAGTATATACGGTATGTGCCCAGCTCAAATTTCATGAATTGTGTTTACATCCACTTTAACATCAATGTGATAGATTTCTGTACAGATCAATGTACATATTTGCTAGCACACCATGAATCTTCAAATATCATCCAAAGCTTTTTTGTCAGAAATCACATCAAAGCAGAAAAGTACATTTCAGAGCTATGCATGTGGCCCCAAAATGTTGTACTTTTCCGTGGTGATGTGATCTCTTTGAATAAAACCTTTTAAATGCTACATGAAGATCCATGATGTGCTGCTAAATATGTACGTTATTCTGTGATGTTCCCGACTGATCATTGCTGCAGCACGCATTCAGTTCTTAATCGCATGCAAGATCTGGCAGGCTGGTTGTAACCAAGTTGACAACTTGGTACATTTAACCTGCTCATACATGGTTCAAATCTCGGCCGGTTCCAGACCATCTTCTTGGGTCTTTGATCAGCTTTAGTCAAAAACTGACCTTTGCCTTCTTCAAAAAACACAGAATTTATATAACTTCAGCGTTATGCTGAACCCTTGATAGCGCCAACGCATTGTTATTTGCAAAGTTTTTCCAACTCTTTTCAATATAAAAAGGACCCCTACCCCATCCCATGCAATGTGAGGTGATGTGTCTGTAGGTTGATCCTGTGCAGACATGAGTAGTAACTTGCCAAGTACAAGAATGCACTTACCTGAGCTGAAACTATAAGGTAGATAGGAAAGTAGTAACACTAATACTCCACTCCTTCCTGAGGACCAGACTTTATGCCACAGACTTTTCCCTGCAGATACTTGCTGGCACATCTTCCTGGATGAAGGTAAGCCAAGGGGCAGATATGACAACCAGCACCTAGTCATGAGAAAATAATCAACTGGTCAGGATGCAGAAAAAGAAGAGAGATTCAACACATTTTTATTTAAAGAGATCATATCACAACAGAAAAATGCAATGCTGGTGTTTATAGACGACCATAAAAAATAAACACAGGCTGGTAAAGTCTGCTAGGAACTGTAGTCCAACAGCTGTAATGGAATGCATGTCATTGCCTCAGCAATATATACCCGTGTTCTATGACTGTGCTACATACAGTTACACTGTAACATTCTCACTAGCAGGCCAATCCTGATAATCAAGAAACTCATGTTACTGCTTTCATAGCATTATGATCTTGCTGTCTTCGTGAATATTAAATTAGAATTACTGTAACATCCCATAAAAAGGTAAACAGGAGGGACCGTTCTCACCTTCGTGCATGCAAAAGTTTTTTTTATGACACTTGCATCTTGACATGGGTTCACTTTTAAAGGGTTTATTGGCATTTTAAAATGTGTTTTTTTTTTTGTTTTTTTTAAAGTATATGTTATGGACAAATTCATGCCTAGTGCACACAGATGTTTACATGCTTAAAATCCCTGGCGCTGCGCACAAGCGAATGACAGCACGTGGCGGCACTTGTGTAAGCACCAGTTATTGCTTCTGTATCTGTGCTTATTCGTCCACGTGTGCAAGCATATTTCCCCAAATGCTAAAGTGGTGCGCTTGGGAAAATACATTGTACGCACAAGCAAATTCCAATGAGGAATCGGCCAGCACGAATACGGCCACTTACCTCCATTTACTTGTACTGGTGGCTGTATGTGGCATCTGCAGCTCTCTGAGCCAGGAAAACACCACTGATAATGTGATTTCCATTATCATGCAATTCTTTACAACTGAAATCGCATCCAAAATTGCACTAGTGTGAAGCAGACCTAATAGGCAACAGAAAAAGCTCATAACTCGCAGGCTTTGTTGGTATGTGGCCTAACAGCTCAGATTCCACAATGTAATGCAAATGTTCAAGGCTTTGGTATGTGTAAGCTTTGCTGTCAATCCCCACAATATACTGGAGGAAATACAAATTTTAAATAAAAGACAGGTCAATGTTTCCTTGTTTTAAAAAAATATAATGCTTTGTACCAAGAGCAGTTTTTAATATGTCAACCGTAGACCAAGTCTTGACTGGACCCTTTTCCTAGGACTGTTTATTTGTAGTGTGTTAATATCTATACAGTCCTATGGAGAGAAAAACGAAATCAATGCGCAACCACAATCCCACTTGAGCTTGCAATCGAATTTCCTGGCCATTCATTTTAAATAGAACGGAGATGGTTTATAACCGCTCATATTTTTATTGCTATTAGCAGAGAAATATCACCTCACTTCCGGTCCGGTCAGAACAGGAAATGATGGCAAATCTCTCCAACAGACAAAATCATGTTTTTAGTAGGGAGGGGGGAAGCCTTTGGAATTTTTGACAATGATTGCATTCCAGTCCTAGTGACAACTGTTCCCCATTAACAGGACAGGAATTGTGAGAAAATCTTTCCAAAGGGGGACAAAGAGGCAAAAACGTTCCGATTATTTCTGCTCTCTATCCAACATAACATTTTGGCTGGAATTGGGCTTTAAATACAACAGTTCATACATGTACCTCCTATTGGGCAAGCTGCAGTTGGGCTTTAAAGTGATTGTTATTTAAAAATAAATAAATGAAGCTTTACAAACATGTTATACTTACCTTCTCTGTGCAAGGATTTTGCACACAGTGGCCCCGATCCTCCTTTTCTGGGGTCCCCCGGCAGCGCTCCTGGCTCTTCCTCTTCTTGAGTGCCCCCACAGAGAGCCGCTTTCCACGGGGCACTTGTGTGGGCACACCCGAGTCCTGCGGCTGCATCCATTGACACAGACAGCAGGACTCAGCCCCGCTCCTGTGTCACTGGATTTGATTGAAAGCAGCGGGAGCCATTGGCTCCTTCTGCTATAAATCTATCCAATAAGGACCCCGAGACAGTGGCTGGAGCTGCTGTGCTCGTCCCCGTTGCTAGAACGATCGGGCTCAGGTAAAAAAAAAAAGGGGGGTTTGGGGGGCAGCTGCAGCACAAAAGGTTTTTCACCTTAATGCATTAAGGTGAAAAACCGTGAGGGTTTACAACTCCTTTAAATACAACAGTTCATATATGCATACCCCCTATTGGACAAGCTGGAGTTGGGCTTTCAATACGACAGTTCATACGTGTACCTCCTATTGGACACACTGGGGTTGGGCTTTCAATACAACTGTTCATACGTGTACCTCCTATTGGACACGCTGGGGTTGGGCTTTCAATACAACTGTTCATACGTGTACCTCCTATTGGACACGCTGGGGTTGGGCTTTCAATACAACTGTTCATACGTGTACCTCCTTATTGGACACGCTGGGGTTGGGCTTTCAATACAACTGTTCATACGTGTACCTCCTTATTGGACACGCTGGGGTTGGGCTTTCAATACAACTGTTCATACGTGTACCTCGTATTGGACACGCTGGGGTTGGGCTTTCAATACAACTGTTCATACATGTACCTCCTATTGGACACGCTGGGGTTGGACTTTAAACACAAATTTGTATACACACCCACCATTGGATTCTGGAAAGATACTACACATTATTTAGCCAACACAAAACAACGAGCAGATTTCAATTACAGCACTTTAAATTCAGCAGGATTGTTTACACCATCCGCATTGCAGTAACGTACCCCATACATGCACTGCAGCATATCGTTCGCTCTTTTCAGTGTCAATTATTTAGTATGGAGTGGCAATGTATGTCCAGAATGAACCTGCAGCACAACCTATTTCTTTGAGCCCTGAGGTGCGTTGCAGTCCCTTTATTTCAATGGGACTGCCTAACACAACACACCACAACCTACAAAATTGTGTGTAGCAGTGAAGTTAGGCGCAGTGTGAACGAGCCCTTAAATGCACCTTTGCTACTACAGGAAGGCATACAAACTCCATGCAAACAGAACCCTGAAGCAGAATGCATTTCATTCCTTTAATAAATGTACATGGGTTTCTGCCAAACAGCTGGAATCACTCACTTTTTTTTTTTCGGTATTAAAACATTTTTTCGGTAGGGATCAAACCTCAGTAACATGGCCTAATGAAGACGGTTGTTCTTATGAAAGATGAGAGATTTTGCTTCAAGGAAATCTGTGCAGTGCTGAATAGGGAGCACCTAATACTCCTTTCTGGTGACAGAAGCACAATCATCAGCGGTGAACATGATCTCCCTGTGAACATGAAACTGTTTATGTAAGACGACAGAGTTACTGTTCTTCTGAAAAGGTAATGAAAAACTTCACATGGAATTGCTCCAAACTATTTAGCCTACTTTCACTTACTAACATCCACTAATCTCTGCTCCGTCATCATATCGGACCTACATTCTCATCAGCTCATGGATAGACTTTAACTTGGACTTACAGTAAATCTCAATGCTTTTTAACCATTGTCCTTTTAAGGAATCGGGTGTCCATAAAAATAGTACAGGAAGGGGGAAAAAAAAGGAAATATTGGCTGAAATATGTAAGGAGGATATCCAGACGGAACAACATGCTGTTCTCAAGAAAAGGGGGGGGGGGGGGGGTGAGTCACTGTGAGAAGAAGCGATTAGCTGATCAAACCGTCTAAAAGCAATGATTTGAGTCCAGATGACGCAGCATCGTTGTCAATGTGTGTTTTTATTTCCATACTAGAAGAAACTGGCTGAGCAGGACTGGGATGTGTGCAGGCCTGAAAAATCCTGACCTGCAGAAACTTGGCTCTCCTCCCCTAATGTGCCAAATCCACTGCCTGGTCCTTCAACCTTTGAGAAACCTAGGCTGGGTTCACCAAGCAACAGGGGAACCAGAATCTAGCAGTGATGACCATTAGTGGTGCCTACAACAGTGATTTCCAGATTCAACAGGCATCGGCCAGATAGACATACATATTTGTGTCGCTCCAAGCTGGACCAATGTGACTATGCAAAATAAAAGCCAAAGCTACAATTCAGCTTTAAAAGGAATGATTTGTGGCTATGAGGCACACGCCATATCAATCTCCGCCCAAAAAAAAAATATATAAAAAACTGCAGATATGACCTAGATTTTAGTGTACAGTTTGTGCCTGTGCCCTTAATTCTGGGGATTGTGTGTAATTTATAAATTTCTGCTTTTTTACCTTTCGGCTACATTTATATATACCGTATATACTCAAGTATAAGCCGAGTTTTTCAGTACATTTTTTTGTGCTGAAAATGCCCCCCTCGGCTTATACTCGAGTCACCTTTTTGCGCCTAATCTCTAAAAGTTTGGGGACCCGGTACCGGCTGTCCGTAGGTCCCCTGGCCCCAAACTTGGCACACATGTAGCCACACTCTTCCTCTACAAGTGTGCAAAGATTTTTGTCCAGGAAACCTACGGCCGGCGAGCACCGATTTTTCAAACCCGGGCACCCCTTCCATAGACTCCCATGTTAAACGGTAATTTCTCTGGTGATTTTGGGGACACGGTACCGGCCGGTCATAGGTCCTCTGGACCCGAAACTTGGCACACATGTAGCCCAATTTTTCCTCTATAAGTCTGCAAAGATTTTTGTCTGGAAGACCTATAGCCTGGGAGCACAGATTTTTCAAAGCTGGGCACCCCTTCCATAGACTACCATGTTAAATATCAGTCGGTCGAGGCATGGGCACGGCGAGGCATGGACACGGCGAGGCATGGACACGGCGAGGCATGGACACGGCGAGGCATGGACACGGCGAGGGATGGACACGGCGAGGGATGGACACGGCGAGGGATGGACACGGCGAGGCATGGACACGGCGAGGCATGGACACGGCGAGGCATGGACACGGCGAGGCATGGACACGGCGAGGCATGGACACGGCGAGGCATGGACACGGCGAGGCATGGACACGGCGAGGCATGGACACGGCGAGGCATGGACACGGCGAGGCATGGACACGGCGAGGCATGGACACGGCGAGGCATGGACACGGCGAGGCATGGACACGGCGAGGCATGGACACGGCGAGGCATGGACACGGCGAGGCATGGACACGGCGAGGCATGGACACGGCGAGGCATGGACACGGCGAGGCATGGACACGGCGAGGCATGGACACGGCGAGGCATGGACACGGCGAGGCATGGACACGGCGAGGCATGGACACGGCGAGGCATGGACACGGCGAGGGATGGACACGGCGAGGCATGGACACGGCGAGGCATGGACACGGCGAGGCATGGACACGGCGAGGCATGGACACGGCGAGGCATGGACACGGCGAGGCATGGACACGGCGAGGCATGGACATGGCGAAGCAAAGTGAGGCACAGTGAGGCATGCAGATGGAAACCCTAGGCTTATACTCGAGTCAATACGTTTTCCCAGTTTTTTGTGGTAAAATTAGGTGCCTCGGCTTATATTCAGGTCGGCTTATACTCGAGTATATACGGTGTGTATGTATATTATATATATATATATATATATATATATATATATATATATATATATATATATATATATATATATATATATATATATATATATATATATATATATATATTTTTTTTTTTTTTATTTATTTTTTTTAGGAAAATCTGCTGTGTGCCCAGTGATATTTTTTCATGCCTGCATAGCTCTCCACCGACCTTCTTTTAAAATCCCTCCTTTGGTCTGATGTATAAAGAATAGTAAAAAAAAAATATATATAAATAAAAATTGCTATACCAAGCCTTTCACCCCAAGCTCTAAATTTTTGCACATGTTATTTTGAAAAGCCAGCTGCTGTGTTACAATCCAGTGACTGGTGTGCAATACTGACAACCCAATCTATCTCGGCGCATCACACGGTTCACTTTTTTTTTTTGGTGAACCTCATTGAAATGTCAGACACATTTCATAAAGAGAATTTGGCCACCTCGAAGTGTGAGGCAGTGGATTGCCTCAAGCTGCACTGAAAAAATAAATACAGTATATAAAATAAATAAAAAAGTACTGCATGCTGAATTTTTTGTCGTTGAGAATTTTGGCTGGACATGGAGTGGGATAGAACTGGAAAAATTACCCAATGCAGTTCCACCGCATCTTGTGTGAATGCACCCCAAGGCCCCTTTCACATCTATTATTATACAGGATTTATATAGCGCCAACAGTTTACGCAGCGCTTTACAATACGACTTGTCCCACGATTTGTGATGGCAAAGCATGACAAGTCGTTTCCTATGATTTCCAATGACAACTATTCATATTGGTACGACTTCAAGTCGTTCCGACTTCAAAGTAGTCCCTGCACTACTTTGGTCCGATATTGATGCCACTTACACAGGCATTCCCTGAAATCGCAGCCGCGAAATCGCGGTAAAATCGAACGACTTTGGAGTCACAGTAGTGTGAAAGGGGCCTAAAGGAAACGCTGGGCTGGAAAACCACCACTTGTGGGTGTCGCCAATCATTTTTTGCATATTAATTCTTCAGGGTCTGCATAATAGTGGCACAGCAGGGGTGTGACCTTTGTCTTAATAATCTGTACTACACGGTTGCCCCACGATCATTCTAGAAAAGTTGAGAGGTACGATATCTGTAGTGTCGGCAAAGCCGTTTCATGCCTTATCTCAGAGGCAGAAAAAAAAAAAACGCCCCATACTAAATTTTTCTGTATGTTCTTCCCATAATTCACGGTCCTTTGTTCCTTCTTTTATGAATGACTTGAATCGTGTCATTTACACTGAATTTCACACCACTTCCTGCATTCGCTTTCATACTCCCTTCTCCACCAATTCTGCTACATATACTACTCTGAGCCTCCCTCTTCCTCCATCACACAAATCAAGCCAGTTTCTGTATTGCTGCTTGAGGCTCAAGTTTGTAAATTCTAGATCAGAGGATCTTTGTTTTCTAGGGGACACTGAATACTCAGACCTGAGAGACAGATGTTAAATAATAAAGGTTTAGGGTTTTTTGGTTTTAAAATACCAAACATGCAATACTTACCTGCTCTGTGAAGTGGTTTTGCACAGAGCAGCCCTTATCCTCCTCTTCTGGGGTCCCCCACCAGCACTCCTGGCTTCACCCTCCCGCTGAGTGCCCCTATAGAAAGCTGCTTGTTATGGGGGCACTCCTGCATGCTCGCTCCCGAGCTGGCTCTGTGTCCATAGCCACACACACAGCGTGGTTCGGCTTCACCCCCACTCACTCCTCACTGGCTTAGATTGAGGCAATGAGGAGCAAGAGAGCCAACACAGCCTTGGCTCTTGTGCACATCGCTGGATCGAGATCAGGCTCAGGTATGTATTTGGGGGGGCTGCTTGGGAAGCTGTATGCAGAAGGTTTTTTTACCTTACACAAACAAACAATCTGCCTTTACAAAACACTTTACATAATAATTCTAGACGGAACACCGCTACATTTGAAGCACATATGAGAACTGCCAAATGGATTTTCATTTCTGTCCATCCAGTCCTAATATTTACAGAGTTCTTTAAAGTGGTTGTAAACCCCCTTTTGCAACTTGCACCTACAGGTAAGCCTAGATTAAGGCTTACCTGTAGGTGCAACAAATATCTCCTAAACCTACATGGTTTAGGAGATATTTGCTAAAAATGACATTGCTCCGTGTCTACGGCGCATGCGCGCCGTAGACAACGGTCGCATTTATGGGGTTAATCCCATTCACAAATCCGGCTAAGTCCCATCATTCGATGACTTAGCCGGATTCGACGGCTCCCGCGCGCATGCGCGGAGTCACATCTTCGGAGCGGCGCTGTGATTGGCTGGAGCGGCGATACCCGGAAGTAACCTTGCGGCTGGAGCGGCGATACCCGGAAGTAACCTTGCGGCTGAAGAGGGAGACGAGGACGGCTTCGGGGGCCCCGATCTAAGGTAAGTGATGCATAATGGAGTTATTATGCCTTTCTCTTACAGGTGGTTTAAAAAAAAAAAAATAATTAGGGGTTTACAACCACTTTAACACAGCACAGTCCTGCCTGGCAGAAAAGGGGACCCGATCTTTCTCTGCTGCAGTTTCACTTTCACTTAAAGCTTATGTTCAGGTATGGCAATTTATACATTGTTACATTGGTCCAGCTTGGATCAATGCAAGCACAGTAAAACCTTGGTTCGAGAGTAACCTGGTTTGAGAGCGTTTTTACAAGACAAGCAAAATTTGTAAATAAATTTTGACTTGATATACAAGCGATGTCTTGATATACAAGTAGCATCATGTCACAACTGAGTATAAAAGAGAAGAGAGGCGCCTCTAAGTGTAGCAATATGGTTATATTTAATTAAAGTACAACATTTAGCAACATATTGCTACACTCTCTTCTCTTTTATACTCTGTAGATCCTGCTGGGTTTTGCTTCTAATCCCCTTGTGGATGGACATTTTATGATTACACAACCTGGTCACATTGCAATAATCTTTTTATATGGACTATAAAACTGAAGGACCTATGAATAAATGGTTGTGGAACTAATCATTTGAGTTTCTATGATTTCTTATGGGGAAATTTCCTTTGATATACAAGTGCTTTGGATTACAAGCATGTTTCTGGAACCAATTATGCTCGCAGTCCAAGGTTTTACTGTATGCATGTGCCATACCTGTGGGATCCCTGGGGAAGCTGGAAATCACTGTAGTAGACATTGCTACTTACTACAACGATTGGCATTAGCTTTAAAAGGTCCTGTGCTGAACAGCTGCCCTGCTGCTTACTAAATACAGGAGGTTGCTAGCTTAGCACGGGCGCCATTCAGAGAACACTGCAAAGTGGATTTGGAGGTCGAAATCAAGATATCACCACCTTGCCTCTCCACCTCTTCCAACCAGCGAACCCTTTGTATTCATTGGGAAAATGTAAAATGTTCTCTGAATGGCTGTGCCAAATAAGCGACTTCATGTGTTCACTAAGCAGCAGGGCAGCTGCTTGGCACAGGGAGCTAGTGGTGATCACTGTAGTAGCGGTCCCTACTCAATTGATTTCCAGCTTCCAGGGGGGTGCCACAGGTATGACACTTGCATACTTACATGTAACTAGATAAAGAATTGCCATACCTAAACCTGAGCTTCGAAGTAATAAAAATTTGATTTAAAAACTTACCCGCAACAATATTGCACAGAGCGGTCCCTTTCCTCTTCTTAGCGGTACCCCGCTGCCACTATTAACATCATCTTACTGTGGGTGCCCCATAGCAAGCTGTGTGCTAAAGGGGCACCTGTGCAGGCACACTCCCAAGCTGGACTGTGTGCATCTATAGACACACAGCACTTCAGTACGCTCTCTGCTGAAAACGGGTCACAGGAGTCCAAAACTAATTGCACTACTGTGATCCATAGGAGAGGTACTGCCAAACGAGCTTAGCATTTAAAAAACGTTTAGCATTTAAAACCACTTTAAAGGTCTCCCCCCTCCTCCCCATCCTGCAACTAGACAGTGAAAAGGAGAAGCAATCTATGGACTGGGGAGTACCCGATTTTTTATTTTATTTTTTTTAAAAAAATATCTTTGTGAAGTTCCTCTTTAATCATGTATTAATGAATAAAGAGCTGCCCTATAATGCGTTTTAGATCTGCTTATTTAAGCTCTCAGAATATGTCTTCAATTGGGGTGACAACCTCATATTCGGTCAGCAACTGTTTGTGGGAATGAGCAACTGACAATTTAGAAAAGCTTTTTCTTTCACCATCATCCCCGTTCCCTTTTCACGTTTCCTTGAAGTAAAAAAAAAAAAAAAAAAAAAAGAGAAGTAAGGTTTGGCTAAACATACACTTGAGGCCTCATGCACATTGGTCGTTAATATAACGTTATAAAAACGCCAGTAGCTTTACAGTGAGTTTTTCAACTTTCTTCAACGTTTTTACAATAGCGTTTATTAGCACTTTTTCAGCGGTTTGTTTTTTTGAAGAAAAAATAAATAAAAATAAAATAGATAAAAAAAGCCAACGCAGAAAAAGCGGTATTGCAAAAACTTTGAAAAAAAACTCACTGCAAAGCTACTGAGGTTTTTAGAACGTTATTTTAACGTCCAGTGTGCATGAGGCCTTAAAACGGTTGTATACCCTTTTTTTTCACTTTGACCTACAGGTAAGCCTATAATAAGGCTTACCTGTAGGTAAAAAGAATATCTCCTATACGGTTTAGGAGATATTCCCCTTGCATGCAGCCGCTGACTTCAGAGGCGCATGCGCTCTGAGTTTCCCGGCTGAAAGGTCCGGCAGACGCCGGACCTTGCCGGAAAGAAGTCTCCCGCGTGGGAGTGATGACATTGCGGCTCCGGCCACTCACAGCACCAGAGCCGCCATACCCGGAAGACACGCCAAGGGAAAATGTCCGCTCCCTCGGCGTAGACTGAGATCACCTGCCGACGCTTCGTTGTAAGGTAAGTATTTCATAATGAGCTAGTATGCGGTGCATACTAGCTCATTTTGCCTTACAGGTTTAAAACAAAAAAAATCTGCAGGTTTACTACCGCTTTAAGGTCATGTACAAAAAACAAACATTAAAGTGGATGTAAACCCTCACATATACCCAGTAAAGTGAACAGATGACACACAGAGATGAAACAAATCTCCCTACATACGTTTTACACATATCTGCGGTCTTCAGCTTTATATATTCTTTAGAAAGTTCAGATTGTGTTAGGAGATATTCTTTTCCTGTTAAGCACTGCAGTGAAGCCTGGAGATACAGCCAAGACAGCTGATTGAAGGAAAGGCACACACCCCCCTCTCCTCATGGGTAGACTTTTAGAACTGTTCCTTGAATAGTTCAGCACACTGCTAATCTATTTATAGCACCCTCCCCCAACACAAAACTCAGGCTGCTTTTATCTCAGTTGAGAATTTGTCAGAAGTTATCATGCTGATAACAGAGGAACTGAGCAGGAGAAAGCTACAGGACTTAGTGCTTTGAATAGAGATAAGAAAACACTGCAGTTATATGTGCCCAGCTCAAATTTCATGAATGGGGGTTTACATCCACTTTAAGTGAAAGTGTTGTTAAAGAGTTTGTAAAGGCTGGAGTTTTTTTTACCTTCATGCATTCTATCAATGAAGGTGAAAAAAACCCGTATGCAGCTCCCCCCTTAGTCCCCCCTAATATTTACCCAAGCCCAATCCCTATCCAGCGATATGCATCAGCAGACCCGAGGCTCTCCTAGGTCTTTTCCTCCAGATGGGCTGAGATGCGGGAGCCAATCAATCACAGCCAGTGAGGTGGGAGTGGGGGGGGGGTGAGGCTGAGCAGTGCTCTCTGTGTCTTATAGACGCAGAGAGCTGACTCTGGAGCGAGCACGCACGAGTGCCCCCACAGCAGGCAGCTTGCTATGGGGGCACTCAGCAAGGGGGAGGAGCCCAGAACGCCGACGGGGGACCCAAGAAGGAGGATCTGGGCTGTTCTGCACAAAACCATTGCACAGAGTAGATAAGTTTGTGATTTCTTTCCTTTACAATCACTTTAATCTTCAAATATTTACAAGTCTGGCATTGCTGCTGTGGTTTCCATGAAATCATACTGCACATACAGCTGAAAAGTCTATGTCTATAATGCACATACAACAGATGTGATCTGGGCGTACATGTACCTACACCTGTGTGGAATAGAGGTATCTATATTTTATTAAATTTTGTGTACAGCCTGCTCTCCTATGTAAGCCACTATGCGTACAAACCAGGACGTCCGTGGTGCGTTCTCCTAAAATCTGAAACTCATACACACAAGCAGCTAAAATAGAACAAACCGAGCATTGGCCAGCAATTGTATAACAGTTTACAGGAGGCAGGCTAACAATGAATTGTTTCACTTACAGAATAAACCAGTACAGCATATAATTATACAGCACACTGTGGACATGTGTAGTACAGGGAGAGAACACAAGGGTTTATGTTATGATGTAGTAAGAAAGTACTAAGACATTCCATAGCATGTATGGACATTACAGGGGGTACAGACAATACTTGGCACAGTTCATGGAATACAGACAATAAAGCTGAGGACTATTTATACAGACAATACAGGCGAGTAGAGCCCAGCACTATCCTGTACAAACAATACAGCTGTAAGATGGAGCAACACTTCCTGTTTCAGACTCCCAGCCATACAGATCACTGTATACATGACCTCTACTACTCACAGTAAAGGGGGGATCCTGACGGGACCCCTACTTACCAGCTGGTCTTGGGGTTCCCCGGTGCTCCGGTGTCAGTCCCGGCTTCAGTGCCTCAGCTGTCAGCCCCCCTGGCGTCAGTCTTTCCGTGTCTGCTCCGTGGTGTAATGGAAGAAGGCATCCCTGGCTCCCTTTAGCTGTGCATGTTTCTTGTGCAATCCTGCCTGTCATGGGTGATACAATGACACTGCAACAGTTTCCAAACTGCACTTTTTCCATTTGGCAAATGAATGGATTGTGAATTGCACATTATTAAAGGGCATCTCTATAAGAGAAATATAGTCAAAGCTTGTTTAGTATTACTTTTCTTGTTAGTCACAGCAGTGGCCTGGTGTCAGCTGACAGCGCAGAGCCGCTACAGGCTCTGGAAGGATCCCGACCATATTGTCAAGATCCACCCAGCTGCCTGATTGACAGCTGGATCCGGCTCTCAGTGCGTGGCTGAGAGCCAAAGCTGGATGCACCCGTCCCCTCCCAGGCCCGGTGATTTAAAAACTTGGCTACGACGCTTCCTCATCACGCACGCTTGCTGACCGGTGGGTGAGTTCGGTGCAGCCAGTCTGCTGCTTTTTGGGAGAGAATTGCATTTGTTTTTATTGCTATATGCAAGTTTTTTTTAAACCTATTGTCCAAGGATTTGCTTAGTGCAATTCCCTTTGCAAGTTTTACTTGCTATTTTTTGAATAAATGTTTTTTAGGGGTTACACTATGGGCTTATATGCTTTTTATTTTTACTTTTCATCCTGCTGATGAACCAACCCTGACTGGATCACGTTTGGCGCTTTTGAGTTTCCCTTCATAAAGGAGATGCAACACGCGCATTTGACTATATGATGGTCCACGGGATCCGGTAAGAGGCTTTAATACTTGGTGTCACCTGGTAGTGGAAGCACTATGAATTGTGATTGCGGGGACACTGGTGGAGCAAGTGAATCATGAATGATTTGTTTCCTTTGGACCATCTTGTTTCACATATATTTTTTCCTTTTGCATGGGCTCTTATGGACACTTATTTACATATTTGGTGTGATTTTTTTTATACAAGTTTTTTTTCATCCAAGTTTGATGTCATTATATTGATTTATTTTAGTGTTTTCACAATATTGAGTTAAATTTTTTAGCGCTGCTTCATTTACAGTATTTATCACAATTCTTGCATCTAGTTTCCCAGATTTCTTAAGCGGCTGCTCACAGATATCCTATATGATTTTTGAAGTATTGGGGGGGGGGGGGAGCTGCTGCACACAGAATTCATTTAGATAAAAAAAAAAAAAAAAAAAAACACTTCTGCCTTTACAACCACTTTAAGGCTCGGTTCACACTGCAGCGATGCGGGAACCCTGCAAATCCACTGCAGGTTCCTGCATCGCAAGTCTCCTGATGCCAGTTCACACTGCCCTATGCAAACTGCTGGGAGCGTTGATTAAAAGTTAATGACACCCCTAAATCAGTTTGCATATCGCAGTGCGAACTGCAAATTTGGACATTAATCAGATCGCATGGGTGTGAACACCCATTCGCTCCGATTCTGCTGCGGACCAGGGAAAAAGGGTCCTGTGCGACTTTGGCCTGAATGCAATGCAAATTCAGCCATACTATCTGTATGGCTGAAATCGCATCACACAGAGATCGCATGTGATTTGCACTGCAGTGCAAATCGCATGCAATGTCGGACATCGCATTACTGGGAACTGACCCTTAGTCTCTGGGCTGGTACTGCTACTTTTGTTGGGGGGGATTTTCCATCACTGTTGTTGCTGGACAGGAAGAAGAGGAAATACCTCAACCGGAAACTCAGACCTCAATAGGAAGAAAAACAAAAACACACACTACAGTTTTAGCTCTTTCCTCATCCGATCCAAAACCAATAAAGGTTTTAGCTTAGATTCCACTTTAGGGGAGACACAATAGAAGAATATTGGCCTCCTGCAGCTTAGTGCTGAGCCTTAAGAAATTACAGGATAAAAGGTATGGAGTGCTGCAATATATCCTAGGGAATACTATATGATGCACTAAGTAAAAAACATACCCTATATCCCAGAACCTTTTTTGAAGTCGGAGCGACTGCAATCGTGTACAAAAAACAGCTCCATTCACTTCAATTATTTTTAAAAATAGCGCGACTTGGGGCAACTCGGGGCGACCAGAAGTCGCATCCGGAGTCGCCCCTGTGTGAACCGGGCCATCTTATTTAGATGTTGTTACATATGTAGAAGGATGGTGAGAATAACAAACCGGCGATACTATGAATAAGGAAATGGTAGCGCACAATGCAGGGGAATTAGGGAGTACGCAGTATATCATCGCTTATGGCAGATGCCTTTTGTCTCATGACAAAAGAAAGATCGAGAGGTCAGAGGATACAATGCAAAGACAAGCACAGAACAGGCACATCTAAAGGGGTGCCAGGGATGCCTTCCTTTATGTAGTGATAGGCTTTGATCAACTCCAGGAAGTGACATCCCCAGGCAGAGGGAAGTGCTGGAACTCCTCCTACCGCTTACACCATCTGTGCCAGAATCATATCCCCAGCACCTTACACACCATCACTTCTCAGACTATGCACACATCGGTAGCACATACTGTATACCACATATTCTGCTCATCAGTGCTACACAGGGTTGCAGGTGGGCAATACGACATATGGGGACTGTAGAGACTATGCCCTCAAAATCTGCAGTCTGTGTTCATTCTCATATGGTGTCCCCTTTTAACCCTTTTGCTGCAGAAGCAGTTTCTGCACGCATCACACACTTTATTTTAGGTCTGAAGAATAAATAGTTTTAAATTAGTTATATATTTTCCAAAAGCAGAGACCCTGGAGAATAAATTGGTGGTAGTTCCAATATTTTGTCAGACAATATTAGCGCAATGGTTTATTACCCACTTGAACACTGGGCACTTTTACCCCCTTCCTGCCCAGGCCAATTTCCAGCTTTCATCATGGTCGCACTTTGAATGACAATTGCATAGTCATGCAACACTGCACACAAATTACAATTTTATCATATTTTTGAGACAGAGCTTTCTTTTGGTGGTATTTAATTACTGTTGGGGCTTTTTATTATTTGCTAAACAAAAAAATAAAAAAATATCCCTTTATGTCCCACAGTAAAAAATGAACCCCTTTACAGTAGCGATTATTTGCTCTTTTTGTAACAATTTTAGTTTTTTTAACCCCATTATGTTATTAAACATCTCAGGCCTGGGACACACCTCTGTGTTTTGGTGCTTTTTTCAGAAACACACTACAGTTCATTTACATGGTTTCCTATGGGACACGGTCACATCCATGATTTTTTCAGCTGCTGAGTATCTGGAAAGGGCAAGGACTTTTTTTTTTTTTTAATGCAAAGCGGTGCCATTTTGTTTTTTTGGTTCAATATACTTCAATGGAGAAGCTACAGAAAAGCATGTAATGCGTTTTTTTTTGCGGCAATTTGCGCTTTTTAATCTGCCCAACAACAAATTGGCCAAAAAAAGTGTAAAAATGCAAATCGCCGCAAAATTACTTTTTTTACGTTTATTGAATGATTAATTGAAACAATAAATCGGCCAACTAATCGATTATGAAAATAATCGTTAGTTGCAGCCCTAGAAGTGGACATAGAAAGAGATAAAAAAGGTAAGAAGGCAGTAATCCCAGAGCTGGACCTTATTGCTAATGTATACACAGCTAAGCTATTCATTCTCTGCAGCAGAGGACTTGCCTGAACAAGCCATACAATTCACATCTGGTCCGGTAGGCTCACTGTTGTAGTCTGTGGTACTACAGCGATAGCCGCAATCTTCTAGGACCTGTGCCAACTAGCTTCCCCTTTAGAAGTTCAGGGCCATCATTGAAGTAGGTAGGGCTGACTACTACACTAGGGATGCAACAATATAATCGGCAGCCAAAAATAGGGTTATCAGTTTTCCCGATATAAAAAAAAAAAAAAAAAGATTGCCGATTATGGCCACAGAAAAACGCACAAGATTATGCTGCAATTTTAATAGGTCACGTGACTCAAAAACCACATCAAAAACACAGCACAGGTGCATTTTTGCCACGTTTTCACTGCATTTCAATAGGGGGATGCATTACACCACAACAGACCAGTGTGAAGACAATAGAAGGGTACTCCGCAGTATGGGGTAAATGTTCCAAAAATTGCATGTATTGAAAAAACGAAAAAGCAAAAAAACACAGTGTAATCCTGCCACAAGAACTCTCCCTATAAAGGACTAATGCTATAAGGTGGGGGAGACAATACACCACCAGTGAGCGACTCCTATATTAGTGAACCCTCACCACACACATAGTCTCCTTACCAGAGATACAAAAAAAGGAAGGAGAGAGGAGATCTTATAGAGTGTAGAAATGGTAAACAAATCCACCCTGAAGTGCACCGCCACCCAATGTGATGTCTGCTTACCAGATTGCAAACATGATATGCAACACAAATCAACGCAGGTCAGTGGATGGCTGGATATTCTGGATGTCTATGCAGCTATATTAGAAGCCTAGAAAGGATATGGATTCCTCGCTAACACCGTAAACTGACTACTGCAAGTACCATTCATACACTGACAGCGCAGCAACCTAACGACCATTCTTACTGTTAGGGGGCGTGGCTACACGTGACACATCACTGATGACCGTTCCCGATCACGGGGAACGGTCATCAGTGACAGTGTCACTAGGCAGAATAGGGGAATGCCTTGTTTACAAAGGCATTCACCTGTTCTGCCCTTGCCGACCGCAATCGCGGGCCGCCCGGGAACATAGAGTTCCCAGGACCCACAGCTGCGTGCCCGCTGGGTGCCAAATTACGCCCATTTGCCTGCCTGTGCCATTCTGTCAACGTACATCGTAGTGCGGCGGTCGGCAAGTGGTTAAATAGGATTTTTTTTTTATATATATAAAAAAAGTTTACTTTAATAAAATGCTTTTGGAGTAAAAAAAAAAAAAAAAAAAAAATCGATCTATTTAAGATACATTGATAATTTAGTTTATTCAGCGTGAAATTGAGCTTAGTTATGTAGCATGAGGCTGTATATTCTGCAATATTAAAATTTTTGGTAAACTCATTCAATGAATCCAAGCTCTGCAAGCGGAGATAACATGCACTGCATTGATGCATTCACACAATTTCACAGTAACCATGAGATAAAACAAAGTTCAGGAATATTCCTTTATCCCATTATTTTGTAAATTTATGTACATTACAAACTGTACGACTGAATCGGTTCTGATCGCTGTTTTACTAACCTGACCGCTTATTATTCCAAATAGGAAACCTTCTTTTTCTTTGCAAATATTAAAGATTCTAACTACCAGCAAGAATAAGTCCTTACATTTACAGAGCACCTGACATTTCAGATCCATCATGGCAGCACCTTATAGCGGGCATCCACTCACCTGCTGCCACCACGTCCCTCACCTTGTTGTGTCACTGCCGCCATCACCAGCCGTCTCATTAAAGTGAATGGGACGGTCAGTGAGTCAACAGCGAGTCAGAGGAGGAGCCACTGCGGGACAGAGACGACAGTTGCTCTTTAAAAATTAGGATTTAAATCAAATCCACCCCGAATATAAATATATATGAAAAAAAAAAAAAAAATGTACTGCCCATTATGGTTTTCGGCCACGTACACTCACATTCTGAATTTTCATTTTGGTGCACCACTATACAAACGCCAAGCTGGACTAATGCAAGGATGTATTGCAGATCTTTCCTGGGGTTTAGTGACTGACCCACAAAATGGATTGGAATTTTAGTGATCTGGACTTTTCATTGACTGCAATTGTTTGTCTCTTAGCAACAAAAAAGTATAATAGGAGAGCAAATGTACAGTATTTCCATTATTTTTTTTTAAGGTCTGGTATTTCATCCCCACAGAACAGCTGGCAACAAAGCTGTCTTCTACATAAAGAGTACCTGTCACCAATATTATTCTTTATGATAGAATAGCTCTAGAAGCACACATTCACGTGAGACTAGTCGGAGTTTGGTGATCTGAATTCATGTTCATTACTAAATAGTGTAAACAAAGAATGCTGAGCACAGACAACACACCACAATATAGAACTTCTCACCCAAACACCACCATACGGCACTCCACATACAAACACCATACTATATTATGGCATGACAACACACCACAATACAGCACTCCTCACATAGTCAACACAACCTCACAAACATACATGATACTGCTCACCTAAATTCCAAGACCAACTGCAATCAATAAAATCTCATAACACAATCTGTGTACTAAATCTACGCAAGGAATCTCCAACCACTGGGAGAGTGGTCAGTGCGCCGACAGAACACAGTCTCCTGTGGGGGAGCACACTGGGGTCAATTCCCTAAGAGAGATGTATACCGCATACATTTGTGTTAAACTAGCTTATGTGATATTTTTTTCAGAACCAGAAATTCACAAAAAAAAAAAGAAGAGGGGTTAAATTGTTAACCCATGGCCACGGGCATCCCTACCGGGCTCATTCAGCTACCAGATTGTAAATACCGGTAGGTGAATGTAAACAAAAGGACAGGGACAGGGACAGTGTGCAAGAAAAACAGCATGGGGGCCTTTCATTTCAGGTATGAATTTGTTTTTTGGTGAGCGCCCCCCACCCCTAATCTGAATATGCAGGAAGGAAAAAGGGTGAGCGTTGTTCACCATGACTGACGTGGACTTGTATCGGTGGATGACGTGATTGACAGTGAGGCCTCATGCCCACTGGCGTTTTTACAGCTGCGTTTTTTGCAGCTTAAAAACGCCTGTCCATGTTATTGTAAATTTTTATTTTTTTTTCAAAAAAAAATAAAAAAAATAACGTCGGAGCTAAAAACGCGACCGCGCGTTAGTGCGCGTTTTTTGCGCATTAGTGCGCGTTTTTTGACGCTCGCGTTTTTTTCTGCCTAATTCTGACGCTGAGGAACGCACTGGCCCTGGGTTTTTTTTACAGCTTACAAACGCCTATGCTCTTTACAGCTCAAAAACGCCTAGGTGGGCATGAAGCTATAGACTAACATGGACAGGCGTTTTTAAGCTGTAAAAAACGCTCAAAAACGCGGCTGAAAAAACGCCCGTGGGCATGAGGCCTGAATGTGAATTATTTTATTTATTTTTTTAAGAACTTACCATTGTTTTGGGTTTTTTTGTTTTCTTACAAACAGAATTGCTCTTTATTGACAACATAAGCGATATATAAACAACAGTCATTCAGAGGATGACAACAAAAGGAAAGGGGGGGGGGGGGGGAGAAATTATCCCATCAAGTAAAACATATCAGTACATCACAGGATATAATGAAGGAACATAGATTGACATTTACCAGTAGAAAAAAGGTAGCAAAGTAAACTCTTCCCATACAGGAATAAACATTTAGCACTCCAACCATGGTTGGCAGATTTTTTCCTATTTCCTGGGGCAGTTCCTATTGATATATGTCAATTTGTAAATCGGCAACACCCCATTTATGATAGATTCCCAGAAGGATAACGTGGGAGGGGGAAGCCAACTTAAAAAAGTATTTATTTTTTAGCACAGTACAGTAAATATGGCCTTTGCTCATCATCATGTATGCCGAACAACGCCAGACCCGGAGTACAAGGGAGTTTTTTTGTTTTTTTTTTTACACTGTGTACATATTTTGGGGAGGAATGAGCAGAGGAACCAAGTGCCCCTTTGCTCTTTCACATGGGGAGGGACAGTATCCGAGAACCCCCTTCTTAGTAACAGGACTCCCAGAATCCCAATAAGCCCCCCCCCCCACAACCCGGAGCCAGGGCTGGGAGGGAAGGGGCCCTTGTCCTCATCAACATGGGGACAAGGTGCTTTGGCATGGGCCCCCCCCCCAAAGTAAAGACATGTGGCCTGGTATGGTTCAGGAGGGAGGGGGGGCTGTATGTGTGTCTCCTCTTTCCTGGCTTGCCAGGCTGCATGCTCAGATAAAGGGTCTGGTATAGAATGTGGGGCAACCCCATGCCAGTTTAACTTTGATTTTCCATGGGGTCCCCCTTAAAATCCATACCATTGTTTATACCCTATTTTGTTTTTAGACATCTTATCCACCCCTTTGTTCACATTCACCTGTCAGCCAGGAATCCCTGGCTGTAAATGTGTGGGTGGGGATGAGTCACTGGTTGTTAGGAAGCCAGCAGGTGCTGCCTCCCTAACAACCGGTAGAAGCCCTGAGCTGGAGCTGTTACATTTAGGCTCCATGCACACTGGCCTCAGCAGTACAGCGATGATCACTGTAATAAGCAATCGTTAAGTCTATTCAAAAGGTTTCATTTATGAAACCTTGTTTACTACTGTGATGCAGTCATTACTCACCGCTATCACATGGTACATGGCTTCTGTGATTGGCCCTGGTACCATGTGATTACTGTGACCAATCACAGAGATCACACAGTTGTAAACAATGACAGCCTTGTCAGATGACAGCCTACTGCATCTGTGATTGGCCCTGGTACCATGTGATTACTGTGTGCAATCACAGCTGCCCAGTAAAAAAAAGTGTTCTGCTGTGTCTGGTGGACATATCGGTCACAGATCTCGCTGCGCGCAGGCGCACACCCAGGAAGTGAACGTACCCGTGACGCTTCTCCCATCCAGCTGTATATACATATTGGCTGGACAGGAAGTGGTTAAATACTGAGTGGATACACCACCAGATAATTAGAAAGGGGAGTTCTTTTTTATAGACTGGAAGGTGAGATTGCATTTTCTGTGAAGTTTAGCACACGTAATTACATTTTTTTCAACAAATACAACCGTACTGAATTCCCAGTTTAAACATCGTATACAATTTTTCACACAAATATTACATGCGATAAACGTAAATCAATTGCCCGCCTCCTATGGGGGGACGGGACAGGACAGGACAGCACACCCCTACCCCTCCCCCCCCTATGGTGTACACAGGTCGGTGCGGAGTTCCGGGCTCTCTGTACTCAGCTCTTCCTGGTCCGAACTCCATGCACCCCACCTCCTCCCTTTCCCCGTCCAGACACACACTCACCGGCTGGTCCCCGGGCTCCCCTCCCTGTCACAGTGTTGTCTCCGGTACCAGGCCCCGCACCTTTCCCTCCGCTCTATTCCGGGATCCGATCGGTAAACAGTAGAGGAGTCAGACAGGAAGTGATGTCAGCGGGAGAGGGTGGGGTCTGAGCTCGGGAGGAACAAAGCTCAGCTCTGCTGGTTCCGTGTACAATGTATTGTCATACCGAGAGATGGTGACGGGGCTCTACTGTGTACCCCGGGGCGGTAGTGATTTCCTGGTGTAATGGAGTGAGGGGTCATGTACATGGTTGTCCTCAAAGGGCCGGTTGTATCTGGGTAGCCCTACATACAGAGTGCAGGGTTCATAGGTGCGCTATGTACAGAGTGCAGTTCCAGGGGTGCGCTGTGCCTGTGTTCAGGGGCGCGCTGTGTACATGGTTCAAGGTTGCGCTGTTTACACGGTTCATGGGTGCGCTGTGTGCAGGTTGCAGGGGGGGTGCGCTGTGTACAAAGTGCAGTGTTGAGGGGTGCGCTGTGTACAGAGTGAAAGGTTGAGGGGTGCGCTGTGTACAGAGTTCAGGGGTGCGCTTCATGCACGGTTCAGGGGTGCGCTTCATACAGGGGTGCTCTATGTACAGGGGCATGCTTCATACAGTGTGCATGGGTGCGCTGTGTGCAGGGTTCAGGGTGTGCTGTGTACAGAGTGCAGGGTTCAGGGGTGCACTTCATACAGGGTTCAGGGGTGCTTTGTGTACAGAGTGCAGGGTACAGGGGTGTGCTTCATACAGGGTTCAGGGGTGCGCTTTGTGTGAGGTTGAAGAATGCGTTTCACACAGAGCTCAATGGTGTGCTGTGTACAGAGTGCAGAGTTTAGGGGTGTGTAACCCCCCACCACCACCAAAGCTTCCTCCTAACTACCTCTCTCAATTTTCGGTCAGTGCGTACAAGACTTCCGGCATCTGATTCAGACTGTCCAAACGAAAATTTCAAAACTCCAACAGTTTTCTCGTACGTGAACAGAGCTTTTCGTTTGATGTGTACTGTTTTCGTACGAGAAGAATCGAATACGAAAGACTGCGTGATCAGAAACAATAGACAACAAAAAAAAGCATTTTTCGTTGGAGCATTTTCGTACAATTAGGCTTCATGCCCACGGACGTTTTTACAGCTGCGTTTTTTACAGCTTAAAAACGCCTGTCCATGTTATTGCAAATTTTTTATATTTTTTGCGGCAAAAAAAAACCCGTCGGAGCTAAAAAACGCGACCGCGCGTTAGTGCGCGTTTTTGCGCGTTTTTTTTCTGCCTAACTCCGACGCTGAGGAACGCACTGGTCCTGGTTTTTTTTTTACAGCTTAAAAACGTCTATGCTATTTGCAGCTCAAAAACGTCTAGGTGGGCATGAAGCTATAGACTAACATGGACAGGCGTTTTTAAGCTGTAAAAAACGCAGCTGTAAAAACGTCCGTGGGCATGAGGCCTTAGTGCCATCCTCGGTTTCGACTTGCTGTGAAACATTGAGGAAAAAAATGGACAATCGTTAGTCCAATTTTTTCATAGTGTTTACTGGGCTTTACATGCACTTTAACAAACACTATCATTCCAACATTTAACCACTTAACAACCGGCCCATAGCCGAATGACGGCTACAGGGTGGTTTGTTAACTCTGGGAGGGCGTACATTGACGTCCTCCCAGAATCGCGCCCCCTGGGGCGCGCACACGGGAGTGTCTGTGACCGCTGATAGCGTCCGTTTACCACGTGATCGCTTCGTCAAATGACGGAGCGATCACTTGTAAACAAACCGGCATCATGTCATGACGCTGGTTCCTCTCTCCCTTCTGTGTACCGATCGGTGAGAGGAGAGGGGGAGAGAGCGGATGGCAGCAGCGCTGTGGGCTGTATGTGCAGTGCCCACAGTGCTGCTCTGTGACAATTGCAGTCACAGATCCAGCCATCCATCCATCCATGCTCAGCAACCCATGCCATACTCGGTGATACCCAGCCATACTCGGTGATACCCAGCCATACTCTGCGATACCCAGCCATACTCTGCGATACCCAGCCATACTCTGCGATACCCAGCCATATTCAGCCTTACTCAGCCATACCCGGCCATACTCTGTGGAAGTCTCAAACATGTGGTATCGCCGTACTCAGGAGGAGTAGGAGAATTTATTTTGGGGTGTCATTTTTGGTATGTACATGCTATGTGTTAGAAATATTGTATAAATGGACAACTTTGTGTTGAAAAAAAAAGAAGTGTTTTAACCACTTCCCGCCCACCGGCCGTTATATGACGTCCTTGACTTTGTGCGGGGATATCTGAATGATGCCTGCAGCTACAGTCATTATTCAGATATCAGCTTTTTCAGCCGGCGATTCCCTACCTACACCATAAGAATTATCATAGTGGCTGTTCCGCCGCCTGATCGTTCTTACGGGCGGTGAGAGGGGACACCCCCCCCCCTCCCGCCGCCCTCCGGTGCTTCTACCGACTTACCGTTACGATCAAAGCCAGGATTGTTTTTTGTTTTTTTTTTATTTCAGGCTTCCCAGCCTAGAGGTGAGATGTGGGGTCTTATTGACCCCATATCTCACTGTAAAGAGGACCTGTCATGCCATATTCCTATTAATAGGGATGTTTACATTCCTTGTAATAGGAAAAAAAGTGATCAAAAAAATTATTTTTGGGGGAAAAAGTGTCAAACTAAAATAAATAAAGTAAAATGAACAATAAGAAAAAAAAAATTAAGGTGCCCCTGTCCCCGTGTACTCGCATGCAGAAGCGAACGCGTAAGTCCAGGGGAGGGCTGGCGGCCTTAGGCCTGAGGGGCAAGTCCAGTCAAGTGGCCCATTGAGCCGCCGAATCAGCTCACCATCCATGGCCCACCTGGTTTTTCAATGCAGCCTCACCAGTGCCCATCAATGCAGCCTGATCACTGGGGCAGGTTACATGGGGTATATGGGGGGTCAGCTAGGGGTGTCAGGGTCTCTCACCTCAGCGATCTCAGCTCAGCAGTTCCTTGCACGCCACGGTCTCCTTGGGGGGTAACGCTCCTGATCCTGGGGTCAAGTTGCAGCCAGCGCCCAGCCCTGCGTCCCGACTCACTGGCACGCCCTGCCTCTGCCTGCTTCCAAGAATCTGGTCCCAGGGAGTTGTAGTTTCCTCTGCGCTGCTGTGTTTTCCACCCATCAGAAGCTTGAGTGCGGACTACAACTTCCGGAATGCAACAGCTAGTGGTCGGCCACCATGGCCATGCCCCCGGCCCGACTTCCTAGACCAGAATAAAAAAGAAAATGGTAGCGGGCAGCGGCTGCCGGCCATTTTGAACATAAGTTAGAGCGGCCTGGGAGGCAATTGCCACCCTGCCCCCTGGCCCAGCCCTCCCCTGTGTAAGTCCATATGAAAACGGTGTTCAAACCACACATGTGAGGTATCGCTGCGAACGTTAGCGCGAGAGCAATAATTTTGGCCCTAGACCTCCTCTTTAACTCAAAACATGTAACCAGTAAAAAAAATTAAAGCGTCGCCTATGGGGATTTTTAAGTAGCAACGTTTTGCGCCATTCCACGAGCGTGTGCAATTTTGAAGGGTGATATGTTAGGTATCTATTTACTTGGCGTAACTTTATCTTTCACATTATGCAAAAACATTGGGCTAACTTTACTGTTTTTTTTTTTTTTAAAGCACAAAACTGTTTTTTTCCCCAAAAAACGCCTTAGAAAAATTGCTGCGCAAATACCGTGCGAGTTAAAAAATTGCAACGACCGCCATTGTATTCTCTAGGGTCTTTGCTAAAAAAACATATATAATGTTTTGGGGTTCTATGTAATTTTCTAGCAAATAAATGATGATTTTTACATGTAGGAGAGAAATGTCAGAATTGGCATGGGTGCTCCAGAACGGCAGAGGCATGTTGGGCCCTGTATGTGGCCACGCTGTGTAAAAGTCTCACACATGTGGTATCGCCATACTCGGGAGTAATAGCAGAATGTGTTTTGGGGTGTAATTTGTGGTATGCATATGCTGTGTGTGAGAAATAACCTGCTAATATGACAATTTTGTGAAAAAAAGAAAAAAAATCTTGATTACTCTTTCGTTCATGGATCGACACAGCTTCTCTATTGACATAGTGGGTATTATCCGTTAATTAGGAGTGACTAGGCAGAAAACTTGTAAAAAGTGTTGCATCACACCTTCTACAATACCGCCCAGGGGGCGGACCCTCTGGGTATATCCCCTCAGTCTGCATCTCGCAGTTCAGTTTTTTTCTGTCTAGCAAGGAGTATGACATGGCTCCCTTCGGGCCCATGTTGGTCCAGGGAAAAAATAATTTTTTCTACATTATTTCATTTTTTTGTTTCCTGTGATCTTCAATCAACTGCCGACTGGGTGACAGGCTGGATCCTCGATTCTTGTAGTCCTCCCAGTTTTGGCCATCGAGCGTGTGCCGACCCTAGCTACGAGCTGGGTTTTCCATGACATACCTGTCGCTCTGCGGGTGGCCGGTGAGCTTACACTCCAGGGCCTGCATCAGACCGCTCAGCTTCGGCTGACCTTTCGGCCGAGTCGCAGTAGCCTGTCCGGTTAGCTTACGCTCCAAGGCTTGCATCGAACCGCTCAGCTTCGGCTGACCTTACGGCTGAGTCGCAGCAGCCTGTCCGGTGAGTGTCGCGCTCCAGGGCATACATATGATCGCTCCTCAGGGTCCAATCACAGCATGCCTGGCCGACAGTCACCTTCCATGCGAGGATGATGATCTGTTTTGGAATGTCTTCCAGCATGATACACGCAGGAAGGGTAAGTAGCTCCCCTGCCTCGGCAAGGTGACTTGGCTGGACATTCCTGGAGAGACCAAGTAAGTGGTTGTGGCCGCTTTCTTACCTCTCTCCATGCCTTTCCTCCTCCCTGGCCTTGAGCTAAGGTTGTTGGGTGCTTGGGGTCACCTAAGGGGTTCCATCTGGAGCGGGGCTGGCTGTAACTATGCATTTAAAAGATGTAATTTCTGCTTACCTGTGTGTGCATCTTCCCCCTCCATGCTGTCGGCGGCCATTTTGCAGTGGTCCATGCCTGTTTCGGCCTCTAGTGACTGTCCGGCGGCCATTTTCTTGTAGTTTTGCACCTATATGTTGATATCACTGCTCGGCGCCATTTTCTTGTGGTTCACACCCGCTTTGGCCTCTATCGACTGTCGGCGGCCATGTTTCCGAGGATTCATGCTGTATGTAGATACCGCCGCCATTTTTTTGTGGTCCGCGGCCGCTTTTGCCTCTACTGATGGCTCGGTGGCCATTTTCTTGGAGCCCACATTGTGCCATACAGCCGCTTGGCGGCCATTTTGCGATAGTCTCCGGCCTCTAGGATCATTTTCACTGGCGCGAAGATGGACACAGAAAACGCTGATAAAACTATCAGACTGACACAGCAGCGGTGGGATAGCAGCACACGACAGCATAGCGGTACCAATCCAATGGTGGTGAGTCCTCTGGGAGACCCAGCATCTCAGCTAGGAGGGTGGCCTATTGTTATCTTGCCTGAAGCCCTGTGGGTGTCAGCGCGTGGTCAGCATGGCTTCTGAGCCAGATGTTTTTTCCCCTGAAACACCTGATTTGGCAGCTGGTGCCCCTGATGTATCTATGGGCGCTATGTCGGCAATCCTAGAGGCTTTTGCTGCCCGGGTGGAAGCAGCATATGGGAATACAGGGGGTAGTAAACGCCCCCGTCCCCTGCAATCTTCTGGGGATAATTCTGATGCAGAACCAGGTCCAGCTACGGCTCATGACCCGGATTCTGATGCATCAGAGACTGCAGACCGTGACCAAGCGGACAGTGAGAATGACTCCAAGTCCAGGTCAATATGCGAGAAGGCTTTGGTATCTGACCTTATTACTGCAGTGCGGGATACGCTAAAATTGGAAAATGCTGCTGAAACAGCAGAGACTCCTGTCTTCTTCGGGTTCCGTAAACCTCCCCGCACTGCTAGGGTGGTCCCTTGTGTGTCTTATTTTGATAAGCTCTTATACAAGGAGTGGGAAAACCCACTAAGGGTCTTTACATCCCCAAATGATTTTGCGGTACGGTACCCCTTTGAGGAGAGTTTTCTGAAGAAATGGACCTCTCCCCCTATAGTGGACCCTCTGGGGGCCAGACTTAACAGAGCTACCACAATCCCAGTACAAGGGGCTCCTGTTTTCAAGGACCCTGTGGATAAGAAAGCTGAAGCACTCGCTCGCTACTTATACTCTGTGGTAGGCTCAGCGGTGCGTCCCGGCATTGGCGGGGGCCTTAGTGTCTCAGACACTTACTGAATGGGCAAAATTGCTACTCCAGGGGTTAAAGGAGCGAGATGCCCCTCCTAATGAAATAACTTTGGCCGACTAGTTGGTCCAGGGCCTTAAGTTTGTCTGCGAGTCAGACATGGATACTATTCCCCTGCTGTCAAAAGCTTCGGTTTATGCAGTAGCAATATGCCGCCTGATCTGGCTAAAAGGCTGGCCAAGGAACCAGGCCTCCAAAAAAGCCCTGTTGGATCTGCCTTTTAAGGGTGACAGACTTTTTGGGGCCTCTCTGGATGACATCATCAAGGATGCCACAGGTGGTAAAAGCACTTTGCTTCCTCAAACTAAGAAGGGTAAGGGACCACGCCAAGGGCAAGGACCCTCCTTTACTGCACGCAAACATTTTTTTCGTCCGCCCAGGGCGACAGGGAAAAGACCCCAGGCCAACAAGGCGCCTGCCCAAGGACAGAAGCGTCCTTGGCTCCGCAAACCCAACAAGCCTGCGGACAAATCTGCATCTGCATGAAGGTCCGCCCCCGCCCAGCTCTCGGGTGGGGGGACGTCTTCACAAATTCACTACTCAGTGGACAGCTCTAATCTCCGACAGGTGGGTTTGCGAAGTAATCCCCTCAGGCTACAAGATAGAATTTCTCTCTTGTCCACCGGACAGATTCGTTCCCTCCAACCTCCAGCTACAGCCGACCCGTCGGGAGGCCCTGTTTGGGGAGGTTCAGGGTCTGCTGGAACGCGGGGTTGTCATTCCAGTTCCAAAGCAGGAACGGGGTCAGGGTTTTTACTCAAATCTGTTCATTGTGCCAAAGAAGGAGGGGGTTCGTCCAATATTGGATTTCAGGGCCCTCAATTGCTTTGTGAAGGTACAAAGATTTCGGATGGAGTCGGTTCAATCTATAGTCACTGCTCTCCATCCGGGGGACTTTATGGCCTCATTGGACATCAAGGACGCATACCTGCATGTTCCCATATACTCCAGACACCAGAGGTTTCTGCGATTCGCAATCGGAAAGAACCACTATCAGTTTGTGGCCCTCCCGTTTGGCCTGGCTTCGGCACCCAGGACGTTCACCAAGATGCTTGCGCCGATTCTGGCACTTCTAAGACAGCGGGGCATCGCTATCATAGGCTACTTGGACCACCTTCTTCTGAAGGCCCCTTCAAGCTCAGAATTAGAGGTAAGCGTGTCTATTACCTGTCGGACACTTCGAGACTGTGGTTGGATACTAAACATGCAAAAGTCAGTATTGGTGCCGACTCAATGCCTAGTTTACCTGGGGTTGATTCTGGATTCCTCAGAGGCAAAAGTATTCCTCCCTGTGGAAAAGTTGAAGACCCTTCGGGTTGCAGTGCGGCAGCTGACATCCAGTTGGTCGTCACTCCGTTTTTGCATGCGAGTGTTAGGCCTCATGGTAGCCTTCTTCGAGGCGGTCCCATATGCTCAATATCACACTCGAGTGTTACAGAAGGAAGTTCTGTCCAGATGGAACAGATGTCCATCATCTCTGGATTATCAAATCCGGGTAAGCCACCTAGTCAGGAGATCTCTGGTATGGTGGCTGACATCACCGGCTCTTCTAGCCGGGAAGTAATTTCTTCCTGTGTACTGGATAGTGATCACGACGGACGCCAGCCTTACAGGTTGGGGGGGAGTCTGGGGTGTTCAATCGACGCAAGGTTGCTGGACCCCAGAGGAATCCCGCCTGCCGATCAATGTCCTGGAAATTTGGGCGATCAGGCTGTGCCTCTTCAGATTGTCTCAGAGGCTGCAAGGGCGGCCAGTCAGGATCCAGTCAGACAACGCCACAGCAGTGGCATATGTCAATCATCAAGGAGGAACAAGAAGATCAGCTGCAGCATCGGAGGTCGCTCGCATCCTGAGGTGGGCAGAAAGGAACGTACCGGCACTGTCAGCCGTGTACATTCCGGGTGTGGAGAATTGGCAGGTGGACTACCTGAGTTGCCAAATGCTGGACCAGGGAGAATGGTCCTTACACCCGGAAGTGTTCCAGCTCCTCTGCCAAAGATGGGACACGCCAGACGTAGACCTTCTGGCTTACTGACTCAATCGGAAGGTATTGAGGTTTGTGGCCCGGTCAAGGGACCCATGGGCAGACGCAGAGGAATTGTTGGTTGCATCGTGGGGTGAGTATCGGCTAATATATGCCTACCCTCCCTTAAGGCTTCTTCCCCATCTGCTTCGCAGAGTGGAGGCAGAGGGAATTCCAATGATCCTGATCGCTCCAGATTGGCCTCAGCGTCCCTGGTACGCCGATCTAGTACGTCTAGTAACAGAGGTCCCTTGGCGCCTACCACTAGGGGAGGACCTGCTGTCGCAAGGTCCCATACTCCATCCTGCTTTACGGTCACTGGCTTTAACGGCATGACTATTGAGAACCAGGTACTGAGAGACCGGGGCCTGTCAGATTCAGTAATCTCTACTATGAGAAGTGCTCGGAAGCTGTCCTCTAGGAAGGTTTATCACCGTACTTGGAAGGCCTACATCTCCATGTGTGAGGAAATGAAGTGGCATCCGCATACTTATTTGGTCTCCAGAATCCTGCTGTTTTTACAGCGTGGGGTGGACCAAAGGCTTGCCTTAAGTACAATTAAGGGACAGATATCTGCCCTGGCTGTCTTTTATCAGTGACCCCTGGCGACTCACTCTCTCGTGAGTACATTTGTGCAGGGGGTTCGACATGTGGCTCCTCCGTTCCGTCCCCCGCTACCTCCGTGGGACTTGAACCTGGTCCTCTCCTTGCTTCAGAAGGCACCGTTTGAGAATATTAGGGATATTCCCTTGTTGACAATTTCTCAGAAAGTGGTCTTCTTGGTGGCTGTTACGTCAGTTAGACGAGTTTCTGAGCTGGCAGCCTTATCATGCAAGGCTCCCTATTTGATCTTCCACAAGGATAAGGTGGTGCTGCGGCCGCAGCCTTCCTTTCTTCCGAAAGTAGTTTCGGCTTTTCATCTCAACGAGGACATTGTACTTCCATCCTTGTGTCCTCATACGTCGAATCCTAAGGAGTCGGCGTTGCATTCCTTGGACGTTGTCCGAGCTTTGAGAGTATACCTATCTGCTACTTCCCTGTTCCGGAAGTCAGACTCACTGTTTGTTTCGGTGGTTGGTCCCAAGAAGGGCCAAGCAGTCTCGTCGGCCACCATCTCTAGGTGGATCCGGCAGATAGTAATCCAGGCTTACGCCTTAAAGGGTCAAGCGCCCCTCTTTCCGGTCACGGCGCATTCGACCAGGGCAATAGGTGCCTCTTGGACTTTCCGGCATCAAGCGTCTGTTTCCCAATTATGTAAAGCGGCGACTTGGTCGTCCACTCACACTTTCCCCAAATTCTGCAAAGTTGATGTAGGTGCATCTTTGGATGCCTCTTTCGGACGCAAAGTTTTGCAGGTGGCTGTTTAGAGTTGCTGTTTTGTGTTTGGGGTGAAGTTTACTTTTATGCTGTTACCACCCCTTGTTTTTTTCTCTGACACTGCTTTGTGACGTCCCACTATGTCAATAAGAAGCTGTGCCGGTCCATGAACGAAAGAGTAAATAGGATTTTTTACTCACCGTACAATCCTTTTCTCTGAGTTCATGGACCGACACAGCACCCACCCCTCCTTTTAAGTTTGTACTGCTTTTTGACGAACTGATCTGCGAGTTGAAGACTGATGGGATATACCCAGAGGGTCCGCCCCCTGGGCGGTACTGTAGAAGGTGTGATGCAACACTTTTTCTGCCTAGTCACTCCTAATTAACAGATAATACCCACTATGTCAATAGAGAAGCTGTGTCAGTGAGTAAAAAATCCTATTTTTGCAAAGAATTGTGGGAAAAAATTACAACTTCAAAAAACTCACCATGCCTCTTACTAAATAGCTTGGAATGTCTTCTTTCCAAAAAGTGGTTATTTGGGGGATATTTGTACTTTTCTGGCATGTTAGGGTCTCAAGAAATGAGGCCGTCGGTACTTCAGGTGTGATCAATTTTCAGATATTGGCACCATAGCTTGTGGCACCATGGCTTGTGCAGGCGCTATAACGCTAAAAATAGCGCCTGCAAAGCGCCCTGAAACAGCCGCTGCTGTCTCTCCAGTGTGAAAGCCCCAAGGGCTTTCACACTGGAGCGGTGCGCTAGCAGGACCGTAAAAAGGAGTATACCACTCCTCCACTGCTCCTGTCCATTGAAATCAATGGGCACCACGGCTATACCACCGGCAAAGCGCCTTTACATATCCAATGCTTCTGGAAATAGTGGAACGTGTGATCCATCCAATGTCCTTCCTTTTGCATTACAGCGCGGGTGCAACCCCATAGTGATACATTTGTGATTTGATGGTATTTGGGAATGGGGACACAGGTTCACCTGATTCAAAAACATTATTTTGAAAAGTAAACAACCCCTTCACATTTAGTAAATCAAGCCTATAGTAAAACATTTATTAACTGATGGTATTTTAATGCAGTGCTATGAATCCTGCAGTTCTGGGGCTACACAAAATGTCTGGCATAGGAGCTTTAAGCCAAAAAGCAGTATATGCACGGACTATTTTTACATAGGGGTTGTACATAGATGATCAAAAATTGCTTAAAGTGATACCAAATGCTTTTTTTTTATTTTTTTTTGCTTTAAAACAAAAAAATATGTTATACTTACCTGCTCTGTGCAATGATTTTGCACAGAGCGGTCCCTTACCTCCTTTTCTGGAGTCCCCCACCAGAACTCTCTGCTTCTTCCAAGTGAACCCTCAACAAGCTGTGTGCTAAGGGGGCACCCTTGCAGGTGCGATCCCAAGCCGGGCTGTGTGCATCCTTATGCCGCGTACACACGACCGTTTTTAATGTCATTGAAAAAAACGAAGTTTTTCTCGACGTGATTCTTCTCAAGCCTGCCTTGCCTACACACGATCATGAAAAAAAATGCTTGAGCAAAGCGCGGTGATGTACGAAATATACGACGGCACTATACTGTAAAGGGGAAGTTCCATTCGGATGGCGCCACCCTTTGGGCTGCTTTTGCTGATCCTCGGGTTAGTAAAGTTTGGTGAGAGACAATTCGTGCTTTTCAGCCTCGTTCTCTTCAGTCCGTTACAGCGTGACGAATGTGCTATCTCCATTACGAATGCTAGTTTTACCAGAACGAGTGCTCCAGTCTCATCACTTGCTTCTGAGCATGCGCGTTTTTTTTCACGTCGTTAAAGCCTACACACGGCCGTTTTTATGACGAGAAAATCGACGAGAAAAATTAGAGCATGTTCCAAATTTTTACTGCCTATTTTTCACGTTGTGAAAAATGCTCTGGAGCCCACACACGATCGTTTTTAATGACCAAATAAAAAAATTGCATTTTTCTCGTCACGAAAAACGGTCGTGTGTACGCGGCATTAGACTTACACAGCATCGGTAAGCCATGCCCCTGCTTTCTCCTTACAAAAGTTTGACTGACAGTATGACTCCCGCTGCTTTCAGAGTCGTCTGTGAGACCAGGAAGCAGAGGAAAGATGCAGCAGACAGGACAGCTCTGGATTGGTGAGAGAAGCCAAGGTAGGTGTTAGGGACAGAAAAGAGGGGGGCTAGGACCAATAGTGGAGCATTTTTTACCCTAATACGTGGAAACCATTTTGACTTTAGAGTCACTTTAAAGTAATTAAAAAAAATTATTCCAGGCATCATTATGTTGTACATAGTTGAATTGGTCCAGCTTGGACCAACGTAACTATGTATATACCTGGCTGATGCCACTGGAAGCTGGAAATCTCTAAAGTAGACATCACCACCGCAGTGATCTCTACTTGCTTATGAGTTGCGTGCTGAACGGCTGCCCTACTGCATTCTGAACATAGGAGGCTGGCCTCAGCACGGGTGCAATTCAGAGAATACTTTGCATCTTTTAAATGAATGTAAAGAATTTCATGATTGAATGAAGTGAAAAGCAGAGCGGTAACATCATCCAATCAGAGAACGCTTTGCATTCATTCAGAAAATGCAAAGCATTCTCTGAATGGTGCTTGTGTTGAGTTTTTGACCTCCCAGGGGCACTGGCCAGGTATGCCATATACATAGTTATAGTGGTCCAAGCTGAACCAATGTAACTATGTACAGTATCTCACAAAAGTAAGTATACTCCTCACATTTTTGTAAATATTTTATTATATCTTTTCATGTGACAAAACGCGGGATAAATGACACTTTGCTACAATGTAGTGAGTGTACAGCTTGTATAACAGTGTAAATTTTAAAGTGGAGTTCTACCCTGAAATTTTTTTTCCCAAAAATTCCAAAAAAATAGAAAAAAATTATGTTTTTACTTACCAGAAATATCAGTTGCTATGCGGAAGTCCCTAATCTTCCTCTTCATCGTCCATGGCTGGTCTTCTTCCGCCGTCCTACTTCTTGTGAATGGGGCGCGCTGCCTTCTGGGAACTGTGTGTATCCCAGAGAGCAGCCGGCCCATTCACAAAGCACCGCGCGGCTTGCGCATGCGCAGTAGGAAACGGGCAGTGAAGCCGCACGGCTTCACTGCCTGTTTCCCTTACTGAGGATGGCAGCGCTGGAAGCTGCCAGGATCAAGGGATCGGCCTGGGGGGGGGGGGCTAACATTGCGGGCCAGTAGGACCGGTAAGTGTCCTTATTTTATTTTTACAAACACTGTAGCTGCTGACTTAAAAAAAAAAAAATTGCGGGTGGAATCCCCCTTTAAACTCAACACACAGTCATTAATGGCAACAAAAAGGAGTACACCTCTAAGTGAAAATGTCCAAATTGGGCCCTAAGTGTCAATATTTTGCGTGGCCACCATTATTTTCCAGCACTGCGTTAACCCTCTTAGGCATGGAGTTCACCAGAGCTTCACAGGTTGCCACTTTAGTCCTCCTCCATGACGACATCATGGAACTGGGGGATGTTGGAGGCCTTGTGCTCATCCACCTTCCATTTGAGGATGCCCTGCATTTGCTCAATAGGGTTTAGGTCTGGAGACATGCTTGGCCAGTTCCTCACCTTTATCTTCAGCTTCTTTAGCAAGGCAGTGGGTGTGTTTGGGGTCGTTATCATGATGGAATACTGCCCTGCGGCCCAGTCTCCGATGGGAGGGGATCATGCTCTGCTTCTGTATGTCACGGTACATGTTGGCATTCATGGTTCCCTCAATGAACTGTAGCTCCCCAGTGCCGGCAGCACTCATGAAGCCCCAGACCATGACACTCCCACCACCATGCTTGACTGTAGGCAAGACACACTTGTCTTTGTTCTCCTCACCTGGTTGCCGCCACACACGCGTGACACCATCTGAACCAAATATGTTTATCTTGGTCTCATCAGACCACAGGACATGGTTCCAGTAATCCATATCCTTAGTCTGCTTGTCTTCAGCAAGCCGTTTGCGGGCTTTCTTATGCATCATCTTTAGAAGAGGCTTCCTTCTGGGACGATAGCCATGCAGACCAATTTGATGCAGTGTGCGGCGTATGGTCTGGGCACTGACAGGCTGACCCCACACCCCTTCAACCTCTGCAACAATGCTGACAGCACTCATACGTCTATTTTCCAAAGACAATGAAAAAAAGAGAAGAAACGGTTTGGGACTTTATATGAGGACATTAAAATGTACCTCCAGCCCGACAGTTTATATGAGAAAAAAGGTTTGGGACATTGTGTGAAGCATGCAGCCAGGGAGGCAACACAACATAATAATACTAATGATGATGTCTGGTAGGTAAACCATATTTGTGACAATATATCTTGCATAATACCAAAATACATACAATATAATATAGTAAAACAAGGTAACTTTAATTCCATAACATAGTACATAGTAATAAAGTAACATAATGGCATAGCAGCATAATATAATCACAATGGTAAAATAATAAAAACACCAGACTCATTGTTGCATGTCTCCACAGTAACAACATAATAAAGATCTAATAGCTTGACACGTTTCGTGGCTATGTAGCCACTCTTAAGGAGCATATAACTATATGATTAGTAATAGCAGCCAGCAGACACAAATCCAATGATCATCAACCATAATATTGTAAAGTTCCAATGTTCCAAAAGTTTGTATATGTTGAAACTGATAAATATATAAAGGGATGAGACTGAAGAACCCAACACTGGCTTCAATGTGATATAAAACAGTGCTCGGCACCAAGGTGATCAATTTAAGCCTCCTACCAGATGTCAGTGACCCTCAAGTTATAGAGCTTATGGTTATACAGATCTCCCAAACACTCCAGTGACACCGATGCTCCAAGGGTTAAATCGTCACCTAATACCCTGCACAGATCCACAATATACGGACATATCTTCTGCTTGGGTCCACTCCTGCCTAAAGATTACTTCAATCAAAACAATGAAACAGAACTATTTTAAAAGACAAGTATAAATAATAAAACAAAATACTATTGTTTTGGATAAAAACAGTTACAAAGAACAGTTCAAAAGCACACAACAACCCAAGTGTGAATCATACACATGTATAGGAAGAGCCAGGGCCCAAGCAGACAAAAAAGTCCATTGTCTGACATCCCACACACCATTTGTGGCGAGAAATTCATAACAAAGGATGTATTACAGTTTATGTATTTTAACAGTATGTTAATTTACATCTTCAGCTGAATCATATCTTACATTAGTATAGTCAGCAAGAGTGGAAGAAAGACGAAATGCAATACCGCACTCATGCGCTGAGATCGGTGGCCTTTATTCAACAATAATCCACAATTTAATCAGACAGTTCCACTGGCCACCAACGATCATTTCACATGTAATAAGCAGTTTCACTGGAATGCGGTTAGTAGTATATAAAACATCACTTACAATATATAAGTTCACATTGGGCCAATTTGAAATGTCAAATTGCATGCCAAATCGGAGTCACGCAGGACCCCTTCGTCAGGCATGTGACGAAGGGGTCCTGCGTGACTCCGAAACGTTGCACTCTCCTTGTGTTGTGATCATGCAATAAATCATCCGTTTGGACGCTATTCATGTCGTTCCATGGTGTGCTGGCAAATATCTACATTGTGATTTGAACCAGTTTCCAGCTGATTGTTGCTGCAGCACCCTAATTTCAGAGCTCATCCAGGAACGTGTGTGATGGGAATATGAAGTATGTATTGCCGACTTTGCAGCGCCACACCAATTCCCAAAAGTAGTTTCTGCACTAATTTTGGCGACTTCGGGGGTGATTTCAATAGACATCTGTACATGAACCCACACAGATATCTGTCAAATTGCCCCCGAAGTCGGACTGAAATGCCGGTTTGAAATCGTGCAAATTAAGCTGAACTCGCACTATTTCAAACCCGCCCTCAGTGTGAACATGGGCTAAAGCCCAGTTGTAGCTTTTTTTTTTTTTTTTTTTAATTATTAGGCGAAGTTTGGTTACTGAATAAATGGAGACTTTATAGGCTTTATTTAAACAAGTACAAACACCTTCCCCACTTCCTCTTACCCAGTTGCGTGATTGAGACTCAGAACACTCGGCTCTGTGTGGGAGGAGCAGTCCGGAACTCCAGCAGTCCCACTGCCCTGCTTAGTACTCCAATCAACATTGCTCATGATCTCTGAGGGTCCAAAGGGTGTGTCAAAGCATTGGAGAGCCTCATACCTCCCAAATTTTTGAGATGGAAGCGAGGGACACCTATTAGCAAAAGTATGTAGGCATAGGACACACCCCCGCCACACCCCCTTAAAGGAGAATTATAAAAAAAAGAGATTAGTTAACCACTTCAATACCCAGCCATAGTAATACGACGCCCACAGATGGGATCTCCCATCCTGGGTGGGCGTCATATGACGTCCTGGGTTTGAGGGGGGATATCTGAATGATGCCTGCAGCTAGAGGCATCATTCAGATATCCTTTTGTTGTGCCGGCGATTCTGTGCACCATAAGAATGATCATAGTGGCGGATCCGCTGCTTGATCGTTCTTATAGGCGGCGGGAGGGGACATCCCCCCCTCCCGCCGCCATCCGGTGCTTCTCCGGGCTCTCCCATGCCATCGGGGACCCGGAGAGAATCGTCCGGCGCCGGTGGTGGGTCACGTGACGAGCATAGAGATGACTGGTGACCAGATGGTCCCCAGTCATCTCTATGACCGTCGGAGGCCCGGGCGCGATGTGATGACGTCACGCCCGGGTCCTCAGATGTAAACAAAGCCGCCATTGCGGCTAGTAAGTATGAGATCAGTGAAAAAAAATTCACAATCTCATGCTTTCCAGCCTGGAGGAGAGATGTGGGGTCTTATTGACCCTGCATCTCTCAATAAAGAGGACCTGTCACACACATACCTATTACAAGGGATGTTTACATTCCTTGTAATAGGAATAAAAGTAAAATAAGTGTAAAATAAAAATAATAAAGAAAAAAAATTAAAACGCCCCTGTCCCCGGTAGTTCGCGATCAGAAGCGAACGCACGCGTAAGTCCCGCCCACATATGTAAACGCCGTTCAAACCACATATGTGAGGTATCGCCGCATGCGTTAGAGCGCGTGCAACAATTATAGCACTAGACCTTCTCTGTAACTCTAACCTAGTAACCTGTAAAAAAAATTAAAGCGTCGCCTATGGAGATTTTTAAGTACCGAAGTTTGGCGCCATTCCATGAGTGTGCGCAGTTTTAAAGCGTGACATGTTAGGTATCTATTTACTCTGCGTAACATCATCTTTCATATTTTCCCCAAAAATTGGGCTAACTTTACTGTTTTGTTATTTTTTAATTCATGAAACCATTTTTTTCCCCCAAAAAAGGCGTTTGGAAAATTATTGCGCAAATACCGTGCAAGATAAAAAGTTGCAATGACCGTCATTTTATTCCCTAGGGTGTCTGCTAAAAAAACATATATAATGTTTGGGGGTTCTGAGTAATTTTCTAGCAAAAGAATGATAATTTGTCCATGTAGGAGAGAAGTGCCAGAATAGGCCCAGTATGGAAGTGGTATAAAAAGCCCTGTATTGAAGTGGTTAAACCCACAAGTGCCATTTTTTTACCACTACTATTCCTGTATATTCGCTTTTGACATTTACAAATGCCGCAATTTAGAAATTGTATGAAAGGTGTGGCACTGGGAAATCCTTTTTGAAAGATAACAACTGAATTTTATATACAACTATATAGATCAGACCCAAATGAGGATGAAAGAGAGACTTTGTTCCAAATCAGGGACAGTCCCTCGAAATCAGGGACAGTTGAGAGCTGTGGATCCTCACCTCTGCTTGTTCAGGTATCCAGCATGTCTCCAGGGAAGGGGAGTTTTGAAAAGGTGCCGGAATGCTTGTAGCAACCAAAAAAAAAAAGGCCATTGAAATCTTAATTTCTTCACCTAATATTTAAAAGAGAAGCTACTAAGTTTTTTTTTTTACACATGTCTTGGGGTGCTATTACCTTTGTTCCTAGTTACTAATACTTTAAAGCCTAAGACCCCTTTCACACTGAGGCGTTTTACAGGCATTTTTGCACTAAAAATATCGCCTGAAAAGCATCTGTAAACTGCCTCTTCTGCAGCCCCAGTGTGAAAGCCTGAGTGCTTTTACACTGGGGCGGTGCGCTTGCAGGACGGGAAAAAAAGTCCTGCAAAATTGAAGTCCTTGAAATCAATGGGCAGCGCCATCGAAGCGCCTGCAAAGCGATTCGGCAGTAGCGCTTTTCGGGCACTTATAACCCTTTCCTCAGCCACTAGCGGGGGTTAAAAGCACCCTGCTAGCGTCCGAAAAGCGCCGCTATAACAACGGTAAAGCGCCGCTAAACTAGCGGCGCTTTACCGCTAATGCCGCCCCAGTGTAAAAGTTTAGTTGAAAAAAGAAAAACAGCACATGGGACATAACTTAATATAAAACCAATTTGTCCCTCGTGCTGCTGGCTCCTTAATTAATTGAAATCTGAGGGACCTGTCATATGCACTCATCAACCCTTTCTGTTCATCTCCTCCATTCATAGAAGCTGTACTACAGCTACTATAAATGAGAAACGATCTGTGAATGGAGGGCAGGAGGACAGGTGGAAGAATAAAAGGTCTGCTCCCTCCATTCATAGATTGTGATTCCTTAAAGTAGAACTATAGGCAAAAAAATTTTTTTTTTTATGATAGAGCAAGGAAGGATTATAACCCCTGTCAGATTTTGTGTCCCATTGTGGAGATTTCCCTTCACTTCCTGTCCCATAACCAAACAGGAAGTGAGAGGAAATCCCTGCAAATTAAAGGAATTCCTTGGGAACCCCCAGGTCACCAGAACTAGTGTGTTATCTTCAGTTTAACACAGTACAGTTCAGTGCGTTACTGCAAGTTTACGTTGTATATTTCACTGTGTTATCTTCCATTCAACGCAGTACAGTTCAGTGCGTTACTGCAAGTTTAATGCCGTATATTGCAGTGCGTTGCGTGTCATTTAACGCAGTACATTTCTGTGCGTTCGTGCACGCTTATGGCAGTATATTTCAGTGCGTTATCTTCCATTTAAAGCTGTATAGTTCAGTACGTTACTGCAAGTTTAACGCCGTACATATTGCAGTGTGTTATGTGCTGTTTAACACAGTACATTTCTGTGGGTTAGTGCATGCTTAACGCAGTATATTTCAGTGCATTACTGCAAGTTTAACGCTGTATATTTCAGTGCGTTATCTTCCGTTTAACCCAGTACAGTTCAGTGCCTTACTGCAAGTTTAATGCTGTATATTGCAGTGCGTTATCTTCTGTTTAACGCTGTATAGTTTAGTGCGTTACTGCAAGTTTAACGTGTACAGTATATTTCAGTGTGTTATCTTTAGTTTAACGCAGTACATTTCTGTGCATTAGTGCACGTTTGACGCAGTATATTGCAGTGCGTCAGTGCAGTTTTACTGCAGTATAATATAGTGTATCAGTAGAGTGTGTCTGTGTAGTAGTGAGTACTCAAGTTAAAGTGCACCAAACACCACTTTCCATTGATTAACCCTTTCATGACTCATGACTAAGCCTATTTCTGACATTTGGTGTTTACAAGTTAAAATCCGTATTTTCTTTGCTAGAAAATTACTTAGAAACACCAAACATTATATATATATTTTTATCAGAGAATCTAGAGAATAAAATGGCGATTGTTGCAATATTTTATGTCACACGGTGTTTGTGCAGCGGTGTTTTAAACGCAACTTTTTGGGAAAAAGACACTTTCATGAATTTTAAGAAAACTAAACAGTAAAGTTAGCCCAATTTTTTTGTATAATGTGAAAGATGATGTTACGCCGAGTAAATAGATACCAAACATGTCACGCTTTATAATTGCACGCACTCGTGGAATGGCAACAAACTACGGTACCTAAAAATCTCCATAGGCGACGCTTTAATTTTTTTACGGTTACCAGGCTAAAGTTACAGAGGAGTTCTAGTGCTAGAATTATTGCTCTCGCTCTGAAGATCACGGCGATACCACACATGTGTGATTTGAACACCGTTTACATATGCAGGCGCGACTTCCGTATGCGTTTTCTTTGCTGCGCGAGCTCGCGGGGATGGGGGCGCTCTAAATTTATTTTATTTTTTCTTATTTATTTTTATATTATTAAATTGTGTTTTAAAAAATAAAATAAAATTTGATCACTTTTATTGTTGTCACAAGGAATGTAAACATCAGTAATGGGCAGTGACAGTAATAGGTGGTGACAGGTATCCCTCTTTTGCACTTCAAAGTATTCAGATCGCCAAAAACGGCAATTCTGAATACTGTATATTTTTTTAAATCCGGCGCCATTGGCAGCTGAGTAAACCGGAAGTGACATCGTTTACATTCAGGAGACTGGATCGAATCCAGTTCACGGCTTCGTTCCAGTCTGTGGCTAGGCGCCGGAAGTGGCGCAATGTGGATCGGGAGGCCCGGTAAGAGCGGCGGAGGCGGCAGGAGGGGGGGATGTCCCCTCCCACTCCTCCAGGATAACAACCGAGTGGCTTTTAGCCGCATCGGTTTGTTGTCCCTGGAAAGCCGATCGCTCGCTCTAAAAAAACTATGCAGCTGCGGGCATCATCCCGGTATAACCCCGAAAAGCCAAGGCCGCATATGTGCGTACGCTCGGCGGCAAGAGTTTAAAGTGCATCCACGTAAACATTTCCACATCTATATTACATTGTGTCAATAAGCACCCCCCTTCATGTCTGGGAGGACAACAAGGAGAGGTAGATGTTCCCATCGCACTGTGAGGGGCTGTGTCCACAGGCAAATGTGGACGTGGTCAGTCCTCAAGTACACAAATTGGTAGTCATGTTCCCCCAGCTGCAGCGTATTGCCAAGTTGTCTCCAGTGGTAATAAGGATGAAAGACATGATGATGATAATGATGAGGTCAATGACAAGACTTGGGTTCCAGATAGAGCAGAGGAGGAAAGTGAGGGTGAGGCACAACCCCAACGAGGCAGTCATCATGGAAGAGTAGAGAGCAGCCACTCTATTCCATCACATTGTGGAGCTGTTATCTCCCGGCCCACTTCCCACAGCTCAGCTGTCTTGGCCTTTTTTAGCACATGTGCAGCCGATCACACTGTTGCAAAATTTGCAAACTTTGTCTCAAGCACATCAAGCGTGGCAAAAAGACCAGCCATTTGGCTACCACATGCTTGACAAGGCATTTAACCTCCCACTACTCAGCCCGGTGGCAAGGGCACCTGAAAGCCACACAAAAGGGGCGCAAATTTGTTGCTCCTCCTTATTCACCTCAGTCTGCCCCCACTATACCTCATGACCGCTCAGCAGCCTCCACTGACAGGGATGATGGTATAGCGTAGGGTGTCCCAGGTACTTGCAGCACATATGCCAGCAGCACACCACCAGCAGTAGACTATAGCCGGCAAATTTCTCTGCCCCATCTGCTGCAGCAAAAAAAAAACAGTCACTGCCACCCACATGCCCAGCGTTTAAATGCAAGCTTGTCAAAGCTGTTGGCTCAACTTCTGCCTTTTCGTCTGGTGTATTCTGCCCCCTTACGTGAATTTTCAGAATGTGCTGTACCACAATGGCAGGTTCCCAGTCGCTATTTATTTTCATGTAAGGCCATTCCAGCTCTGTACCATCACGTAGAAGGCAATGTTGTGGCATCATTGGGCAAGGCAGTCAGCCGCAAAGTCCACGTTACTGCTGACGCGTGGTCCAGCAAGCATGGTCAGGGACAATATCACTACTATTCAGTTCTGAACGAAGAAGGAATTATTTTTAGCACCACATCCCAGTGTTGAATACAAAGAATTATGAAAACAATGGGGGACTTTATACACTGTGTATATAACACAGTGTAGTGCGGTGTATATAATACAGTGTAGTGCGGTGTATATAACACAGTGCAGTGCGGTGTATATACAGTAATACAGTGTAGTGCAGTGTATGTAATACAGTTTAGTGCAGTGTGTATATAATACAGTGTAGTGAAGTGTATATAACACAGTGTAGTACAGTGTGTATAACACAGTGTTGTGGTGCTATTGTGTTGGTGTGTACAATACTACTGTGTCACCACTGATCCAATTTTCTTTAAATTTTAATTTTTTTTTGCAGTATGAGGTTCTGTTGCTGCATTATGAGTACTCCCCCTTCTCTGTCACAGGTGTTATTCTTTCTGCGTCAGCACAGCAGTGGTATACTTTTTTTCTTTTTTTTGGCGGTGCAGCAGCACTAAGAATATTTAGAGCATAATTGCTATCCGCCCCTTCTGCGTCGCAGGTGTTCCTCTTTCCTGGTGCCTCCATTGCAGCATACCTGTGATAGAGCTCCGCCTCGACTCCTCCTTCAGGGCTAGGGAATAGCATAAATTAAAGGCATAGTCCCTCCCCCAACATTCCCTTTTTTTTCCTCATACCTTCTTGTGCTGGTGAAGAGTAGCAGTACGTCCATACCTCTGCAGTCGGCAGCATCCGCCGGGTTTAGCCTTTCCCGTGCGCAGTCCCTGTTCTTGGGCCGCTCACAGCGCTGATAAGACTGGGATCCCCTCTGTGGATCTGTTGGGGTCTTTTCGCAGGAGTTTCCTCACAGGAACGCAGTCTGCTATCTCATCCATGATGAATGCAGTGGAGTCACAAAAGGATCAGCTCCCATCCTCCCAGGCTGGTGGTTTCCATTTCATTTTTGTTTTTTTCTCGTCCCCTCTCCCATCCCTTCCTTCCTTTAACTTGCCTGTTAGGTCTCCTTTTGAAAAAAAAAAAGAGTGTGCTTGTTGTCTTACTTTGTGATGCTCCCTTTAAGTCTGGTCAGTTTGATGGGGCAGGTGCCTTTTATCCTGACAGGCTTGCAGTTGTTGTTTGTTTCCCCTGAAATCGGCAGGGGGCTACAGGTTTTTTTGTATACCGCTCGGCAGGAGAGTATCACAGGTACGGCGTCCCCGCCACCGCACTGCGCATGCGCGATTCGGGGCAAGTTGGAGAGCCGTCTGATCACGGCTCTCTGTGCTGTGCGGCGCTGGCTCTACTGCGAATGCGCAGGCTCATGCGCGTTCACTCGGTGTCACGACGGTCATCTTGGATTCTGGAAAAAGGGCCAGATTTGCCCTTTTCTTCCAGAATCAATTCGCAATGGTGGTTTATGGGATTAGCCCACCCACCTGAGCCTATTTAACTTCAGATTCAGGGTTAGCTGTCAGAGTCTCCTCAGTTGTGTCCTGCTAGGTTTCTCTGATGCTACTCTGTGGTAGGTACCTTTGTTTTTCTTCTCAAAAAAATAAAATAAAAATAGGATTTTTGTACTCACCGTAAAATCCTTTTCTCTGTAGTTCACTGACTGACACAGCTCCTTTACTTTAGACCATCGGGTTGTTACGCCACCTTCAGGAGAGGACTAGGCAGAACATGTTAACATGTACAAAAAAACAGAACTTTCTAGTTCCGCCCAAGGGGCGGTCCCTTCAGTAACAACCCCCCAGCCTGCACCTTGCAGCCTCAGTACGTCAACAAGCAGTATAACGTAAAAAAAATAGGAGGGGTGGGTGCTGTGTCAGTCAGTGAACTACAGAGAAAAGGATTTTACGGTGAGTACAAAAATCCTATTTTTTCTTACGTTCACTGACTGACACAGCTCCTTTAATTTAGACCATCGGGACGTCCCCAAGCAGTGTCAAACGAGGGGTGGGAAAAGCATAAAAAACTTCACCCACAAAAACAGAAGTGCTCCCTAATAGGGGAGACACCACCTTATCTAACCGCCTCAGAATTTGCGGTAACAATGCAACAGTGCATTGACTGAAAAGCAACTGTGGTTCTTGCCAAAAATCAAGTGCAATTGCAAATTACACGGCCGCCTGCAAAACTTTGCGGCCAAAACAGGCATCAGCCGATGCACTGACATCTACTTTGTAGAATTTTGTAAAAGTATGAACTGAGGACCAAGTCGCCGCTTTACACACTTGAGCGACAGACGCTTGATGTCGGAAAGCCCAAGAGGTTCCAATTGCCCTGGTGGAATGGGCTGTGACCGGAAAGGGGGGCACCTGCCCCTTCAAGGCATAGGCCTGAACCACAATCTGTCTGATCCACCTGGAAATGGTGGCCGATGAGACCGCCATGCCTTTTTTGGGACCAGCTACCGAAACAAACAGAGAGTCTGACTTCCGAAAGGGAGCCGTGGCAGACAAATATACCTCTAACGCCCGGACCACGTCCAGGGAATGGAGGGCTACTTCCTTGGGATGTGTCGGTCTAGGGCACAGAGATGGTAATACAATGTCTTCATTGATGTGAAACGCCGAAACCACCTTCGGCAGAAAAGAAGGTTGCGGACGCAACACCACCTTATCCTTATGGATAACCAGATAAGGCGACCTGCAAGACAAAGCCGCTAGTTCCGACACCCTCCTGGCCGATGTAATGGCCACAAGAAAAACAACCTTTTGGGAAAGAGTCAACAAGGGAATCTCTCTGATATTCTCAAACGGCGGCTTCTGAAGCGCCGACAACACCAGATTCAGATCCCACGGGGTAACGGTGGACGCACCGGAGGAACTACATGCCGAACCCCCTGAACAAAGGTGCTCACCAGAGAGTGAGATGCCAGGGGACGCTGAAAAAAGACAGCCAAGGCCGATATTTGTCCTTTAATGGTGCTTAACGCCAATTTCCTGTCAACTCCTCGCTGCAAAAACAGCAAGACCCTAGATACGGAATAGGAACGCGGACGCCAGCCTTTCTCCTCACACATAGTGATGTAGGCCTTCCAGGTACGATGATATATCTTCCGAGACGAAGATTTCCGAGCTCTCAACATAGTTGAAATCACTGAGTCCGATAGGCCCCGGTTCCTTAGCACCTGGCTCTCAACAGCCATGCCGTTAAACCCAGCGATGGTAAAGCAGGATGGAGAATCGGACCTTGAGATAAAAGGTCCTCTCGTAACGGCAGACGCCAGGAGGCGTCCGCCACCAGGCGCACTAGGTCTGCGTACCAGGGACGTTGAGGCCAATCTGGGGCAATCAGAATGACTGGAATCCCCTCGATCCCCACTCTGCGGAGCAGACGTGGTAGTAGCTTGAGCGGAGGAAAAGCATATATCATTTGGTACTGACCCCAGGGAGCTACCAGCACGTCTGACGCGTCTGCCCAAGGATCTCTTGTCCTGGACACGAACCTCTGCACCTTCCGATTGAGACGGGAAGCCAGGAGATCCACGTCCGGTGTGCCCCATCGCAGGCACAGCAGCCTGAACACATCCGGATGCAGCGCCCATTCTCCTGGGTCCAGCATCTGGCGACTTAGGTAGTCCGCCTGCCAATTCTCCACTCCTGGGATGTAAATGGCCTACAGGGCTGGTACATGTCGCTCTGCCCACTGAAGGATGTGAGCGACCTCCCGTGCGGCGGCCGCGCTTCTCGTTCCTCCTTGATGATTGACATATGCCACTGCCGTGGCGTTGTCGGACTGGATCCTGATCGGACGTCCTCGAAGTCTCATTGACCAGGTGGAGAGGCATAGCCTGATCGCACGTAGCTCGAGCACATTGATCGGCAACTTGGATTCCTCCTCCGACCAGAGGCCCTGGGACGACTGTACTCCCAGTACTCCACCCCAGCCGGACAGGCTGCCGTCCGTCGTGATCACTGTCCAATGTAGAGGTAGGAACGACTTCCCGGATCGAAGTGCCGGGGATCTCAGCCACCAGAGCAGGGAGTCCTTGACCAACCGGCTCACCTGAATCTGCCGATCCAGGGAGAACGGAGATTTGTCCCATTTTGTCAAGATCTCCTTCTGCAAGACTCTGGTGTGAAACTGAGCATATGCTATTGCCTCGAAGGAGGCCACCATGAGCCCCAGGACTCGCATGCAGAAGCGTAGGGACGACCACCTGCGGTTCACCAACAGGTTTACTGCGGCTCTGAGAGTCTGTAGCTTGTCTGGAGGGAGAAACACTCTCGCTTCCATGGAGTCCAGCAGTAAGCCCAGGTACTCCAAACGCTGAGTCGGTAAGAGTACCGACTTTTTTAGGTTCAACAGCCACCCAAAATCCTGCAGGGTCTGCATGGTGATCGCCACATCCTCCTTTAATTCTGAGGCGGAAGATGCTCTCAGGAGGAGATCGTCTAGGTAGCCTACGATCGCGATCCCGCGTTGTTGCAACAACGCCAGAACTGGAGCCAATACCTTGGTAAAGACTCGGGGGGCTGATGCCAAGCCAAAAGGGAGAGCCACGAACTGGTAGTGGGCATCCCCAACTGCAAATCATAGAAACTTCTGATGCCGAGGGCATATGGGTATGTGTAGGAACGCATCCTGGATGTCCAAGGACGCCAGGAAGTCCCCTTGATGGAGTGCAGCGACTACCGAGCGAACTGATTCCATTCTGAACCTCTGTACCTTCACAAAGCAATTGAGAGCTTTTAGGTCCAAGATTGGACGCACACCTTCCTTTTTGGGAACTACAAACAGATTGGAGTAGAACCCCTGGAATTTTTCCGGCTCTGGAACAGGTACTATCACCCCGTGACTCAGCAAGTCCCTGACCGCCCCCATGAGGGCCTTCCGGCGAGCCGGAAGCACGGGTATGCTGGAGGGAAAGAATCTGTTTGGTGGCCAAGAGAAGAACTCTATCTTGTAGCCAGAGGAAATCAGTTCGCAGACCCATCGGTCGGACAGTCGAGAGGCCCACCGGGCTGCAAACTCCCGAAGGCGACCCCCCACCCGTGTGGCGGGCGGGGGCAAACCTTCATGCAGTAGCGCCTTTGCTCGCAGGCTTGTTAGGCTTGCGGTTCCAGGGACGCTTCTGTCCCTCAGAGGTCGTCCTGTCGGGCTGGGGACGTTTAGCCGAAGCCCCGGAGGGACGAAAAAGCCGTTTGTGAGCGGAAAAAGAGGGCCCTTGCCTACGGCGTGGCTCCTTAGCCTTCCTGGTCTGCGGAAGTAAGGTACTCTTCCCACCGGTGGCATCCTTAATGATGTCATCCAACGAGGCTCCAAAGAGCCGTTCGCCAAGGAAGGGTAGATCCGTCAATGCTTTTTTAGATGCCTGGTCCGCAGACCAGCATTTTAGCCAAATCAGGCGCCTCAGCACCACTGCTGACACTGAAGCCCTGGATAACAGAGGGAGGGTATCCAGGGCTGCGTCACAAACGTACTTAAGGCCTTGTACTAACTGGTCCGCTAGTTCCACGCAGACAGGAGAAGCCTGTTGTTCCCCCAATTCGCGGTGCAAAAGTTTTGCCCACTCGGTCAGTGTCTGTGACACAAGCGCGGAGGCCACTGGTCGCATCGCTGACCCCACAACCGTAAATAAGGAACGGGCCACTGCCTCGGCCTTCCTGTCCGTGGGGTCCTTAAAGGCAGGAGTCCCCTCTACCGGGATCGTGGTTACCCTATTTAACCTGGATACAGGGGGGTCCACGACCGGAGGAGCCGACAATTTCTTAAGAAGGCTCTCCTCAAAGGAGTAACGCACCGCCATATATCTTGGGACCGAAAAGGTCCGTTGCGGACGCCCCCATTCCTTGTATATAAACTTATCGAAATAAGTCAGATACGGAAACACCTTAGGTGTACGGGCTGGCTTACGGGACCCAAAAGGGACCACTACTTCAGCAGAGAAATCTGTTGTATCCTGAATCTTCAGGGTATCACGCACAGCTGTGATAAGTGCTCCAACTAGCGCTTTGTCGCGCGCAGACCCGGACGGGGACTCATCCTCACTGTCTGATCGGTCCTGGTCAGCATCATCTGAAACAACAGAGCAGGGGTCACCAGCCTCAGCGGGGCCCGAGTCTGCGTCAGAGCTCTCCCCGGAGGACGGACGGGGGGGCGGAGGCCGCTTTTTACCACCTTTGCGGCCACGCACCACCTCCATCTCGGCAATGAACGAGTTAAGGACCGCCGACAAAGCGTCCAGAGGCACCACACTGACTGCAGGCGAACCGGTTGCAATTGCCTGGATTTCGGGGGAGGAAACACTAGGTTCTGAAGCCATGCTGACCCACCCTGTCTGCCACCTGTTGGGGACTTAGGACAGTGAATGGTCCCACCCTCCTAACTGCTGCAGACTGAGGGGCCCCCACCGCAGGACTCACCACCCTGACCGAGTTCTGCGCCGTCCAGCTAGGTGTGCCTGTGTCCTGTGTCAGCTCCCAGGTGCCTGTGAGAGGAAACCGCGCCGTTCTGAGACTCCTGGATCAGCGCTGAGCATAAAAAACGAGCCAGGCTACAACAAAATGGCCGCCGACCGTCCAGTATAAAGGACATAATCACAGGGAAAATGGCCGCCGAACTACAAGAAAATGGTTCCTGACCATGCTTCTCCCTGGGCACACCAAAGATGGCCGACAAACAACTGTATGCAGGGAAAGACACAGTGAAAAAACGGCAGAAAACAGCATAGAAGCCCTCCAGACACCCAGAGGAGAGACAACAGACACCCAGGACACAGCCACCCAGCGCAGGCCCCCACCCAAGGTGAGAGCCCCCCCGGGGGACCCCTGTCCATGTGGCACACACACCGAGTAGCAGCCCATGCAGCAGCCCATGCAGCATCCACCACAGAGGGGGGGGAGGGAAGATAGGGACAGGGAGAGAAGAGAGGGCGGAGAGGGACCCCCGAATCGACCTCCCAGGGAATGCCCAGCTGCTCAGCCCCACCGGGACAGGGAGAGCTGTACTTACCATTCCGGACGAGCTGGGGACATTCCATCACAGACCCACTCTCCGATCAGTACGGGGTGGCTGCTGGCCCGGCACACTGTGACGCGGACATCAGTAGCCCGGTCATATGTGTGCCCCGGAGCATTACGCTCACCGGCCGCCCCTGGAGCCTGAGGGGCATGTCGTGGCCGACCCAGCGCGGAGCTCTGGTCTGCACACGCTCGCTGGCCAGGCTGGGGAGACTACAAGGATAAGGTTATCCAGCCTGTCACCCAGCCGGCTGTTGATAGCAGATCAAAGGATCCTAATCTTGCGCAAAAGGCAACTTCTGCAGAAAAAAAAAAAACCCAACACGGACCGATGGGCCCGCAGGGTTCCTAGGTCCTTCTCCTTCACTAGGCAAAAAAAAACTGAGGCTACAAGGTGCAGGCTGGGGGGTTGTTACTGAAGGGACCGCCCCTTGGGCGAAACTAGAAAGTTCTGTTTTTTTGTACGTTAACATGTTCTGCCTAGTCCTCTCCTGAAGGTGGCGTAACAACCCGATGGTCTAAAGTAAAGGAGCTGTGTCAGTCAGTGAACGTAAGAGGAATGTATGTTTTAAAAAAAAAAAAAGTGAAAAAACACCATAGTTCCCTTTTCCCATTCTTACTATATTTCCGCAGCTGATCCTTCTGCCTAACTCCGCAATGAGTCATTCATCTCGCAACAAAGATCCTCACACTTCTATTGGGTATGTGACCAACTATACGTGAGTATAAAAAAAAAAGTGCGCTCACTGGTCTAACGTAAGTTCCTTACATCGTAGCCCTGCCCACTCCAAGAGGTCCAGAAAATCTTCAAGACACCGCGATGACGACAGCCCAGACCGCTGGTCTCATTCTTCACACTACCGGTCCCGCTCATCAGGTCGTAGGTCCCATTCTTCACGTCATAGATCAGAGAGGTCAAGATCCAGAGGACAAGATCGGTCCTCCTCTCCTAGGACCTATACAAAGAAGAAATGCTGGACATGTGGGGCTACACCGCTACCAGACAGAGTGGTCTGTAAGGACTGTTTTACGGACTATGCTTTCAGCCGTGAGCTAGAAAATCAGCACGGTGTAGATCATCTGCTAAAGTGAACAATGAAGGACTCCTTCTCTGAGTTTGTGGCTTTGGTCCCCGCTCAACCAGTTCAGCAGATATCCCAGGTTCAGGATACAGAACCTAATCTCCGTGGTCCTTTGGCAGTCAGTACACCTCTGCCACCGTCAGGCCGACCAGCTAGAGATTCACCACCAGAAAACTCTGCAGAGGACTCTTCATAGGAGTCAGAACCTTCTGGCTTCAGTCTCTCCTTGGTAAAGCCGTTCATCCAGGCAGTCAAAACTGTAATCGCCTGGAAAGACGCAGAAGAGCCTCCCCAAGAGTCTTACAAGCTACTTCCCATTCCTCAAAAGGAAGCAGGTTCTCTTCCCGTTGATGGGCGAGATTAGTCAAGTCATTCAGAATGAATGGTCAAAGACTGATAAAAAAATTTCATTGGGCAGGTTCAATAAACTATACCCCTTACCAGAGTCGAGAACGCAGTCACTAAACTCCATGCCAGTGGTAGACACGTCGGTGGTGCGACTCGCAAAAAATATAACTTTACCAATAGAGGATTCCGCTTCCTTCAAAGATCCTCTAGACAGGCAAATCGACCTGAAGCTGAAGAGGAGCTACTTAGACACGGGAGCAGCGTGTAAGCCAGCTATCGCCCTCACATAGGTATCAAATGCCATAAGATCTTGGACAGATAATATACAGGTCCTTCTCAAAAAATTAGCATATTGTGATAAAGTTCATTATTTTCTGTAATGTACTGATAAACATTAGACTTTCATATATTTTAGATTCATTACACACAACTGAAGTAGTTCAAGCCTTTTCTTGTTTTAATATTGATGATTTTGGCATACAGCTCATGAAAACTCAAAAATCCTATCTCAAAAAATTAGCATATTTCATCCGACCAATAAAAGAAAAGTGTTTTTAATACAAAAAAAGTCAACCTTCAAATAATTATGTTCAGTTATGCACTCAATACTTGGTCGGGAATCCTTTTGCAGAAATGACTGCTTCAATGCGGCGTGGCATGGAGGCAACCAGCCTGTGGCACTGCTGAGGTGTTATGGAGGCCCAGGATGCTTCGATAGCGGCCTTAAGCTCATCCAGAGTGTTGGGTCTTGCGTCTCTCAACTTTCTCTTCCCAATATCCCACAGATTCTCTATGGGGTTCAGGTCAGGAGAGTTGGCAGGCCAATTGAGCACAGTAATACCATGGTCAGTAAACCATTTACCAGTGGTTTTGGCACTGTGAGCAGGTGCCAGGTCGTGCTGAAAAATGAAATCTTCATCTCCATAAAGCTTTTCAGCAGATGGAAGCATGAAGTGCTCCAAAATCTCCTGATAGCTAGCTGCATTGACCCTGCCCTTGATAAAACACAGTGGACCAACACCAGCAGCTGACATGGCACCCCAGACCATCACTGACTGTGGGTACTTGACACTGGACTTCAGGCATTTTGGCATTTCCCTCTCCCCAGTCTTCCTCCAGACTCTGGCACCTTGATTTCTGAATGTACTTTGGACCACTGAGCAACAGTCCAGTGCTGCTTCTCTGTAGCCCAGGTCAGGCGCTTCTGCCGCTGTTTCTGGTTCAAAAGTGGCTTGACCTGGGGAATGCGGCACCTGTAGCCCATTTCCTGCACACGCCTGTTCACAGTGGCTCTGGATGTTTCTACTCCAGACTCAGTCCACTGCTTCCGCAGGTCCTCCAAGGTCTGGAATCGGTCCTTCTCCACAATCTTCTTCAGGGTCCGGTCACCTCTTCTCATTGTGCAGCGTTTTCTGCCACACTTTTTCCTTCCCACAGACTTCCCACTGAGGTGCCTTGATACAGCACTCTGGGAACAGCCTATTCGTTCAGAAATGTCTTTCTGTGTCTTACCCTCTTGCTTGAGGGTGTCAATGATGGCCTTCTGGACAGCAGTCAGGTCGGCATTCTTACCCATGATTGCGGTTTTGAGTAATGAACCAGGCTGGGAGTTTTTAAAAGCCTCAGGAATCTTTTGCAGGTGTTTAGAGTTAATTAGTTGATTCAGATGATTAGGTTAATAGCTCGTTTAGAGAACCTTTTCATGATATGCTAATTTTTTGAGATAGGAATTTTGGGTTGTCATGAGCTGTATGCCAAAATCATCAATATTAAAACAAGAAAAGGCTTGAACTACTTCAAGTTGTGTTTAACGAATCTAAAATATATGAAAGTCTAATGTTTATCAGTACATTACAGAAAATAATGAACTTTATCACAATATGCTAATTTTTTGAGAAGGACCTGTATTGATACGGCTTTGCGTCAGGATGTCCCCAGGAGGATATAATTAAAGCCTTGGTGGAGCTTAGATTGTCGGCAGACTTTGTCGGGGTAGCGGCCATTGACACAATCAGGTGCTCTGCAAGATCCATGTTGCATTCAGTAATGGCGAAGAGGGCCTTGTGGCTGAAACCCTGGACGGCTGACTTATCCTCCAAACAACATTGGTGCAAAATCCCATTCGATGGGAAAGCACTATTCGGAGTCAAAATGGATAACTTATCTCCAGGCTGTCAGGAGGGAAGTCTGGTATGCTTCCACAGGACAGAAGGATGTAAATGTTCAGAGGCGGCTCCTCTAGATTCCGCCAGTCGAATCCAAGGGATTTTAGGCAATCAAGGCAGCCCAGAGACAACAAAAGATCTTGGAAAGGTACTCAGGCATCCTTTTTGAACAGGAAAATGAAGGCCCTTCCGGCTCCACAGGAGCAGAAGCAGTCCTTTTGATGCCAGAGTAGCCCAGGCACTCCAAGTGGGAGCCAGGGTAAAGTTCTTCATCCCAGTCAGGGCCACCCACTGCCAGGACCCCTGGGTTCTGTCATCAATTCAATGGGGACACTTTTGGAATTTCTCTCATCCCCCACCTCGGAATTCTTTCAAAGGAACAGAGATTCCATCCTCTCCGCTGAAGGCTCAAGCTCTGAAAAACTTCCTAACGTCCTCCAGCTTCAGGGGGCAGCTGTTCCGGTTCCCTTGGCAGAGCGCTTCGCAGGCTTCTACTCCACCCTATTTCTGGTCCCAAAGAGGACAGGTGGGTGGAGGCCTGTGATAGACCTAAAGAGGCTCAACCAGTATATCCGCCCCAAAAGCTTCAAAATTAAGTCCCTGCAGACGATTATTCAGGCAGTCCAGCCATCAGATTGGATGATTTCAGTCAATCTGCAGGATGCGTACCTACACGGTCCAATTCTATCTGCATTTCAAAAATATCTGAGATTTGCAGTGGGACGGACCCACCTACAGTTTCAAGCCCTGCCTTTCGGTCTGTGCACCTCTCCCAGGATGTTCACCAATATACTAATATCCGCTCTGGTTCCCCTGCGGGAGAGGGGCTTGAGGATATACCACTACTTGGACGACATCCTACTCCTAGCAAGCAATCAGTTGGTACGTCACCGGGAAATTCTTCTACACACCCTAAAAGAGCTAGGGTGGCTGATGAATTCCGACAAGAGTCAACTAACGCCAACACAGCAGATGATCTACCTGGGTGCAATGTTCGACACTCAGGAGGGGACAGTGTCATTACCACCGCCGAAGGCAAGGATTGCCACCCAGAGAATGATCAAAGTTATCTGATGGCTTAACAATGCCTGAGCCTCATTGGAACAATGTCTTCCTGTATACCCATGGTTTCTTGGGCCCATTGGCACCTGAGGTATTTCCAGACTGGTTTCTTGGCACAGTGGAAGAAACGACTATCTCAGATGATCCTGCTGACGGGAGTAATGCGCAGGAGTCTTCACTGGTGGACAGTTCCAGAAAACCTCTCCAAGCCTTGTCACCTGGGCTCCCTTCCTTGGATCACAATTATGTCCGATGCAAGCGGACAGGGCTGGGGAGTCCATTGCGGGGAATCCAGAATATAGGGGAGATAGTCATGTTCCACCCAGGGAGTGGTATCCAACATCTTGGAGATGAGGGCAGCCTTCTTGGCACTAACTTATTTGGCATCCCAAATCAGAGGCCAGAGAATACTTCTACGCCTAGACAACACGGCAGCTGTCGCTTATCTGCAGAAGCAAGGAGGCACTTGCAGGGAGTCAGTCCAGGTAGTGGCAGTACTTCCGTATTGGCCGAAGAGACCCTGGTTCCCTCTAGCCATGCGCCTCAGTGTGAGCTCTCCAATCAGGATCCCTCCTTTCCCTCAACTTCTGTCCCAGGGCAGTCTAGTTCATCCAAACCCTCAGAAGTTGAATCTTCGAATATGGAAGTTGAGAGGTGAAGGTTCGAGTTCCTAGGGTGTTCCCCAGGAGTCATAACAACCCTTCTAAAAGCCAGGAAGCCTGCAACTAATGCCATATATAAAAAAATCTGGGACAAGTTCTTGTCATTTGCTGCCGGAAATGGATTTGATCCAATCCTTCCCTCTATGTCCAATGTTCTAGGTTTCCTTCAGACAGGACTTGATCTGGGGCTTGGTCTGAGCTCCCTCAAAGTGCAGGTAGCAGCAATCTCTGCCGCAACAAATACGAGATGGGCGGAGGATCCTTTGGTAGTCACTTTCCTCAGAGGAGTATTGAAGATTCGCCCACCTGTCAGACGATCATTTCCTAAGTGGGATCTGTCCCTGGTCCTTGAAGTTCTATCTGACCATCCCTTTGCTCCAGTAGAACAAGTAGCAATATGGAACCTTACACTAAAGATGGCTTTCCTGCTAGCCATTACATCTGGCAGAAGGATCTCGGAACTTCACTCCTTAGGGATAGGTGACGACCACATCTCCTTCTTCCCAGACAGGGTGGAACTTCGCCCCCTTCGAGGGTTCACACCCTAAGGTCGCTACTCCAAGCCACCTGTTGGAACCCTGGGCACTACCAGTGTTTACAGACACAGATCCAGAGTCTTGTCATGAGCTGGATGTATCTAGAGTGCTCAGGGCCTACCTAGAAGCCACCGGCCCCTTCAGAAACTCTGAGAGACTTTTCATCGTACCGTTCGGTAAATACAGGGGCAAAGAAGCTTTCATCAGAACTCTGGCATCTTGGGTTGTAAAGTTAATCCAGAAGGCCTACAGGGTGAAGAATATGGAGCCTCCATCCCGAGTGAATGCTCATTCTGCAAGGGCAGTCTCAGCTTCCTGGGCAGCAAGGGCTAATGTTTTGTTGGAGACAGTGTGCAGGGCCGCAACCTGGTCTTCTCACCATACGTTCCTCAGACACTACCATATTGATCCAGGAGCTCTCACGACTGTTGAGTTCAGAAGAAGAGCAGTTCAGGCTGCTATGTCCTCTTCTAATTAAACATTTATTGTTAAGCATTATACCACCCGTGTCAGCAGCTAGTTATTTATCACAGGTATGCTGCAATGGAGGCACCAGGAAAACTGAAAATTGTATCATACTTACCAGTAATTTTTCTTTCCTGGTGCCTATCCATGGCAGCATACACTCCCACCCTCGTTATTCTATATTACAGAGAATGTTGGGGGAGGGACTTTGCCTTTAATTTATGCTATTCACTATTCCTGAGGGAGGAGTCAAGGCGGAGCTCTATCACAGGTATGCTGCCATGGATATGCACCAGGAAAGGAAAATTACTGGTAAGTATGATACAATTTTCCGTTTTCTGTGTCAGTAGTGGTTCCCTTTTTTTGGGGGGGAAGGGTTTTTTATTTATTTATTTATTTCCCAGCAGCAGCAAAAAAATAAAATAATCTTATTTGCGGGTGGTCTTCCTTCTGCGTAACCACTGTTTTTTTTTTGTTTTTTGCCTTTCTTAATTTTTTTTACATTTATTTATTTATTTATTTTTTTCAACAGCAGTAAAAAAAAACTGCACCCTTAGGCTCCATGTACACAGAAGCTGATAAACTGCAGTTAATGGGCGTTTTGGCGTTTTTTTTAAAAGCCCATTAACTGCACTCTATGTTAGCCTATGTGTTCATGTACACATAACGTTTTTTAGCTTTAATGAGCAGTGGAGTTAATGGGCTTTTTTCTGAACGCAGGAAATTTGCGTTCAAAGTGCCGTTTTTCGGCAGAAAAAAAACGCAAAACGCCGAAAAAACGCTCATAAACGCTCAAAAACGCTCAAACGCTGGCCGCAAGCGTTTTTTGGTCCATTGAAAAATTTTTTTTTTTTTTTTTTTTTTTTTTAAAGCTAAAAAAAGCTACACTGAAAAACGCTAATAAAAGCTAGTAAAAAAAACGCTGATAAAAGCTAGCTTTTTCTGCTGCTTTAAAAACGGCCGTTTTTGAGCTTCTGTGTACATGGAGCCTTATTTTCTTTATTAAAAAAAAAAAAGAAAGTATTGCACCCAAGCACCATATTTCCATCCTGCACTCTATAATGAAAAGTTATAAAAATCCCCCCAAAAAACCCTCATCATGTCCGAAAGGCCAACAAGGAAAGGCAGATGTTTACAGGCCACCAAAAGGGGGCAAGCAGCCTCTGTGTCTACTGTGAAAAGTGGTGGTCGAGGATATGGTGCATACTCTGCAGGGGGGCACGCTTCTACTTTTTTTCCGGTGCTGGCCGTGTTATTGAGCCACGACATGCAAAAGAGGTGTAACAGCAGGGCCCGTTTCTGTGCCCAGCAAGAGTAACTGGGAGTTGTTACAGTGTTCAGGCACCACCAACACCCAAGGCCCAATTTTTATGCACCCGTATGTAATTTTAAAAAATTGGGGAAAACAAGGCGTGGGGGGACCTTTTGGGCCTGGTATGGATTTTACCCACTTCCCTACCTGTGCATTGTAAAATGATAAAAATATTTTTTGATGCCTGGATCTACCACTATGGCTGTTTTATAAATAACTCACTTATATTCCAAAGTATAATTTAGTATCTCAACCTTTAGCCTTGTAGTAATTACCACATGGCGCAGTCCATGCGACCAGAAAAACGCATACACAAAAAAGGGAAGGGAAAAACCATCCAAGAAGGCCACTACTGCAGGACACTAAGGATGACTTCAATAACTTTTATTTATAGAAAAAACACACCATGATATTAAAAAGCAATCTAAGTATCTACCTTTCAAAACAATTATTAAAAAGACAACGTTGTCATTAAAAGAGGGATCGCAGCTGCGCATGCATCCATTCAACCAGTCACACTGACACGCTAATGCCGTGTACACATGATCGGAAATTCCGACAACAAAACCGTGGATTTTTTCAGACGGAATGTTGGCTCAAACTTGTGTTGCATACACATGGTCACACAAATGTTGTCGGAAATTCCGAATGTCAAGAACGCGGTGACGTACAAGACGTACGACGAACCGAGATCAATGAAGTTCAAAGTTCAATAGGCAGTTCGGCTCTTCTGCTTGATTCTGAGCATGCGTGTATTTTTGTGCTTCGGAATTGCATACAGACGACTGGAATTTCCGACAAGAACTTTTTTTGTCGGAAAATTTGAGAACCAGCTCTCAAATTTTTGTTGAAATTCCGACAGCAAATGTCCGATGGAGCCTACACAAGGTCGGAATTTCCGACAAAAAGCTCACATCGAACATTTGTTGTCGGAATTTCCGATCGTGTGTACGTGGCATAACAGCTCCAGTTTACAGTATAGTCCCGGTTGGCTATTAGCCCAAAGTATTATCAGGTGGCTGGTTTAAGTATTGATGCAACTGAGCAGGTAAGTTATTCAGGGCCGCCCTATAATCCTGTACTAGATATTTCAGTCCAAAAGTGATTGAAAGTCTTTATAATCAGGGGCTCAGCTCTCATTTACCTACATGAGGCATTAGTGGTTGGATTGCATAGGCTATAATGTCCAGGCATAAACTGCGGGGGATGGCCTTGTTGAAATAATATTATCTGAGAAGGTCATTCATCCGTGTAGTGGAAGATGGGGAGGGGGGATTAAAGCAGAATGAGAAAAAGTGGAACTTGCCTGTTCACAGCTTATCAATAGATTCTGTACAATAAAGCAGGTAGACATACTCTCACCATTTTATCTGCTTTTGTTCTCTGAATGAGCTTCTGTCCCCGCCTCCTACAAACTTTCAGCCGTCACTTTGCCGCCGCCTCAGTATGCTTCTCGTGCTGTGGGCTGCGATCCCACGTTCCTGATGATCGCAACCCACAGCACGAGCAGCATACTGAGGCGAGTACGTTGCTTGTCCAACAGAGGAGTCAGATTAAGTTTCAGGTATTCAGTTGGGTCCGGGGATACTGTCACGCCCAGGTATTTGAAGGTATTAACAATGACTATTTGGGACACCTCTGCAGGGAGGGGAGATTCAAGTGGATCAAGGGGCATAATTACAGACTTGGACCAATTAATAGTGAATCCGGAGAATTCACTGAATTTGATTATAGTTGCCATCAGAGTTTCCAATGATCCACCGGTATCCCCCAGATATATTATAGTGGCATCAGCGTAAAGGCATAATTTATCTTCCAGCTGGCCCCTACGGAAGCCCACAATTTCCTGGTTATTACGAATTGACTTGGCAAGTGGCTCCACTGCCAATGCAAATAAAAAGGGGGGATAATGGGCATCCCTGACGAGTGCCCTGGTATAACTTGAACGGTGAAAAAAGGGAGCTATTGATTCTGATCCTGGCTCGAGGAGCAGAATAGAGAACCCACACCCAGTTGATAAAAGCATTCACCAGGCCAAATCCAGCTAGAATCTCCCAGAGATAGGGCCACTTCACGCTGTTGAAAGCCTTGGCAGCATCTAAGGATAGAATAGCCCTACCTCCGGGATCTTCCACCGGAATCTGTAAATTAAGGAATAAGCGTCGGATGTTATCCACCGTGGACCGCGTCGGATAAATCCGGACTGGTTGCGGTGAATCAGCCGAGCAACCACCCCCGAAAGCCTATTAGCAAGGACCCTAGCAAGCAGCTCCACATCTGTATTAAGCAAGGATACAGCCTTGCCTGGCTTTCGGAGGACCATGATAATGGCCTCCTTCATTGAATCAGGTAAATGACCTGTTTTAGCCGCCTCATGTAAGGCGGAGGTAGAAGGATCGACCCATACCTGGAGTATACCTCGGCAGGCATTCCATCTGAACACCGGGAACTTGTGATTGGGTGCATCTGCCAGCGCCTCAGTCAGTTCTTCAATGGTTATTGGGGAATCTAAGGTGGCTTTTTCATCCGCGGAGACCTGGGGAAAGGTGCAGTCCTGTAAAAACAAAGCCAAGTCAGAAGGAGTAGCCTGAGTCTTAGAGGTGTATAAATCTTCATAGAATCACTGAAATGTATCCAAAATGTCAGTGGTAGAAGTACAAACATCACCATTCAGCATCCTAATCTCAGTAATGGAGGTAGTTTCTTGTTCTTTAATTAAATTAATTCCTAATTCCTGGAGTTGTTAAGCCCTGTACACATGATTGGTTTTACAGATGAAAACAGTCCGATGGACTGTTTTCATCGGACGAATCGATCGTGTATGGGCCCCATCGGTCTTTTGTCCATCGGTGTGAAAAAATAGAACATGTTTTAAATTTATCCGATGGGAAAAAAAGCGATAGCAAAATCCGATCGTCTGTGTGGAACTCCATTGGAGAAAAAACCCACGCATGCTCAGAATCAAGTCGACACATGCTCAAAAGCATTGAACTGCATTTTTCTCGGCTCGTCTGAGTGTTTTACGTCACGGCGTTTGGGACGGTCGGATTTTTGACTGATGGTGTGTAGGCAAGACTGATGGAAGTCAGCTTCATCGGATTAGAATCCATAGGAAATCCGATCGTGAGTACAGGGCTTTAGAGTGTCAATGTGACTGGTTGATTGGATGCATGCGCAGCTGCGATCCCTCTTTTAATGACAACGTTGTCTTTTAAATAATTGTTTTGAAAGGTATATTCTTAGATTGCTTTTTAATATCATGGTGTGTTTTTTCTATAAATAAAAGTTATTAAAATCAACCGTAGTGTCCTGCAGTAGTGGCCTTCTTGGAGGGTTTTGCCCTTCCCTTTTTTGTGCATTGTAAAATTATGTCAGCAGGAACACTCCTTCCCTCCTTGCAGCCCATCAGAGTACCCGAGTACCTGTTTCCAGCCCATTAGACTACCCGAGTACCTATTTGCAGCCCATGTCTCATTGAATATACCTTGGGGTGTTTTCTTTCCAAAATGGGTTAATTTTTTGGGTAGTTCCACTGTCCTGGTGCTCCAGGACCTTCAAAAGTGTGATAGGTAGCAATGAAATTAGATGTGTAATTTATGTTCCTAGAACGCCTGCTGGTGCTCCCTGCTTGTTGGGCCTCTGTATGTGGCCACGCTGTGTAAAAGTCTCACACGTGTAGTATCGCCATACTCAGGAGGAGTAGTAGAATGTATTTTGGGGTGTAATTTGTGGTATGCATATGCTGTGTGTGGGAAATAACCTGATAATGACTATTTTGTGGAAAAAAAATAAATCTTGATTTTGCAAAGAATTGTGGGAAAAAATGACAACTTCAAAAACCTCACCAGCCTCTTTCCAAATACCTTGGAATGTTTACTTTCCAAAAAGGGGTAATTTGGGGGGTATTTGTACTTTCCTGGCATGTAAGGGTCTCAAGAAATGAGATAGGCCGTCAGTACTTCAGGTGTGATCAATTTTCAGAGATTGGCACCATAGCTTGCGGACTCTCTAACTTTCTCACCGACCAAATAATATACACCAATTTTGATTGTTTTTACCAAAGATATGTAGCAGTATAAATCTTGAGCAAAATTTATGAAGAAAAATTACAAATTTGCTAAATTTTAACAGAAACAAAGACAATTTATTTTGATTTTTTTAAAGAATTTTCAGTATTTTTTGATTTATAGCGCAAAAAATAAAAAACCCAGCTGTGATTAAATACCACCAAAAGAAAGCTCTATTTATGTAAAAAAAAGGACAAACATTTCATATGGGTACAGTGTTGTATGACTGAGTAATTGTCATTCAGAGTGTGAGAGCACCGAAAACTGAAAATTGGTCTGGTTAGGAGGGGGGTTTAAGTGCCCAGTGGTCAAGTGGTTAATTATATTGCAAAAAATAAAAAACCCAGTGGTGATTAAATACCACTGACGTATTGAGTGGCTAGATTTATCTCTATGTAGTTAATATCATTCCTCTAAAAAGTTTACTTACTTTTCTTGAGTACTGTGTACTCTATTTTTATCTGGTGATTAAATACCACCAAAAGAAAGCTTCATTTGTGTGAAAAAAATTATAAAAATGTTGTTTGGGTACAGTGTTGCATGACTGAGTAATTAGCAATAAAGTTGAATAAAAAAATGAAAGAGACAGTGTAATTTTTTTTTTTTACGCATATGTAAACAGCATTTGCGCCACACATGTGAGGTATCGCTGTGAACATCAGAGTGAGAGCAATAATTCTAGCACTTTACGGACCGACCACCGTTGTTATACAGTATCCTCCTCTTCAGCAGGCAGTCCACTTTCAGATAAAATAAGTATTTATTTTCAAACCACTACATGCTGTTCATTCCCATCACTATATGAGCACTTGATGGTTCCAAGAGCTGAGGATATGTGAAATGTGTGTCATATGACAAAAAATATTAATAAAATACTTAAACATTTCTCTTTTGAAAAAAATATTACTAAAGAATGTCATTTTTTTTATAACATACTCTATTCATTTATTGGTTGCCTTTAAAATTCCACAGAGAGAGGATTTTCATTGTGGAGCTTTTGATTGGCTACCACAGTGATAAGTCACTGTAAAGCCCTTCCCTGTGTGTTTCTCTCTCTCTCTGTGAATGGAGATAAAAGATACATTGTATATTTTTCTCCCCTTGCAGAGAGAAAATAAAGTGTGTATAAAAAATAAATAAATAAGAAAAAAATAAAGAAAAAATACCTAGATCAACTATGAACTAGGTCAGTGCCAGGGTTAGTGTTTGGGTCAAGTAAGGGTCAAAGGTCAGGGTCCGTATATTTTGGGCAGGGTTTTTTGTTTTTGTTTTTTTATTAGTATCAGTGTCAGTTAGTGTCAGTGTGTTTTAGGAAGGACCAAAAAAATTAAAAAGCAAAATGTGCACTATTGCTTCTGGTCTGTACTACAGGTACAAACAACAACTAGCATATACATATGTGGCATTGCTGCGATCGTCAGGAGCAGGAGAATTTATTTTGGGTTATTTTTTGGTAGTAACAAGAAATATACAGCTAAAATATTTTTTTTTTTTCTTTACTATTTTACGCCCGCTTTCCTCTGATAAGAATCAAATAAAAAATCAGGAGATATCTATTACCATTTACCAGCAAATGAAATCCATCTGGATGCACAAAGTAGTTGTGATGATATGTATAGTTTTACTAACACATGTCAAAGTCCTTAAAGCGGTTGTATACCCAAATTTGACACTTTTACCTACAGGTAAGCCTATAATAAGGCTTACCTGTAGGTAAAATTAATATCTCCTAAACCTGTACTGTTTAGGAGATATTCCCTTTGCATGCAGCCGCTGACGTCAGCGGCCCATGCGCTCTGAATGCCCGGCTGAAGGTCCGGCAGATGCTGCCGGACCTTGTCGGGAAGGAATCTCCTGCGCGCATGCACGGGAGTGACGTAATCACGGCTCTGGCCACTCACAGCGCCGGAGCCGCGAACCCGGAAGACACGCAGAGGGCAAGATGTCAGCTCCCTCGGCAAGGACTGGACTCCCATAGGGGGCTTCGTTCTGAGGTAAGTATTTCATAATGAGCTAGTATGCGCTGCATACTAGCTCATTATGCCCTTGTCTTGAAGGTTTTTTTTTTGTTTTGTTTTTTGGTGTGCAGCTTTACTTCCGCTTTAAAAGCAATGAAATACCTCTCTTGTCACCTTAAACTTGTCACCTCATTGAGAATGAGAGTCCTTTTGAAATTTCCATACGACACTCCTTACCATGTTTCATTTTTATAAAGCCCTGGTTGACTTGTGCTTTGCTTGCACTATGTCTTGTTATACCACTTTTTATTAACACAATTGCTCAGGTGAGCGTGTTTCTCCTTTTTTTCCTGTAATGTTATGCTTGTCGAAAATGCAAGAAAATGTACAAAAATATATTGAATTACCGTATATACTCGAGTATAAGCTGACCCGAATAAAAGCCGAGGCACCTAATTTTACCGCAAAAAAAATGGGAAAACGTATTGACTCGAGTATAAGCCTAGTGTGTCCATCTGCATGCCTCACTGTGCCTCACTTTACCTCACTGTGTCCATGTGCATGCCTCACTGTGCCCATGCCTCACTGTGCCCATGCCTCACTGTGCCCATGCCTTACTGTGCCCATGCCTCACTGTGCCCATGCCTCACTGTGCCCATGCCTCACTGTCACTGTGCCCATGCCTCACTGTGTCCATGCCTCACTGTGCCCAATCTCCCTACCTGATCTCCTGCATGACTAGTCTGATGTTTAACATGGGAGTCTATGGAAGGGGTGCCTGGCTTTGAAAAATCGCTGCTCCCCGGCCGTAGGTCCCCTGGACAACAAACTTAGCACACTTGTAGATGAAGAGTGGTGCTACATGTGTGCCAAGTTTGGGGTCCAGGAGACCTACGGCTGGGCGGGATCAGGCGCACAAAGGTGAAGATGGACACAGACTTGAGTATAAGCCAAGGGGGGCATTTTCAGCACAAAAAAATGTGCTGAAAACTCGGCTTATACTCGAGTATATATGGTAAATGTCCATTTTGCAATGCAATTTACAACATTAAGTTAACTTATTACATTTCCAAGGCCTATATTCCATCTCCGGTTACCATCCTGACTGTGATTTCTGGCTGTGCTATTTTTTTCCTCCTCCCTCCCTTTTACAAAGGCTGTTCTAGGAATTCCTCCCCCCCCCCCCTACTGATCTTTAGTGGTGTGTATTTGTGTATTTTTTTCCCTGTAAGCCTCCACTCCTGCAGATCTTCCCACCAGCTGTTCTCTACTACCGCCACCTCCCTCATCTGCCCATCTGGCTGTTCTTCCCAGCTGCCTTTCCCTGTTCTCTGCTCGCTGTCCATTGCTGTGGTGCTGAAACATCTCTTGGCTACTAACACGCCCGACAGTTGATCTTGGATAGGGGGGATAAAGGTAACTGCTGATGTCGCATTGTGTTATTCACCATCCCTGCATCATATTATCACATCCTGCCCTTTGTGTAGATGATGCCGCGTCGTCCAACCTCTATCCACCGACCAAGTATACAAATTCCCTCAAGTACATTGTGATTAAAAGGCGTTGAATCGTGCAAGCGATAATGTAAGCTGAGTGGGGCCGTGACTTTTGTATGCGTGCCTCCTTTTTTTTTTTTGTAGCCATTTGTTCCTTTGCTTCTGGTGTTGGGTTACTTCAAGCAGCAGTCATGGGCTCCCTGTGCCCTCCTCCTTGTTTCCAACTGGAATGATCTCTTACTTTCACTAAGCCAGGCAGGATTATTCAAGCATCTGGCATAGGTGCTAAAATGGACCTGGGATTGAGGACACAGTATGAACCATAAACTAAAAATGTATTTTTATAATGAAATGAGTCATTCAATTAGTCAGATCAGGTGATAACCAAGGGTAAGTTTTATTACCTGCTGCTCATTGATGTAAAGCTTTATTATTATTATTATTATTCAGGATTTATAATTTCTTGTTGTAATTTTTTATTATTTTCTTTTATTATTTTTTATTCTTCAGCCAGGACTCATAATAATCATTCCTATTTATGTGCTTTTTATAAAAAGAAAATACTATTTGATTTATAGATAGCATGACAGATTATTACATTTTTGAGCACAAGTCCTATAACAGTTTATTGTCTAACTAGAGTCCTATTAACCAATGGTCAATTTCAACACCCTTGTGAGAAAGTCAGCCTAATAATTACATTTATACACAGAATTCATTTCTTATGTTGCTCAGTGTAAAATGTTCAGATATTTTTATTGATGTGGAGAAACTGGAAACACTGGGGACTTCATCTGTCAAGGTGTCAATGATAAGTACCCACAACCACAAAGTCAATGCATAAAATGATTGGAGTCTGTAAATTTGCATCTAGTTTATGAATGCTGGGACCTAAAACAGTTCCTAGTTGGACACTTTGATACAATAGATGCAATGTTGTCAACTGTAGACAGCTATAGGCATAACCCGGCCAACAGCAACACATTAGATCTGAACATTTCCCACTAGAGGAGGTGTCAAAAATTTCTACAGGCATATAAAACTTGTTATAAAAATGATTTGGAAAGTTAATTATATTACTACTGTTTGCACAAACAATTTTGACAGGGTAAATTTATGCTTTAAAGTGAACCTGTGAACTACTTTGAACGTTTAAAAGTAAAGGTTTTGCCCATGATCAAACACAACAAGACACATGCTATTATCTGTTTTAGTAAAGAATTCCTCTGTGTGTCTCTCTGAAACTAGTTTCATTGTCTTACTTGAGATCTGACTTCTACCACTTCAGAACTAGGCCTTCATCAACCACCAATTCCCTCTCCATCTGAGTGCCCTTTGTGGCCAATAGTCTGCTCACATTGGATGGGGAGGTGGCACCTGGCAGAACATAAAGTGGTTCTAAAGGCTGAAGGTGTTTTTTCTTTCCTGCATTAAGGTAAAAAAAGTCCCCGTAGCAGTACAGTATCGCCCCCTCACTCCCCTAAACACTTACCTTAGTCCTCTCCCGATTTAGCACTGTGTCCATCTGTAGCAGCGCTCTCCCCTCTACTTACATTCACAGAACAGGGGGGGGGGGGTAACAGTGGGAACCATTGGCTCCTGCTGCTGTTAATGAAAGGCTGTGGGCAGAGAGGGGGGAGGAGCTGTAGTAAACAGCTTGCTATGGTGGCAGACACAGAAGAGGAAGAGCCAAGAGCGCCGGCGGGGGACCCCAGAAGAGGAGGTTTGGGGCCACTCTGTGCCACTCCATTTCATAGAGCATGTAAGTACACCATGTTTATTGTTTTAGAAAAAAAAATAACCTTTACTACTTTAAAGTTCTTTATTTTATAATTTGACTGTTCAGCCACGATTGGATGCATTTTATCCATCTATGGCCATTCCCATTCCAGAGAAGTTGATCTAATGATGGCTTGTTGGGTAATTTTCCTTCCACCTGCGCTGTAGCCAATCGGCTGAGCTGATCAATGTATTCTGACACCGAAGAAGTCCCCACTGTCAGAATACAATAGCACAGTGGGGAGGATTCCTCTATTAACCTCACTTGTGTGGATGGGGGAAACTGATCCATGTATGGCCAGCCTAAGATTACCTGATCTGTGAAAGCAATCACTATTGTACAGAATCATTGTCTTTTTCTTTCTTTTAGTTTGCATGAATGAGTTTATGTTAACCCTACACGTTGAAAATATTAGAAATTTTCAGGTATTTCTACTTTGGGTATTTCTGCTTTTAACATATCAAAAAAGTAAGTATCCCATATGGAGCTATCCTGTTGTTATGGGTATCTTTTTAAATCCTTTTCCATATTTTTAAAGTTCCATTACTTTGTTACTCAGGTCTTTTGACTGTTCTTTTCTACCTCCTCGTGGCTCAGTGTCTAGCCTGCTTAGGGCATCCCAGTGAGAGCTAACAAACATATTGACTATTTATACACAGACACAAATTGTGATTTAAAAAGCCACAAATGTGAGAAATTAACCTTTAATTGTCATTTTAATCTGTGTGTGCCACCTTCTGTGTCTATACCAAGGCCAAATATTCCAGGGTATGTAAACTTTTTATCAGGGCCATTTGGGTGATTTCTGTTTTTATTATGATTTAACCACTTCAATACCGCCCATAGTCATATGACGTCCACAGATGGGATCTCCCATCCTGGGTGGGAGTCATATGACGTCCTGGGCTTTGTGGGGGGATATCTGAATGATGCTTGCAGCTAGAGGCATCATTCAGATATCCTTCTCTTCTGCCAGCGATTCTGTGCACAATAAGAATGATCATAGCAGCAGTTCCACCGCTTGATCGTTCTTATAGGCGGCGGGAGGCGACACCCCCCCTCCCGCCGCCATCTGGTGCTTCTCCGGGCTTTCCCGTGCCATCGAAGGCCCGGAGAATGAATCGTCCGGCGCCGGATAGGAAGCATAGAGATGATTGGTGACCAGATGGTCACCAGTCATCTCTATGACCGTCGAAGGCCCGGGCGCGATGTGATGACATCACGCCCAGGATCTCAGAAGTAAACAAAGCCGCGATTGCGGCTAGTAAGCATGAGATCGGGGATTTTTTTCACAATCTCATGCTTTCCAGCCTGGAGGAGAGATGTGGGGTCTTATTGACCCTGCATCTCTCCATAAAGAGGACCTGTCACACACATTCCTATTACAAGGGATGTTTACATTCCTTGTAATAGAAATAAAAGTGATCAAAAAAAAGATGTAAAAAAAAAAAAGTGTAAAAAGAAAAAAAATTAAGTAAAATAAAAAAATTAATAATAATAAAAAAAATGTAAAACGCCCCTGTCCCCGGTAGCTCGCGATCAGAAGCGAACGCACGCGTAAGTCCCGCCCACATATGTAAACGCTGTTTAAACCACATATGTGAGGTATCGCCGCGTGCGTTAGAGCACGTGCAACAATTCTAGCACTAGACCTCCTCTGTAACTCTAAACTGGTAACCTGTAAAAAGAGTCACCTATGGAGATTTTTAAGTACCGAAGTTTAGCGCCATTCCATGAGTGTGCGCAATTTTAAAGCGTGACATGTTAGGTATAAATTTACTCGGCGTAACATCATCTTTCATATTTTAGAAAATTTGGGCTAACTTTACTGTTTTGTTATTTTTTAATTCATGAAACCATTTTTTTCCCCATAAAAGGCGTTTGAAAACTTATTGCGCAAATACCGTGCAAGAAAAAAAGTTGTAATGACCGTAATTTTATTCCCTAGGGTGTCTGCTAAAAAAACATATATAATGTTTGGGGGTTCTGAGTAATTTTCTAGCAAAAGAATGATGATTTGTGCATGTAGGAGAGAAGTGCCAGAATAGCCCCGGTATTGAGGTGGTATAAAAAGCCCTGTATTGAAGTGGTTAAAATGGATCCAAAAAAAATATGTGATAATAAATAGCTTTATGTGATCACTATCCTTAAATAAAAGACAGTTTTTTGGCATGATTAGTCATATTTTCAATATTAATGCCAAAATGTCACAATTTCTGCCCGGGTATGCAAACTTTTGAGCACAACTGTATACATCTATATATATGAAAATTGTGATGTACTGACGGCCTATCTCCTTTTTTGAGGCCCTAAAATGCCAGGACAGTACAACTAACCCCCAAATAACCTCTTTTTGGAAAGTAGACTTTTTTTGCGGTTGTAATTTTTGTCACAAATTTTTTGAAAATGAAGAAATGTAATAAAAAAAAAAATCACTTTTGTCAGTATGGTGTCAGTATGTTAAAAAAAAAATGTTAAATAACTAAATAAATAACAATTATTTTATTCAGTTCAATGTCACCATATAGTAACAATGTACTACACTTGGTGTGATCAGGGATTTTTTTATCTTATTACACTTTGTTTGCTATTACAAAGAAGATCATTGTAATAGCAACGTTTTCAACTTGTCATGAATGGGTTAACCATTCATGACAACTGTGATCACTAGTGATCTGTGATTGGCTACAGGTAATGACATGGTACAGGGTGCTGTGATTGGCCTAGGTACCATGTGATAGCTGTGGGCCAATCATACCATAGGCAGCTGTTATGAATGAATTCATTCATAACAGCTTTGTTGACACTGCATAGAGATTACACGATCTTAGCCCGAGCATGCAAAATGACGTACATATACGTGATTTTGCCTGCATGTGCCGACCTGCAGCAGTACACTGTAAGTACTGTGGCTGGTTGGCAAGTAGATATTACATCTTTGGTTTTGGGTTTAATACTGCTTATTTGGAACCCTTGTAGTTGTCACAGTTGAGAATGCAGTGTCTATACTACTAAGCTCCACTTTAAATGCAAAATATTTAACAAAGTATGTAAATTATTTAACACTTGTTATCACGGATGTTTTGTGCTATGTTGTTATATTAGAGTTATCCAAACTAAGCATCTTTGCTAAAACTAATTAGCTGGAGCTTCTGAATCTAAATAGATGTAGCACTCACCACCCTGTTTCTGCTTTTCTGCCACTCTGCAGTCAGGGCACACCTGCTACTTGCCCGGTATCCAACTCCATGTATGGAGAGGCGAGCGGTGTTAGATTTTGGGCCTTGTGGCGAGTTACCTCTCCAGAGTGGATCCCTGGTCTCTGTTGTCTAGGCAGAAGTCCCTTTGTAATAAAGCCAATGTCCACACAGGTGTAAAACCTAAGCAGCAAGGTTTTATTCTTTTCTTGAGGTAAAACTTGGAAGAGAGAGAGTAGAAACGACAGAGTAGGGGAAGGTTCAGGCACGCAACACTCAGAGAACACTTTCGTCACCACTCAAGCCTGAGTGGGAATGGAATTGCTCACCCGGATAGTCCCTTTGAGAGCGGTCCTAGCAACCGGAGTGGAGCACGGATGTCAGAAATAATGGATCCCCCTTTAGTTAGGCCTCCAGGCCTCTCCCCGAGATAGCAGTACCGTCGCTATCTCCACCGGGACTGATATTCCCCTGAAACTCCTTCCCTAAAGATGTGCCCCCTTCAACCGGGCAGCCTGGGATCCTTCTCCGAAGCGTAGGCCCTCAATAGGAGAGCTGGGCCTACTATGCAGCAGAAGAGCCCCAGACTAAAGGTGCCCGAGACCAAACACACGCATCCCGTGCCATGAGGGCCATGAGACACGCTCACTGGACCAGAGGTCCCCCCGAATGCCTTGGGGGTCCCCCTGAAATCGCCTCACGCCAAAAGGCATCTGCCCCTTTTGTACCCTCTCCCAGCATGTAGACCATGCCCACTGCACGGCTGCCGAGAGAAGACACCCAATAGTGCTGCGATACCTCCTGTGGTTCAACCTGAGCCCGAAGTGACAGCGCCACCCCCAGGCAACAGGGAACTGTACTGCCAGGCAGCATCGCACCCAGAGCAGAAGCACAATTTGTTCTAATCAACAGGTCCGAGCCCAACTATTGGCTCGGACCACCCCTAAATTTACACATATAGCGTCCCATAAATTGGGATGGGCGCTACACCGAGATAGAGAAACAAACAGTCCATAGTTTACTTTATATTTGGGCCACAGAGGGAAACCAGCAGCTTCCTCTACATCTGCATCAGTGGCATATCTGACCTATTTGACACCTAGGGAGGATCATTTTTTTTAACACTTCCCTTAATACTAAAAAATTATTTTTATTAATACACATGAAATTAGATAATATTTTATGTAGTCTGATATATGCCAAGGTCCCACATCCCTAATGATTACATTGAGGCCATAAAAATGCTTTTTAAGGCATCAAAATAAAATATTTATTCATTTGTTTGCTTGCTTGTTTTTTTTGTTTTGTTTCTTTTTCCTTTTTCTTTAGTAGATTTCCATGGTGGACAAAACTGCATGTGAGGCATAGAGGTTTTCGGCACCTGTACATCCTGATGCTGGAAAATAATTTGAGTGATGGGAATATATGTTTTGTGGTTTAGAGTTTACTCTGTGCTATTTTCCCCTTTATGTTGAGGGCTTTTCTGTAGGAGAATTTTGGTTATGTTGGTATACTATCTTTCAGGTGAGGATCTTACAGTAGTATAGGCCAGTGCTTGTTTACTATGTGTTTAGGGTTGCCACCTGTCCAGGATTCACCCGGACAGTTCGGGTTTGGAATCATGTGTCCAGGTTTCAGACTGTCTGAGACCCGAACGCATTTTTTAGACTGGACTATGGCTTCACAGCAGGGTTGCTGGCTGCAGTTGTCTAAGCTGAGAGTGTCTGTTACACTCTTTCACACTGCCCAAAGCCAACACTAACAATCCCACCCTCCAAACACACAGACGGGAAAGGAGAGAGGGCTTGATCTGCTCCACTTCCCCACACCCCTACCCCTCTGTGTCTGCCCGCACTGCAATCCCCGACGCTGTGCCTCAGAAAAGGAAAGTTGGGGCCGGAAATTTGAAGTCCAACAGCCTCAGATACATCTGGATAAGAAGTGCTGACTGCTAAGGGGTGAGTGAGCTTACCATCCATCCCTGTCTGTGACTGATGTCTCTCCCTTCTCTCTCCTGCCTCTGAGTAATGTGAGGGGGTTAGCTCGGCAGCGGGTGTGTGTGACCCCCGGGATGGGCTCCCCACACAAAACAGGCCCAGCAAACGGAGGTTGTGGTTTTCAAAATCAAAAAGGTGCGGTTTATTTTCTATTTACAGTGACAAAACACAGCAAAGCAAAAGAAACATAAACAAAATAAATCCTGGTCAAGTTGACCTCTGACTAAACATACAGGTTTCCTAACTAACAACTGGGATCAGCCTAGTGCTGTCCTAGTCACTAAGTCCCTGGTTTTAAATGTCCAAGCAAATAGCCACACAGGCTTTGTCTCACCGCACAGGGGTTCACTCTCCCTAGACAGTCCACACAGGTCTGGTTCCAGGCATGAGCTAACATCTAATGAAGCTGGGAGTTCTTATAGAGGCCTAAATGAGCTGACAAGCTTCAGCTGGTCTCATCAACTCCCTGTCTGCACGACGCCCCACACTCTCCCTAGACATATGAGTCATCCATGAGCCCACTAGCCTTAGCTGGGCTTATACAACTCTCCACCTAGTTGTATAAGTCGGCGTAAAGCCTGAATCTGGGCGAAATATATCTACCCCCCTGGATGCAACCAGGTGACTTTACCTTCCTGCTGTCACATACCCCCCCCTCTTGTTTTAACCTCGGGGTTGGAACACCAGCAATCAGGCATTCATGTACTCGAGACAAAGCATCCACATTCCCCATTTGAACGCCAGGGCGATGCTTTACTGTGAAGTTGAATTCCTGGAGGGCCAGGAACCACCTATTCACTCTTCTAATTGTTTCCTTGTTTTGAGCCATCCACTTTAACGGAGCGTGATCCGTAACCATGTCAAAGTGCCTACCTAGCAGGTAGTACCGAAGGGAATCTAGAGCCCACTTCACCGCTAAACACTCCTTTTCAACGGTGGCGTAATTTACCTCATGGGACTTCAACTTCCTGCTGAGGTAAATGACTGGGTGCTCTTCCCCGTTCCAGACCTGGGACAATACTGCTCCTAACCCCACATCTGACGCATCACTTTGTACGACAAAGTCTTTAGAGAAGTCGGGTGAGTACAACACTGGCTGGCTACATAAGGCTTGTTTCAAGAATTGGAATGCTGCCTCAGCCTCGGGGGTCCATTTAATCATGACCGACCCTTTCCCCTTCGTCAGGTTGGTTAGGGGCACAGCCTTAGAAGCAAAGTGGGGAATGAATCGCCGATAATACCCAGCGATTCCCAGAAAGGCTCGTACCTGCTTCTTGCTGTTGGGACGTGGCCAACTCTGGATGGCCTCGACTTTGTTGAGTTGGGGTTTTATTACTCCCCTCCCAATGGTGTACCCAAGATATTTGGCCTCCTCCTGCCCAATGGTACACTTCTTGGGGTTAGCCGTAAACCCCGCTTCCCGAACAGAGTCCAGGACTGCTTGCACTTTTGGCAGATGTGAGGCCCAATCTGTGCTATGGACAATTACGTCATCCAGGTAAGCCGCAGCATACTTCCGATGGGGCCTCAGCATCTGGTCCATTTTCCGCTGGAATGTGGCCGGCGCATTCTGTAACCCGAACGGCATTCTTTTATATTGGAACGCCCCGTCTGGGGTTACAAATGCGGTTTTCTCTTTGGCCGACTTGGCCAGGGGGATTTGCCAATACCCTTTTGTGAGGTCAAGAGTCGTCATGTATCGGGCTGTTCCCAGCCGGTCGATCAACTCATCTATACGTGGCATGGGGTAGGTGTCAAATTTTGTAACTTTGTTCAACTGACGAAAATCGTTACAAAATCGCCAGCTCCCATCCGGTTTAGGCACCAACACGATGGGACTAGACCAATCACTTTGGGACTCCTCTATCACCCCTAAGTTCAGCATTTTCTGTACTTCCTCCCGTATTGCCTCCCGTCGGGCCTCTGGGATCCGATAGGGTTTTAACTTCACCCTTTCACCGGGCGGGGTAATGATGTCATGCTCTACCCCAGATGTTTGTCCCGGCAGCTCAGAGAATACCTCCTTGTTGCGAAGCACAAACTCCTTAACCTCCTGTTGTTGGGGTTGTGACAAGGTGGCTGCTATTCCAACCTCAGGAATCACGCAACCAGTTTGAGCTGGTGACCAAGTGTCTGCGACTAGGGACTCTCTATCCCTCCAGGCTTTCAACAGATTAACGTGATAGATCTGTTTGGGCTTTCGCCTTCCTGGTTGTCTGACCTTGTAATTCACTTCGCTCACTTTTTCCATTATCTCGTAGGGGCCTTGCCATTTGGCAAGGAATTTACTTTCAACCGTAGGGACAAGTACCAGTATCCTATCCCCAGGGGAAAAGGTACGGGTCTTGGCTCCACGGTTGTACACTCTCTGCTGTGCTAACTGCGCTTGGGCCAAATGTTCCTTCACGATGGGCATTACCTGTGCAATTCGGTCTTGCATCAGGGCGACATGCTCAATCACACTCCTGTGGGGAGAACTCTCACTTTCCCAAGTTTCCTTGGCAATATCCAACAGCCCTCTTGGGTGTCTCCCATACAGTAACTCAAAGGGGGAGAATCCCGTAGAGGATTGGGGCACCTCCCTAATAGCAAACATCAGATAAGGAAGTAGACAGTCCCAATCCTTTCCATCTCTATCCACCACTTTCTTCAACATTTGTTTTAGGGTTTTGTTGAATCTTTCAACCAGCCCATCGGTTTGGGGGTGATACACAGATGTACGTAATTGCGTCACTTTGAATAATTTACACAGCTCCTTCATAACCCGGGACATAAAGGGTGTACCTTGGTCCGTAAGCAGTTCTTTACAAATACCCACCCGGCTAAACACAAGAGATAGCTCTTTGGCTATGGTTTTGGCCGAGGTATTTCGGAGAGGGATCGCTTCTGGATAACGGGTGGCATAGTCCATTATAACTAATATGTACTGGTGCCCCCTAGCGGACTTGATTATAGGACCTACCAAATCCATGGCGATCCTCTCAAACGGGACCTCAATGATGGGTAGAGGGACCAGCGGGCTACGGAAATGTGGCATCGGGGCCGACCTCTGACACACAGGGCAGGAGGAACAATAATTTTCTACGTCCTTCATCACCCCCGGCCAATAGAATCTCTGTAATACCCTCTCTCGGGTTTTCTCTGTCCCCAGATGACCTCCAAGAATGTGCCCATGGGCCAACTCCAACACCAACTTCCTGTAAGGTTTGGGCACCACAAGCTGCTCAACGGTTTCTTCTGCCCTTTTTGCCACCCGATACAGTAGGTCCTTCTCTACGCTGAAGTATGGGTAAGTGCAGGTATTATCTGGGTTCACTAACTCGCCATCTATTTTCACTACGTTTTCCCGTGCCTTTATTAGGGCGGGGTCTTTCAACTGTTCTGTGGCAAAGTTTTCCCTGTGAACCTCAAGATCAGAAAACTCCACAGACGGTAGGTTTTCGTCTGAGGAGGTGGGCTCCTCTCCAGTTTCTTGAGTCTCCCCTGCCAATACTGATAAGGGAAATTCCGGAGAGTCCTCACCACTCTCAGGGGAGTTCTGGCTATCACATTCCTGGTACATAGGGGCACCAGTGAGGGGCTCAGGATCATCCCACAGTTCCCAGAACTTCGGAAAATCCCTTCCCACAATGGCGTCATGCGGTAACTGAGATACTAAGCCCACTGGATGAGAGAGGGTACCTTTGGGGGTCTCGAAACACACTGTAGTCACTGGATACTCTCGGGTGTCCCCATGCACACAAATAACAGCTACCTTGCTATTCCCAGAGACCTCTGTTTTAACTAACTCAGCCTTTATCAGGGTCACAAGGCTACCTGAATCCAGCAATACCACAACATTTCTACCATTAACACACATTTTGCATAAATGTTTCTCAGTTCCTCGAATGGCAGTGCATGCGACTGTCGCACACAGCGACTGACGTCTGCCCGTCAGAAAGTCACACTGCATGGGTTCCTCCACAACCGGGCAATTGGCTGCAATATGTCCCGCTTGCCGGCAGCGGTAGCAAACGATCCTTCTTGCCGCCTCTTGAGCCGCTGATTTCCCAGGCTGTTCTCGCCAAACTTGGGGTAGAGCTCCCACCCTCTCACTCTCTCCACCCTCACCCCTTGGAATCCTCTTATCCGCCCCTGGGGATGGTCTGGTCTTAGGGTGGAAAGTCCGAGTGTCTCTGGAAGAGGCCGTCAGGTTCTCTGTAGCCAAGTATTTCTCCACACGATCCACAAGACCATCGGCCGTCTCTGGGTCTCCATGGCTTACCCACTTTTGGATGGCAGTAGGAAGAGCTCTCAAAAACCGATCCATTACAACACGTTCCACAATCTTTGGTGCGGACAAAGTCTCTGGCTGTAGCCACTTTCTGCTCAGGTGAATGAGATCATACATTTGAGACCTGGGGGGTTTTCCAAGCTGGAAAGTCCAGTTATGCACACGCTGAGCCCGGACAGCCTGGGTGACACCCAGCCTTGCCAATATTTCAGCTTTTAGCATCACATAGTCTTTTGCTTGGTTAGGCTCTAGGTCATAGTAAGCTTTCTGCGATTCACCAGTTAACAGAGGAGCCACCAGTCCAGCCCACTGCTCCTCAGGCCACTTTTCTCTTTCAGCGGTCCTTTCAAATGTGGTCAAAAATACCTCTGGATCATCCTCTCCAGTCATTTTTGTCAATAAACGACTCACCCCAAAGGACGCGGTATTAGTGGGACGGCTTTCCTCACTGGTCTGCGGACGTTGCTGCATTACTGCTTCCATCTGTTGTTGTAGTCTCTGCTCTTGCTTCTGCAACAGGTCTATGAAGCGGGCCTCAGATTGCTGCTGGGCTCGTTGCTGAGCCTCCAGACTCTGTTGCAAAGTTGCGTTTGTCTGCTGCTGGGCTGCAAGGCTCTGTTGATGAGCTTGCTGCTGGGCTGCGAAGTTCTGTTGTTGAGCTGCAAGGCTCTGTTGATGAGCTGCAAGGCTCTTTTGCAAACCTGCATTTATCTGCTGTTGATTGGCATTTGCTAGAGCCAGCTGCTTCAGTATCTCCTCCATGCTGGCTTAAAAAAAAACTGCCACTGGTTCTCCACCAACTGTGAGGGGGTTAGCTCGGCAGCGGGTGTGTGTGACCCCTGGGATGGGCTCCCCACACAAAACAGGCCCAGCAAACGGAGGTTGTGGTTTTCAAAATCAAAAAGGTGCGGTTTATTTTCTATTTACAGTGACAAAACACAGCAAAGCAAAAGAAACATAAACAAAATAAATCCTGGTCAAGTTGACCTCTGACTAAACATACAGGTTTCCTAACTAACAACTGGGATCAGCCTAGTGCTGTCCTAGTCACTAAGTCCCTGGTTTTAAATGTCCAAGCAAATAGCCACACAGGCTTTGTCTCACCGCACAGGGGTTCACTCTCCCTAGACAGTCCACACAGGTCTGGTTCCAGGCATGAGCTAACATCTAATGAAGCTGGGAGTTCTTATAGAGGCCTAAATGAGCTGACAAGCTTCAGCTGGTCTCATCAACTCCCTGTCTGCACGACGCCCCACACTCTCCCTAGACATATGAGTCATCCATGAGCCCACTAGCCTTAGCTGGGCTTATACAACTCTCCACCTAGTTGTATAAGTCGGCGTAAAGCCTGAATCTGGGCGAAATATATCTACCCCCCTGGATGCAACCAGGTGACTTTACCTTCCTGCTGTCACAGTAAGTACACTAAGGCAAATCATGGTTCTCAACGCACCCCTTCCATCAGAGTTCCCCTTTACACCAGAAGCCACAGTGTTTCCCCTTACATCAGAGTCTTCTCCGTACATCACACTTCTCAGTGTTCTCCCTTAAATCAGGGTTCCCAGAGCACCCCTTATGTTAGAGTCCCCAGAGTTCTCCCTTACATCAGATTCTGCAGAGTCCCCCCTTACAGTGTAAGGAAACTCTGCAAGTTCAGATGTAAAAGGGGAACTCTGTTCACTCTGATGTAAAGGGGGACTCTTGTTATTGACTTCATATGATTAGAAATGTTATTTAATAGCAAAATATATGTATAGTTTATACTATAAAAAATAAATTGCTGTGCGCCGCTAAAGTGTTCGGGTTTGACTTGAAGAAAAGGTGGCAACCCTATATGTGTTCCATGTTTCTGTGTTTGTTGTGGAACTGGGTGGTGAAGCGGATTACTTTTCAGCTGGAGTGTCTGGGTTTATATATGTGATATATGCTTTTTCGATGAGTGGGGGTGGGTACCCTTTTTATTGGAATTTTTGTTTGAGGGTTTCGCTCTGAATCTGGTAGTTGGATTGTTTAGTACAGTTATGTAAAATTGGCTCTTAGGAATATAATTGAGCCAGCGAGGATGGTGGCAGCTGTTGTAGTGTAAGAAGAAATTTCCTGTAGTTGGTTCGCTGTAATTCTTGGCATAGATGTGGTCATTTTTGTGGTATAGGTCTAAGTCCAGGAATGCTAGGTGTGTGTTGTCTTGTACTGAGGTGAAGGCTAAGCTCATATTGTTGTTATTGCAGTGGGAGATGAACTTTTCTATGTCTTTGGTGTCCCCATCCCAGATGATGATTACGTCATCAATGTAACCAATGTGACCCATGGTTAGGTTCGTGTAGGAGGGATGTGCCATGGGTTTGGAGATAGTAGTGGTCTTTGAACTGGAAGTAGTTGTGCGTTAAACAGAACAGTGTGGCGTCCAGGATGAACTGTGTTTGGTTTGGGTGAATTAATGTTTCTTCTATCAGAAAATTTTGTATAGCCTGCATACTGATGTCATCGGGGATTGAGGTGTACAATGATTGGACGTCTAGGGAGAGCCAGGAGTAAGTAGGTTCCCATCGATATGGGCCTAGTAGCTTGAGCAGGTGTATTCCGTCTTTGATGTAGGATTGTAAATTAGATACGAGTGGTTGCAGGAAGTAGTCCATGTATTGGAATAACCCACTTGTGATACTGTTCATGGAGGCTACTATGGGTCTACTTGGGGGGTTGGTAATATGTTTATGTACTTTGGGTAAATGATAAAAATAAGGTGTGTGGTGGTATTTTTTGACTAGGAATGATGCTTCACTTTTGGTAATAATGTGGTCTGTGAGTGCTTGGTTCACTAGGACTGTGGCTTCTATAGTGAAATCAGGTAATGGGTCATTTGTCAGTTTCATATATGTGTGTGAGTCTCCCAGCAGTCTCATGGCCTCCTGGATGATCTTCGCTAGCCTTGGTTGGTGCACGTTAATAATTTGTAATCCAGAGGGAAATTGAGTAATATAGAACAGTTAAAGCGTATGCTAAGAAGGAACAGATGAATGCTGGTCCTTATCAAAGCACTAACTTAATTCTGGATGTGGAATAACTTGGCTTGCGGTACTGCAGTTTTACCGGCAAGCCTAAACAAACAAATAAAGTTGTAGAAGTCACCTTCCTGCAAAACAGTAAGTTGTATTTGTGGGCTGGGAGCCCTCTCACCACATGAGGCCTTGTCCCGCTGGGATCCTCCGGCAGGGCCCTCTTGGTTTGCGGCCTCCGGACAAGTCATTGTCCCCGGTCCTCCGCTTAGCCAGTCACACGGTGTTGATGGAAAGGTGACTCCGGATGCTCAGGAGTGCTGAGTTGTCTCTCTTCCAGGTCCGATCAGCAGGGATGTAGATGGGATCCCTCCGACAGGCGGTCTGGCCTCCGTCACTTTAGGCCCAGGCTTTTTCTCGGCCTAGCCCCTCTCTGCAGGCCTCTTGCAGCTTGCAAGATGGCGTCCCAAGAGACTGACCACAAGCCCCGCCTCTCCTTTTAAAAGGTCCTCCCAGCAGGCAGTGCGTGGCGCCATGGTCCTTCCCAGCAAGTGGCGTTGTGGGCCTTGTAGTCCATTCTTGACCCATAACAATAGAGTCTGTGTCTCTCTGTACCACAAGATCCATCATGCATTGTCCTACCGTAGCTGAACCCAACACTTGCAGCAATATGGGGCAAACGGATAATAAAAGAGCTAAGTTCTTATAAGCACAAACTGTAGTCCATAAGCTACGTGCAAAAGTAACGCCTCGCTCCATATATATATATATATATATATATATATATATGCAGTGCTGTGTCTTGGCCTAGGCCGACAAGGCCTAGGCCTAGGGCGGCACTTTGCGGGGGTGGCAAAAAAGCTGCCCCCCGCACGAAAACCCCCCCGACCCGTCCTCCCGCTCATACACAGCTTCCCGTGGCCGCCTCCCGCTTAGATAGATTTCCGCGGCCGCCTCTTGCTCAGATACAGCCTCCCGAGTTCTATCCCGTGCTATCATGGATGGTCAGTATGGGCACGTACTTGGCCGGTATGGGGGAGGAACGACTGCTGCCCCCATAAAACCGATGACAACTGTCACTAGCTATACCCAGTGCACATAGTGTAACCGCGGCATCATTGAATCTGCTTTCCAGCTCAGGGTGGGGACGGGTTTCTCAGTAACCAGAGGAGGAGGAGCGAGAGAGAGGAGGACGACGACGGCGGGAACCCTCACCTCAGACAGCAGGTACAAATTGATGAGCTGCTCAGCACTGGAGTCGAGTGTATGGGAGGGGGTGGAAGGCTGTGCAGTCTCATTGTGCTGTGTTTGGAGGACTGGTGGCAGCCCGTTTTTGCTGGGACTTGTAGTGCACTGTGTGGGGGCTGAAATATGGCAGCCCCGTTTTTGCTGGGATTTGTAGTGCACTGTGGGGGCTGAAATATGGCAGCCCCGTTTTTGCTGGGACTTGTAGTGCACTGTGTGGGGGCTGAAATATGGCAGCCCCGTTTTTGCTGGGACTTGTAGTGCACTGTGTGGGGGCTGAAATATGGCAGCCCCGTTTTTGCTGGGACTTGTAGTGCACTGTGGGGGCTGAAATATGCCAGCCCAAATTTTGCTGGGACTTGTAGTGCACTGTGGGGGCTGAAATATGGCAGCGCCGTTTTTGCTGGGACTTGTAGTGCACTGTGGGGGGCTGAGATATGGCAGCCTTCTATGCTGGACTTGTAGTGCCTTAGACTGTGGGGGGACTGAGGAATCCTCATTCCGCCACTGAGGGCACTACAAGTCCTAGCGGAGCAGGCTGCCATTCTTCCATCCCCTGTAGTCTAGGGCACTACAAGTCCCAGCATAGGAGGCTGCCATATCTCAGCCCCCCAGAGGGCACTACAAGTCCCAGCAGAGCAGGCTGCTCTTACAGAACAGGAGAAAGAGCTGAGGGGGGGGGGGGGGTTGTACTGGGAGTGGAGAGGAGGCACAGGTTTGAGATGAGGGGGGATTTTTTTTTCTGAACGTGAGGATTTATGCTGGAAGGGGAGATGGGGGAGGATTTGTGCTGGGAGGGGGAGATGGGGAAGGATTTGTACCGAGAGATGTAATTTGTGCTGGGAGGGGGAGATGGGGAAGGATTTGTGCAGAGAGATGTAATTTGTGCTGGGAGGGGGAGATGGGGGAGGATTTGTGATGGGAGGGGGGATTTATGCTGGGAGGGGGAGATGGGGAAGGATTTGTGCAGAGAGATGTAATTTGTGCTGGGAGGGGGAGATGGGGGAGGATTTGTGATGGGAGGGGGAGATGGGGAAGGGTTTGTGATAAAAGGGGGGATTTGTGCTGGGAAAGGGGAGGTTAAGGCAAGGGTTTGTGCTGAGAAGGGGGATTTTCACTGGAAGGGGTTAAATGAGGGTGAGGATTTGTGCTGAAAGGGGGCATTTTTGCTGCTAGGGGGAGATGGAGGGGGCGGGGGTCTGGAAGGGGTGTGGTTTACAGATGATAGGACGGGTCTTAAATAGGAAGGGGTGTGGCTTTTACAGGAAGGGTGTGTCGTATTTAAATTAGGGGGTGCATGAATTTAGTCAGGCCTAGGGCAGCACAAAACCTAAATACACCACTATATATATGTATGTGTGTGTCTGTGTTTGGCATCTGGTTACCTTGCACCAATATACAACTGCTGGTAACCAATGCAATTTCCAGAACACTACACAGTCACACAGTGAGGTCCTGCAATCAGCTTCTAACAAGGTCCATCCAGGCCTTTAGCCCTGACACTGCTGAGGCCTCCAGAACAACTGCACAGTGCATGGGTTTGGGCATACCTCCCAACCTGCACCGGTTCTGCAGGATTATCCCGCACAGCCACTTACCTCCCGCATTCCCACGATAGAGGCAGTATTCCCGCACAGAAGAGGAGCCAGACAGAAGAGAAGAGGAGCCAGTGAGTGGAGTCAGCAGGAGGAGGAGGTAAGGCAATGGCAACTAATGTGTGGATTTCTTCTGTCCCGCTCCTCCCCCCCTCAGAAAAAAACCTCTGTGCCACGGCTGCACCCCCCCCCCCCACCCAGATTAGATTTAGTTTAGAAAAAAAACACCCAACACCCCCCCCCCCCCCCAGCTCAACAACTCAGAGGAGTACTGTAAGTTAAAAAAAAACGTGCATCCCTCAATGTGATTGAATGTCCCGCAGTGGACATTTGAAAAGTTGGGAGGTATGGGTTTGGGCTCTGGAACCCAGATCTCCAGTGCTTCAGACTAACGCCTTTCAAGGCCCCTTCTGGGCACTCCTCTCCAAGGATTGTCTGTAGCATGATAAATATTCAGGCTGGTTATTTAAATCTCTTGCCCTAAGCTCTGGAAGCTTCGTTCAGAGGCAGGGGGAAGCAATCAAACTCACAGCCTGTGAATCCCTGAACAGGCCACAACAAATTATTACTGCTCCCTTGATTACAGATCTAGCCAAAAACTAAACTTACCTAGCATCCTACTCTAGGATGGTGCTACATAGACATAAACAGTACAAAAACCCGAAATGAAACAAGAATTATACATAGTAAGGGGGTATAGTTACAATGTCACAATGAAGAAAGAGAAAAACAAAAAGGAAAAACAAAAAGACAAAACCAATTAATATTCAGAGGAACATGTTGCACCTGGACCCACTACTTTTTGTGTACAGTGTGACCTCGGATTGCGAGTAACGCGGTTAACGAGCGTTTCGCAATACGAGCACTCTATTTTTAAAAATCGGAACTCGGTTTGCGAGTTGTTTTGCAAAACGAGCAGGATTCAGGCCATAGCGGTGTGCAGTACCGCGTTTGGCCTGAGGTGAGGGGGGCGCCGGAGCTGAGCAGAGCCGAACGTCGCCGATCGACGCTGTTCAGAAATGCACGTAAAGGCCAGAGGACAGCTCGGCTGACCTCGGCAAATCTCGGAAACAAAGTCGGAAACAAAGTGTCCTCGGGCCTTTTCGGACGTTTTCCAAGGCTCTCCAGTGCCCCCCGCCTCTGGCCGCATGCGGTATTGAATGTCATTGAAGTCAATGTGGAACAAATTATTTTTGTTTCCATGGACTTCAATGGGGAAACTTGCTTTGATATGCGAGTACTTTGGATTACTGGAACGGATTATGCTCGTAACCTGAGGTTCCACTGTATATAGTTTGATCAGAGTGGGTCAGTCTGCTGTTGCTGTCATTGTGTCCACTTGGATGTGATATTACTGGGGGAACAATAGAGTAGAAGCTTGTTGATGCATGAGGTAATACCTTTATGGATCTGATTATAGGTCCAACCACCTTGTGTTGTTTTCCATTTTTTTTACTTAAAAACATACTTTCCACTTAGGGATTGGTATGCCCCTTTTGAATATATATTGAATGGAAATATTCTGAGATTTATGGGAATCCTTGTGAAATTATTTTGTGAAAAGTCTGTTTCTAAATTGGGTAAGACCCTGAGTTACTATGTTTTTTGCTGTCACTGGGATACATTACATTTATTACCTTTTTAGATTCATAAACCATCATACTTGTAAACCCTTGTTGGGGGATTTCTGGCGCTCCTTGTGCTTTTTCCTCTCATACTTTATTGGGATTACTGACAGCCTATGGACCAATTTTTTTTTGGGGGGGGGGCTGATAATTCACCATATCCGGTAGATTGTGATGTAGGTCAGTGCTTGGACTATATCTATATAAGCTGTATGTATTGACTGAATAAAATGCATGATAATGTTTCTTGATACAGTATATGTATTCACATTACAGTCTGACCACCTACATACCCCCGTAGGAAATTAAAGTATAACTAAAGGCAAAACTTTTTTTTTTGTAGTGGAGAGTAGGGATGAGCTTCATGTTCGATTCGAACATACGTTCGACTCGAACATCGGCTGTTCGATCGTTCGACGAAGATCGAACGATTTGGGCCGTTCGCGCCAAATTCGAGTGACGCGAACGGCCCACAATGCACTACGCCATCGCAGTGTCATCCAGGCGCTGTGATTGGCCAAGCATGCAGTGTGACCCCGCATGCTTGGCCAATCACAGCGCCAGCAGCGAGGAGAGCAATGATTGGCCACAGGCAGGATGCCTGTGGCCAATTATTGCTGAGGGTGTTTAGTACACGCCCCACACTATAAAAGGCCGCCAGCACGGCGGCCTAGTGTAGTGTGTTCCGTAGCAGGGAAAGACAAGCATAGGCAGGGACAGTGACATTTATTTCTTTCTTGCTTAACCTGGATTCCTTTAGTTTAGGGAAAGAGAAGGATAGGTAGGGAGAGTGTCAGTGTGTTTTACTGTGCGAGTCCTTGTTTCTAGGGACAAAGAAGGAAAGTGAGGGGAATTCTCCTTGTGCTATAGTGTGCTTTAAAAAAACATTTTTTCTAGGGACAGAAAACTCTAGGTAGGGAGAGTGTCAGTTTCTTTCACTGTGCCAGTCCTTGTTTCTAGGGACAAAGAAGGAAAGTGAGGGGAATTCTCCTTGTGCTATAGTGTGCTTTAAAAAAACATTTTTTCTAGGGACAGAAAACTCTAGGTAGGGAGAGTGTCAGTTTCTTTCACTGTGCCAGTCCTTGTTTCTAGGGACAAAGAAGGAAAGTGAGGGGAATTCTCCTTGTGCTATAGTGTGCTTTAAAAAAACATTTTTTCTAGGGACAGAAAACTCTAGGTAGGGAGAGTGTCAGTTTCTTTCACTGTGCCAGTCCTTGTTTCTAGGGACAAAGAAGGAAAGTGAGGGGAATTCTCCTTGTGCTATAGTGTGCTTTAAAAAAACATTTTTTCTAGGGACAGAAAACTCTAGGTAGGGAGAGTGTCAGTTTCTTTCACTGTGCCAGTCCTTGTTTCTAGGGACAAAGAAGGAAAGTGAGGGGAATTCTCCTTGTGCTATAGTGTGCTTTAAAAAAACATTTTTTCTAGGGACAGAAAACTCTAGGTAGGGAGAGTGTCAGTTTCTTTCACTGTGCCAGTCCTTGTTTCTAGGGACAAAGAAGGAAAGTGAGGGGAATTCTCCTTGTGCTATAGTGTGCTTTAAAAAAACATTTTTTCTAGGGACAGAAAACTCTAGGTAGGGAGAGTGTCAGTTTCTTTCACTGTGCCAGTCCTTGTTTCTAGGGACAAAGAAGGAAAGTGAGGGGAATTCTCCTTGTGCTATAGTGTGCTTTAAAAAAACATTTTTTCTAGGGACAGAAAACTCTAGGTAGGGAGAGTGTCAGTTTCTTTCACTGTGCCAGTCCTTGTTTCTAGGGACAAAGAAGGAAAGTGAGGGGAATTCTCCTTGTGCTATAGTGTGCTTTAAAAAAACATTTTTTCTAGGGACAGAAAACTCTAGGTAGGGAGAGTGTCAGTTTCTTTCACTGTGCCAGTCCTTGTTTCTAGGGACAAAGAAGGAAAGTGAGGGGAATTCTCCTTGTGCTATAGTGTGCTTTAAAAAAACATTTTTTCTAGGGACAGAAAACTCTAGGTAGGGAGAGTGTCAGTTTCTTTCACTGTGCCAGTCCTTGTTTCTAGGGACAAAGAAGGAAAGTGAGGGGAATTCTCCTTGTGCTATAGTGTGCTTTAAAAAAACATTTTTTCTAGGGACAGAAAACTCTAGGTAGGGAGAGTGTCAGTTTCTTTCACTGTGCCAGTCCTTGTTTCTAGGGACAAAGAAGGAAAGTGAGGGGAATTCTCCTTGTGCTATAGTGTGCTTTAAAAAAACATTTTTTCTAGGGACAGAAAACTCTAGGTAGGGAGAGTGTCAGTTTCTTTCACTGTGCCAGTCCTTGTTTCTAGGGACAAAGAAGGAAAGTGAGGGGAATTCTCCTTGTGCTATAGTGTGCTTTAAAAAAACATTTTTTCTAGGGACAGAAAACTCTAGGTAGGGAGAGTGTCAGTTTCTTTCACTGTGCCAGTCCTTGTTTCTAGGGACAAAGAAGGAAAGTGAGGGGAATTCTCCTTGTGCTATAGTGTGCTTTAAAAAAAACATTTTTTCTAGGGACAGAAAACTCTAGGTAGGGAGAGTGTCAGTTTCTTTCACTGTGCCAGTCCTTGTTTCTAGGGACAAAGAAGGAAAGTGAGGGGAATTCTCCTTGTGCTATAGTGTGCTTTAAAAAAACATTTTTTCTAGGGACAGAAAACTCTAGGTAGGGAGAGTGTCAGTTTCTTTCACTGTGCCAGTCCTTGTTTCTTGGGACAAAGAAGGAAAGTGAGGGGAATTCTCCTTGTGCTATAGTGTGCTTTAAAAAAACATTTTTTCTAGGGACAGAAAACTCTAGGTAGGGAGAGTGTCAGTTTCTTTCACTGTGCCAGTCCTTGTTTCTAGGGACAAAGAAGGAAAGTGAGGGGAATTCTCCTTGTGCTATAGTGTGCTAAAGCATTCCTCATCAACCATCTTTGAAATCCTTGTTTTTTGGACAGTCAGGGAAATTGTCGTTGTGCTATTCTGTGCAAAAGCAATCATCCTCAACCATATTTAGAAATCCTTAAGTAAAGGGACAGAGAAGGACACCTGAAGGTAGCCCTTATTGCTTTTTTCCCATCTCCCTGCAGGCCATCTATTAGAATGTCTGGAAGGCAAACAAGGAGAGGCAGACAGTCAGGAGGCAATAAAAGAGGGCAAGCAGGCTCTGTGTCTGGGGGCAACAGTGCTGGTCGTGGACGCGGTGCATTGTCATCAGCACATGGCCATGGGACACGCTTGTCCTTCTTTTCGGCAGCTGGACATGTTGAGCCACATCATGCCGAAGACTTGGTAGAGTGGATGACCAAGCCCTCCTCCTCCTCCTCATCCTCTCTCACCCAGGCTCAGGGTACTGGCAAAGCAGCTGCCAAAGCGTCCTCTTCCCTGGTATCAATGTCAGACTCATCATCAGTCACTCCTTCCCTAGACCCACCATGTCCTCCTCCTGAGGAGTCCCCCGAACTGTTTGAGCACAGTGTTGGGTACATGCTCCAGGAGGATGCCCAGCGTTTCGAAGGGTCTGATGATGAAACCCAGCTACAGGAAGGCAGTAGCGTGAGAGCAGACAGAGGGGATGCTCAAGAAGGACACCAATCTGGCAGTCATGTTCCAGCAGCTGCAGCATACTGCCAGATTGGCTCCAGTGATGAGGAGGGAGGGGATGATGAGGTCACTGACTCCACGTGGGTGCCTAATAGGAGAGAGGAGGAGGAGGAGGATGAGGAGGAGGCACATCTCCAACGAGGCAGGATGCCCTTTGGTGGCCAGCGTAAGGGCAGTACACCGACGGAATCACACCGCAGAGCTCCGCCTGTGCAGGGCGCTGCCTCTGCCCGTCATTCAAAAAGTTCCTTGGTGTGGGCCTTTTTTGAGGCTAGTGCATCAGATCGCACAGCTGCTGTTTGCAACATATGTCTCAAGCGTATATCGCGTGGCCAAAACATCAGCCGCTTGGGTACCACATGCCTGACCAGACATATGTTGACCTGCCATGCAGCTCGTTGGCAAGCCTACCTCAAAGACCCACACCAAAGAACAAAGCGGACCTCTCCTTGCACCGCATCAGCTGGGATCTCCAACCCCACTATAACTTCAGTCCTCTCTGAAACATGCACTGAGAGGAATGAAGGTGTAGAATTAGGTGTGTCACAGCCAAGTACTTGCGGCCACTCTGCTAGCAGTACACCGACGTCCGATTCTAGCAGGCAAATTTCCCTGCCCCAGCTGCTGGACCGTCGAAAGAAGTTCACTCCCAGCCATCCACATGCCCAGCGGTTGAATGCTAGCTTGGCTAAATTGCTAGCGCTTCAACTGCTGCCTTTTCAGTTGGTAGACTCGGCCCCCTTCCGTGAGTTTGTGCAATGTGCGGTTCCTCAGTGGCAGGTTCCCAAACGCCACTTTTTCTCACGGAAGGCTATTCCGGCTCTCTACCGGCATGTGGAAGGCAATGTCTTGGCCTCGCTGGACAGGGCGGTCAGCGGTAAGGTGCATATTACCGCTGACTCATGGTCCAGCAGGCATGGACATGGACGTTACCTTTCTTTCACGGCCCATTGGGTCACTCTTTTGGCAGCTGGGAAGGATGCAGGACAAGGTGCAGTAGTGTTGGAGGTTGTTCCACCGCCACGCCTCCAAAATGCTACTACTGGTTGTGACACACCTCTCTCCTCCACCCCCTCCTCTTCTTCTTCCTCCATGGCCTCTTCCTGTGGTTTGTCCTATGAACCAGCGGTGCTCCGTAGCCGTTCACGGGGCTACGCAAGTACGCAGGCAAAAAGATGCCATGCCGTGCTTGCGCTGGTGTGTTTGGGGGACAGAAGCCACACTGGGGCAGAGGTCCTGTCTGCTCTGCAGGGCCAGGCCGAGAGGTGGTTGACGCCACGCCAGCTTAAGCCAGGAATGGTGGTTTGCGACAATGGCACCAACCTCCTCTCCGCCCTCCGACAGGGACAACTGACCCATGTGCCCTGTGTGGCTCACGTCCTTAACCTGGTGGTGCAGCGGTTCTTGGGCAGGTACCCGGGCTTACAGGATGTCCTGAGGCAGGCCAGGAAAGTCTGTGTGCATTTCCGCAGATCTTATAATGCCAGTGCTCGCCTGGCTGAGCTGCAAAAGGAGTTGAACCTGCCCAAGAACCGCCTTATATGTGACATGCCTACCAGGTGGAACTCAACGTTGGCCATGCTGCAGCGGCTGCACACGCAGCAGAGGGCCATCAATGAGTACCTGTGCGACTACGGCACCAGGACAGGGTCAGGGGAGCTTGGTTTTTTTTCTCCACGCCAGTGGGGCATGATCAGGGATGCATGCACTGTCCTGGCACCATTTGAGGAGGCCACGAGGATGGTGAGCAGTGACAGTGCATGCATCAGTGACACTGTACCTCTTGTCCACCTGTTGGAGCACACGCTGCGTGGAATAATGGACAGGGCACTTGAGGCAGAACAGAGGCAGGAAGAGGAGGACTTCCTTGCCTCTCAAGGCCCCCTTTACCCAGACAGTGTTCCTTCTGTCCCACCCATCGCACAGGAAGAGGAAGAGGAGGAGGAGGAGGAGGAGGAGGAGGATTGTGTCAGCATGGAGGTGGAGGCTGGCACTCAGCATCATCAGCAGCAGTCTTTTAGGGATGATTTACAGTCCCAAGAAACCAGTGGACTTGTACGTGGCTGGGAGGAGGTGGCTGCGGATCATGTCGTCCTTAGTGACCCAGAGGACTCCGGACCGAATGCCTCAGCAAACCTACGCTGCATGGCCTCCCTGATCCTGCAAAGTCTGCGGAAGGATCCTCGTATTCTTCGGATCAAGGAGAGGGACCATTACTGGCTGGCCACTCTCCTTGATCCACGGTACAAGGGTAAGGTTGCGGACCTTATGTTACCTTCGCAGAGGGAGCAGAGGATGAGACAACTCCGGGAGGCCTTGCAGAAAGGTCTGTGCAACGCGTTCCCAGAGACTGGGAGGTTACAAACTCCTGGTCCTGGACAACGAGTTGCTGAGGCTTCGGCCAGTCAAAGAAGGAGCGGTGGGGAAGGTGGCCGTCTGACCGATGCGTTCAGACAATTCTTTAGTCCGCAGCCCCAAAGTATGATCGGTTCCAGCAACCATCGCCAGCGTCTGATAAACATGGTGCAGGAATATCTAGGGGCAAGGTCAGACTTGGACACCTTCCCCACCGAAAATCCTCTGGCTTACTGGGTCTTGAGGATGGATCACTGGCCAGAGCTTGCACAGTATGCAATTGAGCTACTGGCCTGTCCTGCATCCAGCGTTCTTTCGGAACGCACATTCAGTGCTGCTGGAGGATTTGTCACGGATCACAGGGTGCGCCTGTCCACCGACTCGGTTGATCGACTGACTTTCATCAAGATGAACCAGTCTTGGATCACCACCAGCTACCACACACCTGATGCTGATATAACAGACTAATTGATTTTAACATGTCACATCCCTTCAAGACTGATGCTGATGCTGAGTGCCTGTGCTGTTATGTTGACTGGCTATCCTCCTCCTCCTCCGAGTCCTCAATGATACGATTGATGATGATAGCTTGGAAGATCATTTTTGTTTATGGGTGCCGCCACCAGTGGCTAAGGCCCAATTTTTCAGCCCCTGTTTTACAGGGGCGTGTAATTACAATTTTTTTAGCAATAATTTGCCATAGGGCTCATTGCTGTGCTCCAAGTACAGTATCTGTGAGGGGTTGGAGTGTTGTGGCACCAGTGCCTAAGGCCCAATTTTTCAGCCCCTGTTTAACAGGGGCGTGTCATTACAATTTTTGAAGCAATACTTTGCAACAGGGCTCATTGCTGTGCTCCAAGTACAGTATCTGTGAGGGGTTGTAGTGTTGTGCCACCAGTGCCTAAGGCCCAATTTTTCAGCCCCTGTTCAACAGGGGCATGCAATTACAATTCTTGATCTAATAATTCACAGCAGGGCCCATTGCTGCACCCACCAAGAATAACTCTGAGGGCTTACAGTGTTGTGGCAACGCCACCACCACCACCACCACCACGAAAGGCCCAATTTTTCAGCCCCTGTTCAAAAGGGGCATGTAATTACAATTCTTGATCTAATAATTCACAGCAGGGCCCATTCCTGCACCCACCAAGAGTAACTCTGAGGGCTTACAGTGTTGTGGCAACGCCACCACCACCACCACCACGAAAGGCCCAATTTTTCAGCCCCTGTTCAACAGGGGCATGCAATTACAATTCTTGATCTAATAATTCACAGCAGGGCCCATTGCTGCACCCACCAAGAGTAACTGTCAGGGCTTACAGTGTTGTGGCACCAGCACCACCATCAAAGGCCCAATTTTTACTACCACTGTTCAACAATTATATGTAATTAAAATTCCTGATATAATAGTTGACAGCAGGGCGTTCCAGCACCAACCAAGAGTAACTGTGAGTGCTTACAGTGTTGTGCCAACACCAACAACTAAGGGGCCTATTTCTGCAGAGTATATACGGCAGGTCCCTACTTTCAAACATCCAACTTACAAACGACTCCTACTTGCAAACGCAAGAAGACAACAGGAAGTGAGAGGAAATCTACCACTAGGAAGGAAAATTCTCTCCTGTAAGAATAAATATGGGAGAAAGGTGTCTCCTCTGTACTGATGCTTTATCAGCAATCCTTGTTTCAAGAAAAACACCACATTTCAAAAACAGTTGTCATTGGGACGGAAAGTGAGGTGAAATGTTCTGAACAGGGGCACAGACAGCAAAACAAATGTTACAGGGGTGATAACCCTTACCTATGTTTTCCAAAAAGTTTAAAAATAGATTTTTGGGCTGGAGCTACACTTCAACAATGTACCTGTTCAAAATTACAAACACATTCTACTTAAGAACAAACCTACAGTCCCTGTCTTGTATGCACCGCCTGTATACGGCTGTTCAGAGTATATAGGGCCTTTTTTATTTTATGTGCGGGGTTCCCCTTAATATCCATACAAGACCCAATGGGGCTGGTAATGGGCTGGGGTAGGGGGGGGGGGGGGGTCATGGGGTAGCTATGCCATTTTTCTTAAAGATTTTCATCCATATTACCGGGACCAGACATTACATTAAAGCCGCAAGCAGTTTTAAATGGCTTTTTTTTCCTTTAGAAGTGTCATTTTGTGCAGGGACAGTTCTAAACACGGGAAACACGTGGCACTTCACAGGCATACTTTAGACACCCCCCAGGTACAATATTTAAAGGAATATTTGACTTTTTTTTTTTCACTTTATGCATCATTAAAATGACTGCTCCCGAAAAACGACCGTTTTTAAAACTTCTTTTTGCATTGATACATGTCCCCTGGTGCAGAACCCGGGTTCCCAAACCCTTTTTAGGACAATAACATGCATAATAGTTGTTATAATTAGCACTTTAGAATTCGAACGTTCGCATCCATTGTATTTAATAGGGTTCTAATGTTCGTACGAACTTTCGGTCCGTTCGCGGGTTCTGGTGCGAACCGAACCCGGGGGTGTTCGGCTCATCACTAGTGGAGAGGGATTAGAACACTTGTCAGTTTTTATTGCTGTCTGTGCCCCCTCTATTTGTCTTGTTTACCCTTATCATTAAAAGTGAATGTAAAAGAAAACCCCAATGGGACACAGATGGTGAAAAAAAAAATCTGACAGGGCTTATAACCCTCCCTTGCTTTATCCAAAACGAAAAAAAAAACATTTGGCTTATAGTTCTACTTTAACTCAAAATTTAAACTCATTGGGTTCCACATGTAACAATTTACCAAAGTTTTACTGTATTTGATATATATTTGGTGACAGGTGTGGTATTATGATGTTATCAGCCATGTTGTTTTATGAATGTCTGTTATAAAGTCTGTATTAAAAACTTTTTTTTTTCTTTTTTTTTTTTAACATTTGTGTTTGCTTTTTTGGTGCATGAAAAATCAAATTTTTCAGTTTTTTTGTTTTGCATGTACCCATGAAATTGAACAAAGATCAATGGCTGGGAAAAACATGTCCTCCCACACTGGTTCTCAACCTATGGTAATCTGCTGGCTGGTATATGTTTGCATTCCAATAGTGAACATAGTAGTTTTGTAAGCATGTTACTGATGCTACAGTAGGCATGTAGTAAAAAGTTGCATCTGGACCATAAAAAGCAGACATCATTTGGACCAGTGGCCTGCATTGCAATCTATTGTATGTGTACAAAAATTCGATAAAATTAAGCACTTAAGCCCCGGACCATTTTGCTGGTCAAAGACCAGGCCACTTTTTGCGATTCGGCACTGCGTCGCTCTAACTGACAATTGCGTGGTCCTGCGATGTGGCTCCCAAACCAAATTGACATCCTTTTTTTCCACAAATAGAGCTTTATTTTGGTGGTATTTGATCACCTCTGCGTTTTTTATTTTTTGCGCTATAAACAAAAATAGAGCAACAATTTTGAAAAAAATGCTATATTTTTAACTTTTTGCTATAATAAATATCCCCCAAAAATATATAAAAAAAAATGTTTTTTTCCTTAGTTTAGGCCGATACGTATTCTTCTACATATTTTTGGTAAAAAAAAACGCAATAAGCGTTTATTGATCGGTTTGCGCAAAAGTTATAGCGTCTACAAAATAGGAGATCAGTGCTATAAAATGCACTAATTACTGTGAAAATGACACTGGCGGTGAAAGGGTTAACCACTAGGTGGTGCTGAAGGGGTTAAGTGTGCCTAGGGATGTGTTCTAACTGTAGGGGGGATGGGCTATGTGTGACACAACAGTGATCACAGCTTCCGATTACAGGAAGCTGTGGTCACTGTCCTGTCACTGGAAAGAATGGGGAAATGCTTGTTTAAATAAGCATTTCCCCCTTCTTCCTCACCGTGACACGATCGCGTGTATGCCCGCCGACCTCGATTCCGCGGGACCCGCGGTCTGAGTCACGGAGCTTGCGGCGCGTGCGTCCACAATGCCGCTTCTTAAAGGGGACGTATATTTACGTCCTTGTGCCTGCCCGTGCCATTCTGCTGACGTATATATCTATCTGCGTCCGGCGGTCGGCATGTGGTTAAATACAAAGCTTTACTTTTCATACACCAATCCATTTCTAGTTTTGGAGCAGTATGATTGCTATACACAGCCTGTTTCTTACGTGTAACATTATTTATGTAAATGTTGGTTAAGTCAGAAACACTAATCTATATTCTTTCCACCAGTTATGAAGATGGCTGAACCCACAGATGATCCAGATGGGGAGGAAGCCTCGAGGGGGGCACCTGTGAGACAGAGAGAGCACTCTCCCATGTTGCACCTGGACCTTTATAACTTTGAGTGCCAAGAAGCAGAGGGAAGTCGTTATGTGTTGACCAGTCCCCGTTCTCTGGAGGCTTGTGCTCGATGTATGGTGAAACCAGTAGAACTATTATCAAGAAGCCTCTCTGATTTAGTCAGAGAAGCTCCAGGACGATCCATGAGGGTTGCTACTGGTCTTTGTGAGGTATATGAGATAGAAAGACAGAGAAAGCTGAAAATGTGCAGGGAAGAGAGGGAACGAATTATCCGCCAAGAAAAGAGGAGAATTTTGCCTTTGGTACTGAGCAGCAGTCTAGGTTCCCCATCAAGCTCAAAAGCACCCTCTCGAGCTGAACCTTTAGGACCTCTTGTGCCTAAGAGATACGACTCTCCTATCAATACAGGTACACAGAGGAGCAATACACCACTCTCTGATTCTGAAAGATCTAAATCCCTTCCTTCTAAAGGCACCCAAAGATCCAAGCCGCCTCCTTCCAAAAAGCAGCAAGTACCAGTATCCAAGACAAAGAAATGCAGTACCACCCAGTCTAAAGAATACCATGGCAGTGGTGATTCAGTCACTAATGCACCCTCAAGAAAGAGTAAAAGTCAATCTCTGGACTCTCTTCAGAAGATGAGAGATGGTTCCTCAGGTAGGACTTCTTCAGAGTCTATAACCTCATCCTATAGCGGCGACAGCCCCAGAGGCAGAACCACACAGTTCATACCAAAATCCAGGACACTTGATGCAGTAAATTCTCTTTTAGGCAGAAGCTTCAGTCTGGGAGATCTTAGTCACTCACCACAAACAACAAAAAAGGTTGAGAAGATGGTCAAAGAGGTGAAGAAGAAAGGCATCCAAGAATTGCCTCAGCGAGACAAAAAAATTGCAGCAATTATGATTGCCAGACATGAAGAGGAAAACATTAGAAATGAACAGCGCTACTGGGCACACCTACAGTGGGAAACCCAGAGAAGGACATCAGACCTGCGGAAGGAGCAAGAGGAGAGAGAGAGGCATAAAGCTATACTACAAGGGCAAAAGATGCTGGAGTCCCAAATCAAGAGTAGACGTGGCAAAATCTCCATGGAGGACCTTCATTCGGCAGCCATAAACCAAAGTAAGAGTTTGCTCCATGAAGCACACCTAAGGGAGCAAGGTTCAGAGTTAGAAAAGCACAACAAAGTAGAGTCAGAAAAAAGTAAAAAGGAAGGAAAGCAAAAGAAGTCCCACCAGGAACAAAGCACAAAATCCAAACAACTCAATGATGAATTATCACAAGATAAGTTACTTGTTGCTCAGCAGAAGAAACAAGAGAAAGCGTCACAGCTACAGGTTAATAAAATACTGCAAAACAAAATGGAGAAAATTAAGCACCAGGTACTTCTTCAAGAAATAGTCCAAAAAGAGGAATTAAATAATGACGAACTTAGAAGGGCACTTGAGAAAAACCTTCAAAAAGCACAAGAAAAGGTAGAGCAATTACAGGAGAAAAAAAATCAAGAACTGAAGAGCAGGGCACAAAGGGAAGACATGCAAATCCAAAAAGCAAGACAGGTGGCAGAACGTAAAGAAAAGGAGCGTGCAGAGCATTTAAAAGAACTAGCCAGGACTGCAGAAAGGAGGCTGCAGCATGCATCCCAGATAGCTGATGAAGTTGTACAGCACAAAGCAAAGAAAGCTATAGAAAGCCGACTGGAAAAGGAAAAAATCCAGAGGGAGAATCGACAAAAGGTCCTAAAAAATGAAGATATGAAGAGGCAGGAGCTGCTGATGTCTATAGAAAAGAAGCTTGAGCGCAGTGAACAAATATTCAAGGAGAAGCAGAGTGTGTTAGACAATGCACGGTCAGTGGCCAGAGCTTCCTTTAATATAAGGGAGAAAGTGAGAGCTGATTCTAACATACGCACCTTTGATAGAATGGCTCTGGAAGCTGAACTGTATGCAAATATTGACAAAAAATAATGGACAAGGTTAAGACATTTATGCTAGCAGCTCTTGATTCCAGGGTATGTTTGTCCTCTGCCACCTGCACAGTAATAATGCAATGACATCCTTAAGGCATATACGTGTATTTTTTAAATCAATGCATAATATGGGTTCTCTGTTTATTTTTAGTCAGATTACCACAATTTATAAGTATGGAGTTTACACGCAAGCCTGGATTTAAAGTGTTACTAAACCCACAACAGTAAAATCAGTCTGTATATGCAGTAAAGCACATCACATCAAACACTTGTTATACTCACTGTGGAACCTAAGGGGTTAATCCACGGCATTGTATAAAAAAGACTGTTTGAGCCTGTCTTCTCTTTCGCTCTTTTTCTTCCACTGTCCCCAAACCATCTCCTGATAGAGCAGAGGCTTGGGGACAAGCTGCACATGCTCAGTTTGGTGTGTATTGCTAGAGAGTTTTTCTTCTTGGGAGGGTGCATGTGATCAGCACAGGGCAAATCAGCACCGTCCAGACAGAGGGTCAGGGGTCCTGCAGCCTCATAGGGCAGTCAGAGGAGAATGAAAACTCCTCCTACAAGCTTTAACCAGACACTGAGAGAAGACACAAGACTGCTCTAACTTCTGATGAGAAAAGGTATTTAGAGTCGAATATATTTTTATTAATATTTTGAAAAAGCAAAATAACACGACATGAGCGAGAAACAGGAGATCAGTACAGAAAGTACAGAACAGAGATCATATAGTTAACATGTGACAGTAGACATCTCCGATGAAAAAGCAGATAGTCAACACTCAAGTCATACTCTTAAATCGGAATGTATCACAAAACTAAACATTAGAACCAAGTGAAAATATATCCGGGTATAAAATAGAGAGAAACAGGCGTAGGGTAGAGTAGAAAGAAAGAGAAAGAGAGGGTAGAAGAGAAGGGGGGAAAGGGGAGAGGACAAGTGGGGGATGCAGGCTAGCTGCAGGAGAGGGGAGGGTGGAAGGGGGGGGGGTTGGGCAGACCTTGGTGTAACAAACCCGTGTGGTGGAGTCAGGAGGCAAGTCCGGGTTGGCTGTGAGGTGCCAACCTCACTTTCAGGGAGTCAGATGTAGAGTTGTCGATCCAAACAAGCCAAAGGGCCTTAAATTTGTCAAAGGTGTCATTGTCCAGGGCTATCATCTCCTCCATGCGCATGATGTCGTTGACCATGGAGACCCAGACTGCCAGGGGTGGAGTGGTAGTGGTTTTCCAAAACAGGGGTATAAGTTGTCTAGCGGCTGAGAGGAAAAAAACGCAACAGGGAGCCCTTTTGAGAGGCTATCGACCCTGGGAGCATGGACAATAAGGCTATTTCTGGGGTGGCCGATAATTTTCGGTCATATTGGCTGTTATATATAGCAAAAACCTGCGACCACGAGAAAAGGTATTTAGTAGTTTATATGTACTAAAATAATGACATTTCCATGTTCTGTGTACTGTGGAAGACCATATATAGTGAACGCATTGTCCTGGGTTTAGTACCACTTTAACATTAGTTAGTCTCTGGCAAAGGATAGGCAGAGGTCAGCTTTTAACCCGCAAAGCTTTTATGCCAACCCATGTTGTTTCTCAGAAGATTTGATCATGGGGAGAAATTGCAGAGTGCTGTGCACTACATTCTCATATGCAGCTTAAATGCCAATGCTACTGAATGTGTTCTGTAAAAACCCAGACAGGGTATTCAATGTCCTCAGTCAACAGGTTTCAGTTATATAAATCTGGCTTTAGCTGAGAACACAGTCCTTAAGTGGCTGAGCCAGATTGTGTAGTAAAATAAAATTCACGTCTCGCCAACACCTTAAACTAAGATATGCCATAAAGGCCAGAGGCAGGAGTCACACTGCTGAGACTGGGCAAACATTTTTTTAGTAAGGCCTCTTTCACACAAGCGGCCAGGGGTCGGTAAAAATAGGTGGTTGAGGCGTGATTTTTACCGACCCAAACTAACTACCTAAAGCCTCACATACAGCTCAAGGTGGCTGTACACATTCCGCTGCAAATTTAACACAGCTTTTGAGTGTATGGGCAGCACTGCGATTGTGGCGCTTAGCTTGTGGTTGTAGCACAAAAATTAGTTTTACTCACAATGGCCGTTCAGTACAGCAAATAAAGAAACAAGCATTCAGAAGGTGGCAGAATCTCCTCCTGAATGCCTGGAAAACTCTTCTTGGCCACCCTGGAAGTTGCTGTTGTATGAACATAGCCCAGAAAACTGCGGGTCTTTAGAAAGTGGTGTTTTCTCTCTGATGCATACTGTAATCTTAAAGTATAACTAAAGGCAAAACTTTTTTTCCAGTTTTGGATAGAGGGGAGAGGGATTAGAACCCCTGTCAGTTATTATTGCTGTCTGTGCCCCGTAAAAGAGATTCACTCTCTCTATTTTTTTTATTCTCCATTTCTCCTATTTACCATTATCATTGAAAGTGAAAGTAAAAGAACATGCCAAATTTGGGGTTGTCCTCTGAAAATTAATAGAGGGGAAATCTTCCAATGGGGACACTAGTCCTGATGACCTGAGGGTCCCCACAGAATTCCCTTAATTTGCAGGGATTTCCTCTCACTTCCTGTTTGGCTACGGGACATAAAAGGAATGAAAATCTCTGCAATGGGACACACATAGCAAAAAATATAATATCTGACAGGGGTTGAAACTCTCCCTTATGCCTTGTATACACGATCAGAATTTCCGATGAAAAAAGTCCATCTGACTTTTTTCATCGGAAATTCCGATCGTGTGTGGGCCCCATCGGACTTTTTTCCGTTGGTGTTTAGAAATAGAACATGTTTTATTTTTTTCCAATGGAAAAAAAAACGATAGGACATTCCTATCGTCTGTGGGGAACTCCGACGGAGAAATAACCCACGCATGCTCAGAATCAAGTCAACGCATGCTCAGAAGCATTGAACTTCATTTTTCTCGGCTAGTCGTAGTGTTTTACGTCACCGCGTTTTGGACGGTCGGAATTCGGTCTGACAGTGTGTATGCAAGACAGCTTAAACGGAATTCCGACGAAAAATTCAATCGGATTTTAGGCCATCGGAAATTCAGATCGTGTGTACAGGGCATTACTCTATCCAAAATGTGAAAAAAACTTTTGCCTATAGTTCTACTTTAATCAAGAGTTTCTCAGCTGTTGAAAAGTTGTCATTACTGACAGGTCTCTTATGTTTTTCTGATTCTGCCATATTATAATCAGTTAAAGAACAATAATCTGGATGCATTTAAAATTTTGGAGTTAAATGAGTGACCAAGGACACCAATGTAATAGGTGAAAATGTGCAAACAGTGACATAAATGGCCGTTAAAAAGCTGACAGGGGTTCAACCCTACCCTACTCCACTAAAACAAATTTCTCTGCATTGTTTTGGGGGATTTTCCCTCATTTCCTGTCTGATTACACAGTTTGCACTATGACAGTAAGTGAGGGGAAATCTCTATACAAGAGCACCGGAAGACAGTAAAAACAGGGGTCCTTCTCTGACATTTTATGAAAAAAAAAAAAAAGAAGTTTTGTCTGACATACACTTTAGGGATATTGAAAGGGTTGGCAATTTAATGAAAATTAGGTCATTTTGACTTGGCTTCATCCTTCTATAAAAATAAAACATATCAAGCAATAGGTGTTACCAAATCTCATCTGAGAAGCTGGCACTAATCAACAGCTGGGAGATCTGGGCATCACTCAGCTCACATATCACTGGTTGGAATCCTGCATTATTTAATGTATGTTACAACTGATGTAAGTTGGTTGTCACGATTTGTGGTACATGGACAAACAGAAAAGCGATAAAAAAGTTTGGATGTAACAGCAACCATCTTCTTTTAGGGCACATGCACTCAGCGTTTAAAAAATGCTCTTTTCATCCTGTAAAAGCACCTCTGTGTTAGCCTATGTGGCCATGCACACATAGATGTTTACAGACATAATTAGAAGAGGAGCCAGTGCTCATAAATGCATGAAATCGCACTTAAACGCTAGTCACATTTAGGTAAGTGTCCATTCATTCCAATGGCCAAAATAAAATAATATTCTGGCCAATAAAATAGTTCAGAGGAGAAAATCAAACACCCTGTGTGCATGAGGCCTTACAAGCCAAGAACCACAAAAACTATCAAATATACACTATATTGTCAAAAGTATTGGAACGCTCGCCTTTACATGCACATGAACTTTAATGGCATCCCAGTCATAGTCCGTAGGGTTTATTATTGAGTTGGCCCACCCTTTGCAGCTATAACAGCTTCAACTCTTCTGGGAAGGCTGTCCACAAGGTTTGGGAGTGTGTCTATGGGAATGTTTGACCATTCTTCTAGATGCAAATTTGTGAGGTCAGGCACTGGTGTTGGACGAGAAGGCCTGGCTCGCAGACTCTACTCTTAATCATCCCAAAGGTGTTCTATCGAGTTGAGGTCAGGACTCTGTATAGGCCAGTCAAGATCCTCCACCCCAAACTGGCTCATCCATGTATTTATGGACCTTGCTTTGTGCACTGGTGCACAGTCATGTTGGAACAGGAAAGGACCATCCCCAAACTGTTCCCACAAAGTTGGGAGCATGAAATTGTCCAAAATGTCTTGGTATGCTGACGCCTTAAGAGTTCCCTGGAAGGTCCATAAAGACATGGGTGGGCGAGTTTGTGGTGGAGGAGCTGTCCTGACCTCAACCCGATAAAATACCTTTGGGATGAATTAGAGTGGAGACTGCGAGCCAGGCCTTCTCGTCCAACATCAGTGCCCGACCTCGCAAATGCGCTTCTGGTAGAATGGTCAAACATTCCCAAAGACACACTCCTGAGGCCCTGTTCACACCTTTGCAAATTGGTTGTGGCTTACACTGCATCAAATTCGCATAACATTTTAAAATACATTTATTTTACTGAGGCTGGTTCACATATGTGCGATGCATTCGCACTGCGCATTGCCCAAAAAACGTGTGCGTTTTCTAGGCATTGCGGTGCGAATTGTCTGCACATTATCTTCTATGGGAACGCATCTGATTCGCAGATGTGTTCTGTTCTAAACAGGAATTCTTTCCCTGCTCACTACACTTTCCTCCTCCCCCTCCCCTCTCCCAGGTCAGCAAATCCCCAGCTACAATGCAGACGAACTGCTGAACAGCTCTGTTTTCTCTTCACAGAGAAATCAGAGCTGGAATTCGCACCGCACAAGTGTGAACCCAGCCTAAACCTTGTGGACAGCCTTCCCAGAAGAGTTGAAGGTGTTATAGCTGCAAAGGGTGGGCCAACTCAATATTGAACCCTACGGACTAAGACTGGGATGACATTAAAGTTCATGTGCGTGTAAAGGCAGGTGTCCCAATACTTTTGACAATATAGTGTATAATAATAAGGCCACATAGAAGAAAGATATAACAGAAATTCTATCCTCATTCCACTACATCTACAAAATAAATGTTGCTGGAGTTTTACTTTGACAAAAGTAACTATGAAGATACAGTAATATTTTAAATGTACTGTATATGATAATTATATGATAAGGCTGATGCACACATATCCATAGCGGTAACACGCAAGCTACAGCAACACACGTAATTATGTCATTCATAGCGTCACAAACGGAAAAAATGAATAGTCAGATAGTTTGACTCCCCTGCATCTAAAATAAAAATTTTGAGTTGACAGACCATCAAAAAAGCACACTTTTAAAGAGACCCTGCTGGGGAGGAGCAAAGGCTAATAATATAGGGTGTCACTTTATTAACAGCTCCGAGTCTGCTGTGCCTGCTGAGATGGCAATGCCCAGCATGTATCAGGGCATTAAACCACACAAGTGAGTCTTTACAGGTATATAACAAAACTTTAAATGCACATATAATCAAATAGGAAGATTTTAATTGAAATAAATGGTCTGGCGACAGGGTCTCTTTATGTAATGGTGTCCTTGGAAGGCTAATGTAGGGAATAGCATTGCAGCGGAATTGACACCCCATTAGGAGAACCTTTGCCTTCAGTAAGGTCCCTTTCACACGGGCGTTTTCCACTCAGGTCCGCCTGTCAGTTTTTCAGGCGGACCTGATCGGACACTCAATTCAGCCCTATGGAGCGGTGGATGTCAGCAGTGACATGTCGGCTGCCACCCGCTGCTATCCGATCCGATCCTGTCCGCCAAATCCAGATGGATGGATATCCCTATTTTCCATTAATCAGGCGGATCGGATCGAATGGGATCGGATGAAAACGGACAGGCGTTCTGTTTTCATTTGATCTCCCCATAGAGGAGAGCGGGACTCTGACAGGTCCGTCTCAGCACAGCGGAGACACCTGTCATCCATCTGCTCAGTGGGGATCAGCGGAGCGCTCCCCCCCGCTCAGCAAAGCGGAGTCCACTGGGTGGATCGCCCGTGTGAAAGAGCCCTAAATCAGGTCCAGTGGGTTGGAGGGTTTATCAAACCCAAGGGTGAGCTCAGGATTTGGGCTTCCTTGTGAACTTTAGGTATCTGATTTTACAATCAGTACAACTATCCGTTTAGGTTTAGAGGAATAAAATATCCATGTGGAGTATACAGTGCATTTTCATACATCCAGATTTAAAAAAAAAAATGAATGGCTTAGATGAAGTTTTTTTGCTGCCTATGTTGAGATTGCTATGTTTTTTATATCAAACTATGTGCAGCTATGTGTAAAATGCAGAAGCCGGAACAGTAGTTTTCCTATGGACTGTTATTTTCTTTTTCAGTTGGGATCACACTGAATGAAAATCTCTGATGTCATTAAACATCAGTACATAAGAAAAAGATATTTTAAATCTGACCTTTATTCTGCTTATATTTCACATATCTTGTTTCCTCCTGTCCTTCCTGATCAACATGCTAATGAAATGGTTACATAAAACCTTTCCATTTTCATTGCATACCTGATTTTGGAACCAGTGATGTCATCACTGGATCTCTGTACTACTCTATGCAATGCAGGTAGGGTGACCACATTTCCAAACTACCATTCAGGGACACTCCCCCTTCCCAAAAATCAGCTTATGCTGTAACGAATCACAGCACAGTGATTGGACACAAGAGGCGGGATTTATGATTTCTCCAATCACAAGCAGGGGGCGGTGACTTTTTTCCCCAGGCATTTAAGGCCGGGGCAAGTACTATCAGTGAGTAAAGCGGTGATGTGGTGGCCTTTTTTGGGGGCATCAGATTGGCCCGGGGGGTGGCTCTGTCAGTTTCATTCCGGGACACTGTATTGTCCTGGAATGAAGATGCCCGGGACAGGCCTGCAAAATGCGGGACTCTCCCGGTCAATCCGGGACACGTGGTCACCCTGAATGCAGGTAGTCCATGGCTGGTGGGAGGGACAAACAGCTTCCTGAAAACATCACAGCACCTTGACTCAATACTTCTCTTGAGATCCCTCAGTCCTGATGCAAGCAGTGGGCTGGCTCTTGGGAGGAATCATACTAATATCAAAATACCTTGTTGGGTAGATGTTGGTCTGGAGGAGTGGGCATTTCTAGGTAGACTGCCCTGGGTAACGCCTACACATGATGGGGAACCTCCCTGTTTGAAAGATGTTATGTCTCTTTTGCAATAGGACAAACTTAGACAAACGTACCTGCCTGTTTGTAGTTTTCTATTGAATGTACATTGAGGTTCAGTGGTGCTGGAATTATTGACTGCTGTGCGCATGCGTGGGAGCTCCATCATCCTTCACTTGCCAATCAAGAGGGCGAAGAACTCGCTCATGAAGAAGTCTGGGGAGAAGAAGATATCAGATCAGCAATCAGCAAGTAATTTATCAGTCACACCGCTGGCAGGTTTGAATTTAGTTATGCTTCAAGTCTATGCAAAGCATTACATTTGCCAGATAAATAGCTGTAATCAGGCCAGAATGGTACACTTTTCTCCCCTAGGCCAGCTACCTGGTACTACCCTCCCCCAACACACACTCACAGCAAATAAAACCAAACCAGTTTACCAATACTTACAATAGGAAGATAATGATCATACCTAAAGAAGCTGAATCAAAACCAAACTGACCATTAACATGCTTGCAATGTAAGTAATATACTGACATAGTAAGAAACCTATGCTGGAACACAATCCATATTTTTCTGCCACAACCAGAAACATATCAATAAAGACACAATCAGTACTTTACTGACACAGAAACATATCAATAAAGACACAATCAGTACTTTACTGACACAGAAACATATCAATAAAGACACAATCAGTACTTTACTGACACAGAAACATATCAATAAAGACACAATCAGTACTTTACTGACACAGAAACATATCAATAAAGACACAATCAGTACTTTACTGACACAGCCAGAAACATATCAATAAAGACACAATCAGTACTGTACTGACAGCCAGAAACATATCAATAAAGAAAAAAATCAGTACTTTACTGACACAGACAGAAACATATGAACAAAGACACAACCAGGACTTCACTGACACAACCAGAAACATATGAACAAAGACACAAGCAGTACATTACTGACATTGCTAGAAACATATCAATAAAAACACCATCAGTACTTTACTGACACAGATAGAAACAGATGAAAAAAGACGCAATCAGTACTTCACTGACACAGCCAGAAACATATGAATAAAGACACAATCAGTACTTTACTGACACAACCAGAAACATATCAATAAAGACACAATTTGTACTTTACTGACCCAACCAGAAACATAAATAAAGACACAATTAGTACTTTACTGACACAGCTAGAAACATATGAACAAAGACACAATCAGTACTTTACTGACACAACCAGAAACATATGAACAAAGACACAAGCAGTACTTTACTGACACAACCAGAAACATCAATAAAGACACAATCAGTACTTTACTGACACAAACAGAAACATATCAATAAAGACACCATCAGTACTTTACTGACACAGATAGAAACAGATGAAAAAATACACAATCAGTACTTTACTGACACAAGCAGAAACATATCAATAAAGACACAATCAGTACTTTACTGACACAGCTAGAAACATATCAATAAAGACACAATCAGTACTTTACTGACACAACCAGAACCATATCAATAAAGACACAATCAGTACTTTACTGACACAACCAGAACCATATCAATAAAGACATAATCAGTGCTTTACTGACACAACCAGAACCATATCAATAAAGACATAATCAGTGCTTTACTGACCCAACCAGAAGAAGCATCAGCAGAGACACAATCAGTACTTTACTGAAACAACCAAAAATATAAAGACACAATCTGTACTGCACTGTCACAACCAGAAACATCTTAGTAAAGACAAAATCAGTACTTTACTCAACAGCCAGAAACATATCAATAAAGACACTTTCTCCATTAAGACACAATCAGTACTTTAAGATATTACATACTAATGTACTGTAGATTAGGTTGTTTTTTTCTGGAGCTATTCTGTTATATTAGTGTAGCAATACCCCTGCAGGGGCCACTGGTTTAAGATTTTGTGCTTGCCGTTACCTTACTGGTCACCACATCCGTCTTAGGGGTCTTCTTTGAAGAGTTGTCCACAAATGTCTGCACCAAACACTTAAGCCCTGTACACACGATCGGTTTTACAGATGAAAACAGTCCGATGAACTTTTTTCATCGGACAAATCGATCGTGTATGGGCCCCATCCGTCTTTTTTCCATCGGTGATTAAAAATAGAACATGTTTTAAATTTATCCGATGGAAAAAAAAACGATAGCAAATTACGATCGTCTGTGTGGAACTGCATCGGAGAAAAAACCCATGCATGCTCAGAATCAAGTCGACGCATGCTCAGAGGCATTGAACTTAGTTTTTATCGGGTCGTCGGAGTGTTTTACGTCACGGCATTTGGGATGGTCGGATTTTTGACTGATTGTGTGTAGGCAAGACTGATGGAAGTCAGCTTCATCGGAAATCCGATGGAAAAATCCATCGGATTTTATTCCATCGGAAATCTGATCGTGTGTACAGGGCTTTAGGCCTCCTACACACGACCGGCAAGAAACGACAAGAAAACTGCTGGGAGAGCTTTCTTGCCAAGAAAACTGTGCATGTGTGCGAGGCTTTCAGGTTTCTCGTCAAGAAAACTGCCCAGAATCTCGACGAGAAAAATAGAGAACCTGCTCTCTGATTTCTCGTCTGGATTCTTTTCGACCTGTTTCCCGACAGGTATACTTACCTGCCTCCATGGAAACCCGCGCATGCTCGAAATGACTTTGACGCATGCGCGGTAGCTTCCAAGGCATAGGTAGGGTGAAGCAAGATGGCGGTGACGGCATCGAATGTGATGAGCACATGCTCGTCGTAGTCGATGACGTCACCGCGTTCGTGCCATTCAAAAGAACGGCGGGAAAAACTACGGGTTTTTTCCTGACGAGATTCTCGACCATGTGTACTAGGCTTCAGTCTCTTTTTCTCAAGGGTTTTATTAAAGAACTTCCAGACAGAGGGATGGAGGGTTGGGGGAGATTCATGTACCTTGCTTTTGCAAAACTCGGGTACTTTCTTTAATCCAGAGGACAAACAGCTTCCACACTGGATCTAGCAACCACCAGCAGGGCCGATCCGCCCTATAGGCTTGCTAGGCAAGCTGCATAGGGCCCCGAGTAATTACTAGGGGCCCCCGAATCTTCGCCGCCGCCGCCGCAACCGCCGCCGCCGCCACTAGAGGTCCGCAGGCCGGACGGAGACAATTTTCATTTTCTTGTAGACCAAGAGGAGGGTCAGGGTGGCTGCCAATAGGAATTGAGCTGCGGCACCGCCCACCTCCCGCCCCGCTAATGTCTGTCTGTGTGTGAGTGAAATGTGGGAAGGGGCGGGGGTGGGCGGCGGCGCCGCAGCTTAATTCCTATTGCCAGCCACCCGGCCGGCTCCTCCACTGTCCCCTCTGCGTAATGGCGGCGGAGAGAGTCTCTGCTGCTGGGGCATCACACCTGGTGTAAGGGGGGCCTCTGCTGGGAATGCCTGGTGTAAGGGGGGCCTCCGCTGGGAATGCCTGGTGTAAGGGGGGCCTACCCTGGTGTAAGGCCTCCGCTGGGAATGCCTGGTGTAAGGCAGGCCTCCACTGGGAATGCCTGGTGTAAGGGGGGCCTCCGCTGGGGAGGCCTGGTGTATAGGGGGGCCTCCACTGGGAATGCCTGGTGTAAAGGGGGCCTCCGCTGGGGAGGCCTGGTGTAAGGGGGGCCTCCACTGGGAATGCCTGGTGTAAGGGGGGCCTCCGCCTGGGAGGCCTGGTGTAAGGGGGGCCTCCGCTGGGAATGCCTGGTGTAAGGGGGGCCTCCGCTGGGGAGGCCTGGTGTAAGGGGGGCCTCCGCTGGGAATGCCTGGTGTAAGGGGGGCCTCCGCTGGGGAGGCCTGGTGTAAGGGGGGCCTCCGCCGGGAATGCCTGGTGTAAGGGGGGCCTCCTCTGGGGAGGCCTGGTGTAAGGGGGGCCTCCGCTGGGAATGCCTGGTGTAAGGGGGCCTCCGCTGGGAATGCCTGGTGTAAGGGGGCCTCCGCTGGGGAGGCCTGGTGTAAGGGGGGGACTCCGCTGGGAATGCCTGGTGTAAGGGGGGACTCCGCTGGGAATGCCTGGTGTAAGGGGGGCCTCCGCTGGGGAGGCCTGGTGTAAGGGGGGACTCCGCTGGGAATGCCTGGTGTAAGGGGGGCCTCCGCTGGGAATGCCTGGTGTAAGGGGGGCCTCCGCTGGGGAGGCCTGGTGTAAGGGGGGACTCCGCTGGGAATGCCTGGTGTAAGGGGAGCCTCCGCTGGGGAGGCCTGGTGTAAGGTGGGATTCCGCTGGGAATGCCTGGTGTAAGGGGGGCCTCCGCTGGGAATGCCTGGTGTAAGGGGGGCCTCCGCTGGGGAGGCCTGGTGTAAGGCGGGACTCCGCTGGGAATGCCTGGTGTAAGGGGGGCCTTCGCTGGGAATGCCTGGTGTAAGGGGGGCCTCCGCTGCGGAGGCCTGGTGTAAAGGGGGCCTCCGCTGGGGAGGCCTGGTGTAAGGGGGGCCTCTGCTGGGAATGCCTGGTGTAAGGGGGACTCCGCTGGGAATGCCTGGTGTAAGGAGGGACTCTACTGGGAATGCCTGGTGTAAGGAGGGACTCTACTGGGAATGCCTGGTGTAAGGAGGGACTCTACTGGGAATGCCTGATATAAGGAGGAACTCTACTGGGAATGCCTGGTGTAAGGGGGACTCCGCTGGGAATGCCTGGTGTAAGGAGGGACTCGGGGCTTCCACTGATTCTGCATTATGGTGAGTTGAATAATTTCATTCTATATTACAATGTAATAATAGAAATAATGCGCTTCAGTCATCCTGACACCATAACAACCATGGTGCCGGGATGATTGAAGCGCTAACACCAGGTGTTTGGAGTATCTTTATCTGCTGATTTGTTAAACTTTCTGGAATATACATATTTCTATTGTGGTGTAGGATCTGGGCCTGCTGTCCCTCCACCCCTCTTTCTTTCTATCTCTCCCTCTTTCTTTCTCTCTTTCTTCCTCCATCCCTCATTCATCTCCGACTCTAACCACACCCCTCCGAGCCACGCCCACGTAAGCCACACCCACCATTCCGCGTAAACCACACCCATTTTTTGCCACCGTAAAGGGCCCCTTAGCAGAATTTTGCTTAGGGTCCCAGGGAGGTCAGGATCGGCACTGCCACCGGATAGGCCTCTCTCACTAACCTAGCAGCCGGAGCAAGTTCACTCAAAAGTCTCTAACACAGACTTGTGTAATCACTCACTTGATAAAGTTCTGAAAACATAACACACAGTACCAGGATCTTTAAGCCAGCTGGCAGCACTGTGAAGTAGATTTTTATCCGGATGCGTCCACCAATTGAGCCCTCAATTGTTCGGTCCCTTCCCGCAGGCAAGGCGACACAGGACCATCCCTGAAAAAACAAAACAGACATAGGCAATCATATAGAACGCTGTACAATAGGAAGCAAAGCCTCACTTCCGAAGAGATGAGCCTTTCTTTCCCCATATCTATTTTTGTGTGTGGGTAGCTAGATGTAAAAGAAACGAAGTCCAGTATTTGTTGAACAAACTCCCACCACCTAGTGGCAGAAGAACAATATGACAGAGTCCTTAAACACAAGTACTGGACCAGGTAGAGGAATCTTGACTCTGAAGTTTCCGGTAACCTAACACTACCTAGCTAATGTACCCCACAGTTCTTTAAAAGGAAGAAAAAAGAAAGAAAAATCTTTAGCAAAGTGACAACCAGAATAGTCACTGTAGATGATCACCAGTAAAATCGGGGGTCAGGCAGAGTCAGTGGTTTCCCCTGTTTGTCTAAAGTGGTGATGAAATACACGTAGTTGTCCTTTCAAGGCCTGGAGATGACCACTTTGTCAGCGTGAATGTGTCTAACGTAGCTCCAGTGCAACAAGCACCCATTAAAGCAATCATCCATAACAGGAGAATGACCTGCTCTCCGGAACGGTTTAGGTACTGCCAAATAGTCTCAAACAGCCTCACCGTACCATTTCTCTCTGTTGGCCTCGATCTCTTGTGCATGATTTCTCTGGGAACGTAGGGAAACTCCAGTCCGCATTCAGTGGCTACCCGCTTGTTCAGTAATCTTTGTGACCGGGCAAGCCTAGGCAAAGATCTGGTGCTTCCAAGTCTGGGAGGTATACAAGAAGCCGGGGACTTTTGCACCAGAGTATTAACAGACAGCTTTCCTGACCCAAACAAACTGGTAACCTTGGGCAGGATTTCACTAGTAGCAACTGGGGTTTCCACACTGGGTGTTGTCTTCCCCGAGTCCATATCTGCCCATTCAGAAAAGGTGAAGGCCGAAGCAAAATCATCTCTATTTGCCAATAGCATCTCTTGAAACATGGTCTTGAACAAATCATCGTCACCAGAGATGTCTGATAAAGAGTCTAATTCAGAGTCCCGTAACTCCTCCGTGGGCATATATCTACAAACAGTCCCCAAATGTGCACTTTCCCCAGATCTCTCACCCATTCCTGTCGTGGACTTCTCAGGAATCAGACTTTCCTTTGGATCCGGTCCGGGTAGTCATTGGGGTAGGCCTCGACCACGGCCGCGGGAGACCTTCACATATCCCACCTTCCTTTGGACAGGTGCAGCGGGACCAATTGCAGCGGAGGTAGCAGTAGTAGAGGTAACAGCAGTGGCGAAGTCTGCTGATGACTCCTCTATGGCAGTAACAGCGCCATCTCCCTCTGGAATAACTGTTGTAGCAGATGTGGCAAGCGCAGGTCTAGCCACAGAAGCAAAGGCCCCAGCCCCCTCGGTAGCGATGCCGTGATCCAATCTTTCCGGTAGGCATGGGGTGGCATGGTGGGTTGCTCCACGGCAAACAAGTACTCCCCGCAGTGTAGGCACCAAACAAATGGACAGGGGTTGACAGCCAGTCCTTCGCACCTGTTGCACAGCATACCCAAGTCTTCCACATCTCCAATCACGTAAAGTACGAACCGCCCATGCGGCCTCAAACGAATGCCAGTGTCCGTCAGCGTAGTTCCCGGCAGCATGGCACTTGTAGCGGTACCCACAGGAGACATCCTGGGCCCCATAGCAGACTGCATCACTGGAACTAGGGACATGGCGGTATTGCGACTCTCTGTTAAGTTGAGTGTTGAACACACACACTGCGTCTCAAGCAGCAAACAGGTGGGAACTCCTCCCATTTGTCTCTTCAGTCACGTAGTTTGCAGGTTTTTCTCTTTCTTGGCTCCGCCCACAGCGCACACGACTAAGAAGTGATCTGCAAATTACCCCCTTTTTTCAGAAAATGACACAGTCCAAACCCTCTAGCATAAGTCCCAGTGAACAGCTTACTTGAGTTTCGGACGGTAACGGCAAATCCCGGACGAGCCCCCACATGTAGCAATACCCCCGCAGGGGCCGCTGGTTTAAGATTTTGGGCCTGCCGTTACCTTACTGTTCACCATGTCCGTCTTAGGGGTCTTCCTTGAAGAGTTGTCCACAAATGTCTGCACCAAACACTTAGTCTCTTTTTCTCAAGGGTTTTATTAAAGAACTTCCAGACAGAGGGATGGAGGGTTGGGGGAGATTCAGGTACCTTGCTTTTGCGGATCACGGGTACTTTCTTTAATCCAGAGGACAAACAGCTTCCACACTGGATATAGCAACCACTGGATAAGCCTCTCTCACTGACCTAGCGGCCGGTGCGAGCTCACTCAAAAGTCTCTACCACAGACTTGTGTAATCACTCACTTGACAAAGTTCTGAAAACATAACACACAGTGCCAGGATCTTTAAGCCAACCGGCAGTACTGTGAAGTAGATTTTTATCTGGATGCGTCCTCAAATTGAGCCCTCAATTGTTTGGTTCCTTCCCACAGGCAAGGTGACACAGGACCATCCCCGGATCAGTAGACCCCAGAAACTCCTGGGCCTACTCTCAGTAATGGAGCCTCGGGTCTGCAGGCCCCGAGGCAGGAAAAACTACTAACACATCCCTGAGGCCAGGAGGGCTGTCAGGTCAGGATCGGAAGACCCCGAAAAAACAGTGTCTGTCCCTTAAGTACCCTCTCCCAGAATGCACAGCGGATGACCACTCCCACTGCGCTGTTTCTGGGAAAGGAATACCCAATGCATCCAGCCTACTGCATTTCCAACCTTGACCTGTGGTGACAACGACACCTACAGTCAGGTGGAAAATGTGCAACACAGCTGAACTGGAACAGAGACCAATAATTTGGTACAATTATTCTGTGCTAAACTACGGCTCAGACAACTAAATTTACACTAGCGCCTACACAATAGGAGCAGGGCGCTACATTAGCTTAACCACCTATTTACCAGTACCTCTTATAAATAGTGGCTGTTAGACAGAGATTTTAAAGCTGCTGGCTTTATATGTTTTAAATTTGTTCAGCGGGTGATGGGCTTTCATGTTATAACCACTCAATCACTTCCACAGCCCGCTAAAGATACTGCCCCCCTGCTGTACTGCTGTGATCTGCACAAACTAACACACCCCTCCCCCCATGGAGAGATGAACAGTGGCGATTCATTCGCTATTGTCACACAAGTGGGTGTGCTTGGGGTGCAGTGCTCTGTGCCCGGAGCCCACACTTTTTTAAAGCCTATTAAAACCTCTGGTTCTAATTCCGTGCTAAAAAAAAAAAAAAAAACACCCCTTCCATTGGAATCCATGCGTCCTGCACCCTGCATGTAGATTAGGGGACCAGACGTATGGGTGGGAAGGCGGTGCCCCTGCACCCCTTATGGAGTGGCTGCCACTGACTTTAATACTTGTTTGGACATTACTCTGGAAATCCATGGTGTACTGACAATATATGCTTTGACTTATGTCACTTCTGGGATTGACTGTCACTTTCCCTAGCCACAAGGTTCTGTCTGTGCTCCATTAGCTGCAGTGGAGGGCAAGGAAGACATCAGTGGTCTAATAGACTCCTGATATCTCAGTAAAGATAATCTGTCATTACAGTATGCAGTCACATAGGGAACAATTGGCCCCCTATGTGATAGCAATAAAGTTAATTGTATAATAGGAGAACACAAAAAAAATAATTAAATAAGAGCATAAGAACATAAATGAATTTGCGTTACGCATGTTACACATCACCTTGAAGGTTGGAGTGAAAGCAATAATTCTAGGGCTAAAGGAATTCATGGTTAAAGGAAAAGTACAGCCAAAGCTTGTTTTTCTAGAGAGCAGTGTGAAAGTGGCCATAGAGATTAGAAAATAATTTACGTAAAGAATAATATCATTCTAGGTGTAGCGGGTATTTGATTTTAGGGAAGGCATCTGGGTGGTAGTGTAACCCAGATGCATTGATTGTCAGGGAATCTGGGATCCTTTTATGGTTCTTGGAGGACTCTGGTGGTGTGAGGTTCCCTGCGGCCTGCAGGTGGCGCTGTCGCCATGGGCCGGAGTTGAACACTCACTGCAAGACTGCTTCACTTTTTGTTTTTTCCTGGCACTGGTACAGTGGGGCGGGGAACACGCTGTGACGCAAAGGGCGAGGGGATAAAGGGGACGGACGTCCTGACCTTGGGGTTCAGAGTCGGAGGACGCAGCCGCACCCAGGCACCTTTTAGCTTGGGTGCTCGCGTTCCGGAGTTCCGGGCCCAGGTGCCCTTGACCTGGCCGGAGCGAGAAATAGAGTCCATCTCAGGCACCTTTAGCCTGGGGTGAGGTACTATGGTGGAGGCCTGGAGCTCAGTACCTTCGACTGAGTTCCGCGAGGGTGGAGGAATCCGAGGGGGCCCTAACTCCTTGGGTGCCCGTGTCTGAGACGAGGAGGCCGGTGAGCGGAACTTCTCCAGGGAGTCCAGCGCAGCATTGCTGGTGACGGAGAGGCCTCTGGTAACTGTCTTGGACGGATGTCCTTCCTCTGATAGGGGCTATGATAGCGAAGGTAATTCATGTTCTGTTCTATATAGTCAGAGGCAGTGACTATTCGCCACTGGTGATACTACAGTGGTTAGCTTTATCTAGAAGAATTGTGTCTCGCCCTACTCCCCACAAATACTGAAGTCTTACATGGGTCTCAACCTGTCTGTGCTGTATGACTATTTATTGAGAAGAAAAAATACGAGTTGGACCTATTCAGTGTGTGGAACTCTGGTTACTAGGAGCAAAGGGGAGTCAATCCGAGGAGAGGATTGGACTCTGGGACACATACACAAGCCCGATAGTTCTGGCCTTCACCTCTACACCTTGGAGGACATGGGCCGTGGTGTATCTCATCCCTCCCCCCAGTGTTAACCCCTAGACGAGACAGACAAGCCGTGAATAAGAAGGGGTGAGAGGGGTGAGGTCGCTACATAGGTATTAGCCACATACAGATTTCAGTACAGTTAGGTAATCCTGTTTAAGGGCTTGTTGGCCCACTTTTATTTGAAAAGAGAGTAAATGTTCCAAAAAATAAATGGTTGCCCTTGCAGCGGTTTCCACCATCACTTCAAACACAAAAGAAAAATGACATTCAGCCTCCTGACTTTCTTTTGCAACATCACTGCTCAGGCTTTTGGTATGGTCCATCAAACCTCCATGCTTTCATACAACCTCTGCACCTGCTGCACTGGCCCATGCCCTGACCTAGGCAGGGAACCTCCTGTCTTCTGGGTGGAGCCTTGAACTATGGCCAGCCCCATTCTTTTTTAGGGTGTGCCCACCTGCACACACACAGCCTGCTGGTCTCTAGTAAAATCCAGATACAGGGTGTGACAGCAGGAAGGTAAAGTCACCTGGTTGCATCCAGGGGGGTAGATATATTTCTCCCAGATTCAGGCTTTATGCCGACTTATACAACTAGGGAGTTGATGAAGCCCAGCTGAGGCTAGTGGGCTCATGGATGACTCATACCTCTAGAGAGAGGGCTGGGCGTCGTGCAGGCAGGGAGTTGATGAGACCAGCTGAAGCTTGTCAGCTCATTTAAGGCCTTTATAAAAACTCCCAGCTTCATTAGATGTTAGCTCATGCCTGGACCCAGACCTGTGTGGACTGTCTAGGGAGAGTGAACCCCTGTGCGGTGAGGCAAAGCCTGTGTGGCTATTTGTTTGGACTTTTACTAAACCAGGGACTTAGGGACTAGGACAGCACCAGGCTGATCCCAGTTGTTAGTTTAGGAAACCTGCATGTTTAGTCAGAGGTCAAACTGACCAGGATTTATTTTGTTTATGTTTCTTTTTGGCTTTGCTGTGTTTTTGTCACTGTACATAGAGAAATAAACCGCACCTTTTGATTTTGAAAACCACAACCTCCGTCTGCTGGCCCTGTTTTTGTGTGGGGAGCCCAACCAGGGGGTCACACACACCCGCTACCGAGTTAACCCCCTCACAGTTGGTGGAGAACCAGTGGCAGTTTTTTTTAAGCCAGCATGGAGGAGATACTGAAACAGCTGGCTCTAGCAAATGCCAATCAACAGCAGACAAATGCAGGTTTGCAAAGGAGCCTTGCAGCCCAGCAGCAAGCTCATCAACAAGCCCAGCAGCAATCTGAGGCCCGCTTCATAGACCTGTTACAGAAGCAAGAGCAGAGACTACAACAAATGGAAGCAGTAATGCAGCAACGTCCGCAGACCAGTGAGGAAAGCCGTCCCACTAATACCGCGTCCTTTGGGGTGAGTCGTTTATTGACAAAAATGACTGGAGAGGATGATCCAGAGGTATTTTTGACCACATTTGAAAGGACTGCTGAAAGAGAAAAGTGGCCTGAGGAGCAGTGGGCTGGACTGGTGGCTCCTCTGTTAACTGGTGAATCGCAGAAGGCTTACTATGACCTAGAGCCTGACCAAGCAAAAGACTATGTGATGCTAAAAGCTGAAATATTGGCAAGGCTGGGTGTCACCCTGGCTGTCCGGGCTCAGCGTGTGCATAACTGGACTTTCCAGCTTGGAAAACCCCCCAGGTCTCAAATGTATGATCTCATTCACCTGAGCAGGAAGTGGCTACAGCCAGAGACTTTGTCCGCACCGGAGATTGTGGAACGTGTTGTGATGGATCGTTTCTTGAGAGCTCTTCCTACCGCCATTCAAAAGTGGGTAAGCCATGGAGACCCAGAAACGGCCGGTAAACTTGTGGATCGTGTAGAGAGATACTTGGCTACAGAGAACCTGACGGCCTCTTCCAGAGACTCTCGGACTTTCCACCCTAAGACCAGACCATCCCCAGGGGCGGATAAGAGGATTCCAAGGGGTGAGGGTGGAGAGAGTGAGAGGGTGGGAGCTCTACCCAAAGTTTGGCGAGAACAGCCTGGGAAGTCAGGGGCTCAAGAGGCAGCCAAATGGATTGTTTGCTACCGCTGCCGGCAAGCGGGACATATTGCAGCAAATTGCCCGGTTGTGGAGGAACCCATGCAATGTGACTTTCTGATGGACAGACGTCAGTCGCTGTGTGCGACAGTCGCATGCACTGCCATTCGGGGAACTGAGAAACATTTATGCAAAATGTGTATTAATGGTAGAAATGTTGTGGTATTACTGGATTCAGGTAGCCTTGTGACCCTGATAAAGGCTGAATTAGTTAAAACAGAGGTCTCTGGGAATAGCAAGGTAGCTGTTATTTGTGTGCATGGGGACACCCGAGAGTATCCAGTGACTACAGTGTGTTTCGAGACCCCCAAAGGTACCCTCTCTAATCCAGTGGGGTTAGTATCTCAATTACCGCATGATGCCATTGTGGGAAGGGATTTTCCGAAGTTCTGGGAACTGTGGGATGATCCTGAGCCCCCCACTGGTGCCCCTATGTACCAGGAATGTGATAGCCAGAACTCCTCTGAGAGTGGTGAGGACTCTCCAGAATTTCCCTTGTCAGTATTGGCAGGGGAGACTCAAGAAACTGGAGAGGAGCCCACCTCCTCAGACAAAAACCTACCGTCTGTGGAGTTTTCTGATCTGGAGGTTCACAGGGAAAATTTTGCCACAGAACAGTTAAAAGACCCCGCCCTAATAAAGGCACGGGAAAACGTAGTGGAAATAGATGGCGAGTTAGTGAACCCAGATAATACCTGCACTTACCCATACTTCAGCGTAGAGAAGGACCTACTGTATCGGGTGGCAAAAAGGGCAGAAGAAACCGTTGAGCAGCTTGTGGTGCCCAAACCTTACAGGAAGTTGGTGTTGGAGTTGGCCCATGGGCACATTCTTGGAGGTCATCTGGGGACAGAGAAAACCCGAGAGAGGGTATTACAGAGATTCTATTGGCCTGGGGTGATGAAGGACATAGAAAATTATTGTTCCTCCTGCCCTGTGTGTCAGAGGTCGGCCCCGATGCCACATTTCCGTAGCCCGCTGGTCCCTCTACCCATCATTGAGGTCCCGTTTGAGAGAATCGCAATGGATTTGGTAGGTCCTATAATCAAGTCCGCTAGGGGGCACCAGTACATATTGGTTATAATGGACTATGCCACCCGTTATCCAGAAGCGATCCCTCTCAGAAATACCTCGGCCAAAACCATAGCCAAAGAGCTATCTCTTGTTTTTAGCCGGGTGGGTATTTGTAAAGAACTGCTTACGGACCATGGTACACCCTTTATGTCCCGGGTTATGAAAGAGCTGTGTAAATTGTTCAAAGTGACGCAATTGCGTACATCTGTGTATCACCCCCAAACCGATGGGCTGGTTGAAAGATTCAACAAAACCCTAAAACAAATGTTGAAGAAAGTGGTGGATAGAGATGGAAAGGATTGGGACTGTCTACTTCCTTATTTGATGTTTGCTATTAGGGAGGTGCCCCAATCCTCTACGGGATTCTCCCCCTTTGAGTTACTGTATGGGAGACACCCAAGAGGGCTGTTGGATATTGCCAAGGAAACTTGGGAAAGTGAGAGTTCTCCCCACAGGAGTGTGATTGAGCATGTCGCCCTGATGCAAGATCGAATTGCACAGGTAATGCCCATCGTGAAGGAACATTTGGCCCAAGCGCAGTTGGCACAGCAGAGAGTGTACAACCGTGGAGCAAAGACCCGTACCTTTTCCCCGGGGGATAGGATATTGGTACTTGTCCCTACGGTTGAAAGTAAATTCCTTGCCAAATGGCAAGGCCCCTACGAGATAATGGAAAAAGTGAGCGAAGTGAATTACAAGGTCAGACAACCAGGAAGGCGAAAGCCCGAACAGATATATCACGTTAATCTGTTGAAAGCCTGGAGGGATAGAGAGTCCCTAGTCGCAGAAACTTGGTCACCAGCTCAAACTGGTTGCGTGATTCCGGAGGTTGGAATAGCAGCCACCTTGTCACAACCCCAACAACAGGAGGTTAAGGAGTTTGTGCTTCGCAACAAGGAGGTGTTCTCTGAGCTGCCGGGACAAACATCTGGGGTAGAGCATGATATTATTACCCCGCCCGGTGAAAGGGTGAAGTTAAAACCCTATCGGATCCCAGAGGCCCGACGGGAGGCAATACGGGAGGAAGTACAGAAAATGCTGAACTTAGGGGTGATAGAGGAGTCCCAAAGTGATTGGTCTAGTCCCATTGTGTTGGTGCCTAAACCGGATGGGAGCTGGCGATTTTGTAACGATTTTCGTCAGTTGAACAAAGTTACAAAATTTGACACCTACCCCATGCCACGTATAGATGAGTTGATCGACCGGCTGGGAACAGCCCGATACATGACGACTCTTGACCTCACAAAAGGGTATTGGCAAATTCCCCTGGCCAAGTCGGCCAAAGAGAAAACCGCATTTGTAACCCCAGACGGGGCGTTCCAATATAAGAGAATGCCGTTCGGGTTACAGAATGCGCCGGCCACATTCCAGCGGAAAATGGACCAGATACTGAGGCCCCATCGGAAGTATGCTGCGGCTTACCTGGATGACGTAATTGTCCATAGCACAGATTGGGCCTCACATCTGCCAAAAGTGCAAGCAGTCCTAGACTCTATCCGGGAAGCGGGGTTTACGGCTAACCCCAAGAAGTGTACCATTGGGCAGGAGGAGGCCAAATATCTTGGGTACACCATTGGCAGGGGAGTGATAAAACCCCAACTCAACAAAGTCGAGGCCATCCAGAGTTGGCCACGTCCCAACAGCAAGAAGCAGGTACGGGCCTTTCTGGGAATCGCGGGTTATTATCGGCGCTTCATTCCCCACTTTGCTTCTAAGGCTGTGCCCCTAACCAACCTGACGAAAGGGAAAGGGTCGGTCATGATTAAATGGACCCCCGAGGCTGAGGCAGCATTCCAATTCTTGAAACAAGCCTTATGTAGCCAGCCAGTGTTGTACTCACCCGACTTCTCTAAAGACTTTGTCGTACAAAGTGATGCGTCAGATGTGGGGTTAGGAGCAGTATTGTCCCAGGTCTGGAACGGGGAAGAGCACCCAGTCATTTACCTCAGCAGGAAGTTGAAGTCCCATGAGGTAAATTACGCCACGGTTGAAAAGGAGTGTTTAGCGGTGAAGTGGGCTCTAGATTCCCTTCGGTACTATCTGCTAGGTAGGCACTTTGACATGGTTACGGATCACGCTCCGTTAAAGTGGATGGCTCAAAACAAGGAGACAAATAGAAGAGTGAATAGGTGGTTCCTGGCCCTACAGGAATTCAACTTCACAGTAAAGCATCGCCCTGGCGTTCAAATGGGGAATGTGGATGCTTTGTCTCGAGTACATGAATGCCTGATTGCTGGTGTTCCAACCCCAAGGTTAAAACAAGAGGGGGGGTATGTGACAGCAGGAAGGTAAAGTCACCTGGTTGCATCCAGGGGGGTAGATATATTTCTCCCAGATTCAGGCTTTATGCCGACTTATACAACTAGGGAGTTGATGAAGCCCAGCTGAGGCTAGTGGGCTCATGGATGACTCATACCTCTAGAGAGAGGGCTGGGCGTCGTGCAGGCAGGGAGTTGATGAGACCAGCTGAAGCTTGTCAGCTCATTTAAGGCCTTTATAAAAACTCCCAGCTTCATTAGATGTTAGCTCATGCCTGGACCCAGACCTGTGTGGACTGTCTAGGGAGAGTGAACCCCTGTGCGGTGAGGCAAAGCCTGTGTGGCTATTTGTTTGGACTTTTACTAAACCAGGGACTTAGGGACTAGGACAGCACCAGGCTGATCCCAGTTGTTAGTTTAGGAAACCTGCATGTTTAGTCAGAGGTCAAACTGACCAGGATTTATTTTGTTTATGTTTCTTTTTGGCTTTGCTGTGTTTTTGTCACTGTACATAGAGAAATAAACCGCACCTTTTGATTTTGAAAACCACAACCTCCGTCTGCTGGCCCTGTTTTTGTGTGGGGAGCCCAACCAGGGGGTCACACACACCCGCTACCGAGTTAACCCCCTCACAAGGGGTACAGGCTTCTGTCCTTCTACAACTCTGCAGTCTCTGGACTCCAGACCACAATCCAAGCGTTACAAAACAACTGAAAAATAAACTTTTTTTAGCATAAGCCAGAAATTCTGGAGCCCCTCATTCAGTATATGTGAGAACCATGTGTGCTGTTTACCTCTTCTAACACAGTAACAGGGCCTATCATGTCACACAGTGTACAGCAGCCAGTACAATGTAAAATTATTTCATTTCTTGACATGCGTTTAATCATTTGATCATAGATTTGATCTCATTTACCTCTCCCCAGCACTAGCACATTGGCAGCCCAGTTTCTAGGCAACATTATTTCTCACAATTGTAAATTTCTGTCTTGTAGATCAGTGGTCTCCAAACTACAGATCTAGGGCCAGGAACGACCCTTTGCTTGCTTTTATCCGGCCCTTGGAGCACTATTTTCATCCACTGATACCAATGGGGCATAATTCCCCCCCACTGTCACCAATGACGAATCAGAATTTCTCCCAATGACACCAACAATGGGCGGCAATCCTTGCAATGATACCAAAGATGGGACACAATTCCTCCCAATGACACCAAAAATGAGGCCCAGTGGCACCAATGATAGGGCACAATTCCTCCCAATGACACCAACGATGGGGCACAGTTTATTCCCACTAATGTTGGGACCTCTTCTACTACCAATGGCCACAGTCCAGCCCCCGTAAGTCTGAAGGACAGTAAACTGGCCCTTTGTTTAGAAAGTTTGGAGACCCCTGTTGTAGATGATGTAACAATATATTTTTTCTTCTACACAATGATATTATAGCTATAGGAAATGCATCTCAACTAAACAAAAAACAAATTAAAAAATCAGACAAGAGGGAGTAAAGAGTAAAATACAGAGCGATTTTTTGTTATTGTAACTAGGGATGAGCTCGGTGTTCGAGTCGAACATACGTTCGACTCGAACATCGGCTGTTCGATCAAGATCGAACGATTTGGGCCGTTCGCGCCTAATTCGAGTGACGCGAACGGCCCACAATGCACTACGCCATCGCAGTGTCATCCAGGCGCTGTGATTGGCCAAGCATGCACTGTGACCCCGCATGCTTGGCCAATCACAGCGCCGGCAGCAAGGAGAGCAATGATTGGCCACAGGCAGGATGCCTGTGGCCAATTATTGCTGAGGGTGTTTAGTACACGCCCCACACTATAAAAGGCCGCCAGCACGGCGGCCTAGTGTAGTGTGTTCCGGAGCAGGGAAAGAGAAGCATAGGCAGGGACAGTGACATTTTTTTTTCTTGCTTAACCTGGATTCCTTTAGTTTAGGGAAAGAGAAGGATAGGTAGGGAGAGTGTCAGTGTGTTTTACTGTGCTAATCCTTGTTTGTAGGGACAGGGAAGGACAGTGAGGGAAATTCTCCTTGTGCTATACTGTGCTAAAGCATTGATCATCAACCATCTTTAAAAAAACATTTTTTCTAGGGACAGAAAACTATAGGTAGGGAGAGTGTCAGTGTGTTTTACTGTGCTAATCCTTGTTTCTAGGGACAGGGAAGGACAGTGAGGGAAATTCTCCTTGTGCTATACTGTGCTAAAGCATTGATCATCAACCATCTTTAAAAAAACATTTTTTCTAGGGACAGAAAACTATAGGTAGGGAGAGTGTCAGTGTGTTTTACTGTGCTAATCCTTGTTTCTAGGGACAGGGAAGGACAGTGAGGGAAATTCTCCTTGTGCTATACTGTGCTAAAGCATTGATCATCAACCATCTTTAAAAAAACATTTTTTCTAGGGACAGAAAACTATAGGTAGGGAGAGTGTCAGTGTGTTTTACTGTGCTAATCCTTGTTTCTAGGGACAGGGAAGGACAGTGAGGGAAATTCTCCTTGTGCTATACTGTGCTAAAGCATTGATCATCAACCATCTTTAAAAAAACATTTTTTCTAGGGACAGAAAACTATAGGTAGGGAGAGTGTCAGTGTGTTTTACTGTGCTAATCCTTGTTTCTAGGGACAGGGAAGGACAGTGAGGGAAATTCTCCTTGTGCTATACTGTGCTAAAGCATTGATCATCAACCATCTTTAAAAAAACATTTTTTCTAGGGACAGAAAACTATAGGTAGGGAGAGTGTCAGTGTGTTTTACTGTGCTAATCCTTGTTTCTAGGGACAGGGAAGGACAGTGAGGGAAATTCTCCTTGTGCTATACTGTGCTAAAGCATTGATCATCAACCATCTTTAAAAAAACATTTTTTCTAGGGACAGAAAACTATAGGTAGGGAGAGTGTCAGTGTGTTTTACTGTGCTAATCCTTGTTTCTAGGGACAGGGAAGGACAGTGAGGGAAATTCTCCTTGTGCTATACTGTGCTAAAGCATTGATCATCAACCATCTTTAAAAAAACATTTTTTCTAGGGACAGAAAACTATAGGTAGGGAGAGTGTCAGTGTGTTTTACTGTGCTAATCCTTGTTTCTAGGGACAGGGAAGGACAGTGAGGGAAATTCTCCTTGTGCTATACTGTGCTAAAGCATTCCTCATCAACCATCTTTGAAATCCTTGTTTTTTGGACAGTCAGGGAAATTGTCATTGTGCTATTCTGTGCGAAAGCAATCATCCTCAACCATATTTAGAAATCCTTAAGTAAAGGGACAGAGAAGGACACCTGAAGGTAGCCCTTATTGCTTTTTTCCCATCTCCCTGCAGGCCATCCATTAGAATGTCTGGAAGGCAAACAAGGAGAGGCAGACAGTCAGGAGGCAATAAAAGAGGGCAAGCAGGCTCTGTGTCTGGGGGCAACAGTGCTGGTCGTGGACGCGGTGCATTGTCATCAGCACATGGCCATGGGACACGCTTGTCCTTCTTTTCGGCAGCTGGACATGTTGAGCCACATCATGCCGAAGACTTGGTAGAGTGGATGACCAAGCCCTCCTCCTCCTCCTCATCCTCTCTCACCCAGGCTCAGGGTACTGGCAAAGCAGCTGCCAAAGCGTCCTCTTCCCTGGTATCAATGTCAGACTCATCATCAGTCACTCCTTCCCTAGACCCACCATGTCCTCCTCCTGAGGAGTCCCCCGAACTGTTTGAGCACAGTGTTGGGTACATGCTCCAGGAGGATGCCCAGCGTTTCGAAGGGTCTGATGATGAAACCCAGCTACAGGAAGGCAGTAGCGTGAGAGCAGACAGAGGGGATGCTCAAGAAGGACACCAATCTGGCAGTCATGTTCCAGCAGCTGCAGCATACTGCCAGATTGGCTCCAGTGATGAGGAGGGAGGGGATGATGAGGTCACTGACTCCACGTGGGTGCCTAATAGGAGAGAGGAGGAGGAGGAGGATGAGGAGGAGGCACATCTCCAACGAGGCAGGATGCCCTTTGGTGGCCAGCGTAAGGGCAGTACACCGACGGAATCACACCGCAGAGCTCCGCCTGTGCAGGGCGCTGCCTCTGCCCGTCATTCAAAAAGTTCTTTGGTGTGGGCCTTTTTTGAGGCTAGTGCATCAGATCGCACAGCTGCTGTTTGCAACATATGTCTCAAGCGTATATCGCGTGGCCAAAACATCAGCCGCTTGGGTACCACATGCCTGACCAGACATATGTTGACCTGCCATGCAGCTCGTTGGCAAGCCTACCTCAAAGACCCACACCAAAGAACAAAGCGGACCTCTCCTTGCACCGCATCAGCTGGGATCTCCAACCCCACTATAACTTCAGTCCTCTCTGAAACATGCACTGAGAGGAATGAAGGTGTAGAATTAGGTGTGTCACAGCCAAGTACTTGCGGCCACTCTGCTAGCAGTACACCGACGTCCGATTCTAGCAGGCAAATTTCCCTGCCCCAGCTGCTGGACCGTCGAAAGAAGTTCACTCCCAGCCATCCACATGCCCAGCGGTTGAATGCTAGCTTGGCTAAATTGCTAGCGCTTCAACTGCTGCCTTTTCAGTTGGTAGACTCGGCCCCCTTCCGTGAGTTTGTGCAATGTGCGGTTCCTCAGTGGCAGGTTCCCAAACGCCACTTTTTCTCACGGAAGGCTATTCTGGCTCTCTACCGGCATGTGGAAGGCAATGTCTTGGCCTCGCTGGACAGGGCGGTCAGCGGTAAGGTGCATATTACCGCTGACTCATGGTCCAGCAGGCATGGACAGGGACGTTACCTTTCTTTCACGGCCCATTGGGTCACTCTTTTGGCAGCTGGGAAGGATGCAGGACAAGGTGCAGTAGTGTTGGAGGTTGTTCCACCACCACGCCTACAAAATGCTACTAGTGGTTGTGACACACCTCTCTCCTCCACCCCCTCCTCTTCTTCTTCCTCCATGGCCTCTTCCTGTGCTTTGTCCTCTGAACCAGCGGTGCTCCGTAGCCGTTCAAGGGGCTACGCAAGTACGCAGGCAAAAAGATGCCATGCCGTGCTTGCGCTGGTGTGTTTGGGGGACAGAAGCCACACTGGGGCAGAGGTCCTGTCTGCTCTGCAGGGCCAGGCCGAGAGGTGGTTGACGCCACGCCAGCTTAAGCCAGGAATGGTGGTTTGCGACAATGGCACCAACCTCCTCTCCGCCCTTCGACAGGGACAACTGACCCATGTGCCCTGTGTGGCTCCCGTCCTTAACCTGGTGGTGCAGCGGTTCTTGGGCAGGTACCCGGGCTTACAGGATGTCCTGAGGCAGGCCAGGAAAGTCTGTGTGCATTTCTGCAGATCTTATAATGCCAGTGCTCGCCTGGCTGAGCTGCAAAAGGAGTTGAACCTGCCCAAGAACCGCCTTATATGTGACATGCCCACCAGGTGGAACTCAACGTTGGCCATGCTGCAGCGGCTGCACACGCAGCAGGGGGCCATCAATGAGTACCTGTGCGACTACGGCACCAGGACAGGGTCAGGGGAGCTTGTTTTTTTTTCTCCACGCCAGTGGGGCATGATCAGGGATGCATGCACTGTCCTGGCACCATTTGAGGAGGCCACAAGGATGGTGAGCAGTGACAGTGCATGCATCAGTGACACTGTACCTCTTGTCCACCTGTTGGAGCACACGCTGCGTGGAATAATGGACAGGGCACTTGAGGCAGAACAGAGGCAGGAAGAGGAGGACTTCCTTGCCTCTCAAGGCCCCCTTTACCCAGACAGTGTTCCTTCTGTCCCACCCATCGCACAGGAAGAGGAGGAGGAGGAGGAGGAGGAGGATTGTGTCAGCATGGAGGTGGAGGCTGGCACTCAGCATCATCAGCAGCAGTCTTTTAGGGATGATTTACAGTCCCAAGAAACCAGTGGACTTGTACGTGGCTGGGAGGAGGTGGCTGCGGATCATGTCGTCCTTAGTGACCCAGAGGACTCCGGACCGAATGCCTCAGCTAACCTACGCTGCATGGCCTCCCTGATCCTGCAAAGTCTGCGGAAGGATCCTCGTATTCTTCGGATCAAGGAGAGGGACCATTACTGGCTGGCCACTCTCCTTGATCCACGGTACAAGGGTAAGGTTGCGGACCTTATGTTACCGTCGCAGAGGGAGCAGAGGATGAGACAACTCCGGGAGGCCTTGCAGAAAGGTCTGTGCAACGCGTTCCCAGAGACTGGGAGGTTACAAACTCCTGGTCCCGGACAACGAGTTGCTGAGGCTTCGGCCAGTCAAAGAAGGAGCGGTGGGGAAGATGGCCGTCTGACCGATGCGTTCAGACAATTCTTTAGTCCGCAGCCCCAAAGTATGATCGGTTCCAGCAACCATCGCCAGCATCTGATAAACATGGTGCAGGAATATCTAGGGGCAAGGTCAGACTTGGACACCTTCCCCACCGAAAATCCTCTGGCTTACTGGGTCTTGAGGATGGATCACTGGCCAGAGCTTGCACAGTATGCAATTGAGCTACTGACCTGTCCTGCATCCAGCGTTCTTTCGGAACGCACATTCAGTGCTGCTGGAGGATTTGTCACGGATCACAGGGTGCGCCTGTCCACCGACTCGGTTGATCGACTGACTTTCATCAAGATGAACCAGTCTTGGATCACCACCAGCTACCACACACCTGATGCTGATATAACAGACTAATTGATTTTAACATGTCACATCCCTTCAAGACTGATGCTGATGCTGAGTGCCTGTGCTGTTATGTTGACTGGCTATCCTCCTCCTCCGAGTCCTCAATGATACGATTGATGATGATAGCTTGGAAGATCATTTTTGTTTATGGGTGCCGCCACCAGTGGCTAAGGCCCAATTTTTCAGCCCCTGTTTAACAGGGGCGTGTAATTACAATTTTTGAAGCAATACTTTGCAACAGGGCTCATTGCTGTGCTCCAAGTACAGTATCTGTGAGGGGTTGCAGTGTTGTGCCACCAGTGCCTAAGGCCCAATTTTTCAGCCCCTGTTCAACAGGGGCATGTAATTACAATTCTTGATCTAATAATTCACAGCAGGGCCCATTGCTGCACCCACCAAGAGTAACTCTGAGGGCTTACAGTGTTGTGGCAACGCCACCACCACCACGAAAGGCCCAATTTTTCAGCCCCTGTTCAAAAGGGGCATGTAATTACAATTCTTGATCTAATAATTCACAGCAGGGCCCATTCCTGCACCCACCAAGAGTAACTCTGAGGGCTTACAGTGTTGTGGCAACACCACCACCACCACCACCACCACGAAAGGCCCAATTTTTCAGCCCCTGTTCAACAGGGGCATGCAATTACAATTCTTGATCTAATAATTCACAGCAGGGCCCATTGCTGCACCCATCAAGAGTAACTGTCAGGGCTTACAGTGTTGTGGCACCAGCACCACCATCAAAGGCCCAATTTTTACTACCACTGTTCAACAATTATATGTAATTACAATTCCTGATATAATAGTTGACAGCAGGGCGTTCCAGCACCAACCAAGAGTAACTGTGAGTGCTTACAGTGTTGTGCCAACACCAACAACTAAGGGGCCTATTTCTGCAGAGTATATACGGCAGGTCCCTACTTTCAAACATCCAACTTACAAACGACTCCTACTTGCAAACGCAAGAAGACAACAGGAAGTGAGAGGAAATCTACCCCTAGGAAGGAAAATTCTCTCCTGTAAGAATTAATATGGGAGAAAGGTGTCTCCTCTGTACTGATGCTTTATCACCAATCCTTGTTTCAAGAAAAACACCACATTTCAAAAACAGTTGTCATTGGGACGGAAAGTGAGGTGAAATGTTCTGAACAGGGGCACAGACAGCAAAACAAATGTTACAGGGGTGATAACCCTTACCTATGTTTTCCAAAAAGTTTAAAAATAGATTTTTGGGCTGGAGCTACACTTAAACAATGTACCTGTTCAAAATTACAAACACATTCTACATAAGAACAAACCTACAGTCCCTGTCTTGTATGCACCGCCTGTATACGGCTGTTCAGAGTATATAGGGCCTTTTTTATTTTGTGTGCGGTGTTCCCCTTAATATCCATACAAGACCCAAAGGGGCTGGTAATGGGCTGGGGTAGGGGGGGGGGGGTCATGGGGTAGCTATGCCATTTTTCTTAAAGATTTTCATCCATATTACCGGGACCAGACATTACATTAAAGCCGCAAGCAGTTTTAAATGGCTTTTTTTTCCTTTAGAAGTGTCATTTTGTGCAGGGACAGTTCTAAACACGGGAAACACGTGGCACTTCACAGGCATACTTTAGACACCCCCCAGGTACGATATTTAAAGGAATATTTGACTTTTTTTTTTTCACTTTATGCATCATTAAAATGACTGCTCCCGAAAAACGACCGTTTTTAAAACTTCTTTTTGCATTGATACATGTCCCCTGGTGCAGAACCCGGGTTCCCAAACCCTTTTTAGGACAATAACATGCATAATAGTCGTTATAATTAGCACTTTAGAATTCGAACGTTCGCATCCATTGTATTTAATAGGGTTCTAATGTTCGTACGAACGTTCGGTCCGTTCGCGGGTTCTGGTGCGAACCGAACCCGGGGGTGTTCGGCTCATCACTAATTGTAACCACTTTTATAGGCTGTCACAGTGATCACATGACCAGAAGTTACAATTACTGCCTCTTTGCCAACACTGTTGAACTGTCTAGTGACACCATGAGCATATGGCTCTGGTGGGAATTTGGAAGCAAACAATTGGTCACAATAAATGATTTATCCATAAACCCTGTCAGAGACTTTACTGCAGTGGTTCTCAACCTGGGGGTCAGGACCCCCTCGGTGGTTGAATGATGATTTGCCAGGGGTCACCGAATCCTGGGCTGTTCCTGAAGCCCGCATTGCTCTTGCAGCCTTTTTGCGGCTGCCCAGCAGGGCGGTCCCTGGAGCCTGTGGCTGCCCAGCTGTGCTGTTCCTTTAGCCTGCAGCCGCCCACTCAGCCTCTTCGCAGCCGCCCATTCAGTTCATGGACTGGCTGGGGGGCAGAGACTGGAGGTCAGCTGACTGGTGAGGAATGTGAAGTGGAAGGGGCTGGAGGAGACCCCATCTCCTGTTTTCGGCATAGGTGTTACTACTACAAGACACCACAAAGTCGGAGACACAGTGAAACCGGAGACACAGTGAGTAACACTACCTGTGATTATAGTTGCCATTAAAAGTCCCCACTACAGTTCTCAGATCAGCAGATGACCTTGATCAAGAGCACCTAAGTTGGCTGATCAGAACTCCCCCCCAGCATTGCCACTTATCCCAACTATGGAAAAAACATGTTGGTGTTGGGACAGGAGCCAAACAGAAAATTTACCGGTGAATCAACCACAACTCCATCAGCTAAATGTAAAGACACCCCCTCCCCTTTTTTTCACTTATCCCAACTCCCCGCCAGCACTGCCACTCATCCTATTCCCCCCAGCCCCCACCAAGGCGTAAGAGAAGGAATAAAAATAGAGAAAACATGGAAGGGAGAGGAAAAGAGGGGGAGGAACAAGGAAAAAGGAAGGGAAAGAATATGAGAAAGAACAAGAAATTAGGATAGAGAGAGAGATAAAGGAAGGGGAAAGAAAGGAGAACAAAGAAAAAATAAGGGATTTTAATACTGTACGAGTGGAAGGGACTCAGGGAGCGCTAAATGTCCGTGGGTTAGGGGCACACATTACTTGTCTTGCCTTAGGTGCTGACAACCCACGCTACGAAAATAATTTTACTGTTAGAGGTCCCCACAACTTGGGAAATTTTATCAAGGGGTCACGGCACTAGAAAGGTTGAGAACCACTGTTTTAGTGTATTTTCATAGCATACATCTATCTGCCCTGAATTCTAACTGGCTATTATGGATTCATGCACTCTATTGGTTTTTGTAATGTTGTAATGTTGATACATTAACTAAGTCAAAATATGCTTCTTTTTAGCATTCAATAACCACTTGACCTCCGAAAGGTTTTACCCCATTCATGACCAGGCCATTTTTTACTACTCAGCACTGTGCTACTTTAACTGACAATTGCTCGGTCATGCAACACTCTAAGAAACTACATTTAGATAACTTTTTTCATACAAATAGTTTTTTTTGGTGGTTTTTGATCATCGCTGGATTTTTTATATTATGCTATATAAAAAAAAGACTAAATTTTGAAAAAAAAACAACAACAATATTTTCTACTTTCTGTTATGAAGCATATCTATAGGTCAAAATGTATTCTGCTACATGTCTTTGTGTAGAGAGGTGAGCGGTGTTAGTTTTTTTCTTTGGGCCTTACCTCTATTACCTCTCCATAGTGGATCCTCATGCTCTGTTGTCTAGACAATCTTGAATAAAGTCAATGTCCACACAGGATTGAAACCAGAACGACAAGGTTTATTCTTTTTTTCTTGTATAACTTGAAAGCAGGTTTAAAGATGAAGAAAGGGAGAAGAGGGGTTGGTTCAGGCACGCACCACTTACGATACAATCGTCGCCATTCAAGCCTGAGTGGGTTTTGCTCACCCGGATAGTCCCCTTAAGAGCGGTCCTAGCAGCCAGTGTGGAGCACGGAACAGATACTTGTAGTTTCCCTAGGATACGATCAGGAGATCCTCTGCCACAGAATCTCTAAGTCCCAAACTTCCCGGCCTAGCAACAACTAGAACTTAGGTGCCAATGGGGCACGTTACAAGGCTTTTGGCGGATTGGAATCCTTCCCTCTGACAGGTAACCAGGCCTCTCCCGAGACAGTGACTTCTTCACTAATCCCCTTGGGACCGATCCTCCCCTGGCTTCCTCTCCTTCAGAGTGGGTCACCCTCACTTGGGTACCCCAGGACTCCTTTTTTCGAATGTAGGCCTCAGCTAAAGGTGCTGGGCCCACCTACAGCGATGCAGCCTCGGGCTAAAGGTGTCCGGGACCGAAACTCACGCACGCACCCCTGGCCATGAGGGCCACCGGAGGTGGGGTACGTGCCAAACAGGACCAAGGGGTCCCCTGGATCTCCTCACGCCTAACGGCGTGTGCCCCTTATGTACCCCCTCCCAGCATGCACAGTGGGCAGACCACACCCACTGCACGGCCGCCGAGATAGGACACCCAATGGGGATGCAATACCTCCTGTGGTTCCACCTGTGTAGGAGGTGACAGTGTCACCCACAGGCAACAGGGAACTGTACTACCAGGGAGCATCACACCCAGAGCAGAAGCAACTCAATTGAATGTAATTAATCTGAGCCCAACTACAGGCTCAGACCGCCCTTAAATTTGAATATAGTGCCCCCTAAATTGGGGAGGGCGCTACACACACACACACACATATATATATATATATATATATTGTGACAGCAGGAAGGTAAAGTCACCTGGTTGCATCCAGGGGGGTAGATATATTTTGCCCAGATTCAGGCTTTACGCCGACTTATACAACTAGGTGGAGAGTTGTATAAGCCCAGCTGAGGCTAGTGGGCTCATGGATGACTCATACCTCTAGGGAGAGTGTGGGGCGTCGTGCAGACAGGGAGTTGATGAGACCAGCTGAAGCTTGTCAGCTCATTTAGGCCTCTATAAGAACTCCCAGCTTCATTAGATGTTAGCTCATGCCTGGACCCAGACCTGTGTGGACTATCTAGGGAGAGTGAACCCCTGTGCCGTGAGACAAAGCCTGTGTGGCTATTTGCTTGGACATTTAAAACCAGGGACTTAGGGACTAGGACAGCACTAGGCTGATCCCAGTTGTTAGTTAGGAAACCTGTATGTTTAGTCAGAGGTCAAGTTGACCAGGATTTATTTTGTTTATGTTTCTTTTGCTTTGCTGTGTTTTGTCACTGTAAATAGAAAATAAACCGCACCTTTTTGATTTTGAAAACCACCACCTCCGTTTGCTGGGCCTGTTTTTGTGTGGGGAGCCCATCTCGGGGGTCACACACACCCGCTGCCGAGCTAACCCCCTCACAGTTGGTGGAGAACCAGTGGCAGTTTTTTTTTAAGCCAGCATGGAGGAGATACTGAAGCAGCTGGCTCTAGCAAATGCCAATCAACAGCAGACAAATGCAGGTTTGCAAAAGAGCCTTGCAGCTCAACCACAGAACTTCGCAGCCCAGCAGCAAGCTCATCAACAGAGCCTTGCAGCCCAGCAGCAGACAAACGCAACTTTGCAACAGAGTCTGGAGGCTCAGCAACAAGCCCAGCAGCAATCTGAGGCCCGCTTCATAGACCTGTTGCAGAAGCAAGAGCAGAGACTACAACAACAGATGGAAGCAGCAATGCAGCAACGTCCGCAGACCAGTGAGGAAAGCCGTCCCACTAATACCGCGTCCTTTGGGGTGAGTCGTTTATTGACAAAAATGTCTGGAGAGGATGATCCAGAGGTATTTTTGACCACATTTGAAAGGACCGCTGAAAGAGAAAAGTGGCCTGAGGAGCAGTGGGCTGGACTGGTGGCTCCTCTGTTAACTGGTGAATCGCAGAAAGCTTACTATGACCTAGAGCCTAACCAAGCAAAAGACTATGTGATGCTAAAAGCTGAAATATTGGCAAGGCTGGGTGTCACCCAGGCTGTCCGGGCTCAGCGTGTGCATAACTGGACTTTCCAGCTTGGAAAACCCCCCAGGTCTCAAATGTATGATCTCATTCACCTGAGCAGAAAGTGGCTACAGCCAGAGACTTTGTCCGCACCAAAGATTGTGGAACGTGTTGTAATGGATCGGTTTTTGAGAGCTCTTCCTACTGCCATCCAAAAGTGGGTAAGCCATGGAGACCCAGAGACGGCCGATGGTCTTGTGGATCGTGTGGAGAAATACTTGGCTACAGAGAACCTGACGGCCTCTTCCAGAGACACTCGGACTTTCCACCCTAAGACCAGACCATCCCCAGGGGCGGATAAGAGGATTCCAAGGGGTGAGGGTGGAGAGAGTGAGAGGGTGGGAGCTCTACCCCAAGTTTGGCGAGAACAGCCTGGGAAATCAGCGGCTCAAGAGGCCGCAAGAAGGATCGTTTGCTACCGCTGCCGGCAAGCGGGACATATTGCAGCCAATTGCCCGGTTGTGGAGGAACCCATGCAGTGTGACTTTCTGACGGGCAGACGTCAGTCGCTGTGTGCGACAGTCGCATGCACTGCCATTCGAGGAACTGAGAAACATTCATGCAAAATGTGTGTTAATGGTAGAAATGTTGTGGTATTGCTGGATTCAGGTAGCCTTGTGACCCTGATAAAGGCTGAGTTAGTTAAAACAGAGGTCTCTGGGAATAGCAAGGTAGCTGTTATTTGTGTGCATGGGGACACCCGAGAGTATCCAGTGACTACAGTGTGTTTCGAGACCCCCAAAGGTACCCTCTCTCATCCAGTGGGCTTAGTATCTCAGTTACCGCATGACGCCATTGTGGGAAGGGATTTTCCGAAGTTCTGGGAACTGTGGGATGATCCTGAGCCCCCCACTGGTGCCCCTATGTACCAGGAATGTGATAGCCAGAACTCCCCTGAGAGTGGTGAGGACTCTCCGGAATTTCCCTTATCAGTATTGGCAGGGGAGACTCAAGAAACTGGAGAGGAGCCCACCTCCTCAGACGAAAACCTACCGTCTGTGGAGTTTTCTGATCTTGAGGTTCACAGGGAAAACTTTGCCACAGAACAGTTGAAAGACCCCGCCCTAGTAAAGGCACGGGAAAACGTAGTGAAAATAGATGGCGAGTTAGTGAACCCAGATAATACCTGCACTTACCCATACTTCAGCGTAGAGAAGGACCTACTGTATCGGGTGGCAAAAAGGGCAGAAGAAACCGTTGAGCAGCTTGTGGTGCCCAAACCTTACAGGAAGTTGGTGTTGGAGTTGGCCCATGGGCACATTCTTGGAGGTCATCTGGGGACAGAGAAAACCCGAGAGAGGGTATTACAGAGATTCTATTGGCCGGGGGTGATGAAGGACATAGAAAATTATTGTTCCTCCTGCCCTGTGTGTCAGAGGTCGGCCCCGATGCCACATTTCCGTAGCCCGCTGGTCCCTCTACCCATCATTGAGGTCCCGTTTGAGAGGATCGCCATGGATTTGGTAGGTCCTATAATCAAGTCCGCTAGGGGGCACCAGTACATATTAGTTATAATGGACTATGCCACCCGTTATCCAGAAGCGATCCCTCTCCGAAATACCTCGGCCAAAACCATAGCCAAAGAGCTATCTCTTGTGTTTAGCTGGGTGGGTATTTGTAAAGAACTGCTTACGGACCAAGGTACACCCTTTATGTCCCGGGTTATGAAGGAGCTGTGTAAATTGTTCAAAGTGACGCAATTACGTACATCTGTGTATCACCCCCAAACCGATGGGCTGGTTGAAAGGTTCAACAAAACCCTAAAACAAATGTTGAAGAAAGTGGTGGATAGAGATGGAAAGGATTGGGACTGTCTACTTCCTTATCTGATGTTTGCTATTAGGGAGGTGCCCCAATCCTCTACGGGATTCTCCCCCTTTGAATTACTGTATGGGAGACACCCAAGAGGGCTGTTGGATATTGCCAAGGAAACTTGGGAAAGTGAGAGTTCTCCCCACAGGAGTGTGATTGAGCATGTCGCCCTGATGCAAGACCGAATTGCACAGGTAATGCCCATCGTGAAGGAACATTTGGCCCAAGCGCAGTTAGCACAGCAGAGAGTGTACAACCGTGGAGCCAAGACCCGTACCTTTTCCCCGGGGGATAGGATACTGGTACTTGTCCCTACGGTTGAAAGTAAATTCCTTGCCAAATGGCAAGGCCCCTACGAGATAATGGAAAAAGTGAGCGAAGTGAATTACAAGGTCAGACAACCAGGAAGGCGAAAGCCCGAACAGATCTATCACGTTAATCTGTTGAAAGCCTGGAGGGATAGAGAGTCCCTAGTCGCAGACACTTGGTCACCAGCTCAAACTGGTTGCGTGATTCCTGAGGTTGGAATAGCAGCCACCTTGTCACAACCCCAACAACAGGAGGTTAAGGAGTTTGTGCTTCGCAACAAGGAGGTATTCTCTGAGCTGCCGGGACAAACATCTGGGGTAGAGCATGACATCATTACCCCGCCCGGTGAAAGGGTGAAGTTAAAACCCTATCGGATCCCAGAGGCCCGACGGGAGGCAATACGGGAGGAAGTACAGAAAATGCTGAACTTAGGGGTGATAGAGGAGTCCCAAAGTGATTGGTCTAGTCCCATTGTGTTGGTGCCTAAACCGGATGGGAGCTGGCGATTTTGTAACGATTTTCGTCAGTTGAACAAAGTTACAAAATTTGACACCTACCCCATGCCACGTATAGATGAGTTGATCGACCGGCTGGGAACAGCCCGATACATGACGACTCTTGACCTCACAAAAGGGTATTGGCAAATCCCCCTGGCCAAGTCGGCCAAAGAGAAAACCGCATTTGTAACCCCAGACGGGGCGTTCCAATATAAAAGAATGCCGTTCGGGTTACAGAATGCGCCGGCCACATTCCAGCGGAAAATGGACCAGATGCTGAGGCCCCATCGGAAGTATGCTGCGGCTTACCTGGATGACATAATTGTCCATAGCACAGATTGGGCCTCACATCTGCCAAAAGTGCAAGCAGTCCTGGACTCTGTTCGGGAAGCGGGGTTTACGGCTAACCCCAAGAAGTGTACCATTGGGCAGGAGGAGGCCAAATATCTTGGGTACACCATTGGGAGGGGAGTAATAAAACCCCAACTCAACAAAGTCGAGGCCATCCAGAGTTGGCCACGTCCCAACAGCAAGAAGCAGGTACGAGCCTTTCTGGGAATCGCTGGGTATTATCGGCGATTCATTCCCCACTTTGCTTCTAAGGCTGTGCCCCTAACCAACCTGACGAAGGGGAAAGGGTCGGTCATGATTAAATGGACCCCCGAGGCTGAGGCAGCATTCCAATTCTTGAAACAAGCCTTATGTAGCCAGCCAGTGTTGTACTCACCCGACTTCTCTAAAGACTTTGTCGTACAAAGTGATGCGTCAGATGTGGGGTTAGGAGCAGTATTGTCCCAGGTCTGGAACGGGGAAGAGCACCCAGTCATTTACCTCAGCAGGAAGTTGAAGTCCCATGAGGTAAATTACGCCACCGTTGAAAAGGAGTGTTTAGCGGTGAAGTGGGCTCTAGATTCCCTTCGGTACTACCTGCTAGGTAGGCACTTTGACATGGTTACGGATCACGCTCCGTTAAAGTGGATGGCTCAAAACAAGGAAACAAATAGAAGAGTGAATAGGTGGTTCCTGGCCCTCCAGGAATTCAACTTCACAGTAAAGCATCGCCCTGGCGTTCAAATGGGGAATGTGGATGCTTTGTCTCGAGTACATGAATGCCTGATTGCTGGTGTTCCAACCCCGAGGTTAAAACAAGAGGGGGGGTATGTGACAGCAGGAAGGTAAAGTCACCTGGTTGCATCCAGGGGGGTAGATATATTTCGCCCAGATTCAGGCTTTACGCCGACTTATACAACTAGGTGGAGAGTTGTATAAGCCCAGCTGAGGCTAGTGGGCTCATGGATGACTCATACCTCTAGGGAGAGTGTGGGGCGTCGTGCAGACAGGGAGTTGATGAGACCAGCTGAAGCTTGTCAGCTCATTTAGGCCTCTATAAGAACTCCCAGCTTCATTAGATGTTAGCTCATGCCTGGACCCAGACCTGTGTGGACTGTCTAGGGAGAGTGAACCCCTGTGCGGTGAGACAAAGCCTGTGTGGCTATTTGCTTGGACATTTAAAACCAGGGACTTAGGGACTAGGACAGCACTAGGCTGATCCCAGTTGTTAGTTAGGAAACCTGTATGTTTAGTCAGAGGTCAAGTTGACCAGGATTTATTTTGTTTATGTTTCTTTTGCTTTGCTGTGTTTTGTCACTGTAAATAGAAAATAAACCGCACCTTTTTGATTTTGAAAACCACCACCTCCGTTTGCTGGGCCTGTTTTTGTGTGGGGAGCCCATCTCGGGGGTCACACACACCCGCTGCCGAGCTAACCCCCTCACAATATATATATATATATATATATATATTTATATATATATACTGTATAAGAAAATTTATCAGTTCTGATGTACTGATGGCCTATCTCATTTCTAGAGGCCCTAAAAGTCCAGGACAGCACAAATACCCCCCAAATGACCCCTTTTTGAAAAGTAAATGTAGCCATGCCCCCATAGGGGTTGCTGATTACTGTGGTTCATCTGACAACCTGCCCAGACAGACATCCATCTCTCAGACACTCAGAGGTTGATTTACTAAAGGCAAATAGACTGTGCACTTTTGCGAGTTCAGCTGGAAAATAAAAAAGCAGCATTTTTGCTTACACGTGATTGGATGATGGAAGTCAGCAGAACTCTCCCTCATTTACTAAGCTCTGGAGCAACTGCACTTGCAAAAGTGCACAGTTTATTTACCTTTAGTAAATCAACCCCTCAGGGACATAGAACAGTCCATAAGCTTTTTGTTTGTTTGTTTTATTGAGGGGATTGAACTTGGATGGGTAAAGGTTAGTTATGGGATGCCCAGAATGATTCAGCACAACTCTCTTGGGACTTCTATATACACTCCAGTATATACACTCCAGTCTTCTCTCCAGCACAAACACTTGCTTAAGACCTCTTTTCTTTTACTCCTCCAGCACTTCACTTGCTGCAGACTGTTACTTCTCCTCCAGCACTTCCCTTGCTGCAGACTGTTACTTCTCCAGACTAGCTAGCACCGCATGGTTGGGCCTGACACTAACTCCGCCAGGCCTTAGTGGATTGCCTTTTGCCGGCAGAGGCCTCGGGCCTAGAGTTGCCACCTCATCCCTTTAAACCCAAACACATATGAATTACACAGGTTCTGAGGCTAATTAAAGGCAGATAGGGCACCAAGTGAGTTTAATTACCACCTTAATCAGCCACATAACCTGTGTAATTAATATGTGTTCGGGTTTAAAGGGATGAGGTGGCAACCCTACTCTGGCCCCTATGGTGTAGAAATAGTTCTGGTGCTAACTGTCCTCTATTTAGATACCAATCCCAAATAGCTCAGTTTAGGCCCTGCCAGCCAGCCTGGCTGCTATGACCTCTCTCCACTGCCCTTCCCACAGTCCATTCTTCTGGTTCTGCACCCATCTCAAACTGCAAACTCCCAGTTTCCCCAGTCCTCCCGACTGTGCTCACTCACCAGCCCTCTTGGCTATGGCCAGTTGCCTCTTAGCAGTGTTCTCTCCCGCTGCCCTCTCCTTGCGCTCTCATGTGCCTTTCCTCCAGGATCTTATCTCTCCTCCTAGAGGCATCTGAGCCCAGCCCAAGGTCACCCCCCACCCCCAGACTGGGGAGCTCCCTGTGGGCCCCGACAGCCTCCACACTCTCTCACTCCAGCACTTCCACCTGACAACTCCTCCTCAGCTGGGGTGACCCAGGGTATTTAAGGAGGTCTGGCCTGCCCCCTGCCAATCCAAGTTGGCGATTGGTCAAGGCTCCTTAGAATACCACAGACAGCTCCACCTCCCCTCTCCTGCTCTCTTTCCAGAATTTTCTGTAAAGAGGGAGGTCTTGGTGATGCTGCCTGTGAGTCACCAGCTGCTATCCTGAGCTACTCCAAGCCCAGAATGAAAACAAACAGGCCTAGCCACCAGCTAGGCCTGCCTGAATTTTCCTACTTTGCTAGAAAAATCCTCGCTCTAGCACCTATCTAGCTAGCATTGGTGTGCGCAGCCTATTGCATTAGGGTGTGCATCCCAGAGCACAAACGCACATGTGTTTATATTAGCAGAGCAGTGGACATTGTCAGTAGAGCAGAGATTGGTGTCAGTAGGGCAGTGGACAATGTCAGTTGATTTTATTTTTATTATTTTTTACAATTTTTTTATTATTATTTTGTACAATATTATTTTTTATACTTTTTCTGCAATTTTCTTAGGAGCCCAGTTGGGGGGCTTTGGTGAAATATCAAGGGTCTAAACAGAGAGAAAGTGACTGAGGACAGAGCTTCCCCAATCCCTTTCTTTGCAGCCTTAGCTGCACTGGACAGTGAACGAATGGGAAGTGCTCTTTACTGAGCGGCTTCCTGTTCTTTCACAAACTGAAGTCTAGCAAACATTTACTAGGCTTCAGTTAAGAATGATTTCAGGAGTGATCGGTACAGATCACTCACTGTGTTCATTCATCCATCATGAAACATCCTCCGCAGCAGCCAGTGGGAGAGGAGAGGAGGGAAGCTGGCAGCACTGCAAGGGAGAGACGGGAGACGCCAGGAAGCGGGGGGGAATCGGCACCACACAGGGTGATTAGGGTGTGTCCAGGCACACCCTGTGTGCACGCCTATGCTAACTAGAGGGTTCTACACTGATAGTGTCAGGCATTTAGTAAGAGGCATGGTACGTTTTTTGAAGTTGTAATTTTTTGTCACAATTTTTTTGAAAATTAAGAGGGGGGGTTCACATTTTTTTTTACATACTGTCAGCAGTACAGTGCAGCATCATCATATAACTGGCGTGGCAATGATAAGGGATACTGACAACAGTATGTTTTGTTAAAAAAAAAAAAAAAAACACTGTGCTACTCTAGGGGGTAATCAGGATTTTTTTTTTTTTTCATGCTTTGATTGCTGTTACAGTGATGATTACTGCTGTAGCAGTGTTTTGAACTGTCATGAATGGGTTTCATTCGTAACAGCTGGGATTTCTATTGTGAGGCTGTGATTGGTCCAGTATGTCGCATGGCATGTAGCTCCACCTGCTCACAGTAAAAATACTGTGGGCGGACAGCAAGTGATTAAAGCGACCATTCTCATCCAGGGTTCCGTGGAACCCTAAGGTTCCTCCAGAGGTTGCTAGGGGTTCCTTGAGCTGTGGCTGATTGACCTCCCATCAGTTGGTGCCTGCATAGTTTTTGGTCTGGCGACACTCAGCAGAGCCAGTGACATTAAATCAATAAAATGTTTTGCTGTCTTAATGGTGGCATTCCAATCACAACTGTAAAGGAGGACTCCTTCCCACTGACCAACAATGTAAGGGGCATTCTTCCCGCTGACTCACAATAATTAGGTTTTAGCAGGGGTTCCTTGGGACTTGAAAATAATTTTTTGGGGTTCCCCTGGGTTAAAAGTGTTGAGAAAGGCTCACATTTTATCCGGAATGTCAAAATTCCTGCAAAAGATTACTCTACAAAATAAATTGTAAATAGTTACCTTTGCCATTGCCCATGCCACCAAACACTACTCTGTTTAAGAGGAATCAACTACTGTATCCTGCAATGACATTGAGGTCAGTAAGAGAAACCATTGAGCACTGCGGGGGACTAGGCGATTGACATCCCAAAGTTCTGAGTTCTGAGTTTCAACAGAAAAGTTTCGCGGAAGATCCCTCTTGGGCCGGGCAGCAGGAAAGTTAAGTATTTACTGTGTTTTTTACAGGGTGTTTTTTGGGCATTTTGATATTCCTGACAGGGTCGCTTTAAAGCTTAACTCCAGGTAAGCTGTTAAATACATGGTTGAAATATATTTACAGAAATATTTTACCTGTGAAAAACATGTGCCATTTAGTCCAGGGGGTCCTGAGACTTTAATCGGCCTGCCAGACAGTATATTTAAGTTAATGACCTGACGTTTCCCTATATTACACCCTGTGATGGGACAATAAAGGAGCAGCAGCCTACCGATGAAGTCATGTCTCACGTCTATCCTTCTGTCATGTTTCTAGCCATCACATGTGAATGCAAGAAAGTCTAATTGACTGAGAGTACTGACCCTCCCTCTCTGAGTCAAGAGGAGTTATGCTGTGTAGGGGGTTACAACCAGGGACGATCCTGGGCGGGTGCCCAGGGTGCCTTGCACAGAGGCACGGCAGAGCGGGGGGCGCCAAAGTGCCAGGTGATTGTCAGTCCCGAGTGTGCTGCCTCGCGCCCGCGGCAGTGTGCATTTTCCCCGCCCCCTGTCACGCCCGCGGCACCGAGTATAACAGCACTATTCCCCGCCTCCAGGCGCGCCCACGGCACTGAGTATAATAGCACTATTCCCCGCCTCCCGGCGTGCCCGCGGCAGTGTGCATATTCCCCGCCCGCCGACGCACCCGCGGCAGTGTGCATAAAATATTGCTAGCTAACAGGCTAATATCCAGACAGATGCAACACTTCTTGACTTTGAGATACATTTAATGACTTTTTATGACATACATGACTGTATTAGAATGAGTTTTTATTCCTGCCTGGAGTTCTTCTTTAACCATTGTATTCTGGATCAATGTTTTTTAAAACCATGCCTAAAAAGTCTAATTATTATTGTCATTGCTATTTTTATTTTACTCCATTAAAAAGTATGTTTTGTTGGATCTGCAGAATCTGTGTATCAGGGGCACATGGAGCTGCTTCATGTAAATTTTTTCTGTAGCAACCAGAATGCTTGAGGAATTGGCTTTCATCTTCATGAAAGAAAAATTATCTGTGGCCTTGAGGTTTAAACAGAAGCGATAAGTAGATTCAAAATGCTGGTAATGCTGAGCCTGAGGAGCTGTGCTATATAAGGAACTACATTATACATTTGTTCAAAGAACGCAGCCAAGGTCTAATTCTGCACGGTTTAATGGGACAAGTGTACTTTTGTTAGTGCACATTGACTCTTTACAGTCAATTGGTTCTTTTTTCAGTGAATATGGATTTTTTTTCAAGGAAAAGCTTAATGGATGATCAAGCCATTTCAGAAACAAATATAACCAAATTCTTTGTTTCCCCCCTTCTTTTCAGACCAGAAGATTTCTAGTAACGGGTTCTTCCCTAAAGTCTTTGCCTGATGAAAAGCCATTCTGATTGCTACACAATTTGCTCTTTTGTTTTGGCAACAGATTACTAATAAATGTTTTTTTCACTCCATAGGCCAGCCTTTCTCAAACGGGGTTCTGTGAAATCCGGGGGTTCCTGCAAACATTTCTAGGGGTTCCTTCAGCAACTTCTGCCTCTTAGATGAGTAACCACTCACACTAATGATCTTTTAGATATCTGTAAGAGTGGGATTCTTCTCAATGACCACAAATGCAAGGAGCATTCTTCCCACTAATGATCACACTAATGTACCATCAATTGTGGATTTAGTAATTATTAGCAGGGGTTCCTTCAGACTTAAAATTATTTCAAGTGTTTCTCCACTTTGAAAAGGTTAGGAAAGGCTGCTATATGAGGTGTGTCTAAAAAGTTTGGTGAATGGTCCAATATCTCAAAGGCAACATGGGCCAGGTGTCCACGCATGCACATGGCTATCCAGAGATACGTCAAGAAGCGCAACCTAGCATGGAGTCCACATGGCCGCCAGGGTAAACCCGGTGCCTGTGGACTTCTTTCTGTTTCCCTGCCTCAAGAACGTCATGAAAGGCGCATGTTTTGCTGACGTGGCAGCAATCCAAGAATGTGTGACAATTCCTAAAGAGGCCTTTGCTGACAGTTTCCAGAAGCTTTACAAATGTTGCCAAAAGTGTGTTGTGAAGGATGGCGATTATTTTGAAGGCCAATAAAGGTAATTTGCTTGTATCTTCTGTTTTGTTTGTTTTATGTGTAGCGGGGGTTAACATTTAGGGGGAGTATCTGGGTGGTAGTATGACCCAGATACACTAATTGTTAGGAATCTATGGCCAATTTGATTTGTGGAGGATATAATGGTGCTCAGTTCCCTGCGGCCCCTGGGTGGCGCTGTCGCCTTGGGCTGGGGTTGAACCATCATTTTAGGGCCGTGCCCTTTGTGTCCTCTCTCGGCAGTAGTACGGCGGGGCGGGAAACCCGCTGTGCCTGCTGGGAGAGGGTATAAAGGGGCCAACATCTGGGAGAGGGTATAAAAGGGGCGGACATCTTGCGCACGAGGTCCGAGCCCCAGGCACCTTCAGCCTGGGGGCTGCTGTTCTGTTCGTCTGCGCCCAGGTGCCCTAGGCCTGGGTGCGAGGGAGTTCGAGTTCCATCCCAGGCACCTTAGGCCTGGGGTGAGGTACTAGCAAAGACCCGGGGCCCAGTACCTTCGACTGGGTCCCACATGGGAGAAGATGCCTAGGGGGCCCACCGAGTGAGGGGACCCGAGTCCCGGGTGAGGAGAACCAGGGAGGTGACCTGGCCTGAAGATCCAGCGCAGCATTGGCTGGTGACAGTGCAGGCCTCTGGGGACTGTCGGGATGGATCATCTCCCTAACAGGGGTCACCATTAGAAGGTAGTCCATGTTCTATGGTCTTTGCAGAGACCCAGCTACATCAGGTCGGTGGCAGAGGCCTATTCTAAGGTCTGTGGCAGAGACCACATCGTTCACCCGGTCTGTGGCAGGGACCAACCCCACGGTCTGTGGCAGCGACTGTGCGCCAAAAGTTGTTGTGAGTTCCTAGCAACTTATCTGATCCGAAAGGATTGTGCCTGAACCCTCACCCCACCAAGTTGTGTTTGTATCAACCTGTCTGCTTGCAAAGAGGCATATTTATCTCTGCGGAAATAAATATAAATGTTGTACTGTCACCTGGTGTGGGCTTACTTTTCTGGGAGCAAAGTGTTCTACATTCACCTATCTACTGGTCATTTTCGAAGTGGAATCTCTGGGCAGGGACACAGACCCGAAGGTAAAGATCATAGCTCATACCTCTACACATCTAAGAGGGGCGAGTTGGTGGCAGCATCTCACTCCTCCCCCTCAGTTCCCCTAGACGAGTAAACCAGCCGTAAAGAAGAAGGGAGAGAGCGGGTGAGACCGCTACAAATTATACTATTCACTGAACTTTTTAGACACACCTCGTAGACAATCATGACTATGGAAAATATCTACTGGTTAGCAGCTGAAAAGCTTCCTTCAGGCCTGTGTGGATGGACTTTGGGCTTGTGTCGATTGGCAAATACAGCTTGATTTTAACCACTTGAGACCCGCACTATAGCCGAAAGACGTCTGCAGCGCGGCTCTCAAGTGCCGGTGGACATTCCTGGACGTCCTGCTGTTCACATCCCCTCCGCACGACGCCGAGGGCACGCAGCGGGGAACAGCTGTGCCCGCCGTGTCACATGTTGCCGATGCGCGTGCCTGGCGGCCGCGATGTCCGCCAGGTACGCGCGATCGGCTGTTACAGAGGCAGGACGTGGATTTCTGTGTGTAAACACAGAGATCCACATCCTGTCAGGGAGAGAGGAGACCAATGCTGTGTCCCTTGTACATAGGGACACAGATCGGTCACCTCCCCCAGTCACTCCCCTCCCCCACACAGTTAGAATCACTACCAGGGAACATATTTAACCCCATGATCGCCCCCTGGTGTTAACCCCTTCCCTGCCAGTCACATTAATACAGTAATCGGTGCATATTTATAGCACTGTTCGCTGTATAAATGTGAATGGTCCCAAAATAGTGTCAAAAGTGTCCGATATGCCCACCGTAATATCGCAGGCCTGACAAAAATCGCAGATAACCGCCATTACTAGTAAAAAAATATATATATAATAAAAATGTCATAAAACTATCCCCTATATTGTAGGCGCTATAACTTTTGTAACCAATCACTATACGCTTATTGCAATTTTTTTTACCAAAAATATGTAGAAGAATACGTATCGGCCTAAACTGAGAAAAAAAATATTTTTTTTTAAAAAAAATTGGGATATTATTATAGCAAAAAGTTAAAAAATATTGTGTTTTTTTTCAAAATTTTCTGTCTTATTTAGTTTTTAGCGCAAAAAAGAAAAAACGCAGAGGTGATGAAATACCACCAAAAGAAAGCTCTATTTGTGGGAAAAAAATGATAAAAATATCATTTGGGTACAGCGTTGCATGACTGCGCAATTGTCATTCATAGTGCGTCAGCGCTGAAAGCTGAAAATTGGTCTGGGTTCGAGTGGGGTTTAAGTGCCCAGTAAGCAAGTGGTTAACATCAGATCAAGGCACATCTGAGACCACTTGGAATTCATTGACATGTGCATGTGACCTCCTTCAAGCTGCTGTTCCATTGCCAATTATTTTTATGGTGACAGAACAGTTTTGATGAGAGCAAAAGCTCATTGACACAGGCTTGTAGTGGGCCTGCTAGAGAAAATACAATCCAGAACATATGGATTAGGTATGTGCAGTACAATTTGGGCATATGGTAGCCACAAGGATCGGACTTTAGAGGCAACATAGACAGAGGAAAATATATAGAAAAATATTTTATTTATAACAATACCTGGTACATAGAGCAAAAAAGGTATGAAGAATTCAAAGCATATACATTTTCTTCTATATCAAATTTTCTACGGGTGTGGCTACAGGAGTGTCCTTTCTACTTTATTTTGTATGTGCAGTACAATAGTCCAAATTTATGTAAGCTTCCATTAGGTACTCTAATTTCCACCCACAGTACATAATAGGTTAAAGAAGAACTCTTCTTTTTAACTGACTGCATAACACCTGTCTGTGAAAAACACATTTTGAGTCTCCATACCTCATTGAGGGTGGTGACTTTAGAACCTCTTTAGCATGTCATAGTATTTTATTTAAAAAGGGGCAGGAATAGTTATCCTTCTGCTAACTCCCAATTAGGGATGAGCTTCGTGTTCGAGTCGAACATACGTTCGACTCGAACATCGGCTGTTCGATCGTTCGACGAAGATCGAACGATTTGGGCCGTTCGCGCCAAATTCGAGTGACGCGAACGGCCCACAATGCACTACGCCATCGCAGTGTCATCCAGGCGCTGTGATTGGCCAAGCATGCACTGTGACCCCGCATGCTTGGCCAATCACAGCGCCGGCAGCGAGGAGAGCAATGATTGGCCACAGGCAGGATGCCTGTGGCCAATTATTGCTGAGGGTGTTTAGTACACGCCCCACACTATAAAAGGCCGCCAGCACGGCGGCCTAGTGTAGTGTGTTCCGGAGCAGGGAAAGAGAAGCATAGGCAGGGACAGTGACATTTATTTCTTTCTTGCTTAACCTGGATTCCTTTAGTTTAGGGAAAGAGAAGGATAGGTAGGGAGAGTGTCAGTGTGTTTTACTGTGCGAATCCTTGTTTCTAGGGACAAAGAAGGAAAGTGAGGGGAATTCTCCTTGTGCTATAGTGTGCTTTAAAAAAACATTTTTTCTAGGGACAGAAAACTCTAGGTAGGGAGAGTGTCAGTTTCTTTCACTGTGCGAATCCTTGTTTCTAGGGACAGGGAAGGACAGTGAGTGAATTCTCCTTGTGCTATAGTGTGCTTTAAAAAAACATTTTTTCTAGGGACAGAAAACTCTAGGTAGGGAGAGTGTCAGTTTCTTTCACTGTGCGAATCCTTGTTTCTAGGGACAAAGAAGGAAAGTGAGGGGAATTCTCCTTGTGCTATAGTGTGCTTTAAAAAAACATTTTTTCTAGGGACAGAAAACTCTAGGTAGGGAGAGTGTCAGTTTCTTTCACTGTGCGATTCCTTGTTTCTAGGGACAGGGAAGGACAGTGAGTGAATTCTCCTTGTGCTATAGTGTGCTTTAAAAAAACATTTTTTCTAGGGACAGAAAACTCTAGGTAGGGAGAGTGTCAGTTTCTTTCACTGTGCGAATCCTTGTTTCTAGGGACAAAGAAGGAAAGTGAGGGGAATTCTCCTTGTGCTATAGTGTGCTTTAAAAAAACATTTTTTCTAGGGACAGAAAACTCTAGGTAGGGAGAGTGTCAGTTTCTTTCACTGTGCGAATCCTTGTTTCTAGGGACAGGGAAGGACAGTGAGTGAATTCTCCTTGTGCTATAGTGTGCTTTAAAAAAACATTTTTTCTAGGGACAGAAAACTCTAGGTAGGGAGAGTGTCAGTGTCTTTTACTGTGCGAATCCTTGTTTCTAGGGACAAAGAAGGAAAGTGAGGGGAATTCTCCTTGTGCTATAGTGTGCTTTAAAAAAACATTTTTTCTAGGGACAGAAAACTCTAGGTAGGGAGAGTGTCAGTTTCTTTCACTGTGCGAATCCTTGTTTCTAGGGACAGGGAAGGACAGTGAGTGAATTCTCCTTGTGCTATAGTGTGCTTTAAAAAAACATTTTTTCTAGGGACAGAAAAATCTAGGTAGGGAGAGTGTCAGTTTCTTTCACTGTGCGAATCCTTGTTTCTAGGGACAAAGAAGGAAAGTGAGGGGAATTCTCCTTGTGCTATAGTGTGCTTTAAAAAAACATTTTTTCTAGGGACAGAAAACTCTAGGTAGGGAGAGTGTCAGTTTCTTTCACTGTGCGAATCCTTGTTTCTAGGGACAGGGAAGGACAGTGAGTGAATTCTCCTTGTGCTATAGTGTGCTTTAAAAAAACATTTTTTCTAGGGACAGAAAACTCTAGGTAGGGAGAGTGTCAGTTTCTTTCACTGTGCGAATCCTTGTTTCTAGGGACAAAGAAGGAAAGTGAGGGGAATTCTCCTTGTGCTATAGTGTGCTTTAAAAAAACATTTTTTCTAGGGACAGAAAACTCTAGGTAGGGAGAGTGTCAGTTTCTTTCACTGTGCGAATCCTTGTTTCTAGGGACAAAGAAGGAAAGTGAGGGGAATTCTCCTTGTGCTATAGTGTGCTTTAAAAAAACATTTTTTCTAGGGACAGAAAACTCTAGGTAGGGAGAGTGTCAGTTTCTTTCACTGTGCGAATCCTTGTTTCTAGGGACAAAGAAGGAAAGTGAGGGGAATTCTCCTTGTGCTATAGTGTGCTTTAAAAAAACATTTTTTCTAGGGACAGAAAACTCTAGGTAGGGAGAGTGTCAGTTTCTTTCACTGTGCGAATCCTTGTTTCTAGGGACAGGGAAGGACAGTGAGTGAATTCTCCTTGTGCTATAGTGTGCTTTAAAAAAACATTTTTTCTAGGGACAGAAAACTCTAGGTAGGGAGAGTGTCAGTTTCTTTCACTGTGCGAATCCTTGTTTCTAGGGACAAAGAAGGAAAGTGAGGGGAATTCTCCTTGTGCTATAGTGTGCTTTAAAAAAACATTTTTTCTAGGGACAGAAAACTCTAGGTAGGGAGAGTGTCAGTTTCTTTCACTGTGCGAATCCTTGTTTCTAGGGACAGGGAAGGACAGTGAGTAAATTCTCCTTGTGCTATAGTGTGCTTTAAAAAAACATTTTTTCTAGGGACAGAAAACTCTAGGTAGGGAGAGTGTCAGTTTCTTTCACTGTGCGAATCCTTGTTTCTAGGGACAAAGAAGGAAAGTGAGGGGAATTCTCCTTGTGCTATAGTGTGCTTTAAAAAAACTTTTTTTCTAGGGACAGAAAACTCTAGGTAGGGAGAGTGTCAGTTTCTTTCACTGTGCGAATCCTTGTTTCTAGGGACAGGGAAGGACAGTGAGTGAATTCTCCTTGTGCTATAGTGTGCTTTAAAAAAACATTTTTTCTAGGGACAGAAAACTCTAGGTAGGGAGAGTGTCAGTTTCTTTCACTGTGCGAATCCTTGTTTCTAGGGACAGGGAAGGACAGTGAGTGAATTCTCCTTGTGCTATAGTGTGCTAAAGCATTCCTCATCAACCATCTTTGAAATCCTTGTTTTTTTGACAGTCAGGGAAATTGTCGTTGTGCTATTCTGTGCAAAAGCAATCATCCTCAACCATATTTAGAAATCCTTAAGTAAAGGGACAGAGAAGGACACCTGAAGGTAGCCCTTATTGCTTTTTTCCCATCTCCCTGCAGGCCATCTATTAGAATGTCTGGAAGGCAAACAAGGAGAGGCAGACAGTCAGGAGGCAATAAAAGAGGGCAAGCAGGCTCTGTGTCTGGGGGCAACAGTGCTGGTCGTGGACGCGGTGCATTGTCATCAGCACATGGCCATGGGACACGCTTGTCCTTCTTTTCGGCAGCTGGACATGTTGAGCCACATCATGCCGAAGACTTGGTAGAGTGGATGACCAAGCCCTCCTCCTCCTCCTCATCCTCTCTCACCCAGGCTCAGGGTACTGGCAAAGCAGCTGCCAAAGCGTCCTCTTCCCTGGTATCAATGTCAGACTCATCATCAGTCACTCCTTCCCTAGACCCACCATGTCCTCCTCCTGAGGAGTCCCCCGAACTGTTTGAGCACAGTGTTGGGTACATGCTCCAGGAGGATGCCCAGCGTTTCGAAGGGTCTGATGATGAAACCCAGCTACAGGAAGGCAGTAGCGTGAGAGCAGACAGAGGGGATGCTCAAGAAGGACACCAATCTGGCAGTCATGTTCCAGCAGCTGCAGCATACTGCCAGATTGGCTCCAGTGATGAGGAGGGAGGGGATGATGAGGTCACTGACTCCACGTGGGTGCCTAATAGTAGAGAGGAGGAGGAGGAGGATGAGGAGGAGGCACATCTCCAACGAGGCAGGATGCCCTTTGGTGGCCAGCGTAAGGGCAGTACACCGACGGAATCACACCGCAGAGCTCCGCCTGTGCAGGGCGCTGCCTCTGCCCGTCATTCAAAAAGTTCCTTGGTGTGGGCCTTTTTTGAGGCTAGTGCATCAGATCGCACAGCTGCTGTTTGCAACATATGTCTCAAGCGTATATCGCGTGGCCAAAACATCAGCCGCTTGGGTACCACATGCCTGACCAGACATATGTTGACCTGCCATGCAGCTCGTTGGCAAGCCTACCTCAAAGACCCACACCAAAGAACAAAGCGGACCTCTCCTTGCACCGCATCAGCTGGGATCTCCAACCCCACTATAACTTCAGTCCTCTCTGAAACATGCACTGAGAGGAATGAAGGTGTAGAATTAGGTGTGTCACAGCCAAGTACTTGCGGCCACTCTGCTAGCAGTACACCGACGTCCGATTCTAGCAGGCAAATTTCCCTGCCCCAGCTGCTGGACCGTCGAAAGAAGTTCACTCCCAGCCATCCACATGCCCAGTGGTTGAATGCTAGCTTGGCTAAATTGCTAGCGCTTCAACTGCTGCCTTTTCAGTTGGTAGACTCGGCCCCCTTCCGTGAGTTTGTGCAATGTGCGGTTCCTCAGTGGCAGGTTCCCAAACGCCACTTTTTCTCACGGAAGGCTATTCCGGCTCTCTACCGGCATGTGGAAGGCAATGTCTTGGCCTCGCTGGACAGGGCGGTCAGCGGTAAGGTGCATATTACCGCTGACTCATGGTCCAGCAGGCATGGACAGGGACGTTACCTTTCTTTCATGGCCCATTGGGTCACTCTTTTGGCAGCTGGGAAGGATGCAGGACAAGGTGCAGTAGTGTTGGAGGTTGTTCCACCGCCACGCCTCCAAAATGCTACTACTGGTTGTGACACACCTCTCTCCTCCACCCCCTCCTCTTCTTCTTCCTCCATGGCCTCTTCCTGTGGTTTGTCCTATGAACCAGCGGTGCTCCGTAGCCGTTCACGGGGCTACGCAAGTACGCAGGCAAAAAGATGCCATGCCGTGCTTGCGCTGGTGTGTTTGGGGGACAGAAGCCACACTGGGGCAGAGGTCCTGTCTGCTCTGCAGGGCCAGGCCGAGAGGTGGTTGACGCCACGCCAGCTTAAGCCAGGAATGGTGGTTTGCGACAATGGCACCAACCTCCTCTCCGCCCTCCGACAGGGACAACTGACCCATGTGCCCTGTGTGGCTCACGTCCTTAACCTGGTGGTGCAGCGGTTCTTGGGCAGGTACCCGGGCTTACAGGATGTCCTGAGGCAGGCCAGGAAAGTCTGTGTGCATTTCCGCAGATCTTATAATGCCAGTGCTCGCCTGGCTGAGCTGCAAAAGGAGTTGAACCTGCCCAAGAACCGCCTTATATGTGACATGCCCACCAGGTGGAACTCAACGTTGGCCATGCTGCAGCGGCTGCACACGCAGCAGAGGGCCATCAATGAGTACCTGTGCGACTACGGCACCAGGACAGGGTCAGGGGACCTTGGTTTTTTTTCTCCACGCCAGTGGGGCATGATCAGGGATGCATGCACTGTCCTGGCACCATTTGAGGAGGCCACGAGGATGGTGAGCAGTGACAGTGCATGCATCAGTGACACTGTACCTCTTGTCCACCTGTTGGAGCACACGCTGCGTGGAATAATGGACAGGGCACTTGAGGCAGAACAGAGGCAGGAAGAGGAGGACTTCCTTGCCTCTCAAGGCCCCCTTTACCCAGACAGTGTTCCTTCTGTCCCACCCATCGCACAGGAAGAGGAGGAGGAGGAGGAGGAGGAGGATTGTGTCAGCATGGAGGTGGAGGCTGGCACTCAGCATCATCAGCAGCAGTCTTTTAGGGATGATTTACAGTCCCAAGAAACCAGTGGACTTGTACGTGGCTGGGAGGAGGTGGCTGCGGATCATGTCGTCCTTAGTGACCCAGAGGACTCCGGAGCGAATGCCTCAGCAAACCTACGCTGCATGGCCTCCCTGATCCTGCAAAGTCTGCGGAAGGATCCTCGTATTCTTCGGATCAAGGAGAGGGACCATTACTGGCTGGCCACTCTCCTTGATCCACGGTACAAGGGTAAGGTTGCGGACCTTATGTTACCGTCGCAGAGGGAGCAGAGGATGAGACAACTCCGGGAGGCCTTGCAGAAAGGTCTGTGCAACGCGTTCCCAGAGACTGGGAGGTTACAAACTCCTGGTCCTGGACAACGAGTTGCTGAGGCTTCGGCCAGTCAAAGAAGGAGCGGTGGGGAAGGTGGCCGTCTGACCGATGCGTTCAGACAATTCTTTAGTCCGCAGCCCCAAAGTATGATCGGTTCCAGCAACCATCGCCAGCGTCTGATAAACATGGTGCAGGAATATCTAGGGGCAAGGTCAGACTTGGACACCTTCCCCACCGAAAATCCTCTGGCTTACTGGGTCTTGAGGATGGATCACTGGCCAGAGCTTGCACAGTATGCAATTGAGCTACTGGCCTGTCCTGCATCCAGCGTTCTTTCGGAACGCACATTCAGTGCTGCTGGAGGATTTGTCACGGATCACAGGGTGCGCCTGTCCACCGACTCGGTTGATCGACTGACTTTCATCAAGATGAACCAGTCTTGGATCACCACCAGCTACCACACACCTGATGCTGATATAACAGACTAATTGATTTTAACATGTCACATCCCTTCAAGACTGATGCTGATGCTGAGTGCCTGTGCTGTTATGTTGACTGGCTATCCTCCTCCTCCGAGTCCTCAATGATACGATTGATGATGATAGCTTGGAAGATCATTTTTGTTTATGGGTGCCGCCACCAGTGGCTAAGGCCCAATTTTTCAGCCCCTGTTTTACAGGGGCGTGTAATTACAATTTTTTTAGCAATAATTTGCCATAGGGCTCATTGCTGTGCTCCAAGTACAGTATCTGTGAGGGGTTGGAGTGTTGTGGCACCAGTGCCTAAGGCCCAATTTTTCAGCCCCTGTTTAACAGGGGCGTGTCATTACAATTTTTGAAGCAATACTTTGCAACAGGGCTCATTGCTGTGCTCCAAGTACAGTATCTGTGAGGGGTTGTAGTGTTGTGCCACCAGTGCCTAAGGCCCAATTTTTCAGCCCCTGTTCAACAGGGGCATGCAATTACAATTCTTGATCTAATAATTCACAGCAGGGCCCATTGCTGCACCCACCAAGAGTAACTCTGAGGGCTTACAGTGTTGTGGCAACGCCACCACCACCACCACCACCACGAAAGGCCCAATTTTTCAGCCCCTGTTCAAAAGGGGCATGTAATTACAATTCTTGATCTAATAATTCACAGCAGGGCCCATTCCTGCACCCACCAAGAGTAACTCTGAGGGCTTACAGTGTTGTGGCAACGCCACCACCACCACGAAAGGCCCAATTTTTCAGCCCCTGTTCAAAAGGGGCATGTAATTACAATTCTTGATCTAATAATTCACAGCAGGGCCCATTGCTGCACCCACCAAGAGTAACTCTGAGGGCTTACAGTATTGTGGCAACGCCACCACCACCACCACCACGAAAGGCCCAATTTTTCAGCCCCTGTTCAAAAGGGGCATGTAATTACAATTCTTGATCTAATAATTCACAGCAGGGCCCATTGCTGCACCCACCAAGAGTAACTCTGAGGGCTTACAGTGTTGTGGCAACACCACCACCACCACCACCACCACCACGAAAGGCCCAATTTTTCAGCCCCTGTTCAACAGGGGCATGCAATTACAATTCTTGATCTAATAATTCACAGCAGGGCCCATTGCTGCACCCACCAAGAGTAACTGTCAGGGCTTACAGTGTTGTGGCACCAGCACCACCATCAAAGGCCCAATTTTTACTACCACTGTTCAACAATTATATGTAATTAAAATTCCTGATATAATAGTTGACAGCAGGGCGTTCCAGCACCAACCAAGAGTAACTGTGAGTGCTTACAGTGTTGTGCCAACACCAACAACTAAGGGGCCTATTTCTGCAGAGTATATACGGCAGGTCCCTACTTTCAAACATCCAACTTACAAACGACTCCTACTTGCAAACGCAAGAAGACAACAGGAAGTGAGAGGAAATCTACCACTAGGAAGGAAAATTCTCTCCTGTAAGAATAAATATGGGAGAAAGGTGTCTCCTCTGTACTGATGCTTTATCAGCAATCCTTGTTTCAAGAAAAACACCACATTTCAAAAACAGTTGTCATTGGGACGGAAAGTGAGGTGAAATGTTCTGAACAGGGGCACAGACAGCAAAACAAATGTTACAGGGGTGATAACCCTTACCTATGTTTTCCAAAAAGTTTAAAAATAGATTTTTGGGCTGGAGCTACACTTCAACAATGTACCTGTTCAAAATTACAAACAGATTCTACATAAGAACAAACCTACCGTCCCTGTCTTGTATGCACCGCCTGTATACGGCTGTTCAGAGTATATAGGGCCTTTTTTATTTTATGTGCGGGGGTTCCCCTTAATATCCATACAAGACCCAAAGGGGCTGGTAATGGGCTGGGGTAGGGGGGGGGGGGTCATGGGGTAGCTATGCCATTTTTCTTAAAGAATTTCATCCATATTACCGGGACCAGACATTACATTAAAGCCGCAAGCAGTTTTAAATGGCTTTTTTTTCCTTTAGAAGTGTCATTTTGTGCAGGGACAGTTCTAAACACGGGAAACACGTGGCACTTCACAGGCATACTTTAGACACCCCCCAGGTACGATATTTAAAGGAATATTTGACTTTTTTTTTTCACTTTATGCATCATTAAAATGACTGCTCCCGAAAAACGACCGTTTTTAAAACTTATTTTTGCATTGATACATGTCCCCTGGTGCAGAACCCGGGTTCCCAAACCCTTTTTAGGACAATAACATGCATAATAGTTGTTATAATTAGCACTTTAGAATTCGAACGTTCGCATCCATTGTATTTAATAGGGTTCTATTGTTCGTACGAACTTTCGGTCCGTTCGCGGGTTCTGGTGCGAACCGAACCCGGGGGTGTTCGGCTCATCACTACTCCCAATGATCAGGGGAGCAGTGAGCAATGTCATTGAGCAGCAGAGACCCAACAACATATCCTAATACAGACAGGTTCTCTGGATTAGGATATGATTTTCTTTCCATGTATTGACCTTGCAGCTTCAGACAGGTGAAACAAAATTGTTACTGGGTTATATTTAGATATTTTTATCTTATCTGGTTTGCATGTGTGTGGAGGTGTTATGGCTAAGGTCTATAAGCTTAAGAATTTGCAAGGGCATGTGATCTGTAAAGGTCTATGCAATATGTTAGTGCTGTATAAATATGGGAAATAATGTTTAATAAGTATTGCATAGGCAATTTTGATCCAGTTAAGAACTAAAAACCCTTATTCCCAATGGCTACTAGTATTGCCCCATACAAACATAAATTCTTCTTAGCTCCACAAATAGCGGTAAAAGGAATTCCCTGGATCAATATATCTACAATAATTATTACAGCTGTATATTATTTCACATTAGGTATTCTATAGTTGCTCAGCAACTGGTAAGTTAGATCTTATTGTAGTCACTGCCATATCCTGTATCTTCCTTTAGGTTGCAATACAATCAATATTCAAACATTACTTTTTCTCTCCCTTTTCTAAATCAAGATTTTAGTTACTAGCTCATTTGAATATAACTCAGTGCTTCTGATTCTGAAGTATCTGCAAATCTCTTTTTGACAGCAGTTACAAATAATGCCTGCCGAAAAAAACTAACATAGGCGGCAATCGCACCGCCCTTATCGGTGCAATGCCGCATGTGCGGCGCCGCACCAACTTCAAAAAGGCAGTTTCGTACTACCTTTGCGACTCCGGGCCGCGACCTATATTGACATCTGCACAGAGATCTGCACAGATGTCTCTGAAAATCGTGACCGGAATCGAGGCTGACCAGCGGGAGGAAAAAAGCTGAATTGCACAGCCTCATTCCCGCAATCCAGTGCGACCCTGGACAAGGGAAAAAAGGTTAAATGCAGTAAATAGATTGCTTAGTGACAAACCCTGAGGGGTTAACCACAGCTAGAGGGAGGCAGAAGCTTTCATCTACAGCCCTGATAACCAGGTGGAGGCTTAATTAGCTAAAACCTAGTCCTGCAAGGGATCAGGCCAAGGGAATTGTAGACATCACAAACATGCTTCTCCATACTCTTTCTTCTTTTTCTTTTTTTTCTTTTATCACAGGTGACTCCTCTACCTTCTTTGGAAAATGCTGGTCTTTGGATGGGGTTTGGCATAATGGCACAACAGTAAAGCAAACATGAGAAGCCATCAACAGATTAATTGCCGTGTGTAAACAGACAAAGTGTATACCTGTTATGCAGAGTACCCCCAGTGGAGGAGTTAGGCTATGTATAGTGGCTGCAGGGAGCAAGGTCCAACAATATCCAGTAATGCAGCATACATTTGGATACAAAGCATTTAGCTTACCCAACCTCCGTCATCCGACCATCGGCACTGGCACAGCGTGGGTGCGCGTGCATTGGGGAGCACTCTGCCATGACCGCTGTCCACTTTATGGACCTTGCAGACCCCAGACATGGCTGTTAGCCATGATAAAGCCACCCCGAGGACCAGCAGCGGGGCTCCCTGGATTATGGTCATTTAGACGAGACACCAGGGACTGCACCCAGCTTAATCCACACGTATGGACGGACGGACGGACAGCCATTTAGACCAGCCAGGTAGAGGAGCACACCTAGGTCCTGCACGTAGGAGAAAAAGAGAAGAGCGCTGAGGCTGAGGTGAGTGAAAAGTTTATAGTTAAGTCCTGATTACGTAGGGGTGGGCGGAGCCTCACCAAGCTGTGCCGACATGGAGCCGTCAGGAAACCTTGAAGTGAGTAAGTTTATCATTGTCAGCATTTATCCAAAAATTTTAATTATGTTTTAGGCCAAATTATACATTAGTTTGAGTATCACAATGTCAAGGATTGGTTTAACAGGCTTTGTAATTGTTTCCTAATGGCAAATTATTATAGTAGATTCCATAATATGGGAACAGCCTAGAATAGCTGATAAAATTATGGTATTTCTTTTTCCACAGTTTACCTAAAGCTGGAGCACTGGCTTGTGTTAAGCACAGATATGTCTGCATTTTATAATGACTAGTTTGCACTGTTTGATTTCTATTGGTTTGTGAAATATTATTTTTGTATAAATAAACTGAAGATTACATGTCAAGCCTTGACCTCATTTATATAAGTCATTTTCTACTATGCTGTATATAAAACCTATTGTGTAGCATGTTAAAAGGCATTGCATAGCTTCCTGTTTTAACCTTCTAAATGCAGGTCTACCACACCACAACCATGTGCATTGTGCAAGGTTGTGGGGCCTCTGCTGCATCCCCATACACTTAATTGGGTCGCATTCAATGGGCATCAGTGCCCTCCAAGCAAATGTAGCGGTATCCCCGTAGATGCTGCTGAAATGTTGGATTGTCTGTCACCCTGCGCAGCCCGGCATTCACTTCTCAAACACTCAGAGACATAGAACAGTCCACAAGCTTTGTTTTGTTTTTTGTTTTATTGAGGGGATTAAACTTGGATAGGGTAAGGGAAATATGGGATGCCCAATAGAATTGGTAGAACTTGCTTGGGACAACTATATACAGTCCAGTATATACTCTCCATTTCCCCTCCTGCACATCACTTCCTCTCTAATCTTCAGGTCTTTCTCCTCCAGCACATCGCTTCCTCTTGAATCTTCAGGTTTTTCTCCTCCAGCACATCGCTTTCTCTCTAATCTTCAGACACAGCTAGCACAAAGTTGTTAGGCCTGACACTGGCTCACCAAGGGCCTTTAGCAATTGTCCTTTGAAGGCAGGGACCGTGGGCCCCTATAGTGTACTAAAATAGAAAGTCTCTGGTGCTAGCTGTCCTACACGCGGCTACTGAGCCCTGTAAGCCCTCCTGGCTGCAGCTGCCTCTCTCCACAGTACACTTTTCTGGTTCTGCACCCATCTCAGACTGCATGCTCCCAGTCCTCTCAGTCATGCCTCCCCAGTCCTCACGACTGTGCCTCACTCACCAGCCCTCGTGGCTGCAACCAGTTTTCCTCCCTGGAGTCTCTTAGTAGTGCTCTCTCCCGCTGTCCTCTCTTTGCACTCTCTTGTGCCTCCGGTCCAAAACCTCTTCATGTGTTCCTAAAAGTGGTCCCGACTGCACCCTGTCACCCTGCCCAGCCCGGCATTAACTTCTCAAACACTCAGAGACATAGAACAGTCAACATGCTTTGTTTTGTTTTTTGTTTTATTGAGAGGATTGAACTTGGATGGGGTAAGGGAAATATGGAATGCCCAGTAGAATTGGTAGAACTAGCTTGGAACAACTATATATAGTCCAGAATATACTCTCCATTTCCCCTCCTGCACATCACTTCCTCTCTAATCTTCAGGTCTTTCTCCTCCAGCACATTGCTTACTCTCTAATCTTCAGACACAGCTAGCACAAAGTGGTTAGGCCTGACACTGGCTCACCCAGGCCTTTAGCAATTGCCCTTTGCAGGCAGGGACCGCGGGCCCCTATAGTGTAGCATGCATTTGCTCCTGACGAGGCGATACAGTCGCCATGGGCCTTCAAAATCTCCAGGCCATCCTAGATGCATTAATGTTATCATATATGATGTGTTCTCAGCAATTTTGATACTTGATGTTAACCTATATCTTTATATGGAGCCTGCCGGCCAAGATATTTGTATACCTGCGGTCATTTTATTAAATTTGCTTTTGTTTAACTAATTCATTGCTCCACCTGTGTGCCTCATTCAAAGTCCCACATCTCGTCCACTTGCTTTCTAATGAAATAGGGATGGAGACACTCATCTAGGATGTCTCACTCAAAGTCCCTCATCTCCCTTCCCCCTAACACTATGAGATACAATTGATCATTGACTCCCGTATGCTCTGTGGCTGCATACAGTACCTGGTTCACTGCAAAGGGTACAGTCTGGAGGAACGCTCTTGGGACTCATCCTCGGACATACATGCTCCTGTTCTCCTCCATGCTAGACATTTTCCCCTCAAATCTGATGGCCCTCCAAGGGGGAGGGGTCGTTGAGGAGATGGTACTGTCAGGGCTGGGCTCTCAGCCCTCCCTTCTCAATGCTCAGGTTGCTCAGCTGTAGGTTAGTTGCCAGCACTCATCATTCCACAGCCTGGTGATAATTTCCTGCTCATCAGTCCAGCCTACAGCCAGCCCCTTCTGGCTATTTAAACTGCCTGGTTCATTTCTTCCATGCCTTTACCTTGGTCAAACATATCTGGAGACTCTCTGCTATGTTCCCTTGACTGGCTGATGTCCCTTCTGGTTCCTGATCCTGTCTGCTGCCTCTGAATACGCTGATCTCTGACTTCCTGATTTACTGGCTTGTTCTGACTACCCACTTTGGCTACCAAACCCTGGCTATGTTTTGACTATGTTTACTATTTGTATCATTATTACCATTATATTAAAAGCTCAGATTTTTACTGCATTTTCTGTCTCCGTCTGATTCATGGTTCCTGACAGGGGTGTACTGCACTTGGCCACAAGAGGAGCCCCTCTCGGAGCTTTGGCCTCCAACCAGGTACATGACAGTACAATCCAGCCATGTCCAAAGCCGTCAGAGGTGCTTCCCTGCTCGAGGCTCTGTGCCAGCAAGTCACCGCTCTTGCACAAGCCGTGCAGAGACTTCAGGAGGGCTACTTCCAGTTGGAGGGTCAACTGCAGCATTTGACAGTTGCTTCTGCCCCTGCGGATTCCAGTTCACCTTCCACTAGCACTGCATCAGCTTCCTTGCCTCAAGAACGTGCCAACCTGACCCATACAGTGATGGTTCCTCCTCCTGAACCACGGGTACCAACACCTGAACGGTTCGGTGACCAGAAAAAGTTCAGGGCCTTCAAGAATACTTGCTTGTTGTACCTGGCCCTTCAGCCTATAACTGTTTCTATTGAGACTGTGAAAGTAGGGTTTATCATCTCCTTACTATCCAAAGAACCCCACGCCTGGGCACATAACTTACTGGAACAAAAGAACTCTGCTCTTAATTCTGTGGATACCTTCTTTGAGGCTATGGCACAATTGTATTATGATCCCCAGCGTATGGCCTCCGCTGAATCTGCCTGTCACGGGTGTACTTACCGAGGCCGAGATGCCGAGAGTGGTTCACCCTTGCGACTTGGCGCACTCCGCCCCCTGGAGGTGGAACAGGGAGAGGATGGCCCGAAGAGGCACTGGCTACCAGCAGGTGAGGAAGTCTTGGTAGAGGATCGGGTGACCAGGAACAGGCTGAGGGCCTAACACCAGGCTGATGAGGGCTCTCACAAGATCCAAACAAAGACACAAGTCCAGGGCACTACAGGGGCCAAGCGGGTAGACTGAGTCCAGATACTGGCTGTAGAAACAGGTACTGAGGGTGCAGGCCGAGGGTCTAACACAGTAGACAAGTGATCAGTACAGGAATACTAAGCAGGTAATCAGAGCTGGAGGCAAGTAGCAAATCCGGAATACAAGCAGGAGAGCAGGGATTGGAGATTGGTAGAAAGTCCGAGTCACAGGCCGAGGGTCAAACACAGCGGGCAGGCAGAAGAGGTCCGAGAGGCAAGCCAAAGGTCAGGTCCAGGAGAGAAGCAGCGTAGTCAGCGTAGTCAGGTCGATCCGGGTCACAACAAAGGTTCAGATGTGTATACAGGAAACCAGGTACAAGGCAGGAAGCTGACGACAAACCAGCAACCTGTCAGCGCCACTAGGCTTCTTTAAATAGGCCTGTCAGATTTCTGATTGGTGCGCCATTGCGCATGTGCGTGCGCCGAAGCGCCATTCCACCGCGCATGCGCTCAGGGCTGCGGCGGCTGAATAGGGGATTTCCATGACACTGCCTTACATGCTTTACAGCAAGAGAAACTTCCAGTGGAAGATTACACCATTGACATCTGCAGATAGTCTGCCGACACAGGTTGGAATAAGGCAGTGCTTAAGTATCAGTACCACCAAGGACTATCTGAGATCCTCAAGGATGAACTGGCTCGAGATGCGGCTCCCGCTACTCTTGAAGGACTTATCCAACTAGCCATACAGGTTGACAGGCGCCTGCGGGAGCGATGGTCAGAACGTGCTCAAACCTTCTGGCCTAGCTGGATGCTGCCCTAGGTTCCACCTACTGTTTCACCTGCACCTGTACCTGCCTTCCCTACAACCGCTGAAGGGGAACCAATGCAAATTGGCTTGGTCCGTTCTTCCCTTACTCCTGACGAGAAGCAATGCTGCTGGCAGGCCAATCTCTGCCTCCACTGCAGAGGGGCGGGACGTTTTCTGCGCAACTGCCTCGTGAGAACTAGTAAGTCCTACACACGAAGCCCTACACATTTCCAGGTCTTTGGATCTTCTTTTTCTCACCTCGTTCTCCCTGTCTCCCTACAGGTGGTGGAAGGGGTGGTCTGGCTCCAAGCAATCATTGATTACGGGGCTCACAGCTGCTTTCTGCACTTTTCCCTGGCTAAGAGACTCTGCGTAACCCTTTAGGGGAAAAGACAAAGACTTGAAGTACATTTGGCCGATGGTTCCCAGTGCCCAGTTCCGGACTTGTTACCCAGGATACCAGACCCATTCTCACTGTTGCAGATTTTGCCCATCAAGAATTAATCTGCTTTGATGTCTTATGCTCACCCATGTTTCCCATCATCCTGGGAATCCCTTGGCTGCAGGCACATAACCCACAAATCAACTGGGCCAAGAAGAAGATCTTTTTCTTCTGCATATTGCCTGCAACATTGCTTTGCCCCCAGCTCCAGTAGCCCTGACAGCTGTTTGACCGATCAACCAGTTCCCAGTACCCACCAGAAAGTTCCACCAGCTTATCAGAAGTTCATGGATGTTTTTGACAAGAAAAAGGCCAATGTCCCCCCCCCCCCCCAACCGGCCTTATGATTGTCCAATATAATTACTCCCTGCAGCCGAAATCCCGCTTGGACGAATTTTCCCTCTATCTGAAGGCGAGCTGGAAACCTTACGGTTGTATATCAAAGAAAATCTTGAAAAGGGGTTCATCCGTCCTTCCTCCTCTCCTGCTGGGGCCGGTATATTCTTTGTTGAGAAGAACGATGGCACATTAAGGCCCTCTGTGGACTATAGGGAACTCAACAAAATTACCATAAAGAACTGGTACCCACTCCCTCTTGTTCCCAAATTCTTTTAAAGGTTCCGAACCGCCCTGATCTTCACCAAATTAGATCTGAGGGGCGCCTATAACCTTGTTCCGTATCTGCTGGAGGTGATGAGTGGTAGATGGCATTCAGAACTCAGTTCGGTCACTTCGAATATCTTGTTATGCTGTTAAGATTATGCAACAACCCAGCTACGTTTCAACACCTGGTAAACGATATCTTCCGAGAATTCCTTGACCACATTGTAATTGTCTACCTCGATGATATTCTCATCTTTTCTGCCTGTCTGGAGCTTCATCGAGTTCATGTAAAGAAAGTACTCACAACCCTGAGGAAGCATGGACTATATGTCAAGGCAATCACTAATAACACCGTGACTATTACAAATGACCCCACGTGACATGTGGCAAATAAATAATATAATAGTCCATAAAGTGAAGTGATATTCCAAACAAGATTCAATCTTCTTAAATCTTAAGATTTTCCACCACACCGCCGTGCTTGTTACAACTCCCCACTGAAATTGCACTCACCAGCTGTTAGTGCCTCCCTCTCGAGTTCTGCTCAAGAGCTTGCTAATTAAACCTCTAGAGGGCTTAAACGATCATCAACTGTATACTTGTGTTTCAGCTCAGGATTTTTCCACACATGTAAAATTAGAAAAGTGCTCCAATAGTGTAAAATAGTAACGACCAATTTATTAAAATTCACACCAATACTTCAACTGTTGCACTCACATGATTAACTAAAAAAAACAGCCTTGAAAAAAACACAGCAAACATGTGTATGATGGCACTGCAGTGCTCTGCGGTCACAACGGACCCAAGGTGTGCGCTTAATCTCAGTCTCTCACCAACTCCTGAGTCCCGGATCGTGGTAGCAGTGTATCGTTCTTAACAGCGGTGTCTCACGTCAGTGTAGATTCTTATCGTGCAGCCACGCCCCGGACGTTTCGTCACTTGGACTTATTCATGGGGATCCCGTGACCACGTCCCTGTTGAGACGAAAAGTTGAGTAAGCAACGTTCTGACGTCACCGCATCATACGCTAGACCCGGAAGATACGGTCAGCCAGATTGAGGAGCTGACCGGCTCGATCGTTTTTATATGCTTCTACTTCATCTTACTTCTGTAAGTATGCATTTTTATGATTTCAATTAAAAGTCTAAAGGATTTTATGCTATGTGAGCCTTCTTCTTTACCTATGGGGCACATCCTGAATTGACACTTTGTACGAGTCATCCATGCAAGTAGCGTTGCCTTACCGAGGACACTTCAAGCTGGGACAATCTTTTTATGCGCTAGCTGATCTCCTGTAATTAAGAGATCATGCTTATCTGGTAAGCGGCAGTGTGTTATTAAGGTGGAAGCACTTTCCTATCACCACTTCTTCTTGGATGCTGTGGGTTAATTTGCACATTGGAGACTCATCTTGACATATATGGACTATATGCATTTTTATGATTGGTTTTTATACACCACATATGGATTGAAATTCATCTTTTTGCACTTTAGGTCTTTACTGACCCTTATCATTGATTGTTTGTGTTAGTGACAAATAAATGAATTAGCGATTAACTATCACATATATTTATTAGCGCAGCTTATTTCTTTTTTCTTATCTTGTATAGTGTTTGCATAACATTTTTTAGTTGCCGCTTTTTTGTTTTCCTTTTTTTTGAATGAGCGCAGTAATTTTTTATTGACCAAGTGACGAAACGTCGGGGGCGTGGCTGCACGATAAGAATCTACACTGACGTGAGACGCCGCTGTTAAGAACGATACACTGCTACCGCGATCCGGGACTCAGGAGTGGGTGAGAGACTGAGATCGAGCGCACACCTTGGGTCCGCTGTGACCGCAGAGCACTTCAGTGCCATCATACACATATATGTTTGCTGTGGTTTTTTCAAGGCTGTTTTTTTTAGTTGATCATGTGAGTGCAACAGTTGAAGTGTTGGTGTGAATTTTAATAAATTGGTCGTTACTATTTTACACTATTGGAGCACTTTTCTCATTTTACATGTGTGGAAAAATCCTGAGCTGAAACACAAGTATACAGTTAATGATCGTTTAAGGCCTCTAGAGGTTTAATTAGCAAGCTCTTGAGCCGAACATGAGAGTGGGAGGCACTAACAGCTGGTGAGTGCAATTTCAGAGGGGAGTTGTCACAAGCACGGCGGTGTGGTGGAAGATCTTAAGATTTAAGAAGATTGAATCTTGTTTGGAATATCACTTCACTTTATGGACTATTATATTATTTATTTGCCACATGTCACGTGGGGTCATTTGTAATAGTCACGGTGTTATTAGTGATTGACACATAGATACTTAGGGATTGGTACTTAGGTACTGGTCCAATGAGCGCTACATTTTTTCCTATATTCACATTTAAGTTTTTAGGTTTAAATTCAGTTTAACATTTTGTTTTTTAAGTGGCAGCTTTAGTTTTACACCTTTTTTCTCATTGGCGCAGTGGTGGTACAGGATATCAGGGGCGGTTTTATATCTCTATACCTACAGTTTATTATATGTCAAGGCAGACAAATGTGACTTTGAAAAAATGTCTATTCAATTCCTGGGTCAGTATCTTATCAAGTGGAGGGGGTATCCCTCCGAAGATAACTCTTGGGAGTTGGCAAGTAAAGTTCATGCTCCTAGACTTGTTGTCAGGAAAGACGTTCTCACACTCATCCCAGCAATCTGGGTCTCAGAATTCCTATGCACAAGAAGACCCGTTCGGCGCATGCGCGATAGCAGCGAACGAGCGTACGCGGGCACGCGATAGTGGCGAACGGGCGCGCGCGGATGCGCGATAGCGTGCGCCTATGACGCAGTTTGGCACCAAAGACTGCCTATTTAAAGAGAGCTGTCACTCTGCATCCTTGCTGTCCGGTCTACAGCGTTTCCTGAAGACCCTTGTTACCTGAACCTCTGATCGAGTTGCTCTGGTACCTGATCCGGCTTCCCTTGGCTTCTCCTGTCTGCTGCCCGCCTTTGACCACGGCTTGTCCCGACTTCTCTTCTGCCTTCTCCTCTAACCAGTTTGCTGCCCGCCTGATACACTGACCCGGCCTGGACTTTAACTATTCTTGGATCCTGCTTTGTACTCATCTGCCTGCTTGTGTCTGACCCGGCCTGTCTTCACCAAGTCTGCTTCCTGATCCTCAAGTGCCTGCTGCGGACCACTGCACGCCTCCCATCAGTTACCTTCAGCTGCAGTCTGCTGCTTCTACCTCCACCTGCTTCAGTTCCTGCCAGGCACTTGTGCTCCTTTGCCCTCCTGAGCCCCTGTCTGCTCTATCAGGGGTTCTCGAGCCAGAGGTCTACGAGAGGCCACTCCCTGCACGTCGGGCTCACCTACCAGGTATGTGACAGTACCGGACAGCCATGTCCGAGCCCACGCAGGGAGCCTCTCCCATGGAGGAACTCTGCCGTCACCTAGATGGACTTACTACGGCAGTCAGGAACTTACAGGAAGGCTATACCCGTCTAGAGGAGCGTGTCCAGACCCTGTCCAACACGGCACCTGCCGCATCTGGAGCTTCCCCCGCACCCTCGGTCGTCATGTTACCACCTGAACCCCGGGTTCCTCCTCCCGAGAGGTTTTCTGGAGATCGTAGTAAATACAGAGCTTTTCGTAACGCCTGTGAGCTCTTTTTCGCTCTTCAACCCAGGACTTTTTCCCTTGAAACTACCAAGGTGGGCTTCGTCATCGCCCTACTATCAGCCGAACCTCAGTCTTGGGCCCACCGCCTTCTGGAGTAGTGATGAGCCGAACACCCCCGGGTTCGGTTCGCACCAGAACCCGCGAACGGACCGGAAGTTCGAACGAACATTAGAACCCTATTAAATACAATGGATGCGAACGTTCGAATTCTAAAGTGCTAATTATAACAACTATTATGCATGTTATTGTCCTAAAAAGGGTTTGGGAACCCGGGTTCTGCACCAGGGGACATGTATCAATGCAAAAAGAAGTTTTAAAAACGGTCGTTTTTCGGGAGCAGTCATTTTAATGATGCATAAAGTGAAAAAAAAAAAGTCAAATATTCCTTTAAATATCGTACCTGGGGGGTGTCTAAAGTATGCCTGTGAAGTGCCACGTGTTTCCCGTGTTTAGAACTGTCCCTGCACAAAATGACACTTCTAAAGGAAAAAAAAGCCATTTAAAACTGCTTGCGGCTTTAATGTAATGTCTGGTCCCGGTAATATGGATGAAATTCTTTAAGAAAAATGGCATAGCTACCCCATGACCCCCCCCCCCTACCCCAGCCCATTACCAGCCCCTTTGGGTCTTGTATGGATATTAAGGGGAACCCCGCACATAAAATAAAAAAGGCCCTATATACTCTGAACAGCCGTATACAGGCGGTGCATACAAGACAGGGACTGTAGGTTTGTTCTTATGTAGAATCTGTTTGTAATTTTGAACAGGTACATTGTTGAAGTGTAGCTCCAGCCCAAAAATCTATTTTTAAACTTTTTGGAAAACATAGGTAAGGGTTATCACCCCTGTAACATTTGTTTTGCTGTCTGTGCCCCTGTTCAGAACATTTCACCTCACTTTCCGTCCCAATGACAACTGTTTTTGAAATGTGGTGTTTTTCTTGAAACAAGGATTGCTGATAAAGCATCAGTACAGAGGAGACACCTTTCTCCCATATTTATTCTTACAGGAGAGAATTTTCCTTCCTAGTGGTAGATTTCCTCTCACTTCCTGTTGTCTTCTTGCGTTTGCAAGTAGGAGTCGTTTGTAAGTTGGATGTTTGAAAGTAGGGACCTGCCGTATATACTCTGCAGAAATAGGCCCCTTAGTTGTTGGTGTTGGCACAACACTGTAAGCACTCACAGTTACTCTTGGTTGGTGCTGGAACGCCCTGCTGTCAACTATTATATCAGGAATTTTAATTACATATAATTGTTGAACAGTGGTAGTAAAAATTGGGCCTTTGATGGTGGTGCTGGTGCCACAACACTGTAAGCCCTGACAGTTACTCTTGGTGGGTGCAGCAATGGGCCCTGCTGTGAATTATTAGATCAAGAATTGTAATTACATGCCCCTGTTGAACAGGGGCTGAAAAATTGGGCCTTAGGCACTGGTGGCACAACACTGCAACCCCTCACAGATACTGTACTTGGAGCACAGCAATGATCCCTGTTGCAAAGTATTGCTTCAAAAATTGTAATGACACGCCCCTGTTAAACAGGGGCTGAAAAATTGGGCCTTAGGCACTGGTGGCACAACACTGCAACTCCTCACAGATACTGTACTTGGAGCACAGCAATGAGCCCTGTTGCAAAGTATTGCTTCAAAAATTGTAATTACACGCCCCTGTTAAACAGGGGCTGAAAAATTGGGCGTTAGGCACTGGTGGCGGCACCCATAAACAAAAATGATCTTCCAAGCTATCATCATCAATCGTATCATTGAGGACTCGGAGGAGGAGGATAGCCAGTCAACATAACAGCACAGGCACTCAGCATCAGCATCAGTCTTGAAGGGATGTGACATTTTAAAATCAATTAGTCTGTTATATCAGCATCAGGTGTGTGGTAGCTGGTGGTGATCCAAGACTGGTTCATCTTGATGAAAGTCAGTCGATCAACCGAGTCGGTGGACAGGCGCACCCTGTGATCCGTGACAAATCCTCCAGCAGCACTGAATGTGCGTTCCGAAAGAACGCTGGATGCAGGACAGGCCAGTAGCTCAATTGCATACTGTGCAAGCTCTGGCCAGTGATCCATCCTCAAGACCCAGTAAGCCAGAGGATTTTCGGTGGGGAAGGTGTCCAAGTCTGACCTTGCCCCTAGATATTCCTGCACCATGTTTATCAGACGCTGGCGATGGTTGCTGGAACCAATCATACTTTGGGGCTGCGGACTAAAGAATTGTCTGAACGCATCGGTCAGACGGCCACCTTCCCCACCGCTCCTTCTTTGACTGGCCGAAGCCTCAGCAACTCGTTGTCCAGGACCAGGAGTTTGCAACCTCCCAGTCTCTGGGAACGCGTTGCACAGACCTTTCTGCAAGGCCTCCCGGAGTTGTCTCATCCTCTGCTCCCTCTGCGACGGTAACATAAGGTCCGCAACCTTACCCTTGTACCGTGGATCAAGGAGAGTGGCCAGCCAGTAATGGTCCCTCTCCTTGATCCGAAGAATACGAGGATCCTTCCGCAGACTTTGCAGGATCAGGGAGGCCATGCAGCGTAGGTTTGCTGAGGCATTCGCTCCGGAGTCCTCTGGGTCACTAAGGACGACATGATCCGCAGCCACCTCCTCCCAGCCACGTACAAGTCCACTGGTTTCTTGGGACTGTAAATCATCCCTAAAAGACTGCTGCTGATGATGCTGAGTGCCAGCCTCCACCTCCATGCTGACACAATCCTCCTCCTCCTCCTCCTCCTCCTCCTCCTCTTCCTGTGCGATGGGTGGGACAGAAGGAACACTGTCTGGGTAAAGGGGGCCTTGAGAGGCAAGGAAGTCCTCCTCTTCCTGCCTCTGTTCTGCCTCAAGTGCCCTGTCCATTATTCCACGCAGCGTGTGCTCCAACAGGTGGACAAGAGGTACAGTGTCACTGATGCATGCACTGTCACTGCTCACCATCCTCGTGGCCTCCTCAAATGGTGCCAGGACAGTGCATGCATCCCTGATCATGCCCCACTGGCGTGGAGAAAAAAAACCAAGCTCCCCTGACCCTGTCCTGGTGCCGTAGTCGCACAGGTACTCATTGATGGCCCTCTGCTGCGTGTGCAGCCGCTGCAGCATGGCCAACGTTGAGTTCCACCTGGTGGGCATGTCACATATAAGGCGGTTCTTGGGCAGGTTCAACTCCTTTTGCAGCTCAGCCAGGCGAGCACTGGCATTATAAGATCTGCGGAAATGCACACAGACTTTCCTGGCCTGCCTCAGGACATCCTGTAAGCCCGGGTACCTGCCCAAGAACCGCTGCACCACCAGGTTAAGGACGTGAGCCACACAGGGCACATGGGTCAGTTGTCCCTGTCGGAGGGCGGAGAGGAGGTTGGTGCCATTGTCGCAAACCACCATTCCTGGCTTAAGCTGGCGTGGCGTCAACCACCTCTCGGCCTGGCCCTGCAGAGCAGACAGGACCTCTGCCCCAGTGTGGCTTCTGTCCCCCAAACACACCAGCGCAAGCACGGCATGGCATCTTTTTGCCTGCGTACTTGCGTAGCCCCGTGAACGGCTACGGAGCACCGCTGGTTCATAGGACAAACCACAGGAAGAGGCCATGGAGGAAGAAGAAGAGGAGGGGGTGGAGGAGAGAGGTGTGTCACAACCAGTAGTAGCATTTTGGAGGCGTGGCGGTGGGACAACCTCCAACACTACTGCACCTTGTCCTGAATCCTTCCCAGCTGCCAAAAGAGTGACCCAATGGGCCGTGAAAGAAAGGTAACGTCCCTGTCCATGCCTGCTGGACCATGAGTCAGCGGTAATATGCACCTTACCGCTGACCGCCCTGTCCAGCGAGGCCAAGACATTGCCTTCCACATGCCGGTAGAGAGCCGGAATAGCCTTCCGTGAGAAAAAGTGGCGTTTGGGAACCTGCCACTGAGGAACCGCACATTGCACAAACTCACGGAAGGGGGCCGAGTCTACCAACTGAAAAGGCAGCAGTTGAAGCGCTAGCAATTTAGCCAAGCTAGCATTCAACCGCTGGGCATGTGGATGGCTGGGAGTGAACTTCTTTCGACGGTCCAGCAGCTGGGGCAGGGAAATTTGCCTGCTAGAATCGGACGTCGGTGTACTGCTAGCAGAGTGGGCGCAAGTACTTGGCTGTGACACACCTAATTCTACACCTTCATTCCTCTCAGTGCATGTTTCAGAGAGGACTGAAGTTATAGTGGGGTTGGAGATCCCAGCTGATGCGGTGCAAGGAGAGGTCCGCTTTGTTCTTTGGTGTGGGTCTTTGAGGTAGGCTTGCCAACGAGCTGCATGGCAGGTCAACATATGTCTGGTCAGGCATGTGGTACCCAAGCGGCTGATGTTTTGGCCACGCGATATACGCTTGAGACATATGTTGCAAACAGCAGCTGTGCGATCTGATGCACTAGCCTCAAAAAAGGCCCACACCAAAGAACTTTTTGAATGACGGGCAGAGGCAGCGCCCTGCACAGGCGGAGCTCTGCGGTGTGATTCCGTCGGTGTACTGCCCTTACGCTGGCCACCAAAGGGCATCCTGCCTCGTTGGAGATGTGCCTCCTCCTCATCCTCCTCCTCCTCCTCTCTCCTATTAGGCACCCACGTGGAGTCATTGACCTCATCATCCCCTCCCTCCTCATCACTGGAGCCAATCTGGCAGTATGCTGCAGCTGCTGGAACATGACTGCCAGATTGGTGTCCTTCTTGAGCATCCCCTCTGTCTGCTCTCACGCTACTGCCTTCCTCTAGCTGGGTTTCATCATCAGACCCTTCGAAACGCTGGGCATCCTCCTGGAGCATGTACCCAACACTGTGCTGAAACAGTTCGGGGGACTCCTCAGGAGGAGGACATGGTGGGTCTAGGGAAGGAGTGACTGATGATTTGTCTGACATTGATACCAGGGAAGACGACGCTTTGGCAGCTGCTTTTCCAGTACCCTGAGCCTGGGTGAGAGAGGATGAGGAGGAGGAGGAGGGCTTGGTCATCCACTCTACCAAGTCTTCGGCATGATGTGGCTCAACATGTCCAGCTGCCGAAAAGAAGGACAAGCGTGTCCCATGGCCATGTGCTGATGACAATGCACCGCGTCCACGACCAGCACTGTTGCCCCCAGACACAGAGCCTGCTTGCCCTCTTTTATTGCCTCCTGACTGTCTGCCTCTCCTTGTTTGCCTTCCAGACATTCTAATAGATGGCCTGCAGGGAGATGGGAAAAAAGCAATAAGGGCTACCTTCAGGTGTCCTTCTCTGTCCCTGGAAACAAGGACTTGCAGAGTGAAAGAAAAAAAACACTCTCCCTACCTACAGTTTTCTGTCCCTAGAAAAAATGTTTTTTTTAATCACAATATAGCACAAGGAAAATTAACTCACTGTCCTTACAGGTCCCTGGAAACAAGGACTTGCAGAGTGAAAGAAAAAAAACACTCTCCCTACCTACAGTTTTCTGTCCCTAGAAAAAAATGTTTTTTTTAATCACAATATAGCAAAAGGACAATTCACTCACTGTCCTTCCAGGTCCCTGGAAACAAGGACTTGCAGAGTGAAAGAAACTGACACTGTCCCTACCTAGAGTTTTCTGTCCCTAGAATAAATGTTTTTTTTAATCACAATATAGCAAAAGGACAATTCACTCACTGTCCTTCCAGGTCCCTGGAAACAAGGACTTGCAGAGTGAAAGAAACTGACACTGTCCCTACCTAGAGTTTTCTGTCCCTAGAATAAATGTTTTTTTTAATCACAATATAGCAAAAGGACAATTCACTCACTGTCCTTCCAGGTCCCTGGAAACAAGGACTTGCAGAGTGAAAGAAACTGACACTGTCCCTACCTAGAGTTTTCTGTCCCTAGAATAAATGTTTTTTTTAATCACAATATAGCAAAAGGACAATTCACTCACTGTCCTTCCAGGTCCCTGGAAACAAGGACTTGCAGAGTGAAAGAAACTGACACTGTCCCTACCTAGAGTTTTCTGTCCCTAGAATAAATGTTTTTTTTAATCACAATATAGCAAAAGGACAATTCACTCACTGTCCTTCCAGGTCCCTGGAAACAAGGACTTGCAGAGTGAAAGAAACTGACACTGTCCCTACCTAGAGTTTTCTGTCCCTAGAATAAATGTTTTTTTTAATCACAATATAGCAAAAGGACAATTCACTCACTGTCCTTCCAGGTCCCTGGAAACAAGGACTTGCAGAGTGAAAGAAACTGACACTGTCCCTACCTAGAGTTTTCTGTCCCTAGAATAAATGTTTTTTTTAATCACAATATAGCAAAAGGACAATTCACTCACTGTCCTTCCAGGTCCCTGGAAACAAGGACTTGCAGAGTGAAAGAAACTGACACTGTCCCTACCTAGAGTTTTCTGTCCCTAGAATAAATGTTTTTTTTAATCACAATATAGCAAAAGGACAATTCACTCACTGTCCTTCCAGGTCCCTGGAAACAAGGACTTGCAGAGTGAAAGAAACTGACACTGTCCCTACCTAGAGTTTTCTGTCCCTAGAATAAATGTTTTTTTTAATCACAATATAGCAAAAGGACAATTCACTCACTGTCCTTCCAGGTCCCTGGAAACAAGGACTTGCAGAGTGAAAGAAACTGACACTGTCCCTACCTAGAGTTTTCTGTCCCTAGAATAAATGTTTTTTTTAATCACAATATAGCAAAAGGACAATTCACTCACTGTCCTTCCAGGTCCCTGGAAACAAGGACTTGCAGAGTGAAAGAAACTGACACTGTCCCTACCTAGAGTTTTCTGTCCCTAGAATAAATGTTTTTTTTAATCACAATATAGCAAAAGGACAATTCACTCACTGTCCTTCCAGGTCCCTGGAAACAAGGACTTGCAGAGTGAAAGAAACTGACACTGTCCCTACCTAGAGTTTTCTGTCCCTAGAATAAATGTTTTTTTTAATCACAATATAGCAAAAGGACAATTCACTCACTGTCCTTCCAGGTCCCTGGAAACAAGGACTTGCAGAGTGAAAGAAACTGACACTGTCCCTACCTAGAGTTTTCTGTCCCTAGAATAAATGTTTTTTTTAATCACAATATAGCAAAAGGACAATTCACTCACTGTCCTTCCAGGTCCCTGGAAACAAGGACTTGCAGAGTGAAAGAAACTGACACTGTCCCTACCTAGAGTTTTCTGTCCCTAGAATAAATGTTTTTTTTAATCACAATATAGCAAAAGGACAATTCACTCACTGTCCTTCCAGGTCCCTGGAAACAAGGACTTGCAGAGTGAAAGAAACTGACACTGTCCCTACCTAGAGTTTTCTGTCCCTAGAATAAATGTTTTTTTTAATCACAATATAGCAAAAGGACAATTCACTCACTGTCCTTCCAGGTCCCTGGAAACAAGGACTTGCAGAGTGAAAGAAACTGACACTGTCCCTACCTAGAGTTTTCTGTCCCTAGAATAAATGTTTTTTTTAATCACAATATAGCAAAAGGACAATTCACTCACTGTCCTTCCAGGTCCCTGGAAACAAGGACTTGCAGAGTGAAAGAAACTGACACTGTCCCTACCTAGAGTTTTCTGTCCCTAGAATAAATGTTTTTTTTAATCACAATATAGCAAAAGGACAATTCACTCACTGTCCTTCCAGGTCCCTGGAAACAAGGACTTGCAGAGTGAAAGAAACTGACACTGTCCCTACCTAGAGTTTTCTGTCCCTAGAATAAATGTTTTTTTTAATCACAATATAGCAAAAGGACAATTCACTCACTGTCCTTCCAGGTCCCTGGAAACAAGGACTTGCAGAGTGAAAGAAACTGACACTGTCCCTACCTAGAGTTTTCTGTCCCTAGAATAAATGTTTTTTTTAATCACAATATAGCAAAAGGACAATTCACTCACTGTCCTTCCAGGTCCCTGGAAACAAGGACTTGCAGAGTGAAAGAAACTGACACTGTCCCTACCTAGAGTTTTCTGTCCCTAGAATAAATGTTTTTTTTAATCACAATATAGCAAAAGGACAATTCACTCACTGTCCTTCCAGGTCCCTGGAAACAAGGACTTGCAGAGTGAAAGAAACTGACACTGTCCCTACCTAGAGTTTTCTGTCCCTAGAATAAATGTTTTTTTTAATCACAATATAGCAAAAGGACAATTCACTCACTGTCCTTCCAGGTCCCTGGAAACAAGGACTTGCAGAGTGAAAGAAACTGACACTGTCCCTACCTAGAGTTTTCTGTCCCTAGAATAAATGTTTTTTTTAATCACAATATAGCAAAAGGACAATTCACTCACTGTCCTTCCAGGTCCCTGGAAACAAGGACTTGCAGAGTGAAAGAAACTGACACTGTCCCTACCTAGAGTTTTCTGTCCCTAGAATAAATGTTTTTTTTAATCACAATATAGCAAAAGGACAATTCACTCACTGTCCTTCCAGGTCCCTGGAAACAAGGACTTGCAGAGTGAAAGAAACTGACACTGTCCCTACCTAGAGTTTTCTGTCCCTAGAATAAATGTTTTTTTTAATCACAATATAGCAAAAGGACAATTCACTCACTGTCCTTCCAGGTCCCTGGAAACAAGGACTTGCAGAGTGAAAGAAACTGACACTGTCCCTACCTAGAGTTTTCTGTCCCTAGAATAAATGTTTTTTTTAATCACAATATAGCAAAAGGACAATTCACTCACTGTCCTTCCAGGTCCCTGGAAACAAGGACTTGCAGAGTGAAAGAAACTGACACTGTCCCTACCTAGAGTTTTCTGTCCCTAGAATAAATGTTTTTTTTAATCACAATATAGCAAAAGGACAATTCACTCACTGTCCTTCCAGGTCCCTGGAAACAAGGACTTGCAGAGTGAAAGAAACTGACACTGTCCCTACCTAGAGTTTTCTGTCCCTAGAATAAATGTTTTTTTTAATCACAATATAGCAAAAGGACAATTCACTCACTGTCCTTCCAGGTCCCTGGAAACAAGGACTTGCAGAGTGAAAGAAACTGACACTGTCCCTACCTAGAGTTTTCTGTCCCTAGAATAAATGTTTTTTTTAATCACAATATAGCAAAAGGACAATTCACTCACTGTCCTTCCAGGTCCCTGGAAACAAGGACTTGCAGAGTGAAAGAAACTGACACTGTCCCTACCTAGAGTTTTCTGTCCCTAGAATAAATGTTTTTTTTAATCACAATATAGCAAAAGGACAATTCACTCACTGTCCTTCCAGGTCCCTGGAAACAAGGACTTGCAGAGTGAAAGAAACTGACACTGTCCCTACCTAGAGTTTTCTGTCCCTAGAATAAATGTTTTTTTTAATCACAATATAGCAAAAGGACAATTCACTCACTGTCCTTCCAGGTCCCTGGAAACAAGGACTTGCAGAGTGAAAGAAACTGACACTGTCCCTACCTAGAGTTTTCTGTCCCTAGAATAAATGTTTTTTTTAATCACAATATAGCAAAAGGACAATTCACTCACTGTCCTTCCAGGTCCCTGGAAACAAGGACTTGCAGAGTGAAAGAAACTGACACTGTCCCTACCTAGAGTTTTCTGTCCCTAGAATAAATGTTTTTTTTAATCACAATATAGCAAAAGGACAATTCACTCACTGTCCTTCCAGGTCCCTGGAAACAAGGACTTGCAGAGTGAAAGAAACTGACACTGTCCCTACCTAGAGTTTTCTGTCCCTAGAATAAATGTTTTTTTTAATCACAATATAGCAAAAGGACAATTCACTCACTGTCCTTCCAGGTCCCTGGAAACAAGGACTTGCAGAGTGAAAGAAACTGACACTGTCCCTACCTAGAGTTTTCTGTCCCTAGAATAAATGTTTTTTTTAATCACAATATAGCAAAAGGACAATTCACTCACTGTCCTTCCAGGTCCCTGGAAACAAGGACTTGCAGAGTGAAAGAAACTGACACTGTCCCTACCTAGAGTTTTCTGTCCCTAGAATAAATGTTTTTTTTAATCACAATATAGCAAAAGGACAATTCACTCACTGTCCTTCCAGGTCCCTGGAAACAAGGACTTGCAGAGTGAAAGAAACTGACACTGTCCCTACCTAGAGTTTTCTGTCCCTAGAATAAATGTTTTTTTTAATCACAATATAGCAAAAGGACAATTCACTCACTGTCCTTCCAGGTCCCTGGAAACAAGGACTTGCAGAGTGAAAGAAACTGACACTGTCCCTACCTAGAGTTTTCTGTCCCTAGAATAAATGTTTTTTTTAATCACAATATAGCAAAAGGACAATTCACTCACTGTCCTTCCAGGTCCCTGGAAACAAGGACTTGCAGAGTGAAAGAAACTGACACTGTCCCTACCTAGAGTTTTCTGTCCCTAGAATAAATGTTTTTTTTAATCACAATATAGCAAAAGGACAATTCACTCACTGTCCTTCCAGGTCCCTGGAAACAAGGACTTGCAGAGTGAAAGAAACTGACACTGTCCCTACCTAGAGTTTTCTGTCCCTAGAATAAATGTTTTTTTTAATCACAATATAGCAAAAGGACAATTCACTCACTGTCCTTCCAGGTCCCTGGAAACAAGGACTTGCAGAGTGAAAGAAACTGACACTGTCCCTACCTAGAGTTTTCTGTCCCTAGAATAAATGTTTTTTTTTAAGCACACTATAGCAGAAGCACAAAACACACTGACACTCTCCCTACCTATCCTTCTCTTTCCCTAAACTAAAGGAATCCAGGTTAAGCAAGAAAGAAATAACAGTCACTGTCCCTGCCTATGCTACTCTATCCCTGCTCCGGAACACACTACACTAGGCCGCCGTGCTGGCGGCCTTTTATAGTGTGGGGCGTGTACTAAACACCCTCAGCAATAATTGGCCACAGGCATCCTGCCTGTGGCCAATCATTGCTCTCCTCGCTGCCGGCGCTGTGATTGGCCAAGCATGCGGGGTCACAGTGCATGCTTGGCCAATCACAGCGCCTGGATGACACTGCGATGGCGTAGTGCATTGTGGGCCGTTCGCGTCACTCGAATTTGGCGCGAACGGCCCAAATCGTTCGATCTTCGTCGAACGATCGAACAGCCAATGTTCGAGTCGAACGTATGTTCGACTCGAACACGAAGCTCATCCCTATTCTGGAGCATAAAGACACCTGCCTCAACCTCCTGCGCACTTTCTTTGAAGCCATGGATCTTCTCTACGAGGATCCCCAACAAGCAGCCACCGCGGAAGCAGCATTATGTTCCCTGCAGCAGGGTCGCAGGCCCGTGGAGGACTACGTGTCCGAATTCAGACGTTGGAGTTCGGACACAAATTGGAACGATGCTGCCCTGCACCACCAGTTCCGTATGGGCCTCTCCGAGCCCCTTAAGGATGAACTGGCTCGAGTTGGCATCCCGGCAACACTGGACGCTCTAATTCTTCAGTCTACTTTAATTGACAGGCGGTTAAGGGAACGAAGAGCTGAACGTACCGCTGGTCCTTCTCGTCCTGTATGGATGCTACCTCGTGTGTTCAACCCTGCTCACTCCGCTCCTCTGGCTCCCGCTCACCCGTCTGCTGATACTTCGGAACCCATGCAACTTGGCCTGCTTCGCCCCTCGCTCACCCCCGAAGAGCGCCAACGGCGGCGATTCAACAACCTCTGCCTCTACTGTGGGGAACCAGGTCATTTTGTGAGGACCTGTCCTGCTAAGACCCGTAAGTGTTCCTCTATCTTTTCTACCTACTCACCTACTTCGTTTGACAACTCAATTCATCTGGCTGTCTCTGTCTCCTTACAGCTTCCAGGAAGGAATATACTAACTACCGCAATAATTGATTCCGGAGCATGCAGCGGTTTTATGGACGCTTCCTTTGCCAACAGATTCCAGGTCCCCTTGCAACCCCGAGCTAAGGGACTTTCTGTACACCTGCCCGATGGATCAGCTATTAAGTCAGGGCCAGTCATACTGGAAACCGTCCCTTTAAGTGCAACCATCTCCGGTAATCACCGGGAGTTACTTTGCCTGGACATCATTGAATCCCCCCTATTTCCCATCATACTGGGCATGCCCTGGCTGAGGGCACACAACCCACAAATTGACTGGACCATGAGTAAGATCAGCTTCCTTTCTCCTTACTGTCGTCAGCACTGTGTGCCAGAAGTCGCTGACGCTCCCTCCTCACTGCTCTGCTTAGACACTGACTCTGAAACCCGCCAATCCGTTCCCGAAGTTTACCACCATTTTTTGGATGTATTCAGCAAAAAGGGTGCAGAAACACTTCCCCCGCACCGATCCTATGACTGTCCGATTGAGCTCCTCCCCGGGGCAGAGGTGCCATTCGGAAGGATCTTCCCTCTAACCGAACTAGAGCTAGGGACCCTCAAGACCTATATCGACGACAACCTGGAGAAGGGGTTCATCCACCCTTCTACTTCACCAGCAGGAGCAGGAATCTTTTTCGTCGAAAAGAAAGACCATTCCCTACGCCCTTGCGTAGACTACCGTGCGCTAAATAAAATTACAATTAAAAACCGGTACCCTCTCCCTTTGGTGCCAGAACTATTCCAGAGACTCGGGGCTGCAGCCATATTCACCAAATTGGATCTTCGTGGGGCCTACAATCTGGTCCGGATTCGTAATGGGGACGAATGGAAGACTGCCCTCCGTACCCGATTCGGACATTTTGAATATCTTGTGATGCCCTTCGGTTTGTGTAACGCCCCTGCCACATTCCAACACTTTGTGAATGACATTTTCAGAGACTACCTAGACTTGTTTGTGATAATTTACCTGGATGATATCCTGATTTTCTCCTCTTCCTTGTCCATTCACCGAGAGCATGTCAGGAAAGTGTTAACCCGACTCCGTCAGCATGGCCTTTACGCGAAACCCGAGAAATGCGAGTTTGAACAACAGAGCATTCAGTTTTTGGGACTAATTATCTCCATAGAAGGTGTCAAAATGGACCCACAAAAAGTTTCCGCCATCTTGGATTGGCCAATCCCTACAGACAAAAAAGGGATCCAACGCTTTGTAGGATTTGCAAACTTTTATCGCAAGTTTATCCGGGGATTTTCTACCATCATCTCGCCCATCACCAGTTTGACGAAGCAAGGCATACGATTCCATTGGACCCCGGAAGCCCAAGTTGCCTTCTCCACCTTAAAGGATCAGTTTGTCTCGGCCGCAGTCCTGAAACATCCAGACCCCGCTCTGCCTTACATTTTGGATGTAGATGCCTCGGAGATCGCAGTGGGGGCGGTGCTCTCCCAGAGACAGGGTCCCAAGTCGCAGTTGCATCCAGTCGCCTTCTTCTCTCGGAAGTTGTCCGAAGCTGAGAGGAACTATGATGTGGGGGACAGAGAGCTACTCGCAATTAAGGCCGCGTTGGAAGAGTGGCGCTACTTACTAGAGAGGGCAGCACATCCTATTTTGATCTATACAGACCACAAAAATCTGGAGTACTTGAAAGTAGCCAAAAGACTGAAACCACGTCAAGCCAGATGGGCACTTTTTTTTCACCAGATTTTCATTCCATATAACCTACAGGCCCGGGTCAAAGAACACCAAGCCAGATGCGCTTTCACGGATGTTGAAGCTCTCTCACCCCCAGACACCATCCTGACTCCCGGAAATTTCCTTTTGCTGCAAGGAGACCTACTTTCTCAGATTAAGCAGGCTTCTACCAATGAGGCCTACCCACCGGATGTTACCCTACAGTTGAAGGACGACCTGCTATGGTTCAAGGACAAGATCTTCGTACCTCGACAATTACGGATTAACGTTCTCAAATCTTGTCACGATCATGAACTGGCTGGCCACTTTGGGGTGCACAAAACATCTGAACTTCTCCAGCGCACGTTTTGGTGGCCTCAACTGTCTAAGGACTGCAAAGACTATGTGGAATCATGCATTACATACATTCAGAACAAAGGCAGCAAGACCAGAGCTTGGGGTCTGTTGAGGCCTTTACCCATTCCAGACAGACCTTGGAGAATGATTTCGATGGACTTTATTGTGGAACTACCATCATCAGAAAATTGCACTACCATTTTTGTGGTAGTGGACAGACTTTCCAAGATGGCCCACTTTCTGCCCATGAGATGTACACCTTCTGCCCCCGAGACCGCAAAACTATTTATCAAAGAAATCGTAAGACTGCACGGCATTCCTGTGAACATTGTATCTGACCGGGGGTGCAGTTTACATCCAGGTTCTGGAGGGCACTCTGCGAATCTTTAAAGATTGACCTTTCCTTCTCTTCAGCTTATCATCCCCAGACCAATGGTCAGACGGAACGCACAAATCAGACCCTGGAGCAATATTTGCGCTGTTTCTCTTCCTTCTCTCAAGACGACTGGGTACCACTATTACCCCTCACCGAGTTCGCCTACAACAATTCCTTTCACTCAGCTACCAAGCAGTCACCGTTCTTTGCGAACTACGGCTTCCACCCTCTGTTCCTGTCTAATAATATTCCAGAGTGTGCGGTCCCAGCCGCCCAGGAGACCCTGAACTTCCTGAGTACCAACAGTAAGTTGCTTCAGGAGACAATGGCAAGGACTCAGGCGCATAATAAGGAGGTGTTCGACAAAAAGAGGAGGGGGGAACTTAACCTTACACCCGGAGATCAAGTCTGGCTGTCCACAGTGAATCTAAAAATGGCATGCCCCTCTAAGAAACTGGGCCCTAAATTTGTGGGTCCCTTCCCTGTAACAAGGAAAATTAATGACGTGGCATACGAGCTGAAATTACCGGAATCTTTTCGGATACACCCGATATTCCATGTGTCGCTACTCAAACCTGCAGTCCCAGATCCCTTTCCCAATCGAGGTATTGGCCCTCCTGAGCCCGTGCTCATCAATGGTGAGGAGGAGTTCGAAATCGAGTCCATCCTGGACTGCAGGAAGAGACGCAACCAAACCCAATATCTGGTTAAATGGAAGGGCTATGGCCCCGAGGAAAATTCCTGGGAACCGGAAACCAACATTCATGCCAAAAGATTGATCACGGCCTTCAAAAGGTCTCACCCAGGTAGGCTGGCTCAGTTGGGCATCCGGAGGCTGCCCGTAGGAGGGGGGCAATGTCAGGAAAGACGTTCTCACACTCATCCCAGCAATCTGGGTCTCAGAATTCCTATGCACAAGAAGACCCGTTCGGCGCATGCGCGATAGCGGCGAACGAGCGTACGCGGGCACGCGATAGTGGCGAACGGGCGCGCGCGCGCCTATGACGCAGTTTGGCGCCAAAGACTGCCTATTTAAAGAGAGCTGTCACTCTGCATCCTTGCTGTCCGGTCTACAGCGTTTCCTGAAGACCCTTGTTACCTGAACCTCTGATCGAGTTGCTCTGGTACCTGATCCGGCTTCCCTTGGCTTCTCCTGTCTGCTGCCCACCTTTGACCACGGCTTGTCCCGACTTCTCTTCTGCCTTCTCCTCTAACCAGTTTGCTGCCCGCCTGATACACTGACCCGGCCTGGACTTTAACTATTCTTGGATCCTGCTTTGTACTCATCTGCCTGCTTGTGTCTGACCCGGCCTGTCTTCACCAAGTCTGCTTCCTGATCCTCAAGTGCCTGCTGCGGACCACTGCACACCTCCCATCAGTTACCTTCAGCTGCAGTCTGCTGCTTCTACCTCCACCTGCTTCAGTTCCTGCCAGGCACTTGTGCTCCTTTGCCCTCCTGAGCCCCTGTCTGCTCTATCAGGGGTTCTCGAGCCAGAGGTCTACGAGAGGCCACTCCCTGCACGTCGGGCTCACCTACCAGGTACGTGACACTTGTACAAGACTTTTTCAACAAACATCCTGAAACCATATATGCCAACATCCAATACAGTCTCGCTAATTCGCACATTCGCATTAGCGAACGGCACACAATGGCAAATCTGCGTACGCGATGGCGCATCAGCGTATGCAAAGAATGCTAATTGCCAGTATCCACTGGCCTATATAAGAACAGCAGCTTCTCACAGATTACTGGATTGTCATCAGCCTTCCTGTGTTCCTGAGCCTCTGTGCATATTCGTTTGAATTTCCTGATGTGACCCGGCTTGCTCCTGACCTGTCTGATCTGCTCTCCATCTCCTGGTTTTGACCCCCTGGCTTGCTTCACCGAATTTGCTGCTGTCTCCAGTGTTTGATCCTGGCTTGTATCATGGACTTTGCTATCATTACCTATCCCTGGCTTGCCATCCTGTATTTGGCTAGATCCTGTTTCTGCTGCCTGCCTCTTCCTTCTGACGGATCCACAGCGTTTGACCCCTGGCCTGACTTTCACTACCGTCTTCTGCATGCACCGTTGTCAAGTACTACTGAGGTTTCCTAAGAGACTTTGGCCCAGCTGTGTATCCTGCCTCATCCGATATACTTCAGGTGACCACAGGCTCTACTCCCCTGTACCCATCTTGCAACCTGTGCTTCTTTGGGCACTGCACCTTCTGTACCATCTTCAGGGGTGTACTGCACATAGCCACAAGGGGAGCCCTCTCGGCCCTTCGGCCTCCAACCAGGTACGTGACAACTTTGCATGGTGTGAAGTGTTTCTGCACACCACTGAAATTACCAGTTCTGGTGTTGACAATGTGAGTTGAGAGATTAAACTAGACCAGTGGTTCTCAACCCTCAGGCCTTGGTGCACTGCTGGGCTGTAGCCTTTCTACTGGGTTCCCCTTAACCTTCCACAGTGCCTTCCAGGTCCCATAATGCCTCCCAGCCTCATATAGAGGCCCACAGTGCTCCAGGCCCCCTTAAAGCCCTCCACAGTGCTCTTAATCTACCACGGTGCAACCCAGCCTCCCACAGTGCTCCCAGTCAGCTGCAGAGCCTCAAGAAGTTAATGCCCTTTGTACATCCTGGGCGTAAAGCCAAATGTTTGCTAAAAAAAGGTCTTTCTATATAGCTTTATTTATATTACTTACCTGTAATGAAGTATGTCTCATGATGTGCAGGCTGCTGGATATAGTAGAGATCTTCATGTCGGAGCTGTCCTGTCCTCTTCCTGCTGTTGATCTTTTGCAGCTGTTGGGGTTAGCAGCTTCAAGTCCAGGCTCAGCTGCACTAAAGATTATCCAATGGGGACACTACCCTTCTGCCTTGCCCTCTAGAAAAGTTTTTTCACTGATTATGCTGCTTGTAACATGATCAGTGAATGGGGAAGAGTCTTGTCAGTCACAGGATTCTCTTGCCCATACACAGATCCTGTTACAGACAGTATGATCAATGAAAGAACCTTTCTCAATGAAGGAGGGGGCAGAAGGGGGTGACTCCTCCTCAGATCATCTTTAGTGCAGCTAAGCCTGAAAACAATAAGCTGGTAACCCCCACACTGGCCGAAGTTCAGCAGCAGGAAGAGGTCAGGGCAGCACTGCAGTGAAGATTTCTACAAAGTACAGCAGCTTGCACACTATACTTACAAAATGTATTACATGTGTAGCGGACCCCCAAAATTGGGGTTGCTATGCCTTAAATTTAGGGGCAGCCTGAGCAATAGTTTGGCTCAGGTCTTCGGTATTCTTAACATTGGACTCTGCTCTGCTGTGGTGATATGGTCGGCACATCCATGCGGATCGTGTGGTGATTTGCTGCAGAGAGAAAGACGATACTGTGTATTCGATTGAGACACTGGATAAACAGTGGAGGACTCTTGTTCTCCCAGATCCTCAGTATTATCTGTGAGATGGAACTTGTGTGCTGTTTTTATTATTCCATTTTTACGGGGACTGCCTACCCTGAGCTCGCAACTTTGCCCGCTGCTCCAAGGGGGAACTCTACTCAACTGAGGCACCGGAGAACTGTTTTTTTTTCTCTTTCGCCTCAGCTCCGCAAGGAAAGAAGTGTTTTTCCTCTCCTCACTGAACTATGGGGTAGTTTAGTCAGGGCCAAAGCGAGCAACCGTCGTGGTCAAGAGGGAAGACTTGTGTGAAGTAAATTGAGTAGTAATAGAGTGTATTGACCTGAGTTGCCATTAGGTGGTGGTGTTTTGCAGAAATGTTTACTGAAAGCTAGGCTTAGAAAAAAAATTCTACAGGATAATCATCTTTTTCCGGAGAGATGGTTTTCTTCTGTATACCTTAGATGTAGGATGGTTTACTGTGTGCCGTGTTTTCTTTTCTGTCCCTCTGCAGGTGATCTGCTGTCAACTCTACCGGAGAATGGGTGGAGTAGATATGTTAGGAGGGGTGGGATTGTAATTTGTGATATACTGTGTGATTTGTATGTATATTTTTTACATGATCTTCTTCTTTCCTTTTCCTCTGCTATTCCCAAGTTGTTTGGTTCAGGCACCATTCTAAAATAATAGTACTGTACATAGTTGGTAAAGGACCAGAACTCACTCAGGATTGAGGGGAGTCTTTCTGATCTCTTCCCGCCACTGGGGACAGTGGCTTTTCAAGGGGGGGTATGTGTAGCGGACCCCCAAAATTGGGGTCGCTATGTCTTAAATTTAGGGGCAGCCTGAGCAATAGTTTGGCTCAGGTCTTCGGTATTCTTAACATTGGACTCTGCTCTGCTGTTGCCTGGGTGTGTAGTTCCCTTTGACCTGCCGGTGGCGCTGTCGCTCAGGTCTCGGTTTGAACCACGGGTGACATTGTGGTGTGATTGGGTGTCCTCTCTCGGCAGCCATACAGTGGGTGTAGTCTACCTTCTGTGCATGCCGGGAGAGGGTACATAAGGGGCAGATGCCATGATCTGAGGAGATTTGGCCGGGGGATTCCAGGGTGGAACCCCTGGTGGCGAAAGTCGCGCCCATTGGCCCTGCTGGCCAGGGGTGCGTGAATTGGTCGAGAAGTCTCGGGCACCTTTAGCCCGAGGCTGTAGTGTTCCAAGTAGGCCCAGTACCTTCAACTGGGTCTACAGCTAAACCGCTGGAGTCCCAGGGAACCCAAGGGAGGGTGGCCCGCTCTGAGAGAGAGGAAACTAGGGGAGGACCTGTCCGGAGAATCGGTGAAGGAAGTCACTGTCTCGGGAGCGGCCTGGTTGCCTATCAGAGGGAAGGATTCCGTGAGTTGCACAATAGCGCCTGTGATGTGCCCCATTGGCACCTATGGTCTCTAAAGGTTGCAGGCGTTAAAGAGTTCTAGATTCAGGAACTAAAGAATTCTGTGGCAGAGGATCTCCTGAACTTGTCTTTGAAGGTGACTAAATTTGAAGTAACTATTCGTACTCCACTCCGGCTGCTAGAACTGTGAGAGGGATCTATCCGGGTGAGCGATACCCACTCAGGCTTGAGTGGAGAATAGGGTAACTGGGTGCCGCGTGCCTGAACCTATCTCCCTACCCAACTCTATCTCTGTCTTCAACCTTTTTCCCAATTTGTTCTGAGCAAGAAAAATAAACTTGTCTGTTGGAGTTTAAACACTGTCTAGGCATTGGCCTTCTTTTGGGAGAAAGAATAGACTTTTCCCTACATTCTAGGGACGAGAACCAATGGAGGGAGGTAACTCGCTGCAGGACCCAAAAATAGTATGAACACCGCTCAACCTCTTATACCAGAAGGATACGGGCATGTGGCATGGTGTGCCTTACCCTGCAAGTGAAGGTAAGCAGGAAAAAGGGTCTGTGTGCTACACATGTAAGTATAGTAACTAAGGCTGTAGAGAAGAAAATGTTTTTTAACTAAACTTCAGCTTTAAAGTGGAACTTTGGTGCCAGGATGAAAGAAATACCCAGCGTGCGTGGGAGTTGCATCATTCCTTGCCGATCAATCACAATGGCTGAAGACCTGGCACCTAGGAGATGACAGGGAGAGGATCACGATGCCCATGGGAGACCACGCAGACATCAGATTATTTGAGCGGAGGTAAGTATTGCAGAGTGTAGTTCTACTTTAAAGTCCAAAGGGTTCCACGGGGAAACGGAGCGATTTGAAGCCTGACACTGGTACCTGCAGACAACACAAAATGCTTACATTTCAGAACTAATATTACAGTAGAAACATTTTAGACCAGGTCAGGTTCACTTTAAAGAATAAGCCTGAACGCTGTATGTAAAGTTGGTCATACATGGCCAGATACTGTTACATAATAAGGCTGCTTGTGCAATAATCATTGTGTGTATGGTGTACATATAAAGCTATTGGATGACTGGTGTCTATAGTGATTACTATTTGCTTCACTGGTGATTGAAGGTCACCCTATTGCTTTTTATCTGTGCTCGTAAAACAGAGATAAATAATGAAAACCACTTTATAAACAATGACAGAGGGATAACTCTGTGTTTTGGATGCACATATCAGAGAGACAAAGAATCAATCCAAGGTCTAATGATTGGGTTGCAGGAGATCAGAACCTTGTATAAATAGTCACTTTAACTGCACAACATTTATCTTTACATTATAATTACAGTTTAGAGAGGATATTAGTAGAGAAAACTCTCAGTCAACCATTGTTTCACCAATTTTAATACAAGGGATAGGGGAGTTACATAGATTTTCTGTAATAAATATTTCAAAACCAAATAATACATAAATTATACAACCATGGCACATAAATATGGTAAGCAGCAATATGAAAATGACATTCAATACTCCCAGCAATATTAATATATTTAAAGTGGAACTTCAGGTAAACATTTATTCTAGTATTAGATAACATGGTAAAAAATTAGAACCTCAGACATACTAAAGTTTTTATAAATTAAAATAAAACTTTTGTGAACACAAACTATTGGCCTGCTTGTATTCCCATTGACACTCTGCCCTTCCTGGTTAGAGTTGAAGTGGTATTGAACCCAAAAGCAAACATTTATTATATTGCAGCTTGCCATTTTATAGATGTGATGGCTGCATTCATTTTCTTTTTTTAGGCTTTCTTTTCCTCTTCTTCTATTTTCATCTGATGATCCAGCCATTAAGTCTGTTGTTTCTTAAAAGAACACGTTTTCTTGCAGATGTATCAAGTTACTGGGGTGAGAATAACCATTTACCACAGACAGGGGTGCTTACAATGACCAGCTTTTATTTATGTAAAACCTTTGTCACAAAAGGAAAAAAAAAACGGTTTGCTGTAACTGCTTATAACCACTTGCCGCTCGCCCACCGTCAAATGACGGCTGGGCGGTGCAGCTCTCGTTCTGGGTGAACATCAATCTGGGTGGACGTTGGCGGGCAGTGCGGCGATCGCGAAGCGACCCCGATCTGTGTAAAGAGCCGCGGCCGCGGCTCTTTAACCATGTGATCGGCTGTGGCCAATCACAGCCGGTCACATGTAAACACGGAGATGCCGGTAATCGGCTCTCCTCGCCTCACACTGACAGAGTGTGAGGAGAGGAGAGTTGATCAGCAGCATCTCCTCACAGGGGATAGCTAGGTATGTAATCAGGGCACTGTTCATCAGTGCCCTGATTACAATTAAGTGCCCACCAGTGCCAGCAATGATTGTCCACCACTGCCAGCAATCAATGCCAACCAGTGCCCATAATTGCCACCAATCTGTGCCCATAATTGCCACCAATCTGTGCCCAAAAGTGCCATCAACCAGTGCCCACAAGTGATGCCAGTCAGTGCTGGCTATTAGTGCTACCCATCACTGCTGCCCATCAATGCCACCCATCAGTGCCGCCCATCAGTGCCACCTATCCATGCCGCCTACCTGTGCCCACCAGTGCTGCCTAGCTTTGCCCACCAGTGCCGCCCATCTGTGCCCACCTGTGCCGCCTATCTGTGCCCAGTGGCCACCAGTGCCACCCATCAGTGCCGCCTATCAATGCTCATCAGTGCCACATATCAGTGCCACCTATCAGTGCCCATAAGTGTGGCATATTCGTGCCTCCTCATAAGTGCCACCTAATCAGTGCCCATAAGTGCCACCTCATCAGTGCCCATCAGAGCAGCCTATCAGTGCCGCCTCATCAGCACCAATCAGTGAAGGAGAAAAATTACTTATTTGCAAAATTTACTGACGGAAACTAAGAAAAAAGTTTTCTTCAATTAGAGTGTGGCACTCTAATACAGGAGGTGTGTTACTGGCCAGATCACCAGATGATAACAAAGGGAAAAAACAAAAGAAAACAAATTTAGCCAATAAATGTAAGGAGTGGTAAGCTGCAAATATGACATTTTTGGTTTTGGGTTTAATATCACTTCAAGGGCACCGATGAAAAATTTTGTAACACTTAGTTTAATTGGATAGACAATAATAACCAATAAGGTTTGGCATTTTGGTTAACGGTTTAATAAAGCTGTAAGTGCCTGCTTTACTTGTAAAATCTACCTTCACTACTTTTTCCTCATTACTATTGCCTATGAGGACAGAAAGTAAAGTGAGGGGTAACCCAAAATTTTGCACTGAGGGTGTCTTCTAATGCAGGAACCTGTACTAATGACATCTGTTAGAAATTAAATCTTCTCTTACTTTGGGGAGACTTCCTGTAGTGTCTCCATAACAGAGAACAAAGGGAAGTATTCCCAATGGGGATTCAGACAGCAATAAAAACCCAACAGATGTTGTCATCCTTCCACTGTATCCAAAACTAAAAGAAAAACATTTAGGTAGAGTTCTACTTCAAAGTGACCACGTTACTATACAAATGTAACTGAAGCAAGGTATACATTTTAAAGAAGACAGTAGATAATAACTTTTCTTACTGCCTCAAATGATCCTGGAAACTCTGCTGAAGTCTGTAGGAAAACCAACACTTCTGAGGGTGCTGATCTCCTGGGACCCCTGCAGCTCTCAATGGTTCTTCCACATCATACAGGACTTTGACATGATGTGCAGGTCAGCAGGAAGAACCAGTGAGAGCTGCAGGGGGACACTCTCTCACTCCCACAAGTGCTTGTATCCTTCTCTTAAGGTATTTGTGCATAGTGACGTGGTCGCTTTCAACTTCATATATAGTATATAATTATGTAAGTAGTATGTGACAATTACAGGTTCATCCCGAAAATGCGAGTCAGGGAATCAGAATTTACTTCTCATGTTCCTGGGAAGGTTCTTTCTGTGTGATGATCTGATAGAGAGTTTCTCGGAAATGTTTATCCCTGCCTAAATTTCTGGCAGCTTCTTTTAGACTCTGGAAGTCATTCATCTCATCCGGAGACATCAAGAAGGAATGTGAGTGCCTCACTGAAAGAGAGAAAATGAGAATCCTAATAATAAAGATGCGATGCTCGTTGGGGTGTATCTAAATACTTGCGGCAATATGTTAACAATGCAGCATCATTTCCATGCAATGATTGCTCTTTGACTGTACTGTGCCTTTACAGGGAATTGGTCTAATCAAATCTCTTTTTTGACTTAAATGTATGACTTGGAAGATAGCACTATACAGTACTGGCGACCTGGGTTCTATTCCCATCAGAGCAAGGATAGCATGGGCTTTGTGTACATGGTAATGAAAATAACACATGCATTATGTTTTGTGAGTTAAGCCATATGTGGTTTGTGCAAACATTTGGGCATTCCTCCAGTTCATGTACTATTTTTTTTTTTTTTTGTACAGGCTCATAATTTAGATGACTTGTTGGGCCTTCATTTCAAAGAAATATAATCCTGAAGATGATTACCTTCTTTGACTCTTGGAAACGTATTTACAGTCAACACCCATGTGCTTGACTAATCATGCAACGCAATGAACTAAAATAAAGACTCATGCACAACAGAGAAAAGCTATATGAAGATATCTGAACTGTCAAGCTTGAAGTATCCAATAGTGCCAAAAAGAAACAAGTAATAGTTTGAATCGAAAAAAATGCATGTAAGGCTCCAGAGAACGTCCTATAGACTGGCTAGGGATGAAAAGTCAAGTGCCAATTTCACTGCAAAGGACATCAAGGCAGCTTTAGCTGGTTTAGAAGTAGCGATGCACTGTTCTATTGTTCAGCAATGCTTCCCCAGGCATGGTCTGCATGGAAGAATCATCGCAAAGGAACATTGCTTGCAGTGTTTTAACAAAATTCCAACATCTGTAGTACGCAGCATAACACTCAGATAAGCCATAGGTGTTGTGGAACCAAAAGCTATGGTCTGTTGAAACTAAAAATGACTATTTTGGATAACAAGATTCAAACTTTAGTCATGGCAGCCAATACAACTGCTACTGGGCTTGAACGCAGGTTTCCGGAGCTGTCTGGCTACATGGTGATTTATGATGACAGATTAATTTGGATGAAATTAATCTATATAAAAATGGGACATCTATAGTATACACTTTCTATGTAAACTATTTGATTTTGTATCACTAGAAGAAATGTCTTTCAGATGGGATTGGGTGAGACAGAGGCTCCTTTCTTGGTTTACTATGGAGCACCATCACACATAGTTCAAGCTCTAACACCCAAATACCTATTTAGCATAGGGGGAACCTATTATGTTTTGTGGTTTTGAGACAGTCAGTGGTATATATAATAGTGCAAAAGTAGAGGAAAGTGTAGATTACCACCAATTATTAACAAATCCTAGTTCACAAAGAAAGTGAACTTGAAATGAGGCTGGATGTTACCACAAGGCAATTAAATAGACATATCGTACCTCAAAATTAGTCAAGAACAACTTAAAAAGGGGGGCGTGGCCGGCGGCGGATCTGTATGGACGCTCACTGCTAGAGCTCCTGCTCTCCTTATCTCCCTGAATCGGCCAGCGGCGACAAAAAGAGTTCCCGAGGACACAGCACCACACTGGAGGGGATAGAGAACCTCTCCCCCGCCATGGGGAAGCGCAATCCGCCGAAGAAACCCTGCAAATTGGGGTCTTTCAACAGCCCGGCCGGGTCTCCTAGAAAAGAAGATGGCGCTGGTCCCTTCTCCCTCACACACATAGACAAGCAGGCAGCCCGCGCTGTGAGGAGAGAGACACAAGAACCGCAGCTTTAGCAGCTGCTGAATGATCAGGAAGCTTTCCAATCTGATGTAATCAGCCCTGCAAAGCAAAGAAGAAAAGTGTCTGCTGCAGAGAATAAAGTAAGTGACATTGATATAGACTGTGACTCAGATGCAGATATTAACTCTTATGAGGAAAATCTGGATTCCTTTCCCACTTCTGGCAAGGCAATGATTGACACTGACATGAAAGAAATGCTAAAATCATTAAGAGGGGCAATTCAACATGACATGAAATCATTTATGCAAAAATCCAAACTGGAAATAGATGACTTAGGAGAAAGAGTGGATTACATTGAAAATAAAATGACTGATTTCACTGATGCCCATAATGAGTTAGTAGATGACCATTTTGCACTTGAGGATGAAGTCAGACAATTAAAACTTAAAGTCGCAGACCTCGAAGATAGGTCTAGAAGAAATAATATCAAACTTCGCGGAATTCCTGAAAACGTCAAAAATAATGACCTAAAAAAGTTCTTACAAAAAATGTTCATAGATCTTATCCCCTCATTACAAAACCAAGATCTGGTGATCGATAGAGCCCACAGACTGCCCAAACCATCGCATATCCCAGAAAAACTTCCAAGAGATGTGATCGCCAAGATCCACTTTTTCCAGACAAAGGACATGTTGACGCAAGACAACATGCGCCACTGCCAGATCCCTATGCAGGAATTATCCTGTACTCCGACCTATCCCAAGCTACTATTCTGGCGCGGAAAAATCTAAACTCGATCACCAAAATATTACGCAACCACAAAATAATTTACAGATGGTGTTTTCCGACCAAACTGATTGTGGATAGAAATAACATGTTGCACTCAATCCACACGATGGAAGAAGGCCTCAAAACACTGAAAAAATGGGGTCTACTCCCAAATGAAGAACAATTTAAAAAAATTTATGATTAAAGTGGACCTAGGGTTAAAATGAACACCTCATATAAGTAAAAATAGTGCATGTCTGCATTACTAAATCACATAATTATTGATAAAAAGAATTCCTTCTTACTTGCCATGAACAAAAAGTACCAATCAAGATCTCAAATATATGATCAAAAGTCTTGGCAGCCTAGACCAAATGGACTTTGGTCAGGAGTATATTATTGTTTCAAATCACTGGAGATTGAGGAGACTCAGACAGACCATGTCAGATAGACTTACAATATTATGAGGATTAGCAAGGCTCAAAACCTGCATATGCAGCAAGCAACCATGGCTGCCCCTATGTACATACTGTATATGTTTACAAACTGTACATGGAAGCAAGGTTTGCTTTACTACAATAGCACACATTGATAAGAAATTTACAATTTGCTAATTTCCTTCACATTTACATCGAAAAAAATAAAATAAAAGGCTACATTTCCTCCTTAAAGTGCAACTCCAGCCAACACAACAATAGGAAAGGGTTAGAACCCTGTCATATTTTTGTTACTCTTTGTAGATTCGCTGGTGAGATTCTCCTCACTTTCTCTCTGGGTGACAACAGTGTCACTTGGATAGGAAGTGTCCAATAGGGACCCAGACAGCAATAAAATCTGTTGGGGGCTCTAGCCTACCCTTACTCTACCTACAAATTGCTTTATTACTGCCTATCTCTAAAGCCCTGTACACACGATCGGATTTCCTATGGATTCTAATCCGATGGATTTTTCCATCGGAAATTCGATGAAGCTGACTTCCATCAGCCTTGCCTACACACCATCAGTCAAAAAACCGACCGTCCCAAACGCCGTGACATAAAAGACTCAGACGAGCCGAGAAAAAATAAGTTCAATGCTTCTGAGCATGCGTCGACTTGATTCTGAGCATGCGTGGGTTTTTTCTCCGATGGAGTTCCACACAGACGATCGGAATTTGCTATCGTTTTTTTTCCCCCATCGGATAAATTTAAAACATGTTCTATTTTTAATCACTGATGGAAAAAAGACCGATGGGGCCCACACACGATCGGTTTGTCCGATGACAAAAGTCCATCGGACTGTTTTCATCGGTAAAACCGATCGTGTGTACACGGCTTTACAGATTTTCTCAAACTAAATTATTAAAGTGGCAAAATCTATCTACAATATGATTTCCTTGGATTATATCACATTCATTAACAAAAAAACAAACTACTGATCTGATAAAAAAAATAGCCCCTCTAAACATTAACAAACCTTTTATACTGTACTAAAAAATAGAACTGATGATTAAATTGTATGCTGTAATTCAATAATTATTCATCAAAGCTTTAATGCTAATGTTCTCCTTGCACTCTAACAATTTGTGCTGAATGAGTGCTTTTTTTTACTTGCTTAGCATACATATTAAGGAACTGTTGGGAAAGTAAAACAAGGGAACAGATGGCATTTCGGTGACAAGTCTGGCATGATATGTAGGTTTATACTAATGCTGATTTACATCACATATTCACTCTGTTCTACAAAAACAATCGATGACAGCAACTTTTTAAACTGAAGAATGGTACCAGTGGTGGAGTGAATGAAAGTACTGAAGCAAGCACTGGCATGGCATGGAAAGGGTTACTGTTATGTAATCGGGTGACTCTTTCCTGCCTAAGGCCTGTTGTGCACCCACCTGTCAAGGTCACTGCCTGCTGCTGTCAAGCAAGAGAGAGAGAAGTCACAGCATATACTGTACCATGATTGAGCTCTGGTGCACTAAATCCTATCAAATCTCCTAAAAGCCATGAATTCGTAAGCCTGCAATCAGATATTATTGAAGCATAACCACCCTTAAATTCGCTCATCCTGTGCATGCATTGCTTCAAATCCCAGAACTGGCACAGTATTCACTGAAGGGGGACCCATTGCTTCGGGCTAAATTGGGGTATGAGAATGTGAAGTTTAACTCCTGCTCATAACCTGGAATCAAAGTCGAATACACAGAGTAATACTGGTTATTTTTATTAGGATAACAGAAAATGGCCTATCTCAGTTAGGGTAAGCTAAGATATTGGAACCTAATAACTACATAATATAGATGGGCAAAACGTGAAGTTACCCATGCCATAGCTCTTTCTATTCCATCTAACAGTACCTGTTCAAAGAGACTGTTGTAAACTTTATTGAGCCCCCATATTACACATGCATTCCCAGCATACAGAATATTATGCAGATGATGTGGCAGAGATTCACCCCTCCCATTCTTCATTTATTAAATGTGTTACCGACTAAGTGTATTGGCACATAAATAAGTCATCGGCTATGTCAGCAAATAAGACCCAATGAGTTTCTGCAGAAACTGCCAAGATTTACATTTTGTGATGTACAGAGTCTATGAAGTTTTTCTGAATCAACTCCTGCAGTAATGTTCTATCATGGAGGCACTAGAATCAGGGGTATTAAAGCTTTTTTGTTGATTACTGGCCAACAAAAAAATCACTGCTGACATTTAAATTTCAGACAAATCTGCTTGAACATGAAACAGCCAGGATAGAAGGTGCAATTATATACTGGTGGTATTGGAGTGGATTACATGTATCTGTCGGATTTGGCCTTACCACTGATGGTCACCTGAACTCTTAATGTATGGGCAGCTTTAAAATTGAATGTATGAGCCAGTTCCAAATGATAACAACTAAAGTACAAGAAAACAATGGTTCTCAACCAGTTCTTTAGAAGCCACGCGTGCCTCTCAGCTTCCTTCGATGTGGCTCTCTGCAGAATTTTAACAGGGATACAGTAATGTACATAACTGCAGCATTATATATTTATATATGCATACATAAAACGAAAGTATACTTGATTCAAATACATTTAACTAAATATTTAGATCATTAAAAAAAAATACAATATATAAGTGCTATTTTCATACCTGGTGTGACCAGTATACTAGTTTGAAACTCTCTAATAAAGAGTGAAGGCATATTTACTATAAAAATCTAAATATAATAACAAGATCCAGAGCTGCATGATATAACATGACACGTATTTTCTACAATAATTACAATTATTATAATTATCATCTTGTTTGTAATATTATTTTTCTTTTTCGTACATCACGGGACACAGAGCGACATAGTCATTACTAATGGGTTATATAGATACCGTCAGGTGCTGGCACTGGCAACTTCCAAAACCGGAAGTACCCTCCCCTATATAAGCCCCTCCCATCCGGGAGCACCTCAGTTTTTTGCCAGTGTCTAAGGTGTTGGCCAAGAAGAAACATGTGTTTTTCACTGAGCTTGCGTACAGGTTCTTTTGGGCCTCAGTAAGCTATTCCGGATCCGACCAAAAAAGCTTCATAGCTAAACGGTCGGTACCCGGGCCTTGCAGAGAAGAGCAAGGTTTTGCCTGTAATGCTTCTCTTAGGAGAGCTGGACCCTGGGATCCAGAGCTCTGGTCATACCCACGACCAAGATGTTTTCTGTGCAGGGTGCTATACAGGTCCAGGGGAGTGGAATCCTTGGGAACCCGGTCCCTGAAGGTTTGATTACAATGCCTGCCGTGATAGGTGAAGTTTGGGCTTTTGTGGACCAAACAAAGTCCTGCGGCGGGGAACAGGTAAGTGGGGGCCCCCAGGAACTTGGTTCTATTGGGGGACCCCCAAGCCTAATTTGTCTTTCTGTCTGTTACCTAATGGTATTCCCGCAAAATTCTGTGCATGCCTGTAACTACTAAAAAAATGTAATAATTTTTAATGGTGGTCAAGAAAAAAATAAATAAAAATTTTTATATATATATTTAATATATTAGACTGCGGTACCTGTGTTTATCCACTAGAGGCCGCTGTGGAATGTTTTCTTGTCATGTGGACTAGCTTCTTCTCAGCAGAGCAAAGTCCAGGCAGATGGTGAGTTCTCTTATAGGAAACTGCTTCCTCTGCCATGTTGCAGTGTTTGTCCATCCCCGGCCTGCGGCAAAGAGGGGCCCTGGCTCCTGTCCCTTGTTACCATATTTGAAATTAGCGCCGAAGGCGCACGTGCCCGCGCGCGTGCGCGTGCACGCGCCTCTATATATAGAGGTGAGCCGGGAAAGGGGGCGGAGCCTGGGGGATGACGCTCTGTGCGCGCCGCAGCGCTTCTGCGCATGTGCGGGCGTCCCAGCAGTTTTAAAAAAACCACAATATTGTAGTGAGCTGGCTATGAAGTACAGAGACAGAGCTGGCAACATTTAAAGGCATACAGCAAGCGGTTGATACAGGCATCCCCTAGAAAGGCACATTAGTAGACACCAACTGTGATATAGCAGCAATTGTGCTAGACTATTCTCAGTAAAAGTGGTGTATTACGGCTGGAATACCTCAGCTTTAGGCTTAGGAATATGCCGTCCAGAAGCTCCGGAACTGAAACTTCCAGGAAGCGAAGGGGGTCTCATCGGGCTCTGAGGATCTTGGGCATACTTCTGCTGCACCAGTCTCCCCTGAAGTTCAGAGGTAAGTGACCGTAGAGACCCCGCAGGGGTACTTGGTACTGTGGCTGTCCTCAGTCACCTGCTCCTGTGTATGTAACAGAGGAGGTTTTTTCCTCAGCTCTGGGAGGATTAGAGAGGCTGCCTCCCTGTCAGGGAAAGCACGCCCGATCTCCGTCTCCTCCTTCAGAGTGCCTGTTAGCAGAGCAACAGTCCCATACAGGGATCGACCTGCCTGAAGGGGATCAGGATGAGGTTGATTCTGTTATAGAGGAATCAACAGTGGGGGAACCTTTTCTCAGCATCTCAAGCTGAAAGATTATGGGTTCAGTCTCTGACTAACATGGTCCGATCAGCATTTAAAAATGCACCTTGCGGAACCATCAACCACTACTGTATCCTCGTTGGGGTCGCTAGAAGCCCCCAGACTGTTTGTTCTTTTCCACTTCACCCTTTACTGAAAGGGCTCATTTACCAGGATTGGGAACGTCCTGAGAAAATATTTATTCCCCCAAGAGATTTCCGGTGGTCTATCCCATGGAGGATAAGTTCATCAAAAAAAAAATAAAAAAAAATGGAAGGTCCCTACAGTGGACGCAGCCATCTCTTGTATGTATAAATCACTGACATGTCCAGTGGATAATGTCCAAATGTTCAAGAACCCAATAGATAAAAGATTGGAGTCCTTATGAAAATCTGCTTGGTGATACAACCAGCAGTAGCAGCTATTGGGGTCTGCTAAGCAGTGAAGGATCAGTTGAAACAGGTCTTGAGGGACTTGACAGATCAGCAGGCTTTGCCCTAGCTGATCTACCTAGAGCCTTAGGCTTTGCGGTTGACGCCATAGAGGATTCAGTCCATCAGGCCTCCCGCCTTACGCTGTCTATAGTACATATGCGTAGGCTCCTATGGCTCAAAAACTGGTCTGCTGAAGCTCCCTGTAAAGAATGGCTGGTTAGCGTCCCATTTCATGGTGAACGCTTATTCAGGGAAAACCTGGACAAATATATCCAGAAAATTTCCAGCGGTAAAAATACGCTCTTGCCGGTTAAAAGCAGAGTTAGAGGTCCCTCTTTAAGAGGCCTGCTTCTCCAGTCCCTGGGGCATCGGCTGTGTAACAGTTCCGACGGCCTCCTCGGTCAAATCCCGGGGGTAAAAAACAGGGACAGTAGCAGGGTAATGAGAAACCCTGGGTCAGGGGAGGTACAAAACCTCCCCCAAAGTTAAATTCATTGAAGCCCCCACTCAGTCGGGTGGGGGGAGGACTCCAGTTGTTCGCAAGAGACCTGGCGGGACACGATCAAGACAGATAGGTGCTCTCCGCAGTAGGTTTGGGATACAGTTTGGAGTTAAAAGACTCTCCTCCTTCCCATTTTTGAGGTCAAACGTGCCAAGGGATCCCCGGAAGAGAGAGTCCCTCCTGTTGGCACTAGAACAACTATTGCTCCAAGGAGTAATTATGGAGGTTCCCCTGGAAGAATGAGGGTTCGGGTTTTACTCAAACCTCTTTACAGTCCCGAAGCAAACGCGGACGGGAGGCCCATATTAATTCTAAAAGGGCTATACAAATTCCTGTATATCAGGTCTTTCCGATGGAGTCGATCCGATCGGTGGCCACTGCCCTACAAGGGGAGGATTGGTTAGCCACGATCGACATCAAAGATGCTTATTTGCACATTCCCATCTTTCCAGTCCACCAAAAATTTCTACGCTTTGCAGTAGAAGGGCGCCATTTTCAGTTCAGAGCCTTACCCTTCGGTTTGGCCACAGCACCACGAGTGTTTACAAAAATTCTGGCCCTTTATTGGCCAATCTAAGAACACAAGGTGTAATGATAATGGCATATCTGGATGACTTGTTGCTGATAGACCACTCAGTGAAAAAACTAGACGTGGTCGTTCACAAGACGATCAAGTATCTGGAATCTCACGGTTGGATTATCAACCGAGACAAGTCAGCCCTAAAAACCAGTCAAAAGTCTGGAATACTTGGGGCTAAGGTTGGATTCAGGCCAGAGAAAAATATTCTTGCCTCGAGGAAAGGTGTTGTCTTTGAAAGATTTGATCCACTTAGTGGGTACAAAAAAGACAGCCGTCCATACGCCTGTATATGAGGCTGCTGGGAAAAATGGTGGCATCATTCGAAGCAGTACCCTACGGTCAATTCCATTCAAGGAATTTGCAAGGGGCCATACTGTCAGCCTGGAACAAAAAAATTCAGGCCTAGACTTACAATGTCCTTGTCCCCTTCCGTTCGCAAGAGCCTCCGTTGGTGGTTGGTTCCCCAGAATCTGGAAAAAAGGAAATCCTTCAGTCCGATTTCTTGGAAGGTGGTCACTACAGATGCCAGCCTTATAGGCTGGGGAGCAGTACTGGAGCAATAGTCTCTCCAGGGCAGATGGTCGGATGCAGAAAAGGCCCTGCCCATCAATCTCTTAGAGATACGAGCAGCCCGGTATGCCCTAGTAGCATGGACATCCAAACTCCAAGGGTCCCCTGTCAGAATTCAATCAGACAATGCCACAGCAGTGGCATATATCAATCATCAGGGGGGCACCAGGAGTCGTGCAGCCCAGAGGGAAGTAAATTACATCCTGAAATGGGCAGAAAAAATATGTCCCAGCCATATCTGCGGTGTTCATTCCAGGAGTGGAGAATTGGAAGGCGGACTTTCTAAGTCGCCAGCAATTAGGCCCAGAGGAAGGGTCCCTTCACCCCGAGGTTTTCTGGACAATATGTCAGCGGTGGGGAACATCGGATGTAGATCTTCTAGCATCCAGATTCAACGCAAAGGGGGACAGGTTTGTCTCTCGGACAAGGGATCCCCTAGCTTGCGGCTCGGATGCCCTAGTGTTCCCTTGGGATCAGTTCAAGCTGATATATGCATTCACACCGCCACAATGGTTACCTCGATTACTCCGCAGAATCAGGGTAGAGAAGAAACCAGTGATTCTGGTGGCTCCAGCGTGGCCCCGAAGAGCGTGGTACGTGGAGATTGTAAAATGTCAGTGGGGAGTCCTTGGACTCTCCCACATCGTCCGGACCTGCTTTCGCAAGGACCGATATACCACCCTTCCTTACCAGCCCTAGGTTTGACGGCCTGGCTATTGAAGCCCACATTCTAAAAAAGAGAGGGCTCTCTAATTCTGTGGTATCTACCATGATCAATGCCAGGAAGCCGGTATCCAGGCAGATCTACTATAGAATCTGGAAGGCGTACATCGCCTGGTGTGAAGCCAAGAAATGGCATCCACGTAAGTACGTAATAGGTAGGAGTCTGGACTCCCTACAATGGGCTGTAGATAGGAAGCTTGCCTTGAGTACTATCAAGGGTCAGATTTCGGCCTTGTCAATATTTTTTCAAAGGCCCTTGGCTTCGCATTCACTAGTCAAAGCCTTTATACAAGGAGTGATGCGTATTAGTCCTCCGGTTAATATTCCCATATGTCCATGGGATCTAAACTTGGTTCTGTCGGTTCTACAGAAACAACCATTTGAACCATTACAGCATATTTCTTTGGTTCTTCTCACCAGGAAATTGATTTTTCTAGTAGCCATTTGTTCGGCTAAAAGAGTGTCGGAATTAGCAGCTATGTCCTGTAGGGAGCCATATCTGGTTATCCATAAGGACAGGAGTAGTGTTACGTCCTCATCCAGCCTTTCTTCCTAAGGTGGTATCGAGGTTTCATTTGAACCAAGATGTGGTTCTTCCTTCTTTTTTCCCCAAACCTACTTCGGTAGAGGAAAAGTTATTGCATTCTTTGGATGTAGTAAGAGCAGTTAAAGCTTATCTAAAAGCCACTGCTCAGATTCGCAGAACGGATACTTTGTTTATTCTGCCGGAAGGCCCCAGAAGGGGTCAGGCAGCGTCAAAATCTACTTTAGCCAAGTGGATTCGACAGGTCATAATACAAGCCTATGGCTTGAGAAATAGACCGCCTCCGTTCAAAGTTAGGGCGCACTCCACGAGAGCAGTTGGAACTTCATGGGCAGTGCATCACCAGGCCTCCCTGGCTCAAATCTGTAAGGCCGCAACATGGTCTTCAGTACACACGTTTACTAGGTTCTACCAGGTGGACGTTAGAAGTCAGGAGGATGTCGCCTTTGGGCGCAGTGTGTTGCAGGCCGCAAAAGATCCTCATGTCTGATAGCGCTCAGCTTATATATGGTGTATCCCCCCCCTCATTGGGCATTGCTTTAGGACATCCCATTAGTAATGACTATGTCGCTCTGTGTCCCGTGATGTACGAAAAAGAAAATAGGATTTTTATAACAGCTTACCTGTAAAATCCTTTTCTTGGAGTACATCACGGGACACAGAGCTCCCGCCCCTCTTTGGGGACACTTATTGCTTTGCTACAAAACTGAGGTGCTCCCGGATGGGAGGGGCTTATATAGGGGAGGGTACTTCCGGTTTTGGAAGTTGCCAGTGCCAGCACCTGACGGTATCTATATAACCCATTAGTAATGACTATGTCGCTCTGTGTCCCGTGATGTACTCCAAGAAAAGGATTTTACAGGTAAGCTGTTATAAAAATCCTATTATTATTATTTTAGCAGTAGTGATTCCTCCTGTATTGAATTGTATTGTAACTGTACTGTCTTCCCTCATGTTGTAAAGCACTGTGCAAACTGTTAGCGCTATATAAAACCTGTATAATAATAATAATAGTAATATCACCATTTTTTCCCTAAATATTTTGATGAACTATTTAAGAAAGAAGGTTCCATTTCTCATGACATTTAAAAACTATAAGGGCCCATGCACACTTTTGCATTGTGGTAATTCTTAGCCTACCGAAATGTGTACTACATGCATTGGTGCGATGTGGTTCCATTCATTCTGAAAAGAACCCCAATGCACCATGCCAATAGAAGTGCATTGCAGTGAAATGCTACATGTGTCAATGTTCTAACATGCATTGTGGTGCGCTTCTAAAAATACTACATGCTCCTTTTTGGTGAATTTTGATGCATTGGTCAGTCCACTTAAATGAATGGGCTGCCTTAATGCAATGCACATTACCATGAAATATAAAAACACATAAGCTGATCCTGTGAAATAGTTATTGTTTATTTCAAATACATTTCTGGGAGAGCTTACTAATAATCAAAGCAATCTGTTTTAGCAATTTAACCCTTGTTATTGAGTATAGTCATGAAATGTTAACAGGGCACCCTGGCTTGCAGAGCATGCTGAGACTTGCAGATAAGTAATGTGTTTTCTCTAAATGGAAATATTGCTTTGGTTAGTTACACAGGACAGTCACTAGAGGGAAAACACATGTGACAAAGTTCTTAACTCACATCGAGAGAGGCTGGGTCGTTGGTTGTGAAAACGACAACTTTTGATTCGCCTGGTGGCAGCTCGGGGCACATACACAGAGTTTTTCATAATCACAGGCTTTATTGCTTCAATCTCTGAATTTCTGATACAGTCTTCGAAGAATTCTAAAGGAAAGTCCCAAAAAACAGCTATTACATCAATTCCACCATCACCATCACCCCAATCCTGTATTCGGTAGACTGCCTATTGAAAATAAACTTGAGTCCAACCACAAGGCACCTTTACCTGCATTACATTACTAGTAGTCCTGCTGCATGCTCCCTTGTTCCCCATTTCCATTTGGTTTCAAATCTGACACCCTCAGGTATGGGGGAATCTGTAACACCCCCCATGTAATCACAAAATGCAGTATTCAGTATATGAGTAGCCAATCGCCATGTCTAAGTACACTGCACAGGGTGTGGGGTGTGCGTAGCAGTGTGCAAGTATCGACTACAGACTACAGGAAAGGTCAATGACAGTGGGAACAAGATGGTGGGATGTGAAGCTAGAGAGTGTGCATAATATAATATACTATACTGCTGGTGGTGAGGGGAATTGGGTTTTATGAATGGAGACTTTTATTTTTATTTTAACGTATTTTTATTATTCAATTGTTTTTACCACTCCCTGTCGCCAAGCTGCAAGTTGACACAGCCAGTAGCCTTGTTAGTAGACATTGTTATGGTTTCAGCGTAGTAACATTAATACAAGTCTTTTTTGGCAGGCAAAAGCACCACCAAATGGGACCCATCCATGTAAATGGGACCACGCTGCACCCGTAGGTAATGCAACGGGCTATCAATGGTTAAAACAGACACTCAGGTCGTATCTCCTCCAGGCCGCACGTCAACTACCTCTGAAAAATTATTCACTGCAGATTGTTTTTCAGAGGGAAAGTAATCTCTACCACACATGTAAATGAAGCGTGTCGTAAATGGGATAAATTAAAACATCTATTTAGTACTTTGTAGCCATAGTAACACTAGTTGTTTTAAAGTGACTGTTGGTTAAAATAAATTAAAGTGTTTTCTTTTTTTTTTTCAATTTATGGAAATAGAAAATGAATTCTTGAATGACAATCCCATCAACAGAGTCTTGTTTGTCCCAAAGAAAAAGTAATACAAAGTACAAAGGAGAAATGTGCATAAGTAAAAGACACAATAAGGTCTAGTAAGAGTAGAGAACCTTCTAACATAATTATATCGATAGATACCTTAAGCTTGCATTCACCCTTTTGGGGTGCTCCTGGTCATAGTGTGTTGAAGTGACCGTGTGGGATCACCAGACCAGTAGGATCTGTGAACGAGCAGTCAATGTAAGTTAAAGACAAAGGAAAAGACACTCAGTAAACGAGAAAGGACATGTACAGTCTCTATCTTGATAGTGGTGTCACACAAGGTACCCGTTTCCTGCTGTGCATGTAGCGTGGCTCCCAGAGATGGCCCTGTATCGGCTGTTGTGGCCGTGTGGGTCTTTTTATATCCCCATAGTGCAATGGAATGGCCACGCCATGTATGACGTCACAGCGTCAGCGGCGTGTCTGCGGGCGCTGGAAAGTGACGTGTGTGGTGGGGAATCTCCACCAAGAAGGCATAGGACACTCGCACATGCGGGCTGGCATGCGGAAGATGACATGTGACGCGGCACCCGCGTCACTGAGGGGCGGTGAGTGGATACACCGCTCTGCGCCTGCCAGTGCGTATGGCGACCATGTCCAACCCACACACCATTATATGGACAATCATAGCATCCATGCCTCTGCTTGGATTCAGTACCGGCTGTGACAGTTCTGATGATTGCCCCTGGGTGCCCACAGTGGACCCTACAGTGAATCACACTCAGCCTGAGAAGATCATGCGAGGGGGGACGCCCCATGATGTTGTGTATGTGAACACATTACTGTAAAATGACCAAGTTGTATGTAAAGAAAAAAGGAAAGTCGAGAGTAACATCAAGGAAGCTTGGGAAGCCAATCTTCAATCCTGCTCTATTAGAATGATGCAGATTTTGTGTGGTCAATATGGTAATGATATAGACAACATTGACATTGAAATACGGGAATGGCAAGAAAGTCACAGCAATGTGGCCTCCTATTCAGGCTACACTGCCTGCGACAAAAAACTTAAAGAGCATCTAACCAAATATGCAACTAATTTAATCAAAACCAAGGAAACAAAACTTCTACGTGATAAACGGGCCTATGACAATGCTCAGGCCTACAAATGGACCACACAAAATCAGCAACGTAACACCCCAAAAAAAAAACATTTGCAAAAGAGGGAGTTTCCCATAATCAACCTTGATAGAAGGGAGTCAGACTCCTCATCTATTTTATTGGCTTCCTATGTCCCTATAGGTCGACGAGTGGAAACCACTGATAACACAAAGAAAAAGGAAAAATGACACAGAAAATGGCACAATTCCCCCTCAAGGATAAACGCTCATGCTCACAAAGATCACGTAAATCTCACACCCCCACCTCAAGCACAACTAGTGTGCTTAATAACACTTCAGTATTACTGATATCCCCCTCAATAGGAGTCAATGCTGTTTCCACTCCAGCAGCACCACTCACACAACAACTCCCTTTGGACCCCGGTCCTCCGGGCCCCAGTAGTACATCAGATATACGTCCTGCACCCATTTTCACCACAGACAAAAAAACACTACAGCAATTCCATTCACTTCACAACAAGAGTTAAAATAACTAGTCCCGACCCCATGACAATGGAGGCCGGGACAAAAATTACATTGTCAACTTATCAACTTATCCCCTATCCAATGATCAAGAAACAGTGTTACGTCTTGGTCTGACCTTTTGCCCGGATGGCGAAGCTGACAAATTTGAGTTAAAGATTTACATTTGTTAGCGAGACGTCTCATGTTCTATATGACAACAAACAAAATACAACCATCCCGGTTGAGAACGATAACTCCGTTCTCAAAGATGTCACCCTTCAGGAACTCCAAGCACTACAAGACCTCATGGCCTTGTGGGATGAGAGTTGGACATATCAGGTACCAGGAGTCGTTCCAGGCGGCAAAATACAATCTAGACTAAATAAACCAGTCTATGTCACCCCAAAGACCTATAAACCCAAATCACGGTCGTTCCCGGTCCTGAAGGGCAACCCCAATATTTGGGCGTTCGTCCTGCAGGTTACCAAGGAGATCGAAGCCACCAATTGGAGGTCGGGTCCTCCTTCCAATCTGAGCCCCAATTTGAAAACAGCCCTCAACACCATACGTAACAACAATGATATGGTGGTCAAGCCATCGGATAAAGGAGGCAATGTGGTTATAATGAATAGGCAAGGCTATGAGAAAATGTGCTATGACATAATTCAAAACAGAGAATGGTACAGACCTGTACCTGCCTCTTTTATTTCTCAAAGCATTAGAAAATATAAAGAAATCTTTAATCGGGCACATAGAACAGGTGTTATTGATGAAAACACCCTACAGTTCCTCAACATAGAAAATCCACTCACACTCACCTTTTTTGCAATACCAAAAGTGCATAAAGGAGTCACGCCACCCCCTGGACATCCTATTATTTCGAGCTGTGGCTCACTAACAGAAAATGTAAGTAGGGTTATTGACGAGTACCTTTATCCTCACGTGCGAAGTTTGTTCTCACACGTAAAGGACACTATAGAGTTTTTAAAAATCACTGATGGTCTATCAATACCACAGGACGCATGGCTGGTGGCTATTGATATAGAAGCACTTTACAACTCCATTCCCCATCTTTTGGGGGTACAGGTAGTACACAGTTTTTTGAATGAGCGAGATAAGGATTCTCGCAAATACAACAACTTCATAGTAGAAATGCTTGAGTTTATTCTTACCCATAATACCTTTCTCTTCAAGTGCTCCCACTACCTCCAGGTGCAGGGTGTGGCTATGGGGGCGGGCTGTGCCCCCTCCTATGCCAACTTGTACCTGGGGGGGTGGGAGCGCGACCTGTTCGCAGGTGATGGAAGGGATATCAATCTTGAGAACATACTTACATGGCATCGTTATATTGACGATGTCCTGATGATTTGGGCAGGATCAAAGGAAGAACTTGTATGATTTTTGGAGGGTTTACAGATCAACACCTACAATCTAAAATTCACGTACAGCTTCAGCCAGGAAAGGATAACTTTTCTGGATGTTGAACTGTTCGTGGATGATAAAAGGTAACTTGTGCTCTGCACTTTACAGAAAACCCACGGCTGGGAACACTCTACTGCACGCCATAGGCTCACACCCCAAACCACTCATCAATAGCATTCTATTTAGCCAATATTTGAGGCTTAAACGGAATTGCTCTCATGAAGTAGACTTTAAACGAGAGTCCAATCAACTCTACAAACGTCTCAGTTCCAGAGGAGACACATTAAAACATGCCTGAGAAAGGCCTTTAACAAAGTTAGAGCTCTTGATAGGAACACCCTAATTTACAACTCTAAAGAGAAGAAAAAATCTCAACCAGAATCATTACCAGGTACAGCAGACAACACGCATCTATCAGGAAAATTTACAATAAGTTCTGAAAACCTACCCCGAGATAACATTTAAAACGCTCTCGCTCCATCAAAGACACTGCAGTTTCTAGCCATTATGCAACCCACACCATCCCCAAGCCAACCAAAACAGGCACCTATCCATGTGGGAAATGCAATTTTTGTCGCTACATAGTGAGTGGTCCCAATATCAACTTACCCAATGGGGATACTTGGGTACCCAAATGTAGAGTCACGTGCCAAACAATAGGCGTCATCTATCTCATGAAATGTAGCTATGTGGGGAAAACTAAAAGGAACTTTTTCAGCAGGATACAAGACCATGTGTCAGCTATTTCCAAAAAATTTATGGAAACACCCATCACCCGACACATGGGTCTCTTTCATAACCACAATTTGAAAATATTAGTTTTTTTTTGCTTTGAAGCATATCTCCCTCAATGAAAGAGGAGGCGATGCAGATCGACGCCTGCTCCAGGTTGAGGCTAAATGGATATATCATCTCCAAGCTACCAAACATCCAGGTTTAAATGAAAATATAAGCTATAAACCCTTTTTGTAGTGGACCTTGGCCACATATGTTGTGGTAATGCTATGTCCTTGATCTGGACTCCTTGATGACGTATAGTGCCCCCTCTCTGCCCCCTTCTGTCATCTTTTGCAGGCCTATGCTGTCTGCCGTGCATTTGAGCCTGCTGATATGCCCCCATTGGGCCGGTGCCTGATGGTGGTTTTGACCACCCATATCGGATCACAATTTGTGATCCGGGGGTCGGAATCTGTCCAAATGGAACTTCGGTCCAATATGCTCATAGTTGGAACAATAATAACATGCAAGAATGAAAAAACTGTCTAATTAATTTATGCCATAGAAGGAAGATTTAACATCCCTTCTTTGCCAGTCTTGTACATAATGTATGTAGTTATATGTAATTTATCTGTGGGTTTTTCCTTCTGGCTAAACATGCAAACCATGCCTTCTAGCTCTTGGGATTCCTCAATCGATATATTTTGGCAGTATCGGTGTGTATTATTAATTTACAATCATTGATAAGCACCCCAACAGGGAGTTGCTACTGTATACTTATACCCCCCTTTTTTTTTTTTTTTCTTTACATACAACTTGGTCTTTTTACAGTAATGTGTTCACATACACAACATCATGGGGCTTCCCCCCTCGCATGATCTTCTTGCCTGAGTGTGATTCACTGTAGGGTCCACTGTGGGCACCCAGGGGCAATCATCAGAACTGCCACAGCCGGTACTGAATCCAAGCAGAGGCATGGATGCTATGATTGTCCATATAATGGCGTGTGGGCAGGACATGGTCGCCGTACGCGCTGGCAGGCTCACAGCGGTATATCCACTCACCGCCCCTCAGTGACGCAGGTGTCGCGTCACATGTCATCTTCCGCATGCCAGCACGCATACGCGAGTGTCCTATGCCTTCTTGGTGGGGATTTCCCACCACACGCGTCACTTTCCAGCGCCCGCAGACACGCCGCTGACGCCGTGACGTCATACGCGGTGCGGCCATTCCACCGCACTATGGGGATATAAAAAGACCCACACGGCCACAACAGGCGATACGGGGCCAGCTGTCAGAGAAGATAGTAGACCAGACTGTGTGACTGCACAGAGGAGACCAAACGGATGTAGGTGAAAATATAATAATTTATTAAGATCAATGAACAAACACACAACCACCTCCAACAGAACACTGTGCAATAAATCAACCAATAAACAGTGACTATAGACAATATGTACAATAATGGGAGATACCAGAATCGTAGTAAAGCCAGGCCGAGGTCATACACAAGGGGATATCAGCAGTTGGGTAAGGACGGGAGACAAACAGGAACAGGTAGGGGACGGATGGGTAGGCTGCAGAGCAGGGATCCAAAGTACTCAGGTAACAAGAGGATAGGTGACCGTGGTTCTCAGGAGACAGGAGGGACAGGTGCAGGATGGACTCAGGATAGGGATTGGGTCGGATCGGGTCAGGTAGGATGCAGGCTCAAAGTCAGGATCCAAGGTTCTAGGTCAGGGAGAGAGATACCAGGGCAAGGTATGTTTGTACTTGCCAGGTATAAATAGGAAGGCTTGTAATTGGTTTCAAGTCACACCTGAGCGCAGGAAGAGCAGTTCGCTCTACACTGCCAGGATCCATCCGCTGGTGGAGACCAGTACTGTGTCCAAAGGATAATATAATACCAGCAGGGAGAAATTCTTCTGACAGTTCCACACTGCCAGGAGACACCTACTGGTGAACCACAGTACTGCAAGCCAATAATAAATATCACCAGCGGATGGAACCTTTCCTGACACCAGCTCTGGGAGCCACGCTACATGCACAACAGGAAACAGGTACCTTGTGTGACACCACTATCAAGATATAGACTGTACTGTACATGTCCTTTCTTGTTTACTGAGTGTCTTTTCCTTTGTCTTTAACGTACATTGACTGCTTGTTCACAGATCCTACTGGTCTGGTGATCCCACACGGTCATTTCAACACACTATGACCAGGAGCACCCCAAAAGGGTGAATGCAAGCTTAAGGTATCTATCGATATAATTAGGTTAGGAAGTTCTCTACTCCTACTAGACCTTATTGTGTCTTTACTTATGCACATTTCTCCTTTTCCTCTGTGTACTCCTTGTTAGATTGACATACAATCATTGTCTTCCGTTGGACTGAATGCCTGCCATTATGTGCATCCAAGGCTCCCAGGGTATACAACTATCGCTCTACTGACATGTAAGCTCTTGAATTCACCATGTTACACTCCTTTATTTTCCAGAGCAATTCGCTTTTGGTCCGATTCTGACCATTTGAATATATACATTGCTATTATTATTTTTTTCTGTATTTAGGACAGAATATCAATTGGATTAAACCTGATATCCCCTTTTTCGACCCTCTTTGATATTCCGCACATGCAGGCTTGAGCATAGACACATGTGAGCGCTGACGCCCCTGTTCTCATACACTAGTGCCCCCTGCCTTATGTCAGGCGGCACACCCCAGTTGTTCATGAAGATCTCTAAGAATTTGGAGGTATTTGTCTATGTTTTTAGAAATTTGTAGCTCATTGATACCTAAATGTATTGTTTATAATCTTCTTATAAATATGTATCTATAAACTATTTGTATCTATTGTAGATTAACTAAAGTCCCTGCGTCCCTGAAGAAGCCTAATCTAGGCAAAACATGTAGGACTGCAAGCTTGTGACTTCGAAGGAAAGAGGGCACTGCGCTGTATTTTCTTTCCTTTTCCTTTAAATTTTAATATCATGTATTCCATGAATAAAAATATAGATTTTTTAAGAATCCTTTTTTTTCTCTCTTATCTGACAGTGTCAAATTATCAATAAGCACCCCTAAAATCCCATTTATCTCCCCGAACGTGGGGTTTATACACATTTTCCCTCATAGGGATGTGGGTGCTATTGAACAAATAACATTACACAAGTGTTTGCTCTATATATTATTTTTCTGAATTAATATGCCAACAGATGAAATGTGAAAATAGCTGTAGATGTTGCTAGAAGCTGCATTTTATTTCTTTAGCCAGTGTTTGATCTGTTCCTGTACTCTGGGGCTATCTTCTGGAAGATCGGGTGCATTACAGATTTTAGAATGACTACAACTCTGTACTGAATTCAGCAACGTCCCTGAATAATAATGTAATTTCTCAGATGATAGTTAATCCCAGCCGCCCACAGTATAACACAAGTTGGTCATTTACATTGGCATACTTTCTCACTTTCTAAAATGATAAAGAGGGACACCTTTTAGCACACAGGATATAGACAAAGGATACATCCTTGCCATGGCCCGATTTTCACCAACAATAAATATCTAATATGTAGAAAATAATTGGCTAAACCACAGAAGTAAGTTTTTTACCTCCTATTTTTCCTTTATATTGGCATTTCAAAACAGTAAATACAATAATATAAAATTAGATAAAAAGTTTAGAGCAGCATTACACTTTTGGTAGGAAAATAGTATATTCTGTATAGAGATGTACACATCATATCAAAAAGAGCGACAACAGAGGTTGCACAAGGGACAATGGTCTCAAATAAGGGACAGTACCTCAGAATAGGGAGCATATGGGAGCTTTGTATTTTCTGCAAATCATATTATGTAGCAAAAGTCACTAATTACAATAGACATAAATGAAGTGAAATTTCCTATATTGTTTGCCCATCCAGCCCCTGTTTATCTGCAGTCTTCTCTTCAACAGGAGGTGGATGGGCAAACAATATAGGAAGTGAAGTGAAGCTGATGGAGATGCCGTAGTTTCGATTTTAAAGACATGCTGCTTTATCGCTATCGAACGGCTTCTCTTTTTTAAAGTGGTTGTAAACCCACTTTATAAACAAACACCTACAGGTAAGCCTAGATTAAGGCTTACCTGTAGGTGCATGAAATATCTCCTTAACCTACACGGTTAAGGAGATATTTGCATTTAAATGCGGCGACGCTGACGTCACGCGCATGCGCATGGGGTTAACCCCATTCACAAATTCGGCTAGGTCGCAACATTCGACGACGTAGCCGAATTCGACGGCTCACGCGCGCATGCGCGGAGTCGCGTCTTCGCCGCTCCGGCCAACCATAGCGCCGGAGCGGCGCTGTGATTGGCTGCAGCGGCGATACCCGGAAGTAACATTCCGGCTATCGCCGCAGCATTGAATGCGGCTAGAGGAGGGACACGGACGACATCGGGGGCCCCGATCGAAGGTAAGTGGTACATGATAAGCTAGTATGCTAGTCATACTAGCTCATTATAGCTTTGTCTTGCAGGTTAGTAAAAAAAAAATCGAAACAGGGTTTACAACCACTTTAAGTGCAATCTATTTGTTTTTATTAAATTCATTCTGTTCAACATACTGCACTATGGGAGCATTTCTTTTTATGTCTTTGAGTACTACCAGTTTTTAGCTGCAGTTCCAGACAATACTAAGGGTCCTGGGGTGACCGATTTCCCTGAGCTGGTTGAGACTACTGTTTAGTGGTCACCGTTATCCAGTAAGCAGGCTACTTACTCACCTGGGTGTGGTGTTGGACACACTTTATATGAAGGACTTTTTCACGATTTCCTCCTCTGCAGTCTATTATCTATACCTACACGGATGGGTGTTATTTATGGACTTGAATTTTAATGAACTCCGCTGTAGTTATTTTTCTTTATTCTCTATGTAGGGGGTGATATGTTCAAATTTAGGGGTTAGTCTGAGCAAATAGTTGGGCTCAGACTATTAATTTCCTAAAAACTTACTTCTGCTCTGGTGTGATATTGCCTGGCTGCAGTGTTCCCTGTTGCCTATAGGTGACACTGTCATCTCCGACTTAGGTGGAACCACAGGGAATATCGCAACACCATTGGTTGTCCTCTCTTGGCAGCTGTGCAGTGGGCGTGGTCAACCCGCTGTGCATGCTGGGAGAGGGTACTTAAGGGGCAGACGCGATTAGGCGAAAAGAGATCCGGGGGACCCCTTGGTCCTGTTCGGCACGTACCCCACCTTCGATGGCCCTCGTGGCCGGGGGTGTGTGCGTGTGTTTCGGTCTCGGGTACCTTTAGCCCGAGGCTGCATTGCTGCGGGTAGGCCCAGTACCTTTGGCTGAGGCCTACACTTAAGAGGAGTCCCAGGGTACCCAAGTGAGGGGTTACCCGCTATGAAGAAGAGGAAGCCAGGGGAGGATCGGTCCCAAGGGGATTAGTGAAGGATTCGCTGTCTCGGGAGAGACCTGGCTACCTGACAGAGGGAAGGATTCCTATCCGCCAGAAGCCTGGTAACGTGCCCCATTGGCACCTAAGGTCTTATTGTTAGTAGGCCGGGAAGTTCGGGACTTAAGGATTCTGAGGTAGAGGATCTCCTGATCGTATGCCTTGGAAATTGCAAGTAGTTGTTTCGTGCTCCACACCGGCTGCTAGGACCACTGTAAGAGGAACTATCCGGATGAGCAAAAAACCCACTCAGGCTTGAGTGGTGACGAGTATTGCTTAAGTGTTGCGTGCCTGAATCTACCTCCCTGTTCATATACTCTCATTCTAACTAAGTTCCTCAAGCAACATATAAAAATAAACCTTTTTTATTGGGGTTTAACCTACTGTGTGGACATTGGCCTTCTTAGAGTAAAGAAAGAAAATAAACTTCTTCCTACACACTAGGGAGAAGACTCCAACGGAGAGAGGTAACTCTCTGCAGGACCCAAGAGAAAGAAATCAGTGGCCCATACTGTCTGAGGAGAGACATAGAGGTATCGCTACATCTATTTTTACTTGATAATTTGAAAATTATTTTTCATTAGTGCTGCATCTACTTTGCATATTTTAATCTGTTTGGGTTTTTGTACTAGACTTTAAGGTTCTGGCAGCTGTATCTATATTCATATTTAGTGTTTTATATTTTTTTTTTCCCGAGCGCAGTGTTAGCCTTTGGGCTTCTCTTGTTTTATAATTTTTTAATTGCCCATAGTTGAGCTTTAAGTTAAATTCCAATCAAACAGCTAAATACATAGCTGAAATATATATATGTGAACTGCTTTAGAGTACAGGGACAGGTTACATAGTTACATAGTTAGTCAGGTTGAAAAAAAACACAAATCCATCCAGTTCAACCATAAAAAATAAAATAAAATAAAAAATATTGTACAATCCCATATACCCAATTCTATACCCACAGTTGATCGAGAGGAAGACGAAAAACCCCAGCAGAGCATGATCCAATTTGCTACAGCAGGGGAAAAAATTCCTTCCTGATCCCCCGAGAGGCAATCAGACTTTCCCTGGAACAACTTTACCTATAAATGTTAGTACTCAGTTATATTATGTACATTTAGGAAAGTATCCAGGCCTTTCTTAAAGCAATCTACTATGCTGGCCAGAACCACCTCTGGAGGGAGTCTGTTCCACATTTTCACAGCTCTTACTGTGAAGAAACCTTTCCGTATTTGGAGATGAAATCTTTTTTCCTCTAGACATAAAGAGTGCCCCCTTGTCTTTTTTGTTGACCATAAAGTGAATAACTTAACACCAAGTTCACTATGGACCCCTTATATATTTGTACATGTTGATAATTTCCCCCCTTATTCTCCTCTTGACAAGAGTGAATAAATTCAGTTCCTCTAATCTTTCCTTATAGCTGAGCTCCTCCATGCCTCTTATCAGTTTGGTTGCCCTTCTCTGCACTTTCTCCAGTTCCCCAATATCCTTTTTGAGAACTGGTGCCCAAAACTGAACTGCATATTTCAGATGAGGTCTTACTAATGATTTGAACAGGGGCAAAATGATATCTCTCTCTCTGGAGTCCATACCTCTCTTAATAGAAGAAAGGACTTTGCTCGCAGGTATTATTGATGCAGTCTCCCTTTGGCATTCAAACGCAACATTGATCAAATGCATGCATTTAAACACAAGACCCAGCAGTGGCTGCATGTAGGTGGGGTGCAGCACGGTGCAGCGGGATTACACACTCCGTCCTAGTGCCATCAAATAACTTGTATTGAAATAATGCAGAGACAGGTCACAAAAAACCCAGTGGGAAGGCAGCCCAAACGGGAACACCAACAGCTTGTAGGGAGCAGAGTGCAGCCAAACTGTCAGCGTCTGTAGAGAGGGGAAGAATACAGCCTGGTCGTCTTGTGACCAACAGGTAGACATCCAACCAACTTACAAACCTCAGAGCCAGGGTCTTAAATAGGCTCTGCCTGACCCAAGATGGTTACCAGAGTCACATGGGGTAGCAGAATCCAATTTAATGCTTCCCCAGTGACCCAGAAAACCATAGAGGAACTGTGTTTCTCCTGACTTCCTCTCCACTGCAGTGTTGCTGCGGAAGACCACTACCTGCAATGGAGAAAATAGAGTGCACCTGCCTACATGTATTTTGACCTGTTTGCCTGCAATTCTAATGAATCTCAACAGGACCTGCTGCACCCAAATAATGCAGCCTCATTCTCATCCACACGACACCCTTATAGTAAATGTAGACTTGTGTTAAAAGTGCAACTTTTAACCTTTGTTAATTCTTGTTAACAACTAGTCAAAAAGAGTGTCCCTAAGTGCAATTTGCACTTACAGCCTGAAGATCAGTTAGGTGTATGCACTACTGACAAAGGGTACCCCTGGAGGTGACTACAATTACCTGGCGGCTGGCGCCTAATAGTCAGCGTTGGCTGGCTTTTGTTGGGGCCATTCTATAGGTGGTGCACGTGTAGCTGTTCCTTTAAGACTGTACACAAGAGATGTCTGATGTGCTGTTAAGTAAGGGCAGACTCAGCTGACATTAACTGTGGGCAGCAAGGGGTTAAACCCGGTAGTTCCACTCACCAATCCCAGTATGCAAAGGATCAATTCCAGTACGCTTGAGGATCTGTTGTCCCACAAGGCTCAGTCTCTCAGCTCTGGTCCTATTTCAGCGAAAGACCTTTCTGTGGCTCAGTTCTCAGGCTCTCTTTTTCTCAGGCTCCCATGGGCACACCAAAGACACCAGATCTCTGCACAAGCTATGTTCTCTCTCATGCAGTGCACAGACCTCAGCAGTAGGTCTGCACTGTCCGTTACACGTGCTGGTATGTCCTGATCTCTGGTAATTTCCCTGGGAAACGCTGTATCTCTCCTCCTCTGCATAGGGAATCCTGGGTATAGTAGTTCTGCAGCCATTCGCTTATATTCTACAGTGCTCCTTCAAGACTATTTCCTATGACCCTCATTGTTTGCATAGCAAGTCCTCACCCTGCCTCTGAATGCAGAGGCAGGGTTTAAAGATGTGAGGTGGAAGGAAACCAATAGCAAGTTTCGGCTGGTTCATCAGGAATTAAATTCACCCGGTATATGGCCAGCTTAAGAATACAGTATATGTAATGTTTTCAATTAATCTATAACTGATTTAAAATGTGTCTTTATATATTTGCCTGAACTACAGCTGTATGTTTAATTATGAAGAGTAGTAAGATATCACACTAAATATTCATATAAATAACCATAGTGAAGCATGGTGGAAGTCTGGGGCTCCATTTCTGCAAATGGAGTTGGAGATTTGGTCAGTATTAATGCTGAAAAATACAGGCAGATATTTATCCATCATGCCATACCATTAGGGAGGCATGCCATTGGCCCCAAATGTATTCTACAGCAGGACAACGACCCATCCAGCCAATGTAATTACGATCTTCAGCATAAAGAAAAACAAAGAACCTTGGAAGTGATGGTTTGGCCCCCACAGAGCTCTCATCTCCACATTATGGAGTCTGTCTGTGATTACATGAAGAGACTGAAGGATTATAGGCAGCCTACATGCACAGAAGGTCTGTGGTTAGTTCTCCAAGATGTTTGAAACAACCTACCTGCCGAGTTCCTTCAAAAACTGTGTGCAAACAGTGGCGGTGCGTCCATAAGGGCGCACGGGCGCCACCCCCTCTCTCCAGCCACCCACTCTATGACCAATGGATAGATTCATGCATAGCATGAATCTATCCATGGCCGCCGCTGCCACCCCCTATTCAGGCGCCCGGCCCCTTTTCGGGCGCCGGGGCCGCCTGAATTACAGCTGCAGGGGGGTGTTTTTTAAGCACTGATTAGGCGACTAATAGGCGTCAAAAAAGGTCACCTGCAAACACAATGCTTGGTGCTCGCAGTTCAACCAGGTGTGTTAGAACAGCAAATGAATATTTGCTTTCCTAATACTGAACCGCCTCTCCGCCAATCAGGTGCTCTGGTCTGTTACCCCGTCACCTGATTGGCTGAAATGTCAGGCGCCGCTATTGGACACCTATCAGGAGGAGAGGAGATGCATGGAGGACACCGCTCGCCACCGTCAAGTGCCGGGCAGATGGCGAGCGGGCGGGGGGGTCACAATGGCGGCATTCGATGGCACAGTGGCAGCATTCGATGGGCACAGTGGCTGCGTTTGACGGGCACAGTGGCTGCGTTTGATGGGCACAGTGGCTGCGTTTGATGGGCACAGTGGCTGCGTTTGATGGGCACAGTGGCTGCATTTGATGGGCACAGTGGCTGCGTTTGATGGGCACAGTGGCTGCAAATGTTTTTTTTTTTCAGAATTTTTCAGTTTGATTGCGCCCCCCATAAAAATTTTGAGCACCAGCCGCCACTGGGTATAAGTGTACGTGGAAGAACTGTTTTTAAAGCACATAGTGGTCGCACCAGATATTGATTTGATTTGGATTTTTTCTTCTATTCATTTACTTTCCATTCTGTTGATTGATATACATAAACTATTAAAACTTCTATTTCTGAAAGCATTCTTAATTTACAGCATTTTTCCATACCTGCCTTAAACAGTATTTTTGCACAGTAGTGTAAATCTCACAAATAGGTTAACAGAATAGTAATCTGACCTTGGTATATTAATTAGAGATCTTTAAATGACCACAATGAGCAAATTAATTGAGCAACTTCCTATACTAGCAACCCACATTTCCAAGAATGCTTCTTTGCATGGCTCTCATGTTTGCAGGCCTTTACACATCTTCCACTAGCTGTCAGCCACAGATCTTTACTTTTTATTCTGCTACTTAAACCAAAGCTTTCTCCACTTTTCTCAAATAGAATTGGTTATTGAATTCATGTATAATTAAGCCTGGTATGGGTGATGGAAGTTACATCTTCTCAGCAATTGATGTCTCCCTGAAGATTTAAGGTTTTCTGAACTATATAAATCCTGTTTCTGAATCTTGTAAAGAAATATATATATTTATTCAACAGCATTCCAGAGTGAAGTACACACGGGCGGGAATCCCGTTGGGGAAAAAAACGTCGGTTTTCCCGACGGGATTCCCGGCAAGCTTGCCTTGCACGCCGAGTGTACACACGGCCATTCAAAAGAACTGCCGTTATTTTGAATGGCAAGAACGCGGTGACATCATCGACTACGACGAGCCTGCGCTCGTCACATTCGATGCCGTCGCCGCCATCTTGCTAAACCCTACACTAGCCTTGTATGCTACCGCTCATGCGTCAAAGTCTTTTCAAGCATGCACGGGTTTACCATGGACAGGTAAGCATACACACTCATGGTTTTCTCGGCAGGAAACACTCTGCCGAGAATCCCGATGAGAAAAATAGAGAGCAGGTTCTCTATTTTTCTCGTTGAGATTCCCGGCAGTTTTCCCTACGAGAAACCATACACACGAACGGTTTTCTCGGCTAAAAGCTCTCCCAGCAGCTTTCTTGCCGAGAAAACCTGTCGTATGTACGAGGCTTGAAGGGAGAAACTGCAAAAGTCAATTTCCGGAGCATATGACTATAATGTACTTACTTTTCAAATGACTGACGTCTGCCCTCATTTTTTCCTCCTTGTCCTGGTTTAGGACAGTAGAATTAAGGCCTGCTTCCAGCCTTCGTAGAGCTTCCTCTGCCTCTCGCAGCCTTCTTTCCAAGTCTAACTGCACCTTTAACTGCACCTATGTATGACAAAGCAGTATGAGAAGTGTGAAACATCTTATTGTACTGAGATCACTAAAGACACATACTGTGCTTGTACTGGTAATTCTATTATATCTAAAAGTCCTGGACACAGTGTATGAATGTATTCCCCAGAGGAACTACTGACTTCTCTGGTAGATGAAGGTGTCAATACAATTGGCACTTTGCTCAACACTTATGGCCCAAGGTTTTGTATAACTTTAAATAGTTTGTTTGGAGCAAGCTGCTCCAAGCAAACTATTTTCTTTATTACTACACGTGCCCACTGTCAGTGCAGTGAGGCCCGGAGTGACAAAACAAAGTGACAGAATAATGTAGGGCCGGGCATGACTGTGTGTTTAGTAAGCCAACAAGGGGTTAAAAAATCAAATGAAATGGTAAGAGGAGTGGCTGAGGTAAAATGGTGAGGAGGGGAGGAGCAGTATAAATTAAGGAGGCGGGGCCTCCCGGGAGTCAGTCAGCAAGAAAGAACAGGAGGAGGCAGGTTTTTCTCTGCTCCTCCATACTCAGACCTAATGGCGGACATAGACTTGCTTTTTGCACGGCTGCGGTCGGCGGTGGCGACGAGGAGAGTGGACTGGCTTGAAGCGCAGGTGGGGGGAGCCCCCACGTGGACCCGTCGTCCCTCCCGGCCAAGCGGGGCCCCGCTTTGGCCGCCGGTGGGGCCGGATGGTCTCCCAGCCAGCGGCGCAGTTTGGGGGGCGGGGCTACAGGCCGCAATGGCGCCCAGTCACCCGCGACGCAGCGAGTTCAGGTAGATGGCGCGGTTCCCTCCTCCTCGCCGGGGACAGCACGGGGGGAGACTCAGCGTGGCAGGTGCAGGGATACGACCGGTGGGCCGTCCAGGAATGCGGCTGCTGGCTCAGTAGCGGTGGGAAGGCCTGGAACCACGAGGCGGGAGGTCGGACGGGCTGTGGGACCGGCCAGGGGTCCAGCTCGAGGAGGCACGGGCTCTGCAGCAGCGACAGCCGGGTCACAATCTAGAGGTTGATCCGGCACCAGGCCGGGATCCACGGCCACCAGGCCGGCTTCGCCTGGAGGGCTGCTGTCACCGATGACGGTGACACCCTCATCGGAGGGTGAGGCGTCTGAGTCGGATGAGGAGGAGCGCCAGGAGGTCTCGCCGTCGGTGCAGGTGCCCGCGACGGCTGTGGGGAACGGGCACAGTCAGCCTGGTAAGTCTATTCTGAGTTCTTCCAATGATTTGTCTGCTGCATTGTGTAAATTGTTGGGGGTGGGGGTCACTGTATCTCATGCTGTTATGCCCCCAGTTGCCCCTGGGGGGACGGGCACGTTGCCTGCCACCCCGGGTACAACGGGTGGCATTCAGGATTTATTAGGGGGTTTGAGGGACCTGTTACTACATTTTGCGGGGGGTACTAGTGTGCCCCCTCAGGCTGGGCCATGGGTGGGGGGGGGACCCGAGGTGGTGGGTACCCCCTCGGTGGTGGTGGTCTACCCCCTCGCTGCTGGGGCAGGTGTTAGTGGAACATCGGGGGACAAAGGGGGGAGCAGCCGGCTCCCAGTAGAACAGATATTGTCCGAATTTCTGATGCGGCCAGGTGTGAGGTTTATGTGTGCTATCAGGGGCCGTTGGGGGCGCATTTGAAACAGGAGGTGCATGAGAAGATCGGAAAGGGTGAGTATGTAGAAATTTTTTCCTTGCTTCCATTAGAAAAATTCAATTTGGATAGGGTAAAGCCCGACTATTCCAAAAAGGAGGATGAGGAGAAGAGGAGGTACAGACTTATTCCCCGGACGTTTAGCAACTGGCTGCAGGCATTTGCTATAATGGCCAGTGTCATTGGGGAGAAGAGCCCGGAACATTGTTCTGTGCTTTTCCGCTATATGGATGCTATCGGGGAGGCTCATAGAGTGTATGGGGGTACAGGTTGGCCGCGGTATGACGAACAGTTCCGTCAACGGCGGGCGGTCCGTCCTGCTCTTAGGTGGGACCACAAAGACATCAGTCTTTGGATGCGACTTATGTCGTCTCCACAGGCGCCAAGTCAGTTTCTTCAGTGGGGGGGGGGGGCCGGGGGGACATCCACCTCTGGACTGCCGGCCAGAAAGAAATGGGGGGGTGTGCTGGCAATTTAACGAGGGCACGTGCAAGTTTGGGGGAGCCTGTCGTTTCAAGCACGAGTGCTCCGGGTGTGGGAGGTCACCCCTTGGCCTGTTGTTTCAAAAAAGGGAAGCGTGTAGGGGAGCCTTCAAACAAGAGGGAGGACACCAGTGATGGAGGTAAGGATGCAGCCTTTCCTAGATAGGTACCCGGACAGGGCCGCGGCCAGGTTATTGGCCTCCGGGTTTTCCGATAGGTTTGTGATACCGTGTTCTTTGACGGAGGTGCCTCCTCTGGCGAGGAATTTACGGTCGGCATTGGAACACCCGGAGGTGGTTGCTGAAAAATTGGCCAAGGAAGTGGAGCTGGGGCGCATGGGGGGGACCATTTAAGGACAAGCCACTGCAGGAGTTGGTGGTCTCTCCTCTGGGGGTGGTTCCCAAGAAGGAACCCAGTAAATTCCGCCTCATCCACCACCTTTCCTTTCCGAAAGGGGGGTCGGTGAATGATGCAATAGATCCCGAAGCGTGTACCGTGTCTTACACATCATTTGACGCCGCTGTGCGTTGGGTCAGACGTTATGGTCGGGGGGCGCTCATGGCAAAGTCTGACTTTGAATCTGCTTTCTGCCTGTTGCCAGTACACCCAGACAGCTTTCGGCTGCTGGGGTGCTGTTGGCAGGAAGAATTTTATGTCGATAAGTGTTTGCCCATGGGTTGCTCTATTTCGTGCGCCATGTTTGAAGCATTCAGTTTCTTTTTGGAATGGGTGGTGCGGGATGTGTCAGGTTTGGATTCGGTCATCCATTATTTGGATGATTTTCTGTGTGTGGGCCCTCCTTCCTCTAATGTGTGTGTGATTCTGCTGGCTACGTTGCAGCACATTGCGGGACGATTCAGAGTGCCTTTGGCAGCTGACAAGACTGAGGGCCCATCCACAGAGCTGAGTTTTTTGGGGATAGTGATAGATTCCATGGTGATGGAATGCAGGTTGCCCAGGGACAAGGTGGTAAATCTGCGGGAGGAAATTAGGGGGATGTTGGGTCGCAGCAAGGTCCAGCTTAGAGCCCTACAGTCCCTGTTGGGTAAATTGAACTTTGCCTGTAGAATCATTCCCATGGGCAGGGTGTTCTGCCGACGGCTGTCGGCTGCTACGTCTGGGGTGAGTGTCCCGACCCATTTCATTAGACTATCTAGTGCCCTGAAGGAGGACTTGTGGCACACGTTTCTGGAGGAATATAATGGACGTTCGCTTTGGATGGAGGGCCCGGTGAGTAACTTTGACTTGGACTTGGTCACGGATGCGGCAGGGTCCACAGGTTTTGGGTCTTTCTTCCAAGGTAGTTGGTGCGCCGGAGCATGGCCCAGCTCCTGGATTGAGGCTGGTTTTGTTAAAAACCTGGTATTACTGGAACTGTTTCCGGTGGTACTGGCGGTGGAGCTGTGGGGGGACTCCTGTAGGAATGTGAAGATCCGGCTGAATTGTGACAACATGGGGGTGGTCCAAGTCATCAACCGCATTTCCGCATCTTCCATGCCGGTGGTTCAGTTGCTGCGCCACCTGGTTTTATGCTGTCTACAGTTAAACATCTTTTTGTATGTGGTGCACATTCCAGGGGTTGACAACAGGCTTGCTGACGCTTTGTCTCGGTTTCAGTGGGACAAGTTCAGAGAGCTGGCTCTGCAGGCAGACAGAGTCGGGGTTCCTTGCCCGGGGTGGATGTGGGACATTGCTTTGGAGTCGACGCAAGGTGGATCAGGAAGTCGGTGAGTGGACTGACATGGGCAGCGTACGCCAAGGTCTGGGAGAATTGGTCGGAGTTCATACGGCTAGCTGATGCTGAGCTGGGGGAGGCTGAGATGGGTTGGTTGGTGCTGTATTTTGTTGCCAGGCATATGGAAAAGGGTGGGTCGGTTTCGGCCATCGATAAAAAGTTGGCGGGTTTAGCATTTTTGTTCAAACTGCAGGGCGGGACGGATCACACAAAGGGTTTTTGGGTGAAGCAGGCGGTGTAGGGTTACCGCAAGTGCCACTCCAGCAAGGATACCCGTAGGCCGGTTTCCTTCTCGGTCTTGCAGGATATTTGTGGGACTCTGGATTCAGTGTGTACTTTGGGGTATGAGGTGTTTTTGTTTCGCACGGCTTTTTTAATGGCGTTTTTTGGGGCGTTTCGGGTGGGTGAACTGGTGAGCCCAGCTAAGGCAAGGGCGGGGGGCATGATGCTGGGGGATGTTAAGATTGACGGGGAGAAGGTAGTTTTTAGGTTGCGTCGGTCAAAAACAGACCAGCTAGGAAAAAGGGGTTAGTGTGGTGCTATATTCTTTACCAGGTTCGGGGGTTTGCCCGGTGGGAGTGGTAAAGGAGTTCTTGGGGGTACGCCCGTCGGTGGGGGGGCCGTTACTGGTACATAAGGATGGGTCTTTTGTTTCGAGGTTCCAATTCACAGCGATGTTCAGAAAATGTTTACGCGCAGCGGGGTTCAATGACAAAAGTTTTGCCTCGCACTCCTTCCGCATCGGGGCGGCTACTGAGGCGGCTCGGTGCGGGTTGGATGAGGCGGCGGTTCGAAGGATTGGGCGCTGGGAATCGAGGAGATTCCGTTCTTATGTCCGTCCACACCTTTTTTTTTGGGAGACTAATATTGGAGGGGTATGCAAGGTGGGGGGGGGGTGCAGGTGGCTGCTGGGTTTTTCCTGATGTTATGTGGGAAATTGGTTTGTTAGCACTGTTGTTTATTTAATTTCAGATGGAGGTCAATCATGCCTTGTCTGGATTTTAGGACATTCCTATGTTTATTGGGGGGCCAGGAGAGCGGATATGAGGCCAGATGGTAGGCAGCTGGGCATCCCTCGGGGGGAGGCTCGAATTAGGTGGATGGGCGTACCAGGGATGGGGTGGGGCAGGGTGCTGCCTGAAGTGCAGCACTATGCTCGACTCGATAGACCTCCGGACATTTTGGTGCTTCATGTGGGAGGGAATGATTTAGGTGTTAGACCGATTGGGGAACTGATTGCGGCCGTTAAGACGGATTTCTTGACACTCCGCTCGGCTTTTCCGGCCATGTTGCTGGTGTGGTCCGACATCATTGCACGGACGACCTGGCGCATGGCGAGGTCGGTAGACAGACTCAACAAGGCTAGGGTCAAAGTAAACAAGGTGGTGGGTAGATTTGTGGTGAGAAACAGGGGTTTGGTCATTAGGCACACAGATTTGGAGATTAATGTGGGTATGTACCTCCGAGGAGATGATGTTCACCTATACGAGGTGGGTATGGATCTGTGGGCGTTGGGTCTCCAGGACGGGATTCAGCGGGCCCTGCGGGTGTGGAGGGGCCCTTAAGGGTAAGGTGTTATCCTTGCGGGCTGTGGCGGTGTCCTTGATCTTTGATGGTGGCAGATAACAGATGTGATGGAAGTGGTGGGGGGCTCATCTGGGGTATGGGCCCCTCTGGGGTTATTCCAGTGGAACGGTGTCTGCTGGAATACGGTTATGGTTGCACTGTGGAAAACAGTGGTTGTCTCCGAGCTGGTTATACGGCTGGAGGCCTGGTACAGTTAAAAGGTACCGCAGTCCAGTGGTGGTAAAAAGTTTAGCAGGGTTGCCGTCAAAGACCAACAGGCTGGCGTTAAAGAAGTTGTTTGGTTAAAATGTTAAGTTAAAAGTATTGGAAATTATTATTTAATAAATTATTGAATTTATTTAATAAATAGGCTGTTATGGCCATTTATACTCTAAAACCTGTGTGTCTCTTCATTAATAGAGGTTTAAGGGGGATAAGTGACGTTAAAGGTTATAGGTAAAAGGTGGGGTTATCTGGACTAGTCATGTATAAACTGTATGTAGCATCAGCTACATACGGTATATAGTGCTGTGTTGGCATCGCTACAGGAATTTCCGAGCTGTTTTCAGAACAAAATCGCTGCTCATCCATTCACAGGAAGCTCTGCAATTTATGAATAAATACAAGGCTTCTTCTGATTGGCTGAGGTGGGGAGGATGACATTACAATCTCCACCTCAGCCAGAGGAAGCCTTGTACCCATTCATAAAATACAAAGCTTTTTGTGAACAGCTTGGTCCAAACAAACTATTTAAAATAAACTAAAAAGTGAAGTTAGGCATTAAAGCGGTTGTAAACCGCTGCAATAAAAAAAAAACGTTCCCTTGTAAGACAAATGCATAATGTGCTAGTATGCATCGCACAATGTGCTAGTATGCATTATGAAATACTTACCTTAGAACAAAGCCCTCCAGCAGTGCGCTGTCACTGCTGACAGGGCTCTCATCTTTCCCCGGTCCTCCTTCAAGGGTCTTCCAGCTGGTCTCTCCTTAAGTCCTTCTTGGACAATTTGGGTAGCTCATCCTCTCCGACTTGGGTCACATTGCAGTAACACTTAGGCACCCCCACGGCAGAAACACTTATCTCTTCAGCCCTCGACCCACCACTAGCTTGAAGTTGTACTCCTTGACACAGGGCCCGTACCCCATCTGGGGTTACCTGGGTCCAATCTTCTGGATGGTGGGTGGGTGCATGGCCTCTTCTGGACAGGGCGTCCGCATCGCGGTTTCCAGCTCCGGGCGTATACTTCAGGCTGAAGTTGAACCCGGCTAGGGCGGCCAACCAACAGTGACCAGTGGCATCCAGCTTGGCCGTGGTGAAGAGATAGGTGAGTGGATTATTGTCAGTCTTTACTGTGAAGTCAGCTCCGTACAGGTAATCTCTGAGTTTATCCACGACTGCCCACTTTAGGGCCAGGAACTCCAACTTGTGGGTGGGGTAGTTCTTTTCAGCGGGTGCCAATCTTCTGCTAACGTAGGCAACTGGGCGCAACTGCCCTTCATACTCTCGGTATAGCACCCCTCCTAGGCCATCATGGCTGGCATCTACATGCAGTTCATAAGGCTTCTTTGGATCAGCATAGGCCATAACTGGTGCAGTGGTAAGACTCTTCTTTAACATCTGGAAGGCTTCCTCGCACTCCCCTGTCCACTGGTCTTCCACAGACTCGCCAGACTTCCTGGGACCAGTATCATCCTCTTCTCCTTCCGTCTTCAGTAGCTCATTTAGGGGTCTGGCAATCTTTGCAAATCCTTCCACAAATCTACGGTAGTAGGAACAGAAACCTAGGAAGGACCTGAGCTCAGTCACTGTAGTTGGTCTGGGCCAGGAGGTGACTGCCTCCAGTTTATCAGGGTCTGTAGACACCCCTTCAGCAGATACTATGTGCCCCAGATAGTGGACCAAGGATTGATAGAACTGGCATTTTTCTCTGGAAAGTTTAAGTCCCTCCTCACTGAGTCGTTTCAGGACCTTCTCCAATCTTTCTTCATGCTCTTCCAGAGTCTTCCCAAAGACAATGATGTCGTCTAGGTACACCAGGACTTCGATCAGATTCATGTCCCCAACGGTCTTCTCCATCAACCTCTGGAAGGTAGCAGGGGCTCCTAACAGGCCTTGGGGCATCCTATTAAATTCATAGAATCCCACTGGGGTGATGAAGGCCGTCTTCTCCTTATCTTCAGGGTACATGGGGATTTGATAATACCCACTCTTCAGGTCCATGACGCTGAACCACTTGGCCCCAGACAGACTCTGCAAAGCATCTTCTATCCTGGGGGTAGTATACTGGTCAGGAATGGTCTTCCGGTTAAGAGTCCTATAGTCTATGCAGAGTCTCAGTGACCCGTTTTTCTTCCTTACCACCACAATGGGGAGGCATATGGACTTCTGGACTCTTTAATGACCCCTGTCCTCTTTAGCTCTGTCAACTGCCCCCGCAAATCTTCCAGATCAGCCAGTGGAACTCTTCGGACCCTCTCCCGAAAGGGATTGTCTTCTTTAAGACGGATTTTATGGGTGGCACTTCTCGCACACCCCACATCAAACTCATCTTCAGAGAATATTCTCCTCAACCGAATTAGCTGAGCCTTGGCTCCTTCCATTTCTGTGGCAAGGCTGTATCTTCAAGGCAGAGCTCTTCGAAGGTGGCTTCTCCATCTTTTGACTTCAATTCAGACAGGATCACTGGGGTAGCAGGGTTCACCTTACCCAGTAGCACCCGAGTTGGGATCTTCACAGGAGAATTTGTGACATTTCTAACACTCACTGGAATCTGTCCCTTGGCTTTCTTCAGTGCCCTCAACGGGACCACTTCAGGGAGTACTTCCAATCCTTGGTGGGTGTTGAAGGGGTCTGGTTCCACGACCACAAAGGGACCTGGCTCCACGACCACAGAGGGACCTGCTCCCAGGAGAGTTTTACTGTAGCCTGAAGACAGATCACCTCACCAGGCTGTAGTATCTTCTCTCTTCTAGACAGTCTCCAGACTCTTCCCACCCCCTCTTCCGAGGCCTTTTGCTCCAGGATCATCTTCTGGTAGACCTGTTGCAGCATGGGGTGAATCTTCTGCCTGGGAGAACTCCGTTCTTGCACCAACGGGGTCAGCAGTCTCCGGACCAAATCAGTGTTGGTCCCTATCAACATGGACATCATGTTGGCTCCTGGTGGGCGAGGGCACACCACCGCCAAAGTGTCAAACGCTTCGGCCTTCCCGGTCACCGAGGGGTCAAAGGCCAGCCTGATCGAAACATAGCCATCGTAGGGGAAACTGCGAGTGCCAATCCCCCCTATCTTCAGGTCTTCCAGCTTCTGCAAAGGTACGTGACTTAAATGCTTCTGATAAAAGTCTCTGTATAAGAGAGTCACTTGGGCTCCTGTGTCTAAGAGTGCCTTTGCACAGACTCCCTCCACTTGAACGGAGAGGGGAGGGCCCAACTAATTTATCCGGGAACTTCTTAGGAGGTATTTTCTCCCTGGGACTCCTTGATTTTTCCAATGTTTTTTTTTTCTTTTTCCATTTTTCTCTAGACCTCAACCCTTTTTGAACCTGGTATGCATTGATCTTTTTCAGGTTGTCAAATTGCAACTCCCGACAGACAGTGTGGGAGTTTTTTGGAGGGGCATTATTGCCTTTCTTTTTTTCCTCTGCTTGTCTCTGGATTTTCTTGGAGCTTTCTATAGGTGGCGGGCGCCCGGCTGACTCCTTCACCGGGGCCCTTTGAAGTTTTCCGCCGGCTGGTATTGAGTGCCTCGGTTCTTCCTTGGGCTGGGGCACCTTCTGTCAGGGTGACCAACTCCTCCACAATTTAAGCAGACAATCTCCTTCCTGATCTTTGGAGATGCTGGAATAGGGACATTCCGGTCTGGTTCCTTCCGGATCTCTTCTTTCTCCTTGACTCCGGAGTTCTTGGGCAATAAAGAGGTCAATAAGTCCAGTACTTGGGCCATTTGAGACTTCAAGGTTTCTACTTCTGGGTCACGTTCTGTGACTACTGTCGTTCTGACTCCTACCGAAACAGGTGGGTTGGTTCTCTCCAACCCCTCTTGATCCTTCATCAGGGCCTCCTCGTCCCTTATGATCCGCACAAGGTCTGTGTAGTTCAGGGCCATTACTCCGTCAGAGGTCTTCAGGTGGAGCCAGACTGGGTCCGACCGTAAGGCTCCTCTTAGGATCTGTTTGATCCTGGTAGCATCTATGACCTGTGGTTGCATCCCTTTTCTCAGTACAATCTGGCACAGCATTCTATTCAGTCTCCGGACATACTCGGACAACTTCTCCTTTGGCTGTTGGAAGGTATGTTCAAATTCATACACCAAGTCTGACACCTTCTCCAGCTGGCCAAACTCTTCCTGCAACATAGACAAATAATCCATTGCTGTACACACAGTATTGCTGCACCTAAGGTTTTTCACCGCCTCAGCAGCAGGGCCTTTCAAGCTCTCACTGATGCGCTGCTTCTTCTGCGCTTCTGGAACTTCCCAACCTTCTTCTGCCTGCATTGCCTGCTCGATCCAAGTATCGAAATCTTCCTCCCCGGGTGGCACAGGTTGTGTTCCTGAAAACACCCAAAGTTTCCGGTACCCAGCTCCTACATGCACCGTGTTATTTTTTTGGCATTTAACGACAAAGTCCGCCAAAGCAGTCAACAGTTCGGGACCTATGGCGGTCAGGGGTGACTCTGGTGCTTTTGTTTCGCTACTGCCTCCCATTTTGGAGCAGAGTGACGGAGATAACTGTGGAGAGGTCCGTGGGGACTCTTTCTTCACAGCCCCAGTATGCACTAAGCGATACGTTCTGTCATCTATGTCTTTTATACTTTGCCCTTTGAACTCCTCTGGGACTCCTCTTGTCCACTCTATTAGTGCATATGTCCCCGCGGCATTTGTCTTCATATCTACCAGCCATGCTTTCCATTTTGGGGACATTGACATTATTAGTTGCTTTATCTCTTCTTTCTCCTGGATCTCTCCCGGGAGTTCAATAACTACCGCCCGGAGTGGATCCACGCCCTCCTCTGTGCACCATTCTATTACTGCCTGCGAGTCCATGCTGGTATTTCAGACCGCCTTGATCGCAGCGTGCAATATACACGGGTCCCGGACCGAGCCCCCATGTATAGCGATACCCTCAGCTTAAGAGGGCTGCTTGTTTGTTTGGGCACTGTAATGCACTGCTACCAACCCCTGGCAATCGGCTCTGACTTCTCTCCGACACAGTTAGGAAAAGGGAGGATGGTACAATTGTATTATCTCTATACACTATTATACAGTACAACCCCCTTTGTATACCAGCACAGTAATTGACACTCACCACCAAATTACTTAACTATAATTCTTTACTGAAGGTAGAAAGATAACAGAGTAATTTGTATACGATATTCTATGCAGATCCCTGCAATATAGGTGTGCACATTAAAAGGGTATGACAGTCAATAATGCAATAACATATCAACCCCGCTGCGGCAATCCTCCCTCGAAAACAAAAAATGGCGCCCAGCAATGTCCTATACTACCCAGTCAGGCCTGACTATAACTTAGGGTATAGTTTACTGGAGAATCTTCACTAGCAACTGTCGGTGGTGCACATGGAGAAATCAATTTGTAATACAGTACAAGGGGGTAACAGATATTCGCCAACCAGGCAAAGTTAGAGAGACTGACAAACTCAGTTCAGCACAGTCTCTCCAAAGTAACACTGTGTTAAAAAAAAAAAAGGGCCTGGGCAAAGTTAATAGGCACAAAGTTATTGATATATGGTTCTGAGCTGGCGCTCTCTCACCCAGACCGGACCGATTCCTGTCCGGTTCCTCCGCTACTGTGAGTGGCGTCACAGTGCCCACGATGCATCTAGTCCTCTGTCCTTCAGAAGATGATGGCACCTCAGGTGGATCGGATGCCTCACAGACTCCCCAGCGGAACGGAAGGCTCTCTGGAACAAAAACGCCAGGCCCAGGCGTCAGGCCTAGCGCGCGCAGCAGGTGAGTGCAGGGGATCCTCTTGCAAGGAGGGCGGCGTTCAGAGAGAGCGAACGAGCCCTGCCTCTCCCCTTTTAAAGTCCACCCCAGCAGTCCCTGCGCGGGAAATGGCACCCTGGGTGCCGCAAAGCGTGCTGGGAAATGTAGTCTTGCGGGTAAAATGATACCCCGCTACACGTACAACACTACAACGAGCCGAGAAAAATTAAGTTCAATGATTCCGAGCATGCGTCAAATTGATTCCGAGCATGCGTAGGAATTTTGTGCGTCGGAATTGGATACACACGGTCGGAATTTCCGACAAGAACTTTTGTTGTCGGAAAAATTGAGAACCAGTTTCTCAATCATTTGTTGTCGGAACGTCCGACAGCAAATGTCCGATGGAACCTACACACGGTCGGAATATCCAACCAAAAGCTCACATCGAACATTTGTTGTCGGACATTCCGATCGTGTGTACGCGGCATAATGCTGTTTTTTTCTGCTTTGGATGCAGTGGTCATCTACGACCATCATTTACATGTACTGGCACAGCAGATCAACCAGGCTAGATAGATCAAGATCTGAATTTGTCAGAAAGACACACTAGTACTGCTGACTCTCTGCTGTTTGCCAGTTTCAGACAAGAGTGAGTGATAAATGATGTTAAAGTGATGCTAATTAGAGAAATGTTTATTGTCATAATCCATTCACATAAATGATATACAGTGGAACCTTGGATAACGAGCATGATCCGTTCCAGGAGAATGCTTGTAATCCAAAGTACTCGCATATCAAAGTGAGTTTCCCCATTCGTTCCGCATTGACTTCTATGGCATGCAATACCGCATGTGGCCAGAGGTGGGGGGCGATGGAGAGCCTCGTAAATACTCAGGGACAGCTCGGCTGATCTCAGAACCCCTCGGAAAGGTTCAGAAACACTCGGAAACTGAGTATTTCAGAGTGTTTCCGAGTATTTCCGAGTGATTCAGAGTATTTCCGAACAGCTCGGAATGTCTCCGAACCGTTCCGAGTGTCACCAGCGCCCCCGCATCTCTGGCAAATTGCGGTACTGCACACCCAGTTAGCATGAATTCTGCTCGCTTTGCGAGACAACACTCGCAAACCGAGTCAGGATTTGAACAAAATGTTGCTCGGTATTCAAAATGCTCGTTAACCGCGTTACTCATAAACCAAGGTTCCACTGTATATCATACCAACGTATGTTTTTTTTTTTTTTTTTAAACCCTCTACGTACCCTATTCCTGTGTAGTTAGTGATTTTTCCCTGTTCTTTGACATCTGCAGGGAGAGATCCCCGGGAGGGGCTTCTATTACTCTGCTGCTGTATGCTCTCTACAGTGTAAATCTGTGTCTGGTCAGCCCTAATTGGTGCTATGCCAGTCACATGATTTAAAAAAAATAAAAAAAACTGTTACAGAAGAGCAATTCAATTTAATCTATAAATATCATAAACTGTTTGATAGTGCCCTATAAATTGAATATCAAAAATAATTGACACTAGCTTTCATTTTGTCCAGACAGCAACTGCATCCAAGGCTCTTTTTTTACTTTACAATTACATTAGATATATTTAATACTGATCTATATTAAAACTAAGCTTTTTTGCAAGTCTCTCAGTGAATGTAATCACTCAGCATACAAAGTTTTTAGCAATAGGAGGACACAGAAGAGGAGGGAGGGAGGGGAGTGTTATCTACCATTGTGTATACACCAACCTGTGTGACACTATAGTCGTATAGGCTGCACAGATAAGAATAAGGAAGAAATAAAGAGCTTAGAAGGGAACAGAAACAGAGCATGCTCCATAGAGGACACCAATAGGTCTACACAATCTCAACCTGCAGAGGGGACACAGAGAATACAGGAGGGACAGCTGAAGGCAGGATCAACCAGGTATATTTCACTCTACACAAAACAAATGCTTTAGTGGCTTTGTGAGTATGAACTCTCTCTTATATAGCATGTCATGATTTTTTTTTATAGTCTGGGTTTGACGCCACTTTAAATCCCATTCATTTAGTGATATATGTATTGTATTATAAATATACAATCTGCATATTAGCAGAGGAAGCCCAGCTGGGCAGAACAGTCCCGGAGCTGTCTCATTCCGTTTGTACCAGCAGAGTTTTTACCTTAAGCTCTCTCTCTGTTTGCTCCTTTTCGGCACTAAGTTCCGCTAGAGAGGTCTGCAGGGCCTGAGACTCAGACACGTAGAACGCCCGTTCGTTTTCCAGAATTCGAAATCGCTCTTCATTTTCCTTCATCCTGGGAGTGGAAAGAGGATCAAGATATATTTTACAGGCAAATGTACATCTATCAATGTAAGGACTTTCTATGAGATTCGATTCTCATCAGGCAAAGATATTGCAGGTTGATACACCTGTTTAGCAGTATACATTATACATTATAAGAATTTTTTCCCATGGGTAAAGTGCCTGCTAATGCACAGCTTTCATCAATTTTTTCTTTGGTAGTCACCATGTAAACTGGATTACAGTGGCCGGGCTACCCATAAAAGTTTATATGTTGGTGAATTTCCTCCAGTCAGATGATCTGAGCAAGACAGATGCATGAATGATGAAACATTATGAATAATCAGCAAATCCATTTGTGTTTGATTTGCTATTACTAAAGGATCTATTTATCAATGTTTTCACACAAGATTCACACAACTTTCACCCAAGATTCACACCTTTTTCAATTAGCTTCATTTCAGAAATGTGTGAATCTTGGGTAAATATGAGCATTTATTGATTTCCTTTTAATAAATATATAGCTGTATTCATTGGTATGTTTTTAATGTGCATGTAATTCTGCTTTAATGATGAATGCGTTCAAATTATATGATGTACAGAATACTCTGCTTACATGTATACCGATAGTGATGTCAGTGTGTTATATCTCCATGGGTTTGTTTCTGCAGGAATTCCACTTCATAACTGTGTTAGTGCTTGTTCACACAAGAATGCATGTATTAGAGGTCTTTGTATTTACACAGGCTTACATATGTAGAAACTACCCTACATTTCCAGGGGCTTGGTGGTGACCCCCAGAGGCAGGGAGAGCCGATATAACTCCTCAGGGTGCATGTTACTAGGCATTTTGGGTGATGAACAATATAGAAATTGGGCGCCAGTCACTTTTATGTTTAAACAAATAGAAGTTTATTTCTCAAAACAGGAAAAATGTGGGAGAGAGGGGATAGGGCACAGGACACCCTTAGTCAAAAATAGTAACAATCAGCAGGTAGGCAGACTCCTTAGACAAAAATGTTGAGATAAAGTAGACAGCAGTACAGGAAAAGAGCCTTTAGGCTGAACCAGCATATCTGTACTTCGTAGAATAGGTTGTCTCCTAGGGTAACTGAACTTAACTCATGGAAGGTGTAGGAATTCTATGGATGATTCAATTTTGATGCTTTCCCCGGCTCTCCATGGGTCCCCGGTCCATGCAAGAGTCACCTCTGGTACTTCATCTCAGGTCTCGATCCCTCTTAGAATTGTTTCCGAATGTTTAGCAGGCTTTTCTCAGCATAATCTCAAACACCCGAGTAGGCCTAGCAGCCAGGAGAGCACCTGGATAGGCCAGGAGCTGTTTAACACACATCCACCCAGACTGCAACCTGGGTGGGAAAGATCTTGATCACCTGACTCTCTCCAAATAAATACCTCTTCCCAGCATTCATAGCGGCGAATCTGATTGGTTGAGAACGGGATGTTTATTCATAACCTGAATGAATGCACTGTAGCTCATCACACTAATCTCAAAGGCAACAGCGCCACATACTGACAAAAAGGGAGAAACTACAGCTAAACAGAATTAAGAGAAAAGCCATTTGACCACTAAACACTACAAATTAGCCAGGATGGCTACCACCCAGCACAGCTAAATTTACCTGTACCCCTTTTTTTAGGACAAGGGTGCTACACATACATTTACGGTCTATTTATAACAGATTTACTGTTGGAATGTCTTAAAGGGGTTGTAAAGGTAAAAAAAATTTTCCCTAAATAGCTTCCTTTACCTTAGTGCAGTCCTCCTACACTTACCTCATCTTTCGATTTTGCTTTTAAATGTCCTTATTTCTTCTGAGAAATCCTCACTTCCTGTTCTTCTGTCTGTAACTCCACACAGTAATGCGAGGCTTTCTTCCTGGTGTGGAGTGTCGTGCTCGCCCCCTCCCTTGGACTACAGGAGAGTCAGGACGCTCTCTACGTTGCAGATAGAGAAAGGAGCTGTGTGTTAGTGGGCGTCCTGACTCTCCTGTAGTCCAAGGGAGGGGGCGAGCACAACACTCCACACCAGGAAGAAAGCCTCGCATTACTGTGTGGAGTTACAGACAGAAGAACAGGAAGTGAGGATTTCTCAGAAGAAATAAGGACATTTAAAAGCAAAATCGAAAGATGAGGTAAGTGTAGGAGGACTGCACTAAGGTAAAGGAAGCTATTTAGGAAAAAAAAAATTGTACCTTTACAACCCCTTTAAGCATTTGCACAACTGTTACGAGTAATTGCCGTATTGTATCTAATGTTTATTTCCTATGATCGTCAGCTCCATCTAGGGGCCATAATGAGATATTCAACCTCCATCAGAAAAATACTTCATTATGGATACCAAATGGAGCTAACAATCATAGGAAATAAACATATTAGACACAATATGGTGATTATTCCTGATGGCTGTGCGAATGCTTGAGATATTCGCACAGTGAATATTTTATACATAGACCTCATTTTAAATTACCCTATTTAATCCTGAATTGAAAGGCACAAGACAAAAGCAATACACCAAACACAGCATATTGGATGTTTTTCATGTGGTGCACTGATAGGAAAAGGCTCCACAGTAAAAAATAAATAAAAATCTTATAGCTCAATGCACAAGCTATTAAAGCGGAGTTCCAGCCTGTACAAAAAAAAAAAAAATTGAAAGTCAGCAGCTACAAATACTGTAGCTGCTAACTTTTAATATAAGGACACTTTTGTTATTGTTCAAGGTTCCCGCGATGTCGGCACCCCAAGCCAAATCATTTATCGGCTTCGGGTGCAGGCGCCGGCATTGCAAGTAAGGGAAACCAGCAGTGAAGCCTTCACACACACATGTCCCAGAAAGCAGTGGGGGGGAATGAAGAGGACCCAAAGCAATTGCGGAAATGTCGTACCTCGCCATGGCAAGGTAGGAGGGGAGGGCAGCTTAAAAAACATTAGAAAAGGTACAAAATTATATAAAAAAAAATGATATCCAAAAACGAGGGGGGGGGGGTAAGGTGCTTTATTGTTCAGGACCTATTTGGATTTTAGCCTGGAACTCCACTTTAACCACTTCAGCCCCGGACCATTTGGCTGGGATAAGACCAGGCCACTTTTTGCGATTCGGCACTGCGTCGCTTTATCTGACAATTGCGTGGTCGTGCGACGTAGCTCCCAAATAAAATTGACGTCCTTTTTTTTCCCACAAATAGAGCTTTCTTTTGGTGGTATTTGATCACCTCTGCGGTTTTTATTTTTTGCCCTATAAACAAAAATAGAGCGACAATTTTGAAAAAAATGCAATATTTTTTACTTTTTGCTATAATAAATATCCCCAAAAAATATATAAACAACATATTTTTTCCGCAGTTTTGGCCGATACGTATTCTTCTACATATTTTTGGTAAAAAAAAATCGCAATAAGCATCTATTGATTGGTTTGCGCAAAAGTTATAGCGTCTACAAAATAGGGGGGGTAGTTTTATTGCATTTTTATTAATATTTTTTTTTTACTAGTAATGGCGGCGATCAGCGTTTTTTATCGTGACTGCGACATTATGGCGGACACATCGGACACTTTTGACACCACTTTGGGACCATTGTCATTTTTACAGCGATCAGTGCTATAAAAATGCACTGATTACTGTAAAAAGGACACTGGTAGTGAAGGGGTTAACCTGTAGGGGCGCTGAAGGGGTTAAGTGTGACCTAGTGAGTGCTTCTAACTGTTAGGGGGCATGGCTTGCCGTGACACGTCACTGATCGCTGTTCCCGATGACAGGGAACAGGCGTTCAGTAACATGTCACTAGGCAGAACGGGGAGATGTTGTGTTTACACTAACATCTCCCTGTTCTTCAGCTCCGTGACACGATCACGGGACACCGGCGGACATCGAGTCTACGGGTCCAGCGGGCATGGTCACGGAGCTTGCGACAGGGTCGCAAGCGCACCGCCGGCGGCGCGCGCGTGACCACACGGCGGCAAATTAAAGGTGATTTGCCTTTCCGTGCCATTCTGTCGACGTATATCCTTGTGCAGCGGTTGGCAAGCGGTTAAGCTGACTGTAGAGTCAGGCAATGGTGTGGCAATTTCAACAGGAAATCAAGATAGCCTTCTATCAACAGGTTATAACACTATGAAACAATCAAAAAACTGTTGGTGGTAGAAAGTTGGTGGTTGTGTTGAAAGCATTAGTTTTACATCAGTTTGAGATGCTTCTGAGATCATTCAGAATTCATTAAGGTTTGTTTACACTAGCAGCTGGGGGCCGGTAAAACCATGTGGTTGAGCCGTGTTTTTACCACCTTCTCCCCTTTAGCTGCAAAGTCAGGGGCCAGGGGTGTTACCATTAAACAATAAAATTACTATTCTGCAAAAGAATGGTAGCCCAGCACTTGTATGGATAATAGACAATTCCTCAGGGGATACTGCTCCAAGCCTTGCTCCCTCTAGGACTGGGGCTGTTCTTGTTGTCACTGGAGAAATAGAAAGAAAAGAGGGCGCACCAGCCTAGTGCATTATCCCAGATAAATTTATTGTATAAAATGGTATAAAACTACTCACAAGCACGGACGAGTAACCGCTTGAATATGCTACTACCATGTGGCTTTACAGTCTTGGAACCAGCACTCTACAGATCACAGGAGAAACTATTCAGGACTGGGAGCCCCTGCCTACTGACGCATTTCAAAGGTTTTTCCTTCTTCCTCTGAGAGCCTCTGAGGAAGAATGCAAAACCTTCCAAACGCATCAGCCAGCAGGGGCTCCTGAATGGTTTCTCCTGTGATCTGTAGATTGCTGGTTCCAAAACTGTAAAGCCACATGGTAGTGTCATATTTAAGTGGTTATGCGTCCGTATGCTTGTGAGTAGTTTTATACCTTTTTATACAATAAATTTATCTGGGATAATGCACTAGGCGGGTGCGCCCTCTTTTCTTTCTATTTCTCCAGTGGTGTACACATTTGCCTTGGCTGTGGCATGAATTATACCCCCTGTTGTGTTTGGCAGGCACTCAAGCAAATAGGGCCATTCTGCTACCATGCCACAGGCACCTCCTTACCAAGTTCAGATTGCTTTTCAGAGGAGCTGTAGTCCTTGCAGCCAGTGTAAATGAGTCCTAAGAGCTGCATTTGACCTGCAGTTGACCACCTTCTGACCTACATTTGACCTGCTTGAAGTCAGTCAACACAAGCGCTTGCTTCATACTGTAGCACCCTGCTCCTGTTGACCAGGCGCTATTGTGTAAATTTAGTGGGTCATCTGAATTGTACATAGTTCAGAATGTAATGTTCATGGCTAAATTAGCCTCCGTTCCAGCTTTGGCTGAGTTGGGAGCATTTCCCACTGTCGCCGGTAGGTGTCGTTGTCACTACCGGCCAGTGTTGGAAATACAACAGGCTCGAGTGTATTGGGTGTCCCTTCCCCAGAAACAGCCCAGTGGGAGTGGTTTACCGCTGTGCATTCTGGGAGAGGATACTTAAGGGGCAGAGGCCAGTTTTTCTCTCTCTCTGACCTCATGGCCCGCCTGGCCTAAGGTATGTGACAACTACTCTTCTGCCTCGGGGCCCTGCTGGCCCGAGGCTACGTTACTGAAAGTAGGCCGGAAGTTTGCCTGGGGCCTACTGGTTCCGGGATGGTCCTGTGCTGTCTTGCCTGCGGGAAGAAGCCGAGCAATTGGAAGATCCAGGGGAGGACTCTTCTTGGAGAGGACTGAGCAAAAGGCTGGTATCTCAAAAAGAGCCTGGTGACTCCATTGGAGGATGCATCCTAACCAATCTACCTCACAGTACTGCCGGATGGCTTAAAGGACTTTGGTACTGTGTAGCTGTGTTCGCTTTGTCAATTACTGATAACTAAATCCTGTGGCAGAGGATTGTTCAACCGTTTACTATTATCATCAAGTCTGTGGCAGAGACTTTTGTCCGTGCATCATTCCGGCTGCTAGGTCGGTGAGAGAGGCCTATCCGGGTGAGCAAGATCCATTGACAGAAAGTGTACTTGTCTCCGGGATCTCAAGTTCCTCAGTGATCTGCACAAGGTATCTGAATTCCCCTAACCCTCCATCCCTCTACTGCTGCAAGTTGTGTTTAATAAAAAGCATTGGAAATAGACTAAGTGACTAGTGCATGCATCTGTGGGCACATTGCCCAATTTAGAGCCAAGCAAGTTTGATACGTTGAACTGTGGGGTAACGGCCGGACCAAAAATAACCAGCAGCTCCTATGTGAGTAGTGCTACAATCATTTTTGTGATTGAACGTAATTATAATTGCCACAAACATTGCCTGGGTATGGCCAGCACTTGGGTTTGTTGGAACACGTGTCACAGGTCTTGAAGCACAGTATAGTTTCCCCACCTGGTTTCAGCCAGAAGCTTCTCCTCCAGTAACACTTGCATCTTGCTTTCAATCTGCTGCAGACTGCTATGGAGACCTTTTCTAGGATGCTCTCTGCAATTGGCTGAAGACTGGCAGGGATCCTGGCTGGCTTCCATGATGGCGATGGTCCTCTGCTTTTCCACAGACAGCTCCTGTCAATGATTACATAGATGAGTCTCACCTTGCAATAAAAGCAGTATTCATAAAGCAGCCATTTACATTGGCTTCACACATTACATGTGAGATACATTTAGGACGAAAGGTAGAAATATTAAAATATCTTAGTAACAAAATGCAAGAAAAAATTGTAATCAGTAAGTGCACCCTGTGAGTTAGGATATCAAAATGGTGGTAGCTCCTTGAAGTGTTGAAAGCCGGAGGCAGCTGCAGTACTGGAATGGAGGGACAGTGGGGTCAGAGGCCTATTACCTCTTCAGGAAGCTGCCATTTTAATTTCTTTAGAGAACAGACAGGGTCTTTTTAAAGCCTAACTCCAGCCAAAAGTGTTTTCTTCTGTTTTGGATAGAGTGGGGAAGAGTTAAGATTTCTCTCAGGTTTTTATGCCTGTCTGTGACACCAACGGTAATATTTCACCTTATGTGCTGTTCTCGTGATACCTGTGTAAGAAATGGATGGTATGAGAATCACCAGCACCGATATGAGGGCAGAGACAGCATGGAAAACATTGTATGGAAATCTAACCTATCTTCATTTTACTAAAAATGTGTTTTTGCGCATACCTCTGTTGGAGATTTTCTATCACTTTCTTTTCTGACAGGAAATGAGGGGAAACTACCCAATAAGGACACAGATGTAAAAAAAAAACTGATAGAGGCTCTAATCCAGGGGTCAGCAACATTTTCCATTAAAGCATAATTAAACTCTGATATATACTGTATATATATATATATACATATATATATATGTGTAGCGGGTGTCAAATTTAGTGGGGTGTATCTGGGCCATAGATGGCCCAGATACATTGATTTTAGGGATTTATGGACACTTTGGAGTGTGGGAGGTATGAATGGTGTCATGTTCCCTGCAGTCCCTGGGTGGCGCTGTCACCTGGGACCGGGGTTGAACTGCCATTCTAGAGCCGTGCCCTTTTTGTCCTCTCGCTGCAGTAGTACGGCGGGGTGGAGAACCCGCTGTGCCTGCTGGGAGAGGATATAAAAGGGGGCGGACATCCTGCGCACGAGGTCCATTCCCCAGGCACCTTCGGCCTGAGGGCTGCTGCGGTTCGTCTGTGCCCAGGCGCCCTTAGCCTGGGCGCGTGGAGTCGAGTTCCATCCCAGGCACCTTCAGCCTGGGGTGAGGTACTTTACCAGGAGGCCTGGGGCCCAGTACCTTCGACTGGGTCCCGCGAGGGCGAAGCATTCCTAAGGTGCCCCCGGTATTGGGTGCCTGAATCCTGAGCGTAAGGGACCGGAGACGTGACCTCCCCGAAGAGCCAGCGCAGCATTTGCTGGTGCCGGTGGAGGCCTCTGGTGACCGTCCGGATGGATGTCTTCCTCTGACAGGGGTCGTTTGTTCTAAAGGAGGTACTTCATGTTCTCATGGTCTGTGGCAGGGTCCCATCTTTCTTAGGTCAGTGGCAGGCCTCATCCAAGGCCTGTGGCAGGGGCCTCAATGTTCACCCAGGTCAGTGGTAGTGACCAAATTTACGGTCGGTGGCAGCGACTGTGCGTCAAGCCTGTTTTCACTAAATGGAACAGGAGAAACTTTAATTCATTAGTTGTGCCTGGACCTACTCTTCCCTACACATTGTCTGTTCTTTTAAAAGTCAACCAGTTTCAAGGCAATAAAACAGTGTTAGACTTTTCTTGAAGTGGAACTCGTGTTACTGGAAGCTAAGTGTCGAGCTGGTGGTGTGCATCTTTCCCCCTTCTCCCAGATACCCCTAGACGAGTAAAACCAGCCGTGAAGAGAGGGGAGAAGCTGGGGGAGGACCGCTACACATTATTATATATATATACACACACACACACACACACACACACACAGTATATATATACACAGTGCCTTGAAAAAGTATTCATACCCCTTGAAATTTTCCACATTTTTGTCATGTAGATGTATTTTATTGGGATTTTATGTGATAGACCAACACAAAGTGGCACAAAGTTTTGCACCTTTACCGATTGTGAAGTGGAAGGAAAATTATAAATGGTTTTCAACATTTTTTACAAATAAATAAATATGTGAAAAGCGTGGCGTGCATTTGTATTCCACCCCCCTGAGTCAATACTTTGTAGAACCACCTTTCGCTGCAATTACAGCTGCAAGTCTTTTTGGGTATGTCTCAAGCTCTATCAGATTGGATGGAGAGCATCTGTGAACAGAAAATTTCAAGTCTTACCACAGATTCTCAATTGGATTGAGGTCTGGACTTTGACTGGGCTATTCTAACACATGAATATGCTTTGATCTAAACCATTCCATTGTAGCTCTGGCTGTATGTTTAGGGTCTTGGTCCTGCTGAAAGGTGAACCTCTGCCCCAGTCTCAAGTCTTTTGTAGAGGGGGGAAAAGGGGGGGAGAGGGAGAAGAAAAATAAGAGGGGGGAAGGGGAATGGAAATGGCATTGGTTCAGGATATCTAAGATGATCGGGCTCCGGGACTTATGTGTGACATTATGTTCCAAGAAGGGCCGTACCCTCTGCAGAAATTACAAACTAGTTCCAAAGTCCCTAAGTTTTAGAGTATTTTTCCTGTTGGTGTTGCACAGCAAGTATTAGATCTTACATCTTATTGATATCTTCCACCTTACAAAGCCAATCAACAATGATTGGTGGTGATTGTTCCTTCCAGTGGAGCGGGACGCAAAATTTTGCAGCATTCAAGAGGTTTCTTACAATGGATTTTTTACAGAGTTTGGCTGAGATGGTGAAGACATGTAGCAGAAAGAAGGCCAGATCACCAGGAATTTTGTATTCTGTGAATTTTTGGGTGATTTCTCTAACTGTTGCCCAAAAGTGGGTCAATTTAGGGCACGACCAAAATATGTGGAGTAGCAGTCGCCTGTCCCCTTGGCCCACCAGATTTTAATTAGGGGTATCAGAGTAAACGGGGCTGAATACAAATGCACCCCACACAAATTGAAAACCATATATCATTTCTCTTCCACTTCACAATTATGTGCCACTTTGTGTTGGTCTATCACATAAAAGCCCAATAAAATACATTAACTTTTTTGGTTGTAACATGACAAAATGTGTAAACTTTCAAGGGGTATGGATACTTTTTCAAGACACTGCATGTATGTATATATATATATATATATATATATATATATATATATATATATATACATATATATATATATACATATACATACATATACACACACAGTATCTCACAAAAGTAAGCACACCCCTTACATTTTTGTAAATATTTTATTATATCTTTTCATGTGACAACACTGAAGAAATTACACTTTGCTACAATGTAAATTAGTGAGTGTACAGCTTGTATAACAGTGTAAATTTGCTGTCCCCTCAAAATAACTCAACACACAGCCATTAATGTCTACACCGCTGGCAACAAAAGTGAGTACACCCCTAAGTGAAAATGTCCAAATTGGGCCCAACGTGTCAATATTTTGTGTAGCCACCATTATTTTCCAGCACTGCCTTAACCCTCTTGGGCATGGAGTTGATGCTGAGCACATGCACTCAAATTCTTTGGTTGACCATGGCAAGGCCTGTTCTGAATGGAACCTTTCCTGTTTAACCGCGGTATGGTCTTGGCCACCGTGCTGCAGCTCAGTTTGAGGATCTTGGCAATCTTCTTATAGAAAAAGAAAAACAAACAGGCCCCTCTAAGTGCAGAAGTATAAAACTTTTAATATCCCCTAAAAGGGTTAAAAACACTTGCAAGATAGTGGATGAAACAGGCATGTAGTAGGTAAGTGCTTCCAGGAGATGTTCCAGTGGCAGGGCAGTCCCAGTCTCTGATGGTAAAGCTTCCAGGAAAGTCTACGAGATAACAGCTGATTGTGCTGTGAATGTTCAGAGGACACAGTATCGCTGGAGCCTGGGGATGATGTCAGAGGAAGCGAGACAGAAACCAGCATGGAACACAAACAGGAAGTGGACAGGAAGTGTGTCATGGAAGCGGGACGTGTTTCGGAACAGCTCATTGGTTCCTTCTTCTGTTTCCATTAGAGATTGCTTGTCTCCCTGAGTGCTGCCTAAAGTGTGTGAAGATTTGCTACCCTCTCCAACACAGACCTTATCTGTCAGGATTCAAATGCTTGGAGCGCCCTGGATATACACATTTTTCGCAATCTTCTTATAGCCTAGGCCATCTTTATGTAGAGCAACAATTCTTTTTTTCAGATCCTCAGAGAGTTCTTTGCCATGAGGTGCTATGTTGAACTTCCAGTGACCAGTATGAGAGAGTGAGAGCGATAACACCAAATCTAACACACCTGCTCCCCATTCACACCTGAGACCTTGTAACACTAATGAGTCACATGACACCGGGGAGGAAAATGGCTAATTGGGCCCAATTTGGACATTACCACTTAGGGGTGTACTCACTTTTGTTGCCAGTGGTTTAGACATTATTGGTTGTGTGTTGAGTTATTTTGAGGGGACAGCCAATTCACACTGTTATACAAGCTGTACACTCACTACTTTACATTGTAGTAAAGTGTCATTTTTTCAGTGTTGTCACATGAAAAGATATAATAACATATTTACAAAAATGTGAGGGGTGTACTCACTTTTGTAAGATACTGTATGTCTGCTCCCTTGTATATACTGTATATATGTAGCGCTACCCCTAAAGGAGCCACTGTAGATTGGACATTTTCTATCCCCAACAGACAGCCAGGCACATCGCAACAACACTCCATTCACTCTAGCTCACTCCAGGGGATTTGGGGTGATGCAGGATACTCCAAAATGAAACGTATTGCTAGCAGAGGATACTTTTTGCTTAGCAACTGTACCACTAGTATAGATAGACTGGAACAGTCCATGATTCACGACAGGGGACCATGAAGTAGTATGAGCACAAATAATGGCAAACTGGAACAGTCCACAGTTCATGACTGGGGACCATAAAGTAGCATGAGCACAAATAAAGGCTTTACTCAATGGATCCTGGTACACAGACAGTACATAGGTGCAGCCTCTTGCAAAGTGGTCCAGCCTTCAGCCCATAGGGTTCCAGGGACTGACAGCCCCTCTCCTCTCAGCTCACAGATCCATCCCCACGGGGGGGGGGGACAATCTCCTCAAGGCTCCAGACTATTTACTATTTAACAGTAACCTAACTCCATCTGGGTACACCTTGGCTAGGGCTTGGCTACATCCTGCTGAATATTCAGATTGGACATTTGAATCCTCCCACCCTAAGCTCTAGAAACTTCTTCTAAAGGCAGGGAAAAATAATCAAACTCTCAGTCTGTGAAGTTCTGAGCAGATCAAACCAAACAATCTCCGCTCCTGTGATTACAGCAGAAGCCAAAACTAAATTTACCTACCAGCCAAAATAGGAGGGTGCTACATATAAACAAAAATTATACATGGAAAATTGCAGTTTAGAAAAGCCCGGAGCAAGGAATGCAATGAATGGGTGGAGGGCGAACATGACTAGGGAAACAGGGACTTATGTGAAGGATTAGGGGATTGGTGGGGTAAGGCTGAGGAAGAGGGGATAAGATTGGTGGGTTAATTTGGGTGGGAGGGGGCATTGAGTGTATAAAGGAAGACTCCGCCCCCTCCCCGGATAACATGCGGCGCTGAGAAAGTTTGAGATGGCAGACTTGGAGCAGCTCCTGGCCCAATTGCGGGCAGAAACAGCAGCGCGAGGCCCACAGTGGGCCCAGGAACATTTAGGGCCTTTGCTCGGGCGTCCGGTGGAGGAAGAGGTTAATGGGGGGAGAGTGTCAGCGCGAGCTCGGCAGTCAAAACCGCCGGAGCGCTTCTCTCCTGACCTCTCCTCCGGAGCTCGCAGACACATTGGGAATCCCCATTCGCGGGCCCCTTCGGGTCCTCCCGCGAAGCGAGCTGCTGTCGCCGGGTTGGACGCCGGAAGGAATCCCCGGCAGAGTCGGAGCTCCGCGGGCGGCCGTTCCGGGAGTTCCGGAGCGGCCACCAGGCCCGCACGGCGATGGGAGTCAGAAGCAGCGGGCCCCGCCCCCAGAGTGATGTCACCGGGGACGGCGCCTCGGCGGGGGAGATCCAGTGTGGCGGTGGCCGGGCCTTCCACTGCGGCGGCCGGGGACCTTGCGGCGGAGGAGCAGAGGGAAGAGGCAGCGGACGTAGGCGACAGGGCTGGACGGAGCCCCCCCGGCCTGGGCAAGGCAACGAAAAAAATCGGTGGGCGGGTCCAGAACACGAAGAAGGAGTCGGTGTGGAGCGGGACCCTCGGCATCCAGGGATCCTTCTCCTGGAGGGCTTGCATCGGGAGCGGAAGGGGAGGAGCAACGGTCGGACGGTGCAGGGTCGGAATCGGAGGCGGAACGTGAGCCTCTCGGAAGGTCAGCATCGATGGAGGCGGGACGGTCGGCTGGTGGGTCGCTTCCTAGGCAGCCCGGTAAGTTTGTTTTTCCTTTATCTTCACTGGGTCAGTCACAGGTGTTGGGTGCTGGGGGCTGCAGTGGTAGGAGTGATGCTGGGACGTCTGGGTGGGGGTGCTCGGCTGGGGATGGTGATTTGGCAGACCGGGGTCAGAGGTCGGTAGTAGGGATGGATACAAGTATGAGGGGGTTTTTAGCAGGGATCAAGGAATTGGTGGACAGGTTTGAAAATTCAGCAGGTGGGGCGCCATGCCCGGCAGAGGCATGGGTTCCCCCGGTGGGGGGGGATGGCAGGAGCGGGGTGGCAGGGGCAGCGGTGGTGGTGCCACAGCAGGGGGGGACGGATAGTCCTCCGTTAAGGAAGGAGGGGGTTGATACGCCCGCGGCAGTGGGGGAGACGGGCAGGCAGGACCTGGTAAGGTTGGCTGACGCGGCGATGTGCGAGGTCTATATCTGTTTTGAGGGACCGTTGGGAGCGCATTTAAAGGTGGAGGTACGGGACAAGATTTGGAAAGGTGAGTATGTGGAGATATTTTCACTGCTGCCGTTGGGGAAGTTCAACTTGGACAGAGTCAAGCCGGATGACTCCAAGAAGGAAGATGAGGAGAAGCGTAGGTATCGACTTATCCCTCGGACATTTACAAATTGGCTGCAGGCATTTGGCATTTTGGCAAGTGTGATAGGGGTAAAGAAGCCGGAGTTCTGCTCTGCTCTGTTTTGCTACCAGGATGCGATAGGGGAAGCATACAGAACCTTCGGGGGCACGGCTTGGTTGAGGTACGATGAGCAGTTTCGCCAGAGGATGGCGATGCGGCCAGAGTTGAGATGGGACCACAAAGACATTAGTTTGTGGATGCGATTGATGACTTCGGCGAGGGCCCCGGACCAGTTTTTTCAGGGGGGGGCCGGTGGATCGTCTTCCCCTGGACAACCGGCCGGTAAGGCAAAAGGGGTGTGTTGGCAGTTTAATTCGGGTACATGCAAGTTTGGAGGAACGTGCCGTTTCAAACATGAGTGTTCCGGATGCGGGGTTTCCCACCCCTCGTCTAGATGCTTTAAGCAAGGGAAGAACCGTTCCGGAGAACTTACGAATAAGAGGGAAGACGCCGGTGATGGTGGAAAGGATGCGGCCGTTTCTAGGTAGGTATCCGGACAAGGAGGCTGCGCGGTTGTTGGAAAGGGGGTTTGCGGAGGGTTTTCGTATTCCATGCTCGTTGAGGGAGGTTCCCCCTGTGCCGCGCAATTTGCGATCGGTGTTGCTACATTGCGACGTAGTTTCGGAGAAACTGCGAAAGGAAGTGGCGTTGGGCCGCATGAGCGGCCCATTTTCAGTTCCCCCTTTAAAGGATTTGGTGGTCTCTCCGCTGGGTGTGGTGCCAAAAAAGGAGCCGAATAAATTTCGGCTCATTCACCACCTTTCTTTTCCTAAAGGAGGGTCGGTTAATGACGCCATTGAGCCGGATGCTTGCACGGTGAGTTACACATCATTCGATGCAGCAGTGGTTTGGGTCCGGCATTATGGAAAGGGGGCTCTCATGGCAAAATCAGATGTGGAGGCGGCCTTTCGGCTTCTTCCGGTTCACCCGGATAGTTTTCGATTATTGGGGTGTCACTGGAACGGGGAGTTTTATGTGGACCAGTGCCTGCCTATGGGCTGTTCCATATCGTGTGCATTATTTAAGGAGTTTAGCTCCTTTCTGGAATGGGTGGTCAGGGACGTGGCAGGGGTAAATTCGGTAATACACTATCTGGATGACTTCCTCTGCGTGGGCCCGGCTTCATCCAGGGATTGTGCGATTCTGTTAGCAACGCTGTAGCACATGGCGGATCGTTTTGGCGTCCCATTGGCGCCGGACAAGACGGAGGGGCCAAGAACGGTCATTACGTTTTTGGGGATAACGCTGGATTCAGAAGCCATGGAATGCCGTTTACCAGAAGATAAGCTTGCGGATCTGAAAGAAGAACTTAAACTGATGTTGGGTTTGCGCAAGGTACAGCTGCGCACGCTGCAATCTTTATTGGGGAAGCTGAATTTCGCCTGTCGCATTTTGCCAATGGGGAGAGCGTTTTGCCGACGGTTGTCGTCAAGTACGGCGGGGGTGCAGTCGCCTCGACATTTTGTTAGGCTGGTACGTTCACACAGGTCTGATCTGCAGGTCTGGCATACATTCTTGGAGTCCTTCAATGGTAGGGCTTTATGGATGTCGGGCCCGGTCAGCAACTTTGATATGGATTTGTTCACAGACGCTGTGGGCTCAGCAGGTTTTGGGGCTTTTTTCCAAGGCCGATGGAGTGCGGGTTCGTGGCCACAGAGTTGGGTGGAGGCAGGCTTCATAAAGAATATGTTGCTGCTGGAACTGTTTCCAGTAGTACTGGCGGTGGAACTATGGGGCGAGGCTTTCCGGGATCGGAAGGTGCGTTTCCACATCGACAACATGGGCGTGGTGCAGGTGATTAACAGAGCATCGGCGGCATCGCCGCCGGTGGTTCGCCTGCTACAACAGCTGGTGTTGAGATGCCTACAGTTAAACATCTTCATGTATGCAGTTCACCTTCCGGGAGTGGACAATGTGGTGGCTGACGCTTTATCTCGCTTTCAGTGGGACAGGTTCCGAGAGTTGGCACCGGACGCGGAGCAACGAGGGGTACCTTGTCCAGACTGGCTGTGGAAGATTGCGTTAGATTAGTCGCCGGATGGATCAGCAAGTCGGTGAGTGAGACGACGTGGGCTGCATATCAGAAAGTTTGGTTGGAATGGGCGGATCTGGGTAGAATGACGGGAGTTGAGATTGAGGGTCCGGAGGTGAGGTTGCTAGTCTTGTACTTTATCTCCAGGAGCATGGAAGCAGGGGTGTCGGTATCCGCGCTGGATAAAAAGGTTGCTGGATTGGCATTTTTGTTTAAATGGCAAGGTTTGTCTGATTACACGAAAGACTTCTGGGTTCGACAAGCGCTTAAAGGTTATAGGCGGGTTAGGCCGTTGAAAGACACCAGACGCCCGGTGTCCTTTGGGGTCCTGAAGGGGGTGTTGGCTAAGCTACGGGAGGTTTGCACCTCGGAATACGAAGCTGCCTTGTTCCGAGTAGCATTTTCCTTGGCATTTTTTGGGGCGTTCAGGATCGGCGAGCTGGTTAGCCCGTCTAAGAAAGTGCACGGGGGGATTGGGGCTAATGAAGTGCGTTGCCAGGAGGATAGAGTGTCCTTGTGGTTACGTAGATCAAAAACAGATCAAAAAGGGAGGGGCAAGAGAGTTCAGATTTTTTCGTTGCCGGGCTCACCGCTTTGTCCGGTTGGGGCCGTTCGGGGCTTTCTGGCGGTACGCCCAGGGAACGTGGGGTCCTTTCTGATACATGCGGATGGGTGTCCGTTGTCCAGGTTTCAGTTCATATCGGTTTTCCGAAAATGTTTGGGGTGCCTGGGTTTAGAGGCGAAAGAATTTTCGTCACATTCGTTCAGAATTGGGGCGGCTACGGAAGCGGCTCGGAGTGGGTTGGATAGTGAGTCGGTCAAGCGCATTGGGAGATGGGAATCAAGGAGATTTCGATCTTACATTCGCCCTCACTTAGTGGTAGGGGTGTGAGGAGAATAGGAGGAAGGGTATGAGGAGAGAAGGAGTGGGGCTGATTGGAGTTTAAAAAAATAAATAAAAATATAATGAGGTTAAGTTGACAGGCTTGGCTGTGGTTACGGTGGATACATGTTTTTCTCTCTTTCAGGTGTGGCGCCGGCGTTGGTCTGGATACTGGGGCACTCTTACGTGTACAGGGGGGGTAAGAGGGCTGAGGCAAGACCGGAAGGTCGGCAATTGGGGTTTTCAAGGCAGGAGGCCCGGATTCGCTGGCTGGGAATTCCGGGAATGTTATGGAGTAGGACGGTTCCAGAAGTGCATCGTTATGCGCGACTGGACCGCCCACCTGACGTTTTAATTTTGCACGTAGGTGGGAATGACTTAGGTGTTAGATCTATGCTGGATGTGACGAAGGATATCAAATTTGATATTCTTCGTCTTCGTATGGCATTCCCGGAAATGGTGATAGTGTGGTCCGACATGGTGGCTCGTACTTCATGGCGGACGGCTAGATCCATAGATGGCATCAATAGGGCGCGGAGGAAAGTTAATCGGGATGTGGCCAGGTTCATGGTTAGGAATGGGGGTTTGGTGATACGCCATTTTGAGCTGGAGTTGGAGACATGGCGGTACCTTCGGGGTGATGGGGTACACCTCAGTGATGTGGGTATAGACCTATGGGCGTTAGGATTACAGGATGGTATACAGAGGGCTCTCAGGGTGTGGAGGGGCACCCAATTGTAAAGGTTTTTACATTTGGGTGCTGTGGCGGGTGTCTGTTCTTTGTAGGGGAAGGATGATACCTCGGAAAGAAGGGTTCAGGACCTGTCGTTGGTATGGGTCCTGACGGTGGGCTTACAGTTAACGGAGGTTTAGCTTGAAGCATTGGGATGGTGCACTGCGGTCATGGTTGTCTCTGAGCCAGCATGTCGGCTTGAGGCCTATTAGCGGATTTTGAGAAGTACCGCAGTGCAATAATGGACACAAAAGTTAATAGAGGTTCCTGCAGAGAGCGACACCAGTAATTTACTGAGGGTCCTTTAGGACAGAGTTTATGGGTACTGTTAAAAAAAGTTATACAGCGTTTTTTTAATAAATAAGGCTGCTACGGCCTATATATATTTCTCCAACTCCTGGTGTGGTCTCGTTTACTTAGTCATAAGTAAGATAATAAATAAGGGGTATATAATAAGGACATCTGTTATACGATAGTCAAGAAAAGCCCGGAGCAAGGAATGCAATGAATGGGTGGAGGGCGAACATGACTAGGGAAACAGGGACTTATGTGAAGGATTAGGGGATTGGTGGGGTAAGGCTGAGGAAGAGGGGATAAGATTGGTGGGTTAATTTGGGTGGGAGGGGGCATTGAGTGTATAAAGGAAGACTCCGCCCCCTCCCCGGATAACATGCGGCGCTGAGAAAGTTCCCGCCCACCTTCCCCAGAATTTGGACGGAGTTGGGGATGTTGTCTCTACATTTTGTTTTACAGGTACAAGTGGGGTCATTGCAGATGTCGTGGCAGTGGCGGGTGTCTGTTCTTTGCAGGGGAAGGATGATACCTCGGAAACAAGGGTTCAGGACCTGTCGTTGGTATGGGTCCTGACGGTGGGCTTACAGTTAACGGAGGTTTAGCTTGAAGCATTGGGATGGTGCACTGCGGTCATGGTTGTCTCTGAGCCAGCATGTCGGCTTGAGGCCTATTAGCGGATTTTGAGAAGTACCGCAGTGCAATAATGGACACAAAAGTTAATAGAGGTTCCTGCAGAGAGCGACACCAGTAATTTACTGAGGGTCCTTTAGGACAGAGTTTATGGGTACTGTTAAAAAAAGTTATACAGCGTTTTTTAATAAATAAGGCTGCTACGGCCTATATATATTTCTCCAACTCCTGGTGTGGTCTCGTTTACTTAGTCATAAGTAAGATAATAAATAAGGGGTATATAATAAGGACATCTGTTATACGATAGTCAAGAACTTTAATACAACTTGATGAATTGCTTTACGCTGAGCTGATCTCTTTTGCATGTTGCAAGCTGTACATTCCCTTAAGAGTTGCACATAGCACACTTATTTATTATCATGATAACAATCTAGACAGTGATCCAGTGCAGGGCTCACCTCTATTGTCCTATGCAGGTGCTGGGTGAGGCTGCATAGCTCTTGTTTCTCCTCTCCTACCCCCTTGATACAGTGGACGGTCAGCTCCAGCTCACTAAAGCAAAGAAGAGAAAACAGGAATGAATAGCTGCAATTCACTAACAATCAGCACAATTTACAAATTATTAAAAGAACTGAACTATAGATCAGCTGAATTTGCTGCATCTGTGTCATATTTTCCACACACATTACTTTATCAATTCTGAATGTAACATGAAATAACGATACATCACCCAAGCAATAGCTACCTTTGTCAATTGAACATTTATAGGAGAAAATTATCATGAGATAAGACAAAAAACAGAGTTAAGCCCCGTACACACGGTCTGACTTTTGGCCAACAAACTTCATTTTGAGCAAGTTGGACCAACAATCCGACCGTGTGTACGCTCCATCGGACAAACTTTTTTTGCTTTCATCGGACTAATGTTGGGTCTGCAAATGAACAAACTTTTGCCCAACAAAAGTCCGATGGAGCAAAGTCCGACCGTGTGTACAGAAAACCATCGGACTTTTGTCCGATGGACAAAACAAATAATGTTACAATCAACCAACAATAGCAGAAGTTGACCAAAGGGTGGCGGTAAAGAGTAGAAAAGAGCAGAAAAACCACGTGATGTTGGAAAAAGTTTTGGGAAAGTTTGCAGAAAAGTCAGAGCGTGTGTATGCTATGGGTGTTCCCGACCAACTCCGTTCGGACAAAAAACCACGGAAAAGTCAGATGGAAGTCCGACCGTGTGTACGGGGCTTTACACTATTTTACCCAACTAAAGGTGTGATAAAATACACTTTGATAATATATATGTATATGATCTCTTTTCATATTGGAACTAAATACCAATGAGGCTGGACCTTGTAATTAACTGGACATTCAAAATGACCTTATGAATTCTAGAGGTCCAATCATTCCAATCTTCCTCTGTAATCTCAGCCCCCAGATCCTTTTCCCAGGCCAGTCTATACAAGACTTTTTGAGAAGAACTAATAGCAGAAGTGATATACCGCATTTCTGGGTCACTTCTTGAAGACATCTATTTTTGGAAGCCGTCCATACTGAAATATCTTCTATCCTTTGTAAAAATGTAAGGAAATGGGTAATGTGACATAGACGGAAGTTTTCATACTGCAGAATTTGAAATTGCTAAAGAAAATATTTTAAAGCCCTGTACACACGGGCGGGAATCCCGTCTATTTGAAAACCGTTGGTTTTCCTGACGGGACTCCTGGCAAGCTTTCCTTGCTCGCCGAGTGTACAGACGGCCATTCAAAAGAACCGCCGTTCTTTTGAATGGCAAGAACGCGGTGAGGTCCTCGACTACGACGAGCCAGCGCTCGTCACATTCTATGCCGTCGCCGCCATCTTGCTACACCCCACACCAACCTTGTATGCTACCGCGCATGCGTCAAAGTCTTATCGAGCATGCGCGGGTTTACCTCAGACAGGTAAGCATACAGACGACCGGTTTTCTCGGCAGGAAACACTCTACCGAGAATCCTGACGGGAAAATAGAGAGCAGGTTCTCTATTTTTCTCGCCGGGATTCCCAGCAGTTTTCCTGTCGGGAAAGCATACACACACGCACACACACACGTTTTTCTCGGCAAAAAGCTCTCCCAGCAGTTTTCTTGCCGAAAAAAACGGTTGTGTGTACGAGGCTTGAGTCTGTGGGGTAATAGACTGTTGTTACAAGTAGAGAGAAGAGTCTTTAGCACACTTTCCAGGGAATGTAATCACGAACTGTGATAAAGATGAAGCCTTTCGCTGCCAGAGCTTTTTTCGCTTTTTTTGCACACATGTTAAAATAATAATTTTAGTCCTGAAGATTAGTTTAAATCTCCAAACCAGCCGAACATCCATCTATGACCAGCTTCATGGAGCATGCTAATCACCAATGTAAGGGGGCGCACTCAGTGCAAGGATAAGGTCATCTAGTGCCCAGGGCGAAGATGCCAAACGGCGCCCCCCTTCAAAAGGAATAAGCATTATGTGTCAGCAAAAGTCCCTTCTAATAGAATGTGAGCACAAATATTCATACTTACCCCATAAGCATAAATTCCCTTTGCAAACCAAAATTTTCCCCAAACAAAAAATCCCCCTCTTCCAGTACAAATCCCCCCTCCCAGCTTAAATCTCCCATTAACCCTACTAGCACAAATCCACCTCCCACCATACCCCTTCCTAACATAAAACCACCCTCCCAGTACGAATCCCCCCTCCAAATCACCCCTTCTAGCAATATCCCCCAAATCCCCCCTCCTAGCACATCCTCTACCCCTCAAATTTTCCCTCTGAGCATAAATCCTCTCTCTCACTTTAAATTCTCCTCTCTTAGCACTAATCCTCCCCCACCTAAATTTCCCCTCCTTGCACAAATCCCCTAATCATCTCTACTAGCACAACCCCCCCATCCCCTTTCCTAACACAAATCCACCCTCCTAGTACAAATCCCCCCCCCCCACCCCTCCAAATCACCCCCCTAGCAAAATCACCCAAATACCCACTGGGCCCAGGGCAGCTGCCACTTTTCCCACCCCTTGTTCCGGCCCTGAGCACACTGACCACCAGTGTAAGGGGGCACGCTGTAACAAGTAAATTGGATGGCCGCACACTCCACTGGAACGTAGTAGCATTATTGATTCTTATCACAAACACGTATAAAAACTCATAGCACACAGAGCAGGAGTACAAATAATCCCATATACACAATCCTATACCCACAGTTGATCCAGAGGAAGGAGAAAAACCTAAGCAAAGCATGATCTAATTTTCTCCAGCAGGGGAAAAAATTCCTTCCTGATCCCCCGAGAGGCAATCGGATTTTCCCTGGATCAACCTTACCTATAAATGTCAGTACCCAGTTATATTATGTACATTTAGGAAAGAATCCAGGCCCTTCTTAACCACTTGACCACTGGGCACTTAAACCCCCTTAATAACCAGACCAATTTTCAGCTTTCGGTGATCTCACATTTTGAATGACAATTACTCAGTCATACAACACTGTACCCATATGAAATTTTTGTCCTTTTTTTCACACAAATAGAGCTTTCTTTTGGTGGTATTTAATCACTGTTGGGTTTTTTATTTTTTGCGCTATAAGAGAAAAAAGACTGAAAATTTTGTAAAAAAATGTTTTTTTTTCCGTTTCTGTTATAAAATTTTGCAAATTACTATTTTTTCTTCATAAATTTTGGCCAAAATTTATACTGCTACATATCTTTGGTAAAAATAAGTACAAATTGGTGTATATTATTTGGTCTTTGTGAAAGTTATAGAGTCCACAAGCTATGGTGCCAATATCTGAAAATTGATCACACCTGAAGTACTGACGGCCGATCTCATTTCTTGAGACCCTAACATGCCAGAAAAGTACAAATACCCCCCAAATGACCCCTTTTTGGAAAGAAGACATTCCAAGGTATTCAGAAAGAGGCATTGTGAGTTTTTTGAAGTTGTCATTTTTTCCCACAATTCTTTGCAAAATCAAGATTTTTTTTTTCTCTTTTTTTTTTTTCACAAAATTGTCATATTAGCAGGTTATTTCTCACACACAGCATATGCATTCCACAAATTACACCCCAAAACACATTCTGCTATTACTCCCGAGTATGGTGATACCACATGTGTGAGACTTTTACACAGCGTGGCCACATACAGAGGCCCAACATGCAGGGAGCACCTTCAGGCGTTCTGGAGCACCCAGGCCAATTCTGACATTTCTCTCCTACATGTAAAAATCATCATTTGTTTGCTAGAAAATTACATAGAACCCCAAAACATTATATATGTTTTTTTAGCAAAGACCTTAGAGAATATAATGGTGGTTGTTGCAACTTTTTATCTCGCACGATATTTGCGCAGCAATTTTTTTAACGCGTTTTTTACGGGAAAAAAATGTTTTGTGCTTAAAAAAAAAAAAAACAGTAAAGTTAGCCCAATGTTTTTGCATAATGTGAAAGATGAAGTTACGCCGAGTAAATAGATACCTAACATGTCGCCCTTAAAAATTGCACACACTCGTGGAATGGCGCCAAACTTCGCTACTTAAAAAATCCCCATAGGCGACGCTTTAAATATTTTTACTGGTTACATGTTTTGAGTTACAGAGGAGGTCTAGGGCCAAAATGATTGCTCTCGCTCTAACGTTTGCAGAGATACCTCACATGTGTGGTTTGAAAACCGTTTTCATATGTGGGCGGGACTTACGTATGCGTTCGCTTCTGTATGCGAGCTCACGGGGACAGGGGCGCTTTAAAAAAAAAAAAAAAATTTTTATTCTTCATTTTACTTTATTTATTTTAGTTTGACATGTTTTTCCGCCCTAAACATTTTTTTGATCACTTTTATACCTATTACAAGGAACGTAAACATCCCTTGTAATAGGAATATGGCATGACAGGTCCTCTTTACAGTGAGATATGGGGGGGGGGGTGTCAATAAGACCCCACATCTCACCTCTAGGCTGGGAAGCCTGAAAAAAAAAAAAAAAAAAACAACAATCCTGGCTTTGATCGTAGCGGTGAGTCGGTAGAAGCACCGGAGGGCGGCGGGGGGGGGGACATCCCCTCTCGCCTCCCGTAAGAATGATCAAGCGGCGGAACAGCCGCTATGATTGTTCTTATGGTGTAGGGAATCGCCGGCTGAAAAAGCTAATATCTGAATGATGCCTGTAGCTGCTCCCATCATTCAGATATCCCCGCACAAAGTCAAGGACGTCATATGACGGCCGGAGGGCGGGAAGTGGTTATTGCAGAGTATTGCCGGGCATTGCGGAGTATTGCTGGGCATTGCGGAGTATTGCCGGGCATTGCGGAGTATTGCGGACTATGGCAGGGTATTGCGGTGTATGGCAGGGTATTGCGGTGTATGGCAGGGTATTGCACGGGTATTGCACAGGGTATTGTGGAGGGTATTGCAGAGTATTGTGGAGGGTATTGCAGAGTATTGTGGAGGGTATTGCAGAGTATTGTGGAGGGTATTGCAGAGTATTGTGGCGGGTATTGCAGAGTATTGTGCAGGGTATTGCAGAGTATTGTGCAGGGTATTGCAGAGTATTGTGCAGGGTATTGCAGAGTATTTTGCAGGGTATTGCAGAGTATTTTGCAGGGTATTGCAGAGTATTTTGCAGGGTATTGCAGAGTATTTTGCAGGGTATTGCAGAGTATTTTGCAGGGTATTGCAGAGTATTGTGCAGGGTATTGCAGAGTATTGTGCAGGGTATTGCAGAGTATTGCAGAGTATTGCACCAGGGTATTGCAGAGTATTGCACCAGGGTATTGCAGAGTATTGCACCAGGGTATTGCAGAGTATTTTGCAGGGTATTGCAGAGTATTTTGCAGGGTATTGCAGAGTATTTCGCAGGGTATTGCAGAGTATTTCGCAGGGTATTGCAGAGTATTTCGCAGGGTATTGCAGGGTATTGCAGAGTATTGCACCAGGGTATTGCAGAGTATTGCACCAGGGTATTGCAGAGTATTGCACCAGGGTATTGCAGAGTATTGCACCAGGGTATTTTGCAGAGTATTGGCAGGGTGTATTGCAGAGTATTGGCAGGGTATTGCAGAGTATTTCGCAGGGTATTGCAGGGTATTGCAGAGTATTGCACCAGGGTATTGCAGAGTATTGCACCAGGGTATTGCAGAGTATTGCACCAGGGTATTGCAGAGTATTGCACCAGGGTATTTTGCAGAGTATTGGCAGGGTGTATTGCAGAGTATTGGCAGGGTATAGCACAGGGATGGTTGAGCAGGGATGGATGGATGGCTGGATTTGTGACTGCAATTGTCACAGATCCAGCCCACAGTGCTGCTGCTGCCATCCGCTCCCTCCCCCTCCCCTCTCACACTGTACCGATCGGTACAGAGAGGGGAGGGAGGAACCGGCGTCATCAAATGACGCCGGTCTGTTTACAAGTGATTGCTCCGTCATTTGACGGAGCGATCACGTGGTAAACGGCCGCTATCAGCGGCGATTTACCGCGATTCGTGATCCGCCGGGTCCAGAGCACGGAGTTTCCCGTGTGCGTGCCCCAGGGGGCGCGCGGGAGCGCGATTCTGGGAGGACGTTATATAACGTCCTCCCAGAGTTAAGCAACCACCTTGTCGACGTTATTTGTCGGCAGGTGGTTGTTAAGTGGTTAAAGCAATCTACTGAGCTGGCCAGAACCACCTCTGCAGGGAGTCTATTCCACATTTTCACAACTCTTAAGCCCTGTACACATGATCGGTTTTAGGCCTCGTACACACGGCCGAGATTCTCGTCAGGAAAAAAACGTTGTTTTTCCTAACGAGAATCTTGACAAGAAACTTGTCCCGGCCAAGTGTACACACGTACGATTCAAAAGAACCGCCGTTCTTTTGAATGGCACGAACGCGGTGACGTCATCGACTACGACGAGCGTGCGCTCGTCTCATTCGATGCCATCGCCGCCATCTTGCTACACCCCAGCATGCGGGGGTTTCCACGGCGACAGGTAAGTGTACACACGCTCAGGTTTCTCGTCGAGAAACAGGCCGACGAGATTCGCGACGAGAAAAAAGACCACAGGTCGTCTTTTTTCTCGTCGGGGAATCTGGCCAGTTTCCTTGACGAGAAAACTGAAACCCGCGTACACACAGCCGGTTTTCTCGGCAAGAAAGCTCTCCCGGCAGTTTTCTTGACGTTTTTTGTTGAGAAAACCGGTCGTGTGTATGTGGCCTTACAGATGAAAACAGTCAGATTGACTGTTTTCATCAGACAAACCGATCGTGTATGGGCCCCATCTGACTTTTTTCCATCGGTGAAAAAAAATAGAACATGTTTTACATTTTTCTGATGGAAAAAAAAACGATAGCAAATTCCGATCGTCTGTGTGGAACTCCATCGGAGAAAAATCCACGCATGCTCAGACTGAATTAGGAGACGGGAGCACTCGTTCTGGTAAAACTAGCGTTCGTAATGGAGATGGCACATTCGTCATGCTGTAACAGACTGAAAAGCACGGAGACAGAAAAGCGTGAATTGGCTAACACCAAACTTTTACTAACACGCGGTAACACAAAATCAGCAAAAGCAGCCCAAAGGGTGGCGCCGTTGGATTTGAACTTCCCATTTATAGTGCCGTCGTACGTGTTGACCCTAGTTTCCATCCGTCTGGCGGATCAGATGAAAACAGACAGGCGGTCCTTTTTATCCGATCTCCCCATAGAGGAGAGTGGGACTCTGACAGGTCTGTCTCAGCACAGTGAGTTGAGATGGACCTGTCATCAGACCGCCCATGTGAAAGGACCCTAATAGGAATAAAAGAGGTACAGTGATACAAGCAGAGCCTACACAGTGTAAAGCCTCGTACACACGATCGGATTTTCCAACAACAAATGTGTGATGGCAGGGTTTTGTTGGATAATCCGACCGTTTGTACGCTCCATCGGACAATTGTTGTCGGAATTTCCGACAACAAATGTTTTATAGCATGCTTTCAAATTTTCCGACAACAAATGTGCATTGTCGGATTATCCGATCGTGTGTACACAAGTCCGTCGGAAAAAAAATCCAAAGTACAAACACGCATGCTCCAAACCAATGCTAACCATAAGACAACATTAGCAGACGTTGCCCAAAGGGTAGCGCTAAAGAGCTGAAAAACCACGTCGTTTCGTGTATGTTGGCTGAAAAAGTTCTGCCGTCTGTATGCAGAACAAGTTCACGGCCAACGCCCTTCGCACAAAATTCCATGGATTTGTCCGATGGAAATCCGATTGTGTGTATGAGGCTTCACAATAAACCATAAAATGTTAAGTGCAAAATGACACTTGAAAAATAAAGTGAAACACAAATACTAATATAATAACAAGAAGACAAAACTTCAATAAAGAACAATAAAAAAAAAAAAAATTATATATATATATATATATATATATATATATATATAACAAGAAACAAAAAAGGAAGAGAAAGAAAAATTTATAATAAAACGATGTAACAAAAAGTTTTTCTTTTTAACAAATAACAATAAAGTATTTTGATACAATCTATTAAGTACTTTTCTGAAAGTAATATACACATCATGACTATCTACTTGTGAAAGAGGGACCCGCACATGGGTGTTACTCATAATATGGGGACACAATGACCACCAGTGTAAGGGGTCACACTGACTACCAATATAAGGAGACACACTGAGAACTCATGTAACACACATTGAGGACTGACCACTAACATGAATGGGCATTTTAAAAAAAATATCCAGCTCAGACTTACTGCTTGATTTTTTCTTGTTCAACCCTGAGTTCTTGAACAAGGTCTTCAAAATGGCTCTTTTCAGTCTCCAAGACCTGATTTATTTTCTCCAGCTCCTAAAGAAAGATTATCCACAAAATGTATCAATAAAACCTGAGAGATTCCGTTCAGACTTAATGTATAATGTACAAAGTGCAGTAAACCATAGTACACAATCAACAATGGCACAGCTTATGCCGCGTACACACGATCGTTTTTCACGTCGTTAAAAATGCCATTTTTTAAATTGGGCATTAAAACCGATCGTGTGTAGGCTCCAGAGCATTTTTAACGACGTGAAAAATGGCCTAAAAAAATGAGAACATGCTCTATTTTTTCTTGTCGTTTTTCACGTCGTTTTTTTTAACGACGTGAAAAACGGTAGTGTGTATGCTTTTACGAGGGGAAAAAAAAAACGAGCATTTTCAGAATCAAGTATGAGACGGGAGTGCTCGTTCTGGTAAAACTAGCGTTCATAATGGAGATAGCACATTCGTCACGCTGTAACAGACTGAAAAGCACGAGGCTGAAAAGCGCGAATCGTCGCTCAACAAACTTTACTAACATGAAGGGTGGCGCTATTCGAACGGAACTTCCCCTTTATAGTGCCGTTGTACGTGTTGTACGTCACTGCGCTTTGCTCGAGCGTTTTTTTTAATGAACGTGTGTATGCAAGACAGGCTTGAGAGGAAACAAGAAAAATCACGTTGAGAAAAACGTTGTTTTTGAAAATGACATTAAAAATGATCGTGTGTACGCGGCATAACTCTATTGCGGGGACTGGGAGCATTTTTGTGGCTTTTGTAAACCAGTCCTTTAAAATGTCTAAAAACAATTCTTTTTTTTGGAAATGAATTTGTGCAACCAGATAATGTCTCTGCCTCATAATGAACTGTCAGGGGATGTTCGAAACATTGTAACAATTCAGATCTTACAGATTAAAGAAATCGAGCAGTTCATAGATTTGTCTGTTACGTCACCTCTTTCTGCTCGCGCTCTGAGCACAGCTCCTCTGTCTCCGTCATCAGTTTATCTGTAGAACAACCAGCAGAAACGTGAGCAGGTTCTAATGACACCAGCCTATACATATATTATCATACTGGTGTTAAAATAACACTCTTGCTATGTGTCACTAGACGTCTTTGCAGTTATACATGTTCTTTATTCTAATTAGGATTCCAATTACTTTCCAAGTCAAAATGCTGCTGTATGAAAATCAGCTACTGTGTGTGCTGTCACATTATACACTATACCAGTGGTCCCCAAACTGCAGCCCGAGGGCCAGATGTGGCCCTTTTCTTGCTTTTATCCGGCCCTTGGAGCAGTGGTTCTCAACCCTGTCCTCAAGTACCCCCAACAGGCCATGTTTTGGGAATTTCTCTTATGCCGCGTACACACGGTCAGAGCTTCCAACGGGAAAACGTCCATCGGAATTTCCGACGGAAAAATAGAGAACCTGCTCTCTATCTAATGCTGTCGGAATTTCTGTCAGAAACAGTCCGATGGGGCATACACACGGTCGGAAATTCCGACCAAAAGCTCCCATCGGACTTTTTCCGTCGAAAATTCCGACCGCGTGTACGCGGCATTAGATAAAATAGCTGTCCAAAATACCAAGCCATTGACTGTAATTTAAAGCACCTGTGCAAGATAAAGGAAAACCTGCAAACATGGCCTGTTGGGGGTACATGAGGACAGGGTTGAAAACTGCTGCCTTGGAGCACTATTTTCATCCACTGATACCAACAATGGGACATAATTCCCCCACTGACACCAGGGAAGGGACAGAATTCCTCCCAATGACACCAACGATGGGGCACAATTTATCCCAATGACACCAACAATGGGTTCAATGACACCAATGATAGGCCATAATTTCTCCCAATGATGCAAACAATGGCAATTCCTTCCACTGACACCAACGATAGGGCATCGTTTATTCACAATGGCATTGGGACCTAATCCATTCTCAATGGATACAGTCCGGTCCCCGTTTCAGTGAAAACATTGACTGGAATCTATCTTCTCAGCAATTAAAGAGGAACTGCAGTCTGCTCACATAATTTGGATTAAAAACATCTTTGCCATTCTGAAGCTTCCCTCCAACAACTTTGCATATTTTTTATACTGTATATACTGTGATTCTGTACTTGCCAAATAGACTGCAGAAATCTCCCTCCACTAATCTGGCTGCATCCATTTTAACTGTGGGCAGCTGAAGCTGCTGCCTGTTCACTTCCTGGATTTACACAGACACACAGAGGCACACCTCCAGCTCTGCAGCTCTCATTGGCCCTCTTATGACTCATCCCCCCCTCCTTCCTGGCAAACTCTTGCAAGAGTGAGAGAGAGCTGTGCATGATGTCATAAGCCTAGGCTTTTTACCAGACAAGAAACAGGAAGTGGGCTGTATACGGTATTTACTGGCAGAAAGGTATTTACTGGCAGAAAGTTCTCAATCACACAGGGCATACTAAGGCATACACCCTTGGAGAACCATGTTTACCCACACAGGTGTGCATTCAGGGACACAGAACAACACACACCCTCTCCCGGATAGATGTCAAATTGGGAGCAGTTGTTGTGTCCGTGCAGCCACTACATCTCAGTTGACATCAATGGGACTGCCTGCACAAAGATACATGGAATACCTGTTCATCCTTGTTCAGGTAAACACAGTCCTTCACAGGCATACGCTTTAGTATGCCCAATGTGAATGAGGCCTACATCTCACCAGGACAGAAAATAAGGAACGAGGACTTGTATAGCAGTAAAAAGCCCAGCAGGAGTTATAACTCCTTCATTACTTTATCCAAAATAAAAAATAAAAATGCTTTGGCTGTACTTACAGTCAAGGAAAAGATTTCACTTTCCTATGTAAATTTATAAATGAATATTATGGCAATAATTATAATTTATAACATTTATTCCGGAGAAATGAGCCATAAAACATTGCCTGGAGTATTTTGTTTCAAATTTATGTAAGGAAAAATAAACGTCATTACTCGGAGAACAGCTGGTTGGCTTAAAGCTGAAATCAGGACTGAAAAAAGTATTGTTTAACCACTAGCCGACCAGCTCACGCAGATATACTGCGGCAGCACGGCTCTCCAGCGTGAATCGCCGTGCCTGTACGGCGGCTCACGCAGGTGCAGTTGCGGGCGCGTGCCGCACTCCTGCTGAATCCTGCGGGAGTGTGCCCACGGGACGGGCGGACTCGATGTCCGCCGGCAACCCACGATCGCCTAATACAGAGGAAGAACGGGGATCTGCCTTTGTAAACAAGGCTAATCCCCATTCTGACAGTGAGCTCACCCCCCCCCCCCCCCACAGTTAGTACACACCTAGGGAACACATTTAACCGCTTGATCGCCCCTAGTGTTAACCCATTCCCTGCCAGTGTCATTTTTTTATAGCACTGATCATTGTAATAATGTCTCTGGTCCCAAAAAAGTGTCATTTGTGGTCAGGTTTGTCCGCCGCAATGTCGCAGTCCCGCTAAAAATCACAGATCGCTGTCATTACTAGTAAAAACAATAAAAAAAAAAAATAAAAGTCCATAAATCTATCCCATAGTTTGTAGACGCAATAACTTTTTCGCAAGCCAATTAATATACGCCTATTGCGATTTTTTTTACCAAAAATATGTAGAAGAATATATATCGGCCTAAACTGATGAATAAATGTGTTTGTTTTTTTGGGGATATGTATTGTAGCAAAAAAGTAAAAAAAAAATTTATTTTTTTTTTAAATTTTCGCTTTTTGTTTCTTTATAGCGCAAAAATTAAAACTGCAGAGGTGATTAAATGCCACCAAAAAAAAGCTCTATCTGTGGGGAAAAAAGGACGTCAATTTTGTGTGGGTACAGCGTCGCAAATACACAACCAACACACTGAATGGATTAAATTAGGCCACAGCCTGGTTAACTATTTTTTAATCATATTAACAATATAAACTTAATTCACATCTAATAACTTTATTACCAAAATAATCAGAATTCAACAACAATTCAGCCCAGCCACTAAGACTGAAACTGACTAAGAATTTAGCTTAACCATCTTCTTACATGTCCCCTTTGATCCACTTTATCAAAAGGAACTCACCACATAAACCAGCTGTGACGTGGGGTGGTAGAATTTGGGAGGGGAGCTCCTTGGGGCAAATCCTCTCTGGCAACTGGCAGAAAGCCCTGGTGGCAGGCTCCTTAAATAGGTTCCCAAGGCTTTCTAGAAGGTTCTGGGGGTCATGTGACCCTAATTGACCTATCCCTGACTGACCCCTTAACCTACCACAACTTTCCAGGTCATATGACCCTAGTTTATCTATCGTTGAAATTTATTACAATGGGGCTTATACTGCCCACACCGCGGTCCTATGAGGCCAAGGGGGGCCTAAAAAGGCTACACCCTTTTCCCCAACATTCTTATTGGTATCCTTTGTGTAGTTCTGTACTTTGCATCTGTGCCGCAGTTTCCTGTAATATAGACAAATCGCTGCTGCTCTCTCTCCTTGTGCAGGATGACTGGTCTTGTATGAACCCACTTGCAGTTTTCTACAGGCAGCCTGTAAGCAGGTACTTCCAAAATATTCTGTGTTATCTTCTAATATGTTCTACATCCCGAGTTTGGTTATTTCAAATGGTAAGAATCATTTGCTACAATGTAGGTTTATTGCACTGGGTTGACCTGCTCAGCTGGTGGTCCCTAAGAAGGAAGGGTTAACGCTGTTGGCCAGGTTTTCCCACTCTTTTCAGGAAGGCTACTGCCCCCTGCAGGTCATACCATATAAATTGGGCCTCATTGGTGTCCCAAGTGGAGGAGAAAGTAAGACTACCAAGATATAGGTGTTACTCTGTCAGTCTGTGCCCCCATTGTGGTAGCGCCGTCGGGGGTTCCAAGAGGCATAGACTTATATTGACTTATGCTCCCATTCATGGATTTACTACCCATTATTGATTATTGCTATCAACTGTGGATTTACTGCCATGGATTCTTGCCTTGCAAAGGACTTTTGATGGACTTTATAACCAAAACAAGGTATGGCTACCTCATGGGGCACTACACAGGGGCACTTAGAGAACTTGTCAGGAATGTGTTTTGGAGATGTCTTGGCAAACTGCTTCTGTACTACTTTCAACTACTTTAGTAAAATAACATTATTGGTCAGTTTAACTGCCTAGTCTGAAGTCATCAAAGGGGTGCATGCATGGCAAATGAAAAGAACAGGGCTTATTTAAGGAGACAAGAGAAGTTAGAGACAATACAGTACAGAGGTCTAATGAGCAAAGGAGGCTATATTACCAATGGTAATCACTACTGTACTTGTGTCACATGCCTAAGCAACCAACCAGCTAGGAAGCGGATGACATGGCAAGCGTGATGGAGGCTCTGGTAGTAAAGGGGTGTCAAGCATGGAGTTATGGAGAAATGCATTTCCTGTATCCAATAACAAAATAGGTGTTATACTCACTGAGAGTAAGGTGACAGGACTGCTGAGTTGGTGCACACCTGGGGAGGGGTGAACTCTAACAGATGTTGTGTCTGTAGTGTATTAATTAACAGTGTGGAAGTTTGCCCACAGATTACAAGGTGTTGACTGTGCAAGTTGCCCTGCTCGCTTCTAAGTCAGGAGTGCCTCTTTTTTAAGGCTGAATACACATGACTGCGTTCTCCACCTGCAGTATAGGCATTAGGCATTAGTAAGCGCTGTTTCACAATGTGCCCACTAGATGGGCCTGCTAGATGCCATGCACAGATCTGCTCTCTATATAGGCTATTTGCAGCACAGCGATGATATTACTGTTACTTTTACTAGGCGGTAGCTGGGTTTGCAAATGCAAAGAGAGTAAGAAGGTCGCATGTAGTTCAACAAGCACCAGTTTGACCTGTTTAGAGTATATATCATCATCTATCTTGTACATCGAATTGAACCAGAATACTGCATCCTTAATGTAACATACCAAAATATTCTTGTCTCTCCTTAGCTAGCTGCAGACCCTGAGCTTCCAGGCTTCCAATCATCGCCTCTCCCAGCTGGGCGTTCTGCCAGGTCCTGTGTGCCGAGCAATGGAAGTATGCATTAGTACAATTAGAACATTGTCTCTGCCATGCTCCACCCACCTTTAAAAGGCAGCCTTCAGTCATAGAGAGTAATGGTTAAGTACTGACAACGTAAGTGACTGTTCCCTCTGCAGTCTTGATTTGCGTATAGGTTCATTTCTATTCAAAATCAGGGTGAGTTTTAAAGAGAAACTGAAAAAATGCATTTAAATGTAGTAGCTTAGCATTTAAAAGAAATTGCACATTAAAACGCAGCTTCTGACAGTTCTACTTTGATTATGTCATGTTTACCTATCAGCTGCTGCATTCCCCTACCAGCTATCAGTAACTAGACACAGCCATAGCAGCTGGTCACATGAGTTCTGCCAAAGGGGAAGGGGGGCTTAGACAGACAACCAATCGGCATACCTCCCAACTTCGAAACATGAATAAGAGGGACACCTTGAGGTAGAGAAGACATGCATTGTGCACCATGCCAAAAATCGGGATGGCTAAATTGAGCTGACTATTGGGCATGCCCTAGGAGGAGTCTGAGCCTACCACAAGACACTTGTAGCGACCTCACCCATTTCCTCCCGTCTATTTGGCTCACTCATGAGAGGAAAAGACGCAAGGTGCCACCATGCCCGTACCCTCTGGTTTTCAAAGGTTAGGCACACTTGTTTCACCTACGGGTCCTGCAGCAAAGTTCTCCTCAAAGTTGGTCTCTGTCCTCAGCGTGCAAGGACAGAGTCTCTATACCCCAAGTAACTCCAAGGTCCACACAAGTACATCACTCCAACGTAGAGCTTTATTTTCTTTGCATGAAGAGAGAAAGGTGTTAAAAGGACAGACAGCATTCAGGCACTTCTGGCGTCGTCGCCACTCGGTCCCGAGTGGGTATAGCTCACCCGGATAGCCACCCATGGTGCCAGCAGCCGGCGTGCAGCTCAAACAGTCAATCTAGATCCCGAATAGATGCATCTAGGTGATCCTCTGCCACAGGATCTATAATGTCCCAAACCTCCTGATAGTCCAGATTGTTAGGCCCCTGGGTCCTGGATGGATGACATCCCCCTGGAGAGTCACTGGGTCCCTTCCTTCACTGTGATGGCTCACCAGTCCTTTGGAACGGTCCTCCCCCAGCCTCCTCATCCAGGAACAGGTCTCCTCGCAAGGCAGCACCCTGAGATTCTTCCTTCCGAAGCGGGCTCCAGCTAAAGGTGCTGGGCCCAGGGCTGAAGTTGCAGTCCCAGGACTAAAGGTGCCTGGGACTGAGGCGTACGTGGCCCCATAGTCTGGAGGGCCACGCACTCGGCTCCCGAACCCGCAGGTTCCCTCGGATATAGGTCCCCGATCTCTCTTTTTTGTATCCTCTCCCAGCATGCACAGCAGGCCGACCCCGCCCACCTCACGGCTGCCAAGAGAGGACACCAAATCGCCACTCCAACACCTGTGGTTCAACCTCGAGCACAAGTGACAGCGCCACTTATGCTGCTTATGGGAACTGCAAGCCAGGTGAAGCAGCAGCAAGGTAGAGTCCCGTAATTGAAAGACTTGAGCCAACTATCACTCAAGCCACCCCTAAATTTGGCATAACATCAATTTAGGACCCCGCTACACACTCCATAATAACTGTTCTATAACTGTGAGCCTCACTTACATAAACCTGTGGTCGGTTGGGGGGCAAGATTCATCAAGGTTTGGAGGGAGCATAAAGGCTTAACAAGGGGAACAATAGTGCCCAGTGGGAGGTAGAGGAACAATAGTGTCCAGTGGGAGTTGGGGGGGGTTCCCGGCGTGAGGAAAAATAGTGCCTAGCAGGTAGTGGGGAGAAACTATAGTGCCCAGTGGGGGGGAATGAAAATAGTGCCCAGTGGGGGTTGGTAAGGAACAATAGTGCCCAGGGGTAGCAGATAGTGCCCAGTGGGGGGATGGGCAATGGTGCTCAGAAAGAGGTGGAGGAACGACGAAAGGTGGGACACAACCCAGGCCCACGCTATGCCGGGATTGTGTTAAAATCCCAGGACAATCCTGCAGAATCTGGGATGGTTGGGGGGCATGAATCAGTGTTTCAGCCTTAACACAGATCTTGCTTTTGTCAGTAGCCATGTGTTCTGCTGCTACGGCTGTCCTTTGGTACCAGAGCATCTGATAGTTAAGTCTGGCCCAATTTAGCAGTTTAGTATGTAGAGAACAGGAGTTGGGGAACTTTAATTTATGTTAGCTTTTTTAACACAGTTTTATCTACCTAAAGCTGGTCATACACATAATCTGATGGGACAGTCCTTGTATAATCTCTTTTAGATTTACCCAAACTATGTTAAGTGAGGGCCTATTTAAACATGCCATTCAATTTGTATCCAATAATGCACCTCTACATTATTGTTCGGAGGCCTAAAGAAGATTGAAACATTAGATTGTGATGGGTATTGCCAGCTTTAAAGACAGCTTTAAAGACAGAGCTAAAATTCTCTTTTTCAAAATTTGATGCAAAATATACCTAAAACTGGTATCCCTGTTCAATTATTTTCCGCAGAAACTTAATAGGTCTAAACTATTCACACATTTTACCAACCTTTTTCAACCTTTTTATCATGGAGGAACCTCTTAAAATAATTATCAGATCTCATGGAATAATATTAAACCTAATGCTCTTGTGATCATTAAGCTGTAGAAAATATTAGAAAGAATAAAGACTGTAGAGTACTGTATATACTCGAGTATAAGCCAAGTTTTTCAGCCCTTTTTTTAGGGCTGAAAGTATACCCCTTGGCTTATACTCGAGTCAGTACCTGAAAATCTTGTTATTCCGCGGCCGGCGTCCATTGTTTAAATCTCGTGGCTTTCTTCAGGTCCCTTCCGCGATAGGCGTTTCCAGCAAACACTGTGTTGAGTGTTACGCCTATCATGGACGTTCTCTTGTCCGACTGAACACAGTGCCTGCTGGGAAACGGAGTCAGAGAATGAGAGGATCTCCGTGATAGGCGCAACACTCAGCACAGTGTTTGCTGGAAACGCCTATCACGGAAGGGATCAGAAGAAAGCCGCGAGATTTAAACAATGGACGCCGGCCGCGGAATAAGAAGATTTTCAGGTACACTGACTGACTCGGGCACAGGGAGGCTGCAATGGACACAGTAAGGGGGCACAGTGAGGTGGCAATGGGCAGTGAGGTGGCAATGGGCACAGTGAGGTGGCAATGGGCACAGTGAGGTGGCACAGTGAGATGGAAATGGGCACAGTAAGGTTGGGCAATTGGCACAGTGAGGTGGCAATGGGCACATTTCCCCCCTAGGCTTATACTCAAGTCAATACGTTTTCCCAGTTTTTTGTGGTAAAAGTAGGTACCTCGGTTTATACTCGGGTCGGCTTATACTCGAGTATATATGGTACCTAGAGTATATGACACACAGAGCAGATCACTTTCCAACACTTCCCTGATGTATAAGACAATATTAATCCTAATATAAAATGCATGATTAAAGTGCCCAGACCTAGGCTGGATAAATGCAGTTTTTTGGCCCTGCTGTACTCAGCAGACACATCCTTTTTCTCTAGGTCTGGTTATGTCTCCCTAAGCATGGTGGTTGGTTGCTCCTGCCTGCCTCTGGAAGAAGCTTCCAGAAATAAAGTAGGAGAGTCAGCCACTGGGTTATTTCTCTTCAGGGCTGCCATCAGGGGGGACACAGCCCATACACATGTAGGGGGCCCAGGTATTCAGAGAGGCTCGGGCCCCAACCAAGGTTGTCTTTAACGCTGGGCAAAAGGGTCAGTTATCCTGAGCCCAGTCATTGTTGTGGGAGCAAATCAATTGCCCCTTGAGCCCGCACTGCCTGCATAGTTGCCACGATTTTCATTAAGCTGTCCCGAGATGGCTGTGTCCCATGCTGAGTCACAGAAAGAGCTGTCGGTACAGAAGCAGTCCTGTTTGCTTTCTCTTCCAGCTCCTTGAAAATTTCCCCTCCTGGCCCTCTATAACATCTCCCCACTCCCCCCCACCCACAATTCTCAACTCCCGCAGCAGTCTGTCCAATCGCAGGTGTGTGGTGTGCCATCTGGACCTGCCCTCTGATGAGTTGGGCCAATAGGCTCCAGCAAGATGAGAGACTTGCAGTGGGAAGTTTGAATATGGAAGTGTGATCGATTGGAACTGTGTCCGGAGAGAATGGGGTGAACAATGGAACATAGGAGGGAACATACACTGAGGTATATCACCTAGATTAGGGCTGTCTCAAGGGCACAGGTGGGTTAGAAGAACTACAGAGGGAGGAGACTGCGAAAGAGGAATGACATAGCATGGAGGTGAAAGAGGAAAATGACATGAGATGGAGGAGGACATTGATTGGAGGAGGACATGGAATAGAGGGGGACATGTTATGGGGAGGCCCAGGAGGAGGAGGACATGTGATGGGGAAATGAGACTGGAAGAGGAGGACGTGGGATGGGTAGATGAAACTGGAAGAGGGGGACATGGAATTGGGGGGATAGAACTTGAGGAGGAGGATGAGGACATGGGATGAGGAGGATGGGACTGGAGGAAGAGGAGGACATAGGATGGAGGTGAAGGAGAAGGCCATGGAATGTAGGACATGGGATGGAGTAGTGGACATGGTATGGAAGAGATAGAACTGGAGGAGGAGGAGATGGGACTGGAGGAGCAGGAGGACATGGGATGGAAGAGGAGGTGGACATGGTATGGAGGACATGGGATGCCGGAGAACATAGCATGGAGGAGATGGGACTGGAAGAAGAGGAGGAGGACATGGGATGGGGGAAATTGGACTGGAGGAGGAGGAGGAGGAGGACATGGTATAGGGAAGATGGAACTGGAGAAGGAGGAGGGCATAGGATGGAGGAGATGGGACTGGAGGAACAGGAGGAGAGCATGGCATGGGGGAGGAGGAGAACATGGCATAGAGGACATGGAATGGAGGAGAAGGAGAACATGGTATGGAGGAGATGTGACTAGAGGAGGAGGACATGGGATGGAGGACATGGGATGGAGGTGATGGGACTGGAGCAGGAGGACATCTGATGGAGGAGATGGGACTGGAGGAGGAAGAGGACAAGGGATGGTAGAGGACATGTGATGGGGGAGATGAGACTGGAAGAGGAGGACATGGGATGGGGGAAAATGGGACTGGAGGAGGAGGACATGAGATGGAGAAGGAGGAGGACATGGGATGGAGGGGATGGTCCTGGAGGAGGAGGACGTGGCATGGAGAGATAGGATTAGAGGAGGAGGAGAAGATGAGCCTGGAAGAGGAGGAGATGGGACTCAAGGAGAGGAGGACATGGGATTGAGGATAAATTAAGTTGTAAGATTGATAAAAAAAAGTGGGTGCACTGAAGGACTCGTGGGATGGCCAGTGAGTGGGCCCTGGGGAATGTTGGTGGTCAGGCTCGGGGCAGCCCAGGTCTAAAGCTTTGTAAGGGGCCCAAAAATTTCTGATGGCTGCCCTTTTTCTCTGACCTCAGCTGATCCCTGTGGGGGGCGCCCAGAGGGTGACTGGGGAGAAGATAAAAGTTTGGGAGGCCTGTTCAATCTCTCTCTTCTCCAGTGGCCTCTGGCCTGGGAGGCAGCTGTGTTACTGAGGAGCTGCTAGACCTCAGCATGTGCTTAGCTCAGGGCCAGGAGGAACTTGGATTTAAAGACATTTGCTGAATGACACTAGCTTACGGAGCTGGACTGGAGAAGATACACTTTTACCTAAAGAGTATTGCATGGAAGCCGATTGGAGACAGCTGTCCTTGGACATTGTGAGTAGGACCTTTTTACCTAGGACTCCAGGTGTGCCTTTGCTTTGGGGGTTACATGCCAGAGGTTGCTACAATGCAATGGCTTTTACAAAGTCTCAGATGGACTGGCTGCCCCCTCTACCTCCAGCAATATTTAGCACTACTGATAAAGGACTTTTTTCTTGAGAATCTGTTCTCCTGTAGTTGCTGGCATTTTTGGAGTATACTTCACACTCATACCTCTTTCCTGTTTAATTACTGAATACATCTACAAAAAACTGAGCCTGTGTTTGTTGGTGTGCTCTGGAACGGCTACCTGGGCCTGACAGCCTCTGAACAGGTAAGGGAGACCCAGGTGAGCGCTACACTTTTAAAATAAACATAGACTGTGAAAATTATAGTGTCTCTTTACACTGGTAGTCATTGGAAAACTGTATGTCTACTCCCTTTATAATGGTGGTCATTGTAGGTGAGAAAAATAATCTGTCACTGCTGAAGGAACCTCTTAGAAACATCTGGAGGTCCAGCTTAGAACAATGTAACTGTGCATACACCATACCTGTGGGGTTTCTCTAGAATCTGGAAATCACTGTAGTAGACACCGCTACCATGGTGATCTCCACTTGCTTCTGGGCCCTGTGCCAAGCGGCTGCTCTGCTGCATTTTGAACACAAGAAGTCGCCCGCTCGGCATGGTGCCATTCAGAGACTGATCCTGCATTCAGAATGCAGTAGGGCAGGTGCTCGTCACAGAATCCGGATGCTAGTTGAGATCACTGTATCAGCGCTGCCTACTACAATGATTTCCAGCTTGTAGAGGGATCCCAGAGGTACGGAATATGCATAATTACATTGGTCCAAGCTGGACCAATGGAGCTGTGTAAAAACATCCATTCCTAGAATTCATCTTTAAAGCTGTATTCTAGACAGATTTAAAGGACAGAAATAAATGCAGTTGTGTAATTATCAATACATCATTACATTTAGTTTTAAATGCAAGCAGTGCAAGTATCTGAATTTTCCCTGGTGTCTGCCTAGTCTAGCCCCTGTACAGCAGGTCTGGAGTGGGAGAAGAAGAATCAGTACAAGGGCCCAATCAGTTCATATGCTGACAAGAGGCATGCTGATAGGGGAAAAAACTGAAAATTTAATTCAAATACTTACCGTAATTTTCCTTTCCTGACGAGCTCCATGTCAGCACAGCTGGGTGAGGCCCCGCCCACCCCCTACGTAATCAGGACTTAACTATAAATTTTTCGTTCACCTCAGCCTTAGCGTTTCGTAACTATTACTACTTAACTGGGCGGGTACTGTGCTGACATGGAGCTTGTCAGGAAAGGAAAATTACAGTAAATTACAGTAATGCCGCGTACACACAATCGTTTTTAATGTCATTTAAAAAAACAACGTTTTTCTCGACGTGATTTTTCATGTTTCCTCTCAAGCCTGCCTTGCATACACACATATATTTTCCCCTCATAAAAGCATACACACTACCGTTTTTCACGACGTTTTTAATGCCCATTTTTTAAAATTGCATTTTTAACGTCATGAAAAACGATCGTGTGTACGCGGCATTAGTATTTGAATTAAATTTTCGTTTTCCTAACGGCTCCATGTCAGCACAGCTGGGAATTAACTAGCCAAAACAGGGGAGGGATAATGCTACACACTCCACAATGCTGACTAAAACAGTAACAGAAACCATGATGCCTCTGACAAACTCAATTGTCATTAAGCCATGAATATGAATATTTTGGTGTCAACATAGCTGCATTGCAGATAGTTTGAGACACCCGACCTGCTGTCACTCTCAAGGTTCGGACCCTTCTAGAGAGAGTACCATGATTCTCCTGTCACAGACAGCCCTACAACCTGCAGGCCAAGGAGATGAGATTACCAACCAAGAGACAACAATCTTGCTGGAAGCCGTAAAATCATGATGTGTTCCACCTGAAAATGACAAACAGATGCATAGATTTCCTGATGGCAGGAGTTGCCTTGATTAAATATTTTAGAGCTTAGCCCACATCCGATGGGCTAACTTCTTGAGTACTCCCCAAAGGGAACTTAGGAGGAAAACCTCTTGTGTGATATGAACTCTGAAAGTCAGTTCAGGCACAAATTCGAGCATTGGCATGAGCACCATCCTGTCTGGGAAGTACGCGAGTATAGGTTCTCTAAACCCCAAGGACACCAATGCTGATGTAATTGCCACCAGTAAATCAGTTTCAGAGAGAGGTACCACAGGGTGATTGAAGGCATCTGAAGAAATAACATCCATCAGCATTGGGATATCTCATTCCGGAAACAATTTGAAAAACTGTATAATTAAGCGTTGGAAGCCCGCTGTATGCCGGTGAAGACAGAGGTAGCCCAAATGCATGCCTATAGCATGCTTGCGCATAGAACTAAGTCAAGCCTCGCCTGTAGGCATTCAGGGCAGGCTTCTGAAGAGTCCAGCGTAAAATCTTGATCAGCAAATATACTGGGCATATATGCCATGTTCTACTATAGGTATGCTTAGCGTTGTCCTTTCTTGTCTCGTAAGATTATTCAAATCTTCACAGAGCATTTGACATCCATTAGCCTCTGCCTCTCCAGACCCCGGCCATTAGCCTGAGCCTGTCAGATGCTGGATGACTGGGACTGGAGAAGATTTGGTCTACCAGGCAGAGGGAGTCACTCCTTGACACTCATAAGGATGAGTAGCGTGTACCAGAACTGTCACCTTCCCTCACCCCAGCCTTAGCTGGAAGCTGAGAATCAGAGGGAGCAGCAGAAAAAGGCATAAGCCGTCTTGGCAATCCTTTCTGCGGTCATCACCTCCACTCCGAGAGCTTGTGGATCCTGGGCCCTGGAATGGAACTTCAGCAACTTAGTGCCGACTGGGAATGTAAGCGGTCTACCTCTGACAGAAGAAACACCAAGCTCTGTTAGTTCTCGGAAGACTCGCAGTAGCCTGGATCATCCATTGTCGTCCAGACTTGCCCATGACAAGTAGTTTACCTGAAGATTCTTCTGACCAGGCACATAGGTCGCAGATCGTTGGGAGGATTGACTTGGGTGAATTCTAGAAATAGAGAAAACTTCAGAAGTGAGAGACTGAGCCTTGTTTCCAAATGTAGGCCACAGTCGTTGTGCTGTCCAACTTTCCCAGGACAGGCTTACCCTGGATGAGGTGACTGAAGACTAAGAGCCTGAAAAGGCTGCCCTCAACTCCAGGACGGAGTTTTGGATCCTTGACACAAGGCCATTGGCCCTGAGCTCATTGTTCTTGAAGTAGGGCTCCCCTACACTGGCTGGTGTCTGACTGCACCACCAAGTCGTCTGTAGGGAATGACATTGCAGACGATTTGTTTCTTCAACCACAAGTTTAGGCCACCCATTCAGCAAACCAACCCATAGACCCATAGCCCCGGGTCACACTGGTGCGTTTTTGACATGCGACCCGACTAGCCAAAATCGCATATAAAATAGGCGGCAAACGCACCGCCCTAATCGGTGCAACGCTGCATCTGCGGCGCTGCACCAACTTCAAAAAGGCAGTTTCGTACTACCTTTGCGATTTTGGGCCACGACTTATATTGACATCCGCACAGAGACTTGCACAGATGTCTCTGAAAATCGCGACTGGAATCGAGACTGACCAGCGGGAGAAAAAACTGAATTGCACAGCCTCATTCCCGCAACCCAGTGTGACCCTGGACAAGGAAAAAAAAAGTTAAATGCAGTAAATAGATTGCTTAGTAACAAACCCTGAGGGGTAACCCCACAGCTAGAGGGAAACAGAAGCTTCCATCTACAGCTCTGATCAACCAGGTGGAGGTTAATTAGCTAAACTCTAGTCCTGGAAGGAATCAGGACATGATGAAACGTTTGTTCAGAACAGCAACAAAAAGGTAGGAATTTGTAACAAAATTACAATCATCTTTTGCAGTGTACACATCATAAACATGCTTCTCCATACTCTGGATTTCCTCAACAAAAAAAAAGATCACATAGAAAAACAAGAGGATATCCCATATCTCAACAAGCCATGGCTGGCTCCAGTAGACATCACAGGTGACTCCTCTACCTTCTCTGGAAATGCTGGTCTTTGGAGGGGGTTTGGCATAATAGCACAACAGTAAAGCAAACATGAGAAGCCACCAACAGATTGTTGCCATGTGTAAACAGACAAAGTATTACTTTGTGTACCTGTTATGCAGAGTACCCCCAGTGGAGGAGTTCAGGTTATGCACAGTGGCTGCAGGGGGCAAGGTACTACAATACCCAGTAATGCAGCATACATTTGGATACAAAGCATTTTTGCTCACCCAACCTCCGTCATCCGACCGTCGACACTGGCACAGCGCAGGTGCGAGTGAATTGGGGAGAACTTTGCCATGACTGCTGTCCATCTTGTTTGGACCGTGCAGACCCCAGACATGGCTGTTAGCCATGATAAAGCCACCCAGAGGACCAGGATTATGGGTCATTTAGACGAGACACCAGGGACTGCGTCCAGCTTAATCCGTACGTACGTACGTATGGACGGCCAGCCCTTTAGACCAGCCAGGTGGAGGAGCACACCTACGTCCTGCACCTAGGAGGAAAAGAGAAGAACGCTGAGGCTAAGGTGAATGAAAAATGTATAGTTAAGTCCTGATTACGTAGGGGTGGGCGGGGCCTCACCCAGCTGTGCTGACATGGAGCCGTCAGGAAAAGCAGAGTGACAAAGAGATGAACTTATCACTGTGCTGCGTCTCCTTTTAAGGACAACCCTAGGCTCAGAGAAATTGGGTTCAATGATGCCGGCCTTCAGACCAAGGACTGAAAAAAGTACTGTGAGGGAAACCTCTGGATTGAAATTAAATATAGCAGCAAAAGCTGGTTTTGTTATTTTATCTTTTATGGGTTAATCATTTTTACCTTGCCATTTTTGGCTGGGGCTCTGCTTTGATGTCTAGTGAATGTGATCATTGTATGTCTGTCTTTGCAATATTAAATCTCTTACAGGTCAGTCCTTCCGGCATCCTTAGCAACAAGGAAAAATAATTAATAAGACGTGTCATTGTAGATCAGTCTGTTTTTTATCTACTTCTGTGTGTGTCGTAAATTCCACTTTGGCATTTTCAGAAAGCATAAAAACGAATGCACTTACACTTTGCCAGATTCATGCAGCATTTCCAGCCACTGGCTTTGCTCAATCTCAGTCTCTGCAGCCAGCAGGATGTTTCCCTGCAGGGTAGAATGAAAAAGCTGCAGTCCCATTGAGGTATAGCGTGATGAAAAGCTGTCCCAGAATAAGTCCAGGAATCATCTGCATCTGGGCTCAAGATTCACACATAATGGCAATACTGTCATTTTAAAGATCTCTGCCTGTTCACTCCTAGCTAGCTGGGTCCCACATATCCAAGTGTCAGTACTCTCTTAATTTCCCCATAGACTTCAATCAGATTCAGCCCAGCCTGGAAAGTGACAGCTGGCTTCTGAAAGCTTGAAGCTGGTTGCTCACTTTGGGAAAAATAATGTTTTTTCTTAGTACAAACACTTTTGACACATACATATTGTCGTTGTCTAACCTATTTGTTTTTGGGTTTTTGAAACACACAGTTTAGAAAGAATATAATCTTGGTATGGAAAATACCAATGTGCAATAGGGTGACCACATTTCCAAACTACCATTCAGGGACACCCTCCCTTCCCAAAAATCAGCTTGTGCTGTAACGAATCACAGCACAGTGATTGGAAACAAGAGGCAGGATTTATGATTTCTCCAATCACAAGCAGGGGGTGGGGATTGTGCTCCTCCAGGCATTCCCAGCCAGGACAAGTACTGTCAGTGAGTAAAGCAGTGATGTGGCGGCCCTTTTTTGGGGGCATCAGATTGGCCCAGGGGGTGGCTGTGTCAGTTTCATTCCGTGACACTGTATTGTCCTGGAATGAATGTGTCCGGAACAGATCTGCAAAATGCGGGACTGTCCCGGTCAATCCGGGACACGTGGTCACCCTAATGTGCAATGACCCCTGGCAACCAGTCAGAAATTACCTTTCATTATTATGAGAGCAGTGAAAGTAGATCTAAATCTAACTAGTGAAATTTCATATACAGTAAGTTGTAACATTATAGTGTAATTTCAGAAGTTGTATTCAAACTTTAAATATGAAGCTTTTGTTAAAACAATTCACGGAGATCATGCTGAAGATCTTTGTTCCACTTATTCCTATTATGACGTGACAACTGTCTCCCAACTGTGCTCCTACGCTGTCACCCTGTCACGTTATGCTCTCAGTGGTGGCTACAAGCAGGATAGTGGACACGTATTGTAGAGGCACTGTCCATTCATGTCACTACCAGCAAGTGGAAGAAAATGGCTGGAGGAGATTAGGGGCAATGAAAGGGAAACAATGAATGAAAATAATTGTATTAAAAAAAATTGTTTAACATACACTGTACTTTAACTAACAAAATCTTATTCAGTTAGGCCCCTTTCACACATGCGGACCGTATGTCCGCTTTTTCATCCATCCGTTTACGGATGAATAAGGGACATACATTGGTCCCTATGAGATAGCGGGTGTCAGCGGATGAAAATCCGCTGACACCCGATCTCCTCCGGGTCCGCAATCCTCCGATTCTGCAGACGGTGGAAAATACAATTTTCAATCCGTCTGCAAAGCGGATTGGTTGAACACGGACCGAGGGTCCGTGTTCATCCGATCCCCCTATAGGGGAGAGTGGAGATCTGACAGGGCGGTCCCTGCACAGTGTGCGGGGACCGCCCTGTCATCCGCCGGCTCAGGGGGGATCAACGGAGCGATCCCTGCTGAGCAAGTGGAGGTTCACGGGGCGGATCATCACGGATCCATCCCTTGTGAAAGGGGCCTAGGGTTTAGATCTCCTTTGACTAAAATCACTTGGTATGCTTATTACACTATGCAGGCAATATGCACGCTAAACGTTTTGAACTGCTATCTGTAATGTTAAATAATAAGCCACAGGATTGCAGCAGAAATAAGCAATAACTTGATCACATCACTTACAAATATTTCATTACTGCCCTGTCCCCATTCCTGTCTAATAATGTGTGAATAAGAACATAATTGGCCAGGAGTACAGACACGCCTCCACACCAGACACATCCACAGACACCCCCCACACCAGACACATCCACAGACACTCCTCCGCCCAAGACACATCCACAGACACTCCTCCATACCAGACACATCCACAGACACCCCTCCACACCAGACACATCCACAGACACCCCTCCACACCAGACACATCCACAGACACCCCTCCACACCAGACACATCCACAGACACCCCTCCACACCAGACACATCCACAGACACTCCCCCACCCCAGACACATCCACAGACACTCCCCCACCCCAGACACATCCACAGACACCTCTCCACACCAGACGCATCCACAGACACCCCTCCACACCAGACACATCCACAGACACCCCTCCACACCAGACACATCCACAGACACTCCCCCACCCCAGACACATCCACAGACACTCCCCCACCCCAGACACATCCACAGACACCTCTCCACACCAGACGCATCCACAGATACTCCTCCACACCAGACGCATCCACAGACACTCCTCCACACCAGACGCATCCACAGACACTCCTCCACCCCAGACACATCCACAGACACTCCTCCACCCCAGACACATTCACAGACACCCCTCCACCCCAGACACATCCACAGACACTCCTCCTCCCCAGACACATCCACAGACACTCCTCCTCCCCAGACACATCCACAGACACCCCTCCACACCAGACACATCCACAGACACCCCTCCACACCAGACACATCCACAGACACCCCTCCACACCAGACACATCCACAGACACCCCTCCACACCAGAAACATCCACAGACACCCCTCCACACCAGAAACATCCACAGACACCCCTCTACACCAGACACATCCACAGACACCTCTCCACACCAGACACTTCCACAGACACTCCTCCGCCCAAGACACATCCACAGACACTCCTCCATACCAGACACATCCACAGACACTGCTTCACTCCAGAAACATTTACAGACGCCCCTCCACTCCAGAGACATCCACAAACATTCCTCCACCCCAGACACATCTACATACACCCTTGCATCCTAGACACATTCGCAGACACCCCTCCACCCCAGACACATCCACAGACATGCACAGACACCACAGACACTGCCAAGAAATAGTACCGGTATGTGAATTGTGACTATATTAGATGGCCGAGCTGCATGATTTAAAGTGGTAGTGCTTACTCAATACCCCTTCTCTGATTATACATAGCCTACTTTGCTTATAGGCTTGTGGGTGTTATATCAGTTACATGTTTATACACATACTGTACACAGCTTATGACTTTTCCTTTAAGTTTTCAAACTTCCTATTAATACTAAAGCCTTAAACAATACGTAATCAAATAGAAATAGGAGGGTTTACAAATAAATACCTACATGAAAATCTTCATGTGAGATTTTAATAGCATATGGCATGCTGGGTTCCTCTTTAGCTTCCACCTGGCAGCCACCAAGTGGTATCACTCCCTGATAAAAACAAATTCAACAAGATAAATACGGTATCAAAAAGTAGAAAGGTAATATAAAACATATAATATATCTAGAAAGTAAAATGTTCTAATAACAGTTAATAAATAACTAAAAATTTGGTGATTATTGTAGCCTATAGCCGTGTACACACGATCGGTTTTACTGATGAAAACAGTTCGATGGACTTTTCTCATCGGACAAACCGATCGTGTATGGGCCCCATCGGTCTTTTTTCCATCGGTGAGAAAAAATAGAACATGTTTTAAATTTATCCGATGGGGAAAAAAAACGATAGCAAATTCCGATCGTCTGTGTGGAACTCCATCGGACAAAAAACCCACGCATGCTCAGAATCAAGTCGACGCATGCTCAGAAGCATTGAACTTCATTTTTCTCGGCTTATCGGAGTGTTTTACGTCACGGCGTTTGGGACTTTTGACTGATGGTGTGTAGCAAGACTAATGGAAGTCAGCTTCATCGGATTTCCGATGGAAAAATCCATCGGTTTAAAATCCATAGGAAATCCGATCGTGTGTACAGGGCTTAAGTCTTGCACCATTTACCGACTGTTCCAATACCATTTAAAGGGCCTTCATATAAAATGTCAATCTACAGTACACATGGACATAAAAATGGCCATACATTTCTATACATAACCAAGATATGAGAAACCACTGAGTAATAAAACAGCAAGCATTACTGCACATGAATAATTCTTATACATAAGAACATCTCTATTATTCATAAAACTATTGCCATGGCAGCTAAAACTTCCAATCTGTATAAAGGTAAGAATCGGTCATTTTGTACACAGATGCGGTACTACAATAGTACAGCTTCTGGGATTCAGTTGATGAGGATATTGGGATGTGCAGTCAAGCTATATAGCTTTAGAAGGCTGTGTTGTTATACTAATGATCGTACACTGGTAATCTCTGTAGAGGGATATAGATGTGTCAATGGTAATAAGGATTAGCGGTGCACATGCAAAGCTCACCTTGGGGTGAATATTAAAATATCTGTTGCTTTCGAAGTTCCTCCTTTCACTCTCAGAATAGTAAAGCAAAAAGCTGTCCTTTATAATAAAGAACCTGTAAAAAAGAAGTAAGACAATGCCTAGTACATATTTTAAAAGCTCTATAAATTACGGACCACATAGTAACCACTGTTAAAAAATGAATAATATAACATAGTGTGTATGGACTGCAAACATGTCTTGCTCTTACCTTTTGGACCATTTAGCAGACTGCCTCCCAAAGGGTCTTTTCCATAGCACCCCCAGAAGCTGCACCTTGGTTCTGATGTCCAGATTATCCGTGTCTGTATGATCCATGGATGGAGAGGGGGAAACAGAGCTTGATTTGGAGTTAAACATCCCAATCCAGGCGTGGTCCTTGCTGAGCCTGCCAGAGGACAGTCGAATGTTATGGCCTGGCAGAGAGAGGGAGGAGAGGATGCAGAGAGGAATGAAGAGTAAAGTGAAGAAAGCAAGAAGAGAGAGTTAGAAAATGCATTGAAGAAAAGGGAGACAGCGAAGATAACAAAAGGAAGTTACAGCAGATTAGTAACAGAGGCGATCAGCGTGGCTTTGTAAGACAAATGTTTGAATGAGCTGAAGGGACTAGAGCTGGGATGGAGGAGAGTGATGATGGGAACATTCCACTTTCAATCAATAGCTTCTCTGCTGAGTCAATACATGCCTCAGTAAATGAAAGTTCATGGCCATCTCTGATCATTTGTCTAATGACACAAAAGGTTGGAGAGAGCCATCAGCCAGGAGAAAGAGAGGATGGCTGAGCTTTAGCAGTTCTAAAGCACTATAGTTGCTACCTATTTATTGCTGTGCAGACAAAGTTTATTATAACTTTTTCACCTTTCTTCATGGGTACCTCTATAAATCTAGGGGAGTGGATTCCAGACCAATTATTGTTGCTGCTTTAGCATCCACAAAGTGGTACATAATTGTGAAGTAAAGGGAAAATTATAAATGGTTTTCAGAATTTTTTACAAATAAATATGCAAAAAGTGTGGGGTGCATTTGTATTCCGCCCCCCTGAGTCAATACTTTGTAGAACCACCTTTGGCTGCAATTACAGCTGCAAGTCTTTTTGGGGATGTCTCTACCAGCTTTTCACATCTAGAGAGTGACATTTTTTCCCATTCTTCTTTGCAAAATAGCTCAAGCTCTGTCAGATTGGATGGAGAGCGTCTGTGAACAGCAATTTGCAAGTCTTGCCACAGATTCTCAATTGGATTTAGGTCTGAACTTTGACTGGGCCATTCTAACACATGAATAGGCTTTGATCAAAACCTTTCCATTGTAGCTCTGGCTGTATGTTTAGGGTCGTTCTCCTACTGGAAGGTCTTTTGCAGACTCTAATGCCGTGTACACACGATCGGTTTTTCCGATGAAAAAAGACAGATGGACTTTTATCATCGGAAAAAACGATCGTGTGTGGGCCCCGTCGGTCTTTTTTCCATCGGTGTAAAAAAATAGAACATGCTCAGAATCAAGTCGACGCATGCTCAGAAGCATTGAACTTCATTTTTCTCGGCACGTCGGAGTGTTTTACGTCATGCCGTTTTGGACGGTCGGAATTTTGTCTGATGGTGTGTATGCAAGACTGATGGAAGTCAGCTTCATCGGAATTCCGACGGAAAAATCCATCGGATTTTATTCCATTGGAAGTCCGATCGTGTGTACAGGGCATTACAGGTTTTCTTCTAAGATTCCCTGTATATGGCTCTATCCATCTTCCCATCAACTCTGACCAGCTTCCCTGTCCCTGCTAAAGAAAAGGATCCCCACAACTAGTGATGAGCCGAACACCCCCGGGTTCGGTTCGCACCAGAACCCGCGAACGGACCGAAAGTTCGCACGAACATTAGAACCCTATTAAATACAATGGATGCGAACGTTCGGATTCTAAAGTGCTAATTATAACGACTATTATCCATGTTATTGTCCTAAACAGAGTTTGGGAACCCGGGTTCTGCACCAGGGGACATGTATCAATGCAAAAAGAAGTTTTAAAAACGGACGTTTTCCGGGAGCAGTCATTTTAATGATGCATAAAGTGAAAAAAAAAAAGTCAAATATTCCTTTAAATATTGTACCTGGGGGGTGTCTAAAGTATGCCTGTGAAGTGCCACGTGTTTCCCGTGTTTAGAACTGTCCCTGCACAAAATAACATTTCTAAAGGAAAAAAAAGCCATTTAAAACTGCTTTGCGGCTTTAATGTAATGTCTGGTCCCGGTAATATGGATGAAAATCTTTAAGAAAAATGGCATAGCTACCCCATCAACCCCCCCCCCCCCCTACCCCAGCCCATTACCAGCCCCTTTGGGTCTTGTATGGATATTAAGGGAAACCCCACACACAAAATAAAAAAGGCCCTATATACTCTGAACAGCCGTATACAGGCGGTGCATACAAGACAGGGACTGTAGGTTTGTTCTTATGTAGAATCTGTTTGTAATTTTGAACAGCTACATTGTTTAAGTGTAGCTCCAGCCCAAATACCTATTTTTAAGCTTTTTGGAAAACATAGGGAAGGGTTATCACCCCTGTAACATTTGTTTTGCTGTCTGTGCCCCTGTTCAGAACATTTCACCTCACTTTGCGTCCCAATGACAACTGATTTTGAAATGTGGTGTTTTTATTGAAACAAGGATTGGTGATAAAGCATCAGTAGAGAGGAGACACCTTTCTCCCATATTAATTCTTACAGGAGAGAATTTTCCTTCCAAGGGGTAGATTTCCTCTCACTTCCTGTTGTCTTCTTCCGTTTGCAAGTAGTAGTCATTTGTAAGTTGGATGTTTGAAAGTAGGGACCTGCCGTATATACTCTGCAGAAATTGGCCCCTTAGGTGTTGGTGTTGGCACAACACTGTAAGCACTCACAGTTACTCTTGGTGGGTGCTGGAACGCCCTGCTGTCAACTATTATATCAGGAATTGTAATAACATATAATTGTTGAACAGTGGTAGTAAAAATTGGGGCTTTGATGGTGGTGCTGGTGCCACAACACTGTAAGGCCTGACAGTTACTCTTGGTGGGCGCAGCAATGGGCCCTGCTGTGAATTATTAGATCAATAATTATAATTGCTTGCCCTTGTTGAACAGGGGCTGAAAAATTGGGCCTTTGGTGATGGTGGTGGTGGTGTTGACACAACACTGTAAGGCCTGACAGTTACTCTTGGTGGGCGCAGCAATGGGCCCTGCTGTGAATTATTAGATCAATAATTATAATTGCATGCCCCTGTTGAACAGGGGCTGAAAAATTGGGCCTTAGGCACTGGTGGCACAACACTGCAACCCCTCACAGATACTGTACTTGGAGCACAGCAATGAGGCCTGTTGCAAAGTATTGCATCAAAAATTGTAATTACACGCCCCTGTTAAACAGGGGCTGAAAAATTGGGCCTTAGCCACTGGTGGCGGCACCCATAAACCAAAATGATCTTCCAAGCTATCATCATTAATCGGATCATTGAGGAGGAGGAGGAGGATAGCTAGTCAACATAACAGCACAGGAACTCAGCATCAGCATCAGTCTTGAAGGGATGTGACATTTTAAAATCAATTAGTCTGTTATATCAGCATCAGGTGTGTGGTAGCTGGTGGTGATCCAAGACTGGTTCATCTTGATGAAAGTCAGTCGATCAACCGAGTCCTCCAGCAGCACTGAATGTGCGTTCTGAAAGAACGCTGGATGCAGGACAGGCCAGTAGCTCAATTGCATACTGTGCAAGCTCTGGCCAGTGATCCATCCTCAAGACCCAGTAAGCCAGAGGATTTTCGGTGGGGAAGGTGTCCAAGTCTGACCTTGCCCCTAGGTATTCCTGCACCATGTATATCAGACGCTGGCGATGGTTGCTGGAAACGATCATACTTTGGGGCTGCGGACTAAAGAATTGTCTGAACGCATCGGTCAGACGGCCACCTTCCCCACCGCTCCTTCTTTGACTGCCCGAAGCCTCAGCAACTCGTTGTCCAGGACCAGGAGTTTGTAACCTCCCAGTCTCTGGGAACGCGTTGCACAGACCTTTCTGCAAGGCCTCCCAGAGTTGTCTCATCCTCTGCTCCCTCTGCGACGGTAACATAAGGTCCGCAACCTTACCCTTGTACCGTGGATCAAGGAGAGTGGCCAGCCAGTAATGGTCCCTCTCCTTGATCCGAAGAATACGAGGATCCTTCCGCAGACTTTGCAGGATCAGGGAGGCCATGCAGTGTAGGTTAGCTGAGGCATTCAGTCCGGAGTCCCCTGGGTCACTAAGGACGACATGATCCGCAGCCACCTCCTCCCAGCCACGTACAAGTCCACTGGTTTCTTGGGACTGTAAATCATCCCTAAAAGACTGCTGCTGATGATGCTGAGTGCCAGCCTCCACCTCCATGCTGACACAATCCTCCTCCTCCTCCTCCTCCTCTTCCTGTGCGATGGGTGGGACAGAAGGAACACTGTCTGGGTAAAGGGGGCCTTGAGAGGCAAGGAAGTCCTCCTCTTCCTGCCTCTGTTCTGCCTCAAGTGCCCTGTCCATTATTCCACGCAGCGTGTGCTCCAACAGGTGGACAAGAGGTACAGTGTCACTGATGCATGCACTGTCACTGCTCACCATCCTCGTGGCCTCCTCAAATGGTGCCAGGACAGTGCATGCATCCCTGATCATGCCCCACTGGCGTGGTGAAAAAAACCTGAGCTCCCCTGACCCTGTCCTGGTGCCGTAGTCGCACAGGTACTCATTGATGGCCCTCTGCTGCGTGTGCAGCCGCTGCAGCATGGCCAACGTTGAGTTCCACCTGGTGGGCATGTCACATATAAGGCGGTTCTTGGGCAGGTTCAACTCCTTTTGCAGCTCAGCCAGGCGAGCACTGGCATTATAAGATCTGCGGAAATGAACACAGACTTTCCTGGCCTGCCTCAGGACATCCTGTAAGCCCGGGTACCTGCCCAAGAACCGCTGCACCACCAGGTTAAGGACGTGAGCCATACAGGGCACATGGGTCAGTTGTCCCTGTCGGAGGGCGGAGAGGAGGTTGGTGCCATTGTCGCAAACCACCATTCCTGGCTTAAGCTGGCGTGGCGTCAACCACCTCTCGGCCTGCCCCTGCAGAGCAGACAGGACCTCTGCCCCAGTGTGGCTCCTGTCCCCCAAACACACCAGTGCAAGCACGGCATGGCATCTTTTTGCCTGCGTACTTGCGTAGCCCCTTGAACGCCTACGGAGCACCGCTGGTTCTGAGGACAAACCACAGGAAGAGGCCATGGAGGAAGAAGAAGAGGAGGGGGTGGAGGAGAAAGGTGTGTCACAACCAGTAGTAGCATTTTGGAGGCGTGGCGGTGGAACAACCTCCAACACTACTGCACCTTGTCCTGCATCCTTCCCAGCTGCCAAAAGAGTGACCCAATGGGCCGTGAAAGAAAGGTAACGTCCCTGTCCATGCCTGCTGGACCATGAGTCAGCGGTAATATGCACCTTACCGCTGACCGCCCTGTCCAGCGAGGCCAAGACATTGCCTTCCACATGCCTGTAGAGAGCCGGAATCGCCTTCCGTGAGAAAAAGTGGCGTTTGGGAACCTGCCACTGAGGAACCGCACATTGCACAAACTCACGGAAGGGGGCCGAGTCTACCAACTGAAAAGGCAGCAGTTGAAGCGCTAGCAATTTAGCCAAGCTAGCATTCAACCGCTGGGCATGTGGATGGCTGGGAGTGAACTTCTTTCGACGGTCCAGCAGCTGGGGCAGGGAAATTTGCCTGCTAGAATCGGACGTCGGTGTACTGCTAGCAGAGTGGCCGCAAGTACTGGGCTGTGACACACCTAATTCTACACCTTCATTCCTCTCAGTGCAGGTTTCAGAGAGGACTGAAGGTATAGTGGGTTTTGAGATCCCAGCTGATGCGGTGCAAGGAGAGGTCCGCTTTGTTCTTTGGTGTGGGTCTTTAAGGTAGGCTTGCCAACGAGCTGCATGGCAGGTCAACGTATGTCTGATCAAGCATGTGGTGCCCAAGCGGCTGATGTTTTGGCCACGCGATATACGCTTGAGACATATGTTGCAAACAGCAGCTGTGCGATCTGATGCACTCGCCTCAAAAAAGGCCCACACCAAAGAACTTTTTGAATGACGGGCAGAGGCAGCGCCCTGCACAGGCGGAGCTCTGCGGTGTGATTCCGTCGGTGTGCTGCCCATACGCTGGCCACTCAAGGGCATCCTGCCTCGTTGGAGATGTGCCTCCTCCTCATCCTCCTCCTCCTCCTCTCTCCTATTAGGCACCCACGTGGAGTCAGTGACCTCATCATCCCCTCCCTCCTCATCACTGGAGCCAATCTAGCAGTATGCTGCAGCTGCTGGAGCATGACTGCCAGATTGGTGTCCTTCTTGAGCATCCCCTCTCTCTGCTCTCACGCTACTGCCTTCCTCTAGCTGGGTATCATCATCAGATCCTTCGAAACGCTGGGCATCCTCCTGGAGCATGTACCCAACACTGTGCTCAAACAGTTCGGGGGACTCCTCAGGAGGAGGACATGGTGGGTCTAGGGAAGGATTGACTAATGAAGATAATGATACCAGAGAAGAGGACGCTTTGGCAGCTGCTTTGCCAGTACCCTGAGCCTGGGTGAGAGAGGATGAGGAGGATGAGGTGGGCTTGGTCATCCACTCTACCAAGTCTTCGGCATGATGTGGCTCAACATGTCCAGCTGCCGAAAAGAAGGACAAGCGTGTCCCATGGCCATGTGCTGATGACAATGCACCGCGTCCACGACCAGCACTGTTGCCCCCAGACACAGAGCCTGCTTGCCCTCTTTTTTTGCCTCCTGACTGTCTGCCTCTCCTTGTTTGCCTTCCAGACATTTTAATGGATGGCCTGCAGGGAGATGGGACCTCTCTGTCCCTACAAACAAGATTTAGCACAGAATAGCACACTGATAGTTTCCACGAGTGTCCTTCTCTGTCCCTAAACTCAAGGATTTCAAATATGGTTCAGCAAGATTGGTTTAGAACAGAATAGCACACTGACACTTTCCCTCACTGTACCTCTCTGTCCCTAAACTCAAGGATTTCAAATATGGTTCAGCAAGATTGGTTTAGAACAGAATAGCACACTGTCAGTTTCACTCACTGTACCTCTCTGTCCCTACGAACAAGATTTAGCACAGAATAGCACACTGATAGTTTCCACGAGTGTCCTTCTCTGTCCCTAAACTCAAGGATTTCAAATATGGTTCAGCAAGATTGGTTTAGAACAGAATAGCACACTGACACTTTCCCTCACTGTACCTCTCTGTCCCTAAACTCAAGGATTTCAAATATAGTTCAGCAATATTGGTTTAGAACAGAATAGCACACTGTCAGTTTTACTCACTGTACCTCTCTGTCCCTACAAACAAGATTTAGCACAGAATAGCACACTGATAGTTTCCACGAGTGTCCTTCTCTGTCCCTAAACTCAAGGATTTCAAATATGGTTCAGCAAGATTGGTTTAGAACAGAATAGCACACTGACACTTTCCCTCACTGTACCTCTCTGTCCCTAAACTCAAGGATTTCAAATATGGTTCAGCAAGATTGGTTTAGAACAGAATAGCACACTGTCAGTTTCACTCACTGTACCTCTCTGTCCCTACAAACAAGATTTAGCACAAAATAGCACACTGACACTTTCCCTCACTGTACCTCTCTGTCCCTAAACTCAAGGATTTCAAATATGGTTCAGCAAGATTGGTTTAGAACAGAATAGCACACTGTCAGTTTCACTCACTGTCCTACTCTGTCCCTACAAACAAGATTTAGCACAGAATAGCACACTGACACTTTCCCTCACTGTACCTCTCTGTCCCTAAACTCAAGGATTTCAAATATGGTTCAGCAAGATTGGTTTAGAACAGAATAGCACACTGACACTTTCCCTCACTGTACCTCTCTGTCCCTACAAACAAGGTTTAGCACAGAATAACACACTGACACTCTCCCTACCTATCCTTATTTGTCCCTAAACACAAGGAATCCAGGATTAGTAAAGGAAAAAAAATGACACTGTCCCTGCCTATGCTTCTCTTTCCCTGCTCCGGAACACACTACACAAGGCCGCCGCGCTGGCGGCCTTTTATAGTGTGGGGCGTGTACTAAACCCCCTCAAGAATAATTGGCCACAGGCATCCTGTCTGTGGCCAATCATTGCTCTCCTCGCTGCCGGCGCTGTGATTGGCCAAGCATGCGGGGTCACAGTGCATGCTTGGCCAATCACAGTGCCTGGATGACACTGCGATGGCGTAGTGCATTGTGGGCCGTTCGCGTCACTCGAATTTGGCGCGAACGGCCCAAATCGTTCGATCTTCGTCGAACGATCGAACAGCCGATGTTCGAGTCGAACGTATGTTCGACTCGAACACGAAGCTCATCCCTACCCACAACATGATGCTGCCACCACCATGTTTAACGGTGGGGATGGTGTGTTCAGGGTGATGTGCAGTGTTCATTTTCTGCCACACATAGCGTTTTGCTTTTAGGCCAAAAAGTTCCATTTTGGTCTCATCTGACCAGAGCACCTTCTTCCACATGTTTGCTGTGTCCCCCACATGGCTTCTCGCAAACTGCAAACGGGACTTCTTACGGCTTTCTTCTTGCCACTCTTCCATAAAGGCCAGGTTTGTGAAGTGCACGGCTAATAGTTGTCCTGTGGACAGATTCTCCCACCTGAGCTATGGATCTCTGCAGCTCCTCCAGAGTTACCATGGGCCTCTTGACTGCTTCTCTGATTAATGCTCTCCTTGCCCGGCCTGTCAGTTTAGGTGGATGGCCATGTCTTGGTAGGTTTGCAGTTGTGCCGTACTCTTTCCATTTTCTGATGATAAACTGAATAGTGCTCTGTGAGATGTACAAAGCTTGGAATATTTTTTTATAACCTAACTTTAAACTTTAAACTTCTCCACAACTTTATCCCTGACCTGTCTGGTGTGTTCCTTGGCCTTCATGATGCTTTTTGTTCACTAAGGTTCTCCAACAAACCTCTGAGGGCTTCACAGAACAGCTGTAGATGAAATTACACACAGGTGGACTCTATTTACTAATTAGGTGACTTCTGAAGGCAATTGGTTCCACTTGGATTTTAGTTAGGGGTATCAGAGTAAAACGGGGCTGAATACAAATGCATGCCACACTTTGTAGATATTTATTTGTAAAAAAAATTGAAAACCATTTATCATTTTCCTTCCACTTCACAATTATGTGCCACTTTGTGTTGGTCTATCACATAAAATCACAATAAAATATATTTACTTTTTTAGTTGTAACATGACAAAATGTGGAAAATGTCAAGGGGTATGAATACTTTTTCAAGGCACTGTAGAGAGCAGAGGGAGATCACGTGACTGCAGAAAGGAGCTGTGCAAAAAAGGTATTTAGGATTATAGCTTAAAGGAGTTGAAAGTCAGAAAGTTTTTTATTTTAATGCAGTCTATGCATTAGGATAAAAAAAACTTCTGTGTGCAGCTGCCCCCCTCAGCCCCCCATCTCTGGCCAGCGATGTCCACAAGTGTCTCAGCCGTCTGAGACTCTCCCTCCTGATTGGCTGAGACACAGCAGTGGCGCCATTGGCTGCCGCTGCTGTCGATCAAAGTCAGTCAGCCAATCAGGAGATAGAAGGGCGAGGCCGGGCCGCAGCTCCGCGTCTGATTGGACACAGGGAGCTGTGACTCGGCTCAGGTGCCCCCATAGCAAGCTGCTTGCTGTGGGGGCACTCAACAGGAGGGAGGAGGCGGGAGCACAGAAGAGCCACCAGAGAAAAGGAGGATCAGGGAATTGGGGGCTTGCTCTGTGCAAATCCACTGCAACAGAGCAGGTAAGTATAACGTGTTTGTTATTTTTATTGAGAAAAAAAACAAAAAAAACAAGACTTTACAATCACTTTAAAAGAAACACACACACTGCACTTTATATCTTGCTAAAACCAAGAGGATACAAGTAATCGTGTTATGTCATTTTACAACCTCTTTAAATATCCCTACTCATACCTTTTCATAAAAATCTTTTTTCTGGAAGACCTCTTCCACTTCCTCCACCTGTTGAGGTGCAGGGTAAAGAAGAATATATGGTCGAAAGAATTCTTGATTCCAGGATCTTTAGGAACAAGTTACAAGATCTGGTTCAATGGGAAGTATATGGACCAGAGGAAAATTCTTGGAACCTGAGGAGAACGTTCATGCTCCCTGATTAACAAGAGAGGTCCAGTTTTCTCACAGATCTGGCCCTAAGATGTCCAGGAGTCATCTGGGAAGGAGGAGGAAACTGGCAGGGTCCCAATCTGAACCTAGGACCTCTGATGTGTCTTGCTGTAGCTCTTCTTGTCTGCCACCTAACATGCTGGACAGCTCCCTGCATGATCCCTTGGACAACCTTGTCTTGTATCCTCTTTCTGACGAAACTTGAACACTTTGCTCATTCCATGAACTTCCTGACTTAATCCATGTCTCCGCACTTCCTGTTTGCTTGATTATTGTGCTCTCTCCAGCTGATTTCTTGCTCCTTTTGCACACCTGCAGCTGTCCTGATCTTCACTGCAAATTGCTATTGACCATACTGTATGGTACTGCAGTACAATGTGATGTGGTGCAGTGCGTTTTTGAAAAGTAGCGCATGCACTACTTTTGGTGCGATCCAGTGTGATTTGAGCCCATTCAAATGAATGGGCTGAAAATCACACCGCACTGAATTGCACAGGAACACGGCCCTAAAAGTGTATTTCCACGTTTGCAGTTACATTTTAGAAAATCCCACTATATGTTTGATAAACCTAAAAATAATTAAGGAAAAATATTTAAATGAGATCTGCCAGTACAATATGGACGGGGTTCATTATGGTAAACATTAACCCTCCCCCGCAGCCCGCTCCTAAACATTACAGAGAAAGGAAAGATAAACATTAAATTTCAGTCCTGGAGTTTTCAGAAAAGATCATTTCAAATATTCTTTAAAGGAACACTAAAGGTTCCCGTTTTTTTTTTTTTTTTTTAAATAACAAACATGTTATACTTACCTCCACTGTGCAGCTCGTTTTGCACACAATGCCCCCGATCCTGGTCTTCTGGGGTCCCACAGCGGCTGTCTCGGCTCCTCCCCGCAAGGACTCCACACCATAATGCGAGCGAGCTCGCATGGTGTGGAGTTACTGCGGGCGCGCTCCCGTGATACAGCAGCGACCATAGCCGCCGACTGTATCACTCGGCCCCGCCCCCCAGCGCGCCGCGTCATTGGATGTGATTGACAGCAGCGCCAGCCAATGGCTGCGCTGCTTTAAATCCATTCACAGTAGCCAATCAACGGCCAGGCTCAGGAACTCGGAGGATGACGGGAGCGAGCGCGGGACTTTCGAGGGGCCAGGTAAGTAAAACGGGGGCTCGGGGGGGGGCGGTATTGTCGAATGTTTTTTCACCTTAATGCATAGAATGCATTAAGGTGAAAAAACATGTACCTTTACAACCCCTTTAAAGTTATGCCATGTGGATGGAAACATGTAACAAATATAAAGTAGGTGTTATCCCAATTTGGCTGCAGAAGTGGAAATACACTTTAAAGTGACACTAAGCTCTGGTTTAAAAAAATAATTATATTCTAGTATGCATTCTTAAAGTGTTACTAAACCCAGGACCCTGAATTCACGATATCTGGTCTCCCACAGTACACAGAACATGGAAATGCAATAGTTAGTAAATATAAACTGCTAAATACCTTTTCTCATCAGCAGTTAGAGCAGTCTTGTGACTTCTATCAGTGTCTGGTTAAAGCTTGTAGGAGGAGTTTTCATTCTCCAATGATTGTACTATGAGGATGCTAGACCCCTGTTTGACCCTGTGCTGATCCCATACAATCCCCCAAGAAAAAAAAAACCTCAGTAATACTCACCAAACTAAGCATGTGCAGCTTATCCCATAGCCTCTGTACTATCCAGAGATGGTTTGGGGACTCTGGAAGAAGGGGAGGATCAGAGGAGACAAGATCAAAGAGCCTTTTTACACAATGCAGAGGATTAACCCCTTAGGTTCCGCAGTGCGTATTACAAGCATGCTTTACTGCATCAGGGCCGCTGTTAGAAATCATGGGGCCCCGTAGAGGCTACCTGATGGGGCCCCCTTTGACCCCGCCCTCGACCTCACCCCTGGCCTCACCTCTGACCCTCAAAAGTTGCAGGGGGGACATATTGTGCAATGAATGTGGAAGTAATCGGGTGGTTTCAGAGCTGCTCGTATTACTTCCACATGAAAACTGACAGCTGCCTTTACAAGTGGACACACACTCCTGGCTGCTGTCTCCAGACAGAAATGTGTGTACGTGAAAGACACTCCGTTTTAAAACGGTGTGGTTGAGGGGCTGTAAAAACACAGCTCAGCTGTGCGTGTTTACTCCCCCCCCCAAACACAAGTGTGCAGTAGCGTCTTACAGTGCCTTGTGATCTTTAGGCGTCATGCACACAGGTGTTTTTTTTTTACTGATTACAAACGCCCCTCCATGTTATCCTGTGTTTATGCACACATAGACTTTTAGAATCTTTTAATGGCAGGGGCATTTACAGGCAGGAAAAAAAAACAGGGCCAGTGCGTATAGGAGCAGTGTTTTGGCTGAAAAAACGTTTGACGCATGTAAACGTGCCTAAATGCGTATTAACACTAGGCGCGTTTAGCGCTTGAACGTTAATTAATTTCAATGGCCAGAATAAATTATTGTTCTGGCCAATGAAATGAACGCCCAAGTGCTTGACGCCTGTAAATGAGCCTAAACGCTCGTACAGGCGTTAGACACTTTTACAAGCGTCAGGCGTTTTTTTCTGGCAAAAGGCTGTTGCCAAGAGGGGTGTTCTTTAAACTTCCTGTGTGCATGAGGCCTTATAGCATTAGGATAATCATTCACACAGCACACAAGGTGCTCTATGGCTCTATCACACCGTACCACATGCTGTTGGGTGCTGACTTTGCTATGGCTGTACTGTGCTACAATCTGTAACACACAGCACACTCATAAAGTAACAAAGTCAGCACACAACAGCATGTGGTACACTGTAATAGAGATATAGAGCACCTTGTGTGCTGTGTGAATGATTATCGTAAGGCACTGTGAGGCTATAGACGATTCTGATAAGATTACAATGGAACACGTCTTCACTCACTGTGTGCTGCCCAGTGCGTGCCTCGCTATCCTCCGCCGCCGCCAGGATTCGTTTTGCCGTTCCCTCCCTGTCAGCTGTCTCAGATCAGTGCTTGAAAGAGCGTAGCAGGCAAGTCACTGTACAGATCACTCCGCCAAGCACCAGGGTAGAGTGGCCTGGACTCTAGAGCATGCGGCTGGGCACAGGTTTGTGTACCTCCGCCCGAAAATTGAAAAGTAGTCCCTCCCCTGCGCCCACCTCATGAGCCCCTCTGTTCACGTTATGGGGCCCAGAAAAATATATTTTTACACTCCCTAAGCCAGTAGGAGCGGGGGTATAATTTATTCAGCCTTTTTTTTTTATGAAATACACTATAAATCTGTCCGGGCCCCCCTGATGAGCTGTAAGGGCCGGGGCCCGGTACAACAGGGCTGGTTGTACTGCCCTATCAGCGGTCCTGTACTGCATATACAGTGGGGCAAAAAAGTATTTAGTCAGCCACCAATTGTGCAAGTTCTCCCACTTAAAAAGATGAGAGAGGCCTGTAATTGTCATCATAGGTATACCTCAACTATGAGAGACAAAATGTGGAAACAAATCCAGACAATCACATTGTCTGATTTGGAAATATTTTTTTTGCTAATTATGGTGGAAAATAAGTATTTGGTCACCTACAAACAAGCAAGATTTCTGGCTCTCACAGACCTGTATCTTCTTCTTTAAGGGCCCTTTCACACGGGCGGATCCCGTGATGATCCGCCCCATGTACATCCGCTTGCTCAGCGGGGATCGCTCCGTTTATCCCCGCTGAGCCGGCAGATGACAGGGCGGTCCCTGCACTGCAGGGACCGCCCTGTCAGATCTCCGATCTCCTCTATGGGGGGATCGGATGAACATGGACCGTCTGTCCGTGTTCATCCAAACCGCTCTGCAGACGGATGGAAAAATAGGATTTTCCTTCGTCTGCAGAAACGGACCATAGCGGAGACGGATGATATTGGGTGTCAGCGGATGATATCGGGTGTCAGCGGATGTTCATCCGCTGACACCCGCTATCCCATAGGGATACATGTATGTCCCTTTTTCATCCGTATACTGATGGCTGAAAAAACGGACATACGGTCCGCCCGTGTGAAAGGGCCCTAAGAGGCTCCCCTGTCCTCCACTCATTACCTGTATTAATGGCACCTGTTTGAACTTGTTATCAGTATAAAAGACACCTGTCCACAACCTCAGTCACACTCCAAACTCCACTATGGTGAAGACCAAAGAGCTGTCGAAGGACACCAGAAACAAAATTGTAGACCTGCACCAGGCTGGGAAGACTGAATCTGCAATAGGCAAGCAGCTTGGTGTGAAGAAATCAACTGTGGAAGCAATAATTAGAAAATGGAAGACATACAAAACCACTGATAATCTCCCTCGATCTGGGGCTCCACGCAAGATCTCACCCCGTGGGGTCAAAATGATCACAAGAACGGTGAGCAAAAATCCCAGAACCACACAGGGGGACCTAGTGAATGACCTGCAGAGAGCTGGGACCAACATAACAAAGGCTACCATTAGTAACACACTACGCTGCCAGGGACTCAGATCCTGCCATGCCAGACGTGTTCCCCTGCTTAAGCCAGTACATGTCTGGGCCCATCTGAGGTTTGCTAGAGAGCATTCGGATGATCCAGAAGAGGATTGGGAGAATGTCATATGGTCAGATGAAACCAAAGTAGAACTGTTTGGTAGAAACACAACTCGTCGTGTTTGGAGGAGAGAGAATGCTGAGTTGCAACCAAAGACCGCCATACCTACTGTGAAGCATGGGGGTGGCAACATCATGCTTTGGGGCTGTTTTTCTGCAAAGGGAACAGGACGACTGATCCGTGTACATGAAAGAATGAATGGGGACATGTATCATGAGATTTTGAGTGCAAACCTCCTCCCATCAGCAAGGGCATTGAAGATGAAACGTGGCTGGTTCTTTCAGCATGACAGTGATCCCAAACACACCCCCCCCTCTTTTCCTGCGGCCTGCCAGGTTGCATGCTCAGATAAGGGTCTGGTATGTTTTTTTGGGATGAACCCCACGCCATTTTATTTTTAAATTTGGCGCGGAGTTCCCCTTAAAATCCATACCAGACCTGATGGGCCTGGTAATTGAATTTAGGGGGACCCCCACGCATTTTCTATTTTTTTTTATCAATGACTTTCAATGACTTTTCTCTGTATTGCCTGGACCGGCAATTCATTACAGCCGCGAGTACTTTTAAATGACTTTTTTTCCTTCAGAAATTTGTGCAGAAACTGTTCTAAGCATGGGAAACATGCGCTGCTTTACAGCGCCCTCCCCAAAAGCTCGTCTTGCCAAGCCCTGTGTACACACGCACATTCAAAAGAACCGCCGTTCTTTTGAATGGCAAGAACGCGGTGACGTCATCGACTACGACAAGCATGCGCTCGTCACATTCAATGCCGTCGCCGCCATCTTGCTACACCCTACACTACCCTTGTATGCTACCGCACATGCGTCAAAGTCTTTTCGAGCATGTGCGGGTTTACCTGGAGACAGGTAAGCATACACACGCACGGTTTTCTCGTCGGGAAACAGGCCGACGAGAATCCCGACGAGAAAATAGAGAGCAGGTTCTCTATTTTTCTCGTCGAGATTCCCGGCAGTTTTCCCGACGAGAAACCATACACACGACCGGTTTTCTCTGCAAAAAGCTCTCCCAGCAGTTTTCTTGCCGAGAAAACCGGCCGTGTGTACGAGGCTTTATTCTAGCAACAAGACAGGACAGGATGATGCGATCTCTGGGAGTTTTTCAATCAGGCTTCAGAGGGTATGTAAATGGCCTACATCTAAAGCAAGAGTATTATTCAACTCTGGTCAAAGCTGCACAGTTGCACAGTTTCTTTTTATATACAGATGCCCCTTACCTGTATAGGCAGTTTTTGGTAAGGTGCACTATGCCTTTAAAATTTAAGTTTAGATATGATTTTTACAGTTTATAGTTACATAGGTTCAGCTTGGACTCACATATGTATCCACAGTGATCACTGTGTAAGCTGCAAATCACTGTAGCAGTCACCACTACTACAATGATAGCAGCAGTTCTCCGGGTTCAGTGCCGTGCCATAGTAACCACAGGGGGGTTGCCAGCTCGGCACTTCTGCCATTTAGAGAAAGTCTTGTACTTATTTCAACTAATATAGGCAGCACAGTGGCTTAGCCTGGGTGGACCTGATGGGGAACTTCCTCGGCAGTGTATTAAATGAATAGACCCACCCCTTCTAAAGTTCCCCATCAGGTCCGCTCAGCCAATGACGTAGGTGTAAGGCTGAGGACCTGATGAGTTCCCCATCAGGTCCGCTCAGGCTCAGCCAATGACATTTCGTCTGGACAGCGTTGGACATCGGGATTGCCGCGGGACACTGGATTTCATCGCTGGAATGTTTTTTTTTATTTTTTATTTTTAATAAAAGACTTTCCCAATGGTGTCTGTGTATTTTTTTTAATTTTTTACACTTTCTTTGTGAAATGGTAGGGGTACAATGTACCCCATTACCAATTCACATGGGGGGGGCGGGATCTGGGGGTCCCCTTTGTTAAAGGGGTCTTCCAGATTCTGATAAGCCCCCCGCCCGCAGACCCCCACAACCACCGGGCAAGGGTTGTGGGGATGAGGCCCTTGTCCCCATCAACATGGGGACATCCTCCCCATGTTGAGGGCATGTGGCCTGGTACGGTTCAGGAGGGGGGGCGCTCTCTCGTCCCCCCTCTTTTCCTGCGGCCTGCCAGGTTGCTTGCTCGGATAAAGGGTCTGGTCTGGATTTTTGGGGGTACTCCACGTAATTTTTTTTTTAATTTGGGGTGGAGTTTCCCTTAAAATCCATACCAGACCTGAAGGGCCCATACACACAGGTTTTCTGGAGGAGCGGTGAGGATCTTCCCTAAGACAACCGTGAGGAAAAGGCCCCCGGCTGGGTTTAAAGCCACAGGCTAGCTTGGTCTGTGCAGCGGGTAAGCGCACACTTCTTCTGGTGGCGGATCTGTGGTGGTTAAAGTCACAAGCATTTGGATGTATGCACACTTTGATGTTTTCTCTTTAATTCAATCTTATTTTATTTGTTTATGCAATGAAACGACAGAAAAAGACATACATTGTCTTAAACATTACAAACATTAATAGGATACATCCTCAACAGGCATCATGTGTGTCAGAACAGAGCAGGGCTAAGTACCATCAGATGAAGGTATACACAAACCTATTTGGAGAGTATGAAGTAGGGTCACTCAACGGGTTGTAGGTAGTAGGTAAATTGAAGCCCTGGTACGTTATCCTACTGGGTTCTTAGAGGTGTATTTATGTGTAGAGAGAAGAGAAAGAGTCAGAGTCAGGGGCAAATAGTAGGGGTACACAGATAGGGGACAGGGATCAGAATCACTCCATCAAGGTCCGAGAGTGGTCTCGTCCAGGGCACACTCCGCCCAAGAGATAAACTCCGAGGAGTACCGAAACACGGACCACGAAGTCCATGTGAGAGAGAACTGTTCACTTTTGTCATTTTCCTCCGCCACCAGGCGCTCAAGGTCCCTAATGCGGTCCACCTCAACAGCCCAATCCCCCAGGGAAGGCATGGTTGCCGTTCTCCAATGACGGGGAATCACTACTCTGACCGCCGCCAGAAAGTGTTGCAAGACATCATTCCTGATGGATTTAAATGATCCTGGGATAATAGACAAGAGAGCCACCTCAGGTGAAGGGTGGATAGAGGTCGCCATCAATTTGCAGTAGAGTGTGAAAATCCGCTGCCAGTACTTCCGCACAGGAGGGCACTCCCACCAGATGTGGAGCATGGTTCCCCGGGAGCCGAGGCACCGCCAGCAGGCATCCGACACCTCCGGATTGAAGTGGTGAAGAGTTGATGGACATCTGTACCATCTTGTTAACAGTTTAAACCCCTTCTCCTGGGTCTTGGTGGCTATGGACAATTTGTGCGTCAGGGTAAAACATTTCTGCCAGTCGATAGGGGAGATAGTGTGACGGAGGTCTGTCTCCCAGGCCACCGTAAACGGTGGGAGGCCAGGGGAGTAAACATCGAGCAGAAGGGAGTATAGTTGCGATACAACATGCGTTGGAGGTTCCACCTGCAGGAGCAGTTCCTCGAATCCCGTCGGTTCAGCAAGAATGTCTGTAATAGATGGGAAAGTCCGGATGTAGGAGGCAGTCTGTTGCCTCCGAAGCCACTGCATGGGGTGACGGGAGGTCAGACCGGTAGAGGTATCTGACCTCAAAGTGGGGTCTGCACGAAGGACCTGGGCAAGTCGCCTATGATCCTCTCTTCGCCATGGTCCGAATCTTGCTACCGACATAGCTGGCGGAAAGGCCGGGGTCCCAAAGAAGGGAGTCATAGGCCCCATGCGGTTTGATAAGCCCCTTCTGGACAGCATGAGATCCCAAATCTGGATCGTTTGATGGGTAAGGTCATTAAGAGGGCCCGAACCCCCCCCGTACCGTAGGCAAGGTCCAGGGGAGAGCGGAGAGCTCAATTGGGCTCATGTGGCTTTCCAACTGAACCCAAAGCTTGGTTTAAGAATGATGGAACCAATCTAGTATGCGGGTGAGCACCGCTGCTTTATGGTATAGGGAGGCATCTGGGGCTCCAGCCCCCCCCCCCGAGCCTTTGGAAGAGAAAGTGTTTCATACCGTATCCTGGGACGGGCCGCATTCCAAATAAATTTGGAAAACAGTTGGCGTATTTTCTTAAAGTACGAATTAGGTATGTGAATAGGGATGGTCTGAAACAAATACAGGAACCTAGGGAGAACATCCATTTTCAGGGCGTTCACTCTACCTAGCCATGAGAGCTGTTTGGACGCATAATTGATTAAATCTGCCTGGGTCCTAAGAAGTAGGGGGGCAAAGTTCAAGGAAAAAAGTTGGGAAGCATCCGCCGGTATTTGAATTCCGAGATACCTTATGGAGGAGGAACCAGTTTTGAAGGGGAAAGAAGACGATAGTCTTCGCAGGGCCGACGTAGGCAGAGATATGTTGAGGATTTCCGATTTATTGTAGTTGACCTTGAAGTTGCTAACTTCTCCAAATTTCCGAAACTCCTGCAATACCAAGGGCAAGGATGTGTGAGGGTGTGTCACGAACAGGAGCAGATCATCTGCAAAGAGGGCAAGTTTAGTATGTGTGGGCCCGACTGTTATGCCTTGGATAGAAGAATTGTTACGTAGAGCAATAGCTAGGTGTTCCATAGTGAGAACGTAGAGGAGGGGGGACAGTGGGCATCCCTGTCGCGTCCCGTTAGATACAGAGAAGGCTGGAGATAGCGAGCCATTTAGTCTAATCCTAGCATATGGAGAGGAGTAAAGGGACATTATTCTCGCCATCATATTGGTTCCCACGCCTATTTGTTGCAGGGATAGTCGAAGGAACTGCCAATCTACTCGGTCGAATGCCTTCTCGGCATCGACTGTTAAGAGGCATAGTGGGATATCGTGGGACCGGGCATAGTTGGTTAAAAGAAAGGTCTTCAGGGTATTGTCCCTAGCCTCACGGCCACTCACAAAGCCGACCTGGTCTAGGTGTATTATCCCAGGCAACAATGGTTGTAATCTATTGGCTAGGATTTTAGCAAAGACTTTCAAATCGACCCCAATCAAGGAGATCGGCCTATAGCTTGCACAAAGAGTGGGGTCTTTGCCTGGCTTTGGGATGAGGGATATGTGAGCCTCAAGTGTTTGTGGAGGGAACACTGAACCCTCCGACAAAGAGTTGAACACCTTAGTTAGAAAGGGCGTGAGGAGGGCGGCAAAAAGTTTGTAGAACTTAGGAGTAAAGCCGTCTGGGCCCGGGCTCTTTCCACTCGGTGTACCCGCTATGGCTTTGGTGACTTCGTCTTCTGTGATTGAGGTTTCCAGATCAGCGATGACGTCATCGTCTAACGTAGGGAGCGCGGTTTCCAATACATATGACATCTGGTCCTCCACCCCGGAGGAAGGGGAACTTGTCCCTTGAGTCTTAGGGATATTGTACAGGGACTGATAAAAGTCCCTGAATTCCCCCGCCATCTTAGTGGGTGAGGATACCATTTCCCCCTGTGCCCCCCGAATATGAGGCACAAAGGCGGAGGTTGTTTTTGGGTGCAGGGAGCGAGCCAGTGGCCTACCACATTTATCTCGAAACTTATATTGATGGAAAGTGAGCTTATCTGCATATGTACGTGCAGAGGCTTCATAAAGTTCTCTAAGTTGTGATCGTGCCCTAGAAACGTCCGCCAGCATTGTCACTGTCGGGGATCGTTTGTGCTCAGTTTCTAAGTTTCTAAGCGTTTTATTTGCTGCCTCTATGGCGGCTGAGCGCTCCTTTTTAAGACGCGTACCCATTTGAATAAAGGTACCACGTAGGACAGCCTTAAGTGCCTCCCATTGAAAGGGCAACGATGTCGTATCCAAAGCGTGGTCCGCAAAAAAGTTAGAGATTGTATCTGAAACCCTTGTCACACATTCCGGGTTCGTAAGCAGCGAATCGTTCAAGCGCCATGACCATTCCCTAATCGGAGTGGAAGGGAGCGAGAATGTCATGTGTATAGGAGAATGGTCAGACCAGACCATTGGGTCTATGGTGCATTCCGGGGACCAATCCAGGCAGCTATGGTCACTCATTAGGTAGTCTATGCGACTATAGGTGTGATGAACATGGGAGAAGTGGGTATAGTTACGGACCGTGGGGTACAGCACTCTCCAAACGTCCACCAGACGCAGATCGTAGAATGCCCGTTTCAGAGCCCTCAGTTTGGGGAAGGAGATACACGATCGCGAGGTGGAGGAATCTAAAAGTGGTTCAAGAGGGGTGTTAAAATCTCCCCCCAATATGAGCTTACCCTCCCTGAATCCTGACAAAATCCTCATGTATTGTAACGCGGCCGATACTTGATTAACATTAGGAAGGTAAATGTTAGCTACTGTAAATTTGGTACCCCATAACACGAATTTCACAAAAACATACCTCCCCTGGGGGTCCGAGAGATGGTCAAGCACCTCTATAGGGAGCGTCTTATGGAAGGCCACAGACACTCCCTTGGCTTTCTGGGTTGGGCTAGTGCTGTGGAACCACCTGTTGAAGTATCTGTTGGAACAGGAAGGGGTGGAGGCAGAGTGAAAATGTGTCTCTTGGAGAAGAAGCACATTGACTTGGCGTTTGTGCATTTGATACAGGATTTGTCCTCTTTTGGAGGCAATATTGAGCCCATTGACATTGTAGGAACAGAATTGTAACCTAGGGTGAGAGGTCACTGTGTGGGCCATGATGGAGCGATGGGGGGGAGGGGGGGAAGGAGAGAGAGAAGAAGAAAAAAAGAAAAGCGGGGAAGAAAAAAAGGGGGGAAACACAACAGGGGAGGAAGAGAGAAGGTAGAGCGAGGCGGGGGAGAGATTGAACGTAGAGAGCACCTGGGGAAGGCGGCTCAAGGATACTAAAGTGTGCGCAAAAACGTAACACTTCGTGAAATATCACGTAGTAGGCACTAACTGTGCCAATCCTATTTAGGGGGAGAGAACGGGGTTAGAACAGCTGAGTTGTGATCCCGACAACCTAACAGGCATATATAACATAACTGTAAGTGTAACACACCCAATGACCGTGGCATCTAATGCTCAACTGCCTAGTCACTAAAGGGAAGAGTGTCAGACTAATACCATTGGTACGCTGGAGTGTAATAAACAGTCTAAAATTACATAGAAAAATAACATCAACGTAGAACAAGATGTACACAATCTGGTGACAGAATAAAGGCACAGGTATTCCCGCGTAAGCATGCGAGGGTTGGAAGCACCAATTACTACATTTATAGCAGCATTAACTATGATAGTTGTCACGGCTTAGCTCAGATATCTGTGTAAATGCACAGAAGGTGTCAGTGATAAGGCCAGTCAGTCCCAAGCTCCAGGGACATAGATGTCCAGAGCCCGAGGGAAGACCCGGAGGTCCCCGGACAAGCCAAAGGGCTATGCCCGGGAAACACCAAGCCAGCCAGTAGAGCCAATGCCGTGAAAGAACATATCAACACCACCGACCGCCTTTCCAAAGCCCCCGCAAGCACAACCGCACCAGCTGAGGGCAAGGAAACATTCTCCGTGCCAAGCGAGACAACTAAACCGTCAGCAGCACTTAAATAACAAAGTGAGCAAGAGTCAGCGGGGTGGATACGCAAGTAAAACCGTGAGTACAAAACAAAATAGAGAAAACAGTAGGCAAACCTGGCCGGAGTCTCATAAAGGAACTGTAGTCACCTTGTGGACTAAAGGACATATCAAAAAAGAACCATTTCAGGTCTCGGACGACAGAGTCTGGATCAGTCTTCTGGTGACGTGGCTCGCCGTACTCTAGGACCGGAAGGTACCGATCTAGACTGTGGGCGTCCTCGACGCTGTAGAGGAGGGCCCGGTAGCCGCTGACGGTCATCTGGGGGGTCCAACCAGTTCGGGATGACAATAGGGTCCCGGTCCAGGAACAGAAAGAAGGCAGGAAGCTGGTCCGGGTCTGACAGCACAAATTTGTGGTTATCTTCTCGGGTCACTTTGATGCTGAAGGGGTGGCCCCAAGTGTACGTGGCGCCTACTTGGCGAATCAAGTCCAGCAGAGGACGGACCGCTCGCCGCATGTACAGCGTGTTGCGGGAGAGGTCCGGGTAGAGGTGTATAGGTGATCCGTGAAAGTCCAGTGGCCCCAGGCGCCAGGCCTTGCGCAAAATTTCTTCCTTCAAGGTATAGTAGTGCACCCGGCAAAGTACGTCACGAGGGCGGTCCCTGCGGTCACCCCCCATGCCTCCCACTCTATGCACTCTGTCCAATTCAATGGGAGATGTAACTTCCCTGCCCAGGACCTTATTGAGGATAGCGATGACAGTGGGTTTGAGATCGGCACCTGATGTAGCCTCCGGGACCCCTGCAGCCGGATGTTGTTCCTGCGGCTCCAGTTCTCACTATCTTCTATCCGGAGCTGGTGTTGCCGTAGACGGGAGAGGTGAGCCGTAGATGCATTTTCAAGCGCCTTTATGCGGGCTGAATGGTCCTCCTGGGTGGTGGCCATAGCAGAAACCGTGACCTCCGACGCGGAAACCCGTTGTTTGAGGGCATTCAGTTCAACATGGAGAGAAGTTTCCATTTTGGAAGCCCAGGAATCAAAGTCAGCTCGGAAAGCAGAAAGTACGGCAGCGGATGTGGAGCCCTGGGAGAGCATCTCTGCTGAGGCCGTGTTCACGCTAAGAGTAGTGGGATCCATCGGAGGGGTCGGGTGTACACCTGGGCCGGTCCCACCGACAGAGAAAGCTGCTGCAGCCGGGGGAGGAGGTGTTGGTTTGCCTGGAGTTCGGGCTGATGAAGCCCTGTCTTTCCCTGTACGGGAGTCCTGTGAGGCTGTGCGTAGCAGGTACCGTTGGATATTACCTGGTTGCAGTGCAGCGGAATCAGTAGAGGTAGAGCTGGAAGCCGCCATCAGCAGATTGGGCGTGATTGGTTGGGAACGCAGCCTGCGGTCGTCGGGAGAGCACAATGCTCAGCAGTACATGTCTTCAGCCGTCCATCCTCAGCCACGCATCCCCATAGGTGGAGTGGAAGAACAGAAAGTGCGACCCGTGTCGTACATGGGAATAGACGCTTGCTTTGCTGCTACTGACGTCTTGGAGCAGGCGCAGGGGAGTGCCGGTGTTTGCGTTACAGGACAGCGGTACGGCAGCCTGGGCAGCACTGGCGGCTGAGGAGGGGGCAGAGCAAGGCTAGTGGCAAGGGGGAGCACGGAGTCCGGGTGGAGCAAGATGGCCACTACACTGCTTGCTAGTCTGTGACTGGAGGGTTACGGGGAGGGCCAGATGAATGAGGTGGGGGCTCAGCCGCCCCGTACACCAGAGTAATCAGACCTTGATGGGTAGGGCAAAGCGGTTTTAAACGGGCAAGGGGGGACCCAGCAGTCCTATGGTCGGGTATAGCAAGATGGCCGCCCCTCGAACCTATGGGGTCAGGGCTCCCACCGAGTGCTCCTTTCTGACTGCCAGCTGGGGAGGGATCAGCCTACTTCTGGTGCCTTTTACTCTGCCCCCGCCCTGCTTACCCCGTGCGAGATGGTGCTTTGTGCTGGATGTTGCTCTGGGTGTATTGGGAGCAGCAAGATGGCCGCCGACTTCCAGGAGTAGGCCGAAGCCGCGGACTTTCCTAGAACTGGCCGCCGCGGGTGTGTCAGGCCGAACGTCCCGGGATCCCTCAGGTATGTAGACCAGACCAGTGCAGACACACTTGCGGCCGATCCGCCCGCCGCACACTCCGCCGACCGCAGCACTTTAGGCCGGAGGATGCTGCTGTTCCCGCAGGCCGCAAGATGGCGGCCAGGCCCCGGAGCCGACCACGGGCCGAAAAGAAGACCGAGGGGGTTCCCTAAGAGTCAAACACCTCCATCCAAGCCTGGATGGAGATGTAGAATGTCCGTGGGGTATCCGGAGACCCTCCGGGAGGCGGTGGAGGCTTCGTGGGCCCCAAGATGGCGTCGGGCCTGGGCAGTGTAGAGCAGGCCTGGTAGTTGCCGCACGGCCGGCCCGGAGTCACAATTCAGGCTGGGTTGCAGGTATGGAATCCTCAGGAACGACAGGGGAAGAGTTGGAGCAATTTCCAGTGGATTAGGAGCGAGGATGGCTATAGATTGAGGGTGCAGTTGTGGAGCTCAATGTCTGCACGTCCTCCTCAGTCGGCTCCCGGACACGCCCCCCGATGTTTTCTCTTTGAATCCTCCCTGGAATGTTTATATGCAAATGATCCCAGACACCATTGTTACTGTTTGGGTCGATGATTGAAGCCACAAATATCATCCTCAGTATAGAACTTCCTTTTTTCAACAGGATCTCTCTACACTGAAAGTTTTTTTCACAGGATTTTTATTTACTGAAAGTTTTTTTTTGACTAATCGTGCTTATGACTTTCAGATTAATTATTTTTAGCATATGATTTGTTTTTCACAGGATTCACATTTTCTACTCATGGTGATCTAATCAGTTTTTGTGTGGATATTTGACATATCAATTTTTGCATGGTCATCATTATTTATATATGCTTCACATGTTATATATGATTCTTTATTTCACTATTTATGTTTTTTTTGCATTATCCAATTGTCATTTTTGGTGGTTTTTTTTTCACATTATCAGTTAGAGCGCAACCTTCCCTTTACCATTAAGGTTTGCAGTTGTGCAATACTCTTTCCAATTTTGGATGATGGATTGAGCAGTGCTCTGTGAGATCTTCAAAGCTTGGGAAATTATTTTATAACCTAACCCTGCTTTAAACGTTTCCACAACTTTATCCCTGACCTGTCTGGTGTGTTCCTTGGCCTTCATGATGCTGTTTGTTCACTAAGATTCTCTAACAAACCTCTGAGGGCTTCTTCACAGAACAGCTATATTTATACTGAGATTAAATTGCACACAGGTGGACTCTATTTACTAATTAGGTGACTTCTGAAGGCAATTTGTTCCACTAGATTTTAATTAGGGGTATGAGAATAAATGGGGCTGAATACAAATGCACGCCACACTTTTCACATATTTATTTGTAAAACATTTTGAAAACCATTTATAATTTTCCTTCCACTTCACAATTATGTTCCACTTTGTGTTGGTCTATAACATAAAATCCCAATAAAATACATTTACGTTTTTGGTTGTAACATGACGAAATGTGCAAAATTTCAATGGGGAAGGAATACTCTCACTGGATGAGGTCATGATCTTCATCTTGTTCAATCAGAGAACACCATGTATTTCTACACCCGCAAGACTGCTGCTATCACTGTAGCAGTGGCGACTACTAAAGTAGCTCATACAGGGATCAGCCAGGTACGAGATATGGATACTTGGTCCAAGCTGACTATGCTATAAACATCTTACATAAACTTCAGCTTTAAAAAATACAGTTACTACTTTATTATTACAAATTTAGTTTTTAATTGTAGTGGTTTCTTTGTAGAATGTAAAACTTTTGTGCCATATGGAACCATTGGTAATTATGACAGAGCACAACAGGTTTTCCTGTCTCTTGCCTGCAGGAGATAAAAGTCACGCTGTCTTGCATACACACGGTCACACTAAAATCTGACCGTCAAGAACGCGGTGACGTACAACACTACAAGCCGAGAAAAATTAAGTTAAATGCTTCCGAGCATGCGTCGATCTTGATTCTTAGCATGCGTGGTTTTTGCATCCAGACGAACGGAAATTCCGTCAGAAAAAAAGAGAACATGTTCTCTTTCTAAGGCCGTCGGAATTTCCGACGGAAAAAGTCCGATGGGGCATACACACGGTCGGAATATCCGATGAAAAAATTCCGTCTGACTTTTTCCATCGGAAATTCCGAGCGGGTGTACGCGGCAAAAGAAAACCTGTTAGGATGGAAATCCAGAGGCCACAAGCTCCACACTCTGCACCTTCAATAATTACAGTCTCCTTACTTCTGTCCTAGCAGGTTCATCCAACCTGCTTTGTGTGCTGTTGTTTTTCTTGTTTGGGTGGATGGATTTACAAAACATTAAGGTGGATGTAAACCCGAAATATTTTATTTTTTTGCTGTCACAATGTAGAGTATAAGAATTCCTATCATTTGTGCCAGGTCTTGCCACAAAGAGTTAATCCAGCTCTGAGCAATCCTCTTTTATTGTTCAGTGAGATAAAACGGACAAACAGAGAAAATCTTTTGTCCGTTCCGCCCCCTTGCTTTGAGTGACAGGTTATTTACATATCTTGTGCACTAGCTTTAGACAGACATTATTTTTTAATTCCCACCCCCACTCCTTTTCTGAAGTCATGTGGTTACTTTTCTGGATTTTGACTGGATGTTAGTGATCATAGCAGAAGCTCAGTGTAAGGAATACACAGGAGAAAATGCATGTTGACAAGGGGAGTGTAGAGGTGGGCGGGGAGTCTACTGACATCACGACTCCACCCACTGAGCTCCAGACAACAGATCCACCCACAGAATCTGCAGTTTTTTAGTTCTTATAACAGACAGAGGGGAGACATTTGACAGATAAGGATACATGCAGGAGGCATCTATATCCTTATAGATCAGCACTATGGTAGTAGTTTAGAAAGGATGAGAGTGGGTTTACATCCACTTTAAAACGGGTGGGGTTGTTGTTTACAACAGCAGAAAAACCCCAACTAAAGTCCCCAAGGCATTTCTTAATTTTGGAAACAGCAAACCTGCTAGATCATGGCAAACTTTGAAATGAGGGTTGAATTTTTACTGACATGGTGACACTAATGTCAAATTGCAATTTTTAAATGAATGTCCTGGATTATGAAGTGAAGAACACGGGCCACTGAACTGGAGAATTTGTCTATGAAAAGTACATTTTAAGCAGGTCAGGTCCTGCGTTAGCCATGTGTGATTTATGTGCTACTTCAGATAAGCGTTTAAAGCTTAGCGCTCTGATGAGCAGAGACTATTGCAGATAGGGCACTTCTCTGTGGAATTACATTGGTTTTTCCTAATGCTTTTCAGTTGATAAAGTAGAGAACGCGCTGTACGCCAATATAAATGCTGAAAAATAAATCTACAGGCATTGTAATCACTCTATCCTATTGTCTTCTGAAGAACTTTATACATTAATATGAATAATTAAAGTAGGATTAAACTCTCAGTGTTTTTTTTTTAGCTTAAAGCGGAGGTTCACCGGAATATTTTTTTTTTAAAAGCCAGCAGCTACAAATACTGCAGCTGCTGACTTTTAAAAAATGGACACTTACCAGTCCAGGTCGCCCGCGACGTCGGCAGCCGAAGCCGAGCTGTCGCTCGGCTCTCGGCTTCCCCCGCCACCATCCTCGGTGAGGGAACCGGGAAGTGAAGCGCTGCGGCTTCACTGCCCGGTTCCCTACTGCGCATGAGTGAGTCGCGCTGCGCCGTCCTCACTGGTCCCTGCTGTGTTCTGGGAGCCGAGTGTTTCCCAGAACACAACGAGGGCGTGACGCAAAGGAGCGGGACTCCCACAGTAGTCTGTACCCGGAAGTGGTGCAAATACCTGTATTAGACAGGTATCTGCACCCCCTCCCCCCTGAAAGGTGCCAAATGTGACACCGGAGGGAGGGAGGGTTCCCGAAAAGCGAAGGTTCACTTTTGGGTGAACCTCCGCTTTAACACATTGAGCACAACAAAATAAACATTCCCTAGTAAACAATTTGTTACAATTCTTACCCCAGCACCTCCAGTTTACAACTTTTATTAGTGCTGGCTCCTGCTCTCTCAGTGCTGCTTCTCTGAACTTCCAGTCTTCACAGGAAAGAGTCAACAATTTACAGTGCAGTCTCTTGGTTTGGAGAAGGGAGGAGCAAGGGAGGGCCTTGCCATTCTAGGCTACAGGGCTGTGTGTTTCTCTTGATGCATACAGTGTAGACAGACACAACGGTAGTTGCTGCATGCAAGAGTTGCTTCATAGGATGCTGCAAGAGAAAGAAGCCAACCTGAAACAGGAAACCTAGGGATACGATGAAGGCACTAGCTTAAACTGGAAACATAGTCAATGATTAAATGATAAAAGAAGCTGCTTACTCAGTAAGTGATTCAATCAGAAACTGAAATTGCTTACAAAAACTGAGCTTTTAATATTATTTTAAATTATCTTTAAATTGTGTACAATATTTTGGGTGATTTTTTTTTCAGAGAGAATATTTTCCTAAGGGCAAGTTTACACTTGCTTCAAAACATGGCTTCGGGCAGGCAGCTCTCTGAATGCCAGTCAAAGCTCCTGTCACTAAATAAAATGGTTAGCTTACACTCCTGTTTACATCTGCTTTTGCTTGGGGCTTCGGTGGGGCTTCAGTGGGGCTTCAGTGGGGCATCGAGCAAGCTTTGCCATAGATTTCTATGGAGGCTTTGGAGGCACCACTGAAGCTACATGAGGTAAAATTTTTGAAGCAAAGCCAAAGCAAAGCAAAAGCAGGTGTAAACAGGACTGTAAGCTAACCATTTTATTTAGTGTCAGGAGCTTTGGCTGGCATTCAGAGAGCTTTAACCAAGCCTGTCCAAAGCCTTGTTGAAGCCGCAGCAAGTGTAAATAAGCCCTAACAAAGATATATTTTTGCAGAAGTTTAAAGTAATCATCCACCAAGCTACAAGTCAGCAACAATACCTCTTGAACAGATACAACCTGGCTCTAGGAATCCCTTTCCATTATGTATTTTATAGAGCGATCTATGTCTTCACTGCGATTGTGGTTAGATGCATCATCTGACAGTAAGGGCTCTTTCACACGGGACGGATCCGTGAAGATCCGCCCCGTGAAGCTCCGCTTGCTCAGCGGGGATCGCTCCGTTGATCCCCGCTGAGCCGGCGGATGACTGGGCAGTCCCCGCACACTGTGCAGGGACCGCCCTGTCAGAGCGCCGCTCTCCCCTATGGGGGGATCGCTCCGTCGACGGATGGAAAAATAGGGTTTTCCTCCGTCACACTTTGGCGGAGCTGAGCGGGTCGGATGTCAGCGGACATGTCACCGCTGACATCCGTGGCTCCATAGGGCTACATGGAGCATCCGTTCAGGTCCGCCTAAAAAACTGTCCGTGTGAAAGGGGCCTAAAGATGGTTATAAATACCCTGATGCTACTTACAATTTGATGGAGCAATGCATTAAAGTGACCTAGTTCAGGGGTCAAAAAACAAAAGAGACACTAACCTGTAAAGAAAGTGGTATTATATGTATATACTATACCTGTCCGTTGGTCCATTTGCTAAAACTTAAAGCGGAAGTAAACCCTTTGATTTAACAGTTTCAAAAAGCAGTTACATTCCCGGCATGCCGGGAATGCCAACTGTCACATTGGTTGTGCTCTCAACCAAACTGTCAAACCATCCAATGGCTGGTGTCATAACTGATCACATGTGCAGCATCATGGCAGTTGAAACTCCTAGTCACTACATGACACAAGAGTGGCCTAGGGGCCACTTGGAGGAATCATAGAACCCCTGTGGTGGACATGCTCTGCTACATACCCAAAAGTATGAAATTGGGGCTTTGGGACACCCCATTCTGTTCCATGATAGGCAGGCCCTTTATTTTTGGTTTAACATCTGCCCATCTATGACCAGTTTTGCACAGTACTGTCAAATGCACCATGAATATTGATGATATGAGACAATATTGAATATCAGATATTATGCAATATATTGCACTTGCTAATAAACCGGAAGTTAACTTAAAGTGGTATTAAGTTCATTTACCTTGTCCCTTCTGTTTCTGTATGTGAATGATGGCACTGTAATTAATTTAATAAAAAAAACATCTAAGTTCCTTTTTTTTCTATGTAATATACAGTACAACTGTCACATGAACCAGCTCTTTCCCAGCCTGTCTTCAGGGAAACATAAGCAGGAGGAGCTTCTAGTCCTGTGCTGCTGGTCACATGTTCAAAATAAAATAAAAATGCCGGCTTTTGGAATACAGAGTAAAAAAATAATAATATCAATAAACTGTTTTAAATTGGCATACAAATATATATTCAAAATGAAATCTTTATTAATTTGTGGAAATAACATGGTGTGGGCACATTTCTGCCAGCTACAGCATGTGTCACATCCCTCCAGCCTGTGTCTTAGAATAAGAGGCAGGTGAAGCTACCATTAATCTACATGTAATATCCCACCCCCATTGTGTTTAGCTGGTTAGTGGGCATGGAGGAGGAGAAAAGGAGTGGGCTCTCATTTATTGCTGTGTACACACCCACAGGTGTGACTCTATAGTCACATGGGCTGCTCATATAGGGATGAAATGATCAGCATAGAAACTTACTGAAAACTGAGCATGTGCAGAGCTGCTACTATAGCTGCAAAACCCCTAGACGAATTGGGGACATGAACAGAAGGTGGAGATAGGCAGCAGGACCAACCATTTTTTTTTATTTTTTGGGTAAAATACAGAAAATTAGTCTCATAGTGACTGAGTGAGTATGAACAGCGTGTAATACAGCATTTATTAATAGTTTTTTTATGATGTGGGTTTAGTGACACTTTAATGGGGCTAATGTTACAATGTAAGTTTGATAACACAAATTTATATATGGAACTATATTAGAATCCTTACCATGCATGAGCAAATGTTTGCATGTTATGAACCCTTTTGATGTGCAACCATGCAACAATCTGCCAGCATAGGGGGAAAGAGTGTAAAGAGAGACTGTTGTTGGAGTAGAAACGTCACCTACTAATGTGAATTTATACTTTGAAAAGTATGTGTTTACTAAGCTTAGTAAATAAGGTAAAGCAGTGTTCTAATCACGTGCAAGCGATGTATAAAAAAAAAAAAAACAGGAATTTCCTTTATATGCAATTGGATAATTAAAGTGAACACAGCCTTACCTTATTAAGCAAGGGAAGTGAACAATAAGGCTGGGCTCACACTTTTGCAAATTGGATGATTTCTCTGCATCCAATTTGCATGACAGGGGAGTTTGACCAGCTCTCAATGGAGCCGGTTCAAACATCTCCAGGGGGGCCACAGAGCAGACTGCCGATGGATCATGTGCATATTTGGCTCCGTTTCAGGTCCAAATAATTAGGACCCGATTCGCCACTTAAACGGTGAAGAGGGATGCAGTGGACCCCCTGCTGTGAGCCCAGCCTCAGCCAAGGGAATCCTTTTATAATCAACCCAAATGCTCAATTGTGCATTTGATCCAAGGAGTTTTTTTTGTCTGAACTTTGTGCTTCTATGGCAATAGACAGTTCTAGGAAGATCATGATGCATTAAGCATTGTATGTGCATGTTATGCAAAAGAAGCATCAACCAATAGTCCCATCATTTTGCTCTCAGATGCCTCTATGCGTAACTCAGCTTTTACAATTATATATTGGATGTAAGACAAAATAGGGATTTTTACATACCTGTAAAATCCCTTCCTTGGAGTACATTACAGCACCCAGGATCCTTAGATGATTGGATGATGCACCCAGTTGTTCCAGAGCTGGGGGCTTCTTCCAAAGTATCTTTGGAGCCAGGTAAGGGACTTCACCTAAGAATCTGGTCTGGAGAGCTCACTGAGGAGTGCCCGATGGAAGCTGAAAAGTGTATAGCGGTCCTGTGGCATTGTATCAACTTCTCCCTCACTGAAGAATTTCAACAGTCAAGCCATGGTGAACCAACCCATGAGAAATACGATTTGGGTCATCTGGTAAGGCCCACAGAGAGTCAATCAGATGTTTCATGAGGTCCAGGTACCTTGTCCTGAGTCATTTCAATGTGATGAGGATCACTAGAAAGCCATACCACTCTATGTGAAGCAAAAAAGGAAGGAGATTTAGCTGTAGATCAAGCTGAACTGGTTGCATGGTGACACCTGGGCATCCACTGCAAAGAACTGAGGATCTTTGGTCATGGTAAAGCCCTGTACACACGGTCGGACTTCCATCGGACTTTTCCGTGTTTTTTTGTCCGAACGGAGTTGGTCGGGAACACCCATAGCATACACACCACAGGACTTTTCTGCAAACTTTCTTAAAACTTCTTACAACATCACTTGTTTTTTCTGCTCTTTTCTGATCTTTACCGCCACCCTTTGGTCAACTTCTGCTATTGTTGGTTGATTTTAACATTGGTTGTTTTGTCCATCGGACTAAAGTCCTATGGTTTTCTGTACACACGGCAGGACTTTGCTCCATAGGACTTTTGTTGGGCAAAAGTTTGTCCGTTCGCAGACCCAACTTTTGTCCGATGAAAACAAAACCAAACTCAAAAAAGTTTGTCCGATGGAGCGTACACACGGTCGGATTGTTGGTCCAACTTGCTTAAAACTAAGTTTGTTGGGCAAAAGTCCGACCGTGTGTACGGGCCTTTACAAACCTTTCCAGCCTGTTGTTGGACATGAATGTCAGAAGAGCCATGCTGCGACAGAGGTCTTGAAGCAGCTCTGGGTAAAGCGATCATTCCCCTGCAATGATGACTGAGAAAGTCTGCCTGTCAATTTTGAATGCCTGGAATGTTCACTGTCTGGGATATGGAGTTCCAACTAAGCTAGAATGAGATCTGTCATGAGCACCTTCCAGGAAGTCAGGAGAAAGGTCATCTCCAATTCTGCCACTGAACTAGAAATCCACCACTCTAGGGCTAGCCCTGTTCTGCTTGTCAGGTGAAAAGGATGATTCAGACACTGGATCTGCTTGTCTCGTGCAGTCAATATTTAAAATTTGCAAGATTTTGGAGTACAACTAGGCATATGGTACTGGTTTGAAGGAGGCTGCTATCAGGCCCAAAACCCTCATGCAAAAGAGAACGTTTGGGCGTCCCCTCGACCTCAAGGTCCGAACTTAGGTTTGGAGGGCCAAGATCTTGTCTGGTGGGAGGAAAACTGGGTCATGTTTAAAATAAGGCCCCCAAGTAGTGGGTTGGTTCCAGCGCTGACTTCTAGAGATTTACGATCAATCCAAACCTCTGCAGAGTCTGTACCATCCAACAGACATTGGCTGATAATGCCTGGACGGACTGTTCCTTCAGGGGGAGGTTGTCCAGGTATGCTAGAATGGAGAGATAATAGCAGAGCAAGGACAGGAGAAAATGCCATGGTCAAGACCCGAGGCGCTGTGGAAAGGCTTAAAGGAAGGGAAACAAACGGGAAATGTTGTGTGCCCACAGCAAAAAGCAAGTAGCATTGATGCAGAGGAAAAAAAGGAATGTGCAGGTAGGCATCCTTGATGTCCACAGACGCCAGTAGGTCTCCCAGCTGAATGGCAGCAGCAACTGAACTGGCAGATTCGATAAAGAATTTCTGAACCTAAAGGAACTTAATGAGAATGTTTTGATACAGAATGGGGCGAATGCCTGCCACTGCTTTCAGGAAAGTGAATAAAGTTGGAGTAGTACTCCTGAAATCTTTGTCTCCAAAAACTGTGGCAATGAGCCCCTGCAAGAGGAGCTGATTAACAGCAGTGTGAAGGAGGATGGCAGGTTAGATATCATGAAATGGGGTGGAGGTAAACACCTTAACTCTTTATTGTAGGCCCAAGAAACAACATTCTGGACCCAAGTGTCCCAGCCCTGATCCTTTATAGCAGCCTGCAGCTAACTCAAAGCCTCGCACCATGTGCCAAGGTGAGCGTCCACAGAGGAACCGGTTACTGAAGCAATATTACATGACAGTCCCACATAATTTTCCTGGCAAGAGTCAACTGATACAAAAAGCTGATAAATCAAAGCCCCATTGGCTATGAGTAGCTACAGACTTAAAGAAGAACCACCAAGCAAAAGGTTAGTGAGAAAAAAATAATAAAAACAAAGGTTTGCTTCTCACAGAGCAGAGAGAGATGTCTGTGTCATGGATATGCATTAATGTCTGTCTGCCATCTTACCTTTCCGCCTCATGTGTTCATCTTAGAGACCAGACCTCCTTCACCTGGCTTCCTTTATAATCTCCTCCCAGCCTGACTCCACCCCAGGCCCTATCACAGAACACTATATTAACCTGTGCACTGCAAGCCTGCTTTGCTGATCAACGTGTTTGTTAGGCATTGTGTGTTTGGGTTCCTGCCTGCCGTGTGCTACGTCTGTCTCTCTGTTATGTTATTGGCTTGTCCCCGACTATCCCTGTCTGCTCGTGACCCTTGACCTTCGGCTCGTTCTTTCGTTATCCTTGTCTACTTGTGGCCCCTGACCTTCAGCTTGTTATTCGGTTCTCTCATATCTTGTGCTGCTGCTTCCCCTCTTTTCCCCTTATCCTACGGGGCGTGAGCTAGGAAACTCCAGGGGCCGCGACCTGGTCCCAGCCTGCAGCATAACATCCTCACCACTAGAGGCCCTGGAGAAGACCTGCTGGGTCTTAGACTCCACGCCCTGGGGAATCTTGGCTCTAGCTTCCGTTAGGATCCCGGTTGTGCTCCTCTGGTCCCGCTTTCCACAACCACCCAGTTTCCTATCCGCAGAAGCCAGCCATAGGGTTCACTACCTCGCGGTGCACTCCTGTCCCCCTATGGTGTGCATCTGTCACCTGGCCACAGGTGACCTTGACAGTTTGATCAGCCATGAACCCGGCTGACATCCCGCTCCCCGCGGATGATCCATTGCAGGGCATAGTTCGCAGACTTGAAACCCAGGAATCAAATCAGACTCAGGTGATGCGATTCCTCCAGGATCTGGCTTCTCGATTCGAGCAGCTTCAGGCCTCCTTGGGAACCCCGAATCCGCAACCCCAAGTACAACCAGCGGCTGTACCTATCGCACCAGTCGCAGCCTCACACTCACTAAGATTGCCAGCTCCGTTCCGTTTCTCTGGGGACTCCAAGGCCTGCAGGGGGTTTCTCAGCCAATGCACAATTCATTTTGAGCTTCAGCCTCAAAGCTTCCTGTCTGACCGGGCTAAGGTAGCCTATATCATTTCCCTCCTCTCCGGTGAAGCTTTGGCCTGGGCTGCCCCCCTGTGGGAGAGGAACGATCCGGTGGTTTCCAGCCTGTCCGATTTCTTGAAGCTCTTTCGTAATATCTTCGAAGAGCCGGCTCGGGCCTCTTCAGCGGCTAGTGCTGTCTTACGTCTTCGCCAAGAATCTAGTTCAGTGGGGCAATATGCTCTTCAGTTCCGTATCCACACAGCTGAATTGAGCTGGAATAATGAGGCCCTGGTGGCTACCTTTTTACATGGCCTCTCTGACCGAGTGAAAGACGAATTAGCGGGAAGAGCCATTCACGTCGGTCTGGACGATGTAATTTCTTTATGCAACCAGATCGACATTCGTTTTCAAGAGAGGTCCTTAGAAAAAAGACGCCAGCACTCTCTGGGTCCTAGCCAGTCTGAGCTCCCCTCCCTTCATTCCGTGGAGCATCCTCTACCTGCTGAAGAACCTATGCAGCTGGGCCGGACCAGACTAACCCCCGAAGAACGTGCTAGGCACAGAACTCTGGGCTTGTGCCTCTATTGTGGGGGCAAGGGTCATTTTTGTGACTCCTGCTCGCTTCGTCCGGGAAACGCTCGGGTCTAATACATTTGGAAGGTGGAGTATTGGACCCAGAAACATCACCTTCTCGCCTGCTCTTGCCGGTGTTCCTTCATGTAGGCCAGGTGACAGATGCACACCGTAGGGGGACAGGAGTGCACCGCGAGGTAGTGAACCCTATGGCTGGCTTCTGCGGATAGGAAACTGGGTGGTTGTGGAAAGCGGGACCAGAGGAGCACAACCGGGATCCTAACGGAAGATAGAGCCAAGATTCCCCAGGGCGCGGAGTCTAAGACCCAGCAGGTCTTCTCCAGGGCCTCTAGTGGTGAGGATGTTATGCTGCAGGCTGGGACCAGGTCGCGGCCCCTGGAGTTTCCTAGCTCACGCCCCGTAGGATAAGGGGAAAAGAGGGGAAGCAGCAGCACAAGATATGAGAGAACCGAATAACAAGCTGAAGGTCAGGGGCCACAAGCAGACAAGGATAACGAAAGAACGAGCCGAAGGTCAAGGGTCACGAGCAGACAGGGATAGTCGGGGACAAGCCAATAACATAACAGAGAGACAGACGTAGCACACGGCAGGCAGGAACCCAAACACACAATGCCTAACAAACACGTTGATCAGCAAAGCAGGCTTGCAGTGCACAGGTTAATATAGTGTTCTGTGATAGGGCCTGGGGTGGAGTCAGGCTGGGAGGAGATTATAAAAGAAGCCAGGTGAAGGAGGTCTGGTCTCTAAGATGAACACATGAGGCGGAAAGGTAAGATGGCAGACAGACATTAATGCATATCCATGACAGTCTGCACACCTAAGGACACTAGCAAAAGATGAGGCTTGCTGTGAGAGAGAGTGGTTATGCTGGGCCAGCTTTGCCTGCGCCCAGTCATCTAAAGACAGATACATAATCCAATCATTTAGGACGAAGTTCTTTTGTCCTGTAATTAGTGATGAGCCGAACACCCCCATGTTCGGTTCGCACCAGAACCCGCGAACGGACCGAAAGTTCGTACGAACATTAGAACCCTATTAAATACAATGGATGCGAACGTTCGAATTCTAAAGTGCTAATTATAACAACTATTATGCATGTTATTGTCCTAAAAAGGGTTTGGGAACCCAGGTTCTGCACCAGGGGACATGTATCAATGCAAAAAGAAGTTTTAAAAACGGTCGTTTTTCGGGAGCAGTCATTTTAATGATGCATAAAGTGAAAAAAAAAAAGTCAAATATTCCTTTAAATATCGTACCTGGGGGGTGTCTAAAGTATGCCTGTGAAGTGCCACGTGTTTCCCGTGTTTAGAACTGTCCCTGCACAAAATGACACTTCTAAAGGAAAAAAAAGCCATTTAAAACTGCTTGCGGCTTTAATGTAATGTCTGGTCCCGGTAATATGGATGAAAATCTTTAAGAAAAATGGCATAGCTACCCCATGACCCCCCCCCCCTACCCCAGCCCATTACCAGCCCCTTTGGGTCTTGTATGGATATTAAGGGGAACCCCGCACATAAAATAAAAAAGGCCCTATATACTCTGAACAGCCGTATACAGGCGGTGCATACAAGACAGGGACTGTAGGTTTGTTCTTATGTAGAATGTGTTTGTAATTTTGAACAGGTACATTGTTGAAGTGTAGCTCCAGCCCAAAAATCTATTTTTAAACTTTTTGGAAAACATAGGTAAGGGTTATCACCCCTGTAACATTTGTTTTGCTGTCTGTGCCCCTGTTCAGAACATTTCACCTCACTTTCCGTCCCAATGACAACTGTTTTTGAAATGTGGTGTTTTTCTTAAAACAAGGATTGCTGATAAAGCATCAGTACAGAGGAGACACCTTTCTCCCATATTTATTCTTACAGGAGAGAATTTTCCTTCCTAGTGGTAGATTTCCTCTCACTTCCTGTTGTCTTCTTGCGTTTGCAAGTAGGAGTCGTTTGTAAGTTGGATGTTTGAAAGTAGGGACCTGCCGTATATACTCTGCAGAAATAGGCCCCTTAGTTGTTGGTGTTGGCACAACACTGTAAGCACTCACAGTTACTCTTGGTTGGTGCTGGAACGCCCTGCTGTCAACTATTATATCAGGAATTTTAATTACATATAATTGTTGAACAGTGGTAGTAAAAATTGGGCCTTTGATGGTGGTGCTGGTGCCACAACACTGTAAGCCCTGACAGTTACTCTTGGTGGGTGCAGCAATGGGCCCTGCTGTGAATTATTAGATCAAGAATTGTAATTGCATGCCCCTGTTGAACAGGGGCTGAAAAATTGGGCCTTAGGCACTGGTGGCACAACACTACAACCCCTCACAGATACTGTACTTGGAGCACAGCAATGAGCCCTGTTGCAAAGTATTGCTTCAAAAATTGTAATGACACGCCCCTGTTAAACAGGGGCTGAAAAATTGGGCCTTAGGCACTGGTGGCACAACACTTCAACCCCTCACAGATACTGTACTTGGAGCACAGCAATGAGCCCTGTTGCAAAGTATTGCTTCAAAAATTGTAATGACACGCCCCTGTTAAACAGGGGCTGAAAAATTGGGCCTTAGGCACTGGTGGCACAACACTACAACCCCTCACAGATACTGTACTTGGAGCACAGCAATGAGCCCTGTTGCAAAGTATTGCTTCAAAAATTGTAATGACACGCCCCTTTTAAACAGGGGCTGAAAAATTGGGCCTTAGGCACTGGTGCCACAACACTCCAACCCCTCACAGATACTGTACTTGGAGCACAGCAATGAGCCCTATGGCAAATTATTGCTAAAAAAATTGTAATTACACGCCCCTGTAAAACAGGGGCTGAAAAATTGGGCCTTAGCCACTGGTGGCGGCACCCATAAACAAAAATGATCTTCCAAGCTATCATCATCAATCGTATCATTGAGGACTCGGAGGAGGAGGATAGCCAGTCAACATAACAGCACAGGCACTCAGCATCAGCATCAGTCTTGAAGGGATGTGACATGTTAAAATCAATTAGTCTGTTATATCAGCATCAGGTGTGTGGTAGCTGGTGGTGATCCAAGACTGGTTCATCTTGATGAAAGTCAGTCGATCAACCGAGTCGGTGGACAGGCGCACCCTGTGATCCGTGACAAATCCTCCAGCAGCACTGAATGTGCGTTCCGAAAGAACGCTGGATGCAGGACAGGCCAGTAGCTCAATTGCATACTGTGCAAGCTCTGGCCAGTGATCCATCCTCAAGACCCAGTAAGCCAGAGGATTTTCGGTGGGGAAGGTGTCCAAGTCTGACCTTGCCCCTAGATATTCCTGCACCATGTTTATCAGACGCTGGCGATGGTTGCTGGAACCGATCATACTTTGGGGCTGCGGACTAAAGAATTGTCTGAACGCATCGGTCAGACGGCCACCTTCCCCACCGCTCCTTCTTTGACTGGCCGAAGCCTCAGCAACTCGTTGTCCAGGACCAGGAGTTTGTAACCTCCCAGTCTCTGGGAACGCGTTGCACAGACCTTTCTGCAAGGCCTCCCGGAGTTGTCTCATCCTCTGCTCCCTCTGCGACAGTAACATAAGGTCCGCAACCTTACCCTTGTACCGTGGATCAAGGAGAGTGGCCAGCCAGTAATGGTCCCTCTCCTTGATCCGAAGAATACGAGGATCCTTCCGCAGACTTTGCAGGATCAGGGAGGCCATGCAGCGTAGGTTTGCTGAGGCATTCGCTCCGGAGTCCTCTGGGTCACTAAGGACGACATGATCCGCAGCCACCTCCTCCCAGCCACGTACAAGTCCACTGGTTTCTTGGGACTGTAAATCATCCCTAAAAGACTGCTGCTGATGATGCTGAGTGCCAGCCTCCACCTCCATGCTGACACAATCCTCCTCCTCCTCCTCCTCCTCCTCTTCCTGTGCGATGGGTGGGACAGAAGGAACACTGTCTGGGTAAAGGGGGCCTTGAGAGGCAAGGAAGTCCTCCTCTTCCTGCCTCTGTTCTGCCTCAAGTGCCCTGTCCATTATTCCACGCAGCGTGTGCTCCAACAGGTGGACAAGAGGTACAGTGTCACTGATGCATGCACTGTCACTGCTCACCATCCTCGTGGCCTCCTCAAATGGTGCCAGGACAGTGCATGCATCCCTGATCATGCCCCACTGGCGTGGAGAAAAAAAACCAAGCTCCCCTGACCCTGTCCTGGTGCCGTAGTCGCACAGGTACTCATTGATGGCCCTCTGCTGCGTGTGCAGCCGCTGCAGCATGGCCAACGTTGAGTTCCACCTGGTGGGCATGTCACATATAAGGCGGTTCTTGGGCAGGTTCAACTCCTTTTGCAGCTCAGCCAGGCGAGCACTGGCATTATAAGATCTGCGGAAATGCACACAGACTTTCCTGGCCTGCCTCAGGACATCCTGTAAGCCCGGGTACCTGCCCAAGAACCGCTGCACCACCAGGTTAAGGACGTGAGCCACACAGGGCACATGGGTCAGTTGTCCCTGTCGGAGGGCGGAGAGGAGGTTGGTGCCATTGTCGCAAACCACCATTCCTGGCTTAAGCTGGCGTGGCGTCAACCACCTCTCGGCCTGGCCCTGCAGAGCAGACAGGACCTCTGCCCCAGTGTGGCTTCTGTCCCCCAAACACACCAGCGCAAGCACGGCATGGCATCTTTTTGCCTGCGTACTTGCGTAGCCCCGTGAACGGCTACGGAGCACCGCTGGTTCATAGGACAAACCACAGGAAGAGGCCATGGAGGAAGAAGAAGAGGAGGGGGTGGAGGAGAGAGGTGTGTCACAACCAGTAGTAGCATTTTGGAGGCGTGGCAGTGGAACAACCTCCAACGCTACTGCACCTTGTCCTGCATCCTTCCCAGCTGCCAAAAGAGTGACCCAATGGGCCGTGAAAGAAAGGTAACGTCCCTGTCCATGCCTGCTGGACCATGAGTCAGCGGTAATATGCACCTTACCGCTGACCGCCCTGTCCAGCGAGGCCAAGACATTGCCTTCCACATGCCGGTAGAGAGCCGGAATAGCCTTCCGTGAGAAAAAGTGGCGTTTGGGAACCTGCCACTGAGGAACCGCACATTGCACAAACTCACGGAAGGGGGCCGAGTCTACCAACTGAAAAGGCAGCAGTTGAAGCGCTAGCAATTTAGCCAAGCTAGCATTCAACCGCTGGGCATGTGGATGGCTGGGAGTGAACTTCTTTCGACGGTCCAGCAGCTGGGGCAGGGAAATTTGCCTGCTAGAATCGGACGTCGGTGTACTGCTAGCAGAGTGGCCGCAAGTACTTGGCTGTGACACACCTAATTCTACACCTTCATTCCTCTCAGTGCATGTTTCAGAGAGGACTGAAGTTATAGTGGGGTTGGAGATCCCAGCTGATGCGGTGCAAGGAGAGGTCCGCTTTGTTCTTTGGTGTGGGTCTTTGAGGTAGGCTTGCCAACGAGCTGCATGGCAGGTCAACATATGTCTGGTCAGGCATGTGGTACCCAAGCGGCTGATGTTTTGGCCACGCGATATACGCTTGAGACATATGTTGCAAACAGCAGCTGTGCGATCTGATGCACTAGCCTCAAAAAAGGCCCACACCAAGGAACTTTTTGAATGACGGGCAGAGGCAGCGCCCTGCACAGGCGGAGCTCTGCGGTGTGATTCCGTCGGTGTACTGCCCTTACGCTGGCCACCAAAGGGCATCCTGCCTCGTTGGAGATGTGCCTCCTCCTCATCCTCCTCCTCCTCCTCTCTCCTATTAGGCACCCACGTGGAGTCAGTGACCTCATCATCCCCTCCCTCCTCATCACTGGAGCCAATCTGGCAGTATGCTGCAGCTGCTGGAACATGACTGCCAGATTGGTGTCCTTCTTGAGCATCCCCTCTGTCTGCTCTCACGCTACTGCCTTCCTGTAGCTGGGTTTCATCATCAGACCCTTCGAAACGCTGGGCATCCTCCTGGAGCATGTACCCAACACTGTGCTCAAACAGTTCGGGGGACTCCTCAGGAGGAGGACATGGTGGGTCTAGGGAAGGAGTGACTGATGATGAGTCTGACATTGATACCAGGGAAGAGGACGCTTTGGCAGCTGCTTTGCCAGTACCCTGAGCCTGGGTGAGAGAGGATGAGGAGGAGGAGGGCTTGGTCATCCACTCTACCAAGTCTTCGGCATGATGTGGCTCAACATGTCCAGCTGCCGAAAAGAAGGACAAGCGTGTCCCATGGCCATGTGCTGATGACAATGCACCGCGTCCACGACCAGCACTGTTGCCCCCAGACACAGAGCCTGCTTGCCCTCTTTTATTGCCTCCTGACTGTCTGCCTCTCCTTGTTTGCCTTCCAGACATTCTAATAGATGGCCTGCAGGGAGATGGGAAAAAAGCAAAAAGGGCTACCTTCAGGTGTCCTTCTCTGTCCCTTTACTTAAGGATTTCTAAATATGGTTGAGGATGATTGCTTTTGCACAGAATAGCACAACGACTATTTTCCTGACTGTCCAAAAAACAAGGATTTCAAAGATGGTTGATGAGGAATGCTTTAGCACACTATAGCACAAGGAGAATTCCCCTCACTTTCCTTCTTTGTCCCTAGAAACAAGGACTCGCACAGTGAAAGAAACTGACACTCTCCCTACCTAGAGTTTTCTGTCCCTAGAAAAAAAGTTTTTTTAAAGCACACTATAGCACAAGGAGAATTCCCCTCACTTTCCTTCTTTGTCCCTAGAAACAAGGACTCGCACAGTGAAAGAAACTGACACTCTCCCTACCTAGAGTTTTCTGTCCCTAGAAAAAATGTTTTTTTAAAGCACACTATAGCACAAGGAGAATTCCCCTCACTTTCCTTCTTTGTCCCTAGAAACAAGGACTCGCACAGTGAAAGAAACTGACACTCTCCCTACCTAGAGTTTTCTGTCCCTAGAAAATTTTTTTTTTTAAAGCACACTATAGCACAAGGAGAATTCCCCTCACTTTCCTTCTTTGTCCCTAGAAACAAGGACTCGCACAGTGAAAGAAACTGACACTCTCCCTACCTAGAGTTTTCTGTCCCTAGAAAAAATGTTTTTTTAAAGCACACTATAGCACAAGGAGAATTCCCCTCACTTTCCTTCTTTGTCCCTAGAAACAAGGACTCGCACAGTGAAAGAAACTGACACTCTCCCTACCTAGAGTTTTCTGTCCCTAGAAAATTTTTTTTTTTAAAGCACACTATAGCACAAGGAGAATTCCCCTCACTTTCCTTCTTTGTCCCTAGAAACAAGGACTCGCACAGTGAAAGAAACTGACACTCTCCCTACCTAGAGTTTTCTGTCCCTAGAAAAAATGTTTTTTTAAAGCACACTATAGCACAAGGAGAATTCCCCTCACTTTCCTTCTTTGTCCCTAGAAACAAGGACTCGCACAGTGAAAGAAACTGACACTCTCCCTACCTAGAGTTTTCTGTCCCTAGAAAAAATGTTTTTTTAAAGCACACTATAGCACAAGGAGAATTCCCCTCACTTTCCTTCTTTGTCCCTAGAAACAAGGACTCGCACAGTGAAAGAAACTGACACTCTCCCTACCTAGAGTTTTCTGTCCCTAGAAAAAATGTTTTTTTAAAGCACACTATAGCACAAGGAGAATTCCCCTCACTTTCCTTCTTTGTCCCTAGAAACAAGGACTCGCACAGTGAAAGAAACTGACACTCTCCCTACCTAGAGTTTTCTGTCCCTAGAAAAAATGTTTTTTTAAAGCACACTATAGCACAAGGAGAATTCCCCTCACTTTCCTTCTTTGTCCCTAGAAACAAGGACTCGCACAGTGAAAGAAACTGACACTCTCCCTACCTAGAGTTTTCTGTCCCTAGAATTTTTTTTTTTTTAAAGCACACTATAGCACAAGGAGAATTCCCCTCACTTTCCTTCTTTGTCCCTAGAAACAAGGACTCGCACAGTGAAAGAAACTGACACTCTCCCTACCTAGAGTTTTCTGTCCCTAGAAAAAATGTTTTTTTAAAGCACACTATAGCACAAGGAGAATTCCCCTCACTTTCCTTCTTTGTCCCTAGAAACAAGGACTCGCACAGTGAAAGAAACTGACACTCTCCCTACCTAGAGTTTTCTGTCCCTAGAAAAAATGTTTTTTTAAAGCACACTATAGCACAAGGAGAATTCCCCTCACTTTCCTTCTTTGTCCCTAGAAACAAGGACTCGCACAGTGAAAGAAACTGACACTCTCCCTACCTAGAGTTTTCTGTCCCTAGAATTTTTTTTTTTTTAAAGCACACTATAGCACAAGGAGAATTCCCCTCACTTTCCTTCTTTGTCCCTAGAAACAAGGACTCGCACAGTAAAACACACTGACACTCTCCCTACCTATCCTTCTCTTTCCCTAAACTAAAGGAATCCAGGTTAAGCAAGAAAGAAATAAATGTTACTGTCCCTGCCTATGCTTGTCTTTCCCTGCTCCGGAACACACTACACTAGGCCGCCGTGCTGGCGGCCTTTTATAGTGTGGGGCGTGTACTAAACACCCTCAGCAATAATTGGCCACAGGCATCCTGCCTGTGGCCAATCATTGCTCTCCTCGCTGCCGGCGCTGTGATTGGCCAAGCATGCGGGGTCACAGTGCATGCTTGGCCAATCACAGCGCCTGGATGACACTGCGATGGCGTAGTGCATTGTGGGCCGTTCGCGTCACTCGAATTTGGCGCGAACGGCCCAAATCTTTCGATCTTCGTCGAACGATCGAACAGCCGATGTTCGAGTCGAACGTATGTTCGACTCGAACACGAAGCTCATCCCTACCTGTAATGTATGATTGGGAAGTTTGATTTAACAGTTTGGTTTTGAAAATAATCATCTGCCACAGTCCACTGTATGTTTTTTTCAGAATTATCCACAAACCTGCTCTCTGAAGTTCACTTAGAACAAAAATCTTGAGAATTTCAGGTGAGATCACATTGTTTTTCAATGCTACAACCTGTCACCATGTTCATGTATTGAGCCTTGCCATAGGAAATAATAACCACTGATTGTATGTGCTTATCAAGGAATGAGCCTTGCTAATAAGCATGGACATGGGGGGGGGGGGGGGGGTTACTAAAACATAAGAGTGCAAAATTGAGTGCAGCTCTGCATAGAAACCAATCAGCTTCCAGGTTTTATTGTCAAAGCTTAATTGAACAAGATTAAATTGGAAGGTACCTTGCACAGCTACACCAGATTTTGCACTGTCCATGTTTAGTAAATCAACGCAAACCATAGCAGCCAAAATCAACATGTCTGTTCCTGGTTTCTGCAATTACCACCTTTACATATACTTTTAAGTGATATTAAAGGTTTCATTGTTTTTCTAAAATAACAAACGTCATGCTTACCTGCTCTATGCAATGCTTTTGCAGAGAGCAGCCCTAGTTCTCCTTTTCTTGCTCCTCTTGCCTTTAAGTACCCCCAGATCACACTGTGTGAGTCTATTGACACACACAGTGTAGTTTGACACTGCACCTTGCTCCCTCATCAGCAGCAGGAGCCAATGGAGTCCAGCGAGGAGGGAGAGCAGAACCACTGCTCTCAGTTACAGCAGAGGATCAAGATCGGGCTCAGGTAAACATTTTGGGGGACTAGGGGGGAGCTGCACCGAAAATGTTTTTTTACCTTACTGCATTAAGGTATTAAGAATGTATGAAAATAAAAAAACAAACCTCTTTTACGGCCATTTTAAAGTAAATTTCATGTAAACTAAAGCCAAAACTTTTCTTTTTCGTAGGTAGGTAAAGAATGGTAAAATCCTGTCAGTCTTTTTTTTTTTATGTGTCAGATTGGGGAGATTTCCCTTCACTTCCTGCCGTGTAGAAACAACAGGAATTAAGAGGAAATCTCTCCATTGTGAGGAAAATCTCCTCAGTTGTCACTGAAACAAGTGCCCCCATTGGATGATTTCCCTCTATTCCCATTCTGGTAGCAACTCACAATTTTGGTTTCTTCCTCCCTTTCATTCTTGGTAATGGTTGTCACCAAGACAAATAGGGAGGGTGTATTTAACAAATTGGGATGCAGGCAGCTATAAAAACTTGATGGGGTGCTAACCCCTTGAAACTATATCTGAAACTAAAATAAATGTTTTGGCTTTAGATGCACTTTAGCTTGTACTTTAAACATTTTTCATTTTATCGTATGGGGCTCACGTTCATAAGCAAGAGACATAATGAAGTAAAGGTGCACTGCAAGTCAATCAATAACTTTTTGAGTTGAATTACCTGAGGTTCCCTATGTTTTATACATATTAGTACACTTAATTTACAAAATGAAAATCCACCTAAAGCTGAACTTCAAACAAACTGCTTAGAACACTTGCCAAAGGATTTGTAATTTTCTGCAACCTGTCCTGTGATGTACATAGCCCAGCAAAGTTGGTGACCTCATTTATCTTAACTGCAGTTAAAGTGTTACTAAACCCAGAACCTGCATTCACTATATCTGGTCTCCCACAGTACACAGAAATGCAATTATTTTAGTAAATATAAACTGCTAAATACCTTTTTTCATCAGCAATATATAGCAGTCTTGTGACTTCTATCAGTTTCTGTTTAAAGCTTGTAGGAGGAGTTTTCATTCTCCTCTGACTGTCCTATGTGGCTGCTGGACCGTGCCGATTGGCCCTGTGCTGATCACATGCACTGTCCCAAGGGAAAAAAGGCAGCTCTCTAGCAATACACACCAAAGTGAGCATGTGCAGCTTGTCCCCAAGGCTTCCTTTTATCAGGATATGTATTGGGGACTGTGGAAGAAGGAGGATCAGAGAAGACAGAAGTCAAACAGCTTTTTTACACAATGCTGAGGTTCCACAGTGGGTATAACCAGCATGATTTACTGCATATACTTATTGATTTTACTGTTGTGGGTTTAGTAACACTTTAAGAAATACAGCTTGGTCACCCCCTCTGCCTGTGATTGGACAATGAAGTGACAGCAAGCGCACTAATCAGGGTGTCTCTCTCTATTCTTTGTCAGCATATATTCATTCATGCATGCAGAGTAACTGTATCAACTTAGACTACTGATTTCCTGTACCTAGTCTTTGGTTCTACTATATAGAGCAGGGGTCTCAAACTGGTGGCCCTCCAGCTGTTGCGAAACTACAAGTCCCATAAGGCATTGCAAGGCTGACAGTTACAAGCATGACTCCCACAGGCAAATGCATGATGGGACTTGTAGTTTCACAACAGCTGAAGGACCGCCAGATTGAGACCCCTGTTAAAGAGGATAACACTAAACAAGTAAAAAAGGCGCAAAGCACAGGTACCTCAAGTAGTAGTACCCAATAGTCCAAGGACAGAGGTAAGAAGGTGTGTGTATACACATATATATGCACACATAGAACTATATGGCAGGGGATCAGTCAGGGCAGCCACCAAGAAAACCAAAAGCCGGTTCCAGTATGCTAGGAAAAAAACAAGAAATGGCCGGGCCTCTTTTTCAAGCATAAAGACTTTATGCTTGAAAAAGAGGCGTGGCCATTCTTCCACCAATGGCTTTGAAACATGTCGCATGTGTGTGACGTCATTGCCGGGCGCCGTGCTGTGATGCTCTCCAAGCCTCACTCTGAATACACGGCTGTGTTTACTTCCTAGTCTACAGAGACAGAGTGCACACCGAAGCCACAGCGCGGCTTGCCATAACCACTGACGCTTGTCCTTCTCCACTACACCTTTACCTGGAACCCATATCTTCTTCAGACTGACTTTTTCTGATAGACCAAGATATGCCCAAGCCTGGATCACTGAAGAAAAGCACGCTGTGCTCAGCCATCCCACTCCATCCTGCACGGATCTGATGTGGTGCCAGCTCTACAAGACTTGCTGTGACTTGCAGTCCCACTCCATCTCTTCAGCCCAGCAACCGGACCTGAATGCAACTTACCTGTTCTCCATGTGAGTGGATGTTGTTTATTAAATGATTCTTATGATATATCATCAGAGGCGCCCCTTTTCTTGTTTTTTTAAAGAGGATAACAGGAAGCCAATATAAAGTCGATATCAGGTTCTTGCACCAGCTGCATTTATAAATATTTGTAAATATAATTGATTATTTATGTACTGATTTTTAATGTTATATCTGCCAGGAATTTATCTTTTCCTACGTGAAAAAAAATCAGGCAATACTTGTAAAATATTTAAAATGTATAATTGAACATTTATCAAGTGTAAAAACTATACTGGGGGAAAAAAAGCAAGTGTAAAGTATTACAATGTATGTAATGTGGAACTGAAATTTTATGAAGACAACGTGTAATGATAAACTATGCCATTATGATGGATTAGAAAGACACTAAGGCCCCATGCACACGAGACGCCGGTGCAAACTCTGCTGAACACACGTTTTTAAAGGCTAAAACCGGCGTTTAAAAACGCCCGTTTTGCCGCGATTTTAGCGGCGTTTTACCGCGTTTTACCGCGTTTGCGTCTATAGGCGTTTAGTTAAGAAACATCATAAGACCCTCCCTAAGCTCAAAAAACATTATTATTTAACCATTTCAGCCATTTTGGGAGACCAGCAGCTGAGAGAGCAGCAGTGTACTTGTATTTAGCGTATCACTTGCCACATCATCTGCCACAAGCTGTGGATTGTCCACTTGCCACGTCACCTGATACGTCACCTGGCCACGTCACCTGCCACAAGTTGTGAATTGTCCACTTGCCACGTCACCTGCCACGTCACCTGGCCACAAATTGTGGATTGTCCACTTGCCACATCACCTGGCCACGTCACCTGGCCACGTCACCTGCCACGAGTTGTGGAATGTTCACTTGCCACGTCACCTGCCACGTCATCTGGCTACGTCACCTGGCCACGTCACCTGCCACAAGTTGTGCATTGTCCACTTGCCACGTCACCTGGCCAGGTCACCTGCCACAAGTTGTGAATTGTCCACTTGCCACGTCACCTGCCACGTCACCTGGCCACAAGTTGTGGATTGTCCACTTGCCACATCACCTGGCCACGTCACATGGCCACGTCACCTGCCACAAGTTGTGAATTGTCCACTTGCCACATCACCTGCCACGTCACCTGTCCACAAGTTGTGGATTGTCCACTTGCCACATCACCTGGCCACGTCACCTGGCCACGTCACCTGCCACAAGTTGTGAATTGTCCACTTGCCACATCACCTGGCCACAAGTTGTGGATTGTCCACTTACCACATCACCTGGCCACGTCACCTGCCACGTCACCTGCCACAAGTTGTGCATTGTCCACTTGCCACGTCACCTGGCCACGTCACCTGCCACAAGTTGTGGATTGTCCACTTGCCACGTCACCTGCCACATCACCTGACCACGTCACCTGGACACGTCACCTGCCACAATTTGTGGATTGTCCACTTGCCACGTCACCTGCCATGTCACCTGGCCACGTCACCTGCCACAAGTTGTGGAATGTTCACTTGCTACGTCACCTGCCACGTCACCTGGCCACGTCACCTGCCACAAGTTGTGGATTGTCCACTTGCCACATCACCTGGCCACGTCACCTGCCACAATTTGTTGATTGTCCACCTGCCACGTCACCTGGCCACGTCACCTGCCACAAGTTTTGGATTGTCCACTTGCCACGTCACCTGCCACGTCACCTGCCACGTCACCTGCCACAATTTGTGGATTGTCCACCTGCCACGTCACCAGGCCACGTCACCTGCCACAAGTTTTGGATTGTCCACTTGCCACGTCACCTGCCACAATTTGTGGATTGTCCACCTGCCACGTCACCTGCCATGTCACCTGGCCACGTTACCTGCCACAAGTTGTGGATTGTCCACTTGCCACGTCACCTGCCACAATTTGTGGATTTCCACCTGCCACGTCACCTGGCAACATCACCTGCCACAAGTTGTGGATTGTCCACTTGCCACGTCACCTGCCACAAGTTGTGGATTGTCTACAGTGCAATGCAAGCAATTACAGTTTTTTTTCATATTTTTTTTGATGGTTTTTCATCATTTGCCATCATTTTTGAGATTTCTAATGTAAAAAAATAGGTCACCTTTAAAAACGCTAATAAACGAAATCGCGGCAAAACGCCGGTACCGCGTTTTGCCGCGTTTAGCGGCGTTTAGCCGCGTTTTGCGTCTGAAACGTGGAAAACTTTTGCGTCTGAACCCATTTTTTTGCTTCTGGAAAAACGAGGTTAAACGCAACTGCCTAAAAACGGCAATAAACGAGACTGTGTGCATTGACACATAGGATAACATTGAATGGGTTCAGGAGCAGTTGAAAAAAGTGTCCAACTGCCTCTGAACGCGCGTTTAACAGCAAATAACAGCGTCTCGTGTGCATGGGGCCTAATTGGTTTGTGAAATCTCTGCCAAACTAGTTTTCTATTCCAGGCCTTACTAAGATCAGAAAATATCTTACCGATTCCACCTGCAACAACACTTGCTAAATAAATCTGGTATGTTGAGACAATACAGACACAAGGTTTCAGTGAAAGAAATATGTATATGGTAGACATTGAGTCTACGGATTTTGTAAATAGGGAGATGAGAAGATTAAGAACCTGAACATTTGTTTTGCCTGACTGGTTGCAATACTTTCTGTTTCGCCAACTTCAGAAAAAAATAATGCAGATCAGGAAATTCAGAATGCCTAATCTGTCTACTTACTCTGTGACTTAGAAAATACTAAAGGCAGAGGATGAATATTACTGCAGTGAAAGTAGTATTTGTAGCCTCCTTACTCCTGCAGTACAGGTCTTCTTTAGGGAATGGTGTATTCATGCAAACTAGAGTTAAAAAAAAAAGGCTCTCAGCATCATAAAATAGGATTTTTATAACAGCTTACCTGTAAAATCCTTTTCTTGGAGTACATCACGGGACACAGAGCGACATAGTCATTACTAATGGGTTATATAGTTACCGTCAGGTGCTGGCACTGGCAACTTCCAAAACCGGAAGTACCCTCCCCTATATAAGCCCCTCCCATCCGGGAGCACCTCAGTTTTGTAGCAAAGCAATAAGTGTCCCCAAAGAGGGGCGGGAGCTCTGTGTCCCGTGATGTACTCCAAGAAAAGGATTTTACAGGTAAGCTGTTATAAAAATCCTATTTTCTTTCTCGTACATCACGGGACACAGAGCGACATAGTCATTACTAATGGGATGTCCTAAAGCAATGCCAAATGAGGGGGGGGATACACCATATATAAGCTGAGCGCTATCAGACATGAGGATCTTTTGCGGCCTGCAACACACTGCGCCCAAAGGCGACATCCTCCTGACTTCTAACGTCCACCTGGTAGAACCTAGTAAACGTGTGTACTGAAGACCATGTTGCGGCCTTACAGACTTGAGCCAGGGAGGCCTGGTGATGCACTGCCCATGAAGTTCCAACTGCTCTCGTGGAGTGCGCCCTAACTTTGAACGGAGGCGGTCTACTTCTCAAGCTATAGGCTTGTATTATGACCTGTCGAATCCACTTGGCTAAAGTAGATTTTGACGCTGCCTGACCCTTTCTGGGGCCTTCCGGCAGAATAAACAAAGTATCCGTTCTGCGAATCTGAGCAGTGGCTTTTAGATAAGCTTTAACTGCTCTTACTACATCCAAAGAATGCAATAACTTTTCCTCTACCGAAGTAGGCTTGGGGAAAAAAGAAGGAAGAACCACATCTTGGTTCAAATGAAAACTCGATACCACCTTAGGAAGAAAGGCTGGATGAGGACGTAACACTACTCTGTCCTTATGGATAACCAGATATGGCTCCTTACAGGACATAGCTGCTAATTCCGATACTCTTTTAGCCGAACAAATGGCTACTAGAAAAATCAATTTCCTGGTGAGAAGCACTAAGGAAATATGCTGTAATGGTTCAAATGGTTGTTTCTGTAGAACCGACAGAACCAAGTTTAGATCCCATGGACATATGGGAATATTAACCGGAGGACTAATACGCATCACTCCTTGTATAAAGGCTTTGACTAGTGAATGCGAAGCCAAGGGCCTTTGAAAAAATATTGACAAGGCCGAAATCTGACCTTTGATAGTACTCAAGGCAAGCTTCCTATCTACAGCCCATTGTAGGAAGTCCAGAATTCTACCTATTACATATTTACGTGGATGCCATTTCCTGGCCTCACACCAGGCGATGTACGCCTTCCAGATTCTATAGTAGATCTGCCTGGATACCGGTTTCCTGGCATTGATCATGGTAGACACCACAGCATTAGAGAGCCCTCTCCTTTTTAGAATGTGGGCTTCAATAGCCAGGCCGTCAAACCTAGGGCTGGTAAGGAAGGGTGGTATATCGGTCCCTGCGAAAGCAGGTCCGGACGATGTGGGAGGGTCCAAGGACTCCCCACAGACATTTTTACAATCTCCGCGTACCATGCTCTTCGGGGCCACGCTGGAGCCACCAGAATCACTGGTTTCTTTTCTACCCTGATTCTGCGGAGTAATCGAGGTAACAATTGTGGCGGTGGGAATGCATATATCAGCTTGAACTGATCCCAAGGGAACACTAGGGCATCCGAGCCGCACGCTAGGGGATCCCTTGTCCAAGAGACAAACCTGTCCACTTTCGTGTTGAACCTGGATGCTAGCAGATCTACATCCGGTGTTCCCCACCGCTGACATATTGTCCGGAAAACCTCGGGATGAAGGGACCATTCCCCTGGGCATAATTGTTGGCGACTTAGAAAGTCCGCCTTCCAATTCTCCACCCCTGGAATGAATACCGCAGATATGGCTGGGACATATCTTTCTGCCCATCTCAGGATGTAATTTACTTCCCTTTGGGCTGCACGACTCCTGGTGCCCCCCTGACGATTGATATATGCCACTGCTGTGGCATTGTCTGACTGAACTCTGACAGGGGACCCTTGGAGTTTGGATGTCCATGCTACTAGGGCATACCGGGCTGCTCGTATCTCTAAGAGATTGATGGGCAGGGCCTTTTCCGCATCCGACCATCTGCCCTGGAGAGACCATTGCTCCAGTACTGCTCCCCAGCCTAAAAGGCTGGCATCTGTAGTGACCACCTTCCAAGAAATCGGACTGAAGGATTTCCCTCTTTCCAGATTCCGGGGAACCAACCACCAACGGAGGTTTCTGCGAACGGAAGGGGACAAGGACATTGGTACGTCCAGAGCCTGAACTTTTTTGTTCCAGGCTGACAGTATGGCCCTTTGCAACTTCCTTGAATGGAATTGACCGTAGGGTACTGCTTCGAATGATGCCACCATTTTTCCCAGCAGCCTCATGCACAGGCGTATGGATGGCTGTCTTTTTGAACCCACTAAGTGGATCAAATCTCTCAAAGACGACCCCTTTTCTCGAGGCAAGAAAATTTTTCTCTGGTCTGAATCCAGCCTTAGCCCCAAGTATTCCAGACTTTTGACTGGTTTTAGGGCTGACTTGTCTCGGTTGATAATCCAACCGTGATATTCCAGATACTTGATTGTCTCGTGAACAACCACTTCTAGTTTTTCCACTGAGTGGTCTATCAGCAACAAGTCGTCTAGATATGCCATTATCGTTACACCTCGTGTTCTTAGATTGGCCAATAATGGGGCCAGAATTTTTGTGAACACTCTTGGTGCTGTGGCCAGACCGAAGGGTAAGGCTCTGAACTGAAAATGGCGCCCTTCTATCGCAAAGCGTAGAAATTTTTGGTGGGCTGGAAAGATGGGGATGTGCAAATAAGCATCTTTGATGTCGATCGAGGCTAACCATTCCTCCCCTTGTAGGGCAGTGGCCACCGATCGGATCGACTCCATCCGGAAAGTCCTGATATGTAGGAATTTGTTTAGCCCTTTTAGATTTAATATGGGCCTCACGTCCCCGTTTGGCTTCGGAACTGTAAAGAGGTTTGAGTAAAACCCGAACCCCCATTCTTCCAGGGGGACCTCTATAATTACTGCTCGAAGCAATAATTGTTCCAGTGCCAACAGGAGGGATCCTCTCTTCTGGGGATCCCTTGGCACGTTCGACCTTATAAAGCGGGAAGGAGGGGAGTTTTTTAACTCCAATTTGTATCCCAGATTTACTGCGGAGAGCACCCATCTGTCTCGGATCGTGTCCCGCCAGGTTTCTGTGAACAACTGAAGTCTTCCCCCCACCCGATTGGGTGGGGGCAACCCTTCATGCATTTGACTTTGGGGGAGGTTTTGTACCTCTCCTGCTCCAGGGCTTCTTGTTACCCTGCAACTGTCCCTGATTTTTACCTCCGGGATTTGACCGGGGAGGCCGTCGGAACTGTTTCACAGCCGATGTCCTAGGGACTGGAGAAGCCGGCCTCTTAAAAGAGGGACCTCTAACTCTATTTTTGACCGGCAAGAGTGTACTTTTACCGCTGGAAATTCTCTGGATATACTTGTCCAGGTCTTCCCCGAATAAGCGCTCCCCATGGAATGGGAAGCTGACCAGCAATTTTTTACAGGGAGCTTCAGCAGACCAGTTTTTGAGCCATAGAAGCCTGCGCATATGTACTACAGACAGCGTAAGGCGGGAGGCCTGATGGATTGAATCCTTTATAGCGTCCACCGCAAAGCATAAGGCTCTAGGTAGATCAGCTAGAGCAAGAGCCTGCTGATCTGGCACGTCCCTTAAGACCTGTTTCAACTGATCCTTCACTGCTTGGCAGACCCCTATAGCTGCCACTGCTGGTTGTGTCACCAATCCTGCTGTAGAAAAAGCAGATTTCAATAAGGACTCCAATTTTTTATCTATTGGGTCCTTGAACATTTGGACATTTTCCACCGGACATGTCAGTGATTTATTCACACAAGAGATGGCTGCGTCCACTGTAGGGACCTTCCATTTTCTGACGAACTTATCCTCCATAGGATAGACCACCGGAAATCTCTTGGGGGGAGTAAATATTTTGTCAGGATGCTCCCAATCCTGGTAAATGAGCCCCTCCAGTAAAGGATGGATCGGAAAAGAACAAACAGTCTGGGGAGCTTTTAGCGACCCCAACGAGGAGACAAAAGAGGAGGATGGCTCCGCAAGTGGCATTTTAAATGCTGATCGGACCATATTAGTCAGGGACTGCACCCATAACCTCTCAGCATGTGATGCTGAGAACGGCTCCTCCACTGTTGATTCCTCTACAACTGAATCAACCTCATCCTGATCCCCCTCAGGTAGGTCGTTCTCTGTATGGGACTGTTGCTCTGTTAACAGGCACTCTGAGGGAGGAGACGGAGATCGAGCGCTTTTCTCCTGTGACAGGGAAGCAGCAATTAGTGCTGACAATCTCTCTTCCAGCCCTCCCAGAGCTGAGGAAAAAACCTCCTCTGTTACATACACAGGAGCAGGTGAACTGGGGACAGCCACAGTACCAGGTACTCCTGGGGGTGCCCTACGGTCACTAACCTCTGATTCTTCAGGGGAGACTGGTGCAGCCAAAGCATGCCCAAGATCCTCAGAGCCCGATGGAGACCCCCTATTCCTCCTGGAATTTCTAGTCCCGGAGTTTTTAGACGGCATATTCCTAAGCCACAAAGCTGAGGTATTCCAGCCGAAAATACACCAGTTACTGATAATAGTCTAGCATAAATGCTGCTATAATAAACAGTTGGTGTCTACTAATGTGCCTTTCTAGGGGATGCCTGTATCAACCGCTTGCTGTATGCCTTTAAATGTTGCCAGCTCTGTCTCTGTACTTCATAGCCAGCTTACTGCAATAATGTGGCTTTTTAAAAACCTGCTGGGACGCCCGCACATGCGCAGAAGCGCTGCGGCGCGCACAGAGCGTCATCCCCCAGGCCCCGCCCCTTTTTCCGGCCACCTCTATATATAGAGGCGCGTGCACGCGCGCGGCCACGTGCGCCTCGGCGCTAATTTTCAAACATGGAAACCAGGGACAGGAGCCAGGGCCCCCTTTGCCGCAGGCCGGGGGATAGACGAACACTGCAACATGGCAGAGGAAACAGTTTCCTGTAGGAGAACTCACCAGCTGCCTGGACTTTGCTCTCTGAGAAGAAACTAGTCCATATGACAAGAAAAACATTCCACAGCGGCCTCTAGTGGACAAACACAGGTACCGCAGTTTAATATACTAAACATATATAAAAAAAACATTCTTTTTTTTTTTTTTTTTTTTTTTTCTTGACCACCATTAAAAATTATTACATTTTTTTAGTAGTTACAGGCATGCACAGATATTAGCGGGAATACCGTTAGGTAACAGACAGAAAGACAAATTAGGCTTGGGGGTCCCCCAATAGAACCAAGTTCCTGGGGGCCCCCACTTACCTGTTCCCCGCCGCAGGACTTTGTTTGGTCCACAAAAGCCCAAACTTCACCTATCACGGCAGGCATTGTAATCAAACCTTCAGGGACCGGGTTCCCAAGGATTCCACTCCCCTGGACCTGTATAGCACCCTGCACAGAAAACATCTTGGTCGTGGGTATGACCAGAGCTCTGGATCCCAGGGTCCAGCTCTCCTAAGAGAAGCATTACAGGCAGAACCTTGCTCTTCTCTGCAAGGCCCGGGTACCGACCGTTTAGCTATGAAGCTTTTTTGGTCGGATCCGGAATAGCTTACTGAGGCCCAAAAGAACCTGTACGCAAGCTCAGTGAAAAACACATGTTTCTTCTTGGCCAACACCTTAGACACTGGCAAAAAAACTGAGGTGCTCCCGGATGGGAGGGGCTTATATAGGGGAGGGTACTTCCGGTTTTGGAAGTTGCCAGTGCCAGCACCTGACGGTAACTATATAACCCATTAGTAATGACTATGTCGCTCTGTGTCCCGTGATGTACGAGAAAGAAATGGCTTTTCCTTTTGGTCAGACTCTGCATTATGCCATAAGATGGTGGCACACGCCAACGGTATCTGTGAACTTTCAGAAACTTAAAGCCCAGTTCCTCCCGCCCAGTTCCACCCTCCCAGTCCTACCCCCTTATCAGTTTTCTTTTTATTCTGAGTTCTTTAAATTCATTAATAAGGCCACATAATGAACTCTGCATAAAATGCAACAAGCAAGGAATAAGGATGAAGCATATGGGGGGCAAAAGTAAGAGCAAGGAAAGGAGGAATGGCAAAAATGACATAAAGACAAGAAAATTAAAAGGGAGAGGGGAGAAAGGAGACGAGGAAGGGTAGCCACCAGACGTCCCCAAGTGTTTTCCTCTGGCGGAATGGAAGGCCTACAAAAGAGATAATGCTTTGAAAAAGTTGGGATGCATGAGAATCTATGGAGGCCACAGAAGAAAAAAAAAGTTTGTGGGTATCCAGAAGTATGCTATTCAGTTTCTTGTTAAAGCAGAGCTCCACCCTAAAGTGGAACTTCCGCTGATCGGAACCCTCCCCCCCTCCGGTGTCACAATTGACACCTTTCAGGGGGGAGGGGGTGCAGATACCTGTCTAAGACAGGTATTTGCACCCACTTCCCGAGTCCTCTCTGCGGGAAATCTGCGGGAAGCACATCACTTCCAGCAGATTCCCCGTTGTGTTCTGGGAGACACTCGGCTCCCAGAACACAGGGGACCATTCAGAACGGCGCAGGGCGACTCACGCATGCGCCGTAGGGAACCGGGCATGAAGCCGCAAGGCTTCACTTCCTGGTTCCCTCACCAAGGATGGCGGTGGGGGCAGCAGAGTGATGAGCGATTGCTCGTCCTCTGCTGGGGACGTCGCTGGACTCCAGGACAGGTAAGTGTCCATATATTAAAAGTTAGCAGCTGCTGTATGTGCAGCTGCTGGCTTTTAATATATTTTTTTCCGCGGCACCTCCACTTTAACAAAGAATGAATCTATGAATTGCTTGACCTCTGCAATCTGGGCAAATTACTGCTTCCAAGGTTTGGCAATAGACAGTTTGGCAGCCAGCAACACAAGTGGCCAATTCAAATTTCTTTGTAATGAGAGAAGGGGGTTGGAGATGTAGACTCTTGGAGCATGGCATCCAAACAAAGCCCACAGGAGCCATAAACATTCTGGTTCAGAACCTGCCAAACATGGGACAGGTCCACCAAACTTGCATCAATCAAGTCCCCTGTATTATTGCAGCCTCTTGTATACATGCCAGAATATGACGGGATTGTCGTGGAAATATAGGTTCCATGCAGAGCATACAGCCTATATTTCCTGTGCTAAACATGCACACACTTTAGATTCCATCTTTTTGCAATAATGCTATCTTTAGGCTAAAATTCACTCACCGTTCATCCATTCCAAGAAGCAAGCATCATCACACAGGTCTTATCATCAAGCCATCCCAGAGCAGAGTGTCCCTGGGATAGTCAGCTCCCTTTTTTTATAGTCAACATGAGTAACAAAAGAAGGTGGTGGCTTCACAAAACAGCCATTCAGACATTTTGTATATTTTCAAAAGAACCAATCACAGACATGTTTAAATTCAAATAAAATGCTAGCAGTGATGTGTGCAAACGGTTGGACACAGGGACCATGCTTTCTGTGAGACAAAGGAACAGTAGAAAGCATGGCCCTGCACAAAGCCGTGTGCAACCCAACTCACTGCTACCAATTACGCCAAACAATACTTAATCATGGATCAGAACCATACAATAATACAATAATACATAATGGCTAAAGACCTATGGGCGTGTCCAGGCAGGGAAAGTGCGCATGCTCCCAGCAAACAAAGCCGTATTGCTTTAAAACATGGACGCCCTCCCCGGCTCTGACAACGCTCTCATATTACCATTGATAGGAATCCTTATTCTGCGCTATTCCATAGAATAACACATATTCAGATTATAATGGGGGAGGGAGGCTATCTGCAGACGCGCGCTACGAATCCCGATCAATTTTGATCAGACACAGCAGAGACAAGAGCACACATCTGCCTCTAACCAATAATGTCGTTTCAGAGCGAGCATATCCCCTCCTCAAGGATCGTCCGTGCTAATGCACAGAGGGCCCCCACTGGCGAGCATATCCGCACGCTGCTAACATCACACTCCAACCTCAAGACGTTTTCGCCTACCAGACGGGATTCTACCAGCCTCAGACTGCCCCAGTCAGCTCTTTAGAGCGGGTTGCGGAAGTACTAACACTGGGTGACACTATGACAATACATATTAAATACATCTTCATAAAATTCTACACAACAGTCCTCCCTTTTTTTGTCATATGCACCTCATGTCCATCGATGAAACTTGATCTGCTTCTTACACCTGGAAATGAATCAGTCCTTACAGTCCATAAAAAGGAAAAACACAGCTTGACATGTAGACTCTATTCTTCAGGGGCATGACTTATAAAGGAGGACACGACATGGTGAGCTGTAGTAATCGCCGATCCGTCTGTGATCCTCTGTGTCTTGTATGTGGGTCCGGCTTCGGGGCGTCTCATCAAGGAAACTCTGGTCACACGTTAAATCAGGCAACAGGAGTACCTCGTCACGACATAGAAAGAATAGAAATAAAAACTACATGAGTATATATATATTTCCACTTCCTTTAACCACGATCCGCTGTAAAATAAAAATTAGATCCCCAAAGATTCCCAGACCCCTAAAAGGACTCCCAACCTTCACTAGCTATAGCTCTGGCTTCAACAGTTACATGAAGAACCCTATCCTTAACGGATGAGAATTGTTCAATCGTATCCCAAGCTCGAGCCCCCCCACACCTTGTACATCCAGGACACCATGCCCAGACCTGGTCGGGGTTGGTGAACAATTCCCTTCTAGCTGTCGCTGCCATTCTTAATTTCTCGCGCCATCAGATCCTCGCGATCGGCCGTGTCATGAGATGCTGGGACAGCTTCACCATCACACATGAACCTCTTGCATTAGGGGAATTACCTTATAAGCTGCAGATCCGCATAAACACCAAACTAAAGTTCAAACACACTTGTGGGCTACCTAGATACCCAAACCGACAAGAGGCAGAGCTATTAAAACTAACCAATTTTACCCTCTAAAAGTGCATCGTTAGATTCCATTGACAAGTGTCTGTTTGGAGTTTTCACCAGTCTGTCAAAACTCCTCATACCCATAATAACATCATACCTCGGTCATCGCTGGGGACTAAAACTCGGTGAAGACTCAGAACAGACCCAGCAATTGGTCCTGTTCGCTTTCTGAGCTAGTCAGGAAATACACTTTAAATAATAACTTGAGATGCTTTTCATCGTTACCCTTGCTAAAATTTACTAAACAACCAAAAATATAAATAAACAAAGATTTTCCTCATTCTTTAGTGTGGTTGAGCCGCTTCTTGCAGTGGCTGGCGTGGTCTCATCCTTCAAGCTTCTTTACAACGACCCAGTCACCTGGTTGGAAAGAATGTAAACTGGTTATTGTGTCAGGGTCCAGGAGGGACTCGTGAACCCTGTGGTGGACATTTTGAAGTTCATGTCACAACGATCGCACCCACCCCATCAGCCGAGAATATAAGTGACAGTGAAGGTTTTGTCCATCGGAAATCCGATGAAGCTGACTTCCATCAGTCTTGCCTACACACCATCAGTCAAAAAACCGACCGTTCCAAACACGGTGACGTAAAAAACTCAGGTGAGCCGAGAAAAATTAAGTTCAATGCTTCTGAGCATGCGTCGACTTGATTCTGAGCATGCGTGGGTTTTTTATCCGATGGACTTGCCCATAGACGATCTGAGTTTTCGATCGTTTTTTTATCCATCGGAAAAATTTAAAACATGTTCTATTTTTTAAAACCGATGGAAAAAAGACCGATGGGTCCCATACACGATTGGTTTGTCTGATGAAAACAATCCATTGGACGTTTTTCATCGGTTAAACCGATCGTGTGTACAGGGCTTTAGACTCGTATTTATCCATATGTACAGCTCTCTACATACACCTGTTCTCTGTGCACAAACTCCTTGGAGACCTGAAAAATACTTATAAGCAAAATCATTACTCTATCCTTCATATTTAACCTGCAAAGAATGGTAAACCATAATGACATTCCTGTACATTGGTAAATTGTCAATGACATTCTTTCAAAACTGATTCAAACAAAACCCTCTGTAACCCTTACTTTTCCCATCCCTACAAAATACAACAGCCGCGCCGCATCGAAGGATCGCCGCAGTAAGTTCAAACATATTCACGTTACTACATACAAACATTCAGATACAAACGTGGGGGAGATACTTCACAGTTTCCAAAACCACAAATGAAAAAACAAAAACAGCAAGAATTCTACCTTTACTCTTTCAGCAATAGAACAAAAAAAAAATTCAATGGGACAAACATGAGAGCAGCTCGAGAACCTTGCATGGACCAGCCATACAAAGTTCAAACAAACAGGCATGAGAATTTAACCACCGTTCCTCCTCTGAGAATCACAAAAGCGTGTACTACACCTCCATCAACACTCATCATTACAGATTTCTGAAGCCGCAGCTGAACTACATCCATTCCAGAGGGATACCCAAAATAGTATCCTTGGACCACCTATGTTAATATTTTTGGGGTTCAAAGGCCTTTGCCCCAAAACTAGGCTTCGTGCACCGTGTGACCGTCTGACTGTGGGAAGCCTCCATTCCTTCCCTTGCACAGACCTCCTTGTGTCCATGGCGATTCGAATCGGCTTATCGTCTTAAACCTGCGTCCAGGTTAAACCGTTGCACCCATTTCGGAGAGCACCACCCGGTGTCTTCTTATACGGTGGATTGAAGAACTACAACCACTATATCTGGTCCAGTCCCCCAACTAGAAACCCTAACCGAGGCATCAACTCTATGGCTTGTTGTCCCAACACTTTTGGAACTACAGCAACAACCACAGATCAACCCCCGAATTAGGCCTCTACCCCTCACAGTGTATGCATACACAAGCATTTTCCGCTATACACCCATACACTGCGTCGCCAGACCAAACCACACAGAACAATTACGCCCGTTTACCACCTGCAGAACAATGTGGCTTCTCTCTGTATCCAGATGATAAAACAATGGTGATGCCCCCTGTTTGCTCTCTACCCAAAACTGTATTACAGTACAAAACTTCACAAAACTGGAACAAAATATAAAACACTTTTAAACGCAAAAATGCTTTCCATTTTCCTTCCAGACACAAATCTCATTGGCCAACCTTTCAGACAACCCCACGCTCCTCCCACCAACTTTCTGCTGATATATAAAATGCTGAAAAAAAAACCTCATCTTACATGCTCAGCTCTCAAAAAAAACCAAACTGGTTTATTTACATATCAATTGTTCAGGAAGAGGGAGGGGGAGGGGGAGGCCTAGCCCCAATCGCCTTGTCTATCAAGACCCCAAAAAATCCATGGCTAAACATCATATATATTTCAACAATTTAAAAACCTTGGCAAGGGAAAGGATGGAATAAACCCCCCTTTGAAAATGGGAGGGAATCCCCCCCCCCCGACCCACACATCCCCTGGAGGTCAAAACCACAAGTTGAGACTCAAATACAAACTCCTGCCAAAAGATGGCTATAACGTACAAGCTTCAAAACATATGAATTGCCTTCTGGGAAACTCCCAAATATTTAAACATAAAAACACACATCACTGTACAAAAACTCTGTTAGTCTTACAATCTATCAAAATTCAGTGTAAAGTAGAGTTTTTACTTAAAAACAAAATCCAATACAAAAACCGCCGCTCATATACTGCAAAGTCAGCTAACCCTGCAATAGCTTACATTCACTTAAATGAAAACAGAGCAATCCCCATCCTAACACCATCTGCATGGAGTTTGCATGTTCTCCCTGTCTCTGCGTTGGCTTCCTCCCACACTCCAAAGACATGCTGGTGGGTCAACCAGATCCTATCCATAAATAGGCCCCAGCATGTGCGTGTGTCTGCAAGTGCGTCGGGACCCCTCGGGGTAAGACCGCACTATTTTAAGATACCACTCTACTCACCTCAAAAGGCGATGCTTAGAAAAACAATTTAAAACAGTTTAAACCAGCGAATTTAACATTAAACAAAAACAGCCTCTCAGTATGTCACCCTGGTGTCTCACTACTCTCCCCAGCAGTGCACAGGTCAAACTGCAAACGCATAAAACAGGACAAAACTGCGCCAATCAACAAATGCCAATACAGCATATCAAGGGGCCGTGTTTGCTAAACTGGAACTTCCTATCTCAAACTGTAAACGTCTCTCAAGATGGCCGACAAGCCAGGACAACAAAATGGTGGATGACCACCGCACACCTCATGGACAACAACAACAATGGTGCCATTAACGCATGCAATTTTTCCCGCCAAAACCAGCATGGGACGTCACAATGAACACCACATGGGTTCCCACACAAAGGAAAACAAAAATGGCCTCCAGATTCCAACGCAGAAAAGACCGTACTAAATTCGCACCAAACATCAAAATCTTCCCCAAAGGCTGAGAAATTCCACCAGCGAAATAGCCGACGAATGCCACATGGTATAGCGCCCAAAAGAAAGGTGGCTGCACCTTCCCTTATATGATGCCCACAGGCCAAGGAGAAACTGCGCCTCAAAATGGCAGACAAATCACAAGGCCAACAACAAAAGCCAGGAATGGCGCCATTAACGCATGTTATTTTTTCAGCCAAAACAAGCATCTCTTTAAAAGAAAATCAAAAATGTTTTTCTCCACAAAGACAGACTACACAATTGAGATTCACACTCAACCATAGACACACACTTTAGGCTACTTCAACTCAGACCCTTTGGCCAACTAAACAGCACATTTAAAAAAATGTTAGTTACATGACAATATTAAAATAACACTTTTCTCTATGTAAAGTTCACACACACACCCACAGTGGCATCAGTTTCCATAACAAGCCATCTCAAACATTCAAAAGGCGTATTCCTTTCAACAAAACAGCTACTATTGTCTGGCTTCCAACAATACCTTGCAGCAGGCTGCTTTCAACTTAAAACCAGACAGACCCTTTACTTAAAATATTTTTACAATTAGGAGGACATGTGTCTTGTTCCCATACAAAGTAAAAAATTACAATCTATCCATTTCTATTTTTCATGGAAATCACAAACGCTACACACATACAGTATAACATCAGATCATCTCTCAGGGCGTAGCCCTCCCCCAACACAAAACTCCTCCATGCTATTTGCAGAGAGTCACCAACTTTCACCATTGTAACTGATGGCCATGCTGCCTGCCCCACCCCCACTAAAGCACATGGCTTATGGCTCAATGCAGCGACCATCAATAAAAATGCAGCCAAACAATCTAATCACATACAGTCTATATTTCTCATTTAGTTACACTCTTACAGCAAGCAGCTTCCTCACATAAACATCCAGGCACATACGATCGGATTCCCAGACATACGATCTCTCTCCCAACAAAATCACACACGATCGGATTCACAGGCATACACACACACACGCACGATCGGATTCACAGACACACACACACGCACACGCAGGATCGGATTCACAGACACACACACACGCATCTCTCATACTGCAAACTTACAGCATTATTTCAAAAAGACGAAAAAAAAAATCTTTTACAGAGCAGAGCCCCCCACGCATCGGAACGTAGATCCACTCTCCCCCCCATTTTGATTCGATGTCCAAAGGGGCTCCATCTATTCCCAAAGGTCCTGGCACGCCATTTGTTGTGGCAAGATTGGTTGTTTGCATGCAGAACACGCAGCCATCTTTGCCTTGTGCTAAATGAGCACACACTTTAGATTCCATCTTTTTGCAATAATGCTATCTTTAGGCTAAAATTCACTCACCGTTCATCCATTCCAAGAAGCAAGCATCATCACACAGGTCTTATCATCAAGCCATCCCAGAGCAGAGTGTCCCTGGGATAGTCAGCTCCCTTTATTTATAGTCAACATGAGTACCAAAAGAAGGTGGTGGCTTCACAAAACAGCCATTCAGACATTTTGTATATTTTCAAAAGAACCAATCACAGACATGTTTAAATTCAAATAAAATGCTAGCAGTGATGTGTGCAAACGGTTGGACACAGGGACCATGCTTTCTGTGAGACAAAGGAACAGTAGAAAGCATGGCCCTGCACAAAGCCGTGTGCAACCCAACTCACTGCTACCAATGACGCCAAACAATACTTAATCATGGATCAGAACCATACAATAATACAATAATACATAATGGCTAAAGTCCTATGGGCGTGTCCAGGCAGGGAAAGCGCGCATGCTCCCAGCAAACAAAGCCGTATTGCTTTAAAACATGGACGCCCTTCCCGGCTCCGACAACGCTCTCATATTACCGTTGATAGGAATCCTTATTCTGCGCTATTCCATAGAATAACGCATATTCAGATTATAATGGGGGAGGGAGGCTATCTGCAGACGCGCGCTACGAATCCCGATCAATGTTGATCAGACACAGCAGAGACAAGAGCACGCATCTGCCTATAACCAATGATGTCGTTGCAGAGCGAGCATATCCCCTCCTCAAGGATCGTCCGTGCTAATGCACAGAGGACCCCCGCTGGCGAGCATATCCGCACGCTGCAAACATCACACTCCAACCTCAAGACGTTTTCCCCTACCAGACGGGATTCAACCAGCCTCAGACTACCCCAATCAGCTCTTTAGAGCGGGTTGCGGAAGTACTAACACTGGGTGACACTATGACAATACATATTAAATACATCTTTTTATACATCTTTATAAAAAACAGGATGGATGGAGATGAGCCAATCAAGATGGGACCATACACTACCTAGCCAAAACTTTAAATGCGGATTTGATGGAGATTATATTAATAGAGCATGGAGCCGCTATATACCAAATGTAGTGCTTTTAAGGTCAGCCTACCACTTGTAAGCATATTTGTTAAACAATTAGGCTGGTAGTAAACAATGGAGATCAATTTAGAGGAGAGCGAAATACGACAGTGAAGATGTTAAAAACAGATAGCATTGTAATAACTTCTTTGTTGGCTAGCAAGGAAGAATGCCAATTATTGATTGCATATAGAGGAATATTTCTAAATGGGGAGCTTGATGCTTTTCCCTGATCTCAGACCAGTTCTAGGTAGAGGTTCCCTGGATAAAAGAGTAAACAGAAGTTGTGAGAGTTCCACTAGCTAAAGCTCCCTATTGATTTTAAACAAACAGTGAAGTACTTAGAATCAGAAATAAAGGTAGGTTCTGTAAAATTAGGGTCCCAGACCAACAAACAATAATGCATCAAACATCTCATAGAATAGGGCCTTATTCTTAAATTTTTTCAGAAATCTTTTGGTGGGCCTTATGACTTACGGCAGGGATACGCAATTAGCGGACCTCCAGCTGTTGCAGAACTACAAGTCCCATGAGGCATAGCAAGACTCTGGCAGCCACGAGCATGACACCCAGAGGCAGAGGCATGATGGGACTTGTAGTTTTGCAACAGCTGGAGGGCCGCTAATTGCATATCCCCAACTTATGGGGTCCTGTTGCTTTTCCATCTCTTCTCTGACAATGAACAGTCCTCAAAGATGCACAGAGTATCACTGATGTAATGATCTCAGCATTATTGTACTGTGACTACTACAGGGTGCCGATCTCAGCATTATTGTACTGTGACTACTACAGGGTGCTGTGGTGATGGGTCCATGACACCCTGCAGTCACAGGAAGTGGGTTGAATGATACAGTGTCATTCAACCAAGAAGGGGCCTAAGGGGGGGGGGGGGGGAGCATCACTGAAGAGGGTGAGTTTTGTTTTATTGGTGGATATTTATTTATTTTTTAGGTACAAAACAGACTCTGGCTTAAACATGTCTACGTGAATAATTCCCTGTCACCACATACACAGTAATTGTATAAGGTTTGTCTTATTAAAAAGCAGTCCCTGTACTTTAGTCAAATGACTGTGCCTAGATTGGTGGGATGTCCTCGCTCATTTGCAGGACGGAAGAAGCATTTCCTTGGTCTTTACTCCCCAAAGTGATCTGACTGCAAAAGTTAGACTTTTAGTAAGTCTCAAGGTGAAAGGCTGCTGAAGGACCCAACCAGTCCAGAAAGCAGTGACCCCAAAAGATGCCTAAACAAAGCTGGCTCTGGCAGAGCAGGGCATTGTCAGGAGGAAAATGGTGATCCCTGAGAGGTAATATTATATAATTTAAAACTTGCATGTTACTTAGCAGAGAAGTATGGAAAAACATTTTCTTTTCAGAATCATACTTACCTAGGTGAATGCATCGGTACGATGCTGCACCTTTCCCACCACGACTCTTATGCCGCATACACACGACCGTTTTTCACGACGTTAAAAATGCTATTTTTTTAAATCGGGCATTAAAAACGATCGTGTGTAGGCTCCAGAGCATTTTTAACGACGTGAAAAATGGCCTAAAAAAAATGAGAACCTGCTCCATTTTTTCACGTCGTTTTTCACGTCGTTTTTTTTAACGACGTGAAAACGGTAGTGTGTATGCTTTTACGAGGGGAAAAAAAACGCGCATGCTCAGAATCAAGTATGAGACGGGAGCGCTCGTTCTGGTAAAACTAGCGTTCGTAATGGAGATAGCACATTCGTCACGCTGTAACGGACTGAAAAGCACGAGGCTGAAAAGCGCGAATCGTCGCTCAACAAACTTTACTAACATGAAGGGTGGCGCCATTCGAACGGAACTTCCCCTTTATAGTGCCGTCGTACGTGTTCTATGTCACTGCGCTTTGCTCGAGCGTTTTTATTAATGAACGTGTGTATGCAAGACAGGGTTGAGAGGAAACAAGAAAAATCACGTCTTGAAAAACGTTGTTTTTGAAAATGACATTAAAAGCGATCGTGTGTACGCGGCATAAGACTGAGAACTGTGCGATCAAACACAGCCGATCACTCAGTTCTAAAAGTGTTCCCTGAGCAGAGAGCTGGTTACTGTCAGTCACCGCTGTCTGTTCTGCCTCCCATGCTCATTGGAGCACTAGACCTGTGGGAGGGGCGGGAGCGGCTGGCTCAGGCTCTCAGTGGCTCGCCGAGAGGCTGAGCCAGGTGGTGCTGGTCCAGGCATGTGGGTGGATCCTGACCATGTGATCGCAATATTTCCCCAGCCAGGACCGGCTCTGTGACGTCAGCTGACAGCCCGCTGTCTGCTAAAATAGGTCACAGGAGTCCAGAACAAACTGTACAGCCAAAGCTTATTTTAACATGAAAAAACATATTCATTACTAGGTCTGCTTTAAAGTGGAGGTCCACCCTGAAAAAATCTTCACACTAAAAATTCTAAAAAAATAAATAAAAATTAATAGAAAAAAAAAAAAATTTATACTCACCCTAAATGCCTGTTGCTATGCGGAAGTCCCCTAATCTGCCGCTAATGTTCCTCTTCTCCGTCCGCGGTGGCTCTCCTTCTGCTTCCTCTTCTTGTGAATGGGCCGCGCTGCCTTCTGGGAACTGTGTGTATCCCAGGAGGCAAGCCGCCCATTCACAATGCGCCGTGCGAGTGGCGCATGCGCAGTAGGAAACGGGCAGTGAAGCCTTACGGCTTCACAGCCTGTTTCCCCTACTCAGAATGGAGGAGCCGGGAGCCTGCCAGCAGCGATCGATCGCCGTGGTGGGACCGACATCGCGGGAGAGTAGGACAGGTAAGTGTCCTTATTAAAAGTCAGCAGCTACACTGTTAGTAGCTGCTGACTTTTTTTTTTTCCTGCACCACCGCTTTAAATCTGGATTGGATGCATTTCTTACTAGATATTGCATTTTGAAATAAAATTAGTAGCATTCATCAGACACCTAACTATGTGAGGGATTAAAAACGTATTGAGGAATATGAAGGCTGCCATTGCCAGCCTTCTGTTAAAAATACTGGTTGCCTGGCTTTTATTGGCCTGCAACAAGCATGCAGATTAGAAGCTCTCCGACTTTCCTGATCTGCATACTTGTTCTAGCTCAGTGATGCAGGGAGCTCTGAAGCCACCAAATCACTTAACATTTCTTTTCTTTAGAAAAGGAGACAACAATGGTGGTTTTAGGTTGGAGTTGCACTGCTGCAGTGCATGAACGAATGCACCTTAGGCCTCGTACACACGACCGATTTTCTCGGCAAGAACCAGCAAGAAACTTGCTGGCAGAGAGGTCTTGCCGAGTAAATCGGTCGTGTGTACGCTGCTAGCGTGTTTCTCGTCGAGAAAACCGACAAGAAACCTCGACGAGAAAATAGAGAACCTGCTCTCTATTTTCTCGTCGAGATTCTCCTCGGCGTGTTTCTCGACGAGAAAAGTGAGTGTGTGTACACTTACCTGTCCGCCCGGAAGCCCGCGCATGTTCGAAATGAATTTGACGCATGCGCGGTAGCTTCCTAGGCATACGTAGGGTATACCAAGATGGCGGCGACGGCATCGAATGTGACGAGCGCATGCTCGACGTAGTCAATGACGTCACCGCGTACGCTCCATTCAAAGAACCACGGGTTCTTTGAAACGAGCGTGTGTACACTCGGCCGGGACAAGTTTCTTGTCCAAGAATCTCGTCGAAAAAAACGACATGTTTTTCTCAACGAGAATCTCGGCCGTGTGTACGAGGCCTTAATGTCTGTTGGGAAAAGGCAGCCCATTCATTTGAATCGGCCATCTAAGACACCAACAAAGGTCCATGTACTATTTTGTGTAATGAAGTACACCACAACACATGCAGTACAACAGTGTAAACCTAGGCTATTAATAGTTTTTTTTTTTTTTTTTTATGTAATACAGACAAACTGCATGAACAGGAATTGATGAGTCTTTTTTAATGTGTGTTGGACAGCAGGGGATTGGGACCACTGGCTACATTAAATGAAAGAAGGTTTCAACTGGGTTGTAATTGTTTTTTCGTTTGATGTGTCTCTAAACCCACATCATAAAAAACTATCAATAAATGGTGTATTGCATGCCATTCATACACAGTCACTAGGAGATTACCGGTAGTTTTCTGTATTCTGCAAAAAAAACTGGTTGATCCTGCTGCTCTTGACCTCCACCTTCTGTTCATTTCCCCAATTCAGCTAGAGATTTTGCAGCTGTGGTGGCAACTCTGCACATGCTCAGTTTGCAGTGAGTTTCTATATTGAGCATTTTCTCCCGATCACATCCAGTGCCTCTGGAAGAAGTACGTTTTTTACGAAACGGACGTAGGGCGGAGCGACGCGCTGACGTCTCCTCGAACGCTTCTGAGAAGGACGGGTGTCTGATGAATGTGCAGCGGCCGGCACACCAGACTTTAAGGCTATTTTAAACTGCATAATTGTAAGTGCAACACTTTTTAATTGAATAATTTTTTTAACGTTTAATGCACTATGTGGAGTGTGTCTCATCTCTTCCATACTGCATGCACCCATTGATGACTGTCGGAAGCTGGTGTTCCAAGAATTCTATGTGCTGTGCTGATCTGTGGGGAGAACTGCTTGATTTCTGCATACACTGATCCTCTGTCATGGGGGGTCGTGTCTAGCTGGTAAGGAATTCCTACTGTCTGGTGGTGGAATGTCATTTTTCACTTTGGATGCAATTTCACTTCATATAATTTTCTACACGGAGCACTGGTGTCATCTATTGGACTTTATTTAACCACTTCCATACTGGGCACCTAAACACCTTCCCGCCCAGACCAATTTTCAGCTTTCTGCGCTGTTGCACTTTAAATGACAATTGCGCGGTTGTGCTACATTGTACCAAAACTAAATTTTAATCATTTTGTTCCCACAAATAGAGCTTTCTTTTGGTGGTATTTGATCACCTCTGCGATTTTTATTTTCTGCTAAAAAATAAAAAAAAAGACCGAAAATTTTGAAAAAAAAAAAGTTTTTTTTTGGTTTCAGTTACAAAACTTTGTAAATAAGTTAGTTTTCTCCTTCACTGATGGGCACTGATGGGGCTGCACTGACGGGCACGGATAAGGCGGCACGGATGGGCAACGATCGGCGGCACGGATGGGCAACGATCGGCGGCACGGGTGGGCACAGATAGGCGGCACGGATGGGCACAGATAGGCGGCACAGGTGGGCACGGATAGGCGGCATGGATGGGCATTGATAGGTGGCACGGGTGGGCATGGGTGGGCACTGATAGGTGGCACTGTACTGTACTAATGGATGCCAATCAGTGCCAAACAATAATGCCTGCCAATCAGTGGTGCCCATTGTGGGCACTGATTGGCATCCATTGTGGCACTGATTGGCATCCATTATCCCTGGTGGTCTAGGGTGGCATACCTTACATACCTTTTTATGGTGTGCTTCCCTGGTGGTCCAGTGGCATCCCTGGTGATCTAATGGCATAACTGGTGGTCCAGTGGGCATCCTCGGGGGGGGCTGTGCTGATAATCGATCAGCACAAACCCCCCCCTGTCAGAGGAGCAGCCGATCGGCTCTCCTCCACTCGCGTCTGACAGACGCGAGTGAGGAATAGCCGATGACCGGCTTTTCCTGTTTACACTGTGATCAGCCGTGATTGGACACGGCTGATCACGTGGTAAAGAGTCTCCGTCGGAGACTCTTTACCTAGATCGGTGTTGCGGGGTGTCAGACTGACACCCTGCAACAACGATCGCCGCGATGCGCGCCCCCGGGGGCGCGCAGCGGCTCAAAATCCTGAGGACGTCATATGATGTCCTGTCAGGATTTTGCAACCACTTTGCCGCCGTCAATCCGCTATAGGGCGGGCGGCAAGTGGTTAAGAATTTTTATATGGACTGTATGATATTAATTTTTAATTAATTTATATCACATATATATTTTTATATTTTAGTTCATTCATTTTTTGATTATCAATTTTTCACCTATTAATTTCACTGATTGATGTGTGTTTCACTGGTAATTTTTGATTATTTTATTCCATCACTTGTTAGTGTATGGTCACGGGTTAGCGCGATTTTCCTTTTTTTCAATTTGTTATTATGTATTTTTGTGTGCATGTAATCGCAGCTCCCAATCACAGATTAAGCTACCGGTGAGAATATCTGGTGGTTTCCTTTAGCATATTTAGCGCAGTTTTCAATTTTTCTATATTCTAAGACACAGCCTGTGACTGGCAGGAATCCACCCACACCATGTTATTGCGAAGAAAAACAAAGATTTGATTTCAAATATATATTTGTGAGCCAATTTAAAACAGTTTATTGATATTATTTATTTTGATTCTGTATTTCAAAGGAGTTTTATTTATTTTTTTAACATGTGACCAGCAGCAGAGGACTAGACCACCTGCAGAATTGGGCTGGGAAAGATCTGGGTCATGTGACAGCTATATAGCAATAAGGAAAAAGGTACTTTAGATGCGTTTTTTTTTTAACCACTTAAGGACCGGACCAATGCGCAGCTTAATGACCAGAGGTGTTTTCACAATTTGGCACTGCGCTGCTTTAACTGGAAATTGAGCGGACATGCAATGTTGTACCCAAACAAAATTTGCGTCCTTTTCTTTCCACAAATAGAGCTTTCTTTTAATGGTATTTGATTGCCTCTGCAATTTTTTTTTTTTTGCGATATAAACGACTAAAAATTTTGAAAAAAAATGATATTTTCTACTTTTTGTTATAAGAAAAATCGAATAAACTCAATTTTATTCACATATTTAGGCAAAAATGTATTCAGCCACATGTCTTTAGTAAAAAAAAAAAAATGTCAATAAGCGTATATTTATTGGTTTGCGCAAAAGTTATAGCGTCTACAAACTAGGGTACATTTTATCTCATTTCTTGAGGTGCTAAAATGGTAGGGCAGTACAAAACCCCCCCAAATGACCCCATTTTGGAAAGTAGACACCCCAAGGAAATTGCTGAGAGGCCTGTTGAGCCCATTGAATATTTTTTTTTTGTCCCAAGTGATTGAATAATGAAAAAAAAAAAATAATTACAAAAAGTTGTCACTAAATGATATATTGCTCACACATGCCATGGTTATATGTGGAATTGCACCCCAAAGTACATTTTGCTGCTTCTCCTGAGTACGGGGATACCACGTGTGGGACTTTTTTTTTTTTAGGAGCCTAGCCGCGTACGGGCCCTCGAAAACCAAGCACCGCCTTAAGGATTTCTAAGGGCACAAATTTTTGATTTCACTCCTCACTACCTATCACAGTTTTGAAGGCCATAAAATGCCAAAATAGCACAAAACACCCCCCAAATGACCCCATTTTGGAAAGTAGACACCCCAAGCTATTTGCTGAGAGGCATGGTGAGTATTTTACAGCTCTCATTTGTTTTTGAAAAAGAAGAAAGACATTTTTTTTTTTTTTTTTTTAATTTTCAAACCTTTGTGACAAAGCGAGATCTGCAAAATACTCACCATACCTCTCAGCAAATAGCTTGGGGTGTCTACTTTCCAAAATGCAGTCATTTGGGGGGGTTTTGTGCCATCTGGGCATTCCATGGCCTCCGAAACTGTGATAGGCAGTGAGGAGTGAAATAAAAAATTTACACTCTTAGAAAGCCTGAAGGCGGTGCTTGGTTTTTGGGGTCCCGTACGCGGCTAGGCTCCCAAAAAGTCTCACACATGTGGTATCCCCGTACTCAGGAGAAGCAGCAGAATGTATTTTGGGGTGTAATTCCACATATGCCCATGGCATGTTTGAGCAATATATCATTTAGTGACAACTTTGTGCAAAAAAATAAAATAAAAATTTTTATTTTTATTTTTTCCGCAACATGTGTCAACATATAAAATATTCCATGGACTCGACATGCCTCTCAGTATATAGCTTGGGGTGTCTACTTTCCAAAATGGGGTCATTTGGGGGGGGTTTTGAACTGTCCTGGCATTTTATACACAACATTAGGAAGCTTACATCCACTCTTCTAACCACTTGAAGACAAAGCCCTTTCTGACACTTTGTTTACATGAAAATTTTCTTGCAAAAAAAAATAAGTTATGTTGAACCCCCAAACATTATATTTTTTTTAAAGCAAAGGCCCTACAGATTAAAATGGTGGGTGTTGCATTTTTTTTTCCCACACAGTATTTGCGCAGCGATTTTTCAAACGCATTTTTTGGGGAACAAATACACTTTTTTTAATTTTAATGCACTAAAACTCACTATATTGCCCAAATGTTTGATGAAATAAAAAAGATGATCTTAGGCTGAGTAGACAGATACCAAACACGACATGCTTTAAAATTTCGCACAAACGTGCAGTGGCGACAAACTACATACATTTTTAAAAGCCTTTACAGGTTACCACGTTAGATTTAGAGGTCTACTGCTAAAATGACTGCCCTCGATCTGACCTTCGCGGTGATACCTCACATGCATGATGCAATTGCTGTTTACATATGACGCCAGACCGACGCTTGCGTTCGCCATTGCGCAAGAGCAGGGCGGGACAGGGGTGCTTTTTTTATTATTATTAATTTTGCTTTTTGATTTTATTTTAAAACTGTTCCTTCCATATATTTTTTTTTGTTATCATTTTTATTGTTATCTAAGGGAATGTAAATATCCCCTATGATGGCAATAGGTAGTAGTGACAGGTACTCTTTTAAAAAAAACTGGGGTCTATTAGACCCTAGATCTTTCATCTGCCCTCAAAGCATCTGACCACACCAAGATCGGTGTGATAAAATGCATTCCCTCCCACTGCTTGTAAAAGCAGTCCAGAGGCTAATTAGCCGCTAGGATTGCTTTTACATGAAAGCCGGCCGCTGGCTGAAAAGAATGATACCAAGATGATACCTAAACCCGCAGGCATCAATCTGGTATAACCAAAGTCCAGCAACATACCAGTACGTTGCTGGTCCTTGTTAAACGTGTATTGTAATCTTTTTTTCATGCAGCCTATTGGCTGAACAAAAAAAAGAGATTGATCGGTGGGTATGCCCACCATTAGAATACCTCCCTTCATTCACCCACTTCTAATGATGGCCATACATGCACCATTTATATATGCCGAAGCATGGGGGCATCCTCCCGCAAAAGTTATGCCGCGTACACACGGTCTGACTTTTCCACGGGCAAGCCTCCGTCGGAATTTTGACCGTATGTACGCGGCATTAGGAGCAAAATCGCTCCTCCGCCCCTGCTTCAGCATATATGCTCTTTTTTTTTTTTTTTTTTTAACTGTGGTGGTGAAATCACCTCCTACAGCACTGGAGTCGCAGGGATCAGGCCTGTCTCTGCGAACGCTGTAGTTATGTAGGTATCTGGGTTGATCCGGCTAACACTGCGTTTTTGGGAACCCTAAACTGCTGGGGACGCTAGTATAGATCTGATCAGATCAGGTATTGATCTGTTCAGATACTATACCACTAAGGGAGGTGTATGATTCACGTGTGGGTGTTAGCGTTACTGGCACTAACCTGACACTGCCTGGGGCGACGCAGACCCTCTCTGATGCTAAAACCTAATTGATATCACCCGCCGGGCGATCAGGGGGTTAAACCTTTATTGGGTTATATACGGCGGGTGCCCTGACACTATAAAAAGCAAACTAACTAACCAGCGTCACCCATAACACTTATATGGTGATCACTGGTGAAAGGGTTACCTGGGGGGGGGGGGCGATCATGGGGTTAAACCTTTATTAGGTAATATATGGGGGTACCCGACGCTATAAAACCTGCAGCGAACCTAAAAAAAATAACTGGCTACCTATCGGCACCACCGACACTAATACAGCGATCAGAAAAACGATCGCTTAGTGACAGCGGTGCTAGGGGGTGAAAGGGTTACCTGGGGGGCGATCAAGGGGTTAAACCTTTATTACGGGGGGTTAGGGGGCTACACTGGACCTAAAACTAACTGCCCTGACACTTTTACGGTCACAAATGTCACTGATTGCAGTGATCAGTAAATAAATGGTCACTGCAATCAGTGACACTGTGACTGGGGGCGCGATCGTGTGCCTATGTGTGTGATGTCCGTGTGCTGTTTAGTGCACTAACCTGTGGTGTCTTCTCTCCATGGCGCTCGGTATATGTGAGCGCCGCAGGAGAGATGACATCACTTCCTCCTGCCTGTGTAAACACTACACAGGCAGAGGAAGCTTTTCATTCGCCGGGAGCGATCGCGAGGGGGTGGCCAGAAACGAATGGCGACCCCCTCTTCACGGATCGCTCCCGAAGCGATCCCGGCCGCTCACTGTACCGGAGGGGGGTCCGATTGGACCCCCCACCCATACGAAGGCAGGCACGTACAGGTACGTGAGTTTGCCTGTCCGTGCCATTCTGCCGACGTATATATACAGTGAGCGGTCATTAAGGGGTTAAAACAATTACAATTTATTAAAACAAATCCACATACAAAAATAGAACTGACAAGGTCAATTAACCACTTAAGGACCGCCCACCGCATATATACTGCGGCAGGGCGGCCTTATTGTGCGAAACTATTGTCCCGTACGTCGTTCCATGCACAAGACACCTGAAGGGGAGCCAATGTGCGGGTTCGGTGGCCGGCCACCCGCAATCTCTGCTCAGAGGCAGAACGGGGATCTGCCTGTGTAAACAAAGCAGATACCCGTTCTGACAGGTAAGTACAGAGAGATTGTCTGTTCCTAGTGATCAGGAACAGCGACCTCTCCATACTCCTAGTCAGTCCACCCCCCCCCCCCCCCAGTTAGAATGCACCTCCCTAGGACACACTTAATCCTTTGATCGCCCTCTAGTGTTAACCCCTTTCCTGCCAGTGTCATTTTATACAATGACGAGTGCATATTTTTAGCTCCGATCACTGTAATAATGTCACTGGTCCCAAAAAAAGTGTCTGATCTGTCTGCCGCAATCCCGCTAAAAATCGCTGATCAGTGCCATTACTAGTAAGAAAAAAAAGAAATAAAAATGACATAAATCTATCCCCCATTTTGTAGACGCTGAAACTTTCGTGCAAACCAATCAATATACGCTTATTGCGGGGTTTTTTTACCAAAAATATATAGAATTACACATATTGGCCTAAACCAGGGGTGTCCAAACTTTTTTCAAAGAGGGCCAGATTTCATGAAGTGAACATGCGTGAGGGCCGACCATTTTACCTGACTTTCTTTGAACCATTAAAATGAAATGCAAATTATGAGCTTGGGTGTTTTATGTACTTTTTTAAAATAATATTCTTTCCTTCTGCAGCCAGCCAGCGCCTCTCATATTTACTTTTTTGTATTTTTGTAACAAAGTCTTCCTCAGCCATCCAGTCCTCTCACTGAAAGGAAGGTCGGGCGTTTTCACAAGTAGATGTGCCCGTGCCCGCAAGGAAGATAACAGCGCAGCGCCACCGCCAATCACAGGCACTGTGACATTTTCCAAAATCTCTGCCTCTGCGCGCCGCTCTTATTGTTAGGATGAGCGGGGTGTGTATTTACATATACATTCTAATGTGGCCCCCCCAAGTACATCCACGTGTTATTCATTTTTTTGGATTCATCTTCAGCATGACAAATCCTGAGCGCCACTTTCATCGTTAGACTTGTGAACACGCCCAGCTACACATCCTATTTGCCAGAGCCAATATGAATCTGACAGCGCGCAGAGCCAATCACAGGCACTGTGACATTTCCCGATCTCTGCATCTGCGGACTGCAGAGATCGGGAAATGTCACAGTGCCTGTGATTGGCTCTGCGCGCTGTCAGCTTCATAGCGGCTCTGGCAAATAGACTTGTGAACACGCCCAGCTACACATCCTAACGATGAGAGCGGCGCTCGGGATTTGTCATGCTGAAAATGAATCAAAAAAAATAAAAATAAAATAGACACGCGGATATACTTGGGGAGGGGGGGCCACATTAGAATGTATATGTAAATCCCAAGTGGGGCCCACAGGCCGGACTTTGGACATGCCTGGCCTAAACTGATGAATAAATTCTTTTTTTTACTGCATATGTATCAACAAAAAAGTTAATTATTTTTTTCTCAGTCTTTTTTTGTTTATAGCGCAACAAATAAAAACCGCAAAGGTGATCAAATACCACCAAAAGAAAGCTCTATTTGTGGGAGAAAAAAAACCAAAACATTTTATTTGGGTACAGCGTCGCACGCCCACACAATTGTCAAAATGACGCAGTGCCATGTCGCAAAAAATGGCCTGTCATTAAGGGGGTAAATCCTTCTGGGCTGAAGTGGTTAAACAGTGTGTGTTTAGTATCACTTTAGTTTTTTAGTTTTCTTTTGATGAAGCCGAGAAAATATTTTTGTGACATATATATATATATATATATATATATATATATAAAAATGGACAGCTGAGCCTCATGATTTTGCTTTCTTTAACAGAGCAGGCTGAATGTCTATATTTTTATTTTATTTGTTCACAAATATCTAACAAGTTCCCACCCAAAAATGAAAAATCTGTTTAATTTTGATGATTTGACATTTTAATCACTTAAAACAACATTATACATAAAATGTATACAGTACTTAAAAAAAAAAAAAAATTGCTCTTCACAATTAAAGTGAACAAAAAACTCCCCAAAAAAATAAGGCATTTAATGCTGGAATGATTTCATGTACAGAAGAGACGAATTTTCTGACTGGCAGACACCAGTCACAAAGGGATTTTCCAGCTTTGAAAGCGTATTTGTCCTTGCGAAGTGGGGCTCCAGCAGTAGAGTTCACTCCCTTCCTCTGGGCCAGAGTGACACATAGCGGACACGGCCAGTCAATATTGCACATTAGTTAGTCAATAAAAATGAGAGTGGCAACATATGCAGGCAGCCGGTTCAGAATGTCCCTCTCTTGCGTCTTACTTACATAATCCAGGTCCTGTTTTGCTATGATGTGAAATATATGAAAATACAGAACATCACAAGAAATATATCTCATTTCAATCAATACTTTTAAAAAGTATCAAAGTGTTCCAACAGTAAACAGTTAAAAAAAAAAAAAAATGAAATCAGTCCTCCCAAAAATGATCATAGGTTTTGAGAGGCTTGCGAACTAAAAACCCTAAAACTAGGATGTGAAAAATATTTTGGTTTTCAATTCCGTAGAGATTCTGCTGGTGAGATTGCAGTTTGCAAATGCAAATTCTGACTTACAGAAACATTAGGGCGGTGGCATGCCACCTGCTCCCACAGGGCAATGCATCCACATAAAGTCACCCTTATGGAGGTGCAGCCACTGTTGGATGCGGGGGCCGATATGCCAACTCAAAATCTGGCGTGCTCCTGGAGTCCATGTCATACAGAAGCTACTGAAAGAACAAACAAGGTCTGTGCAGACAGCTCATGTCTCCTTCCAATGACAGGTTCACTTGTAAAGGGAAAAAAAAACCCGCAAAGAATGTGCAGCATAAAATAGGACAGTACAACGTATTTTTTTAAACAATTGTTTGAATGTTTGCTTGAAAAGAATGGTAAGGGAGGCACGCAAAGTTAAAAAAAAAATCCTTATATTTTCAGCCATGTTGTAAAGAGTCAGTACCATTAAATTAAGCCTGAAATTGCAGAAACAATTCTAAAGCATCAGTGGTATATTATCGCAGGAAGCTCCAGGTGCAGCAGATCAGTACAGCTTTCCTACATAGTGCCTTGAGAGCCCCAAATCCCACTGGATTCTGCTATGCAAATTTCAACCAGCTCCCATAGTTAGGCCATGGTTATACATGGTTCGAATCTCGACCGGTTGGATTTGAACCATTAATGGGCAGGCTAAATGTACCAAGTTGATCGATCAACTTGGGTACAAACCAGCCTGCTGGATTCACTTACGATTATCGCTAGCGGCTGCTATAGCCACTAGCGATAATTACGGTCTTCTCCGGGCGGGGACGGTCTGACCTGAACTGAGGTTCACCACTTGGAGGTGTCTGCAATAACAAGCCACTAGTACTTTACCAACACAATTATGTGACTACTGGTTCACTTTGGCACCAGTGTACTATAGCAATGTTTCTCAACTCCAGTCCTCAAGGCGCCCCAACAGGTCATGTTTTCTGGATTTCCCTCAGATGAAACGGCTGTGGTAATTACTAAGGCAGTGAAACTGATCAAATCACCTGTGCAAAATAATGGAAAGCCTGACCTGTTGGTGCGCCTTGAGGACTGGAGTTGAGAAACACTACTATAGAAGTATAGCATTTTCATAGTAAGGGGAAGTTGTGCGGAGTCCAATTATCCAATCATGTGCAAGCAAAAAATAAAATGTATTTCCTTGCGCATGATTGAGTATTCTTTGCAAATACTTAATCAATCAGATTTACTAGGCCAGTGTTTCTCAACTACAGTCCTCAAGGCACCCCAAACAGGTCATGTTTTCAGGCTTTCCATTATTTTGCACAGGTGATTTGATCAGTTTCACTGCCTTAGTAATTACCACAGCAGTTTCATCTGAGTGAAATCCTGAAACATGACCTGTTAGGGCGCCTTGAGGACTGGAGTAGAGAAACACTGTACTAGGCTATGTGAGCATTTCCTTGCAAAGTGAACATGCTCAATTCCTTTAGTAAACCAGAATCTTTCTGTCCTTCCAGTAACAAATCTGGCATCGGTCTCAACTACAGGAACACGAAGGGCATACATACTGCAGAAGATACTGATAAAGGCGCAATAGAATATCTCCACACAGGAAGGATCTACGAACAATCATAGTCAGAACCAAAAATCTGCAATTTCCTAACTGGTTAACAATAACAGATGTTGGATAACGTATTACAAAAGTTTTACCTATCATTACAATCAATCATATCAAGGCATAAGGGTTGTTTAATAAGTTGGTGCAAAGAGCAATGATGTGTTGTATAGTAAAACAACCAATAGGAGTTAGTCAGTTTGGTGTAGTCTTCTCACTGAAAGAAGATTTATGGCTGAACGCTGCTTCTCTTTACACCAAGTTGCCCATTGATCAAGCAGTGTAAAGGGAATGAACTAACTGTAACCAGATGAAGACCAGGAAAAGATGAATTCTGATTGGCTGCTCTGGGCTACTGCCTAAAGTAAACCATGCCTTTGCTTTTGCTAATCCAAGTACCTGTGCATAGAGGCTGCTGTAAGCTCTTTATTACTCCCTCTCTCACATTACAGCTCTCTTGCAATCCTTAGATAGCAGCTGCGAAACTATATGTAAAAATGTATTTTCAATTTTACTTTACTCTTCTTCTTCCATCCTTTCCCCAATGGTTAAAATAATAAATTTTTATGTTTTATATTTACTGACTTCGACCAATATACAAAAACAGAACAAGTCACATGTGGTGCTGTCATGGTATCTAGAATGGAGGTTTCCTTCCAAAGTCTGATCACCAGTCTGAGATTTCATAGCTGCCATCTAGGGATTACTAGAGAGCTATGCAATGAGAGAGGGAGCAATGAAGAGCCTTGAACAGTCTTCTATGCAGACACGATTTTGAAGAAAATAGCAAAAGGGATGCCGTTTTCTTTAAAAAGGTACCCAGACCTTAGATGGCAGCTTTCTAATCTGCCTGTAATAGGTGTATGACGACTATGGGGCAGCAAAAAAACGCAAATGACTGGGGCAAATGTAAGGCAGTTTAAAAAACCTTGTTCCATCATTGTTCACCTGAAGATAAGAAAGGATCAGAACTGTCTGCACGTTCCTTCTGACTCCATTGGCCTGGCTTGCGTGGCTAGAGATTACCTGTTCATGGGAAAAACTCCCTGTTCTGCTTTGACTTCATATATAAGCCTCATTTTTTTAAAGGTCAACTACCTTGCAGGCCCAACCAAGAATGAGTTTGTTCCTTAAATTTGGACCATGATCTCTTTTCAGGACTTTAAACCTGACACCTTAGTGATGTCACCCATATAAAAATGACAGACTATATTGATTAGGAACAAGAAATCGATGTCTCTGCTGGGATCAGAGAGACTAGTACACGTTAAAGACCGATACATATACCCCTACACAAAACTACGAGCTGTAAACCTGACACCAAACAGAGCGTCATCACTATTTCTCGGTCTCTCCTGCTATAAAGCTTTAGACCAAGTCAGAGAATTAACATTCTCAGCAGATATATTTATAAATGTGGACTGTGGACATCAATCAATCAATATCTATAAATACCCACAGTCCGCTCTATTTACTAGAGAAAAAAACGCATTACTACAAACAGCAGCAGAACTCCTGCAGGGGTTATGGTCAATTACAGAACAATGTGTACAGTCTACCAGGTACACTGAATATTTGAAGAGGACACCAAAATTCACATATTTCAAGGAATTCGGATTAAAAAATCCATTTATCATCTATACAATGGAGTAATCAGTCTGATTTGGGCATACTTGAATGACCCCCAATGTATACCTATACGTTAACACTGCACTGTTAAAATACTTATTTGGGAACACTGCTGACAAAGAGCAAAGACATTCTCTGCTGTTAAATTACGCTTGGAGTTACTGTGGGTACATCAGAACATTGGCACAATTACAAGTAGCAATAATCCTACATTAGACATACTGGATATTTTATGACAGAGCCAAAATAATGTTGTCAGGTTTACCTACATGACAGCCAAAAAAGGAATGAAGATAATGTTGCTTGTTATCTGTGATAGCATTTATAATCTGTGCCAACAAATCAACTGAAAATATGAAATACGGCTGCTGCATTTAAAGGCTTGTTACAGAATATAAAGAAAACCAGTCATAATCTGGCTCAAAAGAGAAGAAGTTCGTAAATACAAAAAAATAAACTATCATACAGGCAGTCCCCGACTTACGAACGACCTCAATGCTGGCTGCTTGTGCTCCACGCTGGTCCTGGATACCTCCGAGCAGCCATCTTGCCACATTCCACACTGCAGTACTTCATGTACTGCATGGCCAGAAGAGCCCAGAACATCACACATCCCTGCACAGGCGGAAGTTACACTTAAAAGCAGTGTTCCGACTTACGAACAAATTCCACTTACGAACAAACCTACAGTCCTTATTGTGTTCGTAATTCAGGGACTGCCTGTACTCACCTAGCACTGATCCTAGCCGCAGCTATCCCACACCAGCTCTACATCGAGAACGGAGCGATCTTAACCGCCAATTGCTCAGTTCTTGATATTCAGTCTGCAGAGAGCTGGTGACTGTCAATCACTGGCTCTCTGCTCTGCCCCTCCAGCGCTCACTGAAGAGCTGGGCTGTTGAGGGGGCGGAAGTGGTTAGCTCAGTCTCCCAGAGGCTCACCGAGAGGCAGAGCGAGCTGCCAGCCCAGGTATCTGAGTGGATCCCAACTGTAAAGTCAGGATCTTTCCAGAGCCAGGACTGGCTGAGTGACATCAGCTGAAAGCAGGCACCGGAGTGTACAACGAAGTGCACTCACTCCTGTGATCTATAAAAGGGCTAAAACAGCTTTGGCCATACTTCTCCTTTAGGGATCTGAGTACTTTGTCTTAAGTTCTTCTAGTCTTGCAGATTTTTTTTTTGTTCTGCTTACATAGCTTCATTTTGTTTAGCAAATTAGCTTGTCACATCAGGGGAAGTGATGTCAGCTTGTCACATCAGAGAGAAGGGGGCTTGTTCACACCACAGTCCCAGCGCTCCAAGAGCCTTTCTGCATGTGTGTTTGCATGAGGTTTTTAATGCGTTTCAGTGCGTTTTTATCCTTTTTACTTGCTGCTCTCACATCCTAAACACTCAGATACGAGAAGAAAAAAAAAAAAGAATGTTAGGCCAGGTCAGTAGGCAGGGCAGCAACAGTCCGATTATAGATGAGCTTCGACCCACTAACAAACACAAGCTTAAAGAGACAAGGGTATATACAAATCCTTCACAAGTAAGACTGAATATTTATACAAATTGGATTGAATTTTTAGATTCTTGCACATGCCCAGTTGCGATTGGTTCACTTTAAAGTTGTAAAAGTAAAACCTGTGGCTTGTTATGGTTATTTATAGATTGAGGCCATATATCTCATGTGTGGATATAAATCTAGTAAGCTCTAATGATTTGTACCCTAAAAACTACTGGCATGGGGTTTTATAAAGCTTTTCTTTATCTAGTCACCAACATAACTGCTTCGTAACTTCAGGAGTCCCCTAGCAGACAATAGAAGAGTTTAAATGTGTGGTCACAAATAGGCATCACAGTACTCTAAAAAAAAAAAGAAAAAAAAAAATAGGAGGCGACAGACAAACATTATACCATTTCCCAAAAGTCATCACTGTCATTCATTACTTGAATGAGTGGCATTTTACACATAGCCAGCGAAAACAAGGATTAAAAAACACATTTATGTACAGGTTGAAAGTCTGGGTGAAGTCACTGAATTGTAAGACAATTAAAATCACCCCACCGGCATAATCCAGTTCTATTAAAGTCACTTCTGACTACACAAATGCTAAGTATAAGAGAAATCAGGAGCCCCACTACAATGTCCCTGGATCTGTCCAGTGTGAATTGCTTTTCAAAACAGATTTGGAAATTCTCCGGTGTTTCAGTGTTGATGTCCAACGGATAAAATGAGAGGTATTAAACATCCTATGACCAAGGCCAGCACCTCTATACGGGTCAGTCCTTTAGCAGCACCTGAGTCTGGTTTGTGGCTGTGTCCCATTCCGCCTACTTCGGGAAGTACGTGGACTGTGGCTACATAGAGGAATGTCCCAGCAGAGAAAAGCATTGCAACACCAGTGGCATTGACCTCTGACAAGGCCTCTTTACTGCTCTGTGAGAGAAGACAAAAAAAAATAGGATTTTTATAACAGCTTACCTGTAAAATCCTTTTCTTGGAGTACATCACGGGACACAGAGCGACATAGTCATTACTAATGGGTTATATAGTTACCGTCAGGTGCTGGCACTGGCAACTTCCAAAACCGGAAGTACCCTCCCCTATATAAGCCCCTCCCATCCGGGAGCACCTCAGTTTTGTAGCAAAGCAATAAGTGTCCCCAAAGAGGGGCGGGAGCTCTGTGTCCCGTGATGTACTCCAAGAAAAGGATTTTACAGGTAAGCTGTTATAAAAATCCTATTTTCTTTCTCGTACATCACGGGACACAGAGCGACATAGTCATTACTAATGGGATGTCCTAAAGCAATGCCAAAATGAGGGGGGGGATACACCATATATAAGCTGAGCGCTATCAGACATGAGGATCTTTTGCGGCCTGCAACACACTGCGCCCAAAGGCGACATCCTCCTGACTTCTAACGTCCACCTGGTACAACCTAGTAAACGTGTGTACCGAAGACCATGTTGCGGCCTTACAGATTTGAGCCAGGGAGGCCTGGTGATGCACTGCCCATGAAGTTCCAACTGCTCTCGTGGAGTGCGCCCTAACTTTGAACGGAGGCGGTCTACTTCTCAAGCTATAGGCTTGTATTATGACCTGTCGAATCCACTTGGCTAAAGTAGATTTTGACGCTGCCTGACCCTTTCTGGGGCCTTCCGGCAGAATAAACAAAGTATCCGTTCTGCGAATCTGAGCAGTGGCTTTTAGATAAGCTTTAACTGCTCTTACTACATCCAAAGAATGCAATAACTTTTCCTCTACCGAAGTAGGCTTGGGGAAAAAGAAGGAAGAACCACATCTTGGTTCAAATGAAAACTCGATACCACCTTAGGAAGGCTGGATGAGGACGTAACACTACTCTGTCCTTATGGATAACCAGATATGGCTCCTTACAGGACATAGCTGCTAATTCCGATACTCTTTTAGCCGAACAAATGGCTACTAGAAAAATCAATTTCCTGGTGAGAAGCACTAAGGAAATATGCTGTAATGGTTCAAATGGTTGTTTCTGTAGAACCGACAGAACCAAGTTTAGATCCCATGGACATATGGGAATATTAACCGGAGGACTAATACGCATCACTCCTTGTATAAAGGCTTTGACTAGTGAATGCGAAGCCAAGGGCCTTTGAAAAAATATTGACAAGGCCGAAATCTGACCCTTGATAGTACTCAAGGCAAGCTTCCTATCTACAGCCCATTGTAGGAAGTCCAGAATCCTACCTATTACGTATTTACGTGGATGCCATTTCTTGGCTTCACACCAGGCGATGTACGCCTTCCAGATTCTATAGTAGATCTGCCTGGATACCGGCTTCCTGGCATTGATCATGGTAGATACCACAGCATTAGAGAGCCCTCTCTTTTTTAGAATGTGGGCTTCAATAGCCAGGCCGTCAAACCTAGGGCTGGTAAGGAAGGGTGGTATATCGGTCCCTGCGAAAGCAGGTCCGGACGATGTGGGAGGGTCCAAGGACTCCCCACAGACATTTTTACAATCTCCGCGTACCATGCTCTTCGGGGCCACGCTGGAGCCACCAGAATCACTGGTTTCTTTTCTACCCTGATTCTGCGGAGTAATCGAGGTAACAATTGTGGCGGTGGGAATGCATATATCAGCTTGAACTGATCCCAAGGGAACACTAGGGCATCCGAGCCGCACGCTAGGGGATCCCTTGCCCAAGAGACAAACCTGTCCACTTTTGTGTTGAATCTGGATGCTAGCAGATCTACATCCGGTGTTCCCCACCGCTGACATATTGTCCGGAAAACCTCGGGATGAAGGGACCATTCCCCTGGGCATAATTGTTGGCGACTTAGAAAGTCCGCCTTCCAATTCTCCACCCCTGGAATGAATACCGCAGATATGGCTGGGACATATCTTTCTGCCCATCTCAGGATGTAATTTACTTCCCTTTGGGCTGCACGACTCCTGGTGCCCCCCTGACGATTGATATATGCCACTGCTGTGGCATTGTCTGACTGAACTCTGACAGGGGACCCTTGGAGTTTGGATGTCCATGCTACTAGGGCATACCGGGCTGCTCGTATCTCTAAGAGATTGATGGGCAGGGCCTTTTCCGCATCCGACCATCTGCCCTGGAGAGACCATTGCTCCAGTACTGCTCCCCAGCCTATAAGGCTGGCATCTGTAGTGACCACCTTCCAGGAAATCGGACTGAAGGATTTCCCTCTTTCCAGATTCTGGGGAACCAACCACCAGCGGAGGCTCCTGCGAACGGAAGGGGACAAGGACATTGGTAAGTCCAGAGCCTGAACTTTTTTGTTCCAGGCTGACAGTATGGCCCTTTGCAACTTCCTTGAATGGAATTGACCGTAGGGTACTGCTTCGAATGATGCCACCATTTTTCCCAGCAGCCTCATGCACAGGCGTATGGATGGCTGTCTTTTTGAACCCACTAAGTGGATCAAATCTCTCAAAGACGACCCCTTTTCTTGAGGCAAGAAAATCTTTCTCTGGTCTGAATCCAGCCTTAGCCCCAAGTATTCCAGACTTTTGACTGGTTTTAGGGCTGACTTGTCTCGGTTGATAATCCAACCGTGATATTCCAGATACTTGATTGTCTCGTGAACAACCACTTCTAGTTTTTCCACTGAGTGGTCTATCAGCAACAAGTCGTCTAGATATGCCATTATCGTTACACCTCGTGTTCTTAGATTGGCCAATAATGGGGCCAGAATTTTTGTGAACACTCTTGGTGCTGTGGCCAGACCGAAGGGTAAGGCTCTGAACTGAAAATGGTGCCCTTCTACCGCAAAGCGTAGAAATTTTTAGTGGGCTGGAAAGATGGGGATGTGCAAATAAGCATCTTTGATGTCGATCGAGGCTAACCATTCCTCCCCTTTTAGGGCAGTGGCTACCGATCGGATCGACTCCATCCGGAAAGTCCTGATATGTAGGAATTTGTTTAGCCCTTTTAGATTTAATATGGGCCTCACGTCCCCGTTTGGCTTCGGAACTGTAAAGAGGTTTGAGTAAAACCCGAACCCCCATTCTTCCAGGGGAACCTCTATAATTACTGCTTGAAGCAATAATTGTTCCAGTGCCAACAGGAGGGATCCTCTCTTCTGGGGATCCCTTGGCACGTTTGACCTTATAAAGCGGGAAGGAGGGGAGTTTTTTAACTCCAATTTGTATCCCAGATTTACTGCGGAGAGCACCCATCTGTCTCGGATCGTGTCCCGCCAGGTTTCTGTGAACAACTGAAGTCTTCCCCCCACCCGATTGGGTGGGGGCAACCCTTCATGCATTTGACTTTGGGGGAGGTTTTGTACTTCTCCTGCTCCAGGGCTTCTTGTTACCCTGCAACTGTCCCTGATTTTTACCTCCGGGATTTGACCGGGGAGGCCGTCGGAACTGTTTCACAGCCGATGTCCTAGGGACTGGAGAAGCCGGCCTCTTAAAGGAGGGACCTCTAACTCTATTTTTAACCGGCAAAAGTGTACTTTTACCGCTGGAAATTCTCTGGATATACTTGTCCAGGTCTTCCCCGAATAAGCGCTCCCCATGAAATGGGAAGCTGACCAGCAATTTTTTACAGGGAGCTTCAGCAGACCAGTTTTTGAGCCATAGAAGCCTGCGCATATGTACTACAGACAGCGTAAGGCGGGAGGCCTGATGGATTGAATCCTTTATAGCGTCCACCGCAAAGCATAAGGCTCTAGGTAGATCAGCTAGGGCAAGAGCCTGCTGATCCGGCAAGTCTCTTAAGACCTGTTTCAACTGATCCTTCACTGCTTGGCAGACCCCTATAGCTGCCACTGCTGGTTGTGTCACCAATCCTGCTGTAGAAAAAGCAGATTTCAATAATGACTCCAATTTTTTATCTATTGGGTCCTTGAACATTTGGACATTTTCCACCGGACATGTCAGTGATTTATTCACACAAGAGATGGCTGCGTCCACTGTAGGGACCTTCCATTTTCTGATGAACTTATCCTCCATGGGATAGACCACCGGAAATCTCTTGGGGGGAGTAAATATTTTGTCAGGATGCTCCCAATCCTGGTAAATGAGCCCCTCCAGTAAAGGATGGATCGGAAAGGAACAAACAGTCTGGGGAGCTTTTAGCGACCCCAACGAGGAGACAGAAGTGGAGGATGGCTCCGCAAGTGGCATTTTAAATGCTGATCGGACCATATTAGTCAGGGACTGAACCCATAACCTCTCAGCATGTGATGCTGAGAACGGCTCTTCCACTGTTGATTCCTCTACAACCGAATCAACCTCATCCTGATCCCCCTCAGGTAGGTCGACCTCTGTATGGGACTGTTGCTCTGTTAACAGGCACTCTGAGGGAGGAGAAGGAGATCGAGCGCTTTTCTCCTGTGACAGGGAAGCAGCGATTAATGCTGACAATCTCTCTTCCAGTCCTCCCAGAGCTGAGGAAAAAACCTCCTCTGTTACATACACAGGAGCAGGTGAACTGAGGACAGCCACAGTACCAGGTACTCCTGGGGGTGCCCTACGGTCACTAACCTCTGATTCTTCAGGGGAGACTGGTGCAGCCAAAGCATGCCCAAGATCCTCAGAGCCCGATGGAGACCCCCTATTCCTCCTGGAATTTCTAGTCCCGGAGTTTTTAGACGGCATATTCCTAAGCCACAAAGCTGAGGTATTCCAGCCGAAATACACCAGTTACTGATAATAGTCTAGCATAAATGCTGCTATAATAAACAGTTGGTGTCTACTAATGTGCCTTTCTAGGGGATGCCTGTATCAACCGCTTGCTGTATGCCTTTAAATGTTGCCAGCTCTGTCTCTGTACTTCATAGCCAGCTTACTACAATATTGTGGCTTTTTAAAACCTGCTGGGATGCCCGCACATGCGCAGAAGCGCTGCGGCGCGCACAGAGCGTCATCCCCCAGGCTCCGCCCCCTTTCCCGGCTCACCTCTATATATAGAGGCGCGTGCACGCGCGCGGCCACGTGCGCCCTCGGCGCTAATTTCAAACATGGAAACCAGGGACAGGAGCCAGGGCCCCTCTTTGCCGCAGGCCGGGGGATGGACGAGCACTGCAACATGGCAGAGGAAGCAGTTTCCTATAGGAGAACTCACCAACTGCCTGGACTTTGCTCTCTGAGAAGAAACTAGTCCACATGACAAGAAAACATTCCACAGCGGCCTCTAGTGGACAAACACAGGTACCGCAGTCTAATATACTAAATATATATAAAAAAACATTTTTTTTTTTTTTTTTTTTTCTTGACCACCATTAAAAATTATTACATTTTTTTTAGTAGTTACAGGCATGCACAGAATCTTGCGGGAATACCATTAGGTAACAGACAGAAAGACAAATTAGGCTTGGGGGTCCCCCAATAGAACCAAGTTCCTGGGGGCCCCCACTTACCTGTTCCTCGCCGCAGGACTTTGTTTGGTCCACAAAAGCCCAAACTTCACCTATCACGGCAGGCATTGTAATCAAACCTTCAGGGACCGGGTTCCCAAGGATTCCACTCCCCTGGACCTGTATAGCACCCTGCACAGAAAACATCTTGGTCGTGGGTATGACCAGAGCTCTGGATCCCAGGGTCCAGCTCTCCTAAGAGAAGCATTACAGGCAGAACCTTGCTCTTCTCTTTGCAAGGCCCGGGTACCGACCGTTTAGCTATGAAGCTTTTTTGGTCGGATCCGGAATAGCTTACTGAGGCCCAAAAGAACCTGTACGCAAGCTCAGTGAAAAACACATGTTTCTTCTTGGCCAACACCTTAGACACTGGCAAAAAACTGAGGTGCTCCCGGATGGGAGGGGCTTATATAGGGGAGGGTACTTCCGGTTTTGGAAGTTGCCAGTGCCAGCACCTGACGGTAACTATATAACCCATTAGTAATGACTATGTCGCTCTGTGTCCCGTGATGTACGAGAAAGAAAAATATATAAGATCCACAAAAGAGAGTAATACAGTTCTAAGATGTCATGTCCTGACACACACCGAATAACCACCAACCACAGGAATCAATAGAAACATTTGTAAATATTAGTTGAATTACCTTGCTCAATCCCAGATATGTCAGCATTGAAAGGACAGGGGCTGCAAGAGCAAATACAAGTAAATGCTTCCGGATGCGGTTACGCTCCAGTCCTGCGTGCATGAGGAACGAAACTAAGCCGAATGCTGCTGGTGCCTGCAAACATAGCAATACATTTCTTAATACAGCTGAACTCCAGATTCCTTTAGATAAGAATAATACAATATGTGCAGAAATGTGTAAGTAGTAAAATAAAGAGACCCTGTCACCAGACCATTCAGGCTACACATATTAAATGTATTTTAGGAATGTTGTTAAATACTTGTGAAAGCCTATTGAGTAGATACACAAAAGGCCCTGGCTCCTGGGCACAGCAATCATGGATGTGATGTCAACAGCAAAAGCAGATTCAGAACTATCACTCCAGTGCCACTCTATAGTGGAGCTGGGTTACATGGCAGAAGGAAGGGGAAAGCGTGTCTGTGCTATGGAATAGACTACTCCTGGAGTGCTCAAGTTCCCTAGGGCAGGGCTTGACAAATTTGTCCTTCCGGATTGTATGATGAGCTTCTCAGTGCGACTCCCGAGGAGCATGTCTGTATTCAGTCACGCTGAAGTTAACTAGCCAGGGAGAGGAGGTGAGCGCTGCGGGGGACCAGAGCATCATTGGGGGGGGGGGGGGATAGAGGCGCATGGGGGACCAGAGCAGCATGGAGGGGGGGGGGGAATAGAGCATGGGGGACCAGAGCAGCATGGGGACCCTAGCAGCAAAGGGGGGGGAATAGAGGAGCATGGGGACCAGAGCAGCATGGGGGGGGGGGATAGAGGAGAACGGGGGACCAGAGCAGCATGGGCAGCGTAGGGGGGGATAGAGGAGCACGGGGACCAGAGCAGCATGGGGGGGGGGGATAGAGGAGCACAGGGACCAGAGCAGCATGGGGGGGGGGATAGAGGAGCACGGGGACCAGAGCAGCATGGGTGGGGGGGAATAGAGGAGCAAGGGGACCAGAGCAGCATGGGTGGGGGGGAATAGAGGAGCAAGGGGACCAGAGCAGCATGGGGGTGGGGGGAATAGAGGAGCACGGGGACCAGAGCAGTATTGGGGGGGGAATAGAGGAGCACGGGGACCAGAGCAGCATGGGGGTGGGGGGAATAGAGGAGCACGGGGACCAGAGCAGCATGGGGGGGGGGGGAATAGAGGAGCACGGGTACCAGAGGAGCATGCAGCCGAAAGACTGGCTCCTAACTTTTTTAGCTGGCTCCTAGATTCCAAGCTAATTTGTCAAGCCCTGCATTAAAACAATATTAAAAATCATTAGGCTGAATCTCCAAATGTTCTAAGATCAAAATTAAAGAATTCTTACCTCTGTGAGGACTACTATATTTTAAAACTCTGCTACATTCCTGTCTGAGCATGGCAGCAAGTGTCACAGACATTCCTTAAGGGTCCCACAGGCTGGAAACTCTCTGCACAGGGTGAGGCTGAGAGTGTAATATTGTCACATAAGAAGTTACTATTCATCCAGTACACTGGTAGCTGGTTGTGGTAGGGGCGTAATAAAAAGGTTCAAGATGTGATAAGATAGATGTGCGGAATTAAATGGCCAACATGGTCCACTCAAACCCCATCCATGCTGAACACTCACATAGTGGTGTAAGGTAGGTGCTGCTCAGACACACCCAAACATGAAAACCAGCAGCACGTCCCATTGGAGGTCCGTTTAACTCTTTACTACATACACAGTGTTTAGGAAAAGTGAACCAATACACACATTCCTTCTAGGAATTAGTAAAAACAAAGATGTAAATGACATCTCCACAGAATGTACCTTCAAATACAATGACAGACCAAGAGAGTAGGTCTATTCTGTCAAGGTCCACCTAAATCAGTATTAAACCCAAAACCTAAAATGTAATATATTGCAGCTCACCAATTCTTAGATATGGTGGCTGCAATAGTTTTCTTTTTTAGGCTTTTTTTGCCTCTGTTTTCACCTGACAATCTGGCCAGTAACACACCTCCTGTATTAGGGTTAGAGGTTGACCGATATATCCGCCGGCCGATATTTGGCCTTTTTTAAAGAAATTCGGTCGATTACCTCCCTTCCCCAGACTCCACTGACCGTTTCACACACTGAGCGCGGCTCTTTGCTCAGTGTGTGAAACTGATTTGCAACTGAATGCAGAGAGAGGAGCTGTCAGAATTCAGCGTGATGTCGGGAGTGTGCGGGACCCGGGGTGGGCAGGAGCAGCTATCAAACACCAGCCGATGGGATCTGGGCGGGCCGCTACGTGTATGTGGCCCCACCCACTTTCTTAAGCAGCCCAATCATTGGCTGGTGTTTGATAGCTGCAGGGCCCCGCCCACCCCGACATCACTCTGAATTCTGACAGCTGGTCTCTCTCTGCATTCAGTTACATATAGTGTAACTGAAACCGACAAATCGGCTCAGTGTGAAACCTGCCAGTGCCAACCAGTGCCCCCTGCCAGTGCCAATCAGCGATACCTGCCAAAAAAATAAAAAATAAATCGGCATCATATATCGGCCATAGAAAAACCCATATCGGTCAACCTCTAAATAGGGTGCCCTCATTCTGAATAAAAGAACACAGCAGACAGCAGCATTGTTAATTTTGGGGGAGGGGGTGTTCGATGTACCAGCAGTTTAAGATACATTAACCACTCAAGGACTGGAAGGATTTACCCCCTTAATGACCAGGCCATTTTTTGCGATACTGCACTGCGTCCCTTTAACCGACAATTGCGCAGTCGTGTGACGCTGTACCCAAATAAAATTTCCGTAATTTTTTCCCCACAAATAGAGCTTTCTTTTGGTGGTATGCTGCGGTTTTTATTTTTTGCGCTATAAACAAAAAACAAAAAAAAAATTTTGAAAAAAAAAATAAATAAAAAAAAAAAAATTTACTTTTTGCTATAATAAAATATCCCAAAAAATATATATATATATATATAAAAAACAAAAATTTCTACCTCTGTTTAGGTCAATATGTATTCTTCTACATTTTTTTTTTTTTTAACAAAAATATCGCAATAAGCAAATATTGATTGGTTTGCGCAAAAGTTAGGCCCCTTTCACACTGGGGCGGGCAGGAGCGGTGGCGGTATAGCAGCGCGATTTTCAGCGCTGCTATACTGTCGTTATTACCGCGGTATGCGGTCGCTAGGGGGGTTAATTTAACCCCCGCTAGCGGCCGAAAAAGGGTTAATACCGCCCGCAAACCGCGGCTATTGCCGCGGTTTGCGGGCGGTATTACCGCGCTGTCCCATTGATTTCAATGGGAGACCGCGGTAAAGGAGCGGTGAACACACCGCTCCTTTACCGCTGTAAAGAAGCGGCTAGCAGGACTTTTGGAGCGGTCCTGCTAGCGCACCGCTTCAGTGTGAAAGCCTTCAGGCTTTCACATTGAAGGCACAGGGCAGGATTTTTTCATGCGGTATAACAGCGCTATTATTAGCGCTAAACCGCATGAAAAACGCCCCAGTGTGAAAGGGGCCTTAGGGTCTACAAAATAGGGGATAGATTTATGGCATTTTTTATTTTTTACTAGTAATGGTGGTTGTAACGAGCCCCTTTGCTCGCTCGGCTCCACTCTCCCGACACTCCTCTGCTCTATTGGATCATCCGGAGCTCCAGGATTCAAACTACCGCTATGTGCCATTCTAATCCATTTGTGGTCGGTCAGAACAAACACCAGGCAGGCTGTATGTAAGTTCAACCAAGAGAGACTTTATTAGGACCAAAAATCAAGTCTTATATACAGTAACAGAGGGGGTAACCAAAAACATAATTAACATGAGCTAATTAACTAAATCCTTTAGCCAGCCAAGGTGACTCATAGATATGACCATTCAGGGTAGACATCCCGACTCCTACCTGTCTCACCTGCTATACAATATACATTATCCTAAGTGTAAACATCACACATTTAGCAGGGTCAAAATAGCACAGAGGACAGACAGATGGCTGGAGGTGATTGCATTCGCATATCCTTAGAGGGAATGTGTGAAAATCCCAACAGTATGAATTAGTCACTCTAATATGGCATATACAGGGTCCCCAGAGTCTGTGTGTCTTGGGGGGACATGGACCTGAATCCGAAGTAACACCCCGACAAGGGTCCCCAGGCATACAGCTCACAAAGAGCACCGTTCCCCCAAATGCCAGGGCCCATGGTCGCAGGGCAAGAGGCTTGCATTCAGTCCCCTCCAAAAGCCCCTGTCCCGGCCAGGTCCGTCACACAGTGGTGATCTGCGATTTTTAGCAGGACTGTGACATTGTGTTGGACAGATCGGACACTTTTGAGGGACCAGGGACATTTATACAGCAATCAGTGCTATAAAAAAAATGCACGGATTACTGTATAAATGTCACTGGCAGGGAAGTGGTTAACACCAGGGGCGATCAAAGGGTTAAATGTGTTCCCTGGGAGGCGTTTCTAACTGTATGGGGGCTGGGCTGACTGGAGGAGGAGAAAGATCGCTGTTCCTAATCAAAAAGCAAGGGGCAGGAGCTGAAGTTACACTCTGCAGATCCCAGTGAGATCTGATTGGAGGGAAGGGACAAAGCACCTTTCACACAGCACACAGGAACAGATCTGAATAAATACCAGGATTACATTATATGCAGAGTGCAGGGCCCAGGCGTGGGCTGCGCACAGAGTGCAGGGCCCAGGCGTGGGCTGCGCACAGAGTGCAGGGCCCAGGCGTGGGCTGCGCACAGAGTGCAGGGCCCAGGCGTGGGCTGCGCACAGAGTGCAGGGCCCAGGCGTGGGCTGCGCACAGAGTGCAGGGCCCAGGCGTGGGCTGCGCACAGAGTGCAGGGCCCAGGCGTGGGCTGCGCACAGAGTGCAGGGCCCAGGCGTGGGCTGCGCACAGAGTGCAGGGCCCAGGCGTGGGCTGCGCACAGAGTGCAGGGCCCAGGCGTGGGCTGCGCACAGAGTGCAGGGCCCAGGCGTGGGCTGCGCACAGAGTGCAGGGTTGGGGACTGCATGTTTTAGCCCTCTTTCACAGGCTGTCCACATCTCACATTCACACATCCTTGGTTCTGACCTCTACACCACTCTCCCCCATCTCTGCACACATCTCCCTCCAAAAACATCATTCACACCCCCCCAAATCTTGCATCTCACCTGCCCGGCCCCTCTCTAGTACCTCCCAGCAGTGTAGGAGGCTCCACCTCTCTCTCTTACTTGCAGGGAGATCATTGGTTGGCATCTGTACACCCAGACACAGGTGGAGATCACAGTGCAGCTTACCACGTGATGCCCCATGCCACACTGTACCTGCATCTCCTTTGTCCTCACTTGTGATTGCAGGGCAAACGGGGACCTGCGAGAGCCGCAAAAAGCATAGCTGTCCTTGTAAACACAGAAAGCTTCTTCCTAAACACTGCTTTGTTTTGTGCACTGCCATACAAATATATACAGTATGTGCAAAAACAGCACACTGGAAGCTTGTCAGACATCCAAGCTTATGCCTAGCGACTACTTTTCATGCAGTTGCGATTTGAGTTTACAAGAATCTTAAACAAGACACGACAAATTAGGAACATTATAAAGCTTGTACCTTGTGCAACATGATGGCGACAAACACAATCAGCTGAACACTGGTCTGGGAAGTAGAAGCTGCAGCTCCAAGAGCAACTCCATCAGCTAGAATTCAGAGGAAAATATATTTTTTAATGGGCCACAAAACTGTGCACGTTTTCCTATAACATGTAACTAGTGCCATGCAATTGTCAAGGAAGTGCCACTCACCTGCAGCATGCACCACCAGGCCCAGAGTTGTGGTGATTTTGGAACTGGCTGCTCTTGCTGCCTCTGGATCTAAAGAACAATAACAAGTCATTTTAATATCTGTAAATAAAACTGTCTGTAGCTATCCCCATCCTATCATACATACCTTCTGTAGAGTGCATGTGAGAGCTGCCAATCTGATCCACCAGCAGCATAAATACAAAGCCAAGTACCAATGAGACTCCAATGTAAGCATGTAATTTAGAGTGATCGTGGACATGTGCCTCCAAGACCTCCGCTCCAGTCTCGGTTTCCTTCACTTTCTGGATTTCTCCAATTTCATGATGTTTTGCTAAAGAAGAAGAAAATAATGGAAATTCTCTAAAAAGGTGCCAATTTACACTGCTAGTGGTGGACAAAGCTAAAAGTCTTACTACAATCAATAAATTTCATTGCCTCAACAGGTGTAGATGCATAATGTAGCCTAAAGATATCAGAGAACCTATGATTGATTCCTTTTACAAAGTGTTTATCCGACAGCTACATTACATCTATTAGTAGCCTAAAACCATTACTGTTCTTGTATAAAATGTAAGCAGATCAGGCAGATTACACTCTCTAGTTTGAGTTTTGCATTTGTTTATACTACTTATGCGCCATAAAGTATGAAAGGAAATGCACTATAATGCACAAAAACAGCACCTTAAAATGCAGAATTTAATGCACGTTACTGCAATAGGTGTAGATAAAGTGCACAGGTGTGGAAACTACTCTAAAAGAAGAAGAGAAGAGATTTACATAATTGGGGCGGCACAGTGGCAAAGAGGACAATATAATAGCCAAAAGGTGCTGTGCTGCTAACCGACTTGTGCAATCAGGGGTCCCCTGATGAAGTCACATGTTCGTGACGTAACCCTTAGGGCATGACGGAGGCAATCGGGGACCAGAAGTTATGTAGGAGGGCGCTTGTCCCAGTTTCCTTAAGGCTGGGTTCACACTAGAGAACGCAGTGGCTCACAGCAGTGGTCCGGTGCGTCCCCATTTACCATTTCAGGTCCGATTCCAGCCCAAATTGTGGGCTGAATTCAGACCTGAAATTAACCAGAAGACACACAAGGTTCCGGGGGAAATTTGCAACGGAGATGTGTGAACTGGCTCCATAGAGAGCCGGTCACAATCTGACATGCGAATTGAATGCGGGAGACATCTGCATCCAATTCGCAACAGTGTGAACCCAGCCTTACTCATTGTGGCGGATTTAAAGTTTGCATATTGTAAGTGCAATTTTTATTGAATAAATTAGCACATTTATAAATACTGCACAATGGGAGGCTCTTTATATGTTCATAATTAACATGCATACTATCACATAAGCGATCTGCAGTCCTAAAGGGACCAAAACCCGATTATATTGGTGGCATTTTAAACAATACCTGGAGAGTCCCTAGTGGACAGGAGGCTTGGAAAACCCATTTGTAGTAACAGAATTGATGGATGTTTCTGATGTATGAAGGCGAGAGCTTGGTAAACACAGAGGTGGCACATGTGGTTTTAAATTAGAAGAACCTAAATGTACCAAGAGTGTGGGACTTCATAAACACTAAAAAAACAATGTTCATGGAGAGATTTTTATTATATACTTATGTTTACAAATGCCCATGTTTTAATAGCAAGATTGTATTACATTATTGATGAACTAAAACACTAGTAATTTATAAGTTTTTTTCAGATTGCATATTGATATTAATGATAGGTTTGTTTATTTCTTAACTTATTGCACAAGTCGGTTAGCAGTGCAGCACCATCTATTATATTGTCTATTTATTGTGGGAACACACTTTTGGTGTTTGTAGCAGTGTTATAATATATTTCATTTATTTCATCAAAATTTTATTTATTTATTGAATTACACACATTTATTCACTGGTAGCGCAGGAGTTCACATTGGATTAAAATTACAGTGGCTAAGTGGTCAGCACTTCCACCTAGCAGCACTGGGGTTGCCAATTCAAATCTCAGCCACGGCACTACCTGCCTGGAGTTTGTAGGTTCTTCCTGTGCGGGTTTCCTCCGGGTACTCCGGTTTCCTCCCAAACTCCAAAGACATGCTGGTAGGTTAATTGGCTCCTGTCTAAATTGTTTTTAGTATGTGTATGTATGAATGCGAGTTAGGGACCTTAGACTGTAAGCTCCTTGAGGGCAAGGACTGATGTGAATGTACAATATATATTTGTAAAGCACTGCGTACATTCACGGCGCTATACAAGTAACTGTAATAAATAATTAAATTAAACCAAATACCAAAAATGTCATACTTCTAGTACCATTAAAAATGTTTTGCTGCTTTCCTGAGGACCCATTTACTTTGCACTATAAGGTTTCTATAGTCTTAAAGTGGTTGTAAACCCACTTTGACAACTTGCACCTACAGGTAAGCCTAGATTAAGGCTAGATTAAGGCTTACCTGTAGGTGCAAGAAATATCTCCTTAACCATGTAGGTTTAGGAGATATTTGCTGAAAACACAGCACCGATGTCTATGGCGCATTCACGCCGCACACAACGGCGCAGGCGCACTAGCGGGCCGGCTGCATGAATGGTATCATGACGGTTTTCTCAATGGGATCATGCCGGCCCCGCGCATGCGTGTGACGTCATCGCCACTCTGGCCAATCACAGCGCCGGAGCGGCGATAACAGGAAGAAGCTCCACGGGGACATGGCGGTGAAGAACAAGGAGGACTTCAATTTCAGGTAAGTGCTACATAATGAGCTAGTATGCTATGCATACTAGCTCATTATGCCTTTCTCTTGCAGGGGTTTGTTTTGCAGAAAAACTTTTAGAGGGTTTACTTCCTCTTTAAAGTAAACTTGTCGCAAACTTAATCAATTAAAATGTATTTTTGATAAAACACATTAGTGAATGAAAATGGCATGTCAAAACAATCAGTAGATCCAGAGATGCAGGCAGCCAAGTATACAGTATATACAAATGTAAGGCCACGTTTACATTGAGCTGGAAAAGGCAGAATATAAAAAGGTCCAATCTGCATGTTCATTATGTAAGAGCAGTCTCTGCTGTCAGAATAAAATAACACAGCAGGGAGGATTCCTCCGTCTACCTTACTTGTGTGGATGGGAGTATCCATTCAGGTTTTTTTTTGATTAGCCCACTCACTAATTGGAAAAAAAAAGAAAAAAAGGATTCATGTATGGCCAGTCTTACTTTACCTTGAATGTGAGATGTCTACCCAATATTTGCACCTTACTAATTAAAAGCTGAATTCTGGTCAAAAAACACTTTTGTAAATATAATTTAGTAAAAATGAAGTATGTGCCACATGTGGCTGCTGCTGCATTAGGGACAAATCCGGCCCATATAGTTGTGTTTGAACTTAATTGAAAACGTTATTTATTAATCAATTTTTGATTATCTTATTCACGTAATATTTTTTCATGTTTGCAGATCATGTATTAATGGTTTTGCACAATTTTTTTTTGTGTATATATAAGTTCATGAATTGAGTATTTAGAGATAGCAGCATATGTATACCCATATTGAAATAATTTTATATTTCAATATCACATTTTTATGGTATTGATTCTATAGTTACTGTATTTATTGGCGTATAACACTCACTTTTTTACCCTCAAAATAGATGGTAAACTGTGCCTGCGTGTTATACGCAGGGGGCCGTGGAAAGTTTTTTTCCTGAAACTTCCCTATTAAAGTTAGGGTGCGTGTTATACGCCGATAAATACGGTAATTAGGTGAGCGCAGAATAATTAAACTATATGCAGGAGGCGTTGAATGTCCGGCACTGAGACTTACACTTCAGGCTGGTATACACAGATGATAGCAGGTAGCTTGCTCTGCACCTTCTTCAGAAAGCATCTTGCATTATTTTCACAGAATGCAAAGCATTCTGTGAATGGAGGAGGTGCAGAGCGAGCGACACGCTATTATCTGTGTGTGGCGGCTGGAAGTGAAAGTCTCAGCACTTATCGTGTTTTATGGGTTTACTGAAAGTAAGCATTTTCCAAAAAGCAGCAACATCCACACCTTGCACAAACTACATTAGTGGTCATATATTTTTACAGTGCAAATGTCAAAAAGTAGGATTTTTATAACAGCTTACCTGTAAAATCCTTTTCTTGGAGTACATCACGGAACACAGAGCGGCATAGTCATTACTATGTGGGTTATATAGATACCTTCAGGTGCTGGCACTGGCAACTTCCAAAACCGGAAGTACCCTCCCCTATATAAGCCCCTCCCATCCGGGAGCACCTCAGTTTTGTAGCAAAGCAAAAAGTGTCCCCAAAAGAGGGGTGGGAGCTCTGTGTCCCGTGATGTACTCCAAGAAAAGGATTTTACAGGTAAGCTGTTATAAAAATCCTATTTTCTTTCTCGTACATCACGGGACACAGAGCGACATAGTCATTACTATGTGGGATGTCCTAAAGCAATGCCCAATGAGGGGGGGGATACACTATACATAAGCTGAGCGCTATCAGACATGAGGATCTTTTGCGGCCTGCAACACACTGCTCCCAAAGGCGACATCCTCCTGACTTCTAACGTCCACCTGATAGAACCTAGTAAACGTGTGTACTGAAGACCATGTTGCGGCCTTACAGATTTGAGCCAGGGAGGCTTGGTGATGCACTGCCCATGAAGTTCCAACTGCTCTCGTGGAGTGCGCCCTAACTTTGAACGGAGGCGGTCTCCTTCTCAAGCCATAGGCTTGCATTATGACCTGTCGAATCCACTTGGCTAAAGTAGATTTTGACGCTGCCTGACCCCTTCTGGGGCCTTCCGGCAGAATAAACAAAGTATCCGTTCTGCGAATCTGAGCAGTGGCTTTTAGATAAGCTTTAACTGCTCTTACTACATCCAAAGAATGTAATAATTTTTCCTCTACTGAACTAGGTTTGGGGAAAAAAGAAGGAAGAACCACATCTTGGTTCAAATGAAACCCCGATACCACCTTAGGAAGAAAGGCTGGATGAGGACGTAACACTACTCTGTCCTTATGGATAACCAGATATGGCTCCCTACAGGACATAGCGGCTAATTCCGACACTCTTTTAGCCGAACAAATGGCTACTAGAAAAATCTATTTCCTGGTGAGAAGAACCAAGGAAATATGCTGTAATGGTTCAAATGGTTGTTTCTGTAGAACCGACAGAACCAGGTTTAAGTCCCATGGACATATGGGAATATTAACCGGAGGGCTAATACGCATCACTCCTTGTATAAAGGCTTTGACTAGTGAATGCGAAGCCAAGGGCCTCTGAAAAAATATTGACAAGGCCGAGATCTGACCCTTGATAGTACTCAAGGCAAGCTTCCTATCTACAGCCCACTGTAGGAAGTCCAGAATCCTACCTATTACGTACTTTCGTGGATGCCATTTCTTGGCCTCACACCAGGCGATGTACGCCTTCCAGATTCTATAGTAGATCTGCCTGGATACCGGCTTCCTGGCATTGATCATGGTAGATACCACAGGATTAGAGAGACCTCTCTTTTTTAGAATGTGGGCTTCAATAGCCAGGCCGTCAAACCTAGGGCTGGTAAGGAAGGGTGGTATATCGGTCCTTGCGAAAGCAGGTCCGGACGATGTGGGAGGGTCCAAGGACTCCCCACAGACATTTTTACAATCTCCGCGTACCACGCTCTTCGGGGCCACGCTGGAGCCACCAGAATCACTGGTTTCTTTTCTACCCTGATTCTGCGGAGTAATCGAGGTAACAATTGTGGCGGTGGGAATGCATATGTCAGCTTGAACTGATCCCAAGGGAACACTAGGGCATCCGAGCCGTAAGCTAGGGGATCCCTTGTCCAAGAGACAAACCTGTCCACCTTTGCGTTGAATCTGGATGCTAGCAGATCTACATCCGGTGTTCCCCACCACTGACATATTGTCCGAAAAACCTCGGGGTGAAGGGACCATTCCCCTGGGCATAATTGTTGGCGACTTAGAAAGTCCGCCTTCTAATTCTCCACTCCTGGAATGAATACCGCGGATATGGCTGGGACATATCTTTCTGCCCATTTCAGGATGCAATTTACTTCCCTCTGGGCTGCACGACTCCTGGTGCCACCCTGATGATTGATATATGCCACTGCCGTGGCATTGTCTGATTGAATTCTGACAGGGGACCCTTGGAGTTTGGATGTCCATGCTACTAGGGCATACCGGGCTGCTCGTATCTCTAAGAGATTGATGGGCAGGGCCTTTTCCGCATTCCGACCATCTGCCCTGGAGAGACCATTGCTCCAGTACTGCTCCCCAGCCTATAAGGCTGGCATCTGTAGTGACCACCTTCCAAGAAAATCGGACTGAAGGATCTCCCTTTTTCCAGATTCTGGGGAACCAACCACCAACGGAGGCTCTTGCGAACGGAAGGGGACAAGGACATTGGTAAGTCTAGGGCCTGAACTTTCTTGTTCCAGGCTGACAGTATGGCCCTTTGCAAATTCCTTGAATGGAATTGACCGTAGGGTACTGCTTCGAATGATGCCACCATTTTTCCCAGCAGCCTCATGCACAGGCGTATGGACGGCTGTCTTTTTGTACCCACTAAGTGGATCAAATCTCTCAAAGACAACACCTTTTTTCGAGGCAAGAATATTTTCCTCTGGCCTGAATCTAGCCTTCACCCCAAGTATTCCAGACTTTTGACTGGTTTTAGGGCTGACTTGTCTCGGTTGATAATCCAACCGTGAGATTCCAGATACTTGATTGTCTTGTGAACGACCACTTCTAGTCTTTTCACTGAGTGGTCTATCAGCAACAAGTCGTCTAGATATGCCATTATCGTTACACCTTGCGTTCTTAGATTGGCCAATAATGGGGCCAGAATTTTTGTGAACACTCGTGGTGCTGTGGCCAGACCGAAGGGTAAGGCTCTGAACTGAAAATGGTGCCCTTCTACTGCAAAGCGTAGAAATTTTTGGTGGACTGGAAAGATGGGAATGTGCAAATAAGCATCTTTGATGTCGATCGAGGCTAACCATTCCTCCCCTTGTAGGGCAGTGGCCACCGATCGGATCGACTCCATCTGGAAAGTCCTGATATGCAGGAATTTGTTTAGCCCTTTTAGATTTAATATGGGCCTCACGTCCCCGTTTGGCTTCAGGACTGTAAAGAGGTTTGAGTAAAACCCGAACCCCAATTCTTCCAGGGGAACCTCCATAATTACTCCTTGGAGCAATAGTTGTTCTAGTGCCAACAGGAGGGACTCTCTCTTCCGGGGATCCCTTGGCACGTTTGACCTCATAAAATGGGAAGGAGGAGAGTCTTTTAACTCCAATCTGTATCCCAGACTTACTGCGGAGAGCACCCATCTGTCTCTGATCATGTCCCGCCAGGTCTCTGCGAACAACTGGAGTCTTCCCCCCACCCGATTGAGTGGGGGCAACCCTTCATGCATTTGACTTTGGGGGAGGTTTTGTACCTCTCCTGAGCCAGGGTTTTTTATTACCCTGCGATTGTCCCTGATTTTTACCCCCGGGATTTGACCGAGGAGGCCGTCGGAACTGTTTCACAGCCGATGCCCCAGGGACTGGAGAAGCAGGCCTCTTAAAAGAGGGACCTCTAACTCTGTTTTTAACCGGCAAGAGTGTACTTTTACCGTTGGAAATTTTCTGGATATATTTGTCCAGGTCTTCCCCGAATAAGCGTTCACCATGAAATGGGAAGCCAACCAGCAATTTTTTACAGGGAGCTTCAGCAGACCAGTTTTTGAGCCATAGAAGCCTGCGCATATGTACTACAGACAGCGTAAGGCGGGAGGCCTGATGGATTGAATCCTTTATGGCGTCAACCGCAAAGCATAAGGCTCTAGGTAGATCAGCTAGGGCAAGGGCCTGCTGATCTGGCAAGTCCCTTAAGACCTGTTTCAACTGATCCTTCACTGCTTGGCAGACCCCAATAGCTGCCACTGCTGGTTGTGTCACCAAGCCTGCTGTAGAAAAAGCAGATTTTAATAAGGACTCCAATTTTTTATCTATTAGGTCCTTGAACATTTGGACATTATCCACTGGACATGTCAGTGATTTATTCACACAAGAGATGGCTGCGTCCACTGTAGGGACCCTCCATTTTTTGATGAACTTATCCTCCATGGGATAGACCACCGGAAATCTCTTGGGGGGAGTAAATATTTTATCAGGATGTTCCCAATCCTGGTACATGAGCCCTTCCAATAAAGGGTGAAGTGGAAAGGAACAGACAGTCTGGGGAGCTTTTAGCGACCCCAGCGAGGAGACAGTAGTGGTTGATGGTTCCGCAAGGTGCATTTTAAATGCTGATCGGACCATGTTAGTCAAAGAATGAACCCATAATCTTTCAGCTTGAGATGCTGAGAAAGGTTCCTCCACAGTTGATTCCTCTATAACAGAATCAACCTCCTCCTGATCCCCTTCAGGCAGGTCGATCCCTGTATGGGACTGTTGCTCCGCTAACAGGTACTCTAAAGGAGGAGACGGAGATCGGGCGTGCTTTCCCTGTGACAGGGAGGCAGCGATTAATGTTGACAATCTCTCTTCTAATCCTCCCAGAGCTGAGGAAAAAACCTCCTCTGTTACATACACAGGAGCAGGTGAACCGAGGACAGCCACAGTACCAGGTACTCCTGCGGGGTCTCTACGGTCACTAACCTCTGAATTTTCAGGGGAGACTGGTGCAGCAGAAGCATGCCCAAGATCCTCAGAGCCCGATGGAGACCCCTTTCGCTTCCTGGAAGATTTAGTTCCGGAGCTTCTGGACGGCATATTCCTAAGCCCAAAGCTGAGGTATTCCAGCCGTAATACACCACTTTTACTAAGAATAGTCTAGCACAATTGCTGCTATATAACAGTTGGTGTCTACTAAAGTGCCTTTCTAGGGGATGCCTGCATCAACCGCCTCTGTGTGCCTTTTTACTGTTGCTAGCTCTGTCTGTGCACTTCAATAGCCAGCTGTGATTGCCTTTAAACATGCTGGACGCCCGCACATGCGCAGTAGCGCCGCGGCACACACCGAGCGTCATCCACCCGCTCCGCCCCTTTTTCCAGATCGCCTCTATATAGAGAGGCGCGGGCACGTGCGCCTTCGGCGCCTTTTTTGAAAAAATAAGGAGCTAGATGGGAGCCAGGGTCCCTGCCGCAGGGCCCGGGGATGGATGAGCGCAGCAACAGGGCAGAGGAGACAGCTTCCCAAAGAGAACTTACCAACTGCCTGGATTTGACTTCGGAAGAAAAAAATCCACATTACAAGAAAAAGAACCATAGCGGCCTCTAGTGTTTAACACAGGTACCGCGGTCTTACTTTTTTTTATTTTTTTTTCTTGCCTACTATTAAAATTTTTACATTTTCTCAGTAGTAACAGGCATGCACAGAATATTAGCGGGAATACCTTAGGTAACAGGCAGAAAGACAAAATAGGCTTGGGGTCCCCCAATAGAACCAAGTTCCTGAGGGCCCCCACTTACCTTTTCCTCGCCGCAGGACTCTGTTTGGTCCACAGAAGCCCAAACTTCACCTATCACGGCAGGCATTGTAATTAAACCTTCAGGGACCGGGTTCCCAAGGATTCCACTCCCCTGGACCTGTATAGCACCCTGCACAGAAAACATCTTGGTCGTGGGTATGACCAGAGCTCTGGATCCCAGGGTCTAGCCCTCCTAAGAGAGGCATTACAGGCAAAACCTTGCTCTTCTCTGCAAGGCCCGGGTACCGACCGTTTAGCTATGAAGCTTTTTTGGTCGGATCTGGAATAGCTTACTGAGGCCCAAAAGAACCTGTATGCAAGCTCAGTGAAAAACACGTTACTTCTTGGCCAACACCTTAGACACTGGCAAAAAACTGAGGTACTCCCGGATGGGAGGGGCTTATATAGGGGAGGGTACTTCCGGTTTTGGAAGTTGCCAGTGCCAGCACCTGAAGGTATCTATATAACCCACATAGTAATGACTATGCCGCTCTGTGTCCCGTGATGTACGAGAAAGAAAAAAATGTTTGTTTTCAGTTGATAATTTACTACATGACACAAAACCTCTATATCCTATACCCAATAGGGCATTCTTTACAAAGAATGGAGAATAGTAGCTTGGATTCAGCAGGGGCCCCAGACATCAGGAAAGACTTTAGCCCCTTTCACACTGAGGTGTATTTCAGGCGTTTTAGCGCTAAAAATAGCGCATAAATAACGCCTGAAATAATCCTGCCCCAGTATTCTCCATGTGAAAGCCCGAGGGCTTTCACACTGAGGCGATGCGTTGGTGGGAGGAAAAAAAATCTCCTGCAAGCCGCATCTTTTGAGCGGTGAAGGAGCGGTGTGTATACCGCTCCTGCCCATTGAAAGCAATGGGAAACCGCAGTAATACCGCCCGCAATGCGCCTCTGCAGAGGCGCATTGCGGGCAGTATTAACCCTTTTTCGGCCACTAGCGGGGGTTAAAACCGCACCGCTAGCGGCCGAATATCACGGCAAATCCGACGGTATAGCGGCGCTAAAAATAGCGCCGCTATACCGCCTGCGCACCTCCCCACCCCAGTGTGAAAGGGGCCTTAGAGAACCCTGCAACATTCCACCTCAAATAGAGACACTTGATTTGGATGACTCTGCACCTTAAAAGGTGATTTGAAAAAGAACAATCCATGGGAAAAGATGTGAAATCACACCTACCTTCTAGTGCTTCTTCATAGAGCGCATGGACACCTTCTGGGACAATCACTGCTAATGCCGTTCCACAGAGAAGACCTGCACCCAGCACGGTCACCAACTTTAAACGTTCCTGCATGGGCACATGGCAAAGATGGAGATGAAATGAAATGCTAGAATATTCAGTAAACAAAACGCTATAAAATTAAGCTTTAGGAAGACAACATCTGCAGCTTAAAGCGGAATTTCACCTTCTCAATCAATGGTGACTATTTTTAATCCTTTCCTGCTAGCATTAGGAAATGGATAGGAAAGTATATCAGATTTTCTTGTTTTAAACTTTTGTTTACATTTCTTCAGTTACTTCCCGGTTTCCATGCCTAAGCAAATAATGTCATACATCCCAGGAGTCTTCAGGACGGGTTTTCTCATCCAAGCACATCCTCCTGCCTGCAGCTAAGGGCAGATGGATACCAGGAAGTAAATGCTACATGAATCATCTGCCCTTACTCAAGATGGCCATGTCCAGAAATGCTAAAAGGGGGGGGGGGGGTTAAAGTATTTCTCAACAAAATAAAGCATAGAGACATGGATGGATGGGGGGAGTTTGCTTTGGATATTAAAATTGTGGGAATAGACAGTGAAAAGGAAGGAGAAGGAAAGATTACAAATATTATATGTATAGCTATTTTTACGATTGCCTGGCATTTTGGGGGATTTTCTATGGCTCACGATTTATTTTCCTACATAATTAAAAGAGCCCAGGATAATGGAACCTATCAGTGAGTCCTATGACTTCAATGTCATCAATAAAAAGCTCCACGTCATCATATAGACCAGTTTGATACTTTTAGTACAGCTACATCTATAGAAAACATTACCCAAGTCTGTAAAAGGCCTTGCTCTCACACAGGCTTTAAAGGAGGTTCTTCGCTCTGTTTGAATTTTTGTTTAAAAAGTCAGCAGCTACAAATACTGTAGCTGCTGACTTATAATAAAAAGGACACTAACCTGTCCAGGGTCCAGCATCATGCTCATCCGAACCGGTTCTTTGCCGGTCTTCGAGTTCCCTAGCGCCTCCATGCTTACTGTGGGCAGCCGGCTGCGATTACTTGTGGTGTCACAGCTGGCTGCCCCATGCGCAATCCGCTCTTTGTGAATAGTCCCCACAGCCTTCTGGGACTTATTACATGTCCCAGAAGGTTGCAGGGAGTGGGGAGGGAGGAGAACTTCCAATGGATCGCCGCAGCGATCCGACCAGAAGTGGGAGCGGGTACCTGTCAAAACCAGGTACCAACTCCACCCCAAAAACAAAAAGGTGGGGAGGGGGGAGGAAGGCATAAAGTGGAACTTTCCCTTTAGGATGAAGTTCCGCTTAAAGCTTGCACACAAGCAGTGTGGACAGCAAGATTTTGTTGAACCCTTTCAAGTACTATTCAGCTTGGGAAGGGCAAAACAAAAATCTTAAGTGCTGTCTGTCATTGCCAGCTGCTAGCAGGCTTTAGTGCAACTTGAAGCTTGTTGTAAGCCTGCTAAGCTGCTTGTTTAAAGTGACAGTCTGCATTCCCATTAAATTCTGTTTAACATTCTCAAACTGGAACTGAATTTTCATAACGGCTTCAACAAAGTGGGCTGAAGTTTGCCAAAAGCTTTACAAAAGCTTGCTGTACACACAGTTTTTTATAGAAGCTGAAGCCTAAGTGAACCAGGCCAAAAATTACTGGTCAGTATTATCCCAGAGCAAAATTCTCTTATTACCACTTTGAAGGGTAGGTAAACCCTAATAATGAACGTATTTGCTCCCTTTTTAAATATGACTACGGAAGTGTTTTGTGACCCATGATAAATGCTTAGCGGCCCCTGCTCAGGTTAACAAGGTCTGATGAATTGGATGTTGCCAACTAGTGATGGTTCAGGCTGGGGAAAGGTTTGTCCAAATTTAAAACACTGCAGAACTAGGAAGAGATAGCCCGGCTGCCGCACACCTCTCCTGAGATCAGTGTGATCACATGAATTCCCATCTGCAGGAGAGGGTGGTTTTTCTTTTGGTTTCCTATACAATAGAGCAGTGGTTCTCAACCTTACTAGTGCCGTGACCCCTTGATATAATTTACCAAGTTGTGGGGACCCCTAATAGCAAAATTATTTTCGTAGCACGGGTTGTCAGCACTCAAGGCAAGACAAGTAAATTGCACCCCTAACCCATGGACATTTAGCGCTCCCTGGGTCCCCTCCACTCGTACAGAATTAAAACCTCATATGGTACATTTTAGGATGTACCTTTTTCTCTTTGTTCTCCTTTCTTTCCCTTTTATTTCTCTCTATCCTTATTAGTTTTTTTCACCCATCCCTCTCTCTAGCCGTCTTTCTTGTTCTTTCTCTTATTCTTTTTCTTTCTTCCTCCCGCTCTTTTCCTCTTTTCCTCTCCCTTCCATGTATTCTCTATTTTTATTCCTTCTCTTACTCCTTGGTGGGGGGGGGGGGGGAATGGGATGAGTGGCAGTGCTGGGGGAGTTCTGTTCAGCCAACTTAGATGCTCTTGATGAAGGTCATCTGCTTATCTGAGAACTGTAGTGGGGATTTTTAATGGCAACTCTAATCACAGCTAGTGTTACCCACTGTGTCTCCGGGCTTCACTATGTCTCCGACTTTTTGGTGTCTCGTAGCAGTGACACCTATGCTGAAATTAGGAGATAGGGTCTCCTCCAGCCCCTCCCACCCCACATTCCTCACCAGTCAGATGGCCTCTAGTCTTTGCCCCCCAGCCTTGCCAGGAACTGAATGGGCAGCTGTAAAAAGGCTGAGTGAGCAGCCGTGGGCTCCAGGAACAGCCCTGCTGGGCAGCCTCAAAAAGGCCTCAGGAACAGCCCAGGATTTGGTGACCCCTGGCAAATCATCATTTGACCCCCGAGGGGGTCCCGACCCCCAGGTTGAGAACCACTGCAATAGAGGCTATCGGGTCTCTGATTGCCTCTATGGTCAGCTGGCAGAAGTGTAGGCTGGTCGCTCGGGTCTCCCAGTGGGACGGTAGAGCCCGAGAAAGCTGCGGGAGGCAGGAGGGGAGTCCCCTTCCACTGCTTGTAAAGGCAATCCAGTAGCTATTCACTAGGATAGCTTTCATAAGAAAGCTAACCATCAGCTCTAAAAAAACAAACAAAACAAGGATGATGCCTTGAGCTGCAGGCATCATTCCGCTAGAACCACTTGAATTCCAGCAACAAACGGGTACATCACTGGTCCTCAAGTGGTTAAAATATGCCTCTAAATGTCCTAATGTGGACGGGCACATAGGATAACAATGAGCTGCTTCTACAGGCAAAACTTCTGTAAAAGCAGCGATTTTTTTAAGCCCAGGTTGCATTGACCCTAATAGTGGTTTTAGCTGTGCACAAGCATTTATCCATGCAAACGGACTAATGTTTAGGTCCCTGTCTCATTTACTCCCTCTGATGTGGGAGCTTGCTGCTGGGTGAAAAGGCTGACAACTGACAGAACACTAAAACGTTACATACGTGCTACCTTTTTTTTGGGGGGGGGGTTGAGACCCATTAGTGGGCATCCTGTTATGAAAATATTGATTACAATGGGCCCTCAGGTGGTAATCAACACCTACTAATAGAGACTGTGCCACATCCTATAGAAACTGAACTGGAGATAGTGGAAAGAATGGACTTTAAAGTCCATTCTTTCCACTATCTCCAGTTCAGGGGCATCCTGTTAGTCAGAAGCTCTGGACATGAGTTCATAGTTTAGGCTATGGACTTGCTGTACAAAGCCATCCTGCACTAAAAGTTTGGCTACTGCCTTGTTGAATAGAAATGCTGGACAAACCTTCTGTGGCTGGTCCTAGGTGTCCCCGTCTGTGGCATGGTTTACTGCCGTTACAAACATCAGAGCCTTTTTCCTCCCTTACAACATCGATATATTAATTTTATATTGCGAATACAAGTGTCCAGTATAGCAAAAAGGTCTACTATGATTTATGTACATATGCTGCAGTTTAGAACTGCAAAATCATCGGCTTAAAATAAATATCAGAGCAGGCTGTGAAGTCCAATAATATATTCCCTGTGTCTGTCTGACCTATTAATTGTCTTGGTGTAAAGTCAGCAAATTCTGCTGAATCAGACAGTGCGAAATCTTAGACTCCTCCTGTTTTTTCACGAACAAATACCTAAGATGCAGAATCTCTACGTGTCGGCGGTAGATGGATTAAAGCCTATTCTATAAAATTAGTTAGCAGAAGCTCACTATTTCATGCACTATAAAAGTATAAATCTCTAGAAGAAAATACAGCCCATAGCTCAATGGTTCATTGGCTGCTATTCACAGAACAAACTAAATACACAAATCACTGGCAGACCTGTACAATGGGATAGTCAGAACACGCTCCAAGATCTGGAAGTCTAGACATTTACATTTTCTTTCGGGGTCCCATTTTATGCAGAATCTAAACAAATTAGTCACACCCTTATCTACAATAGTCAGTATCACTGCAATTTTAAGCCAGTTTGTTTCTGCAGCAGTTTCCTTGCCCAATACTTGCTGGTATAATTGTCAATACATTTTATATAATGATATTTGCATCTAGAAAACAGCCAGAGGTGGTGTAGATAATTAGGAAGCTGTGAAATATATTGACGTTTATTAATAATTATATTTTCTGAGTTGGTAGCCAGGAAGAAGCAAATCATTATTTTGATGGCCAAAAGGTCAGTTGCTATTAAACAGATTCAGTAAGGCTACCTTCATACCGGTGCGAATTGTAGTGGCAGAAATCAGATTCCTGCTGCGGCTTTAAGCGGCTAGGTGCAGCCACCGTTCACTATAATGACAGGTCGCCGGTGTCCTATCATTCTGGGTCCCCCATCAGATAGTCCCCGGGTTGGACTGCGCATGCGCAGCCGGAGATCACGGTAATCTCCGAACCTGATCAGCTATCCAGGCTCATTCCTTACCATCCCTGTGGACATGGAGTTGTTAAAAAAAAAAAGCCAGGAGGCCGAGCGAGCGAAGCGACGACGTGAGGCCGACTGGCCACTTACAGCGAATTCCACGTCGCCCTGGACCCGGCCAGTTAACTGCGCATGCTCCGAGACTGCTGATGGAACAGATGTTCAGTCTCTGAGATTTCCGTGATCTCCGCTTGCGCAGTCCAACCTGGGCACTATCTGATGGGGGGACCCATACTGATAGAACACCGGCGGTTGCAGACATTTGCTGTTGTCCGCATAGCCAGCAATTGCCTGCAGTGATCACTGCTGGACACACACACACAAAGTGTGTCCAGCAGTGATCACTGTAGGTAATCGCCAGCCGTGCTGATAGTCACAAATAGCTGTGGCCGCCGGCAACTTGTCATATAGTGAAGGCAGGCTGGCCGGTACATTTAGCCACTCAGAGCCGCATCTCTGATTCCTGTCACTACAATTCGCACTGTCCTAAATGGCCCATGTGAATGTACTCGAACAGTTCCAAAAAAATCTAAGCCCCGAGGATAGAGCAGTTTCTTTGTTTTTTAAACACATTTTTAAAACTTTTTTGAATTTCTTAATTTGCTTGCCGACACAGTTCTTAGCAGGGTTCATACACATTTTTACCAATAAAATTCCATGACTTATTCATGACCTAATGTTTCATGAAATGTCTATGTATACATGTTAAATAAAAAGAAAATCCATGTCACACCCAGCATATTTTTACTAATATAAAATGACAAGCTTTGTAGTGTACAGTGGAATATGAAATATTTATTTAAATAACGCTTGCACAGTAACAACATTTCTGTGCCCGTGTCTTCACAAGACTTGTACGAATAGTGCGAATTAGCCACCTTTAGCGCCCACAGAACCTCTGCAGTTAGGGTTTCGTTCTGGATACAGCGCGACTCAAAATGGTCCCTTGTTTTACAGTGGATGAGATGGAAGCACCGCTGCCGCAGCTGGGAGCCGGTGTCACTTCAGGCGCACGGGTGAAAAAGCCAGCGATCGGATTGGAAGCTGTCGAGCATGCAGCTGCAGACTGGTGCTTTGCACCTTTAGCGTGGCTAGACAGCGCTGCCTATCCCATGTTCGAAATGTCAAACGTTTTACAACACACTGTACATTTAGCACGTCGCGGGTCCTGATCTTTCTCCAGCCACCTCTCATATTTTTCATCATGAAGCCATACATTTTTAAATCTGCATTTCCCTGGAATTGCTACACTGTGAACACACTAACTTTAGCTGAAACTGTGTTACCCCCACGCTGCAATTTAAAGATCAATTCAAATGAGCGGATGAGTGAGTATATTAATATGCACTGATGGTGTACTAGTGGCTGTGAAAAAAAGGGGGGAGATGATAGTAACACCAATGATGCCTGGAATGCTTTCACCTGCTTTTTTTTTCTCAGTCTTTTCACTCTCTTCTGTCTTAGTCACCTCCTTTTATAACAGTTCATACAGTCGACACTTCCCTGCTTCCAGTGCTGCTACTTGGCACCATGAGGTTACTCTGCCCCCTCTCCGCGGTCTTATTTTAATGAGTGGGTGATGACGTCAGCGCGCAGCTCACCTAGGTCGCCGCCAAGTGTTCCAAGATGGCCGCCGCTCCGGAGCTAGGCCGAATTTGCGGCCTTTCCTAATGGCCAAGGCTCCGGAGCGCTCCGCGGATCGCGCCGTGTGCCGATCCGAACAGGATGACCCGTTCGGATCACGGATTGCTTACGATCCGTTGCACCACTACTCAATATTCCATGACTTTTCCAAAGCTAAAGCCCCGTACACATGGTCGGACTTCTATCGGACTTTTCCGTGTTTTTTTGTCTGAACAGAGTTGTTCGGGAACACCCATAGCATACACACGCTGACTTTTCTGCAAACTATCCCAAAACTTTTTGCAACATCACGTGGTTTTTCTGCTCTTTTCCGCCACCCTTTGGTCAACTTCTGCTATTGTTGGTTGATTTTAACATTAGTTGTTTTGTCCATCGGACAAAAGTCCGATGGTTTTCTGTACACACGGTCGGACTTTGCTCCATCTGACTTTTGTTGGGCAAAAGTTTGTCCGTTTGCAGACCCAACTTTTGTCCGATGAAAACAAGAAAAAACAAAAAAAAGTTCGTCCGATGGAGCGTACACACGGTCGGATTGTTGGTCCAACTTGCTCAAAATGAAGTTTGTTGGCCAAAAGTCCGACCGTGTGTACGGGGCTTTAGTGGTATTCAGTCATTTTCCAAAACTTTCCCAAGCCTGGAAAGTGCCATATCAAAATCCCATGACTTTTCCAGGAATTTAATGACAGTACAAACCCTGTCTTCGTGGAAACGAGTGAGTTCTACTGGTATAACCTGCCAGACTCTGATAACTGGGATTCTGACTCTGACCTCCACTGTAGCCCCACAGAGAATACAAGTTTTGTGTGTCACCGGCGCCAAGATAAATGTTAGTGTTCTCTTTAAGTCCTGCTCCAATAAAGTGATACACAGCCCAAAAGGGTTGGGTATGGAAAAATATGTTTGTAAATGAATTGCGCTAACTTATACCTGTATGTGTTTAATCACTACTACTCCTGTAAACTTGCAAACATCAATCTGTATCAAATTATTAATAAAAAATACTGCCATTACTTAACATGCAAAAAACCATATCATGTGCAAAAAATGCCAAATAAAGTGCAAAGTGCAAACAATATCATATGAATTTTCCAACGATCAAATAAAACGTAAAAATTGTGGATAAACTGCAATTCTTATTCACAGATTTGAGTGTGTTGACCACAACAAAAAAACTGATCAAGCAGCAGACAAAAATATATATAAGGCCCCTTTCACACGGACAGCAAAATTGCCGCAGTAAAAAGCATATTTTTGTTCTGTGAAATTCAAGGCTTCAGGCACTGCGATTAGCTGCATTTGTACATTGCGATTAGCTGCGTTTACATGCGGCTGCGTTTAACTGCGGTTGACCATTGTCATCTCCATAGCAACCGTTTTTATTTTGATGTGCTTCCTGTTTTTTTCTTTTGTTCACGCTGCTATCCGCAGTTGACACAAAAGACTGCGGTTATGTGCATATAGCTGCGCTACATCGCACCTGGTTGCATTCAATTCTATTTTTTCTATTCGCACCAAACCGCATGTTACGAAATTGCAGCTTAACGCTATGTGTGAATGGGGCCATAGGAAAGCAATGCGTGCTTTCAGCTGCGGTAGAAAACCCACAGCTAAAAGCACCATTCTATCCGTCCATGTGAAAGGGGCCTAACTGTGCATAAAAGTTCTTTATGGTGATTCTTTTCAATATTGAACAGCTGTGTTTCCACCTTCACCACGTAACGTACCTACACCGACACCAGATACAATGGCCACTCACCAGATGGGCCAGATAATTATGCCTTCCTGATGACACAATAAGTTGCGAAATGCATAGAGGCCGCGGTACCATTGCCAACTCGTCACGTCCGGTCTGAGTACAAACGGAGCTGGGTATGCAAGCTAGAAGTGAGGCATCACACGTGCGGACCAGACATCCATTGGTGTACTTCTATATATGGCTGGATTAGCTCAGTGCCGGCTCTAAGGCACCCTTTCATGTGAGTGCATAGATTTTATGTTTAAATTTTAATAAATATTTTGATATACTATACCAGGGGTCTCTAAACTTTTCAAACAAAGGGCCACTTTATTGTCCTTCAGACTTTAGAAGGGCCGGATTGTTGCCAGCAGGGGCAGAAAATGTCATGGGCCCAGCATCAGTGAGAATAAATATGGCCTCAGGGTTGGTGGTCAATAGGAGGAGGAGTATTCCCTCTATTAGAGGAAGGAATAGTATCCCATTATTGGTATTGGTGGAAGATATAGTACCCCATTGTTGGTGTCAGTTGAAGGAATAGTGTCTCATATTAGTGGAAGGAATTGTGCCCCAAGGGCCGGATAAAGGCTAGCAAAGGGCCACATCTGGCCCTCGGGCCGCAGTTTGGAGACCCCTGTACTATACCATGATGGTCTTCTATATGATTACATGAGCTGATATAGAGCGATATTGCATCTATAACATTGGGAGTGACTGCTGGAAAACCTGAGAGAGGGAGTGGTTATCCATATGAACCAAAGGCATAATTATTCCGGCCCATCTGGTGAGTGGCCATTGTATCTGGTGTCGGTGTAGGCACGTTAAGTGGTGAAGGTGGAAACACAGCTGATCAATATTGAAAAGAATCACCATAAAAGAACTTTATGCACAGTTATATATATTTTTGTCTGCTGCTTGATCAGTTTTTTTGTTGTGGTCAACACACTCAAATCCGTGAATAAGAATTGCAGTTTATCCACAATTTTTACGTTTATTTGATCATTGGAAAATTTATATGATATTGTTTGCACTTTTGTTTGGCATTTTTTGCACATATGGTTTTTTAGCATGTTAAGTATTATATGTTACACGCAGTATTTTTTTATTAATAATTTGATACAGATTGAAGTTTACAGGAGTAGTAGTGATTAAAACACATACAGGTATAAGTTAGCGCCACAGAGAATACACATGAGCTTCCCCTGCTGTATTCTTTATGGTATTATTTTCCAGATATTGATTAAATGTGTCAACACAATCCCAGCACCCTGGTTATTAATTGTGTATTGGAACCCATACAAACCTCACGCCACTGTTTTACCATGCTTCATGTGGTGTCTGCCTCTGCCGTCTGACACGAAGTCTATTTTTTTTACAAGACAGGAATCTTGCACTGTCCCACCTTCAAACTGGGTAAATGCCAACATGGGGCACAGTTACCAAGCTTCAAAAACACCAATGCTGCTGTAACTTTACATGAAGACTTCCTGTTTGTTCATTAAAGGGGTTGTAAAGGTTCGTTTTTTTCACCTTAATGCATCCTATGCATTAAGGTGATAAAAAAAAAACTGGCAATGACGGCCCCCCATTTTACTTACCCAAGTTCCGAAACTCCGTGGGCTCGTTCCCACAATGGTTTCCCCCAGCTAGAGTCAACTCGTCATTGGATATTGATAGCAGCACAGCCATTGGTTCACGCTGCTGTCAATCACATCCAATGACGCGGCTAACCCCCTTGGGAGAGAGCTTCCCATGAAGGGGGTTAGCTCTTGCGGGGAGGAGCCGAGACAGCCGTCGAGGGACCCCAGAAGACCAGGATCAGGGCCACTGTGTGCAAAACGAGCTGCACAGTGGAGGCAAGTATGACATGTTTGTTATTTTTATTTATTTTTAAAAGTGAACCTTTAGTGTCCCTTTAAACAAGAAACAAAAAGGAGGTCCATTGGGTGAATTAGTTCAGCTCAAGTAAATACAAGCAGAAAGCATCTCTACCTGTATCCGAGTCCAGGACCCTAGCACCGCAAGGTGAGAACGCGCGTGCGCACACACACTCTGTATATATTTACAGTGTACAACAGGAAGTCATAAGAAATACTGTATCTACAACCCTGATTCCAAAAAAGTTGGGACATTGTAAAATATACATAAACACAGAATCTAGATTCTCATAATCTTTTGATGACGTTATGTACTGTAGATGATGATGTGCTGTATTTAAAGTTTTTGCATTTTTACATTAAGGAACATTATTCTAATATTGTTCACCAATTTTTAGTCACAGCTTTTCACAGATTGGTGAACCTCTGTCCATTTTTACTTCTCAGACATCTTTACTCTCCAAGATGCTCTTTTTATACCCAATCATGTTACGGACCTGTTGCCAATAAATCAAATTAGTTGCAAAATGTTCTTCTAGTTCTTCCATGTTAGTACCACTTCTTTTGCCAGCTTTTTATTGCCCTGTTCCAACTTTTCTAAAACGTGTTGCTGCCACCAATTTCAAAATCAAGTTATTTTTTTTCTTAAAATGGTAGGATTTTCTCAATTTAAACATTTTATGTTTTCTATTGTGAATAAAATATGGGTTAGGGAGATTTGCAACCATCCTGCCACTCATGCTGCAGATATACAGCTTTAAAGGCTGTAAGCTCAGAAGTGCCTAGGTTCACTCACATAAGTGCGCCGCTTTGTTTCAGGAAGAATTAAAGACAAAAAGGTAAAATTTGGATGTTCCCTATAACATAGCAAATCTTCACTATTTCAGTTCAGGTCTACCTAAAACACCCAATAAAAAAAAAGAATTGGAGGCCAACAAAATCTAAATATCCAGTATGTTTTAGATCAGCAATACATACTGTACAATACTTCTGGTTTAGAAAGCAAAAAATCTTACCTAGTTAAAGAAAAAAATATATATTAGAAAATGTTAGAATATGAATGTATCCAATTATTTAAAGTGGTTGTAAACCCCATTACACCACTTTTACCTACAGGTAAGCCTATAATAAGGGTTACCTGTAGTTACCGTGAATATCTCCTAAACTTACACCGTTTAGGAGATATTCACTGTATCCGCACGTGCCGACGTCATCGGCACATGCACACTGAAGAAACAGGTCGCTCGTGCCGTTTCTTTAAGAGCCGTGCCGTCATCGTGGCTCCGGAGCCCGTAAACCCAGAAAATAACTCAGGGAGACATGCCGCCGGTCACAGCGATGTGCGGGGACTGCTGCAACAGCTTCGATCTAAGGTAAGCATTTCATAACGAGCAATGCATACTAGCTCATTATGCCTTTGTCTTGCAGGTTTTTTTTTTTTTTTACAACCACTTTAAGCTAACAAAGCTCCATTGTATTTAAAAGTCACTGGCTGCTCTGATTTGAGGCCATACAATAACTAGGATCAGCCTGCAAAGTTAATCTAAAAGCCCAAAACAATGCAAGCCATTTATCATTTCATATGCCCAAAAGTGGCCGAGGATTCACATCCTGCTCGGAGGGTTGAAGGTTGTTTGCACTGTGAGGTGGAAATTTAGTGAAGCAACTCAGAGAAAGAAAACCGTTTTCCATACCTCAGAGAAATTGACTGCGAGGGGAATTATTCCTGACACGTAGCATCCCACCAGCATAGCCAGGGATAACAGGCTAATAGAACTGAAGTCATCCATGGCTGCTCTGCTCTGGTCCTTCAAGGTCCAATCTGCAACACAAAACAATCGCAAACCATGATATAGTCTAAGGCAAAGGATTACAGAAAAATATCATTACTTGAAGCTTTGGCTGTTTGACTAGCAGGAAGGGATTTTTAACAGATGCAATTATAGGGGAACACTTTTTTATTTTATTTTAGTTATTTAACTGTTCTTAATACCCACTACCTTATATAATGGGGCTTAACCACTATAAAGGACACTTTTCTGTACAACAAATAACCCTGTCCTTCCTCCTTTTACAGCCTATGTCCCACTGCATATGGCAGTCTATATAATGACCATATAGAAATTATACAATAAATTATATTTATACACAGCGTTTTCCAATAATAATAAAAAAAAAATAGTTCATCCCTTCCAAATTTTTCTTTGTTTAACCACTTGCTGACCGCCGCACGCCGATGTACGTCGGCAGAATGGCACGGCTGGGGATATTGGCGTACAGGTACGTCCCCTTTAATATGCACAGCCGTGGGTCGCCGGCGGCGCGCTCGCGACCCGGTCGGGTACTCCGTGACCGCGCCCGCGGGACCCGATCGCCGCCGGTGTCCCGCGATCGGGTCACAGAGCTGAAGAACGGGGAGAGAGAAGTGTAAACAAACCTCTCCCCGTGCTTCCTAGTGAGCCTGTCACTGATCGTCTGTTCCCGGTCATAGGGAACGACTATCAGTGATGTCACATGCCAAGCCACACCCCCCTACAGTAAGAATCACACATTAGGTCACACTTAAAATTATTAATAAAAATGCCATAAAACTATCCCCTATTTTGTAGACGCTATAACTTTTGCGCAAACCAATCAAATGCTTATTGCGATTTTTTTTACCAAAAATATGTAGAAGAATACGTATCGGCCAAAACTGAGGAAAAAAACGTTTTTTTTAATGTATTTTTTGGGGATATTTATTATAACAAAAAGTAAAAAATATTGCATTTTTTTCAAAATTGTCGCTCTATTTTTGTTTATAGCGTAAAAAATAAAAAACCGCGGAGGTGACCAAATACCACCAAAAGAAAGCTCTATTTGGGGGGGGGAAAAGGACATCAATTTTGTTTGGGAGCCACGTCGCACGACCGCGCAATTGTCAATTAAAGCGACGCAGTGCCAAATCGCAAAAAGGGGCCTGGTCCTTTAGCGACAAAATGGTCCGGGTCTTAAGTGGTTAAAGAGTAACTACTTTTGCTGAGGAAAAAAATAAAAATAAAAACATTCCCCTCTGTGTGATCTATGTACATAATAAGGATTTTAACAAACATTGTGGCAGATTCCTATCTTTTGTTATTCTGAAGAAATCCCTGCTGACTGAGTCTAATGGGAGTGGTTTCATAATTATCAATCAGCTGTGCACCTGCAGGAGGAAAGCTGCTGGGCCTGCGTCTCTTTAGACGTGTTCTTATTGGGAGAATCTAACCAAAAATGAAATTTTTGTTGCAAGGGATGCCTGAAATCTGACTTGTATCTTAGTGCAGACTTCTGGGAAAATCAGTGAGCCAATCACACAAGCAGACAATTATTTTTCTGGAAGGCGTTTTGTATACATTCTGTGTACAGGACAACTCCAGGTAGCCATATTGCATTTTCAGAAAATTACAGCGGCTGGAGATTGAAAAGGAAAGGTAATTTTTAATAACATTCAATTACAATATGACTTGTGTCGCAATTGTATACGCTATATTATTATTTCTTTATTTGCAATCTTTTTCTCCACTAAATTATTTTATATATAACTATATAGCTATGTAGTCGTGCTGTTCCATTTTTGTATTTTAGTGACCCTCCCCTCCCCCATTTACACATTCAAGGTTGATGGGGGAATCCTCCCACTGTGGTATTGTTTTCTGATAGCAGGGAGCCTTCCCCATTGTCAGAATACAATGATCAGTGTTATCCGCTATAGCCTGCAGCACTGATCCTTCAGGAAAAACCAGAAAGGCTGGTTGTACACAAGATGATCAATATATAAACTTGTGTACAATCAGCCTGCCCATAAATGGATTGAAGTTTGGCCAGTCCATGCTAAACCAGACACATTTTTATCCATCTATGGCCAGCTTAAAGTCTCACTAAACCCACATCATAAAAGACTATTCATAAATGGTGTATTACATGCGGTTCATAGTCACTATGAGATTATGGTTGATCCTGCTGCCTATGTCCCCCTGCTGCCCATGTCCCCAATTCAGCAAGGGAGTGTCAACTCGGCAGAGTCTCAGTTTTCAGTGAGTTTCTCTCCTCCCTATCACAGCTGAGCAGCCCACGTGGCTATAGAGTCACACATGAGGGCGTTTACACAGTGGTAAATGACAGACCACTCCTTCTCCATGCCTACTAACTGGCCAAACACAATGGGGGTGGCATATTACATATAGATTGATGGATGATTCACCTCCCTGTTTTTCTAAGACACAGGACTGGTGGGCCGTGACACAGCCTGTGACTGGCAGAAATCCACCCACATCATGTTATTGCCAAAAAATAATAAAGATTTGATTTCAAATACATATTTGATATATGACAAATTAAAAACAGTTTATTTTTACTTGTATCGCAAAGGCTGTTTTTTTTTTAAAACGTGACCAGCAGCAGAAGACTAGAAGCTCCTCCTGCTTATGTTTCTCTGCAGACAGGTTGGGAATGATCTGGGTCATGTGACAGATGTAGAATACATTAGAAAAAGGGTACTTAGATTTTTTTTTTTTTTTTATTAAAATAATTACAAAGCCATCATCCATATACAGAAAAAAAGGGAGAAAGTAAATTAAATAGTGAGTGTTTAGTATCATTTTATAGTGGTTGTAAACCCAGTTTTGCAACTTGCACCTACAGGTAAGCCTAGATTAAGGCTTACCTGTAGGTGCAAGAAATATCTCATAAACCTACACGGTTTAGGAGATATTTTACAAAAAATAATGCACCGTAGACAACGGTGCATTCATAGGGTTAATCCCATTCACAAATCCGGATTTGACGGCATGCGCGGAGTCACGTCATCGCCGCTCTGGGGTGGCGCTCTGATTGGCTGGAGCGGCGATACTCGGAAGTAACATTCCGGCTATCGCCACATCGATGGCTGCGGCTGGAGAGGGAGACGAGGACGCCTTCGGGGGCCCCGATCTAAGATAAGTGATAAATAATGAGCTAGTATGCTAGTCATACTAGCTCATTATGGCTCTCTCTGACAGGTGTTTTAAAAAAAAAAAAAAAGTTCTCCCTTTTGATTATCCTCTGCTTACACCCTCTTGGAACAGGGTTTCTGCTCCATTACCCCCCTTCTGATATACAGTGGGTATGGAAAGTATTCAGACCCCCTTAAATTTTTCACTCTTTGTTATATTGCAGCCATTTGCTAAAATCATTTCAGTTCATTTTTTTTTCCTCATTAATGTACACACAGCACCCCATATTGACAGAAAAACACAGAATTGTTGACATTTTTGCAGATTTATTAAAAAAGAAAAAACAGAAATATCACATGGTCCTAAGTATTCAGACCCTTTGCTGTGACACTCATATATTTAACTCAGGTGCTGTCCATTTCTTCTGATCATCCTTGAGATGGTTCTACACCTTCATTTGAGTCCAGCTGTGTTTGATTATACTGATTGGACTTGATTAGGAAAGCCACATACCTGTCTATATAAGACCTTACAGCTCACAGTGCATGTCAGAGCAAATGAGAATCGTGAGGTCAAAGGAACTGCCTGAAGAGCTCAGAGACAGAATTGTGGCAAGGCACAGATCTGGCCAAAAAATTTCTGCTGCACTTAAGGTTCCTAAGAGCACAGTGGCCTCCATAATCCTTAAATGGAAGACGTTTGGGGCGACCAGAACCCTTCCTAGAGCTGGCCGTCCGGCCAAACTGAGCTATCGGGGGAGAAGAGCCTCGGTGAGAGAGGTAAAGAAGAACCCAAAGATCACTGTGGCTGAGCTCCAGAGATGCAGTCGGGAGATGGGAGAAAGTTGTAGAAAGTCAACCATCACTGCAGCCCTCCTCCAGTCGGGGCTTTATGGCAGAGTGGCCCGACGGAAGCCTCTCCTCAGTGCAAGACACATGAAAGCCTGCATGGAGTTTGCTAAAAAAACACCTGAAGGACTCCAAGATGGTGAGAAATAAGATTCTCTGATCTGATGAGACCAAGATAGAACTTTTTGGCCTTAATTCTAAGCGGTATGCGTGGAGAAAACCAGGCACTGCTCATCACCTGTCCAATACAGTCCCAACAGTGAAGCATGGTGGTGGCAGCATCATACTGTGGGGGTGTTTTTCAGCTGCAGGGACAGGGCGACTGGTTGCAATCGAGGGAAAGATGAATGCGGCCAAGTACAGGGATATCCTGGACGAAAACCTTCTCCAGAGTGCTCAGGACCTCAGACTGGGCCGAAGGTTTACCTTCCAACAAGACAATGACCCTAAGCACACAGCTAAAAAATAACGAAGGAGTGGCTTCACAACAACTCCGTGACTGTTCTTGAAGGGCCCAGCCAGAGCCCCGACTCAAACCCAATTGAGCATCTCTGGAGAGACCTAAAAATGGCTGTCCACCAACGTTTACCATCCAACCTGACAGAACTGGAGAGGATCTGCAAGGAGGAATGGCAGAGGACCCCCAAATCCAGGTGTGAAAAACTTGTTGCATCTTTCCCAAAAAGACTCATGGCTGTATTAGATCAAAAGGGTGCTTCTACTAAATACTGAGCAAAGGGTCTGAATACTTAGGACCATGTGATAGTTCACTTTTTCTTTTTTAATAAATCTGCAAAAATGGCAACAATTCTGTGTTTTTCTCTCAATATGGGGTGCTGTGTGTACATTGAGGAAAAAAATGAACTTAAAATGATTTTAGCAAATGGCTGCAATATAACAAAGAGTGAAACATTTAAGGGGGTCTGAATACTTTCCGTACCCACTGTACAGTGTGGTTTCACTCAAAATTCAAGGTCTCAATGTTCCCAACAAAAGGTTGAGAGACTTGAGACAATTTTGATCTCTGCATGTGGATATAGTGTGCCTCCAGGAGACCAATTTCCTAAACTTTAGTTCGATTTTTATATGCTTCTTACCCACAGTCCAACACAGCCAATGCTGAAGTGAGGTCTCGCCATTTTGTCTGCACCTGAGGGGTTAAAGACCCAAACAGAAGATACTTGATTTTAATATGACATATCCAGGACACAGCAGTAACCATAATTTCGTACTACTCCTGTATCTGTCACATTTTCTTGCGGCTGTCTCCAAGGTTTACTTATACCTTGTGGAGATCCGAACCCAACATTGATCTCTTGCTTGGACAAGAAACCGCCGTTTCATCCTCGCCCACCACAACTACTAGCTCAGCCTCTATATCAGGGGTAGGCAACCTCGGCCCTCCAGCTGATTTGAAACTACAAGTCCCATGAGACATTGCAAGACCCTGACAAATTACAGGCATGACTCCTAGAGGCAGAGGCATGATGGGATTTGTAGTTTCACCACAGCTGGAGTGCAGAGGTTGCCTACCCCTGCTCTATATATTTCACTGTCTGGAATTAAATAAAAATTGTAGTATTTATGTGAACTATGCTGACATCTAAATATAAAATTAGGCTAGGTTCACTTTTTTTTTAATGAGTTTTTGCGATGCATTTTTTTAAGCCTAAATCTGTTCAAGAAATGCACTGCAGAAAACTGCCTAGATGTGAACATGATCCACTGGAGATAATGTTAAATGGACTGCCCTGCATTTCAGCAAACACACAAAAAAATGCATAGATGTGGACTTATCCTTAAAAAGGTAAAACTATGGGCAAAACTCCTGCCCCCCCCTATTTTGGATAGGGCGGGGGACACTTCCTATCCCATAGCCAAACAGGAAGTGTGAGGAAATCCCTGCAAATTAAAAAGGAATTTCTTGGGGACCCCCAGGTCACCGGAACTAGTGTTCCCATTTCTCCTATTTTACTTTTCTAGGGACAACCAAAAATTTGTGTTTTTCTTTTACTTTCAATGATAATAGTAAACAGGACAAACAGAGGGTGAACCTCCTTAATTGGGGTACAGACAGCAATAAAAACTGCCAGGGGCTCTAATCCCTTGCCACTCCATCCAAAACTAAAAATAAATAAAATAAAAACAAAATAATTTTTAGAAAACATATGTAGTTGCCAATAGTAGCAAACCACAAACTTAATTTCTTTTATGCAAACATTTATCACAATAACATTTTTTTTTCCCCATTGCGGCAAATGCACTAGTCTTGATTAATCCTCCCTTAGGCTCACCATGCCTTACAATGTAAATGTAAAATCCCTGTACAATCTACTTTTTATTTACATATCTATATAATATGAGGACCCACTTAATCTAACCAATTTGTATCCAACTAAGCATATATAGTTGTTGGTAGATCTAATGATTGTACAATCAAATTGTATAGTGTGGTAAAGGTTAAAGCCCCATTCACATCTGAGCAACGCGTCACGTTTTTCACACCCCACTGTAGGGCAGTCCATTCACTTGAATTATTTGCCCTACACACGAAATGCACCAAAGTAGATACTGTACCCTTTTTTTTAACACCACGTTTTGTCACATACAGTGGAACCTTGGATTATGAGCATAGGCGTGCGCACATGGTGTGCCAGGTGTGCCTGGGCACACCCTAATCACGCCGTGCAGATTCCCTCTGCTGCTTGGCTGTAGAGAAAGGGACTGAAGAATCTGTTCTCAGTCCATTTCTCTATCTCAAAAGTGAGACATCAGGGGTCTGTTTAAACCCCTGATATATCACCAAAGCCCCTCAATGGGGCTTCTAAAAAAAGTAAAAAAAAAATTAAATAATAAATGAGTGAAAAAGTTATAAATAAAAAATAATAAAATTTAACTACCGACACTGGCCACTGCTCTACTGACACCGTCCACCGACATATATAGAATATATATATATATATATATCTCTATACTGTATATGAGCTTTGGAGGTGCACACCCTAATGCCATAGGCTGAGCACACCTATGATTATGAGCATAATATGTTCCAGGAGAATACTTGTAATCCAAAGCACTCACATATCAAAGTGAGTTTCCCCATAGAAGTCAATGAAAACGAAGATAATTTGTTCCACATTGCCTTCTATTGTATGCCGTACCGCATTTGGCCAGAGGTGGGGGTGGCACCGGAGAGACTCGGAAACCCTCGGGAACTGAGTATTTCCGAGTGTATCCGAACGGCTCCGAGTGTCACTGACGCCCCCGCACCTCTGGTCAAATGCGGTACTGCACACCGCAGAGGCTTGAATCCTGCTTGTTTTGCGAGACAACACTCGCAAACAGAGTCAGGATTTTTTTTTAAGTAATAGCTCGAATTGCGAAACGCTTGTTAACCGCGTTACTCGCAATCCAAGGTATTATTGTATTAAGAATATATGGCTCCCACACGCGTTCTACATTTTGTTTTTCACACATTTCCACTATGCTCAGGTGTGAAAGGGGCCTTAAAGTCACCATGAGAAGCTAGCAACATAGTCATTATACGAGAGGGGGTATTTTTCCTGACATGGAGTTTTCTACACAAGATAATGGCTGCAGCGAGGTCTGCTCCAAAACATCACTTTTTCATTTCTCCAACATAGGTACTTTATTGGTATATTCATACACAGGAAAAAAGGTGAACGTTATTTAAAAAAAAAAAAAAAAAACGGACAGAGTAACACATGGTAACAGACAAGTATTTTTCTGCCCCGACAATAGTGATTGGTCGCCAAGTACAGGATCTCCATAAAATATTTGTTCTAGCCATGACTAAATAAGTTTGCAGAGAACATCATCACAGTAATTGTACTAAGAATACAATCATAGAAAAATGCATAGCCAGAGGCAGTTCTATTTCTGGACAGCTGCTTTAGGCAAGGATACCTTCCCAACTGTCTTTTTGCCATAGGTGGCCCAGTGGAAGAAATATAATAGCTAGTCATGTACCCTTACCCGGGTTGCCATGGTGACAAAACGTTTCGCCTTGGCGCCTGCAATTTCCTGCCCGAATGCTCCCCTCTTGCCCATCTGCGGGCCCGGGACTTGCATATTGGGTGCCGCTGGGTAGAGGGGGAAGGGTAGGAGAGCGGACACGTCTGCTCTCCTCTCCTTCTAGTTGTTGACCCGGAAGCGACACGTGATGTCACTCCTGGGTCCCCATTGACAGTGCCCCCACCCATCAAGGCCAGGAAAGAATATATTGCAGTGTGATGTGCATTACATTGATTCAGTGGAGCATGGGGGAGACATGGAGGGTCTTTTAGACCCTGGATGTCTCATTGAAGAGAATTTATCCCCCAAAGAAAAATCATCACAGAGGACTTTTTGTCTCCTATGTGATGGGGGGGGGGGGGGGGGGAGTTTTTTTTTTTTAAATTGTAAAAAATTTAAAGTAACACCCCAGCACATAAAATTGTATAGGATGCATTAGGTGTAAAAACACAAGGGTTTACCCCTTTAAAGGTTTTTTTTTTTAAAGTGTCACCTATGGAAAATATAGGGTACTGAACATATTTTAGACCCCATTCACACAGGGGCGACTCGTCAGGCGTCTCAGCCGCCTGACAAGTCGTGTCCTATTACATACAACGGAACCGTTCTAATCGGAGCGACTGAAGTCGCTCCGACTTAGAAAAAGGTTCCTGTACTACTTCAAGACGACTTCCTTTGACTTCAATACAGAAGTCATTTTTGAAGTCACCTTTGAAGTCGTCTTCAGATCGCCCAGCACAGTCGCGGGACAAGTTGTGCCGCCCCTGAGTGAATGGGCTCTAAGGTTTAACATGTTTGGTATCTATTTACTTGGTGCAACCTCAGCTTTTATATTTTACCCAAAAAATTTGTAACATATTGCATTTATGTGCCCCCTAAAATTAACTTTTAATACTTTTTTTTACTGAAATTTGGTGTTTACTATACCTTTGTGGTAATATCGTGTGACATAAAATATCGGAACTACCACGAGTTTCATTTTCTAGGGTGTCTGCTATCAGAAAATATATAATGTTTGGGGGTTTTATGTAGTCTTCAGGCCTGAAATGATTTAAAAAATGTGTGCAAAAAATGCAAAAACATCTCTGGCTGTGACAGGTTTAAAGGATAAGTTTGCCTTCAGAAACACGTTACATGTTCCACCCTTAAAGTGGAGTTTCCACCAAAAATACAATATAGTATTAATGTGCATACAATACCCTGAAAAAAACATTTAGATAATTTTTATTTTTTTTACTCACCTGGAAATACCTGTTGCTATGTGGTCCCACGAAATCTGCCGTCTGAATCACCTTGGTTTGTGTCGTCATCTCCCTCGTCTCCTCAGCGCACTACTGCTCGTGGGAAATGTGTCTCATCCTTTCCCATGATGCAGTGCGCAACCCCTAGCGCTGGAATCGCGGGATTTCGAAACAGGAATGTAGATGTAGGCTGACATTCATTTTTTTAACAAACGGCAATGTTTTCTTCGTCTCTCCATTCAGGATTCTTGATCTTCCAGCTTCATACACTGTTCTGCATTGTTGTTGTTCGTTGCCATTACAACGGCGGGCACTTCCGACGATGCCGCCCGCTGTGATGGCAAACCGATTGGTTGACGGCGCTGTGCTGAGAATGGGGCGGGACGGGCGGTCCGTGATGGTCACTGCTCGTCATCGCTGTCCAGGAAGTAAGTGCTTGTGGGCTTCACATACCCACAAGCAAAATGAGAACTGCGGCAAAGGAATTTTATAAGTCTCGTTACACAATAACTCTGCAGATCGGCGGCGGATGAGTACATAGTAAGTGAACTTAGTTGTAAAACTGTATTCCATGATGAAAGAACATACTTTTAAAAATTGCACAATGTGGTTGGAACCCAGCTTTAAGATTTGGGAGTTAAAAAAAAAAAAAAAAACTTGCTTCTAACTTTTTTTTTAAGCTGGCTCCAAGATTCAAAGCAAGTTTGTCAAGCCCTGTCATTTAGTTCAGTGATCAATACAGACCAATTATGGAGCTCCCGTAGGTGTAAATGTGAGCAGTCAGGTTTTCTGGATCACCAGGGGTCACGAGGTGCCAAACAAACCAGGGAGTATACATTCCAGTGGAGCGAAAAAATGCAATCTTGCCGTAACTGCCCTGCCCTGGAAATCTCCAGTATAGGCCGACACTGTTTACTGTCATTATCTTCAGTGTAGCAGATTTTTTTGTTTTGCTATGTTTTCTGCAAACTGTCCTCGGATTGTGGGACTGGAAACATAAACATGGCCTCCCAGCACTTCCTACACTGCCATTGCACCAAATACAATATCACGACATACTAGATCAGCACAACACAACTAAGCTGCAATAAAAAAATACATACGGCAGAAGCTTTTTTTCTGGGGGCCGTCTTGAAGTGTATGAAAAAAATAAAATCTATTTTTCAGTATTTCAGGCTTTACTTGCCTCACTGTTTACTCTTAAATGGACCTTCACCCTAACTGTGAAATTGTCCTCGCCTGCCTTCTCCTCCCCCACTTAGCAATGGAGTTTTATTTTTTTATAAGGGCCAGTTCACACCATAGAAAACGCAATCCGGATGCGTTCCAGGTTGCCTTTTTTGCATGCGCGTTTTTGGTGCGTTCCAGTGCGTTTTTGGTACGTTTTTAATGCAGTCCAGTGCTTTTTTTTCCACCCCTCTTTTTTATTAACCTTAGAAAGGACAAGTGTGTTCCAGTGCGTTTTTGATGCGTTTTACAGCGTTCCAGTACAGTCCAGTGCAGGTAAAATGCAGCATGTTCTACTTTTGTTCTGGAACTGGAACACCCTGGAACTGCAAGCACTGGTGTGAACTATGCCATTGAAAACCATATAACCTATTTTCTATGCGTTTTTGATGCAGAAAAAAAAAAACGCACTAGACTGCACATGATGTGAACTGGCCCTAATTGAAGCACATACTTTGTGCTGCAAAGCAACACTTTCGCTCTTCTTGCCTCAGCGAGATTTTGTCACCACCCCTCCTAGGGCTGGGAAAAAAAATCGATTTTAATCTTGAATCGAGTTTTGAGCTCAAATCGATTCAGATTTGAAGAAAATGTATTTTTTTAGATTTAAAAAATATATATATATATATTTTTTTTTTCCTTCAAAGTTTCCGTAGCAGGACTGCAGGGGGCGTATCTGGAGTGGCACTGGGCGGCGTTACCCCAATTACATCTACTCGCCGCAGCCGCCATCTGCCTACCTGATCAGCGTGTCATGCAGACAGACGGCGGCCATTGCTGTGTTCAAAAGCCGCGCCTCCCGAGTCCTCGTCGTCTGTGATAGGCGGAACACTCAATTTCACAGCAGGCAGTGTTCAGTCTATCACGGACATCCTCTCATCCTCGTCTGTGTTATGAGGATGACCATGATAGGCGGAACACTGAATGCTGGGAAATTGAGTGTTCCGCCTATAACAGACGAGGAGGAGGCGCGGCTTTTGAATACTGGAATGGCCACCGGTGTAGCAGTAAAATCCGTATACCATGAAAATCTGCATCAGGTACGGGCACAGTGATTGAAGCATGGGCACAGTGAAGCATGGGCACAGTGAGGCACAGGCACAGTTCAATTCAACTAAGAGTAACCTCAAGATTTTTGGTCGTTTTATTAGCTAAATCCAAATACAGTAATAATAATGTGGATGTTTAACAATCTTTGTTGCACACTGACTTTGCAGTTAGAGAAAGGGTTTGCCTTTGCAATTTTGTTTGTTGATGCACTTTAAATAATATAATAAAAAAAAAAAAATCGAATCGAATATCGAGTTTTTTTATAAAAAAAAAAAAAAAAAAATCCCAGATTTTTTTTGGGGGAAAAAAAAAAAATCGCCCAGCCCTAACCCCCCCCCCCCCCCCCCGAGACGCAGGGCTGAGATCCCGAGAGCGCTGCAACACATCTGCACATGCTCAGGAAGTACCCAGTATCTGCGCACACACAGACTTGGCTGCCCATGCGCAAAGACCACCAGTAGGGAACCGGTCTTTGTGTGTATGCAGATGCACGGATGAGCTCTGCCAGGCACATCTGCGCATTTGCCATAATGACGGCGTCCCTGTGGGGGGGACCATTTAAAGAGGTGGACTGAAGAGAAGATTCACTTTAAGCTAATTTTTTTGTATCTCCTAATTTTTATATTATTTAACCACCTCGCGCCCGCCGTACGAGTATATACGGCAGCAAGGTGGTTGTCAAATGCCGGGAGGCCGTTATTATACGGCCTCCTCTAATTTGGCCACTGGGTGGCGCGCGAGCGCCGCCGGCGGCACGTGCCCGGCGCGTCACTGCAATGCCGATGCGCGTGCCTGGCGGCCGCGATGTCCGCCAGGTACATGCGATCGGCAGTTACAGAGGCAGGACGTGGATCTCTGTGTGTAAACACAGAGATCCATGTCCTGTCAGGGAGAGAGGAGACTGATGCTGTGTCCCTTGTACATAGGGACACAGATCGGTCTCCTCCCCCAGTCACTCCCCTCCCCCCACAGTAACAATCACTCCAGGGAACACATTTAACCCCTTCCTCACCCCCTAGTGTTAACCCCTTCCCTGCCAGTCACATTTATACAGTAATCAGTGCATATTTATAGCACTGTTCGCTGTATAAATGTGAATGGTCCCAAAATAGTGTCAAAAGTGTCCGATGTGTCCGCCATAATGTCGCAGTCACAAAAAAAAAATCACTGATCGCCGCCATTACTAATAAAAAAAAATATATACAGGTCCTTCTCAAAAAATTAGCATATTGTGATAAAGTTCATTATTTTCTGTAATGTACTGATAAACATTAGACTTTCATATATTTTAGATTCATTACACACAACTGAAGTAGTTCAAGCCTTTTCTTGTTTTAATATTGATGATTTTGGCATACAGCTCATGAAAACCCAAAATTCCTATCTCAAAAAATTAGCATATTTCATCCGACCAATAAAAGAAAAGTGTTTTTAATACAAAAAAAGTCAACCTTCAAATAATTATGTTCAGTTATGCACTCAATACTTGGTCGGGAATCCTTTTGCAGAAATGACTGCTTCAATGCGGCGTGGCATGGAGGCAACCAGCCTGTGGCACTGCTGAGGTGTTATGGAGGCCCAGGATGCTTCGATAGCGGCCTTAAGCTCATCCAGAGTGTTGGGTCTTGCGTCTCTCAACTTTCTCTTCCCAATATCCCACAGATTCTCTATGGGGTTCAGGTCAGGAGAGTTGGCAGGCCAATTGAGCACAGTAATACCATGGTCAGTAAACCATTTACCAGTGGTTTTGGCACTGTGAGCAGGTGCCAGGTCATGCTGAAAAATGAAATCTTCATCTCCATAAAGCTTTTCAGCAGATGGAAGCATGAAGTGCTCCAAAATCTCCTGATAGCTAGCTGCATTGACCCTGCCCTTGATAAAACACAGTGGACCAACACCAGCAGCTGACATGGCACCCCAGACCATCACTGACTGTGGGTACTTGACACTGGACTTCAGGCATTTTGGCATTTCCCTCTCCCCAGTCTTCCTCCAGACTCTGGCACCTTGATTTCCGAATGTACTTTGGACCACTGAGCAACAGTCCAGTGCTGCTTCTCTGTAGCCCAGGTCAGGCGCTTCTGCCGCTGTTTCTGGTTCAAAAGTGGCTTGACCTGGGGAATGCGGCACCTGTAGCCCATTTCCTGCACACGCCTGTTCACGGTGGCTCTGGATGTTTCTACTCCAGACTCAGTCCACTGCTTCCGCAGGTCCTCCAAGGTCTGGAATCGGTCCTTCTCCACAATCTTCTTCAGGGTCCGGCCACCTCTTCTCGTTGTGCAGCGTTTTCTGCCACACTTTTTCCTTCCCACAGACTTCCCACTGAGGTGCCTTGATACAGCACTCTGGGAACAGCCTATTCGTTCAGAAATTTCTTTCTGTGTCTTACCCTCTTGCTTGAGGGTGTCAATGATGGCCTTCTGGACAGCAGTCAGGTCGGCAGTCTTACCCATGATTGCGGTTTTGAGTAATGAACCAGGCTGGGAGTTTTTAAAAGCCTCAGGAATCTTTTGCAGGTGTTTAGAGTTAATTAGTTGATTCAGATGATTAGGTTAATAGCTCGTTTAGAGAACCTTTTCATGATATGCTAATTTTTTGAGATAGGAATTTTGGGTTTTCATGAGCTGTATGCCAAAATCATCAATATTAAAACAAGAAAAGGCTTGAACTACTTCAGTTGTGTGTAATGAATCTAAAATATATGAAAGTCTAATGTTTATCAGTACATTACAGAAAATAATGAACTTTATCACAATATGCTAATTTTTTGAGAAGGACCTGTATATATATAAAAATGCCATAAAACAGTCCCCTATTTTGTAAACGCTATAACTTTTGCGCAAACCAATCAATAAACGCCGATTGCGATTTTTTTTTACCAAAAATATGTAGAAGAATACGTATCGGCCTAAACTGAGGAAAAAAACATTTTTTTTAAAAAAAAAAAATTGGGATATTTATTATAGCAAAAATCAAAAAAATATTGCTTTTTTTTCAAAATTTTCGCTCTATTTTTGTTTATAGCGCAAAAAATAAAAACCGCCGAGGTGATCAAATACCACCAAAAGAAAGCTCTATTTGTGGGAAAAAAAGCACGTCAATTTTTTTTGGGAGCCACTTTGCACGACCGCGCAATTGTCATTCAAAGCGTGACAGTGCTGAAAGCTGAAATTTCGCCTGGGCAGGAAAGGGGTATATGTGCCCAGTAAGGAAGGGGTTAAAGTGGAAGTAAACACTCCTATCGTTTTCACCCAAGGAAGCAGCTATCTTGGCCTCTGTTTAACCAGTCCCCAACCGCCTCACGTCTTTTTTATGGGGCAGAATGGCACCCCTGCACGAAACACTGTACAGGGTTCCCTTTAAGAGCTGTCAGAGGGCGCACACGCCCGCTGCGTATGGCTGGCGACCGCCGCAAGCCACGCGCGGTTGTGTGCACGAGAGCCAGGCACGGGGATGTGTGTGTAAACACGTCGTTTGTTCCTGCTAAGGCCACTTTCACACTGAGGCGCTTGAAAAAACTGCCAGTAAAACACTGAGCGCTTTCAATTAATTTCAATGGAGAGGGTAGTTAATTCAGTGCACTGCCCCAGTGTGAAAGCATTCATTGATTTTAATGGAAATACGTTTTCAGGCGCTTTTTTTAGCGTGAAAGTGCCTGAAAAGCGCCTCAGTGTGAAAGTGGTCTTAGTGGGAACAACAATCGGTCTCCTCCCCTAGTCAGTCCTATCCCCATACAGTTAGAACATGAGGGAACACACATTTAACCCCTTGATTGCCCCTAGTGTAAACCCCTTCCCTGCCAGTGACATTTATACAGTAATCGGTGCGTATTTATAGCACTGATCGCTATATGAATGTCAATGGTCCCAAAAATGTGTCAAAAGTGTCCGATCTGTCGTCGCAGTACCGCTTAAAAAAAAATAAAAAATTGCAGATCACCGCCATTACTAGTAAAAAAAAAACTAAGGCTGACAATACACAGGCGATTCTCCAACTATGGACACTGGCCACCGAAAGTTATCGGCCGAAATTAGAAAATAAAGTGCCGATATTGGCAGAAAATAAATTCAAATTTATTTAAATGCATGAAATTAATTAAAAAGTTGAATATAATATAATTATATATATATTTTTTTAAAGAAAACTGTCCACTTTGGTTTCGGGTTTTCAGCCAAGTGCATCCTGAATTTTCCTTTTTGCGCACCATTAGCTAAAACCAATGGACACCATTCTGTACTCCTACTCCTGGACCTCTCTACTGCCTTTGACACGGTGGACCTCCCCCTCCTCAACAAATTCCACTCCTTTGGTCTTTGTGTCTGCGCTCTTCATTGGTTCTCATCCTACCTATCCCACCGCACCTTTACTTACGTTTCTACTTCCGGCTTTCCTTTTTCCATCGGGGTCTCCCAAGGTTCTGTTCTCGAGCCTCTCCTATTCTCCATCTACACCTCCTCCCTGGGTCAGCCAATAGATTCCCATAGCTTTCAATATCATTTCTACCTTGATGACACCCAAATCTATTTCTCTACCCCTCAGTTTACATCAGTCTCTTCATGTATCACTAATCTACTGACAGACATATCAGTCAGGATGTCACACCACTTCCTCAATCTATCCACTGATAACAGTACACATCACTATACGGGACTATAGAAGGACTGATCACTATACGGGACTATAGAAGGACTGATCACTATACGGGACTATAGAAGGACTGATCACTATACTGGACTATAGAAGGACTGATCACTATACTGGACTATAGAAGGACTGATCACTATAGAAGGACTATAGAAGGACTGATCACTATAGAAGGACTGATCACTATACGGGACTATAGAAGGACTGATCACTATACGGGACTATAGAAGGACTGATCACTATACGGGACTATAGAAGGACTGATCACTATACTGGACTATAGAAGGACTGATCACTATACGGGACTATAGAAGGACTGATCACTATACGGGACTATAGAAGGACTGATCACTATACGGGACTATAGAAGGACTAATCACTATACGGGACTATAGAAGGACTAATCACTATACTGGACTATAGAAGGACTGATCACTATACTGGACTATAGAAGGACTGATCACTATACGGGACTATAGAAGGACTGATCACTATACGGGACTATAGAAGGACTGATCACTATACGGGACTATAGAAGGACTGATCACTAGACGGGACTATAGAAGGACTGATCACTAGACGGGACTATAGAAGGACTGATCACTAGACGGGACTATAGAAGGACTGATCACTAGACGGGACTATAGAAGGACTGATCACTATACTGGACTATAGAAGGACTGATCACTATAGGGGACTATAGAAGGACTGATCACTATAGGGGACTATAGAAGGACTGATCACTATAGGGGACTATAGAAGGACTGATCACTATAGGGGACTATAGAAGGACTGATCACTATAGAAGGACTGATTACTATACTGGACTATGACAAGAGAGGAGCAGGCAGGGCGCACTGAGCGCTTCTTACATTGCAGCTGTCAGTCTGTCCCCCGGCGGATTGTGTGCCCGGTACCGTCTCCCTGTGTGTGATCCCCGGTGTCCCGATCAGTCACAAGGCCTCAGCAGGTAACACATAAGCATCCAGCCATCTTGCTTCCAGCGATCCTTCTGCTGCCATGGTGTCATTCCAGGAACTCCTTCCGGGTCACACGGACAGTGACGTCACCCGGGATGAGGTCGCCTTAGTAGACGGGGAGGAGAGTGTAGTAGAAGGATGATGGTGCCTGTGTAGTGTTATGGTGTGTACTGTGAAGGGTCGGGGTAGTATGGTCAGCACAGGGACTTCCTCCATCTGTGTGCAGTGTACCAGGCTGTGGATGGTTGTTAGGATCGCACACACGTTTATTATAGCGCTGATCAGTCACTCCCCCAGTACAGAACATACTTAGAATGTTACAATTATTCTTCAGGCTTAAAGTTTACATTTTCACAAAAAATGAAAAGGTGATCTAACACCTTACACCCCCTGGTCCTGTACTTACCTCTGTGGGTGATGAGCCATCTAAGTTTTTGAAAACCCAAATCTTCACCCCCTTCCTTTCTTAGGACTTCAAGGACAGATCAGAGTGATTCTGATTGGTTGACACGGTCACATGCCAGCACCTGTCAAATCGGAATAATTGTGACCTATTCACTGACTGGCTCATCGTCCTTAGGCTCCATTCACACTTATGTGGCATAGGGCCAGCCCATTCACTTGAATAGGCTGCCCTGTGCACCTTTGTCAGTCCTGCTCCTTTTCGGTTGACGAGCTTCACGCAATTTTGAAAGGTGAGGTTTCCTGCGATTGCCTGCAGAATCGCATTGCATTTGGCGTGCCATTATCCCTTAATGCACGTTGTACAGCAATTGCCACACTTTGGAATTCTGCCCGTTATTCCAAATAGTGAAATGTTAATGGAGTTTGAGAGCTTAACCTCCTGGCTGCTGAGAGGGCTCAGTGATTGGCTGTCACATGATCAGAAAGCTCCCGACTGCAAGGCAACTTTCCGTTAGCTGCTGGCAACAGTGGCATAAGCTTGCTGGGCGCGTGCTCTGGGCACAGCTATATTTACACCAATTCATGCAAATATGCAGCAGCTCGGTGCCAAGGCCCACCCGCATGGCGTCAAAGGGGTTATTACAGCGTGGATCTGGAGCTGTAGGGTGTTGACTTTTTCATTTTTTGCGAAAATGGGAACTTCCACTTTAAAGAGGAACTTTAGTCTGCTCACATAATTTGTAATAAAATCATATTTGCCATTCTGAAGCTTCCCTCCAACCACTTTGCATATTATTTTATATATACTGTGATTCTGTACTTGCCAAATATGCTGCAAAAATCTCCCTCCACTGAGTCTGGCTGCATCCATTTTAACTGTGGGCAGCTAAAGCCGCTGCCTGTTCACTTCCTGGATTTACACAGACACGCAGAGACACACCTTCAGCTCTGCAGCGCTCATTGGCCCTCTTATGACCCATCCCCCCTCCCTTCCTACCAAATTCTCACGAGAGTTAGAGAGAGAGCTGTGCATGATATCATAAGTCTAGGCTTATTACCAGACAAGAAAGAGGAAGTGGGCTGTATAAGGTATTTACTATCCAAAGTTAAAACAACAAGGGCAGAAGATTTAATAAATGGAAAGATGAAAAAATGACTGAAGTTCCACTTTAAGTTATATACTGAACATAATCATAGAGTTTATTAACCTCCATGTACGTCCCTCTGCATTAGGGTGACCACATGTCCCGGATTGCCCGGGACAGTCCCGGAATGAAACTGACACAACCACCCCCCAGGCCAATCTGATGCCACCAAAAAAAGCCGCCACATCACTGCTTTACTCACTGACAGTACTTGTCCTGGCCAGGAATACCTGGAGGAGCACAATCCCGCCCCCTGCTTGTGATTGGAGAAATCATAAATCCTGCCCCTTGTGTCCAATCACTGTGCTGTGATTCAATACAGCACAAGCTAATTTTTGGGAAGGGAGGGTGTCCCTGAATGGTAGTTTGGAAATGTGGTCACCCTACTCTGCATGTGCTGCCTGCGTGCCCCCCCCCCCCCCCCTGCCATCCATGAGACTCGGCTGATCAAAGATCCGAGTAAGGTTCGATCCCAGCCCCTTACCATGTGATCAGCTGTCAGCCAATGACAACTGATCACCTGATGTAAACAAAAGCCGTTAATCTGCTTTTTTTTTTTCTTCATGCTGGCAGCTGACCCCCTCATCAGTGCCCACCAGTGCCACCTACCAGTGCCCAAAAGTACTGCTAAGCAGTGCCCTCCAGTGCAACCTATTAGTGCCTATCAGTGCCTCATCATCAGTGCCACATATCAGTGCTGCCTATCAGTGTCACCTATCAGTGCCACCTATCAGTGCCCTTTAGTACCGCCTATCAGTGACACCTTTCAGTGCAGTCTCATCAGTGCTTCCTGATCAGTGCCGCCTCATCAGTGCCACCCTATTAGTGCCCATCAGTGCAGCCTCATCAGCGCACATCAATGAAGATGAAAAATTACCTGTTTGCAAAATTTGATAACAAACTATGAAAACTGTTTTTTTTTTTTTTTTCTATCGGTCTCTCTTTGTTTGTTTAGCAAAAAATAAAAACCCAAGTGGTGATTAAATACCACCAAAAGAAAGCTTTATTTGTGTGAAAAAAATTATAAAAATTTAATATGGGTACAGTGTAGAATCACTGCGCAATTATCATTCAAAGAGTGACAGCACTGAAAGCTGAAAATTGGCCTGGGCAGGAAGGGGGTTTAAGTGTCCAGTAAGCAAGTGGTTAACCACTTAAGGACTGAGCCTCTTTCTGAGATTTGGTGTTTACAAGTTAAAAACATTTTTTTTTGCTAGAAAATTACTTAGAACCCCCAAACATTATATATATTTTTTCTAACATCCTAGAGAATAAAATGGCGGTCTTTGCAATACTTTTTGTCACACCGTATTTGCGCAGCGGTTTTAAACGCACTTTTTTGGGAAAAAATACACTTTTTTGAATTAAAAAAGAAGACAACAGTAAAGTTAGCCCAATTTTTTTTATATTGTGAAAGATAATGTTACGCCGAGTAAATTGGTACCCAACATGTCACACTTCAAAATTGTGCCCACTCGTGGAATGACGACAAACTTTTACCCTTAAAAATCTCCATAGGCGACGGTTAAAAAATTCTACAGGTTGCATGTTTTAAGATATAGAGCAGGTCTAGGGCTAGAATTATTGCTCTCGCGCTAACGATTGCGGCGATACCTCACATGTGTGGTTTGAACACCGTTTTCATATGCGGGAGCTGCTCAGGTATGCGTTCACTTTTGCGCAAATGTTTTTTTTTCTTATTTATTTTACTTTATTTTAGTTATTTTGACACAGTTTTTAGAAAAAAAAAAATTTGTGTCACTTTTATTCCTATTACAAGGAATGTAAACATCCCTTGTAATAGAAAAAAACATGACAGGTCCTCTTAAATATGAGATCTGGGGTCAAAAAGAAGGTCATATTTGGACTAAAATGCAATAAAAAAATTAATTAAAAAAATTATGTCATTCAAAAAAAATAAATAAAAAAATGTCCCTTTAAGACCTATGGACGGAAGTGACGTTTTGACGTTGCTTTCCGCCCTGCAGTGATATGGAGACGGGTAGGGGCAATCTTCCCCTCACTCGTCTCCATACACAGCAACAAAGAGGAACAGATCACCTCCGCCGCTGTCGACGGCTCCGGTAAGTGGCGGAGGGCACCGGAGAGCGGCAGGAGGCCCTCTCCCGCCGCCGATAAAAGTGATCTTGCAGCGTATCTGCCGCAGAGACCACATTTATCTTGTAGCTGACTGCCCGCTAAAGAAGAGGATACCAGGGTTATGGTAGCTAGCTACGGTATTCCTCTTCAAACAGCTGACGTAAAACTGCGGTGGGTGGTCCATAAGTGGTTAAATAGGAACATCAAGGGGTTGATTTACTAAAAGTGGAGAGTGCAAAATCTGGTGCAACTCTTCATAGAAACCAATCAACTTCCAGTTTTTTGGGGCTTTTTTTGTCAAAGCATAAAGGATAAGTTCATCTTTTAACAAAAAATAATAAATGCACATTTTCTTGCGGGTAAAAAAAATGTGCACTTACTATTTTTTGTTTTAGGAGCCTGGAAAGCATTGTACCAGGGAGGGATCAGAAGATCGCTGATGCCATGCAGGTCTCCTGCAGACTTTCATGCCTCGTACACACGATCGCAATTCCCGAAGAGAAAAGTGCGATGTGAGCTTTTTGTCGCGAATTCTGACCGTGTGTATGCTCCATCGCACTTTTTCTGTAAGCATTCCGGCCAAGAAAAGATTGAGAGCAGGATCTCAATTTTCGTGACAGGAAAATTTCCTATCGGGGATCACGGTCGTCTGTATGCAATTACGAGGCAAAAAAAAAAAACACGCATGCTCAGAATCAAGCAGAAGAGCCGAACTGCCTATTGAACTTCATTAATCTCGGCTCGTTGTACGTGTTGTACGTCACCACGTTCTTGACGGTCGGAATTTCGTCCAGGATTAGTGTGAACGTGTGTATGCAAGACAAGTTTCAGCCGTTTTCCTGCTGAAAAAAAAAACCCAGTTTTCTTGTCGGAAATCACGATCGTGTGTACGAGGCATCAGTGTAAGCTGTCTGCCAGTATTTCATTGAGAACTGCAAGCCGACAGCCGCAAAGGCTGTCTGTAGTTGTGGTCCATTCATTCACAAAACACTGTGAATGGATGATGCTGGTGGAAGGAGCAGGGGATCAGTGGGGTGTGGGGACCGGTATTTATTTATTTATTTCAGGTACTTGTATAGCACCGTCAATTTACGCAGCGCTTTACATATACATTGTGCATTCACATCAGTCCCTGCCCTCAAAGAGCTTACAACCTAAGGTCCCTAACACACATTCATACATATAGTAAGGTCAATTTAGACAGGATCCGATTAACCTACCAGCATGTCTTTATTTGTACCATGTTACACCCTGAATATGAGTATAACATGTTACAAAAGGTGAACTTATCCTTAAGCCCCCATTTACATTGGGGCAATTTGACATGTTAAAACACACGCCAAATCGCAGCCTATTGCCAGTGTTCTATCGAGAAATGCTTCCCAACGAAAAATACCTCTGATGGGTCTGCGCATGCACAGTACCAAATGTCACTTCAGCTGATATGTTGATCAGCTGGCGTGACCTAAACACAGCACATGCGCAGATCGTCGGAGGCAAACAGCGGCATGAGAACTTACTTGTCAGATTTTGCCTCGCTGTTGCAGGGTGGGTTTTGCAAGTATTGAACTGCGTGTTCACTGTCTGTTGCACAGGGGGTCCAGTGTGTTAATTGGCGGGTTTTGCCTGTGTCTAAGGGTGGGTTGAACCACACACAAAACCCGTCCCTCAACACAGCCACAACCCGCCCCGCAATAGTGAGGCAGAATCTGACAATTACATTCTCCCTTGGCACTTAGCAGATAATCGGATACTGCCCGTGACGATCTGCACATGCTCTGGGTTGACATCACGCCAGCTGATCAACATATCAGCTGAAGTGACGTTGCGTACTGCTCATGCGCACACCCATCAGAGGCAATTTTCAACTGGGGGCAGTATTCGATAGAGCACCGACAACGGCACTGTCAGACTTTGCGGCACTGCACCAATTACCAAAAGTAGTTCCTGCATCCCCTTTGGTGACTTCAGGAGCGATTTCAATAGACATCCGTGCATGAACCCGCACAGATGTCTTTCACCTCACCCCCCCCGAACTCGCAATGAAATTGGGGTTTGAAATCGTGCGAGTTCTGCTGAACTTAAACAATTTCAAACCCGCCTCTTAATGTGAACGTACCCTTAATTGCACCAGCTGAAGTTATAAGCTGATTGGCTACCATGCACAGTTGCACCAGATTTTGCACTCTCCTGTTTTAGTAAATCAACCCCAAATACATATTTGCAGCTGCTATCTACTTGCGCTCTATCTCATAATAAGCAGCTTGGCAGAAAAGTAAATTACAATCTTAGCTACATCTCTGTCAAATTTTTCTATTCAGTCTGTGAAAAAGGAAGACAGTTTTTCAGTTGCAGACACAATCTTCTTACTCTCTCCTTCATAGATTGCAGCCTATCCAATCATCGATTCAAAACGGAAAACTTATATCAAATACTTACCGTAATTTTCCTTTCCTGATGGACTCCATGGCAGCCTACGTGTGGGTTAATCCCGCCCCTCATACCTCATAGGACCCTTCTCCCATAAATCTTTGCTCTGGGCCAGAGGCCGTGTTCCATAATTTAGCCTACTCCAGCCACTGGGAGGGAACTCCTGCTGCCATGGAGTCCATCAGGAAAGGAAAATTACGGTAAGTATTTGATATAAATTTTCCGTTTTCCTGACAGACTCCATGGCAGCCTACGTGTGGGAAATAACTAGCCATACACACCCGGGTGGGCAGAGTGCTGGACAAAAGAAAAAAGGTTTAATTGGCACCATCAACAGACAAAATACGTAAACCACTACGCAGTAGTGTGCCATGAACGTGTTAATTGAAGACCACAAGGCCACCTTGCAAATAACTTCTGGAGGCACGTGACGTGATGCCGCCCATGATGAAGACACTTCTAGTTGAGTGAGCAGTCACCGCTTCTGGAGGCGCCAAGCCCTTGGCTTTATAGGCCCACTGAATGGCCTGAACAATCCATGCTCCGATAGATCTGGAAGAGGCACGCATTCCCTTATACTTCCTGTGAAAAGAACGAGCAGGTGGTCGGTCTGACGGAAAGAAGCTGTAGCTTCAAGATACTGACTCTTTTCCAACATCTAAAGGGATAAACACTGGAATCCTTGGTAGATCTGAACGTTGGAAGAGCAATCTCCTGATTGTCATGAAACACAGATGCCACTTTGGGGTTTGAACCCAACATAGGAATTAAAAAGTTTAGAAATGGCCCCTTGCATCCCTGAGAGCTGATTTCAGAGACCCTCTTGGCCGATGTTATAGCCACCAAGAAGACAACTATTAGAGAGAGTCATTTGACAGAAGATTGATCTTCATGTTCCAACTCTTTACCTAAGAAAAAATCCAGGACAAGGTGAAGATCCCAATTAGAAAAACTTGGCTCTGAGGTCTGAGCCTTATTGCTCCTCTGAAAAACTACTGAGTAAGAGGGTGTCTAGCCCAGGAAACACCCGTAAAGGCAGAGATTACAGCGATTTGGACTTGCAGCGAGCCGACTGACAATGAGAGATCCAATCCTGATTGTAAGAAGCCCAGGATATCATGTATCTTTGGGTTATTGCAAGAACCTGCAGTGGAAGAGGTGTAGTCTGAAAACTTTTTCCAAATCCTCTGGTAGACCCTGTTGGTGCCTGTTCTTCTGGCATTTAATATTGTGGAGATGGCCCTACTTGGACAGCCTAGGGCCTCCAACCTTCCCCTCTCAAGAACCAGATCATCAGATGTAGATGGGTCGGGCATGGATGTAGAAATGCCCCTTGTGATAGGAGATCTGGTCTGGAGGGTAGAGGAACTGGGTCCCGGAAGCTGAGTTGCATCAGCAGTGGAAACCATGGCTTGTTTGGCCAGTACGGGACTATTGCCACTATCTCTGCTTCTTCCATCCTGAGCTTCAACAAAAAACGGAGAATGACAGGAACCGGGGGAAAGGCATAGGCCCTGTGGAACCGCCAATGGTCTGTCAGAGCATCTACCCAAAAGCCTGGGGATACCAAGACCTCGTGTAGTATCTCACTAGTCTGAAGTTGCATGGGGAGGCAAACAAGTCTACTTCCGGAATGACTCCCAGGGACAGGACCCACCTGAAGACTTCGGGGGGAAGTCCACTCGTTGTCCAGAGAAACTCTCAACAGAAAATCTGACTGAACATTCTGGACTCCAGGGAGATAGACAGCTGTCAGGTTGGCCAGGTTTTTCTGGGCCCAGATCATGATGGGCTCTATTTCCTTTGACAGGGAGAGACTGGGAGTACCCCCCTGTCTCTTGATGTATGCGACTGCCGTTGTGTTGTCCAGTCTTAGGAGGTCTCCTGCTGTTAAGTGGTGAAAGGCCTGCAGAGCGCAGAACGCTGCCCGGAGTTCCAGAACATTGGAGACTATCCTGTGAGAGAGAAAATTCCATATGCCTTGGGCTACTTCTGTCAACCCCTGTTGCTGGCATCTGTAGTGATGGTGACCCAAGACACAGGTGCGATGGAGTGACAATTGAGGAGGTTCCTCTGTTGTAGCCACCAAGGAAAGCTCTCCCGCATGGATGAGGTTATTTGGATAAAGTGATCCCGAAGCCCTGGATTATACTGCTGGAGGAAACCCTTCTGGAAGGGCCGCATTTTCCACGGAGCCCACTTTACAATGGGTGTTGTTGCCACCATGGTGCCAATGATCTTTAGGCATTGAGAGGCTTGGAGATGAGGACGACATTGCAAGCCAAACTCTGTCCCGGATCACTGGGATTTTTCCAGGGGTAACAAGATGGTGCTCTTGATAGCGTTGAAGTGTGCCCCGAGGAATACCAGGGACTGCGTAGGATCCAGATGGCTCTTTTCCAGATTCAGAAGCCAATCAAACTCGAGTAGAGTGGAGATGACCTGGGATCTGTGGATTAGCAACTGCTCCTTGTCCCGAGACAACAGCAGGTCGTCTAGATAGTGATACAGACGGACACCTCTGGTCCTGATCAGAGCCACGACAGCCAACAAGTTTTGAAAACACACGAGGCGATGTAAGCCCGAAGGGGAGACAGGTGAACTGCAGACGGATTTAATCGACAGCAAAGCGAAGGTATTTCTGACGCTATCAGAACATGGAAGTAGGCGTCCTTCAGGTCTATAGAGACAAGCCAATCGCCTGGTTGGATTGCTTGACTGATCATGAGTAGTGTCTCCATCTTGAACTTCTCCTTCTAGATAAAATAATTCAAGTGGGTTAGGTCTATAACTGGCCTCCAGGAGACGTCTTTCTTCAACACCATGAAGAGGGGCGAGTAGACCCCTTAAAACCTTTTGTCATCTGGAACTGGAATTGCAGCGCCCTGAGCCACAAGAGAGACAGGAGAATTCGCTTTTTCTCTTCCGAGAGAGGCAAGGATGCCGACTCGCTCTGTTTTAGGCAGGTGAAATATCATAAAGACTTAGGGGATTCTTGTCCACCGGAAGATGCCCCTTTTGAAAACTTCTGGCCTGAAGGCTGTTTTTTCTTCCAGGTCTTCTTGAACTCACGGCCAGGCCTATAGTAGCGAGCATTCCTTGCTCGATCTGAACTTTGCCTGGGCTGTGTTCTCTTCTGGTTTAGCAGACGGCGATCCTGGGGAAGGAACCCCGACTTGCCCCCTGTGGCATGGGTGATGGCACTGTCCGATATGTTCCCAAAGAGGGACGAACCCCCAAATGGAATCCTGCACCATGCCTGCTTGGAGGCAGGGTCAGCTACCCATGGGCGCAGCCACAAGGCACGCTTAGCCGTGACAGATGTCAGCATGATCCGAGCCACCAGGCGAATTATGTCTAGGGAAGCCCCACGAGAAAAGCCAACGTCAACCTTAGCCCATGAATAGGTGAGCTCCTGGCCAGTTCTTCCGAGATGCTCCTCAGAGAAGCATCTACGTCGTCTCTCCAGACTTCCATCGCTTTAGAAAGGGCTGCGAGAGCTAGAGCTGGTTTGCAGGTCATACCCGCTGTAATGTAGATCCGCTTGAGGTCGGTATAAATTTTCCACTCCAGGCAATCCCTAAAGGAAACAGTATCCTCCAATGGGAGTGTGACGTGCCTCACCATCCTCATTAGGGCTGAGTCAATGAGAGGAGCCGACTCCAGGTGTTTTACATCCTTGCTTTTAAATGGGTACATTTTTGATACCTTCATTAACAGGCAATTCTTCCTTTCAACAGCACCCCATTCGTCGGTAATTATTGCGCTGAGTTCACCCAAAAAGGAGAAATTAGGGTGTTCTTTTTTGAGATGTTTAAAATATTTCCTCTGTTTGGAGGGTGCCTCCACTGGCGCTTCCATCTCAAAGCTTCTTTGACAGCTTTTGACCAGCTGTGGTACTAGGGCAAATTCAAAACCTGCACCAGGGTCATCTACCTCCACCTCACTGTCTGAGGCTTCAATTGAGGAATGGCTCGGCTGTGAAGGGCCTGGAGCCTTGAGATCATCCCTAATAGGGACTGACATAGTGTCGCCAGCAGGGTTGTGGGTATGACCAGAATCCCCTTTACTCAGGGACTCATGGACCACCTTTCTGACCAGTGCTTCCACTTGTTGGTCTCCACCCTCTCTTTCTTATGCGACTTTAGAAAAGCATCACTCGCAGAGCGATTTGCCTTTAGGAACCTGGGCCCCGCATACCCAGCAGGCTTTCCTTTACAGAGCGGCTGGAGTGGCGGTGAGAGTGACACCCAGAGGTGGTTTTAGACTCCTATCTGTGGTACCTAGATCTAAAGGAAGATCTGACGTCTGGACCTTGAAGAGGAGTGACAACGTTGAGACCTAGGACGGTCTTTGCCGTGCTTTGGTGTTCAGACCTAGAAGAGCTGAGTGAAAAAGAAAGGGTTAAGAGCTCCTGAATGAGTGAACCCAAGCATCACAGGTAGAAAAGAAATAAATCCTACCTGCAGCGCAAGGGTTGGCCACAAGAAGGCGGTGACAGATCCATGGCAAGGCAGTTTGAAAGTGAAATGAATCATTAAAGCCTTATGAGAAACAGGAGTAACAACAGGCATGAGAGAGCACATAACAAAACATAACCAGCACCCAGGGAGCCTGCAGCAAACAATTTACCTTGTAAACCAGAGCCCAGTGCCTGGGATAAACACTGCATAAGCCTGCAAGTCATCCCAAGTAATAGCTGCTTTGACAGCTATTTAAATCTGCCACCGTTAACGATGTCATGCGCGACCGCCGCCGCCATTTTGGCGAAACTGCGCCTGCACGAACCAAGCACGGAATCTTCGTTCGCGGCTTGCGGATGCGCAGCGACTTCCTGAAACGGCGAGCTGGAACGCAGCTGCGCTCCAGCCGCCGTGGCCACTCACTGGAGCTTGATAGAAAATAAGGAGACACACAAAACACAGAGATACGGCTGCCATATAAAAGGAATATCTTTGTACATTACCACCACCACGGCACGATCCGGACCAGAACCTGGGACTGGGGAGCTGTTCGCTCGACCCACCGCACGATCGGGCGTTTACAAAGCCTCCCGCTAATAGCTGGGACGTTTGGCCATATTGTCGCTTGCCTGCCAATGGCCAGGTTAGTAAGCTCTTCATGGTATCACATCATATCGCCCATGTCCACCTGCTAATAGCTAGGATTGCTGGACTGCAGAGAGGATCACCGCTAACCACCAACGTATCGCCGTGCACACCGCCAGGCCTGGATTACAGAAAAACTTCATGAAAAGGTAAGACTATATCTTGGTCCTAGGAGGAGGACAAAAAAAGGAACACGGCCTCTGGCCTCTGGCCCAGAGCAAAGATTTATGGGAGAAGGGTCCTATGAGGTATGAGGGGCGGGATTAACCCACACGTAGGCTGCCATGGAGTCTGTCAGGAAAGATGTTGTACAATTCTATACAATATTTATATTTTCAAATTAAAGTAGTAGTTTAAAGAAAAAACACCTGTAAGGCATTGGGCAATTGCATAATGTGCATCGCATACTAGCACATTATGAAATACTTATCTTGGAACAAAGCCTTCCAGCAGTGCGCTGTCACTGCTGAGAGGGCTGACATCCTCCCCCAGTCTTTCTTCCGGGTTCACGCGCTCCGGCTATGTGATTGGCTGGATCAGCGATGACATCACTTCTGCACATGTGCGGGAGCACTAGTTTCTGGCACAAAGCTTTGAAGGTCCGGCAAGGTATGTCGGACCTTCAAAACGCATGCGCCGGTGATATAACTGGCTGCATCCAGGGTGAATTTTTTCTACATGGTGCACATTTAGGAGATATTTATTTTACCTACAGGTAACCCTTATTATAGGCTTACCTGTAGGTAAAAATCACCAAGCGGGCTTTACTACTGCTATAAAACAAAAAATAAAAAATACATTATTTCCAGATGCAATATGTCAGCTAGTTCATTTTTTTTCCCCAGAAATTGCAGCCTTTCCATAGAGGCCTATAATTTGTGATGCAAACCAGTAACCTTTTTCCATCTTCCGTCCCCAAAATTAGACCCTCGGAAATCGTATTTTTTATTTATTTTAAATGGTAAACAAATAAACATTAATAAATTGAATACATACGCTGCACTTCCAAAATTAGACTACACACTATGCCAATGTGATAAACAAAAGTGCATACAGATATATGTGAGAGTCTTACAGTAGTGAAACAATCCGTCTCTACTGACTGTAAAAAGTGACACTAGTGCAACACAATATATATATATCAATAAAAAAAAAAGTTAAATGACAAATAGGAAATTAAAAAATCATGAAAACGTTTTTTACAGTGGGGCAAAAAGGTATTTAGTCAGCCACCAATTGTGCAATTTCTCCCACTTAAAAAGATGAGAGAGGCCTGTAATTGTCAAAAGTTCATCTCAATACTTTGTTACTGTATATATCCTTTGTTGGCAATGACAGAGGTCAAACGTTTTCTGTAAGTCTTCACAAGGTTGTCACACACTGTTGCTGGTATGTTGGCCCATTCCTCCATGCAGATCTCCTCTAGAGCAGTTTTGGGGCTGTCGCTGGGCAACACAGACTTTCAACTCCCTCCAAAGGTTTTCTATGGGGTTGAGGTCTGGAGACTGGTTAGGCCACTCCAGGACCTTCAAATACTTCTTACAAAGCCACTCCTTCGTTGCCCGGGCGGTGTGTTTGGGATCATTGTCATGCTGAAAGACCCAGCCACGTTTCATCTTCAATGCCCTTGCTGATGGGAGGAGGTTTGCACGCAAAATCTCACAATACATGGCCCCATTCATTCTTTCATGTACACGGATCAGTCGTCCTGCTCTCTTTGCAGAGAAACAGCCTCAAAGCATGATGTTGCCACCCCCATGCTTCACAGTAGGTATGGTGTTCTTTGGTTGCAACTCAGCATTCTCTCTCCTCCAAACACGACGAGTTGTGTTTCTACCAAACAGTTCTACTTTGGTTTCATCTGACCATATGACATTCTCCCAATCCTCTTCTGGATCATCCAAATGCTCTCTAGCAAACCTCAGACGGGCCCGGACATGGACTGGCTTAAGCAGGGGGACACGTCTGGCACTGCAGGATCTGAGTCCCTGGCGGCGTAGTGTGTTACTGATGGTAGCCTTTGTTACGTTGGTCCCAGCTCTCTGCAGGTCATTCACTAGGTCCCCCCATATGGTTCTGGGATTTCTGCTCACCGTTCTTGTGATCATTTTGACCCCACGGGGTGAGATCTTGCGTGGAGCCCCAGATCGAGGGAGATTATCAGTGGTCTTGTATGTCTTCCATTTTCTAATTATTGCTCCCACAGTTGATTTCTTCACACCAAGCTGCTTGCCTATTGCAGATTCAGTCTTCCCAGCCTGGTGCAGGTCTACAATTTTGTTTCTGGTGTCCTTCGACAGCTCTTTGGTCTTCACCATAGTGGAGTTTGGAGTGTGACTGTTTGAGGTTGTGGACATGTGTCTTTTATACTGATAACAAGTTCAAACAGGTGCCATTAATACAGGTAATGAGTGGAGGACAGAGGAGCCTCTTAGGCTGGGTTCACACTAGTGCGACACGACAGCCGTCCTACTTTGGATCCGACTTTGCCCCGCGACATGAAGCCGACATATGTCCGACTTTCAATGAACGGGGATCCGACTTGGATCCCCGCCAATACCAGACACTGTGTTTGGTATGAATCTTGAGGGGGAACTCCAGGCCAAATTTTAAATAAAAAACCGGCATGGGTTTCCCCTCCAGGAGCATACCAGGCCCTTGGGTCTGGTCTGGATTTGAAGGGGAAACCCTACGCCGAAAAAACGGCGTGGGGGTCTCCCCCAAAATCCAAACCAGACCCTTATCCGAGCACGCAACCTGGCAGGACGCAGGGGAAGAGGGGGGGGCGAGAGAGCGCCCCCCTCCCTCCTGAAATGTACCAGGCCGCATGCCCTCAACATGGGGGGTTTGGTGCTCTGGGGCAGGGGGGCGACCTGTAGGCTGTTCGCTCCACTCTGAATGCATATAGGCTTCTCATGACGTCACAGTCACATGCTCCGGGTGGCACCGGAGCATGTGACTGTGACATCATGGGAGCATGTGACTGTGACGTCATGAGAAGCCTATATTAATTCGGAGCGGAGCGAACAGCCAGTATTACAGCGGGAGGAAGTGACGCGTCAACATCGAGGAGGAGAAGAGAGAAGAAGACGGCAACGGTGACGGGAAGACCGGCCCCTCCACTAGCAAAAGAGCTGGAAGAAGATAGTGGAGGGGCCGGCAGAAGGACAACGGAGAGCCGGACGAGACGACGGGAAGATCGGGTCTCTCCGCTAGCAAAAGAGCTGGAAGAAGATAGCGGAGGCCCGGCGGAAAAAAGAACCGGAGAGCGGGAGAAGAACCGGAGAGCGGGAGAAGAAGAAGGCGACAGAGAAGACCGGGCTCCGCTAGCAAAAGAGCTGGAAGAAGATAGCGGAGGCCCGGCAGAAGAAAGAACCGGAGAGCGCGGAGAAGACACCGGAGACCCCCGGAGCTGTGTAATAAATTACTTTAAAAAGCTGTGTGTGTTTTTTATTGACATTTTTTTTCCACCAGGTGAATGGGTAGGGGTACAATGTACCCATACTCATTCACATAGGGTGGGGGGGCCGGGATCTGGGGGCCCCCTTATTAAAGGGGGGCTCCGGATTCCGATAAGCCCCCCGCCCGCAGACCCCGGCAACCAATGACCAGGGTTGTCGGGAAGAGGCCCTGTCCTCATCAACATGGGGACAGGGTGCTTTGGGGTGGGGGGCCGCAGGTCGCCCCCCTGCCCCAGAGCACCAAACCCCCCATTATGAGGGCATGCGGCCTGGTACGGTTCAGGAGGCAGGGGGGGCGCTCTCTCGTCCCCCCCTCTTCCCCTGCGGCCTGCCAGGTTGTGTGCTCGGATAAGGGTCTGGTTTGGATTTTGGGGGGGACCCCCACGCCATTTTTTCTGCGTAGGGGTTCCCCTTAAAATCCAGATCAGACCCAAGGGCCTGGTATGCTCCTGAAGGGGGAACCAATGCCGGTTTTTTATTTAAAATTTGGCCTGGAGTTCCCCCTCAAGAGCAGCACAGCACAAGTCGCATGCCAAAGTCATGCAAGACTGCGGTCCGACTTTGATCCGACTTCAATGATAGTCAATGAGCTGAAGTAGGTTCAAAGTCGGACCGAAGTAGTACAGGGAGCATTTTCAAAGTCCGGCCGACATGTGTCGGACCACTTAAGACGGCTTCCATAGGGAAACATTGATTTTCACACGTCATGCGACATGAGCTCCCAATGTCGGAGCGTTTGTCGCCCCAGTGTGAACCCGGCCTTAAAGAAGAAGACACAGGTCTGTGAGAGCCAGAAATCTTGCTTGTTTGTAGGTGACCAAATACTTATTTTCCACCATAATTTGCAAATAAATTCTTTCCAAATCAAACAATATGATTGTCTGGATTTGTTTCCACATTTTGTCTCTTATAGTTGAGGTATACCTATGATGACAATTAGAGGCCTCTCTCATCTTTTTAAGTGGGTGAACTTGCACAATTGGTGGCTGACTAAATACCTTTTTGCCCCACTGTATACCACTTCTAACTGTGTCCAAAGGATCATGTATTGGTTAACAATGACCCCACTGCTGTGTTAATCAGAAAATCAAAAGTGCCCCTGTGCATATGCGTGACATCCAGCTGACTCTATTTAAAGTGGAGTTCCACCCTGCAAAAAATTGTTTCACTAAAAATCTACAAATAAATAAAAAAAAAAAATGTTTTACTTACCAGAAATAGCGGTTGCTATGCGGAAGTCCCTAATCTGCCTCTTCATCCTCCGCGGTGGATCTTCTTCCTCGTCCTACACTCTGATTCTTTTTGTGAATGGGGCGCGCTGCCTTCTGGGAACTGTGTGTATCCCAGGAGGCAGCCGTCCATTCACAAAGCGCATGCGCAGTAGGAAATGGGCAGTGAAGCCGTAAGGCTTCACTGCCTGTTTCCCTTAGTCAGGATGGAGGCGCCTGGACCTGTCAGGACCGAGCGATCGCCGTCGGGGGCCCAACATCGCGGGCGAGTAGAACAGGTAAGTGTCCTTATTAAAAGTCAGCAGCTACAGTGTTAGAAATAAATAAATTGCGGGTGGAATCCCGCTTTAAAGCGGAGGTCCACACAAAAAGTGAACCTCCGCTTTTCAGAATCCTCCCCCCCTCCGGTGTCATATTTGGCACCTTTCAGGGGGGAGGGGGGTGCAGATACCTGTATAATACAGGTATTTGCACCCACTTCCGGGCATAGACTCCCACGGGAGTCACGCCCCTTCCCGTCCCCCCGCTGTCTTCTGGGAAACACACAGTTCCCAGAACACAGCGGGGACCAGTGAAGACGCGCAACGCGACTCGCACATGCGAACCGGGCAGTGAAGCCGCAACGCTTCACTTCCTGATTCCCTCACCGAGGATGGCGGCGGGGGCAGCCGAGAGACGAACGATTGCTTGTCTTCTGCTACTGACATCGCGGGCACCCTGGACAGGTAAGTGTCCATTTATGCAGTATTTGTAGCTGCTGGCTTTTAATATTTTTTTTTTAGGTGGACCTCCGCTTTAAGTGTGCTTAAAGTTCATGCAATTCTGAAACTGCTAGGTGATCCAAAGCATGCCGTAGTGTTCCTCACTCTGGTGCTCCCCTTAGGTATTAAATGCTCACCTCAGAGTGTGTGACTTTGCAATTAAGCGCAGTCAATACACGCCTATGAACCACCTCTGGGCTCTTGCAGTTATACCGGAATCCTGGACTTGTCAGTGTAATACCTCGGTAAGTATGTAGAATAAAAACTTGATAGTGTAATAGAGTTTAACAGGCTAACGCTACCTTTTGTATGCAGGTTTTTTAACATTTTTGTACAGCGTTTCCAAAGTGTTTTGGAGTTTTTGTATTAGTCAATAGAGAAAACTAACATCTGTTACATCGTTTGTTGCTAGGTAAACAAAAATTACCCCTTTCCGCTACTATTTCATGGGATATACCAAACAATATGTGCAGCTGCCCTCACTAAGACCCCTTTCACACTGGGGCGGTTTGCAGGCGCTATTGCGCTAAAAATAGCGCCTGCAAACCGACCTGAAACAGCGGCTGCTGTTTCTCCAGTGTGAAAGCCAGAGGGAGCGGTGCGCTAGCAGGACCGCTCCAAAAGTTCTGCTAGCCGCATCTTTGGAACGGTGAAGGAGCGGTGTGTTTTCCGCTCCTCCACCGCTTCTGCCTATTGAAAGCAATGGGACACCGCGGCTATACCTCTGCAGAGGCGCATTGCCAGCGGTATTAACCCTTTTTCGGCCGCTAGCGGGGGTTAAAACCGCACCGCTAGCGGCCAAATACGGCCCGCAATTCCGACGGTAAAGTGACGCTAAAAATAGCGGCGCTTTACCGCCACCGCACCTCCCGCCCCAGTGTGAAAGGAGCCTGAGTACCATTTTTAACTTTGTATCAAAATGAGTATAATTTTAACCACTTCAAGCCCAAGCCAATTCTGACACTTCTCTCCTACGTGTAAAAATCATCCTTTTTTTTTCTAGAAAATTACATAGAACCCCCAAACACTATATATGTTTTTTTAGCAGAGACCCTAGAGAATACAATGGCGGTCATTGCAACTTTTTATCTCGCACGGTATTTGCGCAGCAATTTTTCAAACGCGTTTTTTTGGGGAAAAAAACTGTTTCATGCTTTAGAAAAAAACAAAACAGTAAAGTTAGCTCACTTTTTTTGCATAATGTGAAAGATTAAGTTACACCGAGTAAATAGATACCTAACATGTCACCCTTCAAAATTGCACACGCTCGTGGAATGGCGCCAAACTTCGGTACTTAAATATCCCCATAGGCCACACTTTACATTTTTTTACTGATTACATGTTTTGAGTTACAGAGGAGGTCTAGGGCTAGAATTATTGCTCTCGCTCTAACATTCGCAGCGACACCTCACATGTGTGGTTTGAACACCGTTTTCATATGTGGGCGGAACTTACGTATGTGTTCGCTTCTGCATGCGAGCACACGGGGACAGGGGCACTTTTAAAAAAATATATGTAGCGCCCCTTTACTTTTCAGGGGTGTTATGCGCCTAAAATTAGGGGTTGGTCTGAGCTGGTAGCCAGGCTCGGACCGATTTGATTGTTAGGTATTTGCTTCTGCCTATGTGATGCTGCCTGAAGTACAGTTCCCTGTGGCCTGTAGGTGGCACTGCCATATCAGGTCAGGGTTGAGCTACGGGTGGCATTGCTGCGCCTTAGGGTATCCTCTCTCGGCAGCGGTGCAGTGGGCATGGTCGGCCTGCTGTGCATGCCGGGAGAGGGTACATAAGGGGCAGACGCCATCTTTAGACAGGTGGTGGAGAGGAGAGTTGGAGTGGAGGAGCCAGAGGGGTGTGCCAAGAAGTCTTGGGCACATTTGGCCCGAGGCTGCAACGTTCCAGGTAGGCCCAGTACCTTTGACTGGGTCTACAATTCGCCCATCGGAGTCTCAGGGTGCCCAGGTGAGGGTACCCACTCTGACCGAGAGGAAGCCAGGGAAGGATCGGCCCCACAGAGGAGATGAGTGATGGAAGATCGCTGTCTCGGGAGAGGCCTGGTGACCTGTCAGAGGGAAGGATTCTTTACTCCGAAAGCTAACCTGTAGAGTGCCCATTGGCATTGTCCTGTTCTTTAAATTCGACAGAGGTTAGAGGATCTCCTGAACCCGTCAGTGGAGGGGATAGGGTGACAGAACTGTTTGAGCTCCACACCGGCTGCTAGGACTGTGAGAGAGGACTATCCGGGTGAGCTAAACCCACTCGGGATCGAGTGGCAACAAAGTTACTGGTTGTGCTTGGACCTAATCTCTCACACTTATTCTTTCTTTCATCCATCTGTCTCTGTCTACTACGCAGCAAATAGAAAATAATCTCTCTGTTGGAGTTAAAGTGTTTCTGGACATTGGCCTTCTTGAGGGGAGAAATAGAGACTTGTCCCCATACGCTGGGGATGAGAACCAGTGGAAGAAGGTAACTCGCTGAAAGACCCAAAATTTGTGAACACCGCTTAACCTCTTCAAACAGGAGGGTACAGGCATATAGCACCGTGTGCCTTGACTTGCAAGTGAGCCAGGCAGGAAAAAGGTCTGTGTGCTACATATATATATTTTTTTATTGGTAATTTTACTTTAAAAAAATTATTTTGACACTTTAAAAAAAAAAAAAATTATCACTTTTATTCCTATTACAAGGAATGTAAACATCTCTTGCAATAGGAATATGACATGACAGGTCCTCTTTACAGTGAGATATGGGGTCATTAAGACCCCACATCTCACCACTAGGCTGGGAAGCCTAAAATAAAAAAATTAAAAAACGATCACCGCTTCCCAGCCGAGGCGGCCCTATTTTTTGGAATGCAGAGGCCGGGCGAGACGTCATAACATCGCGCCTGGCCTCCGACGATCATAGAGACTCCGGTGACCATCTGGTCCGCCGGAAATCTCTATGATCAGCATCCGGGGCCGGCGGATCTGTTCTCCGACTCACCAATCGCATCGGTGAGTCGGTAGTAGCACCGGAGGGCGGCGGGAGGGGGAGGGACGTTCCCTTTCGCAGCCCGTAAGAACGATCAAAAAGTGGAACAGCCGCTATGATCATTCTTATGGTGTAGGGAATCGCCGGCTGAAAATGCCGATATCTAAATGATGCCTGTAGCTGCAGTCATCATTCAGATATAGCCCCACAAAGCTGAGGACATCATATGACGTACTCTGGGCGCGAAGTGGTTAAAACAGGTGTAGACCCATCACCCATCAGATATTTAAAGTGGTTGTATACCCATAATTTGTACAAGCACCTACAGGTAAGCCTGCATTAAGGCTTACCTGTAGGTGCTTGCAATATCTCCGAGACCTACACAGTCTCGGAGATATTTGCAAAAAAGACTGTACCGCTATCTACGGCGCATGCGCGCCATAGATAACGGCGCAAGCGCACTGAGCGCGGCGGCTCTTGAATGGGAGCCTGCCGGACACTGCCGGAAATTCGCGCATGCGCGGGGATCGTGCTGTTCCCCGCGCATGTGCGGGAGTAACGTCATCGCCGCTCCGGCCAATCATAGCACCGGAGCGGCGATACCCGGAAGTCACTCCGGGTATCATGGATTCGACGGAGGACGTGTCCGAGGACCGCTGCGGGGGCTTCGATCTAAGGTAAGTGATTGATAATGAGCTAGTATGCTAGTCATACTAGCTCATTATACCTTTGCCTTGCAGGTTGACAAAAAAAAAAAAAGTTTTGCGGTATACAACCGCTTTAAATCATGAATCATAAATAAACAAATAAATCAAATGTCCATCAAACAACAGTCTCTCCCGTGTCTTCTTTTTACACAAACACACACGTGATATGTGATCTTATAGTAAAATCATTTGACCTTTTCCACCTCTCCTGTGTACATCAACACCAGATGTTCTCTCTCACGCCAGGTCGGAAATGCGACTAAAATTAGCGACCTGGCACCTGGGGCAGCACAGCTGAGGTTACCTGTATCTCCGTGCACCCCCCCCCCCCGCGCGATCGCGTGATCTCGTCGGGCCGCGCCGGCCGGTAATTTAGGCCGCGGCTTCGCGGCCTTCTGCAGGCCTAGGCTTCATTCTGTAATCTGGCGCCATCTTGTGGTGGCCGTTGGTAAGACAACCAGCAATGCTTGCCTGTTTCACTGCCAGACCATCTCCTTCCCTTTACTTAAAGTGGAGCTCCACCCTAAATAGCAACTTTTGCTATTTGGAACCCTCCCCCCCTCCGGTGTCACAATTGACACCTTTCAGGGGGGAGGGGGGTGAAGATACCTGTCTAAGACAGGTATTTTCACCCACATCCGGGAGTCCTGTCTCCGGGAATCTGCGGGAGTTACGTCACTTCCCGCAGACTTCCCTTGGTGTTCTGGGAGACACTCGGCTCCCAGAACACAGGAGCACCAATCAGAACGGCGCAGCGCGACTCGCGCATGCGCCGTAGGGAACCGGGCATGAAGCCGCAGGGCTTCACTTCCTGGTTCCCTCAGCGAGGATGGTGGAGGGAGCAGCAGAGCGACGAGCGGTCGCTCGTCCTCTGCTGCGGACGTCGCTGGACTCCAGGACAGGTAAGTGTCCAAATATTAAAAGCCAGCAGCTGCTGTAGCTGTAGCTGCTGGCTTTTAATTTTTTTTTTCCGGTGGAGCAACCCCTTTAAAGTTAACCCCCAAACATTATATATATTTTTTATTCTAACACCCTAGAGAATAAAATGGCGGTCGTTGCAATACTTTCTGTCACACCGTATTTGCGCAGCGGTCTTACAAGCGCACTTTTTTGAGGAAAAAAATACACTTTTTTTTTTTTTTTTTGTAAAATCTTTTTATTGAAGTTTTATAGACACACACATTTTGCCCACACATAGGCACAACATCTGCCCACGTAGGGGCCGTTACCCTGTTTCGGCAACATACCGCCACAGGGTAACAAATAACACATACACTTTAACTTAACTTACACTATAACCCCAAACTGGGGGAGAGGGTCCATTCAAGATAAGTCATGCTCAAAGTGATATCAATAGAGGAGGGTAGCCTGAAAAAATTGTTTGGGTTAATAAAGTGATAATCTACTGATACATTACAAGTCTAGGCAGTGGTCACTATATCACTTGTCGTGCTTCTGTCCTCTAGCCAACAACTCCACACCTTTTCAAATTTGTGCGGACAACCTCTGGACAAGTACGTGGCTTTATATAGGGGCAAACTGGCATTAACTAAGCTTTTCCAGGGTTTAACAGAGGGGGGAGACGGTTGTTTCCAGTTCATCGTAATGGCTTTGCGCGCATAGTATAGTAGCAGGGATATGAGTGTTTTCCTGGCTCTGATCATTGGCAGTTGGTCAACTAGTCCTAGCAAACAGTATATAGGCTCATATGGGACGCAAGTCCCAGTGGCCTTAGTGATCACCCGTAGCACTTCATTCCAATAGTGTACGATTGCTGGGCAAGCCCAGAAAATGTGGAAGAAACCCCCTGGTTGGTAGGAGCAACGCCAGCACTCCGGAGAATGCTCCGGCGACATCTGGTGTAGCCTGTGAGGTGTGTAGTGAGCTCTGTGTACAATTTTATATTGGACTAATTTATCCCTCGCTGAGACCAGTGGGGAGAAGGGAAAGTCCCAAACCTCCCTCCAGTCGTCTTCGTCCAGCCCCGGTATGTCCTCCACCCATTTCCTGCGGAGGGAAGACAGCTCGGGGATAGCAGCAACCAGCAGGGATCCATAGATCTGAGACGTGGGCTTCTCCAGGTCTTTCACCCGGATGGTAGATTCTAGCTCGGAGTATGCCAGTTCAACTGGCCTGCTCAAAAAAAAATACACTTTTTTAAATAAAAAAATAAGACAACAGTAAAGTTAGCCGATTTTTTTTTTGATATTGTGAAAGATAATGTTACGCTGAGTAAATTTGATACCCAACATGTCACGCTTCAAAATTGCGTCCGCTCGTGGAATGGCGACAAACTTTTACCCTTTAAAATCTCCATAGGCGACAATAAAAATTTCTACAGGTTGCATGTTTTGAGTTACAGAGGATGTCTAGGGCTAGAATTATTGCTCTCGCGCTACCGATCGCGGCGATACCTCATGTGTGGTTTAAACACTGCTTTCATATGCGGGCGCTACTCACGTATGCGTGCGCTTCTGCACGCATTGGTCGTTAAAAAAAAAACCTGGCTCCTAACTTTTTTAGCTGGCTCCTAGATTCCAAGCAAATTTGTCAAGCCCTGGTAGTAGTGCAGTTGTTCACAGAGGGGAGCATTGTTCCAGGCAGCAGGCAGGGACGTGGTCAGCGACAACTAAAGAAATCGTCCAGGCAGCAGACAGGAACACTGTATATAGTCAGTACAGGCAGCAGGCAGGGATATTGTCAGCACAGCCAAAGCATTGGTTCAAGCAGCAGGCAGAGATGTGGTTAGCAACAGCCAAAGAAACCTTCCAGGCAGCAGGCAGGAACATGGTCCATAAAATGTCCTGAGTCAGTACAGGCAGCAGATGGTCAGCACAGCCAAAGTATTTGTCCAAGAATCAGGAAAGAACATGGTCCATAAAAAGTACTAGGTCAGTGCAGGCAGAGATATGGTCAGCACAGCCAAAGTATTGGCCCAGGCAGTAACATGGTCCATAAAAAGTCCTGGGTTATTACAGACAGAAGGCAGAGATATGGTCAGCACCAGTGGCGGTGTGTCCATAAAGGGCGCAGAAGCACCGCCCCTTCTCTCCTGGCACCGCTCTATCATCATAGATAGATTCATGCATTGCATGAATCTATCTATGGTCGCTGCTGACACCCCCTATTCAGGTGCCCGGTCCATTTTCGGGCGCAGGGCACCTGAATTACAGTGGCGGGGGTGTTTTTTGGAAGCACCTGATTAGAGCCATAGGCTCTAATAGGCGCCCAAAACAGTGATCAGCCATGCTGGGCATTCGCTGATCACTCAGCTGTGTGTTAGCAAAGCAAAGTAATTCGCTTTGCTAACACTGAACCGCCTCTCAGCCAATCAGGTTGCCGCTTCTGTTACCGGTCACCAGATTGGCTGAAATGTCAGGCGCTGTGATTGGATGCCTGAGAGAGGATGGAAGAAGAAATCGAGGAGCGTGCAGGACACCGCCCCTGACCTGCTGCGAGACAGGTAAGTCTCGGGCAGCATCTGATGGGGAACTGTAGCGGCAATAGATAGGCACACTGGCAGCATCTGATGGGGCACAGTAGCGGCAATTGATGGGCACACTGGCAGCATCTGATGGGGCACAGTAGCGGCAATTGATGGGCACACTGGCAGCATCTTATGGGGCACAGTAGTGGCAATTGATGGGCACACTGGCAGCATCTGATGGGGCACAGTATCGGCAATTGATGGACACACTGGCAGCATCTGATGGGGCACAGTAGCGGCGATTGATGGGCAGACTGGCAGCATCTGATGGGGCACTGTAGCGGCAATTGATGGCCACACTGGCAGCATTTGATGAAGCACAGTAGCGGCAATTGATCGGCACCCTGGCAGCATTTGATGAGGCACAGTAGCGACAATTGATGGGCACACTGGCAGCATCTGATGGGGCACAGTAGCGGCAATTGATCGGCACACTGGCAGCATTTGATGGGGCACAGTAGCGGCAATTGATGGGCACACTGGCAGCATTTGATGGGGCACACTGGCGGCAATTAATGGGCACAGTGTCAGCAATTGATGGGTACAGTGGCTGCATTTGATGGCACAGTGGCAGCAATTTTTGGGTACAGTGGCTGCATTTGATGGCACAGTGGCAGCAATTTATGGGTACAGTGGCTGCGTTTGATGGCACAGTAGCTGCGTTTGATGGGCACAGTGGCTGCAATTGATGTTTTTTTCTCAGTTTGTTTGCCCAAAAATTTTGAGCACCAGCCACCACTGGTCAGCACAGTGAAAGTATTGGTCCAGGCAGCAGGCAGGAACATCAGGCTTAGTGCCTCGGTCAGGTATCAGGTAAGACCCGAGCACAGGGGTAGAGGCTTCTTCAGACACAATCTCTTTGAAGCTTTCGGACTTAAGACCCTGATCTGGGAATTACAAAACTGGAGAAAACCAAAAACAGTTTTTCACTACTTTGAAGCCCCTCACATATGGAAGAGCCCTGTGTTATCTTGAATCCCACTACTACAGTAGCAGGGGAAAAGATTAGTCCAAGCGGCAGGCAACAAACATGGTCAATTAACAGGCCATGGTCAGTGCAGGTGGAAGGCAGAAATGTGCTTTAAAAGCAATCCAGATGGTAGGCAGAGACATTGTCGGTAAACAGGTCGTGGTCAGTTCAGGTGGAAGGTAGAAACGTGGTTTAGAAGCAATCCAGACAGCAGGAAGAGGCATCGTCGGTAAACAGGCCAGGGTCAGTTCAGCGGGTAGGCAGAGGCATGGTCAATCAAGGCAGGAGGCAAATGATCAGCACAGATTTTAGAAATGGGGAAATGGCAGGCTGTTAAAAATAAGGGTAACTAATATTTTAGTGATGTGTGATATCTCCGATGCATAGGCCCAGTTGGGAGGGACATTGGGGACAATGAATACTGGCATCTCTAACCCCCCCTCTGCTTAGAGTTGCCACCTCATCCCTTTAAACCCAAACACCTTTGAAGTACACAGGTTCTGAGGCTAATTTAATGCAGATAAGGCACCAAGTGAGTTTAATTACCACCTTAATCAGCCACAGAACCTGTGTAATTAATATGTGTCCGGGTTTAAAGGGATGAGGTGGCAACCATACCTCTGCTGCATACCCTACATTGAATGGGGTAGGTGGACCAATAAGAATGTATTTTTTTTTTGTAAGCCCCATGTTGATCGTAAGGGCCCAAAAACAATTTAAACTCCTCCACTGTTAGACGTCTCCATTCAAACGGACGGACATGGCATGAGTTGGGGTTGTTAGCAATATATTGTTGGGCAAAAAGGTTAGTCTGGTCCACAATGAATTGAAGTAAATCGTCAAGGAAAAAAATAAATAAAAATAAATCAATTTCTGAAAAATTTACAGTGTTGGCCTGCACACCTGGCTGTGCAGTGGAAGGATGGATTGTAGCTGATCCTGAGCTGGAAGGAAGCCATAATGGGTTTGCCAGGGTGTCAGGAAGATATAATAATAAGTCAGTGCAGCGCAAAAAATAATAGTGACGGGGAGAGGAGTTACGCCAGACGCTACCGCGATCGTCTCGGAGTTCATGCTGTTACATGCTGGTATTGCTGGCACTCGCATTTGAGTGCCTGAAAATGTGAGTAGTGATTTTACTGCCTTTTTTAAAATAAACTATTTAAATCAGAGAGCACTAGGAAGTTTTTCCTTTGTTTATTCATATATGCTGGAGCACGGTGGAGCAAGCTCAGGAGTCCCCCACCTAATGCCAAGCTGATATGTGCAGATTGGAGTTTCATTGATCGGATGTCATCAGTAGTATTCCATGCTTTGTGACCTCTTGTAGGTCGAATTATTGAGGTGAGAGGCCATTCTGTCTGTGTGCGGTGGAGGGATCTTTCTGGTCAGCTGCTGTTACCCACATCTCATGCTGTGAATTGTGTATTCGACATCTTTCACTCACTTATGGACCTCTTTCATTTTATGGACTTTCATTTGTCACTATTATTTTTTGCACTGCACTGACTTATTATTATGCTCTCATTGAGGGAATTTTTATGAATTTACCCAGAGTACTGGCTTGCAATTATCAGTTTTTTATGTTTTTTCTGATTTATTTTCAGCGCTGAATACCTTTATTTTACTGTCAGGAAGATATGTTTGGGCCCTGATTCTTGGGGTCTGGCATTATATTCCAGTGCTGGTACTGGTCCTTTCATCCTGGGGTCTAGCACTGTTGGCGTTTGCCAATTGACCATTGGGATGTATGGTGCTGCTGGTGGTTACCTGGTCTTCAGAGAATCTTATTCTTTTAGGAGGGACCCTTTCCTCCTTCGATTCAGTCACCCATCCACTACATTCGATAGGCTTGTATTCCAAGTTGGAAGGTGAGAGCTCCCCTCTGCTGTCATCCGTCATACTGGGGATATACAGTTGCAATAAAAAGTATGTGAACCCTTTTGGAATGATATGGATTTCTGCACAAATTGGTCATAAAATGTGATCTGATCTTCATCTAAGTCACAACAATAGATAATCACAGTCTGCTTAAACTAATAACACACAAAGAATTAAATGTTACCATGTTTTTATTGAACACACCATGTAAACATTCACAGTGCAGGTTGAAAAAGTATGTGAACCCTTGGATTTAATAACTGGTTGAACCTCCTTTGGCAGCAATAACTTCAAGCAAAAGTTTCCTGTAGTTGCAGATCAGACGTGCACAGTGATCAGGAGTAATTCTTGACCATTCCTCTTTACAGAACTGTTTCAGTTCAGCAATATTCTTGGGATGTCTGGTGTGAATCGCTTTCTTGAGGTCATGCCACAGCATCTCAATCGGGTTGAGGTCAGGACTCTGACTGGGCCACTCCAGAAGGCGTATTTTCTTCTGTTTAAGCCATTCTGTTGTTGATTTACTTTTATGCTTTGGGTCGTTGTCCTGTTGCAACACCCATCTTCTGTTGAGCTTCAGCTGGTGGACAGATGGCCTTAAGTTCTCCTGCAAAATGTCTTGATAAACTTGGAAATCCTTTTTTCCTTCGATGATAGCAATCCGTCCAGGCCCTGATGCAGCAAAGCAGCCCCAAACCATGATGCCCCCACCACCATACTTCACGGTTGGGATGAGGTTTTGATGTTGGTGTGTTGTGCCTCTTTTTCTCCACACATAGTGTTGTGTGTTTCTTCCAAACAACTCAACTTTGGTTTCATCTGTCCACAGAATATTTTGCCAGTACTGCTGTGGAACATCCAGGTGCTCTTGTGCAAACTGTAAACGTGCAGCAATGTTTTTTTTGGACAGAAGTGGCTTCCTCTGTGGTATCCTCCCATGAAATCCATTTTTGTTTAGTTTTTTACGTATCGTAGATTCGCTAACAGGGATGTTAGCATATGCCAGAGACTTTTGTAAGTCTTTAGCTGACACTCTAGGATTCTTCTTCACCCCATTAAGCAGTCTGCGCTGTGCTCTTGCAGTCATCTTTACAGGTCGCCCACTCCTAGAGAGAGTAGCAGCAGTGCTGAACTTTCTCCATTTATAGACAATTTGTCTTACCGTGGACTGATGAACAGCAAGGCTTTTGGAGATACTTTTATAACCCTTTCCGGCTTTATGCAAGTCAACAATTCTTAATCGTAGGTCTTCAGAGAGCTCTTTTGTGCGAGGCAACATTCACATCAGGCAATGCTTCTTGTTAAAAGCAAACCCTGAACTGGTGTGTGTTTTTTAGAGGGCAGGGCAGCTGTAACCAACACCTCCAATCTCATCTCATTGATTGGACTCCAGTTGGCTGACACCTCACTCCAATTAGCTCTTGGAGATCTCATTAGTCTAGGGGTTCACATACTTTTTCCACCTGCACTGTTAACGTTTACATGGTGTGTTCAATAAAAACATGGTAACATTTAATTCTTTGTGTATTGTTAATTTAAGCAGACTGTGATTGTCTATTGTTGTGACTTAGATGAAGATCAGATCACATTTTATGACCAATTTGTGCAGAAAACCATATCATTCCAAAAGGGTTCACATACTTTTTATTGCAACTGTACAATTTTTTGGACAAGGCGACTGTATGACGGGTAAACCACTGATGGGCAGCAGTGATGGCGGCTCTGTGACAGGTACACTGATAGGCTGCACTGATGGTTGCGCTGACAGGTGCACTGATGGATGCGCTGTCAGGTACACTAATGGGTTACACTAAAGCCCCGTACACACGATCGGTTTGACTGATGAAAACCATCCGATGGATGGTTTTCATCAGACCAACCGATCGTGTATGGTACCCATCGGTCTTTTTTCCATCGGTTTTTAAAAATAGAACTTGTTTTAAAATTTTCCGATGGATCAAAAACCGATGGTAATTTCCGATCGTCTATGGGCAAGTCCATCGGATCAAAAACCCACGCATGCTCAGAATCAAGTCGACGCATGCTCAGAAGCATTAAACTTAATTTTTCTCGGCTCATCGGAGTGTTTTACGTCACCGCGTTTGGAACGGTCAGTTTTTTGACTGATGGTGTGTGGCCAAGACTGATGAAAAACAGTTTCATCGGATTTCCGATGGTCAAATCCATCGGACGAAAATCCATAGGTTATCCGATCGTGTGTACGGGGCTTTACATGTGCACTGATGGCTTCACAGACACAGCTGCTGCTCCCATTGTGAAATGCGTTTGGGGGCAGGCACCTGCCTAGATGTCACATTGGATTCAGTTGCTGTCTCTCTGTAACTGCGGAGTCCCAATTGATGGCTATAAGACTGCCGGTGTTCTGACGAGCTGGTTCCTCCTATCGATATGGTTCCCGCCTTGACTGCGCAGGCGCAATCCGAGGCAACTGAAATCTCAGAGGTTTAACAGCTGTTCGGCAGCTGCAGACGCGCTCGCTCCCATTTCTTAGTTACACACGCCGCTTTCTTCTTCACGCCACTGTATACAGCAAGGGGCGGATAAGATGTGATAATATTGAGCAGTGCGATTTGTTTGTTTATACACGCCGCTCTATACAGCAAGGGGCTGTATAGAGCGTCGTATATAAACAAACAAATCGCACTGCTCAATATCACATGTGATCCGCCCCTTGCTGTATAGAGCGGCATGAAGAGGAAAGCGGCGTGTGTAATGAAGCATCGGGGGCGAGCGCGTCCACAGCTGCCGAGCCTATGGTTCCTCCTATCGATCTGGTTCCCTCTTGACTGCGCAGGCGCAAGCCGAGCATACGGAAATCTCAGAGCTTTAACAGCTGTTCGGCAGCTCCTGCGCAGTCAAGGGGGGAACCATATCGATAGGGGAACCAGCTCGACAAGACACAGGAATTCGCGTAACAGCTGTGCATTCCTGTGCCAGTAAAACATGGCTTTACACAGGACGCAGATTAAAATGTAAGCAAGGCCTTAGTAACAGCCCAGCCCAGCCCAGCAATTCATCCGCAGTGGTTTTGTACAATGCTGTTTCTCAAGCTATAACCCAGTAAAATGTTGTAGCTTTAGAAGAAGGTACCCTCTAAACTGCTGCTGATGGCCTTCTAAATACTGTGCTGTTACTAAGTTGTAGCCAAGTTGTCTCTTTTGGAAAATTAACTTTGAAGTGGTTTACCGGGGTTATGGCTGAAGCTATCAGCCATAACCCCAGTATCTTTTTTTTCCGCCGATGATTTTTTTTCTCATAAAAGCGCTCCGAGCGGCTGATTAGCCACTGGATTGCTTAGAAGTCCCCCCCTCCCTCTGGTGTCGCTCAGGCTTACTGTTTTACCAGTGAGCCCAGGAAACCATCCGATGGTTTGTGCAGCTGGCCTTGGAGGTGAACAGAGACCAGATCGTCTCTCTATGATCTAGGACGACCAGAGCGACATAATGATGTCATTTCCGGGCTAGAGCAAGTAAATCATTTTTATTTATTTTTTTGCTTTCAGGTAGAGGAGAGATGTGGGGTCTTATAGACCCCACATCTCTCCATAAAGAGGGCCAGTCATCCCTTTCTTCTATTACAAGGGATGTTTACATTCCTTGTAATAGGAATAAAAATGATCAAAAAAAAAAATTAAAGACAATGTAAAATGAAAAAATAAACAAATAAGGTAAAAAAAACTGTAAAGCGCCTCCATCTCAGAAGCAACCGCATACGCAAGCCACGCACGCATATGCAAACGGTGTTCGCACCACACATGTGAGGTATCACCACGAATGTTAGAGCGAGAGCAATAATTCTAGCACTAGAACTCCTCTGTAACTCTAAGCAGGTAACCTGTAAAAAGTTTTATAGCGTCTTCGAGATTTTGAAGTATTCAGTTTTTTTGCCATTCCAAGAGCGTGCGCAATTTTAAAGCATGACATGTTAGATATCTATTTACTCTGTATCATATTTTACATTTTACAAAAAAAAGGGGTTATATATTGTTTATTTATTTTTTTTGCATAATGAAACATTAAAGTGTATTTTTTTCTAAAACAATTGTGTTTGAAAAACCGCTGCGCAAATACCGTGTGACATAAAAAACGGCAACAATCGCCATTTTATTCGCTCTATATATATATATACAGTATGTAGCACACAGATCCTTTTCCCCCTTTACCTTCCTTTCAGGGGATCAGACACACCATGCCACATGCCTGCGTCCTCTGGATTAGAGGTCGGACGGTGTTATGTATTTGGGTCCCGCAGCAAGTTGCTTCCCTTCACTGGTTCTTCCCTCTAGATTATAGAGGCAAGTCTTTACCTTTCCCAAAGAAGGTCAATGTCCACACAACACTTCAACTCCAACAAGAGTTTATTTTCTCTTTTGCTTCAGAGTAACACGAAAGTTGAAGAGTGGAAAGGGGTTAGCAGAATAGAATGGATTCAGGCACACTCTTGGCTTCGTCGCCACTCGGTCCCGAGTGGGTACAGCTCACCCGGATAGTCACTCAATGGCACTAGCAGCCGGCATGAAGCTCGAGCAGTGACTTAGTCCCCTCCAAGGACAAAGTCAAGGAGATCCCTCCTTTAATAACAACACTCCGCAAAGGCAGTCTGCGAAGAAAGGAATCCTTCCCTTCTGAGAGGACACCAGGCCTCTCCTGAGACAGCAATCTTGTATTACTCGCCTCCTTAATGGGATCGATCCTCCCCCGGTTTCCTCTATGTCAGAGCGGTCGCCCTCACCTGGGCTCCCTGGGTTTTCTTTATGGTTGTAGACACAGTTGAAGGTACTGGGCCTACCTGGAACTCCACAGCCTCGGGCCGAAGGTGCCCGAGACTCCTCAGTCAAAGTTGGGCGCACCCCCCCCCTTAGAGGGGCACACTCCTCCGGGTACTACCACATTGAACAAATGGCGTCTGCCCCTTATATATCCTTTCCCGGCTTGCACAGCAGGCCAGAACCGCCCACCATACGGCAGCCGAGAGAGGACATCCAATAGCCACTCCATCACCTGTGGTTCAACCCCGGGTATAAGTGACAACACCACCCATACGCCTAAAGGGGAACTGCACGCCAGGTGGCACAGCAGCAAGAGTCCAAATAATTAGAACACCCGAGCCAACTACCGCTCAGGTCACCCCTAAATTGAAGCATAACGACCCCCTAAGTTGGGACCCCGCTACATATATATATATATATATATATATATATATATATGTAGCAGGGTCTTTAAATTTAGGTGGGGTACACCTGGGTGGAAGTTCAGGTGTGTAGGTATGGGAGTAATGACCATTTGTATTCGTGGAGGATTGGGCGGTGTAATAATCTCCTCGGCCTGTGGGTGGCAGGTGCCCGCAGGCTCAAGGTAGATTCACTGCCATAGTGCTGTCCTTTTTGTCCCTTCTCGGAGATGGTACGGCGAGGGCGGGGAACCTGCCGTGGCGTCATTGGAGGGGATAAAAGGGGGAGACGCCCTGGTCACGGGGTCTTGCTCTTCTGGAGGTTCTTCATCACGCGCCCAGGCACCTTAGGCCTGGGTGCGGGCGGTTCCGGATTCCGGCTCAGGTACCCTAGGCCTGACCGGAATGGAGTTGGAGTCCATCCCAGGCACCTTCAGCCTTGGGTGAGGTACTAAACCAGGAGGCCTGGGGCACAGTGACTTCGACTGGGTCCCGCGAGGGTGGAGAAGTCCGAGGGTCCCTGAAGTGGATGGGGCCCATGTCTGAGGTAAAGAGGCCGGGAAGGTTACCCATTCGGAGAGTCTGGAGCAGCATCAACCCAGTGACGGATGGGCCTCTGGTAACTCTCTTGGAGGGACATCTTCCCCTGACAGGGGCCACAACGCAGCGAAGGTACTCCTATCTACGTTCTCTTGAGTCGCTGGTAGAGACTCTCAAGTTCTAAGTCCTTTCTAGCTAAGGCTATAGTAACCGCTGGCGAGATCGCAGTGGTTTAGCTGATAATTAGGACAGTGCCTCGACCTGCTCATCCCCTGTATCAAAATGTTATCAAGTTGCAACCAGTTGGCTACTGAAGCACTGTTTATTGTGAGAAATGCAATAAAACAAGAGTTGGACTGTGATCGGTGTGTGGAACTCTGGTTAATGGGAGCAGAGGGAAGTGTTGGCACAGCAGGACTTAATCCTTTACAGAAGCACACAGGCCCGAGGAAATATCTGGTACTGGCCTTCACCTCACCCACAGCTATGGGGAGGACATGGGCAGTAGAGCATCTCACCCTATCGTGTGTGATACCCCTAGACGAAAGAGATGGGGTGAGGCCGCTACACGTGGGGGCTCGTGAGTCCGGGATGATGTGTGTTTTGACTTTGGAAGTAAGAATGGCTGTGTCTAGACTTTGCTGCCCGGAGGAGTTCCGAGCAGGTGGGCCATGTGATCGGCCAAAGTGCATCCCTGCTCAAAGTCGTGGAAATGACCCCAAGACGGGAAAGGCCCATGCGGAGGAGCGAGAAGAGGGAGAAGTCCAGCCGTGTGACGTACTACATGTGGGGGCTTTTACTGCACTGCGCCATGAGGCACCCCGTGACTACACAGTTCGTGGGCGGAGTTTGATGGAAGCCCGCGAAAATGTGCAAGTCGTGGGAGGAGTCTGGCCATGTGGAGGAACTCACGTGGAGACTTCGGCGCATGGTCAGTGCGTGATGGAGCAGCAGACAGTCGGGATGGCCTCAAGCTCCCCGTGGATTTTGGTTCCCTACCCCACGAAGATGACTACCATTGCTGCTCCCCTTACAGACACGGGGATAAGACTCAGGCCCCGAGGACAGTTGGCTCTGTACACCTGCAGAGACACGGAGGCCCTCGGTGTGATCTGTCCCGGATGCTCGGGACTGGTGGTTCACCTGAAGCCATTCGGGCATTGCGAAGCATGCAAAGAGTTCTTGTTCGAGGTGGAGCCATCCACAGTAAGGCCCCGGGCCCTTCGCCTCAACAGCCTCACAGGTACCGCTACTCTGGAAGGGGAGATCCAGGCCTTTGCGGAGGTTCCCGTACGCACTGACCAGGGCGATGTGACTGCCCAATCAGAGACTGAGAAGGAAAAATCTGAGGATGCTGCTTCGGTCACCACAGATTCTCTGCTCCCACCTCCGAAGAGGAAAGTCGGCCTGGTGCAGGCCTCCTATGGTCGTGGAAGAGCTTCACCCCGTCGCTTGCCTGGCCTGGATGGATCCGGTTGGAAGAGTCCTGGACATCCCAGTTCTACAAAAGGTCAAGGTGAGCCAGGGGCTGGGACTGTGGTGGTGGTGGTTGGAGGTGTTGGGGGTCCACAGTCGGTGGAACCCGCTAGGGAGGGTAGTACCACACCTACCAGAGACTACCTTCCCGCGGAGATGTATGACACCTCCGACCTAGAGTCACTGTCGGATTGTGGAGATGACGGTGAGATTGATGAACTGTTTCACCAGAAGGGTTGGGACAAACGCCCATTGCCTATACTACGTGCACCCCAAGATTCGCCTATGTCCATAGGAGACAGCACGCCCCGGGCGGAAGCCCTGGAGTCTACGAGGAAGCCTAGTCCTCTGGTTGCTCTTCCACAGTCCACAGTATCGCCCGTTTTGTTGGCGGGGAAACAGCGAGCATCACTACGGGCACCGAGAGAAAAGCCATCCGAGGTAGTGAAAGTACCTCGGCACCCGGAGGCCATCGTTCAACCAGGAGAAGGTGAGCGGGCCACAATGCCTCCTTTAGCCCGATTGCAACGACTCTTTTCTCAGAGGGTCGCTCACTAGGGATGGGCCCGGTGCTCGATTCGAACCCATGTTCGAATCGAGCATCGGGCGTTCGCTCGCTCGTCGAGCCCAGAACTATTTGGGCCGTTCGCATCACATTCGTGTGATGCGAGCGGCCCCGCAATGCATTGCGGCCGGCGCGGCTGGCGCAGTGCATTGCTGGCTGATGATTGGCCAAGCATGCACTGTGACCCCGCATGCTTGGCCAATCACAGCGCCCGAAACTCGGAGAGCAATAATTGGCTACAGGCAGGACGCCTGTAGCCAATTACAGCTCAGGGGCTTTAGTACACGCCCCACCATTTAAAAGGCCGCCACGCCATCGGCCCCGGTCACATGAGTTCCGGCTTTAGGAGAGATTAGTCTGCTGATTCTGTCTTTGCTTGATACTGAAAGATTTGCTCTTCTTTGCTAAACCATTGGCTATTTCTTTGCTAAACCATTGCTACCTAAGTCATTGATCGTTCATTGCTGCTGATTGCACAGTTAGTGTGTTATTAGCTGCTGCTGGGGATTAGTCTGGTGCGTGCTTACTGTTAGTACAGTATTGCAGTAGTACCAACCGCAGTGCTGTTAGCACAGCATTGCACCCCAACAGCACCCATAGGACTTCTAGTGTGTTAGTGGCAGCAAACAGAGCTCCTATATTTTCTTCTCAGCAGCACCCATAGGACTTCTAGTGTGTTAGTGGCAGCAAACAGAGCTCCTATATTTTCTTCTCAGCAGCACCCATAGGACTTCTAGTGTGTTAGTGGCATCACACAGAGCTCCTATATTTTCTTCTCAGCAGCACCCATAGGACTTCTAGTGTGTTAGTGGCAGCAAACAGAGCTCCTATATTTTCTTCTCAGCAGCACCCATAGGACTTCTAGTGTGTTAGTGGCATCACACAGAGCTCCTATATTTTCTTCTCAGCAGCACCCATAGGACTTCTAGTGTGTTAGTGGCAGCAAACAGAGCTCCTATATTTTCTTCTCAGCAGCACCCATAGGACTTCTAGTGTGTTAGTGGCAGCAAACAGAGCTCCTATATTTTCTTCTCAGCAGCACCCATAGGACTTCTAGTGTGTTAGTGGCATCACACAGAGCTCCTATATTTTCTTCTCAGCAGCACCCATAGGACTTCTAGTGTGTTAGTGGCAGCAAACAGAGCTCCTATATTTTCTTCTCAGCAGCACCCATAGGACTTCTAATGTGTTAGTGGCATCACACAGAGTTCCTATATTTTCTTCTCAGCAGCACCCATAGGACTTCTAGTGTGTTAGTGGCATCACACAGAGCTCCTATATTTTCTTCTCAGCAGCACCCATAGGACTTCTAGTGTGTTAGTGGCAGCAAACAGAGCTCCTATATTTTCTTCTCAGCAGCACCCATAGGACTTCTAATGTGTTAGTGGCATCACACAGAGTTCCTATAGTTTCATCTCAGCAGCACCCATAGGACTTCTAGTGTGTTAGTGGCATCACACAGAGCTCCTATATTTTCTTCTCAGCAGCACCCATAGGACTTCTAGTGTGTTAGTGGCAGCAAACAGAGCTCCTATATTTTCTTCTCAGCAGCACCCATAGGACTTCTAGTGTGTTAGTGGCAGCAAACAGAGCTCCTATATTTTCTTCTCAGCAGCACCCATAGGACTTCTAGTGTGTTAGTGGCATCACACAGAGCTCCTATATTTTCTTCTCAGCAGCACCCATAGGACTTCTAGTGTGTTAGTGGCAGCAAACAGAGCTCCTATATTTTCTTCTCAGCAGCACCCATAGGACTTCTAGTGTGTTAGTGGCAGCAAACAGAGCTCCTATATTTTCTTCTCAGCAGCACCCATAGGACTTCTAGTGTGTTAGTGGCAGCAAACAGAGCTCCTATATTTTCTTCTCAGCAGCACCCATAGGACTTCTAGTGTGTTAGTGGCAGCAAACAGAGCTCCTATATTTTCTTCTCAGCAGCACCCATAGGACTTCTAGTGTGTTAGTGGCATCACACAGAGCTCCTATATTTTCTTCTCAGCAGCACCCATAGGACTTCTAGTGTGTTAGTGGCAGCAAACAGAGCTCCTATATTTTCTTCTCAGCAGCACCCATAGGACTTCTAATGTGTTAGTGGCATCACACAGAGTTCCTATATTTTCATCTCAGCAGCACCCATAGGACTTCTAGTGTGTTAGTGGCAGCAAACAGAGCTCCTATATTTTCTTCTCAGCAGCACCCATAGGACTTCTAGTGTGTTAGTGGCAGCAAACAGAGCTCCTATATTTTCTTCTCAGCAGCACCCATAGGACTTCTAGTGTGTTAGTGGCATCACATAGAGCTCCTATATTTTCTTCTCAGCAGCACCCATAGGACTTCTAGTGTGTTAGTGGCAGCAAACAGAGCTCCTATATTTTCTTCTCAGCAGCACCCATAGGACTTCTAGTGTGTTAGTGGCAGCAAACAGAGCTCCTATATTTTCTTCTCAGCAGCACCCATAGGACTTCTAGTGTGTTAGTGGCAGCAAACAGAGCTCCTATATTTTCTTCTCAGCAGCACCCATAGGACTTCTAGTGTGTTAGTGGCAGCAAACAGAGCTCCTATATTTTCTTCTCAGCAGCACCCATAGGACTTCTAGTGTGTTAGTGGCATCACACAGAGCTCCTATATTTTCTTCTCAGCAGCACCCATAGGACTTCTAGTGTGTTAGTGGCAGCAAACAGAGCTCCTATATTTTCTTCTCAGCAGCACCCATAGGACTTCTAATGTGTTAGTGGCATCACACAGAGTTCCTATATTTTCATCTCAGCAGCACCCATAGGACTTCTAGTGTGTTAGTGGCAGCAAACAGAGCTCCTATATTTTCTTCTCAGCAGCACCCATAGGACTTCTAGTGTGTTAGTGGCAGCAAACAGAGCTCCTATATTTTCTTCTCAGCAGCACCCATAGGACTTCTAGTGTGTTAGTGGCATCACACAGAGCTCCTATATTTTCTTCTCAGCAGCACCCATAGGACTTCTAGTGTGTTAGTGGCAGCAAACAGAGCTCCTATATTTTCTTCTCAGCAGCACCCATAGGACTTCTAGTGTGTTAGTGGCATCACACAGAGCTCCTATATTTTCTTCTCAGCAGCACCCATAGGACTTCTAGTGTGTTAGTGGCAGCAAACAGAGCTCCTATATTTTCTTCTCAGCAGCACCCATAGGACTTTTAGTGTGTTAGTGGCAGCAAACAGAGCTCCTATATTTTCTTCTCAGCAGCACCCATAGGACTTCTAGTGTGTTAGTGGCAGCAAACAGAGCTCCTATATTTTCTTCTCAGCAGCACCCATAGGACTTCTAGTGTGTTAGTGGCAGCAAACAGAGCTCCTATATTTTCTTCTCAGCAGCACCCATAGGACTTCTAGTGTGTTAGTGGCATCACACAGAGCTCCTATATTTTCTTCTCAGCAGCACCCATAGGACTTCTAGTGTGTTAGTGGCAGCAAACAGAGCTCCTATATTTTCTTCTCAGCAGCACCCATAGGACTTCTAGTGTGTTAGTGGCATCACACAGAGCTCCTATATTTTCTTCTCAGCAGCACCCATAGGACTTCTAGTGTGTTAGTGGCAGCAAACAGAGCTCCTATATTTTCTTGTCAGCAGCACACATAGTACCTATAGTGTGTTAGTGTCAGCACCCATAGGACCTACAGTGTGTTGTGAGCACACATAGGAGTTCTATTTTTTATACTATATACACTACCGACTACAATGGCTGGAAGACCGCCAAGGAGAGGCAGAGCGTGCCGAGGCAAGAACACAGGGCAGGCAGGCTCTGTTTCTAGAGACAACAGTGCTGGCCGTGGACGTGGTCGTGCATCGTCATCAGCACGTGGCCATGGGACACGCTTGTCTTTGTTTTCGGCAGCTGGACATGTGGAGCCGCATCATGCCGAAGGCTTGGTAGAATGGATGACCAAGCCCTCCTCATCCTCCTCATCCTCTCTCACCCAGGCTCAGGGTACTGGCAGGGTACTGGCAGAGCAGCTGCCAACGCGTACTCAATGGCATCATCAGCCACCCCTTCCCTAGACCCACCATGTCCTCCTGAGGAGTCCCCCGAACTGTTTGAGCACAGTGTTGGGTACATGCTCCAGGAGGATGCCCAACGATTCGAAGGCTCGGATGATGATACCCAGCTTGAGGAAGTCAGTAGTGTGCGCGCAGAGAGAGGGGATGCTGAAGGACAGCAATCTGGCAGCTTACTGCCAGGTTTGCTCTAGTGGTGAAGAGGGAGGGGATGATGAGGTCACTGACTCCACGTGGGTGCCTGAAGGGAGAGAGGAGGAGGAGGAGGAGGATGCAGCGTCACATGTCCAACGAGGCAGGATGCCCCCTGGAGGCCAGCTAGAGGCCAGCACAGCAACTGTACCACACCGCAGAGCTCCGCCTGTGCAGGGCGCTGCCTCTGCACGTTATCACAAAAGTTCTTTGGTGTGGGCCTTTTTTGAGACGAGTGCATCAGATCGCACCACTGCTATTTGCAATATTTGTCTCAAGCGTATCTCGCGTGGCCAAAACATCAGCCGCTTGGGCACCACAAGCATGAGCAGACATATGTCGACCTGCCATGCAGCTCGTTGGCAAGCACACATAAAAGACCCACACCAAAGAACAAAGCGGACCTCTCCTTGCTCCTCATCAGCTGGGATCTCCATCCCCACTATATCTTCAGTCCTCTCTGAAAGCTGCTCTGAGAGGACTGAAGGTGTAGAATTAGGTGTGTCACAACCAAGTACTTGCAGTACACCGACGTCCGATTGTAGCAGGCAAATTTCCCTGCCCCAGCTGCTGGACCGTCGAAAGAAGTATACTCCCAGCCATCCACATGCCCAGCGGTTGAATGCTAGCTTGGCTAAATTGCTAGCACTTCAACTGCTGCCTTTTCAGTTGATAGACTCGGCCCCCTTCCGTGAGTTTGTTCAATGTGCGGTTCCTCAGTGGCAGGTTCCCAAACGCCACTTTTTCTCACGGAAGGCGATTCCGTCTCTCTACTGGCATGTGGAAGGCAATGTCCATGCCTCGCTGGACAGGGCGGTCAGCGGTAAGGTGCATATTACCGCTGACTCATGGTCCAGCAGGCATGGACAGGGACGTTATCTTTCTTTCACGGCCCATTGGGTCACTCTATTGGTAGCTGGGAGGGATGCAGGACAAGGTGCAGTAGTGTTGGAGGTTGTTCCGCCACCACGCCTCCAAAATGCTACTACTGGTTGTGACACACCTCTCTCCTCCACCCCCTCCTCTTCTTCTTCCTCCATGTCCTCTTCGAGTGCTCTGTCCTCGGAACCAGCGGTGCTCCGTAGGCGTACAAGGGGCTACGCGAGTACGCAGGCAAAAAGATGCCATGCCGTGCTTGCGCTGGTGTGTTTGGGGGACAGGAGCCACACTGGGCCAGAGGTTCTGGCAGCTCTGCAGGGGCAGGCCGAGAGGTGGTTGACGCCACGCCAGCTTAAGCCAGGAATGGTCGTTTCTGATAATGGCACCAACCTCCTCTCCGCCCTGCAACAGGGGCAGCTCACCCATGTGCCCTGTATGGCTCACGTCCTCAACCTGGTGGTGCAGCGGTTCTTGGGCAGGTTCCCAGGCTTACAGGATGTCCTGAGGCAGGCCAGGAAAGTCTGTGTGCATTTCCGCCGATCTTATAATGCCAGTGCTCGGCTGACTGAGCTGCAAAAGGAGCTGAACCTGCCCAAGAACCGCCTAATATGTGACATGCCCACCAGGTGGAACTCAACGTTGGCCATGCTGCAGCGACTGCACACGCAGCAGAGGGCCATCAATGAGTACCTTTGCGACTACGGCACCAGGACAGGGTCAGGGGAGCTTGGCTTTTTTTCCCCACGCCAGTGGAGCATGATCAGGGATGCATGCACTGTCCTCTCACCATTTGAGGAGGCCACGAGGATGGTGAGCAGTGACAGTGCATGCATCAGTGACACTGTACCTCTTGTCCACCTGTTGGAGCATACGCTGCGTGGGATAATGGACAGGGCACTTGAGGCAGAACAGAGGCAGGAAGAGGAGGACTTCCTTGTCTCTCAAGGCCCCCTTTATCCAGACAATGTTCCTTCTGTCCCACCCATCACACAGGAAGAGGAGGAGGAGGAGGAGGAGGAGGAGGAGGATTGTGTGAGCATGGAGGTGGAGCCTGGCACTCAGCATCAGCAGCAGCAGTCTTTTAGGGATGATGTACAGTCCCAACAAACCAGTGGACTTGTACGTGGCTGGGAGGAGGTGGCTGGCGATCATGTCATCCTCAGTGACCCAGAAGACTCCGGACCGAATGCCTCAGCTAACCTACGCTGCATGGCCTCCCTGATCCTGCAAAGCCTGCGGAAGGATCCTCGTGTTCTTCGGATCAAGGAGAGTGACCATTACTGGCTGGCCACTCTCCTTGATCCACGGTACAAGGGTAAGGTTGCGGACCTTATCTTGCCGTCGCAGAGGGAGCAGAGGATGAGACATCTCAGGGAGGCCTTGCAGAAAGGTCTGTGCAACGCGTTCCCAGAAACTGGGAGGTTACAAACTCCTGGTCCTGGACGACGAGTTGCTGAGGCTTCGGTCAGTAGCAGAAGGAGCGGTGGGGAAGGTGGACGTCTGACCGATGCGTTCAGACAATTTTTTAGTCCGCAGCCCCAAGGTATGATCGGTTCCAGCAACCATCGCCAGCGTCTGATATACATGGTGCAGGAATACCTAGGGGCAAGGTCAGACTTGGACACCTTTCCCACCGAAAATCCTCTGGCTTACTGGGTCCTGAGGATGGATCACTGGCCAGAGCTTGCACAGTATGCAATTGAGCTACTGGCCTGTCCTGCATCCAGCGTTCTTTCCGAACGCACATTCAGTGCTGCTGGAGGATTTGTCACCGATCATAGGGTGCGCCTGTCCACCGACTCGGTTGATCGACTGACCTTCATAAAAATGAATCAGTCTTGGATCACCACCAGCTACCAGACACCTGAAGCGGATATAACGGAATAATTTATAATGTCACATCCCTTCAAGACTGCCTATGCTGATGCTGAGTGACTGTCCTGTTATGTTCACTGACTATCCTCTTCCTCCTCCTCAATGATCCATGCCACCACACCAGTGCCTAAGGCACAATTTTTCAGCCCCTGTATAACAGGGGCGTGTAATTACAATTTTTTAAAAAGATGCTTCGCAACAGGTGTGACTGCTGTGCTCAGAGTACAGTATCTGTGAGGGGTTGCAGTGTTGTGGCACCAGCACCAGTGCCTAAGGCACAATTTTTCAGCCCCTGTTGGGGCGTGTAATTACAATTTTTAGGCAATGCTTTGCAACAGGTCTCATTGCTGTGCTCAGAGTACAGTATCTGTGAGGGGTTGCAGTGTTGTGGCACCAGCACCAGTGCCTAAGGCACAATTTTTCAGCCCCTGTATAACAGGGGCGTGTAATTACAATTTTTTAAAAAGATGCTTCGCAACAGGTGTGACTGCTGTGCTCAGAGTACAGTATCTGTGAGGGGTTGCAGTGTTGTGGCACCAGCACCAGTGCCTAAGGCACAATTTTTCAGCCCCTGTTGGGGCGTGTAATTACAATTTTTAGGCAATGCTTTGCAACAGGTCTCATTGCTGTGCTCAGAGTACAGTATCTGTGAGGGGTTGCAGTGTTGTGGCACCAGCACCAGTGCCTAAGGCACAATTTTTCAGCCCCTGTATAACAGGGGCGTGTAATTACAATTTTTTAAAAAGATGCTTCGCAACAGGTGTGACTGCTGTGCTCCAAGTACAGTATCTGTGAGGGGTTGCAGTGTTGTGGCACCAGCACCAATGCCTAAGGCACAATTTTTCAGCCCCTGTTTAACAGGGGCGTGTAATTACAAATCTTGATCTAATAGTTCACAGCAGGGCCCATTCCTGCGCCCACCAAGAGTAACTATGAGGGCCTACAGTCTTGTGGCAACACCGTCCACCACCACCACCACCACCAAAGGCCCAATTTTTCTGCCCTGTTCAACAGGTGCATGCAATTACAAATCTTGATCTAATAACTCACAGCAGGGCCCATTCCTGCACCCACCAAGAGTAACTGTGAGGGCTTACAGTCTTGTGGCAACACCGTCCACCACCACCACCACCACCACCAAAGGCCCAATTTTTCTGCCCGGTTCAACAGGTGCATGCAAGTACAAATCTTGATCTATTAACTCACAGCAGGGCCCATTCCTGTGCCCACCAGTCTTGTGGCTACACCAACATCTAATAGGGCAAATTTCTGCAGAGTATATACGGCAGGCCCCTACTTTCAAACATCCAACTTACAAACGACTCCTACTTGCAAACGGCAAGAGAAAACAGGAAGTGAGAGGAAATCTACCCCTAGGAAGGAAAATTCTATCCTGTTAGATTTAATTTGGGAAAAAGGTATCTCCTCTCTACTGATGCTTTATCACCAATCCTTGTTTCAATTAAAACCCCACTTTTCCAAAAACATTTGTCATTGGGACGGAAAGTGAGGTGACATGTTCTGAACAGATGTGCAAAGACAGCAAATGTTACAGGGGTGATAACCCCTCCCTATGTTCTCCAAAAAGCTTAAAAATTGATTTTTTTGGGATGTAGCTACACTTCATAATGTACCTGTTCAGATTCTACTTAAGAACAAACCTACAGTCCATGTCTTGTTTGCACCACCTATATACTGCTGTTCAGAGTATATAGGGTTGTAGGTATAGGGTTTTATTTTGGGTGCGGGGTCCCCCTTAGTATCCATACAAGACCCAAAGGGGCTGGGGTGGGGGGGGGGGTGATGGGGTAGCCATGCCATTTTTCTCAAGGATTTTCAGCCATATGGCGGCCAGGACAAGACATGACATTAAAGCCGCAAGTGGTTTTAAATGGCTTCTTTTTTTCCTTTACAAATGTCATTTTGTGCAAGGACAGTTCTAAACACGGGAAACACATGCCACTTCACAGGCATACTTTAGACACCCCCCAGGTACCATATTTAAAGGAAAATTTCACTTTTTTTTTTTTCACTTTATGCATCATTAAAATGACTGCTCCCGAAAAAACTTTAGTTTTTAAAATTTCTTTTTGCATTGATATATGTCCCCTGGGGCAGGACCCGGGTCCCCAAACCTGTTTTATAACATTAACATGCATATTGGCCGTTGTAATTAGCAATTTTGATTTCGAACGTTCGCGTCCATTATAACGAATAGGGTTCGAAAATTCGCGCAAACTTTCGGTCCGTTCGAAGGTTCTGGTGCGAACCGAACCCGGGGGTGTTTGGCTCATCCCTATCGCTCACTACTATGGATGGGAATATCCGTACTTGCCCAGAGACTTGTTGTTTGAGGTTGAAGTTCTGCGACAGCGATGGTACGATGAGTTCGTTTGGGAGAAACTTAAAGTGCCTCATGCACGGCGATACTTGTCCTGTTCGCCACCCGTGTCGAAAAAGTTTAGGGACTGCAGAGTAGACTGGATGTGGGGCCGCCATATCCACGCAGACAAGGTGCGCATTTGCAGGAAAAATGGAGAGGACGCTGACTATTCGATTGATGTTTTCGATAAGCATCTGAAGCCCTTGTTTTTGCCTGACCCGAGGTTTTATTTGTGAGAAGAGACTCACTTGTTTTCCTGTGACAAATTTCCGGAGGTGTTCTTGCCGGAGCATTGAACTGTACCCTAGTTTTTTATTTAGGTGTTTTTTTTTCTACTCTTTGGAGGAATGAGAGCTGTTTGTTTGTTCTCTCTTCTTCACAGTTCAAAGACAGAGACTTTGGGGGTAGAATCAGAGTAGGGACACAGGAAGACTGAAGATTTTACCAAGTGTCATCACCGTGGCATCGTCACTAGGTGGCGGTGTTGCGCAACAGTTGTTGCTTGTACATTTGCATCATTTACTTATTGGAGCGAGTGGGTCGCTTGGCTGATAGACCCATTCATTCCAAATTAACACAGAATGTCAGGATGTGGTTTTCCTTGCGTGTTGTTTTTTTTTCTTTCCCTCTGCAGGAGATTCGTCTGTCAAGACTACTGAGTATGGGGTGGTTCTTAGACAGAAAAGGGAGGGATTGTGTATGTGTACATGCTTAGAGGGTTTTATGGAAAAAAGTTTATTGTTTTATGTTCCCCATCCCTTTGAGCAGGTCTTGGTATGATTAAGGTTCAAATTTTTAGGGATGCCTCTGGGGTCAGATTTATGTCACCACCTTTCGGAGACATGGCTTTGCACCAGACGCTGGGGATCAGCGTCAAATCACAGGGGGGAGTATGTAGCGGGGTCTTTAAATTTAGGTGGGGTACACCTGGGTGGAAGTTCAGGTGTGTAGGTATGGGAGTAATGACCATTTGTATTCGTGGAGGATTGGGCGGTGTAATAATCTCCTTGGCCTGTGGGTGGCAGGTGCCCGCAGGCTCAAGGTAGATTCACTGCCATAGTGCTGTCCTTTTTGTCCCTTCTCAGAGATGGTACGGCGAGGGCGGGGAACCTGCCGTGGCGTCATTGGAGGGGATAAAAGGGGGAGACGCCCTGGTTATGGGGTCTTGCTCTTCTGGAGGTTCTTCATCACGCGCCCAGACACCTTAGGCCTGGGTGCGGGCGGTTCCGGATTCCGGCTCAGGTGCCCTAGGCCTGACCGGAATGGAGTTGGAGTCCATCCCAGGCACCTTCAGCCTAGGGTGAGGTACTAAACCAGGAGGCCTGGGGCCCGGTGACTTCGACTGGGTCCCGCGAGGGTGGAGAAGTCCGAGGGTCCCTGAAGTGGATGGGGCCCATGTCTGAGGTGAGGAGGCCGGGGAGGTTACCCATTCGGAGAGTCTGGAGCAGCATCAACTCAGTGACGGATGGGCCTCTGGTAACTCTCTTGGAGGGACATCTTCCCCTGACAGGGGCCGCAACGCAGCAAAGGTACTCCTATCTACGTTCTCTTGAGTCGCTGGTAGAGACTCTCAAGTTCTAAGTCCTTTCTAGCTAATACTATAGTAACCGCTGGCGAGATCGCAGTGGTTTAGCTGATAATTAGGACAGTGCCTTGACCTGCTCACCCCCGTATCAAAATTTTATCAAGTCGCAACCAGTTGGCTACTGAAGCACTGTTTATTGTGAGATATGCAATAAAACAAGAGTTGGACTGTGATCGGTGTGTGGAACTCTGGTTAATGGGTGCAGAGGGAAGTGTTGGCACAGCAGGACTTAATCCTTTACAGAAGCACACAGGCCCGAGGAAATATCTGGTACTGGCCTTCACCTCACCCACAGCTATGGGGAGGACATGGGCCGTAGCGCATCTCAACCTATCGTTTGTGATACCCCTAGACGAAAGAGTTGGGGTGAGGCCGCTACATATATAAAATGTTAAGGGCTTCTAAGTAATTTCAAGCAGAAAAATACTGATTTTTACTTGAAAACAAAAAGTGCCAGAAAAGGCCTGGTCCTTCAGTTGGTATAAAATCCACCTTCACTGCAGACAAAGTCACAATATTTATTCTATTGTATTAATGCTATTAATATTATTATTATTACATTTTATTGGATATACATGTATTTTATTACTCTGCCTTCAACACTTGCACACAGTTCAAACAACAAACATGGCCGCACCGAGACCGAGCCACTTCCGGCACATTCCTCAACGTACTTCCGCCAGACTCAAAAGTGGAAGCGCGCGTGACCTCACTTCCGGCGGAAGGTGTAAAGAGAGCTTCCGGTAGAGTGTACGGTTGATTGGGATTCAGTGACGAAGTGGAAGATGGTGAGTAGGGCATGGGAAGTAGATTACGGTGTGTTATGGGATCCATGTGCAGGAGGGGAGTGCGGTGTTTGTGTTCTGGACTGTGGGCGCGCTCTCCAGTAATGTTGCATCGCGTGAGAGAGCCGGGAGGTCCGTATCATGGGGGGGTGAGGGCTGTACACATGGCCGGGGCTCCGTCTTATTACTACGATCGTTTTCTCCTCGCACAGTCAGGCCTGTCCATACCGCACGGTATGAGATCATGGTGTAAGCCTGACTTGTCCCTCCGTGTGTATTTCTGCTCCTCCATCCTCTCTCCTCACTACAGACCTCATGGACCCCCTCCCCCATTATCACCGGATAGAAGATAACATTAAAGTGACCTTACAGAGTCATATCCACTAATACCTACATGGAGGAGAGACGATATACTTCCCTCCCTGGTGCTCCCTCTCTTAAAACGCCACTGTGAAGCTTCTGCTGCCCAACTGCTGCAAGTGTTCAATGGTTTCAGGTGTGTTGGTTCCCCCCCCCCCTTTCCATACACAATGGTCCCTCCCATAGCCTCATACACCGTTACAGGAGCAGCGGGAGGAACCATTGTGCACAATGAGGAAATAGGTATTTGACCCATTAGGATAACAAAGTACTTGTGGGAAGCGGCGGTGTGATGCGGCGTTTCAAGACACGGACCCCAGAATGGTCAGTACAGTACCGCTATTTACCATTGTCATCCGTAGTTACAAGGTCACTTTAAAGCAGTAGTAGCTCCAGAATCAAACATTTTATATATTGACGCTTTCCAATTCTTAGATACGGTGCTGTGATTGTTTTATTTTTAGGCTTTTTTTTTTTCACCTGGTGATCCTGCCAATGGGTCTGTGTTTTTTTTAAATGAACAAGCACTCCTGCAGATGTAGTATTTGGAGAGTTGAGACCATCTATATAAAAGGTTTATCACAAAAGGAACAAAATTGTTTGCTGTAACTGCTTATAGAGTGTTAGCTGAAATTTGGCATCAATTTGTTGGTGTGTCTAAATCTGCTAGTACATCTAACACAACCCTCCCCCTAGACTGGCAATGCTGCTGTCTAAGGGCGCAGGCACACGAGTGCCCCCATGGGAATCTGCTTCCTGTGGGGCACTCTCAAGAGGAGGAGCCAGGAGCACCAGTGGGGGACCTTAGAAGGGGAGGATCAGGGCTGCACAGAGCAAGTAAGAATGATCAGTTTATTGGGGAAAAAAATATTTGGAATTACTTTAACAAATCACTTTCAATCAGTTAAAAACTTTGTGAAAGTAAACCCTTTCTGTAAACTTGTAACTGCACGGTTTAGGAGATATTCACGATATAGCGCTCTGAAGGGACAGTATACCCATGCCGTCCCTTCAGACATCTGTGCCGTGGTCCATGACTCGCGTGCACCTGCTGGAGGACGCAAACCCGGAAGGTAGACTGGGTGAAGATGGAAGCGTTTGTCAGAGCTGGCAGCGTGTTATTTGTGCAGTGGTTTTTAGAAATAAATTTGGGGGGGGGGGAACATTGTTTTTTTTTTTATATATATATTGCAAAAAAACAAAATGCGTAACCCAATTGTTGTGTTTTTTTTTTTTTTTTTTTTTTTTTTTAAGACATGAAAGATGTTTTGGCGAGTAGATAACTACCAAACATGTCGCGCTCTAAAGTTGCGCATAACCATGAAACGGCGCCAAGCGGTGTCAAATTTACTATTCATAGGCGACACTTCTGGTCTGGTACAAGAATTGCTGCCCATGATCTGACGTTTGTGGTGATACCTCACGTGTGGGACACTCGGTGTTTGTATAACTGACTCGTACATTTGCCTTTGTGCACGAGTACAGGGACACCTTACTGGTCAACAAGTGTTTAATAACCAAAAGGGAGTGAAAAGGACAGTTTGTGTTGAGGTTTTTGCTTTAGAGCAAACCGATAGCCAGAGCCTCTGGTGTTGTGGTGGTGCAGGCACTTCTTGACCTACACGTGTGAAATTCTGCTGCAAAGTTTCCCTTTTCAAATTTTTACCAAGAGAAATAATGGAGGCTGCCATTGCTGACATGGCAATTACCTGCCAGTTTATATTTTGGTTAAGGGTACCTTCTTGGATAGATTTTTTTTTTTTTACACCAGAGTTTAGTGTCACTTTAAAAGAGAAGTTTGGGAATCCAAAAAAACAAATAATTACCGTATTTATCGACGTATAACACGCGCAAGTTTAGGAGGGAAGTTTAAGGAAAAAAACTTGCATTTAAATGCAGTCTTGTCCATCTGCAGCCTTGCCCAGTGCCTTTGCAGCCTTGCCAATCTTTACATTACCGGTATTTAAAATTGGCGTCTGCTTCAATCACTCTAAGCAGCATTAGTTCCAGACAGAAGCCTTTGTGCTGTAAATCCACCTGTCCCCAATCGAGATACCTGTTCTGGAGACTGGTACCCTTACACTGCCAAAATAATTTCTCAACCTCTCACTTACTGCACTTTAAAGTTGGCGCCGATTTGCAGAGGAGTGAGCGGAGCCGAGTGTACTTCGGCTAGACTCGGCTCCTCTCGCAGTCCCGCCCATCTCCACTGATTGCGCCGCTGACATACAGAAAGCCGAGTGTACTTCGGCTAGACTCTGCTCTGCTCACAGTCAGGGGCGGGACTGCGAGACTAGCCGAAGTACACTCGGCTTTCTGTATGTCAGCGGCGCAATCAGTGGAGATGGGCAGGACTGCGAGAGGAGCCGAGTGTACTTCGGCTTTTTGTATCTTGGCTCGCTCGTTTCAGCGGGGATCGGCGTATAACACGCACCCACGATTTTCCCCTGATTTTAGGGGAAAAAAGTGCGTGTTATACGCCGATTAAATACGGTATACTCACCTAGCTGGCTGCAGCACCAATCCCAGCTGTCCTCTGCCACCTCTACACTAGAGGTCGACCGATATATCGGCCGGCCGGTTTTTGGCACTTTTTAATTAATCGGCATCGGCCGATAGTGCTGAAAAAAAAGCCGATTTAAAAAACTTCAGCGCAACTTGCAAATAACTTCTTTCATAGAAGTCAATACAAGTTCCCTGAAGTTTCCAGTGGAGGTGGAGCAATGTGTCTCTGGGCAGCCTGCCAAGTGAGAGAAAAGAGATACACTGTTTCTTCTTATCAATGAACTGAACTCCGTATTTAGAAGTTATCAGTTTAACCATTTTAAAGACAAAATCTTTTCTGACACTTGTAGCTTACAAGTAAAAATCCTGTATTTTCTGCTAGAAAATCACTTGGAACCCCCAAACTATATATGAGACCCTAGGGAATAAAATGGCGGTTGTTGCAATATTTTATGTCACACGGTATTTGCGCAGCGGTCTTTCAAACGCAATTTTTTGGGAAAAAATACACTTTAATGAATTTTAAATAAAACTAAACAGTAAAGTTAGCTGTTTTTATTTATTTTTTTCATCTAAAAATTTTGTTTACCTGTTTTTGTGCCTGATTCCCTTACCGAAGATGGCGGCCGCAGCGCCCGAGAGCCGGGGGAGAGATCGGCTTCGTGTGCCGACATCCCGGGCGCCCAGGACAGGTAAGTAGCCATATAATTATAAGTCAGCAGTAGGGCTGGGCGATTTTCCCCCCCAAAAAAAATCTGCTTTTTTTTTTTTTTTTTTTTTTTTATAAATAAAACTCAATCTACGATTCGATTTTTTTTTTTTTTATTATTATATTAATTAAAGTGCATCAACAAACAAAATTGCAAAGGCAAACCCTTTATCTAACTGCAAAGTCAGTGTGCAACAAACACACAATATAATCCAGCGCTCATGGAACATACATTATTAACTATTGAAAACTCTTGAAACTCTGTGTGTGATTCCTTCTGTCCCAGCCTTGCTGCGATCCTGGCTCTGCATCCTTTTGGGTTGGAGGGCCCTCCACACGCTGGTCTGCCTGTTGTCCATCATTCAAGGTACTGTGCTCACACGGAGATCACGCCACAGGCTTTGTTTTGACTTTTTTAACCCCTCCTTGCTCCACGGATGTCACTGCAAGTTTAACAAGTTTGTCACCACTGGCAACTGGAGAGTAAGATTATTTGCCCTCTGCACATTTGGGATTGGATCCCCCTCTTTATTGTGATTTAATAAATGGACTTTTATCAATTCTTCAAGAGTTTTTAATAGTTAATAATGTATGTTCCATGAGCGCTGGATTATATTGTGTGCATGTTGTGTATTTTGTACTTCTGGGTACGGATTTTTTTCTTGCTGCGCTGGATCCTGTTTTTCCCCCTTTTTGGATACTTTGTACTTCCCAAAATATTTGGGATTTTTTTCTTATTATTATTATTATTATCATCATCCATTATATATTTTTCTTTATCCACCAATTTAGCGCTTGTGACCTTTTGTTGTTTTTTGCAGTGTGCAACAAAGATTGTTAAACATCCAAATTATTAATACTGTATTTGGATTTAGCTAATAAAACAACAAAAAATCATGAGGTTACTCTTAGTTGAATTGAACTGTGTCCATGTCTCACTGTACCCGTGTCTCACTGTGCCCATGCTTCAATCACTGTGCCCGTACCTGATGCAGATTTTCATGGTATACGGATTTTACTGCTACACCGGTGGCCATTCCAGTATTCAAAAGCTGCGCCTCCTCCTCGTCTGTGATAGGCGGAACACTCAATTTCCCAGCATTCAGTGTTCCGCCTATCATGGTCATCCTCATAACACAGACGAGGATGAGAGGATGTCCGTGATAGGCTGAATACTACCTGCTGTAAAATTGAGTGTTCCGCCTATCACAGACGACGAGGACTCAGGAGGCGCGACTTTTGAACACTGCAATGGCCGCCGTCTGTCTGCATGACACGCTGATCAGGTAGGCAGACGGCGGCTGCAGCGAGTAGATGTAATTGGGGTAACGCTGCCATTCCGGATACGCCCCCTGCAGTCCTGCTACGGAAACTTTGAAGGGAAAAAAAAAAATCTAAAACGATTTTCTTCAAATCTGAATCGATTTGAGCTCAAAACTCGATTCAAGATTACAATCGATTTTTTTTCCCAGCCCTAGTCAGCAGCTGCAGTATTTGTAGCTGCTGACTTTAAATTTTTTTTTTTCCGGCGGAACTCTGCTTTTACACTGGAGTGGGTAGGCGTTGACGGTAAAACGCCGCTAGTTTTAGCGGCGCTTTACCATCATTTTAGCGGCGCTATTCGGCTGCTAGCGGGTGCTTATATCCCAGCTAGCGGCTGATGAAGAGGTTAAATGCACCCGAGTAGCACCGCTGCAGAAGCGCTTTGTAGGCGCTTCGGCAGCGGTGCCCATTCATTTCAATGGACAGGATTGGTGGAGGAGCGGTATACACCGCTCCAAAGATGCTGTTTGCAGTACTTTTTTTAACGTCCTGCCAGCGCACCGCCTCAGTGTGGGACTGCAGGGGAGCTGTTTTGCAGCCACTTTTACAGATGCTATTTCTCTTACCATCCATGGACTGACACGTTGTCTCTTTACACTTTTACACGTGGGTTATGTCCCTGCTTGCAGGAGAAGACCTAGGCAGAATGTGAAATGTTATACATACATTCCAAAAGCCAGAGCTGAACAGCCCCACCCAGGGGGCGGTCCCTCCGTACATAACCCTCCCACTACAGTCAGCAGACTTCAGTTTTTTTCTGCCTAGCAGAAGGAGAAGACGTGGCTCCCTCAGGAGCCAGTCTCCTGACCTATTTTATTCCTTTTTGGAATTCTTTTTTATTTTCTTTTTGAGAATCTTCTATCAACTGTCGGCTGGGCAACAGGTTGGGTACAAGATATCCTCGTAGTCTTCCCTGTCCGACCATCGAGCGTGCTGATCCTCGCCTTGTGTGCGTGAGACTCAGTTCACGACAGGCCCCATGACTCCAGGGGTGGCCGGGTTTGCTTTCATGCTCCCACGGTCCTCTCAAGACTGAACAGCTCCTGACTGACTGTATCTTTCGCGGTGGACCGGGCCGACAGCTACTCAGTACTGCACTGTGATAGTCCTGTCAGAAACACCAGTGTGTCCCTCAGGGGACGGGTAAGTAGTCTCTCCTGCCTGCAGGTGAGTACAAAAGGCTGTGTGTTTCTCTGTGGGGGATTTTCCCTGTCTCCCCCTGTATTTTATTGTCGCTCTGTCACCATTACTGGCGCTGGCTGTGTGGGGTGCTTGGGGGTCTCACTGTTCTTGGGGGGCTCATGCTGGTCTGCAATGTATGCTTTGGGGCTTTTTTGTGTGGTTTTTCGGGGCCTGAGCGCCGAGTGGCGCTGTGCGTGTGTGCTGTTTCATTTTAACTGCTCATGGCGGCCATCTTGCCGCGGATCGCCTCAGTCAAGTGCGGCGGCCATTTTCTTGTAGCCCGTGCGCTTTTCAGCACTAGTTTGGCCTCTAGCGCTGCTGTAGCAGCGCAAATCTCCTCACAGCTCACCAGCGCTGACACAGCGCGGTACAGACAGCGGAACTAAGCGGTCCCTGGTCCGGTTTGGTGAGTCCCCTGGGCGCCCCCTCCTCAGTCAGCACAGCCTGTGGGTGGACTTTTTATCTGAGAGAGTCTCAGAGGGGGACAATATGGAGTCTGTGTCACCAGCTTCCCCTAAAAATGTCAGTGGCAACAGGCAGTGCTTCAGCACCTGCGGTCCCTATGGACCTGTTGTGGGCAGCCCTGGAATCAATTTCTGACCAGGATGGGAGCTGTGTGCAAGCGCAAGGTACAAAAAAGGCGCCCTCTCCCCACTTTATCTACTCGAGGGCAGTGCGCTGATTCAGATATGGGCCTAGCCACTATCGCTCAGGACCCTAGTTCTGGATGTATGGATGGTTTTGAACAGGACATTCCTTATGAGGGAAACTCCAGTTCTGAGTCAGTAAATGACAGGGCGCTTGTTGGTGTGCTCATGACTGCGGTGAGGGACACTCTCAAGCTCAAATGCTGCGGATGCAGAACCTCAGGCGGATACTGTCTCCTTTGGTTCTTTTTAAGGCCAGGCCTTCTAAAGGGGTTTTTTCCATTGTACTTTCTTTGACAAGCTCATTGATAAGGTCTGGAAAAAGCCGCAGAAGAATTTTTTATGGTCCCGCGGCGTTTGTCTATCAGATACCCCTTTGAAGATGCCCTACTTAAAAAGTTGGCTTCTCCCCCAGTGGTCGACCCTCCAGTCGCCCTGTTGAACAAGGCCACCACTCTCCCGATGGAGGGGACTCCTGCATTAAGGACCCCACTGACAGGAGGTCAGAAGTGGTGCGCAAAGCCATGTTTGCCTTGTTGGGATCCGCCCTACGGCCTGTGGTAGCGGCGACCCTTGTGTTTTAAAACACTTACAGGTTGGGCAAAAAATGTTGCACCTAGCTGTACAGGAGCATAATCTTCCTCCAGACACAGTTACTCTGGCCCACCAACTGGGCAGGGCCTGGTTTATGTGTGCGACACCACGTTGGACGCGGGCCCTTTAACATCCAGGGCCTCTGTCCCGACGGTGGTATGGCGTCGTCTTATCTGGTTGAAATGCTGGTCTGCTGACCTAGCCTCTAAGAAGCTCCTGACGTATCTACCTTTTTATAGGTGGTAGACTTTTCGGTGCTGCTCTGGATGTCATCGTCAAGGATGTCATGGGAGGTAAAAGCACTCTTCTTCCTTAGACTGGCAAGGGTAAGGGGGCCCGCCGCAAACAGGGCCTTTTCCTTTCCAGCAAACAAGGGTTTTTTTCGTCAGTCGGGTCCACAGGTAGGTCCTCCCAGACTGACGGAGTGCGGCTGGTGGGCACAAGCGCCCCTGGGTGCGTAAGCCAAACAAGCGGCTCCCGAGCCCGCCTCCGCGTGAAGTCTTGCCTCCGCCCGACTCTGGGGTGGGGGGGACGACTTCGCAGGTCACGAATCGGTGGTCCTCCTGAATCTCCGACTGGTGGGTGTGCGAGGAGGTCACCTCAGGATACAGGATAGTACTCCGATCCTGGCCCCCAGACAGATTCTTTCCCTCAAATCTTCCTCTCCTTCCTACCTGTCGGGCAGCCCTCTTGGGGGCTGTACAGGATTTGATCAGGTCCGGAGTGATTGTGCCGGTTCCGTCACAGGAGAGTTTTCAGGGATTCTACTCGAATCTGTTTGTCGTCCCAAAGGTAGGACGTGGTTCGACCTGTCCTGGACCTCAAGGCCCTGAATGCCTTCGAGAAGGTGCAGAAATTCTACATGGAATCCATTCGCACGGTGATCGCTACACTCCACCAAAGGGATTTTCTTCTGGCGTCCTTGGACTTCAAGGACGCCTACTTGCATGTTCCGATCTGCGCAAGTCACCGGAAGTTTCTGCGCTTTGCGATCAGCGAAGTCCACTATCGATTGTGGCTCTTCCTTTCGGCCTAGCCTCGGCACCAAGGGTGTTCACCAAGGTGCTTGCTCCGGTTCTAGCCTTCTGTTACAGCGAGGTATTGCTGTCGTGGGCTATCTGGACGGTCTTCTGCTATGAGCAGAAAGTGGCTCAGACTTAGAGGAAAGGTGACTATCGTCAATTAGACCCTCAGGGACTTCGGGTGGTTCCTGAACATTCAGGAGTCAGTCCTGGTCCCGACTCAGTGTCTGGAGTATCTAGTTCTGATTCTGGACTCCTTGGAGGCAAAGGTATCCTACCTCTGGAGAAGTTGCTGACACTTCAGTCTGCGGTGCGGGTGCTGACATCCCAAAAATGGTTGTCAATCCGTTTTTTGCATGAGAGTCCAGAGACTCGTGGTGGCCTCCTTCGCGGCCGTTCCGTATGCCCAATCACACACCAGGGCATTGCAGAAGGGACAAATCCCCGTTGTCCTTGGATCTTCAGATCCAGGTGATTCACCTGGTCAGGGTGCCCCTGACATGGTGGTTGAGATCCTCGGCTCTTCGGTCCGGAAAGGCGTTCCCCTCCCATCCACTGGACGGTACTCACGACGGACACCAGCCTGACGGGCTGGGGTGAAGTCTGGGGAGTCCTGTCGGCTCATTCCTTGGACTCCGGACGAGCCCGTTTACCAATCACTGTTCTGGTAATACGGGCCATCGGACTGTGTCTCTCAGGTCAGAGAGAGTACGGGGTCGCTCCATCAGGAGCCAGTCGGACACCGCCACGGCGGTGGCGTATGTATACCATCAAGGGGGAACTCGGAGCTCAGCTGCGGCTTCCGAGGTAGTCCGTATCCTGAAGTGGGCCGGAAGAAACGTGCCGGCTCTGTAGGCCATTTTACATTATGGGCATAGACAATGGGCAGGCGGACTATCTGAGTCGCCAATCGCCAGACACCGGACCAAGAAGAGTGGTCCTTGCATATTTCAACTCCTTTACCGACGGTGGGGCACGCCGGATGTGGACCTGCTGGCCTTTCGACTCAATCGCAAGGGTCGAGGTTGTGGCCAGATCCAGGGATCCTTGGGCGATGCCTCGGATGCGTTGGTGGCCCCATAGGGTCCTTATCGCCTGATATAAACTACGGCGATCCTAATTGTTCCGGATTGGCCGCAGCATCACTGGTACGCTGATCTGGTACGTCTCGTCGCGGACGTTCCCTGGCGGTTGCCGATGGAGGACCTTCAGTCTCAAGGTCCTATGCTTCATCCGGCTTACAGTCTCTGGCTTTAACGGCAGGGCTGTTAAAAGCCAGGTGTTGAGGGACCAAGGTCTCTCGGACTCTGTCATTTTGACCATGTTAAGGACACGGAAGTCTTCCTCCAGGCAGATCTATCACCGTACCTGGAAAGCTTATATCGCCATGTGCGAAGCGCTGGACTGGTGTCCTCGGGCGTATTCCGTCCCCAGAATCCTGCGTCCTCTGCAGTGTGGAGTGACCCAAAAGCTTGCTTTGAGTACCATTAAAGATCAGATTTTGGCCTTGGCCGTCTTCTTTCAGCGACCTCTAGCGGGTCATTTTCTTGGTTAGCACCTTGTGTTGGGTTCGCCATGTGCTCCCTCCTGTCAAGCCTCCTCTCCCACCGTGGGATCTGAATTTGGTGCTCTCAGTCCTCCAGGAACCTCCTTTTGGGAATATCCGGGATATTCCCTTCTTGTCTTGTCTCAGAAGGTGGCTTTTTTAGTGGCAATCACTTCTGTTTGACGAGTGTCTGAGTTGGCGGCTTTGTCCTGCAAGTCGCCATGTTTAGTCATCCATAAGGATAAGGCGGTGTTGCATCCGCGACCTTCCTTTTTTGCCAAAGGTGGTGTCGACCTTTCACCTACATGAGGACATTACCCTCCTGTCCTTGTGTCCTCACCCATCGCATCCCAGAGAGTTTGCGCTGCACATATTGGAGGTGGTACGAGCCTTACGGGTGTACCTGTCAGCTACTGCTTCTATTCGGAAGTCCGACTCACTATTTGTGACTGTCTCTGGTCCATAACAGGGCCAAGCGGTTTCGTCTGCCATCATTTTTAGGGGAATCAGACAAACCGTCATTCAAGCCTATGCTCTCAAAGGGCGGGCGCCTCCCTTTCCGGTTACGGCGCATTCCACCAGGACAATTGGTGCTTCCTGGGTTTCCCGACATCAAGCGTCGGTTGCACAAGTGTGCAAGGCGGCGACCTGGTCGTCTGTTCATGCCTTTTAAGTTTTATAAGGTTAATGTGGCTGCATCTTCGGATGCTTCCTTCGGCCGCAGGGTGCTGCAGGCCGCTGTTTAAAGTTGTGACTCCTCCGTTGAGGAGATCTGCCTTATTGGAGTGAAGTTTTGGCTTTTCCATTTATACTGCTCCCATCCCTCTTGACACTGCTTTGGGACATCCCACGTGTAAAAGTGTAAAGAGACACCGTGTCAGTCCATGGATGATAAGAGAAAATAGGATTTTTTGTACTCACCGTAAAATCCTTTTCTCTGACATCCATGGACTGACACGGCACCCACCCTTCCTTTTAAGTTTGTACTGCTTTGTTACGAACTGAAGTCTGCTGACTGTAGTGGGAGGGTTATGTACGGAGGGACCGCCCCCTGGGTGGGGCTGTTCAGCTCTGGCTTTTGGAATGTATGTATAACATTTCACATTCTGCCTAGGTCTTCTCCTGCAAGCAGGGACATAACCCACGTGTAAAAGTGTAAAGAGACACCGTGTCAGTCCATGTATGTCAGAGAAAAGGATTTTACGGTGAGTACAAAAAATCCTATTTTTTAGCCCAAAAGTGCCTGAAAAACACCCCAGTGTGAAAGGGGTCCAACTGTTCGATTTTTTTTCCCTTCATCTCATAAAATCTGCCTTACATATCGGCCCAAAAAAAACGGCATCATATATCAGCCATCGACCGCCGCGATTTCTAAATATCGGCCAGAGAAAAACCCATATCGGTCGACCTCTACTCTACATCAAGAACTGTGTCATCAAAGACCACTGATAGATCAGTTCTTGGTATTCAGTCTGCATGGAGCCAGTGATTGTTAGTCCACTCTACTCTGCCCTTCAACACTCACTGGGCCGTAGAGGGAGTGGCTGGCTCAGTCTCCCAGCTGCTCGCTAAGAGGCTGAGCCAGCTGCCGTTCTAGGAATTTTTGTGAACCAGCTGAGTGACATCTGCTGACAGCAGGCTTTAGCCCGCTATCTGCTGAAAATGGGTCACAGGAGTGCAGAACGAACTGTACTCCTGTGATCAGGAGAAGTAGTCAATGAAGCTTTAATTGTACTTCTCCTTTTAAAGACTAAAGCTGGGTACCACTACCCACTGTTATTTTTTATTTATTTTGTTTAACAGGCAAGGTGAACAAAGGAATTCTCACCATTGTACTATTGTATTCTGACAGCAGGTACTGTCGGAAGTAGGTTTTCTAGCAGGACTGTTTGACATAGCGGAGCACACACACCAAAATTCATCCAGTTCCTGCTGATCTGTGTGTACCCGGCGCAAAGCGTTTGTTAATGGTGAATAACCTTGCACCTGTGAATTAACCACTTGCTTACTGGGCACATAACCCCCCTTCCTGCCCAGGCGAATTTTCAGCTTTCGGCACCGTCACGCTTTGAATGACAATTGCGCGGACGTGGCTCCCAAACAAAATTGACGTCCTTTTTTTCCCACAAATAGAGCTTTCTTTTGGTGATATTTGATCATTTCTGCGTTTTTTTTATTTTTTGCGCTATAAACAAAAAAGAGCGACAATTTTGAAAAAAAAACACAATCTTTTTTTTTACTTTTTGCTATAATAAATATCCTCATTTTTATTTAAAAAAACAATTTGTTTTTCTCAGTTTAGGCCGATACGTATTCTTCTACGTATTTTAGGTAAAAAAAATCGCAATAAGCGTATAGTGATTGGTTTGCGCAAAAGTTATAGCGCCTACAAAATAGGGGATAGAATTATGACATTTTTTTTGTATTTTTTTTTTTTTAATAGTAATGGCGGCGATCTGCGATTTTATTTTTTTATTATTGTCACTGCGACATTATGGCGGACACATCGGACACTTTTGACACATTTTTGGGACCATTCACATTTATACAGCGATTAGTGCTATAAATATGCACTGATTACTGTATAAATGTGACTGGCAGGGAAGGGGTTAACACTAGGGGGCGGGAAGGGGTTAAATGTGTACCCTGCTAGGTGATTGTTACTGTGGGGGGAGGAGACCGATCTGTGTCTCTATGTACAAGGGACACAGCATCAGTCTTCTCTCTCCTTGACAGGACGTGGATCTCTGTGTTTACACACAGAGATCCACGTCCCTGCTCTGTGACAGCCGATCGCATGTAACTGGTGGTCATCGCGGCTGCCAGGCACGTGCATCGGCACCCGCGTGACACAGCGGGCACAGCTTTTCCCCGATGCGGGGCGCGGCGCGAAAGTTAACAGGAGGACGTCCTCCCGGCAATTGAGCGCCACAATGCGGCCGTCTTTTGACAACGGCCCGGGCGCAAAGTGGTTAAATATTGTGCTAAATAAGCTGCTCCCCAGAACTGTAGAAAGTCTACTGTGCAAAATGTGTGATATAGATATTGATAATCGTGTTATATCAACTAAAAATGAAACAATATATGAAAATATTTAGATAGTCCATAATCTTCTGTGCAGTGACCATAAAACTTGTGATTTATTCAGACAAAATGTGTAGATTCCTCCACCGCTTTATAAAACGTTCAAATCACACCCAATGTGCTCAAGTAATAAGACTGGCTCACCAGATAGCCATGACCTCAAACTAAAAAGGTCTAAATGTGCTTGAGTGTGCAATCTTGCAACCTGGTGTTGAATCATGAATTTCCAGGCTGTACTCTCCTCTCCACCACAGTTGACATATGGGATGAGAAAGACAAGGAAGCACCAATAGCGTAATACTGCTTTTAATGTTAAAATGATGATAAAACATAAATTGGCTTGCTTACATTTATTCGTGCTTGTATCCCGGCAATAGGATTGATATGCGTAAAGGCTGTAAGAAAGCCGATCTCGGCCCTGCTCGTGCTGGGAGTCTGTGTGTGTTCCACTGCCGCTGGAGGATAAACCAGAAGTGACGTGACCGGAAGGCGCCCCGACGTACGTTTCGTATTGCTACGTCATCAGGAAATGTTCCGGTCACTGGGCAGAAGACTCTAAATAGCCTGAACTGTATCACGATAGGCGGAGGAGAGGTCAATACTACACCCACCCTAATCTTACAGGCCGATTCCAGCTAATTAAGTATCTAGCAAGGCATTTATCAATAAAACATATACAAAGAATATACTGTATATACTCGTGTATAAGCCGAGTTTTTCAGCACATTTTTTATTGTGCTGAAAATGCCCCTCGGCTTATTCTTGAGTCAGGCGCAAAAGAAAAAAAAAAAGCGTGTGCTTGAGTACGGTGTACAGAGCAGTGTGTCCGCTCCCCCTTCACTCACAAGCACAGCCTGGCTCTCATTGACCCGCCGCTGGTGTGCAGAGCAGTGTCAGCTCCCCCTTCATTCACGAGCACAGCCCGGCTCTCATAGACCCGCTGCACTCTGCCCACCCGCCTCACACTGCCCAGGGATGAGAAAGAGAGCCGAGTCTGGGGCCCGGGAACATGACGGCTACGGTGTGCCTGAAGAACCTGACGATACCGGGGACAAAGGGGATGGACGGCGACACCACCAAGGGGATGAAGAGGTTCGACAGGTGGGGGGGCTGTGTACACCGGGAGAGGAACACATGGACAGGGTTGTCAAATCTGTCTACTGTGCACACTGACAGTGCATGGAGGAGGACTGACACTGTACTGACTGCACTGGACTGACTCTGCCTCTGTCTCATTTCCATTCATCTGCAGTGCAGTTGAGGCTACAGAGAAAGGGACTGGGGAATCTCTGTCCTTAGTCCATTTTTCTGTCTTAAAGGGGAGATTTCAGGGGTCTGTTAAGACCCCTAATATCTCATCCCATATGTCAACTGTGGTGGAGAGGAGAGCACAGTCTGGAAATTCATGATTCAACACCAGGCTGCAAGATTGCACACTTAAGTGCATTTAGACCTTTTTAGTTAGAGGTCATGGCTATCTGGTGAGCAGGTCTTATTACTTGAGCACATTGGGTGTGATTTGAACGTTTTATAAAGCAGTGGAGTAATCTACACCTTTTGTCTGAATACATCACAAGTTTTATGGTCACTGCACTGAACATTATGGACTATTTAAATATATTGTTTTATTTTAAGCTGGTATAACACGATTATTTATTTAGTGCCCCCTATCTATATCACGCATACATTGTTACCCCCAAAAAAACAAAAACAAAACTGTTCCTTTTTAAAGCATGTTATACAGTGCTTGTGCTGTGTAATTTGGTTCTTTGTATCACCTGAAATACCTGGCTGACCCTCTAGGCAAGGGGTGCCCAACCTTTTGAAGAGCGAGGGCCACTTAAGCAAATTGGTAATCGGACACCAGTCCATTTACATCTGCCACTCCTTAGAGGTTAATAGAGGGTCCAATTGGGTCTGACTGCGTGAAAGGGGCCTAAGGCTGCTTTCAGACTGATGTGCTGCAGTTTACCCGTGCCGCGGGTGCAGCACAGTTCACCTGTGGCTTTCCTGCAGGTTAGCTGCACTTTGCCATAGGCTTCTATTCTATTCTGTAGGTGTGATGCACTTTGAGAAAGCTCACCAAACTCGCAGGTAATAGAAGTCTATGGCTCAGTGCAGGTAACCTGCAGGTGCACTTCTCTGCACCTGCAGATCAGTTTGAAAGCAGCCCAGTAACCACCGCAGAACAGATATGCCCATATATACACTGTGATTTTAGTAATAAACTTACCTTTAATAACCGTATTCTATTCCATCCCAGAGCAGGAGGGCACGGGCCACATCAGAGGGCTCCGCGGGCCACATGTGGCCACCGGGCCACTGATTGGGCACCCTTGCTCTAGGCCAGTGATGGCGAACCTTGGCACCCCAGATGTTTTGGAACTACATTTCCCAGGATGCTCCACTACACTGCAGAGTGCATGAGCATCATGGGAAATGTAGTTCCAAAACATCTGGGGTGCCAAGGTTCGCCATCACTGCTCTAGGCTAACTGAATATGAAATGTGGTGTTCCAATATCACGTATCAGTGGGGAGGCATATCCATTATCTATTCCTTCATGGCAAGGACCCAGAACAAACCACTTTATGCCCAGCGCTGGGAAGAGGATTTGGAGGAAGAATGGGACCTCCAAAAAATGGTACCAATGCTTTCAACTTTTCTTTAAGGGAATATCCCTGATGGAGGCCAGTGTCAAAATATTCACAAGGTGGTACCGGGTTCCCACTCAACTTCCCAAAATCTACCCAGACTCCTCCCCAATGTGCTTCAGGGGCTGCAATCAATAGTGAGCATACTCCAAGAATAGAGTTCATAATTTTGGACTTATTTGGGATCCTTGGGCTGTCTACACCCGCATACCTCTCTACCCTGGTGCCTTTGTCTCGGGGATGCATGCAACGCCTGTGTGTCCCCATACCAGTAAACACAGCCCTGCATTGGTAAGGCTCCCCATGTGACCGAGGCCTAAGGAATGAGGCTTTCTGTGCCATTCCCTTCACCATTGTACAGAATGCCATGTTCCATGAGATCAATGTGTTAATTTTTGAGACCGTTAATTTTTTTTTACAAAGGTTGCACTTACTAAATGGTGTTCTGACATGTATTCATGACAATGGAAGTACATGTAAAACATAAAAATGAACATAGAAAGATGTATATCAGGCCTAAAATTACATATGAATCACATGTGAAAGTGCAGATTGATTAAATATTACAACAGAAATGCTCTTATTGAAGAAGCGGCATGCTATATATATCTCTTTAATAGTAAAAGCTTCTTACCTGCCTGCTTGGTGTACATTCTTGATATACTGTTGTGCTGTGGAATTCACTCCTGTGCACATGCACGGAAGTTATGTACTCTTGGGTTGTCCAATCAAAATAGGGGAAAAAAAAGTGATGGTGCCAGTGAGGGAGCACAGACTTCGTATTGCTGGAGGGGAGATTAGTATACACGACTTTAGTTCCACTTTTTAGGGACTAGGTGAAACTGTGAGCAGCCTTGTGACATTGCACTTTCTTGTACTTCTGTCACTCATATTTATTTATTTTGTCTTGCAGTCTCACACAATCTTGCTTGTTCAGCCGACAAAGAGGCCTGAAGGAAGAACATATGCAGACTATGAATCTGTCAATGAATGCATGGAAGGTATGGAGAAAAGTTTTTCATAAGTGATATGCAATGGTGCAGTTGATATATTTTGTCAGCTTCACTTAATGTGTATTTCCAATTTTGCTGTCATATTAGAGAAAATCCCACTAGGTTTGATTTCTCACTCACACAGCACACCTAAAAAAATATATATAATTTTTTTTCCTTTTTGGATGTTTGTTTGGAGCAGACCTCTGGGCACACAGCAAGCTAGTCTGAACAATTTCACAGCGATCCTGTACCAACTGACAGAGGGACACACTGAGCTTTCCCTCATTAGGCCTTGTTCACATTGGTGTTCTTAAAATATTTGTGATCTTTTACCTTGTAAAACAACCCATTTTGTTTTAAAGAAATGCAAGGCAAAAAAATATAATTACCGTATTTATCGGCGTATAACACGCACCGGCGTATAACACGCACCCCAAGTTTAGGAGGGAATTTTAAGGGAAAAAACTTTTAGCAGGGAAATTCAAGGAAAAAAAACTTACATTTAAATGCAGCCGTGCCCAGTGTCCATCTGCAGCCGTGCCCAGTGTCCATCTGCAGCCGTGCCCAGTGTCCATCTGCAGCCGTGCCCAGTGTCCATCTGCAGCCGTGCCCAGTGTCCATCTGCAGCCGTGTCCATCTGCAGCCGTGCCCAGTGTCCATCTGTCCATCTGCAGCCGTGCCCAGTGTCCATCTGTCCATCTGCAGCCGTGCCCAGTGTCCATCTGTCCATCTGCAGCCGTGCCCAGTGCCTTTGCGATCGTGTCAGTCCCGGCGGTTTTTAAAATTTGGCGGCGATTTCTGTGGAGAGGAGCGAGCGGGGCCGAGTGTACTTCGGCTGGACTCGGCTCCTCTCGCAGTTCCGCCCATCTCCACTGACTGCGCCGCTGACGGAGAAAGCCGAGTGTACTTCGCCTAGACTCGGCTCTGCTCACAGTCACAGGCAGGACTGCGAGAGGAGCCGAGACTAGGCGAAGTACACTCGGCTTTCTCTGTCAGCGGCGCAGTCAGAGATGGGCGGGACTGCGAGAGGAGCCGAGTAAAGCCGATTGTACTTCGGCTTCGGCTCCTCTCGCTCGTTTTCAGCAGGGGAATTCGACGGAGTATCGGCGTATAACACGCACCCACGATTTTCCCCTGATTTTAAGGGGAAAAAAGTGCGTGTTATACGCCGATAAATACGGTACATCTTTTTGTTCCCTTTTCCCCCCTAAGTACTCACATGACCTCCTGTTCTAAGCTTCATGAGGGGCTTAGGGAGCAGCGGGTGGAGACTGCAGGGGGATATGTCGGCAGGAGGCAGAGAAACGTCAGTACACTGATCTTTGCAATAAAGAGCTGTTTAGGAAGGTGTCACCACAAGTCCTACTGTGCTCCCAAGTAGAATACAAAGACTGGCTACACTGGGATGCATGTGCTTCCATGCCTAATGTGGTCAGTTTGAATTAGAAAAGCAGGGAGACTGACAGTGTCAACACGTATTTCACACAAATTAAGCAATGCAAAGAGAACAATATACTTTTTCATTACAAGTATATGGTAAAACAGACACGCATAGGAATTTAAAAAATGTTGGCGTAACTTAAAGCGATAATAAACCCCAAAGCAAACATTTACTATCTCGCAACTTTGAGATATATATATATATTTATATTATATTATATTATATTTTATTTTATTTTTTTAGCTTCCTTTTTTCTATTTTCATCTGTGATCCAGCCAGTCAGTTTGTTACATTCTGCTGGAAAGCTTATTCTTTTGAAAAGTATCGTTGCAGAGATGAGACAAATCATTTAACACTGACAGGGGTGCTTACAATAATCAGCTTTTATTGATGTAAAACCTTTTATCCCAAAGGGAAAAAAAAAATATTGCTGTAACTGCTTATAAAGAATTAGCTTGTGGCAAAAAAATAGACCATTCCATGGACCCAATTTGCCTCAGCAAATATCTTGGTGTGTGTTCTTTCCAAAAAGGGGTGTTTGAACTGTACTGGGATTTTATGCCTAACAATAGAATCTCATGCCACACATCCACCCACTTTTGTAATGTTGGGCATACATGTAATTCCTCCATTTCACATCAATGTGGATGAAGAAATCTCTGCCAGGAAAAAAGTGAAAAAATGATATGCCGAAGCATAGGAGTGATCTTGACCACCCCAGGCCCCTCATACTTGGGCATACCCTTTTTTTTTTTTTTAACTGCCAATGCAAAATATCCTGCAGTGCTGCAGATACTGACATATGTATTCTGAGAGCAGTACCATGCTGCTGTCAGAATAAACAGATCAGTGCTGCAGCTGATTGGCATTCCTGCAAAGCAAACAACGGTTAACAATATAACATTAACTCAATAAAACTGCTTTTTTTTATGGATAATAACATTTCTAGCCTTTGCTTTTAGGGTCTCTCAAAATGTGATAGTTTCCTTACTATCCAAAAACTTTTGAGGCCCTTGTGCAGAATTGTGTGCCCTAGACTGCACCGTGCTGTACCCAAGACTAACCACTAGTGTGTGGTATCGACAGAAGCTGTCCTTGATACAGAGACCATGTTGGCCAGGAGGGACAAAATACCAGGTGTCACATCTCATTCCATGTTAATCTTTTTTGGGGTGTCCTTTGTGTTGCGGTACCAGGGGGAACGTCTGGAAAATGTCTCATGCCGTTTGCTAACTGCATCTGGATTTTGGGTGTGGGCCACAGCACCTTCTGGATGCAAAAAGGCTGAGGATCCTTTCCTGAAATTTTAGGAAGGATCTACTTCTTCCCGTGGCTTTGGAAATTACAAAAGCATTATATATAGCCATGTGTAATAGTGTCCTTCGCGCTACTAAGGCCCCTTTCACACTTATACGACTTGTCCCACGATTTGTGATGGCAAAGTAGTCGTTTCCCATGATTTCCAATAACAACCATTCATATTAGTACGACTTCCAGTCGTTCTGACTTCAAAGTAGTCCCTGCACTACTTTGGTCCGATTTTGATGCCACTTACACAGGCATTCCCTGAAATCGCAGCACATTCGCGGCCGTGAAATCGCGGTAAAATCTTGCAAATTTGAAGTCGCACTAGTGTGTAAGGGGCCTAAAAGTGAATATTACAATGTTTACAAAGTAACAGAAAAAGTTATGACAGTGAATCAAAACAAGCAGCAAACCTAATAGTGTTCACAATACACAAAATAAAAATGCATATATAAAGTGATCTCGCGCAGTAATGTGTTAATACTAAAAACACTAAATAATGCAAATCCCAAAAAAGCTTGAATAAAAAGCCAAAATGTGTTGTAAAAAGAGAGATATAGATATCTATCAGGGCTGCGGAAATTAACGATTGTTTGATTAATCGTTAATTTCTTTGATCGATCAAAATTATTTTGATCGCAGACGATCCGCGGAGTGAGCTCCGCGGTCTCGTCCATAGGAAAGGCCGCGACTTTGACCTAGCTCCAGAGCTGCGGCCATCTTGGTACACCCGGCGGCGGCCTAGTAGCGGCGCGCTGATGTCGTCATCAGCCGCCTGCTTGTGCCGTCTACTCTGCGAACGGTATGGGAGCACATGTGGACAGTACGGTATGGGAGCACATGTGGGCAGTACGGTATGGGAGCACATGTGGGCAGTACGGTATGGGAGCACATGTGGGCAGTACGGTATGGGAGCACATGTGGGCAGTACGGTATGGGAGCACATGTGGGCAGTACGGTATGGGAGCACATGTGGGCAGTACGGTATGGGAGCACATGTGGGCAGTACGGTATGGGAGCACATGTGGGCAGTACGGTATGGGAGCACATGTGGAAAATTGTAAAAACTGTGTGCGTTATAATTAATCGAAATTAGTAGAATCGATTAAAAAAAAATTTTGAACGAAAATTTTAATCAGTAACAGCCCTAATACCTCTATCTCTATCTCTCTTAAAAAAAAAAAAAAGTGAAGATCAATGTTCAAAGGTGAATATATTAAATATTAGAGATCTAGGGTGTGATGGTATAAGTCCTTATGGTACTCCACAGAGCAACTGCAATGTAAATTCCTTGATATCCAATAGAGATAGACTCACAGAACTCTCACCTCATATAAATGAAGTAACCTGCATCAATAAGTAACCTTCATATAAAGTCATTCCCCAGCATCCTATTGGAACTTCTCTGGCTCTCGAATGGCTATTGTATCCTGTTCTGATCCTCAAGCCGCATATTCCATCCACAGAACCACCCTGATATACTCCAGTATTAAGGATATATAGTGGGGGGGGGGGAAAGGAGAAAAGAATGCCTCCAATGGTGCAGTACATTTTTAAATAACTTGAGGAATATTTTATTAAAGGGCTAATGGGTGGACTCTTACATTAAAATCAATATAAAGCCTTTTCACGTCACTTCTGGTATATGTCTGCCTTTGGCCACTCCCTCCGCGTTATGTCACGACACGTGACTTCATCAGGGGAACCGGATTGGTTGTTCAACCATTATTTATATATGGTGAAAAGCGGAAGTGATCGTTGGGCTATTTTCTTGTAGTCCGCTCTATTAGCGGTATTGCGGTTATTTTGTTGGTTTTCTGAAAACCATGCATGGCAGCCATTTTCTTGTAGTTCGTAAGTAGCAACACTTAAATATATGACACGACCATGTCTTTGTGGACAAATCATAGAGGTCAAATGGAAAGCAAACCATGCTACACCAGTCCATATATATTGTCGCGCTAGCCATAGTAAAGTATATAATATTAAAATAAATTAAGCCACTATTCCAACCAGATGCACACCAGGCATATGATGAATAAAGCCAAATGAAATCATAATCTTAAAAAGATTGGCACCGGTGATAAAAAATAAATATAGGATGTTTATTAGTGGGCAAAGTGTAAGATAAAGAATCTTAAAAATTCCCAGATTAATAGTAACTAATGTCTAATTCTATACTAAAATGATCGCACAACGGAAATGAGACACAGGCACAAACAGTACACAATAAAATATAATAAAATTAATAAAAATTATTATTAAACTGAGAACTGTTACCAACATAGATGCACACTATCAATATTAAAAATTACTGAGAAAACAGTTGAGGTCAAACTCAACATTCATACCTCCCAGTGTAAGTGTTCTCATAGTGTGTATCCATTTTGACTAATTGTTCTGACCTTATTGCTTCCCCTCCATGACCTATTATTATTCTTTTCTATACCCCAAAATTGGAGTTGTGTAGGGTCTTTGTTATGTACTAGTGCAAAATGTCTTGATACATTATGCTTAGGGAAGCCATTTACAATGTTTTGAACGTGTTCTTGTATCCTCACTTTAAGTGCCCTTTTAGTCCTTCCAACATATTGTAGGTTGCAACTACACTGAAGTACATTAACTACTCCCTCAGTGTGGCAGCAAATGAAATCCATAATTGTAAAGGACTGTCCTGTATTTGTTGCTACAAACTCTGCTCTTTTTTGTGAATGACGACAAGCGTAACAATTCTTACATGGGTAAAACCCCTTCCCAGTGAAAAATGTATAGTCTGCTTTAGGGGGTGTTTCGACTACTGATTTAACAATCATATCCCTTATCGTGGGTGCTCTCTTGTAAATAATATTTCTTCTATCTGGAAGAATATTTCTTAGGTCTTTATCGTTTTTCATGATGTGCCAGTGACGTTGGACCAATTTCGCTACTTCTTTATGCCTCTTGCTGATATAGCTTTTTTTGTCTTATTCTGCAACATCACGGTCCTATCCATTTCATTTACATGTTGTATTTGTTTCTCTATCCATGAGTCATCGTAGCCTTTTACTTTGAATCTTTCTCCAATTCGTTTAGCTTGCATCCTGTAGTCCTCTTTTGTACAATTCCTCTTTTATTCTTATTAGTTGTCCTTTAGGGATGTTATATAGCCAAGGTTTAAAGTGACAACTGTCCATCGACAGGTTGGTGTCCACATTTTTGAAAAAAGGTTTTAGTAACAACTTTATCTCCCTCCAAGATGATGATCAGATCCAAAAAATCAACCGCCTTCTCGTCAATTTTCCACACCAGGCGAATATTTTTATCATTATTTAATTCAGAAAGTTTTCAAGTGTATTCCTATTGCCATTCCACACAATCAAATCTGTACCTCTTTTTATATAGAGTAAGTTCAGCAGGAATATCATCATATACTGAGTGTTCTTCCCATTGTGCCATGAAGGCATTAGCCACACTCTGGGCAAATTTTGCTCCCATTGAAATTACTATGGCTTGTTTATAATAGGCTTAAACATGCCAGAAATAATAATTATATTTCAAGCAGAATTCCAAACACCTAGGGCTCTTTCACACGGAGGTCCGTTCAGGTCCGCCTGTCAGTTTTTTAGGCGGACCTGAAACGGATCCTCCATGTACCCCTATGGAAGCACGGATGTCAGCGGAGACATGTCCGCTGACATCCGCTCCGCCAAAGTGTGACGGAGGAAAACCCTATTTCTCTTACCATCCATGGACTGACACGGTGTCTCTTTACACTTTACACGTGGGTTATGTCCCTGCTTGCAGGAGAAGACCTAGGCAGAATGTGAAATGTTATACATACATTCCAAAAGCCAGAGCTGAACAGCCCCACCCAGGGGGCGGTCCCTCCGGACATAACCCTCCCACTACAATCAGCAGACTTCAGTTTTTTTCTGCCTAGCAGAAGGAGAAAACGTAGCTCTCTCAGGAGCCAGTCTCCTGACCTATTTTTATTCCTTTTTCTGGAATTCTTTTTTATTTTATTTTTGAGAATTTTCTATCAACTGTCGGCTGGGCAACAGGTTGGGTACAAGATATCCTCGTAGTCTTCCCTGTCCGACCATCGAGCGTGCTGATCCTCGCCTTGTGCACGTGAGACTCAGTTCACGACAGGCCCCATGACTCCAGGGGTGGCCGGGTTTGCTTTCATGCTCCCACGGTCCTCTCAAGACTGAACAGCTCCTGACTCACTGTATCTTTCGCGGTGGACCGGGCCGACAGCTACTCAGTACTGCACTGTGATAGTCCTGTCAGAAACACACCAGTGGGTCCCTCAGGGGACGGGTAAGTAGTCTCTCCTGCCTGCAGGTGAGTACAAAAGGCTGTGTGTTTCTCTGTGGGGGATTTTCCCTGTCTCCCCCTGTATTTCATTGTCACTCTGTCACCATTGCTGGCGCTGTGCTGTGTGGGGTGCCTGGGGGTCACACTGTTCTTGGAGGGGCTAATGCTGGTCTGCAGATATGCTTGGGGCCTTTTTTTGTGTGTTTTGGGGCCTGAGCGCCGAGTGGCGCTGTGTGTGTGCTGTTTTTTTCACTTTTGCTGAGTCATGGCGGCCATCTTGCCGCGGATCGCCTCAGTGAAGTGTGGCGGCCATTTTCTTGTAGCCCGCACGCTCTTCAGCACTAGTTTTGGCCTCTAGCGCTGCTGTAACAGCGCAAATCTCCTCACAATCTCCCCACAGCTCACCAGCGCTGACACAGCGCGGTACAGACAGCGGAACTGAGCGGTCCCTGGTCCGGTTTGGTGAGTCCCCTGGGCGCCCCCTCCTCAGTCAGCACAGCCTGTGGGTGGACTTTTTATCTGAGGAGTCTCAGAGGGGGGCAATATGGAGTCTGTCACCAGCTTCCCCTAAATGTCAGTGGACAACAGGCAGTGCTTCAGCACCTGCGGTCCCTAGGGACCAGTTGTGGGCAGTCCTGGAATCATTTCTGACCAGGATGGGAGCTGTGTGCAAGCGCAAGGGAGCAAAAAAGCGCCCTCTCCCCACTTTACTACATGAGGGCAGTGCGCTGATTCAGATATGGGCCTAGCCACTACCGCTCAGGACCCTAGTTCTGAATGTATTGGATGGTTTTGAACAGGACATTCCTTATGAGGAAAACTCCAGTTCTGAGTCAGTAAATGACAGGGCGCTTGTTAGTGTACTCATGACTGCGGTGAGGGACACTTTTAAGCTAAAATGCTGCGGATGCAGAACCTCAGGCGGATACAGTCTCCTTTGGTTCTTTTAAGGCCAGGCCTTCTAAAGAGGGTTTTCCATATGTACTTTCTTTGACCAGCTCATTGATAAGGTCTGGGAAAAGCCGCAGAAGAATTTTTTTATGGTCCCGCTGCGTTTGTCTATCAGATACCCCTTGAAGATGCTCTACTTAAAAAGGTGGGCTTCTCCCCCAGGGTCGACCCTCCAGTCGCCCGGTTGAACAGGGCCATCACTCTCCCGATGGAGGGGACTCCTGCATTTGAGGACCCCACTGACAGGAGGTCAGAAGTGGTGAGCAGAGCCATGTTTGCCTTGTTGGGTATCCGCCCTACGGCCTGTGGTAGCGGCAACCCTTGTGTCTTAAACACTTACAGGTTTGGCAAAAATGTTGCACCTAGCTGTACAGGAGCATATTCTTCCTCCAGACACAGTTGCTTTGGCCCACCAACTGGTTCAGGGCCTGGTTTATGTGTGCGACGCCACGTTGGACGCGGCCCCTTTAATATCCAGGGCCTCTGTCTCGGCGGTGGTATTGCGTCGTCTTATCTGGTTGAAGTGCTGGTCTGCTGACCTAGCCTTAGGAAGCTCCTGACGGATCTACCATTTAAAGGTGGTAGACCTTTCGGTGCTGCTCTGGATGACATCGTCATGGATGTCATGGGAGGTAAAAGCACTCTTCTTCCTTAGACTAGCAAGGGTGAGGAGGCCCGCCGCAAACAGGGGCCTTCTTTTCCAGCAAAACAGGGTTTTTTCGTCAGAGTCCATGGGTAGGCCCTCTCAGACTGACGGCAGTGTGGCTGGTGGGCACAAGTGCCCCTGGGTGCGTAAGCCGAACAAGCGGCTCCCAAGCCCGCCTCCGCGTCAAGTCTTGCCTCCGCCCGACTCTGGGGTGGGGGGACGACTTTGCAGGTCACGAATCGGTGGTCCTCCCGAATCTCCGACTGGTGGGTGTGCGAGGTGGTCACCTCAGGATAGTATTCCGATCCTGGCCCCCAGACAGATTCTTTCCCTCAAATTTTCCTCTCCTTCCTACCTGTCGGGCAGCCCTCTTGGGGGCTGTACAGGATTTGATCAGGTCCGGAGTGATTGTGCCGGTTCCGTCACAGGAGAGTTTTCAGGGATTCTACTCGAATCTGTTTGTCATCCCAAAAATAGGACGTGGTTCGACCTATCCTGGACCTCAAGGCCCTGAATGCCTTCGAGAAGGTGCAGAAATTCTACATGGAATCCATTCGCACGGTGATCGCTACACTCCACCAAAGGGATTTTCTTCTGGCGTCCTTGGACTTCAAGGACGCCTACTTGCATGTTCCGATCTGCGCAAGTCACCGGAAGTTTCTGCGCTTTGCGATCAGCGAAGTCCACTATCGATTGTGGCTCTTCCTTTCGGCCTAGCCTCGGCACAAAGGGTGTTCACCAAGGTGCTTGCTCCGGTTCTAGCCTTCTGTTACAGCGAGGTATTGCTGTCGTGGGCTATCTGGACGATCTTCTGCTAAGAGCAGAAAGTGGATCAGACTTGGAGGAAAGATGACTATCGTCAATTAGACCCTCAGGGACTCGGGTGGTTCCTGAACATTCAGGAGTCAGTCCTGGTCCCGACTCAGTGTCTGGAGTATCTAGTTCTGATTCTGGACTCCTTGGAGGCAAAGGTATCCTACCTCTGGAGAAGTTGCTGACACTTCAGTCTGCGGTGCGGGTGCTGACATCCCAAAAATGGTTGTCAATCCGTTTGTTGCATGAGAGTCCCGAGACTCGTGGTGGCCTCCTTCGCGGCCGTTCCGTATGTCCAATCACACACCAGGGCATTGCAGAAGGAGATCTTGTCCACCTGGGACAAATCCCCTTTGTCCTTTTTGGATCTTCAGATCCAGGTGATTCACCTGGTCAGGGCGCCCCTGACATGGTGGTTGAGATCCTCGGCTCTTCGGTCCGGAAAGTCGTTCCCCTCCCATCCAATGGACGGTACTCACGACGGACACCAGCCTGACGGGCTGGGGTGGAGTCTGGGGAGTCCTGTCGGCTCAGGCCTTGGACTCCGGACGAGCCCGTTTTACCAATCACTGTTCTGGAAATACGGGCCATCGGACTGTGTCTCTCCTCAGGTCGGAGAGAGTACGGGGTCGCTCCATCAGGAGCCAGTTGGACACCGCCATGGCGGTGGCTTATGTAAACCATCAAGGGGGAACTCGGAGCTCAGCTGCGGCTTCCGAGAGGTAGTCCGTATCCTGAAGTGGGCCGGAAGAAACGTGCCGGCTCTGTAGGCCTTTTTACATTCTGGGCATAGACAATGGGCAGGCGGACTATCTGAGTCGCCAATCGCCAGACACCGGACCAAGAAGAGTGGTCCTTGCATATTTCAACTCCTTTTACCGACGGTGGGGCACGCCGGATGTGGACCTGATGGCCTCTCGACTCAATCGCAAGGGTCGAGGTTGTGGCCAGATCCAGGGATCCTTGGGCGATGCCTCGGATGCGTTGGTGGCCCCATAGGGTCCTTATCGCCTGATATAAACTCCGGCGATCCTAATTGTTCCGGATTGGCCTCAGCATCACTGGTACGCTGATCTGGTACGTCTCGTCGCGGACGTTCCCTGGCGGTTGCCGATGAGGGAGGACCTTCAGTCTCAAGGTCCTATGTTTCATCCGGCTTACAGTCTCTGGCTTTAACGGCAGGGCTGTTAAAAGCCAGGTGTTGAGGGACCGAGGTCTCTCGGACTCGGTCATTTTGACCATGTTAAGGACACGGAAGTCTTCCTCCAGGCAGATCTATCACCGTGCCTGGAAAGCTTATATCGCCATGTGCGAAGCGCTGGACTGGCGTCCTCGGACGTATTCCGTCCCCAGAATCCTGCGTCCTCTGCAGTGTGGAGTGATCCAAAAGCTTGCTTTGAGTACCATCAAGGATCAGATTTCGGCCTTGGCCGTCTTCTTTCAGCGACCTCTAGCGGGTCATTTTCTTGGTTAGCACCTTGTGTTGGGGGTTCGCCATGTGCTCCCTCCTGTCAAGCCTCCTCTCCCACCGTGGGATCTGAATTTGGTGCTCTCTGTCCTCCAGGAACCTCCTTTTGGGAATATCCAGGATATTCCCCTCTTGTCTTGTCTCAGAAGGTGGCCTTTTTAGTGGCAATCACTTCTGTTTGACGAGTGTCTGAGTTGGCGGCTTTGTCCTGCAAGTCACCATATTTAGTCATCCATAAGGATAAGGCGGTGTTGCATCCGCGACCTTCCTTTTTTGCCAAAGGTGGTGTCGACCTTTCACCTACATGAGGACATTGCCCTCCCGTCCTTGTGTCCTCACCCATCGCATCCCAGAGAGTTTGCGCTGCACATATTGGAGGTGGTACGAGCCTTACGGGTGTACCTGTCTGCTACTGCTTCTATTCGGAAGTTCGACTCACTGTTTGTGACTGTCTCTGGTCCATAACAGGGCCAAGCGGTTTCGTCTGCCATCATTTTTAGGGGAATCAGACAAACCGTCATTCAAGCCTATGCTCTCAAAGGGCGGGCGCCTCCCTTTCTGGTTACGGCGCATTCCACCAGGGCAATTGGTGCTTCCTGGGTTTCCCGACATCAAGCGTCGGTTGCACAAGTGTGCAAGGCGGCGACCCGGTCGTCTGTTCATGCCTTTTAAGTTTTATAAGGTTAATGTGGCTGCATCTTCGGAAGCTTCCTTCGGCCGCAGGGTGCTGCAGGCCGCTGTTTAAAGTTGCGACTCCTCCGTTGAGGAGCTCTGCCTTATTGGAGTGAAGTTTTGGTTTTTCCATTTATACTGCTCCCATCCCTCTTGACACTGCTTTGGGACATCCCACGTGTAAAGTGTAAAGAGACACCGTGTCAGTCCATGGATGGTAAGAGAAAATAGGATTTTTTGTACTCACCGTAAAATCCTTTTCTCTGACATCCATGGACTGACACGGCACCCACCCTTCCTTTTAAGTTTGTACTGCTTTGTTACGAACTGAAGTCTGCTGATTGTAGTGGGAGGGTTATGTCCGGAGGGACCGCCCCCTGGGTGGGGCTGTTCAGCTCTGGCTTTTAGAATGTATGTATAACATTTCACATTCTGCCTAGGTCTTCTCCTGCAAGCAGGGACATAACCCACGTGTAAAGAGACACTGTGTCAGTCCATGGATGTCAGAGAAAAGGATTTTACGGTGAGTACAAAAAATCCTATTTTTTCCTTCCGTTGGCGGAGCGGATCGGATGACAACGGACTCTACGGTCCGACGTCATCCGATTCCCCATAGGGGAGAGCGGCGCTCTGACAGGGCGGTCCCTGCACAGTGTGCGGGGACCGCCCAGTCATCCGTCGGCTCAGCGGGGATCAACGGAGCGATCCCCCGCTGAGCAAGCGGAGCTTCACGGGGCGGATCATGACTGATCCGCCCCGTGTGAAAGGACCCCTAATCAAGAACTTCCTTTGTTTACAGATTAAAGTGCTGTGTTTTCTAAGAAGCCATTTGGTTGCAGAACAAGCATCATGATGTTGCACAATTGTATATAATGATGTTACATCTGCAGTGGCAAGTAAAGTTCTACCTTCTAATACTGGCAGTGTATCTAATAGTTGAAGCACATGCTTAGTTTTTGAGGTAGGCTTGTGTATTCTGGACCGCTGGTTGTATATAATGGTCTATATACTGTCCCATCCTTGATGTCAGGGAATCTATCCCATTAACGATGGGCCTGCCTGGTGGGTTCTCTTTGCACTTATTGATTTTAGGGATAGTATATATCACCGGGATTCTACATGACTCTGGTATGAAATATTTTGATTCTTTTTTGTTTAGGATGTCTTTCTTAATGCCTAGATTGACCAATAATTCCAGTAACTTCTGAAGCCTCGAACACACGGCCGAGAATCTCATCGGGAAAAACCGCGTCTTTTTTCCTGACGAGATTCTTGAACAAGAATCTTGTCTTGGCCGAATGTACACACGTACGATTCAAAAGAACCGCCGTTCTTTTGAATGGCATGTACGTGGTGACGTCATCGACTACGAGCGTGCGCTCGTCACATTCGATGCCGTCGCCGCCATCTTGCTACACCCTACCTATGCCTAGGAAGCTACCGCGCATGGATCGAAGCCATTTCGAGCATGCGCGGGTTTTCACAGCGACAGGTAAGTGTACACACTCTCGGGTTTCTCGTCAGGAAACAGGCCGACGAGAATCCCAATGAGAAAATAGAGAGCAGGTTCTCTATTTTTCTCGTCGAGTTTCTGGCCAGTTTTCCTGATGAGAAACCTGAAAGCCGCGTACACACGGCCGGTTTTCTCGGCAAGAAAGCTCTCCCGGCAGTTTTCTTGTTTTTTCTTGACGAGAAAACCGGCCGTGTGTACGAGGCTTTATACTTAATAGTTGGATTACCCAATAATTTGGTGTACCCAATAATTTGGTGTATGTTTCCTCGTCTTGTAGTTGTCTATTAAGTTCACCTTGATACTGTTACTGTTATTACCACCGCTCTCCCCTTGTCTGCTGGGTGAATTACGATGTCATTCCTCTCAGATAACAGTTTATTACCTTTCTTAATTAGAGGTCGACCGATATGGGGTTTTTCTCTGGCCGATGCCGATATTTAGAAATCGCGATGGCCGATATATGATGCCGATTTTTTTTTTTTTTTTTGGGCTGATATATTAGGCCGATTTTTTTTTTTTTTTTTTTTTTCCCCTTAATCTCATAAAATCTAACAGTTGGACCCCTTTCACACTGGGGTGTTTTTGGGCTAAAAATAGCACCTGTAAAAGTGGCTGCAAAACAGCTCCCCTGCAGTCTCACACTGAGGCGGTGCGCTGGCAGGACGTTAAAAAAAAGTACTGCAAGCAGCATCTTTGGAGCGGTCTATACCGCTCCTCCACCAATCCTGCCCATTGAAACGAATGGGCACTGCTGCCGAAGCGCCTACAAAGTACTTCTGCAGCGGTGCTACTCGGGTGCATTTAACCTCTTCATCGGCCGCTAGCTGGGTTATAAGCGCCCGCTAGCAGCCGAATAGCGCCGCTAAAATGATGGTAAAGCGCTGCTAAAACTAGCGGCGTTTTACCGTCCACGCCTACCTGCTCCAGTGTAAAAGCAGAGTTCCGCCGTAAAAAAATTAAAATTCAGCGGCTACAAATACTGCAGCTGCTGACTTATTATATGGACACTTACCTGTCCTGGGTGCCCGCGATGTCGGCACACAAAGCCGATCTCTCCCTCGGCTCTCGGGTGCTGCCGCCGCCATCTTCGGTAAGGGAATCGGGCACAAAGACAGGTAATCAAAATTTTTAGACGAAAAAAATAAATAAAAACAGCTAACTTTACTGTTTAGTTTTATTTAAAATTCATTAAAGTGTATTTTTTTCCCCAAAAATTGCGTTTGAAAGACCGCTGCACAAATACCGTATGACATAAAATATTGCAACAACCGCCATTTTATTCCCTAGGGTCTCTGCTAAAAGAAAAATATATAATGTTTGGGGGTTCCAAGTGATTTTCTAGAAGAAAATACAGGATTTTTACTTGTAAGCTACAAGTGTCAGAAAAGATTTTGGCCCCTTTCACACGGAGGGTCCGTTCAGGTCCGCCTGTCAGTTTTTTAGGCGGACCTGCACGGACGCTCCATGTAGCCCTATGAAGGCACGGATGTCAGCGGTGACATGTCCACTCCGCTCTGCCAAAGTGTGATGGAGGAAAACCCTATTTTTCCTTCTGTCAGCGGATCGGATGACAACGGACTCTACGGTCCGTCGTCATCCGATTCCCCATAGGGGAGAGCGGCGCTCTGACAGGGCGGTCCCTGCACAGTGTGCGGGGACCGCCCAGTCATCCGCCGGCTCAGCGGGGATCAACGGAGCGATCCCCGCTGAGCAAGCGGAGCTTCACGGCGCAGATCATGACTGATCCGTCCCGTGTGAAAGAGCCCTTTGTCGTTAAACTGAGAACTTCATTGATAAGAAGAAACATTGTATCTCTTTTCTCTCACTTGGCAGGCTGCCCAGAGACGCATCGCTCCACCTCCATAGGAAACTTCAGGGAACTTGTATTGACTTCTATAAAAGAAGTTATTTGCAAGTTGCGCTGAAGTTTTTTAAATAGGCTTTTTTTTCAGCACTATCGGCCGATGCCGATTAATTAAAAAGTGCCAAAAATCGGCCGATATATCGGTCGACCTCTATTCTTAATATGTATCGGATCAGAGATTTTCTTCAGTTTCAGAGATTCCAAATCTTGTAAAACCAGTTTCTTAAACACAATGTGGTGATTGTCCGATACTTGTGGATTATAAAGAGAGTTATTGCGTAATGTACTATGTAAAAGGCATTGTGGAGGCATTTACTTGTACATTTTGTAATTTTAAAAGGGTTGCTGAGAATATACTTTTTAATCTTTTATTTTTCTTATATATTTCTGTATGCCCATGTAGGTGTTGAATTTGAGATTTTTAACAGGTGCATTGTTTCAGTCCTTTATCGAGCACAGCGAGTTCTTCAGTAGTAATAGATATACCACTCAAATTAACCACATTCTCTCCCACTACTCTTTTTCGCTTAGAGTCTCTCGCTCTGTAGCCTCTCTTCGTACTGGACGGTGTCTTGTCCGGTCTTCTTGAGGTCGTCTCCTGGGTGAGCGGTATGATTCTTGTGGCTGTCTCCAAGGGGAGTGGTCTTTGTCTAAAAAAAAGAACGCTGTGTATCATATTCATATTGATTCTGGTAGTGACGTTGATCATTATATTGGTCATGATGATTTCTAATAGGGTCAAATCTGTTATAGGTTGGTATGGGGGTTCTATCCTGTCCCCCATAATAATCTTATTGATGAGGTGGCCCTCTGTTCTCCCTCTGGTTTCTTTCATTATGTTGCCAGTTATTGTAAGGTTTCTTGAAGGGTTTCTTAAGTTTTTCTTCCATGGTTTCTTTGGAGTTTGCTGCCAGTAAGTACCATTGTTCTGTTGATCATATTGCGGTCTTGCTGTTTCAATATATGTATCTCGGTCCATTTCCTGCATGGGATGTAGTAGGATCTTGAATTCTGACCTCCCCTCTCTGGTGTTCTATATAGCCAACTGAAATAATCTATAGACTCCTTTTTTTTTTTTTTTTTTTTTTTCCTTCTTTTTCTTTTTTTTTGTACCAGTGTCTAACTGGGAAACTAAATATGGCTAAATATGTAGTCATTCAAGTCTCCTATATAAAGATTATTTTCGTGAACACAGAAGCTTTTCAGTGACATCAGATGTCGTGCTTATTTGGGCCGTTGTCTGCATGAATGGAAGACAGGACAAAAACATCCCGTTTTGCCCTTCCACTTTATGGCGAGTAATTCATCATTCTGCAAGCAAGCTTTCTCCCCCTTTCTAAGCTGGATGGTAAGGATTCATTGGGGGAAGCTACAGCAGCCAATTCTAAGTTTAAATAAGTGTCTAAAAAAGTGGCACGCTTGGATAGTAGTTGTCCACGTACGAATGGTACCCCTTCTGTAACAAGGGTGACACAAAGCCCATTCTATCTTTCTACTGCTCCCCATGTAGTCTGGTCATTCGGGCAGTCCACTTCACTGTCTTTTTACCTCTAACAGAACTTAAAGGAGAAGTATAGCCAAAGCTTGTTTGGCTGTAGTTCTATGGCTCATAGAAGTGCAATTCGTTTTGCACTCCTGTGACCCATTTTCAGCAGAGAGCGGGCTGAAGTCTGCTCTCTGCTGATATCGCCAATGTCAGTCCAGGCACCGTGTCATCCCAACCAGAGTCTGGATCCACCAGGTGCCTGGACTGACACCCCGCTCAGCCTCTCAGCAAGCTAATGGGAGCCTGAGACGGCTTCTCCGCCCCCTCGACAGCCCAGTGCTCCAGTGAACGAGGAGGGAGAAGAGCAGAGAGCTGTGACTGAAAGTCTGCAGCTCTCTGCTGACGGAGCTCTGAAAAACAAGTGATCAACTGTGTTCGATTGCTCGGTTCTCAGTGTAGAGGCGCTGGGGGACAGATGCAGCATCGGATCGATGCTGCATCCACCTAGGCAAGTATAAAGCTGCAAAAAAAGAATCCTTCACTTCTTTTAATCAGTTTGAACCCCTATCTGGCACGCTTACTGGGGAGATATTGCTGTATTGCTAGCCTGCCAGTAAAATGTATGAGGGACTTGTCTGCGTAGATGTGTTTTTTTGGGGCTTATACACATCTGCAAATTTCTTAGAGAGGTAGTTTGAGGTGCTGAATTTTGTGGAGCCGATTGTAGTCTGGGTCACCCCAAGGACAACCGTGTATTATCACTGTAATGCATAAACTGCATTATTGTCTCGTATCTATTCCTGGCCATTGCAGCAGAGAACATGGGCATATGATGAATCGGGTCTGTGGCTCTATTTGATTGCATTTCCTTTTTATAATGTCCATGGTAAGGGTTAGGCCCAAAAAAGCTTTAAATTCAAAAAACCGTGACTGGTTTCCACTCGCATGGCTTTGCAAGGTATGAATTTTGGTTGGCACCAATGTACTGGCTGGCATGAAGATTAGTTTGGTCCACAATCAAATTGTTTGGTTCTTTTTGTGGAGAAACGGCTAAAAAATATCAAGGAGCGTTTTTAGGTTTCCTGTTCTCACTTGAATTCCAGGTTTGGCAGGGAATGTGGAAAGTATACAGGTTCTGCTGAATCTGGGGCAGCCAATTGGGATTTGCAAGCACCTCTGGGAGGACACTATGGGATCTACGGGCCTGCGCACAATTTTAGTGGCTGTAGGACTCTACCAGTGCTAGCCACCTCACCAGCTTGTAGTGCACTGCTGGGACTCGCCACATCACCATGAGATATGGCAGTGCTGGTGTGTGTAAGGTTTAAATGTACTAAGCTGCTGGTGCTTGCCTGTCCACCAGAAGGTAGTACAGCACTAGTACTTGGACACTGCTGCATATGAGACAAGTCATGTGTTCCTAGAACTTTAGCTACCAGCGGTCAGGTACACCTGATCCTAACAGGGGCCTCTTCATCGTCTGAGCTACCTGTCAGGGTGCTGCTGCTTTCTACATGTTCGTCTTCTGAGGTGGATTGGGTCAGTGAGTGTTCCCCTTCACTCTCATCTGTCATGCTCAGACTCCTGTAGGCCTCTTCACTCTTCACTAATGTACCTTTTTTGGGACATTTTGGGCACTAAATTTACAGGTATCTAGTGCGACTCATGCTATCTGCTGTCGATATTGAAACTAATACCGTGATTTGTAATAAATTCTGTACACTAACATTGTACTAGTGTCTGGGTGACAGGTGATCAGAGGGTTAATTGAGGGCGATCAGAGGGGTAATTGTGCCTAACTAAGGTGTGTGGGTGTAAAGTGTGCTGCTTTTTACTCAGTATCTTTCTCTCATCTCTTCCTGAATCAAAGGTTTATAAACAAGATACACGGTTGATTTGTGATTGGCTACAGCCAATCAGCAGGTCTTGGCAGAAAATCATTGGCTGGGACCTGCTGACAAACTTAAGCTGTAGCCAATCACAGCACAGTTCGGCAGGTGGTGTGTGTGCCCCTAGACCCACCAGAAGCCAGTCACATATACGTGATTGAGCCTGCAAGTGCTGCTCCATTACAGTGGACAACCTTGGCCACTGCAGCTAAATGGTGCGGTTGGGGCTAGGGTACTAAAAACACGTCTTAATTATGGGTTTTTACCACCCCCCAAAACTGCAAATGTAAATGAACCCTTATTGTTCTGAGCCCCCTATAAGGCTGCTTTCACACTGATGTGCTGCGGTTTACCTGCACTGCTGGTGCAGTGCGTCTGTATCAGTGTGAACGCAGCCCTATACTATTATGCCCAGTGTATATTGCTTCACACTGACCTGAAGATTTCTCCTTTCCTGCTGCTGGCACCACTCTGGAGACCGCTAGCTGGGATAAGAGGTGGAGTGCAGTTGGTATCACTCCGCATGGGACAGGAGCCGGCACTACAGAGGAGGCATCACCTTACGTGGCTTTTGCTCCCTACTACAGCTCCAACTTTTCAAGTAGTCCCTCTGTATTGCACTCTGGTGCTCTGGAATTGCAGGTCATCAAGCCCAAACTGAGATCTACCAATCGCCTGTCCGCGATCTACTGGTCGATTGCAATCTACAGGTTGCTGACCCCCGCAGTAGATCTACTGTGCTGGAGTGGCAAGTGGTTAAAGAAAAATGTTAAAACAAATTGCATGTACTGGAACCTGTTGGGTATATGTTTTCATTTAAAGTGACAAACAATTTATTTACACAATTTGTTTTAAAATATGACGTATACTATGGCTCTTTTTTTTTTTTTCCTCCCCCTCTTTTAAAAAGTCTTGGGCCCCTTTCACACAGAGGGTCCGTTCAGGTCCGCCTGTCAGTTTTTTAGGCGGACCTGCACGGACGCTCCATGTAGCCCTATGGAGGCACGGATGTCAGCGGTGACATGTCCGCTGACATCCGCTCCGCCAAAGTGTGACGGAGGAAAACCCTATTTTTCCTTCCGTCGGCGTATCGGATGACAACGGACTCTACGGTCCGTCGTCATCCGATTCCCCATAGGGGAGAGCGGCGCTCTGACAGGGCGGTCCCTGCACAGTGTGCGGGGACCGCCCAGTCATCCGCCGGCTCAGCGGGGATCAACGGAGCGATCCTGACTGATCCGCCCCGTGTGAAAGAGCCCTTACTGATGTTTTCAGGCTTTTTTTTGTCCGTGTCCGCTCCGTAGCCTCCAGTTATGCACCTCACAGCTAGCGAGCATTGCTGTTCTTTCTGGTCAAAAACGCCCCTCTCTGCGTACTACAATTCCCATAGAGCTGAATGTTTCTGCATGTAGATGTGTAGTCCATCTTGGAGGCAAGCTACATTCACATCCACAAGGGGGACACGGAGAACCATAGAAGAGAAAGTCTGACGACAGCAAAAATGAATCTTTCATTCGAGAGCTAAAACAAAGTCATAGGTAGAATATACATTCTACTTATATTTAGGCATATTGCATTTTTTATGGTATAAAAATGTGAGTTTAGTGTCGCTTTTAATCATGAATATCACCAGCTGTCTGAAATCGGGTAGATTGGGTTTTATTACTGGAACTTCTTGACAGATGGGTTATCTACCAGTGTCTTTGAAAGGCAAATAGCAGCCTCTGTAGTTCTGCCTAATATCCTGTGTTACACATTATAGTGAGCTCACACCTGTCTGCAGAACTCATGACACTTTATGTATTCATGATTCTGTTCAGCATGGTAAAGGACTATACCCACAAAGGACATGGAAAAATGGCTTACCACATCCTGCCGTTCTCAATGTAGTGATAGGAGTTTACTGATATCGAAGAGGCTTCCCTGCAACACTGGAATCATACTTGATCAGCCCCGGAATGACAGATTTGAACCGAAAGCGATCTATTCACTGGAGGGACGATTTGCAAATGAATGTTTGCTGATCTCCCTCCGCTTTATCTGGCAACATCTGCCATGCCAGTCCCAGGCCAACAGGTGGGACAGCGGAGCCATAATGTGGGATGGGGCTTACTTTCAGGGTGTGTGAGAAAGATCGGGTCTTTGCAGTTGTCTGCATTACCTCCTCCTGTAAGCCAACAGTTGTCCTAATAAATGTTAACACACTGGGTAGAATTTACTAAAACTGGAGCAGCTGTACTTGGTAACCAATCGGCTTCTAACTTGAGCTTGACCAGTTGAGCTTTGAAAATGAAAGCTAGAAGCTGGTTGGTTTCCATGCACAGATGCTCCTGTCTGCTCCGCTCATGGTACATTCCTCACTGTGTGTAAGTCATAATAGGGCCAATGAGAGCTGCGGAGCTGGAAGTGTGTCTCTGTAAATCCAGAAAGTGAACAGGCAGCAGCTTCAGCAGCCCACAGTTAAAATGGTTGCAGCCAGACTCAGTGGAGGGAGATTTCTGCAGCATATTTGGCAAGTAAAGAATCTCAGTATATATAAAATAATATGCAAAGCGGTTGGAGGGAAGCTTCAGAATGGCAAAGATGTTTTTATTACAAATTATGAGCAGACTGCAGTTCCTCTTTAATAAACAGGACAGCAAAATACTTGGGCCCCTTTCACGTGGCCGGTTTGTTGTTGTTTCAGGATTTCTGCGGCAAGAATGACAATTTTATGCGTTTTTTTTTTTTTACATCGGCCGGTCAGCCCATTTAAACGAATGGGCTGACAGCGATCACTACTGATCGCATGCAGCCACACAGTGATTAGCTGCAATTCTGGGACCGATGTCCAAGCCTGGATTTCAGTACATAGTTGATGGCATTGTGTAAATGTCATACTTGCAGTATTTTTATAGTGCTCAGGCTGACCATGTGATCAGAAAGGTATCATAGTAGCCTTTGTCCTGGGGGAGTATTCATTCAATTTGACAGAGATCAGTTCACATATCGCACTGGAAGTTTCATGCCTCAATTTCTAGTGATAGTGGTGTGAACTGCAGCCAGAAATTGATGTGGTGTCCCCCTTTTGATCTTTATATGTTCTTGTTATGGAGGTATGAAGTGTCTCCTTGCTGAGAAATAGGGCCACCAAAGAGCAGTCCGTTTTATTGTACCATCGTGATAGAATCTTTCAATTACGCTCCTGTGCTTGCAAATGCCTTGTTGCTGTGGCTGGGTTTAAAATGCAGTTCGGTGCAGTGTACAACAGGTAACCTCATCGTACTTTTGTGAGATACAGTGGGGAACATCACATTGTTCACGCTTCCGCTGTATATTCAGCTCACCATGTAGAGTTCCTTGCTTTTCTATGATAAACTGCTGAAAGTACTTGGAGCGAGCTAAGCAGCATTGGCCAGTGGATCCTGGTTTCAACTACAGTAAGTCCCACAACTTACGAATGAGCTCCCAGAACAAAACTCATTCATAAGTCCAACAAAGATCAGTTCTTGCAGGCAAAGGCTGCGAGTGCCGATCAGTCTGTTCTCATGGGGGGAGTCCCCCTGTCGGCATACAATCGCACAGCATGGGAGATTGCTGCACCAACATTGCAAAAAAAAGCCTGTACCCAGCTTTACACAATTGGACATGCAAACACCTGTTCGCATCTTTGAAAGTTCGCAAGTTGAACGTTCATATGTAGGGGACTTACTGTACCTCACTAAACGTAGTGTAACCATCTTGGAATGAACTGAAATGCTTCTTTGGGAGCACCTTAAACCTTGATCTATCCATCTTAAATAGTTATGTGATGCCTGCGTGGGTCGGCTCTGATACTGAAATGCTGCAAGTCCCTTGTGAAGTTATGTCTACAAGGTAATGGCCAGCAGTGGCCCAGTGTGTTACTGAACACAGCTTGTTTCTGTTCTGGGCAGAAGACCTTAAGTGCAGCTAAGGAGTGGGTTTGAAACTCATATTCCTTAGTGTCAGTGTGTGGGATCAATGAGGATGGAGAGTAAACTGTATAAAAAAAAAAAAAAAAAACACTCGGAAAAATGGCTGCAGCTCTTCTTGAATGAGGATATTGGCAAGGCTTTAGGCAGCAGGATGTTCTCCTGGACTCGCACACCCCTTTCTCTCAAGCGATCATGGCCAGGCAGGCTGGCATACGGGAGTAAGAAGCATAGCCTGGAGCCGTAGCCAGTCTGGAATGCAAGCCAGCGTCAGATCTGTGGATGGGAGGACATCGGGCCGTGATGATGTCACATGATGGGCAGCAACATGTTTCAGACCTTCGGCAACCTTCCGGTTTGAGGAAGGAGCCGAAGAGCACGGATCCAACACCAGCTTGCGCTCCAAACTGGCTACAGCTCCAGGCTACGTTTCTTTCTCCTGTATGCCAGTCACGGTCTCCTGGGCGCGAACATCCTGCTGCCTGCGGGCTTGCCCAGTGAAGCTTCTACAGTGTCATTCACCTGTGCATTGCTGACCACAGGGGAGACACACAACAGCTCTATCCATCATTCCTGGACCTCCACTAGCAGATCAAATATATACTCTCAGATGGCGTTGCCTTTTTGTTTTTAATTTTTTTATTTTTCTGGGACCTGCTTGTGTGTTTTTGACTTTAGTGGCTCTTTAAAGTGGTTGTAAACCCTTAAAGATCACGTTATGCTACAGATAAGCCTATAATGAGGCTTACTTGTAGCTACCCAGGATATCTCCTAAACCTGTACGGTTTAGGAGATATCCCCTGTCCCCTGCATGTGCTGATGTCATTGGCACATGCGCACTGGAGCAAACTGAAGCAATGGCACGTATGTGCTGTTACTTCAGTGACCGTGCCGTTACCGGCGGCTCCGGTCAATAACCGCGCAAGAGCCGCGATACCCGGAAGTAACCCCCGGGAGAGATGCCGCCAGAGGGAGGGATGAGGACCGCTGCGGGGGCTTCGATGTAAGGTAAGTAATTCATAATGAGCTAGTATGCTATGCATTATGCCTTCGTCTTGCAGGGTTTTTTTTTCCCCCCAAGGGGTTACAACCACTTTAAAGGGCAAATTCATCCTTACAAAAAACTGCCTATGCAGGTAAGGCCCCATGCACATGAGACGCTGTTAAATACGCGTTCAGAGGCAGTTGGACGCTTTTTTTCAACTGCCCCTGAACGCATTCAATGTTATCCTATGTGACCATGCACACTGTCTCGTTTATATGCAGTTGCGTTTAACCTAGTTTTTCCAGAAGTAAAAAAATGGGTTCAGACGCAAAAGTTTTCCACGTTTCAGACGCTAAACGCGGTACCGGTGTTTTGTCGCGTTTTCGTTTATAAGCGTTTTAAAGGTGACCTATTTTTTTACATTAGAAATCTCAAATGATGGCAAATGATGATGAAAAACCATTAAAAAATATAAAAAAATAACTAATTGCTTGCATTGCGGACAATCCACAACTTGTGGCAAGTGGACAATCCACAACTTGTCGGAGGTATCGTGGCAAGTGGACAATCCCCAACTTGTCGGAGGTATCGTGGCAAGTGGACAATCCACAACTTGTCGGAGGTATCGTGGCAAGTGGACAATCCACAACTTGTCGGAGGTATCGTGGCAAGTGGACAATCCACAACTTGTGCCAGGTGACGTGGCAAGTGGACAATCCACAACTTGTGCCAGGTGACGTGGCAAGTGGACAATCCACAGCTTGTGCCAGGTGACGTGGCAAGTGGACAATCCACAGCTTGTGCCAGGTGACGTGGCAAGTGGACAATCCACAGCTTGTGCCAGGTAACGTGGTCCGGTGACGTGGCAAGTGGGCAATCCACAACTTGTGGCCAGGTGACGTGGCAAGTGGACAATCCACAGCTTGTGGCAGGTGACGTGGCCAATCCACAACTTGTGGCCAATCCACAACTTGTGGCAGGTGGACAATTCACAACTTGTGGCAGGTGACGTGGACAATTCACAACTTGTGGCAGGTGACGTGGCCAGGTGGACAATTCACAACTTGTGGCAGGTGACGTGGCCAGGTGGACAATTCACAACTTGTGGCAGGTGATGTGGCCAGGTGGACAATTCACAACTTGTGGCAGGTGACGTGGCAAGTGATACGCTAAATACAAGTACACTGCTGCTCTCTCAGCTGCTGCTACACACTCTGGTCTCACAAAATGGCTGAAATGGTTAAATACTGTTTTTTGAGCTTAGGGGAGGGTCTTATGTTTCTTAACTAACCGCTTATAGACGCAAACGCGGTTAAACACGGCTGCAATCGCGGCAAAACAGGCGTTTCTAAACGCCGGTTTCAGCCTTTAAAAACGTGTGCAGCAGAGTTTGCACCGGCGTTTCGTGTGCATGGGGCCTGAGAGCCCATTCACACAGGGGCGTCTTTGGATCCGACTCCAAATCGCCCCTAGTCGCCTCAGGTCGCGCTGGCTGAAGAAATCAATGTAAGTTAATGGAGCCGTCCTTATGCACACTACTGCAGTTGCTCCGACTTCAAAAAAAGGTCCCTGTACTACTTCAATCCGACTCCTAGGCGACCTGTAACCATTCATTTCAATGGGAGTTGCCTCTCACTGTCTTAATAGGAGCAACTCTCCAGGAAGAAAACATACATTTATCAGGCAAAACTCTCTCTCCCCCCTCCCTCCCACAGAGCCGATTCTTGTTTGATTGGCCACTGGAATGTCTCCTGTCCTGCAGGCAACTTGGAGTTGCCTTGTAAATAGCTCCAGGTCGCGCTGTGATTCATTCTCAAGTCGTGTCTGAGTTGCCTCATAAAATCGCGCTGGAAGTCATGTTGCCCCTGTGTGAATGGGCTCTCAGGCGTGTTTGTAGATAAAAACAAACTATGCCACTCTGACTAAAGTTGAATAATGCCTCTGTTATAGGTATAGGCCATTTGCATACCCTCCGAAAACTGACTGGCATACTCCCAGGACGTTGCTAGGTGAAGTGTAATCGTTACTGCTTACCGCCTCCATCACAAGAGTGAGCTTTTCTCTTTTCGTCCATGGACGGACACAGCCTTCTCAATTCTTGACATATGGGTTATGTTCCTGTTCATAGGAGAGGACTAGGCAGAACATGTTTGATTAATGTAACATGTTATAACAATCAGTTGAACAGCCCCGCCCAGGGGGCAGTCCCTCCAGACATAACCCTCCGCCCTGCAGTCAGCAGCTCCAGTTTTTTTTTTTTTTTCTGCCTAGCAGAGAAGGACGTGGCTCCCTTTTGGGCACAGAGTCCTGAAGAATTTTTTATTTTATTATTTTTTTGTGATATCTTCTATCAACTGTTGGGAGACAGGCTGGATATTATAGATCCTTGTAGTCTTCCCGGTTCCGGCCATCGAGCATGCCAGTCCTTGGCTACGTGCTGGTTCTGCCACGGTGTACCCCATGGCTCCAGGGGTGGCCGGTGAGCACATGCTCCGGGGTCCACATATGACTGGGCGGTTTGCTGTCTCACTCACAGTGGACCGGGCCGACAGCTACTCCAACTCGGTTGTAGGTCTGTCAGGGACGCACCAGCGGGTCCTTGCATGGATGGGTAAGTACCGTTCCTCCTGCCTCGGCAGGTGGGAACAGCTGGGTGTTTCAGGGATTAAGGGGTTCTCCTGTCCTCCCTTTACCTGCTCTCTTTCACAATTCCCCTTATGCTCGACTGGGGCTCGCTGCGACCGGGGCGTGCCTGTGGGGGGACTCTGGGTCCCAGTAGGGGACTGTGGGGTGTCTGGGCCCGTTTTTACTGTGGGGGGGTACTCTGCTCCGGGGAAGTTCCTACCTTGGCCTTCTCGTCCGCATTGCGGTGCTCAGGCGCCATTTTTGCGGCACCGACCTCATTTTTTGTATGCTCGTTGTTTCTATTGTATGTTCCAATTGGCGGCCATCTTGCCGTGGCTGCGCTGTGGCGCAGGTTGATATTGCGGGCGGCCATTTTCTTGTGGTCGCGCCCTTTTCTCTCTGAGGCGTCTGGCGGCCATTTTGGAGTGGGTTTTGGGCTCTAGTGCTGACTTCCAGAACGGCGCGCAGCACAATGCTCAGTTTTCCTCACACGCTGTGTACAGGCGGAAGGTGGGCAGCGGCGCTGAGCGGTCTCTTACTGGGTGGTGAGTCCCCTGGGTAACCTCCTCCCCCCCCCCCCCGTCAGTGCAGCAAGTTTTTTTTGACTGAGTCCCTGAAAGCTGTCAGTGGTGTATCATGGAGTCAGTGTCTGGCCCTTCTTCCCCAAACATGCAGCCGTGCCCCTGCACCTGCGGTTACCATGGACACCTTGTCAGCAGTCCTGGAATCATTTGTTGCCAGGGTGGAAGCGGCGTGTGAGCGTAAGGGGGATAAAAAGCGCATCTTCCCCCGCTATCTCCAGGAAAATGTTCTGACTCAGACCCGGGCCTAGGTGCGGCACAGGACCCCCGGTTCTGGGTTGTCTGAAGATGCGGACCAGGACCTTCCTTGTGAGGAGGACCCCTCGTCCGGGTCAGCACAAGACAGGGCACTTGTTAGTGCACTTATCAATGCTGTAAGGGACTCACTTAAGCTGGAAGGTGCAGCTGAGGCAGCCACAGAGGGGTCAGTCTCTTTTGGGTCGCACAAATCGATCCGCTCTGTAACGGTGTTTCCCTATGTGTCCTTATTTGATAAATTAATAGATAAAGAATGGGAAAAGCCGCAGAAGTCCTTTGTGGTCCTTTTGATTCCCCAGTCGCTCGGTTAAATAATGTAACCACCCTCCCTGTAGCGGCAACCCCTGCATTGGGACAGAAGAGTCCCTGGGTACGTAAGCCAAACAAGCCTGCCACTGCATGAAGTTTTGCCCCCGCCCGACTCATGGGTGGGGGGGACGGCTTCGCAGGTTCACAGCGCGATGGACCTCCCTGCTCTCCAACCAGTGGGCCTGCGAGGTGGTCATTTTGCGATACAAGATCGAGATTCTTTCCCTCAAATCTCCCTCTCCTTCCGGTTCGTCGGTCTGCCCTATTGGGGGCAGTGCAAGACTTACTAAGGGGCGGAGTGATTTTACCTGTACCACTGGAAGAGAGGTTTTGGGGTTTTTATTCAAATCGGTTTGTTGTCCCAAATGTCTTTGTAAAGGTTCGGAAGTTCAGTATGCAATCAATTCGGTCGGTGGTTGCTGCGCTCCATCCGGGGGACTTTCTGGCAACCTTGGACATCAAGAACGCATACTTGCATGTCCCAATCTGCACACGACACCAGAGGTTTCTAAACTTTGCAATCGGCAAAGACCACTATCAGTTTGTGGCTCTAACCTTTGGCCTAGCGTCCGCACCGAGGGTTTTCGCCAAGGTGCTCGCCCCGATTCTAGCTTTGCTGAGACAGCGAGGCATTGCTATCATGGGCTACTTGGACGATATTCTTCTGAGAGCAGCTTCTGGCTCAGAATTAGCGAAAGATGTCTATAGCCAGTCAGACCCTCAGAGAATTCGGTTGTGTGTTGAACATTCAGAAGTTGGTCCTGAAACCGACTCAGCGTTTTGGAGTACCTAGGGTTGATTCTGGACTCCAAGGAGGCGAGAGTCTTCTTTCCTTTGGAAAAATTGCAGACTCTCCAGTCTGCGGTGAGGTTGTTGACATCCCGCAAATGGCCGTCTCTCCTTTTTTGCTGTAGCAGTACCGTATGCCCAATTCCACACGAGTCTTGCAGAAGGAGATCCTGTCCAAATGGAACAAATCTCCATGGTCTCTGGATCGTCAGATTCAGGTAAGTCACCTGGTCAGGGCTTCTGAGTTGGCTGAGATCCCTGGCTCTTCAGTCCGGGAAGTCGTTCCTCACCTTCCATTGGACTATGATTACGACGGATGCCAGCCTCACAAGTTGGGGGGGGGCAGGGTCGCTGGACTCCGGACGAATCCCGTCTGCCGATCAATGAATGTCCTGGAACTTCGGGCGATCAGACTGTGTCACTCCTCGTGGTCGAGGAGGCTACAAGGCTGCCCGATCAGGTTTCAGTCTGACAACAGCACGGCGGTGGCTTATGTCAACCATCAGGGGGGAACAAGCAGCTCAGCTGCAGTGTCCGAGGTCGCTCAGAGAGATTTCGCTCCATACTTTAGACGTGGTACGTGCTTTGCCGGTGTACTTGTCTGTTGCGGTTTCGTTTCGGAGGTCTGACTCACTGTTTGTCGGTGTCTGGTCCACAAAAGGGCCTGGCGGTCTCGTCGGCCACCATTTCTCGGTGGATCAGGCAGACAGTCATACAGGCCTATGCCCTTAAGGGGTGGACGCCCTCCTTTCCGGTCACGGTACATTCAACCAGGGCAATTGATGCTTCCTGGGCTTTCCGATATCAAGCGTCTGTCTCACAGGTGTGCAAGGCGGCGACTTGGTCGTCCGTGCACACTTTCTCAATTTTACAAGGTTGATGTGAGTGCATCTTCAAATGCTTCCTTCGGCCGCAAGGTTTTGCAGGCGGCTGTTTAGGGTTGCAACGCCTCAGTTGAGGAGCTCTGCTTGTTTGGGGTGAAGTTAGTTGTTTGATACTGTTCCCACCCCTCGTTTGGGTATGTCCCATATGTCAAGACTTGAGAAGGCTGTGTCCGTTCATGGACGAAAAGAGGAAATAGGATTTATTTTGTATTCACCGTAAAATCCTTCTCTGTCGTCCATGGACGGACACAGCACCCACCCCACCTTTTTTAGGTTTGTACTGCTTGTTACTAACTGAGCTGCTGACTGCCAGGCGGAGGGTTATGTCTGGAGGGACCGCCCCCTGGGCGGGGCTGTTTAACTCTGATTAATGTAACGTGTTTAACCACTTGACAACTGGGCACTTAAAGTGGTTGTAAACCCACTTTTTAAACAAAGCCCTACAGGTAAGCCTAGATTAAGGCTTACCTGTAGGTGCAAGAAATATCTCCTTAACCTACACGGTTAAGGAGATATTTGTATGTAAATGCGGCAACGCTGACGTCACCCCATTCACAAATTCGGCTAGGTCGCAACATTTGACGACGTAGCCGAATTCGACAGCTCACGCACGCATGCGCGGAGTCACGTCTTCTCCGCTCCGGCCAATCACAGCGCCGGAGCGGCGCTGTGATTGGCTGCAGCGGCGATACCCGGAAGTAACATTCCGGCTATCGCCGCAGCGATGGATGCGGCTAGAGGAGGGACACGGACGACTTCGGGGGCCCCGATCGAAGGTAAGTGGTACATAATGAGCTAGTATGCTAGTCATACTAGCTCATTATAGCTTTGTCTTGCAGGTTAGTCAAAAAAAAAAGGGGGTTTACAACCACTTTAAACCCCCTTCCTAACCAGACAAATTTTCAGCTTTCGGTGCTCTCACATTTTGAATGACAAATACTCAGTCATACAACACTGTACCCATATGAAATTTTTGTCCTTTTTTTCACACAAATAGAGCTTTCTTTTGGTGGTATTTAATCACTGTTGGGTTTTTTATTTTTTGCGCTATAAGAGAAAAAAGACTGAAAATTTTGTAAAAAAATGAATTTTTCTTTGTTTCCGTTATAAAATTTAGCAAATTAGTATTTTTTCTCCATAAATTTTGGCCAAAATTTATACTGCTACATATCTTTGGTAAAAATAAGTACAAATTGGTGCATATTTTTTGGTCTTTGTGAAAGTTAGAGTCCACAAGCTTATGGTGCCAATACCTGAAAATTGATCACACCTGAAGTACTGACGGCCTATCTCATTTCTTGAGACCCTGACATGCCAGAAAAGTACAAATACCCCCCAAATGACCCCTTTTTTGGAAAGAAGACATTCCAAGGTATTTAGAAAGAGGCATTGTGAGTTTTTTGAAGTTGTCATTTTTTCCTACAATTCTTTGCAAAATCAAGATTTTTTTTTTTTCACAAAATTGTCATATTAGCAGGTTATTTCTCACACCCAGCATATGCATACCACAAATTACACCCCAAAACACATTCTGCTATTACTCCCGAGTATGGTGATACCACATGTGTGAGACTTTTACACAGCGTGGCCACATACAGAGGCCCAACATGCAGGGAGCACCTTCAGGCGTTCTGGAGCACCCAGGCCAATTCTGACATTTCTCTCCTACATGTAAAAATCATCATTTGTTTGCTAGAAAATTACATCGAACCCCAAAACATTATATAGCAAAGACCTTAACCACTTGTCCCCCGCCCACTGTCAATAGACGGCGGGCGGAGGATACTCTCGTTCTGGGAGGACGTCATATGACGTCCTCCCTTTAAAACGAGCTAGGAGGCGCGCGCGCACCGCCAGCAGCGCGCGCGCCCGCCGCGTTCACAAGGCCCCGGTGCCCGGCGGCCGCGATTGCCGCCGGGCACCCGCGATTGCCCGGGAAACGAGCAGGAAAGTGGATCTCTGTGTGTAAACACAGAGATCCACGTCCTGTGAGGGAGAGGGGACCGATGGTGTGTCCCTTGTACATAGGGACAACCATCGGTCACCTCCCCCAGTCAGTCCCCTCCCCCCACAGTAAGAACACTTTGAGGGAACATATTTAACCCCTTCCCGCCCCCTAGTGGTTAACCCCTTCCCTGCCAATCACATTTATACAGTAATCAATGCATTTTTATAGCAGGGATCGCTGTATAAATGTGAATGGTCCCAAAAATGTGTCAAAAGTGTCCGATGTGTCCGCCGCAATATTGCAGTCACAATAAAAAATCGCAGATCGCCGCCATTACTAATAAAAAAAAAAAAAATGCTATAAATCTATCCCCTATTTTGTAGACGCTATAACTTTTGCGCAAACCAATCAATACGCGCTTATTGCGATTTTTTTTTTTTTTAATTTTTTTTTTACCAAAAATATGTAGAAGAATACGTATCGGCCTAAACTGAGGAAAATTTTATTTAAAAAAAAAAATGGGTATTTATTATAGCAAAAAATAGTGTTTTTTTTCCCAAACTGGACTCTTCTTTTGTTTATAGCGCAAAAAATAAAAACCGCAGAGGTGATCAAATACCACCAAAAGAAAGCTCTATTTGTGGGAAAAAAAGGACGCAAATTTCGTTTGGGAGCCACGTCGCACGACCGCGCAATTGTCATTCAAAATGTGACAGCGCTGAGAGCTGAAAAATGGCTTGGGCAGGAAGGGGGTTTTCGTGCACAGTAGAGAAGTGGTTAAAGAATATAATAGTGGTCGTTGCAACTTTTTATCTTGCACGGTATTTGCGCAGAAATTTTTCTTACGCGTTTTTTACGGACAAAACAGTTTTGTGCTTAAAAGAAAAAAAAAACAGTAAAGTTAGCCCAATGTTTTTGCATAATGTGAAAGATGAAGTTACGCCGAGTAAATAGATGCCTAACATGTCACCTTTCAAATTTGCACACACTCGTGGAATGGCGCCAAACTTTGCTACTTAAAAATCCTAATAGGCGACGCTTTAAATATTTTTACTGGTTACATGTTTTGAGTTACAGAGGAGGTCTAGGGCTAAAATTATTGCTCTCGCTCTAACGTTCGCAGAGATACCTCACATGTGTGGTTTGAACACGGTTTTCATATGTGGGCGGGGCTTACGTATGCGTTCAATTCTGCATGCAAGCTCGCGGGGGCAGGGGCGCTTTAAAAAAAAATATATATTTTATTGTTCATTTTACTTTATTTTAGTTTGACATGTTTTTCCGCCCCAAATTTTTTTTGATCACTTTTATTCCTATTACAAGGAACGTAAACATCCCTTGTAATAGGAATATGGCATGACAGGTCCTCTTTACAGTGAGATATATGGTCAATAAGACCCCACATCTCACCTCTAGGCTGGGAAGCCTGAAAAAAAAAAAAACAATCCTGGCTTTGATCGTAGCGGTGAGTCGGTAGAAGCACCGGAGGGCAGCGGGAGGGGGGGCATCCCCTCTCACCTTCCGTAAGAGCGATCAAGCGGTGGAACAGCCGCTATGATCGTTCTTATGGTGTAGGGAATCGCCGGCTGAAAAAGCGAATATCTGAATGATGCCTGTAGCTGCACCCATCATTCAGATATCCTTGCATAAAGTTAAGGACGTCATATGACGGCCGGTGGGCGGGAAGTGGTTATTGCGGAGTATGGCCGGGGCATTGCGGAGTATGGCCGGGGCATTGCGGAGTATGGCCGGGGCATTGCGGAGTATGGCCGGGGCATTGCGGAGTATGGCCGGGGCATTGCGGAGTATGGCCGGGGCATTGCGGAGTAGGGATGGATGGATGGCTGGATCTGTGACTGCAATTGTCACAGATCCAGCCCACAGCTGACATCGGGGAGGGAGCTGCCATGATCCGCTCCCTCTCACACTGTACCGATCGGTACACAGAGGGGAGAGAGGAAACCGGCGTCATCACATGACGCCGGTCTGTTTACAAGTGATCGCTCCGTCATTTGACGGAGCGATCACGTGGTAAACGCCCGCGATTAGCGCCCATCTACCGTGATCCGTGATGCGCCGGGTCTTCCGGACCCGGCGGTCACGGACATTTCCTGGAGCGCGCCCCAGGGGGCGCGCGGGAGCAAGATTCTGTGAGGACATCCCTGGGACGTCCACCCAGGATAACTCGACCGTGCTGTGGACGTCTTTCGTCCATGGCGCGGTCGGCAAGTGGTTAAATATCTAACATGTTCTGCCTTGTCCTCTCCTCTGAACAAGAACATAACCCATATGTCCAGCCTTTAGAAGGCTGTGTCCGTCGATGGACGACGGAGAAAAGGATTTTACGGTGAGTATAAAAAATCCTATTTTTCTCTAAGTCAGAACCCCTTTTTCTTTCCCTGATGCAGTAGCTGAGTTCAGCATTTGAGAGCTCACTGTGATAGAGGTGAGCAGTAATCGCTAGGCCTCACTTGGCAATGTCCTGGGAGTATTCCAGTCAGGCTTCAAGTGGTACATAAATGGCCTTCACCTTTAGCAAGGGCATTCAACTTTACTCAGAGCAGCACTGTTTGTGTTCATCTAAAGATGTATAGGCAGTTTTTTGGTAATGGTGAACTAACCCTTTAAAAATATGGTAAAATTTGGTGAAGATTGTCTGTCTGTTGAATCTTAAAATACAATGCAACATCACTGAAAGTAAATGTTTTTTTTTTTTTTTTTTTTCTTATCTACACTTTTTGTGTAGATAAGTGTGAATTACAAACGTGTGGACAGTCCCTGTTAGTAGTAGGCCTGTCCCTTGTGTGCTGATCTCATGTCTTTTTTTTATTTTTTTAGGGGTTTGTAAAATGTATGAAGAACACTTAAAGAGAATGAATCCGAACAGTCCGTCCATAACATATGACATCAGTCAGTTGTTTGATTTTATCGATGACTTAGCAGATCTTAGCTGTTTGGTGTAAGTATTTTGACACTTTTTTTTTTTTTTTTTTGTGGAGAATCTTGTGGTACGCATGTAAGAATTGCAGGAAGATTTAAAGAGGTCCACCCAATTTATTTATTTTTTTATTTGTTTTTTTAAAGCCAGCAGGTACAAATATTGCAGCTGCTGACTTTTAAAAAATGGACATTTACCTGTCCAGCGTGCCTGCGATGTCGGCAGACGAGGCTGAGCAATCGCTTGGTCCTCGGATGCTGCCACCGCCATGCTCGGTGAGGGAATCGCTGCCATGCCCGGTTCCCTACTGCGCATGCGCAAGTAGCGCGGCGCGCCGTCACTGGTCCCCGCTCTCTCCTGGGAACAGTGTGTTTCCCACGGGAGTCTATGCCCAGAAGTGGGTGCAAATACCTGTATTACAGTTTAAACTCTTATTAAGATATTTAAATTTTTATTTTTATACTTGTAAAGGCAGAAGGTTTTTTTATCTTAATGCATTCTAACACTTACCCAAGGTCCTTCTCTGTCCAGCGATGTCCACATGTGTCTCAGCCATCCGAGTTTCTACCTCTGATTGCAGAAACAGTGGTGCCATTGGCTGCAACTGCTGTCAAAGTCAGCTAGTCAATCAGGGGAGAGAGGGGTGCTGTGACTCGGCTCATGTCCCCCCAAAACAAGCTGCTTGCTGTGGGGGTACTGAACAGGAGGGAGGGGCCAGGATCAGAGGAGGGACCCGAGAATAGAAGGATCCGGGCTGCTCTATGCAAATCCACTGCAACAGAGCAGGTAAGTATAACATGTTTGTTTTTATGGGGGGGAAAAAAAAGACTTTACAATCACTTTAAAGAAAAACTTTACTTGTCTTTTACAAAAATTAAGTCGGCAGCTACCAATACTGGGTAGTAGTGTGAGGTTATCCCAGGAGGCTGCTGTGGCCAGAAGAGAAGCTACTTCAGTGGAGGGCAGGGAAGACCTCAATGGTCTAAAAGACCTCAGATGTCTCAGAGAACCTGTCGCAGAAAAATGCTGTCACGTAGGGGGCTATTGGTCCCCTATGTGATAGCAATAAATGTACTTGTTAACCACTCAGACCGAGCCTCTTTACAAGTTAAAAGCAATTTTTTTTTTTTTGCTAGAAAATTACTTGGAACCCCCAAACATTATAAAAAAAGGTTTCTAACACCCTAGAGAATAAAATAGTGGTCATTGCAATACTTTTTTGTCACCGTATTTGCGCAGCGGTCTTACAAGCGCACTTTTTTGGGAAAAAATTCACTTTTTTGAATTAGACAACAGTAAAGTTGCCCCAATTTTTTTTATATTGTGAAAGAATGTTAAGCCGAGTAAATTGATACCCAACATGTCACGCTTCAAAATTGCGCCCGATCGTGGAATGGCATCAAACTTTTACCCTTAAAAATCTCCATAGGCGATGTTTGAAAAAAATGTAGAGGTTGCATGTTTTGAGTTGCAGAGGAGGTCTAGGGCTAGAATTATTGCTCTCGCTGTAACTATTGCGGCGATACCTCACGTGTGGATTGAACACCGTTTTTCGTATGCGTTCGCTTCTGCGCGCGAGCTCTTCAGGACAGGGCGCTTTAAAAAAAAAAAAAAAAATTTACAATAATTTTACTTGTGTGTTTTTTTTTTTTGTTTTTTAATTTTTTTTACACGGTTTTAAAAAAAAAAAAAAATTGGGTCGCTTTTATTCCTATTACAAGGAATGTAAACATCCCTTGTAATAAAAAAAAGCATGACAGGTCCTCCTAAATATGAGATCTGGGGTCAAAAAGACCTCAGATCTCCTCATATTTAGGTTAAAATGCAATAAAAAAAAAATTTCCCTTTTTAAGAGGTATGGGCGGAAGTGACGTTTTGACGTCACTTCCGCCCCGCTATGGTATGGAGACGGGTGGGGGCCATCTTCCCCTCACTCGTATCCATACCCAGCTAGGAAAAGGATCTGATCGCCTCCGCCGCTACCGAAAGCGGCGGAGGGCGCAGCAGAGTGGCGGGAGGGGGGGGGCCTTCTCCTGCCGCCGATAACGGTGATCTTGCGGCGAATCCGCCGCAGAGACCACCATTATCGTAAAACGGACCGCTCACTGAAAAGATGGATACCTCGGTTATGGCAGCAGCTTTATAGCTTTTACTGAGTAAAAGCTATAAACCCAGGGCCATTCATGCTGACTCTAAACTGATAACCTGTAATTCTTAAAAGAAGAGTTATTTTACATTATTCCTTTCCTCATGGCACAAAATACAGGCTGGCCTGCCTCACCACCTTCTCCATTCCTCTTGCCAGTGCTTGCCTCAAGCATTCGTTATCAAAACAGTCATCTTGCTAGTTTTGAAGTAGGGTGGTTGTGCACCCTGTCTGACTGCACAGCAAGTGTTGCAGGGCACCTATGTGCATGTACAGATTAGTACATGCACATTGTCCCATCAGGAACTGAATAATTCATTTTATTATATACTTTTTGTTAAGATGGTTGTTTTGCCACTGCTTGTACAGTTTGAAAGCAACATGGATAAAGACCCCACAAGTTGTATCTATGTTTTGTGTTTAATGCTAAAGTTAACTATGGCCAAAATAAAACGTAACATAATTGATGCAGTCTTTCAGTAGCATGAACACAGCAGCATTGTATAAAATAATGGCTTCATCCCTTCACTGGCATTTTTGTAGCTGTAGTAGTCTTCAGTTAAACATGCCACTTGCATAACAAGTGAGCATTTGACAAATTATTATCCTTGTTCCCTTTTTACTAATCTGTGAATTTGTACAGAAGTATCATGTTTCTGCTAGCTCATGCCTCAAGCTCCAAGCCTTTCCAATGCTAGCAGCAATGATAAATTAAAGATGTTCCCCAATTTACTGTTCTCTTGCAGGTACCGTGCAGACACTCAGACATACCAGCCCTACAATAAAGACTGGATCAAAGAGAAGATTTATGTTCTGCTCCGTCGACAGGCTCAGCAAGCCGGCAAATAGGGAGGCAGTGAGGCGAGCTGACGTGTACAGCGGGCACCAGAGTTTGTTTTGTAATATAGTGGTTTTGTGTTTTCTTTATGCTTTAGGGGACAGAGTTTTAGATCAAATTTGTCATATGTTGAATGCGTTTCCTTTTTTATTCAAACTTGTTACAACCAGTTTGTCTGGTTGTACAATCCCCCCTACCAGTCACTGTACAGTTCAGCAGCATTGGCGGTGTAGAGCTAGACTGACTCAGTGATTTTGGCACCCCCTTGTTTTGGCAAGTTAGGTTATGCCCTACAACAGTTATTTTAGAAACCATTAATAAAATCCTAACTTGATAGTTAAAATGTGTTGTGTTTTTCTTTTTGCCTAAAAACGGTTTATCATGTTAAAGGTTACAGTGCCCTGAAAAAGTATTCACATTTGATGAAATTTTCCACATTTTGTCATGTTGCAACCAAAATCGTAAATGTATTTTATTGGGATTTTATGTGATAGACCAACACAACGTGGCACATAATTGTGAAGTGGAAGGAAAATGATAAATGGTTTTAAAAAAAGAAAAATATATTTTCTCTTATCGTCCATGGACCGACGCAGCTCTCATACTGATTACATGTGGGTATATGTCCCTGCTCGCAGGAGAAGACTTAGGCAGAATGTTAGAGGTTAAAGCATTCTAGAACAAGCCAGAGCTGAACAGCCCCGCCCAGGGGGGCGGTCCCTCTGGACATTACCCTCCCACCTGCAGCTAGCAGCCTCAGTTTTTTTCTGCCTAGCAGAAGACGTGGCTCTCAGGAGCCAGTCTCCTGGAAGATTTTACTTTTTTGATTTTTATTCCTTTGGGAATTTTATTATTTTATTTTTGAGACCTTCAATCAACTGTCGGCTGGGCAACAGGTTGGGTACACTAGTATCCTCGTAGTCTTCCCTGTCCGACCATCGAGCGTGCTGATCCTCGCCTTGCTTGCGTGAGACTCAGTTCACGACATACCCCATGGCTCCTGGGGTGGCCGGGTTGCTTTCATGCTCCCGCGGTCCTCTCAAGATTGAAAAGTACCTACTGTATCTCTCGCGGTTGACCGGCCGACAGCTACGCAGTACGACTCTGTGATAGGTCTGTCTGAAACAAACCAGTGAGTCCCTCTAATGGCACCGAGGGTGTTCTCCAAGGTGCTTGCGGGACGGGTAAGTAGTCTCTCCTGGAAAGAAGATGAGTACATGCTGGGTGTGTTTCTGTGTGGGGGGTTCTCCCTGTCTCCCCCCTGTTATGCTGCTCTCTGCACCCTGTACTGGTGCTGTGCTTTGGGGGGTTGTTCTGCCCTGGGGGGGGCGCTCTATGCTGTTATTACTGATGGAAAGTGTTCTGGAGGACTTGTGTGGTGTTTTTGCGTGCGCCATTGGCGCGGTATTTAAATTTTAAAAAATGCGCCATCGGCGGCCATTTTGCCGCGGCTCAGGTACAAGCGCCCGGCGGCCATTTTCTTGTAGCCACGATGATTTTAGTTTCGGTTTTGGCCTCTAGCGGCGCTGCTGAACGGCGCGAAATACTTTCTCCTCACAGCTTTCTTACTCTCCTCAGGCTTCACACCACGCTACAGCGCGGCTCATACAGCGGAAACTAGCGGTCCCTAAAGGGTGGTGAGTCCTCCGGGTATCCTCTCCTCAGCCTCAGCGCAGCCAGTGAGTGGACTGTACTATTCACTGTTATAGTGAATAGGGTCTCAGAGGGTGGCAAAAAATGGAGTCTGGTTCACCTGCTTCTCCCCACTTGCCAGAGGCAACTGGCAGTGCTCCTGCACCTGCGGTCCCTATGGACCAGTTGTCGGCAGTCCTGGAATCATTCCTTGTCAAGCTGGAAGCGGTGTGCGAACGCACGGGGGCTGAAAGCGCCCCCTCCCCACACAATCTCCACATGGGGAGTGCTCTGAGTCAGATATGGGCTTAGCTACTGCTGCTCAGGACCCTAGTTCTGAGGATTTTGATGTGTTTAGTCAGGACATTCCTTGTGAGGAAGACCCCTGTCTTGAACCACCAACTGACAGGGTGCTTGTGAGTGAACTCATTGATGCTGTGAGGGATGATCTCAAGCTGAATGTTGAGGCTGAGGAACCTCAGGTGGACACTATGACCTTTTGGTTCTTTAAAAGCCGTGTCTTCAAAAAAGGTTTTTCCATATGTGCCTTTTTTTGATACATACATTGACCAGGTCTGGGATAAGCCGCAGAAGACTTTGACGGTCCCACAGCGCATAGCCTTACGGTACTCCTTTTAAAGAGGATCTGATTAAGAAGTGGGCTCAACCCCCGGTGGTCGACCCCCCGGTCGCCGTTTGAATAAGGCCACTATGCTCCCAATGGAAGGGACTCCTGCATTTAAGGATCCCGCTGACAGGCGGTCAGAGGTGGCATGTAGAACTATGTTCACCTTATTGGGGGCAGCCTTACGCCCTATAGTGGCGGCAACACTGGTGTCTCAGACACTCACAGGCTGGGCACGGATATTGCACCAGACGGTGCAGGAGCATAATCTCCCTCCTGAAACCATTGCCCTGGCTCAACAGCTTGCGCAGGGTTTGGTCTTCGTGTGCGATGCCACTGTGGATGCAACCCCTTTAATCACAGGGGCCTCCATTTCGGCTGTGGTGGTGCGTCGCCTTATCTGGCTGAAATGCTGGTCAGCCGACCTAGCTTCCAAAAAGCGCCTGGCTGACTTGCCCTTTAAGGGTGGTAGACTGTTTGGAGCTGCCCTGGATGACATTATTAAGAACGTCACAGGAGGTAAGAGCACCTTCCTTCCCCAGTCTATTAAGGGAAAGGAGCCCCACCGCAGGCCGGGCCCTTCCTTTCCGGCGAAGAAGTTTTTTCGTCAGTCAGATTCCACGGGCAAGCCCACCCAGACTGAAAAAAGTGCGGCTGGGGGACAAAGACGTCCCTGGGTGCATAAGCCTACCAAGCAAGCTCCCAAGTCCACCACCGCATGAAGTCTTGCCCCTGCCCGACTCTGGGGTGGGGGGACGTCTTCGCAAGTTCTCGGTGCGGTGGATCTCCGACCGGTGGGTGTGCGAGGTGGTCACCTCGGGATACAGTATAGAGTTCCGCTCGGGGCCCCCAAACAGGTTTTTTCCTTCGAACCTCCCTCCTTCCAGCTCGCCGGGTGGCCCTCTTGGGGGCCTACAGGATTTGCTCGGGGGCGGAGTAATTGTGCCGGTTCCGTCACAAGAGGTTTCAGGGGTTTTACTCAAACCTGTTTGTTGTCCCGAAAAAGGATGGGGTTCGGCCAATCCTGGACCTCAAGGCCCTGAATGCCTATGTGAGGGTACAAAAATTCAGGACGAAATCCATTCGCCCCGGTTCTAGCTTTGCTGAGACAGCGAGGAATTGTTATTGTGGGCTATCTAGACGATCTCCTTCTCAGAGCAGAAAATGGCTCAGAATTGGAGGAAAATGTGACGATAGTCAGTCAGATCCTCCGGGACTTCGGATGGGTTCTGAACACGCAGAAGTCTGCTCTAGCCCCGACTCAGCGCTTGGAGTATCTGGGTCTGATCCTGGACACTTCGGCAGCAAAGGTGTTTCTACCCTCAGATTTGTTACTGACACTTTGGTCAGCAGTATGGGTTTTGTCGTCCCGAAAGTGGTCGTCAATTCGCTTCTGCATGAGAGTCCTGGGACTGATGGTGGCCTCCTTCGAGGCGGTTCCGTATGCCCAATCACACTCAGGCATTGCAGAAGGGAATTCTGTCGGTTTGGGACAAGTCCCCATTGTCTTTGGATCTTCAGATCCAGGTGAGTCACTCTGTCAAGGCGTCCCTGACATGGTGGCTGAGGTCCCCGGCTCTTCAGGCCGGGAAGTCGTTCCTCCCGATCCACTGGACGGTGATCACAGCGGACGCCAGCCTGACTGGCTGGGGAGGAGTGTGGGGAGTCCTGTCAGCTCAGGGGCTCTGGACTCCAGCCGAATCTCGTCTCCCAATCAATGTCCTGGAATTGCGGGCGATCAGACTGTGTCTCTCTGCTTGGTCAAAGAAGCTACAGGGCCACTCAGTCAGGATCCAGTCGGACAACGCCACGGCCGTGGCGTATGTTAACCATCAGGGGGGCACTCGGAGCCCGGCTGCGGCATCGGAGGTCGCTCACATCCTAAGATGGGCGGAAAGAAGCATGCCGGCGCTGTCGGCCGTTTACGTTCCGGGCGTAGAAAACTGGCAGGCGGACTATCTGAGCCGCCAGTCCCTGGACCAGGGGGAGTGGTCCTTGCATCCGGAAGTGTTTCACCACCTTTGTCAACGATGGGGCACTCCGGATGTGGACCTGATGGCGTCTCGACTCAATTGCAAGGTGTCGAGGTTTGTGGCCCGGTCCAAGGACCCCTGGGCGGATGCCCCGGACGCGTTAGTGACCCCGTGGGGTCGGTATCGCCTGATATGTCTACCCTCCGCTGCAGTTGATTCCTCGTCTGCTGCGCAGGGTAGTGGCCGAGGGTATTCCGGTGATCCTCATTGCCCCGGACTGGCCTCGGCATCATTGGTACGTCGATCTGGTACGTCTCATCGCGGACGTCCCTTGGCGACTGCCCTTGAGGGAGGACCTTCTATCTCAAGGTCCTATCTTTCATCCTGCTTTACAGTCTCTGGCTTTAACGGCATGGCTATTGAGAGCCAGGTGCTGAAAGACCGAGGTCTGTCTGATTCGGTAATTTTAACCATGCTTAGGGCACGGAAGTCTTCTAGGAAGATCTATCACCGTACCTGGAGAGCTTATATCGCTATGTGCGAGGAACTGGACTGGCGTCCACGGACGTACTCCGTTCCCAGAATCCTGAGGTTCTTGCAGCGTGGTGTTGCTCAAAGGCTGGCTTTGAGCACTATTAAGGGTCAGATTTCGGCTTTGGCCGTTTTCTTTCAAAGACCCCTAGCTGGTCATTCCTTGGTTAGCACTTTTGTGCAGGGAGTACGCCATGTGGTTCCACCTGCCAAGCCCCCGCTCCCTCCTTGGGATCTGAACTTGGTGCTTTCGGTTCTTCAGGAATCTCCTTTTGAGAATATAAGAGATATTCCTCTTTCAACTTTGTCCCAGAAGGTGGCTTTTTTTAGTGGCCATCACTTCTGTTAGATGGGTGTCTGAGTTGGCGGCTCTGTCATGTAAGTCGCCTTACCTGGTCCTTCATAAGGACAAGGCGGTATTGCGACCACAACCGTCTTTTTTTTCTTCCTAAGGTGGTTTCGGCTTTTCACCTGAACGAGGACATTGTCCTTCCGTCCTTGTGCCCTCAACCATCGCATCCTAGGGAGGTTGCACTTCAAAATTTGGATGTAGTGCGTGCCTTACGGGTATACCTGGCGGCTACTGCTCCTATTCGGAAGTCCGATTTGCTGTTTGTCTGTCTCTGGTCCGAAACGGGGCCAAGCGGTGTCGTCTGCCACCATTTCTAGGTGGATCAGACAGACTGTGATACAGGCCTATGCCATTAGGGGACGGGCTCCTCCCTTTCCGGTCACGGCGCATTCCACCAGGGCAATCGGTGCTTCCTGGGCATTCCGACATCAAGCGTCAGTTGCACAAGTGTGCAAGGCGGCGACCTGGTCGTCCGTTCATACCTTTTCAAAGTTCTACAAGGTTGATGTGGCTGCATCTTCGGATGCTTCTTTCGGCCGCAAAGTGTTGCAGGCCGCTGTCTAATGGTGCAACTCCTCCGTTGAGGGGCTCTGCTGGTTTGGAGTGAAGTTTTGGTTGTTCCTTACTTTTTTTGCTCCCACCCTTTTCTTATACTGCTTTGGGACGTCCCACATGTAATCAGTATGAGAGCTACGTCGGTCCATGGACGATAAGAGAAAATAGGATTTTTGTACTCACCGTAAAATCCGTTTCTCTGACGTCCATGGACCGACGCACCACCCACCCTTCCTTTAAAGTTTGTACTGCTTTGTTACGAACTGAGTCTGCTAGCTGCAGGTGGGAGGGTAATGTCCGGAGGGACCGCCCCCCTGGGCGGGGCTGTTCAGCTCTGGCTTGTTCTAGAATGTTTTAACCTAACATTACATGTGGGTATATGTCCCTGCTCGCAGGAGAAGACCTAGGCAGAATAAGTATGAGAGCTGCGTCGGTCCATGGACGTCAGAGAAACGGATTTTACGGTGAGTACAAAAATCCTATTTTTATTTTTTTTTACAAATATCTGAAAAGTGTGGGGTGCATTTGTATTCAGCCCCCCTGAGTCAATACTTTGTAGAACCACCTTTCACTGAAATTACAGTTGCAAGTCTTTTTGGGGATGTCTCTACCAGCTTTGCACATCTAGAGTGACATTTTTGCCAATTCTTGGCAAAAAAGCTCAAGCTATGTCAGATTGGATGGAGAGCAACTGTCTGTAAACAGCAATTTTCAAGTCTTGCCACAGATTCTCAATTGCATTTAGGTCTGGATTTTGGGCCATTCTAACACATGAATATGCTTTCATCTAAACCATTCCATTGTAGCTCTGGCTGTATGTTTAGGGTTGCTGTCCTCCTGGAAGCTGAACCTTCTCCCCAGTCAAGTCTTTTCCAGACTAACAGGTTTTCTTCTAAGATTGTGCTGTATTTGGCCCCATCCATATTTCCATCAACTTTGACCAGCTTCCTCCAGCTGCCACCACCATGTTTCACAGTGAGGATGGTGTATTAAGGGTGATGTGTAGTGCTAGTTTTCCCCACATGGCTTCCCGCAAACGGGACGACTTATGACTTTCAACAATGGCTTTCTTCTTGCCACTCTTCCATAAAGGCCAGATTTGTGGAGTGCATGACTAATAGTTGTCCTGTGGCTAGTTTCCCCCACCTGAGCTGTGGATCTCTGCAGCTCCTCCAGAGTTACCATGGGCCTTTTGACTGCTTCTCGGATTATTACTCTCCTTGCCAGGCCTGTCTGTTTAGGTGGACGGCCATGTCTTGATAGGTTTGCAGTTGTGCCATACTCTTTCCATTTTTGGATGATGGATTGAGCAGTGCTCCGTGAGATATTCAAAGCTTGGAATATTTTTTTTTATAACCTAACCCTGCTTTAAACTTCTCCACAACTTTATCCCTAACCTGTGTGGTGTGTTCCTGGGTCTTTATGATGCGATTTGTTCACTAAGGTTCATTTAACAAACCTGAGGGCTTCACGGAACAGCTGTATTTATATTGAGATTTTTAGGGCTGCAACTAACGATTATTTTCAGAATCGATTAGTTGGACGATTATTTCGATCGATCGATTATTCGGTTAATAACCCAAAAAAAAAGTAATTTTGTGGCGATTTGCATATTTGCAATTTTTTGGGCCAATTTGTTGTTGGGCAGATTAAAAAACACAAATTGCCGCAAAAACGCATTACATGCTGTTCTGCAGCTTCTCCATTGAAGTATATTGAACCAAAAAAACTAAATGGCATTGTTTTCTGTTAAAAAAAAAAAAAAAAAAGTCCTTGCCCTTTCCAAATATGCAGCAGCTGAAAAAAATCATGGATGTGAACGTGTCCCATAGGAAACCATGTAAATGAACTGTAGTGTGTTTCTGCAAAAAACAGGTGTGACCCAGGCCTGAGATGTTTAGTAACATAATGGGGTTAAAAACTCCACTAGATTTTAGTTAAGGATATCAGAGTAAAGGGGGCTGAATACAAATGCATACCACACTTTTCAGATTATACAATATATATATATATATATATATATATAGTGTGTAATTTTTTATTTTTGAAAACCATTTATCTTTTTCCTTCCACTTCACAATTATGTGCTACTTTGTGTTGGTCTATCACATAAAATCCCAATCAAATACATTTACATTTTTGGTTGCAACATGAATTTTCAAGGGTATACTTTTTTTAAGGCTTTGTATCATAACTGTTTGGTGTTGATGCAGACTAGCTATATCAAAAGAACTTGAGCTATGGATAATAATATTAGGCCATTAAAGCAAACCAACGCCCCTAGTGGCTTAAACTCAGAGTTCTTAACCAGTATCCCATGTTGGGAGCCTGGCCCAATGCTCTAAAACTTTCACGGCCTCCCTAGTGGCCTAACCAGAAAGGCTACCCATTATACAGTGCATTCATAAAGTATTCACAGATCCACCTTCGCTTCTTATATTTTTTTATTTTTTGTTTCAGAGGATATCTCAGTAATTTGCTCCCCTTCAGCTTTCCCTCAACTCTGACCAGGCTGAAAAAACACCCCTGTAGCATAATACTGCCACCACAATGCTTCACTATTGGGAAGGTTATGTGTGGTGCCTGGTTTTCTCCAGATATAATGGTTAGAATTGAAACCAAGCAGTTCAACCTTGTTTTCATCAGACCAAATTGGACTCTGAATACTTTATGAATGTACTGCAAGTATGGGCCAAGAGTAAGATTTAGAAGTGTGACAAGCTAAGTCTATTTTTCTAATATATATATATATTTATATTCTCTATAATGTCTAAACTTCTCTAAATTTGCAGCTTTGGTGGCACTTAAGAAATACTCACAGCTTTTCGCTTCTAGATTTAAACCCCAAAACTAAAATGTGATGTATTGCAGGCAAGACCTTTGTTATGGAGGCTGCTCCCCTCCCCCCCCCCCCTTTTTCTGATCGCCCTGTCCAAAATCTTTTGTCCTTTTTGACTTCATGTTGACGGAACTGAAATCTCAACAACTATTTTAACGGTCTTTGAACTACAAAAGGGGTGTTTAGTTCAAATTTGGGAGAGCAACATAGGGTGACCAGTCAGGATTGTTGCTCAACTACAGTAGCTATGTTACTGGCAAAATTACCAGGTGAAAATAAAGCGGACCTTCAGAAAAAAATAATTTTCAACTTTCCATCTATTACATTTTCGGCCCTTGTTTTAACTTTAGGTAGTAAAACATTTTTTTTTACTCTTTCGTTCATGGACCGACAGCTTCTCTATTCACATAGTGGGTATTATCCGTTACTTAGGAGTGACTAGGCAGAAAACTTGTAACATGTGTTGCATCACACCTACAGTACCGCACAGGGGGCAGACCCTCTGGGTATATCCCCTCACTCTGCATCTCGCAGATCATTTTACTCTTTCGTCCATGGACCGACACAGCTTCTCTATTGACAAAGTGGGTATTATCCGTTAATTAGGTGTGACTAGGCAGAAAAACTTGTAAAAAGTGTTGCATCACACCTTCTACAGTACCGCCTAGGGGGCGGACCCTCTGGTATAACCTCTCAGTCTGCATCTCGCAGATCAGTTTTTTTCTGTCTAGCAAGGAGTAGGACATGGCTTCCTTCGAGCCCATTGGTCCGAGGGAAAAAAAATATATTTTTTTGCTACATTTGTTGTTTCCTGCGATCTTCGATCAACTGCCGACTGGGTGACAGGCTGGATCCTCGATCCTTGTAGTCTCCCCATTTTCGGCCATCGAGCGTGTGCCGACCCTAGCTACACGCTGGGTTTTCCACGACATGCCTGTCGCTCCACGGGTGGACGGTGAGCCTACGCTCCAGGGCCTGCATCGGACCGCTCAGCTTCGGCTGACCTTTCGGCCGAGTCGCAGCAGCCTGCCTGGTGAGCGTCATGCTCCAGGGCATACATATGATTGTCCCTTTTGGGTCCAATCACAGCATGCCTGGCCAACAGTCACCTTCCGTGCGCGGACGATGATCTGTTTGGAATGTCTTCCAGCATAATACATGCAGGATAGGTAAGTAAAACTCCCCTGCCTCGGCTGGGTGATTTAGCTAGACATTCCTGGAGAGACCAAGTAAGTGGTTGTGGCCCCTTTCTTCCCTCTCTCCCTGCCTTTCCCTCCTCCCTGGGCTTCTAGCTAAAGGTTGCTGGGTGCTGGGGGGTCACCTAAGGGGTTCCACTGGAGCGGGGCTGGCTGTAACTAACATTTAAAAGAAATGTCATTTTTTCTTACCTGTGTTTGTGTCCTTCCTCCTCCATGCTGTCGGCGGCCATTTTGAGGTGGTCCATGCCAAGTTTGGCCTCTTGTGACTGCCCGGCGGCCATCTTCCTGTGGTTCGGCCACACCCACTGGCCCCTATCAGCTGATCGGCGGCCATGTTTGTCCACCCTGTATGCAGATATTGCCGTTCGGCGGCCATCTTTTTGTGGGCTATGGCTGCTTGACCTCTATCTTCTGTCGGCGGCCATTTTCTTAGAGCCCACATTATCTTCCATACAGACGTTTTTGGCAACCATTTTTCGAGAGCCTCCGGCCTCTAGGGTGCAGTACACTGACGCGAAAATTCACACAGGAAGTGCTGATAAAAGAAGCAGACTGACACGGCAGCAGCGGGACAGCATCACAGGCGCAGCATAGCAGTACCTATCCAGGGTGGTGAGTCCTCTGGGTAACCCAGCATCTCTGCAGCGCAGGAGGGTGGCCTATTGATATCTTGCCTGAAGCCCTGTGGGTGTCCACGTGTGGTCAGCATGGCATCTGAGCCAGATGTCTTCTCCCCTGAAACACCAGATTTAGCAACTGGTGCCCCTGAGGTGTCTGAACGCTATGACGGCAATCATAGAGGCGTTTGCTGCCAGGGTGGAAGCAGCACACAGGAATACAGGGGGTAGTAAACGCCCCATCCCCCCTGCAAGCTTCTGGGAATAATTCTGATGCAGAACCAGGTCCAGCTACGGCTCAGGGCCCAGATTCTGACGCATCAGAGACTGCAGACCGTGACCGGACAGTGAGGAGCACTCCAAGTCCAGGTCAGTACGCGAGACATCATTGGTATCTGACCTTATTACTGCAGTGCGGGATACGCTAAAGTTGGAAAATACTGCAGAAGCAGCAGAGACTCCGGTCCACTTGGGTTTCATAGACCTGCCCGCACTGCTAAGGTGTTCCCTTGTGTGTCTTTTGATAAACTCTTATACAAGGAATGGGAGAACCCACTGAGGGTCTTTACAGCCCCAAAGAGGTTTGCGGTACGGTACCCGTGTGGGGAGAGTTTTCTAAAGAAATGGACCTCTCCCCCTATAGTGGACCCTCCGGTGTCCAGACTTAATAGAGCCACCACAATTCCTGTAGAAGGGGCTCCTGTTTTCAAGGAACCTGTGGATAAGAAGGCTGAAGCACTCGCTTGCTACCTATACTCAGTGGTAGGCCCGGCAGTACGCCCGGCATTTGGCGGGGGCCCTAGTGTCTCAGACACTTATTGAATGGGGGAGATTGCTACTCCAGGGGTTAAGGAGCGAGATGCTCCTCCTGATGAGATAACATTGGCCGACCAGTTGGTCCAGGGCCTTAGGTTTGTCTGCGAGTCAGACATGGATACTATTCCCCTGCTGTCTAAAGCTTCGGTTTATGCAGTAGCAATACGCCGCCTGATCTGGCTAAAAGGCTGGTCTGCGGACCAGACTTCCAAGAAAGCCCTGTTGGATCTGCTTTTTAAGGGCAACAGACTTTTTGGGGCTTCTCTGGATGACATCACCAAGGATGCCACAGGAGGTAAAAGCACTTTGCTTCCCCAAATTAGCAAGGGTAAAGGGGCTACGCCAAGGGCAAGGGCCCTCCTTTACTGCACGCAAGCGGTTTTTCTCTTGTCATCCATGGACTGACACAGCGTGTCTTATACACCTTTACACGTGGGTTATGTCCCTGCTTGCAGGAGAAGACCTAGGCAGAATGTGAGATGTTATACATACATTCTAAACAGCCAGAGCTGAACAGCCCCGCCCAGGGGGGCGGTCCCTCCGGCATAACCCTCCCACTGCAGTCAGCAGACCTCAGTTTTTTTCTGCCTAGCAGAAGGAGAAGACGTGGCTCTCTCAGGAGCCAGTCTCCTGACCTATTTTTTATTCCTTTTGGAATTTTTTCCTATTTTTTTTTCTTTTGAGATCTTCTATCAACTGTCGGCTGGGCAACAGGTTGGGTACAAGATATCCTCGTAGTCTTCCCTGTCCGACCATCGAGCGTGCTGATCCTCGCCTTGTGTGCGTGAGACTCCGTTCACGACATGCCCCACGACTCCAGGGGTGGCCGGTGGGCTTCCAGCTCCGCGGTCCTCTCAAGATAGAACAGTCCGGCTGTATCTTTCACGGTGGACCGGGCCGACAGCTACTCAGTACCGCACTGTGATAGTTCTGTCAGAAACACACCAGTGGGTCCCTCAGGGGACGGGTAAGTAGTCTCTCCTGGCTGCAGGTGAGTACATGCTGTGTTTCTTGTGTGGGGGATTTCCCTGTCTCCCCCTGTGTTTTTTAATGTCACTCTCTGTGCACTTCGCTGGCGCTGTACTGTGTGGGGTGCCTGGGGGCCATACTGTCCTGGGGGGGGGGCTCATGCTGCTCTGCATTTCGCTGGGGCTGTTTATTTGAGAGTGAGGGGCCTGGGCGCCGTTCGGCGCTATGTTTGGTGACTGCTGTTTTTTACATTGGCGACCATCTTGCCGTGGTCCGCCAGAGCACATTGCGGCGGCCATTTTCTTGTAGCCGCACCTTCTAGCTCTAGTTTGGCCTCTAGCGCCGCTCAGGAACGGCGCGAATCTCCTCACAGTCTCTCTCCTCTCAGCTCACTCACGCTGAGCAGCGCGGCGCAGAGAGACAGGGCAGCGGAACCGAGCGGTCCTGGTCAGGTTGGTGGGTCCCCTGGGCATTCCCCTACTTCAGTCAGCACAGCCTGTGGGTGGTCTCAGAGGGGGACATTATGGAGTCAGTCACCAGCTTCCCCTAACATGCCAGAGGCAGCAGCCAGTGCTCCAGCACCTGCGGTCCCTATGGACCAGTTGTCGGCAGTCCTGGAATCATTTCTGACCAGGATGGAAGCTGTGTGTGAGCACAAGGGAGCAAAAAAGCACCCTCTCCCCACTTTATCTCCACAAGGGGAGTGCTCTGATTCAGATATGGGCCTAGCTATTGCTGCTCAGGACCCTAGCTCTGAATATTTGGATGGTTTTGAACAGGACATTCCTTGTGAGGAAGACTCCAGTTCTGAGTCAGTAAATGACAGGGCGCTTGTTAGTGAACTCATTGATGCTGTAAGGGACACTCTCAAGCTAAATGCTGTGACTGCAGAACCTCAGGCGGATACAGTCTCCTTTGGTTCTTTTAAGACCAAGCCTTCTAAAAAGGTTTTTCCATATGTACCTTTCTTTGACCAGCTCATTGACCAGGTCTGGGAAAAGCTGCAGAAGACTTTCATGGTCCCGCGGCGTTTGTCTATTAGATACCCCTTTGAAGACGCCCTGCTTAAAAAGTGGGCTTCTCCCCCGGTGGTCGACCCTCCAGTCGCCCGTTTAAACAAGGCCACCACTCTCCCGATGGAGGGGACTCCTGCGTTTAAGGACCCCACTGACAGGATGTCAGAAGTGGTGAGTAGAGCCATGTTCGCCTTGTTGGGATCCACCCTACGGCCAGTAGTAGCGGCGACCCTTGTGTCTCAGACACTCACGGAATGGGCAAAAATGTTGCACCAAACTGTGCAGGAGTATAACCTTCCTCCAGACACTATTGCTCTGGCCCACCAGATGGTGCAGGGTCTGATATATGTGCGCGACGCCACGTTGGACGCGGCCCCTTTAATATCCAGGGCCTCTGTCTCGGCGGTGGTATTGCGTCGTCTCATCTGGTTGAAATGCTGGTCTGCTGACCTAGCCTCTAAGAAGCTCCTGACGGATCTACCTTTTAAGGGTGGTAGACTTTTTGGTGCTGCTCTGGATGACATCATCAAGGATGTCACGGGAGGTAAAAGCACTCTCCTTCCTCAAACTTGCAAGGGTAGGGAGGCCCGACGTAAACCGGGTCCTTCCTTTCCAGCAAAAAAGGGTTTTTTTCGTCCGTCAGAGTCCACGGGTAAGCCATCCCAGACTGACAACAGTGCAGCTGGCGGGCACAAGCGCCCCTGGGTGCGTAAGCCGAACAAGCCGGCTCCCAAGCCCGCCTCCGCGTGAAGTCTTGCCCCCGCCCGTCTCTGGGGTGGGGGGACGACTTCGCAGGTTCACGGATCGGTGGACCTCCCGGATCTCCGACCGGTGGGTGTGCGAGGTGGTCACCTCAGGATACAGAATAGAGTTCCGCTCCTGGCCCCCAGACAGATTCTTTCCCTCAAATCTCCCTCTCCTTCCTGCCCGTCGGGCAGCCCTCTTGGGGGCTGTACAGGATTTGATCGGGTCCGGAGTAATTGTGCCGGTTCCGTCCCAGGAGAGGTTTCAGGGGTTCTACTCGAATCTGTTTGTTCCAAAAAAAAGGACGGGGTTCGGCCAATCCTGGACCTCAAGGCCCTGAATGCCTTCGTGAAGGTGCAAAAATTCCGCATGGAATCCATTCGCACGGTGATCGCTACACTCCATCAAGGGGATTTTCTGGCATCCTTGGACATCAAGGACGCCTACTTGCATGTTCCGATCTGCGCAAGCCACCAGAAGTTTCTGCGCTTTGCGGTCGGCGAAGTCCACTATCAATTTGTGGCTCTTCCCTTCGGCCTAGCCTCGGCACCGAGGGTGTTCACCAAGGTGCTTGCTCCGGTCCTAGCTTTGCTGAGACAGCGAGGCATTGCTATCGTAGGCTATCTGGACGATTTTCTTCTAAGAGCAGACAGTGGCTCAGAATTGGAAGAAAGTGTGACTATCGTCAGTCAGACCCTCAGGGAGTTTGGGTGGCTCCTGAACGTTCAGAAGTCGGTTCTAGTCCAGACTCAGCGTCTGGAGTATCTCGGTCTGATTCTGGACTCCTTGGAGGCAAGAGTCTTCCTACCTCCAGACAAACTACTGACACTTCAGTCTGCAATACGGGTGCTGACGTCCCGAAAATGGTCGTCAATCCGCTTTTGCATGAGAGTCCTGGGACTCATGGTGGCCTCCTTCAAGGCCGTTCCTTATGCCCAAGCGCACACCAGGGCTTTACAGAAAGAGATTTTGTCCACTTGGGAAAAATCCCAGTTGTCCTTGGATCTTCAGATCCAGGTAAGTCACCTGGTCAGGGCGTCCCTGACGTGGTGGTTGAGGTCCCCGGCTCTTCGGTCCGGGAAGTCGTTCCTCCCCATCCAATGGACGGTGATCACGACGGACGCCAGCCTGACGGGCTGGGGGGGAGTCTGGGGAGTTCTGTCGGCCCAAGGGCTTTGGACTCCGGACGAAGCCCTCTTACCGATCAATGTGCTGGAGATACGGGCAATCAGACTGTGCCTCTCCTCATGGTCGGAGAAACTACAGGGTCACTCCATCAGGATCCAATCGGACAACGCCACAGCAGTGGCGTATGTCAACCATCAAGGGGGGACTCGGAGCTCAGCTGCGGCTTCCGAGGTCGCCCGCATCCTGAGGTGGGCCGAAAGAAGCGTGCCGGCTCTGTCGGCCGTCTACATTCTGGGCGTAGACAATTGGCAGGCGAACTATCTAAGTCGCCAGACGCTGGACCAGGGAGAGTGGTCCTTGCACCCGGAGGTCTTTCAACTCCTTTGCAGACGGTGGGGCACGCCGGATGTGGACCTGATGGCCTCTCGACTCAATCGCAAGGTGTCGAGGTTTGTGGCCAGATCCAGGGATCCCTGGGCGGATGCCTCGGATGCGTTGGTGGCCCCATGGGGTCAGTATCACCTGATATACGTTTATCCTCCGCTGCAGTTGCTGCCTCACCTGCTCCGCAGGGTAGCGACCGAGGGAATTCCGGTGATCCTCATTGCTCCGGATTGGCCTCGGCGTCACTGGTACGCCGATCTGGTACGTCTCGTCGCAGACGTTCCCTGGCGGTTACCAATACGGGGGGACCTTCTGTCTCAAGGTCCTATATTTCATCCTGCTTTACAGTCTCTGGCTTTAACGGCATGGTTATTGAAAGCCAGGTGCTGAGAGACCGAGGTCTCTCGGATTCGGTCATTTCGACCATGTTAAGGGCACGGAAGTCTTCCTCCAGAAAGATCTATCACCGTACTTGGAGAGCTTACATCGCCATGTGCGAAGAGCTGGACTGGCGCCCACGAACGTATTCCGTTCCCAGAATCCTGCTTTTTCTGCAGCGTGGCGTGACCCAAAAGCTCGCTTTGAGTACCATTAAGGGTCAGATTTCGGCCTTGGCCATCTTCTTTCAGCGACCGCTGGCGGGTCATCCCTTGGTTAGCACCTTTGTGCAGGGGGTTCGCCATGTGCTCCCCCCTGTCAAGCCTCCTCTCCCCCCGTGGGATCTGAATTTGGTGCTCTCGGTTCTCCAGGAACCTCCCTTTGAAAATATTAGAGATATTCCCCTCTTGACTTTGTCTCAGAAGGTGGCCTTCTTGGTGGCCATTACTTCCATTAGACGAGTGTCTGAGTTGGCGGCCTTGTCCTGCAAGTCGCCCTTTTTGGTCATCCATAAGGATAAGGCGGTGTTACGTCCGCGACCTTCTTTTCTGCCAAAGGTGGTCTCGGCCTTCCACTTAAATGAGGACATTGTCCTCCCGTCCTTGTGTCCTCACCCATCGCATCCCAGAGAGTTTGCGCTTCACACTTTGGATGTGGTACGAGCCTTGCGGGTGTACCTGTCTGCTACTGCCTCTATTCGGAAGTCTGACTCACTATTTGTGGCCGTCTCTGGTCCAAAACAGGACCAAGCGGTTTCGTCTGCCACCATTTCTAGGGAGATCAGACAAACCGTCATTCAAGCTTATGCTCTCAAGGGGCGGGCGCCTCCCTTTCCGGTTACGGCACATTCCACCAGGGCAATTGGTGCTTCCTGGGCTTTCCGACATCAAGCGTCGGTTGCACAAGTGTGCAAGGCGGTGACCTGGTCGTCTGTTCATACCTTTTCTAAGTTTTATAAGGTTGATGTGGCTGCATCTTCGGATGCTTCCTTCGGCCGCAAGGTGTTGCAGGCCGCTGTTTGATGTTGCAACTCCTCCGTTGAGGAGCTCTGCCTTGTTTGGAGTGAAGTTTTTGGTTTTCCATTTATACTGCTCCCATCCCTCTTGACACTGCTTTGGGACATCCCACGTGTAAAGGTGTATAAGACACGCTGTGTCAGTCCATGGATGACAAGAGAAAATAGGATTTTTGTACTCACCGTAAAATCCGTTTCTCTGGCATCCATGGACTGACACAGCACCCACCCTTCTTTTCGAGTTTGTACTGCTTTGTTACGAACTGAGGTCTGCTGACTGCAGTGGGAGGGTTATGCCGGAGGGACCGCCCCCCTGGGCGGGGCTGTTCAGCTCTGGCTGTTTAGAATGTATGTATGTATAACATCTCACATTCTGCCTAGGTCTTCTCCTGCAAGCAGGGACATAACCCACATGTAAAGGTGTATAAGACACGCTGTGTCAGTCCATGGATGCCAGAGAAACGGATTTTACGGTGAGTACAAAAATCCTATTTTTCGTCCCCCTAGGGCGACAGGGAAAAGACCCCAGGCCGATAAAGCGCCTGCCCAAGGACAAAGGCGTCCTTGGTCCCGCATACCCAACAAGCCTGCTGACAAATCTGCGTCCGCATGAAGGTCCGCCCCCACCCAGCTCTCGGGTGGGGGGGACGTTTTCGCAAATTCGCGACTCAGTGGACAGCTCTAGTCTCCGACAGGTGGGTTTGTGAAGTAATCTCCTCAGGCTACAAGATAGTTTCTCTCTTGTCCACCGGACAGATTCATCACCTCCAATCTCCAGCTACTACCGACCCGTCGGGAGGCCCTGTATGGGACGGTCCAGGGTCTACTGGAACGCGGGGTAGTCGTTCCAGTTCCAGAACAGGAACGGGGTCAGGGTTTTTACTCAAATCTGTTCATTGTGCCGAAGAGGGATGGGGTTCATCCAATCTCGGATCTCCGAGCCCTCAATTGCTTTGTGAAGGTACAAAGATTTCGGATGGAGTCGGTTCGATCTGTAGTCGCGGCTCTCCATCTGGGGGACTTTCTGGCCTCCTTGGACATCAAGGACGCATACCTGCATGACCCCATATACTCCAGACACCATAGGTTTTCTGCGATTTGCTATCGGGAAGGACCACTACCAGTTTGTGGCCCTCCTGTTTGGCCTTGCCTCAGCACCCAGGACGTTCACCAAGGTGCTCGCTCCGATTTTGGCACTTCTAAGACAGCGGGGTATCACTATCATGGGCTACTTGGACGACCTTCAAGCTCAGAATTTAGAGGTAAGCGTGTCCATTACCTGTCAGACTCTTCGAGACTGTGGTTGGATACTAAACACGCAAAGGTCAGTATGGTGCCCACTCAACGCCTAGTGTACCTGGGGTTGATTCTGGATTCCTCAGAGGCAAAGGTATTCCTCCCTGTGGAGAAGTTGCAGACCCTTCGGGGCTGCAGTACGGCAGCTGACTTCCAGGAATTGGTCGTCACTCCGTTTTTGCATGCGAGTGTTGGGCCTCATGTTAGCCTCCTTCGAGGCGGTCCCATATGCTCAATACCACACTCGAGTGTTACAGAAGGAAGTTCTGTCCAGATGAAACAGATGCCCTTCATCTCTGGATTATCAAATCCGAGTGAGCCACCTAGTCAGGAGATCCCTGGTATGGTGGCTGACAGCACCGGCTCTAATGGCCGGGAAGTTATTTCTTCCGGTTTACTGGATAGTGATCACGACGGACGCCAGCCTTACAGGTTGGGGGGGGGAGTCTGGGGTGTTCAGTCGGCGCAAGGTCGCTGAACCCCAGAGGAAGCCCTCCTGCCGATCAATGTCCTGGAAATCTGGGCGATCAGGCTGTGCCTCTTCAAATGGTCTCAGAGGCTGCAAGTGCATCCAGTCAGGATCCAGTCAGACAACGCCACAGCGGTGGCATATGTCAATCAAGGAGGAACAAGAAGCTCAGCTGCAGCATCGGAGGTTGCTCGCATCCTGAAGTGGGCAGAGAAGAGCGTACCGGCACTGTCAGCCGTGTACATTCCGGGTGTGGAGAACTGGCAGGCGGACTACCTGAGCCGCCAAATGCTGGACCAGGGAGAATGGTCCTTACACCCGGAGGTGTTCCACCTCTGCCAAAGATCGGGCACACCAGACGTATATCTTCTGGCTTCCCGACTCAATCGGAAGATATTGAGGTTTGTGGCCCGGTCAAGAGACCCATGGGCAGACGCAACGGACGCGTTGGTGGCATTGTGGGGTCAGTATCGGCTAATCTATGCCTTCCCTCCATTAAGGCTTCTTCTTCTGCTCCGCAGAATGGAGGCAGAGGGAATTCCAATGATCCTAATCGCTCCAGATTGGCCTCAGCGTCCTTGGTACGCCGATCTAGTACGTCTGGTAGCAGACGTCCCCTGGCGCCTACCACTACGGAAGGACCTGCTATCGCAAGGTCCCATACTCCATCCTGCTTTACAGTCATTGGCTTTAACGGCATGGCTGTTGAGAACCAGGTACTGAGAGACCGGGGCCTGTCAGACTCAGTAATCTCTATGATGAGAAGTGCTCGAAAACCGTCCTCTAGGAAGGTTTATCACCGCACTTGGAAGGCCTACATCTCCATGTGTGAGGAAATGAAATGGCATCCGCGTTGCTATTTGGTTTCCAGAATCCTGCTGTTTTTACAGCATGGGGTGGACCGAAGGCTTGCCCTAAGTACGATTAAGGGACAGATATCTGCCCTGGCTGTCTTTTTTCAGCGACCCCTGGCGGCTCACTCTCTCGTGAGTACTTTTGTGCAGGGGGTTTGACATGTGGCCCCTCCGGTCCGCCCCCCGCTACCGCCGTGGGACTTAAACCTGGTCCTCTCGGTGCTTCAGAAGGCACCGTTTGAGAATATTAGAGATATTCCCCTGTTGACACTTTCTCAGAAAGTGGTCTTTTTGGTGGCTGTTACGTCAGACGAGTCTCTGAGCTGGCAGCCTTGTCCTGCAAGGCTCCCTATTTGGTTTTCCACAAGGATAAGGTAGTGCTGCGGCCGCAGCCTTCCTTTCTTCCGAAGGTCGTTTCGGCTTTTCATCTCAACAAAGACATTGTACTTCCATCCTTGTGTCCTCATCCGTCGAATCCTTAGGAGTCGGCGTTGCATTCCTTGGACGTTGTCCGAGCTTTGAGAGTATACTTATCTGCTACTTCCCTGTTCCGGAAGTCAGACTCACTGTTTGTTTCGGTGGCTGGTCCCAAGAAGGGCCAAGCAGTCTCGTCGGCCACCATCTCTAGGTGGATCCGACCGATAGTAATCCAGGTTTACGCCTTAAAGGGTCAAGCGCCCTCCTTTCCTGTCACGGCGCGTTCGACCAGGGCAATAGGTGCCTCTTGGGCTTTCCGACATCAAGTGTCTGTTTCCCAATTATATAAAGCGGCGACTTGGTCGTCCGCTCACACTTTCACAAAATTCTACAAAGTTGATGTAGGTGCATCTTCGGATGCCTCTTTCGGCCGCAAGGTTTTGCAAGCGGCTGTTTAGAGTTGCAGCTCCTCCATTGGAGGAGTGCTGTTTTGTGTTTTGGGGTGAAGTTTATTTTTATGCTGTTACCACCCCTCGTTTTTTCTCTGACACTGCTTTGGGACGTCCCACTTTGTCAATAGAGAAGCTGTGTCGGTCCATGGACGAAAGAGTAAATAGGATTTTTTACTCACCGTAAAATCCTTTTCTCTGAGTCCATGGACCGACACAGCACCCACCCCTCCTTTTAAGTTTGTACTGCATTTTGACGAACTGATCTGCGAGATGCAGACTGAGAGGTTATACCAGAGGGTCCGCCCCCTGGGCGGTACTGTAGAAGGTGTGATGCAACACTTTTTACAAGTTTTTCTGCCTAGTCACTCCTAATTAACGGATAATACCCACTTTGTCAATAGAGAAGCTGTGTCGGTCCATGGACTCAAAGAAAAGGATTTTACGGTGAGTAAAAAATCCTATTTTTTTCTGTCTAGCAAGGAGTAGGACATGGCTCCCTTCGGGCCTATTGGTCCGGGGCAAAAATTTTTTTTCTACATTTTGTTTCCTGCGATCTTTGATCAACTAATGGGATAAATGTATGGACAGCCGCACTCCAAAAACTGTTCAGGTAGCCTTTAATTAAAACTGCAAAGCACTACAAGTCACAGCAGACAAAATGGGGGCACAACTGACATGTTTTGCACTGGGAACTAGTGCTTAGTCATAGCTGAATCCAAATGAAAAACACTTCTACTAAATATCTATGTTCAAATCTCACATGACCCACAACAGCGAATGGCACTCCACCGACAATCAACCATAATCGATGGCCGGTGACCCTTGCCTTAAGCAGGTGTGGGTATGTGATCACAATAAAAACCACAAAAGGATATGTGAAAACAAAGAAAAAAACTATGATCCAATATGTGCACACCTGTATATAAAATACATTATAGTGGAGGACTAAATATAATGATGAAAAATGAAAAAAACAAAATTAAGAAATGAATAACAAATGGCAATGATTAAAGACAAAATAGTAGTGAAGGGAAGTAAAAAGATTCTAAATAAAAAAGGGAACTAAAATAAAAATTGGGGATGAAGATTATGTATCAAATGAATCACCGTATATTGTTTGTGTTTAATATTCATTGTTTTTAATTCGGTGTTTCATTTTGTTCTATTTAGTGCCCAATCCCTGGTTATATAACTTGGTGTTTTATTACTTGTTTTATTTTGTTATTATTTATCTGTTTGTGTGTTTTTTTTCTATTTTTTGCTATATTTATTTCTTGTTTTCTGTTCATTTAAATAAATAATAATAATAATAAATAGAACAAAATGAAACAACACCGAATTAAAAACAATGAATATTAAACACAAACAATATACGGTGATTCATTTGATACATAATCTTCATCCCCGATTTTTTATTTTAGTTCCCTTTTTTTTATTTAGAATCTTTTTACTTCCCTTCACTACTATTTTGTCTTTCATCATTGCCATTTGTTATTCATTTCTTAATTTAGTTTTTTTCATTTTTTATTATTTTTTATTATTTTTCATTATATTTAGTCCTCCACTATAATGTATCTTATATACAGGTGTGCACATATTGGATCGTAGTTTTTTTCTTTGCTTTCATGTTTTCACATATCCTTTTTTGGTTTTTATTGTGATCACATACCCACACCTGCTTAAGGCAAGGGTCTCACCGGCCATTGATTATGGTTGATTGTCGGAGTGCCATTCGCTGTTGTCGGTCATGTGAGATTTGAACAAAGAAATTTAGTAGAAGTGTTTTTCATTTGGATTCAGCTATGACTAAGCACTAGTTCCCAGTGCGAAACATGTCAGTTGTGCCCCCATTTTGTCTGCTGTGACTTGTAGTGCTTTGCAGATTTAATTAAAGGCTACCTGAAGGGTTTTTGGAGTGCGGTTGTCCATACATTTATCCCATTGCTTGCTTCGTGCATTGCCTGCACCCATGGTTTCCGAGAAGACATTGATTGCCTGACTGCACCTTGATCTTTGATCAACTGCCGACTGGGTGACAGGCTGGATCCTCAATCCTTGTAGTCCCCCCAGTTTCGGCCATCGAGTGTGTGCCGACCCTAGCTACGTGCTGGGTTTTCCACGACATACCTGTCGCTCTGCGGGTGGCCGGTGAGCCTACGCTCCAGGGCCTGCATTGGACCGCTCAGCTTCGGCTGACCTTACGGCCGAGTCGCAGCAGCCTGTCCGGTGAGCGTCGCGCTCCAGGGCATGCATATGATCGTTCCCTAGGGTCCAATCACAGCATGCCTGGCCGACAGTCCCCTTCCGTGCGCGGATGATGATCTGTTGTGGCATGTCTTCCAGCAGGATACACGCAGGAAGGATAAGTAGCTCCCCTGCTTCAGCAGGGTGACTTGGCTGGACATTCCTGGAGAGATCAAGTAAGTGGTTGTGGCCCCTTTCTTTCCTCTCTCCCTGCCTTCCCTCCTCCCTGGGCTTTGAGCTAAGGTTGCTGGGTGCTGGGGGGTCACCTAAGGGGTTCCATCTGGAGCAGGGCTGGCTGTAGCTGTCATTTAAAAATGTAATTTTCTGCTTGCCTGTATGTGCTTTTCCCCCTCCATGCTGTCGGCGGCCATTTTGCGGTGGTCCATGCCTGTTTCGGCATCTAGTGACTGTCCGGCGGCCATTTTCTTTTGGTTTCCCGCCTATATGTGTATATCACCGCTCTGCACCATTTTCTTGTGGTTCACACCCGCTTTGGCCTCTATCGACAGTTCATGCGGCCATGTTTCCTAGGATTTACGCTGTATATTTTTACTGCCACTTGGCAGCCATCTTTTTGTGGTCCACGGCCGCTTTTGCCTCTATATTCGGCTCAGCGGCCATTTTCTTAGAGCCCACGGTGTTTCCATACAGCCGCTTGGCGGCCATTTTGTGATAGTCTCCGGCCTCTAGGGTGCATTTTCACTGGCAAAAATTCACAAGGAAGCGCTGATAAAGAATCAGACTGACACAGCAGCGATGGGAAAGCATCACAGGCACAGCACACGGCAGCATAGCGGTACCGTTCCAAGGGTGGTGAGTCCTCTTTGAGACCCTGCATCTCTGTATCAGCTAGGAGGGTGGCCTATTGATACCTTGCCTGGAGCCCTGTGGGTGTCTGCGCGTGGGTCAGCAGGGCGTCTGAAGCAGACGTTTTTTTTCTCCTGAAACACCTGATTTGGGGACGCTAGGTCTGTTGTCAGGATGGAAGCGGCACACGGGAACACGGGGGGTTGTAAACGCCCCCGTCCCCTGCAATCTTCCGGGGATAATTCTGATGCAGAACCAGGCCCAGCTGATGCATCAGAGACTGCAGACCGTGACCGATCGGACAGTGAGAATGCTCCAAGTCCAGGTCAGCACGCAAGAAGCTTTGGTATCTGACCTGTTTACTGCAAATAGAGAATGCTGCAGAAGCAGCAGAGACACCGGTCCCCTTTGGGTTCCCTAAAGCCAGCCCGCACTGCTAAGGTGTTTCCTTGTGTGTCTTATATTGATAAGCTCTTGTACAAGGAGTGGGAAAAACCCACTGAGGTTTTTTCTTTTTTCAGCCCCAAAGATGTTTTTTCTTTTTTTGGGCGGTCCGATGCCCCTTGAGGAGAGTTCCTGAAAGGATGGACCTCTCCCCTGATAGTGGACCCCCCTGTGTCCAGACTTAACAAGTTACCACGATTCCAGTGGAAGGGGCTCCTCGCTACCTATATACAGTGGGGGACTCGGAGGTGCGTCCAGCATGGCTGGGGTTTTTTATGATGCCTCAGACACTTACTGAGTAGGCAAAGATACTACTCCAGGGGTTAAAAGCGTGGGAGGCTCCTCTGTACGAGGTAGCTCTGGCCGACCAGTTGGTACAGGGCCTTGAGCCTGTCTGCGAGTCAGACTTGGATACTATCCCCTTGCTGTCTTGGTCCTTGGGTTATGCGGTGGCGCTTCGCCACCTGATCTGGCTAAAGTGCTGGTCTGCGGACCAATCTTCCAAGAAGGCCCTTTTGGATCTGCCCTTTTAGGGCGACCGACTTTTTGGGGCCTCGCTGGATGACATCATTTAAGATGCCACAGGAGGTAGGAGCACATTGCTTCTGCAATCCAAAGAAGGTAAGGAGCCCTGCCATAGGCTAGGTCCCTCCTTCACCGCGCATAAACGGTCCCTTCGTCCGCCTAGTGCGGCAAGTAAACGACCTCAGGCTGATAAAGCGCCTTCTGAGGGACACAAGCGTCCCTGGGTTTGCAAGCCCAACCTTGCCTACTGAACAGAATTTTTCCCTCTTAACCATCAGCTTCTGCCGACTTCTTGGGAAGCCCTATATGGGGCGGTACAAGACCTGCTGATACGCAGGGTAGCCTTCCTGTCTCCGTACAGGAACGGGTTCAGGGATTCTACTCAAATCTGTTCGTAGGACTGGAGGGGGTTTGTCCAATCTTGGATCTCAGGACCCTCAACTGCTTTGTGAAAGTACAAAGATTCTGGTAAGGAGTTGGCTCGCTCTGTTGTCACTGCCCTCCATCCAGGGGATTTTCGGCATCCTTGATCATCAAGGATGCATACTGCATGTCTCCATATGCACCAGTCATCAGAGATGTCTGCGTTGGCGGCCGGGGGAAGACCACTACCAATGGTGGCTCTCCCCTTTGGCCTCGCATTGGCACCAAGGTGCTTTCCCCGATTCTGGCCCTACTAAGACAGCGTGGCTTCGCTATCAGGGGCAACTTGGACGATCTTCTGAGGGTCACTTCAAACTAAATTTAGAAGTGAGCGTGTCTATACCTGTCAGACCCTCAGATACTTGGTTAGGTGCTGAACACTCAGAAGACAGTATTGAAACCGTCGCAACTCGTGTGTCTAGGGTTGATATTGGACTCCTCAGAGGTGTACGTTTCTTTCCCCATGGGCGAAAGTTGCAGACCCTAAGGGGCTGCGGTGCGGCAGTGGACATCCCAAGGTTGGGCTGTCACGCCACTTTTGCAGGCGAGTCCTGGGCCTCATGGTAGCCTCCCAGGCGGTACCATAGGCGCTATTTCACACGAGTGTTACAGAAGGTAACTCTGTCCTGAAGGGTCAAGTGCCCTTCATCCCTGGATTATCAAAATCTGGGTGAGCCACCTAATCAGGACCTCCCTAGTTGGTGGCTGACTTCACCATCATTCTGTCTGGGAAGTTGTTCCTTCTTTTTACTGGATAGTGGTCACGGCAGACGCCGTCTTCCCGGTTGCAGAGGAGTCTGAAGAGCTCAGTCAACCTGGGTCGCGGGACTCCGGTGGAATCCCATTGCAGATCATTAGCCTGAAATTCGGACGATCTGATTTTGCCTCTCCACATGGTCTCAGAGGCTACAAGGGCGTCCAGTCAAACAAACGCCACAGTGGTGGCGTAGGTCAATCATCAAGGAGGAACAAGCAGCCCTGCTGCAGCATCGGAGGTTGCTCACCTAAGGGGCTCCCTTACCAGAGGGGAAGCACGCCAGTCGTATATCTCCTGACTACTTGATTCAATCGGAAGGTATTGAGGTTTGTGGCCAGGTCAAGAGACCCATGGGCAAACACGACAGATGCGTTAATGGCACTGTAGAGTCAGTACCGACTAATCTATGCCTTTCCTCCTCGGAAGCTCCTTCCTCATCTGCTTCACAGACTGGAGGCAGAGAGGATTACAATGGTCCCAATTGCTCTGAATTGGCCTTGGTGTCCTTGGTACGCCGATCTAGTGAGTCTGGTAGCAGACACCTTTTGGCATCTACCGTAAGAAGGACCTGCTGTCGCTAGATCCCGTACGCCATACTGTTTTTACAGTCACTGGCTTGAGGGCATGGCTTGAGAGCCAGGTGCTAAGACAGGGCTTGACAAATTTGCTTGGAATCTAGGAGCCAGCTCTTTCACGGAGACACAGGATACCCCAGCTGTGCTGCCCCAGGCGCCAGGTCGCTAATTCTAGTCGCAATGGCGACCTGGCGCCCGGGGATTGTTGAGCCCTGTGCTAAGAGCCTGGGACCTGTCAGACTCGGCGATCTCTACCATGAGGAGTGCTCGGAAATCATCCCCTAGGAAGATTACCATTGCACTTGGAAGACCTGCATATCCTATTGCGAGGAGATGAGGTGGCATCCGCGTACTTATTGGTTCCAGAGTCCTGCTGTTCTCAGCAGGGAACGGGCCAAAAAAATTTTTTTTTCTCTAAGTACAATTAAGGGGCAGGTATCTGCCCTGGTTGTCTGTTCAACGACCCCTGGTGGCTCACTCTCTAGTGAGAACGTTTGTACAGTGGGTTCGGCAGGCGGCCCCTCCGGGCCACCCTCCACTACCTCCGTGGGGCTTGTGTAGCAGATGTCCTTTTTGGCGTCTACCACTACGAGAGGACCTGCTGTCGCAGGGTCCCATATGCCATCCTGCCTGCAGTCGATGGCTTAAACGGCATGGCCTCTAAGTGTCGCAGAAATTTGGTGGCTGTTATGCCAGTTAAGATGGGTTTCTGAGCGGGCAGCCTTGTCATACAAGCCTCCCTATCTGATCTTCCACAAGGATAAGGTGGTGCTGTGTCCGCAGCCTTAGTTTCTTCCTAAGGTCGTTTTCGACCTTCCATCTCAAGGAAGACATTGTACTGCCATCCTTGTGTCCTCATCCGTCGAATCCTAAGGACACGACGTGGCATTCTTTGGACATTGTCCAAACTCTGAGAGAATGCTTGTCTAGCACTGCTCCGTTCCGGAGTCCAGGCTCTCTGTTTGTTTCATCTCTAGGTGGATCCGACAGATTGTGATCAGGCTTACGCCATGAAGGGTCAGGCGCCTTTTTCCCAGCGCAGTCGACCAGGGCAAAAGACGCCTCTTGGTTTACGTCAGACGGTTTTTTGAGCCGGTGATCTGCCAAGCTTGTTCCGCCTAACGGTATGGTTCCAAGCTTGACTGCGCAGGCGCAATCCGAGGCGACGGAAATCTCCGAGCTTAAACAGCTGTTCGCCAGTGCCTGCGCAGTCAAGGGGGGGGAAGCATATCGATAGGACGCGCTCGCTCCCGATGCTTCATTACACACGCCGCTTTCCTCTTCATACAGCAAGGGGCAGCTCAGATGTGATAATGAGCTGTGCGATTTGTTTGTTTATCCATGACGCTCTATCCAGCAAGGGGCTGGATAGAGTGTCGTGTATAAACAAACAAATCGCACTGCACAATATGACATCTGAGCCGCCCCTTGCTGTATGAAGAGGAAAGCGGCGTGTGTAATGAAGCATCGGGAGCCAGCGCGTCCACAGTTGCCGAGACTATGGTTCCTCCTATCGCTCTGGTTCCCTCTTTACTGCGCAGGCGCAAGCCAAGTCGACGGAAATCTCTGAGCTTCAACAGCTGTTCGGCTGCGCCTGCGCAGTTGAGCTTGGAACCATACAGATAGGGGAACCAGAACGACAAGTCATCGGCAGCCTTGTCATGCAAGGCTCCTTATCTGATCTTCCACAAGGATAGGTGGTGCTGCTGCATTCGCAGCCTTCTTCCTAGGGTCGTTCGACCTTCCATCTAGGAAGACATTGTACTGCCATCCTTGTGTCCTCATCCGTCGAATCCTACGGAAATGATGTTGTAAGGTGATGAGTCATCAGAGAGCCAATCGGGGCTGCAGAGCTGGAGGTGTGCCTCCTATCTGTCTGTAAACCAAGGAAGTGAATAGGCAGCAGCTTTAGCTGCCCACAGTTAACATGGCTGCAGCCAGACTTGGTGGAGGGAGATTTCTGTAGCATATTTGGCAAGTACAGAATCACAGTATATATAAAATATGCAAAGTGATTGGAGGGAAGCTTCAGAATGGCAACAATGTTTTTATTACAAATTATGTGATCACACTGCAGTTCCTCTTTAAGCCTCATATACAGTGGGGCAAAAAAGTATTTAGTCAGCCACCAATTGTGCTAGTTCTCCCACTTAAAAAGATGAGAGAGGCCTGTAATTGTCATCATAGGTATACCTCAACTATGAGAGACAAAATGTGGAAACAAATCCAGACAATCACATTGTCTGATTTGGAAAGATTTTTTTTTGCAAATTATGGTGGAAAATAAGTATTTGGTCAATATCAAAAGTTCACCTCAATACTTTGACCTCTGTCATTGCCAGCAAAGGATATATAACAAACGTTTTCTGTAAGTCTTCACAAGGTTGTCACACACTGTTGCTGGTATGTTGGCCCATTTCTCCATGCAGATCTCCTCTAGAGCAGTGATGTTCCCCCGGTAAAGAGCCTCCTGGGCACAGGGGTGTTTCCCGGAGCTCTTGTAAGTACATGTGCAAAAATTGGAAATAACACTGTGCTACCCTTTAAATAAGCAAACAAAGTGCTAATTGGAACATGTGGGTTCTCACACACAGATAACACCAATAGGAAAATCCCGTGTAATTGTCATTAGACATATAATGTTAATGTGAACAATAAAATACAAATAAAAAAAATATATATAAAAAAGTGCAAAGTTCCAAATAAGGTTGATTCAGCCGAACAATCACATCTGCTGATGTATGTGCGATGTAATCTTCTAAGCTGTTATAAGTGGAGACTCCATATCCAAATGGTTCAGATAAGAAACAGAAGAAATAGCAGCTTACCGAATCTCTATGACGGAGAGCTTTAGGGGCTGAAGCTCATATATACTTCCCACCAAGCTGACGACCAAAGAGCACTGGGCTCGGACGGTATCTTCCTCCACTTCCAAGACTGAAAGAAATCTCCCTCCTGGTATCAGCTGGCGTGCTTATCTCATACGAAAAAAGGTATTTATGGAAGAAAAAAATGGAGAACTCATGGTGCAGTAATTCTTTGTTAAAAAGATAAGATATCCTTTATTTAGGCTGGATAAAAAACATCAAACAGATAGTCCATTAAGGAGTGACAAGTTCAAAAAACGCTGCAAGTACTCAGCTGTGGTCTCTGCCGATCAGCTGTTTGCATAGTGACGTCACGTTCGACAGCTCCACCCGACGCTGCGATTCGGCATACAAGGCGTCCACTGGGAAAGGAGGTACATGTAAGTACATGCCTCCCCACCTACCTTCCTCCCAGTCTGGGTACTTGGGGGATGAAGGAACCGGAGGGTCTGCAGGAGTCCAGGCCGCTGGAGGAAGAAGGCAGGAGTGAGCGTTCGGCCAGGTGGAGCAAGATGGAGCCGCTTCCGTTTCCGGGCGGCATCACTTCCCGTTTCCGGTCCACGCCAAAATGGCCGATCCGGACACTAGAGGCCAAAATGGCACTACTTCCGGCGGCGGAACTCCAGCAAAATGGCGCCCATCGGTGTCCTGGCCAAAAAAATCCGGTGGAGCCAGGCGATGGTCCCACAGGCCCCCTCTCACCGCCTGGAATCTCACAGCAAAGCTCCTAGGAAGAAGAAACCAGCTGAGACCAGGAATGGAAAGAGAGGAGGACACAGTGGTGGCTGCAACCCAGGACGGGACCACGAGTGGTGAGTCTTTCCTCTATTTTCACAAGGGGTGGGTTAAGGGGGGCTTACCCACACCCCTTGGAGGGAGGGAGGGGGGCAGGAGAGAGAGTACAGCCTGCTAAAAATGAGTGCTGTCTTGTCTTTTGTCTCCTTAGAACCCAGTGGATCTGCTCAAGGGGCCCACAAGGTTAAAGGCAAAAATACCCCTCCCCTAGAACAAAAAGGTGTGGGAATTGCAATGAAAAGCTCCCACAGGATCACGCAAAACCTTTTTGTTACAGGTGCATACATAAATTGTCGGGTAAGGAAACCTCACAAGTGATGAGGGACTTCCTTACAGAACAGTCAGAGATGCTGAGTGACTACGCTCCAATCCCTTAAGACAGTTATTGCATCTATGCAAGAGCCTAGCACTAGTGGCAGAGAGGGTTCTGTCTTCTAGGGAAGGTACTTTATCTCTAGGGGACACATCTGACAGGGGTCAGAGAACCCCGCAGAGGCCTCCCTCTTCTATTGCTTCAGGAGTAGATGAGCTTGATGACCCAGAGGAGGACTCATTAGAGGAGGGGGAAGACTCAGACCCTAAAAGCCAGGACAGTGACAGTCCTAGACTTAGGCATCTCTTTCCCGTGGAGGACATGGGACAGTTACTCAGGGCAATTTATGTCTCTGAAGATATCCCAGAACCTCCAGTGCAAACAGCCTGTGATAAGTTGTATAAAGGCTAAAGCCCCGTACACACGGTCAGACTTTTGCCCAACAAACTTCGTTTTGAGCAAGTTGGACCAACAATCCGACCGTGTGTACGCTCCATCGGACAAACTTTTTTCGTTTGGTTTTGGATTTCATCGGACAAAAGTTGGGTCTGCAAACGGACAAACTTTTGCCCAACAAAAGTCTGATGGAGCAAAGTCCGACCGTGTGTACAGAAAACCATCGGACTTTAGTTCGATGGACAAAACAACTAATGTTAAAATCAACCAACAATAGCAGAAGTTGACCAAAGGGTGGCAGTAAAGAGCAGAAAAAACACGTGATGTTGTAAGAAGTTTTAAGAAAGTTTGCAGAAAAGTCCGAGCGTGTGTATGCTATGGGTGTTCCCAACCAACTCCGTTCGGACAAAAAAACACGTAAAAGTCAGATGGAAGTCCGACCGTGTGTACGAGGCTTTAGGGAAACCTCAGTCCAGGGAATTCCCAGTGCACCAAACCCTTAAGGAGGTAATTCTGAGGGAATGGAAGGACCCGGAAAGGAAGGTCCTTAAGCTAAAAACCCTGGAAGAGAAGGTTTCCATTTGGAGAGGAAGAAGAAGAGAAGTTTTTTAAGACCCCCAAATTAGATGCAGCCTTTCTCAGGTCTCTAAAAAATCAGATTTGTCCTTTGAGGACTCGGGTAGCATTAAAGACCAAATGGATAGAAGGGCTGAAACGCTTCTACGCAGAGCATGGGATGCTAATGCGGCAACCATGGCTCCTGCACTAGCATCTGCCTGCGTAGCCAGGAATGTGAATGCCTGGCTAGGTAGGCTCTCTGGCCATGTTTCTAGAGGGGACAATTCCGATGAGGTTATAGACTCTTTTGAAATAATTAACAAGGCAGTAGCATATTTGGCAGACACGACAGTGGAGGCTGTCAGGAACTCAGCTAAGTCAGCGGCCCTCCTGAACTTCGCAAAGGAGGGCGGTCTGGGTTAAATCATGGCAGGGGGACCATATGTCCAGGTCACGGCTCTGCGGGTTACCGTTTGAAGGTTCCCAGCTTTTTGGTTCTGGTCTGGATCAGGTCCTATCGCGCTCTGCAGAGAAAGGGAAAAAGTTCCCGGTTAAGGCCAAGAGAGAAAAAGGCAAAAAGTTTTTTCATGCCCCTCCTAATCAGGGCCAGTTCAGGGCCAAAAAGAGATGGGGAAGGGAAAGAGCAGACAGAAGGGTGGCCTGCTCTTCTCCGGACCTAAGGACGCCAGCAAGCAGTCAAAGTGATGCCAGCGTCAGGGTAGGGGGGAGACTTTCTCGATTTGTCTCTCAATGGAGAAGGATCTCCGAAAGCCCCTATATCCTGCATATCCTGACAGAGGGATATCGTCTGGAACTTTCCTCTCCTTCCCCTCAAAACTTTACTCTGACCCATCTCCCCCCAAAGAACCATTGAGAGCAGCAGGGTTGATGGACAATTTGCAGGGATTGGCGGACCAGGAGGTTATCGTCCCCGTTCCACCCGAAGAGCTCTACCAGGGATTTTACTCCCACGTATTTGTGGTCCAGAAGCCATCAGGAAAGTTTCGTCTGATATTAAATCTCAGGAAGCTGAACAGGTTTCTGATACACAAGAGCTTTCGGATGGAAAGCATATATACTGTGAGGAAACATCTATTGAGGGATGCCTTTATGGCCATAGTAGATTTGAGGGACGCGTATCTCCACGTACCTATTGCCCCGGAACACCAATCCCTGCTGAGGTTCGCAGTCCTGACAAGCAAGGGAATACAACACTGGCAATACCGAGCACTTCCCTTTGGCTTAGCTGCAAGCCCAAGAGTGTTCACAGAGATATTGGCAGAGGTTGTAGCTTTCCTGCATTTACAGGGGGTATCTCTGATACCCCATTTAGACGACCTCCTGATCTATGGACAGTCTTTAGAGCAGGGGTCTCAAACTGGTGGCCCTCCAGCTATTGCGAAACTACAAGTTCCATCATGCCTCTGCCTGTGGGAGTCATGCTTGTAACTGTCAGCTTTGCAATGCCTCATGAGACTTGTAGTTTTACAACAGCTGGAGGGCCGCCAGTTTGAGACCCCTGCTTTAGAGCAAGTGACCGCAGATGTAAAGACAGTGATCTGCACCTTGGAGAACTTGGGCTGGATAGTAAACAGGGAAAAATCATCCCTAGTGCCATCCCAGATAAAGACTTTCCTAGAATACGCAGTGGATGCAGGGGCTCGGAAACGTTTTCTCCCAGAGGAAAAAAGGTTAAAGGTAATATCAGCGGTTTCCTCTCTATTGGAACCCAGGGACTGCTCTCGCAGACAGGTCATGAGGGTCCTTGGCCTAATGACTACCTGTATTCTGGCGGTTCTCTGGAGTCAGCTCCATTCCTGGTAGCTACAGTTTTTCCTTCTATCCTCCTGGGACAAAAAGACAGTCTCTGGATGGGAAGGTAGCCATTCCAGCAAGGGTAAGGGCCTCCCAAGATTGGTGGCTGGGTCAGGACAGACTCACGTTGGGTTGTCCCTGGGCCCAGTGGAACCCTATAAAAATTACCACAGACGCAAGCGCCTGGGGTTGGGGTGCTCACTTGGGGGACCTCCAAGCACAGGGATCCTGGAGCCCGATCCAAGCAAGAGCCTCCTCCAATTACAGGGAGCTTCTTGCGGTGGGTCAGGCTCTGAAGACCTTCGAAAGCAGAATTTAGGGACTAGACGTACAAGTCCTTTCGGACAATGTGACAGCAGTTTCCTATCTAAACCGTCAAGGGGGTACAAGATCCAGAAGACTACCAAGTCTAGCCCTGGAGATTCTGAGTTGGGCAGAAGGGGTTCTTCAATCCATACGGCGGTCCACATAAAAGGGACCACCAATGTGGTAGCGGATTTTCTGGGCCGACAACCCATCCACCAAGGGGAATGGTAACTAAACCAGAGCGTATTCCTCCAGATAGGTCACAAGTTCGGGTTTCCGGAGTTAGACCTTTTCGCCCACAGAGGGAACAGAAAGGTGGATCGGTTTTTCTCTCTCACCAGAGAGGGAGGTTCAGAGGGAATAGATGCTCTAGCTCAGAACTGGGACTGTCAACTAGCATATGCTTTCCCTCCACTAGCTTTGGTTCCTCGAGTTCTACAAAGGCTGGCCAACTCAGAGTGCAAGCTGATTCTGATAGCCCCATGGTGGCCCAAGAGGACTTGGTTTGCTACTCTGAGGAAATGGTCGGTGGCCCCTCCTTTTCCTCTACGAACCAGGCAGGATCTTCTTCTGTAAGGGCCAGTCGTTCACCCCAACCCGGGATTCTTCAAGTTGACGGCATGGCTCTTGAGAGGGAGATTCTCAGAGGCAAAGGATGCTCCGATAAAGTGATTGAGACCCTCCTAGGTAGTCGAAAACCAGTCACTAGGGGGATATATTCAAAGATTTGGAATACGTTTTCTCACTGGTGTCAGGATAGAGAAGTATCTAGTCCTTCGGTACCAGTGATACCAGAATTTTTACAATCAGGGGTGGACAAAGGAATTGCCACGAATACCCTGAAGGTGCAGATAGCTGCTCTATCTGTATTTTTGGACCAGAGGCTCACGCTAGAGCCCCTGATTAGGAGATTCCTAGTAGCCAGAGAGAGGTTAACCCCCATAAAGGTTAAAAGATTCCCTCCTTGGAACCTAACATTGGTCTTGGAAGCGTTGACGAAAGCGCCTTACGAACCAGCTCAGGAGATCTCCATTAAATTTTTGACGCTTAAGTTAGCTTTTTTACTGCCCATCACAACAGCCAGAAGAGTAAGTGACCTGCAGGCCTTGTCTAGTAAAGAGCCTTTTCTGTTGATACTGGAAGATATAGTGGTGCTGAAGCAAGACCCACTTTTTCTTCCCAAAGTCGCATTACAGTTTCATAGGTCTCAGGAGATCATTTTGCCTTCCTTTTGTGAAAACCCAAAGAACAAAGGAGAGGAAAAATTTAAGTTTTTAGATGTCAGGAGATGTTTGCTGAGAGAGTGAAGGACTTCAGGAAGTCGACTCACCTTTTAGTTTTATTTAGCGGCCCTAGGAAGGGAGGGCAGGCTTCTAAATCTACAGTGGCTATGTGGATTAGGCAGACCATAGGTATGGCTTATGAGCAGTCAGGTTCCCCAGTACCAGGTAACATTAAAGCTCATTCAACAAGATCTTTGGTGGCCTCTTGGGCAGAAAAAGCGGGGCCCTTAATAGAACAGATCTGCCGAGCAGCCACATGGGCGTAGCAGGACACCTTCTTAAAGCACTGTAGAGGTGAACTGCTATCGCCTCAGGATCTGACGTTTGGAAGGAAGGTCTTACAAGCGGTGGGTGGTCCCACCCTAAGGTAGGCCTTGAACTTCTTGTCCATCCTCTCAGGTGTGCCGTCCTGGAAGATGACTAGAGAAAATTGAGTTACTTACGGGTAACTGCTTTTCTAGGATATCTTCCAGGGCGGCAGGCCTACTTCCCACCCCTGGTTTGATGTAAGTATTACGGGTAGAGTTTCCCTCTGGCACCCGGATACCCTATTACTTTGGTAGAACTGAGATGCAGGGGGAAGGGAGGGGCCTTTTAACCTCATGTGTTGATTGTGTTTCCTGTCAGGTGGACCAGTCATCTCTCTCAAGATATTCTAGAAAAGCAGTTACCGGTAAGTTTTTTATCTGCTGTAAACACAGGCCTGTTTCCTACAGAATATCGCAGGATTCGGGGGCCATCCTCCCATCTGGATTTACCAAGAACTTGGCCTTATACACCCAAAAACGTCAGGTTTTAGCCCCCCCAAAAAAAAACCTTCGGCCTCGCTCCTGGAGCAACCTATATTTCAGCACCCTGTGCTTATTACCTTACTGTGGTTCTCTCTGCCCTGCAGACACTACCCTTTCAAACCATCGGGAATCCTTTCCCATCCTTTTGTGGGGATTCTCTCCTCATACTTCTAAAAGACAAGATAGTCTTGCACCATACAGTAGGCTATCCTGTTTGTGTTTGTGTCAGCCTTTCACCACAAGGAAGACATTGTACACCAGGGATATGCAATTAGCGGACCTCCAGCTGTTGCAGAACTACAAATCCCATGAGGCATATCAAGACTCTGGCAGCCACGAGCATGACACCAAGAGGCAGAGGCATGATGGGACTTGTAGTTTTGCAACAGCTGGAGGTCCGCTAATTGCTTATCCCTGTTGTACACCTATCTGAGTTTACCTCCAAATTACATCCTCTAATAGGTAAAGACAGACTCCCTACATGCCCTACCTCATTAGGGGATTCCTGCATATATATCCACCATCACTAGACGGATGCGTTGACTCACCTTATGAGCCTCCATTCTAAACATCGAGACACTATTACGTGCTCAAGCCACCAAATTGAAGGGCATTTTTGGTGGATGTACAATCCTCTGTGGATGCAGCTTTTTTCTGTCAAGCTCTTTCAGTAGCACTCTGAAATTGGTCCTGTTGATGCAGTCCGGTTTTATCTGTTGTTGCCCACCCTTCTTATTCGTTGCATGGGGATGTCCCAGGGTCTATGGATATAATGCCTGTGTTCTGTATTGTACGATTAAGATAAGAGGAATGTTGGCTTACCTGTAATTTCCACATCTTGCAGTACAGTACAGGACACAGGCCGTTTTCCCGTGGTTAATTTATACTGATTGCTGCAAAACTCACTGGGGTTGATTTACTAAAGGTAAATTGACTGTGCACTTTGCAAGTGCAGTTGCACTCTGCAGGGGCATTTGCTACAAAGCTTAGTTAATGAGGTGAAACTTCCCTTTGCAAAGCATACCCAATCACATGCAAGGAAAATAAAAAACAGCATTTTGCTTGCACATAATTGGATGATGGAAGTTAGCAGCGTTTCCCCTCATTTACTAAGCTCTTTAAATCAACCCCAGTGCGTGGGGCAGGGATATAGAGGAGGCCCACTGGGGGTGTATCCACGAAAGCTTTGCCAGTGTCCAGTCACCTGAAGATACAAGCCTATAACCCAAGGTCTATGAATACTTTGCCTGCGTCCTGTACAGTACTCCAAGATATGGAATTTACAGGTAAATCATAATTCCTCTTTTTACATATTACTGGCAAAAAATCTCCCTTGATATTGGCCTCCTGTAATCCACGACACAGTCTTACTGGGGGAGAGAGTCCACTCCACCACTCAGGCTCTACTGCATGTGCATGTCCCCACTGTACACACCTACAGGGTAGGATGAGCTGTCAGTGCCCATGCAGCCAGTGTAGCGGGCCTGGGATTTGTAATTCACATTCTTTTCCCTCTCCATTCTGCAGGTCTCCTGGGACAACTCAGAGCACTTATGACCAATCAGAAGCATGCTGATCTGCCCTGGAAGCCCTAGAGATGGAAGTGCCTCCCTGTGTCTCTCTTAAGATCTCTCTCATGGACTTTGTTCCTTTAATACCTGGCCTGTTTCATACATCTCTGGTGAGACAGTGGCCAGCAGGCCAAGAGGAAACTGTACCCGTACCTGCATGCAAGGGAGTACAGAGTATTTGGTGACATCTCTGACAGGGTGCTCTACGGGTTGAGAACAGTCCTTGAGGGGAGGCGAGTCCCTGACTATTTCCTACATGAAAAAGACCCTGAAGATCCATATGAAAGAAGTTGCACCACACTTGCAGACATGGGTAACTGACACACATGAGCAGCAACTTGTATTCCAGTCTTTAAAAATGTCACAGATAAAGGTTAGGGGCCCTCTTTTTAATGTATCCTTCTCTCTGGTAGCAGTGGCTCCGCAGCGGGAGTTTGACATGCCCTTAAGCTCTGAGTTTGAGCCTCTTCAAAGTATTCTATTGTCGCTCCTTACGTGCAAGGTTTTCTTTTTGGCTGCCATTAACCTGACTCGCAGGGTCTTAGGCCCGGCCATACATGGAGTGAATTTCTTTCCAGCAACCACAGGTAAACAGGCAATGTTGATGCAGAAATCCCTCCTGTGGGCCACTGTCTTCTCCCAGCAGGGGAGGGTGGGGGAAGTCGGTCCCGCCAGGAGAAGACAGTGAATACTACTAGCAGCTATAGCAGCCACTAGTGATAATCACCGGTAAAACCCAGCATGCTGGTTGTACCCAAGTTGATCGATTGGTCAACTTGGTACATTCAGCATGCCCATGCATGGTTCGAATCTCGGACAGTTCAGTCAGTTCGAACCGTGTATCGCCTACCTTAGAGTTGGCTGTGCTATCCTGCAATGAACATTTCCTGGTTCTTTTCCAGGATAAGGTGCTTAAGGCCCTTTTCAGCTGGAATGTCAGTGTCTTCTGGGCTATTCAGTTGTTCAAGTTTGTAAGGCTGTCATCTGGTTTTCTTTCACATGTTTACAAAGTACTATCAGGTAGATGTTCACACCTCTGTGAACATCAGTTATGGGTGGTAGGTCTTGCAGGTCATTTTGTAGAGTGGTTTTACCCTGTTCTGATTTCGGTCGAGTTAGCTACATTGTTGTGTTGCCCATCCATCATGTTCAGTGCTTTGGAACATTTCAGATAGTTATGAATATCAGAGTCCTCTGTGTTCGGTGATGTATGATTAACCACTCAAGCTCCAGAAGGTTTTACCCCCTTCATGACCAGAGCAGTTTTTGCTATTGGGCACTGTGCTACTTTAACGGGCAATTGTGCTGTCATGCAACACTGTATGTAAATTAAACTTAAATAATTTTATTTTTCGTACATCTTGGGACACAGAGGCTTAATCATTACATAATGGGTTATATCCACCTTCAGGTGATGTACACTGGTGTAATCAATTAGACAGGAAGTTTCCTTCCTAAATAACCCCTTCCATACTGGGAGCTCCTCAGTTTTTTCGCCAGTGTCTAAGGCAAGGGTGTCAAACTCAATTTCATTGTGGGCCGCATCAGCATTATGATTGCCCCGAAAAGGGCCGGTTATATCTGTAAGATTAGATGTCCAGTGCATCCCCTCCCTTTACATTAGATGTCAAGAGCCACCCCACTATCAGAAGTTGAGTCCCCCACTCTCCCTTACATCACAGTGTACCCCCCTTACCTTATGCTGCTGCTGGGAAGAAGCTGGATGCATTGCTTGAAAGCAGAAAGTAAGGGTCTGGAGGAGGACCAGAGGTGGGCTGGAGCTTTCCTGCAGCTGCAGGAGAGGTGCAAGGGCCACATGAAATGGCCTGGAGGGCAGGATTCGTCCCACGGGCCTTGTGTTTGACACCTGTGGTCTAAGGTGTTGGTCACGACTAAGGATGTGCTAAGAAGAAGCTCTACTAAAAGATCCCTCCGGGGAAACACTCTCTCTCTCACTCTCTCGCCCTGCCTCCACATTTCCCTGCGCGCGAAGGGGGAGCGCTTTTGAAGCCAGAACAGCGGGTAATCGGGGGGGATGTGGTTGCCGCTGGCGTGCGCGTGCACGCCGGCTCACAGTGCAGGCGCAGAGCAGGCCCTTCAAAAAAAAACAGACGCCAGAGCTCTGTAAAGCCAGACGGACATAGCAGCTTGGGGCACGTAAGCGCCTCCTGTGTGTTGGATACAAACATACCTTTGTGTCTCCCTCCCCTCAAGTTAAGCATGGCTCTGGGACGTCCCACTATGTAATGATTAAGCCTCTGTGTCCTGTGATGTACGAAAAAGAAAATAGGATTTTTAATAACAGTTTACCTGTAAAATTCTTTTCTTGGAGTACATCACGGGACACAGAGCTCCCGCCCCTCTTATTTGGGGATATGGGGACACCTATTGCTTTGCTACAAAACTGAGGAGCTCCCAGTATGGGAGGGGTTATATAGGGAGGAAAATTCCTGTTTAATTGATTACACCAATGTCCAGCACCTGAAGGTGGATATAACCCATTATGTAATGATTAAGCCTCTGTGTCCCGTGATGTACTCCAAGAAAAGGATTTTACAGGTAAACTGTTATTAAAAATCCTATTTTTTTCATACAACTAAAGCTTTCTTTTAGTAGTATTTAAGTACCACTGTTTTTTTCTTTTCATTTTTTATTATATAAAGGAAAAAAGACCAAAAATCTCAATAAGTGTATACTGATTGGATTTTGTGGTAAGTTATAGCGTCTACAAACTATGGTACATACTGTATACTGGAATTTTTTATTTATTTTTTCATACTAGTAATGGCAGTGATCAGCGACTTATAGTGGGACTGTGATAGTGTAGCTGACAATCTGACACTCAGTGGGAACTGACTAACTGACATCACCAGTGGCACTAATACAGTGATCAGTGCTAATACTGTACACTGTCACTGTTCTAATGACACTGGCTGGGAAGGGGTTAACATCTAGGGGCAATCAAAGGGTTAACTGTTTGCCTAACAATGTGTAATGTGTGCTGCTTTTACTAATCAATGTGGTTGCTTTACAAGGAGAAAAAAACAACTACATTGCTGCTCTGTGTACAGAGCCCTGTGTTGTTAGTAAACACAGAGCTCTGTACTGTGATTTGCTAAGCCTTTCAGCAGGTCCCGGCCATAAATCAGTATACTGTACCGAATGACAGCGCAGATGGGGAGGCGGGCACTCGTGCTCCCCCTACCCAGAAATTCCAGATCATGTACGTGTCCGTGATCCGGTGCAGAGCGGCCACCCTGCTGCAGTATTTTTACATGGGGCAGTCTGCAAGAAGTTAAAGCACAAGTAAACTCTGACCCTCTGAAACGAAATTTCAAAGAGGGAAGTATAGTAAACCATTTTAAACAAGTGCACAGTAATTAGAAGCCCCATCGCATGTTTCTTACTTTTTTTTTTCATTTCCTCATTTCCGGGTGCAGCCGCCGCCATCCTAACTACTGTCTCCTGCATCCGATGTGCTCTGGATTTATGCCCTTTCTTATTCTCCTGGCCCGTAATCTCACGCATGCACTGTAATTCTTTAGCAAGCTTGTTTGTTTTGTGAATAGAAATCAAATCTCACAATATCTTAGAGCTGTGTGCCATGGACATAAGGAGATAACAGAGCCCCGGCATGTCATCAGAGCCCGGCATGTCATCAGAGGGCTTGCAGCACAATGAGCATGCCGTAAAAAGAGACAAGCATGCGCCGGTGATGTAATGAAAAATTACAGAATGGATTACAAACAAATGAACAAGGTTGTAAGGATTTCACAAGAGCGATCAGTTAAGTGCATGGTAATGCTTTATATGGCAGAAAATGGACAGGATGAGTTTACAACCACTTTAAGAATTTTGGATTTTTGGTTTACTTGTAAAATCTTTTTCTTGGAGTACATCACAGGACACAGTGATACCTCCCTCTTGTCTGTGCCCTCATTGTTTGCTACAACATTGAGGCTTAGTTGAGCTGGGAGGGGTTATGCCTGAATGGTGATTCCTGCCTTTTTTGGCCAGTATCCATTCACCTGAAGGTGGCAGTATAATTTACCGTATTTATCGGCGTATAACACGCACCGGCGTATAACACGCACCCCAAGTTTAGGAGGGAATTTTAAGGAAAAAAACTTTTAGGAGGGAAATTCAAGGAAAAAAAACTTACATTTAAATGCAGCATGCAGCCTTGCCCAGTGTCCATCTGCAGCCTTGCCCAGTGTCCATCTGTCCATCTGCAGCCGTGCCCAGTGTCCATCTGTCCATCTGCAGCCGTGCCCAGTGTCCATCTGTCCATCTGCAGCCTTGCCCAGTGTCCATCTGTCCATCTGCAGCCGTGCCCAGTGTCCATCTGCAGCCTTGCCCAGTGTCCATCTGTCCATCTGCAGCCGTGCCCAGTGTCCATCTGTCCATCTGCAGCCGTGCCCAGTGTTCATCTGTCCATCTGCAGCCGTGCCCAGTGCCTTTGCGATCGTGTCAGTCGCGGCGGTTTTTAAAATTTGGCGCCGATTTCTGTGGAGAGGAGCGAGCGGGGCCGAGTGTACTTCGGCTGGACTCGGCTCCTCTCGCAGTTCCGCCCATCTCCACTGACTGCGCCGCTGACGGAGAAAGCCGAGTGTACTTCGCCTAGACTCGTGTCTGCTCACAGTCACAGGCAGGACTGCGAGAGGAGCCGAGACTAGGCGAAGTACACTCGGCTTTCTCCGTCAGCGGCGCAGTCAGAGATGAACGGGACTGCGAGAGGAGCCGAGTAAAGCCGATTGTACTTCGGCTTCGGCTCCGCTCGCTCCTCTCGCTCATTTTCAGCAGGGGAATTCGGAGTATCGGCGTATAACACGCACCCACGATTTTCCCCTGATTTTAAGGGGAAAAAAGTGCGTGTTATACGCCGATAAATACGGTAAGTAGTCCTGAATTTCAGAGTGCTGTGTGTCCTGTGGTGCGTTCCCAAAAAAGTATTGTACAGGAAGACCAAAAATCATAATAACAGTTCTGTGGTCAGCCATTGCTAGTTATATAGTATGTTATATAGTATGCAATGATTCTGGTTGCCGTCCAGTCACACACCGAGGTACGTTTCGTTCCTTCCGACATCATCACAGGGGGACGAAGTCGGAAGGAACGAAACGTACATCAGGGTGTGACTGGACAGCTAGCAGCATCATCGCATTAACATTGTGAGAGCGATTGGCGTTTCCCTGGATAGTCGTCAGCCAGCGTAAAGATGGTGAGACTGAATGGGTTCGCTCAATTATGTCATAAGCTATACAATGTTTGATACAAGATGTTTTAAATGTGAGTGGACTGGGTATTGTTTTTAGATTAAAGATTGACCTTTACAATATTACACTAGTGGTGCCTTTCTTTTTCATGTACCCATGGATATGCACCTTTTCTACAAGGAACTGTGGAGAAGTGAATTTGGCTTATTAAGGAATCTTTGAACAACTGATACTTATGGCTTACTAGCCTAACCATGAGAGTGGTAGGAAAATAAATTTGGTGAGTTTCCACCTGATGGGAGCGGGTCTGATGCGACACATATGGTGGTGGATACTTTATGGTGTTTTTTCTTAATTAGGACATCAGTGGGAATTTTTTTTGTTGTTTAACCACTTGCCGACTGCCTCACGTAGATATACGGCAGAATGGCACGGTCAAGCAAAGCAACGTATATATACGTTGCTTTGAATCTGCCGCCTAGCGGGCGCGTGTGCACCCGCCGCAGTCTCCGTGCCCGCGGACTCAATGTCTGCCGGTGTCCCGCGATCAGGTCTTGGAACGGCAGAACGGCGGGATGTCTGTGTTAACAAGGCATCTTCCTGTTCTGCCTAGTGACAGGACACTGATCGTCTGCTCCCTCTCATCGGGAGCAGTGATCAGTGTCGTGTCACAGTAAGCTCCGCCCCCACACAGTTAGAATCACTCCCAAGGACACACTTAACCCCTTCCCCGCCTCCTACTGGTTAACCCCTTCACTGCCAGTGTCATTTACACAGTAATCAGTGCATTTTTATAGCACTGACCGCTGTATAAATGACAATGGTCCCAAAACAGCGTCAAAAGTGTCCGATGTGTCCGCCATAATGTCGCAGCCAGGATAAAAATCGTGGATCGCCGCCATAACTAGTTAAAAAAAAAAAATAATAATAAAAATGCCATAAAACTATCCCCTATTTTGTAGACGCTATAACTTTTGCGCAAACCAATCAATATACGCTTATTAGGATTTTTATGTCGAAGAATACATATCGGCCTAAACTAAGGAAAAAAATGTTTTTTTATATATTTTTTGGGGATATTTATTATAGCAAAAAGTTAAAAATATTGCTTTTTTTTTCAAAATTGTTGCTCTATTTTTGTTCATAGCGCAAAAAATAAAAACTGCAGAGGTGATCAAATTCCACCAAAAGAAAGCTCTATTTGTGGGATAAAAAGGACGTCAATTTTGTTTGGCAGCCAGTTGCACGACCGCGCAATTGTCAGTTAAAACGATGCAGTGCCGAATCACAAAAAGTGGCCCGGTCATTTGGTAGCCAAATCATCCGGGGCTAAAGTAGTTAAAGAAGACTGCTATTGGAATCTTGTTTTGTTTTTCTTTTTATGACATTTTAATTTTATTATCTTTTATATTTTTTATAATTTCTTTGCACATGGAATATTATATATATTTGATGATTACATTTTTGTGATTGAACACTGCATTAATAAGGTGATATTGTTGCGCTACTGTGAATTTTGCTATATATGCACTTTGGTATATATACCGTATTTATCGGCGTATAACACGCACCCTAACTTTAAGAGGGAAGTTTCAGGAAAAAAACTTTCCACAGCCCCCTGCGTATAACACGCAGGCACAGTTTACCCTCTATTTTCAGAGTAAAAAAGTGAGTGTTATACGCCAATAAATACAGTATTTAATTTTCACTGGTTTTGGAATGTAGTAATATTGTTACAATGTTTTCTTAAAGGAACCTTGCTAAGGCTGGTTTCACACTGGGGCGGTGGGGGCGGTGGCGGTATAGCGCCGCTATTTTTAGCGACGCTATACCGTCGGGATTGTTGAGCTATTCGGCCGCTAGCGGTGCGGTTTTAACCCCCGCTAGCGGCCAATAAAGGGTTAATACCACCCGCAAACCGCGGCTACAGCCGCGGTTTGCGGGCGGTATTACCGCGGTATCCCATGCATTTCAATGGGAAGGAGCGGTGTAGGAGCGGTGAACACACCGCTCCTCTCACCGCTCCAAAAGATGCGGCTAGCAGGACTTTTTTTACCGTCCTGCTAGCGCACCGCTCCAGTGTGAAAGCCCTCAGGGCTTTCACATTGGAGAGAAAGGAGCCGCTGTTTAGGCTCGGTTTGCAGGCACTATTTTTGGCAAAATAGCGCCTGCAAACCGCCCCAGTGTGAAAGGGGCCTAACAGTCCTGACAATTTACCCTGGAGAGCAGGACCATACCTCATACACCTAAAGTCCTTTGGTTAAAACCCACCCATATTTACAGTCAAACATACACTTCTTTGTTGCACACAAAGAAAGGGTCCAGTTTATGTATGTCAACATACATACCGGTAATTCAAATATACAGGTGCATCTGAAAAAAATAGAATATTATCAAAAAGTTCATTTATTTTAGTAATTCAAACAGTGAAACGTATATATTATATAGATTCTTTATACACAGAGTGATATATTTTAAGCACTTCTATCTTTTAATTTTGATGATTATAGCTTACAGCTAGTGAAAACCCAAAATTCAGTATCTCAAAAAATTAGAATATTGTGAAAAAGTTAAATATTGTAGACTCATGGGGGTTGATTTACTAAAGGCAAATAGATTGTGCACTGTAGTTGCCCCAGAGCTTAGTAAATGAGCAGAAGCTCTACTGACTTCCATCATCATCCAATCATGTGCAAGCAAAAAAGCTGTTTTTTATATTTTTCCTGCACGTGATTGGGTAGCCTTTTTAAAGTGAAGCTTTACCTCATTTACAAAGTCCTGGAGCAACAGTCTATTTGCCTTTAGTAAATCACCCCATAGGTGTCACACTTTAATCAGCTACTTAAATTAAAACACCTGTAAAGGTTTCCTGAGCCTTTATATGGTCTCTCAGTCTGGTTCAGTAGGTTACACAATCTTGGGGAAGACTGCTGACTTGACAGTTGTCCAGAAGACAGTCATTACCACCCTCCACAAGGAGGGTAAGTCACAAAAAGTCATTGCGAAAGAAGCTGGCTGTTCACAGAGTGCTGTATCAAAGCATATTAATAGAATGTTGAGTGGAAGGAAAAAGTGTGGTAGAAAAATGTGCACAAGCAACAGGGATAACCACAACCTTGAGAGGACTGTGAAGCAAAGGCCATTGAAGAATTTGGGGGAGATTCACAAGGAGTGGACTATGGCTGGTGTCAGTGCTAGCCACTCCTGAATCAGAGACAACGTCAGAAGCGTCCTAACTGGGCTAAGGAGAAAAATAACTGGACTGTTGCTCAGTGGTCCAAAGTCCTCTTTTCAGATGAAAGTACTGTCCTGGCTGGGAAAACACACAGGGGTTGATTTATTAAAACTGGAGAGTGCAAAATCTGGTGCAGCTGTGCATTGTAGCTAATCAACTTCTAACTTCAGTTTCTCCAGTTAAGCTTTAACAATAAAACCTAGGAGAAGATTGATTTCTATGCAGAGCTGCACCAGATTTTGCACTCTCCAGTTTTAGTAAATCAAACCAACAGTGATTATTGCTAGCGGCTATAGCTGCTTGCAATAATTGCATGAAAAATCTGATAGGCTGGCCATATATGGTTCGAATCTCGGCTGAACCGGCTGGGATTCAAACCATCTATGGCCGGCTTTAGGCTACCAGCTTTTATTAAATTAATAGCTGGTGGTGCTAGCATGCTGCTCCTTGTTCAGGTTCTTCCTGTAATAAAATGACAACTATCAATGCCTGAGAAGTTAACAGCAGTAGTGTTGAATAAAGCTCTGTTTTTTTGTTTTGTTTTTTGTACATATTTTCACATATTGTTTTGCTTTTCTACAATTTAAAGAAGTTTCGCCACAAATTCAAAATAAATTTTGCCTCTCCCAGGGGACCAAGTGCATGAAACATTCTCCTTGGTGTACTATTGTAAGGGAGCATGTATGTTTCCCAGAGTCAGCAACTGGAGAAGGAGAAGCAGAGGGAGTATTTCAGGCAGTTAGTGTAAGAGATGTTTGCTAATCACTTATGATTTCAGCTAACTCGTCACTTTTATTATTTTAAACCCTTAGCATATAATAGGGCTATCCAACAGGCACTTCAATAAAATTACAGCACTCTACACACTTCAATATAATAGTGATGTTATGCAACCCAGGGCACATTGTATAACATGCATTATCTATCAGATAACCAAATTTTCTTATCCATTCAGATATATTTTTTGATAACTGCCTCAGCCCTATTAGAAATTCTTGTCACAGGCACTTCAAGGGACTAGCAGCATTCCACACACCAGTGTAGCCTGGATTGTGACTGTTTGCTGCTGAAGAACCTTTTTTCTTTGCTGTAGCGTGTTTACCCCAAGAATGGTCATGAGATGGTGGACTGTGAGCAGTTGAGACTGAAGTAGTATTTCCTGAGCTCAGAGAAGGACAGATATTGCATTCCAAGACCCAATGAGAGAGCCTGAGGATCCATTTGTCATGTAACGAGGACACTCCCTACCCTTCATGAGTGGTGAGTTAGTGCATTTTATACTAGTCAATGAGTGCACTAACAAGGACACACAAGACCCCAACACTGGCCAACAATATACCAAGTCACGTGAAGAAATAATTCCGGATGGCTGTACTTCCAAAAATCCTTTTATTGAAGCTTCACATGAAACGGTTGACAGATGGAGCAGGGGACAAAGAGGTAGACGCGCTTCGCGCAAATGTCAGCGCTTAGTCATTACTGGGCTAGCACTTGACTAGTGTGTGTGGGGATTAACCAGAGACTCCCTCACCTGGAGCAGCTTTTCTTGTTTCATGAGAGATTGTCCGAATATACTAAAGCGTGTACACACGATCGGATTTCCTATGGATTCTAATTCAATGGATTTTTCCATCGGAAATCCGATGAAGCTGACTTCCATCAGTCTTGCCTACACACCATCAGTCAAAAAACTGATCGTCCCAAACGCCGTGACGTAAAACACTCAGACGAGCCGAGAAAAATGAAGTTCAATGTTTCTGAGCATGCGTCGACTTGATTCTGAGCATGCGTGGGTTTTTTACCTGATGGAGTTCCACACAGATGATCGGATTTTGCTATCGTTTTTTTCCCATCGTCAACTGGCAAGTTAGACACTGTCAGGACTAGGAGAGTAGGTCAAAGTCCAAAGACTGTTCATGTGTGTGCTATTCCTCTTCACTCCGTTTAACTCACATCTGCCTAGGGCTGCAGTTTAAGTAACCATTATATTTGTAATAATTATGTTAATATCTGTTGACAACGCTAGCTCAGCAACCACAGCACTGATCAGAACGGGCACAAAGTGCTATGTGTGCTTGATCTGAAGGTTTCAACAAGAAACTTTAAAGTTGTGGTGGTACTTCTTCTTTAACTAGAAAAAAGAAAAAGCGAATGGCAATTCTATTCTAGTATTGTGCCACATCCAGTAGTCAAGAACAAAAAAGGACATTTCCCCTAAGTGTACTTTTAAGGCACTATTGTACTATTAATGTAAGAGTGTACTCAAAGGATTTTGATTACTGTTTTACTCTAACATTAATTTTGGAAGCCACTAGCATGGAAGTTGAAAGTAATTTTACAGGCGATGACTGGGAATTCCTCATGGAGGGGTATCTAAAAAAAAATGGTGACAATGAACAGGTTGACTCAGAGATTTCATATTTATTTTTTAGAAACTTTAGAAAATAAATCACTCATGTTCTGGCATGTTAAGTCATTTAAGGACTACATTAGAGATAATATCAACCCACTTGGACTCCGGGTACAGATCTTCCCCACCCTGGACGATCTGGACACTGAGTTCAAACAAACATGGGAACAAATACTCCAGACAAGCTCACGTAACTTAATGGAGACTTTAATAGGAGAAGACACAAAAAGATCCAAAGCTCTTGATTTAGAGATCATTAATCTATGTGGGAAATTACAGAATTTCAAAACACATAAATCCACTATAGCGAAAGAGAAAAAACTAAAGATACATTTAGAAACTTTTAATAAAGAGATTCTCATCTAAAAGGGACAAAAATTTATACGAGACAAAAATGCATTTGAGGCTGGCAAAGCCTACAAATGGACTCAAAATAAATACATGAGTAGAAGCAATTTCAACCAGGGACAATATCATAATCCAACCCAATCAGGTCCTCACCCTTCCTCTCAAACAGTTCACAAACAAAAACCCACACTAGGCACTAAACGCCAATACTACGGCGACCCTGCCCAAGATCAAAGAGCTAAAAAACAAGTTCTGGAAAACACTTCTAACCTCCCTCACTTGGCCACTCCGATATCTGAAATACCAACGAATTGTCTCACAAGAAAACCACCATCAAAAAATTTGATTTCCCAAACCACTAATGCACTTCCCAATTCACTTGATTTTGGTCTTAATGACTCATCTTTTTTAGATCGAATTTTAGCAGGCGTCAAGCCAACACAACCCAATCTCAACACATATACACAAGTAACACTATAAACCCCCTGGAAGAACCCGCTATGCCATTCAATACTGATTTAAGTATAATTAATTTATCCTCCCACAATTTATCCAAGGAAGAGATCTCAGTTTTACAAAAGGGACTACATTTTTGCCCACTCAAAATTTGGATAAATTTGAGATATATAAAGATCTCCAACTTTTTATCCGCAAACTAATCTTAAAGAAATTATACCATAGACAACAAGGCAATATAGATCGCACCCCTCAAGAGAATCAAGCTTTGGATCAGTTGATCTCTCTCCTTGAAGAGAGCGACACTGCTGATCTTATTGACTCTGTGGATTTGTCTCAAATCTTACAGTCAATAGAGGAACAGGACTACTACACTAAAATTAACCCCTCTAAGTCACTATTAAAGAAAAAAATCTGATTTCTGCCCACCCCCCGAGCACGAATCCCAACGCGGCAGCATTTTTGAAGTTAGTGAACAATGATCTGAAGAAATTAAAGATACAAGCTAAGGGCTCCAAAAATTTGAATTCTAAGGAGTTTGAAGCATTAACCACTTCCCATCCTGGGTGGACGTCATATGACGTCCTCGGCTTTGTGGGGGGATATCTGAATGATGCCTGCAGCTAGAGGCATCATTCAGATATCCTTTTGTTGTGCCGGCGATTCTGCGCACCATAAGAACGATCATAGCGGCAGTTCCGATGCTTGATCGTTCTTATAGGCGGCGGGAGGGGACATCCCCCCCTCCCGCAGCCATCCGGTGCTTCTCCGGGCTCTCCCGTGCCATCGGGGACCCAGAGAGAATCGTCCGGCGCCGGTGGTGGGTCACGTGACAAGCATAGAGATGACTGGTGATCGTCAGAGGCCCGGGCGCGATGTGATGACGTCACGCCTGGGTCCTCAGATGTAAACAAAGCCGCCATTGCGGCTAGTAAGTATGAGATCAGTGAAAAAATTTTCACGATCTCATGCTTTTCCAGCCTGGAGGAGAGATGTGGGGTCTTATTGACTCTGCATCTCTCAATAAAGAGGACCTGTCACACACATTCCTATTACAATGGATGTTTACATTCCTTGTAATAGGAATAAAAGTAATAAAAAAAAAAGTTAAATAAGTGTAAAAAAAAATTAAATAAGCAAAAAAAATAAAAATTCAAACGCCCCTGTTCCCGGTAGCTCGCAATCAGAAGCGAACGCACACGTAAGTCCCGCCCACATATGTAAACGCCGTTCAAACCACATATGTGAGGTATCGCCGCGTGTGTTAGAGCGCATGCAACAATTCTAGCACTAGACCTCCTCTGTAACTCTAACCTGGTAACCTGTAAAAAAAATTAAAGCGTCGCCTATGGAGATTTTTAAATACCGAAGTTTGGCGCCATTCCATGAGTGTGCGCAATTTTAAAGCGTGACATGTTAGGTATCTATTTACTCGGCGTAACATCATCTTTCATATTTTCCCCAAAAATTGGGCTAACTTTACTGTTTTGTTATTTTTTAATATATGAAACCATTTAAAAAAAAAAAAAAAGGCATTTGAAATATTATTGCGCAAATACCGTGCAAGAAAAAAAGTTGCATTTTATTCCCTAGGGTGTCCGCTAAAAAAACATATATAATGTTTGGGGGTTCTGAGTAATTTTCTAGCAAAAGAATGATGATTTGTACATGTAGGAGAGAAGTGCCAGAATAGGCCCGGTATTGATGTGGTAAAAAAAGCCCGGTGTTGAAGTGGTTAAAAACACTTGCTGATAACAACCAAATTACTATAAAACAGTCAGATAAAGGCAGGAATGCTGTTCTTCTTAACAATGAATATCAATATATGCAAAAAAATTCTCAATAATCATGATTGGTACCGCCGAATTCCAGCGGACATCATTGAGAAATATAACAAAGAATCTTATTCATTGATTGATACCGCCCATCTGAACAATGTAATCAACAAAAAAATGTGGAGTTTCATTAGAAATTACTTCCCAAAGGTGCCCACCTTTTATATACTTCCTAAAATCCACAAAAATCCCCCAGGTAGGCCTATTATCTCAGGAATTGGGTCAATTAGTGATAATGCAAGTAAACTGGTCGATTAATTCCTAAGACCGCATGTAACATCATTACCAACCTACGTTAGAGACACTGTCCATCTTCTTCAGAGCATCGAAAAACTAGACATCCCTCATGATGCTTTTTTAGTGACAATAGACGTAAAAACGTTATATAACTCAATTCCACATGACAAAGGCTTAGGAGCTACTAACCACGTCTTACAACGGGCCACTGTTGTAGATCCCATTTGCAATTAATTCATTCTTTCACTGCTGGAGTACATCCTGGGACACAATGTCTTTACTTTTAATGGCTCCTACTACCTCCAGGTGCAGGGGGTTGCGATGGGGACATGTTGTGCCCCATCATATGCCAACCTGTACCTGAGGGAGTGGGAGACAATGTTCTTGGCAGATGAACATCTGGCCATTTACACCGATCACATCCTTGGATGGTATCGCTACATTGACGATATCTTGATTATCTGGGATGGATCACAGGATGTGCTCCAGCAGTGTCTTCTAAGAATGAACTGAAACGATTTTAACCTCAGTTTCACAATGTCTTATGATAAAAGTTCTATCACTTTTCTAGACATTGAAATCTATAAGGGAGAAGATGGTAAACTGTGTAGCAAATTGTATAGAAAGCCCACAGCGGGAAATACAATACTCCACGCTGCAAGCTTTCATCCGCAACCTTTAATTGACTCTATTTCTTATGGTCAATATTTAGGATTAAAACGCAACTGCACGGATGATGATACCTTTGTAAAAGAAGCAGCAAATTTACGTGACAGACTTCTTTCAAGGGGCTACTCACATGCCTCTTTAAAAAGATCTTACAAGCAAGTTCTTATGAAATCTAGAAATAATCTACTCTATACTAAAAAAACAAACTCAAAATTACTATCTTAAGAATTATCACAAGATATAACAAACAACAACATCAAGTGAAAAGAATTATTGAAATTTTTTGGCATATGTTGACATTAGACCCTTCATTGGGACCGTTCGTCCTGGAAAAACCTCTTTTCACCTTTAGAAGAGCAACGTCTATTAGCGACAGAATTGTCAGTAGCGAGTTCAAAAATTAGTTAACTAAAATGCATTGTAAATAAAAAGGTACATTCATGTGCGGTACATGTAACTATTGTAGATACATGCTTACGCAAAGAAACCCTGTTCTCCCCAATGGGAAAATATTCTACCCTAAACACTGGGCGAATTGCAGGACTGTTGGACTTATCTACATGCTGCAATGCAGCTGTAGTTGCTTTTACATTGGTAAAACCAAACTGGATTTCTGGAGGAGAGCATACAGGCATATCCATAGTATGCAGGTATGCAATCCTGACCTCCCCCTGGGACGCCATGTTTCTCTGGTACATGGTGGGGTTTTCCCCGGCGTCAAATTTTTGATTCTGGATAGGATACACCCCAATCCCAGGAGGGGGGGGGGGTTGGAGTAAAATCCTCCTCCAGATTGAATTAAGATGGATCCTTCAGCTCAAAGCTACATTGCCCCCTATTTGCTTTAAACCATTCCTGGAGGGATTCTCCTCAGGCGGAATGGAAAAGTAAACGACAAATTTATTGAGTCAGTTACTGATTTGTGAATTTTATATATATATATATATATATATATATATATATATATACACCTCGTTTCATATACCGTATATACTCGAGTATAAGCCGAGTTTTTAAGCACAATTTTTTGTGCTGAAAATGCCCCCTCGGCTTATACTCGAGTCACCTTTTTGCGCCTGATCTCCCGGACTTTGGGGAGCCGGTACCGGCCAGCCGTAGGTCCCCTGGACCCCAAACTTGGCACACATATAGCCCCACTCTTCCTCTACAAGTGTGCAAAGTTTCTTGTCCGGGAGACCTACGGCCGGGGAGCAACAATTTTTCAAAACCGGGCACCCCTTCCATAGACTCCCATGTTAAACGGTAATTTCTCTAGTGAATTTGGGGACCCGGTACCGGCCGGTCGTAGGTCCTCTGGACCTCAAACTTGGCACACATGTAGCCCCACTCTTCCTCTAGAAGTTTGCAAAGTTTCTCGTCCGGGGGACTTACGGCCGCGGAGCACCAATTTTTAAAATCCGGGCACCCCTTCCATAGACTCCCATGTTAAACGCCAGTCTAGTCATGGACACAGTGAGGCATGGACACAGTGAGGCATACCCTAGGCTTATACTCGAGTCAATAAGTTTTCCCAGTTTTTGTGGTAAAATTAGGTCCCTCGGCTTATATTCGGGTCGGCTTATACTCGAGTATATACGGTACTTCATTTTCTCCATCCTTGCTGTTCTGTTTTTGCTATGTGACATGTGTTTATATGTAGATGTATTTGCATGCATATGTATATATGTGTACTAATGGGGACAAGCAATACTATGCATTGTGATCAATTTGCAGATGACACAAAAACAAATGTTTATCTTTTCTAAATTTTGACATCTCATATCTGTTTCTTTAATTTCTAGATATCCATCACCAAAGTTATGTATGTGAACAACAATATGCTTGTGAAATATCTATTTATGTTCATCCATTTATCCATCTCTGTTACCTATGGGGATCGCCACTCAATGTTATGTAGCGCTTTCCCCTCTTCTCTCTCCGTGGGACTCGCACTGTCTCTTGTCTAGGGGTATCTGATGGGGGAGAGAGAGAGAGCGGGTGGGCCACGCCTAGCTTCCACCACATGGGAATACCTGTGGTATCAGCAATGTCTTGTTTACCTTCGGGTCTGTGCTGTGCACCCGGATCCTCCCTCCAAGAGTCACCGTGAACTTCGTCCGCCAGGAAGTGAGCCTCACACCATTAAAGTCCAACACTCCTTTATTAGAACACACCATACAGGGACTTCCTTGATAGATAGAACAGAAAAGGAGGTGTGAGTGTGAATAGGCCCAGACACAAATTCGGTCCTCCACTCTCCTCCTGGAGAGTGGGCTATGGTCTCCGCACGAGGTGAAGGGGATCCTTCTGGATGGTCTCCGACAAGAGACTCACCCATCACCGGCAGTCTGCTGCACCGGGTCTTCGAGTGAGGAGCTCTCCCCGGTCCATTGCGTCTTACTCAGATTCAGGCCTCTATCCCCGAAGTGCCTTAGGACCCTTCCCTCGCGGAACTCAGTGTTGGGCACTGAGCTCCGGACCTTCTTGTAAGTACCTCACCCCAGGACTGAAGGTGCCTGAGGTGGAACACGATCTCCGTTGGTCCCGTGACCAAGATGGCCGGCCCCCTTTATACCCTCCCCCAGCAAGCACGGCGGGTTCCCCGCCCCACCATACCGCTGCTGAGAGAGGACAAAAAGGCCCTGGCACACAGTCAAATTCGTCCCTCCGGTCACAGTGACAGCGCCACCTCATGGACCGCAGGGAGCATAGCACTGATGTCACAGCCAGATTCAAAAAATGCACCCGGGAAAGTAAATACCCACTACACATTCCCCCCTGTCTTTTGACACTGGACCCCAGTGTCTGGAGTGAATCACGCCCTCAACGGCTGACATAATCCAATCCAGAAACCAACTAACAATTTGAAAAACCCAAAAAATTTTAGGAAACTATCCTAACGGAGAAGTTGTGTCTGAGCCCCTGCAACAAAAGAGGAGTGAAAGACAACATTTAAAACATTATACTTTTCCCTCCCATCCTAACTAAGAACCACCCCAGGTTCCATAATCTTGCCGGGACGCTCTCCTGCAGAGGGAAGAGAAAAGAAACAATAAAACCCTGACACATGTGTATGTGTGAGAGAAAAAGAAACTCCTTCGAAGAGAAATATCTTTTCCTCTAGTGTGAGTGTGTACAATATGTAACGTTGCACAAGACTGCCACCTGGTGACAGCCTCGCGGTAACTGCACCCGTTGAACCATCTTCTCTTTTTTTTCCTGCTGCTTGACTCCGGGCCCTATCTACCCCAAAGTCTGCAACTTCTCACTGGAGAGGAAAGAACAACAACTGGAACAGTTCTTCTTTGGAATAACACAAGCACCCCTCTTGCGGGGCAAAAGCACTGATGATGGCACCAACAAGAAAGTCAAACAGCAAAGTTCAGGGGGTGCAAAGTCCTTTCAAAAAGCAAACAAATGGAGTATTTTTCTCCTCAGAGGTAGAAGCGGGGATGCGGCAGAACGATAGGTTTTAGATGCCGATCCATGGTCTCCAAATGGTACTCCACATCCTCACCTTCTTTGCGTCGAATCAACACCTTGTCCGCATGGATGTGTCTTCCCCTCATCCACTCTGCCTTGCAGTCTTTGAACCGCTGAGATGTCTTTGGAGAGCATGTCAAATACCTGCGGGCGTGTGGGACCTTAAGGTGGGTCCACACAAAGTCATTATACCAGCACTCTCGGTACACCTCCACTTCGTAGAGTAACTCCTTGGGGAGGTACGGATATTCCCACCCGTAATCAGCAGCAACTTTCTGGCAGAAGAGTCTCTGAAGCCTTGACAGCGGAAGCATTGTGGCTTTGTCCCCTTCGCCGGGTAGAACTCTAGAGTCCGGATGGCGAGGGGCCTTGACCACTTCTGGTTGAGGCATAGGTGCCCGTAGTATCAACTTCTGCTCCCCAGTACCTGATGCAGGTGGCACCGGAGATGTAGATGTGGGCTGTGGACGGGACCCTTGTTCAGACGCTGATGCCTCCACCCGGGGTGTACTCTCCCCCGTGGACATGGGTGAATCTCGAGGCCTTCGGAATGAAGCTAGCGGTACTTTGTCCCAGCCCTTCTCTGCAAACAGTTCGTCAATGGCAGTGTCATCTCCCATATCAGAGAGCGACTCCAGATCCGAGGTATCACACTCCTCCGCGGGTATGTAGCCCGTTGTAGAGACGGAGCTAACACCTCCCGCAGGCGTACTGGGCCATGCCTTCCCGGCACCTCTGCCCATGCACCAAGTCTCTTTGCCCGGCTCACCTCGGCCTTTCCTTGAAGCGGGACGTCCGGAACACTCGTCAACGGATCCATCTAGGCCTTGCGTAAGCTGGCGAGATGGTCCGCCACCACCGCTGGTCGGGGCCACCACGCTGGTTCTCTTCTTCGGTGGTGGACGCTGTGAGACAGTGGTGACCGAGTCAGCATCCTCGGATTTCTCCCGTTGAGTTTTAACGACCACCTCCTCGGTCGCTGCAGTGTGCGCTGGGATGGCTTTTACAGCAGTAATTCCTCCTCTGCGAGTAGTGTTACCTGAAGCCCGGCCTGGGTAGATGGTTCTCGGCCTGTCTACTACCGGATCCACCTAGAACAGGAACTCCCCACAGGCTTCACATTGTCCGAAGGGCTTCAGGTGGCACACTAGTCCAGAGCATCCGGGACAAATTACACCCAGGGCCTCTACGTCCATGCACGAATACAGGGCGAATCGACCCCTTGGCTTCAGCCGGATCCCGGTATCTGTTATCGGAGCAGCAGCAGTCATCGTGGTAGTAGCAGGGTGAACTGGGATCCATGAAGTATGTCCAAACATGGTGACTTGTTGCTGGTCCATCGCACACTGCAGAGTTTTCGCGCCAAAGTCCCACATGTAGCCCTCTCACGTATTGGACTCCTCCCCTTTGCTCCAGTTCGCAGGCTTTTTTTTTCCTTTTGTTGAGCCACGCCCACGAACTAAGCGGCGGGGGTTGTGTCTGTTGGCGCAGTGCAATTAGAAGCCCCCACGTGTAGTACCTCACACGGCTGGGCCTCCCCCCGTTCACCGCTCTTCCTGCTCGGGCCTTTCCCTTGTCTAGGGTCAATTCCATGACTTCGAGCAGGGCTGCACTTTGGCCTATTCAGTTAACTCATCCTGCAGACTTGTTCAGTACTGTGATGCACAACACAATCCCGGATGAGCCACCACGTGTAGCGCTACCCCCAGTTAAGAGAGCCGCTGGTTTTGTTTTGGGCCCTGTAGTGCACCGCTGTCAACCCCTGGCAATCGGCTCTAACCTTCCGTGGCACAGCTAGTAAGGGGAGATAGGACTGCGTGACCGCAACTCTAGGTGACGCAGTCCTATGGCAAACACACACAGTGATATACTTTAAAACTTCTATTAAAGTAAGTGAAACTGACACCAATGTACTTGACCCAGATATTTTACTGAGGCTAATGGGCAAGTAATAAACAACAGTATAACAAGTTGCAGATCCCTGCAATAAACAGTAATAAAGATAAACAGAGTAATCAGAATAATAAAGTATTGCTATGCAACTCTAGCGCTGCCCTTTTACAGCTACTTCCCCTCATGGGCAGACTAACACCCAGCAATGTCTACCTATGCAGTCAGGCCTGACTGATCTAAATGGAAGTTCAGTGAAACAATATTCGCTAGAAATCTTTCGGTGATGCACTTGAAGAACAACTTTGTAATCCCAACGAATAGTAAAGATAAAGTATCTGTCTTTAAACAGCTCTCACCACCCGGACAAGTCCAAGTCCGTTTCCTCCACCGATTCGTCTGGGAACAGGAATCCACCGACATCCAAGTCTTCAATCCTTCTGGTGTACTGCAGCAAGGAGGAGAAGATGTCTCTAAGGCTCTGCTAGGCTGGCAGAGGGCTCTTTAGAAAAGAGCACAAGGCCCAGGCTTCAGGCCTTGTGCACACAGCAGTTCAGCACAGAGATCCTCTTGCTAGGAGAGGGGGTGTCCAAAAGAGGCAGAACAAACTCCACCTCCCCTTTATAAAGTCTGCCCCAGCAGTCTCTGTTCCGGAGCAATGCACCCTGGGTGCTGCAAGATGTACTGGGAGATGTAGTCTCTCTGTATTAAAGGGGAATACCCCGCTACAGTTATATGGGCATAGTTTATCTGTAAAGGATGCTTTTTAAATATTCCATCTCTTGATTTATGTAATATTATGAATGCATTTTTGATCTTCAACTCTTCCTTTTCCCGTATCCGGTTTCACAGCAGGCAACCATCAGAATTGCCCGGCACACGTAAGCCGCCAGGGTTTGTTAACCGTGGGCGGCGTCTCTGGAGTCTCTTGGACGACACAACAACTCCGCCCAAATTCTCCATCTTGCCACTCCGGCGGGCATGCACAGTCCGCCGGTGAGGCACACTGTGTCGGTGGGCTGGGTGTAGCATGACGCTGCTCCGACGTGCTGATGTTTCGCGCATGCGCGGTGGGGGCCGTGCCGTGCCGCACACACTCAGTCCAGGGGGCGCTTAGGATCTCCAGTGAATCCTCTCCTTTATATCAGCTGTTCGCAATTATTTGCGACAGCTGATTGGGGAGGCTCCCATATAAATATACAGCCTTTCTGCTCTGACACACAGCACACACCTGCTGGATGTGGGTTTTACGACTGGCTCTTTAGACTACTCTACAACTTGAGGTAAAAAATTGAGATTAATTACTTTTCTGCAGGGCTCATACATGTATTATCTATACACCTTTGGGGGATTGTTAAAATATTACCAGAACTCGAGTTACTAAACCTCATATTTTTCTCTCTGACACCTGTGGTAGAAATCTATCATGCCATATGATCTATTCAACACATTAACATCTGAACCATATGCATTTTTGATCTAATACAACTTAATACAGTTAATATACCTGTTGCGAGGACACTGCATACACTGCTTTACCCACCTGGAATATAATTGCCATGAACATTACCACTAACTAATATATTATAAGCCTGGAGAGATGTGTGCATATGTCTGTTTTGCATTCTTGCTAATATTTTTTACAAACATGAATTTATAATAATTTTTATTACATACTTTTAGTGAGTCTAACTAATTTATTGCCAGGCATATATATGCACATATTATCTTTGATCTTTATGCCATTACTGTCTCCAAAATATGAACTTTATCATACATTTCTAATGAATGCAATGAATTTGGTGACAAACACATATGTAGGCATATACTACTTTTTGATTTTTCATATTTAAAATTACTTTCAACTGACTGATTTCTTTTTTCACTACTCTTGCAGCTGTTGTCAGTTGCCTTACCAAAACTCAGAGGCCTTTTTTGGTTTATCTGAGTATATCCACTATATCCAGGTATACTTTCTTTTCACTCATTTGTAGTTATACAATTTGTATATATATATTCCTGTGAATCCTCTTTTGAATTACCCTCACTTTGGAGCCATTACTCAGTTTAATGCTCTTACTTTTAGGGATTTCCTGTATCTGGCCCCAGTATATCCTTTTGGCCAGTCTGCTGTTCAGAAATGTGAGGAGACATCTCTCCTCAGGGACGATAGCTACTCTATCAAGTGTCGTTTGTAGACTCGTTTGTTTTAATTGATGCCCATAGGCCTTGAATTTGCAACCCCACTGGTACAGCTTTTCGTGCTACCTGCCTACAGCTTTTAATGTTATGTAAGGAAATATTGAAAAACACCCTGCTATCCAACACTATGTAAGTGGATTATTGAAATATTGTCTATGGTATATACCATGACTGTAACCCTATAATTGTAAAACTGATTTTATATATATATATATATATATATATATATATATATATATATATATTCTTGATTATGTCATAGATGAATTTCTTCTTTCTGCACACCCCTGAAGAAGGAGTAAAATGTACCTCGAAACGCGTTGGGTGTAAGTAGGTCTTCTGATATTCCCCTCAGCACAGTGACACTCACTGATGTTGTTCAGATTAATTAATCAATATTTATTTTTTCATTTGTATTTTTAATGATGTTTAAGTATTAATAAAATCTTTTCTACTTCTTAATCTTGTACACTCTTACATTAATACAATAGTGCCTTAAAAGTCCACCTAGGAGAAATTCCTTTTTTGTTCTTCTTTAACTAGTTTCTTTATTTCAAGTATTTATCAGACAAATTGTCTGTGAGCTATTGTTTACTGTATTAAGCAGCTATGAGCAGACTGTGAAGAGGAGGAAGCTCCCACTCCAACTCTTGTTTATTTCAGTGTCTAGGTAATACGCTGCTACAAACATTATTACACTTCACATGCTTTTCTCCCACACAGGGTTTTTACCCCTACAAAAAAAACATCTGAACATTGTATCTTCAGGTATTTTTTTTTAGCAGTTTAACCCCTTGACTTTTAAGGACATGTATCACACATCACAGCTTTACTTTACTCTAAGGCTTCATGCCCACAGACGTTTTTAACAGCTGCGTTTTTTACAGCTTAAAAACGCCTGTCCTTGTTATTGTAAATTTTTTATTTTTTTTGAAAAAAAACAAAACAAAAAAACGTCAGAGCTAAAAAATGCGACCGCGCGTTAGTGCACGTTAGTGCGCGTTTTTGCGCGTTAGTGTGCGTTTTTGCGCGTTTTTTGACGCTCGCGTTTTTTTTTGCCTAACTCCGACGCTGAGGAACGCACTGGTCCTCGGTTTTTTTTACAGCTTAAAAAGGTCTATGCTGTTTGCAGCTCAAAAACGACTAGGTGGGCATGAAGCTATAGACTAACATGGACAGGCGTTTTTAAGCTGTAAAAAACGCTCAAAAACGTGCCTTTAAAACTGTCCGTGGGCATGAGGCCTAAGTAGCCAATAGGATACAGAATACTTCATTGTAATCAATGGGATAAAAAAAGCTCACAGAAAGTACTGAGATGGTATTTGGTGCCTATTCGCCTAGCCAGGATGTACCTAACGACTTCAGCAGACTGCTTTAGAGGATGTACCTTACGAGGTACGATGCTCCACATATGGTGGGAATGCCCATGTATTAGGGGCTACTGGCGTAGAGTCTTTTTTCATGATCCGTGAGGTCACAGGGATCTCCGTAGATAAACATCCTTCTGTAGCTCTGCTGAACGACCTTCCAGAGGCCACTATGCGCCCTATGAAAAGTTTGATTCATTTCATACTATTGGCGGCTAAAATGACCATGGCTGGAGCATGGAAGACTCCTACTGTATCTATTGGCCGCATGAAGCATAAAATGTCTTGGATCATATTGCCTGGCTAGTGTGATAAATGATAAACAGATGCTCTTCAAGCAAACCTGGGAACCGTGGCCATACTATGTCCAGGTTCTTCTTTCTCCCACACTTCGCTAGCTTGTTCGCTCTGTGATTTCTGGAGTCCCTAGGTCTTCCTTTCGCCTTCTTCTTCTCCTTTTCCTCCTTTTTTCAGTGCTTATTTAGTCTGTTACTTATCAGAAGTTACACTGGTTAAGGTCTACATGACCTATTCCCTAGTTATAGACCTACCTCGTTTGCAATAAATGTTGTCTTATTCATTATGTTTCGTTCCTATGCCCTGTAAAGTTTTGTAAAGCCTTGTTGAAAAGGATATTGGCTTTGTGGGTGTATTATTTTATTTGGAAAAACATATAATGTTAGATCAAAATCTTGTTTGTATGAGGCTTAAGCCCTGTACACACGATAGGTTTTACCGATGAAAACAATCCGATGGACTTTTTTCATCGGAAAAACCGATCGTGTATGGGCCCCATCGGTCTTTTTTCCATTGGTGTTTAAAAATAGAACATGTTTTAAATTTATCCAATGGTTAAAAAACCGATAGCAAATTACTATTGTCTGTGGGGAACTCCATCGGATAAAAAACCCATGCATGCTCAGAATCAAGTCGACGCATGCTCAGAGGCATTGAACTTAATTTTTCTCGGCTCATCGGAGTGTTTTACGTCGCCGCATTTGGAACAGTCGGTTTTTTGACTGATGGTGTGTAGGCAAGACTGATGAAAGTCAGCTTCATCGGATTTCCGATGGAAAAATCCATCGGTTAAAAAACCATAGGAAATCCGATCGTGTGTACAGGGCTTTAAGTTAAAATTCCTCTTATCTCATTCTGATAGTAAAATTATTCATAGACTCTGGGGCATCCCCAAGCAATGTATCAGAAGGGTGGGCAACAATTAAGCAAACAGAACTGGCCCAACAACAAGGGTCAACAGACTTAACTTTAGAGTGCTGCTGTAAGACTGTTGCAGCTAAAAGCTACATCCGCGGAAGATTGTACGTACACCTGGTAAAACTTTGAAACAGTATGATTAGAGAACCAGATGGTAACCTTACAATATTGGGCTACAGAGGCCTGGTGTTGAAAAGCCGAAGAAACTCCCACAGATTTAGTGGAATGGGCATGTAAAAGTGCAGGAGGAGATTTGTCCTTGAGAGTGTAAGCTCTAGTGCTCTGATTTAATATTCATCTCACGATGGTGGACTTGGAACGACCCTTCTTTGCTGGCAGCTACGATCACTACCGGCAGAGAAAAACAGAACGGTTTTCTCTGCATGTAATACAAACCTACCCTTAGATACCAGGTTTGGCCTGTGTACCAGGTTCTTCTAGGCCAGTTTGGTGCATTGAGAATAACAGTTTTGCTCTCTTGCTCTACTTTTTTGAGCAGACGAGGTAGAATTTGCACTGGAAGAAATGCGTAGATTAGCCTGAACTGAGACCAGGGCATCCAAGGCTAGCGCTAGGGTATCTTTGGCCCTGGCTACAAACAGCGGTATTTTGTTGTTGTATTTGAAAGGCTGTCTATATCCAGAGCCCCCCTTTTCTGACATATGAGATTGAAGATGTCTGGGGGAAGAGCCCATTACCCTTGATCCAGGTGGTGGCAGCTGAGGTAGTCGGCTTTCGAGTTTTCCATTCCTGGGATGTGAAACGCAGAGATCGTTGGACAGTGATTTTCTGTCCATGAGATGATCTGTTTTTCTTCTTTCAAGACTGCAAAATTTATGATTCTCCCTTTGTGGTTGATGTAAGCAAGGAGGAGCCGAACACACCCCTGTTCGGTTCGCACCAGAACCTGCGAACAGACAGAATGTTTGCGTGAACTTTAGAACCCTATTAAATACAATGGACTCGAACGTTCGAAATCTAAAGTGCTAATTATAAAGGCTTATATGCAAGTTATTGTCCTAAAAAGTGTTTGGGGACCCGGGTCCTGCCCCAGGGTACATGTATCAATGCAAAAAAAGTTTTAAAAATTTAAGTTTTTACGGGAGCAGTGATTTTAATAATGCTTAAAATGAAAAAATAAAAGTGAAATTTTCCTTTAAATTTCGTACCTGAGGGGTGTTGTGACAGTGGGGTCACTTTGGACACAGGGTGAATAAAAGAAACCCCCGATATGGTCTGTGATAGCCATATTCAAGGCTGTATATACATTGTATATAGATTGGATGTATACTGTGTGTGGGGGTTATGTAATCATTGCTGTGAGGAATTAAGGTGTTTGGCATTCTATTGTTCATTAAGTCTGTCCTTGTGTGTATTGTAAAGTGCCAGACAGACTGGCTGCCAACCCTTTGTGAGAAGATGTGTATTGTGTGGGATCCTTTGAAGCCTAGCAGACGTCAGAATGAGGTGTTGAGTCTTGGGATGTGTGGGTGGAGCTGGGCCCTTGTTCATGTTAAATCATGTGGATTGAATTGTGTATAAAGTTACAATGTTTCTCAATAATAAAGGGATTCCTATTACAGAAGAAGACAGAGTGCGTCTCGTTTTCTTCCAGAGGGATTGGTTCCTATGGGAAAGGGTCGTTTAGCTGTGGATATTGGTAGCGAGTGGATGTATGTCTAGGAGAGGGAACATCGTAAACGGCGTTTTACTCCTTTATATTGGGGTGCCGTTACATTGGTTGGCAGCAGCGGGATCTTCCCTCCAGTTACTGGGACACTTCAAACCACCACAGTGAATGGAGGAAAGGAAAAACGTACCGCTCAAAAGCTTAAGAATTCACCAAATAGCTGCTTCCGCCCGGTCACTCACACAGGTGCTGGCTCTGCACTGATGCATGGAAGAAAAAGAAACCCTGGACTGCCGCACTCTGTATAGACAGTTATTTATTCCAAAATTTCAAGTAAAAAATCCAAATTCAAAATAAATCCATAAATCCAAAACAACAAATGCAGATAGTGTGCATGCAGGGAAGGGTGGCTAACGCGTTTCACGTCACGAATTGACGCTTACTCATAGCTAATAGCTCATAGCTCATAGCTCATAGCTGCATTTGTTGTTTTGGATTTATGGATTTATTTTGAATTTGGATTTTTTACTTGAAATTTTGGAATAAATAACTGTGTCTATACAGAGTGCGGCAGTCCAGGGTTTCTTTTTCTCCCATGCACCACAGTGAATGACCAGCTATGCAGCCTGCAGGAAAGCCACGCTGAAAGACTTACTTGAGAGCCGTGGAGGCACCGGTGGGACAAAGAACAAAGTCACCTTGATCAGGGAACTAACCGAGATGGATCAGAGGGATGGTGATGCAGGACCCCGGTTAGTTGAAGACTTGTTTCAGCAACGAGTTCGACAGCGGGTGGCATTATATGGTGCTAACCTATCAGAGACCGCCATACAGAATGCCATTAGAGACATCCAGCTGCAGGATGAGCGACAAGAGAGAGAACTAGAGCGGCAACATGAGCGGAGAATGGCAGAAATACGGCAATTGGAGACAACACCTAAAGATGCAGCGCCTGTCCGTAAGTTGCCCTTTCGGGCGTTCAAACTATTTAAGGAGGGAGAGGAGGAAATTGAAGCATTCCTGCAGGACTTTGAGAGACTATGCCAGATACATGAAGTACTGCCCCAAGACTGGGTCGCCTTACTGGCAAGTAATTTAACAGGCAGAGCGGCGGATGCGTATCGGACCCTGGAGGATGAGGACGCTAAAGACTATGACCGGGTAAAAGAAGCTCTGCTAGCCCGATTTGCCATTACACCCGAAGCCAGCCGGATTAAGTTTCGAGAATCCCGGAAACAAACCCACATAACATACGTGGAGTGGGCACATCATCTGCAGCGAGACCTTAAGGGCTGGCTCCAGGGAAGCCACGCTCATACCATAGAGGACATCACCCAGCTAGTACTCTTAGAACAGTTCTTTAACCACACCCCCCCCGGTACTACGGGATTGGGTACGATATAAGCAACCACGGACTGTACAGCAAGCGGCTACTTTGGCCGATGAATATCTGGACTCTCGAAGGTCAGGCGGAAGCGAGCGCTATCCACCATCTCGGCCCAGTTTATCAGCCTCTAACACAGCTTCAGCACCAATCCCAGCGGCCACTTATCCTCAGCAGCCCAGGTTCAACTCCCAGGACTATGCACAACCCATCAGGTGTTTCGGATGTAAACAGCTAGGGCACAAAAAGCCAAACTGTCCATTAAATCCAGCCATCCAGTCCCAGTCATGGAGACAACCAGCAAGGGGGAGCCCCCGCACACCCATGCCTGCGACCCACTGCGTTGAGGAGGAAGAACATTGGGGCGTCCTGCACGAGGCTGATCCAATACAAGCAGCTAACCGGGACAACAGGCAACAACACAGGCAGACGGTCCGGGTTAATGGAACGGTAGCCAATGGCTTACGTGATAGCGGCGCTACCATGACCCTACTACAGAAGAACCTCATCCCAGAGAGCCAACACACCGGAGACACTGTAGCCGTAAGAGTAGCGGGAGGTACCATCTTCCGGCTACCCGTGGCCCGTGTTCACCTGGATTGGTTCGGGACACGTGAATGTGGGGGTGATGAAGGACTTGCCTGCGGATGCACTACTGGGGAATGATTTGGCCCCCCTCCTTTCTGCTTACACCCCGATGGGCCCCGATGAAGTCAACCCTGTGACTACCCGTGCACAGACACGTACTGCTGGAACCGGCCCGATTGCTGCAGAGACCCAGGTGAGACTATCCTCCCCGACACGTACCTTAGATCAGGCGCTCCTAGGCTGGGATACCCCAGAAGCATTCGGGAGGGAAACTCGGGAGGACCCGACCTTACACAAGTATAGGGCTAAGGCAGATACTCAGGAAAGGGGAATAGATGGGGAGCTGTTTGAATGGGATGGGGATAGACTGTAAAGGATCCCTAAGCCATCTCAGAGAAATAAGGCCCCTTCGCAGAAACGACAGCTGGTGGTACCTTAGAAATACCAGCTGGAGATTCTGCGAATCGTGCATGATGTGCCGCTAGCAGGACATCTAGGGTTCCGTCGCACGGCCCATAGGATCACACAGAATTTCTTCTGGCCCAATTTTAGCCAGGATGTGCGACAATACTGCAAAACGTGTGACACATGTCAACGGATAGGGAAGAGGGGGGACCACCCTAAGGCTAAACTCATGTCCATGCCTATTATTGGGGAGCCCTTTTACCGCATAGCCGTTGACATTGTGGGTCCCCTGGCCCGGCCTAGTCCATCCGGAAAGAAGTATATTCTCACCGTGGTGGACTACGCCACCCGTTACCCAGAGGCAGTAGCGATGTCCAACATTGAAGCAGAGACAGTAGCTGATGCCCTGGTTAAGATTTTTACCAGAGTGGGGTTCCCTAAGGAGATTCTCTCTGACCAGGGAACCCAGTTTACCGCGGTACTCACCCAGCAGTTGTGGAAGGTGTGCAATATTAAGCCCTTGCTGAGCTCCCCCTACCACCCCCAGACTAATGGTCTCTGCGAACGCTTTAACGGGACCCTCAAGCAAATGCTGAGGACCTTTTCGGACTCTTGCAGAGACTGGGAGAGATTCCTGCCTCACCTGTTATTTGCGTACAGAGAGGTACTCCAGGAATCTACTGGGTTCTTGCCCTTCGAGTTGCTCTCCCTGCCTATCCTTCTCTCTCCCTACACACAAGTTTGAGGTACAAATAGCACTGACACTGTCCCTGCCTATGTAACTCTTTCCCTGCACCGGAACACACTACACAAGGCGTGTGCTAAACCCCCATAGCTATAATTGGCCACAGGCGACCTGCCTGTGGCCAATTATGGCTCTCCTAGCTGCCGGCGCTGTGATTGGCCAAGCATGCAGGGTCACAGTGCATGCTTGGCCAATCACAGCCTGCCTGGTGTTTGTTCTGACCGACCACAAATGGATTCGAATGGCACATAGCTGTAGTTGGAATCCTGGAGCACCGGATGATCCAATAGAGCAGAGGAGTGTCGGGAGAGTGAATCCGAGCGAGCAAAGGGGCTCGTTACAGCCAGGTTCATACGTGCATGCCAATTGTTTTTTTACATTTTTTGCCTCCTGTTGTATTTTGAAAGCATGTAACAGGTTGTGGACCAAAGGTTCTTTGGTGGGGGGAGTATGTAGCATGCATGTTGTAATGCAATTTCCTCTTTTGGTGACAAGATGGAGACAGATAGATACTGACTTGTCCTTCCAGAAAACTCAAAGACACAGAGGACACTGGGAAAAAATTTCAGGAGAGTTTCAGGAAGAGAGGGAAATACTGAGGTGATGAGAGAGAGAGAGAGAGAGAGAGAGAGAGAGAGAGAGAGAGACAGGTTTTTCCACACAGCACTACAGAGAGAGAGTCCTGACAGGAGACTGAAGAGACGGAAGTGCTGAGGTAATTGAAAGAGAAAGAGAGACAGGTTTTCCACATAGCACTACAGAGAGAGTGCTGACAGTAGACTGAAGAGAGGTGACAGGACTGCGTGGTGAAACTTCATCTGAAAGAAGAAGAAGGAGCCAAACTGTCTAGCGGCACCTGCTAGCCATGCTTTTCCTGAGACTATTGTGAGAGTGCTGACCGGAGGCTGAGGGGAGCCAGGAACAGTGACAACTACACAGTTCGCCACCATTCAGCCCAGGCACCCTGCTCAGCAACCCAGTGCCACCCAGCAGAGACAATCCACACTGCTTCAGGGATCGCAATATCCATTCAGGTGTTCAGTCGGCCACTGTCTGGTCCCCTTGCCAGTTTAGCTACCAGCCATCCTGATCAACCAACAGGAGGTGATCCGGTGCCTTACAACATTGCTAGGAGCCTGAACCAGCATTTGGAATTTTCATCGTGTCCTCGCACAGAGGATTGGTAAACGCGGGTGAAAACCCAAAACGTCCTTCTTAACACAGTACAGACACTGCATGCAGACACCTATTCCCTTTTCTAGTGTCAGAGGATGATTGTGTAGCAAGGTCTCCGGCCTTGTCCAGTCTAATGAGGACCTCCAAGGCCAAAGATAACTGACATCCTTCAATATGTAGTGGGCTGTGAGGCATAGTGGGTGCAAAGTTGGTGAAAGTCATTGGGCGCCAGACACTTCTTGTATGTAAAAGAGGTTTTATTTCTTTTGACAGTCCTTTTTGTATTTTTGGGGGAAGAGGGTTAGGGCCAGGACACCCTGAAGTAGTTATAGATTCAATTGGCAGACTCAGAGACTTCAGTAGCCGTGCAGGGAAAGGCCCCAGTAGGGATGAGCTCGGTGTTCGAGTCGAACATAAGTTCGACTCGAACATCGGCTGTTCGACCGTTCGGCGAACATCGAACGATTTGGGCCGTTCGCGCCAAATTCGAGTGACGCGAACGGCCCACAATACACTGCGCCATCGCAGTGCAATCCCTGCGCTGTGATTGGCCAAGCATGCACTGTGACCCTGCATGCTTGGCCAATCACAGCGCCGGCAGCTAGGAGAGCCATAATTGGCCACAGGCAGGTCGCCTGTGGCCAATTATAGCTATGGGGGTTTAGCACACGCCTTGTGTAGTGTGTTCCGGCGCAGGGAAAGAGTTACATAGGCAGGGACAGTGTCAGTGCTATTTGTACCTCAAACTTGTGTGTAGGGAGAGAGAAGGATAGGCAGGGAGAGTGTCAGTGTCATATTCTTTGTTAAACCCTGTGTGCAGGGAGAGAGAAGGATAGGCAGGGGACAGTGTCAGTGTCACATTCTTTGCTAAACCTTGTGTGCAGGGAGAGAGAAGGATATGCAGGGAGAGTGTCAGTGTCATATTCTTTGATAAACCTTGTGTGCAGGGAGAGAGAAGGATAGGCAGGGAACAGTGTCAGTGTCATATTCTTTGCTAAACCTTGTGTGCAGGGAGAGAGAAGGATAGGCAGGGAGAGTGTCAGTGTCATATACTTTGATAAACCTTGTGTGCAGGGAGAGAGAAGGATAGGCAGGGGACAGTGTCAGTGTCATATTCTTTGCTAAACCTTGTGTGCAGGGAGAGAGAAGGATAGGCAGGGAGAGTGTCAGTGTCATATACCGTATTTATCGGCGTATAACACGCGCCGGTGTATAACACGCACCCCAATTTAAGAGGGAAGTTTCAGGAGAAAAAATAATAATTTTAAATAAAGAACTTTGAAGCAAAATAAGGGTAGCTCAGAACTTTTTTTATATTAACATTTATACCACTTACAAGGTAAATATTTAAATAACATAATTTGAAAGTAAAAGCAACTGTTTTAACAAAGAAAATGGGTAAATCCTTCTGGGGCTGAAGTGGTTAAGACCAGTGCACACACTGATGCCTGACAAGGGAGGGCAAAGGGACACAAACTCTGCAGGGAGGGGGGCCTGTCAGGTAGTGTGTGTTGTGTGTGTCTCTTAGCTCCCCCTCCCCCCTGTCAGGCAGTGTAATTCATTGTCTCCCACAACCCCCCCCCCCCCTCCCCCGCGCTCATTATATTTCATTGCTCTCCCCCCTGGGCAGACTCTCTTTTTTTCAATGAGCTTTTTCAAAGAATTTGTACCTGCCGGGTCCAAGCTCTGACATCCACACGTCAGATTCCTGTCAGCCTCAACTCTCGCGAGCAGTGCAGAGCGTTACTGTCGTTACGCTCTGACGGCCGTGAAAGATAGACTGTGGCTTCTGTGTGCAGTGCAACAGGAGGGTGTCTGCCGCGGAGGTCTGCAATGCCGGGTCTGAGTGTCCCGGGACTCCCAGGTCCCCTGGGCTGTCGGCTGTCTCTGATGGTGTCTGCTCGGCTGAGATCGCACCCCCCAGGACGCTATACAGTATGTACCATTGGGTTTTTTAATGATATCGGCGTATAACACGCACATGCTATTTTCACTCTGTTTTCAGGGTGAAAAGGTGCATGTTATACGCCGATAAATACGGTACTTTGATAAACCTTGTGTGCAGGGAGAGAGAAGGATAGGCAGGGGACAGTGTCAGTGTCATTGTTGCTAAGCCTCCTGCACATTATACCATTATACACCTGAATTTAGCCCATATTGCTGTGTTTTCCTGGTGTGTTACACCAACAGGCATTTGCAGCACTTACAGCGGGTGGAGTGTGCCTCCTGATCATATTACACCTGAAGTTAGCCTGTATTGCTGCTTTTTCCTGGTGTGTTACACCAACAGGCATTTGCAGCACTTACAGCGGGCGGAGTGTGCCTCCTGATCATATTACACCTGAAGTTAGCCTGTATTGCTGCTTTTTCCTGGTGTGTTACACCAAGAGGCATTTGCAGCACTTACAGCGGGCAGAGTGTGCCTCCTGATCATATTACACCTGAAGTTAGCCTGTATTGCTGCTTTTTCCTGGTGTGTTACACCAACAGGCATTTGCAGCACTTACAGCGGGCGGAGTGTGCCTCCTGCACCTTATACACCTGAAGTTAGCCTGTATTGCTGCGTTTTCCTGGTGTGTTACACCAACAGGCATTTGCAGCACCTACAGCAGGCGTAGTGTGATTCCTGCAAAATATACTCCTGAAGCTAGGCCTTATTGCTGGTTTTCCCATTTCCCTGCAGGCCATTAGAATGTCTGGAAGGCAAACAAGGAGAGGCAGACAGTCAGGAGCCAATAAAAGAGGGCAAGCAGGCTCTGTGTCTAGAGACAACAGTGCTGGTCGTGGACGCGGTGCATCGCCATCAGCACGTGGCCATGGGACACGCTTGTCCTTCTTTTCGGCAGCTGGACGTGTTGAGCCAAATCATGCCAAAGACTTGGTAGAGTGGATGACCAAGGCCTCCTCATCCTCTCTCACCCAGGCTCAGGGTACTGGCAAAGCAGCTGCCAAAGCGTCCTCTTCCCTGGTATCAATGTCATCATCAGTCACTCCTTCCCTAGACCAACCATGTCCTCCTGAGGCGTCCCCCGAACTGTTTAAGCACAGTGTTGGGTACATGCTCCAGGAGGATGCCCAGCGTTTCGAAGGGTCTGATGATGATACCCAGCTAGAGGAAGGCAGTAGCGTGAGAGCAGAGAGAGGGGATGCTCAAGAAGGACACCAATCTGGCAGTCATGTTCCAGCAGCTGCAGCATACTGCCAGATTGGCTCCAGTGATGAGGAGGGAGGGGATGATGAGGTCACTGACTCCACGTGGGTGCCTAATAGGAGAGAGGAGGAGGAGGAGGAGGAGGAGGCACATCTCCAACGAGGCAGGATGCCCTCGGGGGGCCAGCGTAAGGGCAGCACACCGACGGAATCACACCGCAGAGCTCCGCCTGTGCAGGGCGCTGCCTCTGCCCGTTATTCAAAAAGTTCTTTGGCGTGGGCCTTTTTTGAGTCGAGTGCATCAGATCGCACAGCTGCTGTTTGCAACATATGTCTCAAGCGTATATCGCGTGGCCAAAACATCACCCGCTTGGGCACCACATGCTTGACCAGACATATGTTGACCTGCCATGCAGCTCGTTGGCAAGCCTACCTTAAAGACCCACACCAAAGAACAAAGCAGACCTCTCCTTGCACCGCATCAGCTGGGATCTCCAACCCCACTATACCTTCAGTCCTCTCTGAAACCTGCACTGAGAGGAATTAAGGTGTAGAATTAGGTGTGTCACAGCCAAGTACTTGCGGGCACTCTGCTAGCAGTACACCGACGTCCGATTCTAGCAGGCAAATTTCTCTGCCCCAGCTGCTGGACCGTCGAAAGAAGTTCACTCCCAGCCATCCACATGCCCAGCGGTTGAATGCTATCTTGGCTAAATTGCTAGCGCTTCAACTGCTGCCTTTTCAGTTGGTAGACTCGCCCCCCTTCCGTGAGTTTGTGCAATGTGCGGTTCCTCAGTGGCAGGTTCCCAAACGCCACTTTTTCTCACGGAAGGCGATTCCGGCTCTCTACCCGCTTGTGGAAGGCAATGTCTTGGCCTCGCTGGACAGGGCGGTCAGCGGTAAGGTGCATATTACCGCTGACTCATGGTCCAGCAGGCATGGACAGGGACGTTACCTTTCTTTCACGGCCCATTGGGTCACTCTTTTGGCAGCTGGGAAGGATGCAGGACAAGGTGCAGTAGTGTTGGAGGTTGTTCCGCCGCCACGCCTCCAAAATGCTACTACTGGTTGTGACACACCTCTCTCCTCCACCCCCTCCTCTTCTTCCTCCATGGCCTCTTCCTGTGCTTTATCCTCGGAACCAGCGGTGCTCCGTAGGCGTTCAAGGGGCTACGCAAGTACGCAGGCAAAAAGATGCCATGCCGTGCTTGCGCTGGTGTGTTTGGGGGGACAGGAGCTACACTGGGGCAGAGGTTCTGTCTGCTCTGCAGGGGCAGGCCGAGAGGTGGTTGACGCCACGCCAGCTTAAGCCAGGAATGGTGGTTTGCGACAATGGCACCAACCTCCTCTCCGCCCTCCGACAGGGACAACTGACCCATGTGCCCTGTGTGGCTCACGTCCTTAACCTGGTGGTGCAGCGGTTCTTGGGCAGGTACCCGGGCTTACAGGATGTCCTGAGGCAGGCCAGGAAAGTCTATGTGCATTTCCGCAGATCTTATAATGCCAGTGCTCGCCTGGCTGAGCTGCAAAAGGAGTTGAACCTGCCCAAGAACCGCCTTATATGTGACATGCCCACCAGGTGGAACTCAACGTTGGCCATGCTGCAGCGGCTGCACACGCAGCAGAGGGCCATCAATGAGTACCTGTGCGACTACGGCACCAGGACAGGGTCAGGGGAGCTCTGGTTTTTTTCACCACGCCAGTGGGGCATGATCAGGGATGCATGAACTGTCCTGGCACCATTTGAGGAGGCCACGAGGATGGTGAGCAGTGACAGTGCATGCATCAGTGACACTGTACCTCTTGTCCACCTGTTGGAACATACGCTGCGTGGAATAATGGACAGGGCACTTGAGGCAGAACAGAGGCAGGAAGAGGAGGACTTCCTTGCCTCTCAAGGCCCCCTTTACCCAGACAGTGTTCCTTCTGTCCCACCCATCGCACAGGAGGAGGAGGAGGAGGAGGATTGTGTCAGCATGGAGGTGGAGCCTGGCACTCAGCATCATCAGCAGCAGTCTTTTAGGGATGATTTACAGTCCCAAGAAACCAGTGGACTTGTACGTGGCTGGGAGGAGGTGGCTGCGGATCATGTCGTCCTTAGTGACCCAGAGGACTCCGGACCGAATGCCTCAGCTAACCTGTGCTGCATGGCCTCCCTGATCCTGCAAAGTCTGCGGAAGGATCCTCGTATTCTTCGAATCAAGGAGAGGGACCATTACTGGCTGGCCACTCTCCTTGATCCACGGTACAAGGGTAAGGTTGCGGACCTTATCTTACCGTCGCAGAGGGAGCAGAGGATGAGACAACTCCGGGAGGCCTTGCAGAAAGGTCTGTGCAACGCGTTCCCAGAGACTGGGAGGTTACAAACTCCTGGTCCTGGACAACGAGTTGCTGAGGCTTCGGTCAGTCAAAGAAGGAGCGGTGGGGAAGGTGGCCGTCTGACCAAAGCGTTCAGACAATTCTTTAGTCCGCAGCCCCAAGGTATGATCGGTTCCAGCAACCATCGCCAGCGTCTGATATACATGGTGCAGGAATACCTAGGGGCAAGGTCAGACTTGGACACCTTCCCCACCGAAAATCCTCTGGCTTACTGGGTCTTGAGGATGGATCACTGGCCAGAGCTTGCACAGTATGCAATTGAGCTACTGGCCTGTCCTGCATCCAGCGTTCTTTCAGAACGCACATTCAGTGCTGCTGGAGTATTTGTCACGGATCACAGGGTGCGCCTGTCCACCGACTCGGTTGATCGACTGACCTTCATAAAGATGAACCAGTCTTGGATCACCACCAGCTACCAAACACCTGAAGCTGATATAACAGACTAATTTATTTTCAAATGTCACATCCCTTCAAGACTGATGCTGATGTTGAGAGACTGTCCTGTTATGTTGACTGACTATCCTCCTCCTCCTCAATGATCCAATTGATGATGATAGCTTGGAAGAACATTTTTGTTTCTGGGTGCCGCCACCAGTGGCTAAGGCCCAATTTTTCAGCCCCTGTTTAACAGGGGCATGTAATTAAAAAATTTTATGCAATGCTTTGCAGCAGGGCTCATTCCTGCACTCCAACTAGAGTATCTGGGAGAGGTTGCAGTGTCGTGGCACCAGCACCAGTGGCTAAGGCCCAATTTTTCAGCCCCTGTTTAACAGGGGCGTGTTATTACAATTTTTTATGCAATGCTTTGCAGCAGGGCTCATTCCTGCACTCCAACTAGAGTATCTGGGAGAGGTTGCAGTGTCGTGGCACCAGCACCAGTGGCAAAGGCCCAATTTTTCAGCCCCTTGTCTAACAGGGGCGTGTTATTACAATTTTTTATGCAATGCTTTGCAGCAGGGCTCATTCCTGCACTCCAACTAGAGTATCTGGGAGAGGTTGCAGTGTCGTGGCACCAGCACCAGTGGCTAAGGCCCAATTTTTCAGCCCCTGTTTAACAGGGGCGTGTAATTACAATTTTTGATGCAATACTTTGCAACAGGGCTCATTGCTGTGCTCCAAGTACAGTATCTGTGAGGGGTTGCAGTGTTGTGGCACCAGTGCCTAAGGCCCAATTTTTCTGCCCCTGTTTAACAGGGGCATGTAATTACAATTCTTGATCTAATAATTCACAGCAGGGCCCATTCCTGCGCCCACCAAGAGTAACTGTGAGGCCTTACAGTGTTGTGTCAACACCACCACCACCAAAGGCCCAATTTTTCAGCCCCTGTTCAACAGGGGCATGCAATTACAATTCTTGATCTAATAATTCACAGCAGGGCCCATTCCTGCGCCCACCAAGAGTAACTGTGAGGCCTTACAGTGTTGTGTCAACACCACCACCACCAAAGGCCCAATTTTTCAGCCCCTGTTCAACAGGGGCATACAATTACAATTCTTGATCTAATAACTCACAGCAGGGCCCATTCATGCGCCCACCAAGAGTAACTGTGAGGGCTCACAGTGTTGTGGCAACACTTCAGCTGAGTATATACGGCAGGCCCCTACTTTCAAACATCCAACTTACAAACGACTCCTCCTTGCAAACGGAAGGATACAACAGGAAGTGAGAGGAAATCTACCCCTAGGAAGGCAAATTCTCTCCTGTAAGAGTTAATATGGGAAAAAAAGTGTCTCCTCTCCACTGATGCTTTATCACCAATTCTTGTTTCAATAAAAACCCCAAATTTTCAAAAAACATTTGTCATTAGGAGGGAAAGTGAGGTGAACTGTTCTGAACAGGTGCACACTGCACAGACAGCAAAACAAATGTTACAGGGGTGATAACCCTTCCCTATGTTTTCCAAAAAGTTTAAAAATAGATTTTTTGGCTGGAGCTACACTTAAACAATGTACCTGTTCAAAACTACAAACAGATTCTACATAAGAACAAACCTACAGTCCCTGTCTTGTATGCACCGCCTGTATACGGCTGTTCAGAGTATATAGGGCCTTTTTTATTTTGTGTACGGGGTTCCCCTTAATATCCATACAAGACCCAAAGGGGCTGGTAATGGGCTGAGGTAGGGGGGGGGGCTGTGATGGGGTAGCTATGCCATTTTTCTTAAAGATTTTCATCCATATTACCGGGACCAGACATTACATTAAAGCCGCAAGCAGTTTTAAATGGCTTTTTTTCCTTTAGAAATGTAATTTTGTGCAGGGACAGTTCTAAACACGGGAAACACGTGGCACTTCACAGGCATACTTTAGACACCCCCCAGGTACGATATTTAAAGGAATATTTGACTTTTTTTTTTTTCACTTTATGCATCATTAAAATTACTGCTCCCGAAAAACGGCCGTTTTTAAAACTTTTTTTTGAATTGATACATGTCCCCTGGTGCAGAACCCGGGTTCCCAAACCCTTTTTAGGACAATAACATGCATAATAGTTGTTATAATTAGCACTTTAGATTTCGAACGTTCGCATTCATTGTATTTAATAGGGTTCTAAAGTTTGTGCGAACTTTCGGTCCGTTCGCGGGTTCTGGTGCGAACCGAACTCGGGGGTGTTCGGCTCATCACTAGGCCCCAGCAAGGTGCCACTTTTGCACATGCAGGAAGGCTGTCTCTTATAGTAACAGTCTTTAACAGTTCCTAACTCAAATGTAACAGTTTCTTCAGCTTCACTACAACTGCCTCTTGTAGTTCTTCAACACTGAGCTCCTGGTCTCTCACTAGACCCACTAATTCACTGACTCGGTTGGCGGGGGTATCTTCCTCAAGCGTCACCCACGCTTCCCTGCTGGTTCCCTAGCTTGGCACTCCAGATACTTCTCAAGCTTCACCCCTGCTGACTGGCCTGTTCCCTAGCTTGACTCACAAGGCTGCTCTGCAAGCTTCACCTCCGCTGATTGGATCCCTGACCCTGACTTGATCACCGCCTGAAGTTTCCCGATTCTCCACCGTGCCCATTGGGTGAGAATGCTGCTTTCTTCAGTTACTCACTGTGGTCCCTGGTAAAGGTGGTTGGTCCCTTTGTGGTGACAGCTTCCCTTCTACCTCCGACCACTGACAGGTTCCCTGGCCGACAGAACCGTCCCAACCCTGTGCTGCCCTCTTACTTCTGGATAGGCCCTCACACTAGGCTTGTGCAATTCGTTTCGTAACTAATCGAAATTCGTACAAATTTAGCAACTTTCGGATGTTCGGAAGCATTCGAATTTCCGAACAAAGCAATTACGGATAAAACCGAATCCAAAATAAATTATAGTGCAAATAGCGAATGCCTGAATGCCTTCGGCATAGTTCGTAGTTAATGAGGCCTAATGCAACAGCAAGTCGACTTGTTGTGATCCGTCACGGAAAATTACGAATCAACGAATCAAAAAAAGTTCTTAATGTACAAATCCATTCGAAGCACAATAACACTCTGCTCTCTGCTCCTCCTCTCCATGCTGAACTCCCTCCCAAAATGGTGTACAGGGGCGGAGGCTCTAGTCGCATGTCAAAAACTGAAGTAAAATACGAGATTTCGAATCGTTACAAATAACTGTAATGTATTTAGAAAAGTACAAATCCATTCGAAGCACGTTAGGCAGCACCATTGTGAGAGAGACACGGAAAATTACGAATCAACGAACCAAAAAAAAGTTACGAAAGTAGGAGTTGTGTCCAGAATCAGCGAAAAACAATGTACTCTACCGAAAGTACAAATTATAAATCAACTAAAAATAAGGCTTACATTAATATGAATCATTCCGATTCAACGAAAAATGTCGCTTGCGAAAATACGAATAAGTCCGAACACGAGAAATCCTGTTTAGCAAAATTACGAATGATTACGAATCAACAGGACCGAAAAGAAACTAAACTAAACTAAACAAATGTTTCCGTTGTGCACAAGTCTACCTCACACAGCCTGGCAGCCAGATGCCACTGGGATAGGCCCAATCTTTGGCCTAGCAGCCTGGGGCGTACGACACACATCCACCCAGACAGCCGTCCAGGTGGCACAGAACACTGATCGCCTGACTTAATCCGAATATATAGGTTCTCCAAGCAGGCCAAGGGATTCAAGAAAACCCCTGCCCATTGGCTGAGATACCCCATATACCCATAACCTGACCTTGAGCTGCCCTTCTCATATCTAGTACCAGTTCCCGGCCACCTAGTGGTAGAAGAGAAAAGTGCAACAAGGCCAAACTTAGGGAGAAATCAATTGATCTCTATCAATCGACCAAGATGACTACTCTTGGCAAGTAAAGTTGTGAGGAACTTCCTGACTAAACCCCAGGGTGCTACACTTGTTTGGAGCTACCACTTTTAGACATTCTGTTCTTACCAACCACTAACTAATGGGATTTCCTAGAGAATTACTGTCCCACTTTGCTTAATTAAACCTACTTTCTTTTCAAAGGGCCCCAACGTTTGCTAGCAGAAGATACTAATACTCTTAAACCCAGGACCCCTTACAGAATTGTGCTTATTGTACCTGTTAACCCATTTTTTCTTTTGTGTTGTTACTTTCAATGGTGCTTGTGGCCCAGAAGGAGCTGAGAAGTTGACAAATCTTCTCTCTTCCCTCTTAGCGTCTGTGTTATGGGTATATAGATTACTGCCCTTTTCTAAATTTACAGCTGTTAAGTATTGAAGGTTGTCTTTTCTAATGTATTAGTTCTTTACAGAAAGGTTTAAGAGTGTTGTAAGCTTCCATATGCTTTAAACCATGATAATATATTCAATTTGTTTATCACTACCAGGTGTGTGTCTGTTTTTGGTGATAATCCACAGCCAGGATAACAGTATTTTCCATGTGTGTCCTTAAATGCGTTTGCAGTCATTTTATTTAACCAGGTGGGCCAGAGGGGCTAAGGTCATTCTTGGAGTTGAGGCGGAGATCAGAGAATCCAAATTCACCAAGCGGCTCCTTTGGGGGTGGTGCTACACATATTTCTTTTTCGTACATCACGGGACACAGAGCGACTTAGTCATTACTAATGGGTTATATAGATACCTTCAGGTGCTGGCACTGGCAACTTCCAAAACCGGAAGTACCCTCCCCTATATAAGCCCCTCCCATCCGGGAGCACCTCAGTTTTTTGCCAGTGTCTAAGGTGTTGGCCAAAGAGTAACATGTGTTTTCACTGGGCTTGCGTACAGGTTCTTTTACGGGCCTTAGTAAGCTGTTCCGGATCCGACCAAAAAAGCTTCATAGCTAAACGGTCGGTACCCGGGCTTTGCAACAGAAGAGCAAGGTTTTGCCTGTAATGCCTCTCTTAGGAGGGCTGGACCCTGGGATCCAGAGCTCTGGTCATACCCACGACCAAGATGTTGTCTGTGCAGGGTGCTATACAGGTCCAGGGGAGTGGAATCCTTGGGAACCCGGTCCCTGAAGGTTTAAATACAATGCCTGCCGTGATAGGTGAAGTTTGGGCTTCTGTGGACCAAACAAAGTCCTGCGGCGGGGAACAGGTAAGTGGGGGCCCCCAGGAACTTGGTTCTATTGGGGGACCCCCAAGCCTAATTTGTCTTTCTGTCTGTTACCTAACGGTATTCCCGCTGATATCTGTGTATGCCTGTAACTACTGGAAAATGTAAAATTTTAATAGTAGTCAAGAAAAAAAAAAAAAAAGGGAGACCGCGGTACCTGTGTTAAACCACTAGAGGCCGCTGTGGTCCATTTTTCTTGTCATGTGGATCTTTGGTTTTTTAAGTCAAAAGATCCAGGCAGTTGGTAAGTTTCTCTGTGGGAATCCACTTCCTCTGCCCTGTTGCTGCGCTCATCCACCGCACAGGCCCTCCGGCAAAAAGGGCCCTGGCTCCTAGTCCCTGCTTGGTTTCAAAAAAGAGCGCCAAAGGCGCACGGGCGCGCGCGGGTGCGTGCACGCACCTCCTATGAAAGGAAAGGGGCGGGGCGGGTGGATGACGCTCGATGCGCGCCACGGCGCTTCTGCGCATGTGCAGGCGTCCCAGCATGGATAAAAGACACAGTACAAGTGTCAGCTGGATGCAAGCAGAGCTAGCAACAAACGGTGGCACACAGAGGCGGTTGATGCAGGCATCCCCATAGAAAGACACTTTAGTGGACACCAGCTGGTATATAGCAGAAACTGTGTTAGACTATTACCAGCAAAATTGGTGTATGACGACGGGAATACCTCAGCTTTGTGCTTAAAGGATATGTCGTCCAGACGCTCCGGAAATAAGTCTTCCAGGAAGCCAAAGGGGTCTCCATCGGGCTCTGAGGATTTTGGGCATGCTTGTACTGCACCAATCTCCCCTGAAAATTCAGAGGTCAGTAGCCGTAGGAACCCCGCAGGAGTACCTGGTGCTGCGGCTGTCCCCAGTCCACCTGCTCCTGTATATATAACAGAGGAGGTTTTTTCCTCAACTCTGGGAGGATTGGAAGAGAGATTAACAGCATTGATAGCTGCTTCCCTGTCACAGGGAAAGCGCGTCCGATCTCCGTCTCCTCCTTCAGAGTGCCTGTTAGTAGAGGAACAGTCCCACACAGAGATCGACCTACCTGAAGGGGATCAGGATGAGGTTGATTCGGTTATAGAGGAATCAACAGTGGAAGAACCTTTCTCAGCATCTCAGGCTGAAAGATTATGGGTTCAGTCTCTGACTAACATGGTCCGATCAGCATTTAAAATGCCTCTGGCGGAACCATCAACCACTACAGTTTCCTCGCTGGGGTCGCTGAAAGCTCCCCAGGCTGTCTGTTCCTTCCCAATCCACCCTTTATTGGAAGGGCTTATTTACCAGGATTGGGAGCATCCTGATAAAATATTTACTCCCCCCAAGAGATTTCCAGTGATCTATCCCATGGAGGATAAGTTCATAAAAAAATGGAGGGTCCCTACAGTGGACGCAGCCATCTCTTGTGTGAATAAATCACTGACATGTCCAGTAGATAATGTTCCAATGTTCAAAGACCCAATAGATAAAAAATTGGAGTCTTTACTAAAATCTGCTTTCTCTACAGCAAGCATGGTGACACAACCTGCAGTAGCAGCGATTGGAGTCTGCCAAGCAGTGAAAGATCAGTTGAAACAAGTCTTAAGGGACTTACCAGATCAGCAGGCTCTTGCCCTAGCTGACCTACCTAGAGCCTTGTGTTTTGCGGTGGACGCCATAAAGGATACAATCCAACAGGCCTCCCGCTTTACGCTGTCTGTAGTACATATGCGTAGGCTTCTATGGCTCAAAAACTGGTCTGCTGAAGCTCCCTGTAAGAAATTGCTGAATAGCTTCCCATTTCATGGAGAACGCTTATTTGGAGAAGATCTGGACAAGTATATCCAGAAAATTTCTGCCGGTAAAAGTACACTCTTGCCGGTTAAGAACAAGGGTAGAAGTCCTGCTTTTAAGAGGCCTACTTCTCCAGTCCCTGGCACATCGGCTGTGAAACAGTTCCGACGGCCTCCGCGGTCAAATTCAGGGGGCAGAAATCAGGGACAATCACAGGGTAACAAGAAACCCTGGGTCAAGAGAGGTACAAAACCTCCCCCCAAGTCATGAAGGGTTGCCCCCACTCAATCGGGTGGGGGGAAGACTTCAGTTGTTCACAGAGACCTGGCGGGACACCATCAGAGACAGATGGGTGATCTCCGCAGTAAGTCTGGGATACAAGCTGGAGTTAAAAGACACTCCTCCTGCCCATTTTATGAGGTCAAACGTGCCAAGCGATCCCCAGAAGAGAGGATCCCTCCTTCTGGCACTAGAACAACTATTACTCCAAGGTGTAATCATGAAGGTTCCCTTGGAAGAAAGCGGGTTCGGGTTTTACTCGAACCTTTTCACAGTCCCCAAACCAAATGGGGACGTGAGGCCCATATTAAATCTAAAAGGGCTAAACTAGTTCCTACATATCAGGACTTTTCGGATGGAGCCGATCCGATCGGTGGCCACCGCCCTACAAGGGCAGGAATGGTTAGCCTCGATCAACATAAAGGATGCTTATCTGCATATTCCCATCTTTCCGGCCCACCAGAAATTTCTACGCTTTGTAGTAGAAGGGCGTCATTTTCAGTTCAGAGCCTTACCTTTCGGTCTGGCCACAGCACCACGAGTGTTCACAAAAATTCTGGCCCCACTATTGGCCAATCTAAGAACACGGGGTGTAACGATAATGGCATATTTAGACGACCTGCTACTAATAGACCACTCAGTGGAAAAACTGGAAGTAGCTATTCACAAGACAATCAAGTATCTGGAATATCACGGTTGGATTATCAACCGGGACAAGTCAGCTCTAAGACCAGTCAAAAGTCTGGAATACTTAGGGCTAAGGCTGGATTCAAATCAGAGAAAGATTTTCTTACCTCCAGAGAAGGTGTCGTCTTTGAAAGATTTGACCCACTTAGTGGGTACAAAAAGAAAACCATCCATACGCCTGTGCATGAGGCTGCTGGGAAAAATGGTGGCTTCATTCGAAGCAGTACCCTACGGTCAATTCCATTCAAGGAACTTGCAGAGGGCCATACTGTCAGCCTGGAACAAAAAAGTTCAGGCTTTAGACTTACCAATGTCCCTGTCCCCTTCCGTTCGCAAGAGCCTCCATTGGTGGTTGGTGCCCCAGAATCTGGAAAAAGGGAAACCCTTCAGTCCGGTTTCTTAGAAGGTGGTCACTACAGATGCCAGCCTCATAGGCTGGGGGGCAGTACTGGGGCAATGGTCTCTCCAGGGCAAGTGGTCAGAAGCAGAGAAGGCCCTGCCCATCAATCTCTTAGAGATACGAGCAGCCCGGTATGCCCTAGTAGCATGGACATCCAAACTCCAAGGGTCCCCTGTCAGAATTCAATCAGACAATGCCACAGCAGTGGCATATATCAATCACCAGGGTGGCACCAGAAGTCGTGCAGCCCAGAGGGAAGCGAGTTGCATCCTGGAATGGGCAGAAAGATATGTCCCAGCCATATCCGCGGTTTTCATCCCAGGAGTGGAAAATTGGAGAGCGGACTTTTTAAGTCGCCAGCAATTATGCCCGGGGGAATGGTCTCTTCACCCCGAGGTTTTCCAGGCAATATGCCAGCGGTGGGGAACACCGGATGTAGATCTGCTAGCATCCAGATTCAACGCAAAGGTGGACAGATTTGTGTCTCGCACAAGGGATCCCCTAGCTTGCGGCTCGGATGCCCTAGTGTTCCCTTGGGATCAGTTCAAGCTGATATATGCATTCCCACCGCCACAATTGTTACCGCGATTAATCCGCAAAATCAGGGTAGAAAAGAAACCAGTGATTCTGGTGGCTCCAGCGTAGCCCCGAAGGGCATGGTACGCGGAGATTGTAAAAATGTCAGTGGGGAGTCCTTGGACCCTCCCACATCGTCCGGACCTGCTTTCGCAAGGACCGATATACCACCCTTTCTTACCAGCCCTAGGTTTGACGGCCTGGCTATTGAAGCCCACATTCTAAAAAAGAGAGGTCTCTCTAATCCTGTGGTATCTACCATGATCAATGCCAGGAAGCCGGTATCCAGGCAGATCTATTATAGGATCTGGAAGGCGTACATCGCGTGGTGTGAGGCCAAGAAATGGCATCCACGTAAGTACGTAATAGGTAGGATTCTGGACTTCCTACAGTGGGCTGTGGATAGGAAGCTTGCCTTGAGTACTATCAAGAGTCAGATTTCGGCCTTGTCAATATTTTTTCAAAGGCCCTTGGCTTCGCATTCACTAGTCAAAGCTTTCATACAAGGAGTGATGCGTATTAGCCCTCCGGTTAGTATTCCCATATGTCCATGGGACTTAAACCTGGTTCTGTCGGTTCTACAGAAACAACCATTTGAACCATTGCAGCACATTTCCTTGGTTCTTCTCACCAGGAAATTGATTTTCTTAGTAGCCATTTGTTCGGCTAAAAGAGTATCGGAATTAGCCGCCTTGTCCTGTAAGGAGCCATATCTGGTTGTCCATAAGGACAGAGTAGTATTACGTCCTCATCCAGCCTTTCTTCCTAAGGTGGTATCGAGGTTTCATTTGAACCAAGATGTGGTTCTTCCTTCCTTTTTTCCCAAACCTACCTCGGTAGAGGAAAAGTTATTACATTCTTTGGATGTAGTAAGAGCAGTTAAAGCTTATCTAAAAGCCACTGCTCAGATTCGTAGAACGGATACTTTGTTTGTTCTGCCGGAAGGCCCCAGAAAGGGTCAGGCAGCATCAAAATCTACTTTAGCCAAGTGGATTCGACAGGTCATAATACAAGCCTATGGCTTGAGAAGGAAACCGCCTCCGTTCAAAGTTAGGGCGCACTCCACAAGAGCAGTTGGAACTTCATGGGCAGTGCATCACCAGGCCTCCCTGGCTCAAGTCTGTAAGGCCGCAACATGGTCTTCAGTACAAACGTTTACTAGATTCTACCAGGTAGATGTTAGAAGTCAGGAGGATGTCACCTTTGGGCGCAGTGTGTTGCCGGCCGCAAAAGATCCTCATGCCTAAGATGGCGCCCAGCTTATGTATAGTGTATCCCCCCCCCTCATTTGGCATTGCTTTGGGACGTCCCATTAGTAATGACTAAGTCGCTCTGTGTCCCGTGATGTACGAAAAAGAAAAAGGGATTTTTATAACAGCTTACCTGTAAAATCCTTTTCTTGGAGTACATCACGGGACACAGAGCTCCCACCCCTCTTTTTGGGACACTTATTGCTTTGCTACAAAACTGAGGTGCTCCCGGATGGGAGGGGCTTATATAGGGGAGGGTACTTCCGGTTTTGGAAGTTGCCAGTGCCAGCACCTGAAGGTATCTATATAACCCATTAGTAATGACTAAGTCGCTCTGTGTCCCGTGATGTACTCCAAGAAAAGGATTTTACAGGTAAGCTGTTATAAAAATCCCTTTTTTTTTAACTCTTGTTCTTGTAGTGAGAAATGGCTTTTTATATTCCTGTGGCACCAATAGCATGCTTGTAAAATTCTTGTAGAAGCATCTGTCAGGCACGATCAGTTCCAATTGACTTGGGAAATTCCCCAGAATTTAATTTTCCAAGAGCCCTTACCTTTCCCTACAGTGTGTGGGCAGACTTGCGGGAGTGCAGCAGCACTGATTTGCTGAGAAAAAAATGAATGCACAAAGAAATAGAGAGGGGCGGGAGATAGGCAGAGCTCTATAGTCCCGTAGGCAGTTCTGACAAAGCTGGTTGGAATTTCAGTGCAATATAGGCAAGGTTTTCAGCTAGAACAAGAAGTTGTGAGCACACCTGGATAGAGATGGGCTGAACATCCCCTGGTTCGGTTCGTGCCAGAACTCTCGGACATCGCAAAAGTTTGGACCCGAACAATGAATCCCATTGAAATCTATGGGACCCAAACTAGAAAAATCAAAAGTCCCCATTTTGAAGGCTTATATGCAAGTTATTGACCATAAAAAAGGGTATGGGGGCTACGGCCCTGGGGGACATGTACCAATGCAATTTTTTTTTTTTAAGGAGCAGTGATTTAAATGATGCTTAAAGTGAAACAATAAAAATGAAAAATTCCTTTAAATATAGTGCCTGGGAGTCCCCTTAGTCTGCCTGTAAAGTGGTGCATCTGTACAGTGTATAGAACCTGCTGCAGCAAAACTGACATTAATAAAGAAAAAAAATGACATTTAAATTGATTTTCTCTGCAAGCTTTTTTTTTATTTAGACAAGCTGGAATTGAGATGCTGGGCATGTGGGTGGCACGGAGTGTATTTTATTTTTCGATGCAGCAGCTGGGGCAGAGAATTTTGCCTGCTATACTCTACAGCTTGTGGTGTGCTACTGGCAGATGTCTTGCAATGGACCTGTGACACCCTTTGCTATACCATCATCCCTGTCATTGGAGGCCGCTGAGAGGTAATGAGATATAGCAGAGGTAGACATGAAAGGTGAGGAGTGAGGAGGAAAAGAATTGTGTCCCTTTTGTGTGGCTTTCAGGTGCTCTTGCCAATGGGCTGAGTGGTGGGAGGTTAAATGCCTTGTCAAGCATGTAATACCCAAATGGCTGGTGTTTTTTTCACGCTTGTTCTGCTTGCGGCAGAGATTGCAAATTGCAACAATGCGATTGGCTGCATATGTGCTAAAAAAGGCTCACACAGCTGAGCTGGGGGAAGTGGGCCAGGAGATAACAGCTCCATAATCTGATGGCATAGGGTGGCTGCTCTCTACTCTTCCATGATGGCTGTCTCTGGAGGACATCCTGCCTCGTTTGGATTGTTTCTCCCCCTCACTTTCCTCCTCTGCTCAACCCAAGTCGCATCAGTGACCTCATCATCATGATCCCCTCCATCCTCATCATCACCGAAGCCAACTTGGCAATACACTGCGGCTGGGGGAACATGACTGCCAATTTGTTGTTTATAAGTGTTCTCCCCTCTCTGTAGGCTCATGTTACTCCCTTCCTCTACCTCAGAACCAACATCAGAATCAAAAAATCCTCAAAAAGCAAGTGGCATAATACTGTGTTAAAAAAATTAAGCTGACTGCTCCATGCATGATGGTGGGGCTATGGCAGGAGTAGCTGTGGACAAGAGGCAGAATAAACCACTCTGACCCCTACGGTGGGCTGCACACTAGTGTCAGCTTGGGTCATAGAGGATGAGGAGTATGAGGGTGTTTTAGTAAGCTAGTCCACCACCTCCTCTGCATGCTGTGGCTGGCTAATAATAATAATAATAATAATAAACTTTTTTTTATATAGTTCTTTTAAAGGTGGCTTCCCAATGCGCTTTACAAGGAAAACACAAGAAATACACAGGATAACATAACATAAAGGAAAAAGGGACAATTAAATGAAAGCTTGTCTAAAGAAAAACATTTTTAGATTTGATTTAAATGAGTTTAGAGAAGATGACTCTTAGGAAGTGAATTCCAGAGTTTTGGAGCATAGCAGGAGAAGGCTCTGTCTGCCATTGAGTGTAGAGGGGACATACAGCAAACCAGAATTTGAGGAGTGGAGGTTACAAGGAAGGGAGTAAGTTGAATAAAGTTCAGAGAGATAATGGGATGCCAAGCCATGAAGAGCCTTATAGGTGAGAAAGAGGATCTTAAGGTCTATGCAAAACCTGATAGGTAGCCAGTGCAAGGACTCCAGGATAGGGTTAATATAATCACTTGTACCAGGCCTAGTCAGGATTCTGGCTGCAGAATTTTGAACATGTTGAAGTTGATTAATAGTGGATTTAGGTACACCAGCGAGTATAGCATTGCAGTAGTCAAGTCGGGAGAACAAAAAAAAAAGATGTTCTGACAACGTTTTGTACATGTGGATCGAACTAGCATCAAATATCACCCCTACATTTTACAATTTAGACTGAAGCTCAAGTACAGTGCCATCTATAGATAAGCTATTAGAACTGGCCTTAAGTAATTCATGGGGGGTGCCAATAAGCACAAATTCAGTCTTGTCACAGTTTAATTGAAGGAAATGATGGGCCATCCAAGTTTTTATATCTTAAATACAGTTAGATAGGAGAGAAGCAGCCAAAGCAGAATCCGGTTTAGTGTGGATGTATATCTGAGTGTCATCCGCATAGAAGTGATAATTGAGCCCATGTGATCTAAGCAGTTGGCCAAGTGTAAACATGTAAATGCTAAAAAGTAAGGATAATTTCATAATTTCCTTCAATTAAACTTAAGATTTAACCCTGAGGAACACCGTACTTGACTGGACCAACTTCAGACTGGAATCTGCCAAGAGAATCAAAGTGACAGCGATCAGTGAGATATGACTTAAAGTGACACTAAAGGTTCCTTTTTTTTTTTTTTAAATAACAAACATGTGATACTTACAGTGGGGCAAAAAAGTATTTAGTCAGCCACCAATTGTGCAAGTTCTCCCACTTAAAAAGATGAGAGAGGCCTGTAATTGTCATCATAGGTATACCTCAACTATGAGAGACAAAATGTGGAAACAAATCCAGACAATCACATTGTCTGATTTGGAAAGATTTTTTTTTGCAAATTATGGTGGAAAATAAGTATTTGGTCACCTACAAACAAGCAAGATTTCTGGCTCTCACAGACCTGTATCTTCTTCTTTAAGAGGCTCCTCTGTCTTCCACTCATTACCTGTATTAATGGCACCTGTTTGATCTTGTTATCAGTATAAAAGACGCCTGTCCACAACCTCAAACAGTCACACTCCAAACTCCACTATGGTGAAGACCAAAGAGCTGTCAAAGGACACCAGAAACAAAATTGTAGACCTGCACCAGGCTGGGAAGACTGAATCTGCAATAGGCAAGCAGCTTGGTGTGAAGAAATCAACTGTGGGAGCAATAATTAGAAAATGGAAGACATACAGGACCACTGATAATCTCCCTTGATCTGGGGCTCCACGCAAGATCTCACCTGTGGGGTCAAAATGATCACAGGAACGGTGAGCAAAAATCCCAGAACCACACGAGGGGACCTAGTGAATGACCTGCAGAGAGCTGGGACCAACGTAACAAAGACTACCATCAGTAACACATTACGCTGCCAGGGACTCAGATCCTGCAGTGCCAGACGTGTCCCCCTGCTTAAGCCAGTACATGTCCGGGCCCGTCTGAGGTTTGCTACAGAGCATTTGGATGATCCAGAAGAGGATTGGGAGAATGTCATATGGTCAGATGAAACCAAAGTAGAACTGTTTGGTAGAAACACAACTCGTCGTGTTTGGAGGAGAGAGAATGCTGAGTTGCAACCAAAGAACACCATACCTGCTGTGAAGCATGGGGGTGGCAACATCATGCTTTGGGGCTGTTTCTCTGCAAAGGGAACCGTGTACAAGAAAGAATGAATGGGGCAATGTATCGTGAGATTTTGAGTGCAAACCTCCTCCCATCAGCAAGGGCAATGAAGATGAAATGTGGCTGGGTCTTTCAGCATGACAATGATCCCAAACACACTGCTCGGGCAATGAAGGAGTGGCTTCGTAAGAAGCATTTCAAGGTCCTAGAGTGGCCTAGCCAGTCTCCAGATCTCAACCCCATAGAAAACCTTTGGAGGGAGTTGAAAGTCTGTGTTGCCCAGCGACAGCCCCAAAACATCACTGCTCTAGAGGAGATCTGCATGGAGGAATGGGCCAACATACCAGCAACAGTGTGTGACAACCTTGTGAAGACTTACAGAAAACGTTTGACCTCTGTCATTGCCAACAAAGGATATATAACAAAGTATTGAGATGAACTTTTGATATTGACCAAATACTTATTTTCCACCATAATTTGCAAAAAAAAATATTTCCAAATCAGACAATGTGATTGTCTGGATTTGTTTCCACATTTTGTCTCTCATAGTTGAGGTATACCTATGATGACAATTACAGGCCTCTCTCATCTTTTTAAGTGGGAGAACTTGCACAATTGGTGGCTGACTAAATATTTTTTTGCCCCACTGTACCTCCACTGTGCAGCTCATTTTGCACAGTGTGGCCCCGAACATCCACTTCTGGGGTCCCTCGGCGGCTCTCGTGGCTCCTCCCCACATTAGATAACCCCCTTGGAGAAGCACTCTCCCGAGGGGGTTACCTTGGGGTCGCACTCTTGAGTCATACACTCGGCGTCCATAGACACCGAGTGTATGACGCGGCTCCGTCCCCGACATTGGATTTGATTGACAGCAGCGGGAGCCAATGGCTGCGCTGCTATCAATCTATCCAATCAAAGCCAGGACTCCGTGAAGAGGAGGACGGCGGGAACGCGCTGAGGGATGAACGGGCTCAGGTAAGTAAAACGGAGGGGGGGAGCTGAGGGGCCGGTTATTGCCTGGTGTCTTTTCACCTTAATGCATAGGATACATTAAGGTGAAAAAACACGAACCTTTACAACCCCTTTAATCCATTTGAGAGCCAATTCTGAGACTCCAAATATGGTTTCAAGGCGAGAGAGTAAAAGATTGTGGTCTACAGTATCAAAGGCAGAACAAAGATCCAGTAGAATAAGATTAGTTAGTGACCCGGAATCATAAGCTAATGGAAGGTCGTTAGTGAATTTGACCAAGGCGGTTTCTGTGCTGTACAGTTGCTAAATGGGAGAGAAAAGAGCCAGTAAAACTAGGTGGGTCAGGAAATTATGTGGATAAAACATGTGGTGTGGTAAGAATTTGGTGACTTATTTTGTAAAATTTTGAGGAGACAAAATCCAGGAATGCATTTACACAGAGGTGTTGAAGCTGGTAGTGTGGAGGGACTGTGAGATTTTAATAATATGTCAATGGTGCAGAACAGTTGTCTAGGGTTGCTAAGATTTTTTTCAATAGCATGGGAGAAAAAGTTTGATTTAGCAGTCTCAATTTTACCCTTATAGACACATAAATAGTATTTCCATGCCTGATAATGTACAGTCAAACTGGATCGGCGGCAATTTCTCTCCAGTCTCCGCTTTCATTGAACGTAGGTGAGAATTATACCACGGGAGAATGAGGCGGATTGAGTGGATAGCACAGGCAACATCACTAAACAGAGATAAATGTGCCCTGCCTGAGGATGGACCACGTCCACCTTTGCCAGTGGACACAGATTCTACTGGCTCTCTTATAGTGACATGGGACAGTCTGTCTCTCCTTGCTGGCCTCCCAGACATGATTGGGGGGGGGGCTTATTACCCAAATTTAATAGAAACTGGGAAATGTGTGATTGGATGCACTCTTTTGGATGAAAAGTGGTGTCAGTCAGAAAAACTGCGGCTGACAGTTTAAAAAAAAGGGGTCAGGTAGGGGACAAGAAAAAAACGAAAAAAAAAAAACATGCAGCACAAAAAAAGATAAAAAAAAGAAAATAGAGTATACAGCACTGCATACAGCACCAAATATTATGTAATGCTGTGTTAAACACTGCACTACACTAACACAGTACACTGACACTACACTATACTGACACACTATACTCATGCACTATGCTAACACTACACTAACACTCTACACTCAGAGTCAAATGTTATGAAAAACTGTGTTAAACACTGCACTACACTGACACTACACTGACACTACAATATACTCGCACTATACTCACACACTATACTAACACTCTACACTCAGAGTCACAATAAGTGACCACACTAACTTGCTAGTAGCAAACTGAGCCCTGCTCTATCTAGCTCTACTCCAACACAATGCAAAAGCTTCCCATGGGAAGTAACCTTTTATAGTGTGGGGTGGGACTATGAGCACTGAGCCGTGATTAAAGAAAGTCATCATCACTTTGTCCAATCAGGGCTCTGACAGTGCTCTGGTGCCCTAATTGGCGAATCTTTTTACCTGACCAGTGGTCAGGTGCAAGGCTTCATCCAATTAGAGCCCTAGAATGCACTGTGAAGCAGGCAGTGCATTGTGGGGCACTCAGCAGGAGAACATTCCCGCCTCGTGACCCGCAAATTCGGGTGTTTGCTGAACAAGCGATGTTCGGGCCAGACTTATGCTCAGCTCGAACCTTTTGCCCAACACTACACCTCTTTTTTTAGCAGATCAGAAGGTATTTTTAAATATTTGCAGGATTGATAAAAGCATGTATTTCAGGGATGTAATGAATTTGTTTCTTTTTGTGCAATTTAATGTATAAGCCAAGATCTTTTCCTGCATGAACTCCTAATGGACAAGACAATTGACCCTCAAAACATGACTTGTCTAACAGTATTATTTCCTGTTGACTTCCATGCAGGGGGTTATTAGCTCGCTATTAAAATAAAATTACTATTATGAGAGGTTCTTCTGTAAACCTACCCAAAGAGTAACTTAAGCCATCTTTTTTATGAAAAATAAAAAAAAATCTCTTAGTTCTGGAACAGCACAGGGACTTTCATTTCAGCAAAGCTATAACGTAGTTTGGTCAGTTTTATGGTATGGAAGGAAGCGGTTAATACAAACAGGTGACAAGATGGGTATATTTCATTATGTTCAATCACTGGATTTCCCAGCAGTTTCCATGGTTTTGTTGCCCAAAGCAACTGTCAAGAACATAAGAATTAGAGATTAGTATAATGCGACAGCTGCAGCTATTTGGCTGGTGAAATCAGCCTCTTATTCTCATGTTCACAGCCAGAAATCCTCCGATAAATATTGACTCAGAGAATAAAGACTAGTAGAGATTACTAAGGTTCTCAGCACACTCTTGTGCCTTGCTCAAACACTTTCCATATGTCTTTGTCTCTTTTGCAATTTTGCTGTGATCAGTCTTTGAAACATCTTAAAAAATTTGGGGATTTTGTCCTTTCTTTACTGTAAACTGACAAATTATTTGCTGAAAACCTGCAACTTTTTAATCTGCTTTGTTCAATATAAGACAGAGGATCTTTCCCCCTCAAACACAGAATCTCCTGTTGCATTCAATTCCTCATGCTGATCTAAAATCATCCACAAGATTCATTTTTTTAAAGATGACTTTTTTGTTTTTTACCTTCAATTCCAGATTCCTCAAGGAACCTTATAACTGCCCTTCCACAAGATCTCGTTTCAAAGCTGTAAGATTTCTCCAAATTTTCCTAACTCTTGTGAGATATTGGAGAAACTTATTACAAAAAAAAAAAAAACACAACTGCGCAGTCGGCTTTGTTTTCCACATTCCTTTAGTTGACCACGGATGATGCATGTGCAAAATCTTGCTGAAACTCTTGAGATCGCATTGAAACATTACTCACAGAATTGATTACTGTGTATGGCTCCCCCTGTTTCTAGAATGTTGGAGAACGTTCTGGACGTTAGTGGGTGGAGGCTAGGAGGGCTGTCTTGCATATTTAGGGGCCCTTAGCCAATCCCCAGATTGGGGGCCTGGCAGGGAACTAAGAAGCCCTTAAATAGACATGAACAATGCCAGCAGGGGAGTCGGGTGGAAGATGGAGAAGCAGTGCTGAGGGTAAACTGTCGTTGGTCCTTGAGGGGTTTTACCTCAGGCTGGAGCTTGGGAGGCTGGCCTGGAAGGATACCACCACAGGAGGCAGTTGGAGGGACTCTAACCAGAGAGGCAGCAGAGAGAGCAAGGAGAGACAGTGAGTAGATCAACACGGTGCAGGGACAGACAAGTGGAGAGACTTCCAGCTGTAGCAGGGCTCTCTTGAAGACAGCGATGCGCCAAGAGGGGCCAGGAGCGCTGGCAGGGGACCCGAGAAGAGGAGGACCAGGGCTGCTCTGTGCAAAACCATTGCACAGAGCAGGTAAGTATAACATGTTTGTTATTTTTAAAAACTAAAACGTTTATCTTTGGAATCACTTTAAAAATGTTGTGAAGGGCTGCTGTAAACTGTTATTAATGTTATGTTTGGTAATTTCATGCACAACAGATCTGGAAAAAATGACTACAGACAGCTTGTAAAATCTGAATAAATTATTACACAGTTATACACAAGCAGAGAGTGCATTCTAACGTCACAATGAATTACCAACAATGGTTTTCATCCAATATGACATCTGTAGAATAAAGGGGCAGAATAACCAAAAACAAAAGCATTATTATAACATATCTGGTCTCAGATACAGAGTTTTAACTCACACTGTGGGTCATTTAAAAGACTTGGCATCAATTGAAATATAATTCTAGTACTGACTGGTCACTGTTGATATAAAACATAGGTTAACCTTTGAGCTTATTGTAACAGCTTTTATGATTTCTCTTAAAAATTATATTTCGCTATTGTATTTTATCCAGTTAATACCAGACTTTTGATCCCACCTTACTAACACTGGCCAATACTTTAACTACATTTAAATGGGTGTCTGCAGAACTCCCTGGTACGTATTTTCACCTTTCAGCAGAAGTCAACACAATTATCAAGACTTGAGACAGAATATTGTGCACCTATATGATGGTGTCACCTTTGGTCTTTCCAATGAAGAATTCTAATTCTTAAAGCCAAACTCCAGCCAAACGACTAACTACAAAGATAAAGTTGCATTAAAAGGGAGCTGTTTTACCTGCCAAAGAATTTGTAGTTTTGCTTATCTGGTCATGAGATTTTCATAGCACAGCTACACAACACTTGGAGAGTCTTATCTCCTCCCAGCCATTTCTCTACCACTCTCCTGTCTGCATGCTTTTTGCCCTAAACCCCAACTTATTGGCTCCTTTACTGCTTCTGTCAAATTCAGGTACAAGCACTGCTGATTCAACAATGTACTAATGAATAGAGAGCTGCATTTATTTGTGTCTTTTATATCTGCCTGGAGTTCAGATTTAAGTTCAAAACTCATAGCAAACATAATTCATCTTCTCCTTGACTGACCTCAGCAGAATAAATTCTGATTGGTTGCTATAGGTTGATGCACCTAAAAATTTAATCTCTTACCGAATAAGGCAGATGGTGTTTTGGCAGCCATGGGGCCTGATGGTGTAAACTAAATAGAACCTAAATACTTATGTAGCTCAATAGCTCCGTGCTAAAGGGGTTGGGTGGGATTCCTTTAAAGGAAACTATAGTATTAAAAAACAAATTATATACTCTTTGTAAACCCTGAACTCTCTATAAGGCCGTCAGGGCTTATCCCTGCAGTCCTAAAGCAAGAATGCTAGTATCACATCATCTAATACACAATTGACCACTAAAAGAAGCATTTACATATCTGTATATGCGATACAACAATAACTGACCAGCAATCTAATGATAAATGTGAAAATCACATAATTACTTTGTTAAATGTTACAAATACAACTAAAAATGTGTACTTAATCAATATGTACTATATTTTCCTTCAAGGAAGACAATTTTTTAAAATAAGGGCACCTATATAAAATCCCCCAGCCCTCCTTCTTATCCCCCTCAATATCACTAGTTATGATCGCTCCTTTCTCCTGAAGGCCTCCACCAAACAGTTGTGGCCTCCTGTAAATGTCTGCAGCCTGGCTGGTAAAAGCCAAGTGTGGGACTGGCTCCACCTGCGCATTATGGTATATCCACTTTAAGTTTATGTGTTGTTAGTGTGCAGCTGAAAACTGAATTTTTACTGGCTGGGTTGCAGACAGTGAGGGATGCCGCAGTAATCAGATGAGATTACTACCGACCTGCAACATGGGTAATGAAAGGGTTAGAGAAGGGGGCTGTTAGATTTTTTTTTTTTTAAGGTGAACATGTACTTTAAAGTGTTACTAAACTCACAACAGTAAAATCAGTCTGTATATGCAGTAAAGCATGCTTGTTATACTCACTGTGGAACCTAAGGGGTTAATCCTGGGCATTGTGTAAAAAGGCTGTTTGATCCTGTCTTCTCTGATCCTCCCCTTCTTCCACAGACCCCAATACATCTTCTGAGAGTACAGAGCTTTGGGGGCACTCTGCACATGCTCAGTTTGGTGTCTATTGCTAGAGAGATTATTTATTTATTTTGGGAGTGCACGCGATCGGCACAGGGCCAATCAGCACTGTTCAGACAGAGGGTCAGGGGTCATGCAGCGTCATAGGACAGTCACAGGAGAATGAAAACTCCTCCTACAAGCTTTAACCAGTACTCGGCCGGACACAGATAAAAGTCACAAGACTGCTATATACTGCTGATGACAAAAGGTATTTATCAGTTTATATTTACTAAAACAATTGGATTTCCATGTTCTGTGTACTGTGGGAGACCAGATAAAATGAATTCAGGGTCTTGGGTTTAGTATCACTTTAAGCCCCTATTCTTGTATGAAATCATAGTTTAGATTATCCACTATTCTTTTTTCATATTTTCATTCATTTTCATTTAGTCTGCCGATTTTTATTACATCCAGCTAGGTAGTCTCTTGTATTAGGTACAGTTTGCATTAACTGATAGAATAAAGAAAAGCCACTGATGAAGCTGTAGTCTGTGAACTACATCATGCCAATGGTTGTCAAGGAAAGTCTTATACCCAACTCAAGAACCAACTTAAATGGATGCAAAAGAAATTATAATTATACGAAAATGTTTTGAAAAGGCATTTTAAAAATAGCTATGAACCTTTTCAGATCCTAAAACGGGAAACAAGTGTAAGGGGTAAAGCTTGGATGAAGAAACCATATGAAACACAATCAGATTTATACACAACATAAAGCTGTGGATTGCAGAGCTACATGTCACATACATTACATCTGAGAACATGCAGAGCTAAATATCAGAGAGACACATGATGCTCAGTGTTGCATATTTGAGCCTCTAACATTCAGAACTACATGTAAGAAAGACAGCTATAAGGTAGTTTAAATATAAGAAAATTAAATGAAATCTAACATTTCTAATAATGTGACATGCAACTCAGCATTATTGGCCCATTAGTCTTTAACTCGAACTTCTGATGTCATGTTGTTTGTCCATATAGGAACTTTACCATATAGGATTTTTTTTTTTTTTAACACTGCATGATAATAAATTACTAATCAAGTCCTTGAATGATCTGAATGGAAATGTGCTTGAGGTTTTACAGGTCTGTTGATAACACGTTACATCTTCACTGAGGATCCACAAGACTTGCTTTGCAGTGGACGAGATGAAAAATGCAGCCAGAGATGAAAAAGCATGATTGGATCACTTTATAAGAAATCTCACTGGATAAAATAGAATTCCAAGTGTCAGCCATATCCAGAGGCAGCTGGACCCCAGGGACAAATATGAAGACATCAAGTGATGCCATTCAAAGACTGGCAGTGTCTAACCACCTGTGAAAAGTCTTGGAGTTTAATGTTCAGAACCTGGTGGTCCATAAAATGTCCCAGGATCCCATCTCCGTGGACCATGTAGAAAGTGTTACTCTGAATATTCATGTTGCCTGGATCATTTCCCACTGTTGGCTCCCCAGATCTGACTGGCAAGGGTTGATCATAACTCTGGAGGTGTGAGTGTCCAAACACAGGGCACTGCTTAGATGCTGCAAGAAGTGTCCTTTCAACTTCCATTTCTGGAGAAGACAAAATAACATATGGTCAACATTATTCTAACATCAGTTTAATAGCAAGGTAACTGCAGAATAATGTTGGACCAAGGCAAAACTGACTGGATATTGAAAAATACAGAGCCCCATAGTCCATGGAAAGACTCCATATTGCCCTTACCAAGAAATAGCTAAACCACAGTCTAACAGTAATGTTGAAACAAGCAAAATATGTACCTTAAAGTTGGTCTGGCCATGTTGGCACGGAGGCTGTATTTTTCTGTACAAGAAATATACAGCAGTTTGACTTGAACACGGGACATAACACAACTGGTGCCATGATGACCACATGCAAAACATGATATATGATCATTTGTAGAAATACAGAGTGGCTTTGCTCTGAAAATCATGCTAAACTGCAAATCCCAATTGGATTATCCAAGCCAAATCAGAAAATTAACCTTGGACAGAGAACTGCGATGCTTGGCTTAATTGTGTTAGAATGCTTTGGTTTTTTTTAACAGTCAATTCTACATCTTGTATGAGACGCTGCTTTTGTTTACTTCAAACAGGTTTTGCATTCCTTCCCATACAGGTCTATAGGCATGCAAAACCAGCTTGAAGCAGGTAATTTGCAGGTCAGAAGTAGGCAAGCAACAATAGGGCATGTTGTTTTTAGTTATGACCACTAGGGGCTGCTATATTTACATAGTTAAAATCAGTATTTTTTGATAGAAAATTACTTCGAACCCCCAAACATTCTATATAATTTTATAGCAAAGACCCTAGAGAATAAAAGTCGTTGCAATATTTAATGTCGCACAGTATTTGCGCATCGGTCTTTCCAATGCATTTTTGGGGGAAAAATACACTTCACTGAATAAAAAAAAAAGACTAAACAGTAAAGTTAGCCAAATTGTTTTGTATATTGTGAAAGATGATGTTACGCAGAGTAAATAGATACCTAACATGTTACACTTTAAAATTGCATGCACTCTTCGAATAGCGACAAACTATGGTACTTAAAAATCTCCATAGGCGACACTTTCAAATTTCAACAGTTACAGAGGTGGTATTTTGCTAGAATTATAGCTCTCTCTCTCCAACGATCATGGTGATACCTCAAATGTGTGATTTGAACACTGTTTACATTTGCGGGCGTGACTTATGTATGCAATTACTTTGGTGCGCAGGGAGGGGGGGGGGGGGCTTTAAAATTATAATTTTTTTCTTATTTATTTATTTATTTTTTATTATTTTTCCACTGTTCCTTTAAAAAAAAAAATTCTGATCACTTTTTTTGCTGTCACAAGGAAGTTAAAAAAACATCCCTTGGTAGTGACAGGTACTCTTTATGGAGGTATCTGGGGTCTAAAAGACCCCAAAACCCTTCCTCTGCACTTCAAAGTATTCAAAACGCCAAAATCTGCATTTTTGAATACCTTGGATTTTTTTAAATCAAGGCCGTTACCTGCCGAGTAAACCGGAAGTGACGTTGTGACGTTGCTTCCGAGTTACTACATCGGAGACCCGATCAAAGTTACCTTCTCCCCTGACTGCAACAGGCAGAACACACAGGATGTAATTTTGCATGACTTATGAGGCCTACCTAAATGTCAAGGACAGAGAAAGACTACATCCCTAATTATATCTGATAACAGAGACCATATACAGTGGATATAAAAAGTCTACACACCCCTGTTAAAATGTCAGGTTTCCGTAATGTAAAAAAATGAGACAAAGATAAATCATTTCAGAACTTTTTCCACCTTTAATGTGACCTGTAAACTGTACAACTCATTTGAAAAAAAAAAAAACGGAAATCTTTTAGGGGGGGAAGTAAAAATAAAAAAATTAAAAATATGTGGTTGCATAAGTGTGCTCACCCTCTTATAACTGGGGATGTAGATGTGTTCAGAATTAAGCAATCACATTCAAACACATGTTAAGTAGGAGTCAGTACACACCTGCCACCATTTAAAGTGCTTCTGATTAACCCCAAATAAAGTTCAGCTGTTCTAGTAGGTCTTTCCTACAATTTAGTCGCATCCTACAGCAAAAGCCATGGTCTGCAGAGAGCTTCCAAAGCATCAGGAGGTATCTCATTGTTAAAGGGTATCAGTCAGGAGAACGGTACAAATGATTTTCCAAGGCATTAGATATACCATGGAACACGGAGAAGACAGTCATCATCAAGTGGAGAAAATATGGCAAAACAGTGAGATTACCAAGAACTGGACGTCCCTTCAAAATTGATGAAAAGACGAGAAGAAAACTGGTCAGGGAGGCTGCAAAAAGGCCTACAGCAACAATAAAGGAGCTGCAGGAATATCTGGCAAGTACTGGCTGTGTGGTACATGTGACAACAATCTCCGTCCCATGTTCTTCATATGCCTGGGCTATGGGGGAGAGTGGCAAGACAGAAGCCTTTTCCTTTAAAGAAAAACACATCTGAAATCTCCCAAAAGCATGTGGGAAAATGTGTTATGGTCTGATGAAACCAAGGTTGAACTTTTTGGCCATAAATCCAAAAGAGATGTTTGGTGCAAAAACAACACTGCACATCACCAAAAGAACACCATACCCACACTGAATCATGGTGGTGGCAGCATCATGCTTTGGGGCTGTTTTCATTCAGCTGGAACAGGGGCCTTAGTCAAGGTAGAGGGAATTATGAACAGTTCCAAATACCAGTCATTATTGGCACAAAACCTTCAGGCTTCTGCTAGAAAGCTGAACATGAAGAGGAACTTCATCTTTCAGGATGACAACGACCCAAAGCATACATCCAAATCAACAAAGGAATTGCTTCACTAGAAGAAGATTAACATTTTGGAATGGCCCAGCCAGACCCCAGACCTGAATCTGATTGAAAATCTGTGGGGTGATCTGAAGAGAGCTGTGCACAGGAGATGCCTTTGCAATCTGACAGATTTGGAGTGTTTTTGCAAAGAAGAGTGGGCAAATATTGCCAAGTCAAGATATGCCATGCTGATAGACTCATGCCCAAAAAGACTGAGAGCTGTAATAAAATCAAAAGGTGCTTCAACCAAGTATTAGTTTAAGGGTGTGCACACTTATGCAACCACATTATTTAATTTTTTTATTTTTACTTCCCTCCACCTAAAAGATTTCAGTTTGTCGTTCAACTGAGTTGTACAGTTTATAGGTCACATTAAAGGTAGAAAACATTCTGAAATGATTTATCTTTGTCTCATTTTTTTTACATCACAGAAACCTGACATTTTAACAGGGGTGTGTAGACTTTTTATATCCACTGTATATTGGAGTATTTGGAAAGGAAAGCAATCCCGAATGTGTAGTGTGTATTATTCTATGTTGAGAGTGAATGTGTAGCGCTAAATATGAAACTAGTGAAATATATATAAGTCACTAAATGATATATACTCAACTGGGTACAACAGTGCAATATTATAATAATAAGTCTACGTGGAAAACAAAAACAATACAAGTGAAAATGTCCATCACAATAGGACGAGGAGTATCACGGTAGATATGTCATATAGCCGTGTAGACCATCACATGGAAATTCCTTTCAAGTATGGTATGACTAAATACGCTTACTGGAACTGTTGTATCCGACTGTCAGCGACAACGGATCAGTCAAGCATGGATATTCCCAATTGGCAAGTAGACTCAGCTGTCTGGAGAATCTCGGTGGTATTAGCCAGGACTGTAGCCCATGGACCCGACAGTCCACACCTGAAGGTCGCTCTGATGTTGGTGTCCCAAATGTGCAGAAGGAACAAGCAACCCGGGAAATCCACGACACTTTCAAGCAGTATTAGGCAGGTTCAGGTAAGCAAAACCCCATAGGGGTGATGAAGGGCACAATGGAGGAACTAAAAAAAAACTTTATCTCCAACACACCAGACCTGTCTGCTTCCCCAGGATGGGGTTGCTTGTTCCCTCTGCACGTTTGGGACACCAACATCAGAGTGACCTTCAGCCGTGGACTGTCGGGTCCATGGGCTACAGTCCTGGCTAATACCACGAGATTCTTCAGACAGCTGAGTCTACTTGCTGATTGGGAATATCCATGCTTGACTGATCAGAATTTTTGTCACATTCTTGCGTAGCAGCTTTTCTTTTTTGTTTAGTTTAGGGCAAGCACAATAATTATTTCTATCCACAGTATTCTATGTTGCACAGAATTCCATGAGCACTGACATTGTCATAGCTACAGATGTAGATGGCAAAATGACCCCCTTTACTTTGTGCTTTACACATTCCAATTTATTGTGTTCCTCCCCAGCTTTATACTCTCTAGTCTCCCTCCCTTTTGTCTCCCAGGAATAAAAATTGCAGTGCAGCAAGAAGTACCAATAGAGATGGGACCTACATTTCTAAATAATGTGAATAATGTGGCCACTGCAGAACACAGAGACACTTCCCTATGGATTATTGGCACTTGGTCATGCGATCTGTACTAAGAAATCGTGGTTTAGCATTCCTGAGCTTCACTTCACTGTGCAACTTCCCTGCACAGCTGTCACCTTTAGACAGCACATCTCCCATTGTTATTGGTGCAATCTACATAACTCCATGCTTTTCTATTGGCAGTTAAGGGCAAGGAGTGGGAATAGAGGTGGCGCTGTTCTTACATAAACAAATCCAGTGGGTATAGGAATAAAACAAGTATTGTAGTAAAAGATTTACAGAATATATAAATGAACAAGTAACAAAGCGGTCTCTGCCGGGTGTTTGCTATTGTCCCAACAAGTGATGGATATGGAAAATGTAGTCAGAGCCTTAATATCGATGTTAAATGTGACGAACCTCAAGTGAAAAAAAATGTATAAAATATTTGTAAAATAAAATAAAATAAATCGTCTCTGCCAGGTATTTACTAAACCTTGGTGGTAAATTTAGTGTTCAGAGTGGTTGTGTAGATGGGTGTGTAAGTGAGTCAGAAAATATTTGAAATAAGTGAGTGAAATGAGTATGCCAGTTCCGGCTCGGCCGGGTGTTTACTAGTTTGCAAAATAGCTACTAGGGGTGCTATTTAGGAAAATACTAATGAAAAATACTGATGAAGAAAGTTGATGAAAAAAGTGCTGGCAATGAAATACTGTGCGTATCACAGTGGATACAAATAAAATAAAATAAAATGTTGACTTGGCCGTGTGTTGACTGAACCCAGCTGAGATTGTGCTCAATCCCCAGGGGTTGAGCTATAAGAGAGAGTGTTTATGTGGTCATCAGTGGTACATTCTGATGTTTACACATGGAATGTACAACATAAGGTGAATACAATAATAATAGAAAATGATATGAATATATATTGTCCAATGGTGATAAGTCCAAACATAGTGACAGGATAAATTGGTGTCTTTTGCTGTTGCGCTTATTCTAGTAGCCTGTGCCATGAATGTGATTATCCGTGATCGTTTAGGATGTTACACTCACCAGATTCTTCATAGCCTCGAGGGGTATGGTGCAGTCACAGTATATGCCACTGTGTAGCAGTCTCAGGAAGGTGGGATGGCTCCAAAGGTCCCTTGTGGTCCTCCGCGAAGGTGAGGTTTATGGAAAGGAAGAAAGGATGCCCATAGTGTGAACCCGTATAAAATTTAGTTTAATTGGAAAATCGGGAAAAAGGGTACTCACGTTGTGTTAGACAAATAAAATCATTTAAAATGGCGCAAGGCCAGTGAAGAGAAGTCCTAAGGTATTGGAAGTGATGAAGCGACGTGACTCAGCCCTACGCGTTTCATCAGATTGTCGTCATCGGGAGCGTAACGTTACGCTCCCGATGACGTCAATCTGACAAAAGCGTAGGGCGGACTCACGTTGCTTCATCACTTCCAATACCTTAGGACTGCTCTTCGCTGGCCTAGCGCCATTTTAAATGCTTTTATTTGTCTAACACAATGTGAGTACCCTTTTTCCAGATTTTCCAAATAAACAAAATTTTATACGGGTTCACACTATGGGCATCCTTTCTTCCTTTCCATAAACCTCACCTTCGCGGAGGACCACAAGGGACCTTTGGAGCCATCCCGCCTTCCTGAGACTGCTACACAGTGGCATATACTGTGACTGCACCATACCCCTCGAGGCTATGAAGAATCTGGTGAGTGTAACATCCTAAACGATCACGGATAATCACATTCACGGCACAGGCTACTAGAATAAGCGCAACAGCAAAAGACACCAATTTATCCTGTCACTATGTTTGGACTTATCACCATTGGACATTATATATTCATATCATTTTCTATTATTATTGTATTCACCTTATGTTGTACATTCCATGTGTAAACATCAGAATGTACCACGGATGACCACATAAACACTCTCTCTTATAGCTCAACCACTGGGGATTGAGCACAATCTCAGCTGGGTTCAGTCAACACCCGGGCTGAGTCAACATTTTATTTTATTTTATTTTATTTTATTTGTATCCACTGTGATACGCACAGTATTTCATTGCCAGCACTTTTTTCATCAACTTTCTTCATCAGTATTTTTCATTAGTATTTTTCTAAATAGCACCCCTAGTAGCTATTTTGCAAACTAGTAAACACCCGGCCGAGCCAAAACTGGCATACTCATTTCACTCACTTATTTCAAATATTTTCTGACTCACTTACACACCCATCTACACAACCACTCTGAACACTAAATTTACCACCAAGGTTTAGTAAATACCTGGCAGAGACGATTTATTTTATTTTACAAATATTTTATACATTTTGTTCACTTGAGGTTCGTCACATTTAACATCGATATTAAGGCTCTGACTACATTTTCCATATCCATCACTTGTTGGGACAATTGCAAACACCCGGCAGAGACCGCTTTGTTACTTGTTCATTTATATATTCTGTAAATATTTTACTACAATGCTTGTTTTATTCCTATACCCACTGGATTTGTTTATGTAAGAACAACGCCACCACTACACCCCTCATTTCCTTTCACATTCCTTGCTCCACCTAGACAGGAGGCAGCAATAAGTAGAGGCAGCAGTTCTGACTTCTGTGTTGTGTTTGAATCCTTTTGCGCTGAGTCACCCCACTTTTTTTTTTGCTAAGGAGTGGGAATAAGCTCCCCTAATATTTAGCTAGAACAGAGGTCTGGATACAGAAGTGACACACTGCGACCTTTGCTCCTACACCTCTGCCGACAGCAACAGACCACAGTATAAGTCAAATACAGGGCTATTAATACAATACAGGATATATATATATATCCTGTTTCTTGTTATATTTAAATGTTTTCCACCTCTGTGAAATGTGATGACATGCTTATTGAACATTACTGTACCTTATTTCAGAATTACATTGACTAAAACTCGATTTCACGATTTCACAACAGGATGGATATGCAATGATAAGCATTACAACTAAGCACACATTAGCTTTTATTATTCTGACATATAAACTGCTACAGTTAAAGACATAATTTGCTGTTATAGCTTAAAAAACATCACTGTACTTGCACAATGTAATGAAAGTACGGTACTAGATATATTATTTATTAATATCTACTGCATGCTTAAAACCATAGCTACCTGTCTGCTGTCTTTCTGGTTGCAGTGTTCAAGCATGACGAGGGCTCCAGTGGAGAATGATGTGATGGACAGACACTTATCTTGCTGTCGAATCAAGGCATCACTGAGGACCCACTCCTGAGATTTGAAGTTAGAAAGGAATCAGATAACAGAGTAAAAAGACAGCATACAAGAAATAACAAGCATTGAAAAATAAAATAAAACTAGATCTACATGGGAAATGTTACCAACCAGGAACCCCAGAGTAATGCACCAAGGTAAAACAACATCCCAAACATGATTTTACTAAAACACCTTGTAGCGGGGTCTTCAAAGTTAGTGGGATACACCTGGGGGTAGAGAGACCCAGGTGTGTAATTATGTCAGGGATTAGACCCCTTTTGTTATCCGTGGAGGATTGGGTGGTGCAATATTCTCCTTGGCCTGTGGGTGGCGACGTACCTACAGGCTCGAGGTAGAATCACTACCACAGTGCTACCCTTTGTTTTTTTGTCCCTTCCTGGAGATGGTACGGCTGGGGCGGGGAACCCGCCGTGGTGTCGATGGGAGGAGATAAAAGGGGGAGACGCCCTCGCCACGAGGTCTTTTGGGAGGGGATCATCTCTTCACGCACCCAGGCACCTTAAGCCTGGGTGCGGGCGGTTCAAGGTTCCGGCCTAGGCGCCCTAGGCCTGGCCGGAATGAAGATGGAGTCCATCCCAGGCACCTTCAGCCTGGGGTGAGGTACTATTGAGGAGGCCTGGGACCCGGTGACTCCGACTGGGTCCCGCGAGGGTGAAGTTGCTCCAGGGCGCCCCTTGCGAGGGGACCCGCATCTGAGGTGAGGAGGCTGGGGAGGTCACCCGTCCGAAGACCCGGTGCAGTGTCAACCCGGTGACGGATGGGCCTTCGGTAACTCCCTTGGAGGACATCTTCCCCTGATAGGGGCTACGGCGCAGCGGAGGAGCTTTCATCAAGACTCCTGCAACCCCTGGTCATAGCACAGGGAGTGTAGGGACTAGGAACCTGTACAGTGCCTCGACCTGCTTCCCCATCGTATCATGCCGTTGCATTTGACTGTATGTGGAGATACGCAATAAACCTGAGTTTGGACTTTGATGGGTGTATGGACTCTGTTGATGGGAACAAAGGGAGATTCTGGCACGGAAGGACTGACCCTCATAACCAGCACACATTTGGCCCGAGGAAAAGATTGGTACTGGCCTTCACCTCACCCACAGCCATGGGGAGGACATGGGCCGTAGCGCACCTCACTCTGTCGCTCGACATACCCCTAGCTAAAGAGGACGGGGTGAGGCCGCTACAACCTTATAGAACATTTTTCATTCCCTTAATAATATGCATTGCGGTATGGGAGCTCAGGATCATCGCCAGCGATTTGTGAAAGTGAGTGTTTGTTGAATTTGCAAACAACCCAGAAAACAAAACAGCTTTCTTCAGCAAACAAGCATAAAGTAGTCCATAATTCTTGTGCAACAGAAAAACAAGTGAAGGGCTCACCGCCACTATACCAGTTCCACACTGGGGTTTAGGGGTTTCCCATCTACTTCAGGGGTCCCAAAGAGGAGGTTTTCACAGTTTAGCAACCTTGGCTCAGTCCCAAGCTAGTCCACCCTGCTCAAATAAGTGTGTCCTGCTCTTTCCTTAGACAGGTGCCGACTGCTTCCTCTGCCTTTTCTGGACTCTTAACCACTTGCCGACCGCCTCCTGTACATATACGTCGACAGAATGGCACGGACAGGCACATCAACGTACCTGTACGTCCCCTTTAAGTGCCTGTCCGTGTGGTCGCGCGAGCTGCCGACGGCGCGCGAGCGACCCTGCCGCCATCCCCGTGAGTCTAACCGCGAGTCCCGTGGACTCGATCGCCACGGGGATCCCCGCGATCGTCTCACGGAGGTATAGAGCGGGGAGATGCTTGTGTGAACAAGCATCTCCCCGCTCTGACTAGTGACAATGACACTGATCTCAGGTCCGTGTACTCAGAGCGGAGATTAGTGTCATGTGGCACAGAGCCCACCCCCCCTACAGTAAGAAACACTATGCAGGGAACACTTAACCACTACAGTGCCAACTAGTGGTTAACCCCTTCACTGCCAGTGTCATTTTCACAGTAATCAGTGCATTTTTATAGCACTGATCGCTGTGAAAATGACAATGGTCCCAAAAATGTGTCCGATGTGTCCGCCCTAATGTCGCAGTCACGAAAAAGATCACTAATCACCGCCATTACTAGTAAAAAAAATAATAATAATAAAAATGCCATAAAACTATCCCCTATTTTGTAAACGCTATAACTTTTGCGCAAACCAAACAATAAATGCTGATTGCGATTTATTTTGCCAAAAATATGTAGAAGAATACGTATCGGCCAAAACTGAGGAAAAAAATGTTTTTTTATATATTTTTTGGGGAAATTTATATAGCAAAAAGTAAAAAATATTTAATTTTTTTCAAAATTGTTGCTCTATTTTTGTTTATAGCGCAAAAAATAAAAACCGCAGAGGTGATCAAGTACCACCAAAAGAAAGCTATATTTGTGGGAAAAAAAGGACGTCAATTTTATTTGGGAGCCACGTTGCACGACTGCGCAATTGTCAGTTAAAGCGATGCAGTGCCGAATTGCAAAAAGTGACCTGGTCTTTAACCAGCCAAAATGGTCCGGGGCTGAAATGGTTAACCACTTGTTATCTCTGCATGGACGATCAAGCTGACAGGCAGACCGCAAAAAACACATAGAGATCCAAATGGAAAAAGGACCGCCAACCCGTAGACAGGCTCAAAAGAAAGCCTCAGAGTCTGAGTGTAGAAAAGGAGAAAGCATGGCATAGTATTTGTACATATCAAACTTCCAAAAGCTACAAATCATCAGAGGAAAAAACCTTCACTGTACCTGGCTTGAAAGGATTGTTCCTATGCTGCCTCCTCACCGAACCACAGCACTGAGTAACCACTAAGGATTCGCCCTTAATATAGGGGGTGTTTGTTAATTGCGTCTCACTTCAGGCTTGTGTTGGTAATCAATGCCAACACCGCCGGTAAACTAGAAAGCGCGGTCCCCCGAGTGTGCGGCGCACAGCATCACCCTCTGCCCAGGTTTTGATACTCTAGGTACAATGTTTGGCATTTTGGCTCTTTTCCCCCATACATAATTGTTTTCTCTTGCTCTGTCTTGACGCGGTCCTGGTTTGCTCTCAGGTGACCCTTGCGCTGACTCTTCACACACCCCTCAATGGGCTTTGCTTTTTAACCTTCTGTGGACCATCGGTCTTCTTCTCTGTGATCTTCTGGTCTTGTTATGTCATCCTATTTTGGACCCTGATGCATGTTTGTCTATGTAAGTATACAGCCACCAAAAATCCTTTTGTCCTTAAAATGATCCATCGCTTGCCATTTGTTGGATTTAATGTTGATCAAATGAATGTTATTTTAAGTATTATCTTTCTATTTTAGATTACAACCTATGCCATATATTGGATTTTCCTTGAAGAAGGAGTTTCTCTCCATAACGCGTAGGATCTATATATGTATTTGTTTTAACTCTATGTCCATATCATCAGTGTACATATGCGTGGCTATGTCCATGCAGCATATGTATTCTTGAATGATTTGTATGACAATCTATTTTCATTTTATGAAATTATTGCTTTTTTTGGTACTTCCTTTTTTGAAATTTGTATAATAAACATTCAAAATATTTTTACCCTATGGTTGTACAGTCTATGCCTATAAAGTCCTGCCCTTGAGGGGAAACTTTGCATTCCATGTGAGTTAGGGATGTTGGCTATGTCACAACAGATTTGTTTCACAAACCTCAATTTTTTCTGATATTTATCTATATAGGCAGCAAATGCCATGTTCTTTCCCCATTCTTGAGGAGGTATCTGTTGTGAAACACATATACAAGAATTAAATACGAGTATATACTTTTTAAGATAATTTTTCTTTCGGCATTCATTTTTTAGTTATCACCTGCTTTTTCCATTTTTTCCCTCCAATGGCGAACTTTAGGGGCATAGACTGGGACACATGTATGTCTGGTTATCTGACTAGTTTTGGTAAAACTGAAAGTCTTGAATCTGATCTCACCTCTTTGCTCTTTCGTCTAAATAAACTTTTGGAAAAAAAAGTAATCACTCCATTGGCATATAGAATACTTTGAAAACTATATAAAAGAAGACATCAATTCATTTGGACTTCGGGTCCAAATTTTCCCAACTTTTGAGATCAATGACATTTATTTCAAGAGGGAATGGAAAAAAACATTGAACAAATGTTCTAGAGATATGATGAGACACCTTATAGAGGCCTATAGGAAACAAATCTGAGACCTGGATCGAAATCTAGATCAAACCATGGGCCTCCTTCAACCCCCACAAAACCAAGCATCATACAATGAACGAGAGAAAACTATGATAGAACGTTTGGAAAAATTTAATAAGGGAATTCTTATTAAAAAAAGAAAAAAAGATGACAAGGGATAGGACCGCCTTTAGAGAGGGGAGGGCATATAAGTGGCTGGCACATCAATCTCAACCCAAACCCAACCCGAAGTCATCTAGAGGTTACGGTAACAATGTTTCACAGTCCTCCTCTAATGTGTCTTTTTCTCAACAACAGTCTTCTTTTAGACAAAGTGGGAATGGAAGAACCAAACGACAGAGACATCATGAAGAACTGCAGGAACAGTCAGCCAAAAAATCAATGCAAGGACAAAATGCACATCCAACACAGACTGTACAGGTTTCTGGGTGCTCTACTTCCTTGGAGGTAGGTAATTCACACATGGGTGCGGCTACGGAACTATCCTCTATCTCTTCATGTGAAGATCTACATGATCCGACTAATACTAGATACTCGGTAGACCAAAGGGAAACAGTCTCCACCCCCCTTGCACCTATCTTTTCCTCTTCTTCTTTTCAGAATCGCCCAACTCACAACACATCTAAAGGAAATGCAGAAACCACCATACCTACAATCACTTGGGTGACAGGACTGATGGCTCTGCAGATTCCAACACCACTATGAACATAGTAAATTTGTCCTCTCATATTTTAAGTGCACAGGAAACTGATGTTCTTATGAGGGGGTTGGGGTTTTGCCCTAACGAAAACCTTGACAAGTTTGAATTGGTGAGGGACCTCCAATTCTTTGTAAGGAAGCTTTTGTTGAGAAATATGTATAGCAAAGACATCCATCCTACCACACAGCTAAGTAAGAAAGAAGACAAAGATATTAGCCAAATTGTTTCTTTGTTAGAGGAGAATGATCAATCCGATCTTAATGACTGTGTCGACATCGAACAATTGCTGTCGGATGTCGACGCAGTCTCTGGGAAATCTACATCAAAACCTAAGTCTACACTAAAAACAAAGTCAGCTCAATTTCTGGCACCTAGTTCTAACCCCAACATAGCGGCCTTTTTAAAACTTGTATCACGAGATGTGAATAAAATGTCGACTAAATCGCATCTTGAAAACAACATGACCCTCCAGGAAAAACAAGCTCTACTAGATCTATCAAAAAGTTGTTCATTGGTGGTGAAACCATCTGATAAAGGTGGCATCAACATTATAATGGACAATGATCAATACATCAATATGTGTAATAAAATTCTTCAAAATGAGAATTGGTACCGTCCTATTTCTGCTAATGTTATTAGCAAATTCAATACCAAATTCTATGATCTTGTAGACACTGCAGGGTGAAAGGGAATTATAACAGCCACAACCTGGAAATACATACGCACTGAATATCCTAAAATTCCCACGTTCTATTCCCTCCCGAAGATACATAAAAACAAGAATGATACACCCGGCCACCCTACCATTTCGGGCAATGGCTCTATTTCGGAAAGGCTGAGTCGTCTGATTGATGAACACCTACGGCCTTTTGTAGTCAGTCTTCCATCTTATGTGAAAGATACGATTCACTTTCTTAAAATCCTGGACAGCATGTCGATTTTGGCGCACTCCACGTTAGTAACTATAGATTGCGATGCGCTCTACAGCTCCATCCCACATACGTTGGGTTTGGCAGCGATACATCACATTTTATCTCAACAAATTGATGACCAGTGGCTGTACAATTACTTCATTGTCCAGTCTCTAGATTTTATTTTGAATCATAAAATTTTTTCTTTTGACGGCTCCCACTACCTCCAGGTACAGGGCGTCGCGATGGGGACATACTTTTCCCCATCGTACGCCAACCTGTACCTGGGGGAGTGGGAGCAGGCACTAATGTGGGTAAGATACATCGACAACGTATTCTTAATTTGGGATTGACCAGTTGAGATGTTATCTGCCTTTTTAGCCAGACTCAATAATAACCAGTTCAACCTTACATTTACCATGACCCATCATTCTGATGAGGTGACCTTTTTGGATGTCGCCGTCCTCCGAGGGGAAGGCGGTGCCATACAAACCAGCCTCTTTTGAAAATCCACGGCTGGCAATTCATTATTGCACGCTTCCAGTTTCCATCCCCGCCCACTCCTTGTCTCCATACCCTTCAGCCAGTACCTGCGTACTAGACGGAACTGCTCCGATGTAAAGACCTTCCAGATTGAAGCTAAAAAATTACAAATGCGTCTTTTAGAGAGAGGTTATTCAAAAACCTGCCTCAAAAAGGCTTACAAGAGATCCTTGGAAAAAACTAGGTGTGAATTACTGTACTCTCAGAAACCCAAAAAAGAGGGTCAAAGTGATAGTGCAACTAGATTGATAATATCCTATTCTAAACAGCATAACAAAATTCGCAATATTATCCAGAAGTATTTTGTCCTCTAACCTTGGTAAATTTGTATCAACCAAACCACTGATCACGTTCAAATGAGCAACATCCATTAGAGATCGTATTATACAAAGCAAATTCAAAGGTGAAAACTGTGGAGATCACTGTAAAGCTAAGGGAACTTACACTTGTGGGGGTTGCAATTATTTTCAGTATATACAGGTGGGATCCACACATACACTACCCAAAGGTAGGGCTTTTAAGGCAGCACATTAGTATTTGTTGCTCTGCGATTTTGGCTCTTACTACGTGGGTAAAACCAAGGTTGAACTTCGGTCGAGGATGACAAATCATGTATGGAGTATGAAAGGGTGCAACCCCGACTTCCCACTTGGAAGACAAGTTACAGCCCTGCACAATGGAATTTTCTCGGGGGTCAAGTTTATGGTCCTTGACAGAATACATCCTAGTGCACGAGGGGGTGATTGGAACAAGATATTGTTACAGAGGGAGCTTAAATGGATTTTTCTTCTCCAAGCTACCATCTTTCCAGGCCTCAATGAGGCAGCCAACTACAGGCCTTTCCTTGAAGGGTTTGTTTCAGGGGGAATGGAGAAGTAGAATCCATGGGAGTCCTAATCTTAGGACCATCAGCATCCGTAGGTCCATCTTGTTCTGTTTCTCTGTTTTCCTATTTCTCGCCTTATTTAGATAAATGCACCCATACAATTCAATCCAACAACTGTCATTTCCAGATGTGCCCCAGTTGGAATCATTTAACATTTTTTATCCATTTTGATGGCTGTGTGCGTTGCTGTGTGCTGCCATGCATCATTTGTGTCCATCAATATGGATCATTTGTTAGGTGTTGTCATGTGTATTTGTTTATTTCGTTTATGTGTTCCTTTCATTTTTCATTATTTTTATTTCATTCCATTTTTACTCTATTTTATTTAATTTCATTTTATTTTATTCATTTCTACTTTTATTCATTTCATTACAGTTCATTTCATTTTATTATTATTATTTTCCAATTCATTTTATTTTACTTTATTTGTTTTTCTTCATCATTTTGCTTCATTATTTCTTAATTTTTCTCTCTTTTCCTTGCCTTTCTTCCCTTTACCACTTTCAGTGCATTCCCCCATTGTGGGTGTGTGGAACCAGGGTGGGCGTTTTTGGGCCATCCTGCGTGCAGTCCCGGCACGCATAGGCCGGTCCGACACTGGAGATTGTCTCCACTGATCTGCCCATCATGTCTTGGCTGGCATTCCCTTGCGGAATCACGATAATTTATGGACATATACACTCGATCCTCTGTTTTCACTGTGACATTGTTTCCCCATTTCCATCTATGTTCTATATCCACAGCTGCAGCCGTACCAGATTTTGTGTCTGCTTTTTGCAGACTCCACTTCCTGGTTGAGGATTGGCTCCTGTCCACCTCTATGTCCATCCTCAGTGTTGTGTGGCTCCCCGGGCTACCGTGCATGCGTGCTGATGGGAGCGCAACGGATGACGCCACTCCTCCTGGACCGCCATCTTGGTTCTGGGCAGGGGGTGATGCTGTGCGCCGCGCACTCAGGGGACTGCACTTTCTAGTTTACCGGCAGTGTTGGCATTGAATACCAACACAAGCCTGAAGTGAGACGCAATTAACAAACTCCCCCTATATTAAGGGCGAGTCCCCAGTGGTTACTCAGTGCTGTGGTTCGGTGAGGAGGCAGCATAGGAACAATCCTTTCAAGCCAGGTACAGTGAAGGTTTTTTCCTCTGATGATTTGTAGCTTTTGGAAGTTTGATATGTACAAATACTATGCCATGCTTTCTCCTTTTCTACACTCAGACTCTGAGGCTTTCTTTTGAGCCTGTCTACGAGTTGGCGGAGCCGCCCCTTGGGTGCTTTTCCCATTTGGATCTCTATGTGTTTTTTGCGGTCTGCCTGTCAGCTTGATCGTCCATGCAGAGATAACCCTCTGCCTGGCTCCATCTCTGAAGCTACCACGGTCAGGATCCTACCATCTCATCTGATCTGCCTCCCCCTAAGTTACACAGCACCACTTTAGAGGTACATATATGACCTTTTGAGCAATATTTTTTACTGCCTTTTACCATTCTTATTTGTTGACCTCTATTACTAATGTGGTTCAACTTCAGCCCTTAGATTGTTAATCTAAATACAAGGTTTTGATACTCTAGGTATAATGTTTGGCATTTTGGCTCTTTTCCCTCATACATAACTGTTTTCTCCTGCTCTAGTTTGACGCGGTCCTGGTTTGCTCTCAGGTGACCATTGCGCTGACTCTTCACACACCCCTCAATGGGCTTTGCTTTTTAACCTTCTGTGGACCATCAGTCTTCTTCTCTGTGATCTTCTGGTCTTGTTATGTCATCCTATTTTGGACCCTGATGCATGTTTGTCTATGTAAGTATACAGCCACCAAAAATCCTTTTGTCCTTAAAATGATCCATCGTTTGCCATTTGTTGGATTTAATGTTGATCAAATGAATGTTATTTTAAGAATTATCTTTCTATTTTAGATTACAACCTATGCCATATATTGGATTTTCCCTGAAGAAGGTGTTTCTCTCCGTAACTCGTAGGATCTATATATGTACTAGTTTTAACTCTATGTCCATATCATCAGTGCACATATGCGTGGCTATGTTCATGCACCATATGTATTCTTGAATAAATTGTATGACAATCTATTTTCATTTTATGAAAATATTGCTTTTTTTGGTACTTCCTTTTTTGAAATTTGTATAATAAACATTCAAAATATTTTTACCCTATAGTGATTGTGCAATCTATGCCTATAAATTCCTGCCCTTGAGGAAAAACTTTGCATTCCATGTGAGTTAGGGATGTTGGCTATGTCACAACAGATTTGTTGCACAAACCTCAATTTTTTCTGATATTTATCCACTCTGATCTGACCCCCAGATTCGACCCCCCCAGATTCCTCCACTCTGATCACACCTCCAGATTCCCCTAGATCCCACCACTCTGATCACACCTCCAGATACCCCACCAGCTCTCACCACTATGATCACACCCCCAGATCCACCCCCCATCCCTCCACTCTGATCACCCCCCCAGATAACCTCTCCCCCATTACACACAATCCCTCCACATCTCACCAATCCTGCAGCACCAGGGACAGGAGGGTTTGCTGTGTCCAACGCAGGCAGGAGAATGTCTCCAGCAGGACTCTGCTTCTCTCTGCTTTCTCTGTGACAGCAGCTAAACAGCAGGTAAACTAAAACTTTCACGCTGCTACCTCTCTCCTACAGCATGGAGGTTTTAGTTGACCTACAATGTAAGCTAAACTAGTCAAATTATTTAAAAAAATTGGGAGCATTGTGACACTAAACTGGGAGCACTGCATGTAATATTACTGCTTCCTTCCTTCAGGAAGGAGTGCAAAGTGCAAAGTGGATTTGCCTTTCATAAATAACCCCCATATGTGTAGTATGTCATAATACATCTTAATTTAGGTAAACTACGCATTAGCTTCACAGATTAGTCTTGCTGACCCTGTGGCCAGACCATGTATTGTCTGAATCTAAAGTATGAATTTTTTTCATTGGTGATGCAGCCATACTATCATTATATACTGTACCTCCAACATGAAATAAAACCTTATATAGTATTGAAGGAAAATATACATTCTAACATTAATTTTAACCACGTTAGCATAGCTTTATTTCAATCAGATAGCCTAGGATTTATCAGTGTTGACAAGACAGGGGAAGAGGTAATGCAAGGGAGATTATGACAGCTCTATGCTATTTTCATCACTACCAGCAGAGTTGCTGTGAGATATCAATGTACCAATGCAAAGAACACAGGAGAGGTCTCTTCCCCATGGCTTTATTTCATTTGTGCTGCCTTGGGCACATGCAAATGATGACATCCAACAATGCCCTTTACCCCATTCACGTTACCAAATTATCACTGTCACAATTCTAGAAGTTGTCAATATAAGCACATTTTTTGTATTCTGCTGCATTACTCCAGCTGCTGCTGGATAAACTGAGCCAAGCTTTTTTTGATTGTAGGGATATATAGAAACTATGTCAGTGTATGAGGATGTCTGGAAACATTATCAGGATTGAGTCAACAGGTCAATTTCCTATTTAATTATGGCCACTGCAATCCCCTAGCTCAATAGCTTTGAACAGACAGGTGCGTTCTGTATTGTTCAGAGTACCCTGAAGACGAATAATGAACTCTGGTGACCTGGTAAAAATAGCTTTGCCTACAACACAATTTCAAAGAAAAACTTTCATATACCAGACACTTGCAGCGTCAGCAGCAGATGACCCAGATAGGTTCGAAGAGGTGGTATCTGTATTAAAGTATGGTGCATCGACCTTTGATAAAACCATTGTGGATGTGTACAGTGGATTTAAGTTAAAGTGTTTATAAACCCTAACAATGGGGGTTATTTACAAAAGGCAAATCCACTTTGCACTACAAGTGCAACCTACAAGTGCAAAGTGCACTTAAAATTGCACTTGGAAGTGCAGTCGCTGTAAATCTGAGGGGTAGATCTGAAATGAGGGGAAGCTCTGCTGATTTTATCATTCAATCATGTGCACTCTAAAATGCTGTTTTTTTATTTTCCATGCATGTCCCCCTCGGATCTACAGCGACTGCAATTCCAAGTGCACTTTCAGTGCAATTTCAAGTGCACTTTGCACTTGTAGTTTGCACTTGTAGTGCAAAGTGGATTTGCCTTTCGTAAATAACCCCCTTTGCCTCTACAACCCTGAAATCTCAAGTAGTGTTACCAGCCCTGCCCAGTTCACGACTATGAACTAAGATACACATCCACCCAATGCTATGGAGGAGAGAGGGGATGTTCTGTAAACCAACTATGGAGGGAGTAGCCTTAAGCTGGCTATGCACAAATCGAAATTCGGCCCATTAAGCAGGGACCAGCCAAATTTCAGTATGTGTGTACCCCCCCATCCCTAGTCTGACAATGCTGCTCTCCAAAGGTGTCTCTGTGCTCCTTCATTAAATAATGTAGTCACTCTAACACAGGAGGTGTGTTACTGGCCAGATCAACAGGTGAAAACAGAGGGAAAGAGCCCTAAAAAACTAGCGCAGCTATCACATCCAATAATTGATAAGCAGCAATATATCACATTTTTGGTTTTGGGTTTAATATTGCTTTTAAACGGTAGTAAACAGCTGCAGAAATATTGAAGTATTATGAAATACTTATCTTATGCCGCGTACACACGACCGTTTTTCATGACGACAAACATGCCATTTTTTAAATTGGTCGTGAAAAACGGTCGTGTGTAGTCTCCAGAGCATTTTTCTCGACGAGAAAAATGGGCATTAAAAATTTAGAACCTGCTCTATTTTTTCTCGTCGTTTTTCACGTCGTCGTTTTTCTCGGCCGTGTGTACGCTTTAACGACGTGAAAAAAACGTGCATGCTCAGAAGCAAGTTATGAGACAGGAGCGCTCGTTCTGGTAAAACTAGTGTTCGTAATGGAGATAGCACATTCGTCATGCTGTAACGGACTGAAAAGCACAGAGACTGAAAAGCGCGAATCGTCTCTCACCAAACTTTTACTAACACGCGGTAACACGAAATCAGCAAAAGCAGCCCAAAGGGTGGCGCCATCCGAATGGAACTTCCCCTTTATAGTGCCGTCGTACGTGTTGTACGTCACCGCACTTTGTTCAAGCATTTTTTTTAACGATATCGTGTATGCAAGGCAGGCTTGAGAAGAATCACGTAGAGAAAAACGTAGTTTTTTTCCATGACATTAAAAACAGCCGTGTGTACGCGGCATAAGAACAAAGTCCTCCAGCAGCGTTCTGTCACGGCTGAGAGGGCTGACATCTTCCCCAGTCCTTCTTCCGGGAGCCCTCGGTTCCTGCACGAAGCTCTGAAGGTTTGGCACGGTATGCTGGAGCTTCAGAGCGCATGTGCCGGTGACGTCATCAGCTGCATCCAGGGTGAATATCTCCTAATGGTGCACATTTAGGAGACATTCATTTTTCCTACAGGTAAGTCTTATTATAGGCTTACGTGTAGGTAAAAATCACAAAGCAGGCTTTACTACCGCTTTAAGGATTTTTTATCCTCTCCAGTTTATTACTTGCATGTCTATTCGTGGCCCAAGAGTAAAATGTTCTTTTGTTAAATCGGCCTTGGATCTTCTGTAACTTTATTGCATTACTACAATGACATCATATGAAACACTTTTTTAGCGCAGATAGACAAGCTATTTTTCTGTTACCTGTGCGGCCAGTGCATTACTTGCAGTTCCCTTGCAGACTCCCACACCAGCCAGAATATTCCCTGCAGTATCTGGTCCCTGAGACTCCAGACAGTTTGCTCCCTGCTTTATTATCCCAGTGAGCACCTCCTTCTCTGGGATCCTGCATGCAGAATGATATGCTTTAGTGTATTTAAGAATAAAACACATGTATGATAAAACTAGCTGCATATCAAAAAATCCTAGAATTCATACATGCCACAAATATTGCCCAGTAGATGCAAAGAAAAAAATCTGCAATACCAGTTATGACGGCAGAGACAGTTTATCATCTTAGCAAATGTTTGTGCAATAAGCTAACAGCTACAGAAGGAGAAGGTAATGCATCTGGATCAATTGGGCCAGGAAACTCAACAATCATTTCTCACCACTTTATTTACCAGCTGCATGCTCTAATCACTCTGTACAGAATGAACTGTTATCTTTCCTCCTAAACCCCATTTGTGTTCTATCTGCTCTTTGATCTTCTAGTACAGGGATATGCAATTAGCAGACCTCCAGCTGTTGCCAAACTACAAGTCCCATGAGGCATAGCGAGACCCTGACAGCATCAAGCATGACACCCAGAGGCAGAGGCATGATGGGACTTGTAGTTTGGCAACAGCTGGAGGGCCGCTAATTGCATATCCCTGTTCTAGTAGGTTATAGCTACTGAAAAAGGGACGTCTACCTAGCTTTATATACAATATATAGCACCTCAAAGGCTAAATAAGAAAGCAGCCATTCTCAACCAGGGTTCCATTGAAAACAAAGTTTCCTCCAGGGGTGGCTAGTGGTTCCTTGAGCTGTACCTAACTGACCTCCCATCTGATGGTACCTGTATAGTTATAGGTCCAACACCATTCGGAAGAGCCAGCTTTGTGACCGTAAGGGTGTCATTCAGGCCACCTCTGTAAGCAAGGCATTCTTCCCACTTACCACCACCAATGTAAAGGGACATTTTCCCAATGACCCCTGATTAACTAATCTTACCAGGGGTTCCTTGAGACCTGAAAACTATTTCAAGGGTAAAAAGTTTGAGAAAGGCTGATTTAGAATGATATATGAGGAGCCAAGTTTACAAGTTTAACCTTTTAGTCACTCTTTTGGTTTTAGGCCCATGCAAGGCTGCCCTGTGTTTTAGAGTGGAATTGAAAAGTCAAGATTTGCTGTGCTATAAGGAAAATATATCAATGTTAGTTGTGCCTTAGCAGTACCCTGAAAAAGTCTACAATTCCTGAAAAATAATGTTCTTCCTGGTATGTGAGTATGCCTAGGCATTCCTGTGCCTGCAGCTTCACAGCTGTATATCTGCAGTGTGATATCTAAGGCACTGTTGCCCCTGACTGCTAGTCTCAGGAGATTTGAAGTGAAATTTGGTGATATCACTACTGTGCTGCTCACTGTTTTACATGCTGGAGGCTCTGACATGGGGAAACAAAGCCCTGCTGCTACCAAGATGGCCACCCTACACACAACATAAAGCAGAACAAGGCATGGTAAGTCAGTAATGTGGAAAGACCATCTGCAGGGAGACCACATAAAATCCTAGTGACTAGTTCTTTGCCCTCTGTCTACCTTATTTTGGGCACAGCTTCCAGAGTTCAGTTCCTCTTTATGTATAGGTATACTGTATACAAATGTATACCGCAATATAAAACTAAGAGGGTGCCCGTACACGGGCACTGCAAGGATGACTGAACTATGGCCTTGTCAACCTTTATGAGACAACCTGATGGCTAGGGAAAAGAAATCAGCGCAAATACTCATAGAGCTATTGATACATTGTTCCAGAATTTGATGGAGCTCTAAGGAGAACTTCTATCACAAACAACCACATTTCCAAAGACATAAGGTTAGAATAGGATTCTGTCATAAAGAACATCTATTAATACTTTAATGCCCCAATATGAATTTCTGCTCTTACCCTCTTGATTTACTTACTTTAGCTCAGGGTAGACATTTTGGAGATACCACTGAAAGGATTTACAGCTCAGCTTCTTCCGCAGCTCCACTCTGTCTGCTATACTGCAGGGAGCACAAAACACATGAACAATATCAGGTGCAGTACACCAACAACACAGCATTTTACAGTCACGCGATTTGAACGAGAGGAACTATATTAACCACTTGCCGACTGCCTAACTGTAAATGTACGTCATGTTTTTGATGTTAAATCCTGGGGTTATGGCTGCAGCTAGATGCCATAACCCCGGTATCTTTTTTTTTCGTTAGGCTGCTGGCTTTCCGATCAAAGTGATCCCAGTCGCAAGATCACTTCTATAGGTGACGGGAGAGGTGTCCCCCTGCTGTCACTTCCCGGGAATTTTCAAGCCAACCATTAAGCCTGGAAACGATGCGATGCTGTCAGTTGCTGGGCAGGAAGTCAAGTGAGGGCAAGATGGCCTCCACTCGGCTCTATGTCCTTGGAGGACCAGAGCGACCTCTGACATCACTTCTGGTTCTCGTGCATAAACAAAGGATTTTTTTTTCCCTTAAAGTCAAAATGTCCAATTTTTTTTTCTTTCTTTCTCTTTTAAAGGTAAATGAGAGATCTGGGGACTTTTTGACCTGTCATGCTTATTACTATTACAAGGGATGTTTACATTCCTTGTAATAGGAATAACAGTGATACAAAATACATAAAATAAAGGGACAGTGTAAAAATAAAAAGTAAAATAAATAAGAAAATAAATAAACAATGTAGTGTCCCATCTCTCCGTGCTCACGTGCAGAAGCGAACGCATACATAAGTGGCACCTGCATATGTAAACGGTGTTCAAACCACAATGTGAGGTATCTGCGCAATCGTTAGAGTGAGAGCAATAATTCTAGCACTAGACCTCCTCTGCAACGCTAAACTGGTAACCTGTAAAAAATGTTAAGGCGTCGCCTATCGAGATTTTTAAGTACCGTAGTTTGTCGCCATTCCATGTGCGTGCGCAATTTTAAAGTATGACATGTTAGGTATCTATTTACTCGGTGTAACATTATCTTTTACATTATAGAAAAAATTGGGGTAACTATGGTGTTTTTTTTTAACTCAAAGTGTATTTTTTCCCCAAAAATATTGCGTTTGAAAGACCGCTGTGCAAATACAGTGTGACATAAAATATTGCAACGGCCACCATTTTATTCTCTAGGGTCTCTCCTAAAAAATATATATATATATATATATATATATATATATATATATATATATATATAAATATATATAAAATGTTTGGGGGTTTCTAAGTAATTTTTTAGCAAAGAATACTGATTTATACTGATCAACAAATGTCAGAGAAAGACTGGGTCAGTGCTTACAATTACTCACATTATTGTACAATCTCAGTCTTTCAGCTCAGAGTTGTAATAAGAAATGTTATGATAAAGCACATATCCCTTAATTCTTCCAACTGTTGATCATTATATCAGACTTTTAAAAAAAATCAATTTATACCTCAAAGTGTTAAATCAGTATGAGTGATGGGAACTTGATGTGAGCTATGCTGTTCCACCGTTGGCATCAAATGTGTTTAGCACAAACGTAAAATATGATGGGGGGCTCCACTTTCTTTGACTTTTAGGGTTTAGTGGTGTTATACATTTTTTTTTTCAATATTGATTTATGTAGTCAATACTGATTGTTGATCCTGTAATTCTTGCAAAATAATTTATTCAGTTCTTTCACAGAATGGACAGTACTGAAACTAAATATACATACAGTATTAGAAGCATTAATCAAGTGCGATAAATACACTTCTACTTTGCATGTGATTGGGTATTCTTTGCAAAGTGAATTTTCACCTCTTTCAATAAGCTCAGTGAAAAATCCCTTACAAAGTAAAAAATTCATTTTTTTAACCACTTAAGCCCCGGACCAATATGCAGCATAAAGACCAGGCCCCTTTTTGCGATTCGGCACTGCGTCGCTTTAACTGACAATATAGCGGTCGTGCGACGTGGCTCCCAAACAAAATTGACATCCTTTTTTTCCCACAAATAGAGCTTTCTTTTGGTGGTATTTGATCACCTCTGTGGTTTTTATTTTTTGCGCTATAAACAAAAATAGAGCGACAATTTTGAAAAAAATGCTATATTTTTTACTTTTTGCTATAATAAATATCCCCAAAAAATATATATAAAATTTTTTTTTTCCTCAGTTTAGGCCGATACGTATTCTTCTACATATTTTTGGTAAAAAAAAAAATCGCAATCAGCGTTTATTGATTGGTTTGCGCAAAAGTTATAGCGTTTACAAAACAGGGGATAGTTTTATTTCATTTTTATAATTTTTATTTTTACTAGTAATGGTGGCGATCAGCGATTTTTTTCGTGACTGCGACATTATGGCGGACACATCGGACCCTTTTGACACATTTTTTGAACCATTGTCATTTTCACAGCGATCAGTGCTATAAAAATGCACTGGTTACTGTAAAAATGACACTGGCAGTGAAAGGGGTTAACCACTAGGGGCGCTGAAGGGGTTAAGTGTGCCTAAGGGAGTGATTACTACTGTTAGGTGGCTACGAGTGACACGTCACCGATCTCCGCTCTGATTACACAGAGCGGAGATCGGTGACAGTGTCAGTAGGGGAGCGGGGAGATGTTGTGTTTACACTAACATCTCCCCGCTCCATCCCTCCGTGAGACGATCGTGGGGATCCCCGCGGCGATCGAGTCCGCGGGACCCGCGCTCCGACTCACGGGGAAGGTAGTGGGGTCGCGAGCGGGCCGCCGGCGTCGTGCGCATGCGCGCGACCCCCATGTTGGGCAGTTAAAGGGGATGTACAGGTACGTTGATGTGCCTGTCCGTGCCATTCTGAAGACGTATATCTACTGGAGGTGGTCGTTAAGTGGTTAAGGTGAACATACTATATTCCTTTATTAAATTGGCCACATTATCTTAAATGTAATACATCATGAATGTTGTATGGTGTGTGATTAAGACAAGAGTGTATAGTCAACTCACCTCCCAAATGATTTTCCAATGGCAGAGGGACGTGCCTGATAGTAATACTGCTTGTATTCATCCATCCAAACCTCAGCGGTGCGCTTGGTGTTCCTGAAACAGCAGACCACAATTTTTATGACTTTATTTTTAAACTTTATGTCTAATCAATTATTAAAAAATAATTTCCTGTTCCACCTAAACCACAATGGTGTAATTCAATCAAATAAATTGCCAACAGGATTTGAAAAAAAAAACTTATTTTTTTTTAATTCTTAGCCTGCTATAATATTTCTTCAGCTACAACTACCACTTTCTTCTTCTAGAACTACTAGCAAGTGATGAGAAAAAAAGAGATTCCTAAAGTGAGATTTCTGAAAACTATTTAGCAACGTGGAGCCTCTGTGTCCTAAAAAATATTATTTCATGCAACACTTTTACATTACAATGCAAATGGAGTACTACAAATTCTCTATTCCCAAAGTTGAAGTCAGATTTGATTGATCAACAAATGTTTTGCAATCTTTGACAGCTGGGCCAATTAATGTTCTACAGCAAGCACAGCCATTAATAACATGTTGTTACTTTTATATGGCTTTATTCTGTACAGGTTTTTTATTACAAAATGGACATCTGTCTATTTGTCAGACAGCTAACGTTCCTATTATGTGCCTGCTGTTCTCTTTTGACCATTTATCAAAAATATTAGTGTATGTAAAAGAGCTGCTAATAGCAATTACAACTGTGAATGTAAAATGACCTAAGCCTGTACAGGGACTAGGATATATAACATTTATGTCGCTGTGCTATGAAGACTACTGTTCTTGCTGCCATAAAGGTGATAAAAAAGACAGTTGGTAATTATGTTGCGTGGTATCAAAGGACAGAAGTTGGCCATATTGCTCCTTTTGTTTTAAAGAAAAACTGAAAATGGTTTTATGTCAGTTTTATTTAATTATTTTTCTCAGTTTACAGTATCTCACAAAAGTGAGTACACCCCTCATATTTTTGTAAATATTTTATTATATCTTTTCATGTGACAATACTGAAGAAATTACACTTTGCTACAATGTAAAGTAATGAGTGTGCAGCTTGTATAACAGTGTAAATTTGCTGTCCTCTCAAAATAACTCAACACACAGTCATTAATGTCTAAACCACTGGCAACAAAAGTAAGTACACCCCTAAGTGAAAATGTCCAAATTGGGCCCAAAGTGTCAATATTTTGTGTGGCCACCATTATTTTCCAGCGCTGCCTTAACCCTCTTGGGCATGGAGTTCCCCAGAGCTTCACAGGTTGCCACTGGAGTTCTCTTCCACTCCTCCATGACGACATCACGGAGCTGGTGGATGTTAGAGACCTTGCGCTCCTCCACCTTCCGTTTCAGGATGCCCCACAGATGCTCAATAGGGTTTAGGTCTGGAGACATGCTTGGCCAGTCCATCACCTTTACCTTCAGCTTCTTTAGCGAGGCAGTGGTTGTCTTGGAGGTGTGTTTGGGTGTCGTTATCATGTTGGATTTCTGCCTTGCGGCCCAGTCTCCAAAGGAAGGGGATCATGCTCTGCTTCAGTATGTCACAGTACATGTTGGCATTCATGGTTCTCTCAATGAACTGTAGCTCCCCAGTGCCGGCAGCACTCATGCAGCCCCAGACCATGACACTCCCACCACCATGCTTCGGCAAGGCACACTTGTCTTTGTACTTCTCACTTGGTTGCCGCCACACACGCTTGACACCATCAGAACCAAATACGTTTATCTTGGTCTCAGACCACAGGACATGGTTCCAGTAATCCATGTCCTTAGTCTGCTTTTCTTCAGCAAACTGTTTGCGGGCTTTCTTGTGCATCATCTTTAGAAGAGGCTTTCTTCTGGGACGACAGCCATGCAGACCAATTTGATTCAGTGTTCTGCGTGAGGTCTGAGCACTGACAGGCTGACCGCCCACATCTTCAACCTCTGCAGCAATGCTGGCAGCACTCATACGTCTATTTCCACAGACAACCTCTGGATATGATGCTGAGCACGTGCACTCAACCACTTTGGTCGACCATAGCGAGACCTGTTCTGAGTGGAACTTGTCCTGTTAAACCGCTGTATGGTCTTGGCCACTATGCTGCAGCTCAGTTTCAGGGTCTTGGAAATCTTCTTATAGCCTAGGTCATCTTTGTGTAGTAGAGCAGCAATTATTTTTTTCAGATCCTCAGAGAGTTATTTGCCATGAGGTGCTATGTTGATCTTCCAGTGACCAGTATGAGAGAGTGAAAGCGATAACACCAAATTTACCACACCTGCTCCCCATTCACACCTTAGACCTTGTAACACTAACGAGTCACATGACACTGAGGAGGGAAAATGGCTAACTGGACCCAATTTGGACATTTTCATGAAGGGTGTACTCACTTTTGTTGCCAGCGGTTTAGACGTTAATGGCTGTGTGTTGAGTTACTTCGAGGGGACAGCAAATTTACACTGTTATACAAGCTGTACACTCACTACTTTACATTGTAGCAAAAGTGTAATTTCTTCAGTGTTGTCACATGAAAAGATATAATAAAATATTTACAAAAATGTGAGGGGTGTACTCACTTTTGTGAGATACTGTATATGATTTTAAACTAATGTACTGTATATAATACATGGCAAAGGGTTCCCAAAGCACTATGGGAGAGAGAGAGAGAGTACAGGAGAACTGATATCTTTTTTAGGCATGCTGTCTCTCATTAAAGAAAGGCTAAATTTCCGCTGTCACAAACAGCAAACAGGCAGAATTTTGCACCCTCCCTGTGTGCCAGGATGACGACATTGTGCGCATGAGCAATAGTGATGTCATCTTGCGCAAGCCAATGAAGACAGGCACCCAGGAGAAAATGCCAGTGAGGGATGGGGACTGCTGAAGGAAAGGCAAGTATCACACCCTTTAGTTCAGTTTTTATAAAAAAACGTACACGTTGCTGTGCAGAGGGAGGGGGTGAGATGATGGGGATGAGTCAATGCTCAGGATCATTTACTGGCTAAATTTCACCTTGAGCTGCTGAACTCTGTAAACAACAGCTCCACTCGCTGGTTCAAATGTAGAATCCCCCAAAAATTCAATATTACATGTTTACCTGATTAAAAGTGAATAATTTTTTTTTAAGAATGGTGTATTTATAAACATGGTAGAAAGAATTAAAGGAAGACACCGTACGCTCATCAACGAAAGATTGAGGGCAATCCTTGAGGACAAGTATGACAAATTCCAACGGACTTGGCAGCCCTGGATAGATTATTTTCCGCCCTATCAAATGACCTCTCGGTTCTTAGAATTGTAAAGGTTCCATGTGCTACAGCCTAAAGACCCTTCTCTTCTTCCCTACCCTCTCCCGCTCTCTTTCTTTCTTTCTCTGTTTTCTTTGCTGCCTGTCTTCACATGGTTCCCTCTCTTATTGTTGAGCACCCGCAGGCTCCAGATGAATATGGTAGGTCATGGCCTCCTAAATTTAAATCTAATTCCCCCCTTCTTCTTTTTTTTCTTCTGGGCTAAGCCTTTCACTTATATCCTTCAGTTGCGCCTTATGCCATGTACACACGATCAATTTTACCGATAAAAACAGTCCGATGGACTTTTCTAATCGGACAAACCCATCGGTCTTTTTTCCATCGGTGAGAAAAAAATAGAACATGTTTTAAATTTATCCGATGGGAAAAAAAAAACGATAGCAAACTCCATCGGACAAAAACCCACGCATGCTCAGAATCAAGTCGACGCATGCTCAGAAGCATTGAACTTCATTTTTCTCGGCTTGTCAGAGTGTTTTACGTCACAGCATTTGGGACGGTCAAATTTTTGACTGATGGTGTGTAGGCAAGACTGATGGAAGTCAGCTTCATCGGATTTCCGATGGCAAAATCCATTGTATTAGAATCCATAGGAAATCCGATCGTGTGTACAGGGCTTTAGAGACGTGAGGATATTGATGGTTTAGATTACATGATTTTGCCTCGATTACCTGGATTCTGTTCCTTTGGCAATTTTTTATTTTGAGCACAAACGACTCTTATGTTTTAGACACTCAACCTCTTCTTACAAAATGAATTTTCTGTAAGTCCTGTCTCATCCATTTTCTATCACAGTATTAGACTGATGCCGCTCTTATTTTGTATCTGGGGAGCAATAGTTGTACAATGTGCACTGATATTTCACATGTACATTTTGTTTCTGTACCGCTTTACTTCTCTTGTTATATTGAAAAACTTTAATAAAATTTCAGTAAAGAGAAAGATTTAAAATTATTATTAGAAAGACCCTCACTACTTGTCCTGCTGACAACGCTTTACCAGGCAAGAAGTGTGGAGGACTCTCTGACAGCAGCACAGACAGTAATACAAATGATTTACATCCATAGACTAGGGGAAGGCTAGAACTCCTGTCAGATGCTTATTTCTGTCTATGTCCCTGTAGCAGATTTTCTCTCACTTCATGTCAGGTGAAAACGGAGCCTCGGAAAATAGCACAAACCAGACAGGAGTTCTAATCTTTCTCCACCTTTTCCAAAACTAGAAGAAAAAAGTTTTTTACTTGACACACTTTAACCACTTGCTAAAACACAAAAGAGAGCAGCGCCATCTAAGTGCAGCAATGTTAAAACATTTTTAATATAGGACAGACAATTTGGAACTCACAAGATCGTAGAGATCACAGCGCATGTAGGAAGGAATAAGAGGTTCTTCCTCTCCCGGGGAAGGCGGTAGGCTCGCAGGTGGAGAGGCCGCTGATGTTCCTGGCTGTGCTGGTGGCTCCCAGCGATTCCTGGTTCTCAGAATCTGCTCAGGGGCGGCTGGACACGTCACTTCCAGATGAAGAGGGAGTGGGGAGGAGCGTGCGTTCGGAGCATGCGCGCTCTTTCATCAGGCAAGGAGCACGCATGTTCCGAACGCGCGCTCCTCCCCACTCCCTCTTCATCCGGAAGTGACGTGTCCAGCCGCCCATGAGCAGATTCTGAGAACCAGGAAGCGCTGGGAGCCACCAGCACAGCCAGGAACATCAGCGGCCTCTCCACCTGCGAGCCTGCCGCCTTCCCCCAGGAGTGGATGAACCTCTTATACCTTCCTACATGCGCTGTGATCTCTACAATCTTGTGAGTTCCAAATTATCTGATCAATATTAAAAATGTTTTAACATTGCTGCACTTAGATAGCGCTGCTCTCTTTTGTGTTTTACTGTTTACAGAGCCGCTTCTAGCTTGTTATGAGCCAGCAGCCATCCACAGTCAGCCTATCTGTGACCACCAACACACCATGTGCTGCATTTGAACTTTCATATACAGGGGGTCCCCGACTTACGAACGCCCAACTTCCGAACAACTCCTACTTGCGAACGGGACGCTGCGGGGACCATTGCCGTTCTGCACATGCGCGGCAAGCGGAGCCTCGGAAATGTCTGTAATTGCCGTTCTGCGCATGTGCGGCCATTCGGCGGACATCGGAAAACATCGGAAATGTCTGTAATTGCCGGTCTGCGAATGCGCGGGCATACAGAAAACATCGGAAATGTCCGTAATTGCCGGTCTGCGCATGCGCAGCCCGAGTTCCGAACATTTCCACCTTACAAACAGGAGGAAAGTCCCTAACTCGTTCGCAAGTCGGGGACCCCCTGTATGACCCCCTGCTATAGAGAGCTGTTTAATTGCCCATTCTCTTTGTCGAGCTGACAAAGCGCACTTGAGCATATGTATATTTAACCACTTGCTTACTGCCCTACGTCTAAAAATGGTAAATTCGTGGCAGCTTATTTCTCCAATGGCATTTATAAATTATAAATCGGGCGGCTAATGTGCCCATTAATACCTGTGATGGCTTTGTTCATGTACACTGCGAAGACAGCTAATCTGAGTGACTCTGTACCTTGGGATTGCTGTGATTGGTCAAAGAGAGACCAATCACAGTGATCACAGATGTAAACAGTGTAGTGTTTACATTTGTGAGCCCTCCCCTTTTTTCTTACAAGTTAATAGGAACCAATAAATAAATGAATTATTGATTAGTTCCCGATTACATCACAGATTATGGCAGCAGCAGATTCAAGTACCGTATATACTCGAGTATAAGCCGCCCCGAATATAAGCCGAGGCACCTAATTTTACCACAAAAAACTGGGAAAATGTATTGACTCGAGTATACGCCTAGGGTGTCCATCTGCATGCCTCACTGTGCCTCACTTTGCCTCACTGTGTCCATGTGCATTCCTCACTGTGCCCATGCCTCACTGTGCCCATGCCTCACTGTGTCCATGCCTCACTGTGCCCATGCCTCACTGTGCCCATGACTAGACTGACGTTTAACATGGGAGTCTATGGAAGGGGTGCCCGGCTTTGAAAAATCAGTGCTCCCCGGCCGTAGGTCCCCCAGACAAAAAACTTTGCACACTTTTAGAGGGGAAATGGGGCTACATGTGTGTCAAGATTCAGGTCCAGGAGACCTACAATTGGCCGGTACCGGATCCCCAAAGTCACCGGAGAAATTACCATTTAACATGGGAGTCTACGGAAGGGGTGCCCAGCTTTGAAAAATCGGTGCTCCCCGACCGTAGGTCCCCAAGACAAGAAACTTTGCACACTTGTAGAGAAAGAGTGAGGCTATAGGTGCCGGGTCCCCACAGTTCGGGAGATCAGGCGCAAAAAAGGTGACTCGAGTATAAGCCGAGGGGGGCATTTTCAGCACAAAAAAATGTGCTGAAAAACTCGACTTATACTCGAGTATATACGGTAACTTTTTTTTGCAACGTTTTTACCCCCTCTCCTCTCCTATACATCCACTATATGTGACCATTACACTAACCCCATTCATCCCCTCCTCCCTTTGTGTATGACCTGTAATGCTGTTGCATTTAGTGCACCATTACCAAGCTCCATGTTTTAACCATCTGAACACCAGCATGTTTCTGCATTTACAAAAAATTGTGGCAAAAAAATTTGATCACCTTGCGGTGTCTACTTTCTCCAAAAATTAAATATTTGATGTGTCTGTATGGCCCTGGCATTTTTATTTTACCAGAAAGGGAAACTTTTTTCAAAGTGTTTGGTCTATTTTCCTTTTTATAGTTAAAAAAACCCAATGGTTATTAAATACCACCAAAAGAAAGCTCTGAAGTAAAATGATCTAAAATTCATTTGGGTACAGTGCTGCATGACGGAGTAATGGTCAGCCCAACTATCACAGCACTGAAAACTGAAAAATGGCCTGGTAATGAAGGGGTTTCGAATAAAGCGGAATTTCACTCTCTCAATCAATAGAGTATTTTTAAGTCTTATGCTGCTAGCATTAGAAAATACTTAGGAAGATATGTTATATTTATTTGTTTTAAACTTTTTTACATTTCTTACTTTCTTGTTACTTTCTGGTTTACAGGCCTAGGAAAATGATGTTATACATCCTAGGATTCTTCAGTAGGGAAGGAGGGGCTTTCTCAGCTAAGCACACCCCCATGCATGCCTGAGCAAAGGGCAGATGGTTTCCAGGAAGTAAATTCTACATTAATCATCTGCTCTTACTCAAGATGGCCATGGCCAAAAATAAACATATTTCTTTCAAAGTGATTTCCCAGCAAAACAGTTTGCTTTGAATATTAAAAATGAAAAAAAATTATTTTATTTTAAGGTCATCCATGCTTGGTCCCTTTTTGACAATGTCATGAAGGGGAGGGGCTTAGTCATTATCACATATAGCGCAGGCATGCAAAGGTTTGAGAAACCTGATGCAACTATCAAGCAAGTAGCAACTTTGTATAACAATATCATAAAAAATGGAGTTCCCCCCAAGGAAATAACAACCCCCAGGATTAGTGCCAGTTTCTGCAATAATAATCCCCAGCTTTGCTGTAAGTTTCCGCAATAAAAATCACCAGCATTGGTGTCGGTAGCAACAATAATAACCCCCCACATCGGTGCAGATTTCTAGAATAAAAACTTCAGCATCTGTACCAGTGTACATATTAATGACCCTCAGCTCTGGTGTCAGTTTCCGCACTAAAAACTCCCAGCATTTGGTGTCATTTTCTGCAATAATTGCCCCCAGCATAGATGGGAGGATATCAGGTTAGACACTTCCTAAAGGCTCAGTCCCTAGGAACAGTAATGGATAATGGCCAACAGGCCATCTTACCAGACCTGGTGAAACCGCAACAGTGATCCCTCTGGCTGGACGTTCGCTCACTCTGGGTTGCCCGGGGTGACTCTAGTCAGTAGTGTAGCATGCCTGTACCCTGGCAGTGGCTCGGTCTTTCTCCCTCTCTGGTGGTGCGGGTACAGCGTGGCTCCCTCTCTGGTGGTGCGGGTACAGCGTGGCTCCCTCTCTGGTGGTGCGGGTACAGCGTGGCTCCCTCTCTGGTGGTGCGGGTACAGCGTGGCTCCCTCTCTGGTGGTGCGGGTACAGCGTGGCTCTCTGGTGGTGCGGGTACAGCGTGGCTCCCTCTCTGGCTTCCCCCAGCACAGTATTCTCTTTTCACCTCTTGTAACACCCCCTCCCCCCCCAACAGAGTGCTTGCATGCTGGGGGCTGTAGCATGGTGTCGGTGGACACGCTGGGGCCGCCACTCTTCAGGGACTACATTTCCCATGATGCCCCCAGTCCCCAGAGTCTTCTGATTGGCCCTCTGCTGTGGCCAATCATGGGGAGGAAAACAGCGGGCAGGAAGCAGGGCGGCGGCACAGCGAATCCAATTAGAGCTGTTCTCTCTCTCTCTCTTCTAGCTTCAGCTGACAGAAAGGGGGGCGATCGGGGGAGATATACAGACAGCCCGCAGCTCTCCTCTCCCTGTCACAGCGCCGCTGATCCATTTACCAGAGAACTCGGCAGCGACGCCGTGACAGGGAGAAGAGAGCTGCGGGCTGTCTGTATATCTCCCCCGATCGCACCCCTCCCCCTTTCTGTCAGCTGAAAAGAGAGAGAGAGAGAGAGGAGCGTCTCTAATTGAATTTGCTGCGCCGCCGCCTTGCTTGCTGCCCGCTATTTTCCTCCCCGAGAATCACTCCACAGGATTTCAGGGGGGGGCAAACACCCTCCCTTGCCCTATGGAGCGGACGCCCATGGGGCTGACATATATACAGGTGTGGGGGTGGTGACATATATACAGGTGTGAGGGGGCTTGCATATATACAGGTGTGGGGGGGCTGACATATATACAGGTGTGGGGGGCTGGCATATATACAGGTGTGGGGGGCTGGCATATATACAGGTGTGGGGGGCTGGCATATAAACAGGTGTGTGGGGGGGCTGACATATATACAGGTGGGGGGGTGGGGCTGGCATATATGCAGGTGTGGGGGGCTGACATATACACAGGTGTGTGTGGGGGTGGGGCTGACATATATACAGGTGTTAGGAGGGGCTGACATATATACAGGATTGAGGGGGGGCTGAGTGCGTACAGGTGAGGTGAGATGGCCCGTGGGCAAGCCCAGGGGAATGTTGGTGGTCAGGCTCGGGGTCCCAGGCCTAACGCTGTGTAAGGGGCCCAAACATTTCTGATGGCTGCCTTGGATATGACAAAGCATTTGCAGAGCTTTCAGCAAGCTTAGTTGAAGCTTTTAACCACTTCAGCCCTGGAGGGTTTTACCCCCTTAATGACCAGGCTATTTTTTGCAATACAGCACTGCGTTAAGCCCTATACACACGATCGGTTTTACCGATGAAAACAGTCCGATGGACTTTTTTCATCGCACAAACCGATCGTGTATGGGCCCCATCTGTCTTTTTTCCATCGGTGAGAAAAAATAGAACATGTTTTAAATTTATCCGATGGGAAAAAAAACGATAGCAAATTCCGATCCTCTGTGTGGAACTCCATCGGACAAAAAACACACGCATACTCAGAATCAAGTCGACACATGCTCAGAAGCATTGAACTTAATTTTTCTCGGCTCGTCGGAGTGTTTTACTTCACAGCGTTTGGGACGATCAGATTTTTCGACTGATCGTGTGTAGGCAAGACTGATGGAAGTCAGCTTCATCGGAAATCCGATGGAAAAATCCATCGGAAATCCGATCGTGTGTACAGGGCTTAACTTTAACTGACAATTGCGCAGTTGTGCGATGCTGTACCCAAATAATTTTTTTTCACACAAATAGAGCTTTTTTTTCACACAAATAGAGCTATCTTTCTTTTGGTGATATTTGATCACCTCTGCGTTTTTTTTTTTTGCGCTATAAACAAAAAAAGACAGACAATTTTGAAAAATAAAAATAATGGATATGTATTTTTGCTATAATACATATCCAATAAAAAAAATAGAAAAAATTTAAAATTTCTTCATCAATTTAGGCCAATATGTATTCATCTACATATTTTTTGATTAAAAAAAATCCCAATAAGCGCATATTAATTCGTTTGCGCAAAAGTTATAGCGTCTACAAATGATGGGATATTTTTATGGAATTTTTTGTAGTAATGGCGGCGATCAGCAATTTTTAGCAGAACTGCGACATTGTGGCGGACAAATCGGACACCTAACTGACACTTTTGACACTTTTTTGGGGACTAGTGACACTAATACAGTCAGTGCTAAAAATATGCACTGCTACTATACTAATGACACTGGCAGAGAAAGAGTTAAAATCAGTGGCGGTCAAAGGGTTAAATATGCCCCTAGGGAGTGCTTGCTAACTGTGTGGGGATTGTTCTAACTGGGTGAAGACAGAGATCGGTGTGCCTGCTTAGCAGGAACACAAGATCTCCATCTTTTCCCCTGTTAGAATGGCGATCTGCCTTGTTTACAAAGACAGATCACCGTCTGCCTCTCCCGAGAACGATCGCGGGTGGTCGGTGGACATCGGGTCCGCCGGTCCCGCTGATTGGCATCTCCTGTGTCCAATCAGTGCTCGACTGCACCTACGGCAGTGCGCGCGCCACCCAGTGGCTATTGCACGAAATGACATACAGGTACGCCGTTTAGCGCAATAGAGCCGACCTGCCGCAGACCTGCAAATGGTTAAAGTACCATTCAGCTTCAGTTTGTAAATGTTGAACACAGATCCTAATGGGAGTGTTGTTTGCCACTTTAACTGCTTCAATACTGGGTACTTTTACCCCCTTCCTACCCAGGCCAATTTTCAGCTTTTAGCGCTGTCACATTTTGAATGACAATTGCACGGTCATGCAACACTGTACCCAAATAAAACCATTTGCTAAAAAAAAAATGACCACTGATAGGTATCACTTATGGGCAATGATAGATGGCACGGATAGGCGGCACTGATGGGCAGTGATGGGCGGCACTGATGTGTACTGAATGGCAGCACTGACTTGCATCACTAATGGGCACAGATTGGCATTACTAATGGGCACAAATTGGCATCACTAATGGGCACAAATTGGCATCACTAATGGGCACAAACTGGCATCACTTCTGGGCACAGACTTGCATCACTGTTGTGGCTGCACTGATAATCAGGGCACTAATGATCAGTGCCCTGATTATATGTACAGTCTCCCCTGTGAGGAGATGCCACTGATCGTCTCTCCTCTCCTCACACTCTGCCAATGTGAGGTGAGGAGAGCCGATTACCGGGAATTCCTTGTTTACATGTAATCAGCTGTGATTGGACACAGCTGATCACATGGGTAAAGAATCACGTCATTGGCTCTTTACCGAGATTGGGGTCATGCTGTGTTCCCAGGGGCACAGCATGCCCGCGATCGCAGTGAGACTGGGGCGTCGTCATATGATGCTGTCCCAGAACGAGAGAGGATCCCGCGTACCGTCATTTGTCTATACAGCGGGAGGGAGGAAGTTAAGCTAGCTACCAACAGGCTTCAGAACTTTTTGAAGCTTGTTGAAAGCTTGCTGAATCCTGCTAGCAGCTTGCTTAAAGTGGCAATCAACACTCCTATTAGGTTCTGTGTTTAACATTTATAAACTGGAGTTGAGCTGTACTTTAAAAGCTTCAACAAAACATGCTGAATGCTCTGCAAATGCTTTTTAAAAGCTTGCTATTCCACACTACTTATACATACCTCCCAACTGGCACGGATTCTGCGGGTTTTACCCGCATAGGCTCCTCCTTCCCGCAGTCCCACGAGACTGTCAGTTTTTCCGCACAGCAGGAAGCATGAAGAGATGAAGAGGAGGAAACACAGCAGCAGCAGATACCCCCCCCCCGCGCGATTGGTGGACTAAATAATGTTCGGAGGCCCCCCCCGCGATCGGCGGCACCCCCCCACGATCGCCCCCCCCCTTAACATCTTTTACATGTCCCGCGGCCCCCCCCCCCGCTCAACAACTTTAGTTAGCAGGGGAGAGGGGACATCTGAATGTCCCGCAATGGGACTTTTAAAAGTTGGGAGGTATGCTTATATACAAGCTGAAGTCCGTGTAAAACAGGCATTAAAGGGCTCTTTAATTAGAATTGCATCCCATCTACTGACTTTATAATCATGTTTATCAACGATAAACTGCAAATTCTGTACACCTGTGTTTGTTTGCCATTCTCATAATACAACATGTAGCTGATCATATTTCATGTGCAGTTTGTTCCATCCTGCTTGTCTGTGATCATTCTGTACCTTTAAATAAACAGTCTACTGTTTTCTAATCTGAATGAGAATAAAGTTCTCATTGCAAAACAAAATTATGACATATAAACAGAAAGCGTTTGCATTCCAATTGTTCTTTTGCTGTTTTCTGTAAAATTACAGTTTATACCAGTGGTTGTCAACTTATTAGGTATAGGTGGTCTCAGCTGCAGTCCCTAATGCCTGGTACATACAATGAGATAATCGGACGAATGATCAACCATTTTTTTTTGCATGCTAATCTCATATCGAAAAGTGGTGAAAGTTCTCGTACGACAGAATAAAAATTCGGAAGTGATGTAATGTGTTGTAGTGCATTTGCATTGTATTTTTGAATCACAACTGTACTGATTAACTACTTAAGGATTTGCCCCCTTAATGACCAGGCCATTTTTTACGATACGGCACTGCGATGCTTTAACTGACAATTGCGCGGGCATGCGACGCTGTATCCAAACAAAATTGCTTCCTTTTTTTGCCCACAAATAGAGCTTTCTTTTGGTGGTATTTGATCACCTCTGTGGTTTTTATTTTTTGCGCTATAAACAAACAAAGAGCGACAATTTATAAAAAATATATATATATTTTTTTACTTTTTGCTATAATACATATCCCCAAAAAATATATAAAAAACAAATGTATTCATCAATTCAGGCCGATATATATTCTTCTACATATTTTTGGTAAAAAAAAATCGCAATAGACGTATATTGATTGGTTTGCGCAAAAGTTATTGCGTCTACAAATTATGGGATAGATTTAGGGACTTTTATTTATATGTTATTGTTTTTACTGGTTAATGGTTGCGATCTGCGATTTTTAGCGGGACTGCAACATTGCGGCGGACAAATCTGACCCCAAATGACACTTTTTGGGGACCAGTGACATTATTACATTAATCAGTGCTATAAAATGCACTAATCAATGTAAAAATGACACTGGCAGGGAAGGGGTTAACAGTTGGGGGCGATCAAGGGGTTAAGTGTGTTTCCTGGGTGTGTTCTAACTGTAGGGGGGATGGGCTTCCTGGGACATGACAGAGATCACTGTTCCCGATCACTGGGGACAGTAGATTTCTGTCATGTCCCCTGTCAGAATGGGGATCCGCCTTGTTTACAAAGGCAGATCCCCATTCTACCTCTGTATTAGGCGATCGCAGGCCGCCAGCGGACATCGAGTCCGCCCAACTCGGTGGCACGCTCCCGCAGCGTGCGGCGGGTGCGAGAGCGCGCCCACCCGCAGCTGCGCCTGCACAAGCCGACGTACAATGACGGCGGTTCACACAGGAGAGCCAACCTGCCGCAGTACAACTGCGCCGGGCAGTCGTTAAGTGGTTAAACGAAAATTATACGATCTGTTATCGTATAAGACAAATTTTCGTGCTTGTCCCATCAGATGATATCGGATGAACTGTCATGATCGGCTATCGAAAGCTGTGTACTAATGATCAGATTATCGTATGATCAGTTTGAAAGCTGTATTTTCCGTACGATTTTCTGGCCGTGCATACGGGCCATAACTTTACCAAAGGGCCACAAATTTTGTTCAGTAAATGTAAAGAGGGGATTGTCATAGACTGAATATACTGAGATAAAATGATAGTCAGAGATTAAAGACACGCTACAGGAGTGGTTGGAAACTGAAGGCATGATGCAGATGGTAGGGAGAGGCTGGAGACATGTAAAATGAGCTTAGTGGAGCCCACTGCCATTACCCTTTAACCACTTAAGCCCCGGACCATTTCGGACCATTAGGACCAAGCCTGTTTTTGGGATTCGGCACTGCGCTGCTTTAACTGTAAATTGTGCGGACATGCAATGTTGTACCCAAATGAAATTTGCGTCCTTTTCTTCCCACAAATAGAGCTTTCTTTTAATGGTATTTGATTGCCTCTGCGATTTTTATTTTTTGCGATATAAATGGAAAAATAACGAAAATTTGGAAAAAAAAAGATATTTTCTACTTTTTGTTATAAGAAAAATCGAATAAACTCAATTTTAGTCATACATTTAGGCCAAAATGTATTCAGCCACATGTCTTTAGTAAAAAAAATGTCAATAAGCGTATATTTATTGGTTTGCGCAAAAGTTATAGCGTTTACAAACTAGGGTACATTTTCTGAAATTTACACCGCTTTAAATTTATGACTGCCTATCTCATTTCTTGAGGTGCTAAAATGGCAGGGCAGTACAAAACCCCCCCCAAATGACCCCATTTTGGAAAGTAGACGCCCCAAGGAAATTGCTGAGAGGCATGTTGAGCCCATTGAATATTTTTTTTTTGTCCCAAGTGATTGAATAATGACAAAAAAAAAAAAAAAATTACAAAAAGTTGTCACTAAATGATATATTGCTCACACATGCCATGGTTATATGTGGAATTGCACCCCAAAATACATTCTGCTGCTTCTCCTGAGTACGGGGATACCACATGTGTGGGACTTTTTAGGAGCCTAGCCACGTACGGGACCCCGGAAACCAAGCACCGCCTTCAGGATTTCTAAGGGCGCAAATTTTTGATTTCACTCCTCACTACCTATCACAGTTTCGAAGGCCATAAAATGCCAAAATAGCACAAAACCCCCCCAAATGACCCCATTTTGGAAAGTAGACACCCCAAGCTATTTACTGAGAGGCATGTTCAGTCCATGGAATATTTTATATTTTGCCACAAGTTGCGGGAATATGACAAACTTTTTTTTTTTTTGCACAAAGTTGTCACTAAATGATATATTGCTTACACATGCCATGGGCATATGTGAAATTACACCCCAAAATACATTCTGCTGCTTCTCCTGAGTACGGGGATACCACATGTGTGGGACTTTTTGGGAGCCTAGCCGCTTACGGGACCCCAAAAACCAAGCACCGCCTTCAAGGTTTCTAAGGGCATAAATTTTTGATTTCACTCCTCACTACCTATCACAGTTTTGAAGGCCATAAAATGCCAAGATGGCACAAAACCCCCCCAAATGACCCCATTTTGGAAAGTAGACACCCCAAGCTATTTGCTGAGAGGCATGTTGACCCCATTGAATATTTTTTTTTTTTGTCCCAAATGATTGAATAATGACAAAAAGAAAAAAAAAATGTACAAAAAGTTGTCACTAAATGATATATTGCTCACACATGCCATGGTTATATGTGGAATTGCACCCCAAAATACATTCTGCTGCTTTTCCTGAGTACGGGGATACCACATGTGTGGGACTTTTTGGGAGCCTAGCCGCGTACAGGGCCCCAAAAACCAAGCACTGCGAACGCTGCAGTTATGTGTGTTGTGTTTGGTAAGTGACAGTGATCGATCGATACTGCACTTGGGTGGGCTGGGCTGGGCTGGGCTGGGCGGAGGGGCTAAACGCAGGCGCTAGCAGGTATCTGGGCTGATCCCGCTAACACTGCGTTTTTGGGAACCCTAAACCGCTGGGGATGCTAGTATAGATCTGATCAGATACTATACCACTAAGGGGGGTGTATGCTTTGCGCGTGGGTGTTAGCGTTACTGTCACTAACCTAACACTGCCTGGGGCGACGCAGACCCTCTCTGGCGCTAAAACCTAATTGATCTCACCCGCCGGGCGATCAGGGGGGTTAAACCTTTATTGGATTATATACGGCGGGTGCCCTGATGCTATAAAAAGCAAACTAATCAACCAGCGTCACCCGTAACCTTTATATGGTGATCACTGGTGAAAGGGTTAACTAGGGGCAATCAGGGGGTTAAAACCTTTATTAGGTTAAATATGGGGGTACCTGACACTATATAAAAACCTGACGGGTAACCTAAATAACTAAATAACTTACTGGCTAACCAGTGACACCAGTGACGCTTATACGGCGATCACTGGTGAAAGGGTTAACTCTAGGGGCAATTAGGGGGTTAAAATAATATATGGGGGTACCTGACACTAATAAAAACCTGCGGCGAACCTAAAAAAAAAATAACTGCCTATCTAAAACACCAGCGACACGAATACAGCGATCGGAAAAACAATCGCTTAGTGACGCTGAAGTTAGGGGGTGAAAGGGTTACCTGGGGGGTGATCAAGGGGTTAAACCTTTATTAGGGGGGGTTAGGGGGCTACCCTGGACCTAAAGGGGCCTAATCCTAACTGCCCTGCAACTTTTTACAATCACAGATGACACTAAATGCAGTGATCAGTAAAATAAATGATCACTGCAATCAGTGACACTGTGATTGGGGGCTTTGGGGTGACCTGGGGGGTGATCTGGGGGTGACTGGGGGGTGATTTGTGTGCCTATGTGTACCTACGTGTCAGTGGACTGTTGGTGCACTAACCTGCTTCTTCTCTGCTCGGCGCCGGGAACGGAAAGACCGCGGCGAGGGAGATGACATCACTTCCTCCAGCCTTGTTTACATCACATGGCGGAGGAAGCATTTTCATTGGCCGGGAGCGATCGCGAGGGGGGGGCGGAATCGAGCGGCCGCCCCCTCATGCCTGATCGCTCCCGAACACTTAACGGCCGCTCACTGCAGTGAAGGGGGGTCCGGATGGACCCCCCAACTGCACAAAGGCGATCACGTAGATCTACGTGATTCTGCCTGTCCGTGCCATTCTGCCGACGTAAATCGGCGGTGGGCGGTCGTTAAGTGGTTAAAGTATAAGTAAACCCTCCTATCGTTTTCAGCCAAGGAAGCTGCCATCTTTGCTTCTGTTTAATCTACAACTGCTGCACGTGTGATCAGTTTAGACACCAGCCATTGGATGGTTTGACAGGTTGGTTGAGAGCACAACCAATGGGAGTGTTACATTTCCGACATGTGCAGGGAATGAAACTGTTTTATGGATGGCTTTACTTCCACCCCATCCACAGACTGCTGGGGTCCCTGGACTGCACAACAAGTACCAAAGAGCGACATTTGGCTGCAGGTTGGGCACCAGGGCTGTATACAGTCAATTTAAATTCTGAGACTGATTTTAGCTCAGTCCTCAGTATACTGCAACACATGCAATAAGAAACAGATGTGCAACCTTGCAGTGCACTGGGAAAAAACAGATGCACTTTTAGGCTCATATATGCATATATACTAAAACAAAGTGTAAATGGGCCCTACAAATACCTGTGATGAGAAAATATGGATGTTGCCACTGCTGACCTTTTATAGAAGTTCTAGTTCCCTGGCTCGTCATGTTGATCCAGTGGCTTTTGTACTTTCTAAGTCACTGGCAAATTATGAGTATGACTTTCTTAAGCTGCATGCTTGTTTCCCGGGTCAGTGTATCAAAAAGTATTGATGCCAGTGACAGCTAGGAACGCATATTTTCGGAAGGTTAGCAATGGCAGCCTTCATATTTTTCTCATTACAGTTTTCCCAAAATACAAATACTACATAATAACTGAAATAAAAACATTCAGATTCAATTTACTAGAACACTCCATCATTGCCTGCTAATAGATTGTCTCATCTCTATTCAATGGATCCCCATTGATCAGATTGTCCTCTATAGGTTAGTATTGCCCCAAAGCAACAAAGCAGACCCACAGTTTCACTGCAGAAATGTCACTTTCCAGTGCAGGCTTGAAGCTGATTGGTTGTTTTGAGACGCACACAGGTCTTACAAGAACACTTTGATAAATGAGGCCATCTAAATGAAGCTCCGTCGTACAGGACTCCATATATCAAAATGCTTTGTGCTGTATTCAGTGAGCCATTTTACATTGTTTGTTATCTGTTGCAATGTAAAAAAAAAACTTCTCCATTAGGCAATTTTTTTTTTTTACATAATGCAATGTTTTTAACATATGCTATACATTAAAAATCATTTGATTCCATGTTTATCTTCAACTGTCATCTATACTTGTCTTCATCACTCTCAGCTGTCACCGTGGGAGAGATTACAATGCCGTACTGTAATTTCACGGCCCCATGCACACTCAATGCATGAGGCTCTGGCTTTTGGGTATGGAAGGAAGGAACATCCAGTCCCACTGCTGGCAGCCTGTGAAACTCTATGAGAGGCTGAAAGCAGCTGAGACTGGACGGGGCTGGACAGTACACCAAGCAGTACTTATATTTAGGGCAGTATGTGCCCAGGGATGCAACAGTTTTACTATTTTTAGTTATCAAAAATGGTGAATAACTAGTTCTCTGCATACATGTATATCATATTTGCTAAATACAAAAAATATACAGTAATTACTTCAGTATAAGCCGACCTGAATATAAGCAGAGGCACCTAATTTTACCACAAAAAACTGGGAAAACGTATTGACTCGAGTATAAGCCTAGGGTGTCCATCTGCATGCCTCACTGTGCCTCATTTTGCCTCACTGTGTCCATGTGCGTGCCTCACTGTGCCCATGCCTCACTGTGCCCATGCCTCACTGTGCCCATGCCTCACTGTGTCCATGCCTCACTGTGTCCATGTGCGTGCCTGACTGTGCCCATGCCTCACTGTGTCCATGACTGACGTTTAACATGGGAGTCTATGGAAGGGGTGCCCGGCTTTGAAAAATCGGTGCTCCCCAGCCGTAGGTCCACCAGACAACAAACTTTGCACACTTAAAGAGGAGAAATGGGGCTACATGTGTGCTAAGTTTTGGGTCCAGAGGACCTACGACCGGCCAGTACCGGGTCCCCAAATTTACCGGAGAAATTACCATTTAACATGGGAGTCTATGGAAGGGGTGCCCGGCTTTGAAAAATTGGTGCTCCCCGGCCGTAGGTTCCCTGGACAACAAACTTTGCACACCTATAGAGGAAAGTGGGGCTACATGTGTGCCAAGTTTGGCTGGTACCGAGTCCCCAAAGTCCGGGAGATCAGGCGCAAAAAGGTGACTCGAGTATACTCGAGTATAAGCCGAGGGGGGCATTTTCAGCACAAAAAAAGTGCTGAAAAATTCGGCTTATACTTGAGTATATACGGTAAGCAAAATATGAAAAATATTTTTCATAGGTTTTTTGTTATATATCCTTGTAACCTACCTTGTAGACAAAATCTTATGTAGATCATCTAATCTTACATTACATTTACAAAATCTCCAAAGCTGATTGATTTGTACAGTGGGACAAAAAAGTATTTAGTCAGCCACCAATTGTGCAAGTTCTCCCACTTAAAAAGATGAGAGAGGCCTGTAATTGTCATCATAGGTATACCTCAACTATGAGAGACAAAATGTGGAAACAAATCCAGACAATCACATTGTCTGATTTGGAAAGATTTTTTTTTGCAAATTATGGTGGAAAATAAGTATTTGGTCACCTACAAACAAGCAAGATTTCTGGCTCTCACAGACCTGTATCTTCTTCTTTAAGAGGCTCCCCTGTCCTCCACTCATTACCTGTATTAATGGCACCTGTTTGAACTTGCTATTAGTATAAAAGACACCTGTCCACAACCTCAAACAGTCACACTCCAAACTCCACTATGGTGAAGACCAAAGAGCTGTCGAAGGACACCAGAAACAAAATTGTAGCGGACAGATCGGACACTTTTGACACTTTTTTGCGACCAGTGACACTTATACAATGATCAGAGCTAAAAAAAAGCCACTGATTACTGTATAAATGTCACTGACAGGGAAGGGGTTAAAACTAAGGGTTAAGGGGTTAAGTGTTCCCTAGGGAGGTTGGGGGAGTGTACTGACTGGAGGAGGAGAGAGATCACTGTTCCTGATCACTAGGAACAGCAGATCTCTCTCCTTTCCTGTCAGAACGGGGATCTGTGTGTTAACACACACAGATCCCCGTTCTGGCTCTCTGAGGAGCGATCGTGGGTGGCCGGCGTACATCGCGGCCTCCGGCCACATGCTTCGACTCCGGCATCACGCTGCGGGCATCCCCTACAGCCCTTAAAGCGGCCGCTGTACAGCTAAGGCGATTCGCACAGGGGAGCCAGCCTGCTGCCGTATAACGACGACGGCTGGTCGGCAAGTAGTTAACCGATCTCAAGGACCACATTTTCTACACTACTAGATATTTGTCTGGAGGAACATAATAACTGGTATAAAACAGTTGAGGAAAGTGTGCAAATAGAACTGAGCCCATAGGGTTATCACACTGATATTGTTATTTTCAAGTATTGATGTTGGCCGTTAAACTAGCTGATGACAAGGCCTGTGCTTGCAATCACACTGGAAAAAAATAACATTAAAGGCCCAGTTCACTTATAATCTATTCACATTGTTGTCAATCAAGCCCTGATGAAGAGGGTGCTCTTGGAACCTAAAAACTGGCGTTGACTACTTTTTGGATTGTCCCTCTTACTTTTATTGGAAGTTGTATCAGAACCTCTTAGAAGTGGTGTGGCGCTTCAATTTCCATTTTTGTTAAACTAAGTATAAACATTTTTGTATAAAAAAACAGCCATGGCATATGAAGCATGTTTCCCCAAACATGTATGACTTACACTTTGCCAAGTCCAATAAAAAGGATTAAAGTTTAGAAACTGGCACCACTTTTTGTTCTGTAAAATGTTGGCAAACATAAATTTTAAGATATAAAAACTTTACAGTGAAATTTTATTACACTGCAGTTTTATTCAAACAGGACATAAATCCATACAGCCGGCTGTAGCTTCATACATCCACAGATCCCCTGGGATACAACTCCCTTTCTATAATCTGGCATTCCGGGTTCCTACAGGTTCTCCTTTGATGCTAGTCTGCAGTGATAATTTTGACTGAAAACTTCGATTTAGCTCTAGGCATAGTTTTTTGGCTAAAATGCCATATTGGTTTTACTCGTATTTTGCTCCTCAAAATTGTTTTAGTTATAGTCGTATTTTAGTCAACTAAAACCTCCAGTACATTTTAGTCGACTAATCTCATTTTAATCGACTAAAATCAAATGGGTTTAGTTAGATTGTAATGCATTATTTAGGAAGGAGCGCCTCTCAAAAGGAGAAGCTCTGCTTGTCTGCCTCCTCCACCCTTCCGCTGCCACATTTGGCACCTTTTGGGGGGGGGAGCAGGTACCTGATTTTGACAGGTATCCACTCCCACTTTGGGCTCAGTTTGCCGCAGTGAAGCGAGCCGGAAGTTCGGCCCCCCTCTTCCCCCCGCAGCTGGCCCATTCAGAAAGTGCAGCATGTTTCGTGCATGGGCAGTAGGAAATCGGTAGTGAAGCCACAAGGCTTCACTGTCGGTTTTCCTTAGCCAAGATGGTGGCACCAGCACCCGATTCAAGAATTGGCTCGGGTGAGGACACCGCTGGATGCCCGAACAAGTCAAGCCCTGTACACACGATCAGATTTCCGATGGAATAAAATCCGATGGATTTTTCCATCGGATTTCCGATGAAGCTGACTTCCATCAGTCTTGCCTACACACCATCAGTCAAAAATCCGACTGTACCAAACGCCGTTGCATAAAACACTCCGACGAGCCGAGAAAAATTAAGTTCAATGCTTCTGAGCATGCGTCGACTTGATTCTGAGCATGCGTGGGTTTTTTCTCCGATGGAGTTCCACACAGACGATCGGAATTTGCTATCGTTTTTTTTCCATCGGATAAATTTAAAACATATTCTATTTTTAATCACCAATGGAAAAAAGACCGATGGGGCCCACACACGATCGGTTTGTCCGATGAAAAAAGTCCATCGGACTGTTTTCATCTGTAAAACCAATCGTGTGTACAGGGCTTAAGTGCCCTGATAGTAAAAGTCAGCAGCTACAGTATTTGTATATGCTGACTTTTAATTTCTTTTTTTGGGGGGGGCGAAGTTCTCTTTAAGCATTTCTCTAGAATTTCCAAACTCATTATACACTCTTGGAGTAAAAATCGAATAACATGTTATTATTTATAGAAACATTTTCTCAACTCCGGTCCACAAGTACCCCCAACGGGTCATGTTTTCAGGCTTTCCATTATTTTGCACAGGTGATTTGATCAGTTCAGTGCCTTAGTAATTACCACAGGTGTTTCATCTGAGGGAAATCCTGAAAACATGACCCGTTGGGGGTACTTGAGGACTGGAGTTGAGAAACATTGATTTATGGTATTAATGATTGAACATGCACTACACAGATTTAACCATTGTGATATACCATATATACTCGAGTATAAGCCGAGTTTTTCAGCACATTTTTTTGTGCTGAAAATGCCCCCCTCGGCTTATACTCGAGTCACCTTTTCGCGCCTGATCTCCTGAACTTTGAGGACCCGGTACCAAACTTGGCACACATGTCGCCCCACTCTTCCTCTACAAGTGTGCAAAGTTTTTTGTCCGGAGGACCTATGGCCGGGGAGCACCGATTTTTCAAACCCGGGCACCCCTTCCATAGACTCCCATGTTAAACGGTAATTTCTCTGGTGATTTTGAGGACCCGGTACCGGCCGGTCGTAGGTCCTCTGGATCCCAAACTTGGCACACATGTAGCCCCATTTCTCCTCTACAAGTGTGTCTGGAGGACCTAAGGTCGGGGAGCACCAAATTTTCAAAGCCAGGCACCCCTTCCATAGACTCCCATGTTAAACGTCAGTCTAGTCATGGACACAGTGAGGCATGGGCACAGTGAGGCATGCAGATGGACACAGTGAGGCAAAGTGAGGCACAGTGAGGCATGCAGATGGACACAGTGAGGCATGCAGATGGACACCCTAGGCTTATACTCGAGCCAATACGTTTTCCCATTTTTTTTTGGTAAAATTAGGTGCCTCAGCTTATATTCGGGTCGGCTTATACTCGAGTATATACGGTATATAACCAGTGTTAATTTTGACATCAAATTTCTCTTTATTTCTAGTCATGGTCTTTTTACTAAAATTCCATTTTAGTTTTAGTCATATATTAGTCACCTGAATTGTTTTAGTCATATTTTAGTCAACTAAAAGAGTATTCATTTTGTCGGCAAGTATATTTTCGGTGACTAAATTAACACTGCCAGTCTGACTTATTGAATACTGGGAACATTCTCTACATGTGCTGTATTCAGAAACAGAAATTATTTGTTGCTACATACTTGATGTAGGTTAAAGCATTGCCATCAGGAAAGTCATATGGGTGTCGCTTCCTGAAAACATGTCCAACACGGCTGCAAGGTACAATCTCTAGGCTACCGCCACACATCCAGACACGGAAGGAGAGCTCTGAAAGACAACAAATCAGAGTTAATTTTTTGTTAAATTCGGACTGATCAGTTACGGAGACATGACAAAATCCATGACAATAGGTCTGTGTTGACAAGGTGGCAGTAAAAGGATTATATAGTCCTTTTTATGATTTTGTTCTATACATGAAAAATGAAACAAGCTTTTTTAAATAATGTTATTAATAAGTGTTAGCATGGAACTAAAAACTCAGAAAAAAAATCTAGTAATACCTTGTACACACGATCGGAATTTCCGATGAAAACAGTCAGATGAACTTGTGTCATCGGAAATTCAGATCGTGTGTGGGCCCCATCGGACTTTTTTCCATCGGTGTTTAGAAATAGAACATGTTTTACATTTTTCCAATGTAAAAAGAACCGATAGGAAATTCCTATCATCTGTGTGGAACTCCGACGGAGAAAAAACCCACGCATGCTCAGAATCAAGTCGACGCATGCTCAGAAGCATTGAACTTAATTTGAATTTTCTCGGCTCGTCGGAGTGTTTTACATCACCGTGTTTTGGACGGTCGGAATTTAGTCTGACAGTGTGAATGCAAGACAGCTTGAACAGAATTCCGATGAAAAATTCCATCAGATTTTAGACCATCGGATACTCTGATCGTGTGTACAGGGCATAAGAGTTTTTGTAAATCGTAAGTCTCCCCCCTTTCTATTTCTTCCAGGATATTTTTTGAGTGCACACTGCCTACGGGGAATGTGCAATACAGTTTACACTTGTCCACTCCCAGAATTATATATACTGTGATTCTGTACTTGCTAAATATGCTGCAGAAATCTCCCTCCACTGAGTCTGGCTGCAATCATTTCAACTGTGGGCAGCTGAAGCTGCTGCCTGTTCACTTCCTGGATTTACACAGACACACAGAGGCACACAGAGGCTCTGCAGCTCTTATTGGCCCTCTTATGATGTCATATGCCGAGTCATTTTTCCAGACAAGAAACAGGGAGTGGGTTGTATAAGGTATTTACTGGCAGAAAAAAAAAAAAAACAGTTTTACTATCCATAGTTAAAACGAGGCAGAGGATTTAATAGATGGAAAGATGAAAAAATGACTGAAGTTCCACTTTAAGAAGATCTATCATTATTGTTATTTTCTGTTCTGTCCAATGGGACAATGTCATAGCTCCCAACTGTTCCTGATTTCGAGGGAATGTCCCTCTGTCCCTCATTCCTCCTCTTTTGTCCCTCATTTTGGTCTGATCTATATAGATGTATATAAAATGCACTTTGTATCTATCAAAAAGTGTTTTCCAGCACTAAACCTTTCATCTGATTTCTAAATTGTTGCATTTGTAAATTCCAAAAGCCAATATAAAGGAATAGTAGTGGTAAAAAAAGCACTTGAGGGTTTAACCAATCTTGTTTTTTGTGTACAATTCTCCTTTAAGGGGGCGTGGCAATGGGGTGTGTCCTATGCCTACATACTTTTGCTGATAGGTGTCCCTCATTCCCATCTCAAAAAGTTGTGAGGTATGCAATGTACATGTTGATAGGTGCTTTCTATGTCTACTTATGAGGTCTGACCTGCCCCCCTTTGCTCCTGCAGCAGCCAATCAAGCAACAGCTAGGAGAGAGACGGCTGGTTTATAACATTATGAATCATCCGTCTCCTTCCTAGCTGTTTTTGTTGGACCAGCTGCAACAAGAGGGGAGGGGATGCAGGTTAGACCTCATAAGTAGTCTTAGAAAGCACATACTGTATCAACATGGGACAAAGTACTGCATGTACATTGCATCCATAGGAATCAGAACAGTAAAAAATAATGATAGCTTCTGCTTTAATGTTCTAAAAAGTTTGTTATTATATATGTGCATGGAGTATTTTTATTTTATTTTTTTTAACATGCAGGCTTTGCTTCCTGTTTTGCAGATCTACAACAATGGTTGAGCACACTGCTCCAATGTAAGTCCAGGGCTTTTTTCAGCGGGAACACAGTTCTAGCACCTCCAGCACTGAATGTATGCAAAGGCAAGGGGTAGTGGGGTGTGCTGAAGGGTCCAATAATGCCAGCTGCAGGGGGATCTATTGTTGCTGGGAGTATCTATTGTTGCTGAGGGGTCTTATGTTTCTAGTGGGTCAATTGTTGCTGGGAGGCATCTACTGTTGAGGGAGGGGTCTATTGTTGCTGGCTGCTGGGGATCTATTGTTAATCTATATTTAACCAGTTCTAGGCAAAACCCCCCCATATCCACATCCTAAGTACATGACAGAACACATAAGAAAGGGAGACCCCTTCAGAAGGAAAGCAGGACTTTAAAGGATATAAAGTTGTCACTGAGGTGAGCACAGGCACAATATTTAAGATAAAAAATATATTTTTTTTGTACAAAAATAATTTAAAAACAACAGTTGAGTATAAAAACATGCAATGATATACAGATGAGAGTACAGTGGCTTGTATTATTGCATATTCAAAATTACAATGAATATATTGGTTGCTTCATTTGTACATTGTAGTCCAACACGTTTTGTGGAAATAATTCTCTGCTTTTTCAGGGAACTTCAATACATATCAACTTCAACCACAGTACCGATATCTAAACCTCCCAATACGTGAGAAGAGATAGGGACCATGAGACAACCATTTGGCCCACGGTATACGTCCTAGGACCAAATCTGATGGACATTGGACCACACAGCCGAGGAAAGGCAGATAAAGTCTGAAACACTAACAGTGCTTCTACTCACTCGCTGTTTGGTCAGCTTCCATGTAGAAGCACTGTGGGTGTTGCAGACTTTATCCGCCTTTCCTTGGCTATGTGGTCCAATGTCCATCAGATTTGCTTTAGGACGTATTCTGTGGGCTAAACGCTTGTCTCATGGTCCTTATCTCTTCTCACACATTGGGAGGTTTAGATATGGGTACTGTGGTTGACGTTGATATGCATTGAAGTTCCCTGAAGAAGCAGGGAAATATTTCTCTGAAACGCGTTGGCCTATAATGTACAAATGAAGCAACCGATATATTCATTGTAATTGTGAATATGCAATAATACAAGCCACTGTGCTATCGTCTGTATATCATCGCATGTTTTATACTTAACTGTTGTTTTTAAACAATTTTTGTACAATAAAATATATTTTTTACCTTAAATATTATGCATCTCACCTCAGTGACAACTCAATATCCTTTAAAGTCCTGCTTTCCTTCTGAAGGGGTCTCCCTTTCTTATATGGGGGATCTATTGTTGTTGGAGGATCAATTGTTGCGAAAGGGGTCTATTATTGCCGGGGGTTCTTATGTTGCTGTTAGTCAATTGTTGCTGGGATCGATCTACTGTTGAGGAGGGAGTCTATTGTTGCTGGCTACTGGAGGGACTATTAGTGCTGGCTGCTGGGAGATCTATTGTTGCTAGTGAGGTCTATTGTTTCTGAGGTGGGCCTGTTGTTGCGGAGGCGGTATTTTGTTGCAACTTTTTCGCCTTCCTCTGGATCAACTGTGGGTGAAGGATTGTGTATATGGGATTGTATTATTCATTTTTTGGTTGAAATAGTTAGGTTGAAAAAGGACACAAGTCCATCTATGTAAGTGGTCTATTGCTGTTGGGGGGAATTTGTTATTGTTGGTGTGTGTCTATTATTGTGGGGCGATATATTTTTGCTTGGGGGGGGGGGGGGGGCTATTGTTGCTGGCTGCATGGGATATATTTTAATGCTTTTCTTATTATAAATTACCAAATGCCATACAGATAACTTAGCATCACAAAATGATAATGAGTTAATTTTTCTCTAAAACTGGGTACTGGGAGGTGAGTATGGGGTATAAACAAGGGACAGTGCTTGGAGGTAGGCAGGAGGCGGAGACAAGTGGTGACTTGGGAGAGGGGGGTTCCTGCACCCCTTCTTTGAGAAAAAAAGCCCTGTTTAAGTCTATGTGCTAGCCTGCTTCATGACAGCAATGCACTCCCAGCTGTACTGTATCTCTACAGTAAAGATGGGCTGTAAAATTTGGTGGTTGAGTTTGCATTTCAACATTTTGGTGAAAATCATCTCCAATTGACTTCCTTGGATTTTGCTGAAAATATCCCAAAGTTTTACAATGTACCAAAAGAGTTAGCAGCAATTGGAGTTGGGAATTCTGCCTTTAGTCATAGTGCCCACCGGAAAACAAGACCTGTCATGACTTTCAAATGAGACATTAGAGGTTATGCAGTGAAAGAATAGCAACCTTTTGTATCAAGAAAATCTAATAATCCTTCCAGCATGTGGGAAAATGTCTTCAGAAGCTAAGGAGTGCTTCTGATATTGGTGCATGATTATTATATGTTGTAAGGGTATCTCTACGATACTTGATTATTCCAAGCACTGCTCTAAATAGTAACATATCTAACAACTGTAGCGGGGTGTTGCTTTAAGGACTCAGAGACTACCGTACCCAGGGTACAGCGGGACACCCAGGGTGCATTGCCCCGCGCAAGGACTGCTGAGGTGGGCTATAAAAAGAGGGGCGGGCTGGCAATCGGTCTCTTTGGACATCGCCCGCCCAGCAAGTGGAACTCTGTACTGAGTCTGTTGTTCCTGATAGGGCCTGAAGTTTGGGCCCTGTGTTTCCAAAGAGCCTTCCGTTTCTCCACTGAGGAGCCTGAGGGACGTCTCATCCTGCCGCCTGTCTACTACTTCCAGGAGGAACGAAGACCCCGGGTGTCGTGGGATCTGTGTACCGAGACACAGCTATGGAAGATACTGACATTGACTGGTCCGGTTGGGTGAGAGAGCACCTGCTCAAAGATTATTACAGGATCTCTAGGCCCTGTGTCTGTTGTTCAGGACCCACCGTTTATAGTTTGCATTTGCACGCCGGAGGGACAGTGCATTGAGTAGCCTAGTCACTTTCTGTTATCCATCGAGTTACCAGTACCTATTCCTGTGGATTACAATTTATCTTCAAAAAGTGCACCACCATTTGCTAGCGAAGATCCTTCACTACGGAACTTGCATATAGGACAGTCAGGCCTGACACCTAAGTTTAGATATTGCTGGGCGCCATCTTGCCCACGAGGGAGGTGAGCTGCAAGCGGGGTCCGTTAGTTGAATGTGTACAGGATTGTATATTTGTTTACTTGCTTAATACCCTTTTATTGCAGGGCTCTGCATATATTAGTGTGTACTGTTTATATGCTTATCTACTTCACTCAAGTAAAAGTATCAGGATTAAAGGATTAAGCAGACAAGTTGTTTGGTGTTATTACTGTGTAGAAGGGACGGTTAGTGTCAGTTACACATATTATCACTGTGTGCCCTTTGTTGCCGGATTGTGTTACCTAAAGCTATGGGTCTCACAATCCTATCATCCTCTACTAGCTGTGCCAAGGGAGGGTAGAGCCAATTACTGGGGGTTGACAGCGGTGCGTTACAGGGCCGAAAATCATACCAGCGGCTCTCTTAACTGGGGGTACTGCTACACAACATTCTGAGGCACCAAAAACCACAGTAGCGCACAAACTGATTTTTCCAGATGCAAAGGCACAGAAGGGGTTACTCAGCTGTTTGTTTTTACAATCTACAGACTGAGTAAACTGTGCACATTTAATATTCTGCAGGATATGGTGCTTCAAATCTCTCTTTTGGCCAAGTTAATCAAGCCTCATAAAATCACAGACACACACCGGAGACAGCCGGCTCACCCACACACTTGCTGCAAATCAAGAGATTTATAGGAAGACTCAGGCAGATAAATAGTTTAAAAAGTGACTCATTCTTTTTTAATGGTGCCATAGATAAATGGGTTCAAATTGACAAATTTCGATAGATCTTAAACCATGGCAAGAAAATAAAAAAATATCTAATATTGATTACACTTGGCACTTATTGCATTATACTTTGGCACAGTATACATTAAAGGTGATTGATGAAGATACAGAAAATCCAGGAAAGGTTTTGGTAGGGTCTTCCTCGCATAGCTTTGTATCATCTGCCACTCCCTTCCCATTGCCTTGCACCAGCTATGCTCAAAGCATGCATGTACAAAGAAGGGAGATGCACAAGCATGGCTGGAGGAGCAGAATGGTGTCCCTAAAGATGTAGGAATCAAGTTTTGCTCTAAAGGTAAATTGTGTGCTGATACACATATCTACTGTATGTTTTTATCTGATGCATTCCTAATTTAGTCTCTAAAGGATTGTGCCTTAAAAAGGGAGTTGGTTGCCCCAAATAGGACCATACTATGGACATGGTTTTATGGTTGAACTAGATGGACTTGTGTCTTTTTTCAACCTGACTGACTATGTAACTATGGTATGTAAATATACTGCAGCGCACATGTTAAAATTTGGCAGAATATGGTCTAGAATTAGAGTGTATCAAAGTTTTTTGGGGGTTTTAGATGGAATGTGGAAGTGTGAGAACCTCTATTTTGTTTTTATTGCTGTAATAAGAAAAAATAATAATTTAATCCAAAAATAGAGTGGCATGCCAGGATGTTGTGCTGGTAACATGCACATTCTAGACCTCTGCTGCCACTCCGCTTATACAGAAAAACATGCTGTAACTATTTAAAATGTGGAAGTAAAAGTCCTCCAAGAACCCCCCAGGCGACTCCAACTCTGAGGTCCACTAATCCCTGTGTGAATATTTTCTTCAGTGGCCAGGCTGCTGGGATACCATTCGTGAGCCACTCTTTTTCCTTCACAAGACTTATGTGGCTCTGAATTATCTGCCCACCTGACTCTGCGGGACTCACGCTAGCCACACCAGGCTCTTACCAGACAGCTGTCAAAGGACCTCCTGATGCCACGTCAGATCTGGAAGCCTCTGTGGTGACCTGGAAAGAGCTGGGGCATCCCAGCAATGTGATTCCAAGGAGTATACTGGATGCGATCAAAACAGATGAATTGTGGCCATGTTCATATGTATACCTCCATGTGCCACCCCCCACGGGTCAGTCATTCAGCACAATGGAAACAGGTGTGACAGGGCTACAACCCTCTCAATCAATACCTCCAGACCCAGTGCTCAGACTTTGAGGCTTCTGATGCCTTCACAAGGTACAATCCACTGAAGGAAAAGTCGGCACCTGGGTGGGTCAACAAAATGCAGTCTTCCTTTATTAAATTACATGAAAACAGAAGAGGTCATGCATGTACTGGCTGATATAGGTTCCATCCAATACTGTATACTATGTACATCTCTATTATACATGTATTAAATCCCTTGGTATATACAGTGGGTCAAAAAAGTATTTAGTCAGCCACCAATTGTGCAAGTTCTCCCACTTAAAAAGATGAGAGAGGCCTGTAATTGTCATCATAGGTATACCTCAACTATGAGAGACAAAATGTGGAAACAAATCCAGACAATCACATTGTCTTATTTGGAAAGAATTTATTTGCAAATTATGGTGGAAAATAAGTATTTGGTCAATATCAAAAGTTCCTCTCAATACTTTGTTATATATCCTTTGTTGGCAATGACAGAGGTCAAACGTTTTCTGTAAGTCTTCACAAGGTTGTCACACACTGTTGCTGGTATGTTGGCCCATTCCTCCATGCAGATCTCCTCTGGAGCAGTGATGTTTTGGGGCTGTCGCTGGGCAACACGGACTTTCAACTCCCTCCAAAGATTTTCTATGGGGTTGAGATCTGGAGACTGGCTAGGCCACTCAAGGACCTTGAAATGCTTCTTACGAAGCCACTCCTTTGTTGCCCGGGCGGTGTGTTTGGGATCATTGTCATGCTGAAAGACCCAGCCACGTTTCATCTTCAATGCCCTTGCTGATGGGAGGAGGTTTGCACTCAAAATCTCACGATACATGGCCCCATTCATTCTTTCATGTACACGGATCAGTTGTCCTGTTCCCTTTGTAGAGAAACAGCCCCAAAGTATGATGTTGCCACCCCCATGCTTCACAGTAGGTATGGTGCTCTTTGGTTGCAACTCAGCATTCTCTCTCCTCCAAACACGACGAGTTGTGTTTCTACCAAATAGTTTTACTTTCGTTTTATCTGACCGTATAACATTGTCCCAATCCTCTTCTGGATCATCCAAATGCTCTCCAGCAAACCTCAGACAGGCCCGGACATGTACTGGCTTAAGCAGGGGGACACGTCTGGCACTGCAGCATCTGAGTCCCTGGCGGCGTAGTGTGTTACTGATGGTAGCCTTTGTTACGTTGGTCCCAGATCTCTGCAGGTCATTCACTAGGTCCCCCCGTGTGGTTCTGGGATTTTTGCTCACCATTCTTGTGATCATTTTGACCCCACGGGGTGAGATCTTAGGTGGAGCCCCAGATTGAGGGAGATTATCAGTGGTCTTGTATGTCCTCAATTTTTTCATTATTGCTCCCACAGTTGATTTCTTCACACCAAGCTGCTTGCCTATTGCAGATTCAGTCTTCCCAGCCTGGTGCAGGTCTACAATTTTGTTTCTGGTGTCCTTCGACAGCTCTTTGGTCTTCACCATAGTGGAGTTTGGAGTGTGACTGTTTGAGGTTGTGGACAGGTGTCTTTTATACTGATAACAAATTTAAACAGGTGCCATTAATACAGGTAATGAGTGGAGGACAGAGGAGCCTCTTAAAGAAGAAGATACAGGTCTGTGAGAGCCAGAAATCTTACTTGTTTGTAGGTGATCAAATACTTATTTTCCACCATAATTTGCAAATAAATTATTTCAAAATCAAACAATGTGATTGTCTGGATTTGTTTCCACATTTTGTCTCTCATAGTTGAGGTATACCTATGATGACAATTACAGGCCTCTCTCATGTTTTTAAGTGGGAGAACTTGCACAATTGGTGGCTGACTAAGGGGATACTTTGTTATGCTAGCTTTATATAAGCCATATTTAACTTGTTTGTGGATACTTATATGTGTAAAAGAATAATGAAGATACAGTATATGGCATTGCATGAAAAAGTACTAACACATGTTTGTAAAAAATGTGTATGATCCTTCCTTCCCTGCACACAGAGCATAGATTTCAGCTTACCTGTACTTCACTGCCACCACTAACATTAATAAATACAGTATACATGTAAAAAGGCTAATGAAAACGGCAACTGGCATCACACATTGATTGGTAAAAGCAAACTGTATCTACAAATTATAGACCTAGGTAAAGATAAAAGTAACATCACTACTCGTGAGACCTTTTCAAATGGCCTTCATGGCTTGAAAATGGTCTTTGATTCAAAACTCCTTCCTTTTATGGAGAGGAATATAATCATTGAAAGGATTCTCCGGTATTATTCTAGCTTCTTCTATACTGGAACGTTGACAGAATCAGATATCTGACATAATGGCCAACATTTAATAATTCATAAGACCATTCTTACTTATTTCTTCTTTCAATCTGGGACTTCTTATTCAAGATTATCAGCATGGATGCATCGTAGTGTACCCAAGCCTTTATGCACATACTGCAACCACATTGTAAGCTCAACTCTAATTGCTTTATTAGAATTTATTAAGTAGCATAAAACTGAAAGACAGCAGACCTTCCCTTTACCCAAGGACACTCATAAAGCTATATCCTGTATTAACATAATTATATTCACATAGTAGGCTATTCTCAAAAAAATCTTCAAGCAGGCTGATTTTATTACACTGTAAGAGAAAAACATAAACAACTGGGGAATATTACTTGTTCCATATAAGTCAGTTCATTATTCTCATTTTCTTTTGTATTCTATTCTAAATGGCTGTTTTGAGTCGTTAAGGCAACCAGACCAATAACAGGTTCAGGCTACTGATGCTTGTTTTATACTTTTGTGTCATTCCACATATATTTATGTAGCGGGTATTTGAATTTAGGGGAAGCATCTTGATGGTAGTGTAACCCAGATGCACTGATTGCTAGGGGATCTGAGGCCCTTTTATGGTTCTTGGAGGACTCTGGTGGTGTGAGGTTCCCTGAGCCTGTAGGTGGCATTGTTGCCGGGGGCCGGAGGTGAACTCACACCACAGGACTGTGCCTTTTTGTCCTCCCCTGGAGCTGGTACAGCGGGGCGGGGAACCCGCTGTGGCGCGAAGGGAGAGGAGATAAAAGGGGCGGACGCCCTTACCACGGGGCTCAGAGTGCAGAGTCGGAGGACGTGGCCGCACCCAGGCACCTTCAGCTTGGGTGCTGGCGTTCCGGTGTTCCGGGCCCAGGTGCCCTTGACCTGGCCGGAGCGGAGATGGAGTCCATCCCAGGCAACTTTAGCCTGGGGTGAGGTGCTATGGCGGATGCCTGGGGCTCAGTACCTTCGACTGAGTTCCGTGAGGGTGGAGGAATCCGAGGGGGCCCTAACTCCTTGGGTGCCCGCGTCTGAGTTTGTGAGGTCTGGTGTGCAGAACTTCTCTGAAGAGTCCGGGGCAGCATCGCTGGTGACAGAGAGGCCTCCGGTATCTCCCTTGGACGGATATCCTTCCCCTGACAGGGGCCGAGCTAGCGAAGGTAATTCACGTTCTATTTCACATAGTCAGTGGCAGTGACTATTCGCCACTGGTGATACCACAGTGGTTGGCAAGAGAAGGGAAAGGATTGTGCCTCGACCTATTCCCATTACTAAGTTGTTGCAAAGGAAATCCAACTTAACCGTGCTGTGTATTTATTCGCTGAGAAGAATAAAACTGTGTTGGACCTATTCACTGTGTGGAACTCTGGTTACTAGGAGCAAAGGAGTCAGGGACGAAGTACAGGACTTGACTCTAGGACACCTACACAAAGCCCGATCTTTCTGGCCTTCACCTCGTCACTATGGAGGACATGGGCCGTGGTGTATCTCATCCCTCCCCCCAGCACTAACACCCCTAGACAAAGAAAGACAAGCTGAGAATGAGAAGGGGTGAGAGGGGTGAGGTCGCTACATTTATATATTTAGTATTTTGTTTTATAAAATTAAAACCTTAATTCATCAAACCACCCCTCTTTTTTGTAGTTTTTGAGTAGCGAAGGTTCTGTGCCCACTAGGGGGATTTGCCTTCAATTTCTATCCTGGTTGCAGGCCGGTGGAGTTCCCTTTAAAGGGACACGAAAGGTTCCAATTTTTTTCTTTTAAATAACAAACATGTCATACTTGCCTCCACTGTGAGCTCGTTTTTTGCACAGAGTGGCCCCGATCCTGGTCTTCTGGGGTCCCTCGGCGGCTGTCTTGGCTCCTCCCCGCATCAGCTAACCCCCTTTATGGGAAGCTCTCTCCCAAGGGGTTTAGCTTGCGGGCGCGCTAGCCGCCGACTGTATCACTCGACCCCGCCCCCGGCGTGCCACGTCATTGATTTGATTGACAGCAGCGGGAGCCAATGGCTGCGCTGCTATCAATCAACCAATGAATGAGCCGAGAAGCCAGCGCGTTCACGGCACGGGACTTTCGAGGGGTCAGGTAAGTAAACTGGGGGCTGGGGGGCCGCTAATCCTCGGATGTTTTTTCACCTTAATGCATAGAATGCATTAAGGTGAAAAAACATGTACCTTTACAACCCCTTTAAGGTCGTTTTCTCCTATTTCACTGTGGGAGTCCCTTTTTTAAGGGTGGAGTCCTGGGCTGGGGTTGTTGGCCAGGAGTTAGAGAGATTGTAAGGGGACCTGTTTCAGGGTACATGCTCTCCCCTATAGGGGAGGGGTTGAGGTTGACCACCCCATCTTTGGAGCTCACAAAGGCAGGGGGTTTATTTCACCAATTTTTTATTTTACCAAGAAGCCTCTGTGTAATAATCTAATGGGTGAAGTGTTTAACACAGCCAATGCCTGGAAGGTGGAGAGAATAATGTGCTTACTGGTGCAAACCTGGTCATCTAGGTCCTGGAAACTCACACGTGGACCAGGTGAGTGATTACTCCTGTGGAAGAGGGGGTTAACTGTGTAAGGGCCATGAGGATCGGAAGTTTAGGCCTCAGGCCACCATCTTTGCACATGATAGTACTGGTTTGGGCTGAACCACTGTGACGCCCTGCAACCTGGATTTTCAAAAGCTGACACCTGGTTCCATGCGAGATCCATATGAAAGAGTAGGAAACTCCACTCTACACAAAGACACAACAGGAAAAGAGAGAAAATCTCTCCAGATTGTGACAATTGCCGCTGGTACAGTCATCACTGTTGGGTTTCTCCTTACCTCCTGTTTTAGTGACAGGTGAAACATTTTGGATTGCCATCACTTTCTGTCCAGGTGATAATGGTGAAGACAAATAGAAAGGATAACTATCCATGCAGGGTAAAGCATCAGATTCACAAAAATGTTCCCATCCCTCTTCCCAGTAGCTTAGGCCAGCCACACAGAGCAATTTTCCTTCCTGCAACCACGAGTTGCAGGAAAGAAATTTGCCTGATTCCCCCATCAACACAGGTAGTGTTGATTCGGGAATCCCTACTGCCAGGCCATTGTCTTCTCCCGGCGGGGGAAGTCGGGAGAAGACCGTGATTATTGCTAGTGGCTATATCAGCTGCTAGTGATAATCGCAGGTAAAACCCGGCATGCTGGTTGTACCGAAGTTCATCGACCATTCAACTTGGTACATTCAGCCTGCCCATACACAGTTCAAATCTTGGCCGGTTCCAGCTGAACTGGCTGGGATTTGAACTGGCTGGGATTTGCCTTACACTTTCCTTGCTTTCACTCCCCTATTGCTTCATGCATCCACCTAGAGGAAGAAGAATGTTTTGTGTAATCTATGAGTTATTGGAGTTTATACTAATTCCCACAGCTATGTACTCCCCATACCAGGTATTTCTTTCAGCTTTCTGTGCTGAATGGAGCAGCTGGAAATCACTAGAGCACTATGAAATTCACCTTTTCCAGCTTATAGCAAATTATTTATTATATATTAAAAAAATGGGTACTTTTGTAAAATGTTCATTCATTTTAATCTCATACATGTAGGCTACTTGGGCCCAACTGGAAACCTGGCTTGCTTTGTTGCTAGGGAATGAAAGACATGCTGGTAGTGAATGTCCAACAGTTTTCACTTCCTAGCAACAAGATAAGACACGGGAATTGTTAAGTGGGAGTTTTTCGGCAAGGCTTTTAAGGAGGTCTAAATGGCCTAAAGGTATGACATTAAAATGAATGAACATATTTACAAAGCTTTGCCGTTTTTTTATATATTGTGTGGCTCCTAGACTGCATTTTCAGGAAAAAAGTAAACTTAACCCTTAAAGGGGTTGGAAATTGGCGTTTTATATTGTAGACCTGTAATTCTTAGGAATAACACACTTAAATCTGTCCAAACAAGAGGCTAGTAGACATCCCGGGTATGATAATGTTTGAAACACAAAATCATAAATAATAATATAATAAATAACTATAAATAATTATAACAAATAATAATATAATAATAATAAAAATTATTCAATAATGTAATCAAATCAAAAACACTGAAATTTGCTCAGTTGCAGAATTGTCGCTGTCATTACTTTCAGTGTTTGATTACGTATTTCCCCACAAATCACTATCGCTCAATTCTGCAAGTGATTCTAATTTATTATTGCTGTTTTCTAGCTGGTCTAAAACCACTTTTGATGTAAAGGGACACTTTTTGGTTGCTATGGACATTCTCAAGTTTCCAGGCAGAAAAAACTGTATTTATAATATAAAAGTGCATGCAGGGCACTGGACAAACCACTAGGGACAAAGGGGACGTGTAATTATTACATGCAGTACTGTAATCTGTAAGATTACAGTATACTGTATGTATTGTGTGTTTTAATTTTTTTTAAATTTGGTGCCGTGCTCCGTCCCCGTGCGCAGGGAACGGAGCTCGGCACTGTGAATAGATGACAGCTCGCAGACACAGCGGGGAGACATCTCAGGATCCAGGGGACAAGGTAAGTAACTTTCCCTGGATACTGCGATGCGATCCCGAGTCTGGCTTGGGGTTACTGCTTTTGGTAGGGAAAACTCACCCCGAGCCCGACTCGGCAATACAGCTAGAGAGGTTAAGATAAAAAGCCTTCTGTGTGCAGAAACCCCCCCCCCCAACCCCCCCAATACTTACCTGAGGTCCCTCTCTGTCCAACGATGTCCACGAGTGTCTCCGCCATCTGAGATTCTCACTCCTGATTGGCTGAGATAAAGCAGCAGCGCCGCTGTCAATCAAAGTCAGCTAGCCAATCAGGGTGGAGAGGGGGGCTCAATATCTGAATGGACAGAGAGAGCTGTGACTTGGCTCAGGTGCCCCCATAGCAAGCTGCTTGCTGTGGGAGCACTGAACAGGAGGGAGGGGCCAGAAGAGCCGATGAGGGACCCGCAATAGAGCAGGTAAGTATAACATGTTTGTTACTTCTATAGGGAAAAAAATGAGACTTTAAAATTACTTTAACCTGCCTGGCGGTATGATTCTGTCAGATTTTAGGTGCTGAAAGCGGTACCATTTTTCTGCATGGAAATTTGGCGTTTTATATTTTAGGCCTGTAATTCTTAGGAATAACTCACTTAAATCTGTCCAAACAAGAGTCTAGTAGACATCCAGGGTATGATAAAGTAAAAAAAAAAAACATAAATTATAATATAATAAATAACTAGAAAATAATTATAACAAATAATAATATAATAATAATAAAAGTGTTTTTCAGTGTTTGATGACGAATTTCCCCACAAATCGCTATCGCTCAATTCTGCGAGTGATTCTAATTTATTATCACTGTTTTCTAGCTGGTCTAAAACCACTTCTGACGTAAAGGGACACTTTTTGGTTGCTATGGACAATCTCCAGTTTCCAGGCAGAAAAAACGGTTTTTATTATATAAAAGTGCATGCAGGACACTGGGCAGACCACTAGGGACAAACGGGGTGTGTAATTTTTTTATACAGTACTGTAAGATTACAGTATACTGTATGTGTACTGTGTTTTAACTTTTTTGAATTTGGCGCCGATCTCTGTCTCCGTGCGTCGTAACGTCCCAGGGAACAGAGCTCGGCGGCACTCGGGCACTGTGTGAATCGAGTGAGGCGATAGCTCGATCACACAGCGGGGAGGCATCGCAGGATCCAGGGGACAAGGTAAGTAACTCTGCCTGGATTACTGCGATGCAATCCCGAGCCAGACTCGGGAATACTGCCAGGGGAGTTAAGTTAATAGGGGTATTCTAGAATCTCCATCAGCTTTTATTGTTGTTTGTTTCCCCGATGCTGTTCCCCTCACTTCGTGTCTGGTTAAAGGTTGTCACTAAACAGAAAGTAAGAAGAACCTCTCTAAGGTGTAGCGTTAGCAGGAGCCGCTAGATTTTGATTGATTCTTTCCCAAAAGTTTGTGCAGAGGCAGCTGGGAACACAGCTTTTTCCACACTCTCTGGCTCAATAAGTATTCCAGGGGATGTCTTTTATGCATTTTATGCCACACCCCAGTGCGCTGTGCGGCAACCATCTGAAGTGAACGTGTGACGTATCAAGGCCGATCAAGGAAGCGGAGATCCAGGAAGGAACAGAGGGGAGGTGGTGAGCGATCAGTGGACATCTTGGGTCCGCCGCGACCAATATACTCGGTTTTCGGTTCATTTCTGAACGAGTGTTTGCTGTGCAGTGTATTGCTCTATTTTTTGAGATTCATGTGAGTGCTATATTTGAAGATTTAAGTGTGATATTAAACAGATTTTACGGTATCACGCTATTTTGAGGACTTTTATTTACATGCAGAGCTTTCTGGCAGTGAATTGGTTGGAACTGGGATTATCTGCTATACCTACCAGTGAGATCTTTTTGTACACGTTTACACGCCGAACACGAGAGTGTAAGGCAATTTGAGTTGGTGAGTTTTGCATCTGACGGGAGAGGATTCACTGACACCGGGTGTGGTGGAAGTTTGGAAGCTATTAACATTATTTTTTCACCAACCTATTTGATGTGATATATGGACTTATATTCAATTAATATTTAAACACATTTATATATATATTTTTTGGAATTTTTGCACATATTCACTTTTGTCACATGGTGATGTTCATGGACATTTGCATTATTTTTGATAACCTGTGAAAACGGATATTTCATCTTACATTGTTTACAGCGCTGCTTATATTTTATTACATGAATTTTAGGGTTTTAGAATATGTTTTTCACAGTGTAGTATGCCTGCCTACAATAGAGGGGCTGACAGTGATTTATACTTTTGAGTTAAAAAAACACTTTAATTGAACAAGCTGAAGTTAGAAGCTGATTGGCTACCATGCACAGCTGCACCAGATTTTGCACTTTCCAATTTTAGTAAATCCACCCTACAGTCACTAGGGCTTTGAGTTCAGGTCAGTACTCACAATGCAAACAGGATCTAAGGCTACATCCTTCTGATATCCACTTGACTCTCTTCAGTGAGGGAGATACAAGGCTCACAATGCCACAGGACAGCTAGACACCTCCTTCCAACTTCCACCAGGCACTCATATGCAAGCTCTCAGGACATACTGTAGATCCAATACAAAACCCGGACATCCCCCAGATATGCAACAGTTGGGACCTTGCTAAGCATACGGCAACATTCCAGCAAACTGCCCTTAGGGGCAGAGCCCCCTCAGGCTGGGGACTCCTTCTGCAGGACTGAATCCCAGGACCAACTAACTCCTACTCTAGACTTTAAAATAGATTAAATACACTCTAACCACCTACTAGGAACACCTTCCCAGGGATTGACTGGGTCCCCATCAATATTCAGACTGCCCTTCTGCCTCTCCTTAGACTGTTATCCCAGAGCCCTCTAGAATGCAGGGGGAAATAATCAGACAAGCAGGCTGTGAAACGCTGAGCAGGCTAAAGCAATCAACCACTGCTCCACTGGCTACAGAGGACCCAGACTAAATTTACGTAGCATTCTATACTCTAACAAGGGGTGTGCTACACCTGGATTCTCATGAAATCAGTAGAAGGTTGCAGAAGTTCTAAACCTTCCCCATTTTATCCAAAACAAAAAAAAAGTTTAGAGTTTAGATACATTTTACAATAATTTAGGCCTATCAAAGAGAATTAAATAGAGAATCAAAAACATGTCCATTATGAGAAAGTCCAAAGATTCAATTCTGTTGTACATAAATTATATTCCTAAACTAAAAAATGTTGCCTTGTGGTATGTTCATGTAAGAAAGCATCAGAGGATAAAAATAAATTGGTTATGTCACTTTATTACAAGGCTGAGTTCAATAGTGATCTGTTTACGCCTACACCGCTATGGCTCTCAAAGATACTGGGCTGTACAAACTCTCTTCTGCTGCCAAGCAACTTCACACCTACTCTCACTGTATCTTTTGTTCCCTCTCTTATGGATTAAAGTGAAGACATCAGACATAAACTGCCCTCATGCTACAATGTAAAGATAATCATTTCATAAGGTTAGATGGATTTACAGTAACTTTATCAGGTTTTGGACTCACCAAAGTTCTCTCCTCCCCAGATGTCCATTTGTGTATCATATTTTCCCAGCTGGTTAAACCAGGATTTGTCCATTACAAAAATACCACCGGCGATTACAGGCGTCCTAATAACAAAATAGAAGCAGACATTGAGCCTGAGTATTAGAAATAAGGAGAGAAAGAGTGTTCAAACTCAAAGATGTTGTCAATCTTGCAAGCGTATTTTTAATAATTTAGTACAGTGGTCTCCAAACTGCAGCCTGGGGTCCAGATGCGGCCCTTTGCTTTCACCGTGCCCCAAAGCACTCCCCCCATGTTGAGGGCATGTGGCCTGGTATGGTTCAGAAGGGTGGTGGGCGCTCACCCCCTTTCCTGGCCTGCATGCTCGGATAAGGGTCTGGTATGGATTTTGGGGGGGACCCACAGCATTGTTTAAAACATTTTTGGCTCAAAATCCATCCCAGATCCAAAGGTTCCCACAAAGTTTTTTTTCTCCTTTTTTAATTACCACATTTACAGCTGATGAGACATTAGTTGTTAAGGATGCCAGCCCACTTCTTAGAAACCAGCTATTCTTCAAATAGACTTCGGATCATCCCATAATTTGCAATCAATTCAAATTGTTCTGAAAATTATAATTCATTAGAAAACGAATATGTGAAACCAAACGAATCAAATGTCAATGAAATTCGTTACTATTTCATTTGGTGATTTGGATACATCCGAATCTCCAAATAACCAAAGATTTGTCCAAATTTGTATTGGGACCGAAACGAATTGCAGATGTCTAGAGTGCTCTGGATCTACAAGTCCTAAGCTGGATACACACAATTTTCTTTAGAGTTACCAAAACTATATAATATGAAGTCAAACCTAAGCACTTTAAATTTGTACGCAATCAGGCAGGCCCTTGCACTACATAGTTGAAGTTAAATCTAAAGGAAATCGAACAACAAAAGTTGTATAGTGTGTGTATCCAGCTCTCATGCATTGAAAATACTTATCTTGTGTACACTCTAGACTAGTGATTCCTGAACGTTTTAAATTCATGATACATATATGACACTTCAATTGTCTGTGACAAATATGGGGCTGATTTACTAAAAAATTTGGTGAAAAGCCACTTTTCAAAGAAAACTCAATCACATGTAAGCAAAATAAAATAAAAAACACATTTTTACTTGCACATGATTGGGTGATGGAAGTCATCAGAGCTTTATCTCATTTACTAAGCTCTGGGGGAAATTTGCTTGCAAAGTGCAATTTCCTGTTGCCTTTTGTACATCATTTCCCAAAGCACCATACAGTTGGATGTTCTGCAAGATCTTGTGTTGTATAATAGAACAATTAATAAACCAGAAAATTAATGCAGAATATGATGTCAAGTATTGTTTTCCCTATTGAGAACTCTATAGGTCTCAGAAAGTCAGTGCAGAAATACAGTTATTACTTGTTTTGGAAGAGAGTTCTCCTACCAACTCCAGATTTTGTCTCACCCCAGAAAACATAACAATTTAGTGTTTTATAGTGCATTGGTACTCAAATTTAAAGGGTTAGTTAAACCTCTACCCAAAAAAAACTATGCATATAAGGGGCATCTGTAGATAAAAACAAGCTGTGCAACTTTGACCAGAGTTGAATAATTCCCTTGCTATAGATGTAGGCCATTTACGTACCTCCGGAAGCCTCACCAGAAAACTCCTAGGGTGTTGCTAAGGATGTTGCTAAGAGAAGCCTCGTGCTTACTGCTCACCTTCACCATCACAGGAGCAAGCTCTCAAATGCTGGGCTCAGTGCTACTGCATCAGGGGAATGAAAGCGCCCGTGAGGGGATTTGAATTAGAGAAAGAGCTCGCTCCTGTGATGGTGAAGGTGAGCAGAAACACTGAGCTTCTCTTAGCAAAATCCCTAGCAAAGTCCTGGATGATTTCCAGTCAGGCTTCAGGAGGTACATATGTATTTATAGCCTACAGCTATAGCTAGCACGTTATTTAACCTCCCTGGCGGTATTCCTGAGTATGGCTCGGGGTGGATTTTCAGCACCAAAAGCGGTAACCCCGAGCCAGACTCGGGATTGCATCGCAGTAATCCAGGCAGAGTTACTTACCTTGTCCCCTGGATCCTGCGATGCCTCCCCGCTGTGTGATCGAGCTGTCTCCTCGCTCGATTCACACAGTGCCCGAGTGCCGCCGAGCTCCGTTCCCTGCGACGTTACGACGCACGGGGACGGAGATCGGCGCCAAATTCAAAAAAGTTAAAACACAATACACATACAGTATACTGTAATCTTACATATTACAGTACTGTATAAAAAAATTACACACCCCCTTTGTCCCTAGTGGTCTGCCCAGTGCCCTGCATGCACTTTTTTTATAATAAAAACTGTTCTTTCTGCCTGGAATTTGGAGATTGTCCATAGCAACCAAAAAGTGTCCCTTTACGTCAAAAGTGGTTTTAGACCGGCTAGAAAACAGCGATAATAAATTAGAATCACTCAGAGAATTGAACGATAGCGATTTGTGGGGAAATTCGTCATCAAACACTAAAAAACACTTTTATTATTAATATATTATTATTTGTTATAATTATTTTCTAGTTATTTATTATATTATAATTTATGATTTTTTTTTTTTTTTACTTTATCATACCCGGGATGTCTACTAGACTCTTGTTTGGACAGATTTAAGTGAGTTATTCCTAAGAATTGCAGGCCTACAATATAAAACGCCAAATTTCCATGCAGAATAATGGTACTGCTTTCAGCACCTAAAATCTGACAGAATCATACCGCCAGGGAGGTTAACTTTGGTCAAAGGTGAAGTTTGTTTTTATCTACAGACATCCCTTATCTACATAGGCATTTTTTTGGTAAAGGTGAACTAACCAGTTAAGCAGCTTTATACAGAAGCAAATAAATGACAAATGATGCAGGTACATGCTAAGCTATGGTGGTAAAAGGAAGAAATGGTAGCCTTGCACTAAAGCAGGAGATATATAATAACCTGTGTAAATCAGAGAAGATCACTGTATTATAAAGGATGATCTGGAATCAGCAGGAGGTACCATGTCTAATAAAAATATGTACAAATATATATAAGTGACCTTATTTTCCCATCTTATAGTTGCCAGAACAGCTGTGGGGCTTGCCTGCATCAACAACTATGTCCAATTAAGATGCAGACTCTTTTAAATTATTTTTCTATACATTAGTAACAAGTGAACAGAAGAAGGCTTCTTGCATTTCCAGACTCTGAAAGACATTGTGAGAGAGTGAATTGCCTAATATGATTCAAAAGATCTGTAGGGATGCTTTGGTCAGGTGCATGGGGGTGGTGAGCAGGGCTGCTGTTACAAAACATGGGGCCCCGTACATTCTTCCTGATGGGGCCCCCCAATGCAGCCTTCAACCCCCCCCCCCGAGGTGCAGTGGAACAGGGGCACTGACTTTATTCCCTGGAACTGAAAAAAAGTCACTCCTCTACTCCCACCTTCTATGCCTCTCTGTTGACGTGAGGGGGCCCATGAAAATGTAGTTTAAGCCCTAGTAATCAAGCAGGAGTGGGGATATGGGCAAGTAAAATTAATGTATGAATTTAGGCAGAAATGAACAATAAAGCTGCCCCGGCCCCCCTGTTTAGCTGATGAGGCCTGGGCCCAGTACAACAGGATCAGTTGTACTGCCTTATCAGCGGCCCTGGTGGTAAGACATCATGTACTGGGACATAGGTCAGAAATATTTTATTGTTGATCTTCTATTGTTAGCCAGAGATTGACTGACTGAATTCCAAATGTCATTCAGACATTTCATCCAGTGATAGTAGCATGTATAGGTAACAAAATAGCCATTGGGTTTGATTTAATAAAACTGGACAGTGCAAAATCTGGTGCAGCTGTGCATGGCAGCCAATTAGCTTCTAACTTTAAGCTTTGACAAAAACCTGGAAGCTGATTGGTTTCTATGTGGAGCTCCACAAGATTTTGCACTCTCCAATTTTAGTAAATCAACACAATTCTAGATAAGTATATTCCATTGAATCAGTTTAAATAGTTTTTAGTAAGCGTGCCAATTACTTTTGCTCAAGTGCTCCCAGTGAAGTTATCTGTCTGGAAAACCACATGATGAAGCCTTTGATAAAAGACCTCCAATATTGGAGTTTTCCCTTACTAACAGAATAATCAACACCAAAACACAATATATAGCACTTTAGATGACTGGTAGATTGACGGCTCTCATATGAAGAAAGACAGCAGGTTAGAGAACTGCTAATTCTTGAGGAATATAAATTCCCCAACTTTCCTCCCTCAACAGCTCACACAGGCCACACGTGATGAGGCAGAGGTAGCTAGGCAAGTGATCTACAGCTAGACGAGAGGCCCTCCACTCTGAACACTAGCCAGGCTGTAGCCTAATAGCACACAGCTCCTCTGGACAACCCAGCTATTATGGGGAGAGCCTCCTCAATTGCTACCAGAGTAGTCCAGTTCCAGTGGGGAGGCATTCTGTCCTTGGACCTTGGATCCCTCCAGCTGTTCACCTGTGTGGCAAGAGCTACCCTGGATTTCATTGCGAGGGGCACTTTTTATAAGGATAATCACAAATAGCTGTTTGTGTTTGGTACTGTTTTACTGAAATAGTGATTCTCAGCTTGACTCTGTTTTTATAGAGCCCAATAGAGACTGTGCAACCACATGACCACGAGTCACAAAGATATTGCAGTGAATATTCCCTGTTTGTGCAGCTTTGATAATTAATATCTGCTTCTAACTTTGCACATGTTTAGCAAACTGAAAGTTACATTTACTCCCTGTTTGATAATTTAGTCAGTAACCTATACTATTCTGTTAATCTTCCCAGTAGGGATGAGCTTCGAGTTCGAGTCGAACTCATGTTCGACTCGAACATTGTCTGTTCGCCGAACAGCGAACAATTTGGGGTGTTCGCGGCAAATTCGAAAAGTCTATGGGAGAAATCTAAAGTGCTAATTATAAAGGCTTATATGGAAGTTATTGTCATAAAAAGTGTTTGGGGACCCGGGTCCTGCCCCAGGGGACATGTATCAATGCAAAAAAAAGTTTTAAAAACGGACGCATTTTTTAATAACGCTTAAAGTGAAACAATAAAAGTGAAATATTCCTATAAATTTCGTACATGGGGGGTGTGTATAATATGCCTGTAAAGTAGCACTTGTTTCCCATGCTTAGAACTGTCCCTGCACAAAGTGTCATTTCTGAAGGAAAAAAAGTCATTTAAAACTTACTCGCGGCTATTAATGAATTGTCGGCTCCCGGCAATACATAGAAAAGTCATTGATAAAAAAAATTAAAAAAGCGTGGGGGTCCCCCCAAATTCAATTACCAGGCCCTTCAAGTCTGGTATAGATATTAAGGGGAACCCTACCGTAAATTAAAAAAAAAATGCGTGCGGTTCCCCCCAAATATCCATACCAGGCCCTTCAGGTCTGGCATGGATTTTAAGGGGAACTCCACCCCAAATGTAAAAAAAAAATGGCGTGGAGTCCCCCCAAAAATCCATACCAGACCCTTATCGGAGCACGCAACCTAGTAGGCCGCAGGAAAAGAGGGGGGACGAGAGAGCGCCCCCCCTCCTGAACCGTACCAGGCCACATGCCCTCAACATGGGGAGGATGTCCCCATGTTGATGGGGACAAGGGCCTCATCCCCACAACCCTTGCCCGGTGGTTGTGGGGGTCTGCGGGCGGGGGGCTTATCGGAATCTGGAAGACCCCTTTAACAAAGGGGACCCCCAGATCCCGCCCCCCCTATGTGAATTGGTAAGGGGTACATTGTACCCCTACCATTTTACGAAGAAAGTGTAAAAAAATAAAAAAAAAAACACACAAACACCTTGGACAATGATCCCAAAATAGTGTCAAAAGTATCCGATGTGTCCGCCATAATGTCGCAGTCATGATAAAAATCGCTGATCGCCACCATTAATAATAAAAAAATAATAATAATAAAAATGCCATAAACTATCCCCTATTTTGTAGACGCTATAACTTTTGCGCAAACCAATCAATATATGCTTTTTGCGATATTTTTTTACCAAAAATATGTAGAAGAATACATATCGGCCTAAGCTGAGAAAGAAATTCGTTTTTTTATATATTTTTTGGGGATATTTATTATAGCAAAAAGTAAAAAATATTGTTTTTTTTTTTCAAAATTGTCGCTCTTTTTTTGTTTATAGCGCAAAAAATAAAAAACGCAGAGATGATCGAATACCACCAAAAGAAAGCTCCATTTGTGGGGAAAAAAAGAACATCAATTTTGTTTGGGTTCAACGTCGCACGACACCGCAATTTTCAGTAAAAAGCGACGCAGTGCCGAAATGCAAAAAGTGCTCTCGTCAGGAAGGGGGGTAAATTCTTCCGTGGCTGAAGTGGTTAAAGCGGAACTCTGGGCAATGTGCCCACACTGCATGGGTTAACTGCTAGTCTTTTGTCTAGGGGATTGGGGAGAGAAGATATTGTCACCTAATCCTCCGAATTACCCTGTGGCGCCTGCCCAACTCTAGCGGTTTTGCATGATGGAATGTTCCTGAGATCATCACGCCCATAGACTGGCTCTCGATGTGAAGATGTCAGGAACAGTCTACCGCTGGATGTGGGGGAGCGTCATTTTCTGGAGGATAGAAGGATCGGGTGAGTATAGGCTCTGTGTTCACCCCTAGGCAAAACCAGCAGTTAACCCATGCAAATATTTTTGATCAGAGTTCGGCTTTAAAGTGTTACATCACTTGCATTTACTGGGAAAACTATGGCCACACTTATTCTTACTAATATCCTACAATGTTGCGGGGCTCCACACTGCCCAGATCCACAAATTAGTAATTCAAACAGAAGAAATAAATTAAAACGAGTCATTCCTGAAACCCAAGTGGCTTTTAAACAAGACTATACATCATTCATGGCACAGAAAAAAGTGGAAATATATTTATAATGTGGAAAAGAAAATGATCAGTTTCCTCCACACCCTGGATGTCTGTTATCCATTAATAGCAAATGTAACACATAGGAAGACAGGCAGCGAACATTCTACAGATGACTGCAGTAGATTCCTTCAGAACATGAGAGATGGATAACAGTTTTCTCCATTCGTTTGTATAGACAGTGCAGTAATAAGTACAACCTGCTAGGATTGTATACTATGCAGTGTTAGGACAGTGTTTGCCTTTGATTATTTGGGCTTCTGGATGGATTAATACCTAAAAATGTGTGTATACAGATGGAATTACATCTTGGATGTATGCATATTCTGTTTTGTAACCAGCTGTGCAGAATTGTATTAAAACTTTTTTATAAGGAACAGTTAATTTTTTATGAGGATGCAATACATTGTTGCAACAATTTTATTTGTCACATTACAGACAGCTGATGAATATTCCGATATATTCAAACACAATAAGTTGTGTCAGTGAAACTTCTATAGTTTAGAGATTGATTTTAAGCATTAAAAATAAACAAACATTTATACTCACTTACAGTACATGGCTGCAGCATTGTTCCAATGCTGCAGCTGTCCACTGCCAGCTCTAACACCAAGAACTGAGTGATCACATGACAGCTGATCTCTCAGTCTTCACTGAGCAGATGTGGTGACTGTCAGTCATCAGCTTCCTGCTTTGCCCCTCCAGATCTCACTGGGAGTGGCTAGCTCAGGCTCTGAGCAGTGTGCTGAGAAGCCAGGCCAACTGCCGGTCAGGCATCTGGGTGGATCCTGACAATATTGTCCGGATCCCTAAAGAGCCTGGACCACCTCTGTGACAAAAGAGCTTTTGTCATACTGCTCCTTTAATACTAAAAATAAATTTCAACACTGCCAAGTGTATTTTTTTTTATTATTTATACAGTTTTATTTTATTGGTAGTGTTTGTACCAAGATATACATTGTAGCATAGTTTCCTCTCATGCTATATGTATGGCTAACCTACTCTACATAAGTCTAAAGGATAGGATGTCATGATGAAACACATAGGGTGGAGCCACAGACACACACGCCACAGTGAATGCGCGAATGCTATTTGGCCATAATTATTATTGGAAAAGGACACGTCTGCAGTATGTGTTGCACGTGAATTACTCCTGTTTACATGTAAGTGCAATGTATTTTAATAAACGTAATTGATTTTACAATATCACACTATGTGGAGCCTTTGTTTTATGCCTATGTGACTTCTGATGTGAGCGAGAAACCACTGGATGGTCCTATCTGGAGTTATACGGGGATTAGACATGTGAATGGGCTGCTTGGAGCCATTGGAGCTGGTGTGTCATCTCTCTGTAGTGAAGTCTTAGGTTTAAGCGCTTACTAATCTCCCTGACAATTTATTTCACGGAAACTACAATTTTTTTTTGTATAATTTATAAGTCACTTATGCTTATTCACAATTATTGAATTTCTTATGTATTTGTTATTAGTACTGCACTTTGTATTAAAATTTATAAAGGGTTGCATTAAGTGTTTGTTTACACATACATTGAACTCTGAAGAGCAATGTGTGTTCGGATAGCTCCTTGAAGAGTACCGTATATACTCGAGTATAAGCCGACCCGAATATAAGCCGAGGCACCTAATTTTACCACAAAAAAATGGGAAAACTTATTGACTCGAGTATAAGCCTAGGGTTTCCATCTGCATGCCTCACTGTGCCTCACTTTGCCTCACTGTGTCCATGTGCATGCCTCACTGTGCCCATGCCTCACCGTGCCCATGACTAGACTGACGTTTAACATGGGAGTCTATGGAAAGGGTGCCCAGCTTTGAAAAATCGGTGCTCCCCGGCCGTAAGGCCCCCAGACAACAAACGTTGCACACTTGTAGAGGAGAAATGGGGCTACATGTGTGCCAAGGTCCGTGTCCAGGGGACCTACGACCGGCCAGTACCGGGTCCCCAAATTCACCAGAGAAATTACTGTTTAACATAGGAGTCTTTGGAAGGGGTGCCCAGGTTTGAAAACTCGGTGCTCCCCAGCCGTAGGTCCCCCGGACAACAAACTTTGCACACTTGTAGAGGAAGAGTAAGGCTACATGTGTGGCAAGTTTGGGGTCATGGGGACCGGCCGGTACCGGGTCCCCAAAGTCCAGGAGATCAGGCACAAAAAGGTGACTCGAGTATAAGCCGAGGGGGGCACTTTCAGCACAAAAAAATGTGCTGAAAAACTCGGCTTATACTCGAGTATATACGGTATTTGACAGGCAATGAGAACACGTTGTATTGCCTCCTCACCACCTACTTTAATACCTTGAACACTTGCATACTGCAACCACATGCATTGCACGTGGTTATGGGGTGCTTGCAGAGCGGCCCCATTCACTTGACAGGGGGGTATAAATCCTGCCATGGCCGTGATACACAGCATAGCAGCCACAACATGTGTATACCCCTGTCTGCTGCATCTGCAGCTAAAGGGGGAGCGTTTTGGGGGCTGGTAAAAAGGCAGTTCAGCCGCAGGGTTTTACTGCTCCTCAACTGTTAGTGTGAACAAGCTCTTACTATAAATTCCAGGTTTGAAATAGTTAAAGCATGTCTAAACTTTATATGGATTACAGAACTACAGTACAACAAACAATGGTAGATCAATACTCACTAGAGTTTTCTCCATAAAAGGTACACTGTTAAATTTAGTCATGTGCTCTACCTAAAGCGGACCTTCACTGCCCAGATCCACTTTAGTTCTCTGCACTTCCTCCCCTATTTGCAACATAAATTACTGTTGTTTTTTACTGCTTCTTTTTTTTGTCTTTAACCCTTTTTTTTTGGCTGCTGCCTGAACCGGAAAGAGGTAGCTGGCATCCGATGACTGAGGATGACCAAGATTACCATGCAGGACCCAGGCTCTGGGACCTAAGCAGCTAGACATGATGGGATCGCTGGGCAGGTCTGTATGTGAATTGGGGTTAACTTAGCATGGCAGATAAAGAGGGGTTAAAAAAAAACAGAGAGGGGGTGAGATTAAGTTCCTATTTAATTCAACTGTATCGCCTCCTTTTTTTTTTTTTTTTTTAATGAAAGGGTAATTATACTTTAAAGTGGTTGTAAACCCACTTATGCAACTTGCACCTACAGGTAAGTCTAGATTAAGGCTTACCTATAGGTACAAGACATATCTCCTAAACCTACACGGTTTAGGAGATATTTGCAAAAAATGACATGCATCGGTGTCTATGGCGCATTCGCGCCGTACACAACGGCACATTCACAGGGTTAATCCCATTCACAAATCCGGCTTAGCCGGATTTGACGGCTCCCACACGCATGCGCAGGGTGATGTCTTCGCCGCGCCGACCAATCACAGCACCGGAGCGGCGCTGTGATTGGCTGGAGCGGCAATACCCGGAAGTAACCTTCCGGCTATCGCCGCAGCGGAGACGAGGACGGCTTCGGGGGCCCCGATCTAAGGTAAGTGATGCATAATGAGCTAGTATGCTAGTCATACTAGCTCATTATGGCTTTGTCTTGCAGGTGGGATATTTAAAAAAAAAAAATTTCCAGGGTTTACAACCACTTTAATAGGCAACAAAAAAGAGAGATTCGCCCTTTGGGACTTTAAATGAGGTGGACACCATTGGGCCAATAAACATTGTAGCAGTAAATGCAGTATAAAGTAGATACGTTCATTCAGATAAGAATAATGCAATGCATGCATAGATATCATCAACAGTGGCCAATTATAAAACGACATATAAATAGACAATTGGTACATGTATAGTAAAAGACATGTGATACACAGGCATCTAATGTACATGGTGTCCACCTCATTTAAAGTCCCAAAGGGCGAATCTCTCTTTTTTGTTGCATATTATAGGGATGGAGGTGGGTCACCGGTGACACCAGGTCCCTTTTCTTTTATAATTATACTTTAATAGGACCGTTAATCATTATCTGCTAACAACAATGCAGACTTATCAACGTGTATCCAGATCCATTATGTTGCTGGCAGACTGACAGAAAACACATTGAATCATTGTATAAACAATATATATCACTTTGAAAATTGTCAGCATTCATCAATCATCATCAAGTAAGTGACACTTTTAAAGTGCTATGTGGTGAATGGAATTAAAAATGTATGTCAAGACAATTTTTTATTTCACGTTTTGGACAGAGTGCTAAAGGGTTAGAACCCCTGTCGGTTTTTACTGCTATGCAAGACCCCCAAAGAGCAATTTTCCCTCAATGTTCTATAAGACCAGAAGTAAGGGAAACTTTCCAATAGCATCACAGCAGAAATAAAATGCTTTTTTTGAGTAGAGTAGGGAAGGCTAGAGTCCCTGTCAGATTTTTATTTCTACCTGTGTCCCTGTTGAAAATAGTCCTTCACTTCCTGTCTGGTGAAACCATTGTCCATTGGACAGAAGAGAAAGGAAATCTCTCTACGGGAGTTATTTACTACTAAGACTGGAGAGTCCAAAATCTGGTGCAGATTTGCACAGAAACCAATCCGCTTCCATTTTTTTTTTTTGTCAAAGCTTAATTGAATAAGCTGAAGTTAGAAGCTGATTGGCTACCATGCACTGCTGCACCAAATTCTGAGTGCTCCAATTTTAGTAAACACCCCTCTAAAGGTGCCCTGGATAGAAGTAAACATGTGACAGGAGATCTAATCATTTTCCATTCTATCCAAAACTAGATAGAAAAAAGTTTTTGATTTGATATTCACTTTAAGTATTGATCTGTGAGTTCAGCCAGCAAGCAATTTTTGAACTGTAGTACACAAGTGCACAATGGCATAAATGGTGAAAAAGATAAATAACGTGTGCTGTCTTAATATAAATGCTGTATAACAGTGAGTAAATACACAAAGAAAGCAAAATGTAGTGCATTAAATCAAATAGAATTATGAAAATGTGCACTGATCTTAATGCATATCAAAAACCTGTGCATAACAACACTACAGACATGTAAAACAAATGACAAAAGCCTATGACAAAAGCACCATTTGAGTCTCAACATTCACGATTTTGGATTGTTTTGAATAATCCAGCAAATACCGTATTTGGCGTTTAATTTAGACGTTTTTTAATTTTGCACATCAGATTTTACTCATTGGCATTTACGCACATAGTTTTATATATTTATATATAATTTTGTCATTTGTTTTACATGTCATATGTAGTGTTGTTATACACAGGTTTTTGATATGCATTAAGATCAGTGCACATGTTCATAATTTTATTTTGATTTAATGCATTATATTTTGCTTTCTTTGGGTATTTACTCACTGATATATTTATATTGATACAGCGCACTTTATATATCTTTTTCATCATTTTTATCTCCCGCTATTCAGGGAGTTTTAGGTGCAGCAGTCGTTATATTTAATTGGCTGGCGCATCCTTTCATCCATTTTTACAATGGCATAAATGTTTGTATATGACAAAAACAAAGAACAAAGCTGTGCTTCTGTAAAGTCTTACTATAAAGTTTAAACAAATCAGTTGGCATAGAACATAGTCTCTCTCCTAGGCCATGCCCCTCTGATGTGTTTCCCCCCTGCTGGGCTTATTCATAAATGTCTACAAATAAGCTTGGCTGGGGTAAAATGTGTCAGCGAGGCATGGCCTAGGGCAGGAACTATGTTGGAAGCCACTGGCTTTGAGTAAACTTGATGGGGAAACGTCATGGAAGTGCTGCTTTGTTCTTCATATTTTTCATATATGCTTGATCAGAAAAAGCTCCTAAAGCCAGCACGCAGTGCAGGGAGGGACCCGAGGAACACACTTGGGACCTGAGTGGTGCAGTCCTATCTTTGTGTCTACAATAAATGATTGTATGTTACTTATGAGAGAAGAAGCAATTGCTACCTTATTGAGGAGGTTGGATCTGTGCGGGACATCTTTTGTTCAATCGGAATCTGTTCCCATTTAAAATGAAGGCTCCAGTCAAAACCTATTAGTATAAAGTAATAAACTCTTTAATTATACAGCAGGCACTAGGAAAATGAACACAAGCAAATGGGAATAAGCAGAAATTAATGATAAAATGTAAGAGATAGCATATACAGTAGTGAATAAAGGGCCAGGGGTGAAGATTGCAGCAAGTTGAATGAAACTATGACTTCTTGTGTATCTTGATACTTCAGTGGCATGATCCAGATTTCCTACTGTATGTCTGTCCACCTGTCCAGACCATTTTATGTCTACTTGAGTAATTCTTTATATGTTTTATGTTTGGGAGAATAAAGTAGTAGTGAGACTTTAAAGAGGAAGTAAACCCTAATGGGTTTACTTCCTCTTTGTTTCCCTGCAAAGGTAAAGCATAATGGGCTACTATGCATCGCATAGTAGCCCATTATGTGACACTTACCTGCAGTAGAAGCCCGCGATGTCGCCGTCCTCCTCCATGGCAGTGAGCGTCCATCTTCACCCCTCTTCTTCCGGGGCCTCGAACTCCGGCTCTTTGAATGGCCGGAGTCGTGTGACGTCACTCCCGCGCATGCGCGGGGGTGCCGCCATTCGCGGCTTTCTGACAGACGGTCAGTGCGCCTGCACGCCGTTGTCTACGCCGCATGCGCCATAGACAGCGGTGACTTTCTTTTGCAAATATCTCCTAAACCGTGTAGGTTTAGGAGATATTTGTTGCACCTACAGGTAAGCCTTAATCTAGGCTTACATGTAGGTTAAAGTGGTATGTAAGGGTTTACAACCACTTTAACAGGAAAATCTTTCTGCTTGAGTATATGACCTAGGGTGCTGGTGGGTGATGCACCAACTGCCAAGTACTGTACAGACATTTAAGTTTTAGGTGGCCTGACCCTTTAAATATTTGTATGCATCACGTACCTCCCCTTAAGTCAGCAGAAGCTGCCAGATAGGCAAAGTTATCCAGGCTGATGACATCAATTATTGGACTGACAACACGGGTGTGATCCTAGAAAAACAAGGGATCCAAAAAAAATGAATTTAGTTAAATACTGGCAGCCCCGTCACAGATGACTCACTATTTTATCTCATGAGCAGAAGGGATTTTTAGCACCTCTTGTTCTTTATAGTGTAAAAATAACTAGCTGATCGGATAAAAATCCTTGTGAGAAACAAGCAAAATTTTGCAGTGCTGTATGTCCCAATCAGCTATCATGCAAGAAAAGGTGCTGGCAGATACAGGTTCTGCCACGTGAAGATTTATTGATTCCAAGCAGATAACAGAGGCAGCTAGGTGGCTTCTGGGCTCAAACGATTCTTAGCCATTACTAAGCTACCTGCCACATTGACATCAATAAATCTTTGACTATCCAAAAAAATAATAATCAGACTGTGCATATTATCTGCAGAAAGACAAAAAGGTATCTAAACTGAAAAACAAACATTTAATACATTGCAGCTTTCCAATCCTTAGATGTGTTTGCTGCATTCATTTTCTGCTTTTAGGCTTTTGTCCCTTATTTATTACCTGTTAATCCATCCATAGGCAGAGGGTGGATCCTCTACGAAAAAGCAACAGAGATATCATTGGACAGCAGCATTGTCTAGGAAGGGTAGTGTTGGATGGGTCAATAGATTTTAATTGACTTTACATAAGTGACTAACAAATTGAAGCCTAACCCCAGCTTAATACTGTCAGTGTTAGATGGTTTGTCTCAACCCTTCCATTACCACTTCTGATATTAAAGGGTTACTAAACCCTTGTTTAAAAAAAAAAAAAAAAAAACAACAACAAACATATACTTACCTCCATTGTGTTGTTCGTTTTGCACAGAGTGGCCCCGAACCTCGTCTTCTGGGGTCCCCCGGAGGCGCTCGCAGCTCCTCATCGCATCAGGGAGAGCGCTTCTCCTAGGTGGTTTACCAATGCGAGGAGGAGCCGCGATCGCCGCCGGGGGACCCCAGAAGACCAGGTTCGGGGCCACTCTGTGCAAAACGAACTGCACAGTGGAGGTAAGTATGATATGTTTGTTATTTTTTATTTTTTTTAAACAAGGCTTTAGTAACCCTTTAATATCAGAAGTGGTAATAGAAGGGTTGAGACAAACCGTCTAACACTGACAGTTTTAAGCTGGGATGCATAGGATGCATTAAGGTGAAAAAACACAACCCCTTTAAGCTTGGAAAGAAAGTTTAAAAATAACCGACTTACTGGCCAATTCAACAGGTAAAATTAAAAGGGCTTAAAATGCTTAAAAAAGAAAACGAATACAGCCATCACATTTAAGGATTGGTAAGGTGCAATATATAATATTTTTACTTTTGGGTTTAGATACGCTTTAAAAGGTGATGCTTGACTATGACTTTGCTCACCTCCTTGACCCTCTGAAGCAAAGGCTGGAGCCATTCATTGTTGACCTCACAGTGACTATCCAAAAACGTGAGAATTCCTGTAGTGGCTGCTTCGGCTCCGCGAACACGAGATCGGATCAGTCCTATAAGGTAAAATACAAAACCAAAGAGACGATGTTGAGAGTTCCAGTGCTGGTACCATTGCACTAGTATCTTTTGGCACAGGGAGGGAGGATTGCTTTTTAGCAAAGGGGAAGTGTCTATGTAAACAAAGTCATACTAATCTGGCATTTGGACAACGTCACCTATTCTGAAGAAGTGACAAGTAGTCATGAAACATGTTATATACTGTAGAATTTTAAACTAACTAGGCATATAAAATCGATTTATAGGCCCATTATAGGCCTATTCAAACCACAACATTGTGAGTGAGTAAGTGAGTGAATAACTTATATAGCGTTACAAATGCGAACTAAATCGCCTCAAGACGCTTTGCATCCAGTGACGTGCTGATCCTTCAGAAGAGGTGGGTCTTAAGTTTTTTCCTGAAGGCCCGATGGTTTTCTTACATACGGATGTCCGTGGGTAGAGCGTTCCATGGCCGTGGTCCTTGGACTGCAAATCTTCGTTCTCCCTTTGATTTGTAGCGGGACTTGGGGATGTGGAGGAGGTTTTGGTTGGTTGATCGGAGAATGTGTTTGGGGGTATAGTGTTTTATCTTCTCGCATAAATATTGAGGAGCGTTTCCTTGTGTGCACTTGTGGGTGAGACAGAGGGTCTTGCGTGTGTTGACACATGTTGCAGTGCATTAAACACCCTATTCAAAATTAATGGGTTGAAATGTGCGTGAAATTTGAGCAGGCTGCATTGCAGCGCAATGCACAGGACACCATGCAGCAAGCATTCATTTTGGAGATGTGTTACGATGCTATTCACAATCAAATGCCACTGCAGTGCACCAACTGCACATTGTGGAATGCTGCACTGCAAGTGTGTAAATGGATCCTTATAATAAATACATTGGGGTTGATTTACTAAAACTGAGAGTGCAGAATCTGGTGCAGCTCTGCATAGAAACCAATCAGCTTCCAGGTTGTTTTTTTTGTCAAAGCTTAATCGAACAAGCTGAAGTTAGAAGCTGATTGGCTACCATGCACAGCTGCACCAGATTTTGCACTCTCCAGTTTTATTCCTCTAATTAGCCACTCCATATGGAAAATCCACTATTATTGGGGGCCTCTGCAACATGAGCATTTTGGGACCATTTTTTGCACAACTTTTATCCTATCAACCACTTCTGACATACCCCACCCTGAGGGGCTAAAGTCTGGTTCTCCTTATGTATTGAATAAGACCATCCACCAGGGCTGCTGTTAGAAATCATGGGGCCCCATACTGCCTACCTGACAGGGCCCCGCTCCCTCTGCCCCACCCCCCAGAAAATATCAAATTATATTTTTGCAAAAAATACACTAAAATCATTATTATTTTACATATTTACCAGCCCTTTCCCCTGCTCTCCACTCTGAAACATTCCCTTGTGTGCCCGCAACAGCTGCCGGCGGGAGAGGACAGGATAGGAGCTGGCAAACCTGGGGCGCACAGGGGAGGCCTGGAAAGCAGAGGGATAGGGGGCACAGATGCTAGAGATGATCCCCCTGCAGCACAGATGGAGGGAGGAAGCGGAGGAGAAGCTGGCAGAGCTGCAGGGGGAGGCAGAAGGGGATCGGTGTCTGCAGTAAGGCAGCACAGCAGGCCCACCTGCTCAGCATGTGCCAGGTCCCCCTTTTAAACTGATGGGGCCCGGGCCCAGTACAGGAGGGCTGGTAGTACTGCCTTATCTGCGGCCCTGCCATCCACCAAAAGAAAATCTGTGTGGAGATATTGGCCACATGGTTGATGAGAGATTGGGTACCATTTCCATTGTTTCTGCAACCTAACCAGAGTAACTGTAACTATTCTTTTGGGGGGCTAAAAAACAAGTTTTTTGAGAACACAACCATACAGTAATGCAAAACAAATAAGGTTTTTATTGTGGTCAGACCAAAACATAAATAAAAAATAAAATATTTTTATTAGATAGATATAAATAATTGCATAGAGTTGCACTCCACCAGTATGTGTGGTGCTTCCACAACAATTCAAAACAAGTGGACAGGAACACTGCACAGGTTGCCTTCCTCTGACAAGTTTCGTCCCCTAGTGGGGTTTAATTATCATAGTTGTGGAAGCTTTTACAGACTGGCAGAGCAAGGCTTGATATTGTTTTTCAATATTACAGAAGCTGATGGGACACTGAGTGAGCTTTGCATCCATGGTTGGTTTTGCGGGGCTTCCTGGTGGGACAGTGGAGTGGTATCGGAAGGGGATTTTCTGCATTGCAGATTTATACTTTTGCCTTTTTTTTTGAGCCAAGCAGAGAATAAACTTGTTTTGCCTCCTTCAGACTTTACCTTGATTCTTTTTTGTAAAACAGCTGCTGTCGTGAAATTGACACAAAATTGTGACCAACCCATCGTAATGACTCAGTAGAGTGGTTTAATAGAATGTTAAATAAAAAAAAAACAAGCCTCGAAGCAGGTAGAGTATGCAGTACTATCTTAGGCTAATCCGTAGTGCTCTGGGAATCCTTTATACATATATAGATATAAACTCATATATGTTTATAAATATATTAAACAAATATGTAACAACAGTTTAAAAGCAAATTAATAAAAAACAATGGAAAAATCCTTACATTTATAATAAAGAGAGCTAATGGTAAAGCTGGGGGTTAGAATTAAAGTTAGTGTTAAAACAGGGTTACAGAGCGGGTTATTGTGGGTGACTTTAGAATAGGGGATTGCTCCTGCCATTCAAAGTTAATATATTGAGGGAGATTTACTAAAACTGGTGCACACAGAATCTGGTGCAGCTGTGCATACTAACTCTAATCGGCTTCTAGGTTTTAGCATAGGTTCACACTGAATGCGGGTTTGAAAGTTAAGCTGAACTTGCACGATTTCAAACCGGCATTTCAGTCCAACTTCGGGGCGGGGGGGGGGGGGTTTCAATTTGAAAGACATCTGTGCGGGTTCATGCACAGATGTCTATTCAAATCACCCCTGAAGTTGCCAAAAGTAATGCAGGAACTACTTTTGGGAATTGGTGCAGCACCACAAAGTCGGCGTTGCACTGATTCGAACAGTGCCGTTGCCGGCAATAGGCTCCAATTTGGCATGCGATTTGACATGTCAAATCGCATGTCAAATCAGCCCAGTGTGAACGAGGGCTCATTGTCAAAGCTTAATAGAACAAGCTGAAGTTAGCAGCTGATTGGTTACTATGCACAGCTGCAATAGATTCTGTGTGCACCAGTTTTAGTAAATCTCCTCCATTGTGTCTGTTTCCATTAGGAAGATTCACCCTCTCTATTTGTCCTGTTTTGCTATCTTTGGGACAGAATATGATAGAAAATCCATACTTTGAGTTTTCACCAGAGCAGGGGAAATCTTTTATTTGTCTAACCAAAACTAAAAAAAATAATCCTTTAAATATACCTTAAAAGAGAAGTATAGCCAAAGCTTGTTTGGATCACTTCTCCTGTGGATCACAGGAATACAGTTCATTCTGCACTCCTGTGACCGTTTTCAGCAGACAGCGGGCTGAAGCCCACTGCCGGCGAATGTCACAGAGTCCGTCCAGGCTCAGGACAGATCGCGACCATATGGTCGGAATCTGCCCACATGCCTGGACCTGCACCCGGCTCAGAATGTCAGCGAGCCGCTGAGAGCCTGAGCTGGCCTCTCCCGCCTCCTCTACAGCCCAGCACTCCAGTGAGCGGGGAGGGGCAGAGCAGACAGCATTTTTTTCCCAGAGCTAAAATACAGCCCATTATTGTAATCTGTCTATGCACACAGGCACGTAAACAAGAGCCGTGCATTCATCAGTAAAAAAAAAAAAAATAGAAAAATCTGCACTTTTGGTCAGTAATTTACACCTCATGCGCACAAATACGTGCGATCACATGCAAATTGTGTGTAAATGCCCATTAACATATTGTGCAGAACAAAAACACATATTGTGCAAAACAAAAACACTTTTGCAGCCGTTTTTTTTTGTTTATGCATTTGCGCACATATACGTGAAAATGCGCGTAAATACATACAAAAAAAACTGCTGCAAAAGTAGATGCTCAAACAGGAGTATCATGTGCAAGAGGCCAAACACTCACCGAACATTCACTGCAGGTGTATTTTACTGGTTTATTTTACATGACAGTAATTGTTGTGCCAGTGCCACTAGTGAATGTTTGGTAAAAGTCACATTTACTGCCTTATAAATATACCCTACATCAGTTGAAAGACAGTATTACGTTATTTTATGTAGGAATAGTTTCTACTACATTTGTCATTATCTTGGGGATTCACAACCACTCCAGAGTAATTGTGAAATCTTTATACAAATCACAACACGTGGGGAAGTTTCTGTCACAATGAAATCCATATCGCACCTTCTCTCCGGCTGTTTCTCAAGCATTTAACCTTCGGAATTTTCGTGAGTAGCTGGCAATCATCGGCTGCGGAAAGAGAAGAGGCAAAAACAAATAATTGGTGCAATGCAATTATGATTCACCTCAAAGGGAGAGCTCCCAGGAGTGTTTCCATAGGAAGAATCTGCTTTCACTTATTATGGTATTAATCAGACTGACAGTACTAATCCTCTCAACTAAAGTGCACTCATGCTCATCTGCTCAAATAGAAACCTCTCCACAAGAAGAGAGGCTGCATGTCCCTTCATCAGGTCCAATCATGCAGAAACCATAATCATTTGGAGGTACATCTGATTAACAAACTATTCCTGCACAGTAAGAGGCTGCTGCACCATAACACCACAAATATACTAATGTATGAAATATTATATGTGTTTTAGTCTTTATTGAACTCGCACAACCGGCAAACAAAAACACCTTCCTTCATCATCAATAAAAAACTGGCCCATACCCCTGGTATAACAAAATCAAATACTTTGCTCACCGCCCACCAACATGTCCCCTAACAAGGTTAGGTCCCCGCCTGCCTCAGAGGGTCCCAAACAGGAGGTTTCCAGCCCTTATGCAGAGTTTCAGCCACAAGCAGTCCACCACTCTTTAGTAGTGTGTCCTGCTGCACACTCCACTTTACAGACACCTGCCCACAGCTTCCAGGTCCTCTTTAGGCCTGCCTAACACTGTATTTAGGAATCGGAGGCTATTTACCACCCAGAAGTCTTGTCGAACCTCCTAATTCTGGGTTCTAAACGAGGACTTACCAATCCTGAGAGCTCTATACATCAGTCCTCTCCACGCAGACTACCATGGAACCCCTCAAACTGTATACAAGTCATACCCCTTAAAGAGACCACAAACCAAACAGCTGGGGGGGGGGATATACCTGCCACCTTGGACACATCATATTTATACTTTATATATACTATATTGTCAAAAGTATTGAGACACCTGTCTTTACACGCATATTAACTTTTTTTTTTTAGTTTCCTGAGAAAATTACAAAAAATAAATATCAAACAACATACTACATCATAGTACAGCAGTACCAGTAGACAATGCTGCTTCTATTAAAATGATAATGCATGATCATAAAAAGAAAACAGCAAGGCGTTACATCATTGAGCATAAATTTAACCCAGTAAGTCTTCCCCTGGAGTGCAATGTACAACCTTCAATCCATCGACAGCAACACATAATATTCATTAAGTCATTCCCAGTAAAGATAAATCCAATCAGAACGATCAATCTGATACAGTAGATTTGTCATTTATCCAGCCTCCCCACACCTTCTCAAATTTGGCTAGTACACCTCTACATTTTGTATGTCATCTTATAAAAGGGAAGCGCTTTATTCACAAGAGCCTTCCACACTGGTACTGTAGGGGCTGCAGGTTTTTTCCATGCCAAGATAATAGCTTTTACACGCACATGAACTTTAATGGCAACCAGTCAATTTCCTCCACCCCAAACTCACTCATCCATGTCTTTATGGACCTTGCTTTGTGCACTGGTGCGCAGTCATGTTGGAACAGGAAGGGGCCATCCCCAAACAGTTCCCACAAAGTTGGGAGCATGAAATTGTCCAAAATGCCTTGGAATGCTGACACCTTAAAAGTTCCTTTCACTGGAACTAAGGGGCCAAGCCCAACCCCTGAAAAGCAACCACACACCATAATCCTCTCTCCACCAAATGATTTGGACCAGTGCACAAAGAAAGTTCAATAAAGACATGGAATCAGCGAGTTTGAGGTGGAGGAACTTGACTGGCCTGCATAACTGACCTCAACCCGATAGAACACCTTTGAGATCAATTAGAGCACAGTCTGCGAGCCAGGCCTTCTCGTCCAACATTAGTGCCTGACCTCACAAATGCACTTCTGGAGGAATGGTCACACATTCCCATAGACACACACCTAAACCTTTTCAGTTTTTTTCACAGGAGAAGGGTGAGAGGCTCCTAAAACACAGTCACACAAGAGAGAGAATGAGGTGAGAGGCTGCTGAGACAAAGCTTTAAGGGAAAGGAAAAGGGGTGAGAGCCTGCAGAGGCAAAAAAAACGTAGGGAAGGAAAGAGACACGACCACACAGGACATAGGAGGGGTTGCAGGGAGATATCCACACTGGAGACAGGAGGGGGCGAGAATTTCAGGTAAATGCTGCCTGGCCAACCACAGTTCTCAACACAGCATAGTAATGAAACAGAAGTGAGAAGAGGCATAGGATATATTGTACACATGGGCAGTGCCACCGACGTTTGTCATGTTACGAGAGCCAGAAGTGTGTGTGCACTCCACAAGTTGACTGTTGGCTTTCTAATGGAAGCCATCCAGCGGCTGTACAGCCGCCCAATCACTTTTTGTACTTTTTTCTTCCCATGCGATATAAATAAATTTTAGTGAAAAAAATAGTATCAAAAATGTAAGTTACACCCAAGGACTAACCCCCTCGCCCATTAATAAAATCTGACCCGGGTACGAACATACACATGTGAATGTAAACACACACATTGGGGTGCCTATGTATGAGCATATTGCTTATGCTACATGTTACATATTGTCCCACGCATCACAGTGAAAGCAATAATTCTAGGACCATTCTAGGGCAATTAGTTTTAGTGTATGTTTTAATGAGCATTTGCACTTGATAAACCTACCTACCTGGAACTCCCACCATTTTAAACTCCAGGGTATCAAGTTTCAGAAATTGTTTGCATTTGTGTGAACCCAGGCTAAGACTTTTGAACTACTTTAAAGGGGTTGTAAAGGTTTGTTTTTATTTTCTAAATAGGTTCCTTTAAGCTAGCACATTGTTGGTTTACTTACCTTTTCCTTCTAGATGTTTATTTTCTTTGTCTGAAGTTCTCACTTCCTGTAAGCTTGCCCCCATCATCCGAGCCATTCTGGCTGGTGGTTAGTCAGCGTGCTCGCCCCCTCCCTTGGGATTACATCCCTGCAGGGAGACGCCGTGAACACAGCGTCTCCCCACAGGGATGTAGTCCCAAGGGAGGGGGCGAGCACGCTGACTAACCCCCAGCCAGAACAGCAGCGTCTCCCCACAGGGATGTAGTCCCAAGTGAGGGGGCGAGCACGCTGACTAACCCCCAGACAGAATGGCTCGGATGATGGGGGCAAGCTTACTGGAAGTGAGAAATTCAGACAAAGAAAAAAAACATTTAGAAGGTAAATCGAAGGAAAAGGTAAGTGAACCAATAATGCACTAGCTTAAAGGAACCTATTTAAAAAATAAAAAACAAACCTTTACAACCCCTTTAAGGGTTAGGTCAGGCAGATATGCTTCTTCTATATCATATAATCTATACAAGGGCTACCCTAATATTCATCTCACAAAACCAGAAAATGTTCCTGTTCTGTGTTTCTGGTTCCCTTTGGTTTCTGAGCTGAGCGTGATGCAGTAATGCATTGGAATATTATGCTGCTTTGGAATGTCTTCTTTGATTTATTTAGAAGCTCACTAAATGTGGATACCTAGATTAATGCAGCGATATAGATTGATACTAAAATAGTGTCTGAGTGCCTATATTTTCACATTGGCTTCCTGTGCTGTTCTAAAAAATGAAAACATTGTATAGAAATATATTGTAAACTGGAAACATTTAAAGAGAGCCTGTGACCTAAAAAAAAAAAAAAGAATGGTTGGTGCAGCACATCACCAGTTACACAAAATAAAATATTTTATTTGAACCTCAGTGTCCAGATTAATGTTATAGCATAATAATAATTTCAGAGGACAGGTGATCATGGCTAATTCTCTGCAGTGTACAAGCAAAGAGCATTGCAAAATGCCAACCCTTATTTTCTACTGGTAAATATTTGGCAATAACGCAATAGCCTAAATTTAAAATGAAAAATGTCTCTATTGTCGCAGCCTGCTGTAGAACATTATGATCCTGTTTTATACCTGTCAGTTTAGTTTTAAAAGGAATGTATAATCTTTTTTAATTTTTTTTATATTAATTAATATGTAAAATAGATTGACCTCCCCAGAGCAGTACAGTGTCACTATGGTAACACTGTACTGTTCTAGTCACAGTATGTAAAAAAAAGATTTAAAAAAAAAGAAATATGCAAGATAGATCAGCTTACAATTAATAATTATATTAATATGAACTAAAGTTTTAATACTGTATTGTTTGTATAATTTGTAAATATTTATATGTACATAGGTGTACCTATATTTACTCATTAGAAACTCATCTTTCTGCTATTTAGTGCTGCTTGGTGGTTGTACTTTACTGCTTCTTCTCACAATTATTGTTCTTATTATTATACAGGATTTATATAGCGTCAACAGTTTGCGCAGCACTTTACAACATGAGGGCAGACAGTGCCGTTACAATAGAATTCAATACAGGAAATGCAAGTCTTTAAAGTGTTACTAAAGTCTTGTTTTTTTTATTTTTATAAAAAATAACAAATATTTTATATAACAAATATTTTTATAAAAAATAACAAATATGTCATACTTACCTGCTCTGTGCAGTGGTTTTGCACAGAGCAGCCCAGATTCTCTTTTTCTCAGGTCCCTCGCCGGCGCTCCTGGCCCCTCACTCCTGCCCCCACAGCAAGCAGCTTGCTATGGGGCACCTGAGCCGAGACGCTGCTCTGTGTGTCCATTCAGACATGCCCCCTCTCTCCCCTCATTGGCTCACTGACTTTGATTGACAGCAGTGAGAACCAAGGGCACCCACTGTGTGTCTCGGCCAATCAGGAGGAAGAGACCCGGACAGCCAAGTCTCTCGTACAACATCGCTGGATCAAGATGGGGCACAGGTAAGTATTAGGGGGGCTGCTGCACACAGAATAATTTTTATCTTAATGCATACAATGATAAAAAACCTTTACAACCACTTCAGCTGAATGATTTACTCATTGAAATCAATGCACTCCCTGTGTGGAGTGCATTAATCTTTACAGATGTTAAAGCGTATGTAAACAAAAATTTGTTTGTATTTTCTTCCTTTTGGTCTGTTAAATATACCATGATAACCGTGTTATTAATCTGTTCGACAAGTGCAAAAAAAAAAGATAGTTGTTAATCCAGTTAGAAATCTTGTGTGCTGATAACTCGCTGTGCTCTCTGCCCTGGAAATGTTCTCAGTTAGCATTGCTATGTTGGATTATGTAGACCTAACACATTCCCCTTTCTAGGGTGACAATGCTGCTCAGTACAGTTGTCACCCTAGGACAGGAAGTGTTACTGGCAGGTTTGTCAAGTTAAAATGTGTTAAAAAAAAAACAATGCGGCCACCACATCTAAGCATCAGTAAGCTGCAATACTATTAATTTTTGTTCTTGGGTTTAGAGATGCTTAGCAAATTCACTAAGCCAATGAGAAAGCCCTCTATTCGCTAAACTCTAAAAATCTCTATATTTTATATAATACCAAATAGATGGGAGAAAAAGCTAGTAAAAAAATGTGATATGTCAAATAAAAAATGACTTTTAAGGTAAACACAGCAATAAAAAATAAAATAAAATTGCCCTCATTGAAATTATACCACACTTTGATTTTACTGGTGAGGTGCCATTATTGCATTGTTGTTGTTGGGTGTGTATGGAACATTGTGGTAATTACCGAAGAAATCTATATCAATAGCTGTGGGCTTGAAAAGTAAACAATTTTAATATTCACAGAGTGTATGTGAACATCTCTATAATTAATGAAGTTCAAACTATGTCAGCCAGTTAGAACTAAAACGGTTTCCATTTCCCTACAGCTATCAAGAAGATTCAGACTTTTAGATTCCAACCATCACTTTTCAGCTCAGGCTTGGATCTGACTAATAGACATACCATAGGTGCAGACCGTACAGCTACACACAGGCCTTCTGGGAGTTTGTGTCCTATTTATAATAAACGTGGGCCAGGCAAGTCTTGGGTGTTAAGCCTCGTACACACGATCGTATGTTCCGCAGACAAAGCATCAGACTTTTGTCCGAAGGGTGTTGGCCAAAAACTTGTCTTGCATGTGTAGGGGGTGGTCATATTTAGGGGAGGCATCTGAGTGGTAACAGGCTCAGATGCAACAATTGTTAGGATTCCTGGACCAATTTATGTCAGTGGAGGATATCAATGGTGTCTAGTTCCCTGCGGCCTATAGGTGGCACTGTTGCCATAGGCTGGGGTTGAACCACCATTGGAGGGCTGTGCCCTTTGTGTCCTCTCGCGGCAGTAGTACAGTGGGGCGGGGAACCCGCTGTGCATGCTGGGAGAGGGTATAAAGGGGCAGACATCTTTCGCACGAGGTCCGCGCCCAGGCGCCTTCAGCCTGGGTGCATGTGCGTGGGGTCTCCGGGTGCCCTAGGCCCGGGGACGAAGTTGCGGTTCCACCCCAGACACCTTTAGTCTGGGGTAAGGTACTCTCTGGAGGCCTGGGGCCCAGTACCTTCGACTGGGTCCCTCAAGGGATCGAGGGCTCCTAGGGTGTCCTCCGGTGTTGGACACCTGAATCTGGGACGAGGAGGCCAGGGAGGTGACCCTTCCGAAGACCCAGTGCAGCATTTGCTGGTGACGGCAGGGCCTCTGGTAACTGTCCAGATCGATGTTCTCTCTCTGACTGGGGCCATTTCCTATAGAAGGTAGTCCACGTTCTCATGGTCTGTGGCAGGGACCCATCGTGAATCAGGTCGGTGGCAGAGACCCAACAACCAGGTCTGTGGCAGAGGCCTTATTCATCTGGTCTGTGGCAGAGACCCCCTCACGGTTAGTGGCAGCGACTGTGCGCCAAGCCTGTTCGCGCTATAACGGAACTGGAGAAAACCCAAGTTCAAGTTTGTGCCTGGACCTCCTCTTCACTGTGTTCTGTTCTATGTCTGACCAGTCGCTCTTAAAGGACTATTTATTTCTCTGAAGAATAAATAAGTGTTGGACTTGCAGTGGTGTGGAACTTGACTTTCTGGGAGTTAAAGGGTCATTCTCAAGGGAAGTTTTGGCTCTGGACAGGGGCACAGGCCCGGAGGTAAAAGGTTATAGCTCACACCTCTGCACATAAGAGGATATGAGCTGGTGGTGCGCCGCACTCTCCTCCCTGGTCCCCTAGACGAGAGCCATTGACTGAGAAGAGAAGGAGGGAGTGAGAGGTGAGGTCGCTACACATACAAACAGCACACAATTGTCAGGCCAACAAACACGAACGTAGTTACGTACTACGTGAAATCTCGGCTCTTGAGTGCCATCTTTTGGGCACCTTCTGCTAATGTCGTGTTGGGTGAGCATTGATTCGGAGCATGCGTGTTTGTACTTCGGACTTTTGTCTGACGAACTTGTGTACACATGATCGGAAAATCTGACAACAGATCGTTGTCCGCGGAAAATTTGAAAGCCTGCCATCCAATATTTGTCCGCGGAAAATCCGACAACAATTGTCCGATGGAGTGTACAAACGGAAAATCGTTTGATCATGTGTACGAGGCTTTAGTGGTCTTACCTTGCATGTTAGACTATGAAAACAGTTCAGGAGGATACTTTTAAATGTGTGTCTATTTAGTTATCTATCTGTCTTCACAGAGTAAATAAGTTTGTACCCGGGGCAATAGCTAAATAGGGGGCTCAAAAATTGTTCTTGCACAGGTGCCCTGCAGATCTGCATGTGGGGTAGCCCATTCATTTCTGTAGCAGACCCCTTTCCCTAGCCCTCCTGGCTAACTTCTCTCCACACCAGTCCTCCAGACTAAGGCCTCGTACACACGACCGATTTTCTCGTCGTAAAAAACACGTCGTTTTTTTCGATGAGATTCTTGTTAAGCTTGTCGATTTTCTCGTCAAGCTTTCTATGCGTACACACTGTCATTTTCCAATTTCCTCGTAGTTCTCTGCGCTCACGTCCAGCACGTACGACGGCACTATAAAGGGGAAGATCTTTTTTCTTGGCGCCACCCCTTGGGCTGCTTTTGCTGATCTCGTGTTACCGCGTGTGAAGTAAAAGTTTGGGAAGAGACGATTCGCGCTTTTCAGTCTTCGTACTTTTCAGATCGTTTTCTGCCGTTCAGTTTGTGCTTGTGGGTTCGTATCTTGACTTTCAGGGCGTCTAGGCAGGTCGTATCTGTTTTACAGTGCGTTCTTGCCTGTTCGTTTCTGAATTTCAGTTCGTTATTCATAGGCCTTGCTGTTCTAAAGTGCGTTCTGTTCTGTACGTTCTGATTAGACGACCGTTTCCTAGCCATGTCGCCTGGACGTTCTCGTCGTCGAGTTCGTGCTGTGCGTGCGCTTGGTGTTGGTCTGCTTGTTTTGGACCAAGACCAGTCCATGAATGGTGTGAGGAGGAGTTCATGGACCAAGAATTGGTTGCTCCAGCTGGACCAATTCTGCCACATGCCTCTGCTGCGGGAGATCGTCGAGAATAATCCTGAGGACTACAGGAATTTTCTGAGGATGTCTGACCCCGTTTTTCAGGAACTGTTGGCTTTGGTGTCCCCCTATATTACCAGGAAGGACACCGTTATGCGGGAAGCCATCAGTGCTGAGCAGAGGCTCATCGCCACGTTGCGTTACCTGGCGACAGGGAGAAGTCTTCAGGACTTGAAGTTCACCACAGGCATCTCCCCCCAGGCTCTGGGCCTCATAATCCCAGACACCTGTTCTGCTATTATACAAGTCCTGCAGGAGGACTATATTAGGGTAAGTTTTCTCCCTTAACATCACATTTTATGTATTACATGTATGCTAATGTATTGTATTTCTTTCATCCTTCCCTAATTACCATGATTGTAATATGCTGAGAATGTCCCCTTTGTCCCCATGCATGTTGGAAGCTTTAGATTGCCCCTTTTTTTTCCTCCCTAAATATTTCCCCTCACTAACTTTTCCAGCAGGGGCGCCTGTTGCTCCAAATGTTGGGGGGTTCCAACCCCAATTTCGGAAATAAACTTCCTCCTTTTTTGCTCTGTTGCCTAATAAACGCCCCCAGTTGTCCCCTCCAATGCAGCCATTTAGTCCCCTCTAATGCAGCCAGTTTCCCCCCAGCCCTGCACTTACCTTCTTGTGGTCAGCGCCATCCTTCTTCTGTCCTTGATGTCTTCTCCTTCCCTTCATGTTGCATCAGCCAATCATGTTACCATTAAACAGACTTGGTGAACATGATTGCCAGAGCAGCCTGTCAGTGTTTACACAAGGAATGCCCCCCTCCTTGCGTCCCCGATTTTTCTTTGAGGAAGCCAATTACATCCCTCAGGTTGTAATTTGCAAGACTTTTTTAATACCTGTTTCTGCTCTGCAATTTTAACCCCCTAAATGACGCAATTATTCATATGTCGGTCGCTTTACAAGAGGCCATCCACCTGAATAGTGGGCGGCATAGACAATACATAGGTTCATGCAACGCATGAACCTATGTATTGTTCTGAGTGATGGGCACAGGAGAGAGGGGACAGTGCTCCAGCGCCCACTCTGGACGCACCGCCACTGCAATGCTATCCTTTGGCCAAACACATCTCCCCCCCCCAAAATAATTTAGTAATGGCCCATCAGAGGGGGTGATGAATATGATAAATGAGCCTTCCATTATACTTTTTTTACACACCTTAATAAACGTATAATTAGATTGATGTTGGTCTCTAATTTTTTGGGATAGAATTTCCTTGTAATGTATGCCTTTGTTTTTCTAATATTATTTCATCTTGTTTCACTCCACAGCTTCCTTCCACGCCACAGGAATGGCAGACTGTGGCATTGGAGTTTGCCACGCGGTGGGACTTCCCCAACTGCGGTGGTGCCATAGACGGGAAGCACGTCCGCATCTTGCCGCCACCCCGTTCTGGATCCTACTACTACAATTACAAGGGGTTTCATAGCATTGTGCTGATGGCGGTGGTGTCAGCACGGTATGAATTCCTCTATGTTGATGTAGGGAAGAATGGCCGGATGTCCGATGGGGGATCCTTCATCCAGACGGAGTTTGCCCTCCGTCTCCAGAGTGACGACCTTGCATTGCCACCGGATGCAGGGAATATTGAAGGACTCCCCTTTGTTTTCTTGGCTGATGAAGCCTTCGGACTCGGACGGCATCTTATGAGGCCATTTCCACAGAGGACCCTGACCCCAGAGAAGAGTGTGTTCAATTACCGGCTGGCCAGGGCCCGAAGAGTCGTTGAAAATGCCTTCGGCATAATGGCCAGCCGGTTCCGCCTTTTTATGACTTCCATCCACTTGGCGGACTACAAAATAAACTATGTAGTGTTATGCTGCTGTGTGCTACACAACTTTCTGAGCCAAAAATCACATTCCTATATGGCCTCAGTTTTGCCAGAGGCTGGACTTTCCCCTGCAAATCCCCTTCCGGGCCTGGAATCTGCCCGTCTTGGCTTGCCCCCCCAAAATGCCTGTGTGGTTCGTGACAAATACATGGAGTATTTCACGGGTAGGGGGGCAATTCCTATGCCAGCCTATGTCTAAGTATCCCAATAAAAATCTTGTTTAAACCTTTAATTATTTGTTCTTTCCTGTCTCCTAGTTTGTCTTTGTGCATTTGTAGTGGCAAGTGTATTTTACTTTAGTAAATAACAACCAATTTCACTATGTTACCTTACAAAAGAACCAAATAAGCTTAGAGAGTATTATAAAAAGAAGCTACACGTTGTTTGTGGTCAAAAATTTTACTCTCTGCACATTTTTTTTTGTTTTACTTTGGGGTTGGCCTGGCCACAACCCGGCAAATTTTGGCTTATGAAAATACAAAAATACCACTTGCATTTCTAAAATGACAACATTGGATACCTCTGAGCAATCTGAGACATTCAGTTACACAAACTATGTCTCTATGTGCCCGTCCTAATATGGGGTCCTGCCACCCCTTGCCCAGCCCAAAATTCAATATGCACACATTTTTACTTTTTTGCAAATAGGAAGTTTACAATCCTGATCCCTATTGTCAACATGTGCTATCTGCCATCAGGGGTGATCAATGGACGTGTTTTGGGGGTGCATCCCCTTCCTCAGTTCACCGACTTTTGATACGAGGAAGGGGTTGCACCCACAAAAGACGTACATGGATATCCCCTGATGGCAGATAGCACATGTTCACACACTGTGTGCATATTACATTTTTGGCTGTTTTGTTACTTAAAAAATTAGAAAAAATATAAAAACAAACATGTAAAAACAAATGTGTTTGGATGGCTTATTGAATTCTCCCCAAAACATCGAGAATGTCTTTAAATGTTTGTTCCATCACATGGATTCTTTGTTTAATTAGGTCCAGTTCCGTGCTACATTCCATCACTTGCTGGATGAGGCGGAGGGCACTGTCAGCAGAGAACGGTGTGCTATCCTTCACAACATTTCCATCCCCTAAAAACCATAAAAAAAAATTAATCAAACTCTGCAGGCCTACCTCGCTTACCTTAAGCTGTGGTGTCAGATACTGACCTGTTGTGGTGACCAGATCCACAACGTCATCCACCTCTCCTTCCTGCACTTCTCCTTCCTCCACCTCAACTTCCTGCACATCTTTCGGTTGTGGATCTTTGGGAGTTTGGGGTTGCTTGGAAGTTGTGGGGTGCATGTGCTCCCTGGAGTGTCCTCCTCCCAGGCTTCTCTCCCCTATGAGAATAAAACCAAAGGTCTATTTATCACACTGTAAAAATCTCATTGTTAAACTTAAAACAGGCTAAATTGTTTGGAAGTGGGGTACAAGTGTGTGTTTGTGCGGAATTTAAAGAAAAATGCATTATTTATGACCCCAAATATGTTTAGTATTCACATTTGGATGTAATTTTTTGGACATGGAGGCACCACAAATAAACTCTGATGCACCTGTGTGGGACACCCAAAAAAGGCGGGTCTGGTGGCCCACACTATAGTGCTCCAAAGTACAGATGTGGAAGCAGCTGCTGAGTGTCCTCTCCTTTACACTGATTAAAGTTTGCATTTCATTCTCCTTACAAACACATCATCTAGACTTAAAAATTATCCACAATACTTGGTCAAAAATGGCAGATGTCTAATTACTTTTGGGGGTCTTAAATAAGCCAAAACCGCGGATAGTGGCCGAACGAAGTGTCGGTAACGTAACGAACGATTACTGTGCCCAACCTAGTTCAAAATATTACATTTTGGAAGGGAGTACAATATGCTAAAAAAAAAAAAAATGACAGTTTCTAAAAAGATTAATAGCAGAAAGGTCGTCATTTTACTTACTTTTAGCGAGCATCCTCTTTATGATCCTCAACTGGTCTGGCTCCCTCAGTTTGAGGTCTGACCACCTCTTTCTGAGCTGCTCATTTGAGCGTTTCACCCCGAACTTCGCCCTCAGACTCTTCACAACTTTAGTGAGGATTTTGGCCTTCCTTCTATTTGGTTTGATATACGGCCCATGCTTGGCATCATAATCAGCCTTGACCAAGATGTCCACCATCTCCGCCATCTCCGCAAAAGACATATTCGATGCCTTGAATCTCCTCCTTGATCGTGACGTGTCCTCGGTCTCCGGGCTTGTCTCTTCGCTAGTTGCGGAATTATCAGACACCTGCTGTAACTCCGCCATATCTGTCTGCGCGCCGAAAGAGAAGGGGCGGGGAAAAGATGTTAGTTAGAACGTCATGGGCGGGCGACGTGTGCGGAGCGACGTGTTCGAATTTTGACGCATGCGTGGTGTGTATATAGCAAACACACATGTGACTATAGTACGTTCGGTGTGCGGAGAGAGGAGTTCAAGTGACGGACGTGCGAACGAAGGTATGTGATTTTGTGAGACTTGTAAAAATTGTTGGCCTATACTGTCTTGAGATTGGTGGAGGATATATATGGTGACTAGGATGTGAAGGAGGTTAGACTGTTTGCCTCACATTATTTAAATATAATTTATTTTACTTGCAGATACAATATGAATGTCTTTATTAGCGACAAAGAGTTCCTGGCGGAATTTATTGACCGGGTAAGGGAGCTGCCGGCTCTGTGGGAGACCAAAAACCCCATCCATAAAAAAAAGGGGTGAGAAAAGCAGCGCTGGAGAAGCTGCTCCCATTTGTGCATACCAAGGTGCCCACAGCCACAGCAAAACAAGTGGACACTAAAATTGGGAGCTTGAGAGGTACCTACAGGACTGAACGCTCTAAGGTGCTGGCTTCTCAGAGGTCAGGAGCAGCAGCAGATGATGTTTATGTCCCGATTTTGTGGTACTACAGCAGGATGTCCTTCCTGGATGACCACATTGAGCCAAGGCCATCACTCTCCACTCTTCCCCCCAGACTTCCCTGCAGCCAACCTGAGCCTTCTCTGGAGCAAGAGGAGGCAGCCATCCTGGATGATCCTGATTTGTCCATCTGGAGCCAGGTATAGTATTAACTGAAAATGTAGTGGGATAAAATTAATGTTTCCCAAATATGTCAGGATGAGAAACATACATTATTTTGTATTACACAAGTGAAATCATGATCTGTAGACATTATTCTGCACTTAATTGTGTGGTAAATAGTCAAGCTGATGTAGTGGTAAATTTAAAGCAAGGATTTATGCATTTACTTTCTAATTGCTTCCATCAGGATTACAAAGTTTGATGCAAAGATTAAACCAACATATTAAACTATGTTTCTTTTTCATACACAGGATGAAATCAGCCAGGAGGAGGGTCTGGAAACTGTCAGGCAGGAGGAGGAAGGGCCCAGTGGCAGCCAGGAGGTGGCAGGGCCCAGTACCAGCCAGGAGGTGGCAGGGCCCAGTGGCAGCCAGGAGGTGGCAGGGCCCAGTGGCAGCCAGGAGGTGGCAGGGCCCAGTGGCAGCCAGGAGGTGGCAGGGCCCAGTGGCAGACAGGAGGTGGCAGGGCAAAGGAGAAGCACCAGATCCCAGGTGCCTCCCATCAGGCTTCACAAAAGAGGCAGGAGGGACAGGACCACCAGTGAGGCAGCAATGGCCCTTATTAAAGAGGCCCATGCCACCCTCAAGGAGCCCACATCCCCTGAAGAGGCCATTGCCGGCCTAGTGGAGGCTAAGTTCAAGGTGATGAGCATGGAGCAACGCCTCCTATGCGAACCCCTGCTCATCACCTTGCTCAACAAGGGGGTGATGGAGCAAATTACCCCCAATACCGCCATATGTGAGGTGGCCCAACTGACCCAACCTCAACCTCCACCTCCACCTTCCTCTTCTGCCCCACCCCCTTCTGCTACACCTCCACCTTCTGCCCCACCCCCTTCTGCTACACCTCCACCTTCTGCCCCACCCCCTTCTGCTACACCTCCACCTTCTGCCCCACCCCCTTCTGCTACACCTCCACCTTCTGCCCCACCCCCTTCTGCTACACCTCCACCTTCTGCCCCACCCCCTTCTGCTACACCTCCACCTTCTGCCCCACCCTCTTCTGCTACACCTCCACCTTCTGCCCCACCCCCTTCTGCTACACCTCCACCTTCTTCTTCTGCCCCACCCCCTTCTGCTACACCTCCACCTCCTCCTCCTGACAGGAGTACCCCTCCAGTGGGCCAGCCTCCAGCTAAACGAAGAAGGAAGGCTGCAGGAAAGGCTGCAGGAAAGGCTTCAGGAAAGGCTTCAGGAAAGGCTGCAGGAAAGGTTGCCAGGAAGAAGAGGAAGTGATGGCCTTGCTTCATTGTGGTCGCACTGGTCGGACAGAAGGCAGCCTGTTGTAGTACCACACACTTGGGACATATATCTCACCTGCTGCTGTTCCTGACCTCTGGGAGGCCAGCATCAGATTGTGTTCTGAAATGTGGGCCTTCTCAAGCTCCCAATTTTAGTGTCCACACAGGGTTGCTGTGTGCTCTGGGGTCCCTGGGATGCACAAATGGCAGCAGCTTCTCCAGCGCTGCCTTCTCTTTATTTAATTTATAAACATGAATAAATGTGTTTTTTGTTTAAGTTCATACTTGACTATGTGTATTTTTAAATAAAAAAAAACAAGCTTTGGAGTAAGCAGATACATTTGACTGACAATAAAAGGCACAGATATCACCCCCCCAAAAGAATAACTAAATCTGATTAGCTCAAAAACATGGTGTGAAATTTTAAAAATATAGATTAGAAAATTAAATGGGAGATCGCTATCAAAACATTGAGAAATTATAATTAACATCATTTTGAAAAATCTAACCATTTAAATTATTCCTAAAAACTTGCACGATATAATACACATAAATCTTATAAAGAGCAGCATGAAAAAGGTTAAAAATAAGGCAGAACTCTGTGTGAATATCAGCAGCAAAAGAAGGTCTCTCGTTTTGATTAATGTAACATTCTAACGAAGAATTCAATGCAGAACATTTAAACGATGAAATATTTATGAGCGTGACGAATGTGCTCTCTCCATTATGAAGGCTTGTTTTACCAGAAGATGCGCTCCCGTCTCATAGTTGCTTGTGAGCATGCGCGCTTTTGGAAGAGTCGTAAAAGCATACACACGAACCATTTTCTCGTCACAAAACAGGCCGACGAGAAACACGACGAGGAAATCTGGAATCCTGACGAGAAAATAGAGAGCAGGTTCTCTATTTTCTCGTTGAGATTCTCGTCAAGTTTCTCGTCGTAAAACCATACACACGAACGTTTTTCTAGACAAAAAAACTCTCGCGGCACTTTTCTTGACTGTTTTGGACAAGAAAATCGGTCGTGTGTACGAGGCCTGACTCTTCACAGCTCACCCGGCTGACTCTCAGAAGATCTCCCAGGGAAGGATGAAGACTTAAGCACACCGCTGTCCTCAGGGAGACTGGCTACATGTGGCAGTCTTCCCCCTTTTTAGTCCCCAGCAGTGCTGGTCTACTCACTCTGTCCTCACTTGCTTCCGTGCTTCCAGGAAGAGCTTCCCCCACGTTTTCTTGTAGGATCCTTTCAGCCCCCTACATAGGAACAATGGGATGCCCAGCTTGATTGCAACAAAACCAGGGACAACTTCCTCCCTATCTGCATGCTCCAGAACTGTTCTCTTCCTGAATACTGAAATTCTCTAAAGATCAAAAGATGCAAAAGACCCTTAAGGACTAGGAACTCTTAATACCTTAAAAAGTAGCACAACATGTTGTGGGCTGCATACTAGAGTATGTCTAACTCCACTGTAGACACTGATCCTAGCTCTACTGAGTGTAGGGACTACCAGCCCACATGGCTGCTTCCTCACCAGGCCACCCGGCTGCTCCGAAGATCTCACAGGGCAAGGGAAAAATAAAGAATTAGCACAGAGCTGTGTTCCTGAAAGGTTTTCTACTTGTGGCAGTCTCTACCCTTGTGAATCCCTAGGTGTGCTGATGTACTCACACTGTCCTCCTTGCTTCTGCTGCTTTCTTAGGTAAGATTCCTTTCAAACCGTAATGCTGTCAGGATCCTCCAAAGCCAGCCCGAGGTCCAGCCTGAGACAGAGCCCCCTCCTCCCCCACAGACCAAGGGCTCCCCTCCAAGGCCACTAACAGTCTCCTCAGCACTCCATCTTCCACCCAACTCTCCTGCTGGAATGACTCATCCATATTTATAGGCTGGCTCAACCACCCTGCCAGGCCCACTGCCTGGGGATTGGTCAAGCTCCCCTAAGTATGCAGATCAACTCTGCTGGTCTACGCCCTCTAGCTTCTACAAATTTCTCCAAACTTCCAGAACCAGGAGAAAGCACCAGAGACCTGCCTGTATGAGTCATCCAGCCTGACCTACAGTAAACCCATGACCCAATTAGGACTCACATGTTAACTATGAGTCAGTACCAGGTAATTGCAAAGCCAACACAAGCTGTGGCACACGACCACCCACACATGCTGCTGACTGTTAGTAGCACATTCCAATAAATAATTGCCATCCAGCTGTGTCCTCATTTCTGCTGCCCCTTCCCTGCTAATTTTGCTTAGCAAAATAGTATACTGTGTACATACAGTTCACTCTCTACACAATAAACCAAACCACCGGTAGGGTGACAGCTTGTCGCACCCTTGTCCCACCCTAGCCATTGATTCTAAGTATACTGATGCAGAGTGGGCAAACTGTGCCTTGATATGATGTCCGCCCTTTGGGCTTGTGTTGATGCCATCAGTTTGAGATGCTTCTGAGCTTATTTAGAATTCATTAATGGGAGCATTTGACCTGGAATTGATCTCCTTCTACCTTGCTTCAACTAAAACAGGCTTTCAGTGTTACACTTACACTTAGGCTAGCCCGTGGGCAGGAGGGGGCGGTAGTGTGGCTGTTTGTCACGTCCTCCATGTTTTCCCTAACTTGTTGGGAGCCAGGTACTGAGTCACATGGAAGGCCTGCCCCGTGTGGGTTCTTCTGGGCTATGTTAGGCACTTGGTTACAGGGTCACTTTACACACACATATGGGGTACCTTTTGTTTTGTTCTATCTTCATCAATGTCCTGGGACAAGGCTGAGGTCGTTGTGGGGGAATACTCAACTTTAAGGCAAGCCTCTACTCTTAAAAATGAAAGTTTACCATGTACACTGACACTGCAAATGTTCCCCAGTTAACTCATGGTTTCCCGTGACAATGTACACCTTCACAGTAACTTGCATTTTGGAGGAACACGCTGAGCCAATGTCCACATCCACCTGTCCAGAGTTTTTCACTACAATCCCCAGTAGCAGAGTGGGCCCCGCCGCGCACTCTGCGTGGGTTCCACACGTGCACTCACTTAACTCTTGAACTTCCATACCTCTGTACAAGAAGCAGAACCTCTGAAGTGCAATCCGCACCCATTGCTAAGGGAGACAGACCACTGGTGGAAGGAGTGCCGACAACATCTCCCTTGCTGCTAGAGGCTGTGCCACCTATAATATTGTGTTTCACCAAAAATAAGACCTACCCCGATAATAAGACCTAGCGCTATTTTCCAGGAGGGCTGCAATATAAGCCCTACCCTGAAAATAAGCCCTAGTTCAGTGGCTTGGCGCTCAGCTGATCTCCTCTTCTCTCAGCGGGGAATCTCGCCCCCCCCTGCATTGCTCAGAGCGGGGAAGACAGCTCGGGGCAGGCCATGGAAGCGCCGAGCAGGGCTCAGCTGATCTCTTCTCTTGGGTGTCAACGAGGGATCTCGGCCCCCCTCACTCTGCACTAATCATAGCCATGGAAAATGGCTCAGGTGGGCCATTGAATTGTGTGTCAGCGGGGGATCTCGCCCCCTCCCTCTGCAGTGCTCGGAGCTGTGGAAGACAGCTCAGGCAGGCCATTGAAGAAGGTATTTGCACTGTTGCATTGCAGAAATGCACACCTTTTGCATTATGTGATTCTGTGATAGAGGGGATTCTGTAGTTTTGCAACCACTGGGAAGATAGCACATTGCATGGCAAGCCCTACCCCGAAAATAAGCCCTAGTGTGTTTTTGGCTGCCAAAATTAATATAAGACCCGGGCTTATTTTCGGGGGAAACATGGTAGGTACACGCTATGGACAGGCCGCTTGTTACACTTCTGTTACTCTAGGAAACCACATGTGTCTTCACCTTACTCCATTCCATACTAAGGTCTTCATACCCCAATGTGTTAAGACCCACTTGTTAATTGTGTCTTTATGATATACCTCTTTAGTAACTTCAGACCAGGCAGGGACAACGGTTCAATACTTTCCTTGGCAAAAGTGTGAAAACAGACATTTTTACAGTCCAGCAGGTAAAACATGATACTTCCCTAGTTCCCTAACTATAACTACAGGCTTGTCTGCTGCCCCGGCATACCTGAAAGAATGCAGTCCTGTGAGCATAAGTCCTTCAGAGGCATTTCTCCAGCACGGGTGTCTTTAGGGCGAACCCCAAGTTAAAAGTCTGTACATGCGGACAAGCAGCATTCTCTTACTCCTACGGGTCTTTTCACCCATTTCCATTCCTTACGGGTCTCACAACCCAAGGTTGCCCTGGAACTCTTTGGTTTCTCTCTTTTGCAAGGTCTTTCCCACGGGTTCAACAAAAGGGCTTGTACCAGACCAATGTCCCATTTTTATATCACACAGGGCAAGTGGCCTGGACTTAGGCAGCAACCCACCAAAAATCACACCAAAAGACCAAGCAAAACATTAACCCTTACCCTCCCTGCCGGGATAGCACCTACTGACTGCTTCAACCTGCTTACAAGCCTGCTACATCAGTCTAAACATGATTACAGGTATGGCCTATGAGGCCTTTCTAAAACTACTGGCAACCTTTATCCATGATCTTCACTTCTCTGTGGAAGAGGAACCAATGAGAGACAAACAGTATTGTTAGCATGTACTAAAATAATTTCAATCAACGGACGTCTTGGTGACTAAGCAGTCAGCAATGTTGTTCTGCAGCTCTGTCCTGGCTTTAATTTCCATCAGGGTTTTTGTTTGCATTGACCAGTGGCGGCTGGTGCTCAAGATTTTTGGGGGGCGCAAACAAACTGAAAAAAAAACCCATCAATTGCAGCCACTGTGCCCATCAAACGCAGCCACTCTGCCCATCAAACGCAGCCACTCTGCCCATCAAACACAGTTACTGTGCCAATCAAATGCAGCCACTGTGCCAATCAAACGCAGCCACTGTGCCATCAAACGCAGCCACTGTGCCCATCAAACACAGCCACTGTATCCATAAATTGCCGCCACTGTGCCATCAAACACAGCTACTGTACCCATCAATTGCTGCCAGTGTGCCCATCAATTGCCGCCAGTGTGCCCATCGATTGCTGCAGTGTGCCCAACAATTGCCGCTACTGTGCCCATCAATTGCTGCCAGTGTGCCCATCAATTGCTGACACTGTGCCCATCATTTGCTGCCAGTGTGCCCATCAATTGCCGCTACTGTGCCCACCAATTGCTGCCAGTGTGCCCATCAGTTGCCGCTACTGTGCCCATCAAATGCTACCAGTGTGCATCCCCACCGGCCCGGTACTTACCCACGGCGGTGTCCTCCACGCTCCTCGATGTCTTCTCCTCTCTTCCCGTCCTCTGCTATGATTGGACGCCTGATAGGCATCCAATCACAGCGCCTGTCATTTCAGCCAATCAGGTGACAGGTAACAGCCCTGAGCATCTGATTGGCTGAGAGGCGGTTCAGTGTTAGGAAAGCGAATAGTCATTTGTTTTCGTAATTTGTTATAATAGTCATTTGTTTTCGTAACACAACGCTGAGTGAACAGCGAGCACCCAGCATGGTGTCCGCTGTTCACCTTTTTGGACGCCTATTAGAGCCTATGGCTCTAATCAGGTGCTTCTAAAAAATACCCCGCCGCTGTAATTCAGGTGCCCGTCTCCCGAAAAGGGGTCGGGCACCTGAATAGGGGGTGGCAGCGGCGACCATAGATAGATTCATGCATTGGTGATAGAGAGGTGGCAGGAGAAAGGGGGCGGAGCCCATGCGCCCCTTATGGACGCACCGCCACTGGCATTGACTTAATATGTTATCCCTGTGCTTGAGTGAGTTTTCTCCATGTATTGTATTAAATTGTCATTTGACCAAAGTGACTGTAGTGTACGTGTGTTTGTGGGGGTGACTGATGCAAATAAATTGTATTGAGTGTGAGCTCTATATAAACAGTGTCAATAAATAATGATGATCATAGGTGTTAGAAACCATATTCTGCAGCTTTCTCAAAGCTTTTATAAAACTTTCTCCATGACAGCCTGAAACCTCATTTCCACTTTGTTTCTTCATTATTTAGGCACGCAGCACAGTAAAATGCACTTAATATTTCATTTCCTTGTGAGAACATAGCTTTTATCTTTAATTTACTCCATTTTTTGTACTTTAAAAATGTTCAAATAACTGTTTACCAATGCTGTTGGATTTTTGCAACACTTCCTAATTCTTACTTTCCTAGTCCTAAAGACCAAGAAAGCTGCACATTTGTCAGTCTTAGACCCCATACACACTATACAACTTGTGTTGTCTGATTGCCTTTAGATTTACCAAAACCATGTAGTAGTACAAGGGCCTGCCTGATCGCATACAAATTGGAATTCTTAAGGTTTGACCTCATATTATAAGGTTTTGGTAAATCTAAAGGAAATAATCTACGGACAATTGTATAGTGTGTATCCATCTTTACTGAATGAAGCACTGCTGCACTTGCTAATCAGCTCCTGTCTCTGGTAGTTGGACTGTGTATGACAAGGTTTGGGCAGTGGCGGCTGGTGCTCAAAATTTTTTGGGGGGCACAAACAAACTGAAAAATTCTGAAAAAAACCCACATCAATTTCAGGCCTCACTGTGCCCATCAAACGCAGCCACTGTGTCCATCAAATGCTGCCACTGTGCCCATCAAATGCCGCCACTGTGCCCATCAAATGCCGCCACTGTGCCCATCAATTGCTGCCACTGTGCCCATCAATTGCAGCCACTGTGCCCATCAAATTCTCCCACTGTGCCCATCGAATACTGCCACTGTGCCATCAAATGCTCCCACTGTGCCCATCGAAAGCTGCCACTGTGCCCATCAAATGCTGCCACTGTGTCAATTGAATGCTTCCACTGTGACCCCGCTCGCCGTCTGCCCGGCACTTACCCTGTCTTGGTGGGGCAGCGGGTGACGGTGGCAAGCGGTGTTCTCCATGCGTCTTCTGCCGTCCTCTCCTCCCGTCCTCTCTTGAAGGTGATTGGGCGTCCAATCACAGTGCCTGTCATTTCAGCCAATCAGGTGATGGGTAACAGACCCGAGCACCTGATTGGCGGAGAAGCGGTTCAGTGTTAGGAAAGCGAATATTCATTCGCTGTTCTAACACACCTAGGTGAACTGCGAGCACCAAGCATGGCGCTCGCAGGTCAACTTTTTTTACACTTATTAGAGCCTATGGCTCTAATCAGGTGCTTCAAAAAAAAAAAAAAAACTTTGATGTAATTCAGGAGCCCGGTGCCCGAAAAGGGGCCGGGCGCCTGAATAGGGGGTGGCAGCGGCGGCCATGGATAGATTCATGCAATGCATGAATCTATCCATTGGTTCTAGAGGGGGTGGCTGGAGAGAGGGGGCGGGGCCCGTGCCCCCTTATGGACGCACCGCCACTGGGTTTGGGTCAGTGTTTGATTAACCATTAAAGCCCAAGTGAACCCTTTTTACTGTAATGCAGTCAGACTGCATATACAGCAAAACAATATGGAAACCTTTTACCTTTTTTTTTACACTGCTAAGTGCTGCTGCAAAAGTTAAAATATGCTTTCAACACATAGGAAAGTTAGACTGCAGCTCTCTCACACAAAGCAGCGTCCCAGCAGTCTGCCATATCCCACCAAACACTGCTCTAATCAACAGGGCTGCTGAGGAAGCAAAATCTCTGCTAATTAGTAGGCTTGTGCAATTAGTTTTGTAACTACCGGTAATCGAAATTCGTCCGAATTTAGCAACTTTCGGACGTTCGGAAGCATTCGAATTTCCGAACAAAGCAATTACGAATAAAACGGAATCCGAAATAAATTATATCGCAAATAGAGAATGCCCGAATGTCTTCGGCATAATTCGTTATGAAAAAAGTTACGAATGTACGAATCCATTCGAAGCACAATAATGCCGCGTACACACGACCGTTTTTAATGACGAGAAAAATGAAATTTTTTAAAATGATCATTAAAAATGATCGTGTGTGGGCTTCAGAGCATTTTTCACGACGTGAAAAATGGCCATGAAAAAATTGGAACATGCTCTAATTTTTCTCTGCGTTTTTCACATCGTCGTTTTTCTCGTCATGAAAAACGGGCGTGTGTAGGCTTTAACGGCGTGAAAAAAAATGTGCATGCTCAGAATCAAGTATGAGGCGTTCTGGTAAAACTAGCGTTCGTAATGGAGATAGCAGAAAAGTACAAATCCATTCAAAGCACATTAGGCATAATAGGCAGCGCTGTTGTGAGAGAGACATGGAAAATTACGAATCAACGAACCCAAAAAAAGTTACAAAAGTAGGAGTTGTGTCCAGAATCAACGAAAAACAATGTACTCTACCGAAAGTACGAATTATAAATAAACTAAAAATAAGGCTTACATTAATACGAATCATTCCGATTCAACGAAAAATGTCGCTTGTGAAAATACGAATTAGTCCGAACACGAAAAATCCCGTCTAGCAAAATTACGAACGATTACGAATCAACAGGACCGAAAAGAAATGAACCGAAACTAAACAAATTTTTCCGTTATGCACAAGAAACTAACCAAAACTAAACAAATTTTTCCGTTGTGCACAAGTCTACTAATTAGATCAGTGCTCAGGCTGGGAAGGATGTTGGACCATTTGAGACTCGGTTGGCTGCTTTGTATGAGAGAGACACAGTCCTACTCTCCTGTGCACTGGCAGCACAGGGGTTTTAAACCCTTGTAGCTGCAGTTAGTGTAAAATAATAAAATAGACCAGGGGTCTCCAAACTTTTCAAACAAAGGGGCAGTTTACTGTTCTACAGAATTTAGGGGGAGCGGATTGTGGCCAGTGGGGGTAGAAAATGTCCTGCGCCCAACATCAATGAGAATAAACATGGCCACAGGGTTGGTAATCAACAGGAGGAGGGAGTAGTGCCCAATCTTTGGTATTCGTGGAAGAAATAGTGCCCCTAAGTAGGTGTCAGTGGGAAGAATAGTGCCTCATATCATTGGGAGAAATAGTGCCTAAAGGGCCAGATAAAGGCTAGCAAAGGGCTGCCTGTGGCCCTCGGGCTGCAGTTTGGTGACCCCTAAAATAGACCCGTGTTTAATAATGTGTATGCAGCCTGGCTGCACAGCAGTAATGAAGAATGAAGGTTCAATTGGGCTTTAAAAAAAAAAAAACATGGGCGTCAAGTGAAGACGGCATTAAAGAGATTTTCTTTTAAGCTATCATGTTCTTAACTCTTTCACTACTACAATCAACGTATTTTGCCATTTTCATATTGAATCTGCATGGTTCAAATGTTTTCTTTTGATTTAAAGAATTTAAAGAATGACCAAATTTTTAAAAGTCTGGTTTGAGATAATCTAAGATCGTATTGTGTCCTATACTGTAATTATTGACAAGGTGATTAAAAATAGATTTCAATCCATTTTTGTTTGCACAATTTTTCTGTTTCTCTAGTTATAACCATATATGGTTTGTATTGCATAGTTACAATGGGCCAGATTGGACCAATGTAAGTATGCTTTTATTATACCTGTGGGACTGCTGTGGAAGGTAGAAATCAGTGCAGTGCTCTCTACTACTACAGTGATCACCACTGTCTTCCAGTTACTGTGTAGAGTGGCTGAACTGCCTGCTGCATAGTGAACTCAGGGGGTTTCACCGCTTTGTACTGGTGCCATTCAAAGAATACCTTGCATTTTTCTCAATGAGTGCAAAGCATTCTCTGATTGGACAATGCGGAGAGGTAGGGGGGTGACGCAATGAGGCCTGGAAAAGAGTGGCCATCACTGTAATGGAGACTACTACAGTGCTTTCCAGCTTCCACAGGGATCCCAGAGGTATGGCATATGCATTCTTATTAAAGTCCAAATTAGACAAATGGAACTATGCAATATAATTCATATCTGGATTTTAGAGTTAGGCAATGGAAGGGCTGATGTAGCACCACTGTTGGGCTTTGCTTAGGGCATCATTTGGCCCAAATTTGGCCCTGGCTTGGGCAGGGTCTAAAAAAAATGCACCTCAAGTGAACTGAGGGCCTAACGGGAGATTGTAGAGAATACAGAATGTGACTGGTCAAATGTCTTAATTATAATCAGTGTGGGAGACTATGCACAATATTTGAGCTACTTTCTCCATGACATCTGTATGAAACAGAAACGTGAGATCATGATATTCTTTTACTATGAACCACCTCTGCAATCTGTTCAGCCCAGCATCAGGACGAACTGCAGATCTCTTTTTACACTGAGAAGTATTTATTTTTTCTCTATGCAAGTAATACATCAGTCCTTGTCATTTGTAAATACCTTATGGCAGAGAGATGTGCACATACTATTTATTTTATTAGAACAGTTCCAAGCAGGCAGGTTCACAAAAAGATTACGGAATACAATGGCATACATCTACATATCTTGCTAGATATTCATGTGCTAAACACAGAGTGGAGCTCCCTTTTGATGGTTATCAGTGGTCCCCCTCTTGTTTTCCATGGCCACGGTGCTTCCAGTCTGTCACGTACCTAGCGGTGATGAGCCCGGACTTGCAGAGGAAGGCCTCCCTTACGGCTCCCACCAGCGGCCCTTGGTAAGGTAACAGCAGGCGCGGAGGTAGGAGGGGTACGAGTGCCTGGCAGGATCAACCAAGGTGAAGGTAGTTATGCAGACTTGGTAGGCACACTGGAACACAGCAGGTCGAACTGGAATCAGGAACACTCAGCAAACTGGAATCGTTCAGCAGACTGGACCGGAACCAGGAACACAGGAACTCAGCAAACTGGATCAGCTTAGCAGACTGGACCGGAACCAGGAACACAGGAACTCAGCAGACTGGATCAGCTTAGCAGACTGGACCGGAACCAGGAACACAGGAACTCAGCAAACTGGATCAGCTTAGCAGACTGGACCGGAACCAGGAACACAGGAACGCAGCAAACTGGATCAGCTTAGCAGACTGGACCGGAACTAGGAACAGTGAGCTTGGTCAGACAAGCCGGGTCGGTTAACTGGCTGGCAGCAAGGTACAGAGGGATCAGACAGAGGAGAGGTCACAACAAGCCAGGGGTCGGATGCAGGCAGAAAACTGGAGAAGTCACAGGCAGGCCGGGTCAAACACAGGTAAGTCTTCAGATCAGGTTTTCAGGTACTCAACGCTGTAGAGCAGACAGCAGGGACTGTCTGCGATTGACAGGTTTAAATAGCCCCTCTGGCGCCACCTGCAGGATGGAGCATGCGCAACCGAGAATCAGGAAGACCAGGACGCCTGCTTCTGGCAGGATCTCCATGACATTGCCCCCCCCCCAAGGGGCAGCCTCCGGATGCCCATCCGGGCAAACTTCTCAGGGTGAGATCTCTTGAAGGACTGCACCAGGCTTCTAGCATGGATGTTTTCCTCAGGCTCCCAAGAGTTTTCTTCGGGTCCGTAGCCCTTCCACTTAATCAGGAATTGGTTCTGGTTATTCCTTCTTCTAAAATCCATAATGGCTTCCACTTCGAATTCCTCCTCCCCGTCTACAATGACAGGATCAGTGAGAGCCGGACTTCGGCCTGGAAATGGGTTGGGAACCGAAGGCTTCAGCAGAGATACATGGAAGACCGGATGGATCTTGAGGGAGTCAGGGAGCTCCAGTTCATAAGCCACTTCATTGATTTTCCTTTTGACAGGAAATGGCCCTAAGAATTTGGGGCCCAGTTTCTTAGAGGGGCATGCCATCCTCAAGTTTAAAGTGGATAACCATACTTGGTCGCCGGGTGCCAGCATTAATTCACCCCGTCTCTTCCTGTCAAAAATTGTCTTGTTGTGTTCCTGAGTCTTGGTCATGGTTTCCTGCAGAAGTTGGTTGTTGGATGAAAAGAAGTTCAACTTTTCCTGGACTGCGGGCACCGTACATTCAGGAAGGGAATTGGGCAGGAATGTAGGATGGAAACCGTAGTTTGCGAAGAATGGGGACTGCTTGGTAGCGGAATGCGTAGAGTTGTTATAGGCAAACTCGGCCAATGGGAGCAGGGAAACCCAGTCATTCTGAGCGAATGAAGAGAAGCAGCGCAGGTACTGCTCAAGGGTCTGGTTAGTCCTCTCAGTCTGTCCGTTGGTCTGGGATGGGGATGGTAAGCGGAGGAAAGTGACAATTCTATCTCCAGAGCCTTGCAGAGGGATCTCCAAAACCGGGAGGTAAATTGTACCCCTCGGTCGGAGACAATATTGGCTGGTACCCCGTGGAGTCTGACGACCTCTCTGATGAACACCTGTGCAGTTTCGGGAGCTGAGGGAGTCCCCTTCATGGGAATGAAATGTGCCATCTTGGATAGACGGTCTACTATCACGAAGATAGTGGTGTGACTCTCAGCCGGAGGCAACTCGACGATAAAGTCGATGGACAGCATTTTCCAGGGTCTGTCTGGGACGGGTAGGGGTCTCAGTAGTCCCCAGGCCTTGGATTTGTAACCCTTGTTTCGGGTACAAACTATGCAGGACTCCACAAACTTCCTACAGTTCTCGCGGAGCCGAGGCCACCAAAAGGTACGCTGTACCAAGTCGGTGGTCTTGGCAACGCCAAAGTGCCCGGCAAGGGCATGGTCGTGGCAGAGTTCCAGTACGGTTATTCTCAGCTCTTCAGGTACGTAGATCCTGTTCTGGTACCAAAACAGCCCATCTTTGGCCTGCAATTCCGGTTCGGAGGGGGGTCTCTGCCCAGTGGAGGCTTGCTTGATCCGGGAGAGTAGGTCTTCCTGAAGCAGAAGGAAGTTTCCAGGAGCAAGAATGGTGTCTGGAGGAGAGATTTCCTTCGACTTATGGAACATCCGAGAGAGGGCACCGGGCTTAATGTTCTTGGAACCGGGACGGTAAGTGACATGGAAGGAGAACCGGGAGAAGAAGAGCGCCCACCTGGCTTGTCGTGGTTTTAGCCTTTTCGCTGCCTTCAGGTACTCCAGGTTCTTGTGGTCGGTGAATATCAGAATCGGGTGGGCAGCCCCCTCCAACAGATAACGCCACTCCTCTAATGCAGACTTGATCGCCAGCAATTCCCGATCCCCCACGTCGTAGTTCCTCTCTGCCGCAGATAACTTGCGAGAGAAAAAAGCTACTGGGTGGAGCAAGGCTCTGGTCCCCTGTCTTTGGGATAGAATTGCTCCTACCGCAATTTCCGAGGCGTCTACCTCCAGAACGAACGGTAATGAGGAATCTGGGTGCTTCAAGATAGAGGCAGAGGTAAAGAGACCCTTCAGGGCCTCAAAGGCCTTTTGGGCCTCAGGGGACCAGTGGAAACGGATCCCTTGTTTGGTCAGCTGGGTGATGGGTGCGATGATGGCTGAGAACCCTCTGATGAATTTGCGGTAGAAGTTGGCGAATCCAACGAAACGTTGGATCCCCTTCTTGTCCGCCGGGACTGGCCAGTCCAGGATTGCAGCAATCTTTTGAGGGTCCATCATGATGCCCTCGCTGGAGATAATTAGTCCCAAGAACGATATACTTTCCAGCTCAAATTCACACTTCTCGGCCTTCGCATACAGGCCGTGCTGGCGAAGCCGAGCCAACACACTTCTGACGTGCCTGCGGTGGGAATCAAGGGAGGAAGGAAAAATTAGTATATCATCCAGGTAGACAATGACAAAGAGATCTAGGAAGTCCCGGAGTACATCGTTAATGAAATACTGGAAAGTGGCAGGGGCGTTGCACAACCCGAAGGGCATTACCCAGTACTCGAAATGTCCGAATCGGGTGCGGAAAGCGGTCTTCCACTCATCCCCCTCCTTGATGCGGACCAAATTGTAGGCTCCGCGGAGATCAAGTTTGGTAAAAATGATGGCTGTTCCCAATCTCTGAAATAGTTCCGGTACCAAGGGGAGAGGGTAGCGTTTTTTTACTGTGATTTTATTTAATTCACGATAGTCCACACAGGGTCGAAGGGTATGATCCTTCTTCTCTACAAAAAAGATGCCTGCACCGGCTGGAGATGTAGACGGACGAATGAACCCTTTCTGTAGGTTTTCATCGATATAGTTTTTTAGTGCCCCCTGTTCTACCTCTGTTAACGGGAAGATCCTGCCAAACGGAATTGCCGCTCCGGGAAGTAGGTCAATGGGGCAATCATAGGCCCGATGAGGTGGTAGAGTCTCTGCCCCTTGTTTGCTAAACACATCAAGAAAGTCATGGTAGACCTCAGGGATGGATTGCCGTATTCCAGCCTCCGTATTGATACATAAGAGGGTGGCCGGCCCAGGGGTTTTAAGTGTCCCGCAGGATTGCTGGCAGTAAGGAGAAGAAAAGGTCACCAACCCCGTGGCCCAGTTGATTGTGGGGTTGTGGACCTGTAGCCAAGGTATACCAAGGATCACAGGGAACAATGGGGAAGAGATAATGTCCAGGCGTAAGTATTCTTGGTGGGTTCCGGAGATGGTGGAGATGGTAGCGGGTAAAGGGGCGGTCTCTTGGACCACTGGTCCAGACTTAATGATGGACCCATCAGCCAAATGCACACATAGTCCATGGGTCTTGGTGACAAGAGGGATCTGGTGCTTGATGGCAAAGGCTGAGTCCATAAAGCAGCTGCAAGCCCCGGAATCAATAATAGCGGGCACTTGCAGAGTCCTTCCTGGGAGCTGTAACAAACAGAGAGAGCAAGGTGAGATGTGGACTTGGCCTGTGGGTTGGTAGTGTCAGAAGATACTGAAAGACACTTACGAAGTTTCAGGGGACAATTTATAACGAAGTGTCCGGGTTCCCCGCAGTACAGGCACAAATTGTTCACTTGGCGACGTTGGCATTCCTGTTGGGAGAGGGAAGGACGAAGCACTCCGAGCTGCATGGGCTCGGGTATGTCAGATGTAGCGGCTGGAGGTGCAACAGGTGCTGGGTGCAGATGGCTGGGAGCCCGGGGAAGCATCCAGGTCGGGCGGGAGAAGCCCGTGGACCTCTCAGCCCTTCGTTCCCTGAGACGTCGGTCGATCTGGATTGTTAAGTCAATTAGTGAATTCAGGGTTGGTGGTATGCCAACCCTAGCGAGCTCGTCCTTCAGAGGGTCGGACAGACCTATGCGGAACTGATGGCGGAGGGCGGCGTCATTCCAACTGGTATCTGCGCTCCACCGTCTAAATTCCGCTACGTAGTCCTCTGCTGCTCTGCGCCCCTGCTGAAGGGTGCGCAAGGCGGTCTCTGCGGTTACTGAGAGCTGGGAATCTTCATATAGCTGAGCCATGGCGTCGAAGAAGGCAGTAAGGTTGTTTAACGCCATATCTTTCCATTCCAAGAGACGGTGGGCCCAGCTCTGAGGGTCTCCGGAAAGCAGGGACATCACAAAGCCCACCTTGGTGGCTTCCAAGGAGAAGGTGCGAGGCTGCAGGGCGAAGTAGAGTTCGCAGGAATTACGAAAAGCCCTAAACTTGCTTCGATCCCCGGAGAATTTTTCGGGTGTAGGGACCCTGGGCTCCAGAGGAAGCATGACAACTGTGGGTGAGGATCCTGCCCCAGCAGTGGAGGTAGAGGTATGGGATCCCCCTTGGGCTCCAGAGGGGTTGGAGAGGACCTTCACTTGTTCTTCCAGATGGGTGTAGCCTTGCTGGAGGTTCTTGACCGCTTCAGCCAATCCTGCCAGGTGCCGACATAGTTCCTCCATAGGTGAGGCTCCCTGCTCGGGCTCAGACATGGCTGTCTGCTACTGTCACGTACCTAGCGGTGATGAGCCCGGACTTGCAGAGGAAGGCCTCCCTTACGGCTCCCACCAGCGGCCCCTGGTAAGGTAACAGCAGGCGCGGAGGTAGGAGGGGTACGAGTGCCTGGCAGGATCAACCAAGGTGAAGGTAGTTATGCAGACTTGGTAGGCACACTGGAACACAGCAGGTCGAACTGGAATCAGGAACACTCAGCAAACTGGAATCGTTCAGCAGACTGGACCGGAACCAGGAACACAGGAACTCAGCAAACTGGATCAGCTTAGCAGACTGGACCGGAACCAGGAACACAGGAACTCAGCAGACTGGATCAGCTTAGCAGACTGGACCGGAACCAGGAACACAGGAACTCAGCAAACTGGATCAGCTTAGCAGACTGGACCGGAACCAGGAACACAGGAACTCAGCAAACTGGATCAGCTTAGCAGACTGGACCGGAACTAGGAACAGTGAGCTTGGTCAGACAAGCCGGGTCGGTTAACTGGCTGGCAGCAAGGTACAGAGGGATCAGACAGAGGAGAGGTCACAACAAGCCAGGGGTCGGATGCAGGCAGAAGACTGGAGAAGTCACAGGCAGGCCGGGTCAAACACAGGTAAGTCTTCAGATCAGGTTTTCAGGTACTCAACGCTGTAGAGCAGACAGCAGGGACTGTCTGCGATTGACAGGTTTAAATAGCCCCTCTGGCGCCACCTGCAGGGCGGAGCATGCGCAACCGAGAATCAGGAAGACCAGGACGCCTGCTTCTGGCAGGATCTCCATGACACAGTCACTCTACACCAAGAAATCACTGGGCGTCTACAGAATATTGTGATTGCAAATTCACTCATCTGTTTTCTGTACCCTGCCCACTTTCTGCCATTCAATACCCCCATTCCTACCAGCTGCACCTTCACTGGCCCTGCCATAACCATCAGAGCTACTTTGTGCTACATTACAAGCCCTAATGCATCCAATCACATGTCGTAGTTGTTAAAGGGTTAGTCTGTCTAAGTGGCACTTCAGTTGTAAATGCTGCTTGTTGGTGGAGTCACTTATTAGCTTTGTATATCTCCTGGGGACTTTGCTTTTCTTACCAACCCTGGAATTATAATTCAACTGCTATAACAGGGACTTTTTCTGCTGCACTCTTGATAAACCCAAGCAGGGAAACTGGGACCCCTTCATAACTACAGCTGCAGGTGTGCTGACCTAGAAATATCAATTTTAGGGGGGCTGCTCTTTTAACAGCTACATTTTTTAGAAAAGGGAAGGGTTACAACCCCTATCAGGTTTTGTTGCTGTCTGTATGCTGTCTATTCTTCTCTCAACTGGGCAGATGTTCCACCTCTATTTGTCCTGGTAACCATAATCCTTGGAACAGGAGGGGAGGGAAATTCTTCCAATGGTGACACCAGTTTCCGTGTCAACTGCCAAATGGGGAGTTTTCCCTTCATCTCCTGTCATAGTGACATTATAACATTCTCCTGTGCAGGGTTTCACTGGGAAAAGAAGTGAGGAGACAAAAACTTTAAAAAATAAAAAACTGCCAGAAGTTGAAGGGCTACCCAACTCTTCTACTACAGTTCAGTTGGTACCTTTGTCAGAATTGTATAGCTGTCTTTGTCCCCACTCTGATAATGTACCCTTTTTATTTGTGCTGGTGACCATGGTTGCTGGAACAGGATGGCAAAATGTCTTAACTTCTTTGTGCCCTCAGAACACAAGGTAAGGAAAAATACCCCCAAATGGGACAAAAACTGACAGAGGTTTTAACTAATGACTACTTAATAATGAGCATCAGAAAGAAACGTCCTCCCTTTTTCTGAATAGTCCTTACCACCCCTCCTGTGGCTTGCACCACCTTGACTTTCTGGGCATCTGTACCAAATTCTAGATTTTGGCTGGCCAACCAAGTTGGTGTACCGCATCACTAATTTTTAGTACTTCTAATATCATGGGGGCATGCTGGATCTTTTCAGGTGGTACATGAAAGCACTACACATAAACAATATATTTAATTAATTGTTTGTTTTATTAGAATAATCAGACAATTTGTATTTTTTTTTTTTAAGGAAAAAATAATATGTTTCCCTAGGAGGATTATAAGGGCTTTAGTACATCGATATACACCAGTTGCACACCAAGATCTATTGGTGTACTAAGGCCTGAGTGTGCTCCCATGAAAAACTTGTTCCTTTTTCCTTTTAATTAATATTTTTAAATGCATGATTATGCTAATAAACAAAAGATTTTTATATTTCAATATTTTTTTGGTTTGAACAGACACAATAATGCAGCAAAATCGACTCTCAGGTCGTCAACATAGTAGCACAGAGACATAGAAAATATGGCCACAATATATATTCATCTCTTATCCTTACATCAAAAAAATAGGCCGAACAAACACCTGAGAGCTAGTGGGACTGAACAGGTACTTCCCATCAACGCTTCCCATCAACGATCATGAATGCCATCACGTATGGTGAGAGATTGAGAACCCGAATACAGGTTTGAGTCAGAGAAAAGGGGAAAGGAAAATGATGGTTGGAAATTCACCGAAAACAAAAGATTTTTAACAAAATATAATGTTCATGCATAATACATCCATGTAGCACCTGAAAAGACCTTGCATCTGTACCAAAGCTAAGGGGTTATAGGCAGTATGTCCACTGCTGTATCTGATGGCTTTGAAAGATGGCAGCTTGCCAGTAAGAACCTGCACCTAATGCTGAAACAAGAAAACACAAATCTGGAAGCCTACAGATAATAGGTAATATAATGATCAACGTCTTAACTAATGTGAAATGAAGAGTGTACACGGGATTTAAACTCTCAAAAGCTACATGATAAGTGAAAAACCATAAATAGATGCCATCTGTTGTGCAAAATAACACCCTCTAATCACATGGAAGACTTAGCTCATCTCTCTCACGCATCATTATGGGTGATGAGTTCAAGTAGGGAAAGAGCAGAGGAGTACTTACGGTCCGCACTGTAGTCATCCACTAAAATAATCTCTTGAATTAGATTTGGAGGGCTTCGAATTAGAACGCTGTATCAAAAAAAGGAGATAACAGTTAGCCCTGTGAATTAAACACTGACACACAAAAAGTATTTGGTTGCATACAAGTTCTATAATGTAATAATCCCTAAAGATAATTTAAGCTTCTTTCACAGAAGGTAGACCTAATTTATAACGCTAGATTCCTTAACAGATTGTGATTTTAGAATTTTGCCCTAAAATAGATCTGACAATGAGTTTTTATTTGCAAAATATATCTCTCAACATTAGAAACAGCCACTAAATATTATTATAGAACATTCCATGACATAGCGAACCCATATTGGGAAAATAACAGTGTGCATTTTATGCCTCATTAATCACATAAATACTGTCTTAGCTGGTGAGCATGTATATAAGTGTGTGTCTAACAACATAGAGAAAAAGTGTTATATCCTTCCAGTGTTAGCAAAATTGACATATTGGATAAAAGTGTGAAAAAAGCCGAAGGAACTTGTAGAAAATGCTTGGTTGCTACAGAAATCACGGTAATTTGTTAAAATGGTGTTTAAAAATATCCTATGTAAAGTTAGCATAGATTGTAATAAGGATCCAGAACTGTTGCTGTTATTATACCAATAAAGTACTTTGCTTTTGTCTTACTGAACAAACCAGACAGTATTGAAGGAGATTCTCAGATATTTTGATAATGAGACCCCCAGACATCATGCAGGGCTTGTGAGAACAGGTCTATTTTGTTAAAGCAAAGTAGACAATGAATAACCCCAAATGTACTTCATAAAACCACATAGATATATGTATGCACATTCCTTTGCTAAGTTCAGAGCCAACTCATTTATGTGTAGACCTTTATTTCTTCAATTCCACATATTTCAAAACAAATCAAGTAACAGCTGACAGAAAGGACCATGCGCAGTATGGGATTAGAAGAAAACGTATCAATCCACGCTAAGCATGGCCTTTCTCAGCAAAGTCCATTACTTATTGACCATAATGTCCTCCAGTCCCAGATCAATTTGTAGCTTTTTCAGACAGCATACAATACTTTGAAAAAAAAAAAAAAACAGAGAGAAGAAAGTGCAAAGATCTGGCACAATAAAACACATTTTATTAAAAGTAAATATTGAACTCACATTCTACCAAAGGTAGGAGTGCTTTGTACACAACCATGAAGAAGAAAATGAATTCCCTTTACATGGTTGTGTATAGAGCACCCCCATCAGGGTCAGATTAAGAACATCATGGGCCTGGTGCTGAGGATTTTGGTAGGGCCTTTTATAAATTATAAATAAATAAAAATGCAAACAATTTTTGTTATAAAAAATTTAATGAGAGAGAGGGAGGATGAGAGAGAGAAAGAGAGAGAGAGAGAGAGAAAAAGGGGATGAGAGAGGGGTGAGGGGTAAGGGAGGGAGGATGAGAGAGAAAGGGGGGATGAGAGAGAGAGGATGCGCATGAGCATGCGTGGGAATGACATCAACGCAGCCCGGCCAAGGCAAGTGACCGAAGGCACAGAACCCAGAAGGGAGACCGGTGAAGATGGAAGCACCCGGGCCCCGCCGGATTGATCACAGCGCTGGAGGGCTCAGTCTGACAATTTAAGTGTACCCTAATGTGCTAATATGCTGTGCATACTTGTACATTGTGGCATAAGCTACCTCAGGGCCTCTAAAAAGTAGTAATGTTAGTGAGGTTTACTACCACTTTAATATAACAGGATCCCAGGAGCCTCTTATGGGGCCCCTACTGACCCGGTGGCCCTTGGGCAGTGCCTAAGTGCATAGTTGATAACATTTAAAAAATATTTTTAGGGACACTTTTTTTTACAAGTGGTATATTTAGAGTAGCTGAGATCTCCTATGTTCCTCTATACATGACAGTAGTAATCACAAAATTAAATAAGTACTAATAATGGGCAGAACAAATATGAGGACTGAGAAGATTTCCTTTAGTTGAACTAACAAAAGTGTGACCATTCTAGAGCTGGTAACATTGAGGATATTCAGTATAATTTTAAAGAACTATTTTTATGGGTAAGAGGCATAGGGGAGGACTATGGATGGTATAAAAGTGGGAAGTATGTGCAGGTGAGGGAGAGGAATGTGGAGGGTCTAACAGTGAGCACTATGTACAGGAGAGGAGTAAGGAGGGTATGGCAGAAGGTACTATATACAGGAGAGGAGTGTGAAGGGTATAAAATTGGGCAGTATGTACAGGAGAGGAGTGTGGGGGTATGCCAGTGGGCAGTATGTACAGGAGAGGAGTGTGGGGGGTATGACAGAGGGTAGTATGTACCAGAGAGGAGTGTGGAGGGTAAGACAGTGGGCATTATGTACAGGAGAGGAGTGTGTAGGGTATGATGGGGGGATATATGTACAGGAGAGGAATGTGGAGAGAAAGATAGTTGGCAGTATGTACAGGAGAGGAGTGTGGAGGGTAAGGTTGGGTTACAGTATGTACAGGAGAGGAGTGTGGAGGGCATCACAGTGGGTAGTATGTACAGGAGAGGAGTGTGGAGGGTATCACAGTGGGCAGTATGTACAGGAGAGGAGTGTGGAGGGTTACACAGTGGGCGGTATGTACAGGAGAGGAGTGTGGATGGTATGATAGTGGGCAGTATGCACAGTAGAGTAGTGTGGAGGGTATGACAGCCGGCACTATGTACAATAGAGGAGTTTATGAATGTGGGCAGTATGTACAGGAGAGGAGTGTGGATGGTATGATACTGAGCATTATGTACATGAGATGAGTGTGGAGGGTAAGACAGTGAGCAGTATGTACAGGAGAAGAGTGTGGAGGGTATGACAGTGGGCAGTATGTACAGGAGAGGAGTGTGGAGGGTATGACAATGGGCAGTATGTACAGGAGAGGAATGTGGAGGGTATGACAGCGAGCAGTATGTACAGGAGAGGTGTGTGGAGGGTATGACAGCCGGCACTATGTACAATAGAGGAGTTTATGAAAGTGGGCAGTATGTACAGGAGAGCATTGTGGAGGGTAAGACAGTGAGCAGTATGTACAGGAGAAGAGTGGGGAGTATATGACAGTGGGCAGCATGTACAGGAGAGAAGTGTGGAGGGTACGACAGTAGGTACTATGTACAGGAGAGAAGTGTATGACAGCGAGCACTATGTACAGGACAGGAGTGTGTAGGGTATGACAGCGGGCACTATGTATAGGAGAGAAGTGTAGGGGGTATGATAGTGAGCAGTATGTACAGAAGAGAAGTGTGGAGAGTATGACAGTGGGCACTATGTACAGGTGAGGAGGATGAAGGAATCTGGGAAGGAAAAATGTAAAGGTTTGTGGAAGGATGTTTAGGGACTGCGTAGTGGTTAAGCGGGCCATACATGGATTGAAATTAAGCCAATTAAGCAGAGACCAGCCATAGTCGATCTGCGTATGGGCTAGCTGGTTTTACACAAGTCAATCTATTAATCGACTTGAGTACAACCAGCCTGTCAGGTTTTTCCCCAAAAAATCAGTGCTGCCAGCTATAGTTAGCAACACTAATCATTGTATTTACTGGCAGAACACAATAACACTGCAGCAGTGATTCTCCCATCCACAGGTCAGTAGGTGAGAGGGTGTGTGGGGACAGGCTGGGGAGAAATACTAGTCAGTGGCTGGGTAGGCACTGGCTAGCATCAGAGCCAGATACACACAGATTACATACGCCATGATCGTTAGAGCGAGAGCAATAATTCTAGCACTAGACCTCCTCTGTAACTCTAAACATGTAACATGTAAAAAATTTTAAAGCATTGCTTAGTATACAAAAAAAATTGTGCTAACTTTAGAGCCCATTCACACAGGGCAACTTTGGATCCGACTTCAAATCGCCCCAGGTCGCCCCTAGTCGCCTCAAGTCGCGCTGGCTGAGGAAATCAATGCAAGTTAATGGAGCCGTCTTAATGCACACTACTGCAGTCGCTCCGACTTCAAAAAAGGTCCCTGTACTACTTCAATCTGACTTCTAGACGACCTGTAACCATTCATTTCAATGGAAGTTGCCTCTGAAGTCGGATCACTGTCTTAACATAAGCAACTTTTCAGAAAGATAACATCTATTTCTCAGTTAAACCCCTCCCTCCCCTCTCCCTCCCACAGAGCTAATTCTTGTTTTATTGGCCACTGGAATGTCTCCTGTCCTGCAGGCAACTTGAAGTTGCCTTGTAAGTTGCCTGGAGTCATGCTGTGATTCATACTTAAGTCCTGTCTGAGTTGCCTCATAAAATCGGGCTGGAAGTCAGTGTTGCCCCTGTGTGAATGGAGTCTTAGTGTTTTTTTTTTTTTTTTTATGAATGAAACAGTTTCTTTCCAAAAAAAACATGAATGAAAAATTGCTGCGCAAATACCGTGTAACATAAAAAGTTTCAAAGACCACCATTTTATTCCATAGGGTGTCTGCTAAAATAATATATATAATGTTTGAGGGTTCTGAGTAATTTTCTAGCAAACAAAAATGATGATTTTTACATGTAGGAGCGAAGTGTCAGAATAGGCCTGGGTGGCAAGGGGTTAATTACTATAAGTTATATACAAATAATTATTATAAGCACTCTGAGCTCATCCTCTCAGTCTGCTGCAGAGTGTGTCAGCTTGTATTTAAACTGGCCGCTCTGTATGTAGCTTCTGACAGGCTGCACATGCAGCCCCCGTATCTCCGGAACCATAAATGATAGGAAGCCCACATTTTGACCAGTTGTTGGGTAGGTCTTCAGCTAAATACGTTAGGGGTCATTGTGGCCCCTGGTCGCCAAGCTACAAACCTTAAAGTCGACCTTTTTTTTTTTTTTCAGCAAATGGGACTATCTTGATGAAGGGGCCTGGAGCTGCAGCTCCAATAGCCCCTATGTTAATCCGGCCCTTACCCCAGGGCCTGTGCTACCACTAGGCGGATTAGGCAGCCACCTAGGGCGCACTGCCACCTAGGGGCGCTGCTGACCCTTGCCTCACCTCTTCCTCCTCCTTGTCACTCCCCAGGTTACCGGCAGGGTCGCTGATAGAGGGGCCCGGACAGCAAGGCGCTCAGTGCGGTGAGCGGGCGGTTTTATTAATTGCAGAGCGGTGTGCCGCTAGCTTTCCCCCTCTCCCTCCCACGGCTTTCACATGCTGGAGGGAGAGGGACAGACCAGTGTGACAGGCAGCCAATAGCGCTGCTCTTCTGAGTGGGAGGGCGTGACTGCTAAATTGCTCCGCCTCCCACCACCCTCTTAGCCATACAGGTTGCCCAGCCTGCCAGATTTGATCAGAAGATGCTAGTGACCAGAGCAGGGTGGGATGGAGAGGATCTGACATACCTGAGAATGAAGAAGGTATGATCATGTTTCACACTCACTGGTAATGCAGAAGTTTAATAATCGGTGTGTTCTCCTGTCCTGTGTGTAGACTAGACAATGATCGAGGGATGACTTCCCCTCCTATTTGTGCCCGAGTTGGTGTCGGCTATCCCTGATTTATCTAACTTTCCTTTGAAGGAATTAGCTGGTCAGGCTAGGAGCTTCACAGACCTGTTAACCATTTACTGTCCTCCTGTGCTTGAGATATGACTGTTAGAAAAAAAATGTATTTTTTGTTTGTTTTTTGGCACTTATAGTTATATCTTGTAAACTCCTGTTTGCGGTGATCAATGTTTTTCCACACTGGTCACTGCTAGGACACGCTTGTACAATGTCTGCAGTTTCTGGCCCTCTCCTGTATTATGTCTGCAGTCTCTGACCCTCTCCTGTACCATGTCTGCAGTCTCTGACCATCTCCTGTACCATGTCTGCAGTCTCTGATCATCTCCTGTATCATGTCTGCAGTCTCTGACCTTCTCCTGTAGGAAGGCTGCAGTCTCTGACCATCTCCTGTAGTATGTCTGCAGTCTCTGACCATCTCCTGTAGTATGTTTTGCAGTCTCTGACCATCTCCTGTAGTATTTCTGCAATAAAGGGGGCTACAGACACAGTAGGTGGTGAGGGAAGGTATACCTAGGCATGGTGGATAGTGAGGGATCGTGGGCCCAGGCATTGGGTGGTGAGGGAAGAGGGCTGTAGATGCAGTGGGTGGTAAGACAAGGGAGGCTGCAGGCATAGTAGATAATGAGTAAGGGGTCCCAGGTGCAGTGGGTGGTGATGGAAAGAATGCCTAGGCACAAGTGGTGGTTAATAAAGGCAAGGCTGTAGAGAAAATTTTAATGTAGCATACAGGGCAAGGGGCTTCATAATCCAGGGCCCACCAAAATCCTCAGCACCAGGCCTATGATGCTCCTAATCCAGGCCGAATGACCAGGCTGCAAAGGTCGCACTTGCAATCGGGCCCTGGTGTTCCGCTACTAATATATTTTTTATAATGGCACACAATAATTAAAGTGCCATTATAAAAAAAAACACTGTGACAGATTGTCACACAATACACACTGGGATCTGTGATCAAAGAGTGTATTGTGCTATTATTTAATGACACTGCACAAAGCCATTCCCCCAAGTAGCTGGTCTTGCCTAGGGTGCAAAATAGTCTAGCACCGGCCCTGCCTGACCCCCATCTTAGGTAAAATATGAATGCAATATCTATGTTTGGTTCAATAAGGTGTGTTTTATTGCGCCTGATCTGTGTGATTTATTCTCTCTGTTTTTTTTAAGGTTTTCAGTGAATTATGGGATTACACTGTTTATAGGGCTTAAAGGTGATTCACACTGTGTATACTATAATATCAGAAAATTAAAAATGGTTGTGCCAAGTGTCAGAAATAAGATAATCTGAAATAATTAACCAAATAGTGATCGCTGCACTCACTAGATACCCACACACATATAGTTAACAAATATAAATACAAACCTGTTGCACTATCAAGATACTCCTTTACCCCTGGATGACATCCTATTGGACAAAACGCATTGGGTGGAGCTACAGCGGTGACATAATTACACCCACCAGGGTGCTGATCATTAAATGCTATTTTCTACCTCTCTTATGTAAGTAGTTTTTCATTTTTAATAAATGGTGGAATTTTATATTACTACACTATGAGTATCTCCTTTGCATCTATCCCTTCTTAAGCTTCATCTGTAGGCTACTCTGGTTAATTTGAAAACTCCGTCCCTGAGTCCTGGATTTTGCCATCCATCCATCCCAGTAGGGATTTCTCCCAAAAAGTGCAGCCAGACCTCCATCTTTGAGGTTTTACCTGTTGGTAAGCAGCTTGTGAGTGGAGTGTGCACCTGGGTGTGGAGTTGTGTATAGTCAAATAGGATTACTGGATTTGGGCGACACATACATTTATTGATGGACTGTCTGCACTGAGCATTCATTGATGGGCTGTTTTTGTACTGTGCACTTATGTCTCTTTGATTGACTTTTCTTGGGTGCTTATGAATTCGTATACAGTAGTTGTACACGTTGATGCTAAGCATACTAATCTAAGCCATTTTGATTGATTTATTTTTTTTGGTGCGCTAGCACTTTATCTTGATAGTGCAACACGTTTGTATTTATATACTATAATATGTATACATTCAAATTATAAATAAGGCCTTTGTGTGAATTGGTCCTTGGATAGTGACTACACTGCTTTTCTTCATTCATAAATATAACTGCAAACACTACAGGACATACAGATGTGCAGATATCTGTGCCGAATGCTACTATTACTTAGCACAAAAAAATGTACCTCTGCCACTTTGACTTCTGAGAGTACAAGAGCTTTTAAAGTATCAGAGGTATATTTAAAGGAGAAGTGCAGGATTACCGAAAAGCACACTTACATACCTTCCTATGTGGATGCAGCATCAGTCTTATGCTACAGCTCTCCCCTGCCAGCTCTAAGACTTAGAACCTAGTGGTCACATGACTCCTGATTGCTCAGTTCCTCATTGAGAAGCTCTCTGCTTTGCCCCTCCTGCGCTCACTGGAATGTCGGGCTGTGGAGGGTGTGGGACTGGCTGGCTGAGACTCTTAGCAGTGCTGAGAGGCTGAGCCAGATTCCAGTTATGCATGTGGATGGATCCCGACATTATTGTTGGGATACCTGCAGAGCCTGGATCGACTATGTGACATCAGCTGGCATCAGGTTAAACCTGAATCTTGGTCACGGGAGTGCAGAAATATGTGCACTCCTGTGACCCAGAAGAGAAGTATGATGTAAGAGAGGAAGATGACACCACAGGACCAGGTGAGCAGCAGTGAAATGGGTGGTACTGCAGCACAATGCTGGATTTGCTGGGTGCATGAAAATTATAATGAAGGACAATCCTCCCAAAAAGGTCATGGGGACTTGGGAAAGAAAAAATTATAAAAGGGTGAAGTTCCTTTTTAATTATGCATCTGTTTAGAGGTACATCTTCAGTAATAAATCTGTAGCTGGCCTTGCAAACCTGTCACAGTTGGCACGGGTCCCAAATACATTGTAAATCTGTTGCAGAGACTTTGCTAATGAAAAGTAGCCTGGGATGCATCTAACTGTGATGCTAATGTTGTGCCCTGCTCCCAATGAGTGGGTGCTATATGTTGAAATTTAGTTGTCTGGGCATTAGTTTAGCCCAGAGAGATTGTTTATTCAAATTGTGGCACTGTTTCAGTTTCGGTTGGTTGAATGATTTTCCCCCCTCCGATGGGTGTCGCTGTCACCGCTGGTCAGGGTTGGAAAGGCAACAGGCTGGACGTATTGGGTACCTCTTTCCCAGCAGCAGCCCAGGGGCGTGGTGAACCTGCTGTGCATGCTGGGAGAGGGTACTTAAGTGACAGACGCCATTAGGGTGGAGGAGAGTTGGGGGTCGTCTTCTTCGAACCTCACCTGAGGGCCCTCCTGGCCTCAGGGATGTGTTGGCAGTTCCCGTCTCGGGGCCACGTTGGCCCGAGGCCTCGCAACTGAGATGTAGGCCCAGGAATTGCTGGGACCTACTGATCCAGGGATGATCCTGTGTCGCCTTGCCTGATGGAAGGGACCGAGCAATTGAGGACTCAATTGGAGGATTACCTGGATCCCAAAATCTACCTCACAGTGCTGCCGGAGCGGCTGAAAGATTCTGCCACTGGGAGCTGTGTTCTTTCTGAGGGAGCTAACCCAGTGAGGGGTTATACAGGTCTGTGGCAGAGACAATTCTATTGAACAAATTCCAATACCAAATCTGTGGCAGAGACTATTCTATTGATCGAGCTTCGCACCGGCTGCTAGGCCAGTGAGATTGAGCCTATCTGGTGGTGGCTGAGTCCAGCGTGGAGAAAGTCGCTCCTCTGGACCTAGGAAGTTTCCGTAATTGACAAGTAAGATACCTGAGTCCTCCTCATTCCTCTACCCCCTCTGTTGGAACGTTTTATTCAAATAAAACTCTTGAAAGAGACTTTGTGTCGGTGCAGACATTTCTTATGGATAGACTCTTCAAGGAGAACCCCTGAGCCGAAGATTTGGAACAGTAAGGTAACGTGCAAAGACCCACAACTAAACCAGCAGCTCCTACGGGGGTACAGCTACACTTATTTACTTTATCAATGTTGTTTAATGTACTGCAGTTACTCACACCCATAGTAGGCGTTTGTATCCTAGCACTCATCCTAATTAAGGGGCAAGACTTTTGAATGCATCAGTGATGTGAAGAGTGAGGCTCTGGGATGCACTAATCATAGACTTTGGAGGATTCTGTGACTTTTCATTGGGATTGCTAGTGACAACAAAACAGCTGCCCATAGCTAGCAGTGGAAAGGGTGCCTCAGACAGATGTTTTTAGTGCAAAAAAAGTAAAAATATTCCTCAGCATTTAGAAAGTACCACTAAGGGGTTGATGTCCTAAAACTGGAGACTGCACCTCTGGGAAGGGATCACCGCTCCAGGTAGGTGTGTTGAAATGGCACTCTCCTCAAGGTGGAAGTAGCAGGTGCAGGCTAAGCATATAGCAATTAGAAGAGGGAAGGTCTGGACAGCTGCACTCCAATAAAAACACCTTTATTGTGTAAAACAACAAAAGTACAAACCACAGCAAGGTACAGGGTAAATTATACAAAAATTGGGTGGTATGGCGCACTCTGGTTAAGGCCCAATGCAAGTAAAAATGGATTGGGGTGGGGGGACCAGGGAAATTGCAACAGTACTGTATAGGGATATTAATCCATGTAAGGTTCAATATGATGATAAGTGGATAACTGTCCAAAGAAGGCTGCCAGTTCAAAAAGTTATAGACGTGAAAAGAACGCTGAAATTAGAAAGAGAAAAGAGAACAGTGCCCTCTAAGTGCAGTAATTTACATTTTAATAAAAGAAAGGAAAATAGATTGCACTCACAGGGTTGTGGTGAAAACAGGCATGATAGGTTTTCATCCTATCATGAAAAGGGAGAGAGAACACAGGTCCGGTGTCACTGTTGTGTACGGGTGTCTGTGGTCAGGTCTGTCCTCCGGCAACAAAGCTGGTGACGATGCTTCCGGATAGATGGGACTCGATCAGCGGTGCACTTCGGACGACGTCACTTCCGGGTCGGGTCAGTGGGGCGGTGCTCGCGTTCGGAATATGCGTATTCCTTCCTCAGGCTTGGGTGGCGGCCAATATGCCGTTCTCTCTCCCTTTTCACCCGGTAGTGGGAGCGGATGAAAACATATCATGCCTGTTATCACCACAACCTGCACTTAGAGGGCGCTGTTCTCTTTTCCCTTTTCATTACAGGGTAAATTAGCTGATGCGTTTCACACTTTCAACAGTGCTTAGTCATAGCTACACAACCACAAACATTTGTTACAAATATATACTAAAAGACCCTAGATCATATGATCAATTATGTGATTAATTGAAGTTAATTGATTAAATGTAATTTAATTACTAATAGAATAACAAACATGTCTGATTGGGTGTAAGAGCACATATATATATATCCAGGCAAATAAAATTAGGATAGACCCAAAGAAAGTGCAGATTATATAACCATAAATCCTGGGTAAATGTGCATGTGTAGTGCTTTTAAAAAATGTATATATTAATATATATATAACAATTAAAAACATATATATATATAAAGTGCATTAGTGTATGAGAAGAGAAAAAATTGTATATATGTGTATATAATAAATATACACAGTGTGATAGTAAATACCTAAAATGCAACAATATAGACAAACGAAGGATACATATATATATATATATATATATATATATATATATATATATATAGATATATATATATATCTATATATATCTATATAGATATATATAGATATGGATAGTACATATATATAAAAAAAGGTGCACCTCTGCATAGAAACCAATCAGCTTCCAGTTTTATTTTCTGGCAAAGCTTAATTGAACAAGTGGAAGTGAGAAGCCGATTGGCTACCATGCACAACTGCACCAGATTTCCAGTTTTAGTAAATCAACCTCTAAATGACACCCTAGGGCTTCATGTATACTTGGCCATCATTTACCGCGGCCGGTTTTCCCGTGGCTGGCGATCAAAGCTTTTCTACCCTGAACGTGATTCTTCCTCGTTCAGGAGAGGGAGGTTGAACATCCCAGCAGCAGCTCCTAAACTCTGCAAAAAGCCTATGTGTACATTGACATATAGGCTTTTATGGAGTGGAGTTAAAAAAAATGCCAAAAGTTACTAAACTCAACTCAAAGCTAGTGTACATGAAGCCTTATTCTCCAAAAATAATCCATACAACCTCTTAATGGCCCTGAAATCTACTTGTCATTAAACTTTTTGTTTCTTAAGCCTCGTACACACGATCGGACTTCCATCGGACAAATACGTGGATTTTTGTCCAAAGGGCGTTGTCCGTTAACTTGTTCTGCATACACACGGCAGAACATTTTAAGCCAACATTCACGAAACTACGTGGTTTTTCTGCTCTTTAGCGCCACCCTTTGGGCAACTTCTGCTAATGTTGTCTTATGGTTAGCATTGGTTCAGAACATGCGTGTTTGTACTTTAGATTTTAGTCCGACAGACTTGTGTACACACGATCGGATAATCCGACGGAACACATTTGTTGTCGGACAATATGAGAGCATGACAATCCAACATTTTTTGTCGGAAATTCCGACAAGAATTGTCCGATGGAGAATACAGACAGTCGTATTATCCAACAAAACACGTCCATCGGACGATTGTTGTCGGAATCTCCCATCTTGTGTACGGGCCTTTAGGCTTCATGTACACATAGCCTACTTTGACCGCCGGGCGCAGAAAAACGCAGCAAAGAAAAATGTGGAGCAATTTTGCAGTGATTTGCAGCCAGCAGTCAAAACATTCCTATCCTGAATGCGATTCTTTCACGTTCAGGAGAGGGAGGTTGAGGGAGGTTGAACCTCCCCTAATTGCAGCAGCTCCTAAACGATCCTAAAACCCTGATGTGTACATGGACACAGGTTTTTATGGAGTTGAGTTTAGGAGCTTTGGCAAAAAAATGCCAAAAGCTCCTAAACTCAAGTTTGAGAGCTGTAGTGTACATAAAGCCTACTGTGTTTTTATGTCTCCTAGTAATGTCCTTCTTTTCCCTCTCACTTCCATTTGTAGGACCCCATAAAATTAGGAAAGCGGCCAGCGCTTCCTACCAATAAGATGGCGCCCGTTCCTCCGTTCAACAACAACACATCTACCGTCCTTCACTCACGACGCCCCTGAAGACGCATGTTAGTGACGAAACGTCGGGTGGGTGAGTGAAGGACGGTAGACGCGTTGTTGTTGAACGGAGGAATGGGCGCCATCTTATTGGTAGGAAGCGCTGGCTGCTTTCCTAATTTCATACTCATTTTTTTAAATATCATGTAAGTGTATTTGCATTTAGCTTTTAATAAATACTGCCTTCTGTCGGGATGTCTGCGCAATGAGATGCTTTTTTTAATTTCCCACACATGTTACCATTGGTATAATACTGGAGTTTCTTTGGCTGAAGCCCTGCTGTGATTTAATTTTCATCTACATCCGGTTGGTCTGTGGAAGGAGGAACAGTAAGAGATGGTTTTTGCTTGGGAGGAACCATTGGTTGATTGGGAGAAATTGCACTATTACTCCAGTAATTTCTTTATGTGTATTACCCATGCACTGACGGTAAAGCCCTGTACACACGATCGGATAACCTATGGATTTTCGTCCGATGGATTTGACCATCGGAAATCCGATGAAACTGTTTTTCATCAGTCTTGGCCACACACCATCAGTCAAAAAACCGACCGTTCCAAACGTGGTGACGTAAAACACTCCGATGAGCCGAGAAAAATGAAGTTTAATGCTTCTGAGCATGCGTTGACTTGATTCTGAGCATGCGTGGGTTTTTTAACCGATGGACTTGCTCATAGACGATCGCAAATTACCATCAGTTCTTGATCCATCGGAAAATTTTAAAACAAGTTCTATTTTTTCCATCCGATGGAAAAAAGACCGATGGGTACCATACACGATCGGTTTGTCTGATGAAAACCATCCATCGGACGGTTTTCATCAGTTAAACCGATCGTGTGTACGGGGCTTCAGGGTCAGTTTTTTTGGGTGTTGGTGACGGCTTTCTCATCTTCTCCACTTCTGGTTTCCCTCTTTTTGGACTACATTTTGGATCCGATTTATGGTTTACTTCATAACCTTGGAGTGATTCACCTGAACTTTCTATACCATAATACCACTTCTAAGCGCTACACCTATACCCCTTATTATTACACATTGTACCCAACAATATTGTGTCAGCTGCTATATGTCTTTATATTTAATTTTATTTAATATTTTAGCGCAACAAATCTGTCTATTATATATATATATATATATAAATAACAAAAAATATGTTTCTTTTTTCATGGATTTAGCCGTTTCCTCATTACTTTGTGCTTTAGCAGCACTGATAATATGTTTGGCCTACTTTTGTCTGTTTTTATACACTTTGTTAAATTCTGACAGGGTATGTAAACTTATGAGCACAACTCTATATACAAAGTGCCTTGAAAAAGTATTATTACCCCTTGAAATGATAGACCAACACAAAGTGGCACATAATTGTCAAGTGGAAGGAAAATTATAAATGGTTTTCAAAATGTTTTACAAATACCGGTAAATATCTAAAAAGTGTGGCATGCATTTGTATTCAACCCCCTTTACTCTTATACCCCTAACTAAAATCTAGTGCAACCAATTGCCTTCAGAAGTCACCTAATTAGTAAATAGGGTCCACCTGTGTGTAATTTAATCTCAGTATAAATACAGCTGTTCTGTGAAGCCCTCAGGGGTTTGTTAGAGAACCTTAGTGAACAAACAGCATCATGACGGCCTAGGAACACACCAGACAGGTCAGGGATAAAGTTGTGGATATGTTTAAAGCAGGGTTAGGTTATAAAAAACTATCCCAAGCTTTGAACCTGTCACTGAGCACTGTTCAATCTATCATCCGAAAATGGAAAGAGTATGGCACAACTGCAGACCTACCAAGACATGGCCGCCACCTAAACTGACAGGCCGGGCAAGGAGAGCATTAATCAGAGAAGCAGCCAAAAGGCCCATGGTAACTCTGGAGGAGCTGCAGAGATCCACAGCTCAGGTGGGAGAATCTGTCCACAGGACAACTATTAATCATGCACTCCATAAATCTGGACAGAGTGGCGGCACGAAGAAAGCCATTGTTGAAAGAAAGCATAATAAGTCCCGTTTGCAGTTTGCGAGAGGCCATGTGGGGGACACAGCAAACATGTGGAAGAAGGTGCTCTAATCAGATAAGACCAAAATTGAACTTTTTGGCCTAAAAGCAAAACGCTATGTGTGGCGGAAAACGAACACTGCGCATCACCCTGAACAAACCATCCTCACCGTGAAACATGGTGTTGGCAGCATTATGTTTTGGGGATGCTTTTCTTCAGAAGGGCCAAGAAAGCTGTTCAGAGTTGATGGGAAGATGGATGGAGCTAAATACACTGCAGTTTTAGAAGAAAACCTGTTAGAGTCTGCAAAAGACTTGAGACTGGGGCGGAGGTTCACCTTCCATCAGGACAACAACCCTAAACATACAGCCAGAGCTACAATGGAGTGGTTTAGATCAAAGCATATTTATGTGTTAGAATGGCCCACTCAAAGTCCAGACCTAAATCCAATTGAGAATCTGTGGCAAGGCCTGAAAATTGCTGTTCACAGACGCTCTCCATCCAATTTGACAGAGGTTGAGCTGTTTTGCAATAAAGAATGGGCAAAAATGTCACTCTCTAGATGTGCAAATCTGGTAAAGACATACCCAAAAAGACTTGCAGCTGTAATTGCAGTGAAAGGTGGTTCTACAAAGTAAAGTTAAAGGTGGTTCTACAAAGTATTTAGTCGGGGGGCAGAATACAAATGCGTGCCACACTTTTCAGATATTTATTTGTAAAAATTTGGAAAACCATTGATAATTTTCCTTCCACTTCACAATTATGTGCCACTTTGTGTTGGTCTATCACATAAAATCCCAATAAAATTCATTAACGTTTTAGGTTGTAACATGACAAAATGTGAAAAATGTCAATGGGGTATGAATACTTTTTCCAGGCACTGTATCAATGACACAAAGGAAAGATGCTATGAGATCACAAAAATGAAAACTTTTGTTGAGGGAGACCTGGATATTGCAAACCATTTAAACAATTACTTTTGTTCAGGCTTCTTGCAAGTAAATTTAACTAACAAAAACAATATGGAGCATCATATTGGTCCAAGCGGTGACAGTTCATTTTCAGAGTTTCTAGAGGCAGAGGGTCTTGATGGTATTCACGACAAACAAAGAGAACTCTGACATATAGTTGTTGGACCATTAACTCATATTTTAAATGAATCTCTTCTAATAGGAGAAGTTTCTCATGACTGGTGGGCAGCTAATATTGTACCTATCCACAGGAAGGGTAGCAAGGTAGAATCTGGTAGATCCAGGCTAGTGAGATTAACATCTGTAGTATTAAAATGAAGAGAATTACTCCTAAAAAGGATTGTTGATGATTTAAAAACATGCTCTGCTGGACCCAAGGCAGCATGGCTTTACTAAGGACAGATCATGCCAGCTAAGTCATATAACTAAAGTTCTAGTGGGTAATGTATGTTTTGTTGCTGATGATGACACAAAGGTGTGCCATAGGGTTGATATTACTGGAGGAGTTTCTCACATGGAACATGATTTGGTATTGCTGGAGACTGGTCAAATCAGTGTAGGAAACTGCAGTTCAAAGTTTCTAAATGCAAAATAATGCACTTAAGTTCCCCCTCTCCCTCCAAAAAACAAAGTAAAGAAAAAAGTGGCAGACGTGGTAGACTCAGTGGACCCCTTGGTCTTTCTCTTCTGACAAACTTTAAAGTTTATGTGTTTCTACAGTATGTAACTTAAAGCGGTTGTATACCGCAAAACTTTTTTTTTTTTTTCAACCTGCAAGGCAAAGGCATAATGAGCTAGTATGACTAGCATACTAGCTCATTATCAATCACTTACCTTAGATCAAAGCCCCCGCAGCGGTCCTCAGACACGTCCTCCATCGCCGCCATGATACCCGGAGTGACTTCCGGGTATTGCCGCTTCGGCGCTGTGATTGGCCGGAGTGGCGATGACGTCACTCCCGCGCATGCGCGAGGAACGGCACGATCCCCGCGCATGCGCGAATTCCGGCAGTGTCCGGTGGGCTCCCATTCAAGAGCCGCCGAGCTCAGTGCGCCTGCGCCATTATCTACGGCGCGCAAGCGCCGTAGATATCGGTACAGTCTTTTTTGCAAATATCTCCGAGACCGTGTAGGTCTCGGAGATATTGCAAGCACCTACAGGTAAGCCTTAATGCAGGCTTACCTGTAGGTGAATGTAATATTTTTGTGTATACAACCGCTTTAAAGCATCACTGTTGCTACTCATACAAATGTTATCAACTTCACCAATAAACTATAATGGACATTACATCAGAAAATTCATAGAACAGTGAGGGAATGGGGAAGGGTTCAGTGTAGACATTAGCTAAGCTACAATAACAAACTTTTTATACCATATATATCTTAGATATGACTAGTTTCCTATTATGGAAAGGCTTATCGTAGAAGTTTTCTATGCCTGGGGCTGTGCCTAATTTTGTAATTCAAATAACATTTGAAAAAAAACAGTGAAGTCCTCTTTGAGAGGTAATTTTAAAAAGTATAAATTTCAAGATTAAAAAAAAATAATGAAAAAGGCAGAGGTGTTCCTCATAGCCAGTGATATGCTTGATCAATTCTGACTGATATTTAAAACATGACAATTTAATATTAAAGCGGAGGTCCCCCCGAATTTTTTTTTTTTAAAAGCCAGCAGCTACAAATACTGCAGCTGCTGATTTTTTAAAAATGGACACTTACGTGTCCAGCGCGCCCGCGATGTCGGCAGACGAGGCTGAGCAATCGCTCGGTCCTCGGATGCTGCCGCCGCCATGCTCGGTGAGGGAATCAGGAAGTGAAGCCTTGCAGCTTCACTGCCTGGTTCCCTACTGCGCATCCGCCGGTAGCGCGGCGCGCCGTCACTGGCTCCCGTTCTCTCCTGGAAAAAGAAGCAGGGGGGTGATGCAAAGGAGCGTGACTCCCGTGGGAGTCAATACCCGGAAGTGGTGCAAATACCTGTTTTATACAGGTATCTTTACCCCCCTCCCCCCTGAAAGGTGCCAAATGTGGGGGAGGGTTCCGAAAAGCGGAAGTTCCATTTTTGGGTGGAACTCCGCTTTAATGTAGAACTAAAGGCAAAACATTTTTTTTTCTATCATGTGAATGTGGGTTATAATCTCTGTAAGTTGTTTTGGCCATCTGTAGTCCATTTGGGAGAGGTCTCTTCACTTTCTCTCCCATAGACACAACTTAGAAAAATTCCTGCCTGTCACCAGAACTAGTGTCCAGTCTATTTCTGTTCTGGTGACAACCCAAAATTTGGGATTTTATTTCATTTTGACTCTTGGTGGTAATGAAAAGCAGAACAAAAGGAGAGGGTGAATCTCTCTTACACAGACAGCACTAAAACCATGGGAGGTGTTCTAATCCCTCTCCACTCTATATCGTTGCTTTTTTTATCCTTTATAAAAACCAAACTAATTGGGGAGGCTGTTATTGCAAAAAATCCTTCTAAAAATAATTGCCTGGCTCTAATGGTTAATCAGTGCTGTATGAAGCATAGTTTAATGATTATTTTTTAAATCCATCTCCTCCCAATGTACCTCTATATGTCAAAAAAATTTCCAGTGGTAATCCTTAAATGAAAGATATAACTAATATAATACTAAATACTAATAATTAGCAAGAAAAAAAATAGATACAGTGAAGATTTTTCTTTACCTGAATGTTTCATAAATAATGGGGTTGGTAAAAAAATACAATTTTATTAATGGTGCACGTAATGAACCATGGTGAAAAAAAATAGGGAAATAAAGTATCTGTGTGCTAAATAAAATAAAATTAAAGGTTTTAATAGTGGCACATATTGTGTGCCTCAGCAAAATATGGGGAGAATAATCACATGCTAAAAAATATAAAATTGAAGGTTTTAATAGTGGTGCACGTAGTACATCGTGGCGAGACATAAGGATAAGAGTGGCATGCTTTAATGGTGACAGGCCTACAGGGAATTAAATGATAGTAATATGAACCTCTAAACAGTGTTGACTTCTCAATACAGAGGGAAACAATTGAAATCCAGACAATACATGTGCCCCTAATAGGCAATTATATAGAATAAACAAACAACAATCAGTCAATGTTTACAATACGCAGGCTGCAAATAGCCAATCATTACAAGATTGTGCCAAAAACAGCCAATTGTGACAATATGCAGGTAACAAATGCACAAACGGGCAATCATAACTATATGAGAGAAAAAAAACAGCAATCGTGACATTACGTAGTCAACCAACAGGAAAACATGACAATATACTGTATAGTGAAAAATTCCCCCTCCATCCCCTGAAGCCAAATTCCTCCCGCCCACCAGCATAAATCCCCCCTCCCCCAGCAAAAACATTCACCTCCAAAAATGTCCTCTTCTCCAGCAAACCCCTCCCCAACTTCAGCAAAACTCTCCCTGAAGCAAAACCTCCATTCCCCTGCAAAGCCCCCACAAGCAACCTTCGCCTCCCTGGAAGAAGGTGTTATACCAGCAAGTTGTTGGAACCTATGAAGGGGACATGTCTGCTTTTTTGCATGAAAAAATAGGGAAAAACTCTAGGAGGAGAAATACCCAGAGAGGCCGGACTTTAAAGGCAATGACACGGTAGATAGACAAAAAATAATTTTTTTATTTATAATAGACAAAAAACACAGTAAATACATGATTGGAAAGAATTAAAATGTCACAAGATGGAAAATGTGGTCCCTTTTGCATCAACGCCTTTCGCGGCGAGGCTTCTTCAGGACTACCACATTTTCCATCTTGTGGCATTTTAATTCTTTCCAATCATGTAGTTACTGTGTTTTTTGTCTATTATAAATACATTTTTATTTTTTGTCTATCTACTGTGTCATTGCCTTTAAAGTCCGGCCTCTCTGGGTATTTCTCCTCCTAGAGTTTTCCCTATTTTTTTCATTCAGTATTATTGCAGATGTGGCATTGTGAGTGCTTCCCTTCCCCTCATTTATATTCATGCTTTTTTGCATGGTTTCAGTACTCTTCCACTATGTTTTGCTGCTGGATTTACCCACAATTGTCCAATTTTGTTATGGAGCCTCTTCCGTAGATATCTGCTTGTATACCTCTATGGGACTTGTTTGCCAGTATGGTACTTGCTTTTCTAATCCCACTAAATGATAAACTGTATGCTTGATCTTGGATGCACGTGACGGCAGGTACCTGATATGTACAAATCATCCCTTAGCGTGTTCTCACCTTTTGATAGTGCGAAGAAGAGTAGAACGAGCCTCATTGTGAAAAGTGATAATAACACTGGTAGATGGAAGGTCGGCATCGTAATGCAGAGAGGTGCACCTGGTAGAAAATGGAAGAAGGGCTGATTATTTGCAGTCAGAGTGTGCTTAGAAATAAAACCATTGCACAATAAATATTAATATGTTTAATAAAAATCATATAACTAAGTTCAGTATGACTTTGTATGCCAAAGCGTGGGATGTGTAACACTGCTGGTGCCAATCTACACTGTGGGTGATACATTTCTTCAGAAATAATTTTTAATGTTAACTGCATGCATGCTAAGTGTAACAATTAGGTGTAAGTGTAACATTTACATGTATTTATTACCTCTCACAAAGATCACAGTACTCTCCCTGACCATGCCTTTATCTGCTTTTTTTCTCCATACGAACAGCAGCATTTTATTCAGGCATCATTCAGGGCTTAGAATTTCCTTCCTGTACTGAGATACTGGCTCACAGAAGGTACAATCATGTAAATCCTGGTGACTGTGTATACTAGAGGTGTCCAACCTTTTGATCTTCCACATTGGAAAAAGGGAAATTGTCTTGGGCCACACATAAAATACACTAAGGCCCCTTTCACACTGGGGCGTTTTTCATGCGGTTTAGCGCTAATAATAGCGCTGTTATACCGCATGAAAAAATCCTGCCCTGTGTCTTCAATGTGAAAGCCCGAAGGCTTTCACACTGAAGCGGTGCGCTAGCAGGACCGCTCCAAAAGTCCTGCTAGCCGCTTCTTTACAGCGGTAAAGGAGCGGTGTGTTCACCGCTCCTTTACCGCGGTCTCCCATTGAAATCAATGGGACAGCGCGGTAATACCGCCCGCAAACCGCGGCAATAGCCGCGGTTTGCGGGCGGTATTAACCCTTTTTCGGCCGCTAGCGGGGGTTAAATTAACCCCCCTAGCGACCGCATACCGCGGTAAGAACGACAGTATAGCAGCGCTGAAAATCGCGCTGCTATACCGCCACCGCACCTGCCCGCCCCAGTGTGAAAGGGGTCTAACGATAAGGATAGCTAATGAGCAGAAAAGTGGGGTAGATCACAAGTTAATGATCACTGATAGTGAAAAGGGGGCAGCACAAAACTAGTGTGATATTTTACACTGTTTTTGAGAAACTAACGCATCAATATCTGGTTTGATGGATCTAGTAGCAATTCCCAATGAATTCTCAAAATGTTTATCAGATATTTTGGTTCTAATTTTGCCTTTCGTGTGCTTCATCTTTGAAAATAGTTGCTCACGAATAAAGGTGCTGCCAAAAACTGATGACATGAATAAGGCGTGATTGTGAAGAGTCAGATATTTTTCTTTGGGAAGATAAAACATACAAAAGTCCAGTAAAGAGAAATTGTCAAATTTTTCTTCTGCCACCTGTGTCTACTAAGTGTAAACGCATTTTTAGAAAAGCAAAAAAATAAAAAAATACTTTTTTAAGTAAGTTTACGATTTTGTGTTGGGCCGTTGACCTGCCGAGAATTGCCCCTCAGCGGATTCTGCCAGCTCTGTCCTGCGCATGCGCAACACTTGCGTGTGCCGCTCACGGCAGACCTCCGAAAATAGCCAAATGGATTATAACCCATACACGGCGCCTGCGCTATGAGCACAATATTGTGCCACGCGCTCACGCACGCTCCCGATGCTCGCTCCACTTTTGCAAGGGGGGCGGGTGTATTACTATTATAATGAGCGGATGCATGTTTAAAGAAATGAATTGATGGACAGAGATAAGGGCGGGCTGATTTGAATACTTGTCAGAGAACTGTTAAAAAAAAGACATAAGATTTTTTTTAACAATTCTCTGACAAGCATTAAAATCTGCCCGCCCTCTTCTCTGTCCATCAATTCATTTCTTTAAACATGCATCCGCTCATTATAATAGTAATACACCCGCCCCCCTTGCAGAGTGGAGCGAGCATCGGGAGCGTGCGGCAACGACTGTCACTATACCCTGTTGATTGCGCAGTCGCAGTCTACAGCTCTTAATGTTTCGGCAATTTTCGGAGCTAGAGCGCTGCGCAGTCCAGGGCTGGCAGAATCCGCAGGGGGGGGGGGCAGATCTCGGCAGATCACTGTCTTGGCTCGCAGGTTGGACACCCCTGCTGTAATAAGTAGTTACTGACTGTGTTCATCAATATAAAACACATATAAGCCCCCTACTGCAAGTTCTTACCTTGTAAAAACTGAAAAGCATAAATGACAATGTTGCAATATGATCACTGTGGAAGAGATGAGTGCTTCCTCTTGTTTGTAGCGAACAGATGACATAATTTCAGCCTAGGCTAATTCACGACTGGAGATCAAGAACTGTTTTTTAAGGTCTACCTTTTCTGAAATTAATACTGCTGTTTATTGCGAAATTTCAGAAACGGATTCTATCAAATACATAAATTTACTGAATAGCCCACTATAAATGGTCTGTCCAGAACACACTGAAGTGAGCGCTTCCTCACTGTGCTTGAGTCCTGGAACCAGCTCCAATAGTTGCCCAATGCTGGCAGGGTAGCACACTTGATCTATCCATTCCTTCATCCTTCTCCATATATATATATATATATGTAGCGGCCACCTCCACTCCCCTCTTTCTCTCGTCTCGTCTTTCTCTTGTCTAGGGGTATCTTAGAGGGGAGGGAGCGGGGACACCACGCCTGGCTTCCACCACATGTGTCAGTGCGGTATAAGCAACGTTCTTGTATAACCTTCGGGTCAGTGTTGTGCACCGGATCCTCCCTCCAAGAGTCACCTTGAACAATGTCTGTCAGGAAATGAGCCCCACACCATTAAAGTTCAACACTCCTTTATTCTTCTCGAATGAACACAATCAGTTGAACTCCCTTGATAGAACAGAACAGAAAAGGAGGTGTGGATGCGAACAGGCCCAGACACAATGTAGTTCTCCACTTTCCTTCCTGAAAGTGGGTTACGGTCTCCGCACGAGGAGGATTTCCTTCCAGGCGGTCTCCAACGAGAGGCTCACCTGTCACCGGCAATATGCTGCACCGGGCCTTCAAGTGAGGAGCTCCCCCCGGTCCATTGCGCCTTCACGGATTCGGGTACCCACTCCCAGGGTTCCCTAGGATCTCCTTCCCTCGCGGAACTCAGTGTTGGGCACTGAGCTCCGGATCTCCATCCGAGTACCTCACCCCAGGCTAAAGGTGCCTGGGATGGAACACGACCTCCGGCTGTCCTCTAGGCCTAGGCCACCCAGAGGACCGACACGAACCACCGTCTGCAAGCTGAAGGTGCCTGGGACTTCGACCCCGTGACCAAGATGGCCGGCCCCTTTATACCCTCTCCCAGCAAGCACGGCGGGTTCCCCGCCCCACCATACCGCTGCCGAGAGAGGACAAAAAGGAGGCACAGCACACAGCAATGATTCAACCCCAGCCCAGGGAAACAGCGCCATCTACTGGGCTGCAGGGAACTACACATCACTAATGTCTCTGTCAAATTCAAATTTACACCCGGGAAAGTACATACCCGCTACACTTATATATATATGAAGGAAAGGGACCTGCTCCCAGAAAGATTTTCCCAAAAAGATAGAAAATCTCTTGCTGCAATACCAAACACCTACTTAATGCACTTATTGTTGGCTTCTACCACATAACAAAAAGTATAATTGCAAACAAAGCTTGAAACCTGGAAAATGACTTGCTTTAATCGAGCCGTCTATAACTAGCTTAATCAAAGACATCTTCAAAATTGACAAATTTCACACTTTTTGGTCCAGGATGTCTAATAATTTTCCAATCCTTTTAGTATTGGACATAAAGGCCATCTTAGGGCAACAGAAACTTCAATATTGATTGTACTGCCTGCCGTCATTGTGATTGGATGTGTATGCTCAGCATGAAGATAGTGGTAATCACATTGGAAACTAACACAACAGCATTGAGGTCTAAAAAGGAGATTATGTTTATGCAGCACTGAACATAAAGAAGAATTATTTGTTTTCGAATGCTTCAGTGGTCAATAGCTAGGAAGAAATTATATGGTAATGCTAAGTCCTGGTCAAGGTTCAACATGATTTATTCTTAGTAGTGCAGCCAAAGAGTGTAAAACATGCAGCTGTTTGATACGTAGGCCGGCCAACAGATTTTTGCTTACAGTACAGTGACCTCTACATTCACCCTAATACAATGTCCTCTAATGTACTTGTATATGGTAACAAAAGACCCACTTCACCTGTAATGTCTTGTGTCCCGAATGGGCCGGTCACTACTCAGTTTGTCACTTTCCAGCTGGTTAAAAGCATGCTGACGGTAGGGATCCTCTCCAGCCTTTAGATACTTTGAGGATAGATAGGTCTTCTCATCAAAGCCATTCAGTTTCCCCTTCTCTGTCTGGAGGGCTGACGTCACCTGGAACAAAACCCATCTCATGAAACGTGCTCTGACTGCATTTCATCCTGCAAATCCCTATACAGTTCACACAGCCTGGATATTTTTGGCAGATGCAAAAGGTGAAGCAACTGGAGATACAAAGCTTTTCCAAGACTGACTGTGCTCTAATAGCTGCGACTTAAAGAGAAAGTAAAGAATTAGCAAATCTAATGGAAATCTTAGGTAGTTCAGTGCTAATAGTTTTATTAAACAGCAGTGTAGTGAAGTGATCAACATTTCTATTTTGCAGTAATGGGGTCCTGAGTATGATTTTCACTATCTGTATGGAGTTTGTATAATTTTCCCTGTATTAGCATGAGCTTCCCTGTGGTGCTGCTATTGGTTTCTTTTACAACCAAAAACAAGGCTGTTTCCTTCTCAGGCTGGAACTGTGTTTGTAGGACGGTAGTATGGGCACTGAATTGTGAGGGCCTCCAGGGACAAGGTTTGATGGGAAAGAACCTTGCACTGTAATAACTGTAGAATTTGAAAGGAATATGTACGTTATTAACATTACCATTTACAAATCACACAAATGTAATCAAATTCTTTGTTAATTGTTTCCCGCCTGGCCACTGTATATATACAACCGGATGGGACAAGTGTCATCTGGGGGGATGTACCTCTACGTCCTCCCAGAACTGTACCTTGTGCATGCCCCTGGTCACTGCTTGATGTTCCAGGTTGCTGTGCCCTTGTACCATGTCCAGTAGTAAACACTGCTTACTACTGTGATCTCTGTGATTGGTCACAGTGATAACATGGTACAGGGACAATCCTCTAGTGGGCCCTGTGCTCACTTCCAGGCACAGTGGAGCTTGATTGGCATTTTCCATTGAACACTGTTGCCACTGGCACCCTGTGCTTTTCACAGATGAGAGCAGGTTCACCCTGAGCACATGTGACAGACGTGAAAGGGTCTGGAGAAGCCATGGAGAACATTATGCTGACATGGACATCGTTCAGCATGACCGGTTTGGTGGTGAGTCAGTGATGATCTAGGGAAGCTGAATACAAATGCATGTCACACTTTTCAGATATTTATTTGTAAAAAAAATTGAAAACCAATTTCCTTTCACTTCACAATGTGCCACTTTGTGTTGGTGTATCACATAACATTCCAATAAAATACATTTACGTTTTTGGATGTACCATGAAAAAATTTGGAAATTTTTCAAGGCACTGTATGTCCTCCTATTCTACTCCATACACACCACATACTGTAGCTGTTTCAGCTATACCCAAAAATGGTATCATTACAAGCAGACATTTTATAACGAAGATTATCACACCCCAAGAACATAGAGTTTTAGCTTATATAACACGCAATGCTATTAGGATTGCCATAAAATTAAATGATTTCTTATCTAAAGAAGATTGTACAAATTACCACAATAATCATATCATCTATTGTAGAAAATGTATGATAAATAAACTGAACAATGGTGAAATTACTGATTTTCCAGAATTACACAAAATCATTCTCAGGAGACAGTCTGCGCCTGTAACTGCAGCTAACTGATCTAATTCAATATAAATGACACTGTCTCTCTCTGATATCGCTCTCTTTTAACAACTCCAACACACTACACAAGGCCGCCAAGCCGGCGGCCTTATATAGTGCGGGGCGTGTACTAAACCCCCTGAGCCATAATTTGCCAAAGCCACCCTGGCTTTGGCCAATTACAGCTCTCCGTTTTTTTCGTGCTGTGATCGGCCAAGCATGCGGGTCATAGTGCATGCTTGGCCAATCATCAGCCAGCAATGCACTGCGATGCCGCAGTGAATTATGGGCCGTGACGCGCCACTCGAATTTGGCGCGAACGGCCCATAATGTTCGCAATTCGGTGAACAGCCGATGTTCGAGTTGAACATGGGTTCGACTCGAACACGAAGCTCTTCCCTAGTGTCTATAGCCACTAGCAGTGGTTATTGTATACTGATAGTGGGGACACCTCCAGCTGTCAGAATACAATAGCATAGCTGGAGGGGTTCCCCCATCAACACTGACTTCAACCCACAGTTAAAAGAAAAGAAAATTGCATAATCTATGGCTTGCTTAAAGGGGTTGCTCCACCGGAAAAAATTTTTTTAAAGCCAGCAGCTACAGCTACAGCAGCTGCTGGCTTTTAATATTTGGACACTTACCTGTCCTGGAGTCCAGCGACGTCCGCAGCAGAGGACGAGCGACCGCTCGTCGCTCTGCTGCTCCCTCCGCCATCCTCGCTGAGGGAACCAGGAAGTGAAGCCCTGCGGCTTCATGCCCGGTTCCCTACGGCGCATGCGCGAGTCGCGCTGCGCCGTTCTGATTGGTGCTCCTGTGTTCTGGGAGCCGAGTGTCTCCCAGAACACCAAGGGAAGTCTGCGGGAAGTGACGTAACTCCCGCAGATTCCCGGAGACAGGACTCCCGGATGTGGGTGAAAATACCTGTCTTAGACAGGTATCTTCACCCCCCTCCCCCCTGAAAGGTGTCAATTGTGACACCGGAGGGGGGGAGGGTTCCAAATAGCAAAAGTTGCTATTTAGGGTGGAGCTCCACTTTAAGCCTAGACTGCTTTTTCTTTTCTAAATGTCCTCCTCTACTGGTGCTCTGCTGTTAATGTGATTATCCTCTCACAATAGCTAAGGATTGTGGCCTATTGTTAAAGGATACATTTGACATCATTAGGTAAGACTAGCCATATCATTGTAGGTACTGCCAGGATAGTTAAGCCTGGTACACACTACAGTTTTTTTTTTCATGCAACCAAAAAACTGCCAGCTCCAGTCGGAGCCGCTGTACTGACCATGCAATATTAGTTCAGCGATCTTCCCTGCTAAACCGTTGTGTTGTGTGTCCCCCCACCAGACTCCCGATCGGGAGTCGGTCGGCTGCTTCCAGCATGCATGTCCAACAGAAGCCGGCAGAACGGCTGGCTTCTGTCGGACAGACCGACATACACACGAGCAGAATGTCGGTCGGTATTTTTTGTACCGGCAAATGTCTTCCAACATTCTGCCTGTGTGTATGGGGCTTAAAGCCTGGTACAAACAATGAGATTATTGGACCAATGATTGTCTGGTTGTTGTTTTTTTTGCATGCTAGTCTCCATATCAAAAAAGAAGAGGTTACTAAAGTACGAAAATTATCGTATGACAGAATAAAAATATTTTCGGACGAAAACTGTACTGATTAAATGAAAATCGTAGAATCTGGTATTGTACAAGAAGATTTTTCGTGTGTGTCTTAGATAATTTAACTAAAGCCCCATACACACGGTCGGACTTCCATCTGACTTTTCCGTGGATTTTTGTCCGAACGGAGTTGGTCGGGAACACCCATAGCAATACACACCACAGGACTTTTCTGCAAACTTTCCCAAAACTTTTTGCAACATCACATGGTTTCTGCTCTTTTCTGCTCTTTACCGCCACCCTTTGGTCAACTTCTGCTATTGTTGGTTGATTTTAACATTAGTTGTTTTGTCCATCGGACAAAAGTCTGATGGTTTTCTGTACACACGGTCGGACTTTGCTCCATCGGACTTTTGTTGGCTAAAAGTTTGTCCGTTTGCAGACCCAACTTTTGTCCGATGAAAACAAAAAACAAAACAAAAAAAGTTTGTCCGATGGAGCGTACACACAGTCGGATTGTTGGTCCAACTTGCTCAAAATGAAGTTTGTTGGCCAAAAGCCAGACCGTGTGTACGGGGCTTTACGATCAGATTATCGTACGATTGCTTTGAAAGCGATATTTTTCATCCGATTTTCTGATCATATGTATGGTCCTTCAGGGTCTATAAAACTGGAAAACAATAGAAGAAAACCGAAAGTCCTAGATTATGATTTTATATATTTATTGTATACAGTACAATGCAGCATGTATATTCAGTAGTCACTTAAAGCGGAAAGAAGGAAACAAATTTGCACTGTGTATAGCTGGCTTTATGCCGCGTACACACGGCCGGACTTTGCTACGGGAAAAACTCAGTCAGAATTTCCGACGGAAAAATAAAGAACCTGCTCTCTATCTAAGTCCTTTGGAAATTCCAACGGGAAAAGTCAGATGGGGCATACACACGGTCGGAATATCCGATGAAAAGCTCCCATCGGACTTTTTCCATCGAAAATTCCGACCCTGTGTACGATTACGTGTAGGATTAGTCCGGTTTGAATTTTTTTCATTTTTCAAATGGGGTAGCATAGCCACAGACCGGTCTGGTGCCCATGCTGACCTATGTCCACAGCCAAAAGCACCTAAAATGGGCATGTGAGCATTAGAACTGGACCATGGAGCAATGGAAGAAGGTGGCCTGGTCTTCTGAATTTAAGATTGGTTTTAGGAACAACGAATGTGAGTTTTTTTCGATGCATGGAGGCCCCATCTCGCAACTTACAAGACTACTGACAGCTTGGTGCAAGATACCACAGCATACCTTCTGAGGTCTAGTGAAGTCATATGTATGTATATATATATATATATATATATATATATATATATATATATATATATTTATGGTCGGAGCCCTCTGTCCGAAGAGATATGGATCACATAAACACGTCACAAGACTAACAACACAAATAAGACCTGAAGTGTGGCCTGGCCTTTTGTACGGTATGCCAAAGAAAGGGGCCATACCTGAATAGGAGTGATAGATAAATCTGCTGAGAATTGTTGTAGAGGAGTGCCCTAGAAAAGGGAGATATGGGTGGGTGGGTACCGCGCACTACAGCCGACGCTGACCCTCGTGGATGGTCTGTATAAGTACCCCTCGAACTCCTCCCATAATTTCAGGCTAGCATACCAGCCTTCCTATTTATGGTCGGAGCCCTCTGTCCGAAGAGATATGGATCACATAAACACGTCACAAGACTAACAACACAAATAAGACCTGAAGTGTGGCCTGGCCTTTTGTACGGTATGCCAAAGAAAGGGGCCAAAAAGTCACACAAGGTTAGGAAGGAATTGATCTATTATGTTAGGTAAACCATTATAGAGCGAGACTGTTAAAGGCTCGTGATATTTCTGACTGAGGATCGGGGACGTGTCGGGCGGAACACAAGGATTTCCACCTGCCTATCTTCCTTATTGCGTGGTCAGGAACTCTGTTTCGTGATGTTGCTGGGGCTGCTCTAATGCGAAAGCGAGTCCTGAGTAACATCCTGGGTCAAGGCCCGAGATGCTCAGGAGTGTTCTGACGTGGCTGACGAACTGGTTCCCGCTTAGGGGTTCAGTTGGGAAAGGTAGTAGAGGGCTGTCCTCAGATGGCTCGGACAGCAGAGTTTACCAATTACCGTAGAACGGCCATGGCGTTGTGTGTCTGGAAAGGTTTAATGTCTACTCCGGGACCGGGTTGTATCATTTCCGACACCGTCGGGTGTAGGATGAAATGACTTTGGTGGCAAGTCGGGTGGTGCCCGAGTAGTACTCGGCATTTAGGGCTGGTGATAGTAATTCGCCGGCCGTAAAATCGTAAAAGGCTAGGTAAGTGGCTGCTTGAACTACCAGGCTGGGCCATAGACCGAAGGGAGAACGTGAAAGGATAGCAGACATGTCCCGGAGTATGGCGCTGGTCACTGGTAAGCGTTTGGTACTAGAGTGTGGTTGCCGCCACCTGTAGTGTGTTTGCGGATCAGGATGCATTGACGAGGGAGGTAGCACCATGGAGGTGCTATCCGATTCCAGAGTTGGTTGCGACTAATGTGGGACGCCGGACGTGGTCGAGTCGGCTCCGGCTTCTGTGAGAGGATGTGGCATGGTCAAGCGGGATAGCGCGTCGGCCGAGGTGTTGCATTGACCGGGGATGTGGACACTGAGGCTGCTGAGCTGATGATGTAGGGAAAGTAGCAACAGCCTGCGTGGGAAGGACATGACGGACAACGATTTATTGACCTGCCTTTGTTAACGACTGTGACTGTAGCCTGGTTGTCTGTGGCGAACGTGGCGGTCTGTCCTGCCCGGGGCTGCCCCGTACTTGAGTTGCTGCGACTATGGGGTAGATCTCAAATAGAGAGGAGGACTGACTAAAGCGGAATTGTGAGCATCTCTGATGGATCGGATCTCCTGAAACCAATGATGGCCAAAAGTTGCAGCGAAGCTTGTGGAAGCTGCTACGACCGTGATTATCTGAGGTGACGAGGAAAATGCTGATGGGATAAACAAGGGTCTACCTATCCGGTCTCAAGGAATTGGTCCCCCATGGCCAGATCCTGCTACGGAGGCTGCGTCTAGCTTAATGACTTGGTCAGGGTCTTGTGCCTGGGAGAGGAACACTAAGAAGCGTGCGATAAAGGATCGCCCTTGAGAGACGATCCTCATCGTGGTTTGAGCATGCCCAGTAGGGATTGTAGCTGTGGGTTAGTGCACCTTTGCGTGTCGGTGGACGTATGGATGACTGTCCTGATGCGGGTCAATCTACCGAGAGGTGGGCTGGCCCGCATGGCGCGTTTGTCTAGAATGATTACCAGGAAGGAGATGAACTGTGCCGGTCTTTCTACTTTCTTCACGGTTGTGGGCACATCAAGGTTTTAAAGACCTCTCTTGGACTCCTTAGATCTCACAAGAATCCTAAACCATCGGGAGAACTCCTGTGAGGGTATGCTGGAGTTTGACTGGGTAGTTTTGGAATGAGTCCGGCAGTGTAACGAGTCCGGTGTGGAACCCTGTAGTGTCCCTTGTACTAGAAAGTCTGCTAGAGAGGAAGTTGGATGTGAGGAGAGAAAGTCGAGCCGCCCAAAGTGCATGTGGCCTGGTCCAGCTGGACTCTGCTGCTTGGCGCCGTAGGTGTTTCTAGGGAGAGCCTTCTGGCACAGGAGGCGGATGTGCAGAAGTTTGCGGTGGGGTAAAAGCAACCCTTGAAATTAAGTTGCTGGAGATGGCTGCGCCCCCCCGGTGCTCAAATTGGACATCCTAGTCTGACTGGGGAGGACTGGTTACATCTCTAAGGCTTCCAGAGGCTACCACGAACTTGTCGCTTTCGAGTTTGCGAGCGAGCCTGGGGTCCTAGGCTATTAGGATGACTGAGACGTCCCCCTAGGCACGCGGCTTGTTCCCTGTTATGACCTGTGCCGAAGATGCGTGGGGACGCTAGGTTCGCGTCCTATCGCTTAGGATGTTCTTCCTGATGCCTGCTGGGACCAGGTGCGAAGAAAAAGGGGTGCAAGCGTCGGGCGTACCTACAGTGGGGGGTTCGGTAACGACGGTGGAGACTGGGGCTGATAGGGGCGCGGCTGACCGTGTTTCCAGGGCCCCTACTCTAGCCTGGACGTCGGTGACTGCGGTTGCCAGTGTGGTCACCAAGGCGTGTAGCTGAGTAATGCCGAGGATATCGACTGCAGCGGAATTTGTCTGGTAGAGTTGCCGCTGGTTATGGAACAGCAGCCTAACAGCTTGGTTTCCCTGTCCGTGGCCGAGTAGGGGATGCCCCTACGGCGTAGTTCGGCTGTAAGCCTGGGGATGGTCCAGCCCTGAGGAACTGTGTGGAGTCGTCCGCTGAACCTGAACGTGGTGACGATGGGACGAAGGTAAAGTCATCGCAGTCGGTCTGCGACATGTTGGGGGTTGGAGAAAAACGAGAAAGAAAAAGGGGGGGGGGATGTATGTTTATAGAGTGAGATGCCAGGTATGGAGGGGATAGAGGAGGTACGAAAGTGGGTAGGGAGAAGGAAGGGAGGATGGACAGAATAAGGAATGACAGGCGCAGGGGATAGCCAAGTTTTGCGTACGAGCGCTTGTTGAGTGTAATTTAGAAAACTCAAAAGAGTGCGTGGCAACCGAGGTGAGCCAGGAGGTGACTGGCTAGGTAACCGATAGCTCGGGTGCCGTCTGTGCTTGGCACAGACTGATGAACCAGAGCCCCCAGGGCGTACTGGGGCGGGTAGCTGGAGTCTGGTATACTAAGTAGGAATGTTTCGATCTGTAGTTCAATGACGTGTGGTTGGTCTGCCAACTCCTGCACTGCCAGCAAGGTGATGTTGGTGACCTTGTCTGCGTAGTGAAGGATCACGGATCGGCTTCGAAAACAGAGTGTCATGCGTAGAAGTATGTGGCAGTTGCTAGCGCCTGGTGAGCGGTCGAATTGTGTATGTGAAGGCAAATATGTCGTGAAAGAGTGCGGAGAGAAAGCAAGGAGGGGCCTTGCGTTTACGCACCTGACTTGAGCCCTGTCTTGGTTGAGGTCGAGACACGGGTCGACCGGGACCTGTGAGGAGGGTGACATGGAGATATATATATATATGTATATATATATATATTCCCTTTTTTATTATTATTTTTTTTTTTATTTTTATTTTTTTTATTATTATTTATTTATTTTTTTTTAATTTTATTTATTTTCTTTTATTATTATTTTTATTATATATATATATATATATATATATATATATTTATATATATTTATTTATTTTATTTTATTTATTTATTTTATTTTATTTATTTATTTATTTATTTTTTATTTTTTTTATTTTATTATATATATATATATATATATATATATATATATATATTTTTTATTTTATTTATTTATTTTATTTTTTATTTTTTTTGTAGGCCTGAAGAGTTGTGGGAGCGGTAGGTAGCTCCGGGTGAAGAAGTGTGTAAGACCCCCTGCCCCCCTTTTTTTTTTTTTTTTATTGGGAGATATCGTCCGACCTGGATTGCAGGGTGGACGGGATGGAAACTCAATCTAAACTGACGTGTGTGGTGGAAAGGGATAGAGAAATCGGTGAGTAGCCGTTTGACTACTGGAGGAGGTGAGTGGCTGGTGTGCAACCACTCGTCGAACGCTCGCAGCGCTTGCGAGGAACAAATGCCTTAAGGAGACGAAAGAAGAAGAGTTTGTGACTTTCGAGTGTGTGGGGATGGCCGTTTCGTGATGAAACGGGAGTGGTAAGTAATGCGTGTGTATAGCGGCTTGGGGTTCGAATCATTGTGGCCGATGCTACGGCTGGATTCGTAACGTTCTGAGACGTTCGACGTTGTATCGGAGGTATGGGTCGGAGCTGCTTAGAGCCGGGTATGCGACTGCGAATGAATTGGTTGTTTCAGCCGAGGATCCGAAACTTGGAGCCGATGCTACGACTGGATTCGGGTCGGCTAAAGAAGTTTACTGCTGAAGATCGGAGCGGTATGCGCCGGTGGTGCGACTGTGACTCGACCGCGACTGAGCCCAGAACGGCCATGTTAGCGGAGGATCCAAACCTTTGAGCCGATGCTACGACTGGGTTCGGATCGGATAGGAGGGTCAGTTGCTAGAGATCCGAGTCGATTGAGCCGGTGAAGCGACTGGACTCGGATCGCTTGGGAATGCCATTGGTTCGAAAGTTTGAGCCTATGCTACGACTGAATTCGGATGGTTTAGCGGTTCGATGTTTGTAGGTCCGAGCCGATGAGCCGGTGGTGCGACTGTGCTCGGAACCAACGTGGATGCCAGAGATCCGAATCTCTAAGCCGATGCTGTGCCTGTATACGGGCTGATAACGGGTGCAAGGCGGGGATTTGAATTTCCCGGGTCCGAATCGTAGCGCCGGAGATACGGCTGGACTCGGACGGGTGTTCGTTGTTTCGAAGTTGAAGGGGCTTGTGATTGTCGAGGGTCCAGCCTGTAGTGCCGATTGTTAGCGACAAGAGCCGGCCCAGACTGTTTGGTGTATGGTGTAAGTAGGAGGTGTGGGGCATCAGTAAGGTGAAGGGAGAGTATCGTAGGAGGTGTAGGGCATCAGTGACTAGGGATAAGGAAGTGCAGTGTGGGATACCAGTCCGACGACTGGGTATCGGATGTGCGACTGAGGCGAGAGCCTTGCGAGCTGTGAGTAATTCGTACAACAGCTCTGAGAGCCGTAGTGTCTGGACGGACCGTTACCGGTAGCAACGTGGGTGTGACAGGGTACGAAAGACAACTGGACTAGTCGATAAACATACGATGCAGACGGAAAACACGGGGTTATGAACTGTGTGATTTTGTAAAAGAAGAAACGTGTACCGGCGCTACGATTCGTACGAACAGTAACGGCCGGTCCTACCTGCGACCGCGAGCGGGGATACGATCAACTGCGAGCGAAGCTGGAAGGTACGAAAGCAACTACACGGACGTTGCGAGTCGTAAGGCGTCGGCTGATGACGACGAATACCGCGCACTACAGCCGACGCTGACCCTTGTGGATGGTCTGTATAAGTACCCCTCAAACTCCTCCCATAATTTCAGGCTAGCATACCAGCCTTCCTATATATATATATATATATATATATATATATATATATATACACACACACACACATACCCACACACTTAAAAAAAAAAACATTTTAAAACAAGTCCGCATTTTGCCAAATCCAGCCCTCTATTGCTGATATTTATCATTGGTTATTTCATTTATTTATTACAGGTACTTATATAGCGCAGACAGTTCTGCTTTAATTGCTTTAAACAAAACATGTATATAGTGTATACAGATGTGAATAGAAGCTTCTAGTCTAGACAAATTGTTTTACATCTTTTTATCTGCTGCAATTGTTCCCATTCCAATGAGTGCTTTATAGAAGTGTCGGTATAAAAAGTGTTCATTGCAATATTTCTGTAAAGGCACGAAGCTGAAAGAAGGTTGCTAAGTGACACGGGACATTGTGTAATATCTGTCCTTGTGTTTTTAGCCTTTTCTGGGACACAACACGGCGCTGCATTCCTGTAAAAATGTGTCTGTGTTGGGTTTTCTGACACCTTGAATAAAATATCTTTTACCTGATAGATGACTGTGGCTTTAATAATCAGAGTTATATACTGAAAGATCAGAGCTCCAAGGACAGGCAGGGAGTGGATGTGGATGACGGATAGGGATGAGTGAATGGAAAAGGTTAGGGAGGAACTGCCAACCAAGTTTTATGTCCACCAATTATTTATACTGTCAGTCTCCATCCTCTTACCTCAGTATATGTAGATGTATCCTGTACATAGATTTATTTTTTATGGAAATCTGTACTAAGATGTACAGGGGCTACTGCTTTGAGTCCTATGATGCAGCACTGCATTCAATCTACTGTAATATACACAATAAAACCAATCATACAGTATGTGTGCTGATACACAACAAAATAAATCCAAAAATCCAAAATAAATAAATCTAAAATTCCCGTGCACTGGAAAATCTTTACATTAAATATTAACACAATCACATATATAATTATAGTTTCATATGGATTAAGTGTCTTCTTTTTTTAAAGTTTTGTGCTCCACATTCATCCGCAATGGTTCAGTTATTTTGCACAGAGCAGCACCGATCCTCCTCTTCTGGGGTCCCCTCCACCACTCCTGGCTCCTCCCCCCTGCTGAGTGCCCCCAAAGCATGTTGCTTGCCATGGAGGCACTCATGCAGACTTGATCCCGAGCCTCTCTGTGTGCATTAATTGACACACACACACAGTGCAGCTTGGCCACTGAATTTGGTTGACAGCAGCAGGAGCCAATGGCTCCAGCTGCTCTCACTGTGTGCAGTGAGGAGGGAGAGTGTAAACAGTGCCACTGCTCCTGGGCACAGTCAGGGCTGGTGCAAGGATTTTTGACACCCTAGGCAAAACCTAATTTTGCCGCCCTCCCCCCTGCTCCACCCCTGATTTCACCCACTTTGCCCTGCCCGTGTATACCCCACCTTTTTAATGAAGTGCCCATCAAATGCAGCCTCACCAGTGCCCATCAAATGCAGCCTCATGAGCACCCATCAAATGCAGCCTCACCAGCGCCTTTCAAATGCAGCCTACCAGTGCACATCAATGAATGTTTGCTTGCTGCCATTCATTTGGGAGTCAGGACGCAGACACAGTCCTCCTCAGTCACTGCGCCTCTAAAACTATGTGTGAATGGTGCGGCGGCAGAAATCTATAACCCCTCTAAAGGGGAAGGCGCATCCTAACCTATATTAAATAGAAAAATAAGGTGAGTGCATGGTGTGGAAGGTAAAGGACATGAAATTATCACAATTGTGGGTGAATGTGAAGAAAAAAACATGAAATATAAAGAACTCTCTCCGGTGACGTCACTTCCGTTGTGGTGGAGCACACGACCATTTTGAAAAAGGTGCCAATAGAAAACATTAATGCTCAATCTCTATAAGCTATATGTGAGTGGGCAATCTGCTGTTTTATGTGGTTTTAAATAAATAAAAAATGCTATTGCAAGTCTTGGTGGTTTGGCCTGGAAGCTGGTGGTATTGGAGGAGAAGAGGAGGTAGCGAAGTGGATACTTGGATGGAAGGGAGCCTGTATTTAAGCGTTTGAGACCTTCTTCTTTCATACGGGTTCACCTATTATTGGTGAGTGTTTTGAACAAAGGGAGAGGTGGAAGGAGTTTATGCATGAGCACTTTACTTTGGAATGCATTGAAACACAGGTTCATGAAGAAATAGTACTTTTATAGTCAGCACTTTACAGATTGGTGAAAAACGAACACTTTTATTATCAGCACTTTATTGGAGACAGCTTCCCACTAAGGACAGGCATATATGGACTGGATAAAGGGACACTGGTTTTATTTATATTGTATATGCACATTTAAAACAGCACATTAGCACTTTATAGGTCTAGGGAATCTAAAGCTCACGTATGAAATTTTATAGCGTGATTTAAAAAATATGCAAAACCAACATTTCATATTCCTGACACAGTATGTGCCTGTTGTACCATGCACTTGTATGAAAAAGTATCATGCTCTCTTTGTATTGCTTCCTTTGTGTGAAATCCCTGCCAGTCACTCTATCAAAATCTGACCACACTAGGCATGAGAGAATGGCATTATCCGTTCTCTAGCTGTGCTGGGAACTCAGCCTGTTCCCCTCCAATGATCAGACTTGTCCTGACACGACCCCTGCACATCCATTCATTGGGAAGACCAGTGTACTGCTGTTTCTCCTCCCTGAGCTCTCTATACAGCTGAGAACAGAGATTATGTGATCATTTATAAAAAAGGGGAAAAAAATAAGGTATTTATAATGTTTTTTTTATATCTATACACAAATGTTTTGCATTTCATTTCTATTTTAAACTGAATAAGTTTTACAAGGTAAGGGGTTTACATATACAGTACCTAACAATATAATTATAGAGCTACAGCAATTTATTTTTAATTTTAAAATGTTGTGAGTTATGTCTGCCTGCAGGCCATCTCTTTCCACAACTTTGCAGTTTCTCCTATGCCATTTACTTTTAATTTCTAAGGACTACATATTCCATGGTACCGTGCTGCCTGCAAGCATTGATTCCTGTACTGACTCCGCCTCCTAAAATGGTTCCTCTCCGCACCTCTGTAGTTCAGAAGACAGGCTCTGTGAATTCTGTGTCACAGCAGTATATATTTACAGGGCATAGTAATCCCATACATGTCACAAAATTCAAGGAAGTAAATTTGGGGGATTCTTAAAAAAAAGCTTATGTTTTCAAACATCAAGGATCCGACTAGAAATATTAAAATTCAAAGTGGAAAAGAAAATATGAATCTAACCACTTGGCCCCCGCACTCTAGCCGAAAGACAGCTACAGCATGGGCTTAAAATGGCGGAAGGGCGTCCATGGACATCCTTCAGTGCTTGCAGTGTCCGCGCACCCCCTGCGGCGTGCGGGCGGTGCGCTCTGTGATCGCTGAGTCCTTGGGACATCAGTCCCACACAGTGCCCACCAGTGCTGCTAACCAGTGCCCACCAGTGCCACCTACCAGTGCCCACAGTACTGCTAATCAGTGTTCACCAGAACCACCTATCAGTGGCCATCAGTGCTGCCAATCAGTGCCCATCAGTGCCACCTATCAGTGCCCATCAGTGCCACCTATCACAGCCCTTACATTTTCCACTCGCCTACTTGCATTTTGCGAGTGGAAAATTAGACCTGGTGAGGAGCTGGGCTGCCTGGGGGGGGGGGGGGGGGCGAGCACCACCAGCGGGCAGGGTTGACCAGTAGTCGTTCTCCCAGCGATCACCCAGGAGGAAGAGAGTGTGGAGGAAAAAGAAAGCCGCTGGATCACAGTGCGCGGATAGCCCGCTGTAACAGCATACATTACAATTGCCTCTGCTCTGCTCGCCGTCACACACAGCCCCGCCTCCTCCTGACCCGCACCTGTGATAGACAGAATGTGGGTCCAATGCTAGGATGCATTCTGTCTATCACAGACGTGGGGTCAGGAGGAGGCGGGGCTGTGTATGACGGCGAGAATAGCGGAGGCAATTGTAATGTAAGCTGTTCCGGCATGCTATCCTGCTCTGTGATCCCGCGGCTTTCCTCTTTCTCCAGTCATGATCCGGCCACCCTCTCTCTTCCTCTGCCCAGGCGAGGCTGCAATAGTGGGCACAGTGAGGCTGCAATGGTGGGCACAGGTGAGGCTGCATTTGTGGGCACAGGTCACGCTGCATTGATGGGCACAGGTCACGCTGCATTGATGGGCATTGACAAGGCTGTATTAATAGGCACAGGTGAGCTTGCATTGATGGGCACTGGTGAGGCTGTGCTGAGGGGCACTGATAAAGTTGTTGTTAATATTTATTTTGTAACTTAATTCTGCATAAAACATTTAAGTGTCATTTCATGAGATAATTTATGAGGGCGTGTTTAGGGGCGGGGTGGGGCAGGGTAGGGGTTGGGTGGGGCAACTGGTTGGGCGATTAACCCTTGAGGCCTGGCTAGTAGCTCAGGACTTGAAATTTTGAGCCCTGACCTATCAGTGTCCATCAGTGCCACCTCTCAGTGCCCTTTAGTGCCGCCTATCATTGCCCTTCATTGTCGCCTATCAGTGCCCATCAGTGCTGCCTATCAGTGCCACCTCTCAGTGCCCTTCAGTGCCGACTCATCAGTGCCACCTATCAGTGCCACCTATCAGTGCCCACCAGTGCCACCTATCAGTGCAGCCTCATCAGTGCCTACTGATCAGTGCCGCCTCATAAGTTCCCACCAGTCCCGCCTCATCAGTGCCCATCAGTGCTGCCACATCAGTGCCCATCAGTGCAGCCTATCAGTGCCCATCAGTGCAGCCTCATCAGCGCACATCAATGAAGGAGAAAAATTATTTTTTTCTAAATTTTATAACAAACGATGAAAACCTTTTTTTTTTTTTTTCTTGTCTTTTTTTGTTTGTTTAGCAAAAAATGAAGAAACTCAACGGTGATTAACCACTTAAGCCCCGGACCAATACGCAGCACAATGACCAGGCCCCTTATTGCGATTCTGCACTGCGTCGCTTTAACTGACAATTGTGCGGACGTGCGACGTGGCTCCCAAACAAAATTGGCGTCCTTTTTTTCCCACAAATAGAGCTTTCTTTTGGTGGTATTTGATCAGCTCTGCGGTTTTTATTTTTTGCGCTATAAACAAAAATAGAGCGACAATTATGAAAAAAATTACATATTTTTTACTTTTTGCTATAATAAATATCCCCCAAAAATATATAAAAAAACATATTTTTTCCTCAGTTTAGGCCGATACGTATTCTTCTACATATTTTTGGTAAAAAAAAAAGCAATGGGCGTTTATTGATTGGTTTGCGCAAAAATTATAGCGTTTACAAAATAGGGGATAGTTTTAAGGCATTTTTATTAATTATTTTTTAATTTAATAGTAATGGCGGCAATTTTTTTCGTGACTGTGACATTATGGCGGACACATCGTACACTTTTGACACATTTTTGGGACCATTGTCATTTTTACAGCGATCAGTGAAATAAAAATGCACTGGTTACTGTAAAAATGACACTGGCAGTGAAGGGGTTAACCATTAGGGGTGCTGGAGGGGTTAAGTGTACCTAGGGGCGTGTTTCTAACTGTGGGGGGGCGTGGCTACTAGTGACACGTCACCGATCTCCGCTCTGATTACACAGAGCGGAGATCGCTGACATTGTCAGTAGGGGAGCGGGGAGATGTTGTGTTTACACTAACATCTCCCCGCTCCTTGCCTCTGTGAGACGATCGCGGGGACCCGCGGTCCGACTCACGGGGAAGGCAGGGTGTCGCGAGCGCGCCGCCGGTGGCAGTTAAAGGGCCACGTACAGGTACGTGATTGTGCCTGTACGAGCCATTCTGCCGACGTGTGTATATATACAGTGAGGGGTCTTTAAGTGGTTAAATACCACCAAAAGAAATCTCTATTTGTGTGCAAAAAGTTTTAATAAAAATTTCATATAGGTACAGTGTATCATGACCGCGCAATTGTCATTCAAAGTGTAACAGCGCTGAAAGCTGAAAATCAACCTGGTCAGTGGTCAGGAAGGGAGTATATGTGCCCAATAAGCAAGTGGTTAAATTCTGCCCGTAGATGCACTTTATCCACTTTATGATCATGTGCCATTTTCTCTTGAGTCATTCTGAGCAAAAGGGCTTAACCATTTTGCATGACTATAAATTTGTTTTAACATTAAGCTGGGTATCATTTTGTCTCTCAGTTTAGCCAACACTGCTTTGTCAGGAGATAAGTGGAAATTGAAAGTGATGACCAGCTGGAAGCCAATGTACTTGGCGCTCGGCCCATTCACTCTAAGCATGGCTGAAAGTATCAAATTAGTTATTGCAAGCTGAAGTTTACATAAGCGTGCACACCCTCTGTACGTGTCTGCCCTTTAAACATGTGGATGCTGTTTACAGTACAGTAAATAGGGTGTTTGGAAAAGATTTATTTATGCCTGTGAATGCCAAGATATTAAAAAAAATTGTAATTCTTGGGTAAAAAAACATATAAATTACTTAAATTACTTGATCATGTTTTGGAAGGCATGATAAACCTCTCTATTCGGAACTGATGTGCTGAGCGCAAATGCCTTGTGCATGGAACTGTGAGTCATTCTAAGTACATCAGCCAAGGGTGGTCCATTCAACCTTGTTCTGCCTAATGATCTTTCAGCGTTGGGATTAGAATCTATAGGTTTTTTTTTCTAACAATATACAGAAACAGTAAATAGAGCAACACCAAGATCTTTCTAAAGAATAAGTTATCCAGGTTTTATTTTGTAATTTCACTTTATTTAAGCCACTGGTGCCCAATCGGGGGCCAAATACCGCCCTTTGGCACTTTTTGAGATGCTAATCTGTGTTTCCCTACTGCCATGTCATAGCAGTGATTACTGGCAATCTTATGTAATATGTCTCCTGAAGCATGTTCCCAGTCCCCAACAACTCCTATAACATGTTCACAGTCTCTGACAGACTCCTGCAATATGTCCCCAGTCTCTGACAATCTCTTGTACCACGTCTGCAGTCTCTGACCATCTCTTGTACCACATCTGCAGTCTGTGACCATCCCTTGTACCATGTCTGCAGTCTCTGACCATCTCTTGTATCATGTCCGCAGTCTGTGACTATCTCTCTCATATCAAATCTGCAGTCTCTGACAATCTCTTGTACTACGTCTACAGTCTCTAGCCATCTCTTGTATCATGTCTGCAGTCTCTGAACATCCTCTGTATTATGTCCAACAGTCTCTGACCATCTCTTGTATCATGTCTGCAGTCTCTGAACATCCTCTGTATTATGTCCCACAGTCTCCGACCATCTCTTGTATCATGACCTTAGTCTTTTACTATATTCTGCTGTGTGTCTTCTGTCTCTGACACTTAGGGGGTTATTTACTAAAACTGAAGCATGCATAACCTGATGCAACTCTGCATAGAAACCACTCAGCTTCCAAGTTGTATTGCCAAAGCAAAGTGTCACTAAACCCACATCATAAAAAACTATTAATAAATGCTGTATTACATGCTGTACATACTCACTCTACATACATACTCAGTCACTGTGAGATTTGTTTTCTGTATTCTGCAAAAAACCTTGTTGATCCTGCTGTCCTCTATTTCCACCTTCTGTTCATGTCCCCAATTCAGCTAGGGATTTTGCAGCTGTGGTGGCAACTTTGTACATGCTCAGTTTTCAGTGAGTTTCTATGCTGAGCATTTCCCTCTATCACATCTGAGCAGCCCATGTGACTATAGTGTCACACATGAAGGCGTATACACAGTGGTAAATGGCAGTCCACTCCCTCCCTCTTCCCCCATGCCCACTAACCAGCTAAACACAATGGGGGATATTACATGTAGATTAATGGAGGAATCACCTCCCTCTTATTCTAAGACACAGACTGGAGGGGCGTGACACAGCCTGTGACTGGCAGAAATTCACGCTTGTGTCCACACTGCTACTGGAACAATAATTTATATGTCGGGCAGGAGATTACCCCCGTTCCAATTTCTGCATAGCGGGACTACGCGTTCCCACTTGAATTTTTTTTGAGCAATTAACATACGTTTCTGCACGTCACACATAGGGCATTCACTTGAATGGGCTTCGTTATGCTCGTTTGTTGTGGCAAGGAACCTCAAGGACCATATTTTGGCCCTGAACCAAGTAAGTTTTTACACATGCGGCTTGATGCAATTTTCACATGTTTTGTCGTGCAACAATTGTGGCAAAGTCACACCGCATTTGGGATGCCATTAACCACTTAAGCCCGGGATTATTTGGCTGGCCAAGGACCAGAGCACTTTTTGCGATTCGGCACTGTGTCGTTTTAACTGACAATTGCCTGGTCGTACGACGTGGCTCCCAAACAAAATTGACGTCCTTTTTTTCCTACAAATAGAGCTTTCTTTTGGTGGTATTTGATCACCTCTGTGGTTTTTATTTTTTGCGCTATAAACAAAAATAGAGGGAAAATTTTGAAAAAAAAGCAATATTTTTTACTTTTTGCTATAATAAATATTCCCCAAAAATATATAAAACATTTTTTTCCTCAGTTTAGGCCGATACGTATTCTTCTACATATTTTTGGTTAAAAAAAAAAAATCGCAATAAGCGTTTTTTGATTGGTTTGCGCAAAAGTTATAGCGTCTACAAAATAGGGGATAGATTTATGGCATTTTTATTAATATTTTAATTTTTACTAGTAATGGCGGCGATCAGCGATTTTTATTATGACTGTGACATTATGGCCGACACATCGGACACTTTGACACCATTTTGGGACCATTGTCATTGATACAGCGATCAGTGCTATACAAATGCACTGATTACTGGAAAAATGACACGGGCAGTGAAGGGGTTAAACAGTAGGGGCGCTGAAGGGGTTAAGTGTGTCCTAGGGATGTGTTCTAACTGTGGGGGATGGGCTATGTGTGACACGACACTGATCACCGCTCCCGATTACAGGGAGCTGTGATCAGTGTCCTGTCGCTGGGAAGAATGGGGAATTGCTTATTTACATCAGCATTTCCCCCTTCTTCCTCTCCGTGAGACAATCGCGGGTTTCCCTGCGGACATCGAGTCCGCAGGACCCGTGGTCGGACTCACAGAGCTTGCAGCGGGCGCGCCCACAATGCCGCATCTTAAAGGGGACATACCTGTACGTCCATCTGCCCAGCCGCGCCATTGTGTCGATGTATATCGTCGTTCGCTGGTCGGCAAGTGGTTAGGAATGAATGGCATCCAAACACGTGTCACATGTTTTGCAATTTTTGCACAATTTAGATCCAAATCACTATGTGTGAATGGGACCTAAGGCAGTAGAGGCCCTCTGGCCATCCAGCCCGAATCTGATGGTGGCTGCTGATGAAAATAGAAATTTGGGGGTGCTAGAGCACACACAAGCACCCCCATGGTGCTGCCACTGCCAATACCGTGATCGTAGATGAGCAGTTTGTTAAGGAATCATGAACGTTCTTCGTAGGTAGAATGCAATAAGCGTTGGCAGATATAAAAAGACCCCAATTTAATTTAGTTATGTATTTATTAAAATACTTAAATGTATTTTAAATGGTGCGTCAGTCTGCCAGCCTCCCGCAATCCCCTTCCCTTGGGGTTTTGGCAGGGAGAGGAATAGGTAGCACTGTTAGCCAATCAGGCTTTACCGCACTGCACAGCTCTGTAAATGCAGTTTCCTAATTGGAGAAGAGCGCACAGGGACCATTTCAATGAGCTGATGTTCCTCCGTTATCCAGTATCCTGGCCAAGCTGTAGTGATCTGACTAAAATGGAGAAAAGTCAATGGTCTGGTATAGCATTTGGCAGGGGTGTGTGTATTAGGAAACCAGCTGAACAGAGTTACATTTTATATTAGGTAAAACAGTCCACACATGTTTGTTTTTACATAAATGTTTTCCTCATTTAACCACTAAACCATTTGCTGTAATTAATTGCACGCCTTCCTCAGTTTTTTTTTATTGTTTTTTTTTATTAAACCTTGTGAGCAAACATTTTGTTTTTGTAAATTTTATGTAATAATTTTTTTCTAGGATTGGCCTAAAAAGTTTAACAAGTGAACATATTGTTATTTTATTTGCTATGCCTTGTACGATACACATACCGTAATTTCATTAATTAAATTAATTAAATTAATCTGTTTTGCCTTCCATAGTTCCTACTTTAAACCTCATCAACAAACTAGTGCCGTTTTTAAACAAAAGCCTTCTATTTTCATTACTTGCATTATTTAAGACCCCCTTTTTTTTATGTCATCACTGGGTCGGTCTCTGTATTTCCCTATACAATACAGGCAGATTGTGGCTGGTGGAAGGGTCCAGGGTGTTGTACGTAGTGTTCTGAAAACATCACAGCACCCTATAGTACAGTTATTGACGTTATTATGCACGCCGCCATTGGGCGAGCGATGCTGTACTATATGCCTGTCCAATACCGCACTTGTGAGTACCATAGTACCATACTGATTAATAAATACCCATTTGTAGGTGATATTGGGCCATGGTTTCTTGGTCTTTTTATTTTTGGTGCTCCTCTTGTTGCTGAGACTGTGGGGAGTGGAGGTGTTTAGAGTGCTATCCATTAAAGATTCTACTAGATGCTGACTGCTGTGTCGTGGATGAATGGAGTACTAGACATGTGCATTCGTTTTCGTCCGAATGCATTTTCGTCCGAATTTCAGCTATTTTCGTTATCGTTTTAACAAACGAAAACGAAAGCACAGAATCCGAAAACCGAAAGATCCGACATAAACAAATGCTTTATTTTCGTTTTCGTTGCTACAACAGTTCGATATAGATAGGAGATTCGACGTGACGCTGACAATAACAATCTGTGTCTATCGAACCTGTGGTCGAATGTGCCTAACCTTAACTCTATTAGTCCAAGATTATTCTACATAGGAGAGAAAAGATTCGACATTATAGAGAGAAAAGATTCGACATAGGAGAGAAAAGATTCGACATAGGAGAGAAAAGATTCGACATAGGAGAGAAAAGATTCGACATTATAGAGAGAAAAGATTCGACATAGGAGAGAAAAGATTCGACATAGGAGAGAAAAGATTTGTTATTATAGAGAGAAAAGATTCGACATAGAGAGAAAAGATCACTGCTGGAATTGGGTGGGGGAAGTAAAATAAAAATAAAGTTGATGATGAATGTTATTGGCTGATTGTAACCAAAGAGGAGGAGCAGTAAAATAGCTAGAATGACGAAGATTCGACAAAGCATCGAAAGTTAGAAGATTCGACGGTGCAGCAAAACTGTACGACGCTGCAATCGTACATTTCCGGTCAAATGCATCCGCCCATAGGCTATAGAAGAATTCTAATGTTGGTTGACTAGTAATAGTAATGAATAAATATAATTATTACTAGTCATACAACATTAGAATTCTTCTATAGCTTGTGGGCGGAACATTCGACCGGAAATGTACGATTGCGGCGTCGTACAGTTTCACTGCTCCGTCGAATCTTCTTTGAACATTCGACAGACACCATAAGCCTTCAATGACAGATTCGACCTTAATTAATTCAGATTTTCGGACGAATGCAATTTCTAACGAAAAACGAAATAAATAAAAACGAATTTCGGGAGTAACTAAATAAATTTATTTTTCGGACGAAAACGAAATTCCGAAACGAAATATTTCAGTGTGCACATGTCTATGGAGTACCATGCTGTTTTAACATCTTATAATATAGAGGTTGACTTCTGGTAAACATACTCTATTGAAGGTGGTGGCCTTGCACTTGGAGGTGCTTCCTTTGAATAATTCATCACGGCATCAGTGGGATAACAGTTGAACTTTATGCCACATAAACACTTATTGGCATGTACCTATTTTTGCAATCTTTGCTGGATGTTATATGAAATTATTGGCACAAGAGCACTTTATTTTTTTATGCACTATTGCATTTTATTGAGTTATGATTGTTTATATTGTGTTTACAAGGGCACTTTATCATTTCATGGGTTTACAGCACTTTAGCACTTTAATTAGGTGTAATATATATTCAAAATGTTTTGATAATTTTTCACGTGCCGCATTTTATTTAAAGAGACAGTGTACCACATTTCATGTGATCATTCCGTGTCAGCATTTACTTTCTGGACTATGATTCTGGCACAGGGATGATAATAAAGTACATCCTGGCTAGGTACCGGACTATGTGTGTACATGTAGGCCTACACATAGTAACCCCGGTGGGGAACACAATTTTTCTAACTTCATTTTTTATGTCTAGGCAATTTCATTTGATTGAAGTGCAAGGGCTACTTTTTAAAGCTGAGCTCCTGGAATTACAAAAAAACGAACCTTACAGTGGGGTCTCTCGCTGTAAGTGGGGGGTTATATGCTCACTAACTCCAGCGGATGAAGAATACAGTGAAATACCTTATTTATTGCTCTAGTACCCGTTAAAATGGGTTCCCAGAGACTCTTCTATATGGAGCCCTTGGCAGGATGATGTAATAATTTACAATGCAGGGCCAAACCAGAGCAGAGGAGAGAACCAGTGCATGCCAGTACAAGGAGTAAGGTAAGTTTTACACCTCGTTCCTTATCCCTTAGTTAGTAGACTGAAAAATTTTGTTTTGGAATTTCGTTTTCGTCCGAAAAATTAATTTATTTAGTTACTCCCGAAATTCGTTTTTATTTATTTCGATTTTCGTTAGAAATTGCATTCGTCCGAAAAAATCTGAATTAATTAAGGTCGAATCTGTCATTGAAGGCTTATGGTGTCTGTCGAATGTTCAAAGAAGATTTGACGGAGCAGCGAAACTGTACGACGCTGCAATCATACATTTCCGGTCGAATGTTCCGCCTACAAGCTATAGTAGAATTCTAATGTTGTATGACTAGTAATAATTATATTTATTCATTACTATTACTAGTCAACCAACATTAGAATTCTTCTATAGCCTATGGGCGGATGCATTTGACCGGAAATGTACGATTGCAGCATAGTTTAGCTGCACCGTCAAATCTTCTAACTTTCGACAGACACCATAAGCCTTCAATGGCAGATTCAACGTTTGTATGTTTTTCGATGCTTTGTCGAATCTTCGTCGTTCATGTTGAATTGTCAAGTTAGTTCTAGCTATTTTACTGCTCCTCCTCTTTGATTACAATCAGCCAATAACATTCATCATCATCATTATTTTTATTTTACTTCCCCCACCCAATTCCAGCAGCGATCTTTTCTCTCTATAATGTCAAATCTTTTCTCTCTATAATGTCGAATCTTTTCTCTCTATAATGTCGAATCTTTTCTCCCTATAATGTCGAATCTTTTCTATCTATGTAGAATAATCTTGGACTAATAGAGTTAAGGTTAGGCACATTCGACCACAAGTTCGATAGACACAGATTGTTATTGTCAGCGTCATGTCGAATCTCCTATCTATATCAAACTGTTGTTGCAATGAAAACGAAAATAAAGCATTTGTTTATGTCGGATCTTTCGGTTTTCGGATTCTGTGCTTTCGTTTTCGTTTGTTAAAACGATAACGAAAATACCTGAAATTCGGACGAAAATGCATTCGGACGAAAACGAATGCACATGTCTACTAGTTAGTGAACATTTAATCCTTGCAGTGTGGGGGGCAAGGGTAGTTATTTTGTACCTCCTAGCATTGGACAATTAGTAAAATATGTGCCCAAGATGTGCTTTTTTTTCATGTTGCTGTATACTGTGCCATCAGTAATTTATTCACACAAACTTGTAGGCCAGCTTCACATTTTTGCACGGTACTGCTGTTTTTAATGACACCCTGGCACACTAAAGCAATGCAAAATGACAAACAAAAACAACAAGAAAAGCACATCATCAATATAAAATGTCCAAAATAGCAGCAATACACATACTGAATGGCCATAACAACTATGTGCATATGCAGTTTAATGCAGTAGCAGAATTTTTTATGGCATGAGCACCTTATATAATATGTCCAACATATCTATACATTTTACTGTAACACACATTAATGTACTAACGTGCATTGTCAGGTGGCGTTTTCTCAAAAAACGATCAGGTGCATTTAAAAAGTGTTGGGGTGCTTTACACAACGTAATGCACATTAACCTGCATATAGTAACACAGGTGTGAAGCCAGCTGTAAAGTTACTGATAGGCCACTGTAAGAACACACTCATAGCAGTAAAGCTGACCATATATACTAACAGATTTTCAATCAAACATTTGTAACAACATTCGTATAAAAATTCTCATCAGTACATTCAATGACATGGTGAATGTAATTCGAAATTACTTCCAAAAGCTTTTGCTTTTAATATTTGATATTGGGGTGAATGGACTTTCCCAAACAAAAACTACATTCACATTCACTTTTAGAAATTTGTTTGAGAAAATTTTACTACTCTGTTCCTTTGAATTTTCTTGTCACTAAGGTCGAAAACGAGCATATATTTAATTCCACTTATGATTCAAAAAGCAAACAAGCGTTCTTAATGGATACCTTCACCATTTTTAGGGTGGAACATGTAAGGATGAACTCTGGCGTGTTCACATTGAACACGTGCAGAGCCCACCAGGAAGTCGGCACCGCGCTGCGCTAATCACAGACAGGGAGACATTTCCAGATCTCTGCAGCCGAGCATCGGGACAATGTCTCCCTGCCGGTGATTAGCGCAGCGCGGTGCCGACTTCCTGGCGGGCTCTGCGCGTGTTCAATGCGAACACGCCGGAGTTCATCCTTAGTAACATGTTCCCAATCCTGCAACCATTCCCCACAATTCTTGTGACAGCAGGCCGGGGATCTTCTCCCTGTACCTACTGTCACTATTTGAAATAAGCGCAAGCACAGAGTTCTGTGAAGAATTCTTGCGCAATTTAGTTCCAAATTACTAAGTGTGAATGGGACCTAAGGCAGTAGAGGCCCTCTGGCCATCCAGTCTGAGTCTGATGGTTGCTGCTGATGAAAATATAAATTTGGGGGTGCTAGAGTACGCACAAGCACCCCCATGGTGTTGCCACTGCCAATACCGTGATCGTAGATGAGCACTTTGTTAAGGAATCATGAACGTTCTTCGTAGGTAGAATGCAGTAAGCGTTGGCAGATATAAAAGACTCCAATTTAATCTAGTTATGTATTTATTAAAATACATAAATTCATTTTAAATGGTGCATCAGTCTGCCAGCCTCCTGCAATCCCCTTCTCTTGGGGTTTAGGCAGGGAGAGGGCGTCCCAAAATATAGTAAATGCACATTTTTTTTACTTGCAAAAAAAGTATATAGTTTTTTTTTAAAGTGAACGTATCATTTAAAATCAAAATATTCAAACAAAATTCTTCCAGTGTATCGTCAGTTTAGGAATGTCTAACATATGGAATAGGGTCCAAATTAATTTTTGCCTAAATATGTTACACATATGTTAGGGAGCAAAAGGGTGGGCTTTAGTGCCCACAGGCTAAACATATGCGTTGCTGGGCGGCTGATGTTTCTGACACTGAGCTGCAGAAGACAGCTCTTTGTCCCTGCTAATGATCAGCAGCCAGCGGAAGTGGCTCACGATCATGTGACCACTGTGACAGCCAATCACAAAATCATAGCAGATCGGCTTAGCTCCAAACCTGCAGTGACAGTCTCCCAGATTTACACTCTGGTGCTGGCAGATATAGAGTACATCTCACTCCAAAATGTAATACAGCAGGCAGATACTCACTGTATTCAACTCCAATGCAAGGTAAATGGAAAAACTGGCTTCAGCTCAGATCCCAGCCCATCGGTCATGCCCCTCTGACATGTTTCACCCATATTGGGCTTAATTGTAGAAGCCAATCACTGTAGTCACATGATCTTTCAATATTTCCCCGCTTAGGCTACTTTCACACTGATCCGTGGCAAAAACATATGTCTTTTTGCTGAATTCTTACAGCTTTTTTACCGTGTTTGCGGTGCATTTTCTTACATGACATGTGAATTCAAAAATCACACCACAAAAAACGCACCACGGGGCGTTCTTGAAATGTTTTTGCTGCATTTTCCATTGATTTCAATGGGGAGGTATGTTTTTACTGCACCAAACATGCACCAAAAATGCAGCAAGTATCATTTTTAAAAACGCACGTGACCCGCAACAGATCAGTGTGATGAGTTCCATAGGAATACACAGTCAACCGCTTCTCTCTTTTTTTTTAACGCAAATGCGTAAGAAAAACGGGTCAGTGTAAAAGCAACTCTCAAGGTTTTTCACCTCAATGCATTCTATGCATTGGGGTGAAAAACCTCCTGTAATGCTGCAGCCCCCTCGAGCCCCCGTTTTACTTACCTGTACCCCCTCTATCTCATGATGGGGATGAGCACACCAGCAAAAGCCGGTGTCTCGGGTCCTAATTGGATTGATAGCAGCGCAGCCATTGGCTCTCGCTGCTGTCAATCAAATCCAATGATGCAAGCGCTGGGGGCGGGGCCGAGTCCTGCTTTCTGTATGAATAGATGCAGAAGCAGGACACAGGAGCGCGCCCCCAAGGGTGTCAATAAAGGAGAGTGCTTCTCCGACGGGGCATTCGAGAAGAGGAGGAGCCAGGAGCGCCGCTGAGGGATCCCAGAAGAGGAGGATCAGGAGTCTGTGCAAAACCAACTGCACTACGGAGGTAAGTAGAATATGTTTGCTTTTTGTTTTTTTTAAAACCCTGAACCTTTACAACCCCTTTATTCGTAGAAGCCAACTGTTTAAAGGGATACCAAAGCAGGCAGGAAGGGATTAAATCAGGTTTCAAAGTAACAAGTGACACTTTATGCCAAACAAACATAAAAACACTAATCTATGTAACTATCCTATTTCCTCCCAAGTTCAGAACATCAGGCAACATTCTGTGGATCCTTTCTGCATATTGCTTCAAGTAATGTTCCATAAATACAAACATTAAAAAGATGAGAAGATATGTCCTAAACGGTCTAATTAAAACACATCTCTCATTTCTCTTCTGGCCAAATATTTTCTTGGTGAAATCACTGGCTGGGCCGAGCCCTTCTCCTTCTCAGCAGATGTTCCAGGACTCGCAGCTGTGCTAAACTGCTCCGATCCCACATTAACTATAGAATGGCTGTGCCAATAGATCACATTTACTATTGATTGGGCCCTTATCTTTACCTGACTCATCACATAGACACAGAAAAAAACAGGTTAAGAAGGATATCATTAAATGAATAGGATACAAGCAAAGAATTATGGAATAAACCATGATTTAAGGATGGCAATAGAGATTAGGCTGCATGTGATAAGTATCTCTTGTGCAAGGGACATTGCTTTAACTGCTAATGCCACGTAAGCAAGTGTACTTTAACTGTCATCAAAGCAATCGCAAAACTATTTGGTGTCTTAATGACTGATAAGCAGTTGAAAAATAAAGCGTTTGTTATATAGCAGTACTTCCCTAAAGTGCTTTTCCATTTTTGCTGTCAAACTTGAGAAACCCCCATGATATAGTTGTTATGTTAATAAATTAGAAGTAAACCCCGCACTGGATGATATAAGAATGGGATTGCTGCAGATAATACCTAAATACTGGATTTTGAAAATATTGCGCTATCCCTTTAAATGCCTAAATATGTGCAAAATAATAAAATATACGCATTTTTATACAAATGATTCCCTGCTTAGCTTCCGAGATCAGATGAGATTGGGCGCTTTCAGGGTGATGTGGCCGTAGGCAAGCGCTGTTGCTCTCCTCGACCCTCTTGATATTGGTATTTTCAAAGAGAAAACCTTGGAGAAGGGAAAATAATACAAGGACTTGGAAAAAGAAAAAGAAAAAGAAAAAAGCCTACAGCACCTGGTATTCCCAGGAGGTCTCCCATCCAGGTACTAACCAGGCTCGACCCTGCTTTGCCCCCGAGATCAGACGAGATCAGGCGCTTTCAGAGTGATGGGCCCGACCCTCGTAACTTAGTGTGCACAACAAAATTTCATAATTTCATAAATGTGCTAAATAAATAACCATATAATCAAAAAAAGTCTGTAGCGGCCTCCACTCTCTCCTCTCTACTCTTCTTGCTCTGGCTCTCGTCTAGGGGTACTCTGAAGGACAGAGAGTGCGGGGTCACCACGCCAAGTCCCCCTGCAGAGTATGTGCAGTGAGAGACAATCCTCTTTTACCTTCGGGTCGGTGTTCTGCATCTGGAGACCTCCTCCTGGTTTTCTCGAACAGTGTCTGCCAGTAAATGAGCCCCACACCACTAAAGTCCAACACTCCTTTATTCTTCCAATAACAGAGCAATGCACAGACAGTTGGACTCCCTCAACGAACAGAACAGACAGGGGGGGTGTGGATGCAAGTAGGCCCAGGCACAATGAACTCTCCACTTTCCTTCCTGAAAGTGGGTTGCGGTCTCCGAGCGAAGGGGGATTTCCTTCCAGGCGGTCTCCGATGGAAGGCTCACCTGTCACCGGCAATATGCTGCACCAGGTCTTCAAGCAAGTATCTCCCACCGGTCCATTACGCCCTCCGGATTCGGGTACCCACTCCCAGGGTCCCCTAGGATCTCCTTCCCTCGCGGAACTCAGTGTTGGGCACTGAGCTTCAGACCTCCATCCGAGTACCTCACCCCAGGCTAAAGGTGCCTGGGATGGAACACGACCTCCGAACGTCCTCTAGGCCTAGGCCACCTAGAGGACCGACACGAACCACCGCCCACAGGCTGAAGGTGCCTGGGACTCGACCCCGTGACAAAGATGGCAGGCCCCTTTATACCCTCTCCCAGCAAGCACGGCGGGTTCCCCGCCCCACCATACCGCTGCCGAGGGAGGGCAAAAATGGAGCACGGCACACAGCAATGGTTCAACCCCAGCCCAAGGCGACAGCGCCACCCGCCGGGCTGCAGGGAACTGCACATCACTGGTGTCTCTGCCAGTTTTAAATACACAGAAAAGTGTATACCCGCTACAAGTCCATGATAAGAGGCATGGAGGAGCTCAGCTATGAGGAAAGATTAGAGGAACTGAATTTTTTTCACTCTTGAGAAGAGGAGATTAAGGGGGGATATGATCAACATGTACAAATACATAAGTGGTCCATATAGTGAACTTGGTGTTGAGTTATTCACTTTACGGTCAACACAGAGTATAAGGGGGCACTCTTTATGTCTAGAGGAAAAGAGATTTCACCTCCAAATACGGAAAGGTTTCTTCACAGTAAGAGCTGTGAAAATCTACAATCGAATTGGGAGGGAGGTCATAAACAGGAGGGTATGTTACTGTCGTTGGACCTCCAGAAGGCCTTCGATTCGGTGTCATGGCCATATCTATTTGCGGTAATTAAACGCTGGGGATTTGGACAGAATATATTAGGAATTTTAGAAGCCCTTTATTCCACGCCAAAGGCTAGAATCAGAATGCAAGGAATTTTTTCTGACCCAATTCAAATTGGAAGGGGTTCACGTCAGGGTTGCCCCCTCTCTCCCCTGATATTCGCTATTATGATCAAATCTTTGGCCATTGCCATTTGTGGTAATCGGAACATCAGGGGGGTACAATGTGGTCAAGATACTCATAAATGTGCTTTATTTGCAGATGACCTATTACTTTTTGTAACTTCAACACAGTCTTCTTTACCAGAGATTTGTTCTTTGCTCAATAAGTTTTCAATACTATCAGGACTTAATATGTCTAAATCTCAGGCTCTTAATGTGTCCCTCCCAGATTCTATAGTTTCCTACTTACAGGAAACATACGAATTCAGTTGGAGTAGCTCTTTCATTAAATACTTGGGTATCAATGTTACTTCTAAATTTGAAAATCTATATCAAGCTAACTACCCTCCTATGTACAAGAAACTTGAACTTGATCTTAAGGACTGGGAGTCACACAGTATTTCTTGGATTGGCAGAATTAACTCGGTCAAGATGACCCTCTTACCCAGGCTATTGTATTTGTTTCGTTCACTTCCTATTCCAATCAAAAGAGATCATTTGAAATAATTTCAAGGTAAACTCACTAAATTTATTTGGAACAATAAAGGTCCATGCCTCTCAAACCGCTTATTTAACCTTCCTAAACAGGGTGGGTTAGGCCTCCCGAATCTTTTATGGTACTATCAAGCAGCACGGCTGGCACAACTATCCGTTATATATCTCAAAACAGAACATCCTGACTGGGTATCGATTGAAAATTGAGCAGTTCCATCTTCCTCATTAGTACACTTGTTATGGTCTCCTCCCAAAAGTAGACCTCCCATCTTATCACCATCACTCTCACAATCTTTTTCTTTGTGGGACTCACTTCGGAAACTTCCCTCTCTGGTCTCTAAAACCCAACCTTTGATTCCGTTGTTCCGAAACCCTCTTTTTCATCAAGGTATGGACCTTGAAGCCTTTAAATGGTGGCGTGACAAGGGATTGTACCGCATTGGCCACTTTCTTTCCCCAACAGGCCCTTTACCTATTGAACATTTTATGAACAAACTAGATCAGTGTTTCTCAACTCCAGTCCTCAAGGCGCCCCAACAGGTCATGTTTTCAGGATTTCCCTCAGATGAAACAGCTGTGGTAATTACTAAGGCAGTGAAACTGATCAAATCACCTGTGCAAAATAATAGAAATCCTGAAAACATGACCTGTTGGGGCGCTTTGAGGACTGGAGTTGAGAAACACTGAACTAGATCTCCCTTTGTCTGAAAAACCGAGATTCCATCAAATCTCTAATTTTATTCATTCTATGTGGAAAACTGGATATACATCCCGAGACTTTACAGCATATGAAACTTGGTGTGGACAGACCATGGAGCAGAGGGGGGGGGGGATCTCGGTGATCTACAAGTCGCTGGCATCTAATTTTGTGAAACTACCTCACATGTTAGCCTGGGAGAAGGACCTCCTAATTGATAGGGATATTGAGGACTGGCATGCAAGCTACTCTCGCTCGATAACAGGCTTTTACAACACCTCACTCATCGAGGCCAATATAAAACCTTTTACAAGATGGTATCTGGTTCCAGCGAGATTGGCTGTTATGTACCCCTCTATTTCACCCCTATGTTTTAGGGGTTGTCAGGGATTGGGTTCTATGATACACATATGGTGGGAATGTCCCAGAATTCGTGGATTTTGGAATAAGGTTTTTCACATTTTATGCAAAGTTACAGGATGCCCTATACATCAAACGCCAACAATTGCCTTGCTTAATGGATTTTTGCCTCATATTCCTAAAGTCACCCGTAAATTAATTTTGTTTATTTTAACGGGAGCAAAGCTAACTATTGCCAAGGCATGGAAGGAGCCATCGGTATCTCTGTTGTCCATGAAACGAAAGGTTTCTTGGATTATGGAACAGGAAAAACTGGTTAGTTTCTTGTTGGATAAGACCTCAAATTTTGAAGCTATATGGGAACCTTGGGCTCGATTTATGGGAATCTCTTTGGTACCTAACATAGACGTCAACACCAATCACTGATCTTTAGAACGTATATTTGGCTGGTAGGCACTCTATACTCTTTTTCTTTCCGATCTGAATTTTTATTTTTTTTATTCTTCTCTTTCCTTTCTTTCTTTTTACTTTTCTCTCTCTGTATAGATATTTATTTTTATTTTATTTTTTATTTTTTTATAGTATATGTATTGTTTATTTCAATATATATTATATAGAAGTTTCAGGTTCAGATTCTATCTATTTGTTCCAAGCTTAGACTGTTAGTTTTAGCTTTAACAGACTGAGAACAGATCTTAGTTCTCTTGCTAAGTATGAGTATTTGTTTTTGTATGAACAGATGACAACTTTCTATTATATCTCCCCATTTGTTTCCACTGACGATAGTTGGTCGAGACCGGAAGGTTGGAAGGAGGGCACTCTCTCCTCCCTAGTCACAGTGTGTTCCCGTTAGGGGTGGCTGGGGAGGGGAGTGGGAGTCCTTCATATTTTTTTTATTTTATTGGGAATTAGATATTCTTTATGTAAGTTAATATGAAACTAATTTATATGATTATATACACGACTAAGTTAAAGCCATGTATTCATACTTTTCTTTTGTACATTGACAGTAACGGTTTCTGGCGGTGATAATTTGTCTAAGTATCTATGGTAATATTTTCTAAGATTTCTGTAAAGTCAATTGTAATTCTTTTTAATGTTTATGATTCTGTAATGACTTTTCACTGATGAAAATAAAAACTTGAATGATAAAAAAGAGATGTGAAAATGTGGAATAGACTCCCTGCAGAGGTGGTTCTGGCCAGCTCAGTAGATTGCTTTAAGAAGGGCCTGGATTCTTTCCTAAATGTACATAATATAACTGGGTACTAACATTTATAGGTAAAGTTGATCCGGGGAATATCCAATTGCCTCTCGGGGGATCATGAAGGATTTTTTTCCCCTGCTGTAGAAAATTGGATCATGCTTTTCTGGGGGTTTTCGCCTTCCTCTGGATCAACTGTGGGTATAGAATTGGGTATATGGGATTGTATGATATTATTACGATTATTATTTTTTTTATGGTTCAACTGGATGGACTTGTGTCTTTTTTCAACCTGACTAACTATGTAACTATGTAACTATAAGTGAATTCATGTATAATTAAAGGGGTTGTAAAGGTTCGTTTTTTATTTTCTAAATAGGTTCCTTTAAGCTAGTGCATTGTTGGTTCACTTACCTTTTCCTTTGATTTACCTTCTAAATGTTTGTTTTCTTTGTCTGAATTTCTCACTTCCTGTTTCTCCTCACTAAACTTCACACCATCATCCGAGTGGTGTGGAGTCATCCAGAACAGCTTACTGAGGAGGAACAGGAAGTGAGAAATTCAGACAAAGAAAACAAAGAAAAAAAAAGTATAGAAGGGAAATCTAAAAATGAAGCCGGTGGGTACTTACACCTGCCTGCTTCATTTAAAGTCCCAACCCTAATGCCGCGTACACACGACCATTTTTCATGACGAGAAAAATGCTATTTTTTTATTTGGTCATTAAAAACGATCGTGTGTAGGCTCCAGAGCATTTTTCACGATGTGAAAAATGGGCATTAAAAATTTGGAACATGCTCTAATTTTTCTCGTCATTTTTCTCGTCATGAAAAACGGCCGTGTGTAGGCTTTAACGACGTGAAAAAAGCACGCATGCTCAGAAGCAAGTAATGAGACGGGAGCGCTCGTTCTGGTAAAACTAGCGTTCGTAATGGAGATAGCACATTCGTCACGCTGTAACAGACTGAAGAGCACGAGGCTGAAAAGCGCGAATCGTCTCTCACCAAACTTTACTAACACAAGGATCAGCAAAAGCAACCCAAAGGGTGGCGCCATCTGAATGGAACTTCCCCTTTATAGTGCCGTCGTACATTTCGTACGTCACTGCGCTTTGCTCTAGCATTTTTTTTCCATGATCGTGTGTAGGCAAGGCAGGCTTGAGAAGAATCACGTCGAGAAAAACGTAATTTTTTTCAATGACATTAAAAACGGTTGTGTGTACGCGGCATTAGTCCCCTTGTTTGTGTCAGTGTCCTGTATTGGGTAGTTTGTTTAGCAACTACACCCCCCTCTCCCCCCAACCAATCACAGCCTGCCTCTGGCACACACTCTCTACCAATCACAGCCTGCCTTTTGAACAAGCCCCCACAGCCACAGCCTACCTCTTAGATGAGGCTGAAAATACTATGGAATCCAGGCACCATGTGTCTGCACAGTGTCCTGTAACCCTGCCTCCCTATCAGAAGGAAGACGTGCATGCTCACATGACAGAATTTTTTAAACTTATATAAAAAAGGTAAGAAGGCTCATTTCTGGAACTAAGCAAATAATGCCTGCATAGGTATAATTGTATTAGAAAGTTTCTCTAACATTGTGTGTTCACAACAACTTCTAGCTTGAAAAAAATATTTTACAAAGTACATTTTAAAGCAAACTCAGGCCAAAACAGCTATCTTAGTTCTAAATTGTTGGAACAGAGCTTGGGGACTTCTTTGAGGGCTATTCTGGTCCCTAGCAGGAAGATCTCTGACCGCCCCCCAGTTTGAATGTGACAGACCAAGTAATCTTTATCACAAGCCAAAAGATTTGCCTTCAGGATTTTGTAGAAAACTCTCTACGGTGACAATGGTAGCTTGCATTTAATGCAGAGCGGAACTTGACACACTTGGGCACGAGAAGATGTCCCCACAGATTCCAGGCATTATCATTTCAGGGTGTTGGTCATATTACGTTGTGTGAATTTTGGGTCAACACATTTATTACTAGACACTTAACAAACTAATGCTGCGTACACACGATCGATTTTCTCGACGGTGAAAACACCGTTGAGAAAATCGACGGGAAAAACGAGGAACGGCTTGTTCTCCTACACACGGACGTTTTTCCCGACATTTTTTCTCTTGGTCGAGAAAAACGACCGTGTGTAGGCTCCCCGCCAGTGTTTCCCTATGGGAAAACTGCCGCGGAAAAAAATGCCGTGAATCACGACGAGAACAATTAGAGCATGTTCAAATTTTTCTCGTCGTGATTAATGCCGTTTTTCTCGACGAGAAAAATGGTCGTGTGTACGCGGCATAATATGTTGATAACGAATTTGTTTAATCAACACCACCAGGCATTATACCAACTACATGCACATTCTCTATTTAGGTTGGAAGTTATAACATGGAAATAGTATTTCAGAAGAAGTGTTTTTATCGCTTTCCTTTTGGTCTCTCACCATAACCTCAATGGTTATACAGTCTTGGTCTCGGGAAACAATGGTTGCTTGGCTACAATAAAAAGACACATTTTTATATGTATGAAAGGCTTTTATTCTATTTACTATCTTCTGTGGCATAATATTTCTTTTTTATTTGATGCATTGTCTCGTGTATGTGTGGAGTATCTATGGTTACTCAGCCAGCAGCTCCATTGATTCTCCAACCGACCACAGCTATTGCCTTTACAAGCTAGAGCTTGTTCATAGCTGCATCGGGTATTTCGATTTATTACAACATCAAATAAAATGAGACATTCACCTGTAACAAGGTGATAACAGAGACCAAAAGATATTGAAGAATATAGTAAAGTGAAATGATTGATGGTTTTCTACATTACAAAGTTTTTGAACACAACATTGTATATGCTGGAAAAAAATGAAAGTATAATGAAGAGTTTAGGTTTGTGGTATGGAGTGGGTCTAGAGAAAGGTCCCATTCTTATTGGTATGATAAAGACACAAGAGAAAACCTAGATGCAGGGATGTTCTCTTTTGGCTAATCCAGTATGGTACTGGTAGATTGTGGTAGCGCTGCCCTGTAAAATGCCAGGCAGCGGGGCATGCAGTTAGTGAAAGACAGTCACCCCACTTGAAGGTCTGTTTTAATCATAGGCGTGCGCAGGGGGTGTGCCGGGTGTGCCTGGGCACACCCTAATCACCCTATGTGGTTCAGATTCCCCCTGCTAATATTTCACCAAAGCCCCCCAGTGCAGTGGGGATCCTACATTTTTTTTCAAACAAAATGAAAAAAATAAATGTAAAAAACTACTGACCCCAGCCTTTGCCCTACTAACACTGTCCATGTTTCTTACATTTATTTATAAGAATATGTGTGTGTATATTACATAAACATACATACACGCACGCACACACACACATGCGTGTTTGAGCTTTGGGTGCACACCCTAATACAAAAGGCTGCGCACACCTATGGTTTTAATTGTTTATTTAAATCTCAGAAACAGCTGTGTTTTGGGTAACTGGACACCCACTTTGTCAGGGCTTGATTAATATTATAAAATGGTATTGGGGAGAAAAGATCTTAGTAACATTGATTAGGGTTGGATTAGGGCTGAGCATTACCTGATGGCAGTGAGGGCAGCTAATTTGATTCAGCTTGGTGGCATTGCAATATCTCTTTTAATTTACTGTTCTCTGATCGAGGGTCCACTTACATCAGGCATGTCCAAAGTCCGGCCCGCGTTCTGGTTTTGAACGGCCCGCCGGCTTATTTAGACATATATATCTTTTGTGGCCCCCGACAATCTCCCAGCGCCGGGGCCACAAAAGATGTATATGCCTTGGAACGGGATAGGGAGGAGGCAGGACGAGCGCTGCCGCCGTACACACACAGGAGAATTTCCTGTTTACGGGCGGCCTCTGTAATAGGAAGTCCCGCGCTGCCATTGGACGACTGTTCTGTCCATCAAAGGAGGCGGGACTTTCTATTAAAGAGGCCGCTGAGTAAACAGGAAATTCTCCTGTAATTAATTTTTGGCGCTCGTGAGTGCATTCCTGGCAAATATGGTGCTGCATTCCTGGCAAATATGGTGGTGCTGCATTCCTGGCAAATCGTGCTGCATGCCTCTCAAATCGTGCTGCATTCCTGGCAATGGTGAGTGCATTCCTGGCAATGGCGGGTGCATTCCTGGCAATGGCGGGTGCATTCCTGGCAATGGCAGGTGCATTCCTGGCAATGGTGGGTGCATTCCTGGTAATGGCGGGTGCATTCCTGGCAATGGTGCTGCATTCCTGGCAATGGTGAGGCTACATTCATGGCAATGGTGGGTCTGCAGATGGGTACTTGTGAGGCTGCAGATGGGCACTGACCCTTATTTTGCTTCACAGTTCTTTATTAAATTGTATTTATTTTTTTCCTGAAACTTTGCTCTTAAAGTGAAGGCGTGTGTTATACGCCAATAAACACGGTATAGCCAAATAATACGCCCAAGCTCATCTCTTCACAACACACAGCCACAAAGGCAAGATAATTCTTGTTGGGCAGTGTATTAGTGCTCGGAAGAACACACTTAGACCGAATTTTAATGGTTCAAAGAAAGTCAGGCAAAATAGTCGGCCCTCACGCATGTTCACTTCATCAAATCTGACCCTCTTTGAAAAAAGTTTGGACACCCCTGACTTACATGTATTTATGTTGCAGTGTAAAACCAATTCTCAGTCCCAACTAGTACTTAAATGTGTTGACTGCATTAATTTTCATTTTAAGGCACTTTACTAAATAAAGTTGAGAAGGAAAAAAAAGGGGGAACCATGTGATGTGCTGAATGGAGTACTGCTCCGATCGGGAGAGGAGAGTGGCGGGCAGTCATGTGAGTGGGAGGCACTCTGAAATAAGGTTTACAGCAACATATTTTTTATATAGAACATACACTGGGGCACATAACAGCATTGAACAGAGGGGAATCTATAAAGTACACAAAGTGGCTTTACAACCACTTTAAGCATTCAGAATAGGTGGCATACTATCAACACTGAGTTGGGGTGTGTTTAGTTTTGGGTCAGATCCTGGCTGATCCTGGCTCAAACAAAGGGCCATGTCAAATTGCTGGACATTTTTGGGCATTATAGCAAAATCTGATGTCAATCATTAGGTTCTCCACCAATCACAGGTAAGCAGCCATTCTTATTGTTTAAAAACTGAAGTATGTGGGTTGCCTGGAGTTCATTTTTAAGTGTCGGAGTTTACATTTTTCTGGCTGAATAATAGGATTTTTATAACAGCTTACCTGTAAAATCCTTTTCTTGGAGTACATCACGGGACACAGAGCGACATAGTCATTACTAATGGGTTATATAGATACCGTCAGGTGCTGGCACTGGCAACTTCCAAAACCGGAAGTACCCTCCCCTATATAAGCCCCTCCCATCCGGGAGCACCTCAGTTTTGTAGCAAAGCAATAAGTGTCCCCAAAGAGGGGCGGGAGCTCTGTGTCCCGTGATGTACTCCAAGAAAAGGATTTTACAGGTAAGCTGTTATAAAAATCCTATTTTCTTTCTCGTACATCACGGGACACAGAGCGACATAGTCATTACTAATGGGATGTCCTAAAGCAATGCCAAATGAGGGGGGGGGATACACCATATATAAGCTGAGCGCTATCAGACATGAGGATCTTTTGCGGCCTGCAACACACTGCGCCCAAAGGCGACATCCTCCTGACTTCTAACGTCCACCTGGTAGAACCTAGTAAACGTGTGAACTGAAGACCATGTTGCGGCCTTACAGATTTGAGCCAGGGAGGCCTGGTGATGCACTGCCCATGAAGTTCCAACTGGTCTCGTGGAGTGCGCTCTAACTTTGAACGGAGGCGGTCTCCTTCTCAAGCCATAGGCTTGTATTATGACCTGTCGAATCCACCTGGCTAAAGTAGATTTTGACGCTGCCTGACCCTTTCTGGGGCCTTCCGGCAGAATAAACAAAGTATCCGTTCTGCGAATCTGAGCAGTGGCTTTTAGATAAGCTTTAACTGCTCTTACTACATCCAAAGAATGCAATAACTTTTCCTCTACCGAAGTAGGTCTGGGGAAAAAAGAAGGAAGAACCACATCTTGGTTCAAATGAAACCTCGATACCACCTTAGGAAGAAGGGCTGGCTGAGGACGTAATACTACTCTGTCCTTATGGATAACCAGATATGGCTCTTTACAGGACATAGCTGCTAATTCCGACACTCTTTTAGCCGAACAAATGGCTACTAGAAAAATCAATTTCCTGGTGAGAAGCACCAAGGAAATATGCTGTAATGGTTCAAATGGTTGTTTCTGTAAAACCGACAGAACCAAGTTTAGATCCCATGGACATATGGGAATATTAACCGGAGGACTAATACGCATCACTCCTTGTATAAAGGCTTTGACTAGTGAATGCGAAGCCAAGGGCCTTTGAAAAAATATTGACAAGGCCGAAATCTGACCCTTGATAGTACTCAAGGCAAGCTTCCTATCTACAGCCCATTGTAGGAAGTCCAGAATCCTACCTATTACGTATTTACGTGGATGCCATTTCTTGGCCTCACACCAGGCGATGTACGCCTTCCAGATTCTATAGTAGATCTGCCTGGATACCGGCTTCCTGGCATTGATCATGGTAGATACCACAGCATTAGAGAGCCCTCTCTTTTTTAGAATGTGGGCTTCAATAGCCAGGCCGTCAAACCTAGGGCTGGTAAGGAAGGGTGGTATATCGGTCCTTGCGAAAGCAGGTCCGGACGATGTGGGAGGGTCCAAGGACTCCCCACAGACATTTTTACAATCTCCGCGTACCATGCTCTTCGGGGCCACGCTGGAGCCACCAGAATCACTGGTTTCTTTTCTACCCTGATTCTGCGGAGTAATCATGGTAACAATTGTGGCGGTGGGAATGCATATATCAGCTTGAACTGATCCCAAGGGAACACTAGGGCATCCGAGCCGCAAGCTAGGGGATCCCTTGTCCAAGAGACAAACCTGTCCACTTTTGTGTTGAATCTGGATGCTAGCAGATCTTTTTTTTCTTTTTTTCTTTTTTTTTTTTTCTTTTCAGGACTTTGTTTGGTCCACAAAAGCCCAAACTTCACCTATCACGGCAGGCATTGTAATCAAACCTTCAGGGACCGGGTTCCCAAGGATTCCACTCCCCTGGACCTGTATAGCACCCTGCACAGAAAACATCTTGGTCGTGGGTATGACCAGAGCTCTGGATCCCAGGGTCCAGCTCTCCTAAGAGAAGCATTACAGGCAAAACCTTGCTCTTCTCTGCAAGGCCCGGGTACCGACTGTTTAGCTATGAAGCTTTTTTGGTCGGATCCGGAATAGCTTACTGAGGCCCAAAAGAACCTGTACGCAAGCTCAGTGAAAAACACATGTTTCTTCTTGGCCAACACCTTAGACACTGGCAAAAAAAACTGAGGTGCTCCCGGATGGGAGGGGCTTATATAGGGGAGGGTACTTCCGGTTTTGGAAGTTGCCAGTGCCAGCACCTGACGGTATCTATATAACCCATTAGTAATGACTATGTCGCTCTGTGTCCCGTGATGTACGAGAAAGAAAATTTTTAGGTGTGCATATAACAGATATTTATATGTACAGTTTAATCTTTTTAATTACTTTTGGCTGGTTTTGACTGGATCAGGGATTAAATCTGGCAACCTTTCTGGAGTCCAGGTGTTGAAAGCAGAGAAAGAAGCCGTGGCATATACCAGACATGAAACAGAGGGCACAGACATTGGATGCCAGGCTTTGGCAATGCATCTAAATTTTGAAGCCAGTTATTGAATGGGGTCACACATAGTTATAACTTGCATAGGGTCCCCAATTACTTCCAGTTTGGGAAAAGGCACAGCAACAACCACCCTTCCTTGTGGGCTAATGGTTACAATCAGCTATAGGTTTCATGAAGTTGCATCGTCACTTCACAAAGCCCTTTCTATTTTTGGCCCCAAATTACAACTGTATTACCAAACCAAAAATGTACAAATATTTACCCTACATACATCATTCCTGGCCACTTAACTGCGATGAGAGGTTCTGTATGTCAGGAAAACAAGTGACCCCTTGTTTTGAAATGTAGGTCGGGACTCTTACCTAAAATATATAAACTGTGAATAGTACTACTTGGCACCACCATTTATAGTACTCATTAACCATTTCAAAGGTTCCATAGAAATAGAAACTCTTTCACTACTTTAACAGCTGTTTATTGGTAGGTGCTGCTGAAAGATTCAGTCATTGCTTGCTTTATATGAGGGATTGTGTATGCTTAGGTGCATGCTACGAGAAGATTTAACCGTTCTGTTATCAGATAGATCATTTACTAACATTTTGTTTATTCAACATTTTTTATTAGGAAATCCAAGTTTACAATAAAAATAAACCTTATGGCAGTAATTCATCATTTAAAGAATCCTTGAACAGAAAAATAGGGGCATCATAGTTACTTTTAGAATAGAACAACAGTTACATTTGCCCTCTTGCTATTTGGTCGTCTGCAACATATATCGGTTATTGGTGAATAACAACGGAACCAACTAAAAAAACAAAAAGATCAATTTGGCTCTAATTGAAAGCAAAAGATATCACAGTTCAACGTAAAGTTATTTCAAGAGGCTAACCACGACTGTAAAGCCCTGTACACACGATCGGATTTCCTATGGATTCTAATTCGATGGATTTTTCCATCGGAAATCCAATGAAGCTGACTTCCATCAGTCTTGCCTACACACCATCAGTCAAAAATCCAACCGTCCCAAACGCCGTGACAAAAAACACTTCGACAAGCCGAGAAAAATGAAGTTCAATACTTCTGAGCATGCGTCGACTTGATTCTGAGCATGCGTGGGTTTTTTCTCCGATGGAGTTCCACACAGACGATCGGAATTTGCTATAGTTTTTTTTCCCATCGGATAAATTTAAAACATGTTCTGTGTTTTCTCATCGATGGAAAAAAGACCGATGGGGCCCATACTCGATCGGTTTGTCCGATGAGAAAAGTCCATCGGACTGTTTTCATCGGTAAAACCGATCGTGTGTACACAGCATAACACTGTCAAACAATGCCATAATGTATTCGATATCCAAACAATAATAAGTAGTGAGATAAAAAAAAGAAAGGGGCATAATATCCACTGGAAATATGGAATCAGGTGGAGCCCAAAAAAAACCCCAAAAATATGGAACGCTTGACGAATTTGAATGCCATCCTTGCACAGGGGCCATGATAATCTTCTCTGTATCATTCCAATTTTAGTATATGTGCTGCCCAAGCAAGCACCATTTACTAACATTTAAATGCAAACTGATGCACATGGCTGACTTTATTATATACTAGACTAGTAAGGCTCTTTGTACTCTGTATTAACTCATAACAGCCAGGTTTTAAGTTACTGAAGGCATATTAGTAAAATATTAATTCCAATTGAATCCTATGAGTTCTACACTTTTTGTTAAAGGGTTCTGATATCTATGTAATTCAAATAATGAGATATAAAACTTTGAAAACACCCTTTTTCAAAAATTTTAATTTGAGACATTGTGCAAATAAAATAAAATGTTACAGATTACATGTCAGTATCTCATATAAAGATTACCACAGCAGTTCACATACCTCACCTATAAGGAGAAAAAGAAGATGAAGATGTACGTAAGGTGGCAGCTGTTCAGGAGCACTCCGTGAATCGGAGGTGAAAACACAGTTTTAAAAATGAGGCTATAGAATTATGTTGCTTATCAAGGGCATTCAGAAATTTAGGTTTCCAAAAAATTCTTTCTACATCAAAGTGTCTGTCATTAATTTATTATGACATTCTGTGATGTAGAGGTGCTCCAGACAAATATGAGATGGGGAAAAAAAGAGGGACAGCAAGCCAAGAGAGAGATCCCTTTGAGTGTAGTGGAACATTTTAAAAGGTATGAGATTGTAGAGTAGCAAAATGAAATGTATGCGTGTACTCACATCCGTGGGGTTGCTAGAAATCTATCTATGGGTTAAGCAACATAATAATGAGATGCAGAGAATATGTCTGCACACACAGTGTGTTGGAAGGTTGCACTCATTGCTTGTCAGGTTTACAGGGTGATCCTACACTCTGTAAAAGGCAGATTTTTGTATACAATGGTATGGAGGATCAGGCCCCAAAAGTGAGGTCAACAGAATGGCCTTTATGGAAACAATATACCAAGTGTAACCTTCAAAAAGGTAGGTTGATTGGTCATAAAAGTAGGCAAAATACACTCTCAACATGTTTTATGGCTCCTTTGTGGCCACTTCATCAGGACACAAGTGTGCAACATACTTTAAGTGAGAGGAAGTATTGCACGCTTATTCAGCTGGCAGTGTTGTTGACCATCAAAGAAACGCATTGACTAAAACATTACCACTAAAAACAATTCTTTTTTAAAAACAAATATTGCACTGATGCATGCACCTTGGAAGTATGGAGCTACAGTACCATGGCCAGTGGTAAGGTTCCACCAACATTAAGGGATAAAGTGATTGTAAAGGATCAGTTTTTATTTTTTTGGCCCAGATCGTCCTCTTCTGGGGTCCCCCGGTGGCTCTCTCGGCTCCTCCCTGCAATAGCTAACCCCCTCTGAGAAGCTCTATCCCGAGGGGGTTACCTTGCAGGCGCGCTCCCGTGTTATACACTCAGTGTACATAGCCGCCGAGTGTATGACTCGGTCTCGCCCCCCGGCGCCCGTGTCATTGGAAATGTTTGACAGCAGCGTGAGCCAATGGCTGCACTGCTATCATACTATCCAATGAAGAGCCAAGAAGCCCGGGCAAAGATCGAGCGTGTTCGCGATGCGGGACTTTCCAGGGCTCAGGTAAGTAAAACGGAGGGGCTGGAGGGCCGGTATTGTCAGATGTTTTTTCACCTTTATGCATAGAATGCATTAAGGTGAAAAAACATGAACCTTTACAACCCCTTTAAGTCTAGCATGGCATCACCTCTTGGCAAGGAGCAGGGGCCGCCTGTCTGCATCATACACACAGGAGGAAAGGTAGCGGCAGAAGACTTGCGCTTTAAATCCTGCCTACGTGCTTTATATGCAGAACTATACTTTTTTTTGTATAGGCCACCAAACAAGAGAAAGGGATGATCAAGTCATGTTTGTTTAACTGATAGTCCAAAATGCAGCGCTTAATATAACAAAATGTGAATAACAGTCCAGGTGCAATAATCAGCATATGATGAAGTGGATATAGAAACTTCAGTGTGCCAAGAACGAAGCACACCACACCAATCGTGGTCACAATCTGCTTACCAGAAGGTAAATAAACACAAGCGATGTATGAATAGTTGCAGAGGGTCAATGGTAGACACAGCTATACAAACTTGATGGGTCAGTATCAAAAAATGGTCAGCATCCCAAGCATAAGAAAGGACATCCAGGTCCGCGGGTCCCGGGGGCGCAGTCACGGAGCTTTGGACCGGGTCGCGAGCGCGCTGCCGACGGTGCGCACGCGACCCATGGACAGGTTCTTAAAGGGGACGTACCTGTACGCCCTTGTGCCTGTCCGTGCCATTCTGTCGACGTACATCGTCATGCGGCGGTCCTTATGTGGTTAATATGGACTTTATTACATCTGCACTTTAGCAACTACCACTGCATATATATATCGGACAATTTTTTATGCTGATTTTTTATGCTGAATTTATATAATCATCTTTATATATTTATTTACACTGTCAGTGTAATTTTAACAGCGCTGCCTACATTTTATATATGTTTTTTTCTGATGTTGGAAACCTGTTTTTTAAATGTTTCCCTCTTTTTAATAAAAGTGGACCAACAAGGTCCAAATCAGTACTTTTGGCATAGACTGAACCCACTGGGAAGCACTACACTCACAGTATGTAAATACTGTATTAGCTGGTCTAAAATTTGTAAGTAACAGATTTGAGGATTGTTAGCTACAATCAACCAGGTATATTAAACAAGCAGCAATAAAATAACCTACCGTATTTATTGGCGTATAACACGCACAGGCGTATAACACGCACCCTAACTTTAAGAGGAAAGTTTCAGGGAAAAAAAACTTTCCAAAGCCCCTGCGTATAACACGCAGGCACAGTTTACCCTCTATTTTCAGGGTAAAAAAGTGAGTGTTATACGCCAATAAATACAGTATGTGAATCTTGGAAAGGAAGAAAAATGAAAAACTCTGCAAGTGACTCAGGATTCTAGCCACAAGAAGAATACCAGACTTTTATTAAGTGTGCACAACACTGGGTCAGTGAGGTAGGTCAATGCATGACTGGCAGATTTATGGAAGAGAAAGCAATTCTAGTTATCTGCTGGTCACTGTTCCTAATGAAAGATCTGCATATTTAAGGGGAGCCTTTAACAATCAATTTCAGGGAAAATAAATGAGTGGATGAGTTGGACAGTCTTTTGCTGTTACTCTACATTGGATAGTTTGAAAAAAATCAGCACAAGGGGTGATACATATGTAGCGGCCTCACCCCTCTCCCTTGCTATATGGCTGTTGTCTAGGGGTACCTGGGAGAGAGATGATACACACCACGGCCCATGTCCTCCCGTAACTAAGAGGTGAAGGCCAAGGATTGGGCTTTTGTGTAGGTGTCCTAGAACCAAGTCCAGTCCTTCGTCCATGGCTCCTTTGCTTAGTAACCCAAGTTCCACACAGTGAATAGGTACAACTCAGTTTTATTCTTCTTGCCAAGCAATAAAACAGTCTTTCTCCTTTAGAATAATGGGGGGACAGATCGAGGCACAGACCGTTCCCTTTTTGCTGCTACCCACTGTGCTGTCACCAGTGGTGAATAGTCACTGCCACTGACTAGGTGATATAGAACGTGAATTTACCTTCGCTCACTTTGCCCCTGTCAGGGGAAGAAATCTGTCCAAGGGAGAAGTGGAGGCCTCTCCGTCACCAGCGATACTGCGCCGGACTCTTCGGAGAAGTTACTGCGCACCAGTCCTCACAAACTCAGACATGGGCACCCAAGGAGTTAGGGCCCCCTCGGATTCCTCCACCCTCGCGGAACTCAGTCGAAGGTACTGAGCCCCAGGCATCCGCCATAGTACCTCACCCCAGGCTAAAGGTGCCTGAGATGGACTCCATCTCCGCTCCAGCTAGGCCAAAGGTGCCTAGGCCTGGAACACCGGAACGCCAGCACCCAAGCTGAAGGTGCCTGGGCGCGGCCACGTCCTCCAACTCTCTCCCTAAGGTCAGGGCGTCCGCCCCTTTTATGACCTCTCCCTTTGCGTCACAGCGGGTTCCCCGCCCCGCCATACCAGCTCCAGGGGAGGACAAAAAGGCACGGTTTGCAGTGTGAGTTCAACTTCGGCCCAGAGCAACAGCGCCACCCAGGGACCCCAAGGAACCTCACACCACCAGAGTCCTCACATAATTCAAATACCCGCTACACATATGTAGCGATACCCCCAGTTAAGAGGGCTGCCTGTATGATTTTGGGCCCTGTAGTGCACCGCTGTCAACCCCTGGCAATCAGCTCTAACCTCCTTTGGCACAGTTAGTAAGGGATGATAGGATTGTGAGGCCTGTAACTCGCAGCGGCACAATCCTATGGCAAGAACACACAGTGATATCTTAAAACTTCCTTTACCAATCCCTTCCGTAAAGTAAAGAACACAGACACCAATATACTTAACCCTTATACGTTTACTTGGATTAGTGGGTAAGCAGTAAAACAGGTGGGTACATGTCATATGCAGAGCCCTGCAATAAACAGTGTTAAACAAGCAAACAAGTATTCAATGCTATGCAACTCTAACAGTCCCCTTTGCAGTTACTTCCCCTCGTGGACAATATGGCGCCCAGGAATGTCTACGCTAACCAGTCAGGCCTGACTGAACTATGTGGAAGTTCTGTAGGGAAATCTTCGCTAGCAACGGTGGTGCACTTGAAGAATAGAATTTGTAATCCACCAAGGTAACAAAGGTACTGTGTCTGTCTATGAGCAGGTGCTCTCTCACCCAACCGGACCAGTCCGCGTCCGTTTCTTCCGCTGCGGTGTCTAAGTACACGATCCATCGACATCCGGGTCTTCGGTCCTCCTGGCAAAGGTGCAGTATCAAGGAGAGACGTCCCTCAGGTTACTCAGTGCGCGGGGAAGGCTCTTTGGAGAAAAGGGCCAGGCTTCTGGCCTAAAGTCACAGAAACTCAAACAGCAGTTCAGCTTGCTGGGCGGGCGGTGTCCAAAGAGAAAGAACTGGGCTCCGCCTCCCCCTTATAAAGTCCACCCCAGCAGTCCTTGCAGGGGGCAATGCACCCTGGGTGCCTAAAAGTGCACTGGGTAATGTAGTCTCTGAGGGATTTAAAAGGCAATACCCCACTACACATACATTTGATCCAAAGTATCTGGTGGTGGTTGTCATAGTTGAGGTCCCCGCTCCCCCCCAATACCCCACAGCAGCAATTTTTCTGTGCTGTGGTGTTAATAGAGCCAAGGGGTCTTTCACTGGCATTAATCAAGATGTTCATAGAAGCTGTACTATAGCTTCCATGATTGAAAATCTATCCATGCATGAAAGACCTCTCAGATGAATAAAAGTACTACCTCCTCCATTAATAGAGGCATCTATAAATGCTGCGCCACCAAGAAACAACTGTGTGCATGGCTGCAGGGCAGTTTTAGCGCTGCCCAATTCAGTGATCATTTTTGCAGCAGCATTTGCCCAATCCCGTCCGACTGCCTTTGCTTTTGTAGCGGGTATGTACTTTCCCGGGTGTAAATTAGAATTTGGCATAGACATCAGTGATGTGTAATTCCCTGCGGCCCTGTGGGTAGCGCTGTCGCCCTGGGCTGGGGTTGAATCATTGCTGTGTGCCGTACCTCCTTTTTGTCCTCCCTCAGCAGCGGTATGGTGGGGCGGGGAACCCGCCGTGCTTGCTGGGAGAGGGTATAAAGGGGTCTGCCATCTTTGTCACGGGGTGGGAGTCCCAGGCACCTTCAGCTTGTGGACGGTGGTTCGTGTCGGTCCTCTGGGCGGCCTAGGCCTAAAGGACAGCCGGAGGTCGTGTTCCATCCCAGGCACCTTTAGCCTGGGGTGAGGTACTCGGATGGAGGTCCGGAGCTCAGTGCCCAACACTGAGTTCCGCGAGGGAAGGAGATCCTAGGTAACCCCGGGAGTGGGTACCGAATCTGGAAGGCGCAATGGACCGGGGGGGAGCTCCTCACTTGAAGACCCGGTGCAGCATATTGCCGGTGACAGGTGAGCCTCTTGTTGGAGACCGCCTGGAAGGAAATTCCCCCTCGTGCGGAGACCGTAACCCACTTTCAGCAAGGAAACTGGAGAACCAAATTGTGTCTGGGCCTATTCGCATCCACACCTCCTTTCCTGTTCTGTAATCAAGGGAGTTCAACTGATTGTGTTCATTCGCAGAAGAATAAAGGAGTGTTGAACTTTAATGGTGTGCGGCTCATTTCCTGACAGACATTGTTCAAGGTGACTCTTGGAGGGAGGATCCAGGTGCACAGCACTGACCCGAAGGTAATACAAGAACGTTGCTTATACCGCACTGACACATGTGGTGGAAGCCAGGCGTGGTGTCCCCGCTCCCTCCCCTCTAAGATACCCCTAGACAAGAGAAAGACGAGACGAGAGAAAGAGGGGAGTGAGGAGGCCGCTACACGTGGGGGCTCGGTCCGGTATAGTGTTTGTGCACCACAGTGTTGAACGTGTCTGCTGGAGGAGTTAAGTGAATAGGCAGGCCTTCATTGGCCGAAGTGCATCCCTGCTCGAAGTCGTGGACATGACCCAATGAAGGGAAAGGCCCGCGCAGAAGAGTGGAAAAAGGGGGAAGCTCAGCCGTGTGAAGTAGTACACATGGGGGTTTCTATTGCACTGCGCCACCAGGCACACCCCCATCGCTTAGTTCGTGGGCGTGACTCAGAAACAGAAAAGAAGAAAAGCCCGCGAACTGGAGCAAAGGGGAGGAGTCCAATACATGTGAAGGACTACACGTGGGACGTTGGCGCAAAAACTTTGCAGTGTGCAATGGATCAGCAACAGGTCGCCATGTTCGGACATACATCGTGGATTCCGGTTCACCCTTCCACCACGACATTGACTGCTGCTGCTCCGGTAACAGATACGGGGATTCGGCTAAAGCCAAGGGGTCGATTTGCCCTGTACTCGTGCATGGACGTTGAGGCCCTGGGTGTGATTTGTCCCGGCTGTTTGGGACTGGTGTGCCAGCTGAAGCCATTCGGGAGATGTGAGGCCTGTGGGGAGTTCCTGTTCGAAGTGGATCCGGCGGTTGAGAGGCCGAGAACCATTTACCCCGGCCGGGCTGCGAGCAACACCACTCAGAGAGGAGGAATCACTGCTGTGAGAGCCATCCCTACGCACACTGCAGCGACCGCGGAGGAGGTCGTAAAACCCCAACGGGAGAAATCCGAGGATGCTGACTCGGTCACCACTGTCTCGCAGAGTCTGCCACCTAAAAGAAAGACTGGTATGGTAGCCCCGACCAGCGGTTGTGGTGGACCGTCTCGCCCGCTTACGCCCGGCCCGGATGGATCCGTTGACAAGAGTTCTGAACGTCCCGCTTCAAGTAAAGGCCGAGGTAAGCCTGGCGGAGAGATTTGGTGTGTGGGCGGAGGTGTCGGGAAGTCATGGCCCAGTGAGTCCGCGGGAGGTGGTGGCTCCGTTTCTACAACCGGCTACATACCCGCGGAGGAGTGTGACACCTCTGACCTGGAGTCGCTCTCGGACATGGGAGACGACGTTGCCATAGACGATTTGTTTGCCGAGAAGGGCTGGGACAAAGTACCTCTCGCTTCATCTCGGAGGATCAGAGATCCACCCATGTCTACAGGGGAAAGTACACCCCGGGTGGAGGCACCAGCGCCTGAAGAGAGGTCCCGTCCCCAGCCTGGTTCTACATCCCCGGTGCCATCTGTACCGAAGGCCGGGGAAAAGAGACTATTGCAGCGGGCACCTATGCCCAGACCAGATGTGGTCAAGGTCCCTCGCCACCCAGACTCGATCGTTTTACCTGGCGAAGGGGACAAAGCTACCATGCCTCCTTTGGCGAGATTACAACGCCTATTTGGCCAAAAGGTTGCTGCGGAATATGGATGGGAGTATCCGTACTTGTCGAAGGAACTGCTTTATGAGGTGGAAGTGTGCCGGGAGCGCTGGTACAATGACTTTGTGTGGACCCACCTTCAGGTTCCGAACGCCCGCAGGTACCTGGCATGCTCTCCAAAGGCCTCTCAACGTTTCAAGGACTGCAAGGCAGAGTGGATGTTGGGACGACACATCCATGCAGACAAAGTGCTGATCCGGCGCAAGGAAGGGGAAGATGTGGAGTATCATCTAGAGACCATGGACCAGCACTTGAAGCCGCTTGTTCTGCCGCATCCCCGCTTTTACTTATAGGAGAGAGGAAGATTCTGTTTGTTCTTGATTATGCTGCCGAACTTTCTGGGGCCGTGTTTTTTTGTGCCCAGAGGAATGGAGAACTGTTCCTGGTTTGTTCTTCACTTTTCCCGCAAAGAGATCTTGGACTCTGGGTAGATAGGGCTAAAAGAGAAGAGGACAGTTCCACGGGTGCATTTACCGCGATGCTGTCACCAGGTGGCAGTGTTGCGCAACGTTAAACACTTTTCACACATTCACTCTTTGGAGAAAAGGGATCTCTTCCCGAAGAAGTTTCTTTTCTCTCACACAAATACATGTGTCAGGGTTATGTGTGTTGTTTCTTTCTTTTCCCTCTGCATGAGAGCATCCATCAAGATCACTGAGAATGGGGTGGATCTTAGTCAGAATGGGTGGGAAGAGTATGATGTAAAATGTGATTCAAAGTTATAATTACATGTTGTTGTTTCTTTCCCTTTTATTTCAGGGCTCAGACACAATTTCTCCAGTAGGGTAGTTTTTTTTCTAAAGTTTTATTTTTATACAATTGCTAGTGAGTTTCTGGATTGGATTATGTCAGCCGTTGAGGGCATGATTTACTCCAGACACTGGGGACCAGTGTCACATGACCAGGGGGAGAGTGTAGCGGGTATGTACTTTCCCAGGTGTAAATTTGAATTTGGCAGAGACATCAGTGATAATTCCCTGCGGCCCTGTGGGTGGCGCTGTCGCCCTGGGCTGGGGTTGAATCATTGCTGTGTGCCGTACCTCCTTTTTGTCCTCCCTCAGCAGCGGTATGGTGGGGCGGGGAACCCGCCGTGCTTGCTGGGAGAGGGTATAAAGGGGCTGGCCATCTTTGTCACAGGGTGGGAGTCCCAGGCACCTTCAGCTTGTGTACGGTGGTTTGTGTCGGTCCTCTGGGCGGCCTAGGCCTAAAGAACAGCCGGAGGTCGTGTTCCATCCCAGGCACCTTTAGCCTGGGGTGAGGTACTCGGATGGAGGTCCGGAGCTCAGTGCCCAACACTGAGTTCCGCGAGAGAAGGAGATCCTAGGGAACCCCGGGAGTGGGTACCCGAATCCAGAAGGTGCGATGGACCGGGGGGAGCTCCTCACTTGAAGACCCGGTGCAGCATATTGCCAGTGACAGGTGAGCCTCTCGTCGGAGACCGCCTGGAAGGAAATTCCCCCTCGTGCGGAGACCGTAACCCACTTTCAGGAAGGAAAGTGGAGAACCAAATTGTGTCTGGGCCTACTCGCATCCACACCTCCTTTCCTGTTCTATAATCAAGGGAGTTCAACTGATTGTGTTCATTCGCAGAAGAATAAAGGAGTGTTGAACTTTAATGGTGTGGGTCTCATTTCCTAGCAGACATTGTTCAAGATGACTCTTGGAGGGAGGTCCCAAGGTGCACAGCACTGACCCGAAGGTAATACAAGAACGTTGCTTATACCGCACTGACACATGTGGTGGAAGCCAGGCGTGGTGTCCCCGCTCCCTCCCCTCTAAGATACCCCTAGACAAGAGAAAGACGAGACGAGAGAAAGAGGGGAGTGAGGAGGCCGCTACACTTTTAAAGGGAGGCAGTCAAGGGGCAGCAAAAATGTGACTCAACTGCCTTTTTTTACTGCCTCCTGACCACAAATGTAAATGAGCCTATACAAACGTTTGGTCCAGACAGGTGGTGTGCAGGAGATAATAGGACACTCGTGCTGATGTGACCAATAAACAACTTACCGTAATCCTGTATTATTTTATTATTTAATGCAAATGTCTGGAAAAATGGATGGCAATGCAGAGATATTCACAAGACTCTGAATTCCCCCCAGTACATATACTTAAACCAAGCTATTCATTGCAAACAATTTCCCACATTAGATAGTGATACTACTGAGTAGTTTGTCTTCACATTTGCCATGCTTTTAATATCCTAAGAGAACAAGCCCTTTTTTTTTTTTTTGCAGGGAATAATTAGTAAGGATTGCACCTGGCAATAAAAACCTAGGAGCAGCCATTTTCTTTTCTTTTTGGAGCATGTTAGGAATAGAAATGTTTTCATTACACTTACAGTAAATGCAGCTTTTACATGACACTGAACAGTACATTATTCATAGAAGTCACTCCTGACTTGTGGAAACTAAGGCAAACCTAGAACGTTTACTCTCAGAAAAATCATGCGTTGTTGGCCCCCTTCCTGTTATATGCTACAGGAATGAAGCCATTCTGAATGCCCTCTAGACATTATACTGGTTTGTGTTAAATAAGTGTGGAGAGCTCCATGCCAGTTTAAAGTCCTGATTTAATTTAGGTTTATTAATCAAAATGTATTTATATCCACAATCAGATCCTAAAGACGGGCAAACGTTCCAAGGATTGATCTAAATATAATGCTGCTAGAGGTTTAAAGCACAACTCCTGGCTACATATTTAAGTGTCGGCGTAGGCTGAAAAAGATTCATTTAAAATAAAGCTCTAGCTGTAATACTCAACTTAGATCCAGAGATATTCCCTGCATTATGTCCTCTTCACCGCAAGGTGTCCTCTGTCTCCCAGGTTGAATGATGGCCTGAGGCACTCCACCTGGAAGACTGAGGAAAACTTTGAATGCTGCGTACAGTGCTGGGACAAATTCATCTAGAGCCCAGGGAGAACATGCCAAATTACGCCCCACACCCCAAAATGTATGAGCATTATGTACAAGCAAACCCCCCCACAATCAAAATCGAGCACTAATCTGCATGCTTACTCCCTAAGCATTCATTCCACCTCCTCCCAGCACAAATCTTTCCCCCTCACCCCCCCCCCCCGAGCTGAAATCCTCTCATTCCGCATGTGCTCCCAGCACAATTCCTCCCCCCCAAAAAATCCCCCTTTTCTAGTGCAAACTCTTTACTGCTTAAATTTCCCCTCCTGGACAAATGGACCCCCCCCCAAATATCCCTACTAGCACAAATCCCCCTCCCAATTTTTTTTCCCTCCTAGCACCAATCCCCTCGCCCCCCCCCCACCATATTACCTTTTCTAGCACAAATCCCCTTCCCCTGAACCCTCCTCTCAACACAAATCCCCCAAAAATAGGATTTTTATAACAGCTTACCTGTAAAATCCTTTTCTTGGAGTACATCACGGGACACAGAGCGGCATAGTCATTACTATGTGGGTTATATAGTTTACCTTCAGGTGCTGGCACTGGCAACTTCCAAACCGGAAGTACCCTCCCCTATATAAGCCCCTCCCATCCGGGAGCACCTCAGTTTTGTAGCAAAGCAATAAGTGTCCCCAAAAGAGGGGTGGGAGCTCTGTGTCCCGTGATGTACTCCAAGAAAAGGATTTTACAGGTAAGCTGTTATAAAAATCCTATTTTCTTTCTCGTACATCACGGGACACAGAGCGGCATAGTCATTACTATGTGGGACGTCCCAAAGCAATGCCCAATGAGGGGGGGGATACACCATACATAAGCTGGGCGCTATCAGACATGAGGATCTTTTGCGGCCTGCAACACACTGCGCCCAAAGGCGACATCCTCCTGACTTCTAACGTCCACCTGGTAGAACCTAGTAAACGTGTGAACTGAAGACCATGTTGCGGCCTTACAGATTTGAGCCAGGGAGGCCTGGTGATGCACTGCCCATGAAGTTCCAACTGCTCTCGTGGAGTGCGCCCTAACTTTGAACGGAGGCGGTCTCCTTCTCAAGCCATAGGCTTGCATAATGACCTGTCGAATCCACTTGGCTAAAGTAGATTTTGACGCTGCCTGACCCTTTCTGGGGCCTTCCGGCAGAATAAACAAAGTATCCGTTCTGCGAATCTGAGCAGTGGCTTTTAGATAAGCTTTAACTGCTCTTACTACATCCAAAGAATGTAATAACTTTTCCTCTACCGAACTAGGTTTGGGGAAAAAAGGAAGGAAGAACCACATCTTGGTTCAAATGAAACCTCGATACCACCTTAGGAAGAAAGGCTGGATGAGGACGTAACACTACTCTGTCCTTATGGATAACCAGATATGGCTCCCTACAGGACATAGCGGCTAATTCCGACACTCTTTTAGCCGAACAAATGGCTACTAGAAAAATCTATTTCCTGGTGAGAAGAACCAAGGAAATGTGCTGTAATGGTTCAAATGGTTGTTTCTGTAGAACCGACAGAACCAGGTTTAAGTCCCATGGACATATGGGAATATTAACCGGAGGGCTAATACGCATCACTCCTTGTATAAAAGCTTTGACTAGTGAATGCAAAGCCAAGGGCCTTTGAAAAAATATTGACAAGGCCGAAATCTGACCCTTGATAGTACTCAAGGCAAGCTTCCTATCTACAGCCCACTGTAGGAAGTCCAGAATCCTACCTATTATGTACTTACGTGGATGCCATTTCCTGGCCTCACACCAAGCGATGTACGCCTTCCAGATTCTATAGTAGATCTGCCTGGATACCGGCTTCCTGGCATTGATCATGGTAGATACCACAGGATTAGAGAGACCTCTCTTTTTTAGAATGTGGGCTTCAATAGCCAGGCCGTCAAACCTAGGGCTGGTAAGGAAGGGTGGTATATCGGTCCTTGCGAAAGCAGGTCCGGACGATGTGGGAGGGTCCAAGGACTCCCCACAGACATTTTTACAATCTCCGCGTACCATGCTCTTCGGGGCCACGCTGGAGCCACCAGAATCACTGGTTTCTTTTCTACCCTGATTCTACGGAGTAATCAAGGTAACAATTGTGGCGGTGGGAATGCATATATCAGCTTGAACTGATCCCAAGGGAACACTAGGGCATCCGAGCCGCAAGCTAGGGGATCCCTTGTCCGAGAGACAAACCTGTCCACCTTTGCGTTGAATCTGGATGCTAGAAGATCTACATCCGGTGTTCCCCACCGCTGACATATTGTCCGGAAAACCTCGGGGTGAAGGGACCATTCCCCTGGGCATAATTGTTGGCGACTTAGAAAGTCCGCCTTCCAATTCTCCACTCCTGGAATGAATACCGCGGATATGGCTGGGACATATCTTTCTGCCCATTTCAGGATGCAATTTACTTCCCTCTGGGCTGCACGACTCCTGGTGCCACCCTGATGATTGATATATGCCACTGCCGTGGCATTGTCCGATTGAATTCTGACAGGGGACCCTTGGAGTTTGGATGTCCATGCTACTAGGGCATACCGGGCTGCTCGTATCTCTAAGAGATTGATGGGCAGGGCCTTTTCTGCATCCGACCATCTGCCCTGGAGAGACCATTGCTTCAGTACTGCTCCCCAGCCTATAAGGCTGGCATCTGTAGTGACCACCTTCCAAGAAATCGGACTGAAGGATTTCCCTTTTTCCAGATTCTGGGGAACCAACCACCAACGGAGGCTCTTGCGAACGAAAGGGGACAAGGACATTGGTAAGTCTAGGGCCTGAACTTTTTTGTTCCAGGCTGACAGTATAGCCCTTTGCAAATTCCTTGAATGGAATTGACCGTAGGGTACTGCTTCGAATGATGCCCCCATTCTTCCCAGCAGCCTCATGCACAGGCGTATGGATGGCTGTCTTTTTGTACCCACTAGGTGGATCAAATCTCTCAAAGACGACACCTTTTCTTGCGGCAAGAACATTTTTCTCTGGTCTGAATCCAGCCTTAGCCCCAAGTATTCCAGACTTTTGACTGGTTTTAGGGCTGACTTGTCTCGGTTGATAATCCAACCGTGAGATTCCAGATACTTGATTGTCTTGTGATCGACCACTTCTAGTTTTTCCACTGAGTGGTCTATCAGCAACAAGTCGTCTAGATATGCCATTATCGTTACACCTCGTGTTCTTAGATTGGCCAATAATGGGGCCAGAATTTTTGTGAACACTCTTGGTGCTGTGGCCAGACCGAAGGGTAAGGCTCTGAACTGAAAATGGCGCCCTTCTACTGCAAAGCGTATAAATTTTTGGTGAACTGGAAAGATGGGAATGTGCAAATAAGCATCTTTGATGTCGATCAAGGCTAGCCATTCCTCCCCTTGTAGGGCAGTGGTCACCGATCGGATCGACTCCATCCTGAAAGTTCTGATATGTAGGAATTTGTTTAGCCCTTTTAGATTTAATATGGGCCTCACGTCCCCGTTTGGTTTCGGGACTGTAAAGAGGTTTGAGTAAAACCCGAACCCGCATTCTTCCAGGGGAACTTCCATAATTACTCCTTGGAGCAATAGTTGTTCTATTGTCAACAGGAGGGATCCTCTCTTCCGGGGATCCCTTGGCACGTTCGACCTTATAAAATGGGAAGGAGGGGAGTCTTTTAACTCCAATTTGTATCCCAGACTTACTGCGGAGAGCACCCATCTGTCTCTGATCGTGTCCCGCCAGGTCTCTGCGAACAACTGAAGTCTTCCCCCCACCCGATTGAGTGGGGGCAACCCTTCATGCATTTGACTTTGGGGGAGGTTTTGTACCTCTCCTGACCCAGGGTTTCTTGTTACCCTGCGATTGTCCCTGATTTTTACCCCTGGGATTTGACCGAGGAGGCCGTCGGAACTGTTTCACAGCCGATGTCCCAGGGACTGGAGAAGCAGGCCTCTTAAAAGAGGGACCTCTAACTCTGTTTTTAACCGGCAAGAGTGTACTTTTACCGCTGGAAATTTTCTGGATATATTTGTCCAGGTCTTCCCCGAATAAGCGTTCACCATGAAATGGGAAGCTAACCAGCAATTTTTTACAGGGAGCTTCAGCAGACCAGTTTTTGAGCCATAGAAGCCTGCGCATATGTACTACAGACAGCGTAAGGCGGGAGGCCTGATGGATTGAATCCTTTATGGCGTCAACCGCAAAGCATAAGGCTCTAGGTAGATCAGCTAGGGCAAGGGCCTGCTGATCTGGCAAGTCCCTTAAGACCTGTTTCAACTGATCCTTCACTGCTTGGCAGACCCCAATAGCTGCCACTGCTGGTTGTGTCACCAAGCCTGCTGTAGAGAAAGCAGATTTTAATAAGGACTCCAATTTTTTATCTATTGGGTCCTTGAACATTTGGACATTATCTACTGGACATGTCAGTGATTTATTCACACAAGAGATGGCTGCGTCCACTGTAGGGACCCTCCATTTTTTTTTTGATGAACTTATCCTCCATGGGATAGACCACCGAAAATCTCTTGGGGGGAGTAAATATTTTATCAGGATGTTCCCAATCCTGGTAAATGAGCCCTTCCAGTAAAGGATGGATTGGAAAGGAACAAACAGTCTGGGGAGCTTTTAGCGACCCCAACGAGGAGACAGAAGTGGATGATGGCTCCGCAAGGGGCATTTTAAATGCTGATCGGACCATGTTAGTCAGGGACTGAACCCATAATCTTTCAGCATGTGATGCTGAGAATGGCTCTTCCACTGTTGATTCCTCTACAACAGAATCAACCTCATCCTGATCCCCTTCAGGTAGGTCGATCCCTGTATGGGACTGTTGCTCTGCTAACAGGTACTCTGAGGGAGGAGACGGAGATCGGGCGCGCTTTCCCTCTGACAGGGAAGCAGCGATCAATGTTGTCAATCTCTCTTCCAGTCCTCCCAGAGCTGAGGAAAAAACCTCCTCTGTTATATACACAGGAGCAGGTGAACTGAGGACAGCCACAGTACCAGGTACTCCTGAGGGTGCTCTACGGTCACTAACCTCTGATTTTTCAGGGGAGATTGGTGCAGCCGAAGCATGCCCAAGATCCTCAGAGCCCGATGGAGACCCCCTATGCTTCCTGTAATTCTTAGTCCCGGAGACTTTAGACGGCATATTCCTAAGCCCAAAGCTGAGGTATTCCAGCCGAAATACACCACTTACTGACAATAGTCTAGCACAATTGCTGCTATATAAACAGTTGGTGTCTACTAATGTGCCTTTCTATGGGGATGCCTGCATCAACCGCCTGCTGTATGCCTTTCTAAATGTTGCCAGCTCTGTTTCTGCCTTCCATAATCAGCTGACAACACCTAATTGTGCTTTTTTTCATGCTGGGACGCCCGCACATGCGCAGAAGCGCTGCGGCATGCACAGAGCGTCATCCACCAAGCTCCGCCCCTTTTTCCAGCTCACCTCTATAAATAGAGGCGCGTGCACGCACACGCGCGTGGGCACGTGCGCCTTCGGCGCTCTTTTTTGAAAGGAACTAGGGACAGAAGCCAGGGCCCTGTTTGCCACAGGGCCGGGGGATGGACGAGCATTGCAACATGGCAGAGGAAACAGTTTCCCATCCAGAGAACTCACCATCTGCCTGGATTTTGACTTGGAAAGAAAAAATCCACATGACAAGAAAACAACGTTCCACAGCGGCCTCTAGTGGTTTAACACAGGTACCGCGGTTTAACCAATTATTTTTTTTTTTTTCTTGACCACTCTTAAAATTATTAAATTTTTTAGTAGTTACAGGCATGCACAGATATTTAGCGGGAATACCGTTAGGTAACAGGCAGAAAGACATATTAGGCTTGGGGTCCCCTCAATAGAACCAAGTTCCTGAGGGGCCCCCACTTACCTTTTCCCCGCTGCAGGACTCTGTTTGGTCCACAGAAGCCCAAACTTCACCTCTCACGGCAGGCATTGTAATTAAACCTTCAGGGACCGGGTTCCCAAGGATTCCACTCCCCTGGACCTGTATAGCACCCTGCACAGAAAACATCTTGGTCGTGGGTATGACCAGAGCTCTGGATCCCAGGGTCCAGCCCTCCTAAGAGAAGCATTACAGGCAAAACCTTGCTCTTCTCTGCAAGGCCCGGGTACCGACCGTTTAGCTATGAAGCTTTTTTGGTCAGATCCGGAATAGCTTACTGAGGCCCAAAAGAACCTGTACGCAAGCTCAGTGAAAAACACATGTTACTTCTTGGCCAACACCTTAGACACTGGCAAAAAACTGAGGTGCTCCCGGATGGGAGGGGCTTATATAGGGGAGGGTACTTCCGGTTTGGAAGTTGCCAGTGCCAGCACCTGAAGGTAAACTATATAACCCACATAGTAATGACTATGCCGCTCTGTGTCCCGTGATGTACGAGAAAGAAATTACTACTCCTAGCACACTTCCCCAAATTTCAGATTCTATACTTACCTCGTGCCGCCCCCCAAATTCTCCCTCCCAACACAAATACCCTCTCCCCAATCTCCTTGTGGTGCCCCCGCACTTCACATGATACCATAGTGCCCAGGGCAGCCGTCCCTCCTGCCCACCCCTTGTGCCAGCCCTGGCTGGGTATCCCAATTCTGCTCTCTGCACTTAGTGCGGTTGATTTACTAAAGGAAAATAAGTTGTGCACTTGCACTCTGCAAGGGAATGTGCCCCAGAGCTTAGTAAATAATGGAAAACTCTGCTGACTTACATCATCCAATCATATGCAAGCAAAAATGTTTTTTTTTTCTTGCGTGTGATTGGGTATTCTTTGCCAAAACTTCCCCTCATTTACTGAACTTAGAGTGCACAGTTTATTTGCCTTCAGTAAATTCACTGCAGTGTGTCATCACATCAGCACAGCTCATGCATCATCCATTATCCACCGCTGGGGATGACCAATGAGAACCCAGCGCATCATGTGAATGTCCCAAAAAAATAAAAAAGAGTACAGAATTGAGCTTTAACGCCAACATTCTAACAAATTTGACTGCAGATCTCCACCCATTTATGTACTGTAGATATTGAAGTGGGACTTTTCGGTACATGTGATGTGGTACTCTTGTGCTTACTTTCTCTTCAGTTAGCATTCAGTCCCACTTTTGCAATAAGCACCAATGCACCCTTGGAATTTCCTTAGACATGCAGTCTTTTACCATAGATGAAATACCAGTGCAGTAAACCTATGGACCTTGCAATGAATGCTTGTACTGTCAGCTCTTGTCTTGTAGGAAGCAAGTCACTTTGATGCCTCGTACACACGGCCGAGAATCTCGTCAGGAAAAAACTTGTCGTTTTTCTTGACGAGATTCTTGGACGAGAAACTTGTCCCGGCCGAGTGTACACACGCTCAATTCAAAGAACCCTCGGTTCTTTGAATGGAGCGAACGCGGTGACATCATCGACTACGACGAGCGTGCGCTCGTCACATTCGATGCCGTCGCCGCCATCTTGCTACACCCTACCTATGCCTAGGAAGCTACCGCGCATGCGTCAAAGTCATTTCAAGCATGCGCGGGTTTCCACGGCGACAGGTACACACACTCGGGTTTCTCGTCGAGAAACAAGCCGACGAGAAAATAGAGAGCAGGTTCTCTATTTTTCTCGTCGAGATTCTGGTCGGTTTTCTTGACGAGAAAACTGAAAGCCGCGTACACACGACCGATTTACTCGGCAAGAAAGCTCTGCCAGCAAGTTTCTTGCTGGTTCTTGTGTGTACGAGGCTTAAGTAGCGAAAAGTTTGGTAAAATTTTGTACAAAATGAATAGTGTTGCCTTGGTTGCAAGGAAAAGAAATTGCTCATTTGTAGAAAATCATGGCTGACTGCAGAAAAAAATGGAAAGTTAAATTACTTTTAAATTACAGATTGGCTTGAGTAGCGTTTATACCAAGTATTTTAGGAAAACTGGAGTTTTTCTTTAAGTTTAAATACCCTGGTTAATGGTAAACATGTATACAATGGTTATTACTTGATGTAGGAGGGAACTATTTATATATTTTCAGATGTTTAAGCCCCGAGAAGGCGGGTAGAGCAGCTCTCGCTCAGCATTGTTCTCTGTGCACACATGCTGCTTTTGTGTATTCAGATCTGATTTTTCTGTGTTAAACATAATTGGTTAAATGAATCCAGATAACTAGCTGGCAATTCCAGGACTTAAACACTCCAACAACTAATCATGACTCACAGTACTCCTCTCTGTGTTCTCTAGTGTTCTTGTCATTGCTCTTCTGTGTGTGGAGGGGTTTGTACCACACATAATGTAAAAGCATAGGTGGACATACTGTTTGTGCAACAGTGCCAAAGTGCCTTTAAGGGCAAGCGGGCCCATCAGAAAACACCTATAGGTCTTCAGCTTCATTGCTGATCACATGGGTCCTTCTGTACAGGGATCAAAAACAAGGCAGGATGCTGAATGCTGAGACTGCATTCTACCATTACAAACAAATGGTCACTGCCTTCACCTATAACTGGCCTTTGCAGCAAGGAAAAGGAGAAACAGTTTCTGGCGCACAGAGATTATAATGTCCAGCCAGTCTATTTGTATCTCCCTATATAACCCTGATATTCCGGGTTATAACAATCCACATGAAAATATTCAGTTCATGTAGAAATTCAATGTGATGAAATGTCCATCATAAGTGAATAACATAATAAAGATGTCATGAGATTGAATGAACCATCCCAACGAAAAATCTTCAGATGAAAGATGTAATTATGAATGTGCTTACCGGAACCATTGGACCTGACTGTCGTACGACAACAAGTCAATCAAGCTTAAAGTATCCCAACCAGCTGTTCTACGGGACTGTCAGCGAAGATTCAGGAAGAAGTGGGGTTCACCTCTCTGGTGTTCAGATGACATCAACCCGAGATGAGGTCAATAAGCCCGATATTCCTCAGCCAAAGGCGATTCCGATAGTAGTATCTCAACCATGGGATTGGTGAAAAAAATCATAGAGATCCACCAAACATCAGGAGACAACTCAGTTCTGGCAAGCAGCAACCCTTAATAGGGTAATAGGGACCAACTGGAGACAATCATACAAAACTTTTCCTTCATAGGGCATGCAAAGAAAAGAAAAAAAAAATAGGGGCTCCGATGGTGCAGGTCAACAAAAGAAGGTTTTAATAATAAAAACCAGCATACAAGATAAAAAAGTGATCACAGTTCATAAATTCATAAAAGCATGATGGGGAGCGTGTTTACCTTGTCCGACGTGTTTCGTTCCAAGAAGGACTTCTACTGGGGCATGCTTGCTTTTTTATGATTGTCTCCAGTTGGTCCCTATTACCCTATTAAGGGTTGCTGCTTGCCAGAACCGAGTTGTCTCCTTATGTTTGGTGGATCTCTATGATTTTTTCACCAATCCCATGGTTGAGATACTACTATCGGAATCGCCTTTTTACTGAGGAATATCGGGCTTATTGACCTCATCTCGGGTTGATGTCATCTGGACACCAGAGAGGTGCACCCCACTTCTTCCTAGATCTTCGCTGACAGTCCCGTAGAACAGCTGGTTAGGACACTTTAAGCTCGATTGACCTGTTGTCGTACGACGGTCAGGTCCAACGGTTCCGGTAAGCACATTCATAATTACATCTTTCATCTGAAGATTTTTCGTTGGGATGGTTCATTCAATCTCATGACATCTTTATTATGTTAGTCACTTAAGATGGACATTTCATCACATCAAATTTCTACATGGACTGAATATTTTCATGTGGATTGAACATTATTATCATTTATGGTTATACCCTGTTGAGTATATTGCTTAGTGTTTTTTTCATATCACATTTACACGTAGCGCTACATATTTACCCACACTCCTTTTGAATTTTGTCACATTCTTGTGTAGCCGCTTCACCTCCCCCTCCCTCCCCTCTTTTTTCTAGGGTTTCTGTTTTTGGGATGGCGCAATATTTCCATATTCACACGGGTTATAACAAGTCCATTAAAAGTTTTAATCTGTTGTAGAACAAGAAAGGGGTACGGGACCACCTGCGGCTTCTATCCTCAGAGTTGTAACCGGCTCTCTAAAGGCAATGGGGGAGAGGAGAAAAAGAAGGAAGTGCCAGCTAAGTATAGTATATCCCTGGTAAAGGATTTATTAGCAAAGGATTAAAACACTCACAAAAAAACATTATCAGAGGAGCATACTTTGTTTTAAATTTTTGGGAGTGTTTTTAATCCTTTGCCAATAAATCCTTTACCAGGGATACTACACTTAGCTGGCACTTCCTTCTTTTTCTCCTCTCCCCCTTTGCAGTAAAGAGCACATGGAAGGGCAATGCATGCAAAACAATACCAAAGAAGTTCCCAGCTCAACTTACCAACCGGCCTGCAACCAAACAAATTACCCTGTCTAATAGTATGCAATAAAAACAGGGGTTTAGTTTGCACGCATTTGCAAATACCTGTGTAAGCTACAGAGCCCTGTCAAGACACCCAGTATTTTCTGTAGTCCTAACTCAAAATTTTGAGAGCCTCCACAGTGGAAGCACATGCATTATAATGGATAGGTAGAGGGCAGGTGAGCCTGGAGGGAGTCTACCTAAGTTGAGCTGGGAATTTCTTTGGTTTTGTTTTGCATGCCTTGAAACAATGTCGCAAGGCAGTGAGCACATTTATAGCTTAAGGGCTTCAAAACTCCTTTATGCAAAACCATTCTCAGCCATTGTCTTCAACGAGATGTCTTCCAGAAAGAGATCTAATCAATAGCAAAGATTTCTGATTAGCCTGTGCATGCATAAGCCTTGGAACCAGTGGTATATCCAGAGTCTGGATACATGTGCCACTTGAAAGAAGTGTACCAGGGGGTGCTTTGTTGTGCTATAGCACCCCCAAAATTTTTGCTAGAACCCCTATCAGATAAGCAGATCAAATCACATTTGTTTTATTGTAAACTCTTGGATTCCCCAAAGTTCTCTACATAATGGTGGGGCTCTGATGTGAAGAGGCTTTGAGAACTCTGATGTGAACGGGGCTCCTGATATAAAGAGGGTAATCAGATGTGAAGAGGAGGGTTCCTGATGTAAAGAGAGGACTCTAATGTAAAAGTTTGCCAACTCAGGGAGAGTGCAGAGACAGGGGAGAGTGAAGCATGAGAGTTGCTAAATCAGCCAGCTGGATTTTCAGATATTTGGACAGGGGCATAGGCGTGCACACTGGGTGTGCCGGGTGTGCCTGGGCACACCCTAATCACCCCATGCAGTGTCGATTCCCTCTGCTTCCCTCTCCCCCCTGCAGTGCTGCCAGCTTACCTCCTCTCAGGAGCAGAAAGGGGCTGGTAAATATTTCATTAAGCGGCCTTCCTTTTCTGATTAAACACAGTGAGTGATCTGTACCGATCGCTCCTGTCTTCAGTCTTAATTGAAGCATAGTAAACTATGTTTACTGCTGGCTACATAGAAAGGGACTGGGGAATCTCTGTCCTCAGTTTCTTTCTCTATCACAAAAGTGAGACATCAGAGGTCTGTTTAGACCCTTGATATTTCACCAAAGCCCCATAACGAGGCTCATAAAAAAATAAAAAAATAAAATAATAAAAAAAAAATAAAAAAAAATACTGACATTGTCCACTGCCCTACTGACACCAATCTTTGCTCAACTGACACCATCTACTGTTCTGCTGCTATACATGCATGTGTGATTGTGCTCTGGGGTGCACACCCTAATGCAATAGGCTGCGCACACCAATGGACAGGGGTGCAATTTCAGTGCTTGCCATAGGTGCTATTTTTTGTGAATATGCAACTGTATGGAACTCCCAGTAAGGGCCAACTCACACCACCATGTTTTCATGCATTAATGCATGTTGTGATGCACTGTGTTAGACAGCATATTCAAAATGAATGGGCTGCAATGCATCTCAACATACAAATAGGTGCCCCTCACATTTTATTGCCATTATTGAACTCATTCTTTTCAACGTTTTCAGCATCCTGACTTGACCACAGCCAGGCAAATAACTTTCTAAGAACAACAATTTGAGAAATACTGTATCTGCCTGTCTACCTGGTACTCTAGAAAATCTGAAAATAAGAAAGGTCTTCTCAGAGCCTGCTTAGATCCTATATGTCTAACAGGTAACAGATTATTTATAAATGTTTTGTGTTAAGCTCTAAGGCCCCTTTCACATGATCGGCCTGATCGGATCCACCTGTCGGTTTTTCAGGCAGATCCAAGCGAGCCGCCCATTGACTTCTATGGGCAGGTGGATGTCAGCGGATATGTGTCCGCTGAAAAATGCCATCCCATCCGACAAGATCCGCTCAAAACAGACAGATGGCGATACAGTCACCATCCATCCAGCGGATCGGATGAGATCGGATGAGTCCGTCCAACTGATCCGCATTTTGCGAAAGGGGCCTAAAAAGACTATTTATATTTGTTTAGGTAGGTTATTATGAATAATTTCATATAAATATTTGATATTTGTTATATCCAGGCAGCAAGTAGAGCTCTGTGACCAGTGGCGGCTGGTGCTCAAATTTTTTGGGGGGGCGCAAACAAACTGAAAAAAAAAAAAAACCATCAATTGCCGCCACTGTGCCCATTAAACGCAGCCACTGTGCCCAAACGCCACTAGTTTGTCCCCAAATGCAGCCAGTTTCCCCCCCATATACAGCCAGTTTCCCCCCAAAATACAGCCAGTTTGTCCCCCAATATACAGCCAGTTTGTCCCCCAAATGCAGCCAGTTTGTCCCCCAATAATACAGCCAGTTTCTCCCCCAATAATACAGCCAGTTTCTCCATAATACAGCCAGTTTCTCCCCAATATGCAGCCAGTTTCTCCCCCATAATACAGCCAGTTTCTCCCCCTTAATACAGCCAGTTTCTCCCCCATAATACAGCCAGTTTCTCCCCAATATGCAGCCAGTTTCTCCCCCATATGCAGCCAGTTTCTCCCCCAAATGCAGCCAGTTTCTCCCCCATAATACAGCCAGTTTCTCCCCCATAATACAGCCAGTTTGTCCCCAATATGCAGCCAGTTTGTCCCCAATATACAGCCAGTTTCTCCCCCAAATGCAGCCAGTTTCTCCACCAAATGCAGCCAGTTTCTTCCCCAAATGCAGCCAGTTTCTCCCCCATAATACAGCCAGTTTCTCCCCCATAATACAGACAGTTTCTCCCCCATATGCAGCCAGTTTGTCCCCCAAATGCAGCCAGTTTGTCCCCCAAATGCAGCCAGTTTCTCCCCCATAATACAGCCAGTTTCTCCCCCATATGCAGCCAGTTTCTCCCCCATAATACAGCCAGTTTCTCCCCCATATGCAGCCAGTTTCTCCCCCATATACAGCCAGTTTGTCCCCCATATACAGCCAGTTTGTCCCCCAAATGCAGCCAGCTTGTCCCCCCCAGCCCTGCACTTACCTTCCTCGAGTCAGCGCCGTCCTTCTTCCGTCCTCGATGTCTTCTCCCGCCCTCGATGTCACTTCAGCCAATCAGGTTACCGGTAACCAGACCCGGTGAACCTGATTGGCCAGGGAACGCACCCCTGTGCGTCCTCTCATTAGATATTTAGAAGCCGATTACAGCCCTCAGGCTGTAGTCGGGAAGCCTATCAGAGCCTGCTGGCTCTGATAGGCACTTCTAAAGGCCAATCAGACGCTGTTATTCAGATGGCCGGCGCTCAAGGGGCCGGCCATCTGAATAGTGGGCGGCAGCAATACATAGGTTCATGCAATGCATGAACCTATGTATTGTTGTGGTGAGTGACGGCCGGGCGCAGAAGCGAGCGGTAGCGGCGCTTCTGCGCCCACTATGGTCGCGCCGCCATGTGTAAAAAAAAACACATAAAAAAAAAAAAAAAAACTCTTAAAGGGCCCGTTTTTTTTTTTTCATTGTTTTATTTGGGTGACCACAGGAGGGGGGGGGGGGCGGCGCCCGGGCGCCCCCTATGGACGGGCCGCCACTGTCTGTGACCTTTATCACATGTCTACCAGGCTAAACATAAATGCTGTGCTTAAAAAGCTGGTTTACATAGCTTAATAACTGAAGCTCAAATTTCACATAAAGCTTAAAGCAGAGCTCCACACAAAAAAGAAAGCTCCGCTTGTTTGCACCCCCCACTGCCACATTTGGCACTTTTTGGGGAGAAGGGAGCGGATATCTGGTTTTGACAGGTACCCGCTCCCACTTCTGGCTCAGATCACCACTGCGAACTGAGATAAAAGTTCGGCCCCCCTACTTCCCCCCCAATTCTTCTGGGACACATACCAGGTCCAGAAGACACAGAAGACTACGGGACCATTCACCAAGATGCAGAGCGATTTGTGCATGCATAATGGGAAACAGGCTGTGAAGCCGCAAGCATTTATTCCCTGCTTCCCTTACTAGAAATGCCGGCGCCTGCACCCAAAGCCCATTGAAGAATGAGAACATCTCAGGATCCCTGGACAGGTAAGTGACCTTATATTAAACGTCAGCAGCTACAGTATTTGTAATTTTATTTTTTTCTGAAGGAGCCTGGAGTTTATTAAGTCAGAGAAACGAATGACCTAGGGCCATTCGAATCTTAAAATGGTGAGAGAGAGAAAAACAAAAGAAAAAAAAAAAGAAAGTCTACTGCTAAACCTTTATTTAAAAAAAAAAAAAACTGAATTGTGTACAAAACCAGTGTCATGGTGTACCTCGTTTTAAATGTTCATATAGATAACAAAGTATGCTATAAAACATCAGATAAATAAATGTAAGAAAATTAATTACAATTGACCCAAAACTATTAACGTTTTTTTTTTTTTAAGCAAATCATCAAACAACTTTTTTCAGTCCTACACAGCATAGTGTACACTTCAAACTAACCAAAAACTATTTTTGTTTATCATCCTGGATGAGACATATCGCTGCTGGTAGTCCTGACTCCTGTCTAATAGAAAGGTCAGCAGTACTGTGTATTTTTAACACACATTGGGGACGACACTGCTGCAGCTGGAGTCATATATACAAAAAGCTACATAATGGAAGATGACATGACTGTAGCTGCTATAAACCAAACATGAACGTGATGATATTGTACAAAAAAAGATATGAAACAAGCAAAAGAACTCAACATCAAAAGAAAAAGTAAAAACAATTCAAACACTGGAGGGAATATTTATATAGTAGTGAATGTGACTTTCACCGCACATTCACTTATTGTGAATCAACTGTCATTTACTATACATGCACATGTTTGTCTATGCCTTTAGGTGACAGAAGAGAAATACGTGGTATAATGTATTAAAAGTTTTAAATGGTGTGAAACCTGATTGCTAATTTGGAGCACCTCAATACATGAGCTATCGGATTTCCTATGGATTCTAATCCGATGGATTTTTCTATCGGAAATCCGATGAAGCTGACTTCCATCAGTCTTGCCTACACACCATCAGTCAAAAATCCGACCGTCCCAAACGCCGTGACGTAAAACACTCCGATGAGCCGAGAAAAATTAAGTTCAATGCTTCTGAGCATGCGTCAACTTGATTCTGAGCATGCGTGGGTTTTTTGTCCGATGAAGTTCCACACAGACGATCGGAATTTGCTATCGTTTTTTTTCCCATCGGATAAATTTAAAACATGTTCTATTTTTTCTCACCGATGGAAAAAAGACTGATGGGGCCCATACACGATCGGTTTAGTCCATCGGACTGTTTTCATCAGTAAATCCGATCGTGTGTACATGGCATTACAGTATGTACTTTTAGGCATTAGAAAAAAGGTACTTAAAGTGGAACTGGAGGCTCAGAGCCTCTGAGGAATGTGGCAGGTCCCAGGAAGATGTCAACCATTCAAAGCATGAGCTTTTGGCTTTCACCGTGTTACGGGTGGAAACTTTTGGTAATGTTTCTTTCTGTCCCAGTGACATGGTAAACACTTTCTAGCCTATGAGTGTTGGCAGATTTTACATCCGATTTAACCTTTTTTATGCTTGTGACAAACATAGTTACATAGTTATGTAGTTGGTAAGGTAAAGATACCAGTCCATCCAGTTGAATCTGAGTGTGTGTATGTGTGTGTTTATGTCACTACCACTTTCATATCAATGTATCTTGCATTCACTAAAAAACGTATCTAAATGTTTTTTGAATTTATCTACACTCCCTGAAGACACCACTGACCGTGGAAGGGAGCTCCACATCCTTACTGCTCTAACAGTAAAGAACCCGTTACGCAGCTTAAAGTGATTGTAAAGGTAAACTTTAAAAAATAAACATTGCTTACTTATCTGCTCTGTGCAATGATTTTGCACAGAGCAGCCCCGATCCTCCTTTTCTCAGGTATCCCACCAGCACTCCTGTCTCCTCCCCCCAGCCGAGTGTCGCAATAGCAAGCCACTTGCTATGGGGGTCTTGTGAGTGCTCGCTCCCGAGTCGGCTCTGTGTGTCCATAATAAAAACAGAGCGGGGCTGAGCCCCGCCCCCCACTCCCTCCTCACTAGTTGTGTTTGACAGCAGCAGAAGCCAATGACCCTGGCTACTGTTTTCGAGCCAATAGGGAGAGAGAGAGGCAAGAGAGCCTCTGCTCTCATGCACATTGCTGGGTTGAGATTGGGCTCAGGTAAGTATTTTGGGGGCTGGGGGAAGCTGCTTGCAGAAGTTTTTTTTATCCTAATGTAGTGGCCTTTAGAACCACTTTACAATTGAATCACCTCTTATCCAACTTCATTGTGTGGCCATGTGTCTTCTTTAGAGGCCTTAGGTTAAATATTTTCCTCCCAATGCTGGAGTCACCATTTAAAAATGTGTATATTGTGATCATATCCCCTCTTACGCTTCTCTCCTCCAGGGAAATAAGTTTACTGTTTGTAATCATTCCCCATAACTGAGGTCCTCCAGTCCCCTTATTAGCGTTGTTGCCCTTCTCTGGTCTCTCTCAAGTTCAAGCACATCCTTCCTGAGGACTGGTGACCAAAGCTGGGTGGCATACTCAAGATATGGTCTAACTAGATTTTTTAAAGTTATAAAATTATAGTTTTATCTCTTGAGTAGACACTTTTAATGTATGCCAATAGCCGTCTAGCCTTGCTTGCTGCAGCTTGGCTGCCATTACATTTTATTTTAAATAAATACTGTAGCATTGCATACTTCTTGAGGCTAGTGCACGCTGTGTTTTCTTTTTATTTGTATATGACACCAGAGTTCCCTATCTGTCACAAAGCTGCCAGCCGTGATGTGAAATCATTTTTATGGGACTTTTTAGTTGGAATCCTCTGATTATGCCTGAAGCAATGTGGGATTCATTTGAATGTGATCTTGCTTGTAGGGGTTAAGACGCTGCATGAAAGATTGCTTGTTTGGGAGAAATAAGTCCTCCTTAATGTACATGTAGGGACCCTGCCCTTAGCTGAAGTGCTGATAGTTAAACTTAGTGTTCAAGGCAGCTAGGCTGTAACCAGCCCAAGCTTTGATTATATTTTTCTAGACTCTGCTGGTTCTCATAGGTTCAGTGTGCTGAACACTTATCTGTTACTGTTGAGGAGCTTCCAGTATTCAAAGTGGGAAGAACAATCACTGGATATCTGCATGACCCAACCAATCCCTGAGGTTCAAAGATATGGTTTGGGGAGAATATAAATATTTGGAGTACCTTTCCAGTGCTTGGGCCTTGATTCAGCCCAGGCAATATGCTGGAGGCCCAAGAATTTTAGCTGCCCTACTGCAGTGTACAGGCATACCCCACTTTTAAGTACACAATGGGGTTTATTTATTAAAGCTAGAAAGCGCGAAATCAAGCTCACTTCTGCATAGAAACCAATAAGATTCTAACCCCAGCTTGTTCAATTAAGCTTTGGTAATAAAACCTTGAAGCTCATTGGTTTCTATGAAAAAGTGAGCCTCATTTTGCGCTTTCCAGCTTTAGTAAATAAATCCCATTGTGTACTTAAAAGTGGGGTATTCCTGTATATCTGGAGGGAGCTGGGCTAAAGGATATATGCCTAGAAGGAGCATCTGTAAAGAATCTTCTTGTGAAAAGTGTCTGAGTAGCTGGATAGAAGCCACTGCTGGACATTGTAAGAAGGATTTGTTGGCCACAAATGAAGGTATCTTTGACTACTATCAGAATGTAAAGGGACAAATTGAATCGAGAGAGATCCACTACAACTTGATAAAGACTATGACTGCACTTATAGGGTCATATAACTCTCTGGCTGCACTCACAGGGCCAGCAATTACCAGGAGGCTCTCATAAGAGCCTACTACCGTCAAAATACCTGTCTTATTTTTGTGCATTGTATTTTCAGGTATTCGGCACCCTAAACCCTCTCTCCTAGAGAGTGTTCAGAAATATAACGTAAGAAGGCTAAAGTGACTGACATCCTCCAGTTCAGATCTCAAATGCCAAAGAAACTACAACCCTGAGATGAAAATCTTAGCTTGCTGCACTAATTAAGGGGGTCATTCCAAATTGCCCCAACTTGGCCCCAAAATTGCCCCAAAAGGAGGAATGCTGCATATAGAAATGTTGGCCCCTGCATCATTCACTCTAAATTGCCAATGGCCTACTTATGTCAGCAGACTGAATTAAAGTTCTAGCACTTGTAGATCTCAAATGCAAAAAAAAAAAAAAAAAAACATACAGCCCATTAAAGAATTGTGCACTTCAAAGCAAATGCAATTGTATTAGATTGGTACATCTAAGATTAAACGGGGGACAGAAAACTGCATAGTTTGGCAAGCAAATTACTTTTAAAAACAGATGTTGAGACCGCCATGGCATTAGTTTGCAACCAAATGTTTTTCAAACTATTCAGAGGTCCCTAAACTGCTAGATAAAAAGGTCTTAAATCTTGATTAATAAACTCAGACTTTTATGGTATTCCAAGGAAGACAGTTCCAGACCACATGCCCTACTCAGTACAAAAAACTGTTTCCAACAGGAAATTCATCTATTTCACTCCAGTCCTGGATGTACTCAATTTTGGGGACAGGCTAAAAAGATGATTTAGCCCATAAAACTTTAAAAAAAATAATGAAACACAGGGGATCGACATTTACCACTTTTCTATCGACTGAATGCATTTATCACACATTTAGGCACATTCATTACACCTGCTCAGCCACCAATAGGGAGGGTGTATATAAAAAGTAAAAATGTATTTTATTTTGTATATATATATATATATATATATATATATATATATATATATACACACACACATACACAGTAAATAAATGCGTGCGGCATCTTTTCATTTTACATTATAGAGCAGATCTGGATAAACACTACAGGTGCCGGCACTTAGACTCAGTGAATCGCCGGAGCACAGCCATCGGTACTTGGAGCGGCACCCTAAGCTATTCAATGGGGTCACCCATAGTAGAATGTTTATTCAATCACTGTGATCCAAACATATACACCTGAAAGATTCACCCACAGTGAGTATTTGTTGAATGTCATATTCCCTGCTTTATAATCATACCCAATACTGTATGGGTGTTTTAATAATTGGTGTGAATGGTGTGAGTGTTGAAAACTACCTCAACTAAAAGAAGAACAACATTGGGTCTAGCTACAATACCTGGCAACCAGTAATAATTGGCTACTTCACAGCCATTCCAGAAAGAGCACATTTTCGAGATAGAAATGCCATCTGAAATGTGACCCAGCCATTGCTAATGAAGAGGATAGGCATAGTATCTAAAGATTCAAAATCCAATACAGTTATCTAGAGAGCAGCTGTAAATCAGCCAGCCTCATCATATCAACAGCCAAATTGTCCACAGGAGGAAAAGGGTCTGCTTAACTTCAGGAAATAGGACCGCGTTTTGGCTTCAGCATTGCGTGATTCATAATCATTGTGTAATAATGCAGTGTGGCCTGTAGCTGCAATAATATTGTGTGCTGCTGATGTCTGCTAGATTTGTCCTTCATTTTATGTGATTTTTCTAATATCTGTCTACGTAAAGCTTTTTATAATACAATTATTTGCAAGCCAAATCTCCAGTGTCTTCTCTTGCCTGGTTGACCATAGTCCAGTAGACCCAGAAATCCTCCAGAGGTGTCCTCAATACCCAATATCAAGTCATATTTTCCAAGCCTCCAGGTACATTAATTACAATTTAAAAGATGCAAACTTCATTTCACCTGAGATTCTGTGAAGATTTATGGAAAACATGGCTTGTTAGTTTTCCCTAAAGACAGGTTTAGGACAAGCTTCTATAGAGTAAGTGACATAATATACTGAAGGCATATGCAATTAGCGGACCTCCATGCCTCTGCCTCTGGGTGTCATACTTGTGGCTGTCAGAGTCTTGCTATGCCTCATGGGACTTGTAGTTCTGGAATAGCTGGAGGTCCGCTAATTGCATATCCCTGATATACTGTATATGGTCTTTAGCGAAAGACAAGAAATTAGAGTCAGAATATGAAAACAGCACATCTGATTTGATACTTTGACCATTTTTATGTAAATGGAGCTAAATGTAAAAAAAAAAGTAATTTGTTTTCACAGCATGCACTGCTCCTCTCCTGAGGTTGCTGTAAGCTTTGCTGTGCACAACTGGCAGCTATAATTATATTATGTGAGTTCCGGGAGCCATTTTCTTGTATACAAGGGCCTTTTGTATAGAGTAACCATGGCAATCATTAAAATGGGCGCCAGAAAAGAAATATTCATAACAGGGTGAAATAAAAAAATAAAAAAGATAAAAAAGTAAATATGAGAGAATTAATAATATAAATGACAGAGGTAGCATATGTGAAAAGGGTGAACATGAGTTATAACTGAACATGTGTCAGGATGTAAATGTAATTTGAATGAAAATGTTGCAGAGATGGAGCAGAGGTCACGTCAATGGGTAGATCTCATCCAATGGCACTATTTAATCTGTCAGTGGAGATAATTAGCTTATAGTCTGCATTAGACTACAAGTGCAAAATAAAATAAAATTTACATCTTTTGCTTACGGAACAGGCGTACTACTGAAAGAATACCAAATACATTGTTAGAAATTCATTTGTTTGAGAAAAAAATTCCAACTGGCTCTTTTAAATTCTCTCCTTAACGTGGTGGAAAGTGAATGTCAACTTGACCCCCACTGATGATTAGAAAATCAAACACACATTCTTATAACAAAAACTTTCAAATAAGAATCAATTAATGAATGGCCAGCTTATGGCCAGTTCTGGGTAGTGTCAGCCGTTGCCACTAAGCCCCCCTATATTCCTAATGGTCCATCACTGATAGGCTTCCTTTAGAGTGCAGGAGGCAGGAAGAGGTGTGCAAGCGTAGCACCATGAAGAAATGTACAGTTTCAGCACTTTTTTTATATAATGACAGATTTTAGATTTTATCGGGGAGATTAACGAAGACTGGAGCACTCAGAATCTGGTGCAGCTGTGCATGGTAGCCAATCAGCTTCTAACACCAGCTTGTTCATTTAACCACTTCCCGACCGCCGCACGACAATATGCATCGGCAGAATGGCACAGGCAGGCAAATGGGCGTACCTGTACGTCCCTTTGAATTTGCCGCCCTGCCGTGCCTCAGGAATGCGCTTGCGGGTCCCGGGAACTCGATGTTTGCCGATGGCCTGTGATTGCGGTCAGGAGATGCCTATGTAAACAAGGCATTTCCCTGTTCTGCCTAGTGACAGGACAGAGATCTACTGCTCCCTGTGATCGGAGCAGTGATCGCTGTCATGTCACTGGTAGCCCATCCCCCCACAGTTAGAATCACTCCCTAGGACACACTTAACCCCTTCTGCGCCCCCTAGTGTATAACCCCTTCCCTGTCAGTGTAATTTACACAGTAATCAGTGCATTTTTATAGCACTGATCGCTGTATAAATGACAATGGTCCCAAAATAGTGTCCGATGTGTCCGCCATAAAGTCACAGTCACGATAAAAACGCCATTTCTAGTAAAAAAAAATAATAATAATAAAAATGCCATAAAACTACTCCTTATTTTGTAGACGCTATAACTTTTGCGCAAACCAATTATGATACGCTTATTGCGGTTTTTTTTACCAAAAATATGTAGAAGAATACATATCAGCCTTAACTGAGGAAACATTTTTTTTTTTTTTAAATGGGATATTTATTATAGCAAAAAGTAAAAGATATTGTGTTTTTTTTTTCAAAATTTTCGCACTTCTTTTGTTTATAGTGCAAAAAATAAAAACCGCAGAGGTGATAAAATACCACCAAAAGAAACCTCTATTTGTGGGAAAAAAAGGGCGTCAATTTTGTTTGGGTGCAATGTTGCAGGACCGTGCAATTGTCAGTTAAACCGACGCAGTGCCGAATCGCAAAAAATGGCTCGGTCATTGAGCAACCAATTCTTCCGGGCTGAAGTGGTTAAGCTTTGATAATAAACCCTGGAAGCTGATTGTTTTCTATGCAGAACTGCACCAGATTTTGCAAGCTCCAGTTTTAGTAAATCCCCTCCTATGTTCTGTTATCCACTTCCATCTCTCACACCCATTATGGACAAGAGCAATTTTTACATTTCTGCAGTAGACATGTTTATCAATTTATAACTTTGTCATGATTTGAGATAACAAAGTAATACATATATCGTTTTCATTTCAGGACAAACAGGGCTTTCTTCTGGAGTTATTGTCTTGCAATTATCATTTATGTGTATGCAATCTATAGACAAAAATGTGGGGGAAAAAAACAATTGCAACATGAAAGAATGAACAGAACAAGAAAAAAATTAAATAATTAATTAATAGCCCATAAAACAGCAAATGCGTATATATGTGTATATATATATATATATATATATATATAAATATATATATATATATATATATATATATATATATATATATATATATATATATATATATATATATTTACAGTATATACACACGCACACACACACACTGGGATTGACACACTAAAATTGGAGAGTGCAAAATCTGGTGCAGCTCTGCATAGTATATATATAAATGTGTATAAATATATATATATATATATATATATATATATATATATATATGACAAATAATAGCAAATGGTCTGTTTAGGGATAACTATTGGTTAATAAGGGTTTGAATAATAGAAACACATTTTTAAACATTTTTTTTACTGGCAGGAGTAGCTGGCAAAATCAGTAGATGAAGAGGCAGCAGGGGGAGAAGAACATGCCATGCTATGTATCCCCTGTATTATTATTTTTTTACTTTTTAAGGGGGCATACATGGCATGATCCGGGTATGCAATTTGTAAAATTAACTGCTGAGTAAAAAAGACCACTTTGACCAGCTGCATGCAAAATTCCAAACTGGCTCTCAATTACCGTATTTATCGGCGTATAGCACGCACAGGCGTATAACACGCACCCTAACTTTAAGAGGGAAGTTTCAGGAAAAAAACTTTCCACAGCCCCCTGCGTATAACACGCAGGCACAGTTTACCCTCTATTTTCGGGGTAAAAAAGTGAGTGTTATACGCCAATAAATACAGTAACTAAGGTTTTCCACTATGCTGGCAACTTATGAACGATTTAATTGTTTTTAATATTTTGGGGGCGCTATGTGGAAATTTGAGGGTAGTCTGAGCCGATAATTGGGCTCAGACCAATTATGATTCAATTGTTGTTCTGCCCTGGGTGTGGTACTGCCCGGCAGTAGTGTTCTCTGTTGCCTGCAGTTGGCACTGTCACCACCGGCATAGTTTAAACTACAGGGGATATCACATCACCTTGGGTGTCCTCTCTCGGCAGCCGTGCAGTGGGCGTGGTCTACCCGCTGTGCATGCTGGGAGAGGGTACAAAAGGGGCAGACTCCATTAGGCGTGAGGCGATTCCAGGGGGACCCCAAGGCGTTCAGGGGGGACCTCTGGTCCAGTGAGTGTGCCTCGTGGCCCACATGGCACGAGTGTGTTTAGGCCTCGGGCACCTTCAGCCCGAGGTCCTGTTGCTGCATTGTGGGCCCAGCTCCATTGACTAGGGCCTTTGCTTCAGAGAAGGATCCCAGGCTGCCCGCTTGAAGGGGGCCCATCTTTAGGAAAGGAGTCCAAGGGAGGATCAGTCCCGGCGGAGATTAGCGATGGTACTGCTATCTCGGGGAGAGGCCTGGAGACTTACCTAGAAGGGATTCATCGTCTCTGATGTCCGTGCTCTATCCCGGATGCTAGGACTGCTCTCATAGGGACTATCCGGGTGAGCAATACCCACTCAGGCTTTAGTGGCGACGAGTGTAGATACTGAACTTAAGTGTTGCGTGCCTGAACCTTCCCCTACTTCTTCAACTTCTGCTCTTCCTCTGTTCGAGTTGACTCAAAAAGAATAAAGCCTTGCTGATTAGGTTTTACTCATGTGTGGACATTGGCCTTATTCCTGGAGATTATTGTTTGCCTAGACAACGGAGCTAAAGGATCCACTCGGGGGAGGTAATTTGCTGCAGACCCAAGAAAAAGAAAAACCAGTCCGGTCCCTTAAACCAAGGGAGCGGGTCCAGGTGGCTACACATAGATAGGAACACAACTGTGGATTAAATCATTTATACAAATATGAATATGATACAAGCTTGCTTTTGCATTAAACTAACTAAAAATGGTGATCTATAGCTGTAATAATACCATTCTCACATGTTAGGAAATGTCCTGAATATCCATTGAAAAGCTAAACCGATTAGTTTTGAAATGATATATAGGTAGCACTTGTTCACCGCTAAATCGGGAAATGTTAATTAGTGTCAAGACCACTTTAAACAGAACAGCAATGCTGTTTAGATCACCATAGCAACAGAAACTTGAAATCATTTGTCCACCAAAGAACAGATCCAAAGACAAAAACACTCGACTGTTTCAGAGCTTAAAAACATGACATACTGTAACATTTGTAGTGTTCTCCAAGCCTTAAAGGGGCCCAAACTCTGACTCCCAAACCACATATGGGGATAAGGCCCTATTGAAGTCTATAGGGATTGAATACACAGGCGAGCTAAGACACTCTGCTGATAGCTGTATGCATGCAGCCTTCCAATTCAAGGTATGCATTTGGGAAAGGGGGGCTACTTCCCGGTCAGAGGGCTAGAACAAAAGAATAACGATAATTTCTCTAAAATAGCAGTTATCCTTAAAGTGGAGTTCCACCCAAAAATGGAACTTCCGCTTTTCGGAATCCTCCCCCCCTCCAGTGTCACATTTGGCACCTTTCAGGGGGGAGGAGGGAGCAGATACCTGTGTAATCCAGGTATTTGCTCCCACTTCTGGCACCTCCTCCGTCCCCCCCGCTGTCTTCTGGGAGACACAGGTCTCAGAAGACAGAAGGGACCAGTGGGATCGCGCAGCGTGACTCGCGCATGCGCAGCAGGGAACCAGGAAGTCAAGCCGCAAGGCTTGACTTCCTGATTCCCTTACCGAAGATGGCGGTGCCTCCACCCGAGAGCCGAGGGACAGATCGGCTTCGGGTGCCGACACCGCAGGCGCCCGGGACAGGTAAGTGTCCATATATTAAAAGTCAGCAGCTGCAGTATTTGTAGCTGCTGACTTTAAATTTTTTAAGGCCTTGAGGCTTTAAGGCCTTGAGGCTTTAAGGCCTTGTTCACACCATGTGCACGATTTCTGGCTCTCACAGACCTGTATCTTCTTCTTTAAGATGCTCCGCTGTCCTCGACTCATTACCTGTATTAATGGCACCTGTTTGAACTTGTTATCAGTATAAAAGACACCTGTCCACAACCTCAAACAGTCACACTCCAAACTCCACTATGGTGAAGACCAAAGAGCTGTCGAAGGACACCAGAAACAAAATTGTAGACCTGCACCAGGCTGGGAAGACTGAATCTGCAATAGGCAAGCAGCTTGGTGTGAAGAAATCAACTGTGGGAGCAATAATTAGAAAATGGAAGACATACAAGACAACTGATAATCTCGCGTAATCTGGGGCTCCACGCAAGATCTCACCCCATGGGATCAAAATGATCACAAGAACGATGAGCAAAAATCCCAGAACCACACAGGTATATGCAAGAGGACAATATATATCCGCTATCAAAGCAGTTAATAAGTCCCAACGAGCAAAAAATTATGCTTTAAATAGTATAGTAGAGGAACAAACAGCTCAATATACTGCGGATCCCTCAGAATTTAATTTTAATGCCTAAGGGCTCTTTCACACGGGGCGGATCAGTCATGATCCGCCCCATGAAGTTCCGCGGGGATCGCTAAGTTGATCCCCGCTGAGCCGGCGGATGACTGGGCGGTCCCCGCACACTGTGCAGGGACCTGCCTGTCAGAGCGCCGCTCTCCCCTATGGGGAGACCGGATGAACACGGACAGTCTGTCCGTGTTCATCCGATCCGCTCCGCCGACGGAAGGAAAAATAGGGTTTTCCTCCGTCACACTTTGGCGGAGCGGATGTCAGCGGACATGTCACCACTGACATCCGTGGCTCCATAGGTCCAGGTCCGCCTAAAAAACTGACAGGCGGACCTGAACGGACCCTCCGTGTGAAAGGGGCCTTACTGCAGAGTAAACGGGCCTTACATTTGCATATGACTGAGGCTACGAGGATAGATTTATATAAAAATAAACAGAAATCTTTTGAGCAGGGGGACCGTAATGGACAGTTTTTGGCCATGATGGCTAAACATGAACGATCTAGTATCCAGATCTCGGAAATACATACCTCTTCGGGAGATACGGTCCGCACACAGCCTAAAATCTTAGAGACGTTTCGTCAATTCTATCAGACATTATATACATCTCAGTTGTCCTCTAGTTTTCAGCCAACTGCGTTAGCGTAGCTGTTGGACTCAGTCGCATTGGCATGGCTAACCGATAATGAGAGAGAGATGCTAGTGCGCCCTATAACATCAGAGGAGGTTCTTTCTGTTATTGGCTCCTTTTCATTGGGAAAATCACCAGGACCGGATGGTCTCCCTATTGAATTTCATAGGGCTCACGGAGAGCTTTTATCTCCTGTACTGGCCTCTCTTTACTCAGAGTGTCTGAAGGAGGGATCCATGCCGGATTCAATGAGCCAAGCTCATATAGTCCTAATTCACAAGCATCCAAAAGACCCATCCTCCTGTGCTTCATACAGGCCTATTGCACTTTTGAATGTAGATTTCAAGATTTTGACTAAGTTAATCTCCCGACGATTACAACCGTTGATGTCTAATATCGTTGATTCAGATCAGACGGGCTTTATGCCAGGCAGATCCACTGATGTGAACTTGAGGAGATTATATACCAATATTTATGCTTTACATCTTAATATAGGATCTAGGGTTATTGCCTCTCTGGACATTGAGAAGGCCTTTGATACCTTGGAGTGGCCCTTCCTGTGGGAAGTACTCCGCAGAATGGGCTTCCCAACGGTATTCATAAACTGGTTACAGGTATTATATAGGAATCCCAGAGCTGCAGTAAAGATGGGAGGAGGGTTGTCGGCTTCCTTTTCACTATTTATGGGAACTCGCCAGGGCTGCCCTCTCTCCCCAGCCCTTTTTGCGATTGCTATGGAGCCGGTGGCAGAGGCTCTACGCACTTCCCCCAATATTAGAGGATTGCGGATCGATTGGCTGGAGGAGAGGGTAGCTCTGTATGCAGACGACCTCTTATTATTCTTAAATGATGCTGGCCCCTCGTTACAAGGAGCTTTAGATATATTGGATTCTTTTTCAACGGTTACAGGGCTGAAGGTAAACTGGACTAAGTCATTGTTGTTCCCAATAGATATGGAGGCTCGTAGTACAGCTATGAAGGAAACTCCACTACAGTGGGTAGATCATTTTAACTATTTAGGAGTGGTAATTTCACGTCGGTCTTCTGAATTTATGTCTCAGAATTTGACTCCAATTTTGAGAGATACTGAGTCTAAATTAAAAGTATGGAAGTCTCTACCATTGTCTCTATTGGGACGCATTAATCTTTTAAAAATGAAAATTATACCTAAATTCATGTACTTATTTAGACATTCTCCTCAATGGCTCCCTGCATCTTTTTTCAAAAGACTAAATCAGTTGTTTTCATCTTTTCTATGGGGGAAAAAAAACCTAGGTATAAATTAAGTACCTTGATGCGCCCTTGTGAAGAGGGAGGATTAGCTTTTCCAGACTTATACAAATATTTTTTAGCCACTCAGTTGGTTACAGCCGCATGGTGGTTAAATCCAGATTTATACAACCCTGGTACCCAGCTGGAAGCAGCAGTAGTAGGTTCCGTAGAAGCTCTCAAGGTACTGTTATTTAGGGGCCGTAGGGCACTTCATCAGGTGACTATTCCTATGCTTAATACTATTCGAGCTTGGGAGGCCGGCCTCAGATGTGAGGGATATCCAAAGGGAGCGATCTCTCCAAATGCCCCTCTATGGCTAAACCCTGCCCTCTCTCAATTCTTTAAAACACCAGACCCTATAGCATGGACCAAATACAATATTAAATTACTTGCTCAAGTGGTTACTGATCAGAGGCTATCTACCTTCTCTACATTAACCTCAATTTTTACTCTTCCTAGCTCTTATCTATTTAGATACTACCAGCTTTCACATACTTTTCATGCAGGGTTTCCATAGGATAGCTTAACGATGATACAATCTACTTTGGAGTTAGTACTTAGGTCTGAGTGTTTGGATAAGCCTACCTCAAGACTCTATTCTCATCTTAATTTAACTTCTATCCTGCCATTAGAGAGTCTTCGAGCTAGGTGGATTCGAGATATATCAGATTTGAGTATGGAGGATTGGAGCTGTGTGTGGGATTTCCCTTTGAGATCTCTGGTCTCCTTGAGGGATCGTGTTATCCAATTTAAACTCATACACAGAGCATATATCACGCCATATAGACTTCAAAAGATAAATCCTGCTTGTTCCTCTAAATGCTGGAGGTGCGGAGCAGCTCGAGGGGATTTCACACACATCTTCTGGACTTGTCCATATATAGTTACATTTTGGATGGAAGTAGTGGATCTATTAAATTCTATCACTTCTGCTTCTTTACCGTTTTCAATATCAGTCTGTTTGCTGGGCTTAGTAGAGAATATTACCCCTATAGAGACCGAACAAATTTTTATTAATACAACATTATTCTACGCAAGAAAATCTATTGCATTATATTAGAAGAAACATCATCCTCCTTCGCTGATACACTGGAAACAATTGATTAATAATAATCTTCAATTGTATAAAGATACTTATAGGAATAGGGGTTGCCCTAGTAAGTATGATAAGGTTTGGGCAAAGTGGCTGGATAAGCCATATACGGCATCTAACATAGAGGGAGGTAACAATTTATAGAAGGGATGTTCCCTATATGGGATATTCGTGTTTAGAATATGATTGGAAATAATAGTGATAATCATAATTTTTCTTTATTTCTTGTTTTTGCTATGCAGGGTGATGATCGTGTTATTTTACTAATATATTTTAGATTTATTTTGTATGATGTGTTGTTATGTTATGTTATGTTTTGTTTGTTTAAGAAATTAAATAAAAATATTTATAAAAAAAAAAAAAAAGAACCACACGGGGGTCACAGTGAATGACCTGCAGAGAACTGGGACCAACGTAACAAAGGCTACCATCAGTAACACACTACGCCGCCAGGGACTCAGATCCTGCAGTGCCAGACGTGTCCCCCTGCTTACGCCAGTACATGTCCGGGCCCGTCTGAGGTTTGCTAGAGAGCATTTGGATGATCCAGAAGAGGATTGGGAAAATGTCATATGGTCAGATGAAACCAAAGTAGAACTGTTTGGTAGAAACACAACTCGTCGTGTTTGGAGGAGAGAGAATGCTGAGTTGTAACCAAAGAACACCATACCTACTGTGAAGAATGGGGGTGGCAACATCATGCTTTGGGGCTGTTTCTCTGCAAAGGGAACAGGACGACTGATCCGTGTACATGAAAGAATGAATGGGGCCATGTATCGTGAGATTTTGAGTGCAAACCTCCTCCCATCAGCAAGGGCATTGAAGATGAAACGTGGCTGGGTCTTTCAGCATGACAATGATCCCAAACAGGAGTGGCTTCGTAAGAAGCATTTCAAGGTCCTGGAGTGGCCTAGCCAGTCTCCAGATCTCAACCCCATAGAAAACCTTTGGAGGGAGTTGAAAGTCCGTGTTGCCCAGTGACAGCCCCAAAACATCACTGCTCTAGAGGAGATCTACATGGAGGAATGGGCCAATATACCAGCAACAGTGTGTGACAACCTTGTGAAGACTTACAGAAAACGTTTGACCTCTGTCATTGCCAACAAAGGATATATAACAAAGAATTGAGATGAACTTTTGATATTGACCAAATACTTATTTTCCACCATAATTTGCAAAAAAAATTCTTTCCAAATCAGACAATGTGATTGTCTGGATTTGTTTCCACATTTTGTCTCTCATAATTGAGGTATACCTATGATGACAATTACAGGCCTCTCTCATCTTTTTAAGTGGGAGAACTTGCACAATTGGTGGCTAACTAAATACTTTTTTGCCCCACTGTATGGTGTAAACAAAACAAGTTGGTAGTGGCTGCTCTCATATTATAATCCTCATAGATTCACTTTAAGATTCAGAAAAAACAATGGTAGCCAATAATGTTTAATCTGGCCATTATATATACATTTAGAGCGTACCGTACTGTATGAAAGGTAACTCCCATCTAGAAAAGATTTTACAGGGAGTAGCCATCAATCCAAACATCCATCCTCATCTGTGCATGCCCCCGGTATCCAATAAAAGTAAGTATATTTGTATTTTAGTTGAAGTTTCAGCAGTAAAAAGAGACTCATGAACTTTAATGGCATCCCAGCCAGTCTTAGTCTGTAGGGATCAATATTAAGTTGGCCCACCCTTTGCAACTATAACACCCTCAACTCCTCTGGGAAGGCAGACCACAAGATTTAGGAGTGTGTCTATGGGAATTTTTGACCATTTTTCCAGAAGCGCATTTGTGAGGTCAGGCACTGATGTGGACGAGGCCTGGCTCGTAGTCTCCGCTCTAATTTATCCCAAAGGTGTTCTATCGGGTTGAGGCCAGGACTCTATGCAGACCAGTCAAGCTCCTCCACCCCAAACTCGCTCATCCATGTCTTTATGGACCTTGCTTTGTGCAGTACTGCGCAGTCATGTTGGAACAGGAAGAGGCATCCCCAAACTGTTTGCACAATGTTGGGAGCATGAAATTGTCCAAAATATCTTGGTATGCTGACACCTTAAGAGTTCCCTTCACTGGAACTAAGGGGCCAACCCCACACCATAATCTCCCCTCCTCCAAATAATTTGGACCAGTGCACAAAGCAAGTGAGTTTGGGGTGGAGGAACTTGAGTGGTCTGCACAGAGTCCTGACCTCAACCCGACAGAACACCTTTGGGATGAATTAGAGCGGAGACTGTGAGCCAGGCCTTCTCCTCCAACATCAGTGCCTGACCTCACAAATTTGCATCTGAATGAATGGTCAAACATTCCTATAGACACACTCCTAAACCTTGTGGACAGCCTTCCCAGAAGAGTTGAAGCTGTTATAGCTGCAAAGGGTGGGCCTCTCTCCTACACTCCAGGTTGTAGGCGGAGTCTCATCATCCTCACGTACAATACAGGACCTTAGTGAAGAGGTTTTAGGGTGAGCGGTTGAGCAGCCTGGAGGAGGCCTGTCAGAGCAAGGAACAAGATATGTTTCACAGCTTATTCCTCTAACCCCTAGACTTTGGGCCATTCACACTGCTCTGACAGCCGGCAGTAGGGGGTGGGTGATGTGCATTTCGGTGCATCACACAGTTCCCCTTTTTTACTCAATTCATGCAGTGCAGTGCGTTGCTGTACACTGATATGCAATCCCTTCCAGTACACTGCAATAAAAAGCAGCATGTCTGTATTTCATCACGACTTACTGCAATGCAGCTCTAAGCTGAGTTGCAGTGTAAATAGGACACTTAGAAAACAATTGTTCCAGTGCAGGAAAAACACCAGGGCTGTACTATATGTGAACTGGCCTTTAATGAGCTTTTAAACTTTAGCTTTTTATTAAACCCAAAACCAAACATTTTATACATTGCAGCTTACCAATCAGGTGGTGGCTGTATTAGTTTTCTTTTTTTTTTCTCCTTTTTTTTACCTGGTGATCTGGTCAGTCACACTCCTTCTGTATTAGAGTGCCTACACTCTGGGTGAAGGTGCACAGGCGGCACCTTTGGAGAGCAGCATTGTCAGTATGGGGATAGTAGTATTAGATGTACTAGCAGATCTAGATACACTAACAAATTAAAGCCAGACTCCAGCTAACACTTCATAAGCAGTTACACTATGGGTTTTTTTTTCTTTTGGGATAAAGGCTTTACATAAATCAACAAAAGCTGATCATTGGAAGCTCCCTTGTCAGTGGTAAATGCTTTGTCTTTGCCTTTTATTGTGGCCAGCCTAAGGCACACCTGTTCAATAATCCTGCTGTCTAATCAACATCTTGATATGCCACACCTGTGAGGTGGATGGATTATCTTGGCAAAGGAGGAGTGCTCACTAACACAGATTTAGCCCTGGTTCACACTGGGCTGCGGGAGTGAAGCCGTGCGAGTTCCCGTTTGTCAGTCCCGATTTTGGCCGTGATTACAGAGACATCTGTACAGAAACTACATTTTTAAATCGGTGCAGTGGCGCTGCACCGATTTCAAAATGTAGTTTCTGTACTACTTTTTGCGATTTCCGCCTGCGATTTCCATTGACATCTGTGAAGAAACTGCACAGATGTCTCTGTAATCATGGTCGAAATCGAGACTGACAAGCGGTAGTGAAATTGGGCGAGTTCAATTGAACTTGCACGGCTTCATTCCTGCAGCCCAGTGTGAACCTGGGCTAAGACAGATTTGTGAACAATATTTGAGAAAAATAGGCCTTTTGTGTACATAGAAAAAGTCGTAGATCTATGCGTTCAGCTCATGATAAATAGGGGCAAACACAAAAGTGTTGCGCTTATAATTTTGCTCAGTGTATATCTGAAAATCAATCAATCCCGATGTACTGACGGTCTACCTCAATTCTTGAGGCCTGAAAACACCAGGACAGTACAAATATCCCCCAAAAGACCCCTTTTTGGAAAGTAGACAGTCCAAGGTATTTAGTAAGAGGCATGTTTTTTGAAGTTGTAATTTTTTGTCACAATTTTTGGTAAAATTAATAAATTAAAATATATATATTTTGCAGTTAGTTTTTTTTAAACACTGTCAACGGTGTAGTACAGTGTTATTATATAACGGGTGTGGCAGTGATCGGGGACACGGTACAGCAGACACATATCAGGAATATGAAATGTTGGGTTTACATAATCTTTAAACCAAGTTTCATGTGGCCATTAATTGCACCTTATTTAGGTAGAGTTAAAATTCACTGTTTATTCATTCACATTCATTTAGAGTTTTCAAACAAATGGTTTAATTAGCTTAGCTAAAACTCTTCATGCTCTGCAGAGCAATGGCTTGAAAATAAACATGGAAATACTGTATGCGAAATTACATCCACTATAGAATTTGATGTACAAGACAAAGTCATTTGGAGTAAAACCACACATGATGTGAGTCTTTTCTGCTCGATGGCACTAGATGGAAAGGCAGAAAAAACTGTGCTAATAGAACCATCTATTCTTTTGATTACTGTCTTGAATATTTGCATATAAAATGTCCTTTAGCATGAAATTAATTCTGCATATGTGAATTCAGATATAATTAGGACCCACTATGAGAAGCTTATCGTTGCGACTGTGACACCATATTCTCTATATGTATTCCTAGGGTTCTACCAAGCCTGCAGCACAGTAAAACATGGGCACCTATCTGGAAAACATTTTAGACCTGAAACAAGTAACGGTGACTTCCCATACCTCCCAAACTTTTTGAAATGAGAAAGAGGGACACACAAAGCATGTAGGCAACAACAGATACCCCGGCCATGCCCCCAGCTACAAGAAGCATGAATAATGAACATGTAAAATCAGAGCTCCTTTTTTTTAACACTCCTTTTCTTTTAAAGTGGATTTTGAATATAAATGTATAAAAAGTCCATGCATCACACCAAGGAGAGTAAAAATGTATAAGAAAGGTGAGACAGAAGACTCAGTTCCAATAGAGGGACAATCCCACCTAATGATGGACAGTTGATAGCTATGACTATCTGACCCTAATCTCAATAGAACCCCTAAACCTAATATTTACTCCAAACCTTACTTTTAAACATAAGAGCATATTTTGCATTATGATATAATACAGTACTGTATATTAGTATTATTCCTCAATATTGTATTTAATTTTGGATGAGCTGAGGAAGAGTAAGAGCCTCTGTTACTATTTGGTAGGCTTGTGCAATTCGTTTCGTAACGAATCGAAATTCGTCCGAATTTAGCAACTTTCGGACATTCGGAAGCATTCGAATTTCCGAACAGAGCAATTACGAATAAAACCGAATCCGAAATAAATTATACCGCAAAATAGCGAATGCCCGAAGGTCTTCGGCATAATTCGTTATGACAAAAGTTACGAATGTACGAATCCATTCGAAGCACAATAACACTCACTCTGCTCTCTGCTTCTCCCTCACCATGCTGAACTCCCTCTCAAAATGGTGTACAGGGGGCGGAGGCTATAGCCGCATGAAAAAACAAAAGTAAAATACGAGATTTCGAATCCATTCGAAGCACAATAACACTCACTCTGCTCTGCTCTCTGCTTCTCCCTCACCGTGCTGAACCCTCTCAAAATGGTGTACAGGGGCGGAGCCTATAGCCGCATGTAAAAAACGAAAGTAAAATACGAGATTTCGAATCGTTACAAATAACCGCTTTGTATTTAGAAAAGTACAAATCCATTCGAAGCACATTAGGCATAATAGGCAGCGTCGTTGTGAGAGAGACACGGAAAATTACGAATCAACGAACCCAAAAAAAGTTACGAAAGTAGGAGTTGTGTCCAGAATCAACGAAAAACAACGTACTCTACCGAAAGTACGAATTATAAAGCAACAAAAAATTCAACGAAAAATGTCGCTTGCAAAAATACGAATGAGTCCGAACACGAAAAATCCCGTCTAGCAAAATTACGAATGATTACGAATCAACAGGACCGGAAAGAAACGAACCGAAACGGAACAAATTTTTCCGTTGTGCACAAGTCTACTATTTGGTTGCTGCCCATGTCCCCATTTTCAAAGATTTCCCCTAATTTCCTGCCCTAGTGATGGAGGTCACCAAGACAGAAAATTAAAGGAGATTCCCACTGTAGGGATGAGCAGAGGTGGCATTTTTGCTTCAGCCAAATTTCAGGTAAAACCAGGATATTTTAGAGAAACTTGTCATTTTGATTAAATATATTGGAGTCTCCAGGAAAGGCAAAATGTAAGTGTTTTAAGGGTGCAATTGGCTTTAAATAGTTTATAAGGGTTATGGAAGCTCCTTACTTGTTGTATACATTCCTGTAGTTGTTTGCTTCAACAAAATGTCAGGTAAAATGAAGCGTCATTGGCTGCCGCTGCTGTCAATCAAGGTCAGTGAGCCAATAAGGAGAGAGAGGCGGTGGAGCCGGGCCACGGTTCCATGTGAATGGACACAGGGAGCTGTGGCTCAGCACGGGTGTCCCCATAGCAAGCTGCTTGTTGTGGGAGCACTCAACAGGAGGTAGGGGCCAGAGGCCCGGAGCGCCGAAGAGGGACCCAAGAAGAGGAGGATTCAGGCTGCTCTGTGCAAAACCACTGCACAGAGCAGGTAAGTATGACATGTTTGTTATTTTTAACAAAAAAAAAAAAAACAAGACTTTAGTATCACTTTAAATAGTTCCTAAGGGTTATGGAAGCTCCTAACTTTTTTTTCCCCACATCTTTAGGGAAATCATTTATTTCTTGGTGCACAGCGTGTGAATCTAGGGAGAAATACAATGGCAGTTGTGACAGACATGGCTTTGTTTAATACCATTGCAATGTCCCTGGCAAAGCTCTGTAAATCAACAATACCATGGGGTTGATTTACTAAATCTAGAGAGTGAAAAATCTGGAGCATATCTAAATTATCCATGAAACGAAAAGTTTCCTGGATTATGGAACAAGAAAAACTGGTTAGCTTCTTGTTAGACGAGACCTCAAATTTTGAAGCCATATGGGAACCTTGGGCGCGATTTATGGGAATCTCTTTGTCACATAACTTGGTCATCAACACCAATCACTGATCTTTAGAATGTATATTTGGTTTGTAGGCATTCTATAATCTTTTCACTTCATATCTTTGAGAATTTTTTTTTTTTCTCTTTCTCTCTCCTCTTTTTATTTCTCTTCTTTATTTTTATCCTATACTTTATTCTCTCGGTTTTGGCTTTTATTATTTCATAGTATGTGTATTGTTTTATTACATCAGATAAAATATAATAGTTTCAGGCTCAGATTCCTTTTTTTATTGTTTGAGGCTTGGACTGTTGAACTTAGCTCTAACAAGTCTGAGAACAACTCTTAATTTTCATACTTAGGTCGAGTATTGTGTTTTTTTTTGCATGTACAAATGAAATTTTTTCTATTATATCTCTCCAGTTGTCTCTACCGATGATTGTTGGTGGTGACAGGAAGGCCGGGCAGGGGACGTTCTCTCCTTCCCAGTCACAGTGTGGCTGGGGAGGGGAGTAGGAGCCCTTCATATTTTCGGTTTATTTTTGTGGGAACTAGATTTTCTTAATATAAGTTATTATCAGTTTATAAGATTACTTGATTATATACTTGACCAAGATGAGGCTAGATATTATTACTTTTTGTTTAAACATTGTCAGTATTGGTTTTTACGATAATAATTTGTCTAAGTTTCTATGGTAATAATACCTGAGATTTTTGTTGAGTCAATTGTAATCATCTTTAATATTTATGATTCTGTAATGATTTTTTTCTGATGAAAAATAAAAAACTTAAATGACAAAAAAAGAAAAATCTGGAGCAGCCCTGCATAGAAACCAAGCAGCTTTCTTTTTTTTTGTCAAAGCTTAATTGAACAAGCTGAAGTTAGAAGCTGATTGGCTACCATGCACAGATGCACTCTCCAGTTTTAGTAAATCAACTCCCATGGGTTTTACATATCATCGGGTTAGGGTTGGTATTTTAGGGTAAGCGCTATGGCCCGTACACACGATCTGAATATCGTCCGGAAAATGTCGTCCGAGGAAGAATCGTACGATAATCGGATCGTTAGTACAGAGCTTTCGAGAGCCGATCATGACAGTTCATCTGATATTATTTTATCAGACATGCACAAAAATTTTCCTCGTACGATACCAGATCGTACGATTTTCGTTTAGTCAGTACAGTTGTCGTCCGAAAATACAATATAAATACATTACAACACATGACATCACTTCCGATTTATTTTTTTCTGTCGTACGAGAATTTTCGTGACTTTAATAACCTATTTAATTTCTACTTGCGACTCTTAAGCAAAAAAAGTCATACGATCTGTTGTACGATATTCGGATCGGGTGTACGGGGCATTAGGGTAGGCTTTGTTTATCAACAAAACTGCGTGATTATTACCATGTCAGCATTAACAACAAAGTCATCTGATTTTATTTTAGGCAAATTTATCCTAAGCAGTGGGCATGGTGAAATTTGAGGTTCATTTTTATGACATTTCAACGAAGACACAATTATAATTATGTGCCCAAATTTTCTATAAAATCATTCAGGACTCTCCTGTTAGGACTCAGACAGAAATAAAAAAATAGGTTCTAACCTTTTCTAATTCCTTTTGAAGCTGGAAAAAAGTTTAGTCTGGAAAAATATAATTTTGCCAGACATGTAATGCTGCATATTGAAGCACTGTTTTTGTATGTCCATTTCTTTATAGGGCCATAGCAAAATGCTAAAATAAACAGCCATTCTTCCCATAACTGGTAGGTAGAAACTTTTCTCTTATCGCTGAAATGCATTAGTAGAGGGCTTCCCTAGATGAGGCTCTATGCAACGCTGTATCCTGGCCTAGGCCAACAAGGCCCAGGCCTAGGGCAGCACTTTGCAGGGGGGCAGCATGGAAACAGTCCCCGCCGGCTTGTGCTACACTGTTAGTGTAACTCAAGCTGCTTCTAATTTTGACTGTCCTATCAGCCTGGACCACAAACCTTCCTCACTGTGCTATATGATTTCTGCTGCACCATTGGCATGGTTATATCTTCTTAGTCCTCTCCATAAAATGATCAGAAATTTGTGATTAAAGTAGGAGTATAGGCAACCCTTTGTTTTTTCATTTTGGATAGAGTAAGGTAGGGTTAGAGCCCCTGTCAGTTTATTTTTTACCATCCCTGTCCCATTGTAGATTTCCCTTCACTTCGTGCCCCATAGCCAAACAGGAAGTGAGAGGAAATCTATGCAAATTAAGGGAATCCAATGCCCCCCCCCCAGGCCCTAAGAAATAGTGTCCCCACTCGAAAATGTAAGGGTGGGTCTTCAACAGAAAGGGGTGTGGCCTTGACAGGAAGGGGTGGGTCATATTTAAATTAGGGGGTGCACAAGTTTAGTCAGGCCTATGGCAGCACAAAACCTACATACACTACTGGCTCTATGTAGTACTGTGTCCAGTACATTACATTTTTATTATTTATGTTGGAACCAGTCTGTAGTCTGTGCAACTGTTTATTTCACTTTTGGACTGTGTATCTCTCTCCAGCATCAGCACCGAGGAAGCAAACAGACCTAAGGTCTTCTTTCTTGTAGGTAGGTAGAAACAAACTGGGAAATCTTCCATTATATGAAAGGACCTAACAGAATGATATGAAGTGATTTAAAAATGTAATGAAGGAGGATCACATAATTTACTATATAAAATGCCAGCCTGGCTATTTTATGCATATAATGCTTATGTCCTTGTGCAAATCTTATACCTACAGCATATTATTTTCTTTCATTAGGATTTACTTTGTAAGGAAAGTGGAGGCTATGATCGCTGAAGTTGAGAATTATATATAAAACCTTTTCCATTGATACCTTGGTAACGCATTATAGAGAAAGAGCACTAACTTGTGTTAGAAGACAGATTACAATGACATCTACTAATTTTCCTAGGCTTGAAGCTAAAAGTAATGGCAAAACAGCAAAAATGATAGTGGACAAAAAAGACTTAACACCTGGGTTCTATAGCATTTATAAAAACCGATGCAGTATAGAAAAAACAGGCAATTTAGGTTCTCTGCATATTGTTTCCCAAGTGGGTGTAATTTGTAATTGCATGCTTTTTGCTCTTTTGCAAGGTCAACAATTAGTAAAATTGCATATCATTAGAAAAGAATGAGCGCTGAGCATTTAGTCTGCACTGATTTAGCCTTTGACTGAAATAAAATGTTAAAGCTTAAACTTAAATGTTCCTTAACCACTACCCTACCGCTGGATTGTCATATGACGGCCACAGGAACCCTTCGTCCCTCCGGGCGGCCGTCATATAACATCCTGGGATTCCCTGCATTGTGGAGAACACGAGCGCCGCCGTGCGCGCGCTCGCCGCATCACTGGGGATCCGATGCGCGCGCCCGGCGGGCCGCGATGTCCGCCGGGCAGCGGCGATTGCTCATTACAGAGCAGGGACGTGGATCTGTGTGTGTGAACACACAGATCCACGTCCTGTCAGGTGAGAGGAGACCGATCCGTGTGTTCCCAGTACAGAGGAACACCGATCAGTCTCCTCCCCTTGTGAGTCCCCTCCCCCTACAGTTAGAATCACTCCCTAGATAACATATTTAACCCCTTCAGTGCCCCCTAGTGTTAACCCCTTCCCTGCCAGTCACATTTATACAGTAATCAGTGCATTTTTATAGCACTGATCGCTGTATAAATGTGAATGGTCCCAAAATAGTGTCAAAAGTGTCCGATATGTCCGCCGCAATGTGGCACTCCCGATAAAAATCGCAGATCGCCGCCATTACTAGTAAAAAAAATAAAAATAAAAATGCCATAATTCTATCCCCTATATTGTAGACGCTTTAACTTTTGCGCAATCCATTTTACCAAAAATATGTAGAAGAATACATATTGGCCTAAACTTAAGGAAAAACATATTTATTTTTTTTAAATAAATTGGGATATTTATTATAGCAAAAAGTAAAAAATATTGTGTTTTTTTCAAAATGTAAGGTTTTTTTTTGTTTATAGCGTAAAAAATAAAAACCGCAGAGGTGATCAAATACCACCAAAAGAAAGCTCTATTTGTGGGAAAAAAATTATCAAAATTTAATTTGGGTACAAAGTATGACCGCACAATTCTCATCCAAAGTGTGACAGCGCTGAAATCTGAAAATTGGCCTGGGCAGGAAGGGGGTGAAAATGGCCTGTATTGAAGTGGTTAAATTTGCCAGAAAAATTATGTTTTAAAAAAACATTCATTGACCAAATAACACTTACGGTTCAAGCCCATTTCCACTATACCCCCTTTTTTAAGTAAACAAATTGAAAACAAAATGGAAAATAATTAAACCCTTTATTAGAAAAATAAAGTAAAAAGTAAACTAGAAACAGGAATATCAGAGTTATGATTTGCACAAATATTTTTCTTGGCCCAGAGGTCTGCCACTATTTTTGGAGTCACTGCCATGTTTGTATGGCATGTTATTAGGAGGCGGGTTTCTCAGGGAATCGTAAGCATTCCATGTAATGGCCGCTGGCTTTGAAAAGATGGCCGCTGGCTTTGAAAAGATATTAAAAATTACAAAACATGTTAGGCAGGTGATATGACCTACTCATATTTTGAACCTGTTCCTGCTGTTGTTGTTTTTTTTTGGGCAGCTACTGACCTCTGTAAACATAAGGCTTTTTCTCTAGAAAAGCAGATAAGGATAGCCTGGAACATATGTAAAAAGTAGCCTTAAGCTCCACCAGCTGGCTGAACAATACGATGCAATACAATACAATATACAACTGCAGTCTTTCATATTTACATGATTAAAAAAAATAAAAAAAATGTTTTATATTTTATTTTATAATCCGGACTATCATATAGACAATATATAAACAACCTCTATGAATAACTTTTATACTTTATTTTTTATTTTTTTATAAATAGGCCTCTTACAGAATATAAGAAGCTAATGATCTTTTATTTCTAGGAGCAGGAAAGTATGAGATATACAATAACAAGCAAAGATGAAGAAAAAACACCCAGGTACCCACCCAGATATCTCCAACAATAATACAAACTTTTAAAGCTAACATAACAGATTCACTAAATAAAAATGGTGGCAATTATGATGGAAAGCCCATGGATGTTCCCATGGTGATTGGTTCAGATTGCTTGTGAGCTTACAATATTTTTTACATTGCATTCTCCTAATTGTAAAAAAAAAAAAAATCTTATAGCTCCATTGTGTTTGCCAACAGTATTAGTGCATAGATAAAAATTGCAGCTACTCTCCAACAAATGACTATGATTATGCCGTAATCATCTAGAAGGGTTTCTGTGACCGGCAACTAATTGCAAACATTTGCACAACTGGTTACAGTTAACACAGGTCCCAGCAACTGGTCCTGTTAATTTATATCATTCATCATTTTTGGAATAACTGCCAAGGACAAGTTACTGATGATCAACAAAATTATAATATATTCAATAAACTCTGCAATAAAAACTATTTTTGTGATTTTTTTTTATCTTTGTTATGCTGGTAAAATTTTGGATTCCGGATGTATGGGACCATTCATTATCACTGTCATTACTCTGTATTGTGGTTGGATTCAATTAAAGTCTACATTAATAATAAAATAATGTGCAGTGTTATTTCTGTTTTTCGACTATACACTAGAGCTTTCTTTTGGTGGTATTTGATCACCTCTGTGGTATTTATTTTTTGCGCTATAAACAAAGAAAGACCGACAATTTCGAAAAAAAACCAATATTTTTTACTTTCTGCTATAATACATATCCAAAAATATATATATTAAAAAAAATGTATTCATCAGTTTAGGCCAATATGTATTCTACCACATATTTTTGGTAAAAAAATCTCAATAAGCATATATTAATTGGTTTGTGCAAAAGTTATAGCGTCTACAAATTAGGGGATAGATTTATGGACTTGAATTTTTTTTATTGTGTTTACTAGTAATGGCAACGATTTTTAGCGATGCTGCAACAATATGGCAGACAAATATGACCCTAAGTGACACTTTTAGGGGACCAGTGACACCAATACAGTGATCAGCGCTAAAAAACGTACTGATCACTGTATAAATGACACTGGCAGGGAAGGGGTTAACACTAGGGGCAATCAAAGGGTTAACTGTGTTCCCTCAGTGTTCTAACTATGTGGGAGGTGGGCCCACTGGGACAACACAGAGATCGCTGTTCCTGATTACACAGAGAAACAGCAGATCTCAGTATTGCCCTCTGTCAGAACAGGGGTCTGCCTTGTTTACATAGGCAGATCCCCATTCTGCCTCTCTGTTAAGAGATCGTGGGTGGCTGGCAGACACAAGTCCGTGGGAAACGCACGCAGGCTCCCCCAGGGTGCAGCGGACGGGCGCCGACACTATCTATTGCATCAAACAACGTGAAGGTGAAGGTCATTACTAGTAGATGTAATAGAGTGAGTTGTACTGAATCTACAACTACAATAAAAAGAGGGTTGATATCATACTATTAGTAATTTTCAGGGAGAATTATTTTTAAAGGATAAAGCTTAAAGTGAGCCTGTGGCTAGGCTATGGCTACACATGTTTTTACATATTCTTAACAAGCAGTAATCAATATGTTTGCAGAGTGTACACCAGAAGCACTGAAGTAATCCAAATCATTTTCTTAGCAGCTTAAAGAGGAGCTCCAGTCGTTTCTATGTTTACTAAAAATCAGCAGCTACAAAAAATTTAACTTTTAATAAACACACACTCACCTGTCCCTCGATCCAGCGATGTGCTCACCCGAGTCATCGCTGCTCTCTTCTCTCCCTGGCATCGGCATTTCAACTGTGAGCACCCGGCTGTGACTTCAGTCGTGCTGCGTGTCCTGAATGGTTCGGCAGTCATCTGGGACATGTGATGTGTCCCAGATGACTGCAGGGAGGGAGAGGAGAACTTCTGCTCGGATTGAAGTGGGAGCGGGTGCCCAGTGCTGGGACAAGGTCATCCAGTGCCCAGGGCAAAAATGCCAAACTGCGCCCCCCTTCCCTTAGGGTTATCAGTGATTTTGCTGTCACTACTCAGCCTTGTAACAGAAGCAACTAGCACAGGGCGCCCCCATCCCTGTAACAAACCATTGCATCCAGGGCAGTCGCCCCTCCTGCCCAACCCTTGTCCCGGCCCTGAGGGTACCTGTCAAAACTAGGTACTAGGGGGGAGTCCTTAAAGCAGAACTTCCCCTTTCGGGTGGAGCTCCGCTCTTATTTCCCTTACTCCCACCCTTCAATAGCTGCCATTTTGTGATTGCATTAGATATCAGAAAGCTGAAAAGCTGTTGAGTTACTCCTGGGAGGGGTGAATAGAAGTTTCTGAGCTGCTGAAAGAGTGGCTTTAATGCATTTGCTATGAACTTTGTGTATGAATTATTCTGCAGTGCTTGCAGCTTCAGAGATCAGTGAAGACTTGTTTTGCAGCCACAGTTACCCCTTAAAAGACTGGAACTGTTCCTGATATTTGTTGTGTCCTGCAGTGAAGAAAAAGACTTGAACTAAGGGTGTCAGAGGAAGGAATTAGCATTCACGAGGGACACAGACACTCAACACTAGAGTTGTCAAATGCTTTCTAAAGAGGCTATCCTGGGCTATCCTGGGCTACAGTACTGCAATAGAGGAGATGTAGGAGATATATGCTACCAAGTAGGTATTTGCTGCTACTGTTGGACAGGATAATTCGGTTGGTTGCAGGCTGGCTGGTAAATTTAGCTGGGAATTTTCTTTGGTTTTGTTTGACATGTATCACCCTTCCATGTGCTCCTTGCTGTGAAAGGAAGTGTGGGCAGTGGCCATTTGTTTCTACTTTAAATATAAGGACCAAACATAGATAAACCTAACAGGAGTAACTCAACAGCTTTTCAGCTTTCTATTATCTAATGCCAGTCTTTTAAGGGGTAACTGTGGCTGTAAAACAAGTCTTCACTGATCTCTGAAGCTGCAAGCACTGCAGAACAATTCATACACAAAGTTCATAGCAAAAGCATTAAAGCCACTCTTTCAGCAGCTCAGAAACTTCTGTTCACCCCTCCCAGGGTTTACTTTAAAAGTGGATCTTGGCTGTGCCCCCTCCAAAGTGTCCATATTGGCCCTTCATTGCAATGGGTGGTCTCATTAACTAATAGAGTGACTTTAGAACTTCAGAAGCGAAGATCAGAGGCAAGGCCAAGCTATACTATCACTGTTAAAGTGGTTCTAAACCACTTTAACAGTGGTCCATGCATGAAGATAAAAAACCTTCTCTGCTAGCAGCCCTCCAGACCCCTCTAATACTTACCTGAGCCAAATCACGATCCAGCAGTGTGCACGAGAGATCCTTGGCTCTCCGGGGACTCTCCCTTTTCATTGGCTGAGACAGCAGCAGGAGGCATTGGCTGTAACTCACAGCCAGTGAGTCAATGGAGAGAGAGAAGGGGCGGGGCTGAGCTGCGGGTCTGCGTGTGAATGGACAAGCTGTTTGCTCTGGTGGCACTAGGGAAGGGCCAGGAGTGCCAATGGAGGACCAGAGAAGAGGAGGATCGGGGCTGCTCTGTGCAAAGCCACTGTACAGAGCAGGTAAGTATAACATGTTTGTTATTTTATTTATTTTTTTAAGAATTGCTTTTGATATCACTTTAAAGAAAAAATGTGCATGTGCAGTATTTCCCTATATCTCGGAATCTACTGATTGTTTTGACATGAGGTTTTCACTAAAGGAAAATGCAGCTTCTGCATTTCTTATTGTATACTGAGTTTGAATTGACCATAATTGTGACAGGTTCACTTTAAACAACAACTGTCATCAAAAGCCAGTAGCTCATTAAAACTAAAAACAGATACAACATGTAACTAAACTTTGGTTATACGGACTGTGCTATATGGTTATAACTTATAATGAATTTATATTTTTGCATTTCTATTTAAAGCTCCCATGTCTAGATTTAAATAACTAAGAGATTGGTGTCATACGCCATTTTGGGTAGCTGGTGACACTGCGACCTGTAACCAGTATCCCACCTGAAGACTATGTGCTGAGTCTTTTTATTGCACGTCTAGATAGGATTTATGTGAACATAAAAGTTATAGGATATATATAAAGCAGTCCCTTTTGGGTGTGAGGTGATTCAGTATTGGTGTTTCTCCACGGACCCGGCAGACAAGTTTATTATAAGCTCATTCATGCTAAGATCTTAGGTCCTGACGAAGTGGGGTTTCCCACGAAATGTGTCAACCTAGACAATTTAATCTCAAGACCATACACACAGGAAACTTTGGACGGTCAACTTCTATAGTTGATTGTAAGCTGTTTTTATGGATAAGTCCAGATTAAGTGTTAATATTTTAATACTGTATTGTTTCCGTTTTTATTACACTCCCAAGGGAAGAATCAAAGTCCCCATTTCTTGAGTTGTTCCTCCATTTCCTGTGATTCCAGGGATGATACCTTCAAGAGTATAATGTAGACTATTATCCCACACCTCCCCTACATACAGTAGATTTTGTTGCAGCTAGATATTTAACAGACAAAAAAGGAGTACTTAATAGAAGCTCATTATTAGGGTTTACATGCACTTTAACCACGTGTTGACTGTATACTGTATATATATGGCGGCAAGGAGGCTCTGCTGCGCAGGATCACGTACCTAGTATGTGATCCTGCACTTCCAGGACTGAGGCGCGTGTGTGTGCCACCGGTGGCCCGTTCCCTCTGTGATTAGCCAGTGTCATTAGTACAGTTACAGTGCATATTTCTTTAGCACCAGTCTATGACCTTAGTGTCACTTTTTTTAGGACTAGTGACACTGGTCCTAAAAAAGTGTCAAAAGTGTCAGTTAGTGTCCCGACTATCCGCCGCAAAATCGCAGTCCCGCTATAAGTCACTGAGCATTACTAGTAAAACGAAATAAATAAAAATATCACATAGTTTGTAGACGTTATAACTTTTACGCAAACCAATCAATATACGATTTTTGGGATTTTATTTTACCAAAAATATATAGCAGAATACATATTGGTCTAAATTGATGAAGAAATTCGATTTTTAATCATTGGATAAGTTTTATAGCAGAAAGTAAAAGAACTATTTTATTTTTCAAAATTGTCAGTATTTTTTTGTTTATAGCGCAAAAAATAATAACAGCAGAGGTGATCAAATTCCACCAAAAGAATGCTCTATTTGCAGGAGAAAAGAACATACATTTTGTTTAGGTACAGCGTTGCACGACTGCTCAATTGTCAGTTAAAAAAACGCAGTGCCGTATCGCAAAAAATGGCCCATCATGAGGGGAGGTAAATCTTCCGGAGGTCAAAGACTTAAAGCGGTGTTCCGGCCGAAATTGTACTTTTTAGATAAAAATACACCTATAATCCTCATGCTTAATGTATTCTAGTAAAGGTATGCTGTGAACTAAGGTCGGTTTTGTATTTTTGTACCATTGATTTCTTACTTTTGTAAGTCCCAGCAGGCTACGGCCATCTCATGTGTGGGCATCTGAAGCCAGACTGTATCTCTTCCTGTATTCCATGCAGGCTGGTTACCCAGCATGCACCTTCAGATCTCACACATGCTCAGAGCAGTACGAGCAGTGTAATAGGTTGTAGGTCGGGTTTCCATAGCAACAGCAGTGGCAGAGGAAGTTGCCACCCCTTAGCTATGGAAACCTCTCCTCCCCCTCCAGGAACTAGGAAGTTTATCTACATTTACAAAGATTATAAATCTAGAAATACAAAAAGCTCCTGCAAAAGGTAATTCGTTTTTAAAAGATGCTAATTGTAAATGATATATCTTGTTTCTGTGCAGAGATTGTAAATATATATATATATATATATATATATATATATATATATATCATCTGCACAGAAAGAGGGATATCATTTACAATTAGCATTGTTTAAAAAGTAATTACTTTTTCAAAAAGCTGCCCCATCATATTGCCCCCAGCAAAATTGCCCCACCAAATTTGCCCCATAATATTGTCCCCATCAAATATGTCCCATCAAAATTGCCCCCACCGAATTTGCTCAATAATATTGCCCCCATCAAAGTTGCCCCCATCAAATTTGCCCCCTCATAGTACTCTATTATAAATGATTAGTAATGGTGTGGCTGTGCTCTCCCTGGGCTCTGTAATCAGAGCTGAGATGCTCCAGCCACCTCCCCCATCGCCCATCACTGTGTATAAGAAGCTTCGGTAACAATGACAACAAAAGCCCAGAAATGCCCATTGCCTCCTGGGATTGATGACGCACATCTCCCAGGAGGCATTGCAAACAGGAAATGATGCGATGGGCCGCAGCCAGGGTGGAGGAAGTGAAAAATGAATACAGCAGATATACAGTAGGTGCTGAGAAAAAAAAATCCAATTCGTTTACAGTGCAGTTTAGTGAGGGATGCTAAGGATGCTAAGGAGTTGAAAATGTGGGTAGAACTCCACTTTAGGCCCCTTTCACACTACTGCGATTTTACCGCGATTTTGCCATGATTTCAGGGAATGTCTGTGTAAGTGGCATCAAAATCGGACTGAAGTAGGGCAGGGACTACTTTGAAGTCGGAACGAATTGAAGTCGTACTAATATGAAAGGTTGTCATTGGAAATCATGGAAAACAACTTGTAATGCTACTTTGCCATCACAAATCGTGGGACAAGTCGTATAAGTGTGAAAGGGGCCTTAAAGAGACTCATACAACATACATATACATACAAACAGGTGGTATTTAACCCCATGCAAATTATCAAAAATCTATCCGTCCACATCCGACATTTGTTGGAGATGTAATGAGCAAACTGGTAACCTCCTACACACTCTCTGGTCCTGTAAAACCCTCAAAAGCTTTTGGAACTCAGTTTCATCCTTCATAGCAGATATTACAGGAAATCTTTCCACGCTTACTCCTGCTTCAGCCTTATTAGGTATAAACCTTGAGAAATATCCCATTATTTACAGAACAATTGTGGTTCACATTTTAATAACTTCAAGACTCACAATAGCAAGTCTCTGGAAATCAACGGAAGCACCTAATTTATCTACAATTTTAATTAATGCTAGCTTACAAAAACGATTCCACCACCACCTTTAGAAAAAAATGGAAAAACTGGTTATCCCATCCCAGAGCCTCCAATTACTTTAAAGAATGTACATTTTAACTTTATCACGCAGTCTGAAATAATATGGTCAATGGATTAAGCAATATGACGGTGTAGAGCATTATTACTGATTACCCTTTAGTTCTGTTTCCCCCTTTCCAATTATTCCTTCCCTTTTAAGTTAGAATGGGCCGAACCATAGATTTACTTGGTGACCTACCAGGCCTACAGTATGAACCCATTAGGGGTAGGATGGTCTAGGGCAGGGATATGCAATTAGCGGACCTCCAGCTGTTGCCCCATGAGGCATAGCAAGACTCTGACAGCATCAAGCATGGCACCCAGAGGCCGAGGCATGATGGGACTTGTAGTTTGGCAAGAGCTGGAGGTCCGCTAATTGCATATCCCTGGTCTAGGGCATCAAGATTTGAACAATTCTATAATGTATGCCTTTATAGATTTATGTTACTACAAATGTTGAGTAATATATGCAGCAATATAATTTGTAATGTTCTTAATTAACAAAATAAAACATTTATTGGAGAAAAAAAAGAGATTCATAGTATAAAAAAAATGCTGCAGATATAAAGTACAGGCACCTGCAGTAACTTTCCAAATCTCTAGGTGCCTGGACTTTATATCTGCAGCAGTTTGGGTTTATAAACACATAAACAGGCACAGAGAAACTGGGCTTTTAAAAAGCCATTAAAGATATATTGGCTCACCTAAATACAACTTGCAAGGGCATTTTAAAATTTATGGTAAAGGAAAAAAAGATGGTAAAAGATGTTAGCATTAATTTAGTCTGGGTAAGTAGAACTGGATTGATAAAAGATAACAATAACATATATTTTATATGTATATAGTTTTTTTATTTGACCATGAATACTTGGGATTGTTGATTATATAAACTGACATATGAAGCTTCTCTCCCTTAGGCTGAATTCAAAATTGTGCATTGTGGTAACGTTAAAGTCAAACATAAGCACAGTGTAAATTTATGGATGTCGCTACCTCTTTTGGAAAATTGCCACAATGCATCATTAATCAAAATAACCTCTGCCCATCAGCCAATTTCCATAAATGAAACAATCCATTTTATTTATACTCGTTAAATTAAAATAGAAAAAAAAATATTCCAGGATAATATTAAACTGTGTTAACCCCCCCCCCTCCTTGGTCTACTAATGGTCCACCTGACCTTCTATTGCAGTCTACTGATATAAAAACAAGAGTCCCAAGACCCATTGTAGAATCAAGTTTTGATGCAGTAACGGACTCAATCCCATGTGTCCACTTCGTGCATCAGAGTGTTGCAGAAGTTGGAACATGCCAGCTAGTAGTAGGAGTAGCTCAGAAGTGGATTAAGCCTACTTACATGTGGACCCTAGACCAAGTGCAAATAGTCCCTGACATTTTTTTTAATGGCGCCTAAACAAGGTGTGGTTTTTGCGTGATAAATCGCACAGCAATGGTGGTAAACTGCAACGCACAGGGCTTGTCTCCCAAAATAAGCTTCTTCTCCTTTTTGGTCAACAAACTTTGCATGTTGCGGTTTGCTGTGTGATAATTGCGGCAAAACCGCACTGCATTTTAGGTGCCATTGAAAATGAATGCCACCCAAACATGCGTTGTGCAATGGCAGTGCGATTTGAGATGTCAGCGATTATGCATGTAATCCCAAAACGTCAAATGTGAATTGAGCCTTACTGTGCCATTTTATAAACGTATTTGTAAACGTTATTCGAAGGTATTGGAGTAAAATGATTTGCCGATATCAGATCCAGTTACTGCATCCAAATGACGGTAAAAAAGAACGATTCAGATTCTGATGTGCTGATTTGTAGGGAGTTACAAACTATTATTTTGCCTGATAAATGCCAGATCAGAACTGATAACATTTTGATATTATATATCCAAATAAAAATCTCACTAAATTGTACAAGAGGCCATTAGTCAGTCTTGAGTAAACCCCCTGGGAGCTGTGATTGGCTGATGACCCTGTTCATTTGTAGTATAAAGCTATCACTAAAATAAATTCTAACATCATATATTAAGTGTATCTAAAGCCAATTTTTTTTTCTAGCTTTGGATAACATCTGGAATTTTAAACACAGGTTTTTATTGCTCCTCTGTGTCTCCACTTGGCAAACTCAGCTTCTCTATTTGTACTGGTGACCACTGTCACAGAGAGAGAAACAGTAATGGGAAACCCTAAATGTTACAGTTGTTACTGGAACCGTTGATGAAGTCCAGTGACTTGTTCCCATGAAAAATGACCAAGAGCAGATTTTCCCTCACTTGTGCCTTTGGGACAGGAAGTTTGCCTTTAGATATACTTAAATTTGTTTGCAATTTGAAGACAAACCATTGGGACACAAACAATTGTTTTCTTATATATCCATAGACAGTAAAATGAGGGAAAGGGGGCTTATGTTCCTCCTGAGTTTGGAGCCAGCTGCCATGATAATGGTCATGTAGGGGCAGAAGCAAAACGGGGCCCCAAAATGTTCCTCCTGGAGCCCAGGGTCATTATATCTGGCTGGAGCTTTCATTCGCACTTATACGTGCACAGAAAATGCCACAAATTTTGGTAAAGCAACTAAAGCTCTAGGACCATGACAGCTCTGTAAAGCATAGAATTGTATCAGCTTTACAGACTGTGAATGTGTTTGTAATAAGCCCATCAGGTATGGTCACCAGTACATGCAACACTATGGATACTGTTTGTTGTGACCACAAAGTACCAGGTTGTATTAAAGGGTAAACACAATGTGTATTTTTTCTTACCAAACTGTAAAAGTCACACTGTAACTATTTACCAAGCCTTTGAAGATCCAGAGCAGATGTGCAAACAGGGACAGCCCCAAAGCAGAAAACTTAGTCTTAAACTGACCCTCTCATATAAAAATTAGGGAGGTTGCCATTGCTATACTCCTTTTAAGGCTCCTACTACTTTTTGTAGTAGCGTTTCAGCAGTGGTTTAGGAGCGTTTAGGAGCGTTAGTGTTTTATTAGCGCTTTGCAGTAAAAGGAAAAAAAAAGCAAAAAAAACGTTCTAAGAAACTCTACAAAACTATTTTGTTTCTGCTCCTAGATGCTGAAGCTCAAAAAACACTAATAACCTAAAGTAGTGTGCCTGGACACATACTGTAGGATAACACTATTTAGCTTCTAGGAGCAGAACAAAAAATGCTAATAACAGCTTCTAGGAGCTTAAAAAAAGTGTGCTAATGTTCATTGAGCCTAAAAATGCTAGTTGCCTGGCTGTGTCTGAAATAAAGAACCCCAACCCCTTGTAACACAATTAGAGATCCCAGTTCTGCACTTCGGGGTTTCTTGCCTAGACAACAATGGCAACTCCCAACCTGAAGGTTCCTAAGATACTCATTATTAGGAATCCCAGAAGACTTCAGGTCAATATTAGCCGCACTGCACATGCTCTGGGAAATCTCATGCATCATCAAGCTGGCTGAAAGAACTCAGAAATAACATTTGCCCTCCTGATGATGTCAGAATAGAGGATAGCGGTGCAGGACCTAGAGTGAATGGTGGCTGCTACCAGACAACGCTGGGTTCACTGCGGTGGGGAGTATGTTTTTAACCTGCCTAGCGGTATTCCCGAGTCTGGCTCGGGGTGAGATTTCAGTACCATTAGCGGTAACCCCGAGCCAGACTCGGGATCGCATCGCAGTATCCAGGCAAAGTAACTTACCTTGTCCCCTGGATCCTGCGATGTCTCCCCGCTGTGTCTGCGAGCTGTCATCTCGCTCGATTCACAGTGCCGAGCTCCGTTTCCTGCGACGTTGCAATGCACGGGGACGGAATTCAAAAAAGTAAAAACACAGTATACATACAGTACACTGTAATCTTACAAATTACAGTACTGTATCAAATAATTACACATCCCCTTTGTCCCTAGTGGTTTGTCCAGTGTCCTGCATGCACTTTTATATTATAAATACTTTTCTTTCTGCCTGGAAACTGGAGATTGTCCATAGCAACTAAAAAGTGTCCCTTTACATCAAAAGTGGTTTTAGACCAGCTAGAGAACAGCGATAATAAATTAGAATTACTTGCAGAATTGAGCGATAGTGATTTGTGGGGAAATTTGTCATCAAACACGGAAAAACACTTTTATTATTATTATATTATTCTTCGTTGTTATAATTATTTTATATTTATTTATTATATTATGATTTATGATTTAGTGTTTCAAACTTTATCATACCCGGGATGTCTACTAGACTCTTGTTTGGACAGATTTAAGTGAGTTATGCCTTAGAATTACAGGCCTACAATATAAAACGCCAAATTTCCATGCAAAATAATGGTACCGCTTTCAGCACCTAAAATCTGAAATAATCATGCCGCCAGGGAAGTTAAGGACAACACAGTTGTAAGGGTTAAGGGGGGGGGGGAATTTCCTCTTTAAGTACGTTTACATTACAACCAGGAACGGGAAACTAGCATTCTAATAAGGAACATTTATTATGGAAGCCTCCATAATTCTAATGTCAGAATCCTATTAACTGCGTATGCTTTTCTCTAACTATCTTTCGAAACATTTACACAAAAGAGCTCTGTATGACATGGGTACATCTTACCTATGTAAATTCTACCTATAAAGCAGATAGCATGCTATTTTGTTCCACATTGTGCTTAATGGTTGTAGTATTTGTAGTAAAAACCATGTGAAATGTTAGTTACAAAAAGGGACAGAGCCTGCAGAAATAGTTGTCAGTCTCGGGAACACAATGATCTCCGAATACAACCCTATGTATAGTACATTATAGTACAGTAGCTTTGCAATGATCAACAACTTGTTTTTTTTGTCCGTTAGGAATTAAAAATAGCTGCAAATGAAAAAAAATAAAAAGACATCTAGTTTAGATGATTTTCCCAGGGATTTCTGCTGGCAACTTAATGCCTCCAACAGAACATGTTATCATATACATACAGTATGTCATGTAATACACATAATGTATATCACAGCAACAGAAAAATGATTTGTCTAAAATAAGTATGATTAGTTTTATCTTTAAATTTGCTATGGGGGAGAACTATTTAAAAGGAATAGCTGTTCTGTTCTGTAGAAATATCTGCTGGAAGACACCAAAAAAAATAGCCCCAAATGCCCAAATGATGGGCTTTATATATATATATATGTATATATACAGTATCTATCTATGTATACAGTAGATATCTATCGATATATATATATATATATATATATATATATATAGATATATAGATATATATATAGATATATGTAGCGGGTGGTCATATTTAGGGGAGGCATCTGAGTGGTATCAGGCTCAGATGCAACAATTGTTAGGATTCCTGGACTAATTTATGTCAGTGGAGGATATCAATGGTGTCTAGTTCCCTGCGGCCTATGGGTGGCACTGTTGCCATGGGCTGGGGTTGAACCACCATTGGAGGGCTGTGCCCTTTGTGTCCTCTCGCGGCAGTAGTACAGCGGGGTGGGGAACCCGCTGTGCATGCTGGGAGACGGTATAAAGGGGCAGACATCTTCTGCACGAGGTCCGCGCCCAGGCACCTTCGGCCTGGGTGCGTGTGCGTGGAGTCTCCGGGTGTCCTAGGCCCGGGGACGGAGTTCCGGTTCCACCCCAGACACCTTTAGTCTGGGGTGAGGTACTCTCTGGAGGCCTGGGGCCCAGTACCTTCGACTGGGTCCCGCAAGGGATCGAGGGCTCCTAGGGTGTCCTCCGGTGTTGGACACCCGAATCTGGGACGAGGAGGCCAGGGAGGTGACCCTTCCAAAGACCCAGTGCAGCATTTGCTGGTGACCTCTGGTAACTGTCCGGATGGATGTCCTCTCTCTGACCGGGGCCATTTCCTATAGAAGGTAGTCCACGTTCTCATGGTCTGTGGCAGGGACCCATCGTGAATCAGGTCGGTGGCAGAGACCCAACAACCAGGTCTGTGGCAGAGGCCTTATTCATCTGGTCTGTGGCGCCAAGCCTGTTCGCGCTATAACGCAACAGGAGAAAACCCAAGTTCAAGTTTGTGCCTGGACCTCCTCTTCACTGTGTTCTGTTCTATGTCTGACCAGTCGCTCTTAAAGAACTATTTATTGCTCTGAAGAATAAAAAGGGGTTGGACATTCAGTGGTGTGGAACTTGACTTTCTGGGAGTTAAAGGGTCATTCTCAAGGGAAGTTTTTGGCTCTGGACAGGGGCACAGGCCCGGAGGTAAAAGGTTATAGCTCACACCTCTGCACATAAGAGGATACGAGCTGGTGGTGCGCCACACTCTCCTCTCTGGTCGCCTAGACGAGAGCCATTGATCGAGAAGAGAAGGAGGGAGTGAGAGGTGAGGTCGCTACATATATATATATATATATATATATATATATAGATAGATATCTATATATAAATTTTTATATACTGTGTCATGAATAAATTGTTCCAAATTCTTAGTCTAGAGGGTAGCTACAAGCTAAAGAAAAACTCTACACCAATTAGAGCTAAACTTCAGGAAAAAAGTAAAATACACAAATGCAGTGTACATCAATTAATGTTCTACATGTACAGTAAGAATAAAAGGATAAAAGATTGCGTGTATACTTATGTGCAGGTGTAGGCATCAGATGTAAGTTGACTATTAGGACGCCTAAATGTCTAAATAGGAACAGTCGCACACTGATTTCATCACTCTTTTAGAAAAACTGAGTCTTATCTAACAGTTTCTGCCTTTGGCCATGTTCTACTGACTCGTTTCGCCCTAATTGGACTTAGTCGCAGTTTTTCTCTACAACTAAGCCCAATCGGGGTATTGTGCTTTGTAGAATGCATTGTATATTGAATAAGCCCATTTAATTTACTACCGTCATTTCTTTAGAGTACCCCCTAGGCCTTATTGTGTCTAAATAAATGGAGAAAGTGTGACACACTACAAGCCATACACCGTAAAGCCTTCTTTTTTACTACACCCACTTTTGGACACACCCACAAACATGTGGCAGTCAGTGTGCTGCACATGCCACATTACCATCCCCCCAATTATCCTCCCAGCACTAGCACTGCACCCCCCAAAAAAGTATCTGGAGCTGCCCCTGTTCCTCACCCCCATGTAATAGAGATGAAAAGAACATATTTACCAACATTTCCCAACAAAAATTTCCATTTCACTTTTGTTTGCTGTGCATCCAGCAAGCCATTGTAAGTGGAGAATGTATTTTAATAAGGGGAATATCATTCATTACAATGGGCATGATTTACAAGAGGCATATTAATAATATATTGTATAATTTAATTGTAAAATACTATAGATAAAGAAAGATTTATCAAAATATGGACAGAAGTACAACCAAGAACGTATGTTCTTTATTATTATTATTTATGTGTTTGGTAAGCAATGTCTCCATCAAAATATATCACCTTTTGCTCTCAGGACAAATGCAAAATGTGCATTTCCTCGTACTTTCTGTCTCGTAGATAGTGGTAACAAAGACAAACAGAGGGGTACATCTCTCCAGTGGGGACAGCAATGAAAACCTGGTCTAACTTTTCCCCTCTTACTTAAAAATGAAAGCAGATTAAAAAACAAAGGTTGCCTTTACATACACTTTAGGTCCCACACCTGGTTTAAAACTTGTAGCTGAATGGAGCGATCTCAGTGATGGGACATTTGACCTTTATTATCTCTGCAACATATTTTACCAAACATGAATTAGGAAATAGAAGCCACATAAAGCAGTGGTAGTAGTTAAAAGCAGGTTATGGGGATATAGGTGATTTTGAGGCCGCGTACACACGACCGGTTTTCTCGGCAAAAAACGACAAGAAAACTGCCGGGGAGCATTCTTGACGAGAAAACCGGCTGTGTGTACGCAGGTTACAGTTTTCTCGTCAAGAAAACTGCCCAGATTCCCAGACGAGAAAAAAGACGACCTGCGGTCTTTTTTCTCGTCGTGTGTACACTTACCTGCCGCCGTGGAAACCCACGCATGCTCGAAATGACTTTGACGCATGCACGGTAGCTTCCTAGGCATAGGCATAGGGTGTAGCAAGATGGGGGCGACGGCATCAAATGTGATGAGCGCACGCTCGTCGCAGTCGATGACGTCACCGCATTCGTGCCATTCAAAAGAACGGCGGTTCTTTTGAATCGTACGTGTGTACACTCGGCCGGGACCAGTTTCTTGTCAAGATTCTCGACAGGAAAAACAAAGTTTTTTTCCTGACGAGAACTCGGCCGTGTGTGCAGGGCTTGACTTGTAGAGCTGTAAACTCACACAGCAAGAGCTAGAAGTTTCCAATCAGTGCAGCTTTGCTGATTGCAGAGCTATAGGTCAGGCTCCTTTAGGGTGCATTTACACCTGTGAATGCACCGTGCCTGTGATTGTATGAGAGAACCACAGCAGGGGTTCCTGCAATTAAGTGCAAGAGGCAGCCCTATTGAAAGCAATGGTAGGCTGCCGTCTCCTGCAGCTAATCAGCTAAGCCAATGGTTCTTGTAGGCATCTCGGTTTGTTCACATGAAGTTTCTTCCAAAAGCAATTCATGTTATTGAGACATTCTGTGCACAAAGTATCTATATTTCAGTCTTATAGGTGGCTGTTGCCATATACAGTGGAACCTTGGATTACGAGCATAATCCGTTCCAGGAGAATGCTTGTAATCCAAAGCACTTGCATATCAAAGTGAGTTTCGCTATAGAAGTCAAATGAAACAAAGATAATTCGTTCCACATTGACTTCTATGGCATGTAATACCGCATGTGGCCAGAGGTAGGGGGCGCCAGAGAGACTCGGAAATACTGAGAGACCGTGCGGCTGCACCGGAAACCCTCGGAAAGGCTCGGAAACAGTTAAGAATGGTGTATTTCTGAGTTTTTCCGAGTATTTCTGAATGGCTCCGAGTGTCACCGGTGCCCCCACACCTCTGGCCAAATGCGGTACTGCACACCGCAGAGGCTTGAATCCTATTCGTTTTGCGAGACAACACTCGCAAACCGAGTATTGCAAAACGCTCGTTAACCGTGTTACTCGCAATCCGAGGTTCCACTGCAATTACAGAAACATGGAGGGTGCTGTTGCAAACCTTCTTCTGAGCCCAGGTTCACACTGGGCTGCGGGAGTGAAGCCGTGAAAGTTCAGCTGAACTCGCACGATTTCACTCTCGCTGGCAGTCCCGATTTCAGCCGCGATTACAAAGACATCTGTGCAGGTTTCTGCACAGATGTCAATGTAAATCGCGGCCCGAAATCGCAAAAAGTAGTACAGAAACTACTTTTTGAAATCGGGGAAGATGCGGCGTTGCACCGATTAGAACGGTGCCATTGCCGGCAATTTGCGGCAAATACCGCCGTTTTGACATGTGATTTGACATGCCAAATCGCATGTCAAAACGCACTAGTGTGAACCAGGGCTGAAAATTAGAAAAGTTGCTTGGCTGTCACACTGTCCCAGAACATGTATCCAGATCAGGAGTAATTACCTAACCTGCAGTATCCTTGTTCTGGGTCACTAACACAGACTGTGATAAAGCTAAAAGGTATGGAAGCCAGGCATTGAAAATCAGTTCAGCAATGGCAGCGTCCATATTTTCTTTAAAGGGAAAACTGCCCTATATGCAATTAGTTTTGTATATGTAGTATTGTAGTATTTGCTAATTTGTGAGAGTGCATTTTCTCTGCCACATGTTGTTTTAGCTTGCTCCAGTAGGGTGTGCTAGAGATTTGTATTTATGGATGCTAGATGGCATAGCCAATCAGCAGGCTCAGGGAGCTGATGATGCATGTTGGGAGAACTGTTAAATGTCTGGGACCAGGGCCGCCATCAGGAATTTTGGGGCCCCTTACACAGCTTCAGGCATGGGCCCCCTGGAGCAGGAGAACCGGGGGGGGGGGGGGGTGCTGCCGCCGCAAATTGAGAAGCAGGGGGGGGTGCCACGAATTGAGAGGCGGGGGGTGCTGTCGCCGCAAATTGTTGAGGTTGTTGGGGGGGCTTTGGGTGCTGACGAACACAAAAAAAAGTGAGGGTTGCCATCCGGGGCCCTGGGGACCTCCGTGGGGCCTCTGGGGACCTCTGGGCCCCTTACAAAAAAATAATTCTAAAAAAAATAATAATAATTTTTATAAAAAAAAAAAAAAGGGAGGTTGCCATCCGGGCCCTGGGGACCTCCGGGCCTCTGGGGACCTCTGGGTCCCTTACAATTTTTTTTTATATATAAATAACATAAATAAGCTTGACGTCCATCCCACGTACGTGTCCGCCATGTACCCGCGAGCTGCATTTACAGAGCCAGGGAAGTGGATCTCTGTGTGTAAACACAGAGATCCACTTCCCTGTCAGGGAGAGGAGACCGATGGTGTGTCCCTTGTACATAGGGACAACCATCGGTCACCTCCCCCAGTCAGTCCCCTCCCCTCCCCCCACAGTTAGAATCACTCCCTTAGGAACACTTAACCCCTTCAGCGCCCCTAGTGGTAAACCCCTTCACTGCCAGTGTCATTTTTACAGTAACCAATGCATTTTTATAGCACTGATCGCTGTAAAATGACAATGGTCCCAAAATGGTGTCAAAAGTGTCCGATGTGTCCGCCATAATGTCGCAGTCGCAATAAAAATCGCTGATCGCCGCCATTACTAGTAAATAGTGATGAGCCGAACACCCCCGGGTTCGGTTCGCACCAGAACCCGCGAACGGACCGAAAGTTCGTACGAACATTAGAACCCTATTAAATACAATGGATGCGAACGTTCGAATTCTAAAGTGCTAATTATAACAACTATTATGCATGCTATTGTCCTAAAAAGGGTTTGGGAACCCGGGTTGTGCACCAGGGGACATGTATCAATGCAAAAAGAAGTTTTAAAAACGGTCGTTTTTCGGGAGCAGTCATTTTAATGATGCATAAAGTGAAAAAAAAAAAGTCAAATATTCCTTTAAATATCGTACCTGGGGGGTGTCTAAAGTATGCCTGTGAAGTGCCACGTGTTTCCCGTGTTTAGAACTGTCCCTGCACAAAATGACACTTCTAAAGGAAAAAAAAGCCATTTAAAACTGCTTGCGGCTTTAATGTAATGTCTGGTCCCGGTAATATGGATGAAAATCTTTAAGAAAAATGGCATAGCTACCCCATGACCCCCCCCCCCCCTACCCCAGCCCATTACCAGCCCCTTTGGGTCTTGTATGGATATTAAGGGGAACCCCGCACATAAAATAAAAAAGGCCCTATATACTCTGAACAGCCGTATACAGGCGGTGCATACAAGACAGGGACTGTAGGTTTGTTCTTATGTAGAATCTGTTTGTAATTTTGAACAGGTACATTGTTCAAGTGTAGCTCCAGCCCAAAAATCTATTTTTAAACTTTTTGGAAAACATAGGTAAGGGTTATCACCCCTGTAACATTTGTTTTGCTGTCTGTGCCCCTGTTCAGAACATTTCACCTCACTTTCCGTCCCAATGACAACTGTTTTTGAAATGTGGTGTTTTTCTTGAAACAAGGATTGCTGATAAAGCATCAGTACAGAGGAGACACCTTTCTCCCATATTTATTCTTACAGGAGAGAATTTTCCTTCCTAGTGGTAGATTTCCTCTCACTTCCTGTTGTCTTCTTGCGTTTGCAAGTAGGAGTCGTTTGTAAGTTGGATGTTTGAAAGTAGGGACCTGCCGTATATACTCTGCAGAAATAGGCCCCTTAGTTGTTGGTGTTGGCACAACACTGTAAGCACTCACAGTTACTCTTGGTTGGTGCTGGAACGCCCTGCTGTCAACTATTATATCAGGAATTTTAATTACATATAATTGTTGAACAGTGGTAGTAAAAATTGGGCCTTTGATGGTGGTGCTGGTGCCACAACACTGTAAGCCCTCACAGTTACTCTTGGTGGGTGCAGCAATGGGCCCTGCTGTGAATTATTAGATCAAGAATTGTAATTGCATGCCCCTGTTGAACAGGGGCTGAAAAATTGGGCCTTTCGTGGTGGTGGTGGTGGTGGTGGTGTTGCCACAACACTGTAAGCCCTCAGAGTTACTCTTGGTGGGTGCAGGAATGGGCCCTGCTGTGAATTATTAGATCAAGAATTGTAATTGCATGCCCCTGTTGATCAGGGGCTGAAAAATTGGGCCTTTCGTGGTGGTGGTGGTGGTGGTGGTGTTGCCACAACACTGTAAGCCCTCAGAGTTACTCTTGGTGGGTGCAGGAATGGGCCCTGCTGTGAATTATTAGATCAAGAATTGTAATTACATGCCCCTTTTGAACAGGGGCTGAAAAATTGGGCCTTTCGTGGTGGTGGTGGTGGTGGCGTTGCCACAACACTGTAAGCCCTCAGAGTTACTCTTGGTGGGTGCAGGAATGGGCCCTGCTGTGAATTATTAGATCAAGAATTGTAATTACATGCCCCTTTTGAACAGGGGCTGAAAAATTGGGCCTTTCGTGGTGGTGGTGGTGGTGGCGTTGCCACAACACTGTAAGCCCTCAGAGTTACTCTTGGTGGGTGCAGGAATGGGCCCTGCTGTGAATTATTAGATCAAGAATTGTAATTACATGCCCCTTTTGAACAGGGGCTGAAAAATTGGGCCTTTCGTGGTGGTGGTGGTGGTGGCGTTGCCACAACACTGTAAGCCCTCAGAGTTACTCTTGGTGGGTGCAGCAATGGGCCCTGCTGTGAATTATTAGATCAAGAATTGTAATTACATGCCCCTTTTGAACAGGGGCTGAAAAATTGGGCCTTTCGTGGTGGTGGTGGTGGTGGCGTTGCCACAACACTGTAAGCCCTCAGAGTTACTCTTGGTGGGTGCAGCAATGGGCCCTGCTGTGAATTATTAGATCAAGAATTGTAATTGCATGCCCCTGTTGAACAGGGGCTGAAAAATTGGGCCTTAGGCACTGGTGGCACAACACTACAACCCCTCACAGATACTGTACTTGGAGCACAGCAATGAGCCCTGTTGCAAAGTATTGCTTCAAAAATTGTAATGACACGCCCCTGTTAAACAGGGGCTGAAAAATTGGGCCTTAGGCACTGGTGCCACAACACTCCAGACCTTAGCCACTGGTGGCGGCACCCATAAACAAAAATGATCTTCCAAGCTATCATCATCAATCGTATCATTGAGGACTCGGAGGAGGAGGATAGCCAGTCAACATAACAGCACAGGCACTCAGCATCAGCATCAGTCTTGAAGGGATGTGACATGTTAAAATCAATTAGTCTGTTATATCAGCATCAGGTGTGTGGTAGCTGGTGGTGATCCAAGACTGGTTCATCTTGATGAAAGTCAGTCGATCAACCGAGTCGGTGGACAGGCGCACCCTGTGATCCGTGACAAATCCTCCAGCAGCACTGAATGTGCATTCCGAAAGAACGCTGGATGCAGGACAGGCCAGTAGCTCAATTGCATACTGTGCAAGCTCTGGCCAGTGATCCATCCTCAAGACCCAGTAAGCCAGAGGATTTTCGGTGGGGAAGGTGTCCAAGTCTGACCTTGCCCCTAGATATTCCTGCACCATGTTTATCAGACGCTGGCGATGGTTGCTGGAACCGATCATACTTTGGGGCTGCGGACTAAAGAATTGTCTGAACGCATCGGTCAGACGGCCACCTTCCCCACCGCTCCTTCTTTGACTGGCCGAAGCCTCAGCAACTCGTTGTCCAGGACCAGGAGTTTGTAACCTTCCAGTCTCTGGGAACGCGTTGCACAGACCTTTCTGCAAGGCCTCCCGGAGTTGTCTCATCCTCTGCTCCCTCTGCGACGGTAACATAAGGTCCGCAACCTTACCCTTGTACCGTGGATCAAGGAGAGTGGCCAGCCAGTAATGGTCCTTCTCCTTGATCCGAAGAATACGAGGATCCTTCCGCAGACTTTGCAGGATCAGGGAGGCCATGCAGCGTAGGTTTGCTGAGGCATTCGCTTCGGAGTCCTCTGGGTCACTAAGGACGACATGATCCGCAGCCACCTCCTCCCAGCCACGTACAAGTCCACTGGTTTCTTGGGACTGTAAATCATCCCTAAAAGACTGCTGCTGATGATGCTGAGTGCCAGCCTCCACCTCCATGCTGACACAATCCTCCTCCTCCTCCTCCTCCTCCTCCTCTTCCTGTGCGATGGGTGGGACAGAAGGAACACTGTCTGGGTAAAGGGGGCCTTGAGAGGCAAGGAAGTCCTCCTCTTCCTGCCTCTGTTCTGCCTCAAGTGCCCTGTCCATTATTCCACGCAGCGTGTGCTCCAACAGGTGGACAAGAGGTACAGTGTCACTGATGCATGCACTGTCACTGCTCACCATCCTCGTGGCCTCCTCAAATGGTGCCAGGACAGTGCATGCATCCCTGATCATGCCCCACTGGCGTGGAGAAAAAAAACAAGCTCCCCTGACCCTGTCCTGGTGCCGTAGTCGCACAGGTACTCATTTATGGCCCTCTGCTGCGTGTGCAGCCGCTGCAGCATGGCCAACGTTGAGTTCCACCTGGTGGGCATGTCACATATAAGGCGGTTCTTGGGCAGGTTCAACTCCTTTTGCAGCTCAGCCAGGCGAGCACTGGCATTATAAGATCTGCGGAAATGCACACAGACTTTCCTGGCCTGCCTCAGGACATCCTGTAAGCCCGGGTACCTGCCCAAGAACCGCTGCACCACCAGGTTAAGGACGTGAGCCACACAGGGCACATGGGTCAGTTGTCCCTGTCGGAGGGCGGAGAGGAGGTTGGTGCCATTGTCGCAAACCACCATTCCTGGCTTAAGCTGGCGTGGCGTCAACCACCTCTCGGCCTGGCCCTGCAGAGCAGACAGGACCTCTGCCCCAGTGTGGCTTCTGTCCCCCAAACACACCAGCGCAAGCACGGCATGGCATCTTTTTGCCTGCTTACTTGCGTAGCCCCTTGAACGCCTACGGAGCACCGCTGGTTCCGAGGACAAACCACAGGAAGAGGCCATGGAGGAAGAAGAAGAGGAGGGGGTGGAGGAGAGAGGTGTGTCACAACCAGTAGTAGCATTTTGGAGGCGTGGCGGTGGAACAACCTCCAACACTACGGCACCTTGGCCTGCATCCTTCCCAGCTGCCAAAAGAGTGACCCAATGGGCCGTGAAAGAAAGGTAACGTCCCTGTCCATGCCTGCTGGACCATGAGTCAGCGGTAATATGCACCTTACCGCTGACCGCCCTGTCCAGCGAGGCCAAGACATTGCCTTCCACATGCCGGTAGAGAGCCGGAATAGCCTTCCGTGAGAAAAAGTGGTGCTTGGGAACCTGCCACTGAGGAACCGCACTCACGGAAGGGGGCCGAGTCTACCAACTGAAAAGGCAGCAGTTGAAGCGCTAGCAATTTAGCCAAGCTAGCATTCAACCGCTGGGCATGTGGATGGCTGGGAGTGAACTTCTTTCGACGGTCCAGCAGCTGGGGCAGGGAAATTTGCCTGCTAGAATCAGACGTCGGTGTACTGCTAGCAGAGTGGCCGCAAGTACTTGGCTGTGACACACCTAATTCTACACCTTCATTCCTCTCAGTGCATGTTTCAGAGAGGACTGAAGTTATAGTGGGGTTGGAGATCCCAGCTGATGCGGTGCAAGGAGAGGTCCGCTTTGTTCTTTGGTGTGGGTCTTTGAGGTAGGCTTGCCAACGAGCTGCATGGCAGGTCAACATATGTCTGGTCAGGCATGTGGTACCCAAGCGGCTGATGTTTTGGCCACGCGATATACGCTTGAGACATATGTTGCAAACAGCAGCTGTGCGATCTGATGCACTAGCCTCAAAAAAGGCCCACACCAAAGAACTTTTTGAATGACGGGCAGAGGCAGCGCCCTGCACAGGCGGAGCTCTGTGGTGTGATTCCGTCGGTGTACTGCCCTTACGCTGGCCACCAAAGGGCATCCTGCCTCGTTGGAGATGTGCCTCCTCCTCATCCTCCTCCTCCTCCTCTCTCCTATTAGGCACCCACGTGGAGTCAGTGACCTCATCATCCCCTCCCTCCTCATCATTGGAGCCAATCTGTCAGTATGCTGCAGCTGCTGGAACATGACTGCCAGATTGGTGTCCTTCTTGAGCATCCCCTCTGTCTGCTCTCACGCTACTGCCTTCCTGTAGCTGGGTTTCATCATCAGACCCTTCGAAACGCTGGGCATCCTCCTGGAGCATGTACCCAACACTGTGCTCAAACAGTTCGGTGGACTCCTCAGGAGGAGGACATGGTGGGTCTAGGGAAGGAGTGACTGATGATGAGTCTGACATTGATACCAGGGAAGAGGACGCTTTGGCAGCTGCTTTTCCAGTACCCTGAGCCTGGGTGAGAGAGGATGAGGAGGAGGAGGAGGGCTTGGTCATCCACTCTACCAAATCTTCGGCATGATGTGGCTCATCATGTCCAGCTGCCGAAAAGAAGGACAAGCGTGTCCCATGGCCATGTGCTGATGACAATGCACCGCGTCCACGACCAGCACTGTTGCCCCCAGACACAGAGCCTGCTTGCCCTCTTTTATTGCCTCCTGACTGTCTGCCTCTCCTTGTTTGCCTTCCAGACATTGTAATAGATGGCCTGCAGGGAGATGGGAAAAAAGCAATAAGGGCTACCTTCAAGTGTCCTTCTCTGTCCCTTTACTTAAGGATTTCTAAATATGGTTGAGGATGATTGCTTTTGCACAGAATAGCACAACGACAATTTCCCTGACTGTCCAAAAAAACAAGGATTTCAAAGATGGTTGATGAGGAATGCTTTAGCACACTATAGCACAAGGAGAATTTCCCTCACTGTCCTTCCCTGTCCCTAGAAACAAGGATTATCACAGTGAAAGAAACTGACACTCTTCCTACCTATAGTTTTCTGTCCCTAGAAAAAATGTTTTTTTAAAGCACACTATAGCACAAGGAGAATTCCCTCACTGTCCTTCCCTGTCCCTAGAAACAAGGATTCGCACAGTAAAACACACTGACACTCTCCCTACCTATAGTTTTCTGTCTCTAGAAAAAATGTTTTTTTAAAGCACACTATAGCACAAGGAGAATTCCCTCACTGTCCTTCCCTGTCCCTAGAAACAAGGATTCACACAGTAAAACACACTGACACTCTCCCTACCTATAGTTTTCTGTCCCTAGAAAAAATGTTTTTTTAAAGCACACTATAGCACAAGGAGAATTTACCTCACTTTCCTTCCCTGTCCCTAGAAACAAGGATTATCACAGTGAAAGAAACTGACAATCTTCCTACCTATAGTTTTCTGTCCCTAGAAAAAATGTGTTTTTAAAGCACACTATAGCACAAGGAGAATTTCCCTCACTGTCCTTCCCTGTCCCTAGAAACAAGGATTATCACAGTGAAAGAAACTGACACTCTTCCTACCTATAGTTTTCTGTCTCTAGAAAAAATGTTTTTTTAAAGCACACTATAGCACAAGGAGAATTTCCCTCACTTTCCTTCCCTGTCCCTAGAAACAAGGATTATCACAGTGAAAGAAACTGACACTCTTCCTACCTATAGTTTTCTGTCCCTAGAAAAATTTTTTTTTTAAAGCACACTATAGCACAAGGAGAATTTCCCTCACTGTCCTTCCCTGTCCCTAGAAACAAGGATTATCACAGTGAAAGAAACTGACACTCTTCCTACCTATAGTTTTCTGTCCCTAGAAAAAATGTTTTTTTTAAAGCACACTATAGCACAAGGAGAATTCCCTCACTGTCCTTCCCTGTCCCTAGAAACAAGGATTCACACAGTAAAACACACTGACACTCTCCCTACCTATAGTTTTCTGTCCCTAGAAAAAATGTTTTTTTAAAGCACACTATAGCACAAGGAGAATTCCCTCACTGTCCTTCCCTGTCCCTAGAAACAAGGATTATCACAGTGAAAGAAACTGACACTCTTCCTACCTATAGTTTTCTGTCCCTAGAAAAAATGTTTTTTTTAAAGCACACTATAGCACAAGGAGAATTCCCTCACTGTCCTTCCCTGTCCCTAGAAACAAGGATTCGCACAGTAAAACACACTGACACTCTCCCTACCTATAGTTTTCTGTCCCTAGAAAAAATGTTTTTTTAAAGCACACTATAGCACAAGGAGAATTCCCTCACTGTCCTTCCCTGTCCCTAGAAACAAGGATTATCACAGTGAAAGAAACTGACACTCTTCCTACCTATAGTTTTCTGTCCCTAGAAAAAATGTTTTTTTTAAAGCACACTATAGCACAAGGAGAATTCCCTCACTGTCCTTCCCTGTCCCTAGAAACAAGGATTCGCACAGTAAAACACACTGACACTCTCCCTACCTATAGTTTTCTGTCCCTAGAAAAAATGTTTTTTTAAAGCACACTATAGCACAAGGAGAATTCCCTCACTGTCCTTCCCTGTCCCTAGAAACAAGGATTCGCACAGTAAAACACACTGACACTCTCCCTACCTATAGTTTTCTGTCCCTAGAAAAAATGTTTTTTAAAGCACACTATAGCACAAGGAGAATTCCCTCACTGTCCTTCCCTGTCCCTAGAAACAAGGATTCGCACAGTAAAACACACTGACACTCTCCCTACCTATAGTTTTCTGTCCCTAGAAAAAATGTTTTTTTAAAGCACACTATAGCACAAGGAGAATTCCCTCACTGTCCTTCCCTGTCCCTAGAAACAAGGATTCGCACAGTAAAACACACTGACACTCTCCCTACCTATAGTTTTCTGTCCCTAGAAAAAATGTTTTTTTAAAGCACACTATAGCACAAGGAGAATTTACCTCACTTTCCTTCCCTGTCCCTAGAAACAAGGATTATCACAGTGAAAGAAACTGACACTCTTCCTACCTATAGTTTTCTGTCCCTAGAAAAAATGTGTTTTTAAAGCACACTATAGCACAAGGAGAATTTCCCTCACTGTCCTTCCCTGTCCCTAGAAACAAGGATTATCACAGTGAAAGAAACTGACACTCTTCCTACCTATAGTTTTCTGTCTCTAGAAAAAATGTTTTTTTAAAGCACACTATAGCACAAGGAGAATTTCCCTCACTTTCCTTCCCTGTCCCTAGAAACAAGGATTATCACAGTGAAAGAAACTGACACTCTTCCTACCTATAGTTTTCTGTCCCTAGAAAAAATGTTTTTTTAAAGCACACTATAGCACAAGGAGAATTTCCCTCACTGTCCTTCCCTGTCCCTAGAAACAAGGATTATCACAGTGAAAGAAACTGACACTCTTCCTACCTATAGTTTTCTGTCCCTAGAAAAAATGTTTTTTTTAAAGCACACTATAGCACAAGGAGAATTCCCTCACTGTCCTTCCCTGTCACTAGAAACAAGGATTCGCACAGTAAAACACACTGACACTCTCCCTACCTATAGTTTTCTGTCCCTAGAAAAAATGTTTTTTTAAAGCACACTATAGCACAAGGAGAATTCCCTCACTGTCCTTTCCTGTCCCTAGAAACAAGGATTTGCACAGTAAAACACACTGACACTCTCCCTACCTATAGTTTTCTGTCCCTAGAAAAAATGTTTTTTTAAAGCACACTATAGCACAAGGAGAATTTACCTCACTTTCCTTCTCTGTCCCTAGAAACAAGGATTATCACAGTGAAAGAAACTGACACTCTACCTACCTATAGTTTTCTGTCCCTAGAAAAAATGTGTTTTTAAAGCACACTATAGCACAAGGAGAATTTCCCTCACTGTCCTTCCCTGTCCCTAGAAACAAGGATTATCACAGTGAAAGAAACTGACACTCTTCCTACCTATAGTTTTCTGTCTCTAGAAAAAATGTTTTTTTAAAGCACACTATAGCACAAGGAGAATTTCCCTCACTTTCCTTCCCTGTCCCTAGAAACAAGGATTATCACAGTGAAAGAAACTGACACTCTTCCTACCTATAGTTTTCTGTCCCTAGAAAAAATGTTTTTTTAAAGCACACTATAGCACAAGGAGAATTTACCTCACTTTCCTTCCCTGTCCCTAGAAACAAGGATTCGCACAGTAAAACACACTGACACTCTCCCTACCTATAGTTTTCTGTCCCTAGAAAAAATGTTTTTTTAAAGCACACTATAGCACAAGGAGAATTTTCCTCACTTTCCTTCCCTGTCCCTAGAAACAAGGATTATCACAGTGAAAGAAACTGACACTCTTCCTACCTATAGTTTTCTGTCCCTAGAAAAAATGTTTTTTTAAAGCACACTATAGCACAAGGAGAATTTTCCTCACTGTCCTTCCCTGTCCCTAGAAACAAGGATTATCACAGTGAAAGAAACTGACACTCTTCCTACCTATAGTTTTCTGTCCCTAGAAAAAATGTGTTTTTAAAGCACACTATAGCACAAGGAGAATTTCCCTCACTGTCCTTCCCTGTCCCTAGAAACAAGGATTATCACAGTGAAAGAAACTGACACTCTTCCTACCTATAGTTTTCTGTCTCTAGAAAAAATGTTTTTTTAAAGCACACTATAGCACAAGGAGAATTTCCCTCACTTTCCTTCCCTGTCCCTAGAAACAAGGATTATCACAGTGAAAGAAACTGACACTCTTCCTACCTATAGTTTTCTGTCCCTAGAAAAAATGTTTTTTTAAAGCACACTATAGCACAAGGAGAATTTCCCTCACTGTCCTTCCCTGTCCCTAGAAACAAGGATTATCACAGTGAAAGAAACTGACACTCTTCCTACCTATAGTTTTCTGTCCCTAGAAAAAATGTTTTTTTTAAAGCACACTATAGCACAAGGAGAATTCCCTCACTGTCCTTCCCTGTCACTAGAAACAAGGATTCGCACAGTAAAACACACTGACACTCTCCCTACCTATAGTTTTCTGTCCCTAGAAAAAATGTTTTTTTAAAGCACACTATAGCACAAGGAGAATTCCCTCACTGTCCTTTCCTGTCCCTAGAAACAAGGATTTGCACAGTAAAACACACTGACACTCTCCCTACCTATAGTTTTCTGTCCCTAGAAAAAATGTTTTTTTAAAGCACACTATAGCACAAGGAGAATTTACCTCACTTTCCTTCTCTGTCCCTAGAAACAAGGATTATCACAGTGAAAGAAACTGACACTCTACCTACCTATAGTTTTCTGTCCCTAGAAAAAATGTGTTTTTAAAGCACACTATAGCACAAGGAGAATTTCCCTCACTGTCCTTCCCTGTCCCTAGAAACAAGGATTATCACAGTGAAAGAAACTGACACTCTTCCTACCTATAGTTTTCTGTCTCTAGAAAAAATGTTTTTTTAAAGCACACTATAGCACAAGGAGAATTTCCCTCACTTTCCTTCCCTGTCCCTAGAAACAAGGATTATCACAGTGAAAGAAACTGACACTCTTCCTACCTATAGTTTTCTGTCCCTAGAAAAAATGTTTTTTTAAAGCACACTATAGCACAAGGAGAATTTACCTCACTTTCCTTCCCTGTCCCTAGAAACAAGGATTCGCACAGTAAAACACACTGACACTCTCCCTACCTATAGTTTTCTGTCCCTAGAAAAAATGTTTTTTTAAAGCACACTATAGCACAAGGAGAATTTTCCTCACTTTCCTTCCCTGTCCCTAGAAACAAGGATTATCACAGTGAAAGAAACTGACACTCTTCCTACCTATAGTTTTCTGTCCCTAGAAAAAATGTTTTTTTAAAGCACACTATAGCACAAGGAGAATTTTCCTCACTGTCCTTCCCTGTCCCTAGAAACAAGGATTATCACAGTGAAAGAAACTGACACTCTTCCTACCTATAGTTTTCTGTCCCTAGAAAAAATGTTTTTTTTAAAGCACACTATAGCACAAGGAGAATTCCCTCACTGTCCTTCCCTGTCCCTAGAAACAAGGATTCGCACAGTAAAACACACTGACACTCTCCCTACCTATAGTTTTCTGTCCCTAGAAAAAATGTTTTTTTAAAGCACACTATAGCACAAGGAGAATTCCCTCACTGTCCTTCCCTGTCCCTAGAAACAAGGATTCGCACAGTAAAACACACTGACACTCTCCCTACCTATAGTTTTCTGTCCCTAGAAAAAATGTTTTTTTAAAGCACACTATAGCACAAGGAGAATTCCCTCACTGTCCTTCCCTGTCCCTAGAAACAAGGATTCGCACAGTAAAACACACTGACACTCTCCCTACCTATAGTTTTCTGTCCCTAGAAAAAATGTTTTTTTAAAGCACACTATAGCACAAGGAGAATTCCCTCACTGTCCTTCCCTGTCCCTAGAAACAAGGATTCGCACAGTAAAACACACTGACACTCTCCCTACCTATAGTTTTCTGTCCCTAGAAAAAATGTTTTTTTAAAGCACACTATAGCACAAGGAGAATTTACCTCACTTTCCTTCCCTGTCCCTAGAAACAAGGATTATCACAGTGAAAGAAACTGACACTCTTCCTACCTATAGTTTTCTGTCCCTAGAAAAAAATGTGTTTTTAAAGCACACTATAGCACAAGGAGAATTTCCCTCACTGTCCTTCCCTGTCCCTAGAAACAAGGATTATCACAGTGAAAGAAACTGACACTCTTCCTACCTATAGTTTTCTGTCTCTAGAAAAAATGTTTTTTTAAAGCACACTATAGCACAAGGAGAATTTCCCTCACTTTCCTTCCCTGTCCCTAGAAACAAGGATTATCACAGTGAAAGAAACTGACACTCTTCCTACCTATAGTTTTCTGTCCCTAGAAAAAATGTTTTTTTTAAAGCACACTATAGCACAAGGAGAATTCCCTCACTGTCCTTCCCTGTCACTAGAAACAAGGATTCGCACAGTAAAACACACTGACACTCTCCCTACCTATAGTTTTCTGTCCCTAGAAAAAATGTTTTTTTAAAGCACACTATAGCACAAGGAGAATTCCCTCACTGTCCTTCCCTGTCCCTAGAAACAAGGATTTGCACAGTAAAACACACTGACACTCTCCCTACCTATAGTTTTCTGTCCCTAGAAAAAATGTTTTTTTAAAGCACACTATAGCACAAGGAGAATTTACCTCACTTTCCTTCTCTGTCCCTAGAAACAAGGATTATCACAGTGAAAGAAACTGACACTCTACCTACCTATAGTTTTCTGTCCCTAGAAAAAATGTGTTTTTAAAGCACACTATAGCACAAGGAGAATTTCCCTCACTGTCCTTCCCTGTCCCTAGAAACAAGGATTATCACAGTGAAAGAAACTGACACTCTTCCTACCTATAGTTTTCTGTCTCTAGAAAAAATGTTTTTTTAAAGCACACTATAGCACAAGGAGAATTTCCCTCACTTTCCTTCCCTGTCCCTAGAAACAAGGATTATCACAGTGAAAGAAACTGACACTCTTCCTACCTATAGTTTTCTGTCCCTAGAAATTTTTTTTTTTAAAGCACACTATAGCACAAGGAGAATTCCCTCACTGTCCTTCCCTGTCCCTAGAAAAAAGGATTCGCACAGTAAAACACACTGGCACTCTCCCTACCTATAGTTTTCTGTCCCTAGAAAAAATGTTTTTTTAAAGCACACTATAGCACAAGGAGAATTCCCTCACTGTCCTTCCCTGTCCCTAGAAACAAGGATTCGCACAGTAAAACACACTGACACTCTCCCTACCTATAGTTTTCTGTCCCTAGAAAAAATGTTTTTTTAAAGCACACTATAGCACAAGGAGAATTTACCTCACTTTCCTTCCCTGTCCCTAGTAACAAGGATTATCACAGTGAAAGAAACTGACACTCTTCCTACCTATAGTTTTCTGTCCCTAGAAAAAATGTTTTTTTAAAGCACACTATAGCACAAGGAGAATTTTCCTCACTTTCCTTCCCTGTCCCTAGAAACAAGGATTATCACAGTGAAAGAAACTGACACTCTTCCTACCTATAGTTTTCTGTCCCTAGAAAAAATGTTTTTTTAAAGCACACTATAGCACAAGGAGAATTTTCCTCACTGTCCTTCCCTGTCCCTAGAAACAAGGATTATCACAGTGAAAGAAACTGACACTCTTCCTACCTATAGTTTTCTGTCCCTAGAAATTTTTTTTTTTAAAGCACACTATAGCACAAGGAGAATTCCCTCACTGTCCTTCCCTGTCCCTAGAAACAAGGATTCGCACAGTAAAACACACTGGCACTCTCCCTACCTATAGTTTTCTGTCCCTAGAAAAAATGTTTTTTTAAAGCACACTATAGCACAAGGAGAATTCCCTCACTGTCCTTCCCTGTCCCTAGAAACAAGGATTCGCACAGTAAAACACACTGACACTCTCCCTACCTATAGTTTTCTGTCCCTAGAAAAAATGTTTTTTTAAAGCACACTATAGCACAAGGAGAATTTACCTCACTTTCCTTCCCTGTCCCTAGAAACAAGGATTATCACAGTGAAAGAAACTGACACTCTTCCTACCTATAGTTTTCTGTCCCTAGAAAAAATGTTTTTTTAAAGCACACTATAGCACAAGGAGAATTTCCCTCACTTTCCTTCCCTGTCCCTAGAAACAAGGATTATCACAGTGAAAGAAACTGACACTCTTCCTACCTATAGTTTTCTGTCCCTAGAAAAAATGTTTTTTTAACCACTTCAGCCCTGGAAGAATTTACCCCCTTCCTGACCAGAGCACTTTTTGCGATGCAGCACTGCGTCGCTTTAACTGACAATTGCGCGGTCGTGCGACGTTGAACCTAACCAAAATTGACGTCCTTTTTCCCCCACAAATAGAGCTTTCTTTTGGTGGTATTTGATCACCTCTGCGGTTTTTATTTTTTGTGCTATAAACAAAAGAAGAGCGACATATTTGAAAAAAATTCAATATTTTTTACTTTTTGATTTAATAAATATCACAATTTTTTTTTTTAAAACAATTTTTTTTCTAAGTTTAGACCGATACGTATTCTACATATTTTTGGTAATTTTTTTTTGCAATAAGCGTATATTGATTGGTTTGCGCAAAAGTTATAGCGTCTACATAATAGGGGATAGATTTATGGCATTTTTATTTTTTTTACTAGTAATAGCGGCGATCTGCGATTTTTATTGTGACCGTGACATTGCGGCAGACACATCGGACACTATTGGCGCGTTTTTGGGACCATTCACATTTATACAGCGATTAGTGCTATAAAACTGCACTAATTACTGTGTAAATGTGACTGGCAGGGAAAGGGTTAACACTAGGGGGCGATCAAGGGGTTAATATGTTCCCTATTGAGTGATTGTAACTGTAGGGGGAGGGGACTCACAAGGGGAGGAGACCGATCTGTGTTCCTCTGTACTGGGAACACACATCGGTCTCCTCACCTCTGACAGGAGGTGGATCTGTGTGTTTACACACAGAGATCCACACTTCTGCCGTGATCGTGGGCAATCGCGGGTGCCCAGCGGACATCGCGACCGCCGGGCACACTCACCGGGTCACGAGCGTTGCCGCGGGTGCGCGCGCGCGCCGCCGCCGGCGCGCGCCCCATAGACGGCCGGGAAAAAAGGACGTCATATGACGTCCGCCCGGAGGGAGGGAGGGTTCCTGCCGGCGTCATATGTCTATGACCCGGTAGGAAGTGGTTAAAGCACACTATAGCACAAGGAGAATTTTCCTCACTTTCCTTCCCTGTCCCTAGAAACAAGGATTATCACAGTGAAAGAAACTGACACTCTTCCTACCTATAGTTTTCTGTCCCTAGAAAAAATGTTTTTTTAAAGCACACTATAGCACAAGGAGAATTTTCCTCACTGTCCTTCCCTGTCCCTAGAAACAAGGATTATCACAGTGAAAGAAACTGACACTCTTCCTACCTATAGTTTTCTGTCCCTAGAAAAAATGTTTTTTTAAAGCACACTATAGCACAAGGAGAATTTTCCTCACTTTCCTTCCCTGTCCCTAGAAACAAGGATTATCACAGTGAAAGAAACTGACACTCTTCCTACCTATAGTTTTCTGTCCCTAGAAATTTTTTTTTTTAAAGCACACTATAGCACAAGGAGAATTTTCCTCACTGTCCTTCCCTGTCCCTAGAAACAAGGATTATCACAGTGAAAGAAACTGACACTCTTCCTACCTATAGTTTTCTGTCCCTAGAAAAAATGTTTTTTTAAAGCACACTATAGCACAAGGAGAATTCCCTCACTGTCCTTCCCTGTCCCTAGAAACAAGGATTTGCACAGTAAAACACACTGACACTCTTCCTACCTATAGTTTTCTGTCCCTAGAAAAAATGTTTTTTTTAAAGCACACTATAGCACAAGGAGAATTCCCTCACTGTCCTTCCCTGTCCCTAGAAACAAGGATTCGCACAGTAAAACACACTGACACTCTCCCTACCTATAGTTTTCTGTCCTTAGAAAAAATGTTTTTTTAAAGCACACTATAGCACAAGGAGAATTCCCTCACTGTCCTTCCCTGTCCCTAGAAACAAGGATTATCACAGTGAAAGAAACTGACACTCTTCCTACCTATAGTTTTCTGTCCCTAGAAAAAATGTTTTTTTTAAAGCACACTATAGCACAAGGAGAATTCCCTCACTGTCCTTCCCTGTCCCTAGAAACAAGGATTCGCACAGTAAAACACACTGACACTCTCCCTACCAATAGTTTTCTGTCCCTAGAAAAAATGTTTTTTTAAAGCACACTATAGCACAAGGAGAATTCCCTCACTGTCCTTCCCTGTCCCTAGAAACAAGGATTCGCACAGTAAAACACACTGACACTCTCCCTACCTATAGTTTTCTGTCCCTAGAAAAAATGTTTTTTTAAAGCACACTATAGCACAAGAAGAATTCCCTCACTGTCCTTCCCTGTCCCTAGAAACAAGGATTCGCACAGTAAAACACACTGACACTCTCCCTACCTATAGTTTTCTGTCCCTAGAAAAAATGTTTTTTTAAAGCACACTATAGCACAAGGAGAATTCCCTCACTGTCCTTCCCTGTCCCTAGAAACAAGGATTCGCACAGTAAAACACACTGACACTCTCCCTACCTATAGTTTTCTGTCCCTAGAAAAAATGTTTTTTTAAAGCACACTATAGCACAAGGAGAATTCCCTCACTGTCCTTCCCTGTCCCTAGAAACAAGGATTCGCACAGTAAAACACACTGACACTCTCCCTACCTATCCTTCTCTTTCCCTAAACTAAAGGAATCCAGGTTAAGCAAAAAAAATTAAATGTCACTGTCCCTGCCTATGCTTCTCTTTCCCTGCTCCGGAACACACTACACTAGGCAGCCGTGCTGGCGGCCTTTTATAGTGTGGGGCGTGTACTAAACACCCTCAGCAATAATTGGCCACAGGCATCCTGCCTGTGGCCAATCATTGCTCTCCTCGCTGCCGGCGCTGTGATTGGCCAAGCATGCGGGGTCACAGTGCATGCTTGGCCAATTACAGCGCCTGGATGACACTGCGATGGCGTAGTGCATTGTGGGCCGTTCGCGTCACTCGAATTTGGCGCGAACTGCCCAAATCGTTCGATCTTCGTTGAACGATCGAACAGCCGATGTTCGAGTCGAACGTATGTTCGACTCGAACACGAAGCTCATCCCTACTAGTAAAAAAAATATTAATAAAAATGCTATAAAACTATGCCCTATTTTGTAGACGCTATAACTTTTGCGCAAACCAATCAATAAATGCTTATTGCGATTTTTTTTAACAAAAATATTTAGAAGAATACGTATCGGCCTAAACTGAGGGAAAAAAAATATATATATTTTTTTAAATTGGGATGTTTATTATAGCAAAAGTAAAAAATATTGTGTTTTTTTCAAAATCGACGCTCTTTTTTTGTTTATAGCGCAAAAAATAAAAACCACAGAGATGATCAAATACCACCAAAAGAAAGCTCTATTTGTGGGAAAAAAAGGACGTCAATTTTGTTTGGGAGCCACGTCGCACGACCGCGCAATTGTCATTCAGACGTGACAGTGCTGAAAGCTGAAAATTGGCCTGGGCAGGAAGGGGGTTTAAGTGCCCAGTAAGTAAGTGGTTAAAGAAAAGTCATCAAGGCTTAAAACTGGGAAACCCGGCTTCAGGTCATCAAAAAGCGGTTTCAAAGATTCTCCCCATACAGTAGATGGTTAATCTCAAACCAGCATCATCCCATAAGGATTACCGCAAGGACATAGAAAAAAATGCTTCAATAGTGTAAAACCTTACTATTAGATTTATTAAAAGTTCAAATCACACTTACATCAAATAAGTCATCACTTGCGCTATACAGTAAAATCCTCAACGGAAAAAATGAAAACAGCACCCGCACTTCTGGGAACTCAAGGATGCAATAATGTCAGCATGTACGCATTTCATCATATGTGACGTTGTCTGGGGCATGGGCACCATGCTGCACCATCGCTGTTTATAACCACTACCAGTGACCAACCAATCTGAGTTGCAAGATGGTTGTCCCAAAACGGAAGCCAGGCCTCTATCTTGGCACTAGCCTCAATCTAAGTGGTGAGATGGTTCTGCCAAATTCCAGGTTTTATTGTTAAAGCTTAAGGGTCCTTTCACACGGGGCGGATCCGTTCAGATCCGCCCCGTGCAGCTCCGGTTGCTCAGCGGGGATCGCTCCGTTGATCCCCGCTGAGCCGACGGATGACGGGGCGGTCCCCGCACACTGTGCAGGGACCGCCCTGTCAGAGCGCCGCTCTCCCCTATGGGGAATCGGATGACGACGGACCGTAGAGTCCGTTGTCATCCGATCCGCTCCGCCGACGGAAGGAAAAATAGGGTTTTCCTCCGTCACACTTTGGCGGAGCGGAGCGGAGCGGATGTCAGCGGACATGTCTCCGCTGACATCCGTGCTTCCATAGGGGTACATGGAGGATCCGTTTCAGGTCCGCCTAAAAAACTGACAGGCGGACCTGAACGGACCTCCGTGTGAAAGGGGCCTAACTGAACAAGCTGAAGTTAGAAGCTATCACGCACAGCTGCACCAGATTCTTTGTGCACCAGTTTTAGTAAATTAACCCCATAGTCTGTGTTTAATACAACCAATAGAGAGACTTTGAAAGAAATCTACAGAGATTAAAGCCTAATCTAATATGTGAGATCAACTGTATTTTTGGGGATATCCTGATCGACACCTAAAGCCCTGTACACACGATCGGTTTTACCGATGAAAACAGTCCGATGGACTTTTTTCATCGAACAAACCGATCGTGTATGGGCCCCAATCGGTCTTTTTTTCTATCAGTGATTAAAAATAGAACATGTTTTAAATTTATCCGATGGAAAAAAAAACAATAGCAAATTCTGATCGTCTGTGTGGAACTCCATCGGAGAAAAAACCCACGTATGCTCAGAATCAAGTCAACGCATGCTCAGAAGCATTGAACTTCATTTTCTCGGCTTGTCTGAGTGTTTTACGTCACAGGGTTTGGGACGGTCGGATTTTTGACTGCTGGTGTGTAGGCAAGACTGATGGAAGTCAGCTTCATCGGATTTCCGATGGAAAAATCCATCTGATTTTATTCCATCGGAAATCCGATCGTGTGTACAGGGCTTAACTATCTTTCCATTTTTCCATGCACAATAAGCCAGTTTACTATTTTAAAGCCTACTAAAATGATTGACACCCATTTTTGTATATCTTGAGCAAAGAACCACTTCTGAGATTGAATGAGCTTGGATTTTATTGATTAGTGCTTATTAGTGCTTGAGACATTCGTAATGTAGCTGTGAGTCAGCTGAAGATCAATATTTAGTAATAAGTGCCTAACAACGTTGCATATAGTTTCCATTGGTAGAACTATTTAGAACTCAGTATTAAATAATGAATGCTCTCTGAAATAGAAAGGGCTACTAATTGGCAAATGTGCCTATTTAGGAACTTCCAGGAATTTACCCATCAATGCTGGAACTTCGCTTTAGTTGCGAGGTCATTTCTAGAATCATTTCTGGAATCCAATGGTTTGTCAAGGTATGTTTGTAAACAAAGTGACATCAGTGCACCACTCACTCATATGCTGTGTATGTACAGCCTGCCTGTCATTTGGAGAGGGAAGAGGAGGAGGGAGGAGAGGGGCGAACAGTGAGCTGAGCACTAAGGGCAGTTTTATCCAATCAGCAAAATGCATACATCATAAATGACATATTGATGTCATGTGTGTGGCTATATGAGGGCATTGTGTATATTTATATGCATCTTACTGTAGAATTCAGGACCTATCCTTTAAGCCCCTGCCATTGTTAGTGCAATTTGAACCTGCCCACCCCTACACCCTTATTCTTAGGAATTTACGATTTTCTAAAATTCCCTGGTATGCAAATGAGCTGATCTCTAACCCTATCGTGGAATCATTATGACCAAAAAGTACAGGTAGTGACGACCACATGCACATTGGTACAAGCTGATGAAGTGTGTTGCAGTGCGTTTTCACATACGCTGCTTTCCTTTTTTTATAGTGTGTTGCAGTGCAAGTTTTTCTTTAAAAAAAGACACATTGCTTTTTGTTTTATCATACAGGTTGTTATGCACTGCAATTCAACATAATAGTGTCTGTCTCTTTTTTCAAGCAGAGCAAATGCTAAGAAGGTTTTTTTTGCTTTGTCCGTGACCGTTGACTCTAACGCAACCCAACACATGTAGTGTGATTGAATCCAAAAAGCAGGAGAGATAAGCAAATCCATACATTTACTTTCCGATTAGCGGATCTGCAGTTAACCTGATCAGGATTCTCCTATTGCAACCACCTCTTACAAGTCCACTGAAAAATAGGAGCAGACTGCCCACAGACTTCTTGCACATCATATGCTTTGGAGACTAGTATGGATCATAGTCAGGCAGATGGAGCGATTGTGGTATATCCGCTTAATGAGTCAGGCAAAGCAAAGATTTGAGCCAGAAACTCGATAACTCCTTTTAATATTCTTTATTGGCTACATCATGTAAACAGGATCAATGCTAACGCGTTTCGGATATTGCAGAATTCCTCCTAGCATGTAATGCATCATAATAAGTCAGGGGTTAAAGAGAATTGCTCCTATTCCCTCATCTTTAAAAGGACCGTAAATTTTCGGAAAATATAGGGGTTGATTTACTAAAACTGGAGAGTGCAAAATCTGGTGCAGCTCTGCGTAGAAACCAATCAGCTTCCAGGTTTTTTTGTCAATGCATTAGGTGATTGTAAAGGTTTGTTTTAAAAAAACAAACAAACATATTATACTTACCTGCCCTGTGCAAGGGTTTTGCACAGAGCAGACCCAATCCTCCTTTTCTGGGGTCCCCGGTGGCGCTCCTGGCTCCTCCTCTTCATTGACTGCCCCCACGGAGGCCCCCCGCATTCCACTGGGGCACTCGTGAGGACACGCTCCCGAGTCCTGCTGCTGCATCCATTGATACAGACAGCAGGACTCGGCCCCGCCCCCAGCTCCTGTGTCACTGGATTTGATTGACAGCAGCGGGAGCCAATAGCTCCTGCTGCTATCAATCTATCCAATGAGGACCCAAGACAGCAGCTGGAACTGCTGTGCTCATCCCCGTCGCTGGAACAATCGGGCTCAGGTAAGGAAAAAGGGGACTCTAGGGGGCAACTGCACCGCAGAAGGTTTTTCACCTTAATGCAAAGAATGCAAATTGGCACCTTTCAGGGGGGAGGGGGGTGCAGATACCTGTCTAAGACAGGTATTTGCACCCACTGCCGGGAATACACACTGCGGGTAGACTGCGGGCAGTGCGTCACTTCCCGGTCCACCCCCCCCCGCTGTGTTCTGGGAAACACACGGCTCCCAGGACACAGCGGGGACCAGTGAAAGACATGCAGCGCTGCTCGTGCATGCGCAGAAGGGAACCGGGAAGTGAAGCCGCAACGTTCCACTACCTGATTCCCTCACCCATGATGGCGGTGGGGGCAGCAGAGTGACGAGTGATTGCTCGTCTTCTGCTGCGGACGTCGCTGGACTCCAGGACAGATAAGTGTCCTAATATTAAAAGTCAGCAGCTGCAGTATTTGTAGCTGCTGGCTTTTAATATTTATTTTTTTTACGGCGGAGCTCCGCTTTAAGGGGAAAAACCGTGAGGGTTTACAACTCCTTTGAAGTGATATTAAAGTCTTGTTTTGTTTTGCTTAAAAATAACAAACATGTTATATTTATCTGCTCTGTGCAGTGGTTTTGCAAAGAGAAGCCCCTTTCCTCCTCTTCTCGTGTCCCTTACCAGCACTCCTGGTCCCTCCTTCCTGCCAAGTGCCCTCAACAAGCAGCTTGCTATGGGGGCACCCGTGCCGAGCCCCTGCTCTGCATGTCCATTCAGACACAGAGCTGCGGCTCGGCTCAGCCCCGTCCCCTCTCTCTCCTCATTGACTCACTGACTTTGATTAACAACAGTGGGAGCCAATGGCACCCACTGCTGTCTCAGCCAATGAGGAGGGAGAGTCCTGGACAGCTGAGACTCTTAGGCAACATTGCTGGATCGAGATGGGGCTCAGGTAAATATTAGGGGGGTGAGGGGGGCTGCTGTGCACAGAGAAAAAAACCTTTTGCCTTTAGAACAACTTTAATTGACCAAGCTGAACTTAAACGCTGATTGGGTGCCATGCAGAGTCGCACCTGATTTTTCGCTCCCCAGTTTTAGTAAATAAACCCCATAGGAGGATTATGTTTTATGGTAAGGTTACATATGAATTAAAATTCTTGGTAAATATACAGGTAGAGTCATAATTAAACTGCAACAGAGATGATCAAATAACTAACTACACATTGTAAAAATGCTTCAAATGAAAAGAAAAAGAATACAATCATGTTTAGGTTAGCGTTGCAGACACAGCTCTGGAAATCAATCTCACTCTGCATATTCTTCCATTGTATGTGTGTCTGTATGCTATGTGCATTAGTAGAGCCCAGTACATCAATATATCAATCACATACTCGTATGATGCTGCTTGCATCCATATCATGCTATTATATTTTCCACTCAGTAGAAACATATGTCAGCAGATACGCCGCTCAGTACACAATAGCCAGAACATGTTATGTGTTTCCTATCACAGTTTAAAAATACTTATAGTAAAACATTATAGTATACTTATAGTAAGTGAATGATCAGTTCACCTTCTGTGGTCCTAATAAAAGCCAAATTTATTTCTAGTGTTGCCAGAAAATGAATGCTTATGCATTTGTGAACAGCTATGTCCCTAAAGCTGAACTTTATGCAGATAGATTAAAAACAAATGAACCAGTTAATTCATTAAAAGCAATAAAAAGGTGTTAAATATTCCTAGTGTAATTACCTGTGCAAACATTGATATTGACCTAGTATAAGGCCTTGCTCAGGAGCCTGGAAGCGGAACAGTGACAATAAGAGCCAAAAGTGAATTGCCACAATGCACATATACTGAGAGATGGAGAAAGTAGAGAGATAACCTGTATTAGGGCGCTGCTGCTGTTTCACTCTCCAGGTCGGGGGGGTTCCTGTCTAAGCTGTACCACTGCTCTGGTGAAGGATCTGGACCTAGCTGAACTTTATGACAGGTAGACATGTGCAATTCGTTTTGTTACGAATTAGTTTTCTAACGAATTTGACGAAAATATCCGAATTAACGAAAACCTGTTTAACGAATATTTCTGACTTTTTGTAAATTTGAACAATCGTAAATTTGAAAATTCAGAAATTCAGAAATTCAAAAATCCAAAAATTCGAAATTCTGAAATAATAACCAACTAATAATAACTTAACTATTAATAACTATTAAATTATAGGTATTGGAATTTCCTTTCCAATTTGGCTGTTAGTGAACGTAACGAATACGAATTTATCCGAAGTTAGGAATTATCCGAAATAACGAATGCCATATCTAAACGAATGGAATGTAACAAATTAATAATAATAAACAACAATAATAATAAAAATCATTTTTTATTATTATTATTATTTATTAAAAATTTGTACCGTCCCATTCGTTTAGATGCGGCATTCGTTATTTCGGATAATTCGTAACTTTGTATAAATTCGTATTCGTTACGTTCACTAACAGCCAAATTTGAAAGGAAATTCCAATACCTATAATTTAATAGTTAGTTATTATTAGTTAGTTAGTTATTTAGTTATTCTTTAAAAATTTTGGATTTTCTTTCTTATTTTCCGATTTTCGAATTTAGGAAATTAAGAATTGCGATCATAACTAATGACCTGAAAAAGGAAAAAAAAATAAAAAAACGAATACGAAGAAATTTTTCGTCATTGCACATGTCTGACAAGGGTGCCTGGATCACAGAATTTTCAAAACAGGATTACAAATTCTTTGGCAAATAAAACTGATGCCATATATGTATTTTTTAACTGCTTGTCTGACGTTCATCTTAACTACTTCAGATCCGCGCTATAGCCAAAAGACGGCCGCAGCGCGGGAGGGCGTCCCTGAATTGCCGGGAGGGCGTCTCTGGACGTCCTCCTGTTTACTTCCGCATTGCACGCCACCGCGGCCGCGCATTGGGGAAAAGCTGATCGGCAGTTACAGAGCCAGGGACGTGGATCTCTGCGTGTAAACACAGAGATCCACATCCTGTCAGGGAGAGGAGACCGATGGTGTGACCCTTGTACATAGGGACAACCATCGGTCACCTCCCCCAGTCAGTCCCCTCACAGTAAGAATCACTCCCAGGGAACACATTTAACCCCTTAATCGCCCCCTAGGGTTAACTCCTTCCCTGCCAGTCACATTTATACAGTAATCAGTGCATATGTATAGCACTGTTCGCTGTATAAATGTGAATGGTCCCAAAATAGTGTCAAAAGTGTCCGATCTGTCGGCCGCAATATCGCAGTCCTGACAAAAATCGCAGATAACCGCCATTACTAGTAAAAAAATAAATAAAAAAAATGTCATAAATCTATTCCCTATTTTGAAGGCGCTAGAACTTTTGCGCAAACCAATCACTATACGCTTATTGCGATTTTTTTTACCAAAAACATGTAGAAGAATACATATCGGCCTAAACTGAGAAAAATAATTGTTTTTTTGTTTTTTTTTAATTGGGATATTTATTATAGAAAAAAGTTAGAAATATTGTGTTTTTTTCAAAATTGTCAGTCTTTTTTGTTTATAGCGCAAAAAATAAAAACCGTAGAAATGATTAAATACCACCAAAAGAAAGCTCTATTTGTGGGAAAAAAACAGTGCTGAAAGCTGAAAATTGGCCTGGACAGGAAGGGGGTTTAAGTGCCCAGTAAGCAAGTGGTTAAAGCTCAAATTCGGGAACAAGAAAAAGATGTCTCGCAGGAGCTCGCTCCCCCACACTGCAAGGGTTAAATGCTTGCTAAACTCTGTGATACTTACCTCCCTTCAATGGTCCAAAGTCCCTCACCAGTGCAGACATCTTCTGCTTGGCTTCTTCTGGGTGCCAGGCTGCGGCCGTTCTCATTGGCTGGCACGGTGACATCCTTCTGGGTGCCAGGCTGCGGCCATTCTCATTGGCTGGCATGGTGACATCATTCCTGCACAAGCGCAGAAATGCCATCATTTTGGCAAACAGGTACTGTGCCGGAACGTAAACTGAGCTGTGCTTGTGCAGCTCAGTGTACATTTCAAAGAAGTCTGCAAGCATGCAGGTAGGTTTCTTTTCTTGCAGAAGAGACACTGTATGTGTGCTCACAGTTTTCAAAAGTCAGACTTTAGTTTCGCTTTAAGGCCAAGAGGTCACAAAGAGGCCGCATTCCTTATATTATTCCTTGCTCTGGCAGGCTTTGGTGTTATCATGTACAATACAGTGCTATTATCTCTGCATTGTATGTGGAGGAGGCAGGCGTGTGACTGTGGCCTGAAGCACCAAAGCCACCCTGGCCGTATGATTATGTTAGATTTTTGCATCTCAAAGCAGTACAATTGTTTTGCATAGAAATTTCGCGTTTTATATTTTAGGCCTGTAATTCTTAGTAATAACACACCTAAATCTGTCCAAACAAGAATCTAGTAGACATCCCGTGTATGATAAAGTTTGAAACACAAAATCATAACTATAAATAATTATAAAAAATAATAATATAATAATTATAATAAAATGAATTTCCCCACTATTCACTATCGCTCAATTCTGCAAGTGTTCTATTTACTATCGCTGTTTTCTAGCCGGTCTCAAACCACTTTTGACATAAAAGGGACACTTTTTGTTGCTATGGACAATCTCAAGTTTCCAGGCAGAAAGAACAGTATATATAATATAAAAGTGCATGCAGGGCACTGGACAAAACACTAGGGACAAATGGGATATGAAATAATGTCATACAGTAATGTAATCAGTGTACTGTATGCATTATGAATTGTGTCATTTTTGAATTTGCCGCTAGGCTCCGCCCCGTGCGTCGCGATGCTCGTAGGGAACGGAGCCTGGCACACAGAGGCATCGGGCGGGGGACACAGACCGAGGACACAGCGAGGGGACATCACAGGATCCTGGGGACAAGGTAAGTAACCTGCACCAGGATCCTGCAATGCGATCCCAAGTGTGGCTCGGGGTTACCGCTAATGGTACTGAAATTTAACCCCGAGCCACACTCGGGAATGCCACCAGGGAGGTTAAAGAGGTGGCTTCTGTAGAGCAGTCACACAGATGAAGAGAGAAAGAGACTACAGGAGCAAGGAGTAAGGTAAGTACTACTCTATAACCCTGTACCCCTAGACTTAACTAGCATTGAACCCTTGCAGTGTGGAGGAGCCCCACTGAATGGGTAATTTAATCATTGCATCTAAATGGTATGTATACAATATAAAAAGGTTTAAGTTTTAGTTTTTTCACCCAAAATTCATGCATTTTTTACCAAACATTCACCAGTTTTTTAAATCACGTGAAAATTGGGTGAATCTTTGGGGAAACTTGTGTAAATCTTGGTTGAACATGTTTATATATAGAGCCCTAAATAAACTTGCTGAAACTAACACCTGCACATACCTACTGCACGTTCCCTCCGTTTGTGGTTGAATACCTGTTATCTTACACAAGTATCTTACAAACTAATACCATGTTTATTACCACTGTGTTTCAATAGATAATGTTTTAGGACATTAGATCTTTGTTTCTTAACTATCTATCCATTCATATAGGTGGGTATCTACTATGAACCCCTTCCTCAGGGTAGTTTACCATATCTCAGATACCCCTTGGGCAACACGACTTCCAGCGCGACTTTACAAGGCAACTTCAAGGCAACTTCAAGGCAACTTCAAGGCAACTTTAAGGCAACTTCAAGTTTCCTCCAGGACAGGCGACTTTGCCAGTGGCCAATCAAACAATAATCAGCTCTGTGGGAGGGAGGGGTTTGCCTGAGAAAACTATTTTCTCTTCCTGTAAAGTTGCTTCAGTTAAGACACTGATCCGACTTTGGAAGCGACTTCCATTGAAATCAATGGGTACAAGTCGCCTAGAAGTCGTTTTCAAGTAGTACAGGAACCTTTTTTGAAGTCGGAGTGACTTCTGTAGTGTGCATAAAGACGGCTCCATAGACTAACATTACAGCGCGACTTGGGGCGACTTGGGGCGTCTCGGGGTGACCTGAAGTCGGATCCTGAGTCGCCCTGGTGTGAACCGGCTCTTACCATCCCGCCTCCACATTATAAATAAATATTTTTTAATCACTTTTTTTTCTAAGTACCGTATTTATCGGCGTATAACACGCACTTTTTTCCCCTGAAAATCAGGGGAAAATCGTGGGTGCGTGTTATACGCCGATACTGTCATCCCTGAGCTGTCTCCGCTGACTGTGAGCGGAGCGGAGCGAGATACACATAGCCGAATGTACTCGGCTATACTCGGCTTTTCTCGGCTCCGCTCACAGTCACGCCCAGTCCCGCCATTGGACCTGTGTTATGTCCATCATAGGGCGGGACTCGGCGTGACTGTGAGCGGAGCCGAGAAAAGCCGAGTATAGCCGAGTACACTCGGCTATGTGTATCTCGGCGGCGGCTCCGCCCAGTCCCTGCGTCCCCTGCGTCCCCGGCGTTCGCACAGTCTCGGCGCCAATTTTAAAATGATGCACGGCGACACTGGGGGCAAGGCTGCACGGCGACACTGGGAGCAAGGCTGCACGGCGACACTGGGGGCAAGGCTGCACGGCGACACTGGGGGCAAGGCTGCACGGCGACTCTGGGGCAAGGCTGAAATGGACTCTGGGGCAAGGCTGCAATGGACACTGACAAGGCTGCACTGTGACAAGGCTGCAATGGACACTGACAAGGCTGCACTGTGACAAGGCTGCAATGGACACTGACAAGGCTGCAATGGACACTGACAAGGCTGCATTTAAATGTAAGTTATTTTTCCTTAAACTTCCCTGCTAAAAGTTTTTTTCCCTAAAATTTCCTCCTAAACTTGGGGTGCGTGTTATACGCCGGTGCGTGTTATACGCCGATAAATACGGTAAATGCATTACATTCTCACTTGTGTTTTATAACAATTTCTTTTATATTTCCCGGATAATATTCTGATTTAATGTCATTAGTTTGTAGTTAGATTGAATACTGGCTGTGTGGTCTTTAGCCTCAACAATGCAGTTAAAGAGAAACATATATGTATGAAGAGGGAGAATTGCAAACCAATTTACAAGACCCCACAACCTACATTTAAAAAATGACAGCGTTGTCAAAAAAAATCAAAAAAGCCTTACGCCTCATATCCCACCAAATCAAGCTAGGGAGCGGAATGACCAGATGGTATAATGTATGCGATCAACAGAAAAAAAAGGGCGCATCCACCTTCAAGACATGTCAACAAATAATAAATAATAGTCCTTGCATAAATGCCAGCAGATTGTTCTCCTAAGAAGTCAAAAAAATCTGAAAGAACTACAGAACAGAAATATGTGGTGTTCAAATGTAGCCAAACAGCAGTAGTTCCCTTACAGGGCATTCCACCCTCAACTGAAAATTGTGTAAATCGCCAGATGTGTCCGTTTTTTTACATCACTTCCCAGGGAGCCAGGACACTGATGAAAGTAGATCCAAATTCAAAGATGTCTATATAAAATACTGGCCAATTCCATATATAGCAATAAATAGTCAGCCATGACTTGAGAATGAGATGCATAAATAGTAGTTGTAAGGGCTCATTTACACTTGTTTCGGCTTCAACACACATTAACGGCTAGTTTACACTTGCTTCAAAACAAGGCTTCGGACAGGCTTTGTTAAAGCTCTCTGAACGCTATTCAAAGCTCCTGTCACTAAATAAAATGGTTAGCTTATAGTCCTGTTTACACCTTGCTTTTGCTTTGCTTCGGCTTTGTTTAATTTTTTTATCCCATGTCAGTTTAGTGGGGCTTCAAAGCGTCTTCAAAGCCTCCATAGAAGTCTATGGCAAAGCTCGCTTGAAGTCCCACTAAAGCCCCACCAAAACCCCCACTAAAGCCTCACCAAAACCCCACTAAAGCCCCACCAAAACCCCATGAAGCCCCACCAAAACCCCATGAAGCCCCACCAAAACCCCATGAAGCCCCACCAAAGGCCCATGAAGCCCCACCAAAACCCCATGAAGCCCCACCAAAGGCCCATTGAAGCCCCATCAAAGCTCCACCAAAGCCTCAACGAAGCCCCACCGAAGCCTCATCGGGGCACCAAGCAAAAGCAAGGTGTAAACAGGACTGTAAGCTACAGTACCTTCCGCCGATTTTGTATTTCCAGCGCAATGGGATCGCGCTGGAAATCGCCGCTGCTAGGCTGTGCTTCTCGCGCTCGCCGCCCCCACCAGATGCAGCGCATCCATTGGAATCCATTGGGGACAGCGAGCGGGAGGAGCGATAGAGCTCGGCACTGGCTCCCGCGATGGGGGTCGCGGGCAGCCAATATCGCCGCTGCTGAGCCGTGACATTGTACAATGTCGCAGTCAGGTACTGTAACCATTTTATTTAGTGACAGGAGCTTTGACTGGCATTCAGAGAGCTTTAACAAAGCCTGTTCGAAGCCATGTTTTGAAGCAAGTGTAAACTAGCCCTTACTGCCATGATACTTAAAATCCATAGGGGTTGATTTACTAAAGGCAAGTAGACTGTGCACTCTGCAAGTGCAGTTGCTCCCGAACGTAGTAAATTAGGTAAATCTTTATTTTGCAAAGAATACTCAATTATATGCAAGGGGAAAAAAAAAAATTTTGCTTGCACATAGTTGCATAGTTAGTCTGGCCGGAAAAAGACACAAGTCCATTTAGTTCAACCAATATTAATCCAACATGATTGGATGATGGAAGTCAGCTGAGCCTTTGCTCATTTATTAAGCTCTGGAGCAACTGAACATTGCAAAGCGCACAATCTATTTGCCTTTAGTAAATCAATCCCATAGAGTCATTTCACTGTGTATTTATTGGGTTTATCCTTTATCAGTATACATGGCCTGGATAACACCACTAATTTAGTAGCGCCCCTAGCATTCTTCCATCCAGGGGCAGATCCAGAGTCTTTTCTCGGGAGGGGCACTGCCAAAAAATATGTTTTTTTTGTGGGAAATTTATCGGGGAAATGGCTGATGTCGGCGCTTCAATCATCCCGGCACCATGGTTGTTATGGTGTCAGGATGATTGAAGCGCATTATTTCTATTATTACATTGTAATATAAAATTAAATAGTTCAATGCAGAATCAGTGGGAGCCCTGAGTCTGTCACTTGCCACCATCGCCTGCAATTAGTGGGAGCCCTGAGCGTGTCACTTATCACACGTTGCGGATTGTCACTTGCCACGTCACCTGCCACATCTTGTGGATTGTCACTTGCCACACCTTGTGGATTGTCACTTGCCACACCACATGCCACACCTTGCGGATTGTCACTAGCCACACCTTGCGGATTGTCACTTGCCACGTCACCTGCCACACCTTGCTGATTGTCACTTGCCTGCCACCAGATGCAGATTGTCATTTGCCACGTCACCTGACACAATTTGCGGATTGTCACTTGCCACTTCGCCTGCCACACCTTGCGGATTGTCACTTGCCATGTCACCTGCCACACCTTGCTGATTGTCACTTGCCTGCCACCAGATGCAGATTGTCATTTGCCACGTCACCTCCCACAATTTGCGGATTGTCACTTGCCACGTCGCCTGCCACACCTTGCGGATTGTCACTAACTTGCCTGCTAAGGTGTAGTTTTGGTTGTCTCTTGCTGTGTCCCAGACTCCCAGAGTCAGGCAGCAGAGAGATAATGTAATCTCTCTGCTGCCTGCACAGTGAGGGCGGAAGTCACTGCAGGAATACAGGGCAGGCACGGGCGGTGAGAGATGATCTCATCTCTCTGCTTCCCCGCTCCCGCCTAGCTGATTGGCCAGCTGCCACACTGAGCCTGTTCTCTCACTCTCACCTGCGCTGCCAACACACTGAGCAGCACGGTCTGCCCACGAACTAAGCCGCCCGCCCACAAACTGCGCCGCAAGCGGAGCCGCCCGCTTTCTTACCCGTCTGTGGAGCCGCACGCTATTGCACCTGCCCGCAGAGCGGTCCGACGTGACTCACTGACGTCACTCGTTGCTAGACGCCAAGCGGCCCAGGCGTTAGCAACGAGTGCAGGGAAGAGGCTCCACCCACCTCCTCCTCCGCTCCTGGTATCGTGTCAGTGCGCCGCGTAACTACATTAGACGAGTCTCTCTCTCTGCGCTGCTGATCGGCTGATGTGAGATACTGAGAGAGAGACTCAGAGAGGCAGCGACAGCCGCAGAACAAGTACTGTATATACTCGAGTATAAGCCGACCCGAACATAAGCCGAGGCACCTAATTTTACCCCAAAAAACTAGGAAAACGCATTGACTCGAGTATAAGCCTAGGATGTCCATCTGCATAAACAAGTAATGGCGCACAAAATCCACACAAACAAATATTTCCCCAATTGATCAATAAAAATTAAAATAAATATAATAACAAAAAATGACAGGAAAACTATTGTAGACACCAAAAAGGTCTAGAAATGAAGTCCATAAAGTCTGTCCACATACTGTGATGAATGTGGGAGAAAACAGGGATGGAGAGGATCCACTATGCACAGGGCAGCCATCATAGATGAACAGAAACCATGTTCAGGGAAGACTGAAAAGCAAGGAGAGAGGCGCCTCTAAGTGCAATAGTATAAAACAACTTTTATTTGGAATACAAAGTACACTCACATTTAGGTGAATGAATACAGGCGCATAGCAATGTCAGGATGACGACCAACTGCTGCAAATTAGACTTGTGCACAACGGAAAAATTAGTTCCGTTTCGGTTCGTTTCTTTCCGGTCCTGTTGATTCGTAATCATTCGTAATTTTGCTAGACGGGATTTTTCGTGTTCGGACTCATTCGTATTTTTGCAAGCGACATTTTTCGTTGAATTTTTTGTTGCTTTATAATTCGTACTTTCGGTAGGGTACGTTGTTTTTCGTTGATTCTGGACACAACTCCTACTTTCGTAACTTTTTTTGGGTTCGTTGATTCGTAATTTTCCATGTCTCTCTCACAACGACGCTGCCTATTATGCCTAATGTGCTTCGAATGGATTTGTACTTTTCTAAATACATAGCGGTTATTTGTAACGATTCGAAATCTCGTATTTTACTTTCGTTTTTTACATGCGGCTATAGGCTCCGCCCCTGTACACCATTTTGAGAGGGTTCAGCACGGTGAGGGAGAAGCAGAGAGCAGAGCAGAGTGAGTGTTATTGTGCTTCGAATGGATTCAAAATCTCGTATTTTACTTTCGTTTTTTCATGCGGCTATAGCCTCCGCCCCCTGTACACCATTTTGAGAGGGAGTTCAGCATGGTGAGGGAGAAGCAGAGAGCAGAGTGAGTGTTATTGTGCTTCGAATGGATTCGTACATTCGTAACTTTTTTCATAACGAATTATGCCGAAGACCTTCGGGCATTCGCTATTTTGCGGTATAATTTATTTCGGATTCGGTTTTATTCGTAATTGCTCTGTTCGGAAATTCGAATGCTTCCGAATGTCCGAAAGTTGCTAAATTCGGACGAATTTCGATTCGTTACGAAACGAATTGCACAAGCCTACTGCAAATCACAGGTCACAGGTTTCCTAGCTCAGCAGTGAAGGCAGGAGTGTCTCTGTAGATGTACCGGCCGGCTTCCAGGGACAACAATCCTGTGGGGTGTTGAAAGCGAGGCTTGGAACGCAGACGTGGCTGGATGGCAGAGAGTGACGTCATCAAAAATGGACGCGTTTCATGAGCGTGCGGGCTTGTGGTGTCCTGGCAAGTCGCGCTCCTTTCTCAACATGACATCTGTCATGTTGAGAAAGGAGCGCGACTTGCCAGGACACCGCAAGCCCGCACGCTTATGAAACGCGTCCATTTTTGATGACGTCACTCTCTGCCATCCAGCCACGTCTGCGTTCCAAGCCTCGCTTTCAACACCCCACAGGATTGTTGTCCCTGGAAGCCGGCCGGTACATCTACAGAGACACTCCTGCCTTCACTGCTGAGCTAGGAAACCTGTGACCTGTGATTTGCAGCAGTTGGTCGTCATCCTGACATTGCTATGCGCCTGTATTCATTCACCTAAATGTGAGTGTACTTTGTATTCCAAATAAAAGTTGTTTTATACTATTGCACTTAGAGGCGCCTCTCTCCTTGCTTTTCTGTCCATCTGCATGCCTCACTGTGCCTCACTTTGCCTCACTGTGCCTATGCCTCACTGTGCCCATGCTTCACTGTGCCCATGATTAGACTGATGTTTAACATGGGAGTCTATGGAAGGAGTGCCCGGCTTTGAAAAATCGGTTCTCCCCGGCCATAGGTCTCCCAGACACCAAACCTTGCACACTTGTAAAGAAGACATGGGGCTACATGTGCGCCAAGTTTGGGGTCCAGGGAACCTATGGCCGGCCAAGACCGGGTCCCCAAAGTCCGGGAGATCAGGCGCAAAAAAAAAACAGAGCAAGCATGTGTGACAGATGGTCTCGGGGGGGGGCAATTGCCCTGTTGCCCCCCCCCCCTGGACCTACGACCGGCCGGTACCGGGTCTGCAAAGTCACCAGAGAAATTACCGTTTAACATTGGAGTCTATGGAAGGGGTGCCCGGCTTTAAAAAATCAGTGCTCCCCGGCCGTAGGTCCCCTAGACACCAAACTTTGCACACTTGTAGAGGAGACATGCGGCTACATGTGTGCCAAGTTTGGGGTCCAGGGAACCTATGACCGGCCGGTACCGGGTCCCCAAATTCCGGGAAATCAGGCACAAACAAAAAAAAACAGAGCAAGCGAGTGTGACAGATGGTCTCGGGGGGGCAATTGCCCTGTTGCCCCCCCCCCTGGATCCGCCCCTGCTTCCATCATATTGATCTCAGTGGCTCTCGATCATGTATAGAGCACATGTAAAGTGAGAGGATAATAATGGTATAGAACAAAGCAGGAAAGACGTACTTTTCTTTGAGTCTAGTGCTATCTAAAGCTGGCCACACACTAGCAGAATTTTTTTGATTATCTAATAGTTACTGGGGATAATTGATCTTACCTGTACCGATGAGAAAACTTGAAGGAGCAAGATGGAAAAATTTTCTCAAACAAATTTTCAACACTGTATGCAGTAGGTGGAAATTCTATTCATTAAAAAATTGATTGGTAAAAGCAAACCAATATTTGAAGTACTTTCAAATGACATTCATCGAGTCTCTGTTGGCACTCGAAAGTACTGATGAGATCTTTCGTATAAAACGTGCATATAAAAATATACCAGTGTATGGCCAGTTTTAGTCTCTTAACATTCACGCACCATGAGATGGGGGGAGGATGCCACCTGCCAATGCCCTGCTAATGGCCATGTAGTTACTTTGGCTTTAAGAGACCATTCAAAGAGTGAAAACATTCCCCTGTTGAATGCATTGAATCACATTGCGGTATGAGTTTCTGTAATATTGACTGTTTTACATGCTATTGTTGGAGCTTTGTACTTTCCTTTGAAATATTCAATGAAAAATTCAAAGAAAAGGAAACATTTCCCTGTTGGAGGCTGAAGGAGTAAGGTGTTACTCCAGTGACTTGCAGGGTTTTCAGCAGCAAGGGAGTGACACCTCAGTACTGAACGACACCTCACCACTGAGCAACATATCCACTTGCCGCCAAATCACATACCTGTATGTCATTTGGCTTCAAGTGGTTGTACTCCGGTTCCATTTGTTAGAGCCAACAGTCAGCTCTCTTGTAATAACAACCGATGCGGCTAAGCAGCCACTCGGCTGTTATTACAAGCAACGAGAGGGGATGTCCCCCCCCCCTTCCGCCGTTCGCCTGGTCTCTCCCGTCCTATCAGGAGACCAGTGCGACCAGCCGGAATATCCGCCGGCTGGCCAGGGATCCGAAAAAAGACAAAATCGGCTTTTGAACGGGTCTCGACTATGGTAACCCGGAAACGACGTCTTGACATCACTTCCGGTTTACTCGTAAACCAATGGCACCGGTTTCCAAAAATCGAAAGTATTCAAAAAAACACATATCTTGGCGTTTTGAATACTTTCAAGTGCAGAGGAGGGGTTTGGGGTCTTATAGACCCCAGATCCCTCCATAAAGAGTACCTGTCACAAGGATGTTTACATTCCATGTGACAGCAATAAAAGTGTTAAAAAAAAAAGAAAAGTTAAAAGGGACAGTATACAAATAAGAAATACAAATAAATAAGAAATTAAAAAAAGTAAAGCACCCATCCCACTGTGCTCGCGCACAGAAGCGAATGCATAAGTAAAACGCGCCCGCATTTGTAAACAGTGTTCAAACCACACATGTGAGGTATTGCCGTGTTCATTCGAGCGAGAGCAATAATTCTTGCGCAAGACCTCGTCTTTAACTCTAAACAGGTAACCTGTAAAAAAAATTAAAGCACTGCCTATGGAGATTTTTAAGTACAGTAGTTTGTCGCCATTCCGCGAGCGTGCACAATTTTAAAGCATGACATGTTAGATAACTTTTCTGTTTTGTTTTTTAAAATTAATTTAGGTGTATTTTTTCTCAAAAAATTGTGTTTGAAAGACCACTGCGCAAATATAGTGTGACATAAAATATTGAAACAACTGCAATTTTATTCTCTAGGGTCTCTGCTAAAATCAAATATATAATGTTTGGGGGTTCTAAGTAATTTTCTAGCAAAAGATACAGATTTTATTTTGTAAGCAACAAATCTCAGAAAAAGGCGTGGTCTTCCAGTGGATATACAGTACAAGGTAGATATGTGTCCTCCCTTTGTTTTCTATGAATCCTGCTGTTGGGGGATTTTGCTCATTGATCCAGAATAGGCAAAGTACAATTTTGTGCTAACTCCAGAGTTTACTTCCCATAATAGAGCATGTGGATGCAGCTTCACCGTGGAGTTTGTATGTTCTCCTCTCCATGTGTGTGTTTAGGTTGGTTGCCACAGTTTCCTCCTGCATGCTAAAATGCTGGTAAGTTATTAGTAAAAATGAAACTGATCCTAATGTAACACTATAAATGAATAAAATAAATAATACAAAAGCCACTTATCAGCAGATTACAACTAAAACCACCTAATTTGTCAGATTATTGGCCTCAACATAGGACTTCAAAGAGAAAGGAACAATCATCTCTTCTGTATGTTACATTGTAAGCTCAATGAGCAGGGCCCTCCTATTCCTTCTGTATTAAACTGTGTTGTAATTGTACTGTCCCCCTTTATATTGTAAAGCGCTGTGCAAGCTGTTAGCGCTGTATAAATCCTGTATAATATTAATAATACATGGTCCAGATCTTGCTTGGTAATTGCAAGCAATGCTAGAAAGCAAACACGCACATTGCTTATATGCCACTCGTAAGCCTCGTACACACTGACAGCTCAGATCGGAGCCACTGTACTAACAACCCGATTTTAGTACAGCGATCTTCCCTGCTGTGCTATTGTATTCTGACAGGAGGACAGCCCCCCTATCAAAACACTCCAGTGTTGAGAGCGCTGATAGGGAGCCACTCGACAGACCTCTTCTGGATATGAGCCTTTGACAGAAGCCGACTGAACAGCCGGCTTCTGTCGGACCGGCTGCCATACACTTGGCCCGAATGTTGGCCAGTTTCTATTGAACAGGCCGATCCTGGCCAACATTCGGTCCGTGTGTACTTAGCTTTAGATTTGGATTTATTCTAGGTTTGGATCACTATAACAAATGTGGCGATTCAATAAGGCCTTTTGCACATGGGTGCCTGAACCCATTTAAACGGTAAAGCTGGCACCCCCCTAGGAAAGCCTATGTGCTGTGTACAGCCTCCAATGGACCTGAATGACTGTGCACTGCTGTACTCAGGTATACGTTGGCGCTATCTTAAAAACATGTATAGTGTACAGGTGTATTTATTTATACAAAAAAAACAAGTATCCATCAAATACAGTATACCGCAAAACAGGTACCATATTCGCCCAATACAAAGACGTTTCAAAATAACCTGCTATTATATAAGTTACCTATATACTGAATATCACTAAGACCCACACTATCTTCTCTCCTCCAAAACTAGGGAGAAGAAAAAAAATGTGATTGAGTTTGCTCAAAAGGACACTTCAATTCCTTTTTCTTTTTATAAAGTAAGAAAAACATAAAACAAAACAAAACCAAACTTAGCAAAAAAAGGGAAAAGGGAAATGCCGCCCCCCAACCCCCAGGGGTAATGGATTGCGTGCATGCATTAATAAAAGAGACAAGGAGACCTCAATCCCCAGAACAACTTTCCATGAGTAACTTCCCCTCATCTGAATATACAAACTTGTCCCAGTATGACCATGTTTTGGTATATTGTTCATTTCTGTCTTGAGCGGTAAATACTAGGTCTTCCATTGCATTGATACTCCTGACTAGGGATGAGCCGAACACCCCCCTGTTCGGTTCGCACCAGAACATGCGAACAGGCAAAAAATTTGTTCGAACACGTGAACACCATTAAAGTCTATGGGACACGAAACCTTTTCTAGCAAAAAAATTATGCTTTCTGAAGGAGAGAAGTGCCAGAATAGGCCCGGTGTGGAAGTGGTTAAATCTCTTTCCCATTTGCTAAGGCCCGGCATCAAAAAGCCGTCTGAAGGGGCTATTAGCAAGGTGTACATCCTAAAAAGAGTGTTACGGAGATCATCCCCGTCTTCACAATACAATTCAAATGGTGTCCGCTGTCGTTGAAAGTTCGCCGGGGGTCCCAGTGATCACAAATAATGGCTTAATTGCAGTGCCTGCCAAAAATGTAATCCGTATGGACCGTCTAACTGCGTCAATGTGGCACTGGTGACCGTAGGCCAGGTATGAGAGATCAAAAAATGAGAGGCCTAAAAACATCCCTTTTCTAAAAGACTACGAAACGGGTCCAGCGCTATCGCTGGGGGGAAACCCGAGGTTTCCCAATATACGGAACAGCGGCGATTGTATAGAAGAAAGTTTAGAGGTCCAACAAGCCATAGAGCCTACTTAAAGTGTAGGACCCATAGGCGTGCGCACAGGGTGTGCCGGGTGTGCCCAGGCACACCCTAATCACCCTGTGCAGCACAGATTCTCCCTACTGCCCTGGCTCCCCCTTCCTTCCCTCTGCAGAACTATCGGCTTCCCTCCTTTCCTCTCCTGCCGGATGTTGCTGCGGGGATGTTTTAGGATGAGTGAGGCAAGGGGCTGGTAAATATGTATTTATCAGCCCCTTCCCTTTTTGAATGAACATGGTGAGTGATCGGTAGTGTGTGTTTGAGCTTTGGGGTGCACACCCTAATGCAATAGGCTGCGCACACCTATGGTAGGACCTATAGTAGGATGCGTCTTAAGAGAAGCCCAGTAAGGCTGCATGACACCACATTCCCTATGCAGAGGAACAGAGCTAAACTGTTGCTCAATGGCCTTCCAAAGTTTAAGATCTCTATGTCTGCACCAATCAATCATTCTGCCAAGATGGGCAGCTTGATAGTATTTAAATGCATCTGGAACAGCCATTCCACCGTAACATTTGAGTAACTTCGGAAGGTGTCTAAAGAGCCTGGGTTGTTTATGAGCCCATATAAACTTAGTAAAAAGAGCACTAATTTGGTGGAAAAAAACTGCGGGAATGGAAATGGGTAATGTCTGAAAAAGATACAAAAATGTTGGTAAGATACTCATTTTGATAATGTTACATCGACCAAACCAAGAATGCAAACATCGGTGCCATTTATATACTAGGGAGCGAACTGAACTAAACAAAAGTGAAAAGATGTTAGTCAAGTTTGAGGGGATGTGAGTACCCAGATATTTTAATGCGGAAGACGCCCATTTAAAATTAAAATTATGTTGTAACATGTGACGCAGAGGGGGAGGTAGAGCAACTCCCATAACCTCGGATTTAGTATAATTTAATTTCAGATTTGATAGGGCTCCATGACCATCTATTTCCTTCATAAGATTGTGCAATGAAATATGTGGGTTAGATGTTGAAAAGAGCAAATCGTCTGCATAAGCTGAGACTTTATAGTTAAAGTCTCCTATTTGTAACTCCGAAATGTCGGGGTTCAACTGAATCTTATTCAAAAAAGGCTCTAACGAAAGGGCAAATAACAAGGGTGAAAGAGGACAGCCCTGACAGGTACCATTTGATATAAAAAAAGGTTCTGAACACACCCCATTTACCTTAACCGAGGCCTGTGGGGCCGATTATACACTAGTAATTCATTGAAGCATCTGATCCCTAAAACCCATATGTTTCAAAACTGCGAACATAAAGGCCTTTTCTGCATCGGTACTCAGAAAAACACAAGGAATGCCAGTCCGATTAGCATGATGCACAGTGGTGGCTGGTGCTCAAAAATTTGGGGGGGGCACAAACAAACTGAAAAAAAAAATCATCAATTGCCGCCACTGTGCCCATTAAACGCAGCCACTGTGCCCAAACGCCACCAGTTTGCCCATTCAAATGCAGCCAGTTTCCCCCCAAATACAGCCAGTTTGTCCCCAAATGCAGCCAGTTTCCCCCGAAATGCAGCCAGTTTCCCCCCAAATACAGTCAGTTTCCCCCCAAATACAGCCAATTTGTCCCCAAATACAGTTTTCCCCCAAATACAGACAGTTCCCCCCCCCAAATACAGCCAGTTTGTCCCCAAATGCAGTCAGTTTGTCCCCAAATACAGCCAGTTTCCCCCCAAATGCAGCCAGTTTGTCCCCAAATGCAGCCAGTTTGTCCCCAAATACAGCCAGTTTGTCCCCAAATACAGCCAGATTGACCCCCCCAAATACAGCCAGTTTGTCCCAAAATACAGCCAGTTTGTCCCCAAATGCAGCCAGTTTGCCCCCAAATGCAGCCAGTTTGTCCCCAAATGCAGCCAGATTGACCCCAAATACAGCCAGTTTGTCCCCAAATACAGCCAGTTTGTCCTCAAATACAGCCAGTTTCCCCCCAGCCCTGCACTTACCTTCCTCGGTTCAGCGCCGTCCTTCTTCCGTCCTCGATGTCTTCTCCCGCCCTCGATGTCGCTTCAGCCAATTAGGTTACCGGTAACCAGACCCGGTGAACCTGATTGGGTGAGACGCTTGTCAGTGTTAACCAAGGAACGCACCCCCCGTGCGTCCCCTGGTTAACTATTTGGAAGCCGATTACAGCCCTCAGGCTGTAATCAGGGAGCCTATCAGAGCCGCTGGCTCTGATAGGCACTTCGAAAAACCAACCAGCCGCTGTTATTCAGATGGCCGGCGGTCAACAGGGGGCCGGCCATCTGAATAGTGGGCGGCAGCGGCGGTGACAATACATACATTCATGCAATGCATGAACCTATGTATTGTTGTTGTGAGTGACGGGCACAGGAGAGAGAGGGGGCGGCGCTCCTGCGCCCACTATGGACGCACCGCCACTGATGGTGCACTAAATTGAGTATTTTAATAGTATTGTCTCTCACTTCACGAGAAGGAATGAAGCCCTCTTGGTCCAAATGTACCAACTGGGGAAGCTGAGATTGAAGACGAGAGGCAAGTACAGTAGTTTGGTGAAAAGCTTCAAGTCCACATTGAGTGAAGAGATCAGCCGATACCTACCACAATCAGACAAGTCTTTCCCCTCTTTTGGGATGACTGATATATGTGCCAAAAGTGCGGCCGGGAAAACATAGTGGACTGCCCCAATGCATTAAACACTTTAATCATATGTGGGCCCAACAAGGGCAGGAAAATCTTATAATACTGTATGGTAAATCAATCAGGACCAGGTGCCTTCCCAGATTTAGCGGCCTTCACTGCTTTATGTAGTTCTTCAGTTGTGATTGGAACTTCTAACTCGCGACGGACCAGAGAGGGTAAACGAGAAAGATGTGCAGAGGAAAGATACTCCTCCAGAGAAGAAGAAGGTGTAGAAGATGGTTGTATATAGAGGAGTAAAATTCCCCAAACGCCTGAACAATATTTTTTGGCTGAGAAAGCATCTGTCCATCTCTCCCCGTTATATGTAGTACGTACGTAGGAGGCCGTACGTTGTTCCCTGAGGGTCCTGGCCAGTAATTTACCACATTTATCACCTGATTCATATGATATATTCCTACAAGATTGCAATGCCAATTTAGCCTTGAAAGGAAGAAGATCTAACACCTGTCTCCGAAGATGAGCTAGATCATTCCCCAAAGAGGAGACACATAGATGATTCTGTCACCATTACTGTCACCATTACTGTCACTAGTACTGCAAGGCAGTTTTCCAATGAGCATCTACAATGTTTTTTATGAACTTCCCTGAATGGGTTTGCACTGTGAGCATACAATGGGCAGTGGTCAGTTTGGACACAAGAATCACTACAGAAACATGTCTGAAAATGTTGACCACAACATTGACTGGTCTCCATATGGAATATTTTTCTATTTTTATTTGAGCAACAAGTATTATTCACAATCTTTAGTTTCAAAGCCCGTACGAGATTTCATGAAACCTCCACCATTCACAAGCACCATTAAACTGTGCACATTTCTCCAATGCTGGCTGCCATGGATACCGGAACACTATATAATATCAGCGATTATAAATATCCCTCCACACATCTCCACTATGTACATCCAGCCTGCTAAGACAGCAACCTGTGTGATAGGAGCAAGCTACACATCCCGACTATGAGTAACAAGAGATTTTTCTTTCAAGCATGGCTGAACACTGAGTATATTCCTCATGATTAAATACGTGGTCTGGGTGATAAGACTGAAATGGCATTTACATTCCTGGAAACATGTAGTAACCGAGGAAATTAGACATTTGCCACTTCACTGGCTCCCAACCCCAATCAACACATAAAAATTCTCAACTGAATAAACTAAAAAGGTGACATTTCAAAAGGACATGGTGCCATCCAAGAGTCAAATACATGTGGGAAAAAAAATCACAAACACACACTTATCATTCTGTATAATAATGCAGATATGATGGGAAAGGAATGGTTTAACATTTGGAACAGCTATGCGTTTAGGGTTCTGTGGATGAAGGTTTGCTGTGGATGAAGGTTTGCTTGGATTTTTTTATTTTGCAATCACTTTTCGACTTCATGGATATGAGCCTTTTTAACGTCTATGTAAACCCTCACCTTGTAAAACAACCCATGAATTTTAAAATAGAACTGAAAGGAAAAACATTTGTCTGTATATATAAAAGAAACATTATTCACCTTTTTTATAAGTGATCACAAACCCTCTGTTTTCAGCTGCATAAGGAGCTCAGAGAGCTGGGGGAGGAAAAACAACAGGACACTGATCTTCCCAGTGAATGGCTGTGCGGGGGACGGGGACATGTCAGGACAAGTCTGATCATTGGAGGAATTCTCAGCACAGCTAAAAATACTGACCATGCCTAGTGTAGTCAGTTTTTAAAAGGAAAGCAGAGGGACTGGCAGGTTTACCAGAGATTTCACACAAAGTAAGCAATACAAAGAGAACAGGATGCTTTCTCATACAAGTAGATGGTACAACATGCACATATCAGAAATATGAATAGTTAGGTTTACACATTCTTTGACTGGACTATGTAACAAGTAAAGTGGAGCTTCATTATATCCATATCCATTGCACTCCTCTCCCAGCAATGGATTTGCTGGTTGAGTGAGTATGTCATTTGTGTAAAACACCAGTGAAAAAGGTAAAAAAGAATGTGGGAGGGGGATGTGAAGTTCCTCTTTAATAAGCTGCAATACTATGCAAATATTGCATTTGTGAAGTTGGAAAGATTCAAGTAGGGCCAGCTCACACTGGAACATGCGTGTTTCCGTGCGGTCCCGCACATTCCAGTTTTGGTAGCCCAATTATTTTAATGGGCTGCCAAATGTAACGAACGCAGAAAAAATAGCGCAAGCACTACTTTTTCACATCTAGCCCACCAGATCACATAGTACTGTGGTACCATGCGGTTTGGTGGCCACAGATGTGCTGCGTTTGTGAGATGCATTTGGGGTGCCATTAACAATTAATTTGCACCAATGCAAGTCTCAAAAGGGCAGCTTGTTAAAAAGCGAAGTGGGTATTGTGCACCAAATGCACCTTTCCTGCACCGCGTTCCGGTGTACACAGGCCCATAATAGTTATTTTTTATCAAGATTTGATTCGGGAACTATAATAAATTGGTCATGGCTATATGTTTCAACCAGTGGCGGGACAAGGTCATCCAGCGCCCAGGACAAAGATGCCAAACTGCACCCCCCCTTCCCTTAGGTTTAGAGTCAGGGCACCCCCATCCATGCAATAAACCATTGAGCCCAGGGCAGCCGACCCTCCTGCCCACCCCTTGTCTCGGCCCTGGTTACAACCCACAAAATATGCAACAATATTAACAACAACAATAATAAAAAAAGTAATACATTAAAAATATTATTTTTAATATTAATAATAATATTGTTTCATAAGTATGAAAGTTTTTAGCTATATGGAATTTAATACTTTCAGTAAGCAAAAGGCTTGCATACATTCATTGCTGTTTTCCTAAAACTGGAGGAGAAACTGTCTGTGTTGCATACAGCTTCCATTCAGATGTCACCTTTCATTTTCTAACCTGCACTAAAAAAATAAGAGCTGGAATCAGAGGGGACCCAATGGGAGTTACAAACACACCTTCCTCATCAGTTTTTTTTTCTTAGCATTCTTGTAGCTTTTTCTACACAGATGTTTATTAGGCCCCATGCACACGAGACGCAGGTGCAAACTCTGCTGAACACACGTTTTTAAACGCTGAAACCGGCGTTTAAAAACACGCGTTTTGCCGCTTTTGCGGCCGCGTTTAGACGCGTTTAGCGGCGTTTTACCGCGTTTGCGTTTATAAGCGTTTCATCATAAGACCCTCCCTAAGCTCAAAAAACAGTAAATTTTAACCATTTCAGCCAGTTTGTGAGACCAGAGTGAGTAGCAGCAGCTGAGAGAGCAGCAGTGTACTTGTATTTAGCGTATCACTTGCCACATCACCTACCACAAGTTGTGGATTGTCCACTTGCCACGTCACCTGGCCACGTCACCTGCCACAAGTTGTGGATTGTCCACTTGCCACGTCACCTGGCCACATCATGTGCCACGTCACCTGGCCACGTCACCTGCCACAAGTTGTGGATTGTCCACCTGCCACGTCACCTGCCACGTCACCTGGCCACGTCACCTGCCACAAGTTGTGGATTGTCCACTTGCCACGTCACCTGCCACGTCACCTGCCATGTCACCTGGCCACGTCCCTGGCCATGTTACCTGCCACGTCACCTAGCCACGTCACCTGCCACAAGTTGTTGATTGTCCGCTTGCCACGTTACCTGCCACAAGCTGTGGATTGTCCACTTGCCACGTTACCTGCCACAAGTTGTGGATTGTCCACAATGCAATGCAAGCAATTACAGTTTTCTTTTATATTTTTTAATAGTTTTTCATCATTTGCCATCATTTTTGAGATTTCTAATGTTAAAAAATAGGTCACCTTTAAAAACGCTTATAAACGCAAACGCGGCAAAACGCCGGTACCGCGTTTAGCCGCGTTTAGCCGCGTTTAGCCGCGTTTAGCGGCGTTTAGCGTCTGAAACGTGGAAAACTTTTGCGTCTGAACCCATTTTTTTGCTTCTGGAAAAACGAGGTTAAACGCAACTGCTTGTAAACGCCAAAAAACGAGAGTGTGTGCATGGACACATAGGATAACATTGAATGGGTTCAGGGGCAGTTGAAAAAAGCGTCCAACTGCCTCTGAACGCGCGTTCAACAGCAAATAACAGCGTCTCGTGTGCATGGGGCCTTACGGGATGATTGACAATGTATCATTTCAGTGCAAGTGCTGTAATGAACTACAACGCATGTGCACATAGTCCTAATGTTAGAAAAAAAAAGTGGTGTTTACATCCCTGCTCTGCTTTGCAGGTTGATTTGGAAAATATGACCTATCCAATTCTTCTTTCTACAGAATTGTGAGGACCACCAGTCTATGGCAATGTATATGTGCGTTTTTATGCGTTTTGATGAATTGCTGTTCCTATCAAGCTGAATGGTAAATGTTCATTAAAAATATACTCAAAAAATAAATAAAGAGAAATATGCATGTGTGCATGATAGAACATCATAACACTCTATGGCATGCATTTTAAAAAACACAAATAAATCACTGCTGAATTACAGACACATAGGTGTGAATGGATTACCCAAAAACAGCATTTGTAATGGTCAAACGCTATCTCTTCATTTGCCCTACACATGTGTATGTTTTAGGACTGTCTAGTGACCTGCGATTTTTCACACTGGATCAACACAGGTCACCGCAAGTGCAGGCACATGGAAAACAATGGTTTTCTATGTGCCTTGTTCACACTGCAATGTTGTGCTTTGAAGTGAACTGTGTTAAAAGGCAACCTGTCTGCATTTCAACACCACACACATGAACGCGTTTTTATGCAATGCAAATGAAAGTAAAGATATGAAAAATAAATTGTTAGTATTTTTACCCTTCCAGAGACCTGTCCATTTACCGCGGATGGCATGAGAATGCTTGCTAATGCACATTGCCAAGCAACGTAACACAACGCAAAGCGCATTAAAATGCATTTTAAATGCACACCATTGCATATGCATTTTCGAGTTTTTAAATGTAAAATGCTATGAGAGGACCCTAATGCCGCGTACACACCACCGTTTTTAATGTCATTGAAAAAAACAAAGTTTTTCTCGACGTGATTCTTCTCAAGCCTGCCTTGCCTACACACTATCGTAAAAAAAAAAAATGCTCGAGCAAAGCGCGGTGACTTACGAAACGTATGACGGCACTATAAAGGGGAAGTTCGATTCGGATGGCGCCACCCATTGGGCTGCTTTTGCTGATCCTTGTGTTAATAAAGTTTGGTGAGCGACGATTCACGCTTTTCAGCCTCGTGCTCTTCAGTCCGTTAGAGCGCGACGAATGTGCTATCTCCATTACGAACGCTAGTTTTACCAGAACGAGCGCTCCCGTCTCATAACTTGCTTCTGAGCATGTGCGTTTTTTTCACGTCGTTAAAGCCTACACACGGGCATTTTCCACGGCGAGAAAAAGGACGACGTGAAAAACGACGAGAAAAAATAGAGCATGTTCCAAATTTTTAATGTCCATTTTTCACGTCGCGAAAAATGCTCTGGAGCCTACACACGATCGTTTTTAATGACCAAATTAAAAAATGGTATTTTTCTCGTCATGAAAAACGGTTGTGTGCATAAGACTCAGCACACACTGGTACACATTTGCCACGCTAAAACGCACCTTTCCAGCGTGAAAAAGTGCATGAAAAATAGTTCCCTTTAGCCCTAGGCGGGAAAGAAATTGTGCGAGTTCAGCTGAACTTTCATTCCCGCATGTCAGTCCCGATTTCGGGGACGATTTCGGGGACAATCTCAGAGACATCTGTGCAGAAACGCAATGGAAATCGCACCCTGAAATCGCCAAAAGTAGTATAGAAACTACTTTTGGATTAGGACGGTGCCATTGCCGGCAATTGCCCCTGATTTGGCATGCCATTTGACATGTCAAATCGCATGCCAAATCTCACCAATGTGAACCAGGGCTTAAATTCCATCTTATCTGTTGCGTTTTTTTAAAAGTCCACAAATCCTGCATATTTGGTGCCCTATATTTTTTTCCCAAAAAATGCAACTTTTGTTATAGTCAATGTAAAAAAAAGCACATAGTGGTTTTTTTTTAAGTGCGTTTTTTTTAGTCGATTTTTTTCCCAGATGAGCAGGGATAAAAACACATTATGTGCTGCGTTCAATTCAACTAAACACAACGCATTAGAAACCCACTAAGGCTAGGTTCACACCGCTGCGAATTCAAAATCGCGAAATTTTACCGCAATTTTACCGCAAATTTGCCGCGATTCGCGGCCGCGATTCGCGGCCGCGATTTCAGGGAATGTCAGTCTATAGAGCTGAATTCGCATCGCACACGGATCAAACTCGCACAGGACCCTTTTTTCCCGCAGCTTAGATTCGCAACTCATTGATGTGAACGACACTAATGTAAAACAATGTTATTTAAATGACTTGCGAATTTGCAATAGAATTCGCAGCAGTGTGAACTTAGCCTAAAAATGCAATATGCGCTTTGAAAAACCGCACGTCGCCTTTTACAACGCACCAGTAATCCCACGTCTTTCTAGAAACTTTCCCTGTAATCTCCTATTTTTTTATTCTGCTTTCCATCCTATTTATTATACGAAGACACGCACTAAATTGATCACGTTTATACAGTCCCGTATTCCCACAAATTGTTTTAATGAAGGGACCGATGACGGATGGCATACTGTAATAGAGCGAGATGAGAATCAATGGGGCTGTCAGGATGGGTAATTCGGACAGGATGTATTGGAAGTGAGAGCTGAGGCTGGGGGAGTCTGAAAATAAAGAGAAGTTATTCGGAGGAAGAGCGATGATTATTAACCCAGGGGATTGGGGATGTTGTAAGACATTCAAGCGAAAAAGTAGAGCCAATCTTCCAACCAATCAGGCTTCCCTTTTCATGCTCTAAGGAAACAAGAGGAAGCCTGAGAATGGTTGCCATGGGTAACAGCGAGGAGGATGCTAAATGGTTGCTAGGAGTAGCCGCTTACGCGCTTCATTCATTCATTGAAATGGATTATTGTTGTTAAAGGATCCCCGCCAGTCACAGGGGACTGGTCCCTAACCCCCTCCCCCTCCTAGTGATGAGAAGGTGCAGGTTCCTCCCAATGTACAGCTGATACTCACAGCCTCAGGGCTGGTCCTGTCCTCTCTGTGCACCTCCTGCCTCACCGGTGGCCGGCTCCTGCCCGGGGATCTGCTGGATGTTGCAGGATGGGGTTTGCTGTCCTGCCATAGGTAGTAGAAGGTCCCCAGGATCCAGGCTACAGTCAGGATGGCGATGGCATTAGCTCTGATCCTTCTCATGCTGCAGGCAGGATGGAGAGATTTGTATGAATGGGGGGAGGCGAGAGGCTGCCTGCTCCTTTTACATTCTAGCAGTGCCTGTGTGCGCCCTGTGCTTTCCTCCTCCTCCTCTCAAGCTGTCTCTTTCCAGGGTTCAGTCTCCCCTTGTATTGCTTGCCTTGCCTCTCTCTGTATCTCTCCCTCCCTCCCTTCTCTCTCCCTTCTCTCTCCCTTCTCTCTCTCTTCTCTCACTCAGCTGTTTGTTTTAGCTCAGTCCTGCAGAGAGAGTTCATCCTCCTCAGGGTCCTAATGTCCACCCAGATTACAGCCACACGTCTGTCAAATGGAAAGGAAGGCTTGGGCTCGCCTCCCTACCTTCCTAAGCAGTCATTTACGAATTGGCAGACATATATTCTTCTATGTATGGCTTGGATCCATTGCTCCATGCTCCATTCAGGACTGTTAGGTTCCGCTCACATGAGCATTCAAAAATAACGCACGTGACACGTTTGTAAATCAAATATATACGCATTATTGATGATTTAAGTGTCATTTGTAAAGCTTTAAAAATGCGCTGTTAAAGTTTATTTTTTGGAGAGAAGTGGTGTTGTACTTTTCTAGCCTTCAACAAAAGTGGACGTTTGGATTAAGGGTGATACCATGGTGTCACTCAGGGCTGGATCTAGCCAATCTGGTCTGGGGGTGCAGTAATAAAATTAGGGGACATAATGTCAACATTTTGTGTCACAGTGACACAGTGTGACATAGATACCAGGAAACCAGTATTCCCGGTTCACTTCTGTATACCTGGAGTCCCCCTTTACATTAGGATTCCTCATCAGAGTCCCCCTTTACATCAGGGTCCCCATCATAGTTCATGGAATATGCCCCCTTTCATCAGTTGTCCTCATCAGAGTGCTCTCTTACATCCGTTGCCCTCTTACGTCAAGTGCACCCTTACATCAATTTCCCCCATCAGAGTGCCCCCTTACATCAATTTCCCCCATCAGATTGCCCCCTTACATCAACTGTCTCTCTGTAGAGTTCCACCTTTACATTAAATATCCCATCAGAGTGCCCCCTTTCATCAGTTGTCCATATCAGAGTGCTTCCTTACATCAGTTGTTCTCATCAGAGTGCCCCCTTTCATCAGTTGTTCTCATCAGAGTTCCCCCTTTCATCAGTTGTCCTCATCAGAGTGCCCCCTTACATCAGTTGTCCATATCAGAGTGCTTCCTTACATCAGTTGTTCTCATCAGAGTGCCCCCTTTCATCAGTTGTTCTCATCAGAGTTCCCCCTTTCATCAGTTGTCCTCATCAGAGGGCCCCCTTTCATCAGTTGTCCTCATCAGATTGCCCCCTTACATCAACTGTCTCTCTGTAGAGTTCCACCTTTACATTAAATATCCCATCAGAGTGCCCCCTTTCATCAGTTGTCCATATCAGAGTGCTTCCTTACATCAGTTGTTCTCATCAGAGTGCCCCCTTTCATCAGTTGTTCTCATCAGAGTTCCCCCTTGCATCAGTTGTCCTCATCAGAGTGCCCCCTTGCATCAGTTGTCCTCATCAGAGTGCCCCCTTTCATCAGTTGTCCTCATCAGAGTGCCCCCTTACATCAATTTCCCCCATCGGAGTGCCCCCTTACATCAACTGCCTCCCAGTAGAGTTCCACCTTCACATCAAATATCCCATCAGAGTGACCCTTACATCAGGTGTCCCCATCAGAGTGCCCCCTTACATCAAATTTCCTCATTGGAATGCCCCCGTACATCAACTGTGCCCCAGTAGAGCTCCCCTTTATATCAAATATCCCCATCAGAGTGATGTCCCAAATATCCCCATCAGAGTGACCCTTACATTAGGTGTCCCCATTAGAGTGCCCTATTACGTCAAATGTCCCCATTGGAATGCCCCCCTTTACATCAGTTGTCCTTATCAGAGTGCCCCCTTACATCAACTCTCTGCTTCAGAGTGCCCTTTTACATCACCTGCCCCCATCAGAGTGCCCCCCTTACATCAACTGCCCACTAGTAGAGTTCCACCTTTACATTAAATATCCCTTTAGAGTGACCCTTACATCAGGTGTCCCCATCAGCGTGCCCCCTTACATCAGTTGTCCCTATCAGAGTGCCCGCCTACATCAATTGTCCTTATCAGAGTGCCCCCTTACATCAATTGCCACCATTGGAGTGCCCCCTTACATCAATTTCCCCCATCAGACTGACTCATGGATCAGTGGATGCACTCTCAGATACCTGGAAGGGACACAACTAAAATCTGGGGGGGGGGGGCACAGCCCTCCACAGCACACCGCTAGATTTAGGTCTGGTGTCACCCTCTTTTTGGAACAAAAATTTGTTACAAAGAAGGGCTTTCCAAGTACCCTGTGAACACCCAACACTGGGTATAAACTAGTAGAATTTTGTTCAACATTTTTCATGTAAGAATGTTGTAAGAACACTTTGTTTTTCTAATCATTAGTGGAGTTCAATTACGCTTGTTTTTAGACTGCAGTGATGAGATCATTTAAGGAGCAGGATGTAAAATTTTTCTTGAACGGATAAATTTCTAACAGTGTAAGTGGTTTTCATTTGGTAAAGTTCATTCATTCCAAAATTTAATGTTTAAAGCAAACAAAATCTTGAACTACTTTCCAACGACATTCGAATGTTCTGGGAATTTTCATACAAAGCTAAAGCCGGCCATAGACTTCGAAGCTCAGCCGGAACCGGATGAGATTCGAACCAGGTATGGGCAGGCTGAATGTATCGATCGATCGACTTGGGTACAACCAGCCTGTCAGATTTTACATGCGATTATTGCTAGTGGCTCCCCCCTGCTGGGAGAACACAATGTTTTCATTGGAGGGATTCCCCCATCAACACTGACTGTGTTAATGGAGGAATCTAGCAATTTTCTTTTTATGCAAATCGTGGTTGCAGGAAAGAAAAACACTCCGTCTGTGGCTGGCTTTAGGCATATTCAGGGTGTATGTTTACTGATTTAGATTGAGGCAAGCATAGCTGGCAAGATACAATTAAATTAAAAAAATTCCTTCTGAATTTTACGCATTTACTTGACCATTAATGGTAATGTTAAAAAACAGGCACTGGCTTTGTAAAGTGTCCACAAATCCTCCATGCCATTGTGTGATTGAAGCCCAAAGCTACCATAGAAAACTTGAATTTCAGCCAATTCTTGTTGAATTAGCCAAAATTTGAGCCATGGTGGTCATGCAAGCTCCAATCGGCTTTACATAAGTCAATTTAAAAATCTACTGAGCTGGGTGGGAAATTATCAGAAAAACAGTGAATACGTTCTATGAGACGCAGGCAGCAGCACCATTGTATTCAGGCATCTGCTGGTGCTGTAGCTGCCTGAATACAATAGCTGTCAGTGACGATTCCTCCTTCCTTGCTGTAATCATGGATGAAGGAATCAGCTGATTACTTCTCATCCAGTCCATGTGTAAGAATGTGCAGTCTATTTTCTCCACTGCCTAGTTCCTCTATGGTTTTTATGGTCACAGAGAGGCATCATTCGATGTGACTTTGGTGTCCATCTTGGGTCAGGCAGAGTCTATTTAGGACCCTTTCTCCCCAGTTTGCGGTGCATTTTGTGCATGGCTAGAGTAGAGACAGGTCACTTGTCTGTCAGCAACATTGCTTAGTGTCAGGGAGAGGTTCCTGGCGAGTATGGAAAGTGCAGGGACACTCCATCCTACCTGGAAGCTTCCCCATGCCACATCATGCACCTGAGACCTTCTGCTACTACTCATTGCTGTTAAATTATGTGAGAGCTTGCGGTCAGGTTGCCTTTCCGCCAGGCTTATTGTATATTGCCAGAGTTCAATTTTAATATAGTTCTGTATTCTGAACCTGGACTGTTTTCTTCCACTGCACCATGCTGTACCTCCCCACAGGGGAATTTCTAGGGTCCTAATAGACCTGGGAACCTCTTGGTACACTGATTTGAATTGTCAAAGGGCTGGTAGGATACCATAATGACCGCTATGGATCAAATTAAAGTCTAATATAATTATTTTTAACTGAACAAAGTACTGTAATGTCACATTATGATGACAAAATAAATAATAGATGGGTTGAGAAGTAGATAAATTGTACAATGTTCCAAAACTTTATAATGCATAGAATGTATCATCTCCATATCTCTAAGGAGACCCGGGGGCCCTTAGTAGAAAACCTGGTGTCAAGGTCTAGCAATGCTCCTGGTGGACTACCTTTGCAGTATGAATTAGAGGCATCACTGCTCATTGGAGTCTCCTTAAAAAGACATAAAATATGCATTCATGAGGTAAAAATGGAGCTGTCATTGAGCTTTTAGAGGAAAATAGTTTGTAACTTCTAAAACGAATGTGACCCAGCATCCTTCAAGTGTGATGGAACAGCATAATTTGTAACATACCAATCTGTATGGAGTTGCAGAACTGAATAAATAAATAATATTTTTGGCTGTAGAGGGAAAACCTCTTTGCATCGTTTTACCTCATAATTTATGTTGAAATGATTCACTGTTGTGAAAGATATTCTCCAAAAGCAGCAAGGGCAGAAACTCTATGTAATGCATTCAAATAGGATATTAAATAAGCACCAGGCCTTCTCATTTCCGCTACTTCCTTTACTTAAAGCCAAAGTTTAGTATATATTTGTATTCTGGGCTATAGCCCCAAACACATTAGTTATGTGTATTTGTATGTATCTGCTAAAATCATCTCTGCAGTGTCTTCTTCACAGCCACCACATACTGTCCTGAGTGACTGTCTTCCATGCATGTTTCACCATTCGCCCTCCACCTTTGACCTCTTAGCCATTCACAGAACTCTAATTACTACAATCCCCCAATGCATTGCATTCTGTGAATGGACATTGAAGAACCTGTCATTCAACTGCCCCAATGGCAGAAGAGTGTCATTTACACAATAGGCAGCCTTTTGTTTCATCTATTTTGGCTGGTGATCACTACTTCTAGTGAATAAACTGTACCTAAACCTAATGACTAAACTGTTATATATTGGAGATTACCAGTTAGATGTGATAAGTGCATTTGTTTTATTTTTTCAGACCTGCAAAACACTTCCTGTCCTATCAGGACAGCTCTCACTCACTGTACAGTATCTTTGGAGGAACAGCGCTGTCACCCTAGAGCAGAAAGTGTGTTAAGATTGTAGAGCACTTTTCCCTTTTTCATCGCCATAACATAGAAGGAGGTGTTCTGTAGCTTAGAAAGCTAAACTGGGCAGGTCTGATAACATTGTTTGAGATAACAATGGAGACTGCACTTTTTGCGCTTATCAAACAAATATAACAAAAAAACATTTAATGGTATATTTAAACAAATAAGAAAAGTTCAAGTCCTCTTCACAGGGACACTGTCACTTCGCCTTACAAATCCCAACCCAACACTTATAATTGTACAAATCATTAGTAAGACCTCATCTGGAGAATGCAGTTCAGTTTTGGGCACCAAGTAACAAAAAGGGTATTTCAAACAGCAATATATATATAGTGAGTGCTCCACTTACATCAGCAGCTAGCACCCCCCTCTTTGTTAGTCTTACCTAGTGTGCAAAATAGTTAGGCGCCGGCCCTGTTGACATGACAGTAGTACATAAAGTACTGTAAAGTAAGTGCACTTACTTTATGTTTTAACATTTTTTAATACTGTGGCAAATTTGAAAGTCAATAAATACTACACTACATAAATTTTCTTGGGCTCCTGGTTGGTGAGCTTTTTTTACCTAGTGAGATGTTCTGGATATTATCCCCCAACCTATGGCATTTACTGAAGAGGATTGAGTCCTAACTAACGATTGATGCTTATTTATGGTGAGTGCATTGAGCAGAGGGCAGCACAGCAGAAAGTGGAGCCAGAGGACTCGAGGAGGCAGCACGGGTGGAGGAGGTAAGACATCCCCCCCCGCATATCCACTGTAATACTTTGCGATCACCCCCTCCCGTGAACGGGCCCCCCCCCCGCTCAAGAACTTGGTGTCCTGAAAAAAAAATGCCCCCCCCCTAAAACTTTAAAATTGTTGCTTGGGGCCCCCAAATTCCTTCAAACGGCCCTGGGTGGATGTTATGCTATGTGTTAATATCTGCTACTTCTGACACCTTATGGATGGATGTTATGCTATGCGTTAATATCTGCCACTTCTGGTAAGCTGATAGTACTACTGTCAACTGTATATTGGAAGAACATTCCATTATATGGACTTTTGCTCTCAATCACAACCCTTCACATTATTATGATTATTGAGTTGTATTATACAGAATTTTCATTGTTATATTACCTTGTTAAAGCGCTGCACATTGTTTGAATATACAAAAAGGATATTGGGGAATGGGAGAAAGTGCAGAGAAGGGCAACCAAACTGATAAGAGGCATGGAAGAGCTCAGCTATGAGTAAAGATTAGAGGAACTGAATTCATTCTATCTTGAGAAGGGGAGATTAAGGGGGGCGGGGAATATGATCAACATGTACAAATACATAAGTGGTCCATATAGTGAACCTTGGTGTTGAGTTATTCACTTTAAGGTCATCACAGAGGACAAAGGGGCACTCTTTAAGTCTGGAGGAAAATAGATTTAACTTCCAAATGCAAAAAGACTTCTTCACAGTAATGCCTCATACACACGATCGCTATTCCCGAAGAGAAAAGTGAGATGTGAGCTTTTTGTTGCGAATTCTGACCGTGTGTATGCTCCATCTGACTTTTTCTGTCAGAATTCCGGCCAAGAAAAGATTGAGAGCAGGATCTAAATTTTCGTGACATGAAAAATTCCTATCGCGAATCGCGTTCGTCTGTATGCAATTACAATGCGCAAAAAATATGCGCATGCTCAGAATCAAGCAGAAGAGCTGAACTGCCTATTGAACTTCATTGATCTCGGCTCCTCGTACGTGTTGTATGTCACCACGTTCTTGACGGTTGGAATTTTGTCAAAGATTAGTGTGACCGTGTGTATGCAAGAAAAATTTCAGCCGTTTTCCTGTTGAAAAAAAAACACGGTTTTCTTGACGGAAATCGTGATCGTGTAATGGATCATGCTTTATTGTATGTTTGTTTGTTTTTTTGCCTTTGTGTGGATTAAAGTGGAAGTAAACCCTCCTATCATTTTCAGGCAAGGAAGCTGCCATCTTGGCCTTTGTTTAATCTTCAACTGCCATGATGCTGCACATGTGATCAGTTATGACACCAGCCATTGGATGGTTTGACAGTTTGGTTGAGAGCACAACCAATGTGACAGTTGGCATTCCCGGCATGCCGGGAATGTAACTGCTTTTTGAAACTGTTAAATCGATGGGTTTACTTCCACTTTAACTGTGCACATAGGATTGTGTATATGGAGGTTTTCTATTTGTGTGTGTGTGTTTTTTCTCTTTTTTTTCTTTTGTTTGAGTAGATTGACTTTTTTCAACCAGACTAACAGTGTAACATAAATATGTAAACCTATTATAATGTTTCAGTCCTAAAACTTCCTTGATTATGGCAAGTCCTATTAAGATCCTTTGAATTTTCTCATCACTGCAGTCAAATACAAACCTTTCCATTCACTCAGGGGCGGCACGACTTGTCCCGCAACTGTGCCGGGCGATCTGAAGACGACTTCAAAAGGTGACTTCAAAAATGGCTTCTGTATTGAAGTCAATGGAAGTCGCCCTAAAGTCGTCTTGAAGTAGTACAGGAACCTTTTTCTAAGTCGGAGCGACTTTAGTCGCTCCGATTAGAATAGTTCCATTGTACAGAATGGGACGCGACTTGTCAGGCGGCTGAGTCACCTGACGAGTCGCCCCTGTGTGAATGGGGTCTTATTTCACCCCACCAAGCATTAGAAAACCAAACAAATATTCTCTAAATTAGAAATTTTAAAGATAATTCTACTAGTTAATGGTCAGCAGTGTGCAATTATTATTTGTTTGTTATTTTTCGATTCATGACCAATACTAGTACATATAAAAAGAAAAAGGACATCACCCCTACTGCTAATGTTTATTTTTTCCAGTGGTAGATGACATGTATCTGTGATACGCATTAAAGACAATTCACAAAACCTTGCTGAGCATGTAAAAATGTGAATGGAGACTGTGTAGGATATATTCTACAATTACAGATCATCTGCTCTCTGTGGTGATATTCGAACATTGTCTACGACTCAGTGACATGAAGTCATACGATGAGTAATCTGCCCTAGCAGAATTTTGTCTAGTTCAGCTGGTGGTGAGTGTGCAATGTGTTAAAACGATTGCACTATGCAAGTCAGCATTATGGAAATATGAATGAGATTCGTGTTAGGTGCTTATATTTCACCTTTGTGCTCTGAGTTAAAAGCATATGATTTAATGATCTGCCAGTCACAAGTACAGAAATTTGTTATTAGCTCTTGTTTGTGGCCTTTCCTCTTCTGCACGTAATAACTGAGTTGCTTTGAAAAATAAAAGAAAGAACTTAATACCCATAATGCAATGGGAGCTTTCTCTTCCCTAAACCGTCATAAGCTATTAATCAGTATCCATAGTAGAGCGGGTGGGCACTTGTTCAAGGTTTGTGAGGGTGTTATGTTTGCATAAAACATACCCTCTAGATGCTAAAAATAAAAGCGTTACTTGTTTATATTCACTGATTTTCAATAGATATTTCTAATTAGGCTGGTGCTGTCTTTAAAGCTCATTTCTCTTTTGGATGTGTGTATTCAGTGCAAAAATGATTCCAGCTAGGCCATGGGAATGTCAGGATCAAAGGGATTAATAAGGGTTATGTTGGCAGGAGAGTTGCTTCTGTTTTTGTCGTAAATATATTGTAAAAGATTGTCTCTACACCAGTGGTTCTTAACCTTTTTTGAGTCACGGACCCCTTTTTAAGAACCTGATGAAAGCTATGGACCCCCTCCAACAATGAGTCAAGAGACTCATTATCTGACCCTCACGGACCCACTGAAACCCATCCATAGACCTCTAAGGGGTCCATGGACCCAAGGTTAAGAGCTCCTACTCTAGACCTTTCAATTTCTTCTTATTATTTGCATGGTAAAGATTTTAAATGGAAGTATGGGACAGAACATGACACCACCGCTCCATCCAGATTCATCCAAAATCTGTGTTCAGAACCTGATGTCCCTTTTTTATAGTTCAGTAATTGTTATTGAATAGTTAAGTAGTATGACAAAGAAATATAATGTGAAAAGTCCCTGATGTCATTTTTTGTGTGTAGCTTTGCCTCTTGGATACTGCAATTTGAGACCAGGTAATCCAGATACCTGTCTACTAGCTCTAAGGGTCTAAACACATATGGTGCATTTTACCACAACATATGACAATGCATGAACCACTATCATGGTACCAGAGAAAGCACCCCCACTACAGCCACAGCACAATTACTACATGTTGTGATGTGCTGTAATTAAAAAGATATATATTTTTATGAATGTTAAAGAAGAATTTCAGGTATGGCATTTTTTACATAGTTACATTGGTCCAGCTTGAACTAATTTAACTATGCATATACCATACCTGTGGGATCCCTCTGGAAGCTGTATCACTGTATTAGGCTGGCCCTAGATGGTGCGATTGAAAAATGTTTGATTTGTGATTGTGTTGATGGGGGAAACCCTCTGCAGAGCTATTGTGTTCTCACAGTGGGTGGGACGGGAGCCATAAATGGTTCCAATCTCGGCCAATCCCTGCTGACCTGGCCAAAATTTGAATTGTCTATGGTCAGCTTTAGACACTGCTACTTTAGTAATCTCCACTAACTTCTAGGTCCCATGCCGGGCAGCTGCTCTGCTGCATTGTGAACACATGAGGTCAGCTGCTCAGCACAGGCATTATTAAAAGAATGCTTTGCATTTTCTCAATTACAATTATAGAGAAGATGCAAAACATTCTCGGAATGCGCCCAGAAATTTTCAGCTTCGAGAGCAGTCTTTTTCAACCTTCATGCCCCAGAGGAACCCAAAAAAAATTCTGGGAACCCTAGCTAAAACCAATTAATTGGGGGGTCAGTAGGAAGAATGCCATTTACTGTGATAGTAAGTAAAAGGAATGCCCCCCTTACAGTGGTTGTCCGAATGCCACCCTCTGCCAAGTGGCGTTGGTCCCAGAACTATGCTGACACTATCAAATGGGAAGTCAATTAGTCACAGTCAAGAATCCCTAGCAACACCTGGGGGAACCCTAGGGTTCCACGGTACCATGGTTGGAAATTGCTGTTCTAGAAGGATCCCACAGGTATGGTACAGAAATAATTACATTGATTCAAGCTGGACCAATGTAACTTGGAATGTGGTGCCAGCACATTCAAATTAATAAATTTTCTTATCTCAGAGCACTTTAACACACAGTTAGACACTGTATTAACTACAATACTTTAATGCAAAGCATAGTATGAATGGGTCCTAAGAGTCTCTAGTTATTGCTCAGACAAGTCACATACTGTATATTGCCCACCATGCTTCCCATAGACAGCAATGAGATCACACAGCGCACAGCTCTAATTCTTATGCCCTGTACACACGATCGTTTTTTTCGATGAAAAAAGTCCGATGGACTTTTTTCATCTGTAAAACCGATTGTGTGTGGGCCCCATCTGACTTTTTTCCATCGGTGTTAAAAAAACGATAGGAAATTCCGATCGTCTGTGTGAAACTCCAACGGAGAAAAAACCCACGCATGCTCAGAATCAAGTCGACGCATGCTCAGAAGCATTGAACTTCATTTTTCTCGGCTTGTCGGAGTGTTTTACGTCACCGCGTTTTGGACGGTCGGAATTTTGTCTGATGGTGTGTAGGCAAGACTGATGAAAGTCAGCTTCATCGGAATTCCGACGGAAAATTCCATCGGATTTTATTCCATCGGAAATCCGATCGTGTGTACAAGGCATAAGTCTCAACCAGTGGTATGTGTGACCCAGAGGGTTCCCTCTGAGAGCTTTAGTGGCACTTCCACTTGCTGCATTCAGTTTGTCATAAAACTTGTAGTATAAAATACTTCAAACATACATTTTGAAAAACACTGATATACATTTAAGGGGTTTTGGTAATAAATGTACTCACGTCAGAGATCAGCTGATCAACGATAATGGGGATACTAGATAGGCTCTGTCTTCTATAAGAAAAGAATTCAATTGAAGAAGGCTGAAAAATACTGCTGTAAAGAATGTCTTCCCATTGTTGGTTACGGGTAGGGTTGATAGAATAAGTAGTATGCATTTTAAATGAAATCCTTACATTTTATCTTAAATTAAAATGACACCAAGTCAGCACAATTATATTTTACTATAATTCAATTTATACAATGTACTCACTGAAATATTATACAGTTCTATGTCATTTCTAATGTTAAATGTTCTAATGAAAATTGGGTAAACTCGCCTACATAAAAGCAGAATAGAATGTCATTTAATAATGCAGCTAAAAATATGAGAGCTGCTTTCACTGCTCTGCATCTGATAAATTAGCATCTCATTGCTAGCTATTAAAATTAGGAACTTTCAAAGCCAATTCATATACTGTGTGTGTGTGTTTATATATATATATATATATATATATATATATACACACACACACACATTTCCCTCCCTGCAGAACACCTTGAGACATTTCTATTGAATTTGCTGTTTGCACTTGCTTCCAAGTCTACATCGTTGAAAGAAGGTCTCGAAATACAGTATGCATTATGAATGTGTTCACAGTCTTGCTGATGGTTTGCTGTTATGGTAAGGGCTGGCCTTAGGTTATATTATAAAACCTTCAAGTGTTAAAATTGATTTGGCTCCCTCTCTTTGAAACAATTCCCACTGCCTACATCAAGAACAGTCACTTTGTTTATGGCGTTTGCATTCTGCCTATTATATTTATACACCTATACCTGAATTGTACCATTTTCAGTAAAATCCATGTTGCCAGATTAGTGCAAAGAAGAGAAGCATGCATGTCAGGATCCAAAGTCTGAATCTTTTCTCCCTATCTGTTTATCTCTACAATGGTATGTAAAACCTTCTCACCTCCTTTGTGGAACAGTAGTAGAGTGAGTGGCAGTTTCTGTTGAATTTTTTCCCCTTCCTACAGGGTGAAGCAGCATATGAAAAATGTGACTGATACTGCATGTTGTCAGCTTTTGAATTGCCATACTGGCTGTCAGACAATAACCAACAGTCCTGCAGTGCACAATGTAGTTTGTGAGCACTGCTTCATCAGAAAGGGGTGAAGTCTTGACCCTTTGAAACAAGTTAATAGGTATGTTTTTGTATAGCAGAGATGATAATTTGGGGATGAGATGAGAGCAGGGAAAAGGTACCCCTTGGAAATCACCTGCCTAATCCTTCTTTATTGGCACCAATTCTGCAAACTTGATTCACTTATCTGATCTGATACCATTGTATTATCAAGGCACCATAATGGTCGTAGTAGGCATAGAAAATATAGTAAGAACATCAAGGCTCTGAATACAGTCCCCTGCATTAGGCCACCTTATTTTTCCACTTTTGTGGCAGTGGTTACTAGAAAGAACAGTTGTGCTCATAAGTTTATATTCCCTGGTAGAATTTATGATTTCTTGGCCATTTTTCAGAGAATATGAATGATAACACAAAAACTTTTCTTTCACTCATGGTTAGTGTTTGGCTGAAGTCATTTATTATCAATCAACTGTGTTTTCTCTTTTTAAATCAAAATCACAACAGAAACTACCCAAATGACCCTGATCAAAAGTTTACATACCCCAGTTCTTAATACCGTGTATTGCCCCCTTTAACATCAATGACAGCTTGAAGTATTTTGTGGTATCTGTGGATGGGGCTCTTTATCTTCTTAGATGGTAAAGCTGCCCATTCCTCTTGGCAATAAACCTCCAGTTCCTGTAAATTCTTGGGCTGTCTTGCATGAACTGCACGTTTGAGATCTTCCCAGAGTGGCTCAATGATATTGAGGTCAGGAGACTGAGATGGCCACTCCAGAACCTTCACTTTATTGTGCTGTAGCCAATGACAGGTCGACTTGGCCTTGTGTTTTGGATCATTGTCATGTTGGAATGTCCAAGTACGTCCCATGCGCAGCTTCCTGGCTGATGAATAATGCAAATGTTCCTCCAGTATTTTTTGATAACATACTGCATTCATCTTGCCATCAATTTTGACCAAATTTCCTGTGCCTTTGTAGCTCACACATCCCCAAAACATCAGCGATCCACCTACGTGTTTCACAGTAGGAATGGTGTAACTTTCATCATAGGCCTTGTTGACTCCTCTCCAAATGTAGTGTTTATGGTTGTGGCCAAAAAGCAAAATTTTGGTCTCATCACTCCAAATTACTTTGTGCCAGAAGGTTTGAGGCTTGTCTCTGTGCTGTTTGGCGTATTGTAATCGGGATACTTTGTGGCATTTGCGTAGTAATGGCTTTCTTCTAGCGACTCGACCATGCAGACCATCTTTCTTCAAGTGCCTCCTTATTGTGCATCTTGAAACAGCCACAGCACATGTTTTCAGAGAGTCCTGTATTTTACCTGAAGTTGTTTTCCATTTTTTCTTTGCAGCCCGAACAATTTTCCTGGCAGTTGTGGCTAAAATTTTACTTGGTCTAACTGACAGTGGTTTGGTTTCAACAGAACTCCTAATTTTCCACTTCTTGATTAGAGTTTGAACACTGCTAATTGGCATTCTCAATTCCTTGGATATCTTTTTATATCCCTTTCCTGTTTTATACAGTTCAACTACCTTTTCCCGCAGATCCTTTGACAATTCTTTTGCTTTCCCCATGACTCAGAATCCAGAAACGTCAGTGCAGCACTGGATGAAAGATGCAAGGCTCTGTCAGGAGTCCAGAAACTCATAACCTTTTATACACACACACACACACACTAATTACAAGCAAACAGATCACAGATGAGGATGGTTACCTTTATTAGCCATTCAAACTCCTTTGTGTCAACTTGTGTGCATGTTATCAGGCCAAAATCACCAGGGTATGTAAACTTTTTATCAGGGTCATTTGGATAGTTTCTGTTGTGATTATGATTTAAAAAGAGTAAACACAGTTGATTGATAATAAATGGCTTCAGCCAAACACTAACCATGAGTGAAAATGGCCAAGAAATCATCAATTCTGCCAGGGTATGTAAACTTATGAGCACCACTGTGTATATATATATATATATATATATATATATATATATATATATATACACGTATACACACTATATTACCAAAAGTACTGGGTACTGCCTTTACATGCACATGAACTTTATTGGCATCCCAGTCTTAGTCTATAGGATTCAATATTGAGTTGGCCCACTCGTTGCAGCTATAACTGCCTCAACACGTCTGAGAAGACTGCCCACAAGGTTTAGGAGTGTGTCTATGGGAATGTTTGACCATTCTTCCAGAAGAGCATTTGTGAGGTCAGGCACTGATGTTTGATGAGAGGCCTGGCTTGAAGTCTCCACTCTAATTCATCCCAAAGGTTTCCTATCGGGTTGAGGTCAGGACTCTGAGGTCCAAAAAGACATGGATGAGCAAGTTTGGGGTGGAGGAACTTAACTGGCCTGCACAGAGTCCTGACCTCATACCGATAGAACACCTTTGGGATGAAGTAGAGCGGAGACTGCGAGATAGGCCTCTCGTTCAACATCAGTGCCTACCCTCACAAATGCGCTTCTGGAAGAATGGTCAAACATTCCCATAGACACACTCCTAAACCCTGGGGACAGCCTGCTCAAAAGAGTTGAAGCTGTTATCGCTGCAAGGGTTGGGCCAACTCAATATTGAACCTGTAGGGCCAAGACTGGGATGCCAATAAAGACTAGGATCCCAATACTTTTTTTGGTAATATAGTGTATATATATATATATAGCAATAGCCCCTAGAGGGCTGCTGGTTAGGTTTGGGTTTTGCACGTTACCTCTTCAGCTGCGTTGTCCGGGTAGGAAAGTCTGTAGTAATGCAATGTCCACACAGATGTAAAACCTCAAACAGTTAGGCTTTATTTTTCTTATGCAGTAAACGTTGAGAAGTAGAAGGTATAGAAGAGTGGGGAAGGTTCAGGCACTTGCCACTAGATATAACAGTCTCAGATCAAACTCACTCACCACTCTCAATGTTAGAGTGGGTATTGGTCACCCAGATAGTCCCCTCTCACATGGCCTAGCAGCCGGGATGACACACGAATCAGCAACATGACAGTCTCTGCCACAGACTGCCCAATGGCGTCTGCCCCTTAAGTATCCCCTTCCAGCAGGCACAGCGGGTTGACCACTCCCACTATACCACTGCCGAGAGGGGCCACTCAATGTACAATGATCTGCCCGTGTTCCAACAGGTGCCTGAGGTGGTAACGCCACCTACAGGCAAAAAGGGAAATCCCTACCAGGCAAACCATAACTGAGACAGAGGTGAATTTGAATGTAATTATCAACCATCTGAGCCCAACTACTGGCTCAGACATCCCTCTAAATTTAAATAGCGTCCCAACCATTTGGGATGGGCGCTACATATATATATATATATATATATATATATTTGAAGCAAAATGCTAAAAAGTAATATCGTGACATTTGAACATTTACATTTTTAAACTACGTACTTTTTAACAACTCGTGGTTAAACAGATTTTGAGGGAATCAGCAGTACTGTTGATCAAGGGTTTTGACCAGAGGCGTTGCTAGGGGGGTGCGGGGGGTGCGGGTCCACACCCGGGTGACACCCGCTAGAGGGGTGACACCATCCCGACTCTCCAGAGGGTGAGGAAAGCCCGGTATTTTTTTTCTTTACAGCCGACCCTGGTCACCCCGCTGGAACAACACCTCCAGCGCCGCGGCCGCCGCCTGGTGTGCGTGCTTCTCCTTCTTCCTCCTCCCTACTGTGCCAGTGAGCCTGTCACATCTCACACTCTAGACATGATGATGTCACTAGCTATTTCCGCCCGGGCGGCGCGGCTGCATGCTGTGACGCTGTCCTTGTCTCCTCTCCAGATACCCGGCCGAAACAGGTGTGAGTGCAGTACAGGCGGGAGGGAAGTGAACTAGTGAAGGGTGACACTCAGCTTGCGAGGGGATGTCTTGGTGTCCATCGCCGGATCGAGCCCAAGGTGAGGTGTGTGATAGGTGGGGGGCTGCCATGGTATTGGCAGGCCACCTGAGAGCTGGTGTGGGAGGACTCTCAGACAGTGTCTGGCGCCCTGTGCTGTGCTAGTCTGATAACGAAGGGGGGGGTGCAAGGTGGTCTGCTAGACACAGCTATATATAATATAGCTGTGTCCAGCCGCCCCCATCCCCCCACCAGACCAGCTCACTCAGCTACTGTGCCTATTATATCTAATATACCACCACAGCCTGCCCTATACCACCCCAGCCTGCACTGTGCCGCCCCAGCCTGCCCTGTGCCACGCCAGCCTGCCCTGTACCACCCCAGCCTGCCCCATACCACCCCAGCCTGCTGTATACCACCCCAGCCTTCCCCCAGCCTTCCCTGTGCCACGCCAGCCTGCCCTGTACCACCCCAGCCTGCCCTATACCACCCCAGCCTGCCCTGTACCACCCCAACCTTCCGTATACCACCCCAGCCTGCCCCGTGCCCCCCCAACCTGCCCTATACCACCCCAGCCTGCCGTATACCACCCCAGCCTGCCGTACACCACCCCAGCCTGCCGAATACACCCCAACCTGCCCCATGCCACCCCATCTTGCCCCATGCCACCCCAACCTGCCCCAACCTGCCCTATACCGCCCCAACCTGTCCTATACCACCCCAACCTGCCCTTTCCCCCCCAACCTTCCCTATGCCACCCTTACTTGCCCTATACCACCCCAACCTGCCCCGTCCCACCCTAACTTTACCAATAACACCCCAACCTGCCCCATACCGCCTTAACCTGCCCTGTACCACCCTAATCTGCCATATACCACCCCAACCTGCCACTATACCACCCTCTACTACCTTAAACTGCCACTATACCGCCCTATACTATCATTTACAGGGGCTGGTTTGGGGTGCGTCCCGTGACTGTGCGCTGCCTGCATGGTGCTGGGTAGCCTAGAGAGGGAGGGGGTGACACCATGTTTTACTGCACCAGGTGACACCAACCCTAGTGACACCACTGCGGGGAGGGCGGGCCGCACCCGGGTGACACCCACCAGAGGGGTGACACCCGTGGGTAGCGGCACGCTGACACCACACTAACACCGCCCGCCGCCTGTGCCTCGCGCTGCGGCTGTGTCCCTCAGCAGAGCGGAAGGAAGCCGCCGCCCCCTCCTGCCTCCTCTCTGTTTACATCCACAGAGGAGGAGCCCGCACTCGAGGGACACACCGCTGTGTGTATCTGCTGCTCTGTAAGGTAAGGGAGGGGCATCTATACTGATGGGGGGAGGGGGTGTCTGTGCTGCTGGGGTCTGCACTAGGGGGGGTTTGCACCAGGGGGGGGCTGTAACTGAGGGGTGTCTGGTACTGGGGGGTGTCTGTACTGAGGGGGGTCTGGTACTGGGGGGGTCTGTAACTGAGGGGGGTGTCTGTACTGAGAGAGGTCTGGTACTGGGGTGGGTCTGTAACTGAGGGGGGTGTCTGTACTGAGGGGGGTCTGGTACTGGGGGGTGTCTGTACTGAGGGAGGTGTCTGGTACTGGGGGGGTCTGTAACTGAGGGGGGGTCTGGTACTGGGGGGGTCTGTAACTGAGGGGGGGTCTGTACTGAGGGGGGTCTGGTACAGGGGGGGTCTGTAACTGAGGGGGGGTCTGGTACTGGGGGTGGGTCTGGAACTGAGGGGGGGTCTGATACTGGGGGGGTCTGGTACTGGGGGGGTCTGTAACTGAGGGGGGGTCTGTAACTGAGGAGGGGTCTGTAACTGAGAGGGTCTGTAACTGAGGGGGGTCTGTACTGAGGGGGGTGTCTGTATCTGAGAAAGGTCTGCACTGGGAGGGTCTGTAACTGAGGGTGGTGTCTGTAACTGAGGGGGTGTCTGTACTGCTGGGGGGTCTTCACTGAGGGGGTCTGTACAGAGGGGGGAGGTTTATCATGAGGGAGGGGGTCTATATTGATGGAGGGGGGTCTGTACTTAGTGGGGGGGGTCTGTACTGAGGGGGGCTATAGTTGGTGGGGGGTGACACCATTTTTTTTTCGCACCGGGTGACACCAACCCTAGTGACGCCACTGGCTCTTCTGCATACAGTAGTCATTTTCTGATTATCTTCTAGGGTTCAAAAATACGTGGTTGCCCCAGGTGCTACTTCTTGGCAGACCCTTTTCTGTATCAGTAGCATGCAAGGGTATCAAAGTCTAGGGTGTACTAAAGAAGGAACACCCATAGATTTACAGAGACTGGATACAGAAAGAAGAGACAGGGAAGATGATGGATTGGTAGCTCAGAAAGGAAATGTGATAAAAGATTAAATGTTATTAAGGGTACAAGACAAAACATGCAAGATGCCAGGGCTCAAGGAGGAATGCAAACAGAACCAGTAATACTGCAGGGAGGAAAAACAAACTCTTAGGATTTGGGGGAAAGAAAGAAGAAGAAAGCAGGAACCAAGTACCTAAAGCTGGTTTGGAAGGTTGGTATGACAAGGTCGGAAAACTTACAAGCACTGTACTAGAGACTGGACAGAATGAAGGTAAATCCCTCATATCTACATTCATATTCAATGTGCCACCAATAGTTACAAAAAATGCACATATATTTATAGACACAGGGACAAGAGGAATAATGGACAGGTGAGCATAGGCGTGCGCACAGGGTGTGCCAGGTGTGCCTAGGCACACCCCGATCACCCTGTGCTGCACAGATTCCCCCTGCTGATTGGCTGCAGAAAAAGGGACTGGGGAATCTCTGCTGTCTAAAGTGAGACATGCTGTTTAGACCCCTAATATTTCACCAAAGCCCAACAATGGGGCTGTAAAAAAATTGTTAAAAAAAAAAAAGGAATAACAAATGATTGTAAAAAAATACTGTAAACAATCATTATAAAAAATAACATTTTAAAAAAGCCCACCCTTTTTTGAAGCCTATTAGAGCCTCTGGCTCTGAACACGTTTTTAACCACTTAAGGACCGCCGCCTGTACATATACGTCGGCACAATGGCACGGCTGGGCAAAAGCACGTACAGGTACGTCGCCTTTAACCACTTCAATACCAGGCACTTACGCACCTTCCTGCCCAAGCCAATTTTCAGCTTTCAGCACTGTCGCAATTTGAATGACAATTGCGCGGTCATGCTACACTGTACCCAAACAATTTTTTTATAATTTTGTTCCCACAAATAGAGCTTTCTTTTGGAGGTATTTGATCACCTCTGCGATTTTTATTTTTTGCGCAACGAATAAAAAAAGACCGAAAATTTAGAAAAAAAATATGTTTTTATTTGTTTCTGTTAATTTTTTTTGTAAATAAATAAGTTTTCTTCTTCAATGATGGGCACTGATATGGCTACACTGACGGGCACTGATAAGACGGCACCGATGGGCACCGCCGATGAGGTTGCACCATAGAGGTGGCACTGATGAGGTGGCATTGATAAGCACTGATGATGGGCACTGATAGGCGGCACTGATGGGCACTGATAGGCGGCACTGATAGGTACTCATAGGCGGCACTGATGAGCAATCATAGGCGGCACTGATGGGCACTCATAGGCGGCACTGATGGGCACTTATAGGCGGCACTGATGGGTACTTATGGGTGGCACTGATGGGTAAATATGGGTGGCACTGATAGGTGGCACTGATGGTCACTGATGGGTGGCACTGAGGGACACTGATGAATGGCACTGGTTATTACTGGTGGTGTATTGCTGGGCATCACTTTTTTTATGGTATTATGGTGCCAGTCAGTGCCCATTTGTGGGCACTGATTGGCACATGTTGGGCATGTTTTAAAACATGTGGATGGCCATGGGGGATGTACCTGGCCATCCACATGTTTCTCTGCTTCCCTGGTGGTCCTGGGCGGCATCCTGGTGGTCCAGTGTGGGCATCCGAGGGGGGCTGCGCTGATGAACGATCAGCGCGGACCCCCCTGTCAGGAGAGCCGCCGATCGGCTCTCCTCTACTCACGTCTGTCAGACGCGAGTGAGGAAGAGCCGATCAACGGCTCTTCCTGTTTACATCGTGATCAGCCGTGATTGGACACGGTTGATCACGTGGTAAAGAGCCTCTGCCGGAGGCTCTTTACCGAGATTGGTGTAGCGGTGTGTCAGACTAACACACCGCTCCACTGATCGCCGCGATGCGCGCCCCCCCCAGGCACGTGGCGGCTGTTATCCTGCAGGACATCAATAGTCAGGATAACTAAACCACTTCCCGGATGTCAATTGTCTATTGACCGGGCGGGAAGTGGTTAAGAAACCCAGCCGTGGGTCGCAGACGCGCCACCGTTGGAGCGCTCGCGACCCGGTCCTGAGCTCCGTGACCGCGCCTGCGGGACCCGATCGCCAGCGGTGTCCCGCGATCGGGTCACAGAGCTGAAGAACGGGGAGAGGTGAGTGTAAACAAACCTTCACTTCAATACAGGGCTTTTATACCACCTCAATACCGGGCCTATTCTGGCACTTTTTCTTTTTCTAGAAAATTACTCAGAACCCCCAAACATTATATATGTTTTTTTACCATAAAAGTCCACTATAGCCTCCCTCCAATTTCCTATAACAGGAATAGTATTTCAAAAATCCTTGGTGAGATTACACTAATAAGGTCCACTGAAATATCAAATCATATAAAAGACCACATACAAACGCTCAATATCTATAAATAGCTTGAAATAATTAGAACAAAGGAACAAACTATAGAGCTGCTGCATAATTATCAGATTCTGTCAGACACTGTAGATTAAAGCTAACAGATAATACAAACAGTGTAATAAACCCCGAGAATAAAGCTGGCCATAGATGACTTGTTTTTTCAATTAGCGAGTGGGCTGATCGAAAAAAGAAAACAGATTCCCCAATCTACACAAGTGAGGTGCACAGACGGAATTCTCCCTGTTGTGAACCTGTATTCTGACAATGGGACTCCTCTGCTGTCACAATACACTGATCAGCGGCTGCAGCCAACATTTAAGTTTGACAGTAGATAATCGTTAGATTGACTGTTGTTGAGCGGAAACGGCCATACATGGATCGACATTTAGCTGGTCCCTGCTGAACTGGCAGAATTTTCAATCCATCTTTGGCCAGCTCAAAAGAAATTACTTATGGCATGGTATAACTATCTATTGCTTTGTTCCTACTATGTCCAGAGAATTTGAAGCAGTAGTAAACCATTTTTTTTTTATCTTTCAAGGTAAAGCCATAACGTGCTAGTATGCATCGCATACTAGCACATTATGTGAAACTTACCTTAGAACAAAGCCCTCCATTGGCGCGCTGTCACCTCTGAAGGCGCTTCCATCTTCACCCAGTTTTCCTTCTGGGTTCACAGACTTCGGGTGTGTGAGTGGCCAGAGCCGTCACTCCCACTCATGCGAGCGCTGCCGTTCATGGCACAGATCTCTGAAGGAACAGCACAGTATGCTGTTCCTTCAGAGCGCATGCACAGATGACATCACCGGCTGCATCAAAAGTAAATATTTACAGTAGCTATAGGTAAGCCTTACTATAGGCTTACCTATAGGTAAAAGTAGGGTTGCACGATACTGATACTAGTATCGTATCGGTGCCGATACCGAGCATTTGCACGAGTACTTGACCCGATACCTGGATAGTCAGGGATGATCGGTGCGGCGGTGGGTGGAGTTACAATCACCAATCTCCCTGTGTGGCTTTCAATAAAGCATCCCCCACGGCTTTCAGCTGCTTTATTGAAAGCCACACAGGGAGATTGGTGATTGTAACTCCACCCACAGCCACACCGATCATCCCTAACTGTCCCCTGTGTGCTCCTCCGGTCCCCCTCTGTGTCCTCCTCTGTGTCCTCAGTGTGCTCCTCTGGTCCCCCCCCCCGTGTCCTCCTCCGGACCCCCCTGGTCCCTCTATATGTCCTTCCCCCTGTGCTCCTCCGTGTGCTCCTCCATTTCCCCCCCCGTGTCCTCCTCCGGTCCTTCTCCATGTCCTCCTTCCTGTGCTCCTCCGTGTGCTCCTCCGGTTCCCCTGTGTCCTTCTTCGGTCCCTCTCTGTGCTCCTCCGCCCCCCTGTCACAGATCTTTCAGGATGGAGAGCGGAGGAAGGAGCCGGTATATACAGTACAGTATGTAATTTACTGTCTCCTTCCTTTTCTGAATGCACAGAGTCAATGATCACTGACTCTTGTCCATTCATAACTGAGCACCATAAACTGTTCTTACAATGCTTCAGTTTATGAATGGAGAGGAGCCACTGTCTCCTGTCCATTCATCTCCAGTGCAGCTGATGCTGCTGAGAAAGGGACTGGGGAATTTGTGTCCTCAGTCCCTTTACCTGTCTCAAAGGGGAGACGTGAGGGGTCTCACCAAAGCCCCCCCCCCAAAAAAAAAGGAAACATTGTAATAAATACATATTTAAGCGTAAAATTGTAAAAATAAATAAATAAAATAAAAATAACACTGACACCATCCACTCCACCTCCCCCCCCCCCAAAAAAAAAATAACATATAAATTGTAAAAAAGAAAACTGTAAAAAAAAAAAAAAAACTACTGACACGGTCCATGCCTCATCAGTGTCCATCAGTGCCACCTATTAGTGTCCATCAGTGCTGCATATTAGTGCCACTGTCACATGACATTAAAAAAAAGTATCGGTAATCATATCGGCGAGTACTTGAAAAAAGTATCGGAACTTGTACCCGGTCTTAAAAAAGTGGTATCGGTGCAAATCTAGGTAAAAGTCATGCATGGGAGTTTACTCCCTCTTTAACAAAATTGCAGCTGGTCAAGATTGTACAGGTAAATGAACCTCAAACCTATCAAAATATTTGACAATTAGCAAACTTTTTTCTATTTTACAGCTATTTATACATTGTTCATACCAAAAAGTGCTTTTGTTGTTTTAGCTGGACTTTTATGATTAAATAAATTGTTCAAAACTCAAAAAACATTAATGTGGTGCTTCTGTCTCTTCTAAACTTTTGGATGTTGCACAAGGCTGTTTGCTGTTCAAAAGCTGCCCCGAAAAAAGCTAATGTGCTCTATATCATCATTTCCACTGTGAACTTGAACTAACGAAGGATGCAGGCCTTCCATAAATACCCTCTGAAAGTCTCTTCACTGGAGCACAGTACTGCTGTTGTTTATATAACTGTCTTTTAATTACACAGGTAAGTAGTTTACAGAATGCATAATAGCAGGGCCTTTTTTTACTCAGAGAATGGGTGCAGGAACTTAATCACACACCCCCAGAGGGAGAGCACGCCAGATAGAGTGGTGTTGCACTCTTGGAGGGTCCTAAATGGATATTATTAAATACCAGGAGTGCATTATGTACAGAGTGCAGGGTTCAGGGGTGCACTATGTACAGGGAGAAGAGTCCAGGAGTGTGCTATGTACAGAACGCAGCGTTCAAGAGTGCATTATGTACAGAGTGCAGTGTTCAGAAGTGCACTCTGTATAGAGTGCAGGGTTCAGGAGCCTGCTATGTACAGAGTGCAGGGTTCGGGTATGTGCTATGTACAGAGTGCAAGGTTCAAGAGAGCTTCCCCACACCAGTTATATTGTCCCTGATCACTGCCACAACAGTTACAGTGTCTCTGATCACCACCACACCAGTGCAGGGTTGCCTCTGCCTGCTGCCTGTACTAACCCTAGCCTGTTTATTGACCACGTTTCTGCCTGCTGCCTGGATCAATCCTTTGCCTATTTGTTGACCATGTCTCTGCCTCAGGGCCGTTTGAAGGAATTTGGGGGTCCCAAGCAGAATTGACAAGAAAGTTGTTGAGCGTGAGGGGGTTGCTACCGCGGGACATTGACGCCGATCGCGGGAGAGGGGGTGCCGCGGGAAATTGACGCCAGCTCGGGGCTCCAAGCAGTTGTTTGGTTTGCCTGTCCTGTTCCGACGGCCCTGCTATGCCTGTGTCCTGAACTGACCCATCTGCACATCCTGCTGACTACATTAGTAGGCTAGGTTCTCTTGGCTTCTAGGAACTGGGACTGCTATAGGTGATGCTGCACTACATCATATTACCTGACCACTCGTATGGAGGTGACCATTACAGTACATTGGTTTTTACACAATTTGTTAATTCATGTGATACGCAGGATACAATTCCCGGTATATAATTAGTCCAGACAGTGAAAAAGTCTCACACATGTGGTATTGCCATAATCGGCAGAATGTGTTTTGGGGTGTAATTTTAAGTTACTCCCATATTGCTTGTGAGAAATATCTTATAAAATTGCCAACTTTGTAAAAAAAAAATCATTTTCATTTTCTTTCCGCATTTTCCCAAAAATTGTGGCAAAAAAAATGAAGTCTTCAAAAGACTCACTGCGCCTTTTAAAAAATAATCTTGGAGGTTTACGCTTAAAATGTGGTAATTTATTGGGTATATCCAGTGTCCTGGTCCTCCAGGACCTACAAAAATATGATAGGTAGTCAGGAAATTAGATGCATAATATATCTCTCTAGAATACTTAGGCGCTCCTTGGATTTTGGACCCCTCTATGTGGCTAGGCTGTATAAAAGTCTGACACATGTAGATTGCCATACTTGCAAGAAGTAGCAGAATGTGTTTTGGGGTGTATTTCTAAGTCTGCCTATGATGTGTGTTATAAATATCTTATTGATTGACAACTTTGTGTAAAAATACCTTAATTTTCAATATTTTCATGTTCTTTCCTGCATTTTCCAAAAACCTGTGTCAAAAAATGACATTTTCAAAATAATCACTTTGCCTTTCGGAAAATAACTTGTAGTGTTTGCTTTCCAAAATTGGGTCTTGTTTACTCCAGGGCCTTCAAAAATATGATCAGTTGTCAGGAAATTAGATGTGTAATTTATGCTCCTTGAAAGGTGCTCCTTGGACTTCGGCCCCCTCCATGCATCTAGGCTCTAAAAAAAAGTCCCACACTTGTGGTATTCTCATACTCAAGAGGCATGGCAGAATGTGTTTTTGGGTGTAATCATAAGTGTGCCTATGCTATGTGTGATGAATAACTTGTCAAAATGGCAGCTCAGTAAAAAATAAAAAAAAACACATTTATTTAATTTCTTAATTTTCCAAAAAATTGTGACAACATTACAACTTCAAAAAAATCATCATGCCTCTTACTAAGTACCTTGGACTGTCTACTTCCCACAAAAGGGTTCATGGGGGAGGGTTGGGGGGATATTTGCACTAACCTGGCATTTTAGGGCCTTGAGAAATAAGGCAGGTAGTCAGTACATCGGGATTGATTCATTTTCAGATATATACACAATAGTTTTTAGACTATATAAATTTAATACAGACTTTATAAAATACACTGATTTGGGTTATTTTTGCTAAAAAAATGTAGCAGGATATATTTTGGCCTGTATTTATGAAGAAAGATTATTTATATCCAAATTTTTTAACAAACTAAGAAAAACATTTTTTTTTCAACATTTTCACTATTTTTGAATTCATATAGCAAAAAAATAAAATACCCAGTGGTGATTAAATACCACCAAAAGAAAGCTCTATCTGTCTCAAAAACTTATAACAATTTAATTTGGTTACAGTGTTACATGACTGAGTACCGTATATACTCGAGTATAAGCCGAGTTTTCAGCACATTTTTTTGTGCTGAAAATGCCCCCCTCGGCTTATACTTGAGTCACCTTTTTGCGCCTGATCTCCCGAACTTTGGGGAAACTTAGCACACATGTAGCCCCACTCTTCCTCTATATGTGTGCAAAGTTTGTTGTCCGGGGGACCTACGGCCGGGGAGCACCGATTTTTCAGAGCACCCCTTCCATAGACTCCCATGTTAACCACTTCCATACTGGGCACTTAAACAACTTCCTGCCGAGACCAATTTTCAGCTTTCTGCGCTGTTGCACTTTGAATGACAATTGCGCGGTCATGCTACACTGTACCCAAACGAAATTTTTATAATTTTTTCCCCACAAATAGAGCTTTCTTTTAGTGGTATTTGATCACCTCTGGGATTTTTATTTTCTGCAAAAAAAAAAAAAAAAAGACCAAAAATGTTGGAAAAAAATGTATTTTTTTTGTTTCAGTTACAAAACTTTTTAAATAAGTAAGTTTTCTCCTTCACTGATGGGGCTGCACTGACGGGCACCGATGAGGTGGCACCAATGAGGTGGCACTGATGAGGTGGCATTGATGGGCACTGATGATGGGCACTAATATGCGGCACTGATAGGTGGAACGGATAATCGGCACGGATGGGCACGGATAGGCGGCACAGATGGGCACGGATAGGCGGCACACATGGGCACGGATAGGTGGCACGTATGGGCGCTGATAGGCAGCACGTATGGGCACTGATAGGCGGCACGAATGGGCACTGATAGGCGGCACGGATGGGTACTGATCGGCGGCACGGATGGGCACTGATAGGCGGCACGGATGGGCATGGATGGGCACTGATAGGTGGCACGGATGGGCATGGATGGGCACTGATAGGTGGCACGGGTGGGCACTGATAGGCGGCACTGATGTACTGTAATGGATGCCAATCAGTGCCAAACAAAAATGCCTGCCAATCAGTGATGCCCATTCTGGGCACTGATTGGCATCCATTGTGGGCACTGATTGGCATCCATTAGGGGGCACTAACTGGCATCCCTGGTGGTCTAGGGTGGCATACCTGGTGCTGGCATCCCTGGTGGTCCAGTGGCATCCCTGGTGGTCCAGTGGCATCCCTGGTGGTCCAGTGGGGGCATCCTCGGGGGGGCTGTGTTGATAATCGATCAGCACAAACCCCCCCTGTCAGAGGAGCAGCCGATCGGCTCTCCTCTACTCGCGTCTGACAGACGCGAGTGAGGAAAAGCCGATGACCGGCTTTTCCTGTTTACACTGTGATCAGCCGTGATTGGACACGGCTGATCACGTGGTAAAGAGTCTCCGTCGGAGACTCTTTACCTAGATCAGAGTTGCGGGGTGTCAGACTGACACCCCGCAGCAACGATCGCCGCGATGCGCGCCCCCGGGGGCGCGCAGCGGCTCAAAATCCTGAGGACGTCATATGACGTCCTGTCAGGATTTTGCAACCACTTTGCCGACGTCAATCTGCTATAGGGCGGGCGGCAAGTGGTTAAACGGTTATTTCTTCAGTGACTTTGTGAGTTTTGTATGTCCCCTGGACCCGAAACTTGGCACACATGTAGCCCTATTTCTACTCTATAAGTGTGCAAAGTTTTTTCTCTGGGGGACCTACAGCCGGGGAGCACCGATTTTTCAAAGCTGGGCACCCCTTCCATAGACTCCCATGTTAAACGTCAGTCTAGTCATGGGCACAGTGAGGCATGGGCACAGTTAGGCATGGGCACAGTGAGGCATGAACATGGACAGAGTAAAGCACAGTGAGGCATGCAAATGGACACCCTAGGCTTTTACTCGAGTCAATACGTTTTCCCATTTTTTTGTGGTAAAATTTAGTGCCTCGGTTTATATTCGGGTCGGCTTATACTCGAGTATATACGGTAATTGTCATTTAAAATGTGACAAGAATCTGAAAACTGGCTTGGTCAGAAAGTGTCTGGAATTGAGGTGATTAAATACTATAAATTGGGCACCGATGAGTTAAATCCGTAACCATAATCACATTTAGCTATTTTCTGAGTGGGGTTTTATATTTCGCACGTTTTGCATTTTAAAACAACGAAAGTAGATTATGCATCTGCTCTGCTGACAGAAACCCATTTTACAGATGTTACACTAACTTGCTTGAGTTTTGTTAATACATTTTCTGAAGCAGGCCAGATTGTTGCCATAGATGTATCTGTTGACTGTATGAAAGCTTTTAATATTGTGTCATAGGGGAATATGTTGTATAAATTAAAAGCTATAGGCCTAAGGGAATTGATTTTTACAAACTCAGAAATCTAACTTCAAGTGTATTACAGGAAAGTTTTGCCTGAGTTTTCAGCTCATCTGTTTATTAAAAATAATCTTTATTAAACAAATATGGAGGCAGTCCTTCTTAAAATTATAGTTGCCTGGCTCTCATGCTAATGAAATGGCTTCAAAATTTTTTTAGTCACTTGCCTGGAACAGGTATGCACATAAGGGGATCAGACTGCACTTTGACTTCCTTCATTCCTTTCTTTGGGTTCTTCAATCAGAAAGTATTGAAGTCCACTCATTCCAATCGCACTTGAAGTTGAACTCCAACCCTTCCTTCAGCCTTGCAAAGTTGTACAGGCTCCTCTTCTGTACTGAAATTAAAATATATAAATTACCGCGCTGAGTGAATTAAATTAACAGATGAAATATAAAGAGGAAAAAAGCAGCAGCTTGAAGTGAGATACACACCAAAGCAATAAATAAAAAAATGAAGCCGTGCTAATATGACAACATTACTGCCCCAGGACGACATCAGCTTGTGACGAAACGCGCGTCAGGAGGAGTGGCGTGCTGACGTCATCGCGCTGAGTTCCAGAGAGGATGGGTGATCGCTAGCTAGCGGCTTTTTTTTTACAATTGATGCTATTTTCTATGCTTTTTATGTAAGTACAATTTTTTATCTTCATTAAACCTGTGTGTAGCACTACCCCCGTAGGAGCTGCTGGTTAGTTTTGGTCTGCCGTTACCCCACTGTTCTCTGTGTTTGCTCAAAGTCTAGGGTTGAAAAGTTGCATAAACACGGTCGCCAGTCACTGGGTCTTTTCCAATGCTTTTTTTATTAACCACAACGTTAGCAGAATGAGGGATGGAGGATTAGGGGAAGTTCAGGTACCTGGTGTAGATCACTGAGACACTTGAGATCCTGGAGACAGGTATACTTGCTGTCACTGGATCTTGCTCACCCGGATAGGCCCATCTCACCAGCCTAGCAGCCGGAATGATGCACAAACAAAATTAAAGTCTCTGCCACAGACTTGGTAATCAGAATTTCCAAAGTTCAAGCACAACTGCACAGTATAAGAAAGTCCTTTAAGCCAACCCGGCAATACTGTGAGGCAGATCGGTTGGGATGCATCCTCCAATTGAGGCCCCAGGCTCCTCTCGAGATACCAGCCTTCCGCTGCGTGCTCTCCAAGATGAGTCCACCCCTGGTTCCTCTAATTGCTCGGCTTCTTCCCGTAGGACAGACAGCACAGGATCACCCTCAAACCTGTAGGCCCCAGATAGCTTCTGGGCCTACCTTCAGTACGGAAGCCTCAGGCCAGCAGGCCCCAAGGCAGAAGAGGAGTTGTCACATACCTCCGGCCAGGCTGGCCACGAGGTGAGAGAGAGAGTCCCAAAATGGCATCCGCCCCTTAAGTACCCTCTCCCAGCATGCCCAGAGGTATCAACCTCCCAATAGGTTGCTTCTGGGAATGAGCACCTAATACGCCTCGGCTTGTTATACCTTCCAACATGAACCAGAGGTGGCAGCGACACCTGCTGGTAACCGCGGGAAATACACCCAACTCAGCCAAAGCTGGAACATAGGCCAATTTAGCCAAAACATGAAATCTGAACGAACTACAGTTCAGACATCCCACTAAATTTGGAAAATAGCGCCTGGTCAACAGGAGCAGGGCGCTACATACTCCCCCTACTACAAAAAGACACTGTCCTAACTGGAAAAAACTTGCTCTCAATCCTGAGAGCCAGTACCTGAACCGCAAAACTTGGATGGGAGGGAAAAGGGTAAGGAAGATAGACAGTTTTACAGATCTTAAAACACAGAGCATGAACACACAGTAATACCACATTCACATTTGTCAACCCCCTAACCTCTACCTAAACTACCCACTCTCCGGCAGTCTTGACAGAAGGTCAGGTTCACCTAAAAAAACAAAAACAAAGACACACAGGCAAATATATAAAATAACATTACTGTTCATTGTGGAAGCAAAGCTACACTTCCTAAGAAGTGGAACTTCCCTTCTCACTTTAAATATATGCAAGCTAAATTGTAAGCTTAAGAAGTGCAATCCCTTCCTAGAGGAAACTTCCACCACCTAGTGGCAGAAATCCATAACATAACAAAAAGTTCTTTTTAGTGCAAAGTGATAAAGTAAATGAAAAATCTTGACCTCAAAGGTCTCACCATTCCCAACACTATCTGACTATGTAACCCCATAGTCCATTTTTTTGACATAGAGACTCTTTTTCTTTGTAGCCTCTTAGAAAAGCAAAAATAAAGTCAGAACCAAGTAGAGTCACTGGTTTCTCCTCTTTATCCAGTGTGGTAATAAAGTAAACAATGTTGTCCTTTCCGGGCCTGCAAATGACCACCTTGCCGGCCGTAACTCCAGTGTAACAAGCACCCACTGAAACGCTCATCCATCTTGGAAGAATAGCCAGCTCTCCTAAAGGGCTTTGGTACTGACAAGTAGTCCCAAATAGCTTCACCGTACCACTGCTCTCGGCTGGACTCAATTTCCTGCATTACTTCCTTAGGAACATAGGGAAATTCCAGTCCGTACTCTGTGGCAGCTCTCTTATTGAGAACCCTTTGCAAACGGACAAGCCTCGGCAAAGCTCGGGTGCTTCCCAGTCCCGGAGGTACGCACGATTTAGGAGACTTGTGCACCATGGACATGGCAGACAGCTTTTCAGGTGCAAAACTACTGGCAACTTTAGACATAGTCTCGTTAGTAGTGCTGAGTGGCTCCACACTAGGCGATGTTCTCCCAGAGTCCATGACTGTCCAATCTGTGAAAGCATAGGTGGAAGCAACATCTTCACTTTGAGCCCACAGCAGTTCCTGTGACATTGTCTCAAAAAGATCATCGTCCCCTGAGACATCCGACAGGGAGTCTATTTCAGAGTCCCTTAACTCCTCTGCAGGCAAATATTTACTAACAGTCCCAGATATGTTCCCCCTTGATCTCTCACCCGTTCCTGTCATGGATTCTCCAGGATTCAGGCTCTCCTCTGGCTCCGGTTCGGGTAGTCCTTGGGGTAGGCCTCGGCCACGGGAAGCTTTCAGATATCCCACCTTTTTAAGAACAGGTGCAGCGGGAACAGGTGTAGCGGAGGTAGATACAGCGGAGGTGACAGCAGTGGCAATGTCCACTGATGACTCCTCAATGGCCGTAACAGCGCCATCTCCCTCAGGAGCACTCGTTGTAGCAGATGCGGCAAGGGAAGGTCTAACCGCAGAAGCAAAAGCAGCGGCCTCCTCTGTAGCAATGCCCGTGGCCCAGTCCATCCGGTAGGCACGGGGTGGCATGGTGGGTTGCTCTACGGCGAACAGGTACTCCCCACAGTGTAGGCACCGAACAAATGGACGGGGGTTTACGACCAGTCCTTCGCACCTGTTGAACAGCATACCCAATGCTTCAACATCTCCAATCATGTACAGTACGAACCACCCATGCGGTCTCAGATGAATGCCAGTATCCGTCAGCGTAGTTCCCGGCAGCATAGCACCTGCAACAGTGCCGGAAGAAAGCATCCTAGGCCCCAGGGCCGATGATATTAGAGAAAAGGAAGATATGGCTGCACTCCGACTTTCGCTGTATGGTCAAGTGACTTCTTCTCCCTGGCGCCAGACACACACACACGTGTCTCACGCAGCAATGGGCGGGAACTTCTCCCACTTGTTCTTCTAGTCACGTAGCTCCCGGGCTTTCTTGGTCCGCCAGTAGCCTGCGCGGCTAGAGAGTGATCTGCACTTAACCCCTTTCTTTCCGTACAAAAACAGTCCAGGGCCCTCTTTAGTGCGAACCCTCAGTGAATGGTTTTCTTAAAGTTGCTAGGGGCAACAGCAATATCCCGGACGAGCCCCCATAAACTCGGTCGCCAGTCACTGAGTCTTTTCCAATGCTTTTTTTTATTAACCACAATGTTAGCAGAATGAGGGATGGAGGATTAGGGGAAGTTCAGGTACCTGGTGTAGATCACTGAGACACTTGAGATCCTAGAGACAGGTATACTTGCTGTCACTGGATCTTGCTCACCCGGATAGGCCCCTCTCACCGGCCTAGGAGCCGGGATGATGCACAAACAAAACAAAAGTCTCTGCCACAGACTTGGTAATCAGAATTTCCAAAGTTCAAGCACAACTGCACAGTATAAGAAAGTCCTTTAAGCCGACCCGGCAATATTGTGAGGCAGATCGGTTGGGATGCATCCTCCAATTGAGGCCCCAGGCTCCTCTCCAGATACCAGCCTTCCGCTGCGTGCTCTCCAAGATGAGTCCTCCCCTGGTTCCTCTAATTGCTCGGCTTCTTCCCACAGGACAGACAGCACAGGATCACCCTCGAACCTGTAGGCCCCAGATAGCTTTTGGGCCTACCTTCAGTACGGAAGCCTCAGGCCAGCAGGCCCAGAGGCAGAAGAGGAGTTGTCACATACCTCCAGCCAGGGTGGCCACGAGGTGAGAGAGAGAGTCCCAAAATGGCATCCGCCCCTAAGTACCCTCTCCCAGCATGCCCAGCGGTATCAACCTCCCACTAGGTTGCTTCTGGCAAAGAGCACCCAATACACCTCGGCTTGTTGTACCTTCCAACACGAACCAGAGGTGGCAGCGACACCTACTGGTAACCGCGGGAAATACACCCAACTCAGCCAAAGCTGGAACATAGGCCAATTTAGCCAAAACATGAAATCTGAACTAACTACAGTTCAGACATCCCACTAAATTTGGATAATAGTGCTTGGTCAACAGGAGAAGGGCGCTATATGTGTATTACATATCACACTATGAGTGTGAGTTATTTTTTATTGGGTACTACTGCCTTGTCTATGGCAACTGGATAACGGAGTCGCCCTATCCCTCATTGGTGTCCTGTCCACTACATACCAAGAACTCACAGTGAGTGTCGGCACTTCGCACCCCTTGGATAAAGGCCCTGGCTGGGTTGTAAGGCGCAAGCACGATTTAGCTTGCCTCTGGTAAGCACACATTTTATGTGGTGGAGGTTCACAAGTGGTGTTTGGGTGCAGTTTTAAGCAGTCTCAATATACAGGATATGCACATTCACCTGCGGTTGAAGGACTTTGATATGTTCTAACCTACCGTATATTGGAATTATTATTTTGTGGATTTTTTCACTTGTTGTCATTTATATGTATGTCATATTAGTGCAGCTTCATTTTTAAATTTCTGTACTGATATTGCTTTTTTTTATCTATTTCCTGGCTTGAGGACATCCAGCATTATCTAGCGCTTTCCTCCCACGCCTTACTGTCCACAGACCTATATTTTCATTCATTGAATGTCAGTTCTTTCAATCATGGAGGCCCAGCATCCAACCACAGATTTCCTAACAACACCCACCCACCTAGTCATTGTGATATTTGTAGCCAAACAAAAAAGATAAACCAAGGGTTTAAATAGAGGCTTTAAATGGAACACACTGCTGTATGAGTACAAAAAAATTTAATTGATGCAAAAAAAGCACATAGAAATGTTACAGCTGGCTAATGAGCCCAAATGAACAGAACCTTCACAAGAAGTATAAAACATTATGGCAACGTTGTCGTAATATAAATAAAAACAGCCAGGGGAAACTTGCACACAAACATTAATTTAAACCCTTGGTCTATCTTTTTTGTTTGCATGCCTCTCATGGCTTCAGGAACCCCAGCTATATCCAAGCTGAGCCAGTAGTGTACCCATTACACTCTCAGTCAGCGTGAATCTCCCCGCAGTTTTATTTTTGGGATATTTGTAGCCCACTGCTTGCATAACAGTTGAGGGATCTTAAAATGAGTACTGAGGCAAGGAGCAAGCTGCATGGACCCAATTTGACAGCTGTGTGGGTACGGGTCCTTCGAACACAGATAGTGTGCAATTAGGAACGCACTGGCACCTGCACAAACATCAAATTGGGACGAGCAGCTCTGTCCGTGCTACCGCTGCATCCTAATTGACATCAGTTTGAGAGGAACATGATTGACCTGCCCTAGGGCTGCCACCTTATCCCTTTAAACCCGAACACATATGAATTACACAGGTTCTGTGGCTGATTAAGGTGGTAATTAAACTCACTTGGTGCCTTATCTGCATTAAATTAGCCTCAGAACCTGTGTAATTCATATGTGTTCGGGTTTAAAGGGATGAGGTGGCAACTCTAACCTGCCTGCATGTTTCTGGATTATCGGAGAAAACAATCATCCAAGCAACCACAGCAGAACACGTAGACAGTGTGCCTGGTAGAAACTAATTTCAGGAACACAACGCAGCATGGTTTGCCATCGTACTTCAGGAAATAATGTTTTATTTTTTGAGAGAGTATAAATTTGAAGACATTTTAAAAAGTTACTTTAACGGATAGTTGTTTTATAAAGCACATATGGGCTAATTACAGAATACCAACATACAGGGGGTCCCCGGGTTACGAATCCGTTAGGGACTTTCCTCCTGTTTGTAATCCTGAAATGTTCGTAAGTCGGCAGCGCATGCGCAGAACGACAATTACGGACATTTCCGATGTTTTCCGATGTTCCGTCGAATGCCGTTCTGCGCATGCGCGGCCAATTACGGACATTTCCCAAGGCTCCGTCTGGCCGCGCATGCGCAGAACGGCAGATGGTCCGAGCAGAACGGCAGAGGGTCCCCACAGTGCCCTGTTCATAAGTAGGAGTGGTTCGTAAGTCGGGCGTTCGTAAGTCGGGGACCCCCTGTATCTGTTAGAAAGAAAAAAAAATTCTCCTGCTTACCTCCACCTGCAGAGTAGGGCACACCATGCCACATGCCCGTATCCTCCTGGTATAAGAGGTTGAGCGGTGTTCATACAATTTTTGGGTCCTGCAGCGAGTTACCACCTTCCGTTAGTTCTCGTCCCTAGCTAGAGTGTAGGGAAAAGTCGATTCCTTTTCCTAAAAGAAGGCCAATGTCCAGACTGTTTAAACTCCAACAGACAAGTTTATTTTTCTTGCTTGGAACTTAGTGGGAAAAAGTTGAAGATAGAGATAGAGTTGGGTAGGGAGGTAGGTTCAGGCACGTGGCACCCATTTACCCTCTTCTCCACTCAAGCCTGAGTGGGTATTGCTCACCCGGATAGATCCCTCTCACGGTTCTAGCAGCCGGAGTGAAGCGCGAACAGTTACTTTAGATTTTGTCCCCTTCAAAGACAAGTTCAGGAGATCCTCTGGCACAGAATCCTTTAGTTCCTGAATCTAGAACTCTCTAGCGCCTGCAACTTTTAAAGACCATAAGTGCCAGTGGGGCACATCACAGGAACTATTGTGTAACTCACGGAATCCTTCCTTCTGATAGGCAACCAGGCCACTCCTGAGACAGTGACTTCCTTCACCGATCCTCCGGACAGGTGCTCCCCTGGTTTCCTCTCTTTCAGAGCGGGCCACCCTCCCTCGGGTACCCTGGGACTCCGATGGTTTGGTTGTAGACCCAGTTAAAGGTACTGAGCCTACCTGGAACACTATAGCCTCGAGCTGAAGGTGCCCGAGACTTCTCGACCAATTCACGCACTCTCGCCACCAGGGGTCCCCCTTGGAATCCCCCGGCCAATCTCCTCGCCTAATGGTGTCTGCCCCTTATGTACCCACTCCCGGCATGCACAGCAGGTAGACCACGCCCACTGTATAGCTGAGAGGACACCCAATCACGCTACAATGCCACCTGTGGTTCGACCAAAGACCTGGGCGACAGCGCCACCTGCAGGTCAAGGGGAACTATACACCCAGGCAACACCACAGCAGAGCAGAGTCCAATCTAGAGAATCAGAAAACCTGAGCCAAACTATTGCCCAGGATGCCCTTAAATTTAAGGCACAGCGACCCCAATTTTGGGGGTCCGCTACAAATGAATTATATAACAAATTATATAACATTTCACAATGTCTTTGGTAAAAAGAATGGCGGGGTCATATATATAATTTATACAAAGGGGCAAAGGTTTTACTGCATACAGTCTGCTCACGGCTAGGTTTTCTCAGCAGAAACAATAGCGAGGTGGGCCCAAGGTGGGTGCCTCTTTTGTCGCTGCCTTGGCCCGGCCCTGCCTATGTGCTCTCACAGATGTAGGATTGTCTCACTCTTCAATAGAAAATAACTTGACTGTCATCTGTCAATGGTCATATTGCATATAGTCTCATCTATTTACTTTTTGCATTCAAAAAGTTGGGAATGGTATATTTGCACATAGCAACCAATACATTACTGCTTTTCCATTCTAAGGCCCCTTTCACATGGGGCAGAGTCCGCCTGTTCAGAGGGGAATCTGTCCGTTGGTCTCCGATGAGCAGGCGAATGGCTTGTCTGTGTCTGTTTTTAGCAGATAGGACCGGTTCAGATGTTGGCGGGTGTCAATGGGCATAGAGGGCAATGGAGGGTCCGATCAGGTCCACCTAAAAAACGAACAAGCTGATTTTTGTGGACGGAGTGGTATGGGCACAAGTGCCGATCACGCGAGGCACATGCCCCACATTTCTTGCGGGGTGCTACCAGGTTCTAAGACTGTAACTGCCAGCCAGACCACTGTCAGACACCAGATGCGGTTGGAAGGGTTTTGGCATCTCATCGACTGATCAGATCACCCAGCCAAGGGGAGGACTTCCGCTCACACTGCACTGCCTCTGTATCTGAGGTCTGGTTGTGAACTCTTAACCCCTGTGTTCTGTCAGTTACATACTCCTGAACTCTGTGCGTTATATGCTCCTGATTGATATGATATTTAACACTTTCAATCAATGGAAACTATAATTTTGCAAAACGATTTTTCCTGGAAGAACGCCTATGACTAGTAGCGGATAAAACAGTTTTCTTTGTTTTCTTAGAGGCATGTGCTGCTACCATCTATCGGGCAAACCAAGAAGGAGATCATGGTCTGTCCCAGTGGCATGTGCCTAATTTGAGGATGGTCGCATGTGTCACCACTGATTGTTCTTGATGAGACAGCTACCTATGTACAGCAACCAGTGGGCAACATTTTTGTTTGTGTAGTTGGCTAATACAAAATGAAAGGGCTTAAACAATTAATGGAACTCTAACAGGCGTCGCTGTTGGAAGAAGTGTCTTAGGCCTAATCTGAGTGTCCCTCACATACCTCATATGAAGCTTGTAGATTGGAAGCAAATTTTATTCATTACATGAAATAATGAAGAAAAAGTGTGGTATCGAGCGGTTAGTGAATCACTGAGCTGTTTTACCAGGACTGAATGCCAGAACAAGATTTTGTCATTCAGCAACTCAGAAGCCCTAATTGCTTCTGGCTTTGTAATATGTTGTTCAATTTATTTATTAAAATCCAACAGGACTCACCCTCGCTTTGTATTTAAAGAGGCTCTGTCGTCAAACCATTTATTTCAACAGAAATCTTCTGAATGGATTATGTGCATTAACTGTACTTTAGGCATGTTTTCTACCTTTAAAAGCCTCCATTGTGTAAATTTTCAAAAGACTGTTTCTGGACAAGCCATCTTGAATATGATATCAGCAGCTCCAGCAGGTTCAAAGCTGTCACTCAAGTGACACTCTATAGCACAGGTGTCAAACACAAGGCCTGTGGGCTGAATCCGGCCCGCGGGCCGAATCCGGCCCTCCAGGCTTTTTCATGTGGCCCTCGCACCTCTCCTGCAGCTGCAGGAGAGCTCCAGCAGTCCTCTGGTCCTACTCCAGACGCTTACTTTCTGCTTTCAAGCAATGCACCCAGCTTCTTCCCAGCAGCAGCATAAGGAAAGGGGGGTGCACTGTGATATAAGGGAGAGTGGGGGACTCAACTTCTGATGGTAGAGTGGCTCCTGACATCTAATGTAAAGGGGAGGGGGCGCGCTGGACATCTAATCTTACAGAAGCAACTGGATCTTTTGAGGGCAATCATAATGCTGATGTGGTCCACAATGAAATTGAGTTTGACACCCCTGCTCTATAGTAGTCTTCTTTGCACTTTTACCGACAGCTACAAAAAAGGTTGTGTAGGAAGGCAGAGGGAGGGGTGGAGGAGCTGGACCAGAACAGACAGCAATTAGACAATCCCAGAACAGGAAAGGGCTCTGACATGTCAGGGAAAGATGGCTAGTCTAGAGAATTGAGTCTAATTTTCTATCAAGCTCAAAGGCACTTCAAAATTGATAAAAAATGTATTTATGAAAACGGAAAACACTGGATGTGGGGATTTTAAGTACTTGACCTTTCTGTGCTTTCTCCTGCATTTTTTTTTGTAATATGGTCTCTTTAAACCATACCAAATCTAAATCAGAATATCAAGACATGGAGGACCTTGTGCCAACTGCCAACATCTCAGTTGGTGTTGGTGACAATATTTTTAAATTACATTTTTGTGGTGGGACTTTGTAGGCACCATTGCATACCAAGATTTCTAACATGCACTGCATGTTAGATAAAAATATTAAAATACTTATCGTACAAAAAGTTTCTAAAAAAGACAAAACTGTACAAAAAACCAAGGCTGACAATTATTATTCATTCTGTTTTCAATAGGATAAGTTAAAAAGGAGAAAGGAGAGAGACACTGCTCACTCACAACGAAAAGGGACTGTTAATGGAGATGGTGTGTCTGTTTGTAAGGTGAACACTCAAAACACAGCGTGTTAAAGAAAGTACAAAATGTATTAATATAATGTAATATATAATGTAATAAAATGATATATGAATATGGTCTGTTTCTGGAAACTGTCCAACTAACCAATCTATATATATTCAATAGGATAAGGTTACACACTCCCTATTCCATCAGACATCATAGTACTGACAGATCTTGTACGACATACGGCATTATTATTGTGGAAAACCCAACAGGGGATAAAGTGAGTCATCTAGAATATACAAACTTTTCAGTTATCACATCATATATTTTTTTTCAAAATATCTCAGAACGTTACCAATTTTCAGCACCTAGGCGTTGCTGTTTTACATGCATTTTTCTGGCTTTTTCTGGGCTTTTGCAGAGTTTTGCAGAGTTTTTGTACAGGCGTGTTCAAGGTTAAAAGGTCACCAATGTAAAAGAATTAAGAACGCCTGTAATCTGCCCAAAAAATAAGTTCCTGTACTTTTTTGAGCGACGGGCGTTTTGCTTTAGGCAACAAAACGCTCAGATGGGAACAGGGACCATTGAAATGAATGGGATTTGTCTTGTTTTTAGAGCTGAGACTAAAGCCTCGTACACACGACCGAGAATCTCGTCATGAAAAAACACGTTGTTTTTCTTGACGAGATTTTTGGACAAGAAACTTGTCCCGGCCGAGTGTACAGACGCTCGATTCAAAGAACCCGCGGTTCTTTAAATGGAGCGAACGCGGTGACGTCATCGACTACGACGAGCGTGCGCTCGTCACATTCTATGCCGTCGCCGCCATCTTGCTCCACCCTAACTATGCCTAGGAAGCTACCGCGCATGCCTCAAAGTCATTTCGAGCATGCGCGGGCTTCCCGGAGGACAGGTAAGTGTACACACACTCACTTTTCTCATCGAGAAACAGGCTGACGAGAATCTCGACGAGAAAATAGAGAGCAGGTTCTCTATATTTCTCGTCGAGATTCTTGTCGGTTTTCTTGACGAGAAACCTGATAGCCGCGTACACACGACCGATTTACTCGGCAAGAAAGCTCTGCCAGCAAGTTTCTTGTCGTTTTTCGACGAGAAACTCGGTCGTGTGTACGAGGCTTTAGAACAGAAAAACGCCCAAAAATGCCTAGGTGTGAACAGAGCCTTACAAAGAACATCAGTTTGTAGATTTATTTAGCCAAACATTAACCACTTAAAGCGGAGTTCCACCCAATTTTTTTACTTTTTTTATTCCACTCCTCACCCCCTTACATGCCACATTTGGCATGTAATTTTTTTTGGGGGGGGAGTGGGGGCTTCAGTAGGAGTGGGACTTCCTGTCCCACTTCCTCCTTCCGCCCTGGAGCCGCCTAGGCGATACGTCATATCGCCTTGTGGCGGCTCCTCCCTGTAGGCGATCACCTGGGACGTGACAGGTCCCAGGCGATCGCCTGTCCACTCACAGAGCGCTGCGCCATTCGCGCATGCGCAGTGAGTGCCCGGCCGTGAAGCCGAAAGCTGTCACGGCCGGGTACCCACACTGTGAATGGACGCGCCGGCGGAGGAGGGGGGAGAGGAGCGGAGCTCCAGGCGGCGCGGCGCTGGACAGTGGAGCAGGTAAGTGTATGTTTATTAAAAGCCAGCAGCTACACTTTTTGTAGCTGCTGACTTTTAATAAACATAAAAAAAGGGTGGAACTCCGCTTTAAGGACCGCTCACGGTATATATATGTCGGCAGAATGGCACGTGCAGGCACAATCACGTACCTGTACGTCCCCTTTAACTGCCTGCCGTGTGGTCGCGCGTGCGCCGCCGCCGGCGCGCTCGTGACCCTGCAGTCATCCCCGTGATTCGGACCATGGGTCCCGCGGACTCGATCGTCGTGGGGATTCCCGCGATCGTCTCACAGAGGGATGGAGCGGGGAGATGTTAGTGTAAACACAACATCTCCCCGCTCGCCTACTGACACTGTCACCAATCTCCGCTCTGTGTAATAAGAGCCGAGATCAGTGACGTGTCACTCGTAGCCACGCCCCCCTCAGTTAGAAAAACGCCCCTAGGCACACTTAACCCCTTCAGCGCCCCTAGTGGTTAACCCCTTCACTGCTAGTGTCATTTTTACAGTAACCAGTGCACTTTTATTGCACTGATCGCTGTAAAAATGACAATGGTCCCAAAAATGTGTCAAATGTGTCCGCCATAATGTCGCAGTCACGAAAAAAATCACTGATCGCCACCATTACTAGTAAAAAAAAAAAATAATTATAAACATGCCATAAAACTTTCCCCTATTTTGTAAACGCTATAATTTTTGCGCAAACCAGTCAATAAACGCCGATTGCGTTTTTTTTTAACCAAAAATATGTAGAAGAATACATATTGGCCTAAACTGAGGAAAAAATATGTTTTTTATATATTTTTTGGGGATATTTATTATAGCAAAAAGTAAAAAATATATATTTTTTTTAAATTGTCGCTCTATTTTTGTTTATAGCGCAAAAAATAAAAACCGCAGAGGTGATCAAATACCACCAAAGGAAAGCTCTATTTGTGGGAAAAAAAGGACGTCAATTTTGTTTGGGAGCCACGTCGCACGATCGCGCAATTGTCAGTTAAATCGACGCAGTGCCGAATCGCAAAAAGGGGCCTGGTCTTTATGCTGCGTATTGGTCCGGGGCTTAAGTGGTTAAAACCACTGTCTAATCCAGTGATTCTCAACCAGGGTTCCGTGGAACCCTAGAGTTCCTCCAGAGGTTGCTAGGGCATTGGGCAATTTCTGCCTCTCAGGTAAGTTCCCACTCACACCATTAATCTTTTTTAGCTATCTGTAAGGAGGTAATTATTCCCAATGACCACAAGTGTAAGGAGCATTCTTCCCACTGACCATCACACTAATGTATCATGAGTTGTAGATTTCTAATTTTTAGCAGGGGTTCCCTGAGACCGGAGAACTATTTCAAGGGTTCCTCTGTGTTGAAAAGGTTGAGAAAGGCTGGTCTAATCCATGTGGCCCGCCTCCACCCAATTAGAGGTAGCAGAGATGTGCACAAAGGGTGAAGTTAGAGTATCCCCTAAAGGAATGTGAGGAATATATGAGTCAAAAACATGAATGTATAAAATACCAAACCCACTGACACAATGGGTGTCAATCTTTTCTAAGTAATGCACATGTACCTTTAAGAGAATTTTGCAGGCTTATCTAGATATTAACTCCAATAATCCATGATCCCAAAGACAGTATAATCAATTACAATTTTCCAGACAAACATATTATGTACCATGTAAGCACCTTTAAAAGGAATTTTTGAAATGTTACATCGTTGTTGTCTTTTTTTAGAAACTTTTTGTACAATATAAATCGGAATATTTTTATCTAATATACAGTGTGTGTCAGAAATCTAGGCATGCAATGGTGCCTAAAAAAAATTCACCACAAAAATAAAATTTTTAAATATTGTCTCTTTTAAGCTCTTTGTTTAATAAATCCTTTATAGTTATATGGAAACTTATGAATTGGAGATAGTGTGAGCAACATTTAAAAATGACCTACAGCCCTAATTCATGAACATGTGAACGGGGTCTAGCCTCACTCCACCACATTCCAAATACCATATGTTACCTCCATTTAATATATAGGTGGAGAATGGAGATCAAGGAAGCCTTAATAATACATTTTGGGTGCCCCTGCCTTTTCTCAAGTGTACAGGTAAACCTCTGACAAAGGGTGAAGTCAAAAAGAGTTGTTCAGTTTGAACTCTCCTTTGTACAATCTACATTTGTTTTTAGCAAACTTGGTCTGCAGTGCCTTCTTAAATGTATATATATATATATATATATATATATATATATATATATACTCCCTTTTACCTCCAAACTCCTTGAACGTTTGGTCTACAACCGACTGAGCGACCACCTCATTGAGAATAACCTTCTTGATCCCCTTCAGTCAGGATTTTGCCCACAGTACTTCACAGAAACTGCCCTCCTAAAACTCACAAACGACTTACTAACAGCCAAAACCAACAGTCATTATTCCGTACTCTTATGCCGTGTACACACGATCGGTTTTACTGATAAAAACAGTCCGATGGACTTTTCTCATCGGACAAACTGATCGTGTATGGGCCCCATCATTCTTTTTCCCATCGGTGAGAAAAAATAGAACATGGTTTAAATTTATCCGATGGGAAAAAAAACAATAGCAAATTCCGATCGTCTGTGTGGAACTCCATCGGAGAAAAAACCTACGCATGCTCAGAATCAAGTCGACGCATGCTCAGAACCATTGAACTTAATTTTTCTCGGCTTGTCGGAGTGTTTTACGTCACGGCGTTTGGGACGGTCGGATTTTTGACTGATGGTGTGTAGGCAAGACTGATGGAAGTCAGCTTCATCGGATTTCCGATGGAAAAATCCATCGGATTAGAATTCATAGGAAATCCGATCGTGTGTACAGGGCTTTACATTTCTGCTCCCTTTGATACAGTTGACCACCGCCTTCTCCTCAAAAAGCACAATTTGCTTGGTCTCCATGGCTGCACTCTCCATTGATTTGAATCTTACCTATCTCAGCGCACTTTTAGTTTCACTTACAACTGCACTTTCTCCTCTCCAACTCTTCTTACCGTTGGGGTACCCCAAGGTTCTGTCCTTGGCCTTCTACTGTTCTTGATCTACACGTCCTCCCTGGGTCAGCCGATAGCTTCCCATGGCTTCCACTCAGTGGTGTATTTAGCTTTTGTGCTGCCCTAGGCCTGATTAAACTCGCACACCCCCTAATTTAAATATGACCCACCCCTTCCTGTAAAGGCCACACCCCTTCCTTTTTAAGATCCGCCCTGTCATCGTCATGGGAGGAGGACAGAGGGATGCCATGGGAAGAGGACAGAGGGACGCCGTGGGAAGAGGACAGAGGGATGCCGCGAGAAGAGGACAGAGGGACACCGCGGGAAGAGGACAGAGGAACACCACAGGAGGAGGACAGAAAGGGATGCAGCATCTATTTATTTGGGGGGAAAGGGGATATGTGTTTGGTGCTTTGGGAGGGGAGAGGACATATGCTAGTGGTGGGGGGGAAGATCATACCCCCCACTAGCACATATCCTCTCCCCTCCCAAACTGACTTGGAAAGAAGTGGAGACCTGTTCCCAGCTCAGCTATAGGATCCAAAGAGCTTCATAGGGTCACAGGGGTAAATCTGAATATTAATACATGTTTTTGGTACCTATCCTTTCGCGCAATTGTTATTTTATGCACTTAGGTCAGATCGTGTTTACTTTAAGGACCCATTCACATCTAGAAGGTTTGATATTTAAGAGCCAAACCACTGCTAAGAAGTCTAGATACAACTGTAGCACCCTGATGTTTAGGTAGGGTTGCTATGAAATTTATTTGCCAAGTGATAGTTGCCTTGGCCAATTGTTAGGAGGTCAATTGATTTCGCCCTAATTCTGGAATTGCTGCACTTCTCTCTCTGGCCAGGTATCTGGTGACATTAGATAGGACAGGGGCACTGCAAGGACAGATTAGGAATGAATGGGGTGTCTCAGCCAATGGGCAGGGATTTTCTTGGGTCCCTTGGCCTGCTGGGAGAACCTAATTATTTGGGTGGAGCCAGGTGATCAGGGTTCTGTGTCACCTGGACAGCTGTCTGGGTGGACATGTGTTGTGCTGCCTCAGGTTTCTAGGCCAGAAGCCTGAGGCCTATCCCGGGGACAACTGGCTGCTAGGCTGTCTGAGGCCTATCCAGAAGCAAGAAGCAGCATAGGGTTGGGACTGCTGGCTTGCAGTCCAACCAGAAGTAGTGATTCAGCCGAACGTAAGAACCAGTTGTGGTCGGAGGTAGAGGGGAGGCTGTCGCCACAAAGGGACCATCCACCTTGCTACCGGGGACCACAGTGAGTGAGCTGAGGCCAGTACCAAAGCAGATTCTCGCCAGCCGGGGACAGTGAAGAAGTGAGAAAGCATCAGCAAGTGCCAAGTCAGGGACCCAGCGGGACAGCAGAGGTGACGCTTGTGGAGTGCAAAGCCAGGGACCTAACATGTCAGCAGGGGTGAAGCTTGCAGAGTATCTGTAAGTGCCAAACCAGGGACCCAGCAGTGAAGCGGGGATGACGCTTGAGGAAGATACCGAGTGCTACAGTGAAAGAGCTCAGGGGATCCAGTGGCTATTGGATCTGAAGTCTAGTGAGAGAGACTGGGAGCTTGTTAAGTGAAGACCCACAGTGAGTGAGTATGGGGTAAAGAGAACCATTCGTGTTGCAGATAGTCGAATACCTTTACCGTTAGTAACGGCTACAAGATTGTTGCCATAGGAGACAGTGATCCTGCCTATACAGAAGTGGTGTCCGGCTGGAGGCCTTCACCTGTATAGCTGTCTACCTATAGAAGTTTCAGAGTCTGCCAATTAACATTGCCTCTACCTAAGGGTGTCCTGACCCTAACCCTCTCTCCCACAGTTCTGTTTAAGAGGCAATAAATCTCTTTGCATGCAAAAGTGTCTGGCGCCCACCTGTTCATCTTGCATTACACACACCATACCTTGTAACTCACTCTACACTGAAGTTTGTCAGCTGTCCTTAAAGTGGTTGTAAACCCACTTTGACAACATGCACCTACAGGTAAGCCTAGATTAAGGCTTACCTGTAGGTGCATGAAATATCTCCTTAACCTACACGGTTAAGGAGATATTTGCTGAAAACACAGCAGCGATGACGTCACACGCATGCGCACTAGCGGGCCGGCATAATTGCCGGGTTTTTGAATGGGATCTTGCCGGCCCGAGCGTGCATGTGTGTGACGTCATCGCCACTCCGGCCAATCACAGCGCCGGAGCGGCGATACATTGACATTAGTGACAGGACATCGAGGCAAGATGGCGGCGGCGGAGGGGAACGAGGAGGACTTTGGGGGCTTCGATTTCAGTTAAGTGCCACATAATGAGCTAGTATGCTATGCATGCTAGCTCATTATGCCTTTTTCTTGCAGGGGTGTGTTTAGCTAAAAAATGTGTGGAGGGAAAACTTCCTCTTTAACTCTGAAGGTCACCATTGGGCTTCAGGGGCCCCCAGGACTTTGCTACACAACTTTATTACAGTAAAGGTCAGGGGTACAGTTTAAGAAATAACCAACGCATTTCTGGGTACAAAGCTGCAAAACAAGGTGCTGATTAGGCCTGTGCTTTCAACTCACACTGGAATAAATACCACTGTAGGTCCAGTTCACTACTGGCTTGTTCATTTGGTTGCCAATCAAGCTTGATGAAGGGGGCATGTAGACTCCAGATACGCGTGGCTATTTTTTGATCTGTACCCCTGACCATTAATGGAATAAAGTTGTATCTGGACTTCTTAGCAGTGGTGTGGCGCTTAAATTTCAACCCTTCTTACCTTACACTACAAGCATGCCCAGGAACCAGATCATTTACACCAACATTAACACCTTGAGATAACAATAACAGTAAAATAAACCTAAGCTATCTTTCCTCACCCATTCACATCTAGGTCATGTGATGCACTACCTTAGTGATTGCACAGTCATTTTCATTGAGTTAGGGCAGCCTATTCGTTTTTGAATGGGCAGCCAGCACACCACAATTCAGGAAATAACAGATATGCACCATTTTTCCAATGCAGCACCCCACAATAAATACACAGTGCATTGAGGTGTTCTGTTGTCTGTATACATTCCCCACTATTGTGCTAGGGCTTTGGGGTGCAAACTAACATATTGAAATGGGCCCTCATGCCGCGTACACACGGCCGTTTTTAATGGCATTGAAAAAAACAAAGTTTTTCTCGACGTGATTTTTCGTGTTTCCTCTCAAGCCTGCCTTGCCTACACACTAGCGTGAAAAAAAATGCTCGAGCAAAGCGCTGTGACGTACAACACGTACGATGGCACTATAAAGGGGAAGTTCTATTCAAGTGGGCGCCACCCTTTGGGCTGCTTTTGCTGATCCTCGTATTAGTAAAGTTTGGTGAGAGCCGATTTGCGCTTTTCAGCCTCATGCTCTTCAGTCTGTTACAGCGTGACAAATGTGCTATCTCCATTACGAACGTTAGTTTTACCAGAAGGAGCACTCCCGTCTCATACTTGATTCTGAGCATGCGCATTTTTTTTACCCTCGTAAAAGCATACACACTACTGTTTTTAACGACGTTAAAAAGAACGACGTGAAAAACGACGTGAAAAAATAGAGCATGTTCTAATTTTTTTCACGTTCAATAGATTTTTATTTTTCAAAATAATCATAGACATTACAGAAGTACAATATGAAGAAGGGTTAATTCACGTATAACAAAGAAGAAAAAAAGGCAGATCATTGTTCTTAACAGCAAAAAAAAAAAAGATAATCAATAACTAGTCTTTAAATGTTGTTTCAAAGAAAAACCTCAGGTTTGAGTAAATAAGGTATTAGTGAACCCCTGGTACGGAGAGATAATTGAGGCATAAAAAAAATGAACCATAGGGATAGATGGACTGGGAGATCTTACCCATCCTGGACACCCCAAAAGGGATCTTCCTGTGTCCGGTCAGGTCCCCCCCCCCCCCTCAGCTCGCTCTCTCCATAAGAACCAAATCACCAGATTAAGAGGTAATCTAATGAAGTGAACAATGAGACTCCAGCTCTAAGATGTATAATTAGAACAAAATACAGAGTTGCTGAAGCAAATTCAAAACAGTTTGTTGTTTTAAAACCCCTAAGTCAAATTTATCAACTTAAAATAATAAAAGATTAATAGTAATAAAATGATACGACACAAGAAAGAAAAAAAAGAAAAAAGAAAAAGAAAAAAAATAAGGAAAAAAAGAAAGAAGAAAAGTAGGAACGAGATAAAAAGAGAGAAGAAAAGAAATCACGTGCCTATTGTGGTGTGTAGTGGATAGAGTGATCAGAGTTGCGTTTGATCACTAGGGAAATACCACAATAAACAGCCCAAGGCTCCCATACAGCTTCAAATTTATTAAATGTATTTGATAAGATACTAGCCAACTTCTCTTGTGCCATAATCCAGGAGATCTTACTGTGTATAGCCAGAATGGAAACCCTGGGCTGCTTCCAAGCCCTAGCAATGGTAAGTTTTTCCCCCAGTAGCATAAAGCAGATCAGCTGCTGAGTGGGTTTGGGGATACTAGGGATATGAGCATTAAGGAGAGCGAAAGATGCCGACCTGGGAATCTGGAACTTAGTGACCTTGAATATGAGGTTGAATATCCTTTTCCAGACTGACCTTATCCTAGGACACTCCCACCAGACATGCACCATTGAGCCCAAAAGGTGGCAGCCTCTAAAGCAATTGGGATTAGTATCTGGGTTTCTAATTTTTTTTAGCCCATTTTTCACGTCGTTAAAAATGCTCTGGAGCCTACACACGATCGTTTTTAATGACCAATTTAAAAAATGGCATTTTTCACGCCATGAAAAACGGTTGTGTGTAGTGTACGCGGCATAAGATTCTGATATACAAAAGCTGTATGAATCACCAGATCACTGGAGCAAGAAACCTTCCACCGTGTACTAATCATACAGTCAGTAGTACCCCAAGCTATATTAGGCAGCCGAATGTAGACAAAACATAATATTTCAAGGGCCTAATCTCACTGTCTGCATTCTGCTACTTAATAAATCTGTGGGTTTTGCCCCCAATTTTATGCCACTGTTCTTATTAGGATTTTGGCAATTTTAAGTTGACAGTACATTATTGTGTGTTAAATGTAGATCAGTCTAAGCTTGGAGACCTGACAACTAAACTGTGCCCTGAACTCTGCATTGTCACCTAATCGCTAACCAGTCATCCTCTCTTCCAGCTGGTTGCAATATTTGCCAAGGTATTATATTAAATCATAACATCATTTGTGTAACTAACTTCCAAAAGTATCGTCAGTGTGTAAGTGAAATGATGAGGTGTCCAGGCAGGATGTAAAACACATGTAGGGTTTAGTCTCTATCTTATGTCTGAGAACATCCATAGTACTGCAGACCCCCAGCACACTGATTCTTTCACTTAATTTATAAGACTTCTTGTTTTGACATTTATTACTGTCCTTTCTTTCTGACACCATTACACTTCATTTAATTCTTTCTGCATCCTTTGTCCGAGTTTAGCTGGCCATACTTAAACACAATAAGAGCAGTGGAATAAATATAAAAAAGTGTGTAAAAAGGCAATTTGTGGCTATGTTGCCCATAACCACCAGTCAGCTTTAGCTATATCGGAAACACAGATGATTCTATTCTCATACACTTTCTATACAAGAAAGCCCGCTATTTTAATATATATATTTATATACAGTATATATATATATATATATATATATATATATATATATTTATATATACACACACACACACACACACAGTATTTCACAAAAGTGAGTACACCCCTTACATTTTTGTAAATATTTTATTATATATTTTCATATGACAGCACTGAAGAAATTACGCTTTGCTACAATGTAAAGTAATGAGTGTACAGCTTGTATAACAGTGTAAATTTGCTGTCCCCTCAAAATAACTCAACACACAGCCATTAATGTCTAAACTGCTGGCAACAAAAGTGAGTACACCCCTAAGTGAAAATGTCCAAAAATTGACAATATTTTGTGTGGCCACCATTATTTTCCAGCACTGCCTTAACCCTTTCGGGCATAGAGTTCACTAGAACTTCACAGGTTGCCACTGGAGTCCTCTTCCACTCCTCCATGACGACATCACAGAGCTGGTGGATGTTGGAGACCTTGCGCTCCTCCACCTTCCGTTTGAGGATGCACCACAGATGCTCAATAGGGTTTAGGTCAGGAGACATGCTTTGCCAGTCCATTACCTTTAACCTCAGCTTCTTTAGCAAGGCAGTGGTTGTCTTGGAGGCGTGTCTAGGGTCGTTATCATGTTGGAATACTGCCCTGCGGCCCAGTCTCCGAAGGGAGGGGATCATGCTCTGCTTCAGTATGTCACAGTACATGTTGGCATTCATGGTTCCCTCAATAAACTGTAGCTCCCCAGTTCCGGCAGCACTCATGCAGCCCCAGATCATGAAACACCCATCACATTTGTGTAGCTGTGCGAAACATCTAGTCCACCTCTGTTCCAGCTACTGCAACAGTGGTGTCTTTCATTGTTTGTATGGAACATTCAATAGGTGGACTTCAAGAACGTTGGTGTGCGGCCAATTTTTTCCCTTATTCAGTCTTCTACGGCAGCCGAGCCACGGCTTGCACACATGTGAGGACTCTCACACTATTCATTGTGCCTGGAGTTTCTCACCTGGAGTGGCGATTTTCCTTGTGTACAGCCTTCCCAGAAGAGTTGAAGCTGTTATAACTGCAAAGGGTGGGCCAACGCAATATTGAACCCTACAGACTAAGACTGGAATGCCATTAAAGTTCACGTGCGTGTGAAGGCAGGCGTCCCAATACGTTTGGTAATATAGTGTATGTAGCACTACCCCCGTAGGAGCTGCTGGTTTAAGTTTGGGCCTGTACTCTGCCTATCAACCCCTATAATTTGGCTTGATTCCCCCTTGGCACAACTGGACAACAATGTGATTGTGGGCCCTTAAAATGCTATAGAGGGCCACAATGATACCACACAATAATAAATGCAGTTAAATATTGTTACCTTAGTGTGGTTTACCTGCCACACAGCTGCAAAAGATAGAGTCCCACACAAGATACAGTTCAACCAAAAGGTAATATGCTTACTTGGTAGAGAAAATAGAATAGAGATTACACAAGTAACATTTGACTCAAACAGGTCCCTGTGAGAATCAACTGACATACATATGCATAACAATTTCAGGGTTTCACTATACAAAAAGAACCCAATTAGCACAGCTCAGGGTCAGACCTGAGGAAGCACACGGTGGAGGAATCTCCCAACGCAATGATGACAGCAATGGGGTACTTCTCCACCAAGTCCCACCCAGCTACTGAAATGGCACAATGAAAATAAAAATTAATGCAAACAGTTAGCTTACATACGTGAGTTCAATAAACTATTTGGCTCCCCCTAGTGGGCAGCTCAACTGGTGCGTGTCCCGTTGTATCAACCTAAGCAATGATCTGAACTGATGAGTGTTTCTAGCAGTTTCCAGTAATCTTCGGCTAGCTTTGTTGGTGCACTTGAGTATTTGTAATCCAACAAACAAGGTGAAGAAAGAATGAACACTTGAAGTATGCAGTACAAAGGCAGGAGAAATGCTGATCCTCCCAAAGCGCTATATCAAGCCCGGGCGTAACATGTCTCCACTTACGGCACTGCAGTTGCCCACGAGTACAAGTGAAACTATGGAAGTCACCTTCCTGCAACCCAGTTAGTTATGTTGGTGGGCAGGTGCCCTCTCACCAAGTGAGGCCTCGCCTCGCCAGTATGCTCCGTCTGGACCCTTCTTGGTTCTCAGACTCCCTGCAGGTCGTGGTCCTTGGTCCTCTGCACAGTCGCTCACGAGGTGCAGATGGATAGGTGACTTTAGATGCTGTGGAGTGTAGAGCAGTCCCTCTTCCTGGTCCGATCAGCAGGCCTGTGACAGGAATCCTCCGTCAGGCGATCCGGTCTCCGTACTTTAGGCCCAGGCTTCTCCGGCCTAAGCACGCTCGCTCCAGGTCTCAACACAGGCCTCCTGCCGGCTTGAAGATGGCGTCCCGAGAGAGAGAGCAAAAGCCCCGCCTTGCCTTAAATAAGTTCTCCCAGCAGGCCGTGCGTGGCGCCATGAACTTTTGGTAGGACAGTGGTCTTTTGGGTAATGTAGTCTCAGTTCTATTCACGCCAATAGAGTCTTTGTCTCTGACTCCACAATACCCGCAATGCTTTATCCAATAACTGAACCAAACAACGTTAGTAGCTTAGCATAAGACGTACACCGGAGGGAGCTAGATTCCTGATAGGCATAAACTGTAGTCTGTAAGCTACGTGCAAAAGTGACACCTTGCTACATGTATTTCTGTCTATGTTGGAATAACTATTTTAACATAAATTAGTACCGTATATACTCGAGTATAAGCCGAGTTTTTCAGCACATTTTTTTGTGCTGAAAATGCCCCCCTCGGCTTATACACGAGTCACCTTTTTGCGCCTGATCTCCCGGACTTTAGGGACCCGGTAACTTGGCACACATGTAGCCCCACTCTTTCTCTACAAGTGTGCAAAGTTTGTTGTCCGGAGGACCTACGGCCGGGGAGCACCGATTTTTCAAACCCGGGCACCCCTTCCATAGACTCCTATGTTAAACGGTCATTTCTCCAGTGAATTTGGGGACCCGGTACCGGCCGGTCGTAGGTCCCCTGGACCCGGAACTTGGCGCACATGTAGCCCCATTTTTCCTCCAGAAGTGTGCAAAGTTTGTTGTCTGGGGGACCTACGGCCGGGGAGCACAGATTTTTCAAATTCGGGCACCCCTTCCATAGACTCCCATGTTAAACGTCAGTCTAGTCATGGGCACAGTGAGGCATGGGCACAGTGAGGCATGGGCACAGTGAGGCATGCACATGAACACAGTGAGGCAAATTGAGGCATGCAGATGGACACCCTAGGCTTATACTCGAGTCAATATGTTTTCCCAGTTTTTCGTGGTAAAATTAGGTGCTTCGGCTTATATTCGGGTCGGCTTATACTCGAGTATATACGGTAATTGCTTTTGTATTTGGCCACAATATCAGTTCACATATAAATTATCAGTTTGTTTGTTTTTTTACTGTCTTTCTAGACTGTACTTTCTAGACTAGAATGAACAGTTTGTCAATGTATTGCCATGATTCCCAACTGTTTTCAAATCATGACACAGCATGCATGATAAATGGTCAGATGTTCATACATGTTGAAAATAAGGCTGAATCCAGGTAGATATAAAACAATGCTTTTAGGGATCATTAAAGTGAGACTAAACAATAACCTCATTCTCCAAAAATAATACATACTGATCCACTATATAATGGCCCTGTAATCTATTTTTGATAAAATAGTTTTTTAATGTGTTTTTCTGCCTCCTTGTATTGTAATAGGAGTCTGTCCTAATAAGTCAGTGTACTGACGCTGACGCACCACTTGCAGGAAGTTGTCTACGCATCAATTGTGCAGCTCCGAATGTTTAATTGTTGAGAACCTATTTTTTACAACCAATATTTCAACTTTTATCAATTTTTATATTCCATTGATAAGGGAGTGAACAGATATCTGGCCATGGTGCACAGAAAGATTTAGGCTCCATGTCCACTGAAGCTGATAAACTGCAGTTTATTGGCGTTTTGGCGTTTTTTTAAAAAGACCATTAACTGCACTCTATGTTAGCCTATGTGTTCATGTACACATAGCGTTTTTTAGCGTTAATGAGCAGTGGAGTTAATGGGCTTTTTTCTGAACGCAAGAAATTTGTGTTCAAAGTGCCGTTTTTTGGCGGGAAAAAATGCAAAAAAAACTCAAAACGCTGAAAAACGCTAATAAACGCTCAAAAACGCTGGGCGCCAGTGTTTTTTAGCGTTTTTTGATCCATTGAAAAAAAAAAAAACCTAAAAAACGCTACACTGAAAAACGCTAATAAACGCTAGTTAAAAATGCTGATAAAAGCTATATATTAAAGCAGCTTTTTCTGCCAGAAATCTGGCGTTCAAAACGACCGTTTTTTAGCTTCTGTGTACATGGAGCCTTACACTGTACTGTACAATGTTTTTAACTGATCTGTAAACTGAAAAAAGTCTGCTATAGCTAGCAGATGTATCTAGTCTAGTTGAATTGTTTGTAGAAAGCCTTGCAATAAACACAACACTTTCAAGAAGAAATTTCATAGTAAACAGTATAGTTTACATGTCAGCAGCTCAGTCAATCACACCTCCTATGAGAAGACATGAAAACCTCATTTGTACAGCAGGCTGAGTTTGTGAATTTACTTAGAGCAAATGCACTGCATCAAAATCGCAAACCCGTCCATGTGAACTGATTGCAGAGTGTAAGTTAAGTTAACAATACCCCGCAATTGGTTTGTAAAACGCAGTGCAAATTGCATGATAGGATCGCATGGGTGTGGTCTGATTATGGTGCGGACAAAAAAGGGTTCTGCATGAGTGAAATGCAAATGTGGTGCGATTTGAGCTAAACAAATCCATGGCTCAAATCGCACTCCAGAGACACTGCATGTAATTTGCACAGGAATGTGCTGCGATTCCTGTGCGAATTACATGCGGTTTCCCGCACTGAATGAGTGAGAACCTGGGCTCCCTCTCTCCAGAAACTCCCTGTAATAGACTGGTCACTGCTGTACTCTGTTAGGGTCAACATACACTATATTACCAAAAGTATTGGGACACCTGCCTTTACATGCACATGAACTTTATTGGCATCCCAGTCTTAAGCCCTGTACACACGGTTGGACTTCCATCGGACTTTTCCATGGTTTTTTGTCCGAACGGAGTTGGTCGGGAACACCCATAGCATACACACGCTCTGACTTTTCTGTAAACTTTTTTAAAACTTCTTACAACATCACTTGTTTTTTCTGCTCTTTTCTGATCTTTACTGCCACCCTTTGGTCAACTTCTGCTATTGTTGGTTGATTTTAACATTGGTTGTTTTGTCCATCGGACAAAAGTCCTATGGTTTTCTCTACACACGGCAGGACTTTGCTCCATAGGACTTTTGTTGGGCAAAAGTTTGTCCGTTCGCAGACCCAACTTTTGTCCGATGAAAACAAAACCAAACTCAAAAAAGTTTGTCCGATGGAGCGTACACACGGTCGGATTGTTGGTCCAACTTGCTTAAAACTAAGTTTGTTGGGCAAAAGTCAGACCGTGTGTACGGGCCTTTAGTCTGTAGGGTTCAATATTGAGTTGGCCCACCCTTTGGAGCTATAATAGCTTCAACTCCTCTGGGAAGGCTGTCCACAAGGTTTAGAAGTGTGTCTATGGGAATGTTTGACCATTCTTCCAGAAGCACATTTGTGAGGTCAGGCACTGATGTTGAACGAGAAGGCCTGGCTCGCAGTCTCCGCTCTTCATCCCAATGGCGCTTTATCAGGTTGAGCTCAGGATTCTGTGCAGGCCAGTCAAGTTCCTCCACCCCAAACTCGCTCATCCATGTCTTTACGGACCTTGCTTTTGTACGCTGGTCCAAATCATTCGGAGGAGGGGAGATTATGGTGGATTATGGATTATGGTTCTAGCGAAGGCAACTCCTAAAGCATTAGCATATCAAGACATTTTGGATAATTTCATTCTCCCAACTTTGTGGGAACAGTTTGGGGATGGTCCTTTCCTGATCCAACATGACTATGCACCAGTGCACAAAGCAAGGTTCATAAAGACATGGATGAGTGAGTTTGGGGTGGAGGAACTTGACTGGTCTGCACCTCAACCTGATAGAACACATTTGGGATGAATTAGAGCAGAGACTGTGAGTCAGGCCTTCTCATCCACATCAGTGCCTGACCTCACAAATGCGCTTCAGGAAGAATGGTCAAACATTCCCACAGATACACTCCTAAACCTTGTGGACAGCCTTCCCAGAAGAGTTGAAGCTGTTATAGCTGCAAAGGGTGGGCCCACTTAATATTGAACCCTACAGACTAAGACTGGGATGCCATTAAAGTTCATGCGCATGTAAAGGCAGGCATCCCAATACTTTTGGTAATATATTGTATGTGTTACAATTGACTGTACAATCTTTGTACAATCAGCTTTAGGTTTAATAGAACTATGTAATATGAGGACTTACCTACACTGCTCAGTCAATCTGTATCCAATCAGGTAGGCTCTTGCACTACCTAGCTGTGAGATCAAATGGAGATTTTACAATCAGACTGTATAATATATGGTCAGTCTTAAGCAGCCCATAGATTATACAATTTTTTTTCTTTCTGCCATACCTATTTAAAGGATAAGTTCACCCTTCAGAGAATGTTACACGTTACACCCATATTTGGGGTAAATTGTGTATTATGCTCCAGGTCTGCCTCTCACCATTCTCCCCATGATAGAGGGCGGGGGTTCCTCTCCCCACACCCGCTATCACTTTTCAAAAATAGCACAGCGGTCCGGGGTTCCGACCACACAGTCGCATCATTCATTTACAACAATCTGTAGATGGAATGAACTACAAGTACCATCTGTCACTGTGGCAGATGGCTTGTAGTTCTCAATGAACTGCAAGGGCAGTGGCCTAAATTTTCCCCACAACCTTTATTGTGCATATAGTTTATTATTTAGGTATATTGTTATGATGTCAGCCAGTGAAAACGGATGCCAGAAGTCAGTCATCCTTTCACAGTTGGCTTCATTCTAAGGTCAAAAGTCATTAAAAATAAATCAATATCCATTTTCTTTTGTGAACCTTCCCCAGCCAGCTGATGCCATGTCCTACCAAGTAATACTGAATGTTCTGCAGCCTGCATTCTATCCTGACAAGAGGCCTGCAGTTCACTGAGCTGAATGTTCTCATAGTCCCACCTGGTAGTGTGTGGGTTAACAACCATATTCTCTCTCCTCTGGGGACCCCAGGCGTGCACAATGGCTGCATTCATAGCCGACTTAGGGAAAAAAACACTTCATTCCTTATTACTGGTCATGTTTGGGTCATATTGACTGAAGTACATACAGCAAAACAGCTGCTGGGGACACGACAGACATGTGCAATGTGGATTTTACATTCTGGTTCACTCTAAAGTGGTGATACGACATTTCCTGCTTTTTTTTTTTTTAATAAAAGAAGAGAAAGGGTCAAATTAAAAAGCAGACTATCCTTGTTCATGCATAGTGTAGTAACTCATAGCCAACAATTGGATCACCTTTCATGAGTTTCCTACTGGACTGTGTTATGTAGTGATTTAAAAAAAAAAAACACAGACAAGTAGACCCTATAGGTCCCTTCTGTCATAACGTCTTCTCCCTGCCTGTCAATGATAATGTACACTAGGCCGTATATGTGTAGCTGAATGTACGTTTACGACACCGTTCTGTGCTGCCATGATGTGACTCCCGTGTGCATGCGCAGGAGTGACGTCCTCACGGCCTGACCAATGAAGTAATCAAACAGTCTGCCCTGAGAATGAAGACTGGGAGAGGATGGAAGCACCTGTGACAGCACAACACTGGAGGGGATTGTTTGACAAGTAAATCTGCCATAATGTGCTAATATGCTGTACATACTAGTACATTAAAGCTAAAAGCTCTTGGGGGCCCATTTAAGAGTTAATTTACAAGGACTGCTGCTCCTCTGAAAAGCGATCCACTCTTTGAACACTTTTCAGAGACATTTGGCAGGTGGTGAGGAGGTGATATGTCGCCTTCACCAGCTGTTACAGTGCAGCCCCAGTCACTTGAATAAATGTCAGGAAGTAGCCGGTAAGCAGTATAATTCCTGCTGCGGCCGTGAAGCAAAGCATTGCGTTCGAGACACGTGTGCAGCTAAAGGAAAAGTGGTTGGGAGGGGCAGTAAAAACGCGACTCAGCTGTGTGGTTTTACTTTTGTGTAAATGGGGCCTAAAAAATTGTTGGAGCTTAATTCCACTTTAAGCCAATAAGGACCACTATAATTTTACACAAAAATATAGGCCAGGGGGCTCTTAACCACTTAAGCCCCGGACCATTTCGGGCCATTAGGACCAGGCCTGTTTTTGGGATTCGGCACTGCGCTGCTTTAACTGTAAATTGTGCGGACATGCAATGTTGTACCCAAATGAAATTTGCGTCCTTTTCTTCCCACAAATAGAGCTTTCTTTTAATGGTATTTGATTGCCTCTGCGATTTTTATTTTTTGCGATATAAACAGAAAAAGACCGAAAATTTTGAAAAAAAATGATATTTTCTACTTTTTGTTATAAGAAAAATCGAATAAACTCAATCTTAGTCATACATTTAGGCCAAAATGTATTCAGCCACATGTCTTTAGTAAAAAAAATGTCAATAAGCGTATATTTATTGGTTTGCGCAAAAGTTATAGCGTTTACAAACTAGGGTACATTTTCTGAAATTTACACAGCTTTAAATTTATGACTGCCTATCTCATTTCTTGAGGTGCTAAAATGGCAGGGCAGTACAAAACCCCCCCAAATGACCCCATTTTGGAAAGTAGACACCCCAAGGAAATTGCTGAGAGGCATGTTGAGCCCATTGAATATTTTTTTTTTTGTCCCAAGTGATTGAATAATGACAAAAAAAATAAATTACAAAAAGTTGTCACTAAATGATATATTGCTCACACATGCCATGGTTATATGTGGAATTGCACCCCAAAATACATTCTGCTGCTTCTCCTGAGTACGGGGATACCACATGTGTGGGACTTTTTAGGAGCCTAGCCACGTACGGGACCCCGGAAACCAAGCACCGCCTTCAGGATTTCTAAGGGCGCAAATTTTTGATTTCACTCCTCACTACCTTTCACAGTTTCGAAGGCCATAAAATGCCAAAATAGCACAAAACCCCCCCAAATGACCCCATTTTGGAAAGTAGACACCCCAAGCTATTTACTGAGAGGCATGTTCAGTCCATGGAATATTTTATATTTTGCCACAAGTTGCGGGAATATGACAAACTTTTTTTTTTTTGCACAAAGTTGTCACTAAATGATATATTGCTCACACATGCCATGGGCATATGTGAAATTACACCCCAAAATACATTCTGCTGCTTCTCCTGAGTACGGGGATACCACATGTGTGGGACTTTTTGGGAGCCTAGCCGCGTACGGGACCCCAAAAACCAAGCACCGCCTTCAAGGTTTCTAAGGGCATAAATTTTTGATTTCACTCCTCACTACCTATCACAGTTTTGAAGGCCATAAAATGCCAAGATGGCACAAAACCCCCCCAAATGACCCCATTTTGTAAAGTAGACACCCCAAGCTATTTGCTGAGAGGCATGTTGACCCCATTGAATATTTTTTTTTTTTTTCCCAAATGATTGAATAATGACAAAAAGAAAAAAAAAATGTACAAAAAGTTGTCACTAAATGATATATTGCTCACACATGCCATGGTTATATGTGGAATTGCACCCCAAAATACATTCTGCTGCTTTTCCTGAGTACGGGGATACCACATGTGTGGGACTTTTTGGGAGCCTAGCCGTGTACAGGGCCCCAAAAACCAAGCACCGCCTTCAGGATTTCTAAGGGCGTAAATTTTTGATTTCACTCCTCACTACCTATCACAGTTTCGAAGGCCATAAAATGCCAAAATAGCACAAAACCCCCCCAAATTACCCCATTTTGGAAAGTAGACACCACAAGCTATTTGCTGAGAGGCATTTGAGTCCATGGAATATTTTATATTTTGCCACAGGTTGCGGGAATATGACAAACTTTTTTTTTTTTGCACAAAGTTGTCACTAAATGATATATTGCTCACACATGCCATGGGCATATGTGAAATTACACCCCAAAATACATTCTGCTGCTTCTCCTGAGTACGGGGATACCACATGTGTGGGACTTTTTGGGAGCCTAGCCGCGTACGGGACCCCAAAAACCAAGCACCGCCTTCAAGGTTTCTAAGGGCATAAATTTTTGATTTCGCTCCTCACTACCTATCACAGTTTTGAAGGCCATAAAATGCCAAGATGGCACAAAACCCCCCCAAATGACCCCATTTTGGAAAGTAGACACCCCAAGCTATTTGCTGAGAGGCATGTTGAGCCCATTGAATATTTTTATTTTTTGTCCCAAATGATTGAATAATGACAAAAAGAAAAAAAAAAATGTACAAAAAGTTGTCACTAAATGATATATTGCTCACACATGCCATGGTTATATGTGAAATTACACCCCAAAATACATTCTGCTGCTTCTCCTGAGTACGGGGATACCACATGTGTGGGACTTTTTGGGAGCCTAGCCGCGTACGGGACCCCAAAAACCAAGCACCGCCTTCAAGGTTTCTAAGGGCATAAATTTTTGATTTCACTCCTCACTACCTATCACAGTTTTGAAGGCCATAAAATGTCAAAATAGCCCAAAACCCCCACAAATGACCCCATTTTGGAAAGTAGACACCCCAAGCTATTTGCTGAGAGGCATGGTGAGTATTTTACAGCTCTCATTTGTTTTTGAAAATTAAGAAAGACATTTTTTTTTCTTTTTTTTTTTCTTTTTTTACATTTTCAAAACTTTGTGACAAAAAGCGAAATCTGCAAAATACTCAACATACCTCTCAGCAAATAGCTTGGGGTGTCTACTTTCCAAAATGGGGTCATTTGGGGGGGGTTTGTGCCATCTGGGCATTCCATGGCCTCCGAAACTGTGCAAGGCAGTGAGGAGTGAAATAAAAAATTTACACCCATAGAAATCCTGAAGGCGGTGCTTGGTTTTTGGGGTCCCGTACGCGACTAGGCTCCCAAAAAGTCCCACACATGTGGTATCCCCGTACTCAGGAGAAGCAACAGAATGTATTTTGGGGTGTAATTCCACATATGCCCATGGCATGTTTGAGCAATATATAATTTAGTGACAACTTCTTGTACATTTTTTTTTTTTTTTGGTCATTATTCAATCACTTGGGACAAAAAAAAAAAATATTCAATGGGCTCAACATGCCTCTCAGCAAATAGCTTGAGGTGTCTACTTTACAAAATGGGGTCATTTGGGGGGGTTTTGAACTGTCCTGGCATTTTATGCACAACATTAGGAAGATTATGTCACACATCATCCACTCTTCTAACCACTTGAAGACAAAGCCCTTTCTGACACTTTTTGTTTACATGAAAAAAAAAATTTTTTTGCAAGAAAATTATGTTGAACCCCCAAACATTATATATTTTTTTAAAGCAAAGGCCCTACAGATTAAAATAGTGGGTGTTGCATTTTTTTTTCCACACAGTATTTGCGCAGCGATTTTTCAAACGCATTTTTTGGGGGAAAAACACACTTTTTTTATTTTTAATGCACTAAAAAACACTATATTGCCCAAATGTTTGATGAAATAAAAAAGATGATCATAGGCCGAGTACATGGATACCAAACACGACATGCTTTAAAATTGCGCACAAACGCGCAGCGGCGACAAACTACATTCATTTTTAAAAGCATTTAAAAGCCTTTACAGGTTACCACGTTAGATTTACAGAGGAGGTCTACTGCTAAAATGACTGCCCTCGATCTGACCTTCGTGGTGATACCTCACATGCATGATGCAATTGCTGTTTACATATGACGCTAGACCGACGCTTGCGTTCGCCTTTGCGCAAGAGCAGGGGGGGACAGCGGTGCTTTTTTTTTTTTTTTTTTTTTTTATTGTTTATTTGGCTTTTTTATTTTATTTTTAAACTGTGCCTTCCATATTTTATTTTTTTTACCATTTTTATCGTTATCTCAGGGAATGTAAATATCCCCTATGATAGCAATAAGTAGTGACAGGTACTCTTTTTTTGAAAAAAATTGGGGGGTTAGACCCTAGATCTTTCCTCTGCCCTCAAAGCATCTGACCACACCAAGATCGGTGTGATAAAATGCTTTCCCAATTTCCCAATGGCGCTTTTTATATCCGGGGGGGGGACATTCCCTCCCACTGCTTGTAAAAGCAGTCTAGAGGCTAATTATCTGCTAGAATTGCTTTTACATGAAAGCCGGCTGCTGGCTGAAAAGAATGATACCAAGATGATACCTAAACCCGCAGGCATCATTCTGGTATAAACATTCAAAGTCCAGCAACATACCAGTACGTTGCTGGTCCTTGTTGGACATGTATTGTAATCTTTTTTTTCATACAGCCTATTGGCTGAACGAAAAAAAGAAATTGATTGGTGGGTATGCCCACCATTAGAATACCTCCCTTCATCCACCCACTTCTAATGATGGGCATATATGCCGAAGCATGGGGGCATCCTCCCGCAAAAAAGTTATGCCGCGTACACACGGTCAAGCCTTCGTCGGAATTTCGACCGTATGTACGCGGCATAAAAGGTTATGCCGCGTACACACGGTCGGACTTTTCCACGGGCAAGCCTCCGTTGGAATTTCGACCGTATATACGCGGCATTAGGAGCAAAATCGCTCCTCCGCCCCTGCTGCCCCCATGCTTCGGCATATATGTTCTTTTTTTTAACTGTGGTGGTGAAATTACCTCCTACAGCGTTGGAGTCACGGCTTTATGTATCGTGGGAGCAAACGCTGTTGCTGTCAAGATAAATAGATCCGCGCTGCAACTGAATGGCGTACCTGCTAAGCAAATGGTGGTTAACATTAAAACAAAGTAACATTACAGTACAACAGTAAGACCTTACCATGCCATACCTGCAAAGCAAATACCAAAACAAAACCTAGTAAAAAATAAAAAAATGTTTTAACGCAACCTGTGCCTAAAATATATATATGCCGAAGCATGGGGGCATCCTCCCGCAAAAAAGTTATGCCGCGTACACACGGTCGGAATTTTCCACGGGCAGGCCTCCGTCGGAATTTCGACCGTATGTACGCGGCATTAGGAGCAAAATCGCTCCTCCGCCCCTGCTGCCCCCATGCTTCGGCATATATGCTCTTTTTTTTAACTGTGGTGGTGAAATCACCTCCTAGAGCGTTGGAGTCACGGCTTTATGTATCGTGGGAGCAAACGCTGTTGCTGTCAAGATAAATAGATCCGCGCTGCAACTGAATGGCGTACCTGCTAAGCAAATGGTGGTTAACATTAAAACAAAGTAACATTACAGTACAACAGTAAGACCTTACCATGCCATACCTGCAAAGCAAATACCAAAACAAAACCTAGTAAAAAATAAAAAAATGTTTTAACGCAACCTGTGCCTAAAATATATATATGCCGAAGCATGGGGGCATCCTCCCGCAAAAAAGTTATGCCGCATACACACGGTCGGAATTTTCCACGGGCAGGCCTCCGTCGGAATTTCGACCGTATGTACGCGGCATTAGGAGCAAAATCGCTCCTCCGCCCCTGCTGCCCCCATGCTTCGGCATATATGCTCTTTTTTTTAACTGTGGTGGTGAAATCACCTCCTACAGCACTGGAGTCACGGCTTTATGTATCGTGGGAGCAAACGCTGTTGCTGTCAAGATAAATAATTCCGCGCTGCAGTTGAATGGCGCACCTGAAAACAAAAAATTACATACCTGAAAAGCAAGCATGATAAAACATTGCAGAATAGAATACAGTAAACAAGAGCAGAACAATAGAGAGACAATAGAGAGAGAGAGAACAATAAAACGACAACTATTTTTGTTTTTTTTATTTTATATTTTTTTTGTGTTTTGTTTTTTACGTTTTTCTTTTTCTTTTTTACACTTTTTTTTGTAACTTTACAACTGTAATGGTTCGGGTCTCTCAAAATGTAATGGCATCTTGGGAGACCCTGTGTAAGTGTGTCCTTGTCTGTGAAATGCTGTACCCTACGCTAAAACTTCACTTTTGAGTGGTAGCGTTCAAAACATTCACCTTGGCAAAGACCAGGCTTGTCAGGACAGAGTGGACAAAAACTACGGGTGTCACGCCTAAATCCGCGCTTGCTACAGACACGACATCTTTTTTGGGGGTGGCTTTGGGTAGGGGTACTCGGGAGGACATACGAATAATGCCTCTCATGCAGCCGGCTTACTGCATTTGGTTGGGGATGGTGAGGTGCAGAACCGCCTGGATACAGGAGTTCTGTGACTATCTCATTCTGGAATTTTAGAAGAGATAACGTCCCGCCTGAAGCTCTGTATAGCACATGAGCGTTCAGCAAAGCCAATTGGAATAATGATAGAGACACTTTTTTGTACCAGCGTCTCGCCTTACGGTCAATTAGATACGGCGCCATCAACTGGTCGTTGAGGTCCACCCCTCCCATATTTTGGTTATATTCGTGGACACAGAGGGGTTTCTCCACAACACCAGTCGCCGTACGAATTTGGACTGTCGTGTCTGCATGAAGGGAGGTAAGAAGGAAAACATTCTTATTGTCCCTCCACTTCATAGCGAGCAAGTTATTACACTTCAAGCAGGCTCTCTCCCCCAGCCTAAGACGGGCATCTACAAGCCGCTGGGGAAAGCCCCGGCGATTAGGTCGCACGGTGCCACATGCTCCAATCTGATGATCAAACAAGTGACTAAACAGTGGCACGCTCGTGTAATAATTGTCCACATACAAGTGGTACCCCTTTCCGAATAAGGGTGACACCAAGTTCCACACTATCTTGCCAGCGCTCCCTATGTAATCCGGGCAGTTGACGACTCAATCTGACTATCTTTTCCCTCATAAACCGTAAAGTTCACTACATAGCCTGTTGCCCTGTCACAGAACTTGTAGAGCTTGACCCCGTATCTGGCACGCTTGCTGGGAAGGTACTGCTTGAAAGACAAGCGGCCAGAAAATTTAATCAGGGACTCATCAACGCAGACAACTTGATCGGGAGTAAACAAGGCTGCAAAACGTTCGTTGAAGTGGTTTATGAGGGGCCGAATTTTATAGAGCCGGTCGTATTCAGGGTCCCCACGTGGACGACAAAGTTCATTGTCGTTGAAGTGCATGAACCGCAAAATCTACTCGTATCGTGCCCTGGACATGGAGGCAGAGAACACGGGCATGTGGTCAATTGGGTGCGTGGACCAATAAGCACGCAATGACGGAAATTTATGTGTGCCCATGTTGAGGGAAAGGCCCAGAAAGGTCTTAAATTCGGAAACCGTAATTGGTTTCCAATTTCTGGCAATTTTAGGCAACTGGGGGTTAGCGGCGATAAATTGACCAGCATATAAATTACTCTGGTCCACAATAGATCTATAGAGATCTTCCGTGAAAAACAGCGAATAAAAATCAATTGGAATAAAATCAGCTGTTTCCACCTGAATACCGGGTTGGGCAGTGAATGGGGGAAGTACGGGTTCTGCAGAAGTGGTGGGGACCCAATCAGGATAGGCGAATTCTGCAGGAAGGGCAGTATGGGCACGACGGGCCTGCCTTTGTCTTCTTGGTGGCAGCGGGACACTACTTGTGCTTGCCACCTCGCCAGCTTGAACTGCACTTATGGGACTCGCCACGTCACCAAGTGTTACTGCAGTGCTGGATGTACGTCCAGGCTGTACTAGGCCGCTGGTGCTTGCCAGTTCACCAGAAGGAATAGCGGCGCTAGTACTACTCTGCTCCATGATACGAGAGACCTGCGATTCTTGCTCCTCAACAACCTCAGAAGACCGGGATCGGGTACACCTGACCTTAGCAGGGACCTCAACTTCGTCGTCAGAGCTATCTGACGTGGGGCCGCTGACGTCACTGTCTTCTACGGGAAGATATTCTGAGCCTGAATCTGACAGATACGTGACCTCCTCTTCACTATCTGTCATGCTCAGAATCTCGTAGGCCTCTTTACTAGTGTACCTTCGTCTTGCCATTTTGGGCTCTAAATTTAGGGGTACACTAGTAAGATTCACAGGAAAAAAAGCACCTGACTGTCGTCAGCAAATATATCAAACGCTACAAAAAAACTGTTAGCGATCGCAGGGATCAGGCCTGTCTCTGCGAACGCTGCAGTTATGTGTGTTGTGTTTGGTAAGTGACAGTGATCGATCGATACTGCACTTGGGTGGGCTGGGCTGGGCTGGGCGGAGGGGCTAAACGCAGGCACTAGCAGGTATCTGGGCTGATCCCGCTAACACTGCGTTTTTGGGAACCCTAAACCGCTGGGGATGCTAGTATAGATCTGATCAGATACTATACCACTAAGGGGGGTGTATGCTTTGCGCGTGGGTGTTAGCATTACTGGCACTAACCTAACACTGCCTGGGGCGACGCAGACCCTCTCTGGCGCTAAAACCTAATTGATCTCACCCGCCGGGCGATCAGGGGGGTTAAACCTTTATTGGGTTATATACGGCGGGTGCCCTGATGCTATAAAAAGCAAACTAATCAACCAGCGTCACCCGTAACCTTTATATGGTGATCACTGGTGAAAGGGTTAACTAGGGGCAATCAGGGGGTTAAAACCTTTATTAGGTTAAATATGGGGGTACCCGACGCTATATAAAAACCTGACGGGTAACCTAAATAACTAAATAACTTACTGGCTAACCAGTGACACCAGTGACGCTTATACGGCGATCACTGGTGAAAGGGTTAACTCTAGGGGCAATCAGGGGGTTAAAATAATATATGGGGGTACCTGACACTAATAAAAACCTGCGGCGAACCTAAAAAAAAATAACTATCTAAAACACCAGCAACACGAATACAGCGATCGGAAAAACAATCGCTTAGTGACGCTGAAGTTAGGGGGTGAAAGGGTTACCTGGGGGTTGATCAAGGGGTTAAACCTTTATTAGGGGGGGTTAGGGGGCTACCCTGGACCTAAAGGGGCCTAATCCTAACTGCCCTGCAATGTTTTACAATCACAGATGACACTAAATGCAGTGATCAGTAAAATAAATGATCACTGCAATCAGTGACACTGTGATTGGGGGCTTTGGGGTGACCTGGGGGGTGATCTGGGGGTGACTGGGGGGTGATTTGTGTGCCTATGTGTACCTACGTGTCAGTGGACTGTTGGAGCACTAACCTCTGTCTTCACTCCTCGGCGCCGGGAACGAAAAGACCGCGGCGAGGGAGATGACATCACTTCCTCCAGCCTGTGTTTACATCACATGGCGGAGGAAGCATTTTCATTGGCCGGGAGCGATCGCGAGGGGGGGGCGGAATCGAGCGGCCGCCCCCTCATGCCTGATCGCTCCCGAACACTTAACGGCCGCTCACTGCAGTGAAGGGGGGTCCGGAGGGACCCCCCAACTGCACAAAGGCGATCACGTAGATCTACGTGATTCTGCCTGTCGGTGCCATTCTGCCGACGTAAAACGGCGGTGGGCGGTCGTTAAGTGGTTAAAGGGTCTCTAAAGGCTCAAGGTTTTTTACCTTAACCACTTTAAGACCAGGCCTTTTTCTGACATTTGTTGTTTACAAGTAAAAAAATCTGTATTTTTTGCTAGAAATTACTTAGAAACCCCAAACATTACATTTTTTATTTTTTTTTAGCAGAGACCCTACAGAATAAAATGGTGGTTGATGCAATATTTTAGATCACACTGTGTTTGCACAGCAGTCTTTCAAATGCAATTTTTGGAAAAAAAAATACACTTACCGTATTTTTCGCACCATAAGACGCCCTTTTCCCCCTCCAAAAAATGGGGGAAAATGTCCCTGTGTCTTATGGAGCGAAAACTACTTTTGCTACCAACCCCCCCCCACCCCCGTCGCGGCCGCTGTGTTACATACCGGGTCAGCTGTAGAATGCATGCATCCGGCGTCTGCTGTTACTCACACGGGGGTCTCTAATCTGCGGCTGCAGCGATCATCTTGTTCGGGCTCGGCCGGGGCACCGGCAGCAGGCATGGAGATCATCAAAAGGCTAGGGAAGGGGGCCGGCCCGGCCCGGGTAGAAGAAGTCCCCAGGATGCTTTGCATCAGATGACGGAGTGCGGAGGCACGCCGACGCAACGTCATGGGCGTCATTACGTGTTGCCTGGAAACCTAGTGTAATCGGGGCATGCGCAATACAATGACGCTGTGAGGGAGTGTGAAACAGGGAGCTTTTGACAGAAAGCTGGATTACCTCAGAAATCCATTCTAGTCCCTCAGAAATCAGTGCCCGCCCTGCATTCTTTTTTAGTGAACAAATGAACAAAACAAATGTACTGTACTAAGCACTGTCTCCATAATTAATGGTAACACTGACCAGGTGATCAACAACGCCACCCACTGCAGGGACCAGGTGATCAGCCACGCCACCCACTGCAGGGACCAGGTGATCAGCTACTCCACCAGGTGATCAGCCACGCCACCCACTGCAGGGACCAGGTGATCAGCCACGTCACCCACTGCAGGGACCAGGTGATCAGCCACGCCACCCACTGCAGGGACCAGGTGATCAGCTACTCCACCAGGTGATCAGCCACGCCACCCACTGCAGGGACCAGGTGATCAGCCACGTCACCCACTGCAGGGACCAGGTGATCAGCCACGCCACCCACTGCAGGGACCAGGTGATCAGCGACACCACCTACTGCCACGTCACCCACCCACGCCACCCACTGCAGGGACCAGGTGATCAGCCACGCCACCCACTGCAGGGACCAGGTGATCAGCCACACCACCTACTGCCACGCCACCCACTGCAGGGACCAAGTGATCAGCCACGCCACCCACTGCAGGGACCAGGTGATCAGCCACGCCACCCACTGCAGGGACCAGGTGATCAGCCACGCCACCCACTGCAGGGACCAGGTGATCAGCCACGCCACCCACTGCCACCGCACGCCACCCACTGCCAGCACACCCACTGCAGGAACAAGGGGCCAGCTCAGCCACCCACTGCTGAAACCAGGTGCTCAGCCGCGCTACCCACTGTCATGCCAGCCACTGCAGAAACCAGGTGCCAGCCCAGCCACTCACTGCAGGAACCAGGTACCAGCCCAGCCACTCACTGCAGGAACCAGGTACCAGCCCAGCCACTCACTGCAGGAACCAGGTGTCAGCTCAGCCACCCACAGCAGGGCCAGGGTCCAGGTGCTAAAGCAGAAAGGATGAATAAGCAGAAAAGACTAGCATATAAAATTCCTTTTAAACTGCAGGTAGTAAAATATGCTAAGGAACATGGAAACAGAGCAGCAGAGAGACATTTTGGGCCACCTCCAACTGAAAAAATGATAAGAGAGTGGAGGAAACAGGAGGATCAACTGCAAAAAGCAAATAAAAGTAAGCACACTTTTCGTGGGCATGCTGCAAAGTGGCCACTGTTAGAAGTGGCCATGAAAGAATGGATCACACGTCACCGAAATAATGGCTTCTCAGTTTCTACAAAAATGATCATATATGAAGCCAAACGCGTTGCTGTAGAGAAATGCATTCAGGATTTTACTGGATCACCATCATGGTGCTACGGATTTATGAGGCGATGTGACCTTGTTATGCGCACCAAAACTAGAATTGCGCAAAAAGTGCTAAAAGAATATGAATCTAAGATCCTGTCTTTTCATAAATTTGTAATTGATGCTAGGAAGAAAAACGGTTTTGAAATTGGACAGATTGGGAATATGGATGAAGTTCCGCTAACCTTTGATGTGCCATCTAATAGGACCGTTGATCTGAAAGGTGCCAAAACCATAACCGTGAAAACCTCAGGACATGAGAAAACACATTACACGGTTGTGTTGTCCTGCTGTGCAGACGGCACCAAATTGCCGCCCATGTTAATTTTCAAAAGGAAAACATTTCCGAAAGAAGCGATTCCACGAGGAGTTGTCGTACATGTTCATGAAAATGGAATGAGAGTATGGGTTGAAAAGGTGTGGTCCAAACGTCCTGGAGGGCTTCTAAAAAAAACTGCCCTATTAGTGCTTGACCAGTTTAGAGCACATATTAGCGAAACGACAAAAAAGTGCTTTAACCACTTCCCGCCCCGTCAATAGCAGATTGACGTCCGGGAAGTGGTTCTGTTATCCACACTGGACGTCATATGACGTCCTGAGGGATAACAGCCGCCGCGCGCCCGGGGGGGCGCGCATCGCGGTGATCGGTGGAACGGTGGGTCAGTCTGACCCACCGCTACACTGATCTCGGTATTACCACGTGATCAGCCGTGTCCAATCACGGCTGATCACAATGTAAACAGGAAGAGCCGTTGACAGACGCGAGTAGAGGAGAGCCGATCGACGGCTCTCCTGACAGGGGGGGTTCGTGCTGATTGTTTATCAGTGCAGCCCCCCTCGGATACCCACACTGGACCACCAGGGAAGCCCCCCAGGACCACAGGGAAGCCCCAAGCATGTGGATGGCCCCCATGGCCATCCACATGTAGTAAAATAAAAAAAATAAAAAAATATGCCAATCAGTGCCCACAAATGGGCACTGACTGGCACTATGATGGCACCACCTCAATGTGTGGTGGCTGGCATTGCTGGGCATCAGTGTCCATCAGTGCCACCTACTAGTGTCCATCAGCGCCACCTATCAGTGCCCATCCGTGCCCATCTGTGCCCATAAGTGCCCACCTATCAGTGCCCATCCGTGCCACCTATCAGTGCCGCCTATAAGTGCCCATCAGTGCCGCCTATAAGTGCCAATCAGTGCCGCCTATGAGTGCCAATCAGTGCCGCCTATGAGTGCCAATCAGTGCCGCCTATGAGTGCCAATCAGTGCCGCATACCAGTGCCACATATCAGTGCCCATCAGTGCCGCCTATCAGTGCCCATCATCAGTGCCCATCAGTGCCACCTCATCAGTGCCACCTCATTGGTGCCACCTCATCGGTGCCCGTCAGTGCCGCCTTATCAGTGCCCGTCATTGAAGTAGAAAAGGTACTTATTTACAAAAAAAAATTACAGAAACAAAGAAAAACGTAGTTTTTTTCAAAATTTTCGCTCTTTTTTTATTTGTTGTGCAAAAAATAAAAATCGCAGAGGTGATCAAATACCACCGAAAGAAAGCTCTATTTGTGGGAACAAAATGATAAAAAATTTGTTTGGGTACAGTGTAGCATGACCGCGCAATTGTCATTCAAATTGCGACAGCGCTGAAAGCTCAAAATTGGCTTGGGCAGGAAGCTGTATAAGTGCATGGTATTGAAGTGGTTAAAGAAGTGAAGACTCATCTAGCTGTAATTCCTGGGGGTCTTACCAGCCAGTTGCAACCTCTCGACGTTTCCATCAACAAACCTTTTAAAGTGTTTATGCGAGAAGAGTGGAACAAATGGATAGCTGCTGGAAATCATGATCTGACACCTACTGGACGAATGAAGAGGCCCACTATCACTCAAGTTTGTGAATGGGTGAAAACATCATGGCACTCAGTGAAGGAGGAGATCGTTGTGCAGTCATTCAAAAAATGTGGCATTAGCAATGCCTTAGATCAGTGATTCTCAACCTTCTAGTGCCGTGACCCCTTGATAAAATTTCTCAAGTTGTGGGGACCCCTAACAGTAAAATTATTTATAGCGTGGGTTGTCAGCACCCAAGGCAAGACAAGTAATTTGCACCCCTAACCCACAGACATTTAGTGCTCCCGGAGTCCTTTTAATGGCAATTATAATCACAGGTAGTGTTACTCACTGTGTCTCCAGCTTCACTGTGTCTCCGACTTTGTGGTGTCTCGTAGCAGTGACACCTATGCCGAAATCAGGAGATAGGGTCTCCTCAGCCCCTCCCACTTCACGTTCCTCATCAGTCAGCTGACCTCTAGTCTTTGCCCCCCAGCCATCCCTTGAACTGAATGGGCGGCTGCGAAGAGGCTGAGTGGGCGGCTGCGGGCTCCAGGAACAGCCCAGCTGGGCGGCCGTGGGCTCCAGGGATAGCCCTGCTGGGTGGCCGCAAAAAGGCTTGGAGAGTGGTGCAGGCTTCAGGACCAGCCCAGGATTCGGTGACCCCTGGCAAATCATCATTCGACCCCCGAGGGGGTCCCGACCCCCAGGTTGAGAACCACTGCCTTAGATGGAACTGAAGATAGTATGGTATATGAAGATGGCGAAGAAAGTGATGTCAGTGATTGTGAGCAACTGAGCTTCATAATTTCTGACACTAGCGATGATGAGTTCTTGGGGTTCCCAGAAAACTAAAAGAGTACTCGAACCTTAAAGTCTCTCCTCATTTGTTAATGACAGTGGTGATGGTTCTTAATGTCATTGTTGACTGCCGTTCACTTTACACGGTTGAAATATTATTCTGTTATTTTATTAAACATTTTTGGTTTAAAATCTTTTATTTCTTGTTTTCCTCCTCTAAAACTTATGCCGCGTACACACGATCATTTTTCCCGTCGGGAAAAATTAAATTTTTTCTTTTGGACGAGAAAAACGACCGTGTGTGGGCTTTTTGTCATTTTTCCCGACGGGAAAAACGGCATTAATCACGACGAGAAAAATTAGAACATGCTCTAATTTTTCTCGTCTTGATTCCCGTCATTTTTTTCCGCGGCAGTTTTCCCATAGGGAAACACTGCCGGGGAGCCTACACACAGTCGTTTTTTTCGACCAAGAAAAAAAATGTCATTTAAAACGCCCGTGTGTAGGGGAACAAGCTGTTCCTCGTTTTTCACGTAGATTTTCTCGACGGTGTTTTCACCGTCGAAAAAATAGATTGTGTGTACACGGCAACAGGTGCGTCTTATGGTGTGAAAAATACGGTAAATTAATAACAAAAATACAAAACAGTAATGCCGTGTACACACGATCGATTTTTTCGACTGTGAAAACACCGTCGAGAAAAACGACGTGAAAAACGAGGAACAGCTTGTTCCCTTACACACGGCCGTTTTAAATGACATTTTTTTTCTTGGTCGAAAAAAACGACTGTGTGTAGGCTCCCCGGCAGTGTTTCCCTATGGGAAAACTGCAGCGGAAAAAAATGACGGGAATCACGACGAGAAAAATTAGAGCATGTTCTAATTTTTCTCGTCGTGATTAATGCCATTTTTCCTGTCGGGAAAAATGACAAAAAGCCCACACACGGTCATTTTTCTCGTCCAAAAGAAAAAATGTAATTTTTCCCGACGGGAAAAATGATCGTGTGTACGCGGCATAAGGGTAGTCCAATTTTTTTGTATAATATGAAAGATTATGTTTATGCCAAGTAACATCATAAAGTTTTTTTTTTTCCTGTTTATTTTTTTATTTCTACACTGTCCCTTTATTTATTTATTTATTTTATTTTATCTTTTTTTTTTAGCACTTTTGTTCCTATCACAAGGGATGTAAACATACCTTTTAATAGAAATAAGCATGACAGGTCCTCTTAATTGAGAGATCTGGTGTCAAAAAGACCCCAGATCTCTCATGTACCTTTAAAAGCAAGAAAAAAAACGAAAAAATATATGTAATTTTGCCTTTTAAGGGGAATAAAAATCATCCTTTTCAGTCCGAGAGGCGGAAGTGAGGTCAGACGTCGCTCCGGTCCTCCGAGGGCATCATAGAGACGAGTGAGGGCTATCTTGCCCTCACTCAGGTTCCTGCCCAGGCATCCGATGGATTGTACCTGGGCTTACAGACAGGTCCGGTAAGCTCAGAGATGACCGGGAAGTGGTGGGGGTGCACCTCTCCTGCTGCCTATAAAAGTGATTCGCCATGAAGACCACTTTTATATAAAAGCCAATCGCCTGCTGTACATAAAGATACCAGGGTTATGGCAGCTAGCTGCTGCCATAACCTCAGTATTTAACATCAAAATAATGACGTACATTTACAGTTAGGCAGTCGGCAAGTGGGGCATTCTATGATCTTGGCACTCAGCGGGGGTGAGGACACAGGAACGCCAGCAGGGGACCCCAAAAGAAGAGGATAGGGGCAGATAGTTTACTAGATGTGTGGTAGCATAATGTACCACTGCGATCATAGGCGTGCGCACAGGGTGTGTCAGGTTTGCCCAGGCACACCCTAATCACTCTGTACAGCACAGATTCCCCCTATTGCCCTGCCCCGCCCCCTTCCCCCATTTCCCCCACAGTGCTGCCAGCTTTCCTCCTCTCCTAATGGCTGCTGCTGCGGGCACACACAGGGGGATGTTTTAGGATGAGTGGGGATTGGGGGCCGGTAAATATGAAATTTACTGACCCTTTACTTTTGTAAATGAACACGGCGAGTAATCAGTAGCGTGTGTTTGAGCTTTGGCGTGCACACCCTAATGCAATAGGCTGCGCACACCTATGACTGCAATCCATAATCTTTTAATGCACTAGTAGATTTAAGGCGGCCATACACGGTTCGAATTTCAAAATAATTTTCTTTCAAAAATCATATCAAAGAATTTTCGTACGAATTTCGCACCGTTAGTGGGCTGCAGCAACAGCCGATTTTCGTGCGGCAATCAAATTTGAGGAATCCGACATGTTGGAAATTTTTTGAAAAACAAACGATTTTCTGATCAATGATGGGAGAATCGTGCGAGAAATGTAATAAAAAAAAATGCGCATGTGCAAGAAAATAATATTCCCGGAGAGAAAAGAATATTCCCGGCAACATGAAGGTTTGGTCGGCTGAATTTCGAAAATCAATGGTGGCATCATCGGATCACAAAAAAAACGTACTTTCTGATTTTGAAAAGAAAATTCGTTCGAAATTTGACCGTGTATGGCCTGTTTTAGATGAACTTTTATAATTAATTAAAGCTGAACTTGTACTAACACTTTGAGCAGTTAGACCCGTTTCACACTGGGGTGGCACGACTTTGGGGGTGATTTGGCAAGGCGATCTCAAGACGACTTCAGAGGCGACTTTCAAAATGACTTCTGTATTGAAGTCAAAGCAATTTGCCGCGAGTCGCCCCCAAAGTCGTACAATAACCTTTTTCTAAGTCGGAGCGACTTGAGTCGCTCCTATTAGAACGGTTCCATTGAACAGAGCGGAGCGCGACTTGTCAGGCGGCTGAGTCGCCTGACGAGTCGCCCCTGTGTGAACCGGCTCTTACAGCAATATTTTTTTTTCTTTTGGGATAAAAGGTTTTAAATAAATGAATAAAATCTGACCATTATAAGCACCCTTGTCAGTGGTAAATGGTTTGTCTCAACCTTCTAACAGCCACTTTTGCAGATCAGTTTGGTCTGTTAAAAAAGTTGAAAAATAACCAACCTAATGGCCAGATCACCATGCGAAAATAAAGGAAAAAAGTTACTAAAAGAAAATGAATGAAACAAGTTACAAAGTAACCAACATGGATTTATGAAAGAGGGTTCTTACCAGACCAAGACTTTAACGTTCTATGAGGAGGTAAGCTGTAATTTGGATACAGGAAGGCTTTTGGACATAGTGCTTCTAGATTTCACTAAGGCATTTGACACAAGGCATTTGTGTCAAATGTCTTAGATTTCACAAAGACATTTGATAGAGGAAGGCCTATGGATGTGGTGTATCTAGATTAAAGTAAGAAATTTGACAAGGTAACCCATAAACACTTTTTTAAGGTCTTTTGGCATGGATGATATTGTATGTACTGGATAGAAAACTGGTTTCAGGAGCGCGTCTAGAGGGTAGTGATTAATGGCATATTTTCTGAATGGTCTGGAGTTTTGACCGAGTGCCCGGTCCTAGGACCAACTCTGGTTAACTTGTTTATAAATGATATAGAGGTTGGAATAAACAGCTCAATCCCAAAGTTTGCTGATGATACAAGGCTAATCAGAGCAATAACTTGACAACAGGATATTGCAACTGTAGCGCATCCCACCTATCCCCCTCCTGCATTAAACTCGGCTCCTCGCAGGAGGAGACAGGCACACCACACCACAAGCCCGTACCCTCCTGTGTAAAGAGGTTAAGCGGTGTTGTTTTTGGGCCTTGTCTGCAGCCAGAGTCCAAAGTCCTCCTGAGACTGATTCTCACCTCTACCGTGGGTAGATGCAAGTCCTTGACTTCCCCAGGAACGTGAATGTCCACACCAGCTGAAAGTCCAACTCAATATTTATTCTCACTTGAATAGCAAATAGTCTCTTGGATAGAAGAAAGGTTGGAGCAAAGACACAGGACAGTTTTAAGGTGTGGAGGAGGTCCAGGCACAAACGTAGCTCAAACTCTTCTGACTGTTCAGGTTTCTCAAACAGTTTTGGCGCACGGTCTCTGCCACAGACCATGAGGTTGGTTTCTGCCACAGACCCTGTGGATAAGGTCACTGCCACTGACCTGGTGAACCTTGGTTTCTTCCTAGGACATGGCCCCTTTCAGGGAGAAGACGTCCCCCCCAGAGAGTCAACAGACCCTTCCTTCACCGTGACCACAGCATCGGTCCCTCGGAACAGATCCTCCCTTCTCTTAGGGCGTGGGTCCCCTTGCAAGGCGGCACCCTGGACTCCTCGATTCCTAGTGGGTCCCAGCCGAAGGTTGCTGGGCCCCTGGCCGTTGCTGCAGCTCCTGGGCCTCCATACCCAGGCAGTCAGAAACGGTGAGGTAGTACCTCACCCCAGGCTAAAGGTGCCTGAGGTGGAACACGGCCTCCGGGCCTAGGGCACCCGGAGATGACCCACACACGCCCAGGCTGAAGGTGCCTGGGCGTCGACGAACCCCAATCAGAAGATGTCCGCCCCTTTTATATCCCCTCCCGGCATGCACAGCAGGTTCCCCGCCCCACTGTACAGCTGCCGAGATGGGACACAAAAGGCAAAGCACTACGCTCGCGGTTCAACCTTGGCCCGGAATGGCAGCGCCACCCACAGGCTACACATCACCAGCATTATCCTCTGAGGACAAAAACTCCTAACAATTTAAGGTGTCTGAGCCTGGTTACCACTCAGACACTTCCCCTAAATTGAACACCCCGCTACACAACTTTGCAAGAAGACCTAGATAAAATAGGGGGCTGGCCTGCTAAATGGCAGATGAGGTTTAAAACTATAATTCGACCATTTTACAAAACTCTGGTTCTGCTTGAGTATGCCATCCAGTTTTGTCACCAATCCCCAGGAATGAAGCTCTTTAACCACATGCCGACCGCCGCATGCAGATATATGTCGGCAAAATGGCACGGGCAGGCAAAAGGACGTATATAAACGTCCCCTTTAAGAAGCGGCATTGTGGAAGCGCGCCCGCCGCGAGCTCCGTGACTCCCACCACGGGTCCTGCGGACTCGATGTCCGCGGACATACCAGCGATCGTGTCACAGTGAGGAAGAAGAGGGAAATGCTTACGTAAACAAGCATTTCCCCAGTCTTCCTAGTGACAGGACAGTGATCAAACTTCCTGTAATCGGAAGCGGTGATCACTGTCGTGTCACACACAGCCCATCCCCCCTACAGTAAGAATCACTCCCTAGGGCACACTTAACCCCTACAGCGCCACCTAGTAGTTAACCCCTTCACTGCCAGTGTCATTTTCACAGTAATCAGTGCATTTTTATAGCACTGATCGCTGTAACAATGACAATGATCCCAAAAATGTGTCAAAAGTGTCCGATGTGTCCGCCATAATGTCGCAGTCACGATAAAAATCGCTGATCGCCGCCATTACTAGTAAAAAAAAAACAATATTAATAAAAATGCCATAAAACTATCCCCTATTTTGTAGATGCTATAACTTTTGCACAAACCGATCAATAAACGATTATTGCAATTTTTTTTACCAAAAATATGTAGAAGAATACGTATTGGCCTAAACTGAGGAAAAAAAAATAATTTATATCTTTTTTGGGGATATTTATTATAGCAAAAAGTAAAAAATATAGCATTTTTTTCTAAATTGTCGCTCTATTTTTGTTTATATCGCAAAAGAAAAAAAAAACGCAGAGGTGATCAAATACCACCAAAAGAAAACTCTATTTGTGGGAAAAAAAGGACGTAAATTTTGTTTGGGAGCCACGTCGCACGACCGCGCAACTGTCAGTTAAAGCGACGCAGTCCCGAATCGCAAAATGTGGCCTGGTCTTTGACCAGCAAAATGGTCCGGGGCTTAAGTGGTTAAAAAGGGAGAATCCAAAGAAGGGCAACAAAGCTAACAAGGGGGCTGGAGGACCTGTTATGAGGAAAGACTACAAACATTAAATGTATTCTCTCTGGAGAAAAGACACTTGAGAGCAGATATGATCATAATGTACAAATCTTTAAATGGTGACTTTATCATTGGGAGAAAACTATTAAAGGGGTTGTAAAGGCAGAAGTTTTTTCTTATCTTAACACATTCTATGCATTAAGATAAAAGGCCTTCTGTGTGCAGCAGCCCCCCTCAGCCCCCCTAACACTTACCTGAGGTCTGGCTCTGTCCAGCGATGTCCACGAGTGTCTCAGCCATCTAAGATTCTTCCTTCTGATTGGCTGAGACACAGCAGCGATGCCATTGGCTGCCGCTGCTGTCAATCAAAGTCATTTAGCCAATCAGGGGAGAGAGGGGACGGGGTCGGGTCAGAACTCCATGTCTGAATGGACACAGCTGTGACTCGGCTCAGGTGCCCCCATAGCAAGCTGCTTGCTATGGGGGCACTGAACAGGAGGGAGGGGTCAGAATCACTGAAGAGAGACCCGAGAAGAGGAGGATCTGGGCTGCTCTGTGCAAATCCACTGCAACAGAGCAGGTAAGTATAACATGTTTGTTGTTTTTATGGGGGGAAAAAATTAGACTTTACAATCAGATTGAATCTAAGGTCTCTAAAGAAGACAGGCAGCCACATAATGAAGTTGGGCATGGTTCAGTCTTAAACTGCATAAGGGATTATTTTTCTGTTAGAATGGTAAGGATGTGGAACTCCCTTCCACAGTTAGTGGTGTCAGTGGGGAGTGTAGATAAATTCAAAAAACTTAGAAGTGTTTCTTAGCAAACACAATGTACAGAGATCGTGAAAATAGTAGCAACATAAACACATGCAACACACAAACTCACGCTGAACTGAATGGACCTGTGTCTTTACTCAGCCTTACCAACTATGTAACTATGCAAGGATTGATAAACTAGAATATAATAAATGTTTATTTTGTGTTTGATACTTTTTTAAGGGATCAAAAGGAAGCAATTATTAAATTTATTTTTTTTAGATACACTTTAAGAGAGCATTCTTAGTTCCTGTAGTAATAGGAGAAAGAGAGCCACTGGCCAAGTTGTCCATGCTGTTCAGAGGTTACCCACTAAGTTGTCTATAAGCCACTCATATATAGCACAGGTGGATGCCCAGTTAAATTGTCCACGTGTTGTTCAGACATTATTGCACAGACAAGGCATCAGGCATACATTTCTCAAATGGGGCAAGCTGTGTGACAGTTATCACACTTGCATGACCTCCAAATGACCACCGATGTTAAGGCATTCCTTCGTCCACTGACCACCAATGCCACAGGATTCTACTAACCACTGATGCCATGGCATTCTTGCTCACACTAACCACCAATGCCATGGCATTCTTCCTCCCACTGAACACTGATGCCATGGCATTATTCCTCCCACTGACCACCAATGCCACAGGATTCTACTAACCACTGATGCCATGGCATTCTTGCTCACACTGACCACCAATGCCATGCCATTCTCCCTCCCACTGACCACTGATGCCATGGCATTATTCCTCCCACTGACCACCAATGCCACAGGATTCTACTAACCACTGATGCCATGGCATTCTTGCTCACACTGACCATCAATGCCATGCCATTCTTCCTCCCACTGACCACTGATGCCATGGCATTATTCCTCCCACTGACCACCAATGCCACAGGATTCTACTAACCACTGATGCCATGGCATTCTTGCTCACACTGACCACCAATGCCATGGCATTCTTCCTCCCACTGAACACTGATGCCATGGCATTATTCCTCCCACTGACCACCGATGCCACAGGATTCTACTAACCACTGATGCCATGGCATTCTTGCTCACACTGACCACCAATGCCATGGCATTCTTCCTCCCACTGAACACTGATGCCATGGCATTATTCCTCCCACTGACCACCGATGCCACAGGATTCTACTAACCACTGATGCCATGGCATTCTTGCTCACACTGACCACCAATGCCATGGCATCCTTCCTCCCACTGAACACTGATGCCATGGCATTATTCCTCCCACTGACCACCGATGCCACAGGATTCTACTAACCACTGATGCCATGGCATTCTTGCTCACACTGACCACCAATGCCATGGCATCCTTCCTCCCACTGAACACTGATGCCATGGCATTATTCCTTCCACTGACCACCGATGCTGGGACATTTTTTCCTCTCCCCTTACCATCCCCATTCCAGCATTTACCACATGCAGGTACTTTGCATCCTGGATCCTGCTATGCAGACTGAGACATGAACACTGTGGGAAGTGTCAAAAAATTGTAGGACTCTCCCACGGGACTTGGGACACTTGGTATTGTATGTCGTTTAGAGGCATGGTTGCAGTGGTTCATTTTTGCACAGAAATGGTTGCACTGTTTGAAAAATTGTAATGAAATTAGGTTATGCTGTAAATATCAGTAGAAATTATTCTTACAGTAGTTCTTCCTTAAGGCTGCCTGATTTCTATATTTGTGCTGTTCAGGGATGAGCAAACATGAGCATTCAGAATGGCATATTATTCCCATAAAACCTGCTGTATGACAGATTTAGAATCATCCATCAGTGTGATCTGAAGCGTTTTCTCAGAGCCACTAGGCTGTCTCATCCCAAAATTCTCCAATGTGCCATTAAGAAAGCAGATTCTGGAAACAGAAGGGGGCAATAAACACAAAGTCTGTACTGGGAATGTCGAATACTCTCATTGCTGATAATACATTTACCAGTATGCCTTCCATACTGTTATCTCAAGCATGAATTTATAGTCTTTTAGAGTGATTGCGTTGAATTAACCCTTTGTATGTATTAATACTACATATGTATACTACTTGTATATAAAGACAATCTTTTTTAGTACGTATGGCATGATGCTTCACTGTATACAGTTTTCGTAGGCAAATTCTTTTTTGTGAATCTGTTACAAAGTTTCTTACCTTAAAGGAGTTGGAAAGTCTCAAGGTTTTTCACCTTAATGCATTCTATGCATTAAGGTGAAAAACCTTCTGTGGTGAGGCACCCCCCCAGAGCCCCCCTTTTACTTACCTGATCCCGATCTTTCCAGCGACGGGGACGAGCCCAGCAGCTCCAGCCGCTGTCTGAGGTTCTCATTTGATAGATTGATAGCAGCAGGAGCCATTGGCTCCCGCTGCTGTCAATTGAATCCAGTGACACGAGAGCCAGGGGCGGGGCTGAGTTCTGCTGTCTGTTTCAATGGACGCAGCAGCAGGACTCGGGAGCGTGCCCACATGAGTGCCCCCATGGGATGCTGCTCTCCGTGGGGGCACTCAATGCGGAGGAGGAACCAGGAGCACTGCTGAGGGACCCCAGAAGAGGAGGATGCAAAACCATAGCACAGAGGAAGTAAGTATAAGATGTTTGTTATTTAAAAAAAAAAAAAACCTTTACAATCACTTTAAGATCCTGCCTCTTTCTGTTGCTTGCTGACAACATTAAAGTGGTTGTAAAGCCTTAATGTTTTTCACCTTAATGCATTCTATGGGGGTGGCAATAGAAACAGTGAACCTGTTACTTTTTCCAGAATGGGCCAAGAACATGCTTACTTTAAAGTTGGCTGTAAACAAAAGAGGGCAGTCAAGTACATCCACCTTCAGAAATCTGTGGCAGGCCATGAGCAGTCACATTTGACAGCCTTTAAAATCCAATCTTATGGAACATGGTGTGAGAGTTGTGTTTTAGAGCACCAGTCCCAGGACAAGGTCATCCAGCGCCCAGAGCAAAGAAGCCAAACTGCACCCCCCCCCCAACTTCACTATGTGTGAGCTTAGGGGATGCTACTCCCAGCAGTCATCCGCTTGTTAAAATGTCTTTTATCAGAATGATCTCACTGGTGCCCCCATCCATACAGTAAACTGCTGCACCCAGGGCCACAGTTCCTCCTGCCCACCCCTTGTGCCGGCCCAACAGAGCACTGTGCTCTATGATAATCCTCACTGAGCAATCACCTCAGTGCGCTGCCCTATTCATTTCTGACCACGCCCACTGAACAACTGCCGAGAGAGGACACCCAATGATGTTGCGATATCCCCTGTGGTTCCACCTGAGCTGGAGATGACAGTGCCACCCACAGGCAACAGGGAACACTGCAGCCAGGCAATATCATACCAGAGCAGAAGCAAGTTTTAGGAAATTAATAGTCTGAGCCCAACTATTGGCTTTGAAATGGTGCCTGAACCAAAAATTTGGGGAAAAGGGGAGGGAAGGAAGAAAAAAAAAACATAGAGTAACATATGAATTGACGTCCCATTCTCAATGTCACATTTCCTTAACGGGAATACAGAGCAATGCACAAAAAACAAACAACATATTACACATCCCACCCTCTCCTAAATAACTACCCCACCTCATTCTCCGGGGGAGTTGACATCAGATCACACACCAGCAGAGGGAGAGAGAGAGAGAGAGAGAAACAAAACATAACATGCATCATAATAAACATCCTATCTGCCAACTGTACAAAGAAGTGAACCATCTCTTCGAAAATAAATTATTTCCTTCTTCAAGTAAAGTACGCTAAGCCTAGCATTACTTTGTTATATATATATATATATATATATATTTTTTTAAAGTTCAGCAGACCGGTGCCACCTAGTGCCGGCAAAGCATTCAAATTGTCCATCCACTTTTGCTGAGCATGGGTTGAACGCAGTGAAGAAAAAAAACAAAGAGCACGTTCCTAGCTAACTACCCCAAAGTTCAACGAGAGGAGAAAAAAAAAAACACAATGTCTTTTTTTTTCTTTAAGCGCAGCAGTTATCCTCCGGTGGCAGAGGGCAAAATTATTCAGACCCAAAATACAGTTCAAAACACAAAAACTTAAAGTGGAAGTAAACCCTCCTATCGTTTTCAGCCAAGGAAGCTGCCATCTTGGCCTTTGTTTAATCTTCAACTGCCATGATGCTGCACATGTGATCAGTTATGACACCAATCATTGGATGGTGTGAAAGTTTGGTTGAGAGCACAACCAATGTGACAGCTAACATTTCCGGCATGCCGGGAATGTTAACTGTTTTTTAAACTATCAAATCGATGGGTTTACTTCCGCTTTAAAGGTAGAACCTTGGATCTGGAAGAGTGAGTGTTTTCCTCTGCTTGTCCAGGGTAGTTATTGAGTAAGTCTCATCATCTCTCCCCGGACAACAAATCACAACGCGGTCAGCATGAATGTGCTGACCGTAATTCCAGCTCTTTCTACATTGCTTAAAGTGTCCAGTCATTGTAGCTGAGCAAGAATGGTACCTTCGTGGCTTGGGTACCATGAGGCAGTCCCAGATGGATTCCCCGTACCATCTTTCACAACAGGCCTTAACTTCAAACAGCAAATCCTTAGGCAAATAGGGATACTCCAAGCCATATTCACTCGCCACTCTTTTAATCAGGATCTGCTGCAGGCAAGCCAATTTCGGTAATGTTGCAGGGTTCCCATCTCCAGGCATAACTTACGAATCTGGGGACCTTTTAACTAACACTGCATCAGGCTTAGGCCGAGGCGGCCACAACGGCAAACGTCCTCCTGTAGTGGCGGGCACAGGCAATGAAGGTGCAGGCAATACAGGTGTGAGTACTGTAGGTGCGGGCAATGCGGGTGTGGGTACAACCTTCTCCTCCAAAGCAGGGGCTTTCACTTGGGGCGTAGTTTCCCCAGAGTCCATCGCGATCCCTTTCTAAGGTTGCGGGTTGGAGTCACCGGAATCCTGTCACAACCCTTCTTAATGAAGATCTCATCGATCTCCACATCTTCACCCAATTCAGAGGATGACTCGAAATCCGACGAGTCATATTCTTCAGCAGGCAAATCGTTTCTGGTAGACACAGACACACTGTCCCCAGATGGCAAAAGTTCCCGAGGGTCGGCTGTCTACACATCCCCAGTAGTATGGGGTATGGGCTTCTTTCCCTTCCCCGGCAAACTTGTTGTCACAGTCCACCCAGCCTCCTTACCATCCCATGATGTGGATTTTCCGGAGATTCCTCCGCTCCGAAGATCAGCTTCAGGCAGGCGCTGTGGCAGGCTTCTACTGCGGCCGCGGGAGGCCTTAACAGATCCCACCTTCCGCTTGGCGGGCGGGATGGAGGTTTCTGTGGTGACGGAAGCAGCATCCGTTGCGGTGTCCGTCGTTGGCTCTGTGATGGCTGGAACCTCATCCTTGGCATCCGTTGCAGCCGCAGTGATGCGTGTGGGTTCGGCTGTAGGGGCGTAATTGTCCTCCTCGGAAGTAATGGCCCCTGTAATGCAGTTGGCCCGGTAGACTCGGGGTGATTCGGTGGGCCGGTCCACCTCACACAGAAATTCCCCACAAGTCAAGCACCTTTCGAACTACCTTATTTGTACAGCCACACCACAGCATCTGGGACAAAGCACGCCCAGGGCCTCCGCATCTCAGCAGGTGTACAGTGCGAAACGGCCCCTAGGCTTGAGCCGGTTCCCTGTATCCGTGAGTGGGGCTGTAATAGGAGCAATGTCCATGGTAGTAGTAGCTGGGAACATCCGAGGTCCCGATAAAGTGTAAGTCCATGGTGTAGTAGACATTTTGCTTTTCCTACTAGTCCAGGCTCTCTCTGTCACTTGCCGCCAAATGCACCACATGTAACTCACAAATGGCAGGGACTCCTCCCCCTCTTTCCCTTTCTGCACGCAGCTCGCAGGCTTTTCTTCTTTTAGGATATGCCCACGAACTACGCAGTTAGAAAAAGTTAAAGAACAGTCCTGTACCTCCTTTTCTCTCGCCAAAACAGTGACACAGTCCAATTTCCCCTCAATAGCCGACTTCCACAAAACACATAGACAAGAGAAAAATAGTCCAACTTCCAGGGGTAGCTGCAAAATCCCAGGCTCGAGCCCCACGTGTAGCACACAGATACCTTCCTTGCTTACCTCTGCTAGCAGGTGGGACACACCATGCCACATGCCCAGTATCCTCCTTATTGCAGAGGGTGGGCAGTGTTATCTGATTTGGGTCCTGCAGCGAGTTACCTCCTTCCGTTGGATTCTTCACCCTAGAGTGTAGGAAGAAGTCTATTCTCTCTCTTTACTTCAAGAAGGCCATTGTCCAGACAGCATTGAAACCCAATAAAAGGTTTATTTTGGTTGCTTAACCACTTCAATACCATGCACTTATGCACCTTCCCGCCCAGACCAATTTTCAGCTTTCAGTACTCTCACACTTTGAATGACAATTACTTAGTCATGCTACACTGTATCCAAACAAAATTTTTATCATTTTCTTCTCACAAATAGAGCTTTCTTTTGGTGGTATTTAATCGCCACTGGGTTTTTTATTTTTTGCGATATAAGCAAAAAAACAGCAATTTAAAAAAAAAAAAACACTTTTTTTTAGTTTCTATTGTAAAATTTTGCAAATAAGTAATTTTTCTTCATAAATTTGTGCCAAAATGTATACTGCTACATATCTTTGGTAAAATGAACCCAAATTAGTGTATATTATTTGGTCTTTGTGAAAGTTATAGAGTCTACAAACTATGGTGGCAATCACTGAAAATTTATCACATCTGATCACGCCTGATGTACTGAAGGGATATCTCATTTCTTGAGACACTAACAAGCGAGGAAAGTACAAATACCCCAAAATTACCCCTTTTTGGAAAGTAGACAGTCCAAGGTATTTACTAAGAGGCGTGGTGAGTTTTTTGAAGTTGTATTTTTTTCCCACAATTCTTGGGAAAATGTAATTTTTTTTTTTTTTTTTTTACACAAACTGGTCATATTAACAGTTTTTTTTCTCTCACACAGCATATGCATAATTGCAACTACACCCCAAAATACATTCTGCTACTCCTCCTGAGTGTAGCGATACCACATGTGTGAGACTTTTACACAGCCTGGCCACATACAGAGGCCCAACATTGAAGTAGCACTTTCAGGCGTTCTACAAGCATAAATCGCACATATCCTTTCTCAACCACCTATTACACTTTTGAAGGCCCTGGAGCACCAGGACAATGGAATTTTCCACAAAATGACCCCATTTTGGAACGCACACACCCCAACGTATAATCTATGAAGCATTATGAGTCTTTTGAACGGTTCATTTTTTTCCAGAAGGTTTTGGAAAATGTGGAGAAAAAATGAAAATGCATTTTTTTTACACAAAGTTGTCCATTTATAAGATATTTCTAACGCATAGCATATACATAGCAAAAATGACACCCCAAAATGCATTCTGCTACTCCTCTTGAGTATAGCGATACCACATGTGTGAGACTTTTACCCAGCCTGGCCATATACAGAGGCCCAACATTGAAGTAGCACTTTCAGGCGTTCTACAAGCATAAATCGCACATATCCTTTCTCAACCACCTATTACAATTTTGAAGGCCCTGGAGCACCAGGACAATAGAATTTTCCACAAAATGACCCCATTTTGGAAAGCACACACCCCAACGTATAATCTATGAAGCATTATGAGTCTTTTGAACGGTTCATTTTTTTCCAGAAGGTTTTGGAAAATGTGGAGAAAAAATGAAAATGCATTTTTTTTTACACAAAGTTGTCCATTTCTAAGATATTTCTAACGCATAGCATATACATAGCAAAAATAACACCCCAAAATGCATTCTGCTACTCCTCCTGAGTATAGCGATACCACATGTGTGAGACTTTTACACAGCCTGGCCATATACAGAGGTCCAACATTGAAGTAGCACTTTCAGGCGTTCTACAAGCATAAATCGCACATATCCTTTCTCAACCACCTATTACAATTTTGAAGGCCCTGGAGCACCAGGACAATAGAATTTTCCACAAAATGACCCCATTTTTGAAAGCACACACCCCAACGTATAATCTATGAGGCATTATGAGTCTTTTGAACGGTTCATTTTTTTCCAGAAGGTTTTGGAAAATGTGGAGAAAAAATTAAAATGCATTTTTTTACACAAAGTTGTCAATTTATAAGATATTTCTAACACATAATATGTACATAGCAAAAATTACACCCCAAAATGCATTCTGCTACTCCTCCTGAGTATGGCGATACCACATGTTTGAGACTTTTACACAGCCTGGCCACATACAGAGGCCCAACATCCAAGTAGCACCTCCAGGCATTCTAGCAGCATTAATTGCACATATCATTTTCTGACTACCGATCACATTTTTGAAGGCCCTTCATATATCTAACACATAGCAGGTACATACCAAATAACAAAAGATTACCTGTGGTTTTAGAAGTGCAGTGGTCCACAGAGGAGAGCATCGGTCCAGGCAGCAGGCAGGGATGAGGTCAGCGACAGCAAAAGCAATCATCCAGGCAGCAGGCAGGAATACTGTCCATAGTTCGCACAGGCAGAGATACTGTCAGCACAGCCAGAGCACAGCCAAAGCACAGGTCCAGGTAGCAGGCAGAGGTGTCCCGGCAGAAATGCTGTCCAAAGTCAGTAGAGGCAGCAGGCAGATATATGGTCAACACAGCCAAAGTATTGGTCCAAGCAGCAGGAAGAAACATGGTCCATAATGTCATGGGTCATTACAGGCAGTAATATGGTCAGCACAGCCAAATTATTGGTCCAGGCAGCAGGAAGGACCATCAAGCTTAGGGCCAGGGGGACAGGGGTAGAGGCTTCTCCCACCCAAATCGCTTTGAAGCCTCCGGGCAACCAGACCCTGTTCTTGGAGCACAGAAAACGAAAAACTGGTTTTCTCTACTCAGAACGCTATTCTGAAGCCCCTCACATATGTGAGACCCCTGTGTACTAAAAGTAGATGGCCAAAAGATCAGTCCAAGTGGCAGGCAAAAACATGATCGATTAACAGGCCGGTACACGTGGAAGTCAGAAACGTGGTTTAAATCGGCAGGCAGAGGCATCGTCGGTAAACAGGCCAGGGTCAGTTAATTAACATGGAAGGTAGTTAGTAACATGGTAGCAGGCAAATAGGGAAATGGCAGTCTGTTAATAATAAGGGGAACTAATGGATGTATGATAATTTTTGAAGCAATTTCCGATGCACAGGCCAGGTTGGGAGGGACAATCGGGACAATAATAGCTGGTGTCTCTTCTTACTCCTCCTCTGCTGCATACACAGCATTTCTTTTGGCGTCTTCTTCCAGATTCTGTGGGGGGGATGCTAAAGGGATAGTGTCGCTCGTGAAGCCGACTCACACTATCAGAGCGAATGCTTCCTGGGGCGGGATCTTGTTGGTAAATGAGGGCATCGATGATATCTTCGATATATTGGAGGTAGTGGAGTCGGTGATTTTGAGTTGCTTTTTGGTAGCAGACAAACAAATTAAAAAGGGCCATGTGAAACAGGTGAAACGCAACTTTTTTGTGCCAATAATGGGACTTTCTGGTTGATAAGTAGGGCTGTAGCATCTGGTCGTTTAAATCCACCCCCCCCCCCCATGTACAAATTGTAGTCGTGGACACATTCAGGCTTTACAATGGAGCTGCGTCTTCTTGGGATCTCCACCATGGTGTCATTGTGGATCGTAGAGAGGATGTGGACATCTTTCTTGTCCCTCCACTTCATGGCCAACACCTCCTCGTTCCTCATGGATGCCGATTCTCCAGGTCGCAATTTTTTTGTCAATAAATTTTGTGGGAATCCCTTCCGTTTTTTTTTGAAGGTACCGCAGGCCGGGGTTTGTTTACTGTAAAGGTGGCGAAAAAGAGGCAGGCTGGTATAATAATTATCAACATATAAATGGTAACCTTTTCCGAACAGGGGGTATGCCAACTCCCAGACAATTTTCCCACTGGTTCCAATATATGTGGGGCAATCACAGGGCTGGAGCTGGGAGTCTTTGCCTTCGTAGATCCTGAATTTGCAGACGTATCCAGTGGCTCGATCACATAATTTATTTAATTTTAACCCATACCTGGCTCTCTTGCTTGGTATGTACTGCTTGAACTGCAGTCGGCCGGTGAAATGTACGAGGGACTCGTCCACACAAATTTTTTGGTCTGGGATGAAAACTTCTTCAAATCGCTGGGAAAAGGCATTGATTAGGGGGCGTATCTTGTACAATTTGTCGTAGTTGGGATGATCTCGGGGAGGGCACTGTGAATTGTCATTGAAGTGGAGAAAGCGCATAATCATGTCGTATCTTTTCCTGGACATGACAGCGGAATATATGGGCATGTGTTGGATGGGGCGTTTGGACCAATATGAATGGACTTCGTTCTTTTTTGTAAGCCCCATATTGAACATAAGGCCCAAAAATAATTTAAATTCCCTCAATGTTAGACGCCGCCACTGGAACATGCGGGCATAGGAAGAATCGGGGTTGGTAGCAATAAATTGGGATGCATACAGATTCGTTTGATCCACTATATTCTGCAGCAAATCTTGTGGGAAAAATAAACAAAAATAATCAAATTTAGAAAAATTTGTAGAGTCGGGCTGCACACCTGGCTGTGCGGTGAAAGGGGGGATGATAGCGGATCCTGAGTTGGCAGGCAACCATAAGGGGTTTGCCAGGGCATCGGGAAGGTAGGATTGGGGCTGGATTCTTCGGGTTGGGCGTGCATTTCCATTGCTTGTACTGGGCTCCTCTTCCTGGGGTATGGCGCTGCTGGTGGTGGGCAGTTCTCTTGATCTTGGTGCTGATCTTGGTGCTGATCTTGGTGCCGATCGCATTCTTTTGGGAGGGACGGTTTCCTCCGGGGACTCGGACTCTGAGCCACTATCCTCCACTGGCTCGTATTCCGAACCAGAATCAGATAATGGGAGCTCCCCGCTGCTCTCATCATCCGACATGGCAAGAATGGCATATGCCTCCTCAGGTGTGTAAACCCTTTGGGACATTATGGCAGTGCTTATTGGTGGGCCTGTGTAATGGTACTGCTGGTGGTAGTGGTGGCGGTCTGTGTGGTAGTACCGATGGAGGTATTAGTGGTGGGCCTGTGTGGTGGTACCGATGGCGGTATGGGTGGTGGTGGTACCAATGGCGGTACAGGTGGTGGTGGTGGTACCGATGGCGGTACGGGTGGTGGTGGTGGCGGCGGTACCGATGGCGGTACAGGTGGCGGTACGGGTGGTGGTGGTAGCGATGGCAGTATGGGTGGTGGTGGTACCGATGGCGGTACAGGTGGTGGTGGTACCGATGGCGGTACAGGTGGTGGTGGTACCAATGGCGGTACGGGTGGTGATGGTACCGATGGCGGTACAGGTGGTGGTACAGGTGGTGGTGGCACTACCGACGGTGGTACGGGTGGTGGTAATGGTGGTGGTACCGATGGCGGCACTAGTGGTGATACTGGTAGCGGGCCTGTGTGGCAGTATAGATGCTGGGCCTGGTGGCGGTACTGGTGGTGGTACTGGTACCGATGGCGGTACTGGTAGCCTGTGTGGCGGTGCCAATGGCGGTACCGATGGAGGTGGGCCTGTGACAGATGATTGACAGATGGGCTGATTGATTGACAGATGGGCTGATTGATTGATTGACAGATGGGTTGATTGATTGACAGATGGGGTGATTGATTGACAGGTGGGGTGATTGATTGACAGATCGGCTGATTGATTGACAGATGGGCTGATTGATTGACAGATGGGCTGATTGACAGATGGGCTGATTGACAGATGGGCTGATTGGCTGGGCTGATTGATGTGCTGGGCTGTGTGACAGGTCCTCTTTATGGGGGGGGCGTGTTGTGCACTGTAAACTTATGTAGACAAACTACACTGAGCTAACTTACTGATCTCTTCTCTCTCCTCACAGATCGGTGTGTGAGGAGAGAGCAGGGATCAGGTAGTAACTCCTGCAGTTTGTTTACATTTGTGACCGGCTGTGATTGGACACAGCCAGTCACGTGGTAAACAGCCAATTCATTGGCTGTTTACTCTGATCGGGGACGCGCTGTGTCCAAGGGACACTCGCCTTCCCCGATCCCCGCTCTGCAAGCCTGTGGCGGCGCGCACGGAGCGCGCCGCCGAGTTTGTTTTGACAGGTGATCGGCTGTGACTTTGACACAGCCGATCACATGGTAAACAGCCAATGAAATTGGCTGTTTACCGTGATCGGGGAAGCGCTGTGTCCGAGGGACACACGCCGTCCCCGATCACCGCGCTGCGCGCCCCCGCGGGCGCGCGCAAGGCATTATCCTACAGGACGTCATATGACGTCCAGTATCGATATTGCAACCACTTCCCGGACGTCAATTCACTATTGACTGGGCGGGAAGTGGTTAAGAACTCGATAGGAAAGTTGGAGATAGAGGGAAATGAACTAGGAGGCAGGTTCAGGCACGCAGCACTCAATCATCAATCATCGCCACTCAGGCCTGAGTGGGTTTTTGCTCACCCGGATAGTCCCTCCAAGAGCGGTCCTAGCAGCCGGTGTGGAGCACGAAACGTTTACTTGCAGTTTCCTAGGGATACGATCAGGAAATAATCTCTAAGTCCTAAACTTCCCAGCCTAGTAATATTTAAGTCCTTAGGTGCCAATAGGGCACATTATTAGGCTTGTGGCGGGTTATGGAATCCTTCCCTCTGATAGGTAACCAGGCCTCTCCCGAGACAGTGACCTCCTTCACTGATTCCCTGGTTTCCTCTCCTGCAGAGCAGGTCACCCTCACTTGGGCACCCTGGGACTCCTCTTCTTGTGTAGGCCTCAGCTAACGGTGCTGGGCCCACCTGGAATGATGCAGCCTCGGGCTAAAGGTGCCCGGGGCCGAACACACACACGTACCCCTGGCCATGAGGGTCACCGAAGGTGGGGTACGTGTCTGTTCTTCTCGGACCAAGGGGTCCTCTTCAACGCCTCACGCCTAATGGCGTCTGCCCCTTAAGTACCCTCTCCCAGCATGCACAGCGGATAGACCACGCCCACTGCACAACTGCCGAGAGGACATCCAATGGTGTTGCGATTACCCCTGTGGTTCCACCTGAGCCAGAAATGACAGTCCAACCCACAGGCAACAGGGAACACTGCAGCCAGGCAATATCACACCAGAGCAGAAGCAAGTTTTAGGAAATTAATAGTCTGAGCCCAACTATTGGCTCAGACTAACCCCCAAATTTAAACACATAGCGCCCCCTAAATTGGGGGGGGCGCTACACATATATATAAACATTTTCTATACTTCCATACTTCTAGATTGCGAGCTCTTCTCTGTTGAGATTGGGCAGGGACCCTCGCTGAGAGCTATTGTTCTCTTTGAACGTGGAGAATCCTTTTCATCATAGCTGCACATATCTTTCCTGTCATGTGGGATACCATACAGATCAGTGGCGGCTGGTGCTCAAAATTTTTGGGGGGGGCGCAAACAAACTGAAAACAAAAAAAAATCAATTGCCGCCACTGTGCCCATTAAACGCAGCCACTGTGCCCAAACGCCACCAGTTTGCCCCCTCAAATACAGCCAGTTTGTTTCCATATACAGCCAGTTTGTTTCCATATACAGCCAGTTTGTCCCCATATACAGCCAGTGTGCCCCCATATATTTATAACCAGTGTGCCCCCATATACAGCCAGTGTGCCCCCATATACAGCCAGTGTGCTCCCATATACAGCCAGTTTGTCCCCATATATAGCCAGTGTGCCCCCATATACAGCCAGTGTGCCCCCATATACAGCCAGTGTGCCCCCATATACAGCCAGTGTGCCCCAATATACAGCCAGTTTGTCCCCCATATACAGCCAGTTCCCCCCAAATGCAGCCAGCGTGTCCCCCATATACAGCCAATTCCCCCCATATTCAGCCAGAGTGTCCCCCATATACAGCCAGTTCCCCCCATATTCAGCCAGTTTGTCCCCCATATACAGCCAGTTCCCCCCATATTCAGCCAGCGTGTCCCCCATATACAGCCAGTTCCCCCCATATTCAGCCAGTTTGTCCCCCATATACAGCCAGTTCCCCCCATATTCAGCCAGCGTGTCCCCCATATACAGCCAGTTCCCCCCATATTCAGCCAGCGTGTCCCCCATATACAGCCAGTTCCCCCCAAATGCAGCCTTTCCCCCCCAGCCCTGCACTTACCTTCCTCGGTCCGCGCCGTCCTTGATGTGTTTTCCCGCCCTCGATGTCGCTTCAGCCAATCAGGTTACCGGTAACCAGATCCGGTGAACCTGATTGGCTGAAACCTCCACACAGTCTTCTCCAAGGAACGCACCCCCGTGTGTACCTGGGAGGAGTTTTTGGAAGCCGAATACAGCGTGAGAGCTGTATTCGGAAAGCCTATCAGAGCCGCTGGCTCTGATAGACACTTCCAAGTCACACCCACCGCCGGCCACTGCTCTAATTCATATGGCCGGTGCTCACCAGGAGGCTGGCCACATGAATAGTGGGCAGTGCGGCAGCGGTGACAATACACAGATTCATGCAATGCATGAATCTGTGTATTGTCTTTCAGTGGCGGTGCGGGAGCGAGAGGGGGCGGCGCTCCGGCGCCCTCTATGGACGCACCGCCACTGCGACCACCTAATGTTAATAATAAAAAAAAAATTTAAGCGGGGGGGGGGGGGGAAGGGGTCTGCTGCTGCCGCTGACCACCTAATGTGCTCTATGAAGACTAGTGTGAGCTCTCCCTTGGCATGTCATGTTCAGAGGTTTGCTGTACACATGCTGGAAGTAATTGCCATGAAGTGTGAAGGCACTGTTCCTGCCGACCATAAAATATAAAAAAAATTATAAGGGGGCGGCGGGGCTCGCCAGGTGCCGCTGCTCCCGTCGATCGTGTGATATAAATTCTACTATTAAGGGGGGGGGGCCTTTTTTCACGCCGGCTGGCTGATATTAAAAAAGTTAGACTGATAAGCGGGGGGGGGGGGGGGTGGGGGGTGGTGGTCTTGCCGCTGCTCCCGTCGATCGTGTGATATAAATTGTACTATTGAGGGGGGGAGAAAAAAATTTGACTGATAAGCAGGGGGGGGGTTTCCGCAGCTACCGCGGGTCGGGTGTTTTAAAAAAAAAATTGAACTGGTAAGGGGGGGGGGGGGGGGGGTGACGCAGCTCCCGCTGGTCGGGTGATTTAAAAAAATTTGACTGATAACGGGGGTTGCCTCTGCTGCCGCCTAACTCATGATGTCTTCAGTTAATACTCAAATACTGTGTTATTCAGCGGGGCTTTGACGTGTCATGAGGAATGCATGGAGACTGGAGGGCTCCTACCTCCTCTTGATGATCCGATCCGATCCTCTCAGGCGGCACGTTTGACGTCCTGACATCGGGACTGGAGGAATAGGAAACACCGCCCATGTCCATGCCAGTGAAAGTGTATGAGGCGTGCACCCGCCCCGCCCACTCCGTCGCGCCAGAAGCTGTGGCGGCCTCGAATGCGCCACAGAGCGCGTTTTTTCCTGCAAATGAAGCGATGAAGCACCTCGTCTGCAATCTTGTGCTTGCACAGACGTGGCGTTTCCCATATTGCACTGCGCCCGGCTCCTTGCGCCCGGCTCCTTGCGCCCGGACACAGTGCACATAAGGACCGTTTAAAAAAAAAAAAATTCTTAAAGGGACATGTTCAAAAAAAAATTTTTATTTTTTATTTTTATTATTTTATTTTTTTGACTGTAAGATCTATTGTACCTACTGAACTGTCCATATGCATTATGCTTACAATGTACAATATATGTTTTATCTGATATGCTAATTTAATACGGTATGTTCTTTTATTAGACATTTGGCTCTATACGTCTGTAAATACCCTGAAGAAGGGCATTAAGCCAAAACGATTGTTGGGTCTTACATAGAGTCATTCTTACATGTACTCAACTGATTTCTCCATTGGATTGTATACTCCACGTGTTATTTTATTCATGTTTGTAATATACATAATAAAATTATATTTTTATATACTCCACTGTTTCCAGTCACTTTTAAAGTCCCTTTCCCAAGGGGATTCTCTCTCTTTTCCTGTGCTCTATGATGAGCATTGGCATCCAATGTCTATTGGAGTCCTACAGATATGAAGTTGACTGGCTGAAAACAGCCAGATTGGGAAGTCAAAGTCACATCTTTTGCAGAACCCTTGTCTAAGTAGGCTTGCAACAAATGTCTTTGTGTCACCTTCCTGGAACTATGAAGTGAAAGAACACCCCGACAAAAAAGCCATATATCCTTATACAGGATAAAGTTTTTACCCATGCATTTTATATTTGACATATAATAAGATTTTAGGAAATCACACAAGCTACCTGGCTGCAACATATATAGAAAAGAAAATTATAAAAACTCTTAAGCCGTGTACACACGATCGGTTTTACCAATGAAAACAGTCCGATGGACTTTTCTCATCGGACAAACCGATCGTGTATGGGCCCCATCTGTCTTTTTTCCATTGGTGAGAAAAAATAGAACATGTTTTAAAGTATCCGATGGAAAAAAAAAAACGATAGCAAATTCCGATCGTCTGTGTGGAACTCCATCGGACAAAAAACACATGCATGCTCAGAATCAAGTCGACAGATGCTCAGAAGCATTGAACTTAATTTTTCTCGGCTTGTCTGAGTGTTTTATGTCACGGCATTTTGGACGATCGGTTTTTTGACTGATGGTGTGTAGGCAAGACTGATGGAAGACAGCTTCATCGGATTTCCGATGGAAAAATCCATCGGATTAGAATCCATAGGAAATCCGATCGTGTGTACAGGGCTTTAGTTATAAATGGGTTAAAGTATAATATGAACCTTCATCTCAACTAATTTTGTAAAACAAACTATTCAGTTGAAAAGAGAAATGAAAGGCAAAACATTTGTGTATACAAAAAGCATTATACATACAATTTCCCCCCCCCCTTTTTTTAAAGCGGTGTTCCAGACGATTTTATTTTTTTTTTTAAAGTCAGCAACTACAAACACTGTAGCTGCTGACTTTTAATAAGCACACTTACCTGTCCAGGGAGCCCGCGATGTCGGCCCCCCGAGGCGGATCCGTCCATCGGATCGGGTGCCGGCCCCGCCATTCCAACTAAGGGAAACTGGCAGTGGAGCCTTGTGGCTTCATTGCCCGTTTCCTACTGCGCAAGTTGCCTGGCGCTTTGTGAATGGCCGGCTGTCTTCTGGGACACACACAGGTCCCAGAATACAGCGGGGGAGCTCGCCGAAGAGGAGGAAGTGACCGAACAGCTCCGCAAAATAGGAAGAGGCAGATTAGGAAGACTGCATAGCAACAGGCGTTTCTGGTAAGTAAAACATTTTTTTTTCTCCAAATGTTTTTTTACATGTTTTAAAGAATCTGTTAATGTAAAAAAAATTTTTACGGTGGACCTCTGCTTTAAGTGATCACATAACCTCTGCTCTCAGCTGCAAAAGGACTTCAAAGAAATGCAGCAGCACACTGGTCTTCCCAGTATGGCTGTGCATGGGGGATGTGCTAGGACAAGTCTGATCAGAGAAGAGCAGCCTGAGTACCCAGCATAGCTAGAAAACTGACCACGTTGTACTCTCATGTCTAGAGTGGTCAGTTTTTAATAGGAAAGTAGAGAGACTGGCAGGAACACTAGGGATTTCACACAAAGGAAGCAATACAAAGAGAACAGGATACCTTTTCATACAAGTACATAGTACAGCAGGCACATATCAGGAATATGAAATTCTTTCTTGACATACTATATTCCTTAAGCCAGTCTTGAAGGCAAACTACTCTTTGTTTCTACGCTGTAAATTTCCAAAATTATGTTCCTACTTTAAAACATTCTCTCAAACGTCCATTTATAAATAAGTGAAATACTTATTAAAAAATAAAAAGCTACATTTTCTAATATTTAGTGTATATTCTATTTTCATGCAAAACAGAAAGTATACATTCTAATTTAAAGTGGAGTTCCACCCTGAATTTTTTTTTTGCATATTCACAGACCTTTAATAGTATTCAGAAACATTTGGATGGAGAGTATTTTTTTTCATTTACCAGACACGCCCTGTTGCTATGTAGTGGCTCCTAATCTGCCACTTCCTGGTCTGCATCACTCCTCATCACTTCTTCCCTCGCCTGTGGGCAGTACTGTGAAATTCCGCGATTTAAGGCAGTTGCCATAACAACGGGGCGGGACCTTCCTCCGTGGCAACTTTCTAACCAATCGGCACTACGGCCACCGGAGCATTGCGTATGCGCGATATCAAGAGGTGCATGCTGGTCACCCAGCATGCACCTCTCCATTGGTAATCCAGGAAGAGATTGCGATTGGGCTTCACATGCCCACAATCATCATGGCAATGGCCAGAAGAGGATTTTATTAATAGTAAGTATATAAAAAAAAAAGATATAATTCAGACCCACTAGCAAACATATATAAACTTTATTTGTGTAATTAAAGTGGAGTTCCACCCTGCAAATTGTTTTTTCCACCCTGCAATTTTTTTTCATTAAAACACTCATAGAAACATATAAAAAAAAATGTTTCTACTTACCAGAAATGCCCTGTTGCTATGCAGTCGTCCTAATCTGCCACTTCCTATACTACGGAGCTCCTAGGTCACTTCCTCCCTCGCCTGTGTCTTCTGGGACCTATGTGTGTCCCAGAAGACAAGCTGGCCATTTACGAAGCGCCGCACGACTCGCACATGCGCAGTAGGAAACGGGCAGTGAAGCCGCAAGACTCCACTGCCGGTTTCCCTTAGTTAGAATGACGGCGTCGCACCTGATGCGATGGATGGATCGGCCTCGAGGGGCCGACATCGCGGGCTCCCTGGAAAGGTAAGTGTCCTTATTAAAAGTCAGCATTATGATGGGAAGCCTAAAAAAAGAAAAATATGTGTCCTGAACTCCACTTTAAAGAGGAACTTCACTTGTCCCCACACCATTTTTTTTTTAACCTCCACATTCCAAATGTTGGGATTTCCTCAATTCAGACACTCAGGCCTCGTACACACGACCGATTTTCTCGGCAAGAACCAGCAAGAAACTTGCTGGCAGAGAGGTCTTGCCGAGTAAATCGGTCGTGTGTACGCTGCTATCGGGTTTCTCGTCGAGAAAACCGACAAGAAACCTTGACGAGAAAATAGAGAACCTGCTCTCTATTTTCTCGTCGAGATTCTCCTCGGCATGTTTCTCGACGAGAAAAGTGAGTGTGTGTACACTTACCTGTCCTCCCGGAAATGAATTCGACGCATGCGCGGTAGCTTCCTAGGCATACGTAGGGTATACCAAGATGGCGGCGACGGCATCGAATGTGACGAGCGCATGCTCGACGTAGTCGATGACGTCACCGCGTACGCTCCTTTCAAAGAACCGCGGGTTCTTTGAAACGAGCATGTGTACACTCGGCCGGGACAAGTTTCTTGTCCAAGAATCTCGTCGAAAAAAACGACATGTTTTTTTCAACGAGAATCTCAGCCGTGTGTACGAGGCCTCACTCAGTTTGCTTGCAATGGACGAACCTGTTAGTAAAGTTAATAGTTTGTCTGAATCAGCTTGGTCCAAACAAACTATTTAACCACTTCAATACAGGGCACTTTCACCCCCTTCCTGCCCAAGCCATTTTTCAGCTTTCAGCGCTGTCACACTTTGAATGACAATTGCGCAGTCATGCAACACTGTACCCAAATGACATTTTTATTATTTTTTCCCCACAAATAGAGCTTTCTTTTGGTGGTATTTGATCACCTCTGCTGTTTTTATTTCTTGCGCTATAAACAAAAGAATAGGGACAAGTTTGAAAAAAACACAATATTTTTAAATTTTTGCTATAATAAATATCCATTTTTTTTTAAACCGATATGTATTCTTCTACATATTTTTGGTAAAAAAAATTGCAATAAGCATATATTGATTGGTTTGCTCAAAAGTTATAGCGGCTACAAAATAGGGGATAGATTTATAGCATTTATTTATCTATTTTACTAGTAATGGCGGCGATCAGCGATTTTTATCGTGACTGCGATATTGCGGCGGACACATCGGACACTTTTGACACATTTTTGGGACTCTTCACATTTATACAGCGATCCCTGCTATAAAAATGCATTGATTACTGTATAAATATGACTGTCAGGGGAAGGGTTAACACTAGGGGGCGATCAAGGGGGTAATGTGTTCCCTAGGGAGTGATTTTTACTGTGGGGGGAGGGGACTGACTGGGGGAGGTGACCGATCTGTGTCCCTATGTACAAGGGACACACCATCGGTCTCCTCTCCCTGACAGGTTGTGGATCTGTGTGTTAACACACAGATCCACAGTCCTGCTCAGTTACTGGGCACGTGCATCGGGTCCCCAGTGACGTGGTGGGCGCGCGTGCGTGTCCCCTAGTGGCTTGGGAAGGCGCAACGTCATATGACGTCCGCCCAGAACGAGAGAGTCTTCGTCCCGCCGTCATTTGACGACAGGCGGTAGACAAGCGGTTAAAGTCAAAGGAAACATGGAGTTAAAGTGTTACTAAACCCAGGACCCTGCATTCACTAAATCTGGTCTCCTACAGTACACAGAACATGGAAATGAAAAAATGTTAGCAAATATAAACTGCTAAATACCTTTTCTCATCAGCAGTATATAGCAGTCTTGTGACTTCTATCAGTTCCTAGTGTAGCACACTCTACCATAGGTAGGTGCTAGAATAGGATTTTTCTAGGAGAAACTGTCAGCGCAGGTAAATGTAGGCAGGCCTATGCTTCAGGCTAGTCCTGTTTGTTTTGATCTGGGGGCAGGGAGTGGTTAGTGTAGCAGTGGGTGTGGCCGCCTGTGCTCTAGTTCTGAGATGCCTCCCCTGTCTCTAGGGAGATTGTTCTAGAGAAGGAGGCAGGGCCTGGGACTGGAGTGGCAGGCAGCTCATGTGGGAGCCCTGACCAATCCCCACTTGGTATTGGCAGGGGGCAGGCCTCCTATATAAGCTGAGGTAACATGCCACTGGGGAGCAATTGTCAGCCAGGAGAAGTGGAGGATGGAGTACTAAACAGTGGCAGGGGGCCCTACCCCCATCTGGAGGGAGGGGGGGTGAGGCCTAGCGGAGGAGCCCGGGAGAGCTGAGAGGGAACTTCATCCTTACACGGTCATGGGTGAAGTCCTCATCGGTTACACGGTCAACAGATGAAGAGTCCTGAATCAGAGGGGCTGGAGGCTGTCGGAATGTATGTCCAGATAAATTCCTCCATCATGGACTCGGGGCAGGAAAAGGTCGGTGAGTGTGCCACAGTGGAGTGCTGGGTGTGGAGGCATGCCAGGAAGTCTGGGAGGGATTTGCAAGTCGGGCTAGCTGGGATCAGTAGTCCATCAATCAATACAAGTTATTAAATTACTAGGCCTCCGGGGGGGGGGGGTACTGCAGGCCTCTGGCCTAGAAACTACGCAGTCAACTACCACCAAGTACAACCAATTACAGCCAGCATTTGGGATTATTCAGAGTGGTCCCTTTTGTCATAATGAAGATGATGGGACGGGATCTAATAGTTTTACAGCGGACGTTTTGTGCAGGAGGAGAGAAGTCCTGGGAGCAACAGTCTGCATGGTATTGATGCAGAGGAGGAGGAGCAATAGTCTGCATGGTGTTATGCAGGAGAAAAGACTGTAATGCCTTGTACACACGAGCGGAATTTCCATTGGAATAAACTCTGACGGGTTTTTCCGACAGAGTTCTGACGGAATTCCGCTCAAGCTGTCTTGCATACACACGGTCACACTAAAATCCGACCGCCAAGAACGCAGTGACGTAAACACTACGAAGAGCCGAGAAAATTAAGGTCTATGCTTCCTAGCATGCGTCAAATTGTTTCCGAGCATGCGTGGTTTTTAATCCGTCGGAATTGCATCCAGACGAACGGAAATTATGATAGAAATTTTTTTCATCGGAAAAAAAGAGAACATGTTCTCTATCTAATTCCGTCGGAATTTCCAATGGAAAAAGTCCGATGGGGCATACACACGGTCGGAATATCCGACAAAAAAAATTCCGTCTGATTTTTTCCGAGCGTGTGTACGCGGCATAAGGCTCGGTTCACACTATCGCCGCATCCGTCGCACAGTGGGGGTCCGGTGCGTGCTGGTTCACCGTTCACCCGAATTATGGGATGAATTCAGACCTGAAACGCACCAAAAAGGCACACGTTTTTCCAGCAATTCGCACTGGACCTGCTGCAGAGATATGTGAACCGGCTCCATAGAGAGCCAGTCACATTCTCCTGCTACGCAAATTGGATGCCGGGAAACCCGCATCAAATTTTCTACGGTGTGAACCCAGCCTCAATGTTAGAAGTACATCAGTTCTTTGAGCTAAACCAACGTATCTATGTTCACTAAATATGATGGCAAAGCAACATGTTCTATGGGCATCCCATATCCTCCTACCCAAACCAAGTTATATCCCCCAATAAACAAAAACAAAACAACGCAAATGAATGTTCATTGTCTCTGAGGTAATAGATGAAGGTCTGGCAGCAGGGTGATATGGTGGATGTTAGTTACTAGTAGCAACCAATAGCTACACTAGTAAAGTTTGTAGGAGGAGTTTTCATACTGCACTGTGCCTGGACAGTGCTGATTGACCTTGTGCTGTTTACATGCACTCTCCCAAGTAAAAAAAACTCTCTAGCAAAACACACCAAACTGAGCATGTGCAGCCTGACCCCAGTAATTCTGTGTTATCTGGACCTGTTTTGGAGTCAGTGGAAGAAGAGGAGGATCTGTGCATACAGGATCAAATAGCCTTTTTACACAATGCAGATGATTAACCCCTTAGGTTCCACAGTGAGTATAACAAGCATGCTTTACTGCATTATACATACTGATTTTAATGTTGTGGGTTTAGTAATGTAACGAGCCCCTTTGCTCGCTCGGCTCCACTCTCCCGACACTCCTCTGCTCTATTGGATCATCCGGTGCTCCAGGATTCAAACTACCGCTATGTGCCATTCGAATCCATTTGTGATCCGTCAGAACAAACACCAGGCAGGCTGTATGTAAGTTCCAACAGGAGAGACTTTATTAGAACCAAAAATCAAGTCTTATATACAGTAACAGAGGGTGTAACCAGAACATAAATTAACATGAGCTAATTAACTAAATCCTTTAGTCAGCCAAGGTGACTCATAGATATGACCTTTCAGGGTAGACATCCCGTCTCCGGTCTCAGTGCTATACAATACACATACACATACACATTATCATAAGTGTAAACATCACACATTTAGCAGGGTCAAACAGATGGCTGGAGGTGATTGCATTCGCATATCCTTAGAGCGAATGTGTGAACGTCCCAACAGTATGACTCAGTCACTCTAATATGGCATATACAGGGTCCCCAGAGTCTGTGTGTCTTGGGGGGACATGGACCTGAATCCAAAGTTACACCCCCTCAAGGGTCCCCAGGCATACAGCTCACAAAGAGCACCGTTCCCCCAAATGCCAGGGCCCATGGTCGCAAGGCAAGAGGCTTGCATTCAGTCCCCTCCAAAAGCCTCTGTCCCGGCTAGGTCTGTCACACATCTCCCCTTTCGGCAGGAAACTAACATAGGAGGAGACCCCAAACGGGTTGACTCCGAAGTTAGTCCATAGTTCCATTCCCCCAATGCCGGCATCCACACAGTACCCCAAACAAATTGCTCCAAACAGAGCATTACTTACCCAGCCAACCTCTGCCTCTCTCAGAGAACATACCCGCCGCTGGGGAGAGGCCTGGTCTGGCCCTTCTCCCTGGAGTCCTTTCTGCCGCTGGAGAGAAGACAGGGTGACTGGGCTCAGTCCGTCATGCTGTTGGGGATCTGGGTCGACTGCCCGGCATCCCTGGGGTATACAAGTGGAGACTGAAGTCCCATCCACTTGTGGTAGGTGAAAATCCCCCAGTGCTTGCAAAGCAAGGCTGACATCCTCCTGTCTCAGTGTCACACCATTTTCTGGGGTTGTGTCAGTGAGGACTGAAGTCCCATCCAATACCACAGGACCTCCCTCTTCGGTTAGTTGAGAGCAGAGGCCCGTGGCACTCTGCTCTGTTGCCAGCTCTTCTGCTGGGTTGCTGTGAGTGGAGACCGCAGTCCCATCCACCGATATCCGCTCCTGTGGCAGTTGTGTGCCGATGCCAGTAGCATTCTGCCCTGCTGCCAGTGATTCAGCTGGGAGTAAAAGCTTTACTGCCTCAGCTTGTTGCTGGGGAGAGGGGCCAACTGCCCTGGCTCCCTGAAACTCCACAGTGGTTTCCGGTGCTGGGTAGAGGTGGGTATCACTCTGCCCTGTTGCCAGCACTTCTCCTGGGGACTCCACACCATCTGCTCTGGTTAACTGTTGGGGGGGAGATGGCCTGCTTCTCCTCCCTGCATCTCTGAAGTCCACTGTGAAAGAGGAACCATCCCCTTCTCACCTCGGGCCTCCCAAACTGCCACGGGTGTAGAGCAGGGGTCTGTAGTACTCTGTCCTGCTGCCAGTACTTGGGCAGGCGTTGCATAATCCCTAACATCCTCTGAACAGTCCCTTGAGTCCATACCTTCTGTAATCTGTGGCTGGGGAGATGAGCCAACTGCCCTAGCTCCCTGGAACTCCATATCATCCACTTTGGCTTTAGGGAGGGCAATCTTCAGCTTTTCCACTGCCGATTCTTCAGCCAGGCTTGCTCCCTGGAACTCCGTATCATTCACTTCGGCTTTAGGGATGGCAATCTTCAGATTTTCCACTGCTGATTCTTCAGCCAGGATTTCATAGTTGTCAACTGGTATTTCCTGATAGTCCCAGGCAAAGGGAGCCCCACCCTGCTGCTGAGCAGATTCTAGCAGCTGTCTGTAGCCGATCTCCGATTGCCGTATCTCCGCCGTTCTCTGCTCATGTTGCCGCTCTAGTTCTCTCTTTTGTCGCTCTAGTTCTCTCTTTTGTCGCTCTCGTTCTCTCTTTTGTCGCTCTCGTTCTCTCTCTTGTCGGGCATCCTGCAGCTGAATGCCTTCAATGGCTTCCTGTATGGCGGTCTCTGATGGGTTAGCCCCATATAATGCCAACCGCTGTCGCACTCGTTGCTGAAACAAATCTTCAACTGACCGGGGTCCTGCATCACCCTTCTTCTGGTCCATCTCGGCTCTCAAGTAGGTCTTTCAGTGTGACTTTCCTGCAGGCTGCATAGCTGGTCATTCACTGTGGTGGTTTGGAGTGTCCCAGGAACTGGAGAGCAAATCCCACCGCTGCCACCAATGTAACGAGCCCCTTTGCTCGCTCGGCTCCACTCTCCCGACACTCCTCTGCTCTATTGGATCATCCGGTGCTCCAGGATTCAAACTACCGCTATGTGCCATTCGAATCCATTTGTGATCCATCAGAACAAACACCAGGCAGGCTGTATGTAAGTTCCAACAGGAGAGACTTTATTAGAACCAAAAATCAAGTCTTATATACAGTAACAGAGGGTGTAACCAGAACATAAATTAACATGAGCTAATTAACTAAATCCTTTAGTCAGCCAAGGCGACTCATAGATATGACCTTTCAGGGTAGACATCCCGTCTCCGGTCTCAGTGCTATACAATACACATTATCATAAGTGTAAACATCACACATTTAGCAGGGTCAAAATAGCACAGAGGACAGACAGATGGCTGGAGGTGATTGCATTCGCATATCCTTAGAGCGAATGTGTGAACGTCCCAACAGTATGACTCAGTCACTCTAATATGGCATATACAGGGTCCCCAGAGTCTGTGTGTCTTGGGGGGACATGGACCTGAATCCAAAGTAACACCCCCTCAAGGGTCCCCAGGCATACAGCTCACAAAGAGCACCGTTCCCCCAAATGCCAGGGCCCATGGTCGCAAGGCAAGAGGCTTGCATTCAGTCCCCTCCAAAAGCCTCTGTCCCGGCTAGGTCTGTCACAAGTAACACTTAAAGATTTAAGTTCTGCTTTAATATTGTAAAAATTACACATTATTGTTCAAGCTTTACTACACTGGTGTCAATAACTTACCATAGATCCAATGGTCATTGGCAGGATGGCAGCAGCGTTGCCAACTTTCAGCAAATTTAGTGTTTGTAAAATCCGTAATTTTTGCATCTGTCCGTGAATGTCCATTATGGACACACAGATTGCATGTCCGTAACAGACACTTATGGACAGATGCAACAATTATGGATTTTACAAACTGTTTGTAAATTTAATAAAAGTTGGCAAGCCTGGATGGTAGTGCTTATTCTTGTTGTGCTGTAGTGCAGCAGAGAAACTGCAAGGGCAGCAAATATCCTTTTGGCTAACAAATGGACAGTGAGGATTGTTTTTCTTGGCATTAGATTAAACAAATCTATCAAAGTGAAAAGCACTTATGTTGTCAAGCATATGATTGTCTAATGTAATCATTTGTGCTAAGTACCAAATAACTGAATTTCTGTTCATTAAATTACAGTGAATACAGACCGGTTTCCTGAAATGACCGAGTTACAAACAAGCCATGCATCAAGCACATACTATTAGAATTTACTGTGGAAGGAAAAACACAATCAAATTCTAGATGTCTTTGTACTACTGAATGTTGCAAACTGAAAACACCAGATTGTTTGGTGGCTTCTGTGACTTGTACAGTGGACGGCATTCTGATTCTGTGTTCCCTGAAACTATAAGAAAGACCCATTGATGTGAACTGATTATCTATATATGGTGGAGGCAGCTAAACCATTAATAATAATTATAATTTATTAATAGTAAATATTCTTATGCGGCGTACACACGATCGTTTTTCATGCCATTTTTTTAATCGTCGTTCTTTTTCATGTTTCCTCTCAAGCCTGTCTTGCATCCACACGATCATTAAAAAAAACACTCGAGCAAAGCGCAGTGACGTACAATACGTACGACGGCACTATAAAGGCGAAGTTCCGTTCGATTGGCACCACCCTTCATGTTAGTAAACTTTGTTGATCGGCGATTCGCGCTTTTCAGCCTCGTGCTTTTCAGTCCGTTACAGCGCGACGAATGTGCTATCTCCATTACGAACGCTAGTTTTACCAGAACGAGCGCTCCCGTCTCATACTTGATTCTGAGCATGCGCGTTTTTTTTCCCCTCGTAAAAGCATACACACTATCGTTTTTCACGTCGTTAAAAAAAACGACATGAAAAACGACGTGAAAAAATAGAGCATGTTCCAAATTTTCAATGGCCGTTTTTCACGCCGTTAAAAATGCTCTAGAGCATACACACGATCGGTTTTAATGGCCATTTTTAACGGCATGAAAAACGATCGTGTGTACGCCGCATTTAGAGTGAGAAAAGGGGCAGCTAACCCGAGGTATTGTAAGGTTCATGCATTTTAACTCCTTAGCAACTGAGGGTAAAACAAATGTTAATGCCTGAACACAATTTAGCAACTTTGATATGTGATAGTGAATCTGTACATATCATCACAGCTACTTTATGTATCCAGGTTAATTAAACCTTGTTTTTTTCAGGACAAATTGGGCTTTCTTTTGGTGGTAAATGGTGAGGTATTAGCTGTATGTTTCCTGCTATTACCATCATTTATCACCAAAGAATAACCCAAAATAAATTGTCCTCCGCTCGATAGTTGCAGTGATACCACATTTGTGCATGTTATTTAATGTTTGTACCCGAAGTAGGGCCCAAAAGCAACAGTGTGCATTTTCCTTACTTTTGCATTCTACCTAAAAGCACATTGTGGTTGATTTACTAAAATGGGAGAGTGCAAAATCTGGTGCAGCCCTGCATAGAAACCAATCAGCTTTTAGGTTTTATTGTCAAAGCTTAATTGAACAAGCTCAAGTTAGAAGCTGATTGGCTACCATACACAGCTGCACCAGATTCTGAGTGCACCATTTTTAATAAATCTACCCCATAGACCCCAATACTAATAAAACATTTTTTTTAATCCTACTAAAAGAAATGCCTGACATTTGACCGTGACCTTGACCTTCGACCCTTGCCTTGACCCTAATACTGACTTGGATCTAACCTTGATATACTCTATCTATTTTTTCTTTATATATTTTTTTGTTACTTTTAATTTACATCTTCATCTCCTACAAGGAGAGGAATCAATGTAGAAGAGGAAGTAAACATAAGGGGCAGGCTCACAGTGATTGATCACATCGATCAGGTGACCTGGAACCGGGAGTCCCAGGTCCTGATCGTTAGTACGAGACGCTGGGCTCTCGGAGGGAGAGCCCAGTCTCTGTGCTGGGAGTGCACTGTGTGGCCCACATAAAAAAGCCCAGTCCAGTGAGGCCGCATATTTGCGTACCATCGACGATAAGGGGTTAAATGAGAATATAATATCTTTTAAAGTGACACTAAACTCTGGTTTAATATAATAAACTTCTATTGCTCTCAACCTCCTCCAAATTCCTTTTTTTTTTTCTGGGATCTAACTTCCTGTTAGAGGATGGTTGCTCTCATTCTCCATGGTCCTCCTGTATGTAAAACCATAGCCACCCTCTTTTCCTCAATCCCAAGATGGATTATGGAATATGGGATTTGTAGTGTGCATACAGCAGTATACACGTCCACAGCTATCATAATTGCTTCATAAAAAAATATTTAATTAAAAAAAGATTATAGGGTGTGATATGGGGTTTGAATCAGTCCATCTGTTGGGTAAGAGCTTGGCAGCCCACTTTTAATTTTTTAAAGAACAAAAAGAAAATTTCACACAAACTTGCCCTCACATTGGATTTTCAACAGCAAAAACAGTCAGCGAAAAATGAGACGGGCCACCTGGCTCTCCTGTCAGCAGCCCCCCTGCTCCCTCATACCCAGATCTCTGGTTCTCCTGGCTCACTCAGCCATAGTTACAGTACCTTGCTACATGGGCCCACTCCTGGCCTCTAGATAGGGAATCTCCTGTCACCCCAAGCTCTCTCCCTCTTCCGAGGCTTACAGATTTTCTTCAGTCCCATGGACTGATTAGTTCCCTCAGTTATTTTAGTCCTACAGACACACTCAGCTGTCCCAGCTCCCCAGTCTTGCAAGTAAGGAATCTCTCCAGCATGGAGTTCTGTGTCCCAAGTGGGTCACCTCTCCTAGCTGAAGCACACACCTATCTCCAAACCAGGGAGGCCTGGAATGGAATGACAAAAAGCAAAAGTAATGAAGGGCCGGGCATGACGATGGAGAGAGGAGAGGCAATAAAAGGGTTAATTATGGGGAAGAAGAGAAGGGAGGAGACAGAGGCTAAAATAACTGGAGGGGAGGGGTGTTATATATAGTGAGGGCGGGAACTTCTGGGTACACTCTTTAGAAGTTTTGTGAGAGAGAGGAAGTTTTTTCGCTTCTCTTTATCCAAGATGGCCGACATAGACCTGATCCTGGCGCAGCTGCAGCGGCAACGAAGGGGCCCGACTGGCTTCAATCCCAGGTGGGTGCCCTTCTTCAGGATCAGGCGGAGGGGTCTGCGGCCGGTGGAGAAGTGGGGCAGCGCGCTTGGAGGTCCCGGCCTCCGGAGCGTTACTCCCCTGGCCCCTCAACGCGAGCTCTGCGCCACACTAGGAGCCCACCAACAGACCCGTCGGCCCCTCCGGAAAAACACACACCTGCTTCGGCAGCGGAGGGGTCTGGGCAGAATCCTCGCCATCGGCGGAGCTTGGGGCCCATTCCTCACCCTCGCGGCGGAGGACTCGCGGTAGTACGATCCCCCTTCTGCGTCAGGATCACAGAGGGGGGGATTCAGCAAGGGAGGAGCAGAGTCACGCCCGCAGGGCCTCTACCAGATGAGGCTGGCGGTGCTGGAGATGGCAACAATCGGGGGGACAGGGGGGACGGCAGATCCAACATGGCACGGCCTACCAGGGGCTCCACACGTGACATCGGGCGCAGCAGGGAGACGGTGGTCGTGAAACTGGTGGCGACAACGCGGCTGCGCAGAGGGGACCCTCGGCCTCCAGGCAGGCTTCGCCTGGGGGGCTTCTGACACCCATGGTTCCAGTCCAAGAGGGGATGTCAGAGGGCGAGCTGTCCGACTCTGAATAGGACGATCGCAGGGAGGTCGAGTCGCCAAGGGACGCACGAGCAGCGGCTGTGGGGGACATGCTAGATCAGCCCGGTAAGTCTTCTAATATATCTCCTGCTGTATTGACTGAAGCATTGTGTGGGTTGTTGGGTGTAGGTGCTGGGGGTGCTGGGGTCACGCCAGGGGTCAAGTTCGTGGCGGCACCTGTGGCGGGGGTGGTGGGCAGTTTACCCGCCACCCCTGAGACAGGGGGGCCTATGGTGGCACTCCTGGGGGGATTGAGGGATTTGGTGCAACGCTTTGCGGTTGCTAAAAATGGGGCCCCGCAGGTAGCGCCATGGGTTGGCGGGTGGACAAAGGGGACAGGTAGTGGGGGGACCCCCACGTCTAAGGCGGTACCTATGGCTGCGCCGGCTGGAGGTGCGTCGTGAGTATGGCTGCGGGGGAGAAGGCTGGGGAACAGGTGGCAGCGGTTAGGTCTGACATAGTTCGTATCGCAGATGCCGCAAAATGTGAAGTTTATGTTTGCTTTGAGGGGCCATTGGGGGCACGCTTGAAGCAGGAGGTCAGAGAAAAAATCCTTAAGGATGAGTATGTAGAGATTTTTTCCTTGTTGCCTCTAGAGAAGTTCAATTTGGACAGGGTAAAACCGGATGATTCCAAGAAGGAGCATGAGGAGAAGAGGAGGTATCGCTTGATCCCGCTGACATTTGGGAACTGACTGCAGGCGTCGCTATCCTGGCCAGTGTGATAGGTGAGAAAAACCCAGAACATTACTTGGCTCTGTTCTGTTACATGGACGCGATAGGTGAGGCTCATAGAGTTTATGGAGGGACCGCTTGGCTGAGATATGACGAGCAGTTTAGGCAGCGTAGGGTAGTTTGTCCGGCTCTCAGATGGGATCACAAGGACATAAGCCTGTGGATGCGATTGAGGTCTTCGGCGCGGGCTCCAAACCATTTTTTTCAGGTGGGGGGGGGGGGTCGGGGGGACAACTGCCTCTGGAACGCCGACCGGTAAAAAATGGGGGGTATGCTGCCAATTTAACGAGGGATCTTGTAAATTTGGAGGGGCCTGTCGTTTTAAGCATGAGTGCTCCGGATGCGGCGGGAACCATCTGTTGTCCCGCTGCTTCAAAAAAGGAAAGCGTGCCACGGAATTTGCTCACAAGAGGGATGACTCTGGTGAGGGAGGAAAGGATGCGGCCTTTTCTAAATAGATATCCAAACAGGGAGGCTATTGACGGCTGGGTTTTCTGAGGGTTTTAGGATACCGTGCTCACTGGAGGTCGTGCCACCTCTGGCACGAAACTTGCGGTCTGCACTGGTCAATCCGGGGGTGGTTTCGGAAAAATTGGCCAAGGAGGTGGCGTTGGGACGCATAGGGGGGCCATTTAGTGAGAAGCCACTGCAGGATTTGGTAGTGTCTCTGTTGGGGGTGGTGCCTAAGAAGGAACCAAAAAAGTTTTGCCTTATTCACCACCTTTCATTTCCAAAAGGGGGGTCGGTTAATGATTCGATTGATCAGGAGGCTCGCACGGTGTCGTATACGTCTTTCGATGCTGTGGTTGGGTGGGTAAGGCGATATGGGTGGGGGGCACTCATGGCGAAATCGGACATTGAGTCGGCTTTTCGCCTGCTGCCGGTGCATCTGGACAGTTTTTGGCTGTTGGGGTGTTGCTGGCAAGGGGCGTTCTATGTAGTTTAGTGTCTGCCCATGGGTTGCTCCATCTCATGCGCCATGTTCGAGAAATTAAGCTTGTTCTTGGGATGGGTGGTGTGGGACGTGTCGGGCGTGGATTCTGTGATCCATTACCTTGACTATTTTTTGTTTGTAGGGCCTCCTTCCTCCAATGTGTGTGCGATTCTATTGGCCATGTTGCAGCACATTGCGGGGAGGTTTGGGGTTCCGTTAGCTGAGGAAAAAACGGAGGGACCAACGATGGTACTTAGTTTTTTGTGTATTGTGATCGATTCTGAAGCCATGGAGTGTCGGTTGCCAGAGGATAAGGTGGAAACTCTGCAAGGAGAGATTAGGGAGATGATGGGGCAGCAGAAGGTGGAGCTCCGGAGGCTTCAGTCTCTGTTGGGTAAGTAAAATTTTGCGTGTCGGATCATTCCAATGGGCAGGGTTTTCTGTCGACGGCTGTCGTCAGCTACTGCAGGGGTGAGTGCCCCAACCCATTTCATTTGACTTAACAAAGAGCATAAGGAGGATTTAAAAGTATGGCACACATTCCTGGAGACTTACAATGGGCGGTCGGTTTGGATGAGGGGACCGGTGAGCAACTTTGACTTGGAGTTGGTTACTCATGCGGCAGGTTCCACAGGATATAGGGCATTTTTTCAGGGCCAGTGGAGCACGGAAGCTTGGCCTGAGACTTGGGTTGAGGCAGGGTTGCTCCGTAACCTCATACTATTGGAATTGTTTTCAGTGGTCTTGGCTATGGATTTGTGGGGAGCGAAATGCAAGAACCTGAAGATTAGGTTGAACTGTGACAACATGGGGGTGGTGCAAGTTATCAATCGGGTCTCCACGTCGTCACAACCGGTGATTCGATTGCTGCGCCACCTCATATTGCGTGTTGTTTACAGTTGAACATCTTTCTGTATGCTGTGCATATCCCTGGCATTGATAATAATCTAGCTGATTCCCTGTCTCGGTTTCAGTGGGACAGATTCAGGGAACTGGCGCCGGCTGCAGAGAGGAAAGGGATTCCTTGTCTGGGTTGGTTTGGGAGGTTGCCTTGGAGCCGCCACAGGATGGATAAGGACGTCGGTAAGTGGGTCGACGTGGGCGGCTTATAACAAGATCTGGAACGATTGGTTTGCTTTTGTATGGCTGGCTGATGCTGAGCTGGGAGGGTCGGAGGTGAGGTTACTTGTAGTGTATTTTGTTTCTAGGCATATGGAGGGAGGGGGGTCAGTGTCCAGCGGAAGCTGGCAGGTTTAGCTTTTCTGTTTAAACTGCAGGGCATGCCTGACTTTACCAAGGATTTCTGGGTGAAGCAAGCGATAAAAGGGTATTGTAAGTTTCACCCACAAAAGGACGCGAGGAGGCTGGTATTCTTTTCAAATTTGCAGGTTATTAGTAACAAATTTGGTGGGGTGTGTTCCTCGACGTACGAGGTATTCTTATTTAGCGCAGCGTTTTCTATTGCGTTTTTTGGTGCATTTAGGGTGGGGGAGCTGGTCAGTCCATCTAGGTGGGTGCCAGGGGGGTTAATGGTGGATGATGTGGGTGTCCGGTCCGATCAAGTGGTATTGCGGTTGCGGAGGTCCAAAACGGATCAAAAAGGAAAGGGGGTGAATGTGCAGTTGTTTGCCCGGTGAGGGTGGTAAGGGAATTCCTGGGGATCCATCCAGTTGGGGGTGGGCCGTTTTTAGTGCATAGGGATGGGTCGTTTTTATCAAGGTTTCAGTTCGTGGCAGTTTTCCGCAAGTGGACTTCGGGCGGCGGGGCTCGACTGCACGCAATTCGCTTCACACTCCTTCCGCATTGGGGCGGCCACAGAGGCTGCCAGGTGTGGGTTGGATGAGGCGGCGGTAAAAAGGATTGGGAGATGGGAATCCAGGAGGTTCCGTTCTCATTTGCTGACGGAGGTGGTGTAAAAGGAGGGTGGGGTGCACAGATGTATTTCATATATGTCAAGCTGTACGGTGGGGTGGGGATGCCGATGATGTGTTTTAGTCTTGGTACTATATAGTTCTATTGTTTTTCATTTCAGATGGAGGTCAATCACGCCTCGTCTGGATTCTTGGGCATTCCTATGTCTTTTGGGGTGCCAGGAGGGCAGATGTTGGACGGGACGGCAGGCAACTGGGGATCTCGAGAAGGGAGGCTTGCATTAGATGGCTGGGAATTCCCGGGCATGGTGTGGAGCAGGGTGGTGCCGGAAGTGTACCGGTACGCTCGTTTGGATAGACCCCCTGATGTGTTAGTTTTACATGTGGGGGGAACGACTTGGGGGTCGGATTCATTGGGCATCTGATCTCGGCCACGAAGTCGGATTTTATGACGCTGCGAGCGGCCTTCCCAGGGACGTTGTTGGTATGGTCAGATATAGTGGCGCGCACTACTTGGCGGATGGCAAGGTCGGTGTAAGGCACTTGGAGTTGGAGGTCAAAGTGGGAATTTACCTGCGGAGGGATGGAGTTCATCTGTCGGCAGTGGGCATCGATCTGTGGGTGTTGGGTTTGCAGGATGGAATTCAACGTGCCCTGCGGGTGTGGAGGGGCCCTTAAGGGTAAGGGTTTGCCCTTTGCAGGCTGTGGCAGTGTCTTTGGTCTTTGACGGTGGCAGAAAACAGAGGTGATGGAAGTGGTGGGGGGCTCATCGGTGGTATGTGCCCCTCTGGTGTATTTCAGTGGAACGGTGTCCGCTGGTATACGGTAATGGTTACACTGCGGGAAGGGGTTGTCTCCGAGCTGGTTATACGGCTGGAGGCCTGGTATGGAAAATTATGGTCCCGCGGTGTAGTGGTGGAAAGTGTTAAAGTTCGGGTTGCCGTCAGAGACCAACAGACTGGGAGTTATAAAACTGTTGTTACAAAATGGTTATAGATATGTTAATAAAAAGTTATTTAATTGAAAGTTATTTAATGTTTGGAGTTATTTATTTGTTAATAAAAAAGGCTGTTATGGCCAGTTATACTCCAACTCTGGTGTGGTCTATTATTTGGTAAAGGGGTAAAGAAAGGGGTATGTTTTAAGTATGGGGCTTGGAGAGGTAAAAAGTTATGGTATGGGAGATTTGGGGATATCTCGAATACAGTGGTCAAGGGAGGCCCGGAATGGAATGACAAAAAGCAAAAGTAATGAAGGGCCGGGCATGACGTGGGAGAGAGGAGAGGCAATAAAAGGGTTAATTATTGGGAAGAAGAGAAGGGAGGAGACAGAGGTTAAAATGACTGGAGGGGAGGGGTGTTATATATATAGTGAGGGCGGGAACTTCTGGGAACACTCTTTAGAAGTTTTGTGAGAGAGAGAGGAAGTTTTTCCTACCCACCCTCCCTGTTGTGTTGTGCTTTTTCTGTTGTTTGTTTTCTTTTATTACAGGACGCATGGATTTGGGTCGTCATAGCAGCTGTGTAACGGTGGTGTCTTTGGTCTTTGACGGTGGCAGAAAACAGAGGTGATGGAAGTGGTGGGGGGGGCTCATCGGTGGTATGTGCCCCTCTGCTGTATTTCAGTGGAACAGTGTCCGCTGGAATACGGTAATGGTTACACTGAAGGAAGGGGTTGTCTCCGAGCTGGTTATACGGCTGGAGGCCTGGTATGGAAAATGATGGTCCCGCAGTGTAGTGGTGGAAAGTGTTAAAGTTCGGGTTGCCGTCAGAGACCAACAGACTGGGAGTTATAAAACTGTTGTTACAAAATGGTTATAGATATGTTAATAAAAAGTTATTTAATTGAAAGTTATTTAATGTTTGGAGTTATTTATTTGTTAATAAAAAAGGCTGTTATGGCCAGTTATACTCCAACTCTGGTGTGGTCTATTATTTGGTAAAGGGGTAAAGAAAGGGGTATGTTTTAAGTATGGGGCTTGGAGAGGTAAAAAGTTATGGTATGGGAGATTTGGGGATATCTCGAATACAGTGGTCAAGGGAGGCCCGGAATGGAATGACAAAAAGCAAAAGTAATGAAGGGCCGGGCATGACGTGGGAGAGAGGAGAGGCAATAAAAGGGTTAATTATTGGGAAGAAGAGAAGGGAGGAGACAGAGGTTAAAATGACTGGAGGGGAGGGGTGTTATATATATAGTGAGGGCGGGAACTTCTGGGAACACTCTTTAGAAGTTTTGTGAGCGAGAGAGGAAGTTTTTCCTACCCACCCTCCCTGTTGTGTTGTGCTTTTTCTGTTGTTTGTTTTCTTTTATTACAGGACGCATGGATTTGGGTCGTCATAGCAGCTGTGTAACGGTGGTGTCTTTGGTCTTTGACGGTGGCAGAAAACAGAGGTGATGGAAGTGGTGGGGGGGGGCTCATCGGTGGTATGTGCCCCTCTGCTGTATTTCAGTGGAACAGTGTCCGCTGGAATACGGTAATGGTTACACTGAAGGAAGGGGTTGTCTCCGAGCTGGTTATACGGCTGGAGGCCTGGTATGGAAAATGATGGTCCCGCAGTGTAGTGGTGGAAAGTTTTAAAGTTCGGGGTGCTGTCAGAGACCAACAGACTGGGAGTTATAAAACTGTTGTTACAAAATGGTTGTAGATATGTTAATAAAAAGTTATTTAATTGAAAGTTATTTAATATTTGGAGTTATTTATTTGTTAATAAAAAAGGCTGTTATGGCCAGCTATACTCCAACTCTGGTGTGGTCTATTATTTGGTAAAAGGGGTAAAGAAAGGGGTATGTTTTAAGTAAGGGGCTTGGAGAGATAAAAAGTGGTGGTATGGGAGATTTGGGGATAGCTCGAATACACTGGTCATGGGCCTTGAGCTATGGGCAGCTCTTGGCTTATAACATATAATATGCACATCTGTGCACTCACATAGCCTGCAGGTCTCCAGGAAAACTCGGACACATAATTGAAGGCTTTGTCTCCCCCCAAGGCACTACGAAACCTTTGAGCTCCAGGCCCTGATCTGGAATTACGAAACCCAGAGAAAGCTGTAAACAAAGTTATCTCAGTGCACAATAAACACTCTAGAGCCAAACACTTTGCATTAGTGCAAACCCTGTGTCATTCTTCGCCTCATACTGTCACAAGGGCCATCAAGTAGTTAATATGTATGGATCACTTTTGGACAATAAGGATATAATTTAGTGTCACTAAGGACTAGGACGCTAATGTTGAGATATCTGCGCTGGAGTTTCTATGTCTGTATATCTGCTGTGACAATTAAAAGGAGTACAACTCACTAGATTTTTAATGTATTCTATATTATAGAGACTGCAACAGGAGTAAGTATATCTGGCAAGTGGCAACATGTTTTTGTAGCAGGTGGAGTGAGACTCCAAGGAGGAGTTAGAGAACATTGTAGCTTTGTAGGATGTCACAAAGGAAGGCTGCAGTCAGTGCCCGATATGTGTCAGGCATTTGTAAACACAACAAAGGACCGGGATTTATAAAAATTTCACATTCGAGGCAGGGTCTCAGTCCATAAAGTAAACACTGACTCTCAATTGTACCTGAACAATGATAGGGCAGTCCTTCTGGAAATAATCAGATGAGGGCATTGTCTAGGGGAGTATTGTGATCGCGTAGATAAAACAGATAACTGTAAAGCTGGACATAGATGAATCAAAATTCAGCCAGTTCAGTAGGTACCGGATGAATTTTGATAAGAGTTTGGCTGTTCTGGCTCGACAGAAGATTGTTTGATTGACCTCTGTTGAAGGAAAAGCTGGAAGCCCTTTCTCAATCAGTGGCTGAAGCCGCTGATTAGTGTATTATGACATCAACGGGTGTAGCTACATACAATGCCCTGGCTGGGGGATTCCTCCATTTATCTCATTTGTGTGGCAGGAGGAATCTAAAAAAATGATCCTTCCAAGGCCAGCTTTAATGTTACACTTACTTTAGCATGCACGCACCTAAAGTGCACCTTTTGGTAAATTAATGAAGTCTCCAGGAATACATCTTTTACATTTTTTTTCTTAAATGTTCCACCTTTTACTATTAAAAAGCCTTCCCTCAGCTCAAATCAGTGACTTTGCCCAGGCGGAGATGATGTCTTTAAAGTGGATGTAAACCCTCACATATACCCAGTGAGGTGAACAGCCTCAGATAATACACAGTGATGAAAAAAATCTCCCTACATAAGTTTTATTTGTATGTCTGCTGTCTACAGCTTCCTTCACTGTTTAGAAAGTGAACATCGTGTTAGAATTTTTTCTTCTTTTTCCAGAAGTGGGTGTGGATTCTAGGCATACATTGTGTGACAGATGATTGGAGGAAAGGCACACACCCCTCTCCACATAGGCAGATGAATGAACAAACATGCAGAGCTGCAGTGTGAATAGACAAGCTCTCTGCTTATGTGCCTCTAAGTTCCCTCCCCGACACAAATTTCCAGCTGCTTTTATCTCCTGTGTCAGAGAACTTGTCAGAAGTTATGATGCTGATAACAGTGGAACTGAACAGCAGAAAGACACAGGATTTAGGGCTTTGTAGAGAGATAAGTAAACTGACACGTACCTTGGAGATGACTCCTGAGGTGCAGAGGGAGACCTCTCGTACAGCCTTGGTTCCCGGGTCACTGGAGTTGGGACAGTGACCGAAGGAGCACAGTGGGGTAAGAGTGCCTGCTGGGTTCTCTAGGACTGGTTGAGAAGACCGCTGGAGAAGGCTGAAGATGCAGGTCAGACGATGCAGGTCAGCGGATATTGGTAGCTGAGGATGCAGGTCAGAAGATGCAGGTCAGCGGATAGAGGTAGCTGAGGATGCAGGTCAGAAGATGCAGGTCAGCCAATGTGGGTGTGCCAAGGAGCAACAGGCGTGCGCAGCAGATTCAGACAGGAACCGGCCTTGGAGCTGAGGATGCAGGTCAGAGGATGCAGGTTCGCCAAAGAGCAACAGGTGCAAGCGGATGCAAGCAGCAGGCAGAAGAAAGGTCAGACGAGCCAGGTAATGCACAGCGGATCAGATACTGGCAAGAGCGTCAGGCAGCGGATGGTCAGAGTTCAGGCAGGATCAGACAACGAAGGATCAAGCAGACAGATGAGCAGAACAAGGTCAAGCCAACGGTCAGGACTGGAGTTATCAGCAAGGTCAGGAAGCCGGGTCAGAGTAACAACAGGTGCAGGTTCAGGTCACAGGATAAGCTGCAGATCAAACAGCAAGGGTCTGGACAGTGGAAGCCCCTTTTAAAGGTTACTAGGCGCCAAAGCAGCGTCACTGTGTGCGCGTGCACGATCTCCGTGATCGGCGCACGCGCATGCGCACTGGTGTGCGTCTGTTCACCGCTGGAAGCCTGCTAGCGGGGATGCGCCTGAGCCCTGTTGCGGGTCTCAGAGGCGTGCGTCCATGACATAAACACTGCAGATATATGTGCCTAGGTCAGATTTCATAAATTGGGTTTACATCCACTTTAAACTGCTGCAGGCAGGAGAAAGCATTTACTCAGTCTCTTTCCTCCCAGTGATCAGACTGCAGCATTGTAACTTTGGCTAGTGAAGTGCAGGCATTTTAACATTCAGGATACAATTTTGGTACCTCTTCCACACCAGCTTGGGGTGTCTTTGTTTTTCCCTACCTCTTGGTTCTCCCCAGTAGGGGTGAGCTTCGAGTTCGAGTCGAACCCATGTTCAACTCGAACATGGTCTGTTCAGCCGTTCGCCGAATTTCGAACATTATGGGCCGTTCGCGCCAAATTCGAGTGGCGCGTCACGGCCCATAATTCACTGCGGCATCGCAGTGGATTGCTGGCTGATGATTGGCCAAGCATGCACTATGACCCGCATGCTTGGCCAATCACAGCGCCGTAAGTACAGAGAGCCGTAATTGGCCAAAGCCAGGGTGGCTTTGGCCAATCATGGCTCAGAAAAGTAGGTACACGCACCACACTATATAAGGCCGCCGGCTTGACGGCCTTGTGTAGTGTGTTGCGGCGTTGGTTAAAAGACAGAGAGAGAGAGACAGTGTAATTTGATTTGAGTTAGATAGAGCAGGCAGGCGAGTCAGTTAGCTGCAGTTACAGTGTGTAGAGGATATATATGCATCCTAGGTGTTGTATATATTTATTTACACACTATATTCAGTTTAGCTAGATCTGTTCCTGTTCCTGTTATTCTCTATACTGACAGGCAGGCAGGTGATTGTGCTAGCTGCAGTATTTTCACTTAGTGTACTGTGTCCTTTGCACAGTGTGCACCTAACGCTTACCTCAATGCAATTGCTGGTGTTCTCATACAAATACAGGCAGGGAGCTACAGTATTTTGCTTTAGTGTCCTTTGCACAGTGTGCACCTAAAGCTTACCTCAATACAATTGCTGGTGTACAAATACAGGCAGGGAGCTGCAGTATTTTGCTTTAGTGTCCTTTGCACAGTGTGCACCTAAAGCTTACCTCAATACAATTGCTGGTGTTCTGATACAAATACAGGCAGGGAGCTGCAGTATTTTGCTTTAGTGTCCTTTGCACAGTGTGCACCTAAAGCTTACCTCAATACAATTGCTGGTGTTCTGATACAAATACAGGCAGGGAGCTGCAGTATTTTGTTTTAGTGTCCTTTGCACAGTGCGCACCTAAAGCTACCTGAATACAATTGCTGGTGTTCTCATACCAATACCACAGGCAGTGAGCTGCAGTATTTTCAGTTAGTGGTCCATATTGCCGGGACCACACATTACATTAAAGCCGCAAGCAGTTTTACATGACTTTTTTTCCTTTAGAAATATCATTTTGTACAGGGACAGTTCTAAACACAGGAAACGTGCCACTTCACAGGCATACTATAGACACCCCCCAGGTACCATATTTAAAGGAATATTTCACTTTTTTTTTTCACTTTAAGCATCATTAAAATCACTGCTCCCGAAAAAATGGCCGTTTTTAAAACTTCTTTTTGCATTGATACATGTCCCCTGGGGCAGGACCCGGGTCCCCAAGCCCTTTTTAGGACAATAACTTGCATATTAGCCTTTAAAATTAGCACTTTTGATTCCAAACGTTCGAGTCCCATAGACTTTAACGGGTTCGATAGTGCGCGCAAACTTTTGGTCCGGTCGCAGGTTCTGGTGCAAACCGAACCGGGGGGTGTTCGGCTCATCCCTCCTCCCCAGTGTCCCTCAGAGCTTCCATCTTGGCTTGCATCCCCTCCTATTGCTGGCATCCTAGCAAGAGTGTTCCAGCATCTAATGGCGTGATCTGGCGTTTTCTCTTGATAGTTTATGCTGGTATCCTGGTGATATGCCTGATCAAATCACTTTATTGTAAATACATTTTCATACTGTCAAGTTAAAGTTAAAGATTTTTTTTTTCTATGCACTATGCTCTGCTTTACTTTTTTTTTTTTTTTCCAGTATTCCTTAGCTGAACAAATTATTTAGGTACACCAGATGTTTCAGCATTTACCAGCAAGCCAAGAATTGTAGAAAGGTCAAAGAGACCTAGAATAGCAAAGATTTAAGTGGTAAACTAGGACTTTTTTTCTAACACATCACATTTCTGTATTGATATGAAAGATTAAAGTGACACTAAACTCTGGTCTCAAAAAATAAAATTATTTTCAAGTATGTATTCTTAACTCAAAAAAGACCCTTGTTATGTTCTCAACCTCCTCCAAATGCCCATTTTTAAAATTGTATTTTGCTGCTGGGATCGGACTTCCTGAAAAACATAGCCATCCCTCTTGTTATCTCCCAAAATGAACTATGGGATTTGTAGTGCAGAGAGAAGTACCCATAATCATAGCTAAAATGTACTGCTCATTCCAAATGGAACCGAGATGGAAAATTAGAGGTTTGGGAGTCTGAGGCCTCGTACACACGGCCGAGATTCTCGTTGAAAAAAACATGTCGTTTTTTTCGACGAGATTCTTGGACAAGAAACTTGTTCCGGCCGAGTGTACACACGCTCGTTTCAAAGAACCCGCGGTTCTTTGAAAGGAGTGTACGCGGTGACGCCATCGACTACGTCGAGCATGCGCTCGTCACATTCGATGCCGTCGCCGCCATCTTGGTATACCCTACGTATGCCTAGGAAGCTACCGCGCATGCGTTGAATTCATTTCGAACATGCGCGGGCTTCCGGGCGGACAGGTAAGTGTACACACACTCACTTTTCTCATCGAGAAACATGCCGAGGAGAATCTCGACGAGAAAATAGAGAGCAGGTTCTCTATTTTCTCGTCGAGGTTTCTTGTCGGTTTTCTCGACGAGAAACACGCTAGCAGCGTACACACGACCGATTTACTCGGCAAGACCTCTCTGCCAGCAAGTTTCTTGCTGGTTCTTGCCGAGAAAATCGGTCGTGTGTACGAGGCCTGAGAAGGACATTACAAGGAGGCAGGAAAAACACAATAAGAAACAAATTTATGAAAAATAGATTACACGGCTATTAAGAGGCGGATGTGTATGCATGATTTTTGGAGAATAATGATAACCTTCAGTGCCCCTTTAAAAGAAATGTATAGTTTTTTATATATATATATATATATATATATATATTGCCCCCCCCCCCCCAATATTTGGGGGCGCTATGTGTCTATTTAGGGGTAGTCTGGGCCAGTAGTTGGGCTCAGACCAATTGATATTTCACTATTGCTTCTGCTCTGGGTGTGATACTGCCTGGTAGTAGTGTTCCCTGTTGCCTGTAGGTGGCACTGTCACCACTGGCATAGGTTGAACGCTCACAGATACGGGGCTCAAACCCCGGGGCCGCTTTGCTTTGTACAATTACTGAGATGCCAAGATGCGGAGTCCCTGGGCATGCTCTGCCCTAGATGTGGTGGACTGGCCGTGCAGCTACGGCCGTTCAGACGATGTTTTTCCTGTGGGAAGTTCTTATTTGAGGTGGAACAGCCCACCGAATCGCCCCGGGCCTACCGGGTAAATTGTGTTACGGGCGTTGTTACTTCGGAGGAAGATGCTTATGCCCCTACAGCCGAATCCACGCGCATCGCATTGGTTGCTACGGATGTGACCGAGGAGGATGCCTTTGCCGCTGCAGAGCCATCGGCGGACACCGCAGTGGACGCTGCCTTTGCCACTATTGAAGTTCATGTCCCACCAGCAAAATGGAAGGTGGGATATGTTAAGGCCCCCCGCGGCCGCGGTCAAAGTCGGAAACGGACTTTAAAAGTGAGAAAATGCTTGAGAGGTCCACGTCAAGAGACGGTAAGGCAGCTGGGGAAAGAATGTCTGGAACTACGGAAGGCATATCTACGCAGACCGGGTGGTCATCTGTAGCAAATGGGAAGATGATGTTGTACATTCAGTTACCACCCGGGATGAGCATGGAAGACTTGTTACTCTCCCAGGTCCAACGTTCTACCTTTAAACATTTTAAGACCGGAACTTGATTTATTTGCTTTTGTATCCTGTCCCTGCATGGATTAACCGTGCCCTGGATGGCTGGATCGAGGTGACTTTGCCCTCTGCTAAAAGAGGATGTCTGCTCTTAAGGAGAAAAAGATGGGGAGCATGTTTGTTTTTTTCTCCCCGAAGAAAATACAGTTTTTCCTCTGAGCGAACTTTGGGGTAGTCAGATAGAGTGTTGTAGTGAGAAGACGGCATGCTCAACAGTGGGATGTTCAGTGTATTGTGTTGCAGGCCCCTGCGTAACGGAAAAAAAGTGTGTGGAGACTCTGCTAACACTAGGTAGCAGTGGTCTGCGGAAATAAAGACTTTAATGATTAAATGGCACTTAGGAAAATATATATATTTTTTTTGCTAGGCTTAGCATTAAAAACTTTTATAGAAGGAAACTGTTTCCTCTCGGGGAAACAGTCTGCTTCTTTCATAGATTAGGATGTTGTTTTTTTCTTCCTTGCATGCTGTTTTGTGATTTCTTGCAGGTATTGGAGGCTGCTATCAAGACCAACGGAGAATGGGGTGGGATAGATAGTTAGTGATGGGTGGAGTGTATATTTAAACGTGAAATCTAAATGTCTTATCAGGAGAATGTAATGTTGTTCTGTGTGTTGTCTCTCTTCTTTCCTTTCTTCCTTCCCCAAATTTTTGGTTCAGGTACCAAGTTCAAAATTATTTTATTACAAATTTTTCTAATTTATTGGTAAATCAATGGCCTTCAGGACTGAAGGATTTTGATTTACCGTGCCACTGGGGATGTTGTCTGTTCCAGGAGGGGGTGTGTGTAGCACCCCCCAATATTTGGGGGCGCTATGTGTCTATTTAGGGGTAGTCTGGGCCAGTAGTTGGGCTCAGACCAATTGATATTTCACTATTGCTTCTGCTCTGGGTGTGATACTGCCTGGTAGTAGTGTTCCCTGTTGCCTGTAGGTGGCACTGTCACCACCGGTATAGGTTGAACCACAGGGGGTATCACAGCACCTTGGGTGTCCTCTCTCAGCAGCCTTGCAGTGGGCGTGGTGAACCTGCTGTGCATGCTGGGAGGAGGTACATAAGGGGCAGACGTCATTTTGGTTGAGTCGTTCCTGGGGACCCATTGGTCCTGTGCGTGCACCTCGTGGCCCGTATGGCAGGGGGTGTGCGGGTTCTGGTCCCGGGCACCTTCAGCCCGAGGCCGCATCGCTGCTTCGTAAGCCCGGCTCTGCTGGCTGAGGCCTATGTTTAAGATAGGATCCCAAAGCTACCCACCTGCAGGGAGCCACGGTTTAGGAAAGGAGTCAAGGGGAGGATCAGTCCCAGAGGAGACTAGCGACGGTACTGCTGTCTCGGGAAGAGGCCTGGAAACTCGCCTAAGGAGGGATCCAGAATTACAAGCCCTGCAATGCGCCAATCTGGCAATAAAGGTTCTTTTCATTATTGCTTGGCTGGGAGGTTCAGGACTTTTAATCCTGTGGCAGAGGGTTCCTGATCGTATCCTTGATACAATACAAAGGAAAGATTGATTCATGCTGCATTCCGGCTGCTAGGTCCACTAAACGGGACTATCCGGGTGAGCAATACCCACTCAGGCTTGAGTGGTGACGAGTGCTGTTTAAGTGTTGCGTGCCTGAACCTTCCCCTGTGTATTTCTCTCTCGTATCCTACTCTTCCTCTAAAGTTCACTCAGCAAAGATAAAAAATAAAGCCTGTTTTGGGTTTTACATGGTGTGGACATTGACTTTTCTGAAGACCTTTCTTACACCCCTGACAACGGAAGCCATGAGGTAATTCACAGACCCAACAAAATCCAGCAGCTCCCTTAATCTGGGTGTAAATGCTACATATATATATATACTCATCTTTCTAAAATAAAAGCTTAATTTTATTGAGTTAAAAAAAGCACCCATTTTCTCTACCATCGTCAAAATATTGTCCTTTACCAAATGACAGGTCCACTTTAGTATTACTTAAGTCAGTTGAACAGCTACCCTATTTCAGCATATAGGCATGTAATACCGTGAAATGCAAATAGGCAGTGTAATAAGATTCCTGAGCACCATGCCTTATGTTCGCTATGTAAAAAATTGAAAAGATGAAGGAAGCTTCACTTTCATTCCATATTAGACACAAATTTAGTAATTTTCTCTTCAGACATTCTAGGGTAAGAAGTCTCTGGGGAAGATTTCTTGAAGAATATCATACAGCTGAAAGCATATCAGCCTATTACTGTTAGCGTCATTTAGCTACTTTCATTCACAGCCAGCACAAGCCCTGGGGATCCCGAAGATGGTGGACATTCAGACAGAAGGCGATTTTTTTTTTCTTTGTTTATTCATCATAGCTAGATCAGCATGTATTATATAGATGAATTTATAAACTTAAGTGTTTGTTACCCCAGATTTTCATATTCCCGATATGTGCCAGATTTGCTGGTTGGAAGCTGAAGAGTGGGAAATTTGAGTGGAGAGTGACTTTTGACTGCTTGTGTGTGCATTTTTAGGTTCTTTTTGGGGGTTTTACTTGCAGCTTTTTAACACCTTTTCTGTCACTTTTAAACAGCTTTTTTTTTTTTTTCCTTCCTTTAGACTAGTTATTAAGGGGAGTGCTTCAGGTCCTATATTTTTTTTTAATCAAAAGGTTTTTTATTGAACATAAGAAAAATCACAGCAGTTTCCATTGTACACACAAAGTTGCAAAGGTTTCCCTCTGCTGGTACACTTCAAAAGAACACTTCAGTGCACCACTACAATCTTGTTTTGATAAGTACATGAGACATTAGCATCACAATATTATGGACAATGTAACAGTCAGGATAATACTAACTCCCTAGGGCTAAGGCCCGGGGTATCCAGCCAGTGGGACCAAATTTTTTCAAACCTTCCCGGGCTACCTCTGTGTTGGTATATGTATTTTTCCATAATCAGAGTATGTCCCATGTGCACTACCCATGAGGAGGTGGTAGGCGGTGAAACCGATTTCCATCCCATCAGAATACGTTTTCTAGCCTGAAATAGAGCTCTCGAGACTGCAATCCTAGCCATCTCCTCCGGGACCACATCCTCCAGGACCCCCAGTAAGCAACACATAGGATCCACAGGGATCACCGTATTAAATACGCTATTCAGTGTGCCCACCACCTCACTCCAATACCTATAGAGCTTCGAACATCTCCACAGGAGGTGGATAAGGTCTCCGCTATGTCTTTGACATCTAGCACACATAGGGTCTGGTAGCCTACCCATCCTATGTAGTTTCGCTTGGGTGTAATGGACCCTCAACATGATATACAGCTGAGATACTTTTTGCACGACATTCAAGGAGCAATTGGTGACTGACTGCCATGCCTCCTCCCACTGGTCCCCCGTCAGTGGACCCACGTCCCTCTCCCACAGAGACTCCGCCTTACTTGGGAACGCTCGCAAATGTTTTGCCAGTAGCAGCTGGTAACATTGGGAAATGAATCCCTTAGTTTCAGTGCTAGTATGTACCACATGGAACACGGGGGCAGGTGACTGAATACACTCCACCGCGTGGCCCTGTGCGGCGACTGCATGTTGGAGCTGAAGATAATAGTAGTGCATGTTAGCTGGGAGGCCAAATTTGGCCCTCAGTTCGGGGAAAGTGAGCAATTTACCATTCTTGATAATGTGGGACAACAGAGCTACACCATGGGCACGCCATCTTGGCCCCTGCTGCAGCTTAACCAGCTCCACATATGACCTATTGCCCCATATTGGACTATATTCTGTAAATCCCTGCACTCCCTGAAGTTGTCTGCCCTTGTTCCACACCTTTTGGACAAGTGATAGTGTCGGGGTTTGCTTATTTGATTTTAGAAACATTTGTGCCTCCAGCCCCAGCGGGACAGTCTCGGCGCCAGTGGCCAATAACATCAGCCGTGCCGCCGAGCCCTCCGGGTTCAGGGACATAGAGCCGATCAAATGCTGCAACTGTGCTGTGTTATAGTACAGCCAAGGGTTGGGGACCGCCAATCCTCCTCTGTCCTTGGATCGCTGCAAATGCTCCAGTCTGATCCGGGGGGGCTTAGTATGCCAGAGCAGCCTCCTGAAAAGTGTATTCACTATCCTAAAGATTTTCAAATGGATCACAACAGGTGAGTTATGGAGAAAGTACAGGAGTTGGGGCATTAAGATCATTTTTATCAAATTGGCCTTACCGGCCAGTGACATTTTTAGGGTATTCCATGTATTAATCTTATCCCTATACCTGGACAACAATGGGTGCACATTAAGGGAGCAGTAGTCCCCCAGCCTGGGCGACACCTGCACCCCCAAGTATTTAAAACTAGACACCACTGGGATGGGGCAAGAGTCAGGCAGAGTAACCCCACCATCTTCATCCAACATCATCAGTGCTGATTTCGCCCAGTTAATGATTAAACCAGAAAAGTGACCGAATTGCGTGATAAGTGACATAACCCCCGGGAAGGGAGTCCGTGGGGTCCCCAAGAAAGAACAACATGTCGTCTGCATATAACATGATCTTTTCCTGCAGCACGCCATATTGGAACCCCTGAATCCGAGGGCTAGCCCGCACCAGAGCCGCTAACGGCTCTATGGCAATCACAAAGAGCAGGGGGGACAGGGGACAGCCCTGCCTCGTCCCCCTGCCCAGAGCAAAAGCTGGCGACATTCTATCTGCCACCCTGATAGTCGCCTGGGGAGAGACATATAGTAACTTGACCCATGCAATGAATTTGTCCCCGAAACCAAACTCCTCCAGCACTGCCCATAGAAACCTCCAACTGACACTGTCAAATGCCTTGTTGGCATCCAGAGACAGGAGTGCTCTACGACCTCCATTATCCGCCTGCAATTGCATGTGTAGGAACATCCGTCTTAAATTGGTAGCAGTGGACTTCTGCGGCATGAAGCCAGCCTGGTCCGGGTGTATAATTGAGGAGATTATCCCATTAACCCTACGCGCCAGGACCTTGGCAAGGATTTTCACATCACTCTGTAGTAAAGAAATAGGTCTATAGGAGCCCGGGTCAACCGGATCCTTCCCCGGCTTCAACAGTAATATGACATTTGCCCTGGCCATAGAGCCAGGGAGCTGGCCAGCATCAAAAGCAGCATTAAAGACCCTCAACAGTTCTGGTAACAAATGCTCCCCAAATTGAGTGTACACCTCCATTGGTAGTCCATCCTCCCCGGGGGCTTTACAGGTAGGGAAAGAGCCAGCTGCCTGCTGCAGCTCGCCCAAAGTAATGGGGGCATCGAGTTGTTCTCTAGCTGTGGTAGAAATCTTGGGCAGATCAATGCTAGAAATATATGCTCCCAGATCCTCATCCGAGTAGGCATCCCTCGACCCATAAAGGCCCTCATAGAAGGATGCCAGCTCGGATATAATGGCCTCGGGGGTATTAACCACTTTACCAGTAGAGGCGCGTATAGCACCGATGGCTGGGGATTGTGTTTGGGACCTTGCTATTTTGGCCAAAAGGCGACCAGTCTGCTTCCCTTCCTCATAGAACGTCAGCTTTGTAAAGAACCTCTTCCACTCAGCCGTGGAGGATCGCAGACGGTCCAGAGAGTCCTGGGCCGACATCCAAGCCTCCCGGGCATTATCGGTAGGATAAGTCACATAGGTAAGTTCCAGCTGTTTCACCTGGTCTCCCACCTGCTCCATCAAGGCAGAAGAGTTTCGTTTTATAATCTGTATTTCTTTCTCGTACATCACGGGACACAGAGCGACATAGTCATTACTAATGGGTTATATAGTTACCGTCAGGTGCTGGCACTGGCAACTTCCAAAACCGGAAGTACCCTCCCCTATATAAGCCCCTCCCATCCGGGAGCACCTCAGTTTTTTGCCAGTGTCTAAGGTGTTGGCCAAGAAGAAACATGTGTTTTTCACTGAGCTTGCGTACAGGTTCTTTTGGGCCTCAGTAAGCTATTCCGGATCCGACCAAAAAAGCTTCATAGCTAAACGGTCGGTACCCGGGCCTTGCAGAGAAGAGCAAGGTTCTGCCTGTAATGCTTCTCTTAGGAGAGCTGGACCCTGGGATCCAGAGCTCTGGTCATACCCACGACCAAGATGTTTTCTGTGCAGGGTGCTATACAGGTCCAGGGGAGTGGAATCCTTGGGAACCCGGTCCCTGAAGGTTTGATTACAATGCCTGCCGTGATAGGTGAAGTTTGGGCTTTTGTGGACCAAACAAAGTCCTGCGGCGGGGAACAGGTAAGTGGGGGCCCCCAGGAACTTGGTTCTATTGGGGGACCCCCAAGCCTAATTTGTCTTTCTGTCTGTTACCTAACGGTATTCCCGCTAATATCTGTGCATGCCTGTAACTACTAAAAAAAATGTAATAATTTTTAATGGTGGTCAAGAAAAAAAAAAAAAAAAAAAAGAATGTTTTCTTATATATGTTTAGTATATTAAACTGCGGTACCTGTGTTTGTCCACTAGAGGCCGCTGTGGAATGTTTTTCTTGTCATATGGACTAGTTTCTTCTCAGAGAGCAAAGTCCAGGCAGCTGGTGAGTTCTCCTACAGGAAACTGTTTCCTCTGCCATGTTGCAGTGTTCGTCTATCCCCCGGCCTGCGGCAAAGGGGGCCCTGGCTCCTGTCCCTGGTTTCCATGTTTGAAAATTAGCGCCGAGGCGCACGTGGCCGCGCGCGTGCGCGTGCACGCGCCTCTATATATAGAGGTGGCCGGAAAAAGGGGCGGGGCCTGGGGGATGACGCTCTGTGCGCGCCGCAGCGCTTCTGCGCATGTGCGGGCGTCCCAGCAGGTTTTAAAAAGCCACATTATTGCAGTAAGCTGGCTATCAAGTACAGAGACAGAGCTGACAACATTTAAAGGCATACAGCAAGCGGTTGATACAGACATCCCCTAGAAAGGCACATTAGTAGACACCAACTGTTTATATAGCAGCATTTATGCTAGACTATTATCAGTAACTGGTGTATTTTCGGCTGGAATACCTCAGCTTTGTGGCTTAGGAATATGCCGTCTAAAAACTCCGGGACTAGAAATTCCAGGAGGAATAGGGGGTCTCCATCGGGCTCTGAGGATCTTGGGCATGCTTTGGCTGCACCAGTCTCCCCTGAAGAATCAGAGGTTAGTGACCGTAGGGCACCCCCAGGAGTACCTGGTACTGTGGCTGTCCCCAGTTCACCTGCTCCTGTGTATGTAACAGAGGAGGTTTTTTCCTCAGCTCTGGGAGGGCTGGAAGAGAGATTGTCAGCACTAATTGCTGCTTCCCTGTCACAGGAGAAAAGCGCTCGATCTCCGTCTCCTCCCTCAGAGTGCCTGTTAACAGAGCAACAGTCCCATACAGAGGTCGACCTACCTGAGGGGGATCAGGATGAGGTTGATTCAGTTGTAGAGGAATCAACAGTGGAGGAGCCGTTCTCAGCATCACATGCTGAGAGGTTATGGGTGCAGTCCCTGACTAATATGGTCCGATCAGCATTTAAAATGCCACTTGCGGAGCCATCCTCCTCTTCTGTCTCCTCGTTGGGATCGCTAAAAGCTCCCCAGACTGTTTGTTCTTTCCCGATCCATCCTTTATTGGAGGGGCTCATTTACCAGGATTGGGAGCATCCTGACAAAATATTTACTCCCCCCAAGAGATTTCCGGTGGTCTATCCTATGGAGGATAAGTTCGTCAGAAAATGGAAGGTCCCTACAGTGGACGCAGCCATCTCTTGTGTGAATAAATCACTGACATGTCCGGTGGAAAATGTCCAAATGTTCAAGGACCCAATAGATAAAAAATTGGAGTCCTTATTGAAATCTGCTTTTTCTACAGCAGGATTGGTGACACAACCAGCAGTGGCAGCTATAGGGGTCTGCCAAGCAGTGAAGGATCAGTTGAAACAGGTCTTAAGGGACGTGCCAGATCAGCAGGCTCTTGCTCTAGCTGATCTACCTAGAGCCTTATGCTTTGCGGTGGACGCTATAAAGGATTCAATCCATCAGGCCTCCCGCCTTACGCTGTCTGTAGTACATATGCGCAGGCTTCTATGGCTCAAAAACTGGTCTGCTGAAGCTCCCTGTAAAAAATTGCTGGTCAGCTTCCCATTTCATGGGGAGCGTTTATTCGGGGAAGACCTGGACAAGTATATCCAGAGAATTTCCAGCGGTAAAAGTACACTCTTGCCGGTCAAAAAATAGAGTTAGAGGTCCCTCTTTTAAGAGGCCGGCTTCTCCAGTCCCTAGGACATCGGCTGTGAAACAGTTCCGACGGCCTCCCCGGTCAAATCCCGGAGGTAAAAATCAGGGACAGTTGCAGGGTAACAAGAAGCCCTGGAGCAGGAGAGGTACAAAACCTCCCCCAAAGTCAAATGCATGAAGGGTTGCCCCCACCCAATCGGGTGGGGGGAAGACTTCAGTTGTTCACAGAAACCTGGCGGGACACGATCCGAGACAGATGGGTGCTCTCCGCAGTAAATCTGGGATACAAATTGGAGTTAAAAAACTCCCCTCCTTCCCGCTTTATAAGGTCGAACGTGCCAAGGGATCCCCAGAAGAGAGGATCCCTCCTGTTGGCACTGGAACAATTATTGCTTCAAGCAGTAATTATAGAGGTCCCCCTGGAAGAATGGGGGTTCGGGTTTTACTCAAACCTCTTTACAGTTCCGAAGCCAAACGGGGACGTGAGGCCCATATTAAATCTAAAAGGGCTAAACAAATTCCTGCATATCAGGACTTTCCGGATGGAGTCGATCCGATCGGTAGCCACTGCCCTACAAGGGGAGGAATGGTTAGCCTCGATCGACATCAAAGATGCGTATTTGCACATCCCCATCTTTCCAGCCCACCAAAAATTTCTACGCTTTGCGATAGAAGGGCGCCATTTTCAGTTCAGAGCCTTACCCTTCGGTCTGGCCACAGCACCAAGAGTGTTCACAAAAATTCTGGCCCCATTATTGGCCAATCTAAGAACACGAGGTGTAAAGATAATGGCATATCTAGACGACTTGTTGCTGATAGACCACTCAGTGGAAAAACTAGAAGTGGTTGTTCACGAGACAATCAAGTATCTGGAATATCACGGTTGGATTATCAACCGAGACAAGTCAGCCCTAAAACCAGTCAAAAGTCTGGAATACTTGGGGCTAAGGCTGGATTCAGACCAGAGAAAGATTTTCTTGCCTCAAGAAAAGGGGTCGTCTTTGAGAGATTTGATCCACTTAGTGGGTTCAAAAAGACAGCCATCCATACGCCTGTGCATGAGGCTACTGGGAAAAATGGTGGCATCATTCGAAGCAGTACCCTACGGTCAATTCCATTCAAGGAAGTTGCAAAGGGCCATACTGTCAGCCTGGAACAAGAAAGTTCAGGCTCTGGACTTACCAATGTCCTTGTCCCCTTCCGTTCGCAGGAGCCTCCGCTGGTGGTTGGTTCCCCAGAATCTGGAAAGAGGGAAATCCTTCAGTCCGATTTCCTGGAAGGTGGTCACTACAGATGCCAGCCTTATAGGCTGGGGAGCAGTACTGGAGCAATGGTCTCTCCAGGGCAGATGGTCGGATGCGGAAAAGGCCCTGCCCATCAATCTCTTAGAGATACGAGCAGCCCGGTATGCCCTAGTAGCATGGACATCCAAACTCCAAGGGTCCCCTGTCAGAGTTCAGTCAGACAATGCCACAGCAGTGGCATATATCAATCGTCAGGGGGGCACCAGGAGTCGTGCAGCCCAAAGGGAAGTAAATTACATCCTGAGATGGGCAGAAAGATATGTCCCAGCCATATCTGCGGTATTCATTCCAGGGGTGGAGAATTGGAAGGCGGACTTTCTAAGTCGCCAACAATTATGCCCAGGGGAATGGTCCCTTCATCCCGAGGTTTTCCGGACAATATGTCAGCGGTGGGGAACACCGGATGTAGATCTGCTAGCATCCAGGTTCAACACGAAAGTGGACAGGTTTGTCTCTTGGTCAAGGGATCCCCTAGCATGCGGCTCGGATGCCCTAGTGTTCCCTTGGGATCAGTTCAAGCTGATATATGCATTCCCACCGCCACAATTGTTACCTCGATTACTCCGCAGAATCAGGGTAGAAAAGAAACCAGTGATTCTGGTGGCTCCAGCGTGGCCCCGAAGAGCATGGTACGCGGAGATCGTAAAAATGTCTGTGGGGAGTCCTTGGACCCTCCCACATCGTCCGGACCTGCTTTCGCAGGGACCGATATACCACCCTTCCTTACCAGCCCTAGGTTTGACGGCCTGGCTATTGAAGCCCACATTCTAAAAAAGAGAGGGCTCTCTAATGCTGTGGTGTCTACCATGATCAATGCCAGGAAACCGGTATCCAGGCAGATCTACTATAGAATCTGGAAGGCGTACATCGCCTGGTGTGAAGCCAAGAAATGGCATCCACGTAAATACGTAATAGGTAGAATTCTGGACTTCCTACAATGGGCTGTAGATAGGAAGCTTGCCTTGAGTACTATCAAAGGTCAGATTTCGGCCTTGTCAATATTTTTTCAAAGGCCCTTGGCTTCGCATTCACTAGTCAAAGCCTTTATACAAGGAGTGATGCGTATTAGTCCTCCGGTTAATATTCCCATATGTCCATGGGATCTAAACTTGGTTCTGTCGGTTCTACAGAAACAACCATTTGAACCATTACAGCATATTTCCTTAGTGCTTCTCACCAGGAAATTGATTTTTCTAGTAGCCATTTGTTCGGCTAAAAGAGTATCGGAATTAGCAGCTATGTCCTGTAAGGAGCCATATCTGGTTATCCATAAGGACAGAGTAGTGTTACGTCCTCATCCAGCCTTTCTTCCTAAGGTGGTATCGAGTTTTCATTTGAACCAAGATGTGGTTCTTCCTTCTTTTTTCCCCAAGCCTACTTCGGTAGAGGAAAAGTTATTGCATTCTTTGGATGTAGTAAGAGCAGTTAAAGCTTATCTAAAAGCCACTGCTCAGATTCGCAGAACGGATACTTTGTTTATTCTGCCGGAAGGCCCCAGAAAGGGTCAGGCAGCGTCAAAATCTACGTTAGCCAAGTGGATTCGACAGGTCATAATACAAGCCTATAGCTTGAGAAGTAGACCGCCTCCGTTCAAAGTTAGGGCGCACTCCACGAGAGCAGTTGGAACTTCATGGGCAGTGCATCACCAGGCCTCCCTGGCTCAGGTCTGTAAGGCCGCAACATGGTCTTCAGTACACACGTTTACTAGGTTCTACCAGGTGGACGTTAGAAGTCAGGAGGATGTCGCCTTTGGGCGCAGTGTGTTGCAGGCCGCAAAAGATCCTCATGTCTGATAGCGCTCAGCTTATATGGTGTATCCCCCCCCTCATTTGGCATTGCTTTAGGACATCCCATTAGTAATGACTATGTCGCTCTGTGTCCCGTGATGTACGAGAAAGAAAATAGGATTTTTATAACAGCTTACCTGTAAAATCCTTTTCTTGGAGTACATCACGGGACACAGAGCTCCCGCCCCTCTTTGGGGACACTTATTGCTTTGCTACAAAACTGAGGTGCTCCCGGATGGGAGGGGCTTATATAGGGGAGGGTACTTCCGGTTTTGGAAGTTGCCAGTGCCAGCACCTGACGGTAACTATATAACCCATTAGTAATGACTATGTCGCTCTGTGTCCCGTGATGTACTCCAAGAAAAGGATTTTACAGGTAAGCTGTTATAAAAATCCTATTTTCCTCAATAAACACCATTCTAAGAAATGCTTTCAGGGTTTCCCACTTTAGTAGTAGGTCGGGATGGTTATCATGCGCCTGTAAAAAGATTTCAATCTTGGATTCTACACGTTCTGGTGATGTAAACAATTTGAGCCAAAAGGCGTTTAGCTTCCATGGGGCCCTGGGCAAAGAACTGGGCGGTTGGGTTACCAACCACAGCACTAGTGGGGAATGGTCTGAGATCCCTTGCGGAAAATATTCTATCTTAGAGGTATAACTAATTACGTTGGGGGTGCCCAAGCAGAGATCTATGCGAGAAAGGGAGCCATGTGTCTTAAGCCCTGTACACACGATCGGATAACCTATGGATTTTCGTCCGATGGATTTGTCCATCGGAAATCCGATGAAACTGTTTTTCATCAGTCTTGGCCACACACCATCAGTCAAAAAACCGACCGTTCCAAACGCGGTGACGTAAAACACTCAGATGAGCCGCGTCGACTTGATTCTGAGCATGCGTGGGTTTTTTAACCGATGGACTTGCCCATAGACGATCGGAAATTCCCATCGGTTTTTTATCCATCGGAAAATTTTAAAACAAGTTCTATTTTTCCCAACCGATGGAAAAAAGACCGATGGGTACCATACACGATCGGTTTGTCTGATGAAAACCATCCATCGGACGGTTTTCATCAGTTAAACCGATCGTGTGTACGGGGCTTTAGAGAAACAGGAGAATTGTTTACAGTTTGGATTCCTAGCTCGCCATACATCCACCCACCCCACCTCCTCCATCAGGCGGCCTAGTGCCGTACCCCGGTTGCCCTTAGGGGGCGTAACTGGGGGATGTCTATCCAGTCTAGGATCTATATAGCAATTAAAGTCCCCTAGAATCAGTAGCGGAACATCAGGTTTGTTTACCAAGTAAGACAGCAGCAACTGTAATATCTCTCTGGAAAAAGGCGGAGGCACATACACAAAGGCTAAAATCATAGTAACAGTATACAGTTTGCAATATAGAAATACAAATCTACCAGAGATATCAATAAGTGAGTCTAACTCCTGGTATGCAAGAGCCTTGTGGATCAATACACTCACTCCGCGAGAAAAAGCTGAATGGGTGGAGTGATAGGCCTGACCATCCCACGCATACCCTAAGAAACCAGTAGTGTCTTTCAATAAATGGGTCTCCTGCAAACCAATAATGGCAGGATGGAACTTGCGCAATACTGTAGAGATCATAGTCCTCTTCAAGGGATCATTTACCCCTCGGACATTCCACGACACTATGGGTGTAGCAGACATAGTAAGTAGAGATACAATGTTCTGATTGCATGGGGGGTATACCCAAGAGGAAACAGCAGGCCCTTGCCCCTCCATCCAAACATCAAAAAGCCTATGAGTGCAGTCAGCAAAGATTGTAGTGCATTGACTAGGACAGTACAGTACTTAGTGGAATGAAACATTATGTGGAAACTGAAGAAAACTTGTCTGCGCAACGGCGCGGTACCTTGAACACTGCAACTAGTTGACAAAAAAATAATAAAAAATAATAGTCGTCAACCGGTGGCCCATGATCTGCCAACAGGGCGCGATTTGGGACTTCCCACCGGAGCAGAGTGATATTATCAGGGGTAGACCAAGTGCCAACAGGGCACAGAAACTGGAGCCATGTCAGCCATGGCAACAGGCAGCACATAGGGGGTTGTGGTAACTCACTCCACCCACAGTCTCTCACCAGCGGGGTAGAAAGAAAAGTTGTCGGAAAACCATTCGCTGGTAACTGTAAACAGGTTGTGGTCCTCTTACGGCAACATCAACTTAGTAACTGTAATCCAGTGCCCTTCTCTCCCTTGATATGTATATTCCAGAAAACATCAACCTTCTCTATTCTCTGGGCCCCGTCTGCGGAGTCCCTGTTCATTGCGGTCCAGCCATTCAGCAGCTTCTTGTGCGGTTTCAAAAAAGTGATAAAATAAAAAAGGCCCTATATACTCTGAACAGCCGTATACAGGCGGTGCATACAAGACAGGGACTGTAGGTTTGTTCTTATGCAGAATCTGTTTGTAATTTTGAACAGGTACATTGTTTAAGTGTAGCTCCAGCCCAAAAAACTATTTTTAAACTTTTTGGAAAACATAGGTAAGGGTTATCACCCCTGTAACATTTGTTTTGCTGTCTGTGCCCCTGTTCAGAACATTTCACCTCACTTTCCGTCCCAATGACAACTGTTTTTGAAATATGGTGTTTTTCTTGAAACAAGGATTGCTGATAAAGCATCAGTACAGAGGAGACACCTTTCTCCCATATTAATTCTTACAGGAGAGAATTTTCCTTCCAAGGGGTATATTTCCTCTCACTTCCTGTTGTCTTCTTGCGTTTGCAAGTAGGAGTCGTTTGTAAGTTGGATGTTTGAAAGTAGGGACCTGCCGTATATACTCTGCAGAAATAGGCCCCTTAGTTGTTGGTGTTGGCACAACACTGTAAGCACTCACAGTTACTCTTGGTTGGTGCTGGAACGCCCTGCTGTCAACTATTATATCAGGAATTTTAATTATATATAATTGTTGAACAGTGGTAGTAAAAATTGGGCCTTTGATGGTGGTGCTGGTGCCACAACACTGTAAGCCCTGACAGTTACTCTTGGTGGGTGCAGCAATGGGCCCTGCTGTGAATTATTAGATCAAGAATTGTAATTGCATGCCCCTGTTGAACAGGGGCTGAAAAATTGGGCCTTTCATGGTGGTGGTGGTGGTGGCGTTGCCACAACACTGTAAGCCCTCAGAGTTACTCTTGGTGGGTGCAGCAATGGGCCCTGCTGTGAATTATTAGATCAAGAATTGTAATTACATGCCCCTGTTGAACAGGGGCTGAAAAAAAAAAAAAATTGGGCCTTAGGCACTGGTGGCACAACACTACAACCCCTCACAGATACTGTACTTGGAGCACAGCAATGAGCCCTGTTGCAAAGTATTGCATCAAAAATTGTAATGACACGCCCCTGTTAAACAGGGGCTGAAAAATTGGGCCTTAGGCACTGGTGGCACAACACTCCAACCCCTCACAGATACTGTACTTGGAGCACAGCAATGAGCCCTATGGCAAATTATTGCTAAAAAAATTGTAATTACACGCCCCTGTAAAACAGGGGCTGAAAAATTGGGCCTTAGCCACTGGTGGCGGCACCCATAAACAAAAATGATCTTCCAAGCTATCATCATCAATCGTATCATTGAGGACTCGGAGGAGGAGGATAGCCAGTCAACATAACAGCACAGGCACTCAACATCAGCATCAGTCTTGAAGGGATGTGACATGTTAAAATCAATTAGTCTGTTATATCAGCATCAGGTGTGTGGTAGCTGGTGGTGATCCAAGACTGGTTCATCTTGATGAAAGTCAGTCGATCAACCGAGTCGGTGGACAGGCGCACCCTGTGATCCGTGACAAATCCTCCAGCAGCACTGAATGTGCGTTCCGAAAGAACGCTGGATGCAGGACAGGCCAGTAGCTAAATTGCATACTGTGCAAGCTCTGGCCAGTGATCCATCCTCAAGACCCAGTAAGCCAGAGGATTTTCGGTGGGGAAGGTGTCCAAGTCTGACCTTGCCCCTAGATATTCCTGCACCATGTTTATCAGACGCTGGCGATGGTTGCTGGAACCGATCATACTTTGGGGCTGCGGACTAAAGAATTGTCTGAACGCATCGGTCAGACGGCCACCTTCCCCACCGCTCCTTCTTTGACTGGCCGAAGCCTCAGCAACTTGTTGTCCAGGACCAGGAGTTTGTAACCTCCCAGTCTCTGGGAACGCGTTGCACAGACCTTTCTGCAAGGCCTCCCGGAGTTGTCTCATCCTCTGCTCCCTCTGCGACGGTAACATAAGGTCCGCAACCTTACCCTTGTACCGTGGATCAAGGAGAGTGGCCAGCCAGTAATGGTCCCTCTCCTTGATCCGAAGAATACGAGGATCCTTCCGCAGACTTTGCAGGATCAGGGAGGCCATGCAGCGTAGATTTGCTGAGGCATTCGGTCCAGAGTCCTCTGGGTCACTAAGGACGACATGATCCGCAGCCACCTCCTCCCAGCCACGTACAAGTCCACTGGTTTCTTGGGACTGTAAATCATCCCTAAAAGACTGCTGCTGATGATGCTGAGTGCCAGCCTCCACCTCCATGCTGACACAATCCTCCTCCTCCTCCTCCTCCTCCTCTTCCTGTGCGATGGGTGGGACAGAAGGAACACTGTCTGGGTAAAGGGGGCCTTGAGAGGCAAGGAAGTCCTCCTCTTCCTGCCTCTGTTCTGCCTCAAGTGCCCTGTCCATTATTCCACGCAGCGTAAGCTCCAACAGGTGGACAAGAGGTACAGTGTCACTGATGCATGCACTGTCACTGCTCACCATCCTCGTGGCCTCCTCAAATGGTGCCAGGACAGTGCATGCATCCCTGATCATGCCCCACTGGCGTGGAGAAAAAAAAACAAGCTCCCCTGACCCTGTCCTGGTGCCGTAGTCGCACAGGTACTCATTGATGGCCCTCTGCTGCGTGTGCAGCCGCTGCAGCATGGCCAACGTTGAGTTCCACCTGGTGGGCATGTCACATATAAGGCGGTTTTTGGGCAGGTTCAACTCCTTTTGCAGCTCAGCCAGGCGAGCACTGGCATTATAAGATCTGCGGAAATGCACACAGACTTTCCTGGCCTGCCTCAGGACATCCTGTAAGCCTGGGTACCTGCCCAAGAACCGCTGCACCACCAGGTTAAGGACGTGAGCCACACAGGGCACATGGGTCAGTTGTCCCTGTCGGAGGGCGGAGAGGAGGTTGGTGCCATTGTCGCAAACCACCATTCCTGGCTTAAGCTGGCGTGGCGTCAACCACCTCTCGGCCTGGCCCTGCAGAGCAGACAGGACCTCTGCCCCAGTGTGGCTTCTGTCCCCCAAACACACCAGCGCAAGCACGGCATGGCATCTTTTTGCCTGCGTACTTGCGTAGCCCCTTGAACGGCTACGGAGCACCGCTGGTTCAGAGGACAAACCACAGGAAGAGGCCATGGAGGAAGAAGAAGAGAAGGGGGTGGAGGAGAGAGGTGTGTCACAACCAGTAGTAGCATTTTGGAGGCGTGGCGGTGGAACAACCTCCAACACTACTGCACCTTGTCCTGCATCCTTCCCAGCTGCCAAAAGAGTGACCCAATGGGCCGTGAAAGAAAGGTAACGTCCCTGTCCATGCCTGCTGGACCATGAGTCAGCGGTAATATGCACCTTACCGCTGACCGCCCTGTCCAGCGAGGCCAAGACATTGCCTTCCACATGCCGGTAGAGAGCCGGAATAGCCTTCCGTGAGAAAAAGTGGCGTTTGGGAACCTGCCACTGAGGAACCGCACATTGCACAAACTCACGGAAGGGGGCCGAGTCTACCAACTGAAAAGGCAGCAGTTGAAGCGCTAGCAATTTAGCCAAGCTAGCATTCAACCGCTGGGCATGTGGATGGCTGGGAGTGAACTTCTTTCGACGGTCCAGCAGCTGGGGCAGGGAAATTTGCCTGCTAGAATCGGACGTCGGTGTACTGCTAGCAGAGTGGCCGCAAGTACTTGGCTGTGACACACCTAATTCTACACCTTCATTCCTCTCAGTGCATGTTTCAGAGAGGACTGAAGTTATAGTGGGGTTGGAGATCCCAGCTGATGCGGTGCAAGGAGAGGTCCGCTTTGTTCTTTGGTGTGGGTCTTTGAGGTAGGCTTGCCAACGAGCTGCATGGCAGGTCAACATATGTCTGGTCAGGCATGTGGTACCCAAGCGGCTGATGTTTTGGCCACGCGATATACGCTTGAGACATATGTTGCAAACAGCAGCTGTGCGATCTGATGCACTAGCCTCAAAAAAGGCCCACACCAAAGAACTTTTTGAATGACGGGCAGAGGCAGCGCCCTGCACAGGCGGAGCTCTGCGGTGTGATTCCGTCGGTGTACTGCCCTTACGCTGGCCACCAAAGGGCATCCTGCCTCGTTGGAGATGTGCCTCCTCCTCATCCTCCTCCTCCTCCTCTCTCCTATTAGGCACCCACGTGGAGTCAGTGACCTCATCATCCCCTCCCTCCTCATCACTGGAGCCAATCTGGCAGTATGCTGCAGCTGCTGGAACATGACTGCCAGATTGGTGTCCTTCTTGAGCATCCCCTCTGTCTGCTCTCACGCTACTGCCTTCCTGTAGCTGGGTTTCATCATCAGACCCTTCGAAACGCTGGGCATCCTCCTGGAGCATGTACCCAACACTGTGCTCAAACAGTTCGGGGGACTCCTCAGGAGGAGGACATGGTGGGTCTAGGGAAGGAGTGACTGATGATGAGTCTGACATTGATACCAGGGAAGAGGACGCTTTGGCAGCTGCTTTGCCAGTACCCTGAGCCTGGGTGAGAGAGGATGAGGAGGAGGAGGAGGGCTTGGTCATCCACTCTACCAAGTCTTCGGCATGATGTGGCTCAACATGTCCAGCTGCCGAAAAGAAGGACAAGCGTGTCCCATGGCCATGTGCTGATGACAATGCACCGCGTCCACGACCAGCACTGTTGCCCCCAGACACAGAGCCTGCTTGCCCTCTTTTATTGCCTCCTGACTGTCTGCCTCTCCTTGTTTTCCTTCCAGACATTCTAATAGATGGCCTGCAGGGAGATGGGAAAAAAGCAATAAGGGCTACCTTCAGGTGTCCTTCTCTGTCCCTTTACTTAAGGATTTCTAAATATGGTTGAGGATGATTGCTTTCGCACAGAATAGCACAACGACAATTTCCCTGACTGTCCAAAAAACAAGGATTTCAAAGATGGTTGATGAGGAATGCTTTAGCACACTGTAGCACAAGGAGAATTTCCCTCACTGTCCTTCCCTGTCCCTAGAAACAAGGATTATCACAGTGAAAGAAACTGACACTCTTCCTACCTATAGTTTTCTGTCCCTAGAAAAAATGTTTTTTTTAAAGACGGTTGATGATCAATGCTTTAGCACACTATAGCACAAGGAGAATTTCCCTCACTGTCCTTCCCTGTCCCTAGAAACAAGGATTATCACAGTGAAAGAAACTGACACTCTTCCTACTTATAGTTTTCTGTCCCTAGAAAAAATGTTTTTTTAAAGATGGTTGATGATCAATGCTTTAGCACACTATAGCACAAGGAGAATTTCCCTCACTGTCCTTCCCTGTCCCTAGAAACAAGGATTATCACAGTGAAAGAAACTGACACTCTTCCTACCTATAGTTTTCTGTCCCTAGAAAAAATGTTTTTTTAAAGACGGTTGATGATCAATGCTTTAGCACACTATAGCACAAGGAGAATTTCCCTCACTGTCCTTCCCTGTCCCTAGAAACAAGGATTATCACAGTGAAAGAAACTGACACTCTTCCTACCTATAGTTTTCTGTCCCTAGAAAAAATGTTTTTTTAAAGACGGTTGATGATCAATGCTTTAGCACACTATAGCACAAGGAGAATTTCCCTCACTGTCCTTCCCTGTCCCTAGAAACAAGGATTATCACAGTGAAAGAAACTGACACTCTTCCTACCTATAGTTTTCTGTCCCTAGAAAAAATGTTTTTTTAAAGATGGTTGATGATCAATGCTTTAGCACACTATAGCACAAGGAGAATTTCCCTCACTGTCCTTCCCTGTCCCTAGAAACAAGGATTATCACAGTGAAAGAAACTGACACTCTTCCTACCTATAGTTTTCTGTCCCTAGAAAAAATGTTTTTTTAAAGATGGTTGATGATCAATGCTTTAGCACACTATAGCACAAGGAGAATTTCCCTCACTGTCCTTCCCTGTCCCTAGAAACAAGGATTCACACAGTAAAACACACTGACACTCTCCCTACCTATAGTTTTCTGTCCCTAGAAAAAATGTTTTTTTAAAGACGGTTGATGATCAATGCTTTAGCACACTATAGCACAAGGAGAATTTCCCTCACTGTCCTTCCCTGTCCCTAGAAACAAGGATTATCACAGTGAAAGAAACTGACACTCTTCCTACCTATAGTTTTCTGTCCCTAGAAAAAATGTTTTTTTAAAGACGGTTGATGATCAATGCTTTAGCACACTATAGCACAAGGAGAATTTCCCTCACTGTCCTTCCCTGTCCCTAGAAACAAGGATTATCACAGTGAAAGAAACTGACACTCTTCCTACCTATAGTTTTCTGTCCCTAGAAAAAATGTTTTTTTAAAGATGGTTGATGATCAATGCTTTAGCACACTATAGCACAAGGAGAATTTCCCTCACTGTCCTTCCCTGTCCCTAGAAACAAGGATTATCACAGTGAAAGAAACTGACACTCTTCCTACCTATAGTTTTCTGTCCCTAGAAAAAATGTTTTTTTAAAGACGGTTGATGATCAATGCTTTAGCACACTATAGCACAAGGAGAATTTCCCTCACTGTCCTTCCCTGTCCCTAGAAACAAGGATTATCACAGTAAAACACACTGACACTCTCCCTACCTATAGTTTTCTGTCCCTAGAAAAAATGATTTTTTAAAGATGGTTGATGATCAATGCTTTAGCACACTATAGCACAAGGAGAATTTCCCTCACTGTCCTTCCCTGTCCCTAGACACAAGGATTATCACAGTAAAACACACTGACACTCTCCCTACCTATAGTTTTCTGTCCCTAGAAAAAATGATTTTTTAAAGATGGTTGATGATCAATGCTTTAGCACACTATAGCACAAGGAGAATTTCCCTCACTGTCCTTCCCTGTCCCTAGAAACAAGGATTCGCACAGTAAAACACACTGACACTCTCCCTACCTATCCTTCTCTTTCCCTAAACTAAAGGAATCCAGGTTAAGCAAGAAAAAAAAATGTCACTGTCCCTGCCTATGCTTCTCTTTCCCTGCTCCGGAACACACTACACTAGGCCGCCGTGCTGGCGGCCTTTTATAGTGTGGGGCGTGTACTAAACACCCTCAGCAATAATTGGCCACAGGCATCCTGCCTGTGGCCAATCATTGCTCTCCTCGCTGCCGGCGCTGTGATTGGCCAAGCATGCGGGGTCACAGTGCATGCTTGGCCAATCACAGCGCCTGGATGACACTGCGATGGCGTAGTGCATTGTGGGCCGTTCGCGTCACTCGAATCAGGCGCGAACGGCCCAAATCGTTCGATCTTCGTCGAACGATCGAACAGCCGATGTTCGAGTCGAACGTATGTTCGACTCGAACACCGAGCTCATCCCTACTGAGGAGGAAGACTTTCTCCTCCAATCCCCCAAATCTCTCCTTCAATGCATCCACAGAGGCAGTACACCTGTGCACCGCATGCAGGATTTCACTAAGCGTGGGTTGGGGACTGTCCTCTGTTTGCTGATTAAACAGTGCTGGCATAGTATCAGGGACTGCCTCCACACATTCCTCATCACTGTCCTGCATGTCAGCATGCCCCTGCTCTGCATGCTCCTCGGACACAGTAGGGATTTGAGCAGCAGACTGTAGGGAAACATCCGGGCCGGCTAGCTTCTGAGTATAATACAGCATGTCTCTAGTCTGATCCTTTGGTTTGGGGGCTTTGGTAGACTTACCCCCCTGTTCCAGCTTCTTTTCCTGGCCTCCTGCTGCTTTAGGAGTCTGAGACATCCAGGCGCCATCTTGGAAATCCTGGGAGGCCGCAGCCGCGGCGTCTCCTCTGCTTCCCTGGGTCATCATGCCGGGATTCTCGAGTGTCGCAAGAACCGGGGACCTCAGGGGGTCTTCAGGCACTGAATCAAGGCGGATTAGGGCTTAGCAGGTGGCGAGGAGAGGATCACTGACAGGATCAACAGCGGGAGCTCCGTGGAACAGGTCTGTTCACATGCCGCGCTAGGCCACGCCCCTCTTCAGGTCCTATATAACTTTCTGTTGAACTCATTTCTGAGCTTGCTCATCCTTGAGCTTGCCAACTTTGTGCTTGCTGGAACTCTGACCAGGTGGAACTGGACTAAGTGGTGACTGGTGCGTTAAAAACCAGAGTTGAAAACAGGAGATTATAAGAGTCATCAAACCTGTAAGTAACATCTACAATTTCCTTATTGTAACTGGGAAAATGTGTGCTAGCAAGATTGAAGGTTTTGTGCAGTGCACAGTGTGCCACATGTATACAACAATGGAGCAACAGCTCCAGGATGGATAACGCTGCAAAAGATGTGAGCAGGTTGCCCTTCTGTAAGCTCGCATTAGAGACCTGGAGGAGCAAATTGCAACACTGGGCAGAACTTACAACCTTGAAAGAGGTCCTGTGCCCACTGAGCAGGTGGCTAGTAGGGTTAATGGGGATGGTGGAGGGGGAGGTCAGGATTATCAGGTAGGAAGATGGGTTAAAGTAGAGGCAGTGGTAGGGGCTCACAGAAAAGGAAGGCCAGCCCTGGGTTTGAGCACCCTAACAGATTCACCAAGTTGGGTGAAGATGTGAGGGTATCAAGTTCAGAGGTGGCAGCCCTAGATGTCACTGCTCCCCCCTTACAGCCGGGAGAGCAGCCCATTTAGTAGGGGTGGTGAGGGGAGTGCAGGTAGGCCTAGAAAGTTGGTGGTAATAGGGGATTCTATAATCAGAAGAACTAACAGAATAATTTTTGCCAGGATCGCCTCAACCAAATGGTTTGCTGTCTCCCTGATGCCAGGGTTTGGCATGTGGTGGACCGGGTTGATAAATTACTGGGAGGGGCTGGGCATTACCCAGCTGTCTTGGTCCACGTTGGAACCAATGACAGAATATATGGAAGGTGGAGGCTCCTTAAGAACCATTTTAAAGAACTAGGCTGCCAGTTGAAGGGAAGGACCTCCAATGTGATATTCTCTGATATTGCCTGTGCCATGCACAACACAGGAAGGACAGGGGAAGATTAGAGAGCTAAATGCATGGCCAAAGACCTGGTGTAAGAAGGAGCGATTTGGGTTTTTAGAGCACTGGGCTGACTTTTCATAGGGGTACAACATATATGCTAAAGATGGTTTGTACCTAAATGGAAGGGGGTCTACTGTGCTGGGGAGAGGTTTACAGAAAGGCTGGAGGAGTATTTAAACTAGGATTTTTTTGGAGGGGGGGGATTAGATTATAATGGGGCAGACAGGTCAGACAGGGGTCAGCCCTTATTGGTGGGTGGAATGGGGAAAGATGGGGGAGGGCTGTGGCAGATGATATGAAGGTTCCTATGTTACAAACAACCATTGGAAATGGTACTATTTGTACTAAAATAAAAAATATGCAACATACGTTTGCAAAATGTGGCAATGAATTAAAGTGTTTGTTCACCAATGCCAGAAGTCTGCCAAGCAAAATAGGTGAGTTGGAAGCTCTGGTGCACTAGGAGAACTGATCTAATTAGTATTGCTGAATCTTGGCTTCATTCTTCTCATGGCTGGGCTATTAATATTCCTGGCTATGCTCTCTTTTGGAAAGACAGGGTTAAACGGAGGGGTGGTGGTGTCTGTCTCTATGTGAGAAGTGATCTCAAAGTGAGTGTGAAAGAGGACCTAGTTGATGGAGAGCGTGATGACGAGTCTGAAGCATTATGGGTGGAACTGTACATGGATGTGCTTACTACAAAGTTTAACATTGGAGTTGGTTATAGACCTCCCAGTGTTAATGAGGAGGTGTAGACTCAGCTCCTTGCACAGATGGAAAGGTCTGCAAGGTCTCGGACAGTGATAATAATGGGGGATTTTTTTTTTTATGGGGGATTTTTACTACCCAGAAATTGACTGGAGTAATGGAATGGCACTGCTGGGACAGTTAAAGGGCAAACATTTATAAACCTATTACAAGACAATTTTATGGTCCAGTTTATTGAGGCCCCGACTAGGAATGACGCTCTTCTGGATCGGGTATTCTCCAACCATGCAGAGCTTATTACCAATATTCATATAAAAGAACATCTGGGTAGCAGTGACCATAACATGATTTAATTTAATGTTAGCTGTAAGCAACAAACACATTCAGGAAAGATAAAAGCACTTAACTTTAAGAGAGCAAATTTTACAAGGATGAGGGCTGCTCTCCAGGACTGGGAGGGAATATTGACATCAATGGACACAGAACAGAAATGGGAATTCTTTGAATAGACTGTATGCTAACTCACTACAAAGTATATTACCATGGGCAATAGGTTTAACTGCTTGCCGACCACCTCACGTAGATATACGTCGGCAGAATGGCACGGGCAGGCAAAGCAACTTATATATATGTTGCTTTAAACCTGCCACCTAGCAGGCGCGCACAGTCTCCGTCCGCGGACTCGATGTCCGCCGGTGTCCCGCGATCGGGTCACGGAAAGGCAGAAAGGGGGGATGTCTTTGTAAACAAGACATCTCTCTATTCAGGGAGACTCCACTGTTGCCGTTTTTACATTTTGATAAGCGCTTGTATCATCTCCTAAATGTAAGTGTTCCTACCTACATTAAATTCAATTTATATACAGTATCACGCTATGTGCCCTTCTCTTTTCCATTTATACTTCACCTGGTTCCTTTCCTGGCTTCATTGGGTAACCACCCCCAAGCACTTAATATCAGCTTATTCTCCTGCACTTGTCTGATGTGAGAGACGTTTTTGGGAACTACAGCAGAGGATCCAGTTTCTACAGTGGTTTATACCATGTGCAGTTGACCCTTTGAACGTATGTTTTTTGGGGTCCATTGTTTCCGGTAAGCCTCTCCTATATTGGTGGTGGCCATCTTCACTTCACTTGTTTCTTTCAAGATTGTGGGAGCACCAACATTCTATTTACATTGAACTTTTTCATTGTTTTCACTACAGCAACCTTTTATATGTTTTTTCATATGGACATTTGTTTACTGATTCAGTATTGAGCACGGTGTTCATGTACTTTTTTAACTCACATATTTAGCGCTACAATTTATGTATGTATTGCTATAACTTTTGCGCAAACCAATCAATATACGCTTATTGCGTTTTTTTTTACCAAATACATGTAGAAGAATACGTATCGGCCTAAACTGAGAAAAAAATTAGCTTTTTTTTTAAAAAAAAATGGGGATATTTATTATAGCAAAAAGTACAAAATATTGCTTTTTTTTTTAAATTGACGCTCTATTTTTGTTTATAGCGCAAAAAATAAAAACCGCAGAGGTGATCAAATACCCCCAAAAGAAAGCTCTATTTGTGGGAAAAAAAGGACATCAATTTTGTTTGGGAGCCACTTCGCACGACCGCGCAATTGTTAGTTAAACCGACGCAGTGCCGAATCGCAAAAAGTGGCCCGGTCATTTGGCAGCCAAATGGTCCGGGGCTGAAGTGGTTAAAAGGCTAAAAATAAAACCTCAGTGGCTCATGGCCAAAGTAAAAAATGGCTATAAATAATAAGAAAAGAGCTTTTAAAAAAATCTAAAAATGAAGGAATACTATCATCGTTTAAATGCTACAAAGAATATAACAGAATATGTAAAAAGGAAATCAAGGACGCAAAAATTCAAAACGAACCCGATTGCAAACCCCAAAAAATTATTCAAATATATTATTAGTAAAAAGGTCAGGTCTGAGCATGTAGGCCCTTACAAAATAATCTAGAGTGGGTGACTGGGGGCAAAGAGAAGGCTAATTTATTAAATACTTTCTTCAGCTCTGTGTATACAAAGGTGCATGGGGGAGCTAATTTCCATAATGGGGGTGGTATTGGCCCAGCCCCAAATGATCCACAATGGCTCAAAAGTGATATGCTCCAGAAATATTTAGACAGAATAAAGGTGGATAAAGCACCTGGACCAGATGGCATACACCCACGGATCCTAAAATAATTGAACTCTGTAATTTCAAAACCATTGTTTCAAATTTTTAGGGACTCGTTAATGATTGGAATGGTTCCACTGGATTAGCGTAGGGCCAATGGGGTGCCCATATTTAAAAAGGGATCTAAGTCTTTACCAAGTAACTATAGACCTGTTAGTTTGACTTCTATAGTCGGGAAGATACTGGAGAGATTAATAAAAGACCACATAGATGAGTTCTTGCTGGAAAAAAATATTTGAAGCAACAGACAGCATGGATTCATGAAAGACAGAGGTTATTAAACAAACCTGATTTCTTTTTATGAGGAGGTAAGTAAAACCTTGGACAGAGGGGTGGTGGTGGATGTGGTATACTTGGATTTTGCAAAAGCGTGCGATACAGTTCCCCGCACATGGCTAATGTGTAAAGTCTACAGGCTTGGAAAGATCAATTTGTAAATTGATAGAAAACTGGCTAAAAAACTGAATTCAGAGAGTAGTAGTTAATGATTCTTACTCTGAATGGGCTAAGGTTATCAGTGGTGTTCCCCAAGGCTCAGTGTTGGGACCTTTACTTTTTAATATCTTTATAAATGATATAGGGTCTGGGATTAAAAGTACCATTTCTGTATTTGCAGATGACACTAAGCTATGCAGTGGATCAACGTCCTTACAGGATGTCTCCAATTTACAAGCCGACCTCAATGCTCTGTCTGATTGGGCAACTAAGTGGCAAATGAGGTTTAATATTGATAAATGTAAAGTTATGCACTTGGGGGTTAAGAATATGCATGCATCATACATACTAGGGGGAGTACAACTGGGGGAATCCATAGTGGAGAAGGATTTTGGGGTTTTGGTAGATCATAAGCCCAATATTAGCATGCAATGCCAAGCTGCGGTTTCCAAAGCGAGCAAAGTTCTTTCTTGTATTAAGAGAGGTGTGGACTCCAGAGAGAGAGAGAGATATCAATTTTCCCCAATACAAATCATTAGTAAGACCTCATCTGGAATATGCAGTTCAGTTTTGGGCACCAGTTTTTAAAAAGGGTATCTGGGAACTGGAGAAAGTCCAGAGAAGGGCAACCAAATTAATAAGAGGCATGGAGGAGATCAGCTATGAGGAAAGATTACAGGAACTGAATTTATTTTCTCTTGAGAAGAGGAGATTAAGAGGGGGATATGATCAACATGTACAAATACATACAGTGGGGAGAACAAGTATTTGATACACTGCCGATTTTGCAGGTTTTCCTACTTGCAAAGCATGTAGAGGTCTGTAATTTTTATCATAGGTACTCTTCAACTGTGAGAGACGGAATCTAAAACACAAATCCAGAAAATCACATTGTATGATTCTTAAATAATTAATTTGCATTTTACTGCATGACATAAGTATTTGATCACCTACCAACCAGTTTAAATTCCGGCTCTCACAGACCTGTTATTTTTTCTTTAAGAGTCCCTACTGTTCTGCACTCATTACCTGTATTAACTGCACATGTTTGAACTCATTACCTGTATAAAAAAAACCCGTCCACACACTCAATCAAACAGACTCCAACCTCTCCACAATGGTCAAGACCAGAGAGCTGTGTAAGGACATCAGGGATAAAATTGTAGATCTGCACAAGGCTGGGATGGGCTACAGGACAATAGGCAAGCAGCTTGGTGAGAAGGCAACAACTCTTGGCGCAATTATTAGAAAATGGAAGAAGTTCAAGATGACGGTCAATCTCTCTCAGTCTGGGGCTCCATGGAAGATCTCACCTCGTGGGGCATCAATGATCATGAGAAAGGTGAGGGATCAGCCCAGAACTACACGACAGGACCTGGTCAATGACCTGAAGAGAGCTGGGACCACAGTCTCAAAGAAAACCATTATTAACACACTACGCCGTCATGGATTAAAATCCTGCAGTGCACGCAAGGTCCCCCTGCTCAAGCCAGCGCATGTCCAGGCCCGTCTGAAGTTTGCCAATGACCATCTGGATGATCCAGGGGAGGAATGGGAGAAGGACATGTGGTCTGATGAGACAAAAATAGAGCTTTTTCGTCTAAACTCCACTCGCCATGTTTGGAGGAAGAAGGATGAGTACAACCCCAAGAACACCATTCCAACCGTGAAGCATGGAGGTGGAAACATCATTCTTTGGGATGCTTTTCTGCAAAGGGGACAGGACAACTGTACCGTATTAAGTGGATAATGGATGGGGCCATGTGTCGCAAGATCTTGGCCAACAACCTCCTTCCCTCAGTAAGAGCATTGAAGATGGGTCGTGGCTGGGTCTTCCAGCATGACAACGACCCGAAACACACAGCCAAGGCAACTGAGTGGCTCCGTAAGAAGCATCTCAAGGTCCTGGAGTGGCCTAGCCAGTCTCCAGACCTGAACCCAATAGAAAATCTTTGGAGGGAGCTGAAAGTCCGTATTGCCCAGCGACAGCCCCAGAACCTGAAGGATCTGGAGAAGCTCTGTATGGAGGAGTGGGCCAAAATCCCTGCTGCAGTGTGTGCAAACCTGGTCAAGAACTACAGGAAACGTATGATCTCTGTAATTGCAAACAAAGGTTTCTGTACCAAATATTAAGTTCTGCTTTTCTGATGTATCAAATGCTTATGTCATGCAATAAAATGCAAATTAATTACTTAAAAATCATACAATGTGATTTTCTGGATTTTTGTTTTAGATTCCGTCTCTCACAGTTGAAGAGTACATGTGATAAAAAATTACAGACCTCTACATGCTTAGTAAGTAGGAAAACCTGCAAAATCGGCAGTGTATCAAATACTTGTTCTCCCCACTGTAAGGGGTCCATATAGTTGGTGTTGAGTTATTCACTTTAAGGTCATCACAGAGGACAAGTGGGCACTCTTTACATCTAGAGGAAAAAAGATTTCATCTCCAAATACGGAAAGGTTTCTTCACAGTAAGAGCTGTGAAAATGTGAAATTGACTTCCTCCAGGTGTGGTTCTGGTAAGCTCAGTAGCTTGCTTTAAAAAAGGCCTGGATTCTTTCCTAAATGTACATAATACAACTGGGTACTGACATTTATAGGTAAAGTTGATCCAGGAAAAATCTGATTGCCTCTCGGGGGATCAGGAAGGAATTTTTTTCCCCTGCTGTAGCAAATTGGAGCATGCTTTGTTGGGGTTTTTTGCCTTCCTCTGGATAAACTGTGGGTGAAGGATTGTGTATTTTTTTTGGTTGAATTAGATGGACATGTGTCTTTTTTCAACCTGACTAACTATGTAACTATGCCTCCTGTACCATGTATTTGCATGAAAAAGTATCCTGTTCTCTTTGTATTGCTTCCTTTGTGTGAAATCCTTGGTGTTTCCTGCCAGTCCCTCTGCTTTCCTATTAAAAACTGACCACACTAAGCAGGAGAGCACAGCGTGGTCAGTTCTCTAGCTCTGCTGGGAACTCAGCCTGTTCTCCTCCCATGATCAGACTTGTCCTGACACGCCCCCGCTGCACAGCCTATCATTGGAAAGCTCAGTGTGCTGCTGCTTCTCCTCCCCCAGCTCTTATGCAGCTAAGAACAGAGGGAATTTGATCACCTAAAAAAAGGGTATTTACAATGTTTTTTTTATATCTATACATGAATGTTTTGCCTTTCATTTAAGTTTTAAACTGAATGGTTTTTTTTACAAGGTGATCGTTTACAATCACATTATTGCCTTGTCTAAAGACAGACACCACAAAATGCCCAGGATTACTTTTATGTAGCCACCGTGCCCCCTAGTAGGAGTGCCTATTATAAGATGACTGGATTTTCAAAATTAAATCCGGAGACAGCCTGCTGACCATGCCCACTTTTAACCACACGCACAAAATCACACCCCCATTTCTATCAAGGTTTAATCACAGTGGCGGCCCGTCCATTAGGGGCACATGGGCACTGCCCCCTATCCATGTGACTGGTCCCTAATCTACATACAGTGCGCCGGATGCATGGATTCCAGTGGGGGGGGGGGGGTTTAAGCACGTGATTAGAGCCAGAGGCTCTAATAGGCTTCAAAAAAAGGTGGGCTCGGGGCACAGAGCACTGCGCTCTGAGCCCACCCAGTTGTGTGACAATAGCGAATGAATATTCACTATTGTAACACTGATTACACACACCTGCTATATTTTTGCACCTAACGAGTGACTACCGATGATGCGAAAATACTCCCCATACGCATGAGTTTCCTATCCCCATGACTAAGCTCTGGGGAGCGGAGTTAAATGTGTTGAGGGGGTGGCCGGGTGGGAGTCCAGGCTGAGGTTGCCACTCTATTCATTGGAGTAGGACACTATAGATGTGCGACTTCCAGGGATGCACATACCCCCTCCCTATCAAGCCTAAACGGCCCACATACATTTCCAAGGCTTCAAAAAAGGGTGGGCTCGGGGCGTAGAGCACTGCGCTCCGAGCCCACCCAGTTGTGTGACAATAGCGAATTAATATTTGCTATTATAACACTGATTCTTCTCTGAGCCAAGCAGAAAGCGGTTTGCGAGAAAAAAAAAGTATAATCTGCCTGGCCTTAGGCTGGGTTCACACCAATTGCGAATTGGATGCGGTTTACACCGCATCCAATTTGCAGAACATTTTAAAATCTATTACTTTCAATCAGTCTGGTTCACATATGTGCGTTGCATTCGCACTCCACTCCGCATTGCCCAAATACGTGTGCGTTTTCTAGTCATTGCGGTGCGAATTGCAGGCACATATTCTTCTATGGGAACGCATCTGATTTGCAGATGCGTTCCGTTGTGAACAGGCATTCTCTCCACCTCCTCACTACACCTCCCCCTCTCCCTGCTCAGCTGATCCGCAGCTACAATGGAGAGGAAGCGCTGAACAGATGATTTTTCTCTTCGCACAGAGAACGGAGCTGGAATTCGCACCGGACTGGTGTGAATCCAGCCTTACAGTTAAAAAAAATCAAAACATTGTGACCAAGCAAGCCAGTTTGTTAGGAGCATATAGGGTATGACAGACCTGATATTAGGTGCATCTGGAAGACTATGATAGAACCACAATAGTGATTCCATGGTTGTGGTTGCATTCCTTGTGTGAGTATGGGGATACCCCTGCCGGTTGTGTGATATCCTTGGTGGGTCCTCCTCCCTTTTCCCTCGCCTCTTGGCCCCTTGGGACTGATTAGAAGCCTAGATGATAGTATGACACTTGATTTCATAATGGCTGAAAATTATTCCAGATCTTTACCTACCATGAACCTTCTCCTGAAGAAGTAAACATTGTTCATGAAACACGTTCAGAGAAAATATTATGTGTTTTGGAAATATTTAAAATACCAATATGTATAATAAGGATGGTGTGTAATAGAAATCACATCTGGAAGGAAGCAAACCTATGAGCTTGATTTAACCACTTGACCACTGGGCACTTAAACCCCCTTCCTAACCAGACCAATTTTCAGCTTTCGGTGCTCTCACATTTTGAATGACAATTACTTAGTCATGCAACACTGTACCCATATGACATTTTTGTCCTTTTTTTCCCACAAATAGAGCTATCTTTTGGTGGAATTTAATCACCGCTGGGTTGTTTTTTTTTGCGCTATAAAAGAAAAAAGATTGAAAATTCAGTAAAAAAATGCATTTTTCTTAGTTTCTGTTATAAATTTTTTCAAATTAGTAATTTTTCTTCATAAATTTTGGCCAAAATTTATACTGCTACATATCTTTGGTAAAAATAACCCAAATCGGTGTATATTATTTGGTCTTTGTGAAAGTTATAGAGTCCACAAGCTATGGTGCCAATCTCTGAAAATTGATCACACCTGAAGTACTGACGGCCTATCTCATTTCTTGAGACCCCAACATGCCAGGAAAGTACAAATACCCCCCAAATGACCCCTTTTTGGAAAGTAGACATTCAAAGGTATTTAGGAAGAGGCATGGTGAGTTTTTTTAAGTTGTAATTTTTTGCAAAATCAAAAACAGCGTGGCCACATACAGAGGCCCAACATGCAGGGGGCACCATCAGGCGTTCTGGAGCATAAATTACACATCTAATTTCCTGACTACCTCTTACACTTTTGAAGGCTCTGGTGCACCAGGACAATGGAAACGCCTCAAAAAATACCCCATTTTGGAAAGAAAACACCCCAACGTATAATCTATGAGCATAATGAGTCTTTTGAACATGTCCTTTTTTTCTAAAAGTTTTTGGAAAATGTGGAAAGAAAATTAAAACGCATTTTTTTTTGAAGATCAGCGCACATACTAGTGTGACTTATTGTTGGAATCTGGATGCTCCCTAGATATCCATCCCCCTTTACCCCATTCACATAAAAAAAGTAAAAAAATTAATAAAATAAAAACACCCACATCATTGAAAAGTCTTTTATTTAAAAAAAATTAAACAATGTCCCCCCTCCGTGTAAATCCAACATCAGTCACATTGTCCAGAAATGTAGATCCATGTCAATCACAATGACCTGCTAACATGACGACCCGCCACCTTTGTATGTAAACAAGAAGGTCGAGGATGCTGGTTGACATCATTGACCAAATAACCAACTTAACACATAAGCCAGTGGTGATCTGTCATGTAGAGGGGTAATTCTACCGCCACTTAATGACTGCTTTCTGGCCGCTGATTTAAAAAAAAAAAAAAATTAATGCATTGTTCTGATCCACAACTCCCAGTGCAGGCTTTCGCATCTCTAAAAAAAAGTTATTTAGGCCTGGTTCACACTAATGTACTTCCAGATGCAACTTGAGTCACAATCACATGACAATGGAAATCACATTATTTTCAATGGTAACAGAAAAGACAAACAGAGCAGTGCCAATCTAAGTGTAGTATTAAAAAGTAACAGACTTTAATCGTAAATTATTAAACTCACTCGAAAGTGGTTGTTAGTAGGCACATCATGAATTTAGCAACCCTGTCCGTTTTCACAGGAGTCCAGGGTAGCTCCATGTAGCGTGATCCTGTCAGGCTCGGTGGCGCCGGTGGGTTCCGGTGTCCTGGACTGGCTATGGAGGGCGCAGGGGAGATTCGTCTGCTGGACGTCACTGGTTCAGGAGGTTGCTGCTGGTGGACAATGGGTGATGATGCACGCGGTCGGAGCATGCGTGCTCCTTTATCAGGCATACCGTCGGCCATCTTTGATGTGGTTAAATAGGACTGACACGGCAGGGCAGGTTAGTGACATCACTGAGCCTGCCCCTCAGCCATATCAACCGCAACAGAGGTGTCGAGGGGCGGGACAGGAAACAGATATGTCCATAGGAGGTAACTGGCCTTAGAAAGCATCAATTTGAGAAACAAATATCGATATAGAGATCAAACAGTGAATTGCTAACTAGAGAAGAAAAACCATTACTGGAGGTGAAGAGAGGGAGAGAAAGAAAAAAAGGTAGGGAAAAACAGGGAAAAAAGAAAGAAAGAGCAGTAAGTGACACCAGTGACATAGGTCAATCTGAGAAACAGCATAGAGCAACACACACAAGCTACGGTAATACGCTTCACAATGGGCAGATTAACAGAGGCCCTTAAAGTGTTACTAAACCCAGAACCTGCATTCACCAAATATGGTCCCCCACAGTACACAGAATATGGAAATGCAATTATTTTAGTAAATATAAACAGCTAAATACCTTTTCTCATCAGCAGTATATAACAGTCTTGTGATTTCTATCAGTTCCTTGTGAAGCTTGTAGGATGAGTTTTCATACTGCACTGAGCTGTCCTATGAGGCTGCAGGGCTCCTGATATGTCCTGTCTGGACAGCGCTGATTGGCCCTGTGCTGATCACATGCACTCTCCCAAGAAAAAAAAAAACCTCTCTAGCAATAAACACCAAACTGAGCATGTGCAACCTGACTCCAAAGGCTCTGTCTTATCCAGATTTATCCAGGGGGACAGTGCAGGGAGGGGAGGATCAGTGCATACACTACAGGATCAAACAGCCTTTTTACACAATGCAGAGGATTAACCCCTTAGGTTCCACAGTGAGTATAACAAGCATGCTTTACTGCATATACAGACTGATTTTACTGTTGTGGGTTTAGTAACACTTTAACTTGGAAACTTAGCCCACCGGGATGCATACCAATGTCCACTAATAAGTGGCTGTGTTCAACCACACACCTTTAGATAGCCAGCACACCTAAGGCTTTAATAGTTACATTTGTCCACATGCCTGGAGGCAGGAAGGGAACCAAAAACAGAGGAAAGCCACTAGTAGCAAATTTACTAATGGCCACATGTGGATAAGTGTTAAATAATATCTCTGTCTTCACTGCTGAAAGCTTTGTCTACAGCTTGCAACCTTCTAAAAATCTATACAAATTCTGTTTCATAGCAACAAAAATCTGGACGTATAAATGTGGGATTTAATAACCATTTTCTTAACCCTGAATAACCCAACAGGCCATGAATAATGTACTTTATCATATTCACAAAGAAATTAAATGCTAACTTTTTGCATAAATATATTTTCAAAAAGATTACGTAAACGAGCAGACATCAGATTTCATTGTGAACCTTCTACTGGAATGAAGTTGCCTTAGAGGTCTGAAATACCAGAACAAGCCCAACATCCCTTTATCATGTGCTGCTCTAATGAACACAAGCGCATGGCTCTGCAGAATGGAAGGGGTAGGAGGACGAAAGCAAGCAGCGCAGGCGGACTAGCACATTTCTTATCTAATAGAAAAGCAAATGGGGAAAGAACACCCCATAAACATCATATCACGTCTACAGGCAGTTATAAGTGAACTTTTCCAGATAGAAATATGGGGCTGCCATTGCTGACCTTCTATTGAAAGGACAAGTTGCCTGGATATTATGCTGACCCACAAGCTACATTACTTTAGGACTGGAGTCCTTGATCTGGAACACTGTAACAAATTTGTCCATTAGGCCCCTTTCACACTGGGGCGGGCAGGAGCGGTGGCGGTATAGCAGCGCGTTTTGCAGCGCTGCTATACCGTCGTTCTAACCGCGGTATGCGGTCGCTAGGGGGGTGAATTTAATCCCCGCTAGCGGCCGAAAAAGGGTTAATACCACCCGCAAACCGCAGCTATTGCCACGGTTTGCGGGCGGTATTACCGCGGTGTCCCATTGATTTCAATGGGCACCCGCGGTAAAGGAGCGGTGAACACACCGCTCCTTTACCGCTGTAAAGAAGCGTCTAGCAGGACTTTTGGAGCGGTCCTGCTAGCGCACCGCTTCAGTGTGAAAGCCTTCGGGCTTTCACATTGAAGGCTACAGGGCAGGAATTTTTCATGCGGTATAATAGCGCTATTATTAGCGCTAAACCGCATGAAAAACGCCCAGTGTGAAAGGGGCCTTAGGAACGTCAGTTTACCCGCTTGTACCAGTCTGTAATACCCCCTTTATTATCAGGCCATTTTTCAGTTTTATAATAACAAATCTAAGACAACATTTATATACTGTATATGGTAAATAGTGACGCGATAACAAACTAGTAAAAAACATGCATAAACCTTACTGATAATGTATTACCACCCAGTGAATAATTAGTGAATAAAGTCCAGTTCAAATGAAATCCTAAATATAATAACACATAAATGTATTCAATAAAAGAGTCCATGATGAATCAATGATGTTGCTTGGGCTCTCCACACCACACCATGTGAAAAGCATACCACCACTTCTACATAGGGTATAAACTCACCAACAATAATTGCGTCACATTCTCATGCTCAGCAAATCAAGCAATGTGCCCCTCAGGGTTAAGGACAAATCAGCACTGATCTCTAGTCTTTAATGGTGACTCCCAGATCTCCCATGTATGTGAGACAAAGGAAAAATTCCAATAGTGCAATAACGTTTAACACAAACTTAATAAAATAAATAAAAATATGCAAATATTGCACTCACATTTAGCACTGTTAGTAATCACATATAAAACTCAGTACAGGCGGTCCCCTACTTACAAACATCTGACTTACAAACGACTCCTACTTACAAACGGAGGGAGACAACAGGAAGTGAGAGTAAATCTACCCCAGGAAGGGAAATTCACTCCTGTAAGAGTTATCATGGAAAAAGGTTTCTCCACTGATGCTTTATCACCAATCCTTGTTTCCACAACAACCCAAATTTTTCAAAATCCAATTGTCATTGGGACAGAAAGTGAGGTGAAATCTTCTGTACAGGGGCACAGACAGCAAAACAAACATTACAGGGGTGATAACTAGGGATGCACCGAATGTTTTTTTTGGTTCCCGATACCGAAAATGAAAAATACAAGATCCCGAAAACCGATACCGAAACAGCACCGATACCAAAAGTGACTGTTTTAAAAAAAAAAATTATACAGGAGATGGTCAGAGACTGGGGACATGGTATTGGAGATGGTCAGAGACTGGGGACATGGTACAGGAGATGGTCAGAGACTGGGGACATGGTACAGGAGATGGTCAGAGACTGGGGACATGGTACAGGATATGGTCAGAGACTGGGGACATGGTACAGGAGATGGTCAGAGACTGGGGACATGGTACAGAAGATGGTCAGAGACTGGGGACATGGTACAGGAGATGGTCAGAGACTGGGGACATGGTACAGGAGATGGTCAGAGACTGCGGACATGATACAAGAGATCAATGCAGCCTCACCAGTGCCCGTCAGATGCAGCCAGCCTGTGTCCCCAGTGCAGCCAGTTAGCCAGCCTGTGTCCCCAGAGCATCTTTCAGTGGACTACAAGACCCAGAATACCCAAAGCTCTACACAGTCCTGGCTGCTCCACGTACACAACTGTTCATGTACTAAAACTCCCAGCTTTCCTATAGGATCTCATTATACACCTCTGGCTGATCAGTGTCTATACAATTATGGGTGGACTACAATTCCCAGCATTCCTACAGAATCTCATTATAAACTTCCGGCTGATCAGTGTCTATACAATTATGGGTGGACTACAATTACCAGCATTCCTACAGAATCTTATTATACACCTCCGCCTGATCAGTGTCTGTACAATTATGGGTGGACTACAATTCCCAGCATTCCTACAGAATCTCATTATACAAATCTGGCTGATCAGTGTCTATACAATTATGGGTGGACTACAATTCCCAGTGCAGCCAGTTGGCCAGCCTGTGTCCCCAGTGCAGGAGCCCCAAATGTAGATTTGCAGGACTTTTTATATAACCAAAGTCAAAATCGTGCTTTGAAAAGAGCAAAAAAGGTTCTTCTGGGGGATGTGTAGTCTCTTGAGTATTATGTATGTAGCGCCCCCCCCAATTTAGGGGGCGCTATGTTCAAATTTAGGGGCTAGTCTGAGCCCATAGTTGGGCTCAGACTATTAATTTCCTAAAACTTGCATCGGCTCTGGTGTGATATTACCTGGCTGCAGTGTTCCCTGTTGCCTGTGGGTGGCGCTGTCATCTCCGGCTCAGGTGGAACCACAGGGGGTATCGCAACACCATTGGGTGTCCTCTCTCGGCAGCTGTGCAGTGGGCGTGGTCAACCCGCTGTGCATGCTGGGAGAGGGTACTTAAGGGGCAGACGCCATTAGGCGTGAGGCGTTGGAGAGGACCCCTTGGTCCGAGAGGAACAGACACGTACCCCACCTTCGGTGGCCCTCATGGCCAGGGGTACGTGTGTGTGTGTTAGGCCCCCGGGCACCTTTAGCCTGAGGCTGCATCATTCCAGGTGGGCCCAGCACCTTTAGCTGAGGCCTACACTAGAAGAGGAGTCCCAGGGTGCCCAAGTGAGGGTGACCCGCTCTGAAGGAGAGGAAAACAGGGAATCGGTAAAGGAGGTCACTGTCTCGGGAGAGACCTGGTTACCTATCAGAGGGAAGGATTCCATAACCCACCACAAGCTTAGTAATGTGCCCTATTGGCACCTAAGGACTTAAAATATTACTAAACTGGGAAGTTTAGGATTTAGAGATTATTTCCTAATCGTATCCCTAGGAAACTACAAGTAAACGCTTCGTGCTCCACAATGGCTGCTAGGACCGCTCTTGAAGGGACTATCCGGGTGAGCAAAACCCACTCAGGCCTGAGTGGCGATGATTGAGTGCTGCGTGCCTGAACCTACCTCCTAGTTCATTTCTCTCTATCTCCAACTTTCCTATCAAGTTCCTAAGCAACCAAAATAAACCTGTGTTTGGGTTTCAATACTGTCTGGACAATGGCCTTCTTGAGGTAAAGAGAGAGAATAGACTTCTTCCTACACTCTAGGGTGAAGAATCCAACGGGAAGGAGGTAACTCGCTGCAGGACCCAAATTAGATAACACCGCTCACCCTCTACAATAAGGAGGAAACTGGGCATGTGGCATGGTGTGTCCCACCTGCTAGTGGAGGTAAGCAAGGAAGGGATCTGTGTGCTACATGTATATTGTTAGTGAATACAGGATGAATCAAATAAAGTTCTGCTTTCACATAATTGAGTTGTGTTCTTTAGAAATAGTTTGCAAATGTAACAAGGCTCAATGCGTAATCTGCCGACAGATTTTCTTTATGAGTAGTGTGTGAGTAGTATAAACCTCCATTCCATATGGTGATGATAAGTTATTGCACATCCTGTTACTGCCACCTAAGGAAAACAGTGGTTATTACATTTACAAATATTCAAGCAAAAGTTCTTATGTTAGACAGAAATCCTGGTAGAATTCTTTGAATTCTTTGCGTATTTATGTAGTGGAGAACTGTACATCAAATGTGATCACTGCTAGCATAGAGTAAAGCATCTTAAGAGGATTCCTTTTGTTAGACCTTTTTAATCAATGTGCTTGAAGTATGTATAGACCGGTGTCCCTCAACCAGAGTGCTGCAACCAGCACTATAAAAACCAACCGTGCTCTTGGGTAGTAAACTGCTATGGTGTTGATAGCCAGCCTGCCCGCAACTCATCATACTGAACCAGGGCCACCCCAGCATTCAGGAGAGGATGAAAGTCTGTCTCCTTCAGACCTGCTCCACATATTCTCTAATAACACGGGACTCCTCAGCCGGGTCAGAATAATGTGTCTGGGGGTTCAGGTGGACTGAAACCCAAACACGTGATTCAAAACCCGTACTGTCTGGGTGATTCCTGGACAGGTGGAAACCCTAGCTCCACCTCCTGCCCTCTGCTGTACTCCTGGAGCAAAAAAGTAAAGCTCAAGGGGGGAATCTGATGTGATAGGGGGAATATATACCATATAGAGAAAACTTAAAGGGTGGGGGGCTCTGACCTGATGGGGGGGCTCTGATGTAAAGGGGGGCTCTGATGTGATGGGGGGATGACTGATGTAATGGGGGGCCTCTGATGTGAAGGGGGGCTTTTGAGGTAAAGTTAATTTCTTTAAGGAGTTAGTGTACATCGTCCCAGGCTAAGGTTTCCCATTGATAATAACATTCATGTTTGTTACATTTTAGACTGGAGTGCCTTGGGATTTTATCATAATTTTAAAGGGTGCCCTGACTGGAAAAAGGTTGAGAAACACTGGTCTAAACTGCAGCATATGCACCTAAGTGGACTACTAGGGCACATACAGAGCAATTATAGCCAATATATTTTCATATTAGTGCATATTTCCCTGTATTTAAATTGGCAGGAAAGAGCATAATTGAATACTGGTACTACCGGTAAGAGGCATGTCAGAGGCAGACTACTGTACACTACACTCACCTCATTGCAATCCATTGATCTCTGATGGATACTTTAACCACTTGACCAGATTTACCCTCCTTTATGTCCAGCCCATTTTTTTTTTTTGATACGGCACTACGTTACATTAAATGACAATTGCGCGGTCATGCAGTGCTGTGCCCAAAAAAATCTATGTCATTTTTTTTCCCACAAATAGAGCGTTCATTTGATCACGGCTGCGTTTTTTTTTTTTGCGCTATAAAAAGACTGACAATTTTGAAAAAAACAAAACAATATTTTCTACTTTCTGCAATAAAACATACCCAATAAAAAAATGTAAAAAAATCGAATTTCTTCAAAGATTTAGGTCATTCAATTTACATATTTATATGTAAAAAAAATCCCAAGACGCGTATATAGATTGGTTTGCGCAAAAAGTATAGAATCTGCAAACTATGGTGTATATATACTGGAATTTTTTTAAATTTATGTTTATACTAATACTGGCGGCGATCACTTATAGCGGGACTGCGATATTGCGGCGGACATTCTGACACTTACTGACACTATATCCATTATAGCATTTGCATTTTGCAGAGCAGGTTAGAGACTGGCCGTTGAGGGTTTAATTTGACACAGGTGGTCAGCTTAAATAGGTATTGCAAGATGTGTGAACTAAAAATCATTTATTTTTTTTGCAGATTTTGGAGCACGAAGCCGGTGTGGAGCACAAAGCGTTTACTTGTAAGTAGTTTCCTAGGGATACAATTAGGAAAGGTGCTGGGCCCACCTGGAACGATACAGCCTCGGGCTAATGGTGCCCGGGGCCTAACACACACACCTGGCCATGAGGGCCACCGAAGGTGGGGTACCTATAGCAGTGTGCAGAGCGTTCATCTAGAATTTTTAATATGATAACACCCCTTTAGCACCTGATGGATTATAAAACATGTAGCGGGGTTGCAGCGATTCCTCCCTGCCGGCAACTGACCGGAGTGGGTCCTAAGGAGGAGTGACTGTGCCTCCTCTTCTTCACCCCATTTGGATCGAGCCACTTCTGTCAGTAGCAGGGAGCCAGATACTGTGCAGATAGTGTTAATTTCATCAACAAAAAAAAAATTGTCAACATTTTCATCAGCAGCCTTTTTACAGTGACAATGACCAAATGAAAAGAACACCACCATTTCCTGACGGCTCCATGTCAGCACAGCTGGGTATAGGCTGTCCCCCCCATGCCTCCAGGACTTAACTCATATAAATTTGAACCCACCTACAGTAGGGTGACCAGACATCCCCGGTTTCCAGGGACAGTCCCCGGATTGAGGACACTGTCCCCGGACAAAGTCTGTCCCCGGTTTTGTCCCCGGATCGGATTTGAACAGGGGCTGGGGCAATTTCAAAGACAGTCAGTGCAGAATTAAAAAAAATTAAATAAATCAGAATTACACAGCCCTGCTGCTCCTATTAGCTTAGGGGGGTGTATTTTTCACATTATCTGTGCCCCTTTCTGAAGATCATGTGCTGGTCGGAGCAGAGGGAATATTTCTTCAGTTTCGGGTGCATGCCCATTCAGCTCCGCTTGCATGTTCTTCTGCCTTGGCTCAAGTCCCGGCCAGCCGCCTGCCTGTTTATCTCCTTGCCTTCCCTGGTGGAGTGATCTTCCTCTGCTCCCCACCCAGTAGTAGCTGGGGCCCGAAGAGTGAGACTTAAGAGGTTGTGAGACGGGAGTGCGATTTTGGACCATTTTTGGGCTAAAAGGGCCGGGATTGAGATTTTGGACCATTTGGCCCATTTTTGGGCTAAAAGGGCGGGGAGTGCAGTTTTGGGCCATTTTTGGGCTAAAAAGGCCGGGAGTGCAGTTTTGGGCCATTTTTGGGCTAAAAGGACCGGGAGTGCGATTTTGGAGCATTTTTGGACCATTTTTGAGCTAAAAAGGCCGGGAGTACGATTTTTGGACCATTTTGGGTATAAAAGGGCCGGGAGTGCAATTTTGGACCATTTGTGGGCTAAAAGGGCCAGGATAGCGATCTTGGACCATTTTTGGGCTAAAAAAGCCAGGGGTGAGATTTTGGACCATTTTTGGGATAAAAGGGTCGGGAGTGCGATTTTAGTCATTTTGGACCATTTTTGGCTAAAAGGGCCAGGAGTGCGATTTTGGACCATTTTTGGGTTAAAAGGGCTGGGAGTGCAATTTTGGACCTTTTTTGCGGGCTAAAAGGGCCGGGAGAGTGATCTTGGACCATTTTTGGGCTAAAAGGGCCAGGGTTGAGATTTTGGACCATTTTTGGGCTAAAAAGGTTGGGAGTGCGATTTTAGTCATTTTGGACCATTTTGGGGCTAAAAGGGCCAGGGGTGAGATTTTGGACAATTTTGGACCATTTTTGCCATTTTTGGGCTAAAAGGAACGGGAGTGATATTTTGGACCATTTTTGGGCTATTTTAGTCATTTTGGACCATTTTTGGGCTAAAAGGGCCGGGAGTGTCATTTTGGACCATTTTTCGGCTAAAAGAGCGGGGGTGAGATTTTGGACCATTTTTGGGCTAAAGAGGCAGGTGCAATTTTGGACCATTTTTGGGCTAAAAGGAGCGTGAGTGCGATTTTGGACAATTTTTGGGCTAAAAGGGCCGGATTGATATTTTGGACCTTTTGGCCCATTTTTGGGCTAAAAGGGCGGGGAGTGCAGTTTTGGGCCATTTTTGGGCTAAAAGGGTCGAGAGTGCCATTTTGGACCATTTTTGGGCTAAAAGGGCCAGGGTTGAGATTTTGGACCATTTTTTGGCTTAAAGGGTCGGGAGTGCGATTTTAGTCATCTTGGACCATTTTTGGGCTAAAAGGGATTTTGACCATTTTTCGGCAAATGGGGACAGGAGTGCGATTTTAGTCATTTTGGACAATTTTGGGGCTAAAAGGGCCAGGATTGAGATTTTGGACCATTTTTGGGCTAAAAGGGCCGGGGTGAGATTTGGACCATTTTTGGGCTAGAGTCCGGGAGTGCAATTTTGGACAATTTTTTGGGCTAAAAGGGCCTGGGGTGAGATTTTGGACCATTTTTGGGCTAAAAGGGCCTGGGGTGAGATTTTGGATTATATTTGGGCTAAAAGGGCCAGCAGTGTGATTTTGGAGCATTTTGGGCTAAAAGAGCTGGGATGCAATTTTGGACCATTTTTTGAGCTAAAAGGGCCAGGCGTAAGATTTTGGCCAATTTTTTTGCTGAAGAAGACAGGAGTGTGATTTTAGTCAATTTGGCCAATTTTTGGGCTAAAAGGGACGGGAGTGCCATTTTAGACCATTTTTGGGCTAAAAGGGCCGGGGTGAGATTTTGGACCATTTTTGGGCAAAAAGGGACTGGATGAGATTTTGGACCATTTTTGGGCTAAAAGGGCCAGCAGTGCGATTTTGGAGCATTTTGGGCTAAAAGAGCTGGGATGTAATTTTGGACCATTTTTGGGCCGGGAGTGCAATTTTGGACTATTTTTGGGCTAAAAGGGCCAGGATAGCGATCTTGGACCATTTTTGGCTAAAAGGGCCGGGAGAGTGACTTTGGACCATTTTTGGGCTAAAAGGGCCGGGAGAGCGACCTTGGACTATTTTTGGGCTAAAAGGGCCAGGGGTGCGATTTTGGACCATTTTTTGCCATTTTTGGGCTAAAAGGGCAGGAGTACGATTTTGGACCATTTCTGGGCTAAAAGTGCGGGGAGTGCAGGTTCGGGACCATTTTTGGGCTAAAAGGGCCGGGAGGGCAATTTTAGTCATCTTGGACTATTTTTGGGCTAAAAGGGTCGGGGGTGAGATTTTGGACCATTTTTCAGCTAAAGGGGACAGAAGTGTGATTTTAGTAATTTTGGACCATTTTTGGGCTAAAAAGGGCAGG